>OY728134.1:168535794-173535794 GCA_963277665.1 Viscum album
TAATCATCAAACTATGATCATTTTATATTTTCCTGTAAACATTATTTCATAATAATTTGTAACTTTATTTATGTTTCTCCTTTTTAAAATAATCAATTCTCCCACATTTCAAGATCCATGCATAGAGGATCCCGATAAATCCTCATTTTCTACAAAAATCTGGAGTCCTTCTATATTTATGCACCTACATACACAGATTTCATCCATAAATTGTATAGTTTTGAGAAATCATATTTTGTGAGTAGATAGAGCAATATATTTTTCGTTATGTTCTATTCTTTATTTGAGATGATATGATCAAAACTCTTGTGATATAAATATATATATTTATATATATATCTCACATCTTTTTCTTCAGAGATAATGTATCCGTGTGTTCACATAAATGATTACACCAGCTAACTGAGGATCATGAGTTGGATAGTTATGTTCCTGATTTATTGACTACCTTGATATAAGAGAAATAAATATATCATTTATCATGACGGCACAACCTTGTCCCTTCATTGAATAATCACTATAAATCAAAAATCCAATTTTTTTTATGGTAGATTCAAGATCATAGAATTCACTAATATCATTTTCAACTCCTCAATGAATTATTCACATTAATTTTTCCAAATAAACATGACCACTTTAAGTGTAATCGTGTTTATTTGGATAGAAAATAAAGAAATGCTTTGAACTAATCACTGAAAATACCCTTTCAAACCAATCAAATAATGTGTATTAGTTATGTTTTTTGGTTTAGACCTTTCTTGGATATCCTTGTTCTTCACAACATCAATTGAGATTAATTATTTGGAGATAATATGGCCATTAAAAGAAACATTTTTTAGTCAATATTCACACTTTCTAAATATCCCACAAAACCTTTTTCTCATAAGAGAATCAAAAAATACTCAAGTGGTTATGATGGTCCCCATAGTTTATTGATAATAATAATATATCATCAATAAACACTAAAACAATTATCGAGATATTGGTTGAATACTATTTTCTTCAGATCTATAAAACATAGGTTGAATTATCTAATCTAAATGATATTACTGTAAACAAATAATGTTTATACCTTGTTTGAAATGCTTGCGTTAGGAAATATTCTATCTTAACTCATATTTGATGGTTTCCAAAATAGACATCAATCTTCGAAAAATATTTATCTCTATAGAGTTGGTCACGTAGGTCAACAATGTTAGGAATAAGATACTCATTATTTATCAAAATAGAATTAATTTCGCTACAATCAATGAAAAACCTCATAGAACCATCCTCCATTTTAATTAAAAGAATATACAATTATAAAGATGAAATAATGGGGTATATAAATCCCATACCACTAAAATAAATGAGTTGTCCCAAAAACTCCATTAATTATGTAGTGGACATTATATAGGGAATCTTTGATATGGGTCTAGCATCAAGGATAATATTATTAGAAATCTTAATTTACCACTCTAGGAGATATCATAAGAATGCCTCTAGAAATACATCAATGCATTCGTGTATAATAGGAACATCATCAATTTATGGGTTAAATTTTCCAGTAGTAGGTTTTATGTGTTATTATTTTGTGATAATCTCATTTAGAGGATACTTTAGAGGTTGATCCATATATTATTCCGATGATGAATTATTCCATCTAAATATAAGAATACATTTTCATTATCATTAATCATATTATCATTCAAATTACAAAAATATTTTGAATTATATTTTTAAGGCCAATCCATACCAAGGGTTATGTCAAAATCCACCATAAGTAAGATAATAAAATTAAAAATTATAGTATTTTCATGCGTCGTAATATTAACTTTTTTATACATCATTTTTGTATTGTTATTTCCACTATGAGTTTTTACATAAAACTCTTTTATTAATATGAATGAGAGTTGTCTAATTATTTTAGTAAAGTGGGATGATTTAGAAGAATTCAATGATCTAAAATTATATATTTCATTAGAAAAATATGAGTTGATGATTAATGTTCCTTCTACCTCATTTTTAGGAAGTTAAACCACGGTTTTTATGAACACATAAGTCTCACCTTTCCCCATTATACTTTTTTGAAAAATTTCTTTGTATCTTATTAAAATCATTTCCAATGTGTCTCATGTCCTTATAGTTGGAAAAATACACATTACCATTATATTTTTCCCATGAAATCATGGGCATTGTGGACAATAGTGGTCCTTATCTTCACATTTAATGTAAACACCTATTCCCAATAGGCATTTAAGATGATGTTTCTTCCCACGTTTATTGTGAGTTGGAAAAAACATCCTCCCTTCTATCATTTTTTCTTATTTCCTTTTATGGAGAACATAGTAGCAATCATATTATCTTTTTCCCTTCAATGACATAAACCATGGAATATTATTTCTCTATCTTGATAGCACATATAAATATATCCTATTATGATGAAAATGTTTTTAAAACTACTTCCATTAAAATAATTTCATTGAGCCCATCAAATAATCGATCAATATTAAATTTTAGACTATGTTTATACTCTATAAAAAACCTTGCTAGCCATGAAATGTTGGATTCATATTTACTAACATTCTTATACTCATTGTGTCTTATAAGCACGAATTTAGTCTCTATATCCTATTTCTTTTCGTGATGGAGATAATTTTATAATACATTTTCCATGAAAAACACTTCTTAAAGTTTTTGATTTTTTCTTCCTTTGTGTTTTAAATCAATGAATATCATTGATCCACATCTCCCGAGGGAAGATTAGTATCTATGAAAACCTTCTCATGTTCATTACTTCCCAAATAGGGAAATAGATTATAATTGAAAAATATCAATTTATCAACTAAAAATATATTATAGTAACATTTAATGATAGATATAGTTTTAACATGAAGTGGTCTAATATTCTTACCCCACATTGTGGATCATGCTGCTCTATGTGGGTAAAGTTGTTTCTCATAACCCTAGCCAACTATCCTTGTATGTTTAATAGTTGGTCAGATCTAGTTGTATCTCTATCTCCAACATCATTATATTGATAATGAGGGAAATCCCTACACGAATTACTTTAATTGTTATAGTTTCCATTCATTAAAGTAGGAGTCATTTCTAAATAAGGATGTAAACTGGACAATGTTATGAATCATAATACATAATTTAAAACTACTAAATAACCTAACATAAATTAAAAATTTATTTATAACTAATTTCAATTTCATATGAATGGTTACTTTAAGATTATTCTCAAAGTTCATTATAGGGATAAATTTACATAATTTATATTTTTCTAAATATAATTTCCATAGGTTCTTCAAAACATCCTCATATAAAAAATATAAATTCCCTGACCCCAATATCCCATAGTCAATTGTTACATTATTAAATTAGAATAATAAATAAAAAATCTCATTATAAAGGACCAAATACATTATTAGTTTTGGAAAACTGGATATATACAGGAATCATACATTTGGAATGAAAATACAGAATAAAAAATAATAACTCCATTAAAAATATCATTATTCTCTTTATTTTACCATGCATATCAATAATACTATACTTATTAGAATCCTAGGTAAAAATAAAATATTATAAAGGTGTGAGAATGTATGCCATGTATGGTTATCTATATAAGGGAATATATCATAAATAATATTTTACAATTATGGTAAGGGAAATAAATAAAAAACATGCTATTAAATAAATATCTGGACCATAATATTGTATGAATAAATTTAAATGATATATTTCCATAATAACATGGGCTAAAACTTACCCATGACTATATTAACATATTATATAGTCAATTGGAAACAAATAACTAATCCCATAATGAGGGAATGAATAATATCAACCATCAAAAACATGCACTCATGACATCTTCCTCGACACTAGACTAGTGAGAAAGGCCTCAACCAATACCCAAACAAGTTTATCCCATTAGACCTACCAATTCATCAATTAGATATAGTGGTACCCGACTAGATCTTTTTATGTCTAATGAATTCTTCAAATAAAATGGGTGAAAAATAAAGAAAGTAAATATTCATATTCAAATTAGTAGCATATAAAATATTAATACATTTTAAAATCAATAACCATAAACCATCAAAAATATTATGATGAATGGTATCAAAATATTACATTGACATTAAAAAAGATTGTAAATAATTATATAAAATAGTGTACATGTTATTATAAATTATATAACAAAATAATGAAAAATATTCAACAAAGGGTTTTGAAATAGTTGAAAAAAATATTCCAAAATCATTGAATATTTGATGAAATAATAATCTTTTTTCATTGAAATGATTTATTTAAAGGGTGCATATTTATTAAAAGAAAAACTTTTATTTAGAAGTATCCTTGTAAATTTATAAATTATTTTTCAAAAAACGTATGTTTTCGTAAAATTTGGAAATTATTTTCATTCTATATAAGTAAATAAAATCTATCTATTTATTTTTTTCCAGAAGACATAAAGAGCCTTTTTTAGAAGGTGATAAAAATATAATTTTCAAAAAATTTTGTACAAAAATAAAACATGGGTAAATATGAATTGAAATATTCAAAGGATAACATTAAAAAAATTGATATAATTTTCAAAAAAATGCTGACAAACAAGAGAAATATTCCCTAGAGGAAATGTAAATACAAATAATCTGAAATAATGATGAGATTATGAAATAAAAAGTTACCTTTCATTAAATTTCATCAATAATTTTGAAATAAATAATCCATTATAGTGGTTTTCAATTTTTTTTCACTTTTAATAGAGTGGTATTAATTTTCATGATAAAATTTATGACCAAAATATAACATTTCACCACTAATTTATTAACAATATTTTAATTATTTGACTATTTTGAGTGTTAATTTCCATGGTTTATCATGATTGTTTTGTATAGAAAGTACCAGTTCTGTTGCATATGCTATAAAAAACCTCAATAACAATATTTATGTTATAAATATGATATTTTAGCATTAAATAATCTATATAACCATTAATTTATGTTTAACATAGAGAATTCATCACATCGCTTCATGGAGATTGTAAACCATACATATGCATGAGTGACAATATCATATCTATGGGGTTGAAAGGGTTAGGAATTTGACGGTATATTAAATTTTATAAAATAAATATAATTACAAAATTATATTATATTAATATATCAATTATTTCCATTATTATAACGATACATTTAAAATAGTGATGAAAACCAAATTACACCACTACGTGGAGACATTATGACGTAGACACACTCATTCATCAATTTATTGGTTTTCTAAAATGTTTAATATGGTTATTTCATGTTCCTAATAACTAAATATATCTATTATACTATAGTTATTAATTTATAATGGAAACAACACATGAAGCACAATTATAAAAATAAATGAACATGAATGAGTTGGTAAAAATGATTACCTATTATTCATTGAAAGTCCATTAGATATCTTATTTAGGGATCTAGGGTTGGATTTTTGGGAATAAAAATAGCATAAGAACATATATAAGTTTTTTGAAAAGAGAAATGGTTAGGGTTTAGTAAATATAGAAAGTTCAATGTGGCGTGAATAACTGATGGATGAAGTACCCTTTTATAATTGTGGTGAGGGGCACTTTTTGTAAAAAATGAAAATATTAATTTACTATAATTTAATTTTTAATTCCAAATCACATAAAAGTTATTTATTTATAAAATAATAAAATGATCGTCCAAAATACTTTCATAAATATATTTACACCATTATTTTTCACATTTTACCCTTATTATTTATTATCAACATTTATTAAACCCATTTAATTATAGCCGTGATAACATGTATTTTACTCCTTAAGAGAATATATTTTTTCCATAAATTTAAAAAAATATCGCTAAATAGATCATAATAGATATATTCAAACACATTATAATACCATGTAAGAATTTATGTTTTTTTCCATTTTAAATCATTTAGTAAAGTATTATTTATTTTAATATATAATTAATGTCAATTTTTCAACTATTAATTAAATTGACTTTTAAAAAATATCAATACACTATATAAATTATAAAAAATTCACAAAATGCATCTCTAATATTTAATTTTTTTTCTCTAAATCTTTCATAATATAGTAATTATATAATAAAATATTTATTTTAATATTTTTAATATCATATATTTGATATTCACAATAATAAAATAATCAGTGCATAAGTGTTCTATAAACCATTATGAAAATTATTTCATCCCTAAAAATTAAATATAAATTATAATGGGGTATAAAAATATTTTATATTTTAAAATATAATATATATATATATATATATATTAATATATCGTTATAAATGTATCATATCAATAATGTTACATTTATTAAAATTATGAATGTCACATCTTTGACTTTTCATTAATAAATATATTATATGGGTCCCAATAACATGCAAATAGAAAAAATAGACACATATTAGACCCTTGATTTCATATGGATTCAAATAACTCATCCTAAAAAATTGGGGCAGTTTTTAGGGAAAATAAGGAGTCCATAAAACATTATTATTACTCTTAATAACAATATTTAACTTTTACAGTTGTTAAAAATTACTATGGTTACTGTTCATTTTGAAAAAAAATAAAATATACCTATTTAATAAATTTATATATTATATTTAAATATATCTGATAAATTTTTCCATATTCATTAACATTAAGTGGCATAAATAATTTTAAAAATAATTTTTCAAAACATGATGAAATGTCATTTTAGAAAATGTTTTTTTTAAAATATATCTATATTTAATTACATCGAATGAATAGTAAAAATAATAAGTCAATAATAAAGAAATTTATTAAATATATAATTTATATATTTCATTAATATAATTCACCAATAATTACCAATTCAATCTATTATCATAACACAAAATTGTGAGCACAAGAGTACATTTATTTTTTAAAAAAATGCATATTTTGTTATTATTATTATTTATTTATTTCTAAGTAGATGTATTAAAAATAATTTTTACAATATTTTGTTATTATTTTTATTTTCCAAAAAATAATTTCATGGTTATTTCTAAACATATAATAATATATCATGGTTTGTTTGAACTCTGTGTTGTGTGTAACACAAGTCCTTGATGTAATTAAACTTCTTTTAAAAAAGGTGTACTATAAAATATTGGGTTGTTACCCTATATTTCATTCAATATGAATAATTTCCCATCAATATATTTGCTTACTTATAATATTGAAATCTAGTCTCAATTGGGACACATTTGAAATTAACATATTTAATCAATAAACTAAGTTTTCACTATAACTTTTTTATCCTCCACTGTAACGTTTTCATAAAATTTTCAGGCTTAATTTTGATTAATTTTAATTAATATATAATTATTATTAATATTTTATAGTATAAAAAATTAAAATTTAACATAACACTTCTTTTTATAGTAATTTTTATGATTTTTTTTAATTTATCGATTTTGACCTGCTTCATTTTGAAGTAAAAAAATTTCATTTCACTAGGTATTCCTTTAAATACCAAACCCAAAGCATGGGATTCTATACTAAGTCTAAGATATTATATTTTATAAATAAAAAACTAAATCCCAAAAATCATCAAAATAAGTATGTGTGTTATGAAAATAGAGGCTAGCCACTCAAAAGATAACAGAAAATGGAGTTAAAGGCATAAAAATAAATCAAAAACATCATCTTTGTATTTATTAATAATGTTTTATAGCTGATAATAAATACAATAAAAACATATAAATTATTTAGAAGACTTTAAAAAAGAAATGAGGGGACTAAAACCCAGATACTGACCAAGTATTTCCTTTAAATCATTTGAAACAATTGTAGATTGACTTATAAAATGTATTAAGAGAGTTTACATGATTTGTTTTTCTTAAGATTCCCCAAAATGAGATTATTTTTTTCTAAAACAATCAAATGTAAATGAAATGGTAAAAATCATGCAAAAGAGGTTTATATTTACATGAAATCCTAGATAAAGTCCCATTTAATTATTTTTTATGTGTTCAATTATAAAACATGTTAATATAATTTATATTTTACTCAATCTAATTGAAGAAGTTGGATTAAATTATATAAAATTCCATAAAAGAAATAAAAAGAGTCTAAAAATGAACATTAATTATTGTGATATAATATCTATAAAATGATAAATATATTTTAAAAATATACAAATTGAATTCACATCAATATAATAATTTTATTCAAGATATGAACAAAGAAATATTATAGTGTTTAAATCACTAAAATGTTTATGTATGTGTAAAGATCATAGAAAAATCCTCATATTTTTCATAAAATAATTGGAAACAATACTTAAATTATTATTTTTTATATAAAATATAATATAACATCAATATGACATGTGGTGTGCTCGATCTAGTTGAATAAGAATGTTTTTAAAGAATTTTTATTCTTTAAAATATTTCATCAAGGAGATAAAATGAAAAAAATGAGCGCTAACTATTGTTTAATCCTCTGAAAACAATAATAAATTATATTTTTGAAATTTAAAAATGAAAAAAATGTAAATATGGGTTTACATTCACTATTGATTACCAAAAAATCAATTTTATTGATTTAAAATTGTGAAATCCATGTGTAACTATCAAAAACCACATAAAATATTTATAATTGTTGTGATATCAATGGAAAAATATATTTGATATACATGTGACATGTAAAAGGTGGTAGAATGTCAATTATAATTTCAATTTTCATAGATTGAACATATAAGTTGTATTTAATAATATGAATGTCTTTAAAAGTGTGCATTAGTGTCATGACCCAACCCTTAGTGGGGTCCGCACAACTACTACCACATGCCCATGTCTATAAGTTAAGGGGGCAGAAAGCGGTGAAGGAAAATAATAATTATGGAGGCATTTTCCTATGTACATGTACAAAGGTATGCAACCAACTCATTGAAAATGTATATAGGGAATGAAAACAAAAGATAGAACAATTGTATAAATAAACCAAACAGACATGATCAACTAAACAATACAATTACATTAAAATACACTAAATTTAAATGGGAAAAATAAATTACCAACCAGAAATGAAGCCCAACATTATAGAAGCGAGAAAAATAAAATAGATGAGAGTACCCCGCTCCTAGATCCCATATGATGACCACCATACATGGTTAGAGCACATGTATCCCTAGGTTCCGATGAAGTCACAAACAATCATGTATATTATAAACATATTAAAAGACACGAGTGAGAAAATTCTTTGTAGGGGTGATTATATATGTACCCAGTAGGATACCCAGAAAGCCAATGGGGCATTAAAAAGAGATATAATGGAAAATGAATACAATAGATAGAACAAAGTACAAGTAAATGTGTAACTCAACCCAACCAAAGAGTGGAGTAAACTCATTCAAATAGAATAATCTAGAAAAAGTAAGAATGTGAACATATTATTGATTATTCACTACCTATAGTAGGATAAAAGGCTTATCTAACCATGTGAAGCTAGACATAGAATGAATGTGGCATATCCCGTGTTTGTTCACCACTCCTGGGAGGAGTGTAGCCAAAACCCAAGGAGTGGATACTAAACAACAATATATATATATATACAAATATACAAAATAAACCAAAATTAGAGAGTAAGGGGGTCTCTATCTCATATATCAATACAAGATTAAGAGTCTAAAATAGTTCGAGTAGTCCATCAATGATTCGCAATATCCCATTAGTCTACCCAGAACACTTAATTGAAAGGATATCAATTACAAAACCTTGATATTATACTCTTTGGGAGGAATTAACTCAACAATACGGTATTAGGTCACGTCACATGGATTAATCTCATTGGGGAAATATTCCCTCCATAATGTGAGTCAAAGGGTATGCCAATACACATATCATCACTTTTCTGTATAGCTGGATGGTGAATGCTAAGATTAAAGGACCCACACCCTAGTGTATCATGGTGTTCCACTGTAATAGTCAAGGACCCATCCGTTGTTATCATAATGGGGATCCACTCTAGGTCATCAAGAACCCATGCCCAACAACATAGGTGGGATCCACTCAAAAGTAACTATACAAGACTCGTGCCCATAACTATTGGGAGTTCCACTGTGATATCATCAAGGAATAATTCCCTTGTGTGCCAGGGGGGTTCCACATATAAATCTATGCTATCCTACCTGATTACTACCGCCATTGAACACCACATGATATGTCATGCTCGGAAAACCTGACATCGCAACCCAAATGATGTATCAGAGGAGACCATCATTCTTTACATGGAAATACATATATGATATGATATTTACATGCCCAAAGAAGGTAACTAGTGAAATGAATACCTTCACCAAACATTCCAAAATAGGTTTATGTCGTGACCATTCATAATGCTAATTTTTTAAATTCCCATACTATTCTCGAAATGTCCATCTCAAAAATATGTGAGCATTTCCATATGTGACACATCAATTAGATGCTCTTTTAGAAGTTATAGTTGTTTTGACTGATGTCTATGGACATTCCTGAGCCCGCAGATGACCAACCTTGGACCTGTCATTGCGGTCGGCCACAAGTGTAGTAGGCATTGAGGGACCAACAACCATAGTCAATCAACTAGAGTCACAGATAAGACACTGAGATCAAACTCCCATGGTCACGAGGCCCATGGAATCTTGAGCTGTCGCGGCTCTATAGTCCACCTCTGCGTTCAACCACGGTCATGCTCCCAATGATCACCCTAGAAATTAAATAGTTATGAAATGGATCCTATTTGGTCATACCCACATGTCCCATTATGGCCATAACCACTCGATAGGGCCTTAACAACATGGATGGGCTTCACCTAGGCCACATGACTTACACGCACTACATAGGTGTACGTTGTCACCACCTGTAGTCAACCCGAAAACCCACCACATTCCACGACACCATTGTCCACCCAGACACGCCCCACTACCTGGACACATCACATGCCTCACCCCCACCATCAATGTGTCCTGCAGCTACTACCTTACATGGCCTATGTCGTGCACCATCGCCAGCATAACCTCAGTATTGGTCCCTACCACAGACCACCATGCCTTCTCCGATTTCCATTAAATTGTGATGAGCAAAGGCAGAAAATATTAGGATTGAGATATTCATTTACCTAAGCCCTACTATGCGATCATCTAATTATTCGATGTAATGATATGTAAAATATGATTTAATGATCAACGAATGAAAAGCATTACCAAATTGAAAACGAAAGTAGAATAGTGAGTGGTCCTGTTTTTAGGGACATCGATGTAGATATTCAATGTAGAGAAATAGAATGATTTAATATGTAATTAATGAATTCAAATCAGTGGCGAAAAAATCAGCCAAGTTCTACCTCATTTGGATCTTTTCATCATCGATAATGGGGTTTCCCAGTATCCCCTCTGATCTGACAAATCTTATTTGATTATTCGACATACATGGAGGAAGAGAGTTTCACGGAAGGTGGAGGGATGATTAAGGGCCATCCCTATTGAAGAAACTGCATTTACAAATTTAAAACTGGTAATTAGTTCAAGGGTAAAAAATTAACTATACCAACCAATGACCGCATGATCCAAACTACTCATGCCCTATCACATTATGTTGTCATTATGTAAAAAAATGCATTACGAACTAAACCATTTCCTTGTATTTCCAATACATGTCCTCATAGAAGAGTTATTTAAAATAACATCCAAAAAAATAAATAAATATAATTATTTTATTGATAGTTACAACTGTAGTGACTTAATCTAAAAAAGGAATGTGAAGAAAAAATTTATATCTTTACTAGGTTAAATGCAACGTAACATACTTAAACGTGCAATTGGATTTCTATTCTGGGATACCAATTGAGATTTATCTCACTTCCATTAGGTTAATATTATATATAATACTTAATATATTTATAAAATAAATTCATAGAACATTGATTCCTGGTATTTTATGTTGTATTATTGCCTCTCTCAGGAAATATATATAGAAATTTTTTAAATTATTTAAAGGAAAAAACACTAAATTACATAATTGCCTCCATTTCATTTTGTGTCTTGGAGGAAAATTAGAAAAATACTCAATATACTGACCCCATATCTATCTATTCCATTATTGGGCACTCTGCTACTTTTTTTCTGCATCCACAGTAAGTGAACCAAAAGGATTGTTTGACCATATAAAGTCTTCTCTTTTCGATCCTCGATCACTACCGTGTGCTCTACAAATGTGGCTCCATATTCAATGTCCAGTCATCCCCAATCAATGAACTATATAAAATCATGCACATATCTCCTCAATCACAACAAATAGAAGATGTCAAAAACCAACTCCAACTTTGGGGATAGGGAAAGGCTATAGTCAACCTCACCAACCCTCTGCACAATCTCAAAAGGCCCGATGAATCTCATTGACGGATTGCCACCCCAGATGAACCTCTTAATTCCACATCTTTGGGAGACACATTGGAGGACGTGTTCTCCCTTTTAAAACACCAACGACTTATTATTGTGATTCTTAAAATATTTCTTTCTGGTCTTGGAAATCTTTATCTGTTCTTGGATGAAATGTACATTCTCAATAATCACTTTCACCAACACTAGGACTACAAGGAATGACTCCCCAAACTCCATCCAACAGAAAGGTGACTTGTAGGATCACCAGTATGGTGCCTCAAAATATTTCGTGTCAGTGGTATATTGGTTTCTATTTTTGTACTCTAACTCTACCGAAGGCTGGTTTTCCTTCTAGATCCAGCCAAAATCCAATAAGAAAGACCTCATCATATCCTAAAACACATGGATAGTGTGCTCAGTTTTCCAATAAATATAGGTGTTTGAGTATTTACTAATCCACAAATGGGTCTCTAATTACTCCTATAGGATTCGCCAAAATCATGATGTAAATCACATCTAACGATCTCAGACCTTCATCAAGGGTACCTTATTAAGAATGATGATCTCTCATACATACAACATCTTAAAACTGTCTTCTGAACTCTACTCCATACAACAACGAAGTGTGACAACTATTTGAGTCTTTCTAATATCACCCACATGGTTTCATGTCCCTTTTTTGTGCATGGAATCCCAATAAATATTTCCATGGATATTCCATCCCATTTCAACAAATTCATCTCATGAGGCTGCAACAAACCTATCAGAACCTGGGGGTAAGCAATCACCTGCTTATAGGTGAGGCAATTTGAGATGAACTCAACTAATATTTATCTCATTAAGGTCCAACAACACTATTGACGATGATAGTTTTATATGTTCACACCATCAGGATGTAATGAGAAGCGTGAAGTTTGGAACTCCCACATCACCTCCCCCTTCATTGCCATTAGGACCACTATTTTCCCCTAGAAAAAGATATCATGATTCCCTCCTATAGAATAACTATATTATGCATCTCCGGTGTAAATATGATCACATTGAACCACACGATCGATGTATCCTAGATGAGACTCTTTTAAATGCTAAAGAGATGAAAGTTTCAACACCATCAACTATAGATAAACAGTACCCTCTTACTCCACCTAGGTCAACTATAGGGAAGCTAACTACACTGATTCTTCCCACATTGGGTGATAATGAGACATCCTAATAGGGTAATCATCTAAAAAATCAATTTCCTATAGTATAGACAATCTCAATGTTGTATTCATACAAAAACCCCAACCAGCGTCACTGTCTGAAATTTTGATCTCTCTAGGTAATGATGTACTTATGGTTTTAGTGGTTCGACTAAACCACCAATGACTCTCATAGACTGTATTTCCAAAAACATGTGATGGAGATAACTAAAACTAATTTATCTAAGTTAGGATATTCATAGTTCTTCTCATGGGGTCTCAACTACCTTTCCACATTTGTGATAACTTCCTGTCATTGCATTAACATTCATCCAATACTAGCTTTTGAGGTGACACAATACACTTGAAACTCAACACCATCATCTAGTTATCTAAAAAATGGAGCACTCATCATCCTATGACTTAAAACCTCAAAGGCTATCTGGAACTGCATAGACCAGGTAAATGGTTTCCCCTTATATATGATAGTAGTTAAAGGGGATATGATCCTAGAGATTTCTACTATAATTACCATATAGTAACCTACAAAACCAAGAATAATACACACAACTAACACATTCATTGTTGGATTAAATGAAATAAATACTTTGATAATTTCTAGATCCACACATAATCTATGTTCATAAATGACATGACCTAAAAAGTGAACCACATCAATCCAAAAATGATACATTGAGAGATTTATGTAAAGACGGTTCTCTCGATTTAAATCAATAATCACCCTAAAGTGTTTTGCATGCTCCACCGATGATGAAAAATTATACTAGTATGTCATCGATGAAGACAACAAAAATATTCCCCATGTATTACTGGATGATCTATTTTCCCAAATTCATAATGACCATGAGGTCATTTTTTACACGAAAATGGAGTCAAAAGGAACTCTTATTTCCCATAACGAAATCAAAAATCCAAAAATAGAATATAATCCTTTCAGACCCATATTCAGGTGGTATTCAATCTCATCAATCCATAAGAAGGGGTAATTATTCATTATCATGGCCTGCGTCAAGGTACCATAGTCCATGTATATACATAATCTTTAGTATTACCTAGTAATGAATAGTACTAGAACTTCCCAGGGGGACACAATTAGTCTTATGAAACATTTGTCGTGAAGGTCCTCCAACTATAACTATATATCCAAGATCTCGGTGGGTTCCATTTCATACTATGTAGAAGATATTAGGACAATACCCATTTGAATTTTAATGCATAACTCCCCTTCCAACCTCACAAGTAGTTCTAAAACCTTTTTGGGGAAGACATCCATAAAATCCTCTACAACTAATGGAACCCAAATGCCTGATTTTTCTGATGAAACAATGGTCACACTCATTAAAAATTTTGTGAATGTTCGTAGCCTCCTTCTCACCCTAACTTGTCTATCCTGCTATGAGGCCTCATTCACAGAGAAAGGAAAATCATGTCCCATCAGTGTACAAGAATGTTACTAGCCTGCTCTGACAGTCAATCTAAGATTATACCATGGAAATATAATCCATTCCCTATATGACAACCTAGGTTTCCATCATGAGGACCATTATGTTCAACAAGAACCTCTCTCTTTGATGTTATAGGTTAAACTACCTACAAATGAATGATATAAAATAATCCCTCCTCGTAGAAACCTCAAGATAGAACTACAGTGCTAGCTCCTCAATTGTGATATCTATCTCCCATACAAATGGTAAAGATATTAAAGAATGAATTTAAAATCTGTCAACAAATATAGAATAAATATTACAATAATATTTGATGATACCTTAGATCATATCGTGTGATACGAGATCACAAATATCCATAACATGCATCCATCCACAACCTAGTCTACCAGCTCCCCATGCCAGATGTCGGGTGCAAGGTGGTGGTGGTGGAAAAACATCATAACATTGTATGCCACTTGTAGCTCCTCATGATCACCTACCAGCATCACTGACTATGGGACCAACCTATCCATGAATCTGGGATCCCTAACAGTGACACTGTATTTTCTGTTTTTGTCCACCTACAATAGGCCTATGTTGTTTAGCATGTCTCATTAGGAAGCACCATGCCAGTGAAATCACCCATAACAAGTATAACACCATCCTCTTTTGGCTGACCCAGTGCATTGCGCTGCCCCAGTTCTACCTAACTACATTCCTGAGACTAATCGTGCGGAGCCCTCCTGCATCGAGATCTAGTAAATTAAAGTCTTATAGCTACTGCAGATGTCTCAAATCTTTAGATTCCACTTCTAATCCATGATAACTAGTTCCCCTATGACCGAAATCTATATTTCTCCCGTGCTCGCTGAAGCACCCTGACATAGGTGGGGGTGCACAAGGGTACAATGCATGCACATATCTAAATACAGAGTCCCTAATAAAACTTCCATGATAGGAATATGTCGTCAGATATCATGCCCATGGAGTACCGAGTCGAGTATGTGAATCTAACCGAGTACTGTTCAACTATTATCCATCCATTATTAAGCATTAGAAGCTCCAAAATCCAAATGAATCATAAGAAGGAGGGGTAGTACTACTCATTGAATAATTTTATGTTGTAATCTCATGAGATTTTTAACATATAATTCATTTGAGTAACCAAACTCCACCAATATCCAACTACTTCATGGAAAATACTTGCTGCCAAAGCCACCATCTGATCTGTTGGTGTCCGAACAAGCCTGAAAATGATGACCACCGACTCTGTCCAATCCTCTCTGGTATGAGGATCTTGTTCACTGAAAAATCATAGTATTATATTAAACTGGAACTTGTAGAGTATGCTCAGCCTACACTTGTCCCCATACTGTTCTAATAAGAATATTTGATTCTCAATGTGTGGAGGTTGTACTACCTATCAACCTGGAGGAAGGCGATTACATTATAGACCATGAACTGATCCCTCATCACTCACATTGCCTTTATCACATACCAGAGTTGGTATCCTTTCCAGCAGTCATCATAGATGAATCCTGGAAGTCATCATGGTGTACCTCATTCTTATGAGAATATATATATATACACATATATATACTGAATACAATGGGGGGGGGGGCTCACCCAATTAGGACAGTCAATGACTCAATCCAATATAATTCATGTACCATTGTTCCATACAAAAAAGTCTCAGGGTTCCATGTTGATAACCGGGTAATCATGGTCATAGTGAATGGATATGTCAGATTCATGTACCATCAATATACTCCCTTTCTATAGAACCGCACTCGAGACACTTCGATACTATTTCCATAAACCCAAACAATAAATTTTTTAAGGAAATGCACATACAACTTCAAAAGGTCGAACTACCAATGATACTAATTTTTAATGACCTGACCCATGACGGGGCTCAAGCTGTAACTAACTCAAGCCTGAAACCATATTCCATGGTGTGGAGACATGCACTGAAGGCACAACAAACACAGGGAGGCATTTTCATCAAAACATTTACTCACACACGCAACCCACAAAATGAAAAATTTCACTGGGAAAGGAAAAAAAGATACAAAATTTCTATATAAATAAACCAAAATTAGAGATCTAACTCTAAACAGTACAAGTATAGGTTCTATAATGTAAGTTGAAGGGAAGAGGGGAATAAATTCACACCCACCCCAAAAAGTGTCCCAATAAAAAATTTAAAACAATTGAGAGATCCCCACTAATTGATTTCAATCTATAACCATCGTACATATTCCAAACCCAATTTATTTATAATGAAATATGATTTTACAATCAATGAATTTGTCTTTTACATATAGTACGAACCATAAGTTCATTGCCTTAGAATGGGTGTGTATAAAAATACCCAATAAGATTCCCGGAAAAGGTGAAGGGGGAGAAGTATGACATATACCGAATAAGAAAAAATTAGGCCAAAAAAATTTGGTAAAATAGTACAAATCTCTACGACATGAGAGTGAATGAAAACTCATCCCAAAATAGGGGGCTCAAATGGTTGAGAAGATGAACATATCATTAAGACTTCACAACCTATAGTAGGAAAGTAGAATCATTAAACCATGATAATATAAACGTCGAAAGCACATGGACTTCTCATTGAAGGAGTGTAACTAAAAACCATGTAGTGAGTTCTACAATAATATATATATATATATATATATATATTAATATATATCTATATATATCCATATATGATGATCCAAAGTGTCCCGATAGATAGAGTATGTGGATCTCTATCTCACGGATCAGCCTAGTAAATGATCATCCAATATTTCTAGATGTAACCACCCATGATACTCACCATCCCACATGTCATTCCCAAACATGAAAGTCAAAGGATCTCAATCACCGCACAATAATTATATCTACATAGGGTAAATATAACTCACTAGTATATTTTTAGTTCATGTCTCAAGGACACATCATGGTTGGGAAAGTTTACCTCTTTCTCGTGAGTCCTAAAATACGTCAAACAATATATTTTCACTGATCTCTATAGAAGAGAGATCATGTATCAAGGTAGGGTACTCATTCCCAGTGTAGTGGGAGGGTGCCACTATATTGTCACCGAGGACCGAAGCCCATCCTGACTAGAGGGTTCCACTCTAGTGTCATCGAGGACTGTGGCCCATCTCGGTTGGAGTGTTCCACTCTAGTGTCATCAATGAACCATACCCAGCATGACTAAATAGTTCCATTATAGTGTCATAAAGGAACAATGCCTATCCTAGATTCATGGTTCAAATAAAAATATGATCAAGGAACTATATAGGACATCCATTATGATTGTTACCTCTCAAAAATTATTGAGAAATTACACAATCAAGTCTATTTAGAGGTTATGCTAGGAATGATCATTGGGGGCCACCACATCCCAACCAACTAGAGGGTACAACTAGAAGAACTCTATTGTTTTTGCATGATCAATAATGTAAATGGGAATTTCTTGAATGTACATCAAGACCATAAAATGTCAAATCATTTCCCATAATCTGCTATAGAGGGAACCATCACATTCGATGTAGAAAAACAATCATGATTGGATACCTGTGGGGAAAAATATGAGTCTAGAAGAAGGAGATATGAGGGAAAAAAGATTCGCAATCTGGTACATGAATCATGAGGGGACCCCATGAGGTATGAACATGCCTCATTGTATAGCCATGTACATATTCATTTTTGGTTCTATGTACTGAAAATGGCCCCCGAATATTGAAATTGTACTCCTAGAGTACAAGAACAATCTAACTGAATGGTTGATGTGCCCACAATTCTCATTGTTTTTAATGGTAAATCTTTAATTTTATCTAAATTCCTCTTAAAATAGACCTAAATAACCAAACAGATCACACTATCATGATCATTATACAATTGAACACATGATTTAATTTTCATTCACTCGAATCTACGTCTCGGTTATGATAATACATCACTTGGAATCTTGCATGACTGGTGCTTCATGGGGCCCACACATTGATCATGGAACACATCATATGGAAAACATTCGACCATCCTCACAAAAAAATCACATGGTATCAGCTATTCTTTCATTCAAAATTGACACCCAGTGAAAAACTCACATTTAGCCACAAACTCCCAAAAATTGCAACATGGGGACCACAACTCGATTTCTATTTAAGTGCTCGAAATCAGTCTTGAAATTTCCCACTCAAATTTAGTGTCATGACACCATTAGCATAAAATATAAAATTCTCCAACTGGCCGGGCCTATCCTTCCTTAGCCCAACTCACCTTTCAAGCCTAAACTGTAGAGACCCGAAGCTTGACGTACATTGAAATTACATTACATTTGCGGAGTACTTAGTACATAACAAAACACACAAACAAGGACCGTAATAGTTTAGTGACTTTGGAAACTCGGAATATAATCTTCTAATCATGGTGAAAGATATTCGATATATCCCATAAAGATCTTCCTTTTTTAATACCTAAAACCTTTCTTTATATCCTGGGGAAAAGAAAACATAAAAGGGTGAGCTCAAATGCTCAGTAAGGGTAAACAAATGAAATATCAATCACATCATATACATAAAAACATAGCTTTTGGAAATCTTAACCTGCAAAAGAGATCATAATATCATAACATGGGATAAATCATAGAAGTGAAATGTAATCCCAATAATCATAAATTAAAACATGAAACTTTGTGGCATACACACATAATCATAGAGAATCATTTCTTGTTAGTCAATACTCTTTGCTAAGACTATCTTAGTGGACAAAGTCCCTTTCTGAACCGAGTCACCCTCGTTTCAGTCCTGTTTCACTGAACCGGTATAACCTACCATTCCAGCCATGTCTATCTCATGAGATAAAAAATCTTTACCCATTTCATTGGAGGGAGATATAGGTCCCACCCATCTCATAATGATACAATTCTTATGTGTGCCACAAAATAAATATACATCATTCATAATAACCCAATAAATAAAATGGGTTTCATAAACATCATGCCATCATAATCCATAAACAATGGATATCATTTCATCATAATAAAATGGAAACCATTTAAATAATAATGACATTTTACTTGAAACATACATATCAAATGATGTCATCTTAGATTGAAAATAGTTTTGAGAAAAACACTTGAAATGAATTCTTGAGGAAAATATCCTTTCTTCTTTAAAATCATTTTCTTTTCACAAAACTCCATGCAATTTTAAAAGATAAGGGTTTTGTTGAAAATAATCATTCAATATTGTATAGGAAGCTTCTTGAAAATCAGGTATTATAAAAACCGTAAAAAATCCTTTCTTACCGTATAAGTTAAAAATAACATTCTCCTCGTACTTTTGATGGAAATGTCAAAAAGTACCTTATATGGTATCCAAAGGAAAGATTACATTCATACAATGTGGTAAAAAGTAAATAAAAGGTTAAAATTGACTTTAAACATTAATGGAAGAATGTTAAACATTTTATAAAAACATTTTTAGAAAACATGGTCACGGATGATAAACGTAACCCCAGTAAATACTTACGTATAAGAAATCTCGGATAAAAATGAGATTGAAAATTTATCCCTTACCTTAGGTACGACTTGCTTTGTACGTGTCCGAACCTCCTGTATAATGATTTAAATCATGTTATTGATTTATTCCAGAATCATATTCATTGTTATTATATCATATATGGTCCACTTAAGGCTTTATATTACCCATTCTTTTGTAAATTCATGTTAAAGTAGTGTTTTGGGTAAAATCGTCTCATTTGTCGTTCGTGTTTTTAACTTTTAATTATTAATATGATTACTTGGATCATGATTAATTATATCCAGAATGTAAAACATTATTTATATATAATATATATTCATAATATTCATATATATAATATATTGATAAATGGAATGAAATACACTGTTCATGGAGACGGTAGTCCGTACGTACGCATGAACGCTGTTTTCGTTTCCTTATTGAATTGAATGGAATTAAGTAGATGACATACATATAAATATACATAAATCCAGTATCATTATTATGTCATATATTTCATTATTACTTATTATATATACTTTATAATCATTCATGAATGGTTAATGTGGAGAATGAATGTCATCACGTCGTGGAGACGGTAGTCTGTACGTACGCACGAGCGATGATATCGTTCCCATGGTCGTGGAATTGTGTTAAAGTGTATGTATACTATTTCAGTATCAATATCACTTTATAATAATCATATATAGTTACTCATTACACCATTATACCCATCCAATTAAGGTGGTGGCGGAAAATAGATTACACCACAGCATGGAGAGAGTATTTTGTACGTACGCACGCGCGGTGATTTCATTTTTTCTGTAGGATGGATAGAAGGTGAATTAGGGTTGTTTCATATTTATAATAACATATCAGTATATGAGTGACAATGATGTTATTACTTCATAATGAAACAACTAAAGAAGATGAAGTTGAAGAAGAAATAAATTGAAAAGATCGGTAATGGATATTACCTCTTCTTTGAAACGCCTCTTTGAATCCTCCACATAGGGAACTAAGATTGGTCTTTGAAGAAGTCCAGGACCTCTAGGATTATTTTAGGGATGTGGAGAAGGAATTTTTGAAGGGTTTGGCCGAGCTTGAGTGCTCAAATTGGTGTGAGGAGGAGGCAGATGAGGTGCCCTTTTATAAGGGAGGAGAGGGGCACCTTAGGAATATCTCAAAATATTATTTTATATTAAAGTCAAAATCGGTTTATAATGGTTCCAAAGGGTCTTATTTAGAAAGTAAAGTGGGTATGGGTCGAAATCCTATCAACCAATAGGATTTAGACTAGTTTAGGTTATTATTTTAACCTTATCAATTAGATTTAACACTAAGTTAAATAATTTAACTTTCACCGTGTCTTTTTGTTTTCTTACACTATATGGTTAATACACTTACTATAACATGCCAAACGAACCCCAAGTTGTTTATTATTAATATATATATCCTTATCAAAGTCATTTGGCCGAACCATAGATTTTTAGGAATAAAATAATAATTAATAATATAATATTTGATTAAAAAACTATTTTGTTTCAATTTTGACACTATTTGATTTATGATTTTTTTGAAAGTCATAACAGAATTATATGTTCGAACCAAGTTTATTAAATCAACAATAATATATCATAATAACCTATAAAATTAGTTGTATTCATAAAAAGTCTCAAATTACATTTATTTTGGTGTTTATAACATCAATTATGTGAATATTTCATTAATAATATAATTATTGTATCATCATTGTGTCATAAATAAAATAAATTATTTAATGTCTAAAAATTACAAATAAAATACTATTATGTAGGAAATCTTTTTATCTTTCTAATGAATATTTATAGTCGAATTTATCTTATGTATAACCTCGTATTAAAAATGCTTTACTTATTAAACATTGATTTTATCTATTTTAACCCTTCTTGAAATAAATTAATAATAAATGTCCTAATCTAATCCAAGTGGGCCTAAATGGTCATATTTTATTCCTAAGATTGTATTTGGTCGAATTAAACATGTCCAAAAGAATTAGGACATGTGTTAGGATATTATTAATATAATTTTTACCCATAATTACACTATTTACTTTTAACCGTGGTAAATAAAAGTAAAATGATACTATTCACCAAAAATTATTTTCATCTCATTGAACCACATTTTACTTACTAACATCAACCGTGTCTCTCGGTTTTTTGAAATTCCAATCACAGAAGTGGTAAAATTAAGTTTTATGAAAAATTCAGTTTTTCTAACTACCACTTAGTGG
This sequence comes from Viscum album, assembly GCA_963277665.1. NCBI lineage: Eukaryota > Viridiplantae > Streptophyta > Magnoliopsida > Santalales > Viscaceae > Viscum > Viscum album. The sequence continues at coordinate 168,558,627 of OY728134.1, forward strand.
TTTCACTATTCATCAAAAATTGAATGTTTTCAGAAAAATACCAAAATTTCACCCTAGGCTAATTTCGATATTCCGAATCCAAAAATGAAGTCCATTTTGAAAAATAAAATTTTTAAAATTTCAAAAAGTGGTTATTACTATTCATAACGGCTAATTTTAATAATATTTTAATAGCATATCATTGTTTAGTGAAACTCGCTATTGCGTACGACACAAGTTATCGAGGAAGGTCGCGATTGCGTGTAATTCAAGCCAGGTCAGAGATGTGTTTTATGAAAGCCTCTTTTGGTGTAGCGTATAACACAAGAAATTAATGAAATTAAAAAGAATATTTTTCATAAAATCTCGGGGTGTTACATTCTACCCCCCTTAAAATGAATTTCGCCCTTGAAATTCGTCAGGGTTATAAATGGTTTACTATTAGAAAGTTTCTTTAATCGAAACCCACATCGTAAAAAGGAATACCAAAACCAATCTTTAAAAACAAAAGTATGAAACGTAATGGTTACCCAAATAAACTAATCACTGGGTTTCCACATAGGTGAGAATGTGGATATGGAAGAGAAATATAACCATAATGTTCTGATGGAGAGTGGTAGAGAACATGGCTATAGAAAAGCTAGCAATCACAAAGCCATAAATTTGTGACGATCTATGGTACCATCTGATTAATCAGATATAACATCACTAGGACAACATTTTTTGGTTTTCAAGATCATTTCCCTAAAGTTGAAGAATTTGAATTAGAATAAATACTTGCTTTATTTTGGTACAATCTCACTATTGTTCATGCCTTGAAAAATTTAAACTTCATATCTTAAATAAATGAAGTTGAATTTGTTATTCGTGATGTGTTATCAGATCATGTGATAGAATGACGGGTTATTTTATCTGTCTCAAACAAAAGGTTAGCAAATGTTATTAAATATACATAAGTCATTCTATAGTGAGATTAACCATATATGGTTCCTAAAATGGACTTATACTTCATATATCATACTGCTTAATATGATAAAACTAGTTTATACTAAACAGGGACTTCCTGTAGGCCAGTGGTAGGCGATAAAGGCCAGTCGCACTTCGGTTGTGGGTTTGATTCCCACAGCCTTATCTGACGCGATGGGTTGTCGCCCGTTCTGCAGGTTGTCCTTTTTCTAAAACTATATTACTATAACATCCCATCAATAATATCAAAAAAAAACTTCTATCCTTAAAAAATACTAACTTATGTCCAACATAATCCATTCCAATCTTTAGGCTTATCCATAATACTGCAGTCCACTCTCATAACATAGTGAATACGATTACCAGAGATTTAATACCATCGTTGAACCCCATATATCATAAGATATGTTTTTTTGGTCACATTCCAAACATTCAAATTCCTTAATCATGTATTCTCTTGAATAACCATTGAAACATAGTGAAAACATGAATGCAGTTAAAAGTTAACACTTTCCACAAACCAAAATCCTCAATAATTTTTATACTCAAACCATGATATCACTTAGTCCATATATCAATCATGAGCTCATGAATACTGTTAAACATTTCGTTTTCTCATTTTTCTTTCATTATGCGCATATCATCTTATTTCCAAAAATATCTCAATCACTTTGAATACCACATTAGACCAATACATAAATATTCCAATACATTATGATACAACATTATTTTGGAATCCCATTACATAAACACTTAATCATTCCACCACATGGTTGTCATATTCAACATCGCCAATGGTGATCGCATGTGACTTCCCTTTGTCCTTTTCCATAAGCGGTTGCTCATGTCGATCATCACTAACCCTTGGATTAGGGCATTTATTAGCATATTGACCCATTTCCTTGCACTTGAAGCACTGAAGTGTTGGTGGTGCGTTCTCTGCAGTGTTTTCTTTATTCACATCATTAGAATCCCTTTTTCCATTACTTCGACACTCAGCTGCTCGATGACCTTCGTTTGCACACTTAAAACATTTTCTAGTCCCTTTAAGACAATCTCCACCATGCTTCTTTCCACACTTTGTGCATATGGAAACATTCATCTTCTTTTCACCATTATTCTGAGATTTCTCCTTGAACTCCATCTTTCGTTTCTTGTCAAAACCATGAGATGGATATGTAACACCAAATTCCATTTCTACCTTGATAGCACAACACACAATTTCTTCATAGCTACTTAAGTCTCTTATAGCTAATGCCCTTCTATGACTTGGTTTTAAGCCACTGAAAAATTGATCAACTTTACTTTCAGGTTGGATGATAATGCCAGATGCACACCTTGTAAGTCTTGTAAAATTCGCTTCGTATATACCGACAGATTCATCATCCTTTTTCTTTAGTTCAAGAAACTCCTTCTTCATCTTTTTTCGAAGAACACGAGGGAAGTACTTATTGAAAAATAAGATCTTGAACTCATCCCATTCCATGTACTCAATTTCATCTCTTTGCCTCGTATTCTTGATAATATTCCACCATTGATCAGCTTCACCTTCCAAACGATATACTGCTAAGATGACTTTATCATGTTCAGAACATTGAAGAACTGAAAATATCTTTTCAGTGGTACTGATCCATTGTTCAGCAACAAGTGGATCAGAAGACCCACTGAAAGAAGGTGGACATTGCCTCATGAAGGACTCAATAGAATATTGATCCCTTCTCTGCTCATTTAGAAGTCCAGAATCATTCATAGTTTGTGTAAGTATATCAATAAGATTTTGCACTCCATCTCCCATAACATTTGTTTGTTCAGGAGGACAATCATTGCATTGTCCATTGCATTGATCAACACTGTTCCTTCGGGTTCCAGCCATCGTCTAAAACCCAAAAGGAATAGTGTGAGAGACAAAAATCATGCTAGGGAAAACAACTTAATAAAGGGGGAGTACCTTCAATATCTAACATGTTAGGTTTAATTCTATGATTGTTAGTGTAATTCTAGTACTATAACCTATACGTATACATAACCTTAGGGACATCCCTAGACATACCTTAGAAATATCTCTTGGGATCTCACTAACGTCTTCGCATCCTAGTTTCCAACGGTTGACTAAACCATTCCTCTGATACCAACTGTTGAGACCCGAAGCTTGACGTACATTGAAATTACATTACATTTGCGGAATACTTAGTACATAACAAAACACACACACAAGGACCGTAATAGTTTAGTGTCTTTGGAAACTCGGAATATAATCTTCTAATCGTGGTTAAAGATCTTCAATATCTCCCATAAAGATCTTACTTTTTTAATACCTAAAACCTTTCCTTATATCCTGGGGAAAAGAAAACACAAAAGGGTGAGCTCAAATGCTCAGTAAGGGTAAACAAAAGAAATATTAATCACATCATATACATAAGAACATAGCTTTTTGAAATCTTAACCTGCAAAAGATCTCATAATATCATAACATGGGATAAATCATAGAAGTGAAATGTAATCCCAATAATCATAACATAAAACATGAAACATTGTGGAATACACACATAATCATAGAGAATCATTTCATGTTAGTCAAGACTCATTGCCAAGACTATCTTAGTGGACAAAGTCCCTTTCTGAACCAAGTCACCCTCGTTTCAGTCCTGTTTCACTGAACTGGTATAACCTACCATTCTAGCCATGTCTATCTCATTAGATATAAAATCTTTACCCAATGCATTGGAGGGAGATATAGGTCCCACCCATCTCATAATGATACCATTCTTATGTGTGCCACAAAATAAATATACATCATTCATAAATACCAAATAAATAAAATGGGTTTCATAAACATCATGCCATCATAATCCATAAACAATGGATATCATTTCATCATAAGAAAATGGAAACCATTTAAATCATAAATACATTTTACTTGAAACATACATATCAAATAATGTCATCATAGATGGAAAATAGTTTTGAGAAAAACACTTGAAATGAATTCTTGAGGAAAATATACTTTCTTCTTTAAAATCATTTTATTTTCACAAAACTCCATGCAATTTTACAAGATAAGGGTTTTGTTGAAAATAATCATGCAATCTTGTATAGGATGCTTCTTGAAAATTAGGTATTATAAAAACTGTAAAAATCCTTTCATGCCGTATAAGTTAAAAATAACATTCTCCTCGTACTTTTGTTGGAAAAGTCAAAAAGTACCTTATATGGTAACCAAAGGAAAGATTCCATTCATACAATGTGGTAAAAAGTCAATAAAGGGTAAAAATGACTTTAAACATTCATGGAAGAATGGAAAACATTTTATAAAAACATTTTTAGAATACATGGTCATGGATGATAAATGTAACCCCAGTAAATACTTACGTACAAGCAATCTCAGATAAAAATGAGATTGAAATTTTATCCCTTACCTTATGTACGACTTGCTTTGTACGTTTCCGAACCTCCTGTATAATGATTTAAATCATTATATTGACTTATTCCAGAATCATATTCATTGTTATTATACCATATATGGTCCACTTATTGCTTTATATTACCCGTTCTTTTGTAAATTCATGTTAATGTAGTGTTTTGGGTAAAATCGTCTCGTTTGTCGTTCGTGTTTTTAACTTGTAATTATTAATATGATTACATGGATCATGATTACATACATCCAGAATCTAAAACATGATTTATATATAATATATATTCAGAATATTCATATATATAATATATTGATAAATGGAATGAAATACACTGTTCATGGAGACGGTAGTCCGTACGTACGCATGAAAGCTGTATTCGTTTCCTTATTGAATTGAATGGAATTAAGTAGATGACATACATATAAATATACATAATCCAATATCATTATTATTTTATATATTTCATTAGTACTTATTATATATACTTTATAATCATTCATGAATGGTTAATGTGGAGAATGAATCTCATCGCGTCGTGGAGACGGTAGTCCGTACGTACGCACGAGCGATGATATCGTTCCCATGGTCATGGAATTGTGTTAAAGTGTATGTATACTATTTCAGTATCAATATCACTTTATAATAATCATATATAGTTACTCATTACACCATTATACCCATCCAATTAAGGTGGTGGCAGAAAATAGATTACACCACGACGTGGAGACGGTATTCCGTACGTACGCACGCGCGGTGATTTCATTTATTCCATAAGATGGATAGATGGTGAATTAGGGTTGTTTCATATTTATAATAACATATCAGTATATGAGTGATACTGATGTTATTACTTCATAATGAAACAACTAAAGAAGAAGAAGTTGAAGAAGAAATAAATTGAAAAGATCGGTAATGGATATTACCTCTTCTTTGAAACGCCTCTTTGAATCCTCAACTTAGGGAAATAAGATTGGTCTTTGAAAAAGACCAGGACCTCTAGGATTATTATAGGGAAGTGGAGAAGGGATTTTTTCATGGGTTGTCCGAGCTTGAGTGCTCAAATTGGTGTGAGGAGGAGGGGGAGGAGGTGCCCTTTTATAAGGGATGAGAGGGGCACCTTAAGAATATCTCAAAATATTATTTTATATTAAAGTCAAAATCGGTTTATAATGGTTCAAAAGGGTCTTATTTAGAAGGTAAAGTGGGGATGGGTCTAAATCTTATCAACCAATTGGATTTAGACAAGTTTAGGTTATTATTTTAACCTTATCAATGAGATTTAACTCTATGTTAAATATTTTAACTTTCACCGTGTCTTTTTGTTTTCTTACAATATATGGTTAATACAATTACTATAACATGCCAAACGAACCCCAAGATGTTTATTATTAATTTATATATAATTATCTAAGTCATTTGGCCGAGCCTTAGAATTTTAGGAATAAAATAACAATTAATAATATAATATTTAATTAAAAAACTATTTTGTGTCAATTTTGACACTATTTGATATATGATTTTTGTTAAAGTCATAACAGAATTATATGTTCGATAAAAGTTGATTAAATCAACACTAATATATCATAGTAACCTAGAAAATTAGTTGGATTCATAAAAAGTCTCAAATTACATTTATTTTGGTGTTTATAACATCAATTATGTCAATATTTCATTAATAAGATAATTATTGCATCATCATTGTGTCATAAATAAATTAACTTATTTAATGTCTAAAAAATAAAAATAAAATACTATTATGTAGAAAATATTTTTATCTTTCTAATGAATATTCATAGTCGAATTTATATTATGTATAACCTCGTATTAAAAATGATTTACTTATTAAACTTTGATTTTAACTATTTTAACCCTTCTTTAAATAAATTAATAATAAATGTCCTAATCTAATCCAAGTGGCCCTAAGTGGTAATATTTTATTCCTAAGATTGTTTATGGTCGAATTATACTTGTCCAATATAATTAGGACATGTGTTAGTATAATATTAATATCATTTTTACCCTTAATTACCCTATTTACTTTTAACCGTGGTAAATAAAAGTAAAAAGTTAATATTCACCAAACATTATTTTCATCTCATTGAACCACATTTTACTTACTGACATCAACCGTGTCTCTCGGATTTTTGAAATTCCAATCACAGAAGCTGTAAAATTATGTTTTATGAAAAATTCAGTTTTTCTAACTACCACTTAGTGGTTTCACTATTCATCAAAATTTGAAAGTTTTCAGAAAAATACCAAAATTTCACCCTAGGCTAATTTCGATATTCCGAATCCAAAAATGAAGTCCATTTTGAAAAATAAATTTTTTAAAATTTCAAAAAGTGGTTATTACTATTCAAAATGGCTAATTTTAATAATATTTTAATAGCATATCATTGTTTAGTGAAACTCAGTATTGCGTAAGACGCAAGCTATCGAGGAAGGTCGCGATTGCCTGTAATTCAAGCCAGGTCCGAGATGTGTGTTGTGAATGCTCCTTTTGGTGTAGCGTATAACATAAGACATTAATGAAATTAAAAAGAATATTTTTCATAAAATCTCGGGGTGTTACATAAACTGCATCATTGTATGCGGTAACCACCTTCCATAAATGTGATAGCTCGCATCATTTGGTGGTGCTGAGCTCCTCCTCAGGTAACACCCTGGGACACCACCATATTTTTTCCTCTACACTACCATCTAGATGAAATTACCCACTCACCAGCTACCATACACGGCCAATCTATCACTGTTCTACCCCAACCACCACAAATTCTGTAAGTGGTCACCGCCGCTGCAGCACGTGGTCAGCGTCACTGCAGCATGTGGTCTCCGCCATGCGATAACTCTCATGCCACATCACAAGTGGTCACTTTGGAGGACCACCAGGTCTCCTCAAATGTCCTAAAAATTATGACAAACACAGATCCAACGTCCTTGTATTGAGATCTTCATAGACCTATGCTCTGCTCGATGATCTGTTCATGATTCGATGTGAAGAAAATTGAATGATGATTTCACAATGAATGGGTCAAGAAGAGACCAGATTAGAACAAAAAAATTGATCATTCAATGGCCATGTTAGTAGGGCCACCAACATTTATGTTCAAAGAGGTGAATCGATATTGACTTTAAATATAATTAATTAATTGAAATTAGGGGTTTAAAAAAATTATTCTTACCTCATTTTGATCCATTCGCCGTAAACAATTCCTTCACCAAACTTCCTCCATGATACCCCAAATATTCTTTAAAGATTCACCAATGGATAAAGGAGAGAGCTTCTCCATTAGTCTTGGGAGAATTACAGTCAGGCCCTAATTAAGAACATAAAATCACATATTTATAATAGGTAATTAGGTTATCGGTAAACACATAATTGTACCTACCAAAGGTCATGAGATCAGAACATCCCAAACCCTATCACTTTAGATGGCCAAAGATTTCTAATATATGTCCCTATTAAAAAGTTATTTGAAAGAACATCCAAAATAAAAAAATATTAAATTTATTTTTTTCTTTTTACATACTTAGTGAATTTTTCTATAGATAGCCTGCACCGTCAAAAGTTATGTCTCACCTTCGGTAAACTCCATGTTTCTAACTTAACCATACTCTCATATTTTTTTTATATAAATGATAGTTTGAGAGTTATCATTATTCCTTCAAATGAAATATAGAAAAAATATTTATGTTTTTTTTAATAATTAATTCCGGCCACATCGGTACATGGAATCGCACGACATGATAATGCCTATTTTTTTAAATACAGGTAGAAAATTTTTTGCGTCTTACATTGAAAAAACTAGGTCTCTATTATTAGGGTGTCAAAACTATAGAAAATATATTACAGACATTATGTAATTTAGATAAAAGCATATACTAATGTTTGAAATTTTGTAACTAAAATTATATCAATATACGGTGTCATTTTCTCATGATGACTGAAAATTTATTTTTTGTCATATTAAAACACTTAATCATGCATGTAATAGTTAAAAACATAGTAAACAACCAAATATTTATATTAAATAATAATAATACCCTTGAATTTTCTTTTATACAAGTGGAAAAAACATAAAAATGACATGTGGCGTTCTAATAATGAATTATTAACCAGTTTTATAAGATTTGATATTGTTAAAAATGTGTATCGGGGGTTTATACCTTTAAAAATGACCTTTGATAATTCTGAAATTGTATACAACGAAATCATAAATTGATTTTTTGTAATTTACGAATAACTAAATTAGATTTAGTCTATTATTTTTATTTCCCATGATTATGAAAAACACATTCTTACTGTATTAAAAGAATAAAATGTTTATGTAATAATAAAAACCATAAAAATGACCTCAAAATGATATAAAATCACAAAGAAACAATATTTTAATTATTTGAAAGATTATATATTAATTTTCATTATTTTTGAATATATTACTTTTATTTTTAATGGATATTCATTATTTTAGACTCTTCCACTATGATATTTCCTAATTGTAATGAAGGATTAACTGTGATGCCTACATAGTTTTAATTATATGAAATGATGATAAAACCATATCAAATATACCAATATATGAATGTTGTGCAATAATTTGTTAGTTTTCAAAGATGAATTTTAAATCTATCTATCAATTTGTTAAAAGTATTTTCATAGTTAAAAAACTGAGAGATAGAGACCTAGATTGTTATAAAAATATTCATTTAAAGAATTAAGATTTAAATCATATCTTATATATTTAATTTTAATATTCAATGTGTTTCGGTTGAGTGGGATGGTTTAATTTTATGGATAATTTTAGTATATTAATCTAATTTTTGATATTTTGGTTGATTTGGGATTTGAATTTTAATTAAATTTTTTGAGTCTGATTGAAAAAATAAAAAATATTATGTGAAAAATTTGGAACATATTACATAAAAAATTTGTTTCATATTAATTATATTAACTGTTTTTTATTTTTATTACAAGTGTAAAATTACAACAGAAGAGAGGATGTTAATAATTTTGATCCATGAAACTATTTAGACGGTTGCCTGGTTGATTTATAATTTATTGGTATGATTAATAATTATCATAGATTATTTTAAAATTTTTTATTTCATTCATTTTTTTAATTTCTTTTAGTTGATTAAATGGTGATTTACTTGGATTCATTTATGATGAGACCCACAATGAAAAAAGGTCACATATAGTAGAGGATGAGATATAGACCTAATAGGTTGCACATGGAAGTTTGAGTTATGTTGTATGTATGATAACATGGCTTATTAATGATAGTTATTAAATTTTTAGGAATTCGGTAGTTGACTAATGGGTTTAGAATAGACTTATTATTTTTAGTTTATACATGAATTTCAATTGTATATAATTATTTTAATAGTATTTTATATTTTCATTTTTAATTTACTTATTTTTCAGTTCATTGTATGTTTTATAATTTTCTTTATTTTATTAAATTGTAGTGTGTATTATTTTTTCTGTTTAGTGGTGATTTTTTTAGAACATCCGAAAATATTATTAGATGATTAATAATTTTTAATATTTTATCTTTTGAAATGGAAAATATTGGATTCTATGAACTAATGATAGATCTAAGCATTATTGAACAAATTAGAAGTATTTTATTAAAAATAATTTATGAAGAAAAAACATTATATAAAAATACAATAGTCAACTAAATTTGTAACACCCGACACTTTTATGTTATATAAATCATCAAAGGAATCTTTTTCTACACAACACTTGCTTGGCTTGCTTTGCACGCAATCGCGACCTTCCTCGATAGCTTGCGTCGTACGCAATACCGAGTTTCACTAAACAACAATATGCTATTAAAACTAGCCGTTATGAATAGTAATAACCACTTTTTAAAATTTTATAAATTTTATTTTTCAAAATGGACTTCATTTTTGGACTCAGAATATCAAAATTAGCCTAGGGTGAAATTTTGGTTTTTTTCTGAAAACTTTCAATTTTTGATGAATAGTGAAACCACTAAGTGGTAGGTTAAAAAACTGAATTTTTCATAAAACTTAATTTTACCGCTTCTGTGAATGGAATTTCGAAAATCCGAGAGACACGGTTAATATCAAGGACTAAAATGTGGTTCAATGAGATGAAAATAATTTTTGGTGAATAGTAACTTTTTACCTTTTTTACCGCGGTTAATAGTAAATAGGGTAACTAAGGGTAAATATGATATTAATATTACCCTAACACATGTCCTAATTCCATTGGACAAGTGTAATTCGACCAAAAACAAACTTAGGAATAAAATATGACCATTTAGGCCCACTTGGATTAGATTAGGACATTTATTATTAATTTATTTAAAGAAGGGTTAAAATAGTTAAAATCAAAGTTTAATAAGTAAATCATTTTTAATATAGGGTTATAAATAAGATAAATTCAATTGTAAATATTCATTAGAAAGCTAAAACGATTTCCTACATGATGGTATTTTATTTGTAATTTTTAGACATCAAATAATTTAATTTATTTATGACACAAAGATGATGCAGTAATTATCTTATTAATGAAATATTGACAAAATTGATAATATAAATACCAAAATAAATGTAATTTGAGACTTTTTATGAATTCCACTAATTTTCTAGGTTACTATGATATATTAGTATTGATTTAATCAACTTGGTTCGAACATATAATTCTGTTATGACTTTCACAAAAATCATATATCAAATAGTTTCAAAATTGACACAAAATAGTTTTTAAATAAAATATTATATTATTAATTGTTATTTTATTCCTAAAAATCTAAGGTTCGGCCAAATGACTTAGATAAGGATATATATATTAATAATAAACAATTTGGGGTTCGTTTGGCATGTTATAGTAAGTGTATTAACCATATAGTGAAAGAAAACAAAAAGACACTGTAAAAGTTAAATTAATTAACTTAGAGTTAAATCTAATTGACAAGGTTAAAATAATACCCTAAACTTGTCTAAATCCTATTGGTTGATAGGATTTCGACCCATCCCCACTTTATCTTCGAAATAAGACCCTTTGGAACCATTATAAACCGATTTTGACTTTAATATAAAATAATATTTTGAGATATTCCTAAGGTGCCCCTCTCCTCCCTTATAAAAGGGCACCTCCTCCCCCTCCTCCTCACACCAAATTGAGAACTCAAGCTCGGCCAACCCCTGCCATTTTCTCCTATCCACTTCCCTAGAATAGTCATAGAGGTCCTGGTCTTCTCCAAAGACCACTCTTAGTTCCTTAAGTGGAGGATTCAAAGAGGCGTTCCAAAGAAGAGGTAATATCCATTACCGATCTTTTCAATTTCTTTCTTCTTCAACTTCTTCTTCTTTAGTTGTTTCATGATAAAGTAATAACATCAGTATTAATTACATACTTATATGTTATTATAAATATGAAACAACCCTAATTCACCTTCTATCCATCCTACGGAAAAATGAAATCATCGCGCGTGCGTACGAACGGAATACCGTCTCCACGCCGTGGTGTAATCTATTTTCCACCATCACCTTAAGAGGATGGGTATAATGGTGTAATGAGTAACTATATATGATTATTATTAAGTAATATTGATACTGAAATAATATATATATATATACTCCAATACAATTCCACGATCATAGGAACGATATCATCACTCGTGCGTACGTACGGAATACCGTCTCCACGATGTGATGCGATTCGTTCTACATGATCTTCATTTCATAATGATTATATAAATTAATTGAATGAATGAATATGGTATATACTACACTAATACCATTCTGGAAATGAATTATCTATAGACTAAAGATAAGAATAAGAATTTATTCAACAAAACACGCATAAGAACAAAAAGTTATAAAGACCCGAGTAACAAGTAACAATGAAATATTACTAACAAGAAGTTAATAATATGACCATATATGATCTCATATCAATATGTATGATTCTGGAATAAGTCAATAACATTATTTAAACCATTATACAGGAGCTTCGGACACGAACAAAGCAAATTGGACCTAAGGTAAGGGAAATATCACAATCTCATTTTTATCCGAGATTGTTTATTCGTAAGTATTTACTGGGGTGTATTTTATCATCCACATCCATGTTCCCTCAATATGTAATATTGTTTCCATCCACTTGAAATAGTTTAAATCCAATTTTACCCTTAGTTGAGTTTTTAGTAAAGAATATGAAAGGAATCTTTTGTCATTTTTCCGTACGAGGTACTTTTTGACTTTTCCGACAAAAGTACGAAGAATGTTTTTTTTAACTTATACGGCATGAATGGATTTTTAAAACATTACTTCAAAGAAGCTTCCTTTACAAGTTTTCAAGTTTATTTTTAATCAACTTATTTTATTTTAAAGTTGTATGACATGTTATGAAAGGAAAAATGTTTTTGAAGAAGAAAGGATATTTTCCTCAAGAATTCAATTCAAGTGTTTTATCAAAATTATTTTTTCATCTAAGATAATAAAGGGTTCTGTTTCTATCCATATTTTTACATTGGTTTGACTATGTTGTGGTGGAATTATGTTTATGAATTCCTTTATCATATATGAATTGATTTATGATGTCATGATGTTTCCAGAATCCCATTTTTGTTATATGTGTTATGCGATGATGTATGTTTTATGATTATGTGGCACACATAAGAAAGGATTCATTATAAGATGGGTGGGACCTATATCTCCCTCCAATGCATTGGGTAATGATTTTATATCTCATGAGATAGACATGGCTGGAACGGAAGGTTATTTCGGTTCAGTGATACAGGACTGAAACGAGGAGTGAACTCGGTTCAGAAAGGTACTTTGTCCACTAAGATAGTCTTGGCAATGAGTCATGACTAACAAGAAATGATTTTCCATGATTATGTGTGCATGCCACAAAGATTCAAGTTTTATGTTATGATTATGGGGATCTCATTTTCACTTCAATGATTTATTCCATGTTAAGATATTATGATCTCTTTTGCAGGTTTTAATTTTCAAAAAGATATGATATGATTTTTATTTCCTTTATTTGCCCTTGCTGAGCATTTGAGCTCACCCTTTTATGTTTTCTTTTCCCCAGGTCAGGAAGATGGATATTAAGTAGAATATGCTAAAAGGGACCCTAGATATGATGAAATAAATGGGAGACACTGTAGAAGATTTATGAACCAGTTGTTTATGTTTCCCCAGTTTCTAAAGACACTATACCTATACGGTCCTTTGTGGTTTTGTCATATGTTGTAATAAGTGTGCTTCAATTTTGAAGTAGTAACAATGTATGTAAAGTACGGGTCGTTATAGTTGGTATCAAAGGAAAGGTATAGTCAACCTTTGGAAACTAGGATGTGAAAGCCTTATTAAGAACCCTAAGGATAAGTCTAAGCATAGAACACAATCTTAGAAATGGCCATGAATAACCTAGGATAAGACCATAAGCATGAAAATTTTATTCTTGAATTATGTGGTTTCCTATTATAATTAGTGTTGCTCACACTATTCTTCTTGGTTTTAGTCAATGGCTGGAACCCGAAGGAACCGTGTTAATGCGGAATGCGATGGGCAATGCAATGATTGTCCCCCTGAGCAACCAAACGATATGGGAGCTGGAATGCAAAATCTTGTAGCCATGCTCACACAACTTTCTCAAGCTATGAATCATGCAGGATTTCCAAACGAACAAAGGAGGGAGCAACATTCTGTTGAATCCTTCATGAGGTAGCGTCCACCATCTTTCAGCGGGTCTACTGATCCATTAGTTGCTGAACAATGGATTAGTACTACTGAAAAGATATTTTCAGTTCTTCAATGTTCTGAGCATGATAAAGTCATCCTAGCAGTGTATCGTTTGGAAGGAGATGCTGATCAATGGTGGAATCTTGTTAAGAATACAAGGAAAAGGGATGAAATTGAGTCTATGGAATGGGACGAGTTCAAGAACTTATTTTTCAATAAGTACTTCCCTCGTATTCTCCGAACAAAGATGGAGAAAGAGTTCCTTGAACTGAAGCAAAGGGATGATGAATCTGTTGGTACCTATGAAGCAAATTTTACCAGACTTGCAAGGTACGCTTCTGGTATTATTATCCAACCTAAGAGTAAGATCGATCGATTCTTTAGTGGCTTAAAACCAAGTCTTCGAAGGGCGTTAGCCATAAGGGACTTCAATAGCTACGAGGAAATCGTTCGATGTGCTCTCAAAGTCGAGATGGAGATTGGAGTAACCCATCAGTCACATGGGTTTGATATGAAGAGGAAGATGGAATTCAAAGAAAAATCTAAAGAGCACACGGAAAAGAAGATGAACTTTCCCTTATGCTCAAAGTGTGGAAAGAAACATGGAGGGAGTTGTCTTAAAGGGACAAGTAAATGTTTTAAATGTGGAAAGGAAGGTCACCGGGCATTTGAATGCCGTGATAATGGGAAGAAGATGTCTAATGATGCAAACAAAGGAAGGGATACACAGAATGAACCTGCTACACTTCAATGTTTCAAGTGCAAGGAGATGGGGCATTATGCCAATCAATGCCCAAATCCAAGGGTTGATGATGATGGTCGACGTCAACAAACTCTTATGGCTAAAGAAAAAGGAAAGTCACATGCAATTTCTATCAGCGATGTGGAGTACGATAACGATGTGGTGAAAGGTACACTTACCATCCACTCTAAAGTAGCAAATGTTTTATTTGATTCTGGATCCACCCACTCTTTTATTTCTGAAAAATTTTCTAAGGGTATCACCGTATTACCTCAACAATTAGATGTTGAGTTAGCTGTGACAACACCTAATGGCACATCAATCACATCAGAAGTTTATAATTCTTCTCCGATCGAAGTTTGTGGGAAAGTGCTTCCTGCAAATCTTGTGATCCTTCCTTTAGTGGAATTTGATGTGATTCTTGGCATGGATTGGCTTTCTCTACATGGAGCTCATATCAATTGCCAAAGAAGGGAAGTCACATTTCATATTCCAGATCAACCTACGATCGTCTATCAATGCAAGGATGAACATAACCTTCCAGTGGAAATTTCTTCCATCTTATGGGTATTGATTCCACTAAATGAAGGTTATTTATCTCAAATGGTTGGTGAGAAACTCACGATTAAGAATATGCCCATTGTACGGGAGTTTGATGATGTCTTTCCGGAAGAATTGCCGGGTCTTCCACCAAATCGTGAAGTTGAGTTTTCAATAGAACTCGTACCGGGTGCTTTGCCTATTTCAAAGACACCTTATATAATGGCCCCAATTGAGTTGCAGGAATTGAAGAAGCAACTCCAAGAGAATCTTGATAAGGGATTCATACGCCCTAGTGCGTCACCTTGGGGAGCACCTGTTCTATTTGTTAAGAAGAAAGATGGATCAATGAGACTCTGCATTGATTATCGAGAACTTAACAAGATCACTATCAAGAACAAATATCCTCTCCCACGCATTGATGACTTATTTGACCAACTACGCGGAGCTCAATACTTTTCCAAGATTGATCTTCGTTCAGGGTATCATCAATTAAGGGTCAAAAGGGAGGATATACCAAAGACGGCTTTCCGTACAAGGTATGGACACTATGAATTTATAGTGATGCCATTTGGTCTTACTAATGCCCCTGCTATCTTCATGGATCTAATGAATAGAGTCTTTAGAGACTATCTTGATCAATTTGTGGTAGTCTTTATAGACGATATTCTTGTCTATTCAAAGAGCAAGGAAGAGCATGAAGATCACTTGAGAATTATATTGAAGACCCTGAGAAAAGAGAAGCTTTATGCCAAATTTACCAAGTGTGAATTTTGGCTTCAAAAAGTTGCATTTTTGGGTCATATAATCTCAAAAGTGGGGATATCTGTGGATCCAGCAAAAACAGAGGTTATCGAAAGATGGTCAAGACCAACAACAGTAACTGAGATCCGAAGTTTTCTTGGTTTGGCTGGATATTATCGACGTTTTGTAAAAGATTTTTCACGATTATCTAATCCACTCACCAAGTTGACTCGGAAAGGAGTTAAGTTTGTCTGGACAGAGGAATGTGAAGAGAATTTCAAGGAGTTGAAAAGAAGGTTATCCAGTGCACCTGTGCTCACACTACCTTGTAGTGGAGAAAGGTTTGTGATCTACAGTGATGCATCCAAGAAGGGATTGGGGTGTGTTCTTATGCAAAATGATATGGTGTTAGCTTATGCCTCACGACAGTTGAAAATCCATGAGCAAAATTACCCAACACATGATTTGGAGTTGGCTGCGGTAATCTTTGCATTAAAGATTTGGAGGCATTACCTTTATGGTGAAAGGTGTGATATTTATACTGATCATAAAAGTTTAAAGTATATTTTCACACAAAAGGAGCTGAATATGCGTCAAAGAAGATGGTTGGAGCTGATTAAGGATTATGACTGCTCAATCCATTACCACCCTGGGAAGGCAAACAAGGTGGAAGATGCATTAAGTCGACAAGACCATGCTAGTTTATCCATGATGAGGATCACAAAAGATCCAATATTTATGGATTTACAAAGGATGGATCTTGGAATTATAATGGAAGGGGAAAAATCTTATCTTTCTCAAATGAATGTTCAACCATCTATACATGTGAAGATTAAAGAGGCACAGAAAGAAGATGTCGAGTTACAAAAGAAGGTGAGAAATGTTCCTGAATTCAACCTTGATTGTGATGGGATAATAAAGTTCAGGAATCGGGTTTGCGTTCCTCCCATCCCCGAATTAAAGAATGAGCTACTGGATGAGGCTCATAGTTCATCATTCTCTATTCATCCTGGAAGCACGAAGATGTATAGGGACCTGAAAGAGTACTTCTGGTGGGATGGCATGAAAAGAGATGTTGCTGAATATGTCTCTCGATGCTTGGTTTGTCAACAAGTTAAAGCTGAGAGACAGAAGTCTAAGGGGATGTTACAACCATTACCCATACCCGAATGGAAATGGGAAAACATCACTATGGACTTTGTCACAGGACTTCCTAAAACATCCAAAGGCAATAATGCTATCTGGGTCATAGTTGATCGTCTTACAAAGTCTGCACACTTCATTTTTATTAGAGAGGATTTCTCTCTAGATCAGCTTGCCAAGATATATGTAAAGGAAGTTGTAAGATTGCATGGAGTACCACTTTCTATTATATCTGATCGAGATCCGAGATTTACCTCGAAGTTCTGGCGAAGTCTTCAGCATACTCTGGATACAGAGTTGAGTTTCAGCACTGCTTATCATCCCCAGACAGACGGTCAGTCTGAGAGAACAATTCAAACCCTAGAAGATATGTTGAGAGCTTTCTCTATGGATTTCAAAGGAGGTTGGGATCAACACCTACCTTTGGTGGAATTTTCTTATAATAATAGCTTTCACTCCAGTATTCAGATGGCTCCTTATGAAGCTCTCTATGGAAAGAAATGCAGGACTCCAACTTGCTGGGATGAAGTTGGGGAAAGAAAGCTATTAGGACCTGATCTCGTAGATGAAATGGCAGAAAAGGTCAGATCTATTCAACAACACATAAGAACAGCTCAGAGTCGACAGAAAAGTTATGCCGACAACCGAAGAAAAGACCTAGAGTTTGAAGTGGGCGATAAAGTGTTCTTACGAATATCTCCCTGGAAGAGGGTTATGAGATTTGGAAAGAAGGGGAAGTTGAGCCCTAGATATATCGGTCCTTTTGAAATACTGGATCGTGTTGGGAAGGTAGCTTACCGATTGGCGCTTCCACCGAATCTCTCTCAAGTTCACGATGTGTTCCATGTATCTCTCCTGAGAAAGTACATACCAGATCCTTCACATGTACTTAGCTCAGAAGTTGTACCACTGGAGCAAGATCTTTCTTATGAAGAACAGCCGATAGAGATTCTGGATCGTAGCGAAAAAGTCCTACGAAACAAGACCACTCGCTTGGTGAAAGTTTTATGGAGAAACCACCAATTTGAAGAAGCTACATGGGAGCTTGAGGATATGATGAGGGAGAAGTATCCTCATTTGTTTGTTACAAAGTGACGAATTTCGAGGGCGAAATTCTTTTTAAGGGGGGTAGAATGTAACACCCGAGACTTTTATGTTATATAAATCATCAAAGGAATCTTTTTCTACACAACACTTGCTTGGCTTGCTTTGCACGCAATCGCGACCTTCCTCGATAGCTTGCGTCGTACGCAATACCGAGTTTCACTAAACAACAATATGCTATTAAAACTAGCCGTTATGAATAGTAATAACCACTTTTTAAAATTTTATAAATTTTATTTTTCAAAATGGACTTCATTTTTGGACTCAAAATATCAAAATTAGCCTAGGGTGAAATTTTGGTTTTTTTCTGAAAACTTTCAATTTTTGATGAATAGTGAAACCACTAAGTGGTAGGTTAAAAAACTGAATTTTGCATAAAACTTAATTTTACCGCTTCTGTGAATGGAATTTCGAAAATCCGAGAGACACGGTTAATATCAAGGACTAAAATGTGGTTCAATGAGATGAAAATAATTTTTTGGTGAATAGTAACTTTTTACCTTTTTTACCGCGGTTAATAATAAATAGGGTAACTAAGGGTAAATATGATATTAATATTACCCTAACACATGTCCTAATTTCATTGGACAAGTGTAATTCGACCAAAAACAAACTTAGGAATAAAATATGACCATTTAGGCCCACTTGGATTAGATTAGGACATTTATTATTAATTTATTTAAAGAAGGGTTAAAATAGTTAAAATCAAAGTTTAATAAGTAAATCATTTTTAATATAGGGTTATACATAAGATAAATTCGATTGTAAATATTCATTAGAAAGCTAAAACGATTTCCTACATGATGGTATTTTATTTGTAATTTTTAGACATCAAATAATTTAATTTATTTATGACACAAAGATGATGCAGTAATTATCTTATTAATGAAATATTGACAAAATTGATAATATAAATACCAAAATAAATGTAATTTGAGACTTTTTATGAATTCCACTAATTTTCTAGGTTACTATGATATATTAGTATTGATTTAATCAACTTGGTTCGAACATATAATTCTGTTATGACTTTCACAAAAATCATATATCAAATAGTGTCAAAATTGACACAAAATAGTTTTTAAATCAAATATTATATTATTAATTGTTATTTTATTCCTAAAAATCTAAGGTTCGGCCAAATGACTTAGATAAGGATATATATATTAATAATAAACAATTTGGGGTTCGTTTGGCATGTTATAGTAAGTGTATTAACCATATAGTGAAAGAAAACAAAAAGACACTGTAAAAGTTAAATTAATTAACTTAGAGTTAAATCTAATTGATAAGGTTAAAATAATACCCTAAACTTGTCTAAATACTATTGGTTGATAGGATTTCGACCCATCCCCACTTTATCTTCGAAATAAGACCCTTTGGAACCATTATAAACCGATTTTGACTTTAATATAAAATAATATTTTGAGATATTCCTAAGGTGCCCCTCTCCTCCCTTATAAAAGGGCACCTCCTCCCCCTCCTCCTCACACCAAATTGAGCACTCAAGCTCGGCCAACCCCTGCCATTTTCTCCTATCCACTTCCCTAGAATAGTCATAGAGGTCCTGGTCTTCTCCAAAGACCACTCTTAGTTCCTTAAGTGGAGGATTCAAAGAGGCGTTCCAAAGAAGAGGTAATATCCATTACCGATCTTTTCAATTTCTTTCATCTTCAACTTCTTCTTCTTTAGTTGTTTCATGATAAAGTAATAACATCAGTATTAATTACATACTGATATGTTATTATAAATATGAAACAACCCTAATTCACCTTCTATCCATCCTACGGAAAAATGAAATCATCGCGCGTGCGTACGAACGGAATACCGTCTCCACGCCGTGGTGTAATCTATTTTCCACCATCACCTTAAGAGGATGGGTATAATGGTGTAATGAGTAACTATATATGATTATTATTAAGTAATATTGATACTGAAATAATATATATATATATACTCCAATACAATTCCACGATCATAGGAACGATATCATCACTCGTGCGTACGTACAGAATACCGTCTCCACGATGTGATGCGATTCGTTCTACATGATCTTCATTTCATAATGATTATATAAATGAATTGAATGAATGAATATGGTATATACTACACTAATACCATTCTGGAAATGAATTATCTATAGACTAAAGATAAGAATAAGAATTTATTCAACAAAACACGCATAAGAACAAAAAGTTATAAAGACCCGAGTAACAATTAACAATGAAATATTACTAACAAGAAGTTAATAATATGACCATATATGATCTCATATCAATATGTATGATTCTGGAATAAGTCAATAACATTATTTAAACCATTATACAGGAGCTTCGGACACGAACAAAGCAAATTGGACCTAAGGTAAGGGAAATATCACAATCTCATTTTTATCCGAGATTGTTTATTCGTAAGTATTTACTGGGGTGTATTTTATCATCCACATCCATGTTCCCTCAATATGTAATATTGTTTCCATCCACTTGAAATAGTTTAAATCCAATTTTACCCTTAGGTGAGTTTTTAGTAAAGAATATGAAAGGAATCTTTTGTCGTTTTTCCGTACGAGGTACTTTTTGACTTTTCCGACAAAAGTACGAAGAATGTTTTTTTTAACTTATACGGCATGAATGGATTTTTAAAACATTACTTCAAAGAAGCTTCCTTTACAAGTTTTCAAGTTTATTTTTAATCAACTTATTTTATTTTAATGTTGTATGACATGTTATGAAAGGAAAAATGTTTTTGAAGAAGAAAGGATATTTTCCTCAAGAATTCAATTCAAGTGTTTTATTAAAATTATTTTTTCATCTAAGATAATAAAGGGTTCTGTTTCTATCCATATTTTTACATTGGTTTGACTATGTTGTGGTGGAATTATGTTTATGAATTCCTTTATCATATATGAATTGATTTATGATGTCATGATGTTTCCAGAATCCCATTTTTGTTATATGTGTTATGCGATGATGTATGTTTTATGATTATGTGGCACACATAAGAAAGGATTCATTATAAGATGGGTGGGACCTATATCTCCCTCCAATGCATTGGGTAATGATTTTATATCTCATGAGATAGACATGGCTGGAACGGAAGGTTATTTCGGTTCAGTGATACAGGACTGAAACGAGGAGTGAACTCGGTTCAGAAAGGGACTTTGTCCACTAAGATAGTCTTGGCAATGAGTCATGACTAACAAGAAATGATTTTCCATGATTATGTGTGCATGCCACAAAGATTCAAGTTTTATGTTATGATTATGGGGATCTCATTTTCACTTCTATGATTTATTCCATGTTAAGATATTATGATCTCTTTTGCAGGTTTTAATTTTCAAAAAGATATGATATGATTTTTATTTCCTTTATTTGCCCTTGCTGAGCATTTGAGCTCACCCTTTTATGTTTTCTTTTCCCCAGGTCAGGAAGATGGATATTAAGTAGAATATGCTAAAAGGGACCCTAGATATGATGAAATAAATGGGAGACACTGTAGAAGATTTATGAACCAGTTGTTTATGTTTCCCCAGTTTCTAAAGACACTATACCTATACGGTCCTTTGTGGTTTTGTCATATGTTGTAATAAGTGTGCTTCAATTTTGAAGTAGTAACAATGTATGTAAAGTACGAGTCGTTATAGTTGGTATCAAAGGAAAGGTATAGTCAACCTTTGGAAACTAGGATGTGAAAGCCTTAGTAAGAACCCTAAGGATAAGTCTAAGCATAGAACACAATCTTAGAAATGGCCATGAATAACCTAGGATAAGACCATAAGCATGAAAATTTTATTCTTGAATTATGTGGTTTCCTATTATAATTAGTGTTGCTCACACTATTCTTCTTGTTTTTATTCAATGGCTGGAACCCGAAGGAACCATGTTAATGCGGAATGCGATGGGCAATGCAATGATTGTCCCCCTGAGCAACCAAACGATATGGGAGCTGGAATGCAAAATCTTGTAGCCATGCTCACACAACTTTCTCAAGCTATGAATCATGCAGGATTTCCAAACGAACAAAGGAGGGAGCAACATTCTGTTGAATCCTTCATGAGGTATCGTCCACCATCTTTCAGCGGGTCTACTGATCCATTAGTTGCTGAACAATGGATTAGTACTACTGAAAAGATATTTTCAGTTCTTCAATGTTCTGAGCATGATAAAGTCATCCTAGCAGTGTATCGTTTGGAAGGAGATGCTGATCAATGGTGGAATCTTGTTAAGAATACAAGGCAAAGGGATGAAATTGAGTCTATGGAATGGGACGAGTTCAAGAACTTATTTTTCAATAAGTACTTCCCTCGTATTCTCCGAACAAAGATGGAGAAAGAGTTCCTTGAACTGAAGCAAAGGGATGATGAATCTGTTGGTACCTATGAAGCAAATTTTACCAGACTTGCAAGGTACGCTTCTGGTATTATTATCCAACCTGAGAGTAAGATCGATCGATTCTTTAGTGGCTTAAAACCAAGTCTTCGAAGGGTGTTAGCCATAAGGGACTTCAATAGCTACGAGGAAATCGTTCGATGTGCTCTCAAAGTTGAGATGGAGATTGGAGTAACCCATCAGTCACATGGGTTTGATAAGAAGAGGAGGATGGAATTCAAAGAAAAATCTAAAGAGCACACGGAAAAGAAGATGAACTTTCCCTTATGCTCAAAGTGTGGAATGAAACATGGAGGGAGTTGTCTTAAAGGGACAAGTAAATGTTTTAAATGTGGAAAGGAAGGTCACCGGGCATTTGAATGCCGTGATAATGGGAAGAAGATGTCTAATGATGCAAACAAAGGAAGGGATACACAGAATGAACCTGCTACACTTCAATGTTTCAAGTGCAAGGAGATGGGGCATTATGCCAATCAATGCCCAAATCCAAGGGTTGATGATGATGGTCGACGTCAACAAACTCTTAAGGCTAAAGAAAAAGGAAAGTCACATGCAATTTCTATCAGCGATGTGGAGTACGATAACGATGTGGTGAAAGGTACACTTACCATCCACTCTAAAGTAGCAAATGTTTTATTTGATTCTGGATCCACCCACTCTTTTATTTCTGAAAAATTTTCTAAGGGTATCACCGTATTACCTCAACAATTAGATGTTGAGTTAGCTGTGACAACACCTAATGGCACATCAATCGCATCAGAAGTTTATAATTCTTCTCCGATCGAAGTTTGTGGGAAAGTGCTTCCTGCAAATCTTGTGATCCTTCCTTTAGTGGAATTTGATGTGATTCTTGGCATGGATTGGCTTTCTCTACATGGAGCTCATATCAATTTCCAAAGAAGGGAAGTCACATTTCATATTCCAGATCAACCTACGATCGTCTATCAATGCAAGGATGAACATAACCTTCCAGTGGAAATTTCTTCCATCTTATGGGTATTGATTCCACTAAATGAAGGTTATTTATCTCAAATGGTTGGTGAGAAACTCACGATTAAGAATATGCCCATTGTACGGGAGTTTGATGATGTCTTTCCGGAGGAATTGCCGGGTCTTCCACCAAATCGTGAAGTTGAGTTTTCAATAGAACTCGTACCGGGTGCTTTGCCTATTTCAAAGACACCTTATATAATGGCCCCAATTGAGTTGCAGGAATTGAAGAAGCAACTCCAAGAGAATCTTGATAAGGGATTCATACGCCCTAGTGCGTCACCTTGGGGAGCACCTGTTCTATTTGTTAAGAAGAAAGATGGATCAATGAGACTCTGCATTGATTATCGAGAACTTAACAAGATCACTATCAAGAACAAATATCCTCTCCCACGCATTGATGACTTATTTGACCAACTACGCGGAGCTCAATACTTTTCCAAGATTGATCTTCGTTCAGGGTATCATCAATTAAGGGTCAAAAGGGAGGATATACCAAAGACGGCTTTCCGTACAAGGTATGGACACTATGAATTTATAGTGATGCCATTTGGTCTTACTAATGCCCCTGCTATCTTCATGGATCTAATGAATAGAGTCTTTAGAGACTATCTTGATCAATTTGTGGTAGTCTTTATAGACGATATTCTTGTCTATTCAAAGAGCAAGGAAGAGCATGAAGATCACTTGAGAATTATATTGAAGACCCTGAGAAAAGAGAAGCTTTATGCCAAATTTACCAAGTGTGAATTTTGGCTTCAAAAAGTTGCATTTTTGGGTCATATAATCTCAAAAGAGGGGATATCTGTGGATCCAGCAAAAACAGAGGTTATCGAAAGATGGTCAAGACCAACAACAGTAACTGAGATCCGAAGTTTTCTTGGTTTGGCTGGATATTATCGACGTTTTGTAAAAGATTTTTCACGATTATCTAATCCACTCACCAAGTTGACTCGGAAAGGAGTTAAGTTTGTCTGGACAGAGGAATGTGAAGAGAATTTCAAGGAGTTGAAAAGAAGGTTATCCAGTGCACCTGTGCTCACACTACCTTGTAGTGGAGAAAGGTTTGTGATCTACAGTGATGCATCCAAGAAGGGATTGGGGTGTGTTCTTATGCAAAATGATATGGTGATAGCTTATGCCTCACGACAGTTGAAAATCCATGAGCAAAATTACCCAACACATGATTTGGAGTTGGCTGCGGTAATCTTTGCATTAAAGATTTGGAGGCATTACCTTTATGGTGAAAGGTGTGATATTTATACTGATCATAAAAGTTTAAAGTATATTTTCACACAAAAGGAGCTGAATATGCGTCAAAGAAGATGGTTGGAGCTGATTAAGGATTATGACTGCTCAATCCATTACCACACTGGGAAGGCAAACAAGGTGGCAGATGCATTAAGTCGACAAGACCATGCTAGTTTATCCATGATGAGGATCACAAAAGATCCAATATTTATGGATTTACAAAGGATGGATCTTGGAATTATAATGGAAGGGGAAAAATCTTATCTTTCTCAAATGAATGTTCAACCATCTATACATGTGAAGATTAAAGAGGCACAGAAAGAAGATGTCGAGTTACAAAAGAAGGTGGGAAATGTTCCTGAATTCAACCTTGATTGTGATGGGATAATAAAGTTCAGGAATCGGGTTTGCGTTCCTCCCATCCCCGAATTAAAGAATGAGCTACTGGATGAGGCTCATAGTTCATCATTCTCTATTCATCCTGGAAGCACGAAGATGTATAGGGACCTGAAAGAGTACTTCTAGTGGGATGGCATGAAAAGAGATGTTGCTGAATATGTCTCTCGATGCTTGGTTTGTCAACAAGTTAAAGCTGAGAGACAGAAGTCTAAGGGGATGTTACAACCATTACCCATACCCGAATGGAAATGGGAAAACATCACTATGGACTTTGTCACAGGACTTCCTAAAACATCCAAAGGCAATAATGCTATCTGGGTCATAGTTGATCGTCTTACAAAGTCTGCACACTTCATTTCTATTAGAGAGGATTTCTCTCTAGATCAGCTTGCCAAGATATATGTAAAGGAAGTGGTAAGATTGCATGGAGTACCACTTTCTATTATATCTGATCGAGATCCGAGATTTACCTCGAAGTTCTGGCGAAGTCTTCAGCATACTCTGGATACAGAGTTGAGTTTCAGCACTGCTTATCATCCCCAGACAGACGGTCAGTCTGAGAGAACAATTCAAACCCTAGAAGATATGTTGAGAGCTTGCTCTATGGATTTCAAAGGAGGTTGGGATCAACACCTACCTTTGGTGGAATTTTCTTATAATAATAGCTTTCACTCCAGTATTCAGATGGCTCCTTATGAAGCTCTCTATGGAAAGAAATGCAGGACTCCATCTTGCTGGGATGAAGTTGGGGAAAGAAAGCTATTAGGACCTGATCTCGTAGATGAAATGGCAGAAAAGGTCAGATCTATTCAACAACACATAAGAACAGCTCAGAGTCGACAGAAAAGTTATGCCGACAACCGAAGAAAAGACCTAGAGTTTGAAGTGGGCGATAAAGTGTTCTTACGAATATCTCCCTGGAAGAGGGTTATGAGATTTGGAAAGAAGGGGAAGTTGAGCTCTAGATATATCGGTCCTTTTGAAATACTGGATCGTGTTGGGAAGGTAGCTTACCGATTGGCGCTTCCACCGAATCTCTCTCAAGTTCACGATGTGTTCCATGTATCTCTCCTGAGAAAGTACATACCAGATCCTTCACATGTACTTAGCTCAGAAGTTGTACCACTGGAGCAAGATCTTTCTTATGAAGAACAGCCGATAGAGATTCTGGATCGTAGCGAAAAAGTCCTACGAAACAAGACCACTCGCTTGGTGAAAGTTTTATGGAGAAACCACCAATTTGAAGAAGCTACATGGGAGCTTGAGGATATGATGAGGGAGAAGTATCCTCATTTGTTTGTTACAAAGTGACGAATTTCAGGGCGAAATTCTTTTTAAGGGGGGTAGAATGTAACACCCGAGACTTTTATGTTATATAAATCATCAAAGGAATCTTTTTCTACACAACACTTGCTTGGCTTGCTTTGCACGCAATCGCGACCTTCCTCGATAGCTTGCGTCGTACGCAATACCGAGTTTCACTAAACAACAATATGCTATTAAAACTAGCCGTTATGAATAGTAATAACCACTTTTTAAAATTTTATAAATTTTATTTTTCAAAATGGACTTCATTTTTGGACTCAAAATATCAAAATTAGCCTAGGGTGAAATTTTGGTTTTTTTCTGAAAACTTTCAATTTTTGATGAATAGTGAAACCACTAAGTGGTAGGTTAAAAAACTGAATTTTGCATAAAACTTAATTTTACCGCTTCTGTGAATGGAATTTCGAAAATCCGAGAGACACGGTTAATATCAAGGACTAAAATGTGGTTCAATGAGATGAAAATAATTTTTTGGTGAATAGTAACTTTTTACCTTTTTTACCGCGGTTAATAGTAAATAGGGTAACTAAGGGTAAATATGATATTAATATTACCCTAACACATGTCCTAATTTCATTGGACAAGTGTAATTCGACCAAAAACAAACTTAGGAATAAAATATGACCATTTAGGCCCACTTGGATTAGATTAGGACATTTATTATTAATTTATTTAAAGAAGGGTTAAAATAGTTAAAATCAAAGTTTAATAAGTAAATCATTTTTAATATAGGGTTATACATAAGATAAATTCGATTGTAAATATTCATTAGAAAGCTAAAACGATTTCCTACATGATGGTATTTTATTTGTAATTTTTAGACATCAAATAATTTAATTTATTTATGACACAAAGATGATGCAGTAATTATCTTATTAATGAAATATTGAAAAAATTGATAATATAAATACCAAAATAAATGTAATTTGAGACTTTTTATGAATTCCACTAATTTTCTAGGTTACTATGATATATTAGTATTGATTTAATCAACTTGGTTTGAACATATAATTCTGTTATGACTTTCACAAAAATCATATATCAAATAGTGTCAAAATTGACACAAAATAGTTTTTAAATCAAATATTATATTATTAATTGTTATTTTATTCCTAAAAATCTAAGGTTCGGCCAAATGACTTAGATAAGGATATATATATTAATAATAAACAATTTGGGGTTCGTTTGGCATGTTATAGTAAGTGTATTAACCATATAGTGAAAGAAAACAAAAAGACACTGTAAAAGTTAAATTAATTAACTTAGAGTTAAATCTAATTGATAAGGTTAAAATAATACCCTAAACTTGTCTAAATCCTATTGGTTGATAGGATTTCGACCCATCCCCACTTTATCTTCGAAATAAGACCCTTTGGAACCATTATAAACCGATTTTGACTTTAATATAAAATAATATTTTGAGATATTCCTAAGGTGCCCCTCTCCTCCCTTATAAAAGGGCACCTCCTCCCCCTCCTCCTCACACCAAATTGAGCACTCAAGCTCGGCCAACCCCTGCCATTTTCTCCTATCCACTTCCCTAGAATAGTCATAGAGGTCCTGGTCTTCTCCAAAGACCACTCTTAGTTCCTTAAGTGGAGGATTCAAAGAGGCGTTCCAAAGAAGAGGTAATATCCATTACCGATCTTTTCAATTTCTTTCATCTTCAACTTCTTATTCTTTAGTTGTTTCATGATAAAGTAATAACATCAGTATTAATTACATACTGATATGTTATTATAAATATGAAACAACCCTAATTCACCTTCTATCCATCCTACGGAAAAATGAAATCATCGCGCGTGCGTACGAACGGAATACTGTCTCCACGCCGTGGTGTAATCTATTTTCCACCATCACCTTAAGAGGATGGGTATAATGGTGTAATGAGTAACTATATATGATTATTATTAAGTAATATTGATACTGAAATAATATATATATATATACTCCAATACAATTCCACGATCATAGGAACGATATCATCACTCGTGCGTACGTACAGAATACCGTCTCCACGATGTGATGCGATTCGTTCTACATGATCTTCATTTCATAATGATTATATAAATGAATTGAATGAATGAATATGGTATATACTACACTAATACCATTCTGGAAATGAATTATCTATAGACTAAAGATAAGAATAAGAATTTATTCAACAAAACACGCATAAGAACAAAAAGTTATAAAGACCCGAGTAACAAGTAACAATGAAATATTACTAACAAGAAGTTAATAATATGACCATATATGATCTCATATCAATATGTATGATTCTGGAATAAGTCAATAACATTATTTAAACCATTATACAGGAGCTTCGGACACGAACAAAGCAAATTGGACCTAAGGTAAGGGAAATATCACAATCTCATTTTTATCCGAGATTGTTTATTCGTAAGTATTTACTGGGGTGTATTTTATCATCCACATCCATGTTCCCTCAATATGTAATATTGTTTCCATCCACTTGAAATAGTTTAAATCCAATTTTACCCTTAGGTGAGTTTTTAGTAAAGAATATGAAAGGAATCTTTTGTCGTTTTTCCGTACGAGGTACTTTTTGACTTTTCCGACAAAAGTACGAAGAATGTTTTTTTTAACTTATACGGCATGAATGGATTTTTAAAACATTACTTCAAAGAAGATTCCTTTACAAGTTTTCAAGTTTATTTTTAATCAACTTATTTTATTTTAAAGTTGTATGACATGTTATGAAAGGAAAAATGTTTTTGAAGAAGAAAGGATATTTTCCTCAAGAATTCAATTCAAGTGTTTTATCAAAATTATTTTTTCATCTAAGATAATAAAGGGTTCTGTTTCTATCCATATTTTTACATTGGTTTGACTATGTTGTGGTGGAATTATGTTTATGAATTCCTTTATCATATATGAATTGATTTATGATGTCATGATGTTTCCAGAATCCCATTTTTGTTATATGTGTTATGCGATGATGTATGTTTTATGATTATGTGGCACACATAAGAAAGGATTCATTATAAGATGGGTGGGACCTATATCTCCATCCAATGCATTGGGTAATGATTTTATATCTCATGAGATAGACATGGCTGGAACGGAAGGTTATTTCGGTTCAGTGATACAGGACTGAAACGAGGAGTGAACTCGGTTCAGAAAGGGACTTTGTCCACTAAGATAGTCTTGGCAATGAGTCATGACTAACAAGAAATGATTTTCCATGATTATGTGTGCATGCCACAAAGATTCAAGTTTTATGTTATGATTATGGGGATCTCATTTTCACTTCTATGATTTATTCCATGTTAAGATATTATGATCTCTTTTGCAGGTTTTAATTTTCAAAAAGATATGATATGATTTTTATTTCCTTTATTTGCCCTTGCTGAGCATTTGAGCTCACCCTTTTATGTTTTCTTTTCCCCAGGTCAGGAAGATGGATATTAAGTAGAATATGCTAAAAGGGACCCTAGATATGATGAAATAAATGGGAGACACTGTAGAAGATTTATGAACCAGTTGTTTATGTTTCCCCAGTTTCTAAAGACACTATACCTATACGGTCCTTTGTGGTTTTGTCATATGTTGTAATAAGTGTGCTTCAATTTTGAAGTAGTAACAATGTATGTAAAGTACGGGTCGTTATAAAATTTCTACTAAATAAATAAAAAATCATCAATAATTCTCAGCTAAATTTGGAATAAAAACATGATTATTAGAAAACCAATAATTGCATTTTAGTGGTATAAGAAATATGTAGAGTGAAATATAACTACCAAAAAAACATTTTTTAATAGGAAATACAACTTCGTCCTGGGATGAATGATGGTATGATTTTGGGTGTGAGCATTTATATATATGTATTTGGGGTGGGATGGAGTATGACATATAGAAAAAAAAGTAAAAATGGATGGAAAATATTTTTCAATAATAATAAAATAATACCATATGGGGATTCATGTAAAATGAATTTTCCGTATTGTAGGTTCACATGGGACTACTATATCACTAGTTATGGAACTTCATGACAAGTCAGAGACTCCATTAAAGTGTTATCATGATGAAGAGTAAATTTTAAAATGGGGATGTATGACAGGATTTATAGAATGTCATTGTTTTATTATGGGAGAAGACTATAAGTGTAGAGAACAATATTGATTTATGACAAAATGATGGTATCTATTACTGAAGAAATCCATTCAAACATAACCAAAATGCAATAGTTGCAACATGCCACTTAAGAATAAATTTATTTTAAATTAATATTTTAAAAATATGCTTGATTGTGTGCTTGAATTTTAATGTGTTATATTTTTATATATTTTATTTTATTTTAATCACATGTCAATAGAATACAAGAAAATATAAAACTAATTTAAATGTATTTTTTTATATGCGAGTATATAAATCGAGAATTTATATATTAAAAAAATATTTATGTCTAGACAATATATTTTATCATATTTATATATATATATATATATATAAT
The DNA here is from genome assembly GCA_963277665.1 of Viscum album. Lineage (NCBI taxonomy): Eukaryota > Viridiplantae > Streptophyta > Magnoliopsida > Santalales > Viscaceae > Viscum > Viscum album. The sequence continues at coordinate 168,589,824 of OY728134.1, forward strand.
TTATATATATCAAATTATAATATATTATTGTTTATATATATACATATTAAATATTTATATATAATATATATATATATATAAAGTGTGTCTATATATATCTATATTAAAATCCAATATGAATTAAAAATAACTATTTTTTAAAAAATTAAATATTAAATGTTTTTGATATATGAAAAAATGTTTGTATATACATAATGAAAAAGGAAGGCGATACCGATTTATTGAAATAAAAAAAACAATGATAAGAACATGGGTTCAAATATGGCTCAACTGCCCTCATCAAACTCAATCAAGAACAAATTTTTTCTTAATAATACATCTAATCTCACATTCCTCATCACAATTAAAATTTATATTGAAACATTCTAACCTTGAACCTCGAATCTTAGGGTGATTTACTATCTCCAAATTCTTTACATTTTTACAAATATACTCCGTACCACTATCATTTGAGTCAACTCTTACACCAATTGATTGTCTCTCCACCTTATATGGTGGCTATAGAATAATATATCAATATATTTAAAATGATGTATCCACCTTGTCTTCCTATTATCCCATATGTTAAAATTTATTAATAGAATTAATCTATTTATAATAGTAAAGTGTAGTCACCTGATCTTTTTTCAATACATTTATTGATTAATTAATATTGGGTGACAAGGTATATAAATGCACTAGGAACCAAGACTACACCCCCCGTCTGAAGTGAAAAATCATAATGTAGCCCCATGGTCTTCCAAATCAGTTGAGATAAAATAATACATATCTCCAAGAACCAAATATATCACGTATTCCTTCTTTATATATTTAATATATCCTTTTCATTCATCATTTATCTTTTCCTTCCCTTTGTGATCCCTAGAAGAATTCATCTATTCTAATATCCACGATTAGTCAAAAAATTCTTGAGTGGAAGATTCATCTATGGATTGATCATCCATTATTGAATCAACTAGTCCACCACATACACCATTATGGACATCCAATGATCCAATATCCATATTATCTTTTGGAATAACATTTTCAGCAACAAAAATATATTCAAACAAAGGATCATACTAACTACCATTATCCTAAGTAGTTTGGTGGAGTGTACAAGAGTTTTCCCACATCCATGTTCCTAGATGAAGAATATCAATATAATATAAAGGATCTATTATATTACTACATGATGATTTTAGGGTATACCCATTAAATTAACAATCATATATTTATAATAACTCATGTCCATTTTATATAGATATAGTTATTTGTTTTTATAATTTAATTATTGATTAATGAACTCCACATCTAAGTGAATAGAATTTTATTTTTTAATTTCAACCCATGTCACATCCTTCATCTGAATATATGGAACTAAAGAAGACGATACTTTATCCTCTTCCATTTTCACTCCCCTAAAATTCAAATATAAGGCCATTTTGGGGCCAACTAAAACCATTCCTACACATAAAAATTCATAGATGTTTGGGTAGTGTAATCCACAATATCCACATTGTTCCTACCCATTGAATAAACCTTTTGACTTCATTGAAAAATATCATTCCCTTTCCCATTACAATGAACACACGAAATACCATTAAAATATTTATCTTTCGAGTGTTTAATGGAATTAAAACCACTATAGAATATATGAAATTTATCATATATATGGTTATTTGAAAACAAAAATCTAAAGTATATAGGACATTATTCTCTATTGGTGTTGAACTGAGGTCTACCTCCAACATGTATCGGGATAATTATCCAAAAATCACATCATCTATTGCATGAACCAACTTGATCAGTATTTCAATTGATGAGGAAATTTCAAAATATGTGAGGGTGCCAGCAAATCCAACTTAAATAGTAATCATGAGCCCATACATGAGCCCTTATGTTTTGGATTGTAAATGGATTGAAACTAGGGCGTCAATGTTGAATACATAACATGTGTGGATTGAGGGAGATAGAGCTAAGACCCCAATACTTATTCAAAAATTAATTTGATGAGAATAAGATATTAATGTAGACATTCCCATTTTGAATACATATTAAATCATGGGATCCACATGTGGTAGAAATTCGCTGGATCAGATCTTCATTTTTCAATGGATTTTGTCTCAAAGTTAAAACCCTTCGAGCAATTCTTGAAAACTCATGTATCTGGATCCTTTTAAGAATCAAGTCTTCATTAGCCTTAATAAGCCCATAATTACCTCATCTAAAAACTATATCAAAACACTCCATCATATTCCAATTTGAATAATTTGTTATCTTTTTATGTCTCATGTACATGAGGTAAGGAAATAAATTCTTTAATTTCAGCTAACCCAACATCCATATTCCTCAATCAAAGTTTATGTAGAGATAAAACATAAAAAATATCTTTGTGGGAATCAAATCTACCATGAGTAATAAACGATTTTTCAAAAGCATCTCAATTTGATGATTCCATGAGAAAATAACCCTAATAGATATCGAGAGAATAAGAGGGCAGCTCTCGCAGATAACCCATCCTCTTCCCCATGATGATATAAATATACAAAATTAATATATATATCTAATGATTTTTTTTGAATAAAATTTATGAAACTAATATAATTATTTAAAATATATATATTTATTAAAATAATTATAACTACCAAATCCACTAGGTCACACCTTGCTAGTGGAATGCTAATAATGACACCATTTCCTTTCCTCAAATAGGTTTGGTGTTAGTGACTGGTGTCATGTAGCCATATCAAATAGATGGGAGGATTCATACAAATTCACCAATACCCATGAAAAAATATTAATACTATAGTATAAATATGAAATGATATAAAAATGATACTATAAATTAATGTACCAAAATAATCCCACATTAGAGTATAATATGATGAATAAATACCTCAAAAAGGGAAATAAAAAATCTCTCTAAAATAGTAGACACTTACAACAGGATAATAAATGGGGTATACTATCAAGATGAAAACTCTACAATCCATCGATATACCATCTATAAAAATGTATTTCTAAGTTCTCCTAGTCCACTACTGGAATTTTTTCACTTTGTGATAGGCTATTTGGGACGGGATCTCATCGTAAATAATCTTTATCGATGGGGTCCTATAAAAAATTACCCATTTCATAAAATAGCGTCGCAAATATGTCTGTAATTATATACATTATATATAAATAAACTTATTATGATGGGTTCTTGGTCACGTTGCAAATACTACATAGTAAATATAAATTTAACCTATTTGCGACGGGACCCCATCTCAAAATGTCATGTCACCAATAATAACCAATGTAAAAATATAATTAATAATGTTGTAAATAAATAAAATATTATATTAATATTATTATAATAATAAAACAATTATTAAAATTATCAATGTTCTCAATAAAATATATAAAAAATTCCTAAAATTTTATAATTATTATTCTTAGTAAAATAAGAAAACATTATAAAATATAATACAAAAAAATAAATATTTAATAAAATTATGATTAATGAAAAATTAATATTTAAATTACCAAAATAAATAAGATATTAAAATTCTCAATAAGAAAAAATAAATATATATATAATTATAAAAAAAAATATTTTTATTAGTTGAAAAATAAAAAAACATTAAATAATTTAACTGTATTAATAATTAATAAAATATTAAAAATAAAAAACATCAAATTGTGAAATATTTGTCAGAATATAAAATAGAAAAAACTTTTAATAGTTCATATTACATCCAATCTGTAATTCAAATGTTTTGAAAATAAAAAATAAATCACTGGGCATCGTCATATGGAGGAGGTGGATGAGCTCTAGGATATGGTGGAGGAAACTCCATCCCTAAACTACGTGTCGGATGATGAATGTACTTCATCTTCTCGTAATTTTGAATCTACCATCGACACTTATCTTCATCGTGATGTTGTTTCTGCAGACACATCTCTTCAGGCATCATCTGCAAATTCTCTATAAGCTCAGCTTGACTTCGTAATTTCTCCTGATACTGTGAGGAATAAGATGATGCCACTTTACGAGATCCTCTCGAGCAGGATGCTGAAATCACAAAAACACCATAATAAGTACTAGGAGTCACATAAGAGCTGATATCAACTACTCGTCCCTTCTTAAAGACATACTGAGTGGCCTGCATTAATGTCGCCTCATCAAAATGGTGGGCACTGGTTTGATAAGTCGCATTGTCCTGACTCCCAGCCTGTGTTTGAGAGGTCACAACCTCATATTAATCCTTAAATTCCAATTTGAATTTAAAAATTTGAAATTATTATATGCACTAAATTGTAAAACTTAGAAAAATAATACTAACCACGACCTAATGGTGGCGATCATCTCTAATATCTGTAGTGGCTATATCATTGTACATCTTCTGATAAATGTTGTAATCTATAATATCGGGATGCTCGACTGCCTATAACAATATAAAATAAACTATTATTATTTAATTTATATTAAATATTTAAAAAAATACTTACTTGATGATCTCTCTTCATACTAAATGTACAACTACCAGCTCGATCTGTCCTCACCTATCTCCCCTAGTTATGTCAACCCACTAAAGACCTCCTCTGAAATCCACCACCCAAGAAGTGTAAATATAACAAATCCCAAATGTGATATTAAATGTACTCTGGTTGCTGGGCTATACACGACTCATCAAAATCGTTCACTCTTGCATTCTTAATGGTCATCCTTCTCAAATTGTGTAAAAATGATGGAAAATTTCATGCATATATTCCTCTCATGCCGCATGGATAGTGTTACGCATGATATCATCGATGTGATACCATATAAGGGACGAATAATTAATAATATCAAGTTATTAATAAAATATGTTTCAAAATAAATATTATTTATTAACATACCAAAAAATGATTGAACATGCCTAGATGCATATCAACAGGAATATGTTCCCATGTGATCCAAGGCTAAGAAAAACAATTGAGCAAGATAGCACTCCCCTATCCCATAGATGCATGCATAAAACTGTGAAAAATTAATAAACAATAAAACAAATAGTATATATATAATTAAATTAATTAATGATAAATAAAATATACAGGAATTCATAGCTACATGTGTGTGGATCAAATCCCTAACATGGACATTGCTCGGGGATAAAGTTAAGAATCATTAGTCACGCAAGACCATACCCCCTCCACATAACCCCAAAACCACCAGTAGGATGTGGGTCAGATAATCACAAACCCCCTCATCCAAAGGTACCTCAACCTCCTGTAACCCACGAAATAGATCAGGGTCCATCTGAAACACAAAATTATTTTTGTTCATAGCTAGTTGAAAATAATTATTATATATGGAAATATATTACTTCTGATTATGACAAGAATTTAACTGTGTCAATGTTCACCATCATCATCATATTCATATCCGACGATGCCAATGCCTACATATTCCACCTCAGCATCATCAATATCAATATGAGTTTCAGTTTCATCATCTCTTTTCGTTTAAAATTCATTTTGTAACTTCATTATCATCTTCATCACCATAGACCATTATGGTGGAGTGTTATCATCAATATTTACATCTCTTTGTGAAAAGAATGATTTTGAGTAGTCTCTTGAAAAATTTCAATTCCTTCCACCTTAGTGGAACCACATTCAGTATTAGTAAACTATTTTCTCAAATATTTTATTTTTATTAGGCTCCACCAATAACTCAAGTCTCTTAAATTAGCACAATATTTTTTGTAAAAAAAATTATTTTCCTATTGTTCTAGTAAAAATGGTTTATTTACTACAAGAAGAATTTTATATATAATATCGACTATTACATGATTCTTATGAAAACACAAGCCTCCCTCAGTATCCAACCATAGTCATTTCAACATCATTATGTAATTATGTCTTATATAACACAGCTCAATAATTTCTTCCAGAATTCCATAAAAGTCAACATTAGTTTCCCTATGATGCAATCCTCACAAAAAACTCAACTATTATTTTTTTTGATTCAACGTCTGAACATCTATGAAATAAAAAAACCAGTCACCACATATGCATTATAATATTTAACCAATATGGATGGTGGGTTACTCAAAATATAATGTCTCTTATCAATTTAATCATTATGTTGAGACACCTCATAAATTGTAAAAAAAATCTATATAATAAATAATAAACCCAATTGATATTAAATCATCCAATATTTATGTTACCATTTTTTGAAACTGTTGATAAATTTATTTTTTGTTTGCATTCTTCTACAGAATATGATGAATTTTTTAGAGGTTGTTTCTTGATATGATTATCATATATACTAAAAATAAAAATAAGTTTAGATAATGTAACATAAATTATAGAATATGTGATAGATGAACTCATAGTAAAAATGATGTCATTTTGACACAGTTGAGAAGAACATATGTATGACCTATGTTATGTTCCTCATCTGATAGCCATCATTCATGAACTCCACCAAAGCAGTGATTTGGTTGATTAAAAACAAATAATTTATTGTCTATTTCACCATTAACATTTATCTTCTTTTATCCCATGTGGTTTTGTTTTGAGGGATATTTAGATTCAAAATAATAAGAGTAGAAAAAATCAATTTCTTCTTTAAAATACGATTTAGCAATTGTTCCATAAACTGATTCATTGTTACATTATTTTTTAATTAATTTTTGCATGCATATCTATAATGGGTACATCCATCGAACCTGTAATAGACCTCCAAATTTAGCTTCATGTAGAATATGTAATATCATATGTTCCATTGAGTAAAACAAAGCTGGTAGAAGGATTTTTTCTATTTTAAATATAATTACATCAAAATCATCTTCTAGTTTTCTTAGGGAATAGTAGCATATTTTTTTTGAATAAATGTCTTTAAAAAAATATGATTTTTCTATTATTGAATCCCAAATCTTATAATTCAACATTCCTATTAATCAAAAGGGTGTGTTTCATTCCATTATAACATGCCAATCATGACTATTTAATCATGTAATATATCAACTATTATCACACTACCCATATTGGAAGAATAGATATCTGGAAGTCTAAAATATAAAATGTACAGAAAAAATAATATGTGAATCTTTTTGGATAGTGTATAAGCTGTTTCTGGCTTCATTAAACTCTGTGATCTGACATTTTCAAATAGTTCCAGTTCTGGTCACATGAAACTTTTTGCAAGATATAATTGTGATTTTACAGTATCTTTGGTCATTCATTGTGAATCAAAAACTGTATGAAATAAATTATCAAAACAGTTCATCTCAATATGCATGAGATCCAACATGTGGCTGAACAACAAATTAGACTAATAGGGAAGATCACAAAAAATTATTCTTTTTATATAAATATTTTCTTTCCCAAATCCATGTGTTTTCTGTTGGTTTACTATTGGCCCATATGTGATTGGATGTATTGAAAATACCCTTGATTTTAACTCTGTACCTAAGATAATTTTTGTAGGTTCATCTGTTTCAATTGTGCCTTTTTTGAAATGAGATTTGTTCCTCCTAAGAGGATCATCGGTTTGAAGAAATATACAATTACCATCAAAATAACAAGGTTTTTTCATTGATAAGTATAAAGGCTTTGTTGTCTTTCATACAGTAACGTTGTGATTTCTGACAATATGAACTCTAGCCAGATAACATGCCATATACCAGAAATACACTAATAGTCAACATCAATGAAGCCTCTAATATGAAATTTTAATTCGCAGAAACATCATATATACTAACACCAGTACTCCAAAATTCATTTAACTCATCAATAAATTGTTTTAGATAAAAAAATTATTATTTTTTTGATGTCTTGTGATTAATAAGGTCAAAAAGATATAGGGCTCCTTAATCAACATCTAGGACGATAAATTTTACAGGGTTATAAAGATAACCCACAATGAATACTGACAACCATAAGAACCAAAAAGATATAAACCATCAGTAGAAATTCCTAGTCGCAAGTTTTTAGCTTCTAAAGAAAATGACAGATGCAGATGGTCAAAATGATTCCACGAATCAACATCATATGGACGATTCAAGATTTTATCGATTGAAATATAGTTTTTCATCCATAACATCATTGATGTTGTGTTTTGAGAAAAAAATAAATGTTGTATCCGGGTTGTATGGGGGAAATATCTCAATTGTTTTTTAATAATCAATCCAGACTTCCTAGGATGCTATTTTTGTACCTCTATTGTCAACATATGGGACAACTATCCAATGATTCATTATCACAAGAATATAAGATGCTATCATTATCACATGGGTGAATCATCTGATAACTAAGACCCATATTACTAACCATCCTCTTGATATCATAATAATTTGCAGGAATCCCATTTCCTTTAGGTAATAGTGTTTTCACCAAATAATATATCTGATCAAAACTGTTGTAAGACATTGCATTATCTGATTTAATAGCCATAAATTTTTCAACCACATATAACTTGATTATCTTGCAACCAAGATATAATTCATCCTCGTCAGAAATGAACAACTCATAAAATCCGGATGGTGCCAACTCATGAGTTAAATCATTATCATCTTGAGTTTCAGTTTGTTGAATAGATGGAACTGCAAGATCATTTACTAAATTTTGAATCAATGTTAAATCCAGAATCATGTTACTAGTATCTTATCTCGAGCAATGTTCACCATTTTGATGCCAAAAAACATATCCCTATTGAACACCAAACCTCAAGAGATTTCCCCCAACCATACCAGATTTCTTAGACATTCTCCGAGCACATTTTTTAAAAAGGACACATGATTGTGCATTCCGAAACATATTCTCATTTTGATGATGGAAATGTTATGAATGATTCAACACCCCAATATATAAATTATTTGAACCAAAACCGTTTGGAATTATACATGGAATTATCCATGTGTGGTCATCTAATTGTGATTGATGTCGACTTCCTTTTTATATTTTTTTCTACAAATTATAAAACCATCACTATTTTTGAATTATTTGATATAATAAAAACACTATCTGAAAAAATATGATAAAAATTTACATATAATTATTAATAATTACCATTAATTTTTGGTGACACAACTTCTGGTGGATTAAAAACTACTATTTTTTAAGACAACACATTTACATGATAATTTCTCTCACTAAAATAACAATGAAGAATCTACTCGGTTTTATTCATATTAATTATTGTGCATACTAGAAAGTCTAAGCGTACCTCCGAGAGAATTATTCATTGTGATTACAAAGTGAGATAGATGCATGTAAATGAGCTATCAGGCAAAAGATACCTCTTTTCCTCGACGAATCATCTTCTTAAAACTATCAACACATGAAAACATTATAAGAGATGTTGTCCGACAAATGCATATTCAAATCCGTGTATTCGAGATTGGATGTGCCTAGGTAAAATCATACATTACAAAATGTTTTGAGTTAGTGAAAGTTGAAAGAAGAAGAGTCATTGAGAAAAAAGAGTGTCATCAATCCACTGGAAATTGTGCCATGTTATTACATGTTATTACAATTTATTACAATTGATATTATTCAGATTAGTTCTTATTAATTTCTAATACTTCCTAATAATTCCTACTAATTCATATTAAATAATACTAATTCATATTAATTTCAATTTTTTCATATTAAATACTCTTTATTCTTCTAAATTACTATTTATTCATATTTATTCTCATTTATTACTATTTGTTACTATTTATTACAATTTATTACCATTTATTACTAATTATACCTATTTATTACTAATTATTCCTATTTATTACTAATTATTCCTATTTATTACTAATTATTACTAATTGTTCTATATATTACTAATTATTCATATTATTAATAATTATTCATATTAATTACTAATTATTACTAATTATTACAATGTATTCCCATTCATTACTAATTATACTAAATTATTACTATTAATACTTTTTATTAATAATTATAACTAATTATTACTAATTTTATTAATTATTACTATTTTTTACTAATTATTATTAATTATTCCAAATTATTACTAATTATTCCTATTTATTAGTAATTATTAATTATAATTACTATTTATAACTAATTGTTGCTAATTATTACTAATTATTACTAATTATGAACATATATTACTAAATATAATTTATTAATACTAATTATTACTAAATATTCATATTTATTACTAATTATTCCAATATATTCATATTTATTACTAATTACTCATATTTATTATAAATTATTCATATTTATTACTAATCATTCCTAAGTATTCCTATTTATTCATATTTATTACTAATTATTACTAAGTAATACTAATTATTGCTAATTATTTATGTCTATTACTAATTATTAAAAATTATTACTATTTATTACTATTTATAGCTAATTATTACTATTTATTACTAATTATTTTTATTTATTACTATTTAATGCTAATTATTTCTAATTATTACTAATTATTTCCAATTATTCATATTTATTAGTAATTATTCTTCATTATTTCAAAATATTAGTAATTATTACTAATTTTTACTAATTATTAAAAATTATTACTAATTATGCTAATTTATTACTATTTATTCCTATTGATTCATATTTGTTTCTATTTATTCTTATTTATTTCTATTTATTATTAATTATTCCAATTTATTAATAATAATTCTTATTTATTTTTATTTATTTTTATTTATTTTTATTTATTGCTAATTATTTCTATTTTTTTATTTTTTCCTATTTTTTCTTAATTTTTCCTATTTTTTCCAATTTTTTCCAAATTTTTCATATTTTTTCTTAATTTTTTACTATTTATTCCAATTTCATTTTATTTATTACTAATCATTCTTATTTATTAGTATTTATTCTTATTTATTCCTAATTTTTTTTTATTTTTTCATATTTATTGCTAATTATTGCTATATATTATAATTTATTCCTATTTTTAACTATTTATTACTAAATATTCCAATTTTATTACAAATTATTACTATTTATTACTATTTTCTCTTATTAATTCCTATTTATTACTAATTAGTCCAATTTATTCTTTATTATTATAATTTATTCTTATTTATTGGTAATTATTCTTTATTAATGACAATTATATCTATTTATTCATATTTATTACTAATTATTCATATTTATTACTAATTATTTCAATTTATTACTAATTATACATATTTATTACTAATTATACATTTTTATTACTAATTATTTCAATTTATTCCTATTTATTACAAATTATTCCTATTTATTCGTAATTATTCCTAATTATACATATTTATTTTTAAATATTCATATTTATTACTATTTAATTCTAATTATTCATATTTATTACTAATTATTTCTATATATTAATAATTATTCCTTTTTATTACTAATTATTCTTATTTATTACAAATTATTCCTATTTATTAATAATTATTCTTATTTATTACTAATTATTCAAATTTATTACTAGTTATTTCTATTTATTTATAATTATTCATAATTATTACTATTTATTACTAATTATTCTGATTAATTCATTTTTAGTACTAATTATTCATATTTATTACTAATTATTCCCATTTTTTCCTATTTATTCTTGTTTATTAATAATCATTAAAATTTTGTTCTAATAATTCAATTTATTATTACAATTAAATACTGATAACAAAACCATTTAAATGTAATTTAATTATAACTATTAAAAAATAATTAAAATAAAAATAAAAAAAATTAAATAAATACTAAATCAAATAAAAGAAAAATATTTTTAAACATTATCTTCTATTGATATAGACATCTTCACAACTTCTTCATGATAAAAAATAACTCACATAGATTTTTACTATGAAAATAGAGTCCAGAGAGAGAGTGAGAGAGAAAGTGAGAATTGAGAGGTGGAATCAAAAAAATGAATGGGGTATATATATGTAGGAGTAGTTGGGATGGAACTATTTGCGATAGTTTAACCATCACAAAAACCATCACTCGCATTAATTACAGTCGACGGGGAAAAGAGTATTTGTGATGGGAACACATTGGAAAAGGTCCATGACAACACAGTTTTTGCGATGGGGCAACATCTCATCGTAAAAACCTATTTACTGTCACCGGGTATTTGTGACTGGACCGGTCACAAATACTCTCAGACCGACACATTATTTGCGATGGGGGGATTTCCCCATTGCAAATAACCTTCCTGTAGATTCGCGCCCAAATCGCACATAATTTTTTGCGACGAGACCCCAAATCAAGTCGCAAATAACCAAATATTTGTGACGGGCATAATCCCCCATCGCAAAAGACCTCTAAAACGGGCTATTTGCGACAGGATTACTTACCATTGCAAATAGACCATCACAAAAAGCTAATTTTATCATAGTGGTCCTCATAGGAATCCATCAAAGGATATATCATTTTCATAAGATATGTAATGTGTAGATAGAGACTGTGTAGAGGTGATTATTAATAGACCCATTAGGACCCCTGATAATCATAAATTCATTGAACTAAAGATGATGTCACATATACTTCGAAAATAAATGGTAATATAAAAGATAACCCAAATTTTCTCCAAAGAACACTCCATGTTCCAAGAGGATGTCACATCCTCACTGCCCGCCTAGGATTATACCATTGACTCAAAGGTTACATTCATCCTAGAAAACTCACTCATCAATTTATTCTAGGTTGAGGGAAAACAACATACTGGCCCCACTCATTTGGTTTTTCTATAGAAATACACAAAGAAACCAATAGGGCTCATATTAAGTACCCTCTGTAATGAACTGCACCACACTAGAATAAAAATAATGTAAATAAAAATATATGGCATCCCACCTAGGGCCTACAGAGGATACCTATCCGTATATGAGAAAATCTATTAATAAGGTGATCACATGCCTTGAATGTCAAAATTGGGATACGTGACCTATCCTATGGAATAATGATATAGGATCACACCTCAACCCATAAGGACATAAACATTTCTATATTATGAACTAGTCCATATAGGGGTTCTCTCATTCAATTCTACAGATTGGAAACCACATTGTGCCCTCATAGGGATGAACCAAGGGAAATCTACCATAATGACATAGTTCTAGTGAGCTCACCCAAGCTCATATTATAGTCAATATAAGAATAAAAAGGGATCTAACATTCCATATATGGAGTACACAATATGTCTACTAGGGTACAATTCTTGTATCGCTGTGTTCGGAAGTTCCCATGTTATGAATTCTCCCATAACATTTCTTTATCTAGACACACAACATTGTATTATAATACATGACTTTTAGTGGTATTTATAACACTCGGCATGTGATTTCTTCCCCTCATTATGGACTTTCTAATGTAAAATGGGTGTGCCCTATCACACACAACATGTGGGGTCACATAGCTTACTCAGTGTGTCATCTCTGTTCATGCGGACATGGATAACTATGGGTCACCTTTAATATGGTTCTCCCAAACTAATAGTGATAATTATATCACCTCATAAACCTAATGTACCTCCCAATGGGGTCCACAATATCTGTTTTCTTCAAAACCACACATCGTGTTTATCACAATTTCACATGATCTGCTGTCTATTTCACGCATATCGCATTCAACGTAGCCAAATTCAAATATATTGTGATTTTCTCAAAAAATCATATATTTTTTTAGAATGAACGTGAATTGATTCTAGTGGATAGATTCCAGCCACAATATTCTCATAAAATGTATCCTCTCTGGTCTGATAAATTCCAACATATCAAAAGTTACAATGTTTGAAACTGTTGATGCACCTTAAGCTTCCATCATGGTCATCGATAATCCTCCATGCCCAAACTCTACTTTTTTTATTCCACAACAGTGTTATAATGATCTTAAAAATCACACATTGATTAGGGATCCCATATAATGTCACATCACTAATCAATCAAAATATAAACGATAAACAAAGAGTGGATATAGAAAACAATGAAACCAGTGAGAATGAATGATGGTCGTTGTTCCTTAAACCATCATCAACTAAAACTGAATAACATGGGATGATTATCAAAACACTAATTACAATAATTAAATCATAAATTCCTTTTTATAGGTAGAGGAATAACCAACAACAATTCAAGAATATTGATTTATGAAGAATTAATTAATATTCATCAATAAATAATTAGATTTTGGAAATCAACCAAATATATAAAATTACCTACATAATCTTTAGACTGATAATTTGTGAAGAACTAATTGTCATTGATGTCATTTATGAGATCCACTGTGATCATCATTGGAAGAAAACTCCAGATTTGGTAATTTTTTATCTTCTATCTTGAGATCATCTGCCAACACACTCTCCGCCAGATCTCTCTCCCTTTCAACACAGTAAATCATGGGTTATATGGTATACCCCAGGGAATTAAATGATAAAGATTGATGAGTGAAACTATTATAGTCATATAATGAAATTTCTTTAATATTAATAAATTAAATATATCCATTTATTACTACAACAAATGAACATTAAAGATACACTGGATGAAAAGAACAAATATGTTGTGCATTGGATAAAACACACATTATAAACTTAATATTGGTCTAAATTTTCAATTTGATATATTATTCCATGTTTGAACTATTAATTCTAAAAACCAGCATTTATGTGGAATAATAAATTAATTATTTTTCATATATCAACACAGAGACTCAACATTATCTAAATAACTTATAGGGTTCTAGGAATTTCTAAATATATATTATTGAAAATACATGATATTATAAACTAGAAATTTTATATTTCGTACATTCTACGAAACTTGATGTATTTCCATCCCATATGGGGAAACCATGCACAGAAAAATGAGGAAACAAAGAACATGTATGGTTGTTCGTATAAATTGATCTCTTTTTGAGGTTCTTATGTTCTCTATGATGACTCAACAATGTAACAACTCTCTTATTAAAGATATTCTAATATTTATTCCCCAAGCACCACTGATAAAACCAAACAAATAACTCATTCCTCAATTGCCATGACACCATTATTGATAATGTGTGATGAGGCATGAACATATCACCTCAGTAGAAAAATGTGAAATACATCTGGCACCTAATACAACATTGGTGGCATGGTTTAGTGGTATACCAAATCTACAACCTTGAGTAGTATCTGGAATGGTCTATTGAATCTAAGAGATAGACCTCCACCTCATTCAACTATTTTTTGTCCTCATCAAGTTGAGACCTTTTACAGGATAAGGTCTCTCTCATCTGAATGAAAATACCTCCATCGATGGTTCATATTGGACATGTGATGGGTCTAGGAAGTCTTTATCCACTCATGTATGAACCAATAATTTCATGTCATTACTCACAACAACTTTGGAACCAAATGTGATATCCCCTTGGTCCTCCTACCATAATGGTGACCCACATGGTCTCCTTTATAATGATTAGAATGGTTCCATAATTATTGTGGAGTGGTATAATTTGGCTAATGAAACAACCTCCAGGGTATATGACATACCAAGTACAGCCCAAAATGAATATAAAAACCCAAAAAAATACCTCTAGAACATGAATTGTTTGTTCTCTCTAACAATTGTTATAGGGATCGAACATTATACTCCACCAAAATTGAGTCCCAAAGCTAGTTATAATACTATTTATTGGCATGATGTAGAACAAGTATCATTGAATAAAATAATTATTAATGAAATTGCATACAACCAGCCTAACTCTTGCCTCAACATCCATCCCAAACTATCCATTGAACAATGCCACTGAATTTCTAATAAATTGATTGAGTTGCTGTGTTAGACAATGATATTGTAGATGGGTTTAACCTCATTATATTCGTGGATATTTAATAAAAAAATCTTTAATTTATTATTCCATATCGAATTCCATTTTAACACCTTGACCATCAACTATTTTAGTAGAACCAATAGGAGATAAAGTCAACAACACACTATAACATCGTGAAAAACAAAAAATGATGCTGAAGGTTCCCGGTACATCCCCTCTTATCCAATATTCACCAATAATGGGGGAGTAAGATAAACCCCTATTACCTCTTCTAAGATCATTATTGGTACAACTTTTAATCCCAAAATAAATATGGCATGCATTCAATATTTAAAAAAATATATCAGGGGCAAGTCTATTGGATATACGGTCACCTATAATCTCATAATCCATATCACCATGTTTTCCACATTGATATGATGAATAAGTGGATGGGAAACATATTTTAGTTTTAGGTCCACTAAACTATCCCAATCAAAAAGTGTCTACTAAAATGAGTTTAATTTGTCTCTTTCCTTTCTTAACACTTGTGAATGCAAAACCATGATGTGAGAATCTGTTAATATGTTCCCCTTCTTGAGAGTATATACAATCTAAAATAAACAAACCTACAGTCACTCAATCCATCAGCATTACCTCATGTTATATTCTATATATCAAAAAGTATTTATAATACTCTTACAGTATGAAAATATAACAAATCACTCTCCCATAAAATTTTGTTTCTAATACATAAAGTTAAAAATTTCGATGGAATGATCTATGTCATGGGTCACATAAATCTTCTCATGGGGTATTAGATAATGGGGCCCACATGAATCACTTCTTACCTTTGTATCAAAAGAAATTAAATCCCACCTCAAGTGTAAACTTACAACCACACATACTCAAAACTCTCTTCAATCATTATCAAGCTACATGTTCTCAATAACCTATATCACAACATCTAAAAAGTAACACCAATTATTTATCCACCAGAAAGGAATCCCCTTTAAGGATAAAGCAGTTATAGTTTCCCAATTAAAAGAGATGTTATTCAGGAATCTATAAAATGTTTCTTCAAAAAAATTAATCATCTCTCCACTAGCACGCTTTTTGGTGGCTACCATTCTTGCAATACTGAAACCATCTTTTGGGCCATCACTACTCCCTCCCCAGAAATCACATGTCCCATGAAGTGTATCACTAAAATCCATAACATACACTTAATGTGCATCCTATAATATAGTTTCACTCGGAGTTATTCTAGAATTTTCTTCAAATATATCATGTTCTCCTACATTAATGATGATTACATGAGGATTTCATCTATAATGACTATCATAAAATGATCTAATAAATGTGTAATTATTCAATTAATTTGTCCCATAAATGTTTCTAGAGAGTATGGAATGCCAAATAGAATAATAAATCACTCATAGTGGATGATAACCTATCTTTATTTAAATCCATTTAAACCACCAGGAACCCTTTCAACTGGTAAAGAGGTGATCAATTCTCAAAACTTGTGAAAAACAACAAATAGTTTCCTATCTCATGTGATATAAATCCATACATAACATCAATATCCCGTATGAATACATAGTGAAATAAAATAGAATTAACTAGATAAAACACTTGGTCTAACAAATTCCTCACTCTACTTAACCTCTATTATGAACATTACCTCTAGAAACTCTGTTGGGGTCGTTTGATATAATAGAGTAAATATCATGGACACCTATTGGCATATCTTGTAAAAAAATTTAAATTTTAATGGGGTCAAAATCCAGACACATCACCTTGGAATACATTATTATACACCTCCAGCATATTATGAATTTATTTCTAATATAATCCACTAATACAAGGGTTATATTATCTAAATATAGAGTAATTTGTTCTATTCTCTTTTAAAAGAGCTTTCAAAACTCGTTCAATGATTAGTTCTTACCAATGATGTAACAAATTAATCCCACTAATGTAGTTGCACTAAATTACTTACTAAAAACAAAAATTAAAGGTATTTTTATTAGTTTTTTATTTTATATTGATAAAAGCGTAATAGAGACTCCATACATCCATGAGCATATTCTATTTGTATCTCTCTCCTCTATGAATCAGGTTGCACTATCAGAAGAAGCGTGTGATCATCAAATCTCCCCCTCGGGGGAGCCAATAATCATAATTTTACCTAAAAGGCTCCAGAAAAATCACAATATTGAAAAAAAGGTAATTATCAATAAAATGTGGATTTATATTATGTTCAAAATATATTAATGCAGTAGGGAAGAAACATGTCATACATTGAACCACAATCAGATCCTTCGTGTCAAGTCTTTTCAGCCATAAGTTATCATTACCCTTTCCTACATCTTTTTTATGTCCAGGGATCACTCTGAGACCATAAAATATAAAATAATAATAAAAAACACAAATAAAAGGAGTGCTTTAACCACATATTGAAAATCTACACATTGTGTAGCACTGACTTACAAACTCGACATTAAAATGCATCATATTAGAATATGTGTTGGTAGGGAAAGTGTACATATACTTTTTATACTAAATGAAACATCAAACATAACTAGAATATAGATTTACCTATTCTTTATATTGTCTATGAGAAATATCATATCAAGTACCACCATTAAGAGGGGTCCTATTCTAAGGAGTCATTTCTAGAAAAACTCAAGAAATTCATCTAATCCCTGGTGGATTGGCACACCATGAAACCAAGGAGGTATCTATCCCATAAAATCATTAATTGATCTCAAAATAAACGAATCATATACATTAAAAACAAGGACCAATATCTTCTAAACCAAATTAGGAATATCCAGTTGGACTATAAAATATCTGTCAACATGATGCATAATCGGTTGAGGCAACATTTACTATCCTTCAAGAGGTACTGCCTCCTGTATAGTTATTTTAATTGAAAACACAATAATAAATTAATTGAAATCCTAAAACTGATATATAATATGAACAAGATATAATCATTAGGGAATCTAGCTATAGTTAAGATGCACCACAGTCAAAAGATAATATCTTAGGTCCTAACTCAAGAAGAACATGAAAACAAAAACAGATTCCTCTATGATGTATGTTCGAAATATTTCCATGTAACTAATTCAAAAATGTATTATGTAAATAATAAGTAAATATAATTCTAGATAAGTGTATATGTTGTTCACCACACCATCTAAAGTTTCCCAGGAATGATAGAAGAACCAGATTCTGTTAAAACTATTTTCCTAGTTCCAACTCCAAAACCTCATTTCTAGATCATTACTATATTATTGTTCTAAGATAACCTTCCTTGGATAACACAATGTCAATCACTGAAAAACATGTCCCCACCTGGAAGATAGTTATCTATGAATGAAACCCCATTCCCAACATAAATAGAATAGGGTATAAAAACTAGTTATAATTGGGGATATCATACAAATGGGAGGGTGTAGCCTATTGTTCATGTAAAGATGAGCACAATTCATACAATAGTATAAATCATAAAAGATAAAAATACAGTATATAGTAAATGCATGAAAAAAAATATCTCATAAAAGAGTATATCAAGAAGTAAAAAAATAATAAAAAAAGAGACAAATAATATAACATAAAAACATTGAATTATTAAATCTTACTAGAAAAATGGAACTTCTATCAAGGTGAAAAGATTTAAAACCATCCATTGTATTCCAAGATCAACCAATATATGCCTATTATTTATCATAATGAGACTCTCTCAAAAGTTTAATAATCCTAATAATACAATACATATATGGGAATTTCCCATATAGGGGTGAGTGTATGCATACCCTCTTGGACCTCCCAAAATCACACAACACAGTGAATTAAATATGGAGTAACATATATATCCCAAATCATAGGGAATGAAAAATATGATAAATATATTATCATAGTAAGACATTAATCATAGGGTGAGGTCATGTCATCAACTACAACAAATTATACTATAAGATGATCAAAGCTAGCGTTCATTTGAGTGAACTCTACAATGAGAATTTATAAAGATGATGGAAATCATTAGTGATGTTACACTAATTGGTTCCTTCCATAAAGAAGCACATGGGAACTAAGAGGGTTCATATGAAGGACTTCCACCACTATACTACACCACAACAGAAAGGGAAATAATATTGATACACATACAGGGGATCACACAAATGTTAAATGAGAGATCATTACCCAATCTTGGAAAACTGACTGGGAAGGGGATCACATAACACGAATGTTACATATGGGATACACAAACTAACATATAGAAAATAGATAGAGTATTGAACCTGAAAACAAACAGATGAATCCCTTATTATATCTATAACTAACCCACATCAAGGATCACTAATCCTATACTGAATAGAAGATACAACACTTTACCCTCTTAGGGATATACTAAGGTAATGGACCCACACATTCAAGGTTAGAGGGAAGTCACCCAAGATCCTACCATATACTATTTGAGAAGAAAAATAGATCTAACTATCCTTTGGAGTAAATGATAAATATTTCTCATATATATACACACAAATAACTATGTATGCTTGAGAATATGTATGGATATTATTATAATAATAATTAAATAATTAAATTCAATATTGAATATATAGACAAAAATATATATATGATTAAGGGAAATAACACCCATACAAAAAAAAATATTATATATCAAATGATTTCACTATGTAATGTGTAGTTATAATCATTTTCATGATTGAACAATTTAGATTAAATAATTGGCCTAAATGCCATTTTTTCCTTACTAATTTTTTTATGGTAAATTTTTTCTAGAAAATGAATTCTATCTCTCAGATAGTGCGTTTAAATATTTAAAATATTTAATGCTCATAAAGAGATGGTCGAGTGGTGGTGACAAAATTTCCGAATTATGAAAACCATAGATTTGAGGGTAGAAATTAGATGTAAGAACCTGAAACATACCCCTTCATGCGTTTAAGGTGGGGAAGATAGGAACAACGTATTTTTATAATATAATTTACCGATTAATTTTTCAATATGGGCAATAAGTAAGAGGTAGGTTTTGGTAGATTTAAATGTAGTCACTATATACCATAATAATAGATTAAGGTAATAAAATCATTTTAACACATAAAGGGTTATCTAGGAAGATTAGACTGAGGTGAACACACTCCCCATGATGATTGGAAGGTGAATAAAATGACTAAAATTGTTATAAATTTCTATAATAAGTTGGTTGAAAAATTTTGTCACTAAACTTGTGAACTATAATTATACAATTATAATTTTATAAAAGGTATTGTAGAATTACCCAAATACATTAGGATACATATGTGTGCTACTGTTAATTTTGATTTCTTCATGACTTCCCTATAATCATCTTACACCTCCCACATCAATAATCAATTTTGTAATTATTTTTCAAAGGTAGATGATCAATGGGTTTTCATGCTAATGGTAGTTTGGATCTCATATTATTTGTGGGGATCTGAGGCTAGGATCATCACTCTGTTTTGTGGAGATTTATTGCCTAATCAATTCCTCTCTTATATATATAATATATGTATCTGAATCATTCCAAATCCCAAAAAAAATTGTTTATCCTATAAAAAATATCAGGAATTTAACTATCAAATTTGAGGAATAATTTCCTACTAATTACATCATATATTTGTTTTATGGGATCTCTATCTCTCTAACCATTATTGGTTAATAGTTAGGGACTTGTTATATTTTGAAACCACATAATTTTATGATTAAGAGATTACTATAATCTAGGCAGTGGATTTGTGTTCTAGAATAATGATTGAACCTATAGTATACATCCTATATATCCTCATAAAATAGGAATCAAAACCCTTATCTTTAAATTGAACCACGTCGTTTAGTATTATGTTATGATTGAATGAAATATATGAGTGAATCTATTCATTTTATATTGAAATAGGGCCTTAAGAAGGCATCTTACATATCAACTTTATAAGAAGGATATGAGACCCTAATGTTCAATTTTTATGGGTGTATACATCTTGAATAGTGTGAAAACCTATTGTTGAAAAATTATTATGCATATGTGGATTCCCACCACTACCTCCTCAGGAGTAAGGCCCTTTGAGTGAGGAGAATGTGTTATTGATCATAAACCTAAATAGATGGCTATAATGGGTATTTAGACTCATGTTAATCCCATAATGACTAGTAATATCTATCATTATGTGATTCAGGCTTGGTGTGAGGAATAAGAGATAGCGGATGATTGGACAAAACACATGATATCACAAGATTTAACCTGTACCACAGTTATACACTAAGTTCATTATGATATCTGGTAGAGTTTTAAAGATTTAGGATTCCCTTATATGAGATGGGATTACACACAATGGTTTCCAGGATATAAGTGGGTATTACACACTGAGACTTCTAAAATAAAAGTGGGGGCCACATATTAAGGTTTTTCTTATATGATTGGTTATCACACACAGAGGATTCCTAGATATGAGTGGGGCATACAAACTACATATTATTAAAAATATTAGGGTCTTGAAAACTATGTTAGCCATACTATGATAAAGGTTTATAGGACAAGGTCTCCGAGATATATTTTACATTAGGGGGAAAATATAATTCCAAAATATTTTTTTCTTTTCATTTCTGGATTTTAAAGAAATTTATTCTAGAGATGTTATAAATAATAGTATTAACATCTATTTTACTAAAACCTACATCTAAAAATTATCGAAAATAGAATTTAATAGGTCTTATGATGTTCATTTTTTTTCAAATTTTCAATAAAGGTATATTTCAATTTCATGTTTATATTAGAAATGTTATAAAAAAAGTGCACATGGAAATTTCAGTGTGGTTTTTGGTAAAACAGACCTTGAATGTCATATTTTTTTAATATGGAAAAACTCATTTAATACGTTCAAAGTTGGTTGTTTGTTAAAAAAATCATTTAATGTCCACCTGGAAAATATATCTTCATAATTTTACCAATTTTTATAATGATGTGATGTTGAATATCTAATAATTTTATGTCCATTCCAGTTTATTGAAAAACATACATGAATAATGGATTTTTTTAAAATAAATAAGTAAATTACATATCCCATATAAAAACCGATAAATCACAATAGAATATACATAATACAAATAACATATAAAAAATTGATCAAACCTATAAAAACTATATATTTTAAAAATCATTATTCATAAATTTTTTTCCTAAATAAAAATTTCTTAAACTATCATAAAAATACTCATACTTGATAATTTATAATTTAATCTTACTATGTTTTCCTTAAAGCATTCCTCAAAGATCATTAGGTTGATATGGATTTTCAACATAAAAATTATGTGTTTCCAAATCATTTGCTGAATTTCTAGGATACACCTGGGATATTACTTCTAGTTTTTTACACAAATAAATGAAAAAAATAACAGTTTAATTTCAGATTTATAATGGAAGGTTTTAAATATATTTTGATATATCATGTAAACACAATTTCATTCAATATGAATCTATAACATAAATACATTATGTTTTTATGTAAAAAATAATATATAAATTTATTGAATAGAAATAATATTTTAAAGTTTATTATTCCTATTACATTTATTATACTTCTCCAAACATCTGATGTGGAAACATACATCATATTCAAATTTTAGTGATGTAACTTATTTCATATTCTTTAGGTATTGATATTATGAATTAAAAAAATTTAAACCAAAAAAATATGTAAACTCGCAAACAATAGACAGGTAATTAAAATATAACATTATTATAAAAAATGGTTTATACTATCAATGTTGCATGCAATAAATTAGTAATTATGTTTTTAGAAAAATGTATCAGAAAACTGTATAAAAAATTTTGGTTAAAAATTTTAGTTCATGACCTATGATAATTATCAAAGACAACATAACCAATATAATTTTAGATTGTATAATTAGAAATTTCACATTAGAAGCAAGTGGGATATCTACAGAATTCGTAGAATTATTTCATAAACATATATATATTTCATAAAATATATAAAATCCACATTTTTCATACATATTTTTTTAGAGAAAAAAATTATTATCAATTTTTTATGTCAATTAATGATGACAACATATTCAAACATGGAATGAAGATAACATAGTTTTATTGAAGTGGATTATGATTATTATTTCAGATTTTATAGAGTATGAATTATTAATATTTTATTCAATGAATATATAATTTTATAAAATTAAATAATTAAAATAATAGAAAATTTATATAATCATCTTAGAGACCATGCACCCTTTCATCACTGAAAACTACTGAATAGAACACCGGATGGAAAAAAATTTAAACTCAATCAAAAAATAAGATTTATTGGGAAAACATTAAAGCTGATTTAACCAGAGAGGAATAATTACATATTTATAAAAAATTAATAAATATAAAACATAAATAATATATTAATTATAGGAATATAATACATTCAAAAAATTATTTCAATGTTGTTTACCATTATAATATGATTATAAATCCATATCAATTTCTAATAATCACTTGAATTCATTTTATATTATTCTCAATAATATATATAAATTTATTTTTTTTAAACATTAATGGAGAAAATGATTAAAAATTACTATTTATATCCATTTGATGGAACATATTGACACCATTTATCCAGGCCCAAATATGAGAAATAATTCACAAATTTTGAAATGATGAAGAAACATAAATTAGAATTAGGTAACCTTACATTTGTATTCAATTTAGAAGGAGGGTATCAGAAAAATTATTAGGTGAGATGTCTCATGGAAATGTGATTAGTCCATGAGAATCAGTGTATGACAATGGTCCATGAATTTGATCAATTATAACTAAGTAAATAATGGAAAAACAAATAGCCAACGCAACTAAATTGGAAAATATTCCAACATTTATACAAAAATAATATCCTGAAGATGGGTAATTTAATAATTTATATATGAAATAAGCTATTTGAAAACTAATAAGCACAATAAGTGTTATAAGATTAAAAATGAATATTTTGATGAAAAACCTAAAATTATTAATATATCTAATGTTATCAAATTATGTTATCTAACATATTGCGATTTTCTCAAAAATGAATCTTGAACAAAATAATATTATTCCACAAATAAATTATGATAAAGATAGTGATGTTATAAAACATTAACATGAAAATAAAAAACAAACACACATAGACACACAGACACACACACACACACATATATATATAGAAATAAAATATATTATATAATATAATATATATTTACCAGTAATTTCACTTAGTTAATTTTATTTAGATTTTTTATCAACAATTTACAATTAATAAACTATTTTCATTACCTTTATTTTCATATATCAAAAAAATTATTGTAAATAATAATTAAGAATAATGAATTTATATAAATGATTAAAACATACTATTTTAATAATTTTTTAAAATATTTACATTCTCATCCTAATAAACTATCACAATAAAAAAAGACATGTAAAATAAAACAAAATAAACAAATTAAAATTATAAAACAATATCTATAAATATTTATTTATTTAAAACTCATAAATGTAGACATACCTAAAACATATGAAACCTATAAGAACATAATATACCAACATCAATAAAAAATGATTATATAATTACTCATTTTTTTAAAAAAAATAATTAAAAGTGTCATACATGATAATTTAAAACTCAACCAAACTTATGAAATAGTATTCGAATAGAAAACCTGTAAAAACCTACATATAAAAATTTTATGAAAAAATGATGGTCTAATTACAAATGTTTTAAACATTAAATAAAAGAGAAATATATTATAATCAAAGTGTTAACAATACAAAAATAATAGCTTTAAAATATAAATTGAATAATTATATGTTTCTCATTTTTATATGACATTAAATCATTGAACACATAAAATAGTATTAAATGTTATAAGATTAAAAAACAAATATTTTTTAAATTGAAAATAAATAAAAGGTTAAATTTATTGATAAAAAGAAATAACAAAATTTCATATTGGTGAATTTAAAATAAGAAGTATGATGTGATTTATCAAAACAATTAGATTCAAAAAAACTAATTTTTAAATAATTACTCAACAATAATTATGTGGTTTTCCATAGAGTTTATGGATTCATTAATTATGTTGTGTCTTATCGTTGATTTTATAGATATGAAATATTTTCTAATTGTTCATAGGGCCTATTTGGTTTTCCATAAAGCATTACATGGAGATCATTTGGTTGATACATATTCCCCTTGAAAAAGGTATGGAATCTCAAATCATTATGTTAATTGACAAGCTATTCATGAAACCTAATTGTTGTTTGATTACCAAAATGAATGATAAAAATAACAATTTAGTTTCTGAATTATTAATGAATGGTATCCATAATTTATCATTTTAAATTAATGTCTAGTGTGATGTGGGTATTTTTTTATCAATACACAATACTTTATAAAATAAATATCATCCCTAAAATTTTAAATTGAATATACCAACATAAATACAATATTTATTTTCTTAATACTCTTTTTACAAACTTAATAAAAAGTGAAATACTTGATAATTTAAATATTAATCACACATAAAATTTGTTTTTTGAAGAAACTTTGAAGATGGTAAGATGAAAATTTATGAATATCTTGATATCATTTATAAACTGAAAAAATATATGATATAATAATAGAAAACAATATATTTTCATATAAAATAGTAAATAATTAATATAACAAACCTTATAAAATTCATTCATTGATTCAATTGTGATTATATAAAACCTGAATAATAAAACATATTTACCACATTCAACATTTTTTTTATGATGATACTAAATTTATGAAGCATTAACATGAAACAAAATTAACATATATATAGATATATATATATATATAATCGTAATATAATATTATCTAATTTAAAATGCATTAAAATTTACTTCCAATTATTTGATTTTATGGAATTTCGTTATCATAAAGTGATAATTTAAAACATTTCTATGTCCTATATATTATTATATATAAACTACGAATGTAACAACCCTAGATTTTATGAAAAATATTCTTTTTAATTTTATTAATGTATTGTGTTGTACGCTAAACCAAAAGAAGCTTGCTCAACACGCATCCTTGACATGCCTTGCATTACACGCAATCACGACCTTCCTCAATACCGTGTGTAGTACGCAATACCGAGTTTCACTAAAAAATTATATGCTATTATGATATTATTAAAACTAGCCGTTATGAATAATAAAAACCACCTTTTAAAATTTTAGAAATTTCAGCTCTCAAAATGAACTTCATTTTTTGGATTAGGAGTATCGAATTTAGCCTATTGTGAAATTTTGGTACTTTTCGGATAACTTTCATATTCTGATGAATAGTAAAAAATTACCAAATTATAATTAAAAACAACTTTTTTAACCGAAATAATTAATAGTGATAAATTATTAATTTGAGTGGTTTTAAAGTATATTTAGAATATATCTTTACAATTTAATACAATTTTGGTCATTGGATATAATTTCACATTTAAACCAGTCATAAACAGGTGTCAATCTTTTGATAGTTATTATCTCTTAAGAACACGCTGTTTGTTTTGACGACAGGAATTAATTTTTAAATTAATTAATGCAATTGATATGTTTTTAATTTGATAAAATAGACATCATTTTTGAATTCTTAATATCAAATTTATCTTAGGCCTAATTTTTGGTATTTTTCTGGAAACATTCATTTTTTGACGAATAGTGAAACCACTATGTGGTAGTTAAAAAACTGAATTTTTCATAAAACATAATTTTACCACTTCTGTGAGTGGAATTTCAAAAATCCGAAAGACACGGTTAATATGAAGGACTAAAATGTGGTTCAATGAGATGAAAATAATTTTTGGTGAATAGTAACTTTTTACTTTTTTTTCCACGGTTAAAAGTAAATAGGGTAATTAAGGGTAAAAATGATATTATTATTACATTAACACATGTCCTAATTCTATTGGACAAGTGTAATTCGACCAAAAACAACCTTAGTAATAAAATATGACCATTTAGGCCCACTAGGATTAGATTAGGACATTTATTATTAATTTATTTAAAGAAGATTTAAAATAGTTAAAATCAAAGTTTAATAAGTAAATCATTTTTAATATGGGGTTAAATATAATATAAATTAGACTATAAATATTAATTATAAAGATAAAATGATTTCCTACATAATGGTATTTTATTTGTAATTTTTAGACATTAAATAAGTTAATTTATATATAACACAAAGATCATGCAGTAATTATCTTATTAATGAAATACTGACATAATTGATATTATAAATACCTAAATAACTATAATTTTAGACTTTTTATGAATTAAAATAATTTTATAAGTTAATATGACATGTTAGGATTATGTTAATTAACTTTGGTCGAAGTAATCATTATGTTATGAGTTTCAAAAAAAACAACTATTGAATAGTGTCAAAATTGACATTAAATAGTTTTTAAAACAAATATTATATTATTAATTGTTATTTTATTCCTAAAAATCTAAGGTTTGGCCAAATTACTTAAGGAAATGATCTCGAAAACCAAAAATGTTTTCCTAGTGCTCTTATATCTAATGAATCAGACGGTACCATAGATCGTCACAAATTTATGGCTTTATGATTGATGGCTTTTTCATAGCCATGTTCTCTACCACTCTCCATCAGAACATGATGGTTAGATTTCTCTTCCATATCCATATTTTCACCTATGTGGAAACCCAGTGATTTGTTTATATGGGTAACCATTACATTTCATAATTTTGTTTTCAAAGATTGGTTTTGGTATTCCTTTTTACGATGTGTATTTCTATTAAAGAAACTTTCAAATAGTAAACCATTTATAATCCCGACGAATTTCGAGGGCGAAATTCATTTTAATGGGGGTAGAATGTAACAGCCCTAGATTTTATGAAAAATATTCTTTTTAAATTCATTAATGTATTGTGTTGTATGCTACACCAAAAGGATCTTGCTCAACACGCATCCTTGACTTTCCTTTTATTACAAACAATTGCAATCTTCCTCGATAGCGTGTGTAGTACGCAATACCGAGTTTCACTAAATAACGATATGCTATTAAACTATTATTAAAACTAACCGTTATGAATAGTAATAACCACCTTTTAAAATTTTAGAAATTTTAGCTCTCAAAATGGACTTCATTTTTGGATTCGGAGTATCGAATTTAGCCTAAGGTGAAATTTTGGTACTTTTCGGATAACTTTCATATTTTGATGAATAGTAAAAAATTAAAAAATTATAATTAAAAACAACCTTTTTAACCGAAATAATTAATAGTGATAAATTATTAATTTGAGTAGTTTTAAAGTATATTTAGAATATATTTTTACAATTTAATACAATGTTTTTCATTTGATATAATTTCACATTTAAACAAGTCATAAACAAGTGTCAATCTTTTGATAGTTACTATCTCATAAGAACACGCTATTTGTTTTGACGATGGGAATTAATTTTTAAATTAATTAATTCAATTGATATGTTTTTAATTTGATAAAATAGACATCATTTTTTAATTCTTAATATCAAATTTATCTTAGGCCTAATTTTTGGTATTTTTCTGGAAACATTCATTTTTTGACGAATAGTGAAACCACTAAGTGGTAGTTAAAAAACTGAATTTTTCATAAAACTTAATTTTACCGCTTCTGTGAGTGGAATTTCAAAAATCTGAGAGACACGTTTAATATCAAGGACTAAAATGTGGTTCAATGAGATGAAAATAATTTTTGGTGAATAGTAACATTTTACTTTTTTTACCATGGTTAAAAGTAAATAGGGTAATTAAGGGTAAAAATGATATTATTATTACACTAACACATGTCCTAATTTTATTGGACAAGTTTAATTCGACCAAAAACAACCATAGGAATAAAAGATGACCATTTAGGCTTACTTGGATTAGATTAGGACATTTATTATTAATTTATTTAAAGAAGGGTTAAAATAGTTAAAATCAATGTTTAATAAGTAAATCATTTTTAATATGGGGTTATACATAAGATAAATTAGACTATAAATATTCATTAGAAAGATAAAATTATTTCCTACATAATTGTATTTTATTTTTAATTTTATACATTAAATAAGTTAATATATTTATAACACAAAGATCATGCAGTAATTATCTTATTAATGAAATACTGACATAATTGATATTATAAATACCTAAATAAGTATAATTTGAGAATTTTTATGAATTAAACAAATTTTCTATGTTAATATGACATGTTGGGATTAAGTTAATTAACTTTGGTCGAAGTAATCATTCTGTTATGAGTTTCAAAAAAATCAACTATTGAATAGTGTCAAAATTGACATAAAATAGTTTTTAAAACAAATATTATATTATTAATTGTGATTTTATTCTTAAAAATCTAAGGTTCGGCAAAATTACTTAGATAAGGTTATATATATTAATAAAACACAACTTGGGGGTCTCGTGGATATATATGGTATGTTTATTAACTATATAATATAAAAATACAAAGTGACATGGTAAATGTCAATCTAATTAACTAAGAGTTAAAACTAAAAGATAAGGTTAATATAGGAACATAAACTTGTATAAATTCTATTGGATGAGAGGATTGCAACCCATCCCCACCTTAGCTTTGAAATAAATAAATTTTGAGCTATTTAAAACCGAATTTGACTTTATAATAAAATAATAGTTTTAGTTATTCCAAAGGTACCCCTCTCCTCCCTTATAAAAGGGAACCTCCTCCCTCTCTTCCTCACACAACATTGAGCCTTCAATATTGGCCAACCCCTGATAAATTCTCTTCTCCACTTCCATATCAATATTCTAGAGGTTCTGGTCTTCCTCAAACACCAATTTTAGTGCCCTAAAGGGAGATCTCAAAAAGGCACTTCAAAGAAGATGTAATGTCCATTACCGATTCTTTTATCTTTATTTCTTCTTCCACTTCTTCATCGTAGGTTGTTTCATTATGAAGTAATAACATCAGTATCACTCATATATTGATATGTTATTATAAGTATGAAAAAACCCTATTTCACCATCTATCCATCCTACGGAAAACGAAATCACCGTGCGTGCGTACGTACGGAATACCGTATACACACCGTGGTGTAATCTATTTTCCACAACCACCTTACATGGATGGTTATAATGGTGTAAATAATGACTACATATGAATATTATAAAGTGATATTGATTCTGATATATTATACATACACTCCATTACAATTCCACGATCATAGGAACGATATCATCACTCGTGCGTACGTACGGAATACCGTCTCCACGATGTGATGCGACTCGTTCTACATGATCTTCATTTCATAATGATTATAGAAATGAATTGAATGAATGAATATGATATATATTACACTAATACCATTCTTTAAATGAGGTATCTATAACCTAAAGAGAAGAATAAGAATTTATTTGACAAACACGCATAAGAACAAAAAGTAATAAACACCTGAATAACAAGTAGTAATGAAATATTACTACTAAGAAGCTAAGAATATGACCATATATGATATCATAAAAATAATTATGATTCTGGAATAAGTCAATAATAGTATTTAAATCAATATACAGGAGGTTCGGACACGTACAAAGCATATCGGACCTAAGGTAAGGAATATATCACAATCTCATTTTTATCCGAGATTGTTTATACTTTGAAATTTACTAGGGTGTATTTTATCACCCACATCCATGTTTCCTCAATATGTAATATTTAAATCCTTATACAATAGTTTATATCCAATTTCACCCTTCGGTTAGTTTTTAGTAAAATATATGAAAGGAATCTTTTGTCGTTTTTCATACGAGGTACTTTTTGACTTTTCCGACAAAAGTACGAAGAATGTTTTTTTTAACTTATACGGCATAAATGGATTTTTAAAACATTATTTCCAAGAATCTTCCTTTACAAGTTTTCAAGCTTATTTTTAATCAACTTAATTTAGATTAAAATTTTATGACATATTAAGAAAGGAAAAATGTTTTTGAAGTAGAAAGGATATTTTCATCAAGAATGGAGTTCAAGTGTTTTATCAAAATTATTTTCCATCTAAGATAATATAGGGTTCTGTTTATTTCCCTATTATTACATTGATATGATTATGTTGTGATGGTTATATTTTTATTAATTCATTTATCTTATATGAATTGTTTTATGATGTCATGTTGTTTAAGAATCCCATTTTTACTACATGGGTTATGCAATGATGTATGATTTATGATTTTGTGGCACACATAAGAATAGTATCATTATGAGATGGGTGGGACCTATATCTCCCTCCAATGCATTGGGTAAAGATTTTATATCTAATGAGATACACATGGCTGGAACGGTAGGTTATACCGGTTTAGTGAAACAGGACTGAAACGAGGGTGACTCGGTTCAGAAATGGACTTTGTCCACTAAGATAGTCTTGGCAATGAAAATTTGACTAATAAGATATAATTCTCTATGATTATTTGTGTATGCCACAAAGTTTTATGATTTAAGTTATGATTATTGGGATTACATTTCACTATTATGATTTACCCCATGTTATGAATTTATGATCTCTTTTGCATGTTAAGATTTCCAAAAGTTATGTTCTTATGTATATGATGTGATTGATATTTCTTTTATTTACCCTTACAGAGCATTTGAGCTCACCCTTTTATGTTTCCTTTTACCCAGGATATAAAGAAAGGTTTTATGTAAGAAAAAAAGGGAAGATCTTTATGGGATATGTTGAAGATCATTCACCATGATTAGAAGATTACGTTCCGAGTTTCCAAAGACACTAAAGTATTATGATCCGTGTGTGTGTGTTTTTGTTATGTACTAAGTATTCCGCAAACGTAATGTAATTTCCATGTATGTCAAGCTTCGGGTCTCTACAACGAAACCATGTATAAATAATAAAAATTAAAAATAAATATGTTGTTAAAAAGAATATAATGTTATTATTCTAAAAATTTGAATGTTTTTTTAAAAATAACACCTAATAAATAGAAAACCCAATATAATGTGTATTCATTTGGGTAGAATATTCCGAACTTCCAATGACCAATTAAATATTAAAATCTCACAAATATTTAATTTATAATGACTGTTAGTTAATAATTATCATTAAAAAATGGCATCCAATCATTGTATTTGATATTCTCCATGATATATATATATATAACTCTAGTATAAGTGTTAATATCTTACATAAGCATTGAAAAGTATTATGGATATATAAGACCATAAACACCAACTATATCATATTGATTATGAAAAATGTGTAGATTATTATATATATTTTCTAATATATCCTGTCATAAGAAATCTTCTTTTTTTGTTGAAACATGAACTGTAACATAATTTTTTTATACAAGGAAAGCTATTACAACAGAAGAATGGAGATCTCATAAATATTAACCATTTATACAAATACCTTTTTTGAATGTTCCCAATGAGTAATCTCTTCTACATACATCATATTTGATCTAAAAATGAATAATATTATCCAACAAAGAATAAACTAGGAAAATATTTTATCACTATTTAAAACCCTTGAATTATATGAAGATATCGGTTATTTAATATTTTTCTTCCTTTTTTACTAATTATATTTATTTTAGACACACATATAAAAACAAAATACAAAACAATATATTTAATTTTAACATAAATTTCAATAATAGTTTTTAAAAATTTTTACTTCATATGTTAGATGATGATGAAATCCAGCCATCCCAATTAAAAAAATAACCCATGATATATCCAACATTGGTAAACTCCTTGGTACGAAATGGTTGTAGACTAGTTGGATCAATAATATCATGTAGTGTTTTTCTTACATGACCCAAATTCATAGGCTAGAGATGTATATAATTACAAAAATACTTATGAATCCATACACATATATAGACATGTGGATATCCATCTTAAAAATCGCAATATATTGCTTGCTTCAAATGAAGAGGTGGAGGATATGTGTAGGAAGGATGGGTATCCTATGTATGTAGTGCAAGCTATGAAAGCTAGGATTTTTTTTATCAATTTTATGAACATATTCTACAAAAATGATATAATTTTATGACCCATAGGCTCTTATAGATATTTCGGCTCATATTTTAAGAAATCTGTTTTTGGATCTCATGATTTTATATATTGATTTCCAAAAATATTCCTAATATTAACACCCATATTATATCCACTTATGCGGCCAAAGAGTTTTAAATTTAACAACTCCACATCTCGAATGTTGATGCATCCATCTGTGATAAAAGTCTTATATGTCTCTTACTTCAAATGGTGATCCCTAAATTAATAATTAAAATGTTATATTAGTATTGTTAATTATAAAAATATAGCTATTCCTGGAAACAAAAATATATTTTGATAAAATATATTCATCTATTTCCATAGAATGTTTTTTAATATTCAATTCCTTTTTTTTCTACGCACTCTCTTCAATTTATCAGGGATTGTGGTGGGAGATAGAGTTTCAAAAGGGACTTCATTTGAACCTCTACTATATTAAGATCTTAATATATAAAAAATTTCCGCAATCATTTTTTTCTCCAATAAATGATACCCACAATGTGATAATATATGATATAATTCATTCTATAACTTCAGGAGGTCTATATTTTTTTCTTATAATTGATTCTTATTAGAACCTTCAGTCGGCCAAAAATTATTATCGACCTCTGTCCGCTCAGAGTTCTATCTCTAGTATCCTCTATAAATCTTGATCTCTAATACTGAATTTATGTAGGTTGAGAAAGGACCTGGTGAATGGTCCCTCCCTCTCAATGTTATAACAAAATAATTCATATCTCTACATGGGTTATCCTTTTTAGTTTAAATGGTTTTAATGGTTTCACCATACTTAAGGGAAGAAATTAAAAATAGTTGGATCATGGTCAATGGGTTCCATGCATGGTTGTGGACTGATTTGGTACCCCAATGGTTTAGTTATCATGGCTTTATCTCCATTTATTTGAAATACTTTCACTCTTGAAAATTATGTCCTTTTCATCCTTAACTATCTTCATCATTTTTCTTAGGGAAACATCCCCATATGTGAGATCGATAATGATCGCATCACTACATTCAATGAAATTTCAAGTAAGTGACATATCCCTAACTATATCGTGTAATCCATAAGAAGTTGCGGACATCTGATGAACAATCCAATGTGAATTCTATATAACTAGAATTAGAGAAACATGATTGAAGATTTTAATTTTTCATGTGCATCTCAAGATAATTGCTCTAATTTATTCACTATTATTTGTTCTTTCCCCCTCAGGGTGCCAAATTTGTTTGGCCTGATGTCCTTGCATAACAATACTTCATACCACCATAAGTGTATGCATGTTGGATCTTCATTATATTATTTAAAAAAAATTATTTTTTGTTTATTAAATAATCATCACAAAAAATGATATATCATATTCGATGATGAAAAATTAATTACATGTGCCTTCATTTAAAATCCAATATTTTAGGCATGGGTTTTAATTTTATAACATCCTAAAAAAATTCCTTTGGTCAATTTTGATTTTCAATCTCTCTATAGGACCTCCACTTAAGATATTAGTATTTTACAAATTTCTATCATGTTTTTTGAGTTGATCATCATCAATAATTGTATAAATTTTATATTAGTATTTTTAAATATATATAATATTCATATAATGAGCTACAAAAATTGAAGGAGATATTTTACTTTTATAGACTCCCAGAGATTCTTTTTTTCCGTATTTTCTAAAGACAACAAATTGTGATATAAAAATATAATTAGGTAACAACTCTGCATGGTGATAGAAATAGTAACCTAAATTGAATTTAGTCTTGTTGGGTTGTTATTATATTCATAAATAATATCTATTATATAGTCTCAATTAGGAACTAGTTTTTTAGAAAATGCATAATCTCAGGTCTACCAACTCGAGAAATCCATTTCCCTATAAAAGAAAGAGAATAATTTTCTATAAGAGGCGCATCAGAAGTCCTACAATTTTTTTTATAAATCTATAATTTTTATTCATTAAATAATTTTATAAATGAATATTTTATAATATATAAAAAGACATATTTTTTAATTAATTTTCCTCTACCTCTCTGTTTTTCATTCAAATAGGAAAATGTAATGAAATTTTATGCACCTACATATTATTTGAAAAATGATAATTTAAAAATCAATTATTATAATAAATTTTTTGTTAAAAAATAGTGTCACACATGTGTAAGCTAAAAAAATGATTTCATTATTCGGAACAAAAATTTCTGAAAGATAATGTATTAAATATAAACATTAATTATAAAATAATAGAAATATTTTTAAATTCAAATATAATATTGAAAATTTTATATTTAAAAGTTGACCAAAACATAATGATCTATCATAAGGATTTAAATAAAAAAATTAATCATAACCTTTGAATATAAAATCTATCACAAATATCAAAAAATAATGTATATATATATATATTTATACATCCAAAAATCAATAAATTCAAGTTATAAACTTGTAGATTTAAAAATATATATAAATATTTAAATGAATTATTACAGGACTAATTTAATGTTTTCTTATATCCCTACAACTTAATAATTTCATAAAACATGAACTATGTCTACATTATAGTCATTATTATCATCTGAAAAAATCATACAAAATGAATAAGTGTTAAAAAATCCATAATATCATCATCATTCTCATTACTGAAATGTCTTCTATTCCATTAAAAAATAATGGGGAAATGATCATTTGATGGATCAATGTCATAATATAATTACCATGCATGTTTTTCCATGATAATGTGTTCATCATTACAACAAAATATTTTCAAATAAACAAGTTTAAAACCACAATAATCAAGTCACAAAGAACTATTACAATCAAACCAGTTACACTTAAAAGTTATGACTCATAATTTATTTTAATTAACTTCCCATATATCTTGAGGAATAGAAAATTATGAATTTCTTTATAAATTCGGGTTTTATCATTTAATCTTGAAAAATGAATTTCTTTATCAATTAAAATTACCACACTTTCTGAATGATACAGTTTTAACTATTTTTTATGTATAATGTGTACATGTAAATATAAAAACCAGACCATGAAATCACATTAAAGGATGGCCCACTTCCATCCTTTTCCATGTTTCAGATGTAGATATATCATTATTAGTTTCTCATTAAACAATGTAAAATTTCATTTTATACACAATAATGGACAAATTAAAATTTTTATATAGATATAATACCATTATTTAAAAAATATGCAATGATATATATGGTTAAAATTCATCTTTATTATTTAAAATGAATAAAAGTTACTATATCACTTCATCCCATGGACTGATGTTTACCTTTATTCCATGACTCCATCTTCCATCCCTATCAACTATAATATTTTGAGATATAGGGAGACTAATATTCTCTAATTTATACAAATAATTAATAAAAACTCAATCCTCTCTTATAATATATATTATTTTAATAATAGAGGAATCCATTTATAGAGTATTTATATCAAATCCCAACAAATGTTTCACATATATTTCAAATGGATACATCCCATGAAAATAAACATACCAATATATTATTTTCTATTTCACAAGATGAATCATGAGATGAGATATTATATCAAAATATATGGGTGGGAAATACATTTTTAGTTGAAAAAGTATAAGAAAAAATTTATTCTCAAATATATCTAACATAGGCGTATCAATGAGTTATATATATATATATAGATTGGTGAAAATTATATAACCCGATTGTAGTTTTTTTTAATATTTGTCATAAATATACCATTCAATGTAACATGTAGAAGTTAATACATCAATACATGACTATGATGAGATTTCATACTTATTAATTTAAATTTCATCAATGACAATAAATTTTTTAAATTTTAAGTATATCTGATGGAAACATTAATACCATTTAGACACACAAAAAAGCAACATCTCATTTATGTTCAATGTGTGGAAAGATGAATGTAAATATGTTCTATTTACATTTTTAGTGGGACAAAACTCCAAATATATTCCCATGGATATCATGTTTTATTTACCACAAAATCCATATTCTTTCATTAGTTATATATATAAATAATATCCTATCAAATAGGTATATATACTTTTCTCAGCATGCATAAAATTAATGATATATTTTATCACTAAAAATATTAAATAAGGTAGTTTTAAAAAAGATAGATTTTTTCTTCATGATATTTCTCTGATACATAGGACTTCCATTCTTTCCAAATGTTGAATCAATATTTTTCACTCTTTCAAAAAAATCATCATTTGAAATTTTTGTGTGGGATTATTATATTCATAGAAAATGATAATCTATTCCTCAATAAATGACAAGGATAAAAAATATTAACAAATATTCAATGTACCATATACAACGTCATTCCCCTATTATGACAATGATAATATAAAGCCACATCATCAAATATTGGTCCTGATTTATATATCTTATCATTATATTAAAATAATATTCCTTTGTAAAAAAATTATATTTTAAAAAACACGAACGTATAATGAAATATATAATACTATTTATTATTCACATAAAAACTATAAAACATGTCTCACATAGATGATTCAAATCATCAATCAATGGTGAAATATACACCTCAATAACATTTTTTTAGGTGTTTTTGTCATAAAACCATCAAGATAATCATAAAATAATTTTTATTAGAAAATATATATGAGGATTGAGTTCCATGGAGCATGAGTTAAATGAGGCAGAATTATTTTTAAAATAAAAAAAAGGAAATTTTGAGGAAAAATAGTCATTTACACCCCATCATTAATATATAATTTTGCAATACATTTCTCTAAACTGGGTGCCAACTATTTGGTTTCCTCTGTCTAGAAAAAACACCTCAATTGGTTTTTGTGCACATTGGAGTAAATCATACACAAACCATTCCCATAGAAATGTTTCACCCCCACACTATAAACAAATAATCACATGACTGGTTAAAACCTACACAATCTAATTGGTTCATCTCTGCAATAAAATTTATAGGCCTAACATGACCATGTAGCCTCATGTGAATGGCTACACTAACCATATGAATCCCCGTACTCCCCTAAATCACGCTTTATGATTCATCTTATAGGGTTTGTTGATTTAAAAAACCATCCATCCCTACATTCCACTCCAAAAAATATGGTTTTTAGGACCCGAATCCACCAAAACACATCAAACTAATACTGCAACTCTCAGGCCGTAAACCATGGTAAAAACCAACACTTCCATGTTTTCTAGTAATAATATTTATTAAATGAGGCTAAATTTATGATATGGACCATCCAATGAAAAGGATAAATAATGTTCCTTATGTAATTTCAATGGCTCAAAAGCATGAGTTCTTATAGTCTACCCACCTTATATCTTTTCATCCTTGAGAATACTTGTAGAAAAATAAAAGGATTTACAAACCAACATGGGTCAATATTTTCTTCTCGAATAACTATTTTGTGTTTCTCAACACCCAATATGATTCCATGATCTATTTTAAGTATATGATATTTAAAAAAACTAGAAAAAGGTAAAATTTTAATAATTATTACCTAAATTTCAAGTTTACGATCAACCATGCCCATTGAATTTGGGACATGATCACCTCAATGTATTAATCATCAACCTGCTTATGTTGTTCCCCACCATATTTCTTAGATTTCTCATAGTGAATTCAGATTCATGGTTCTCCCAATATCAAAATATACTATTGAAGAATTCTCTTATTTTCCTAGTTACTCTAATTTAATGCTTACTAATTTAAAATATAATTTTAATTCCAAAAGAGTCAACATATCATATTAATATTGTAATTTCCTTGAAAATACCCAAATGACCCATTAAGCTACACCCATCCTATCATAGAATATGGATGATGTGATTCCTCACAAACAACATTTATATATTTGAGATAATTAATGATGAACCACCTATTATTATATATTTTTAAAATGCTCATCTCCTACATCTGAAAATCTATCAAATCTTAATTTTAAAGCCTTATCCAAAGGTGTGCCGAGAATATTTTGAGCATGCTCACCGAAGCATGTACTCAACTTCTAATGATTTCACCTAAATACGCTATTTTCTACTCAAAACAGTCATTTTACTATAAATGAATAACTGAATTTCCTTCATGGAACACAAATGTATATTTATAACCTACATCTGGATTAATTACCACATCTGATTTTCACTCTGGCCAACAAAAGAACCTGCACCTAGAATTTATCAATGATTCTTTATTTTTCTTGTTTAGTTTACACAATTATATATGAGAGGCTAAACATCCCTCACACAAACTGGTCTACATTATTAAAAACCTTATAAATGAGTTTTTTCACAAGAATCCAACCTACACTCTGAACCTTAGGAGCATCCTAGTAATTTCATCAAAATAAAGAGAACCTAATCTCTACTAGCCATGCTCTCTACATCCCAGACATTCAACCGAATGACAAAGAACCAACCCATCCCCCATAATTTTCATAAACATAATCCAACACATGTTCCCACCTCTTGAGAATAGATTCGATGGAAAATAAAAAATTCCATGTTTGAACAAGGGTAATTAAACCCTAAACAACCATATGTATACTTTTCACCATGTGGATTCCCTTTAAACATCACCTTGAGATCCACTCTAATGAGTCCTTAGGTCTAGGATTTAGAATAATTTTAATGTGTTCCTATCATTGTATAACTGATGATCCCTTATTGTAATCATGATGATTTTAGGATTAGGGTAATGATCAACTCTAGATCAAAAATACAAAATGATTTTATTAGTACGTTTTTATATCCCTCCTAGGGAACACTTATATCGAAATTGGTTATATAACTTAACCAACATTAGACACCACATCTCC
This sequence comes from Viscum album, assembly GCA_963277665.1. Lineage (NCBI taxonomy): Eukaryota > Viridiplantae > Streptophyta > Magnoliopsida > Santalales > Viscaceae > Viscum > Viscum album. Next base: position 168,630,534 of record OY728134.1, read on the forward strand.
CAACATTGAGAGTTTTGGTTAATCAACATATCATCCATTTAACCACACCCAACCTAATCAATATTATTTATTCATCACTTGGAAGAACAATTAATTTACCAAACTCTCTAGGTCAATCTACGTGAAAGAATCATATTTGAAGTGATCGATCATCAACCCTAACCCGAACACTCATCAAAATTTGATTCCGAATAAATTCCTTGCACAATAGGTATTACCAAGAATTTCCATTTATATTTGTTGTACACCCCTTACCACCTCGTTCAAATCTAGACTCACACTCTACCATGAAATTCATCAATTAGGGTATGATTTATGTGCAACATGAAAAATCTATTTTAATTAAATTGTAAATTCTATTGGAAATACCCTTCAAAAACTAACACTTAACATGGATTCAATTTAACGAACTACCATCTTCCCACGACATCATATGAGAAACAAAATTTTCAAACATGACACTAGAGGCCCATTAGACTAATCACCCAAACATCCATTCCAATTATGCATGTTGTGGAATTAGTACTAATGTAACTATTCAAAAAAACAATTTCATCATCCTTCTTGAATGTTAATACCAAAGCACCTACAATGAATCTGTTTAGAAACGATCATAATCCCAACTCATTGAAATTGGGAATATATAAACAATGGAAAACCTCCCTAATAGATTTTCCTTGTTCAATGGTTACAACAGAAACTACTAGGATATGAATGAAAGGTAATGGAAAAAATGTATTCTCTCTAGCCATACCGATCAAGTTCCAAAACAGTCCCACTAGATTGATCAACCTATATATAACATCTCTCACATGACAAGAATATATAATATAATATATTCTATTAAAAATCATCAAATTTGCATGAAACTAACTTTAAATGAGGATTAAATGACAAGGTATGGTAAAATGGAACAAAAGTTTAAAAACATGTCAACAGAGGTGTAAGAAACATCACCTTCCAATTAGCAGGATACATGGCACTGATTATTGATCATCCCATCATGGGAGTGATAACAAAAAAGTTCCAATTATAAGAAAAGGGATAAATATGTAAACCTCACTAGGTATCTTTATATTGTAATAAACCATCAAGGTCCATCTTACTAGACAACCACCCATGTATTTTCTGTTGTTGATTTATCATATAGGTGTCATTCTGAAGAGAAGGTCACCCAAACGACAACTCATTTTTGAATCCATATAAAAATATTCAGTAAATATGAAGGATAAAATGGTTCTACCTCTACAATACTTTAAATTACTACTACATTATTCATTTAATGAAAAATTATGATCATGGCTGAAAAGTAAATAGGCTTTACCTCTAGAAATATAGGTTCAATGTGACCAAGGAAAGAAGCTAATTGAGATACACGTCAACAAATCATGTTCCCTTTCAATGTATCTTATTTTTAATAATTAAGGATAACCCTTATATGAGGGTTTATAATATAAATTATATACTAGGATTTATTTTATGTAATTTAACGAATTCTCATTTATTAAAACATATAACTAAATTTAAATACATAAATAATTTAGTACCAATTTTCAAGGAAAATTGTACTATCACATTTACTCTTATAACAATATGTAGTATAATAGGAAAATTATCATTGAATTTTGTTTTAAGCCCATTTACTTTTCATATATTTTCTTAACCATCATTTGTTAAGGAAGATATTAATTTTATGCTATAGAGGGAGAAAGTCACTAGGTTGTAATTCACATTATAATTAACTAATGCATCATATTCCTAAATATGAATTAAAATAATAGGTATTTTCCAAAATAACGGATTCCTTAAGTATTTTTACACCAAAATTTTATATGTATCCCTATATAAGTGCTTGTAGTCATAATAAAAAACCATTCCAACAATTTATATATACCTCCACGATTTAATTTACCAAGGCATAAATGAAAGTAAAGGCAGCCTATATAAGACATGTCACACCATTATTATTCTCATTATATTTACATACATTCAAAATTTCTCTAATCAAGGTCCTATTAATCATAATTGGAATCAAATTTATGTATAACACAATACTATAATCTCATTTTAAATATTAAACTCTCTTAATGAGATTATTTTTTAAGCAACATGCACTAATTAACCTTCTGGGGTCCAGTTTCACATTTAGAATGTTCGTCATATGTTTCATCATGCTTAACATATATAATTATCATAATTTATAAGTGTGAAAAAATTCAATAGGTATTTCATATTGTCATATACCACAGTTTATTTAGATGAATTTCCATTCTAAAATTATAAAATGATATTTCTTTCTATGTTAATATTGGCATTCATGTAACTAAAATTAGTTTTTCACCTTGAGTCTCAATAATATATCATGTGAATCATCTATTGTTCAATTATATGGGTATCCATTCTCTAATTTATAAATTCCCATACACATTATATATTATAAAATTATAGTCAATATAATTGGAACCAGTAATTTTTCAACCCATAAAACAATGGTCCTTTTCTCAATCATGTCATAATTGCTTAATTATTCTATCACCATTAAGCAATATGAGAAAAAAACATTTAGGTTTTTTTATAATCTTCAATAAAAAATTATTTCATTCCAATTATAAAAAGTCTTTCAATCAAAGTAATTAATTATCGACATGTCAGCATAAAATCATAGAAAAATGGTATGCAACTGTCAATGGAAATTTATTACTCAACATGGTAAGTTGAAAGTCTTGATAATAAATCACACTACATGGTATGTATGTTAGTATACTATAAATTACATAAATAAGATATACATGAAATAAAACTAAATTATTAGGAAAGGAACATCTATCACAACTATTAGATAGTCTATAAATTTGACTTACATGGCATGGAATATAAATGACATCTGAATATCAAAGTACTTATAATTATTCCTAAAACAACATTTTTTTCAAACTTAGTAGAGATAAAATAAAAAAAATTATGTACCCAATAGAAGTACATTCATTAGTCAAGGTTAAATAATAATCAAATGATATATCAGATAGCATAAACAACAGTCATTTACCTCCTAACGTGATCTTTCCCTCATGCGTGAATTGGTTAGACCCATGAATGAGCTACTTACCAAGATCAAACACATTCCTAGTCCCATTTCTACACGTTCCCGAATAATAAGAACAATGAGTAAAAATAAACCCACTGATAACAATTTGTTATATACCAACCTGGGATCCACTAATATAATGCCCTATTCGTGTACAATACATGGCCTTAATATTACCTTCCCATACAGCATAGGCTATCAACTAGTAGTGAGGGTCTAAAGGTGGTCTAGTGGGTTGACTATTACCTCTATATCTATATTAAAAAAAGAAAATAAATAAATTATAAAGGCTACAATATTTAAACAAACATAAAAAATGAAAAATTAATAAATCTCCAAGCATGATCAAACATCAATATATAGGCAACTGAAAAACAATAGGTAAAAATACAAACATGTCTAGAAAGATAAAAGAAGATATAAATAAAGATTCCAACTTCGAATGGAATGTTGAGTACAAGCTCATCCAATACTCCAAAGATCCAATGTCATGTCCTAGTCAATAAATGAAAAAATATAGAGTATAATCAATAGTTAAAGACCTACATTTGGATGACGTTTATCCCAGTTCTAAATAGTGGCCTGAATAAGATGTGTGATGTACTCACTAAGCCACCAACATTAGTGTCTATAGTAAACTAGATTATGAACATAAAATAAAAAGTTTTAGGTGTATTAAGGAAAAAATGATAGCAAATAATACACATAATAATGTGAGACACATACTCCAAAAAGATACCTAGATGACCATAAATGCTTTATTTTATGCAATAATGTCTCTAAACACTTTCAATCATGTATATATGGACGAATTTGTCCGATAGTCATATGAATATGTATATATCCACCAGTGAGGACTTGAGGTTTAGTAAAATAGAATTCACATAAGGGGATCACATATCTAATATGGGATGTCATACATTAGATTTCATACCTATTAATCATAATACAAGGGGATCCATTCCAATGGGGGAATACCTATAGATCATTATATAGGGATCCCATGCCCAGGGTTTTATACCCATTGATCATCATATAAGGTTCACCATTTCCAAGGTTTCATAACGATTGATTATAATATATGTTCTCCGTACACATGTTTCGATAACCATTTCCAAAATTTACCAAGGATTATAAACACATAATCCAAAATATGAAAATTAATCTAATGAAATTTCGGGGTCATTTTACTTCCCACACCATTCCATTTAATTGAACCCAATAACATAAAAATGTAAATGGTAAAGTTTGATCATAGGTTCGATAACATTAATCATTATATTCATAATTATGGTTTCAAGTGAAGTATAAAAAATTTCACATTTTATTGAAAATTCATATATTAAATAGAATGAATCACTATTCAATGGGGGCCTATTAGTACATTTATTAAATTTATCATTTCAAATTACCCTCATTTAGTTTTGGGTAAAAAATGGCTAATATGGTCAAGTGACATTGAATTTCTATTCAATTTTAGTTATTACAGATCCAAAAACCTTTTACATAATTTTACACATTAAAACATTCATAATGGTACAAAGGTATTTGATGAGCACACATGATGGGGTTGTTTCATTAATGGATAAGCATATTATATTTTCTTAAAATATAAATAACCTTGTTTTTTTATTCGGTTGAGTTTGCTATCCTCTAGCCATGTAACATGGTTCTATGCCATGGAATAAACATTTAATAAAATAATTTTCATGTTTAATAAGTGATTCATGGAAATTATTGTGTGAAACATTGCGAAACAATTTTATAAATCAATGAAGCACGTTTATAAAACACATAGACCACCTACCTCATACATTGAATTGTCCACTCAACCAATATCATCCATTGATTTAAACAAAAATGATAGAAATCATATTATAATTAAAATTCACTAAAAAAGTTGAAATATATTTTAAAAATATATTATTTATGATGGTGAGAGAAATATAAAAAAGAATAAATAAGTGTATTATAATTACCAAGAAGCTTCTAGCATAACTGATGGGGTAGAAATTATTTCTTGGATAAGGGAAACCCAACGATGCCTAGGGGATGAATAGGGGGGATCGAGTAGCCTAGGGAATGGGAGGAATGAGGGAGAAAGAGGTGGAAGAGAATGAAGTAAGGCTAAAGGAAAAAATAGTCATCTCCGCCCATATAATTAATAACATGGGTTTTTGAATGGTTTTACAAATCGTGATCTGATCATGCAGCTTCATCTATATAGGAAACACACAATGCATGGTTTGTGTGAAATATTAAGAAAACCATGTGCCCACTGGTGACTTGGAACTATCTGACCCCCACACCCCACATGAGTAACTATAATGTTTGGAATCCCAAGTCCCAGTCTAGTGGTTCACCTATGAAATACTAATGATTTTTCCTTCATAGTATTGATGTCTTGGGAACATGGTTTTACTAACAATGTTGAACAAACATTTATCTTACAGAGTGATTCATATTTCATCATATTGGTCCACATTGAATATTAAAACTATGTGCCTCTACCCACTTATCCTAAAAAGTTACTTTTTGGGATCTAATGCACCCAAAAATCATTAAAAATCATGAGATCCCTTTCATGATTTAATATTAATAAAACAAACACTTCCATTTGTGTTAATGGTTATATTTTAAATTTATCTTCAATATTTGAATTGACCATCGATCGAACAAAAAAATAAAATTTCCTTTGAAAATTTCTATGGGTCTAAAACATGGGATCTAACAAGTCATGACTCAAGTATTATATATATATCAAGACTTCCAAATTCCACCAAATAAGAATACGAGAGATTCATACAAATAATGTTCCAATTTTAAATAAACTAAATTTTATTTGAGTTGATTTATTATAGAAACAATATTTAATATACCAACAAATTATTATTATTATTTGAGATTTTTTTAATTATACATTTAATGGGTGTAACAGAATTAAAATCATACACTATTAATATAAAATAACTAGTAAAAACTCAAACCCTCAACATCCACATTATATTTAATGGTATTATAGCATCGATTTCATATAAAATTAATAGTCCTCAAAGAGTATATATGTTTCTTATTTTTTTACTGACTGAATAAATTTTGTTTAAATATTTTTCTAGTGTTCAATAAATATTGATAATGATGGGTAGAATGCGATTTTGGACCATTGATAAATTTTTAATTATTAGATAATAAATATAATATATTTCATTTCATAGTTTCGTGCAGGCCATGAGAGAATATCAATATCAATATTATTTCAGTTATCATTTGGTATTTAATGGGATTAATATATTTTTATGGGATAATATTAAATTTATCAAAATTTGACCCGTATTATAAATTTTTTAAGTAGTAAGTTATTAAATTTGTATAATTATATGAAAGGTAATTATATTGCATAATTTTTCTCATCCTTATATAATTTTCCCCACTAAGAATATCTCTTTGGTTTATCACTAGAATGAAAGATGGGATGTTTCTCTAACTTCCTTGAAAACTTGAGAATCTATGAATGATCCTTCGAGATTTAAGTGATTTGATGACGATCAAATATGTATGAAAGATGGTTAGTAATAATAAAATAGGATTAATATAATTATTTGTGATGATTTGAGACCAAAAAAGCATGTGTGGATCAATGCTGGAGTGATTTTATACATATATCCACATTTAAAAATGAAAAAAAATTAAAAAATATCAAGAATATCAACCAATTTTATGGATAAATAATCACAAAGTAGATATAGTATTATTTATAAAAATAAATATTAAATTTAACATGAAATGATAATTTTTTGATTATGGAACGATTATGGGAACGTTTTGGGGAAAACTTATTGGGTTGGGTGGATGTATCTAAATGTTTTATCGACCAGTACTTGTCATATGTTCCATAATATGGGAGAAAACCAGGAAAAAGTGACTACATAAATGACACTAGAAAACATGAATACAACACAACATGGTGACTTATAAAGTTGTTGGGTAGGACTCTTGAAGGAGTGATTGATGCATTGAAATTTATAAATTTTCCATCTACCCACATAGATATTTAATGTGGGATGGAGGGGAGACCTACCATGACATTTTGAAGGGATACATGAGGTGATAATTTTCTGCAGTGGTGGTGAAGTCTTTGAATAGTGAGAACTTGATAGATAGAGTGACACATCTTGGCATAGAAACATGCATGCATTATGGGAGGAATGCTCATAAGAGTGATGATTATGTTTTCCCCAATCATATGGCCTACTACCATGTAATGAGATAGAGGGATGCTCTACCATAATGTAGTAATAGGTATCAACTTTAAATGGTTGTTGATCATGGGTGATATACTGGGATGACTGGAATATGGTGCGGCATAAGGCTGTATGGCTAGGATATAGTTTAATCCCATTTAGGGGGACTCAATTCCAGTTCAATTGGGCTATTGGTATATTATGAAATTTGTATTCTTAGTCATAATGTGAGATAAAATATATCAAGTGGGGTTCTTACCATTCCATGTTTGAGGGAGAGGCTAATTCCATTAGAGGGTGTATTTTCTTTTTGTAAACCGATAGATCTTAATAAAAATTATTTTAAATTTAAATAAAATATATAAATTATATAAATATACATAAATATATATAATATATGAATATAATTTAATAATTTGATAGATTTTTTTGAATATATATACATATTATTATAGAAACATTACATATGTACATACACACCAATACATATATTTGTATGTGTATAGGTATATAAGTATATTAATAAATAAAAAAATAAATAACTAATTCAAATATAAATTCTTTTACAAAATACATTTGGATATGGAAAAAGAAATACATACAAATATTAAAAAAACATATTATATATCAAATGAGTTTTCTATGTTAAGTGGGTTTATAATTATTTTCTTATTTCAATAATGCATGTTCAACAAGTAATGAACTAAAAATCATTTTATTTATTTAGTAATATTATTCCCTATTAAATAAATATCAAATATAGTATCATTTGTAGCCATAATAAAGGAACTGTGAATCATTCCTTTCATAGACTAATTGAAATTATAATAATTCAAAATATAAATTACATGACCATATTTATTATTAATTTGTAATAAATTAGTTTTTTATTTCTTAATTTTTATTAAATATATTTTTATATTTCCTATCGAGGATGATGGTGTGCATTTAGTATTTATTAGTTACTTTTTAAATTGTTATTTCTTATTTAATAGTGTGAAATTATACATAAATATGCATATTATTTTCATTAAATTTCATACCTCGTGATTGTTCAATAAAGTAATAACCACACGCCAAAGACTTTTATAATCGGACTATGTATTCCTTATTATACTTAGATATATCAAAATAAATACATAGAAAAACATTTATTTGCCTAAAAATATTTATTCATAATTCAGACATATGAATTTATAAAAATATAATTAATTTTTATGTTTTCACAAATATAATAATATATAAGAATCTACTAAATATTTAATAATTTAAATATATATTTATAAATATATAAAAATACATATAAATATTTATATATATATATATACTCAGTCGATTACATCCACCACAATAGAGCACAATTCAAGGAAGAAAATTAGAGTAAATCACAGGCCCGAGTACTTCACCGAGTGGCCTACCCTACAACCCAAAAATGCCTTACCACCCCACAACTAATGGTGGGGATAATATATATTTTTATATATAAATTTAAATAAATATAATTTTTTAAAAAATTAAATAGAATTTTATAAAAAAATATATAATGTCATAAAAATACATATAACAACATAATATATATGTATATATATATTTATATAAATTTTTAAAAATTTATAGAGACTTCTATTAATACAAATAAATATACACAAACATATAGAAATAATAAAACACAAACACACACACATTGACATCTATATATATATTTGATCTTAATGACACACCCACATATAACAACACAATATATCCAAATATGTAGACACAGACACACTCATATATAAATATATATATATAATTGTATAAAAATATAATTATATATATATATATAAACACCCACACACAGATATAGACATAGAAACACATATATATACAGATAAACACACATAATATATATATAACACATTTAATTATACTTAAACATATATAAATGTATATATATATATACATAAATATACCTAAATTTGGATAAATACGTGTATATATATGTATATATTATTATATGAGAATGTACATATATATATATAAATACAATAAATTTATATATTTTAATATAATTGTGTATATATATATATTTAAAAGAAAATAAATATAAAAATATATATATGCATTAAAATAATTATATAGTATTGGATCGTAAGAGACAAAATGTACTATAAGAGGTGTGAGGTAATAATGTCATGTGTTTTAGTATCGGGTTGATTTATCAAGAGTTTTAGATATTTTTATTCTGTGGATATGCCAAATCATATACTGGGTATCAAAATGAAATTCTGAGGGATTAGAAATTTGATTGTTCTATTTTTAAGTTTGTTTTAATGTTTGAGAAGCGCCTTAGAGGTTTGGGTGAGTTTCAAGAGAGTCAACCTCTGAAATACCATTTTTCAGGAGAGACGGGAAAGGTTGATTGTTATTTCAAATTGTGAAACCCAATTTAGAAGAAACCCCATGGCCATGTAAACGGTAGAACGTATATTTTTTAACCATATGAGATGATGTGCATGGATGTGTTAATGGTTTATAGTTTATTGTAATGGTGGAAAACATTCTACACATAGTTTTCCAATCTATGTTGCTAGAACACACCTTTAGTTCCACATATCTAGTACATACACATGGTTTAGGAACATGTTTTGTCTATCTACGTGGCATAATCATGCAGGGTGTGGCTTCATAGTAGTGGAGGTATCATAATTGGTGAAAGGTTTCCCAAACAGTTCAACCAATCCATACATCTCATAAGTGGCCTAGAAAATGACATTTTCCATCTAGTTTATTTCATTTTATCTTTATCCATTCTTCTCTAATCACGCACTTCAGGGATGTTTCTTGACCTTCCTTCCTACTCTCCTAGTATTTTGGAGATCTTCCATATATGAACATCAAATCAATTACTACATGGTGCGTTGGAACTATATTGATAATCGATCAAAAGCTCATGATTCTATTATTTGTTTACATCTATATATTTAATGAAAAATCCATGTGATCTCTTTAGTCCCATATTTAGGTTAATTTAAAATAATTTTTAATTATTAAATTTTGGAATAACACAAATCCTGGATGAGTGGAACATTCTATTATTGATGTAATATGTCTATATGATTTATACTTAAGGTTGTATCATTTATAAAATATGATCATTATAGAGTACATCAAAATTATATTTTTTCTATTATAAATTAGGGAATTCATTATATAAATTCGTATACCACCATGAAATATGTTTTAGACTGCAATTTTATATGGTTAGAAGATATAACCTCATCCTAAACCACCCCTCCATGGACGGGTTCTCATAAAACATTTAGAAGCTATTATTATCTTCCTTATGTATATACCATCCTAGGGGAGTGTTAATTTAAATTCTAAGAGTTAAATCGACTTCTTATGTTATTAATTATAATTTTATTTTTTCTATTATATGATATAATAATGGGAATTATGTGTTTTTCAATTGAATGACCTATCTCTATAATAATCCAAAAATTATGATGTTTTACTTTGTAATTAATTATATTTGAATATGAGCACAAACAAGTTAAATGGATGACCACGTGGATTGTCCATCATTTTGACAATTATAATGTTAATTATCCATATTGCATGTCTTGGATAATTAGATTATATTCCATATTTAATGGAATGAGGTAAGTCATTATGTAAATAATTCCGATTAAATCAAGCTATGGGTTGTTCATGGGTCCTGATTTAATGATGCCTTGGATGGTCCCATCGTACATTATTATTAAATCTATTATTGAGATGTAAATACAATGAGATATATACATGGTTTATTATAGTAGAGTACCTTGGACAGAATCATCAGACATATCACTAATTTATGCATGATCGACACAGATTCCCTAGGGGAGTTATCTTGGATTGGCTCAATAGGAGTTATGGTTATACCATGTCATGAGAAATACATGACCCCTCAGCACGATACTAGGGAAGGGATCAAAGGTTTATTCCTTTCAACATAATGAGAGTTATCCTTAGGATAATAATTATGGATATCCATGGATAAACAGTTACAGTATTGGGTATTTATAATGCTCTTACTTCCATTCGTGGGATTCTGCTTTATGGATCTGCTTGGATGTTCATAGGTGGACATATAATTATGTAAGGATACCTATTAAATATACTTATGAATAAATGTGCATATTTATTATGGATGGATCATCCAAATTAAATAACATTCTTGGGGATAAGTCTATGATCCATACTAGTTTATTATGGCTACCTAGTAATATTTCAGATATGGTGGCTGGATGATATTAAATCACTTTGTGAATATATATTTGTACTTATACCATTTATATATGAAATTATTTCATATCTTTTATGGATAACAACAAATAAGGTATGGTCATCTAGGTTTCCTTGTAGAAACTATGTCTGACATGTCTAATTTAGTTGATTTACTACCATATTCAATAGACGAACAATGTGATTTAAATTATAATCATGGACTATTTTATTTCATTAGAAATTGTTGGCGGTGGAATTATTAGTATATCTATAACCGTATACATATCTCCATTGCACTAATGTACTTGAACACACCTAATTATTTCAAGACCAGAAACATGGATAGTGTTTACTTGTTATTATACTTATATGATTGGATAGATAAAAGGAGAAGAGGACCTAGATACATATCATAATGTTACTAATAGATAGTAACAATGTCATTAATTTATTTATTACCCTATCATTCTTTCAATGTACTATGTATACATGAAGGTATTTTATGTCACGACATGATGATGCAAGTTTATTATCCTCTCATTATTGATTGTTAGTTAGAGTCATATTCAGATGAAATTTTGTTATTAGTTCTTATATATAAATATATTACTAATCTATAGGGTATAGTATTCTAACTATACAACTATTTGGATCCTCATTTCTATTCCCAATCCTCTAGCATACTTGGACATGCACTTGAGGCATGGTTTCCCACTAGATCAGGGAATATTTTTATGGTCTCTCACGTTGGGATGCTAAAAATGAAACAAAATACATTATTTCCTTTTTTATTATTGATTGTGATGGTAGAAAAGAGATTAAGAATACGTATAGAATTGAGAAAATAGTTTTTGTCTCAGTTTTAACAACCCACAGATGAGGGAAATATCACATTTCCCAAAAAGGGTTTCTTTATTATGTTTTTATGGATTATAAATAATTATTATTTCACTTAGGGTGACAATTGTACTTTCATTGGTTGTTGATTTATCTAACTGAGGGATTATACGCATGGATCAATATGGAATGGAGGTATTATTAGATGCATCATTCAAGGATCATAAACCCTCTTATTTCATGTACATGGCTTTCCATTTATACTATATTATAGTTTTCCTAATGCATGATGATCTGTGTACTTTTCATGGTGATTATTTGGCATGCATATTTTCATAACATGTTAGGTACTTTATTATAATGCATACCTAAATATTCCATGATGGTTTCTTCCCTTCTTATTAATTGAAATTCCATGTTTTCTAGGCTTACCAGTATTTTTTTCTAGTGATGACATATTGTTATATTCATCACTTATCGTTTATTTAATAATATTTCTGCAACAACATAAATGGTTTTTTCCTTAAATGTTTGATGGTGTAATTATATTTAAACAAAAAATTATATTATGTTTGATCTATGAATCATTAGTTTCATGAGATGTAAAATGTCGGATATGATTAAATGGAAGATGAATTTTCAATATACAAGGTGTATTGTTCGTTTAAAAATTTTAATGGTCACCCATATTATCTAACCATCATATATGGGTTTGTTATATTCATGAATAATAGTAATGATTTTTATTCATTTACATGACTTCCAATTATAAATTATATAGGCAAGTACCTCTATACTTTTTCACTCATGATTCATCTATCTTGACTGTTATGTGGAATAATAAATTTTAAATCTTTAATTATAAACGAATAGACATTGAGTAAACCTAGTTGTGACCTTGAATATTAATGAAGTTAAATATTATTTAAAAACATAAACCGGTGATAAATAATTATAGCTCCACATGTTATAAATTTAAATTTATAAATACTTACATTGCTATATTTGGGGCGTGAAGACCGTGTGACTAAATTATAAAAATAAATAACTATACAAAATAATTTCTTTTGGTACATAATTTATATAAGATAACTATACATGTCACAAGTAGTACATACCTTATATTATGTGATTATGTGATCAACCCACTAAGGGTGTCTCGAAAATTTAACAATATAAACCATGATGGGTTGATTTTGATTTAATTCAGGTTAACATAATGGAACCCTCGTATGTCACATTAAACTATTTATACACTAATATTGATCACCATGGTGGTATTTTATGCAAATATAATGGTAATTTAATGTTTCTTCATCTTTCTATATTGTATTTCATATAAATTTATGGTGGAATATTACATGGCATGTTCCTTGAGATGCATCTATTTAATATGAAGGATTCTCATGCTCTTATCCTTCCTTGTAAGGATTAGAGAGATCATTGTCCCACAACCTCTTAATGATGCAACATTTAATGAGTTAGAACATTATAGGTAACCAATAAACTCATCATTATTATCTATGTCATTTAAGACACCATATAGAACAATAAATCTTTACGAGATCTTTCTCTCTATTCTTTCGGTGTTTTATGAATCATTTGATTTGATCTATTCCAGCTTGAAAAAAATCCTGATATTGGATGATTGGACCATATAAAGATTGATGTATGTGTTTTATCTGATTATAATTGTTGATTAATACAATGATATAAGGAATTATATATGAACTTTATTTTAAATCAAGACATGAATGATACAAGAGTCCCGAATTAAGGATGCCTTAAATGAGCTTGTCATGTATTAAAATTAAAACACTGATTGAGTTGTAAGTACACTAGGAGTGATACTTTTTTTCTTTTAGTAGATTACCTTGGATATTCCCTCCTTTTGGATGACTTATTTACCCATTAGTGAGACACTTCTATAGTGGATTTACCATGAAAGGGCTTAGTTTGTATTTTGTATATACCATGACTTGAATGACACATTTTCATGTAACTGTGATAAATAGGACGATCTCATAGTTTCATTAAATTCAACCAAGAGAAGTGTAATACATGGTACTCCATTCATATATCTCCTTGGATAGACTCTTTTAGTATGGGGAATTTATATTTCTTCTGGTCTGATAATTGGGATCCCCCATTAATGATTTCCATTAAAGGGAACATGAATCCAAATGAGTATGTATGAAAACTTATTTACTAATACCTAGAAATGAATGTGTATAAAGGCTAATGATGAATATTCCATGTTGGAGAACATTCTCAGTTATCACTCCATGTATTGTAAAAGATTATTTTGACAACCCAATTATATATTAGTAATGATTCAAAGATGTTGCAACATGTCTATTGGTATATGTATTAATAAATCTATCATCAAAGGATGAATTTATTTTAGAGTTACTCTTGCTTAAGATGACGTAGGTATGGATTTCCAAGGGTCCTTGAAGAACCTGATATCAACATGTTTACTTTTAATGACTTAATAAATTATTCAAAATACTAGAATAATAATTTATTTTATATTCACATACTAGATTATGAATTTGACACTATATGTGGTGGCTTATTGAGTTTATCTAAATCAATTTTATGGCATCCATTCCATTGGGTTACCCGAACATAACTCAATTTTTCATGATTAAGTTAATTTATTGTGATTTATTACTATTATCCTTCAGGGATAGGATGATGTATAGGTGAAGAATACGTAGATTAGACTAATTATTCAATTAGGAGATAACTATAGTGTATTTTATCTATTTATTTCATTTTCACCTTTTCTATGTGTTGTGTATACATTCATATATTTTATTCCAGAGCCTATTTAGACATGATCATTATTCACGCATTATTTATTTTCAATTATTATTATATTCATATTCTATAATGTTATTTATTATTATATATTTATTACTAATCTATAGGTTATAGTCCCCCAAAATTAAAATCATTTGGACCCTATAAGATAGTCTGAAGCCTCAAACATACATGGAGACACGCTTGTGGCCTGGTGGCCCCCTAGATTGGGGAAATATTTTAGTTCCCCTCATGTTGGGATGCTACATGGGTGAACTGTAGTTTGTAAAATAAAAATCTACAGTTTTGATAAAACATTGTTTTTTATGAATTTATATTCTAAAAATAGTTTTGTTGAGAAAATTTATAACAATTTAGTAAAAAAACTATATATATTAATCAAAATAATCTTTTTATATAATGAATCATGGAAATATAAAATATTTAGAAATAATTATTATTATATATATTAATCATTTTATAAATAAATTGATAATAAAATATAGATTCATTTAATATAAATGTCTTCACATTCAACCAATTATGTAAGGATGTTTGTAAAACTAACAAATGTTATCAATGATTATATGTATATCATATGGTTTGTACTCTAAACTATGAATGACCTAGATATACCTAATCAAATAAATCATTACCACTATATATAAGAGAACGCTTGATCAACAATATCATACAAACCATTAATCTCCCTATACATGAGATACCTCAAACACATGATCATTCAAACAATAATTTTTGTGGAAAAATCATAAATAATATACATTGAGATCCTCAAATAGGATTCATTATGAAAACACTCAAAACATTACAAGTGAAGTGAACTTTGATACAAGATATTACAAAAAATCAAGAACAAAAATATATTGTATATTATTATCATGATTAATCTCATTAGGGATACTATAATATTTTTAAATGATCTTCCAATAGGTAGATTATGAATTTCTCTAGATTAGTTGCAATAACATCAGAACAACACATACTATTCTCAATGACATCAACATAAAATCACTCTTTCAGGTAGTCCATGGGTATAACACCATTACAATTCCTTCCAAAATTCAATTCATTGGAAATAATTTATGTTGATTCAATTTAATTTATATGTTTTTTTCTGGTAGGACTATAAAACATCATCTACTAGAATTTATAGGTCTTTATATGAAGAAATAAATTCAAGAGACTTAGTAAAATTTCTCCTAATAGAATTTGTATGATTGTCTTGGTATAAATCGATATAAATGAATGTTTCTGTTGTTTTTCATAGAAATTTATCCTATATAAGCTACTATCCTTATGTAATATTGATTTTACAAACTTCTATTCGATTTAATTTGTACATGTATTTCTATTGTATAGGGTTTTTTACATCAGATATACATGGTATATGTCCATCTAATAGAATTGATTTTATCAATCAAGAAAAACTGATTACATCAAACAAAAATATTCTATATTTTGAAAAGATATATATTAGAAATATAGATCATTTAACTTGAGATTTTGGATTTTTAAAATTAATGGTTTAATGTGAATTTTTATCTAAAAATACCCCCTTTTGAAAAATAAAAATCAAAACACTGAATAGAATTTTTTATTTAAAACAATTCATAACATCCTCCCCATTGTATACATAACATTCAAGGATATACATTATCTCCATTTGTGATATTTTAGTGGAAAGTTATATTTATGTTTAAGTGGTTCTTTTAAATTATTGTAAAACATTATACAAAGATATCTTTTAGAGTAAGTATAAATTTATTAACACAAAAGATTAATCCATAAAAACATAAAATCATGAATATCAATCCCTTTTGTAAAGATTTCATAATCATAATCATTTACTATATTGGATATTTTTTTCAATAATTATAGTGATATAAATCATTATTTCTTACATAAATTCTTTATTATGGCCATAAACTTCCTATGACCTTTTTTATTCGTCCCCGAGTCCTCTAATTTTTACTAATTATTATCCAACCATTATCCCAATAACTAAATATTCTTAATTTTCAAGGAAATATATGTTTCATGTTTTATTTCAATGGAAAATTGATTATAAAAAACAATTTATAAAATCTTACTTCATAATTGATATTATCATCCAAAAACTAGACACATTTGGTTCCCCTTTTTATCCAAAACTTTTTCTCATCAAAGAACATTATATGCACCTCAGTTTGATTCAAAAATTTGATGATATTATTATAACATTCATAAAATAAAAAATACGTTAGTATATAATTTTTAAAACCATCTTCATTTTTTGTAATTCATTGAAAAAAAAATTAAGAGAGATCTAACTCTCCAAAATATCTAATTTTCCCAAGATTTACTTTAATATTTATTGAATATCTTGGATGATATCAGATATTCATTCAATATTTTTAATAAATTCATTATTGTAATTAATTTACACTTTTTTTAGATAATGTATACAATGAAGAGACTGTAGAGTAACTAGAATCATACATCTAGTGAACTTCTGTGTCTTTGGTAAATTATAATTCTTATATTTCAACAAACATTAATAGAGAATAGTCTATAATATGAACATCTCCATTTATCTAAGTATATTTTGACTCTATAATGGTTTATTAATTATTTCCACTATTTGATGAAACATCCTCATGGGAACAAATAAATGATTACTCTTCATTGGATTGAGATGTTATGGAGATTTAAGAATAAAATGAATATTTTTCTACCTCAAAAAATATCTTATGAAATTTAACAACCTCTTTTGGATTTATTAAGAAATTCATTTTCATTTGTAATCGAGATGTTTATATGTGAGAAAATGTTTGAGTAATTTATCTTTCATTTTATATTATATGTTCAATAAAAACTAGATAAATATTCATTAAAAAATCTTTGTCAAAATATTCCACTAATATTATTTTTTTTATTTAACAATGTTAGAATTAACCAGTTCAATAGGAACAGAAAGATGAGCTTTTTATTATTTATTGTCATCATCTTCTAAGGTATCTAATTCACCATGTTTAAAAAAATATACATAATCCATTTACATTTAACTTTATAATTATGACCCACTATATTGTTTTTTATTTTATAACTTCTTTATTATTCGTTTCCTCTCAATATAATCATATAAAAAATTCTTTATTCGTGGATTTTTTTATATTATGAACCCCAAAAAATAGATCACCATCATTATTTTCCTCATTTTTCTTTAGGAAATGTGTATTTCTTCATATATTGGCATAGTATTATTTCTTTAAATACTTGAAGATGTTTTATAAGACTCTTATTTTGTCTTATATTAACACATTCTCTTATGAATTCCATGTTTTTATGAATAGAAATCCTTTTTAGATCTTCAGATTAATTTTTTTTTATGTTGGAATAAACTAATACCCTCTTAGAAATATTTTTATCAACAAAATAATATTCCTTTATCTATGATATGGGGATAATAATTCATAATTATTTTTATTTCTAGGATCAAAATAACAAACATTTGAATTATTTTTGGTTATAAAAGAATAATATGATTTAGAGTCCCCTTCTTGATAGATTTGATGAAGTAAAAAAATAACATAACCATGTTATACATTCTAATCTTACGTATGAAATATAAAAAATATATATCTTTTATCTTAAATGTATTTATCTCTATTTTCCATTGAATTAAGTCGTTTTTAACTCATCAACATACCATACATACATATGGTAAATGGAGTGTATCACCATGACATTTTACGTGATAGATTCTTTTTAATTTCATTAATGTTTGGAATTGTACACTACACCAAGCTTAACATGGGATATACATAACATTGTATTAGCTTGGAGTATCCACAACACAATTGATGGATTGTGTAACACACAATTTCCTATTGTATTGATAGAATTCATTTCACTCAATTCTTAGTATAAGAGATAACTAAATAGTTTAACCTAACCATTATAGTAGAGTGTATGATTATTATTAATTTCCATATAAAAAACTAATTAAATGAAAATAGGCATGTATATAAAATAATAAATTCAATATTTAATGATTTTATAAGGGAAATATATTTGTAATTATGCAATTTATTATATAAAATTCATATTATATGTTTTCTACACATGATATAAGAACAAAATCAATTTTAAATGTAAAATGGGCATTTTTCTAAAAATTTAATTTTACCGTATTTTGATGGAAAACACATTTTAATTATAGATTTTACAAACTAATAAATATTTTGAAAAAATAAACATCTTAATTTGAAGGTGGATAAAAAATTTTCTTGATGTTTTGGTAATTTTCTGATAAAAATAATTTTTTAATGAATAGTGAAAAATTAAGCACTTTAATTTCAAATTACTTTCTCAAATGATTTATTTATACATAAATATTATTATTTATAATTGGATTTTAAATATAACATAATTAATCTTTTATTATTTAATAAAATTTTGGCCATTCTAAGTAATTTAGTATTGAGATTAGGTAAAAAAGAACATCAATATTTTAATAGATATTACTTATAAAACCATGTTTTCTCATAATGACAATGAATATTAATTTTAAATTAATTAATAAAGTAGGATTGTTTTAAATTATTAAAATTTTAATCCATATTTTTAACTAGTGGATCTATATTGTGTTAATATGTTTTATCACAACCCATCTTCAGGGCCCGTGTCGTGACAACCCCAAGACTGCCTTCCATAGGCCAGGGGCTGCCGACTAGCACCAAAGGCGCAATCCCTATAAAAAAGTGAAGGTGTTTCCTTTTATCCTATACCACACACACATCCCGAACACACGTAGCAGATTACGCAACTGAAAGTAAACACTAAGTAAACCTTTATACAAAAGTATGTGCTGAAAGGAAAAGGGTCAGAAATAAATGCCAACAATAAAGTACAATAACTATATATGTTGTAAATCTACAGAAAGGTAAAAAGAAACTACTAAGTTTTCATCTGGGAATCCCACATGAAGGGTGGGTACAGATGGCCTACAATACACCCTAGTTCCATTCGTCTACTCCGAGAACGTCTTGCCAACTAGCCCACCTCTGGGCACCGTCCAGCTGTACAAGTCTTTGCCTCGATCAGTGCTGTCTGTCTTCTGCAACCAACACAATGATGTGCAGGCATAGCCCGTGATGGTGTGAGTATAAATATTCTCATTATGGGAACCCGAGACTCCCAAAGGTCTAACATAATCCACAAAAGATAAACCACAGTATAAATATACAATCGCAAAGTAACAACCAACCCTACTTAGGTATATTCTCAAACATATACCTATGTTACTAGTCACAGTCCAACTCCAACTCTCGATCCCAATCACAACCCTATCCACACAGGAAGTAATTTCAATCACATCGATGATAATGATTTAAAAATAAGGATCAAATCACACAAAAGTACATATTTCGTATAGATATATAGATGATCAGATGTAGTCACTAATTTATCTAAGTTGTTGGACTGATACAGGATATAGGACTAGCAAAGCTGTCGGACTCACACAAGATACAGGACCAGCTACTCTGTCGGACCCACATAGGATACATGAACAGAAGTCAGAACTATCAAACCCACATAGGATTCCGGTATAGTATTCATTGCTAAAAAACCCACATGGGATTCTAGTTCAGTAGTCATCACAGTCGAACCCACATATGATTCGAGTACAGTAGTCATCGTTGTCGAACCCACGTAGGATTCTGGTACAGTAGTCATTTCAGCCAGTTCTAGGTTTCCCAAACCCAGCACACTCAATTACGAGGGGGTCCGATCTTCAATTCAATTGTGAATACATCAAATAATTCATTACTTGATGTATTACACAGTCTTGTCTTATCACAAGGAGCCCAAAGCGATAGACGACATGCCAATCGGATGCCCATTTAGTGTGTTATTAGCATTTCCGTAGTAGGGGCCCAGTTGGGTTTACATTCGTTCCAAACCTATAAATTTTCTAAAAATGACCAAAAATTACATAGATTATCGTAAAAGTATCTCCTCGTTGCTAGGGTCTCGGTGCCGCAGGCGGTGCGTCGTTCGAACGCGCGGTCCTAAAGATATTCGCAATTGAGCAATGTCGGGCCCGGCACGTCAATCCCACTGGGCTGGTAGGGTCGGCCGGACCCAGTTTTACAGGTCTAACCCAGCTGGGGGGTCTGCCTGGCCTGGTTTGGTGGGACCAACCCGGCTCAGGGGTCAGCCCAGCCTGGTAGAGCGTGGCCCACCTGCGGACCCGACCTGTAGAGTGGGCATGTCCTGTCCACACAGTGGCACCGAGCAGCGCTACCACTCACCTGGATGGCCAACCAAAGTCGAACGGTTCTTCCTGGTGCACAAGGCACACATAGTAGGCCATGGTTCTCCACCATGTGGTGCCAAGCGATGCCGTAGTCCACCAACTAGACAGGCTGGCGGCAGGCTGGTTCTCCCAATCGAGCAGCCCACGGATGCGGGCAGTAGTCTTCCACCACGAGGCACCTACGGGCGCAATGACTCTTTTTCCAAGCTAGCAGGTGGCCGACCGGTTCTCCTTCGATGAGCAGCTCACGGTTTTAGGCTTCCTCTCCTCCACATGACACATGTGGCTGTCGCGGTCCTCCATCTCGTTCTGCAGTGGACAACGGGTTCTTCCAGCCAAGCGGTTGGCGAATGCGGGTCGCGGTTTTCCTCTATGCGGTCGGTGTGATGGTGCCGGTCCACCACCATCATGGCCCGACCTGTCTGCAGCCTTCATTTCCATAGAGCTGTATGAAGACACCACTCTTTTTCATCCACCACTATTCCTATACTGCACGGTTCAACGTCACCACACACAATTGGGTCCACCTCCATCATTATTAAGATCAACAAATATAGGGGAGTTTTGGTCCGTGCTCATGCTGCCCAAACCCTCCTCATTATGAGATTAACAGTTGGCAATTCAAATTCCATAATTAGAATGACGTTGTTCAGAAATATAAACAATTGAAAACAATCCCCAACCTCAATTCATGAATGTTGTGGAAGTCGCAGAAAACAGACATCATTTCATCAACATGAGGGAAAAATCATTGTCGTTGGCAATGTCCTTTGTGGGAAACATCTTATCCCTTGTCACAGGGGATGAGTTATGAAGATGGGAGTTCCTCGTGGGTGTAGGCTCACATTCTTTCCCTGGTTGAAGAAGTGGAGGAGATGTTCTTCATGTTCATCGTGGGAAAAGGCTCTCCCTCTTCTCCTTATCTCTCCCTAATGTTAAGCCAAAATAATATATATTATTCTCTATTATTTTTATGGCACAAAAAATTAAGAGTCATCTCCCATTAAATTTGACAACACATTAGATTAAATGTAGAGAGATGGATTGAAAAATGATTTGAATTAAAATTTAATTAATTCTCATTATTAATGGTGTGGTGATGGAAAGAACTAAACCACGGAATTCCAAGAGTTTAAGGGGGGTTAAATAGTGTTTAAATGGGAGGTGAAGTGATTGAACTCCTTTGGGTCCCACCATAAAATATCCTCCCAAGAGAGGTTATGTGGGGGTGGGCCCCACCCCCAACCTCCCATTAGAGGTTTTAACTACCATCCAAATAAAATTATGCAACACATAATTTTATTTAAATTTTACTTGGAAACCCCAAAAATTAACTACCACTTCCGATAAAACGCAATTGCAGTAATGGCTCCTTAAGTGGAACCAGCTCTATGAGTTCATCAGTTTCCTCAGTTTTCAATACCGAGCACTGGTTCAAAGGATAGAATAACACGCATGTACGTTTACTGAAAATACTTGAAAAAAACTTCAGAAATTGATTCTGGGCACACCAGGCCTTAGAATCAAGCGCCGTCAGAAAAGGCCGACTCGTAAAATTGACATTTATTTATGAAAAAAAATTCCACAGAATTTTTTGGTCTTTACCTTCTCCCCAACTCAAGGATTTACGTCACTACAAGCTACAACACACACTAGGGGAACAAATGGGGGTACCGAGAATTCATATGAGCCTCTCTCTACCATGTTATCTCTCTGAGGATCCCGTGTTGCCAGCGAATGCACACCGATGGAATTGACCGTCCACATAGTACATGCTCTTGTAGACCATCGACCTCCACTGGAACCTTCATGAATTTCACCACATCATCGATGTCCAAATCCACATTGTCGATGATGTGCGACGGGTCATGCGCGTATCTCCTCAACTGAATTACCTTGAAGATTTCGTACACCCGGTACAACAGAGGTGGAAGAGAAAAGCGATAATCCACCTCGCCTACTCTGTTGAGAATTCGGAATGGACCGATGAATCATGGAGATAACTTGTCGTGTCAGCCAAATCTTCACAGAACTCCTCGTGTTGAGACCCATAGCAAAACATGGTCTCTATCCTCAAACTCCAGTGGTCTCCATCTTCTATCAGAATAGGACTTCTGCTTGCTCTGTGTAGTCTTTATCCACTCCTGGATGATCTGCACCTTCTCCATCATATCCCGCACCATCTCGAGTCCTACAAGTGTTGACACCCTTGGGTCAGTCCAACACAAAGTTGATCTACAAGGTCTTCCGTACAGTGCCTCGTAAGGTGCCATCCCAATGGTGGAGTGGTAGCTGTTGATGTACGTAAACTCCGCCAAGGGTAAGTGATCAACGCAGCTATGACCAAAGTCACGGACACATGCATGGAGCATGTCCTCGAGAGTCTGAATGGTCCTCTCAGTCTGACCATCTGTCTAATGATGGAAGGTGGTGCTCAGGCAAAGCTGCGTCCCAAAAGCCTCCTGCAACCACTTCCATAACCAGGAAGTGAAAAAATATTCTCAATAGGAGATGTTCGTCGATGGCACACCATGAAGTCGTACGATCTTCTATACGTAGAGGTGTCCCAATCTCTCTAGTGAGCCCTGCTCACTAATCGGTAGAATGTGGGATGAATTTGTGAGTCGGTCAACAATAAACCAGATATAGTCGTGTCCTATGGATGTACATGGATGTCCCATCACGAAATCCATGGATATCCCATCCCACTTCCAGTCCGGGACATCTAAGGGCTGAACCAAGCCTGCTGGTACCGGGTGCTTAGCCTTCACTTGTTGACAAGTGAGCATCATGAGACAAACTCTGCTACCACATTATTCATACCTGACCACCAGTGCTGTCGTCTGAGGTCTAGATACTTCTTCACCACATCTAGATTTACCGCTAGAGGGGATGTGTGGAAATCCCTCAGCAACTCCTCTTGTAGTGCAACTGGTACCATGGTATGCCCTCTGAAGTGGATGATAAGGTTCCCACCTTCAAAAATCCCATCAGATGCTTACCCTGAGGATATATGATCACATAGTGTCTCACATTCAACTTCCCCATGTTGTACCTATATAACTCTATATATAAGTGGAGGAGTGACAATGAGAAACTCAAAATAGGCTGCTCCATCCTTATCCACAAAGGATATCTACAACGTGGCAAGCTGCTCTGTCGCCTCTCCTAGCAATTGAATTCCTGATCTCATACTGAGAGAATATGCTACAATGTTCCCCTTCCATGGAGTATACTCTATTTTGAATTTATTGTCCTGGTGGAACATTAGCCATCATCGCTATCTCAGGTTCAGGTCCTTCGGTGTGAAGATGTACCTGAGACTCCGGTAGTCAAAGTAGACTGTAAAATTCTCGCCCAACAGATAGTTCCACCACATATTTAAGGTGAAGACCACTTCTGCAAACTCTAGGTCATGGGTAGCGTAGTTCTTCTTGTATTGTCTCAACTTCTATGAACCATACACGATCATTTCTCACTCATGTATGAGGACATACCCAATTCTGGTCCCTGATGCCTCGCAATAAACTATGTACCCTAGGCCCTCCTTCAGTAGACTCATGATGGGGACAATGGTCAACCTAATACTTACGTCTTGAATGCTCTTCTGGCATCTATCTGACTACACAATGGGTTTCCCCATCTTCATCAATGTTGAATGTGGTGCTGTAACACTGGAGAAGTTTGGCACAAATCATTTATAGTACCCAGCCAGTCCCAAGAAACTCTACACCTCCATCACATTCCTGGGTGGCTCCCATGAAAGTACTAAATCAATCTTCACTGGATCAACTGCAACATTAGACTCCGAGATGACATGTCCCATGAAGTGAACCTCTCGAATCCATAACTAGCACTTCGAGAGTTTACCATAAACATCATGCTCTTGGAGTGTATCTAATGGTAGGTATGCTCTTCGTTAGTAGTTGAGTAAATCAGTATGTCGTTGATGAAGAATATGACAAATTGATCTAGGTATGTCTGGAAGATCATGTTCATGAGACTCATGAACAATGTTGGTGAATTTGTTATGCCAAAGGGAAAAAACAAAAACATAAAGTGGCCATATCGACACCTGAAGGACATATTCTACACATCCATGTCTTGAACTCTAAGTTGGTGATATCCTGACCTGAGGTCTATCTACAAGAACAATAGTACTCCCATGAGCTGATCAAAGAGGTAATTAATCCTCAACAGTGGGTACATGTTCTTCATGGTCACATGATTCAGGTGATGTTTGTCAACACACAATCGCATTCTCCCATCCACATTCTTGGTGAACAAAATCAGAGATTCCCAGGTGAAAAAACTGGGTCAGATAAATCTCTTTCTCTGCAAGACCTCTAGTAGTACACGCATCTCATGAATCTCAATGGGAGCCATCCGATATGCTGGAGTAGATATCGGTGTTGTCCTGGGGTATAAGATAATGTAGAAGTATACCTCTCTATGAGGAGGTAGTCATGGAACATCGTTAATGAAGGGATCCGCGTACAGATCCACCACAACCGGAAAACTCTGAGTCCGCACATCATACACTCCAAATATAAAACTAGCCAACTAATGTGTCATCTTTTCCCCCTCCTTTTAGTAAGTCCATCCTGTGCTACAAAGGCTCCCTTCTCGATGGTTAAGGTGAACCTGGTCCCATCCATGCGGATACACCGCACACTGCGCCTATTACAATCTATCTGAGCATGAACTGTGGATAACCAGTCCATACACAAGATGACGTCGTAAGGCCTCGACGCCACTACAAGAAGATCCTAGATGAATCTCTCTCCACCTAGAGTAATCTCAAACAACTGTAACTAGTTCATAATCCTCGAGTTTGCTACTGTAGGAGTTCCTAGAATTAAGGATCAAGCCAACGACTCCATCAGAATCTTCGAAATTCGAACGAGGGTTGTGGAAATTAAATAATGACTTGAACCTATGCCTATAAGTACTGCAGCAATGGTGTATTAGACACAAATAGTACCTCGAGTAATCTCAGGTGCCCCGTGGTCGTAGGTCTCGACTGCCTGGAGCTGAGCCCGCCTCTGTCTGCCAAATCCCACTGGTCGGGGTGGACCTCATTTTGGTAGTGGTGATGAGCCTCAAAATGTCATCCACCACCCATTGTTCAGCCAACTCCTCTTCCACGTCCGTACACTCCAGGAGGAACACCACGGTCGAACCACTGAATATTATTAGGAGCTTCATCTATTGTCTGCTACTTATCTAGATGAATGTTTGGGTAGTCACAAGCCATGTGGCCCTGCCTGCCACATGCATAGCACTGCCTACTCCTCATATAGCTCGATCTGTCTCGTGTACCCTGCAAAACCGAACCTGTATCCAGGGGTCACTCACCTAATGGCCTAGTGATCTTGGACCTCTACATCATCTAACTACTACCGGCTACAGAAGAGTCCACTACGTATTTCCCTATGGTGGGTATCTCGACTGGTGACTTCTTATCAGGAAAACTCTCCACTAGAAGGGCTTTCTCCAGCACCCCCGCCTAAGTTGGGATGCTGAGGGGAATCGTCGAAGCCCTGATCTCATGCCTATGTCCCTGCTTAGAGGGAAGGTCCATGAAGAACGGGTCTCGTACCATATCCATGGAGTAGTGTGAGAGGTTAGTGAACCTCGCTGAGTACTGAGCTACTTTCATGTTGCCCGTCTCTAGATGAAGTAACTCCTGAATCTGCACTGCACAAAGGGTGGATGGAAAATACACTGATAAAAAGAGACTCTCAATACCTATCTAGAGTAATTATGCCTTATCTTGCACCTGGATCATCAGGCTCCACCATCTTCCTGCCACTGCATGCTGGAAAATTGCAGCAAGGATCACCTTGTGGTCAGCTGGTGTCCCTACCAATTTAAAACTCTCACGACAGCCTCCAACCAATCCTGAGCTACCTGTGGGTTTGTCTCTCCATGGAACATGGGTGGCCTCTAGCGCTGGAACACGTGAAATGCACTGAGGTGGTGTGCACTATCTACTATTGGACCTGGTGGTATCGGTGGCCCAGTGGGTAGTGGTACCTCTGGTTCCTCCGCTGTGATGGGGCCCTGCACTAAGGCCTCGTCGCTTGGTGGGCTACCATCTCATATAAAACTCGGAACCCAAGATTGATGCCTTTGTGTGGCCATCCTGAAATGAAACTTCTGCCCCCTGGTTAAAATTGTATACCTTTTGAGCTGATACAACGTAATCACAAAGAAAACATTTAAAAGGAAACACACATGCAATCAGGGTTTTCATGCACTGAGTCAGAAATCAGAAACCAGAGTCCTAGTGTATGGATATATCGACCACCGAACCATCACTGGTTTGCCTAAACTGATTACCACACCCTAAAATTTAACACTATTTCTGATAAAAGAATCAGAGTCTATGTTCTATTGTAGAACCAACTCCTCTAATAAAAAATTGTCATGACCCGTCCTCAGGGCCAGTGTCGTGACTACCCCCACCCCACCTTCCATAGACCAGGGGCTGGTGACTAGCACCAAAGGCACAATCACTATAAAAAGGGATGGCATTTCCCTTTTACCTATATCACACACAAAGCCTGAACACAAGTAGTAGAGTACGCAACTGAAAGTAAACACTAAGTAAAACTGTATACAAATGTAGGTGCTGAAAAGAAAAGGGGCTGGAAATACAAGCCCAACAGTAATGTACAACAACTTTAAAGCTAGTACAACTCTAGAAATGTAAACAACAACTACTAAGTCTTCCTCTGGGAATCCCACCTGATGTGTGGGTATAGATGGCCTTGTCAACACCTCAGGTCTATCTGTCCACTCCGATAATGTATTGTCAAGTGGTCCACCTTCATGTACCATCCAGCTCTACAACTCTCTGCCTCGATAAGTGTTGTCCATCGTCTGCAACTAAAAATATGATGTGCAGGCATAGCCCGCGCATGGGTGAGTATAACGATACTCAATATGGGACCCCGAGACCCCCGAACGTCACCCAGAATCCAAAAATGATAAACCACAGTAGAAATATATAATCACAAAGTATCAACGAACCCTATATAGGTGTATTAACATATATATACCTATGTTACCAGTCATAGCCCGACTCCAACTGTTGACCACAATCACAACCCAGCCCACATAGGAATTAATGTTAATAACATCGATCATAATGATTGTAAGAAAAGACTCAACTCAAATAGGTATACATCATTCATATTGAGATAGAGATGATCAGATGTAGTCATTGATTCATCTATGTAATCGGACCCACACATGATACAAGACCAGCTATGTTGTATGTCCCACATAGGATACGGAAACAGCTACTCTATCAGAACCACTCAGGATATAGGAATAGATCCCCAAACTGCCGAACCCACGTAGGATTCGGGTAAAGAAGTCAACGATGACGAACCCATGGAAGAATCAGGTTTAGTAGTCATCGTTGTCGAACCCATGTAGGATTCTGGTATAGTAGTCACCACTGTCGATCCAACGTAGGATTCCAGTACAGTAGTCACTACAGCCATCTCTATGGTTCTCGCACAAAGAAAGCTTGATTTTGGGAGGGTCCGCTACTTAGGTCAAGTGTAGATACATCCAGGATGTCTTGATTTGATGTATCTCATTGTTCCGTCTCATCATAAGGAAACCAACATGACAGAAGGGGCATCAATCAGATGCCCGGTCTGTGATTTATTAGCATTTCTATTCCAGGGGCACGATTAGATTTACGCTCATTCCAAACATGGCCATTTTCTATAGTCATCCAAAAATAACATAGAATATCACAATAGGACCTCCTCATCGTGATGGTACTAGTTCCATAGACAGCTCGTCGTTCGGACGTGTGGTCTTGATGAAATTCTCAATTTCGCGATGTCGGGTGTGGCATGTCAAGCCCAGTGGGCTTGTGGGTCGGTCTGACCCATCACGGCATGTCCAAACCTACTGGGGGGTCATCTCAGCCTGGTTAGGTGGGTTCGACCCATCTGGGGGGTCAGCCCGGCCCGGTGGGGCGCGGCCCACTTGTTGACCCAACCCACAGAGCGGGTCGGTCCGGTTCGCCCGGCGGCACCGAGTGGCACCGCCACTCCCCTTCCTCGCCGACCATTACCGACATGTTCTGCCCGGTGCACGTGGCTCGCACTATGGGCCATAGTTATCTATTTAGTGGCTCCATGCGGTGCCGTGGTTCTCCACGTCGAGGCTCCATGCAGCGTCCCGGTTAACCAGCCCAGCCGATAGGCGGCCCGGAGAAGCGGGCTGCAGTCTTCCACCCCACAACAGCTACAGGGACCGAAGCTCTTTATACCGGCTGAAAAGCAGTCGGCTAGTTCATTTCAGCTGAGCGACCCACGGTTGTGGGCCATGTCTCCTCAACGCATCATTTGTGGGTGTCTCAGTCCTCCAGCCCGGCCAGCAAGAGCTGTCTGGTTCTTCTATCAAAGCAACTTATGTATGCTTGCTGCGGTTTTCCTCCACGCTGCCCTCACGATGGCGCTGTTCCACCACTACCACGACATGGCCTATTAATGGCCTTTGGTTCCCTAGCTCAGTGTGATGGCGCCACACATATTCATCAATGATGATTCTTCTCTGGTGTGGTGCTATAGCACCATGCCCTATTGGCTCCGCCTCCATTGATATTATGATCCACAAATATGGGGAAGGCTCGGGAAATGTTCTTCCGGCTTGAAACCTCCACATTATGATGTTAACTGTTGGAAATTAATATTTCGTAATTAGAAAGATGATGTTAGGAATTATAAATAACTCAAAAACAACCCCTACTTAGATTCATGAACATTTTTGACGTCGCGAAAGACGATGTCATGGAAGATGGATGCCGTTCCCTAAGCGTCAAGGAAAAGTCCTTGTCGTTGGCGGCATCCTTTGCAGGAGGCGTTTTCTCCATTGTCATGGAGGAACATAAAGGAAGATGGGCATTCCTCAGGGGCTTCGCCTCACTTTATTTCACCGATTGAAGAAGGGGATGAGATGTTCTTCATGTTCTTCATGGGATAATGGCTTTCCCTCTTCTCCTTAGCTCTACACAATGTTAATCCAAAATAATAGAGATTATTCTCTATTATTTCTAGGGCACAAAAAATCAAAAGTTGTCTCCCATTAAATGTGACAACACAACAGATTAAATGTGGAGGGATGAATTGAAAAAGATTTGAATTAAAATTCAATTATTTCTCTTCAGGGTGTTGGCATGAATTAAACCATGAAATTCCAAGAGTTTAATGTGGTTCACGGGAGTTGAAAAGGGAGTTGATGAGTTTGAACTCGTGTGGTCCCCACCATATAATATCCTCCCATGGGGGGTTATGTGAGGGTGGGCCCCACCACCAACCTCCCTTTTCATATTTTAATTACCATCCAAATAAAATTATGCTGCACATAATTTTATTTAAAATTTACTTAGAAACCCCAAAAATTAACTACCACTTTGGATAAAACGCAACTGCGGTAAAAGTATCATTATGCCGATATCGGTGCTACAAGTTCATCATTGTTCTGAAATTTCAATTCTGAGCTCCGATTCAAATGATAGAATATCCCGCAATTACGTTTATTGAATGTACCCGAACAAAACATAAAAAATTGATTCTGGGCACACTGGGCCTCGGAATCAAGCGCCGCCAAAAACTGCGGACTCGTAAAATTTCCATGCATGAAGGAAAAAAATTTCCATGGAATTTTTGAGTCTTTACTTGTTACTTTTAATTTTTTTTATATTACAAATAGTAACTATATTCATTTTAATTTACCATAGATAAAGGTAAATCGGGTAAATTAGGGTTGTAAAGAATATGATAAAGATAATAAAATTACACTAACACCTTAAAAAATAATATTGTATGAATTAATGTTGAAAAATATTGCCCAAGGGCCGGAATTGATATGTTTAATGGACATTTTTTCCATAAAAGTGATGTAATTATAATTAAAATAAATGAAAATGAAAACAAGTCAAGTCTTACCTCTTATAAAATTTTCAACATATATATTCCTAAGAAAGATAATAAAATTATCTACATCATATGAATTTATTTATTATTTTTAAAAATTTGGTAATTACCATAAATTTTGACACAATAGTTATACAATAATTATTTTATTAAGAAAATTTCAAATAAATGATATAATAAATAATAAAACAAATATTATTTGAAATAAATTATGACATCCAAGATTTTATAGGTGAATATGAAATTTTATAATACTATTAAATTTTTTGGTTCAATTATATAACATTGTTTGGATTTTATTTAAATTTAATGAGATTAATAGTGAAGAAATTTCACTATTGATATTTTATAGAAATGAAATTTTTATTAAATTAGTTAAAAATAATAATAAACTTTTAAAATAAAAAAGTTGATTTGATATGGTATAAATTTTAATTAATTTTCCCATTATTTTATTTTTACCCTATATATGATAAAATAATAGCTTCTTAATAATTAAAATGATGTTACCTCAATTTAAATTAAATGTGACTAATTAATGATAAACTAAAAAGATTAGGGATAATATAAAATAAATTCCTGCATAAAAATTATTGGATTAGATTATATATAACTATAAAAATCTTATACTCTAAATATATAACATTGGAGATGATTGAAATCTAAAATGCATTTATAATAAAATAATATTTCAAGACATTTCAAAGGTTCCCTTTTTCCCTCTCATAATAGTTAAACAAATATACCAACTTACACACACATTTGTAGTCCATTGGATCCACAAAATTATACTCAAATAATCCCACAACATCTCTACCTTCGTCTTAGTGTCCACACTATGGGAAGGTTTCCATCCAATGGATAAATTTTGTGAAATTTAACAGGAGATACTAGAAAACTAGGTAATTGATTTATGGCCACTTTCAAAAATATTTTCTTCTTTTACTATATATTCATATGTTGATTCCATAATAAAGTAACAATTCTATTATATTTTAGATAATGAAATGTTATTATAACTACGTGTAACCCTATTAACTTCTTTTATACATTCTTCGAAAATCAGGGTCATCATGTGTGCGTACGTAGGACTTACTGTCTCCACGACGTGGTAAATTTTTTAGTAAACAACACATAATTATGATGGATTTAATGAAGATTATAATGGATGAAAATAATTAATATAACATTATAATTATTATGTATAATTATTACAACATCCAATTTTATACCATTTAACCATTAAGTGAATGATATCATCGATCTTCCATACGTACGACCTACCATCTCCATGAATTGATGCGACTCATTCGAGATGATCTTCATTAAATCAAGATCATATATAAGAATATAATAAATAAATATGATATGTATTATACTAATATAATTCTATAAATGATATAAATAATACCTAATCAATGGAACAAGATCTAATCAAAAAAACATGCATGAGAATATAAAGTATATAATATCCAAATAATGAGTGACAATTAAATGTTACATACAAAAGAATTATAATATAATCATATATTATATAATAAATGCAATTATTATTCTCAAATAAGAAAATAACATTATTTTAATCCTTATTATGGATTTTTAAAAAATATGAAGGATATCAGACCCAAGTTAACAAATAATTTTTCCGTCTCATTTTTATATGATATTTTTTATACATAAGTATTTATTGGGGATATATTTATCATCCATTTCTATAAATTCTAATAATGATTTCATAAAATGTTTACTATTATTATTTGTATTTTTAATGAAAATTTTACATATTTCTGACTTTTATTACAAGGTATTAATGAAATATTTTACTCAATTACCATATGAGTTACTTTTTGACTTTTTCAGAAAATGTATAAGGATAATGGTTTTTAACATATACTACATGGATAGATTTTTAATCCTCATTTAGATGAAGCATCCAAACCAAATTTTTGGGTTTATTTTCCATTAAATTCTGTTACCTTTAAATTCTGAGGCATTTGTGTATAGAAAACGTTTTTGAAGAAGAAATATATTGTCATTAAGAATTATGTTTACTAGTTTTATCTATATTATGTTCCTTCTATGATGATGTTATTTAAATAAGGTAATGTTACTATCTCTATCACTTCTATTATTTTATTATGTTGGTGATAGAAAACGATGTTTATATGGATAATGTTCGATGCAATGATTTTTAAGAAACCAATTTCATTTATTTGTTTATGCTATGATGAATGATTTTTGTTTTTGTGGAAGATGTTACAATGATTTAATTAGGAGATTAGTGGGACATATATCACAATAAATTTCATTGGGTAATGATTACATCTCATGAGATATACATGAATATAATTGAAAATATGTATGGATCACTAATATAGTGCTATAATGACATGTAGAACAAGTTTATTAATTTTAATTGATTCTTACGATGGTATTATCTTTGAGCTTTGGTTAATATAGAATTTAATTTTTATGATTATGGGTTTTCAGATTTTACGTTTTTACGATAGTGCTATTATAACATGGTTAATATTCATGTATTATTTATGACTTACAAACTACTATGTTTTATTTCTAGACTCCATATTATGATATTTAAATGTTCTGTTCATGTTTTGGGACATTCATATGTTCGTATATTGTTTTCTTACCCTTACTGAGAATCTAATATCACCCTTTACTATGTTTACATTACTCAGTTTATATAAAAATAATTCAAATATGTGTACTAAATGGGAAGAACATTATGGTAGATGTTGAAGATATTTCACTAGTGTGAATAATGTATTCAATGTTTCAGAATGAAATAAACCATTACAATTCTCAGGATCAATTTTGTAAAATGTAATTAATATTCATATAATAATATGTAAAAGTACTATACGTCATGGTTGGGATGTTATGGTTGGTATCATAGGAAAGGATTATTCAACATTAAGGAAATTTGATGTAAAAACATTACTAAAATACTATAATTTTGGTAAGGATCATGAATAAACTACAATTAAACATAATATGTTAGATATTTAAAAAAATCCACATGATTACATTTTTTTCCTAGTATGTTTTTTTCCTCCCAGACTATTCTTTTTAGGTTTTAGACAGTTCCTATAACCTGAAAGAACCTTGTTAATGATCAATGCAATGGGGAATTCAATGTTTTTCCACATTAACAATAAAATGTTGTTGGATAATAAATAAAAAATATTATCATTGTACTTAAACAAGTTATGAATTATTCTGGACATCAGAATGAGCAGTAAATGAAAAAAAATTATGTTGAGCCCTTCATGAGGCCACACCCACCTTGTATCAATGGGTCCTCTTATATATTTGTTCTTGAAAAAATATTAGTACAATTGAAAATATATTTTTAATTCTCCACTATTCAAAACATGAAAATTTTATTTTGTCTATTTATCATTTAATAAGCAATACAGACCGGTGGTGGACTCTAATGAAGAATATGGGGAAACCAGATGAAATTGAATACATGGAATGGTATGATTTCATGATGTTAATTTTTTATAAGTATTTTCCTCATACTCATCAAAATAATTGGAAAAAGAGTTACTTGAGCTTAAGAAAAAGGATGACAAATCTGTTGGTAAATTGAAGGAAAATATTACAAGACATGAATGGAGTGCTTTGAGATTTATCATCCAACCTAAAAGTAAAGTTAATCAATTATTTAGTGGACTCAAACTATGTATTCAAAGGGAGTCAGATATAATAGAATATAATAAATATGAATAGATTATCTGTTGTGATATCAAGATATAAATGGAAGTTGGTGTTACATTTCAATCTCATGAATTTGATAAGAATCAAAATATTGAGTTCAATGGAAAATAACAAAACAGTAATGAAATGAATATCCTTTTTTCTTAATCCATGAAGTGTGGAAAGGAACATGTTGGTGACATTATTAAAGGAAATAGAATATGTTTTATGTGTGGAAAAATGGTCATCAAGATGTTCAGTGCTAATGTAATTATAAAATGGTATCTAATTTCTTGAATAGAGAAAAGGTTACAAAAAATACACCAACAACACTTCAATATATCAAGTAAAAGAATATGGGGAATTATGATAACTGATGCCCTAATCCAAAGATGTTCAATGATGATCAATGTAAAAAATTTATTAAGGCCAAATATCAAGGTAAATCACAAGCGATCAATATTGATAATGTTTAGTATGAAAATAAATTCGTGGAATGATTGATTATTTATGTAATGGAATTCTAGAATAATGTTATAGAATCTGTTTAATGATATTATGGAATAATTAAATATCCATGTAGTGGTCCGTTGTGGTTTTCCATATGTATTTGAAATTATATGCTGAGTGGTACTCAAAAAAATGATCAGTGATTATGGTAATAAGGTTATGTTTTTTTGGAATACACATGATTTCGGGAAGGATACCCCTTAATATGAACATAATGATGATATAATTATATTTGGATTATGGTATTTGGATTGGAATATGTAAATTGTATGATATTATTTACATGGGAACAAATTAAGGATTTATTGACAAGGGGTTATTCTATATTGGATGAAGATTGCGTCTTTTTGGACATAAGAATAAGAATACATGCATGCTTTAAATTAGTATATTTGATATTTTAGGTTGTTATAGTGACTATAGAGAAAAGACGTTTATGGAAGTAACATGTTTTGAATGTGACAACTATGAACAACCTTATGATGAATTTGAGAAAAATGTTAAACTACATTATTTAATTTCATTATAATGTTATACAATTTCTATTTTTAGAAGGACTGTATGGTTATCAAATAATTGATGGTATAATTTATACTCTGGTTGATTTTTATTAGATTAATGTTTTATCTCATTGTGGGTTGACTTAATAATATTTGATAATATGTGTTATCCATTGTGTTGAGATAGACAGAACATCCTATCATTCTTTTTATGGATCACATGGTCTACTAACACTCTAGGAATAATTAATTTAATATTATTTCTTTGAAAAAAATATGGAGAGAAAATTGATAATGGCATTACCAATGTTGAAATTGTACTAAATTCAACTAAGTATTTGTTTCCCATGTTATTATACAGTTGAAAAATATTATTAAAAACTGTTATCGTATTACAATCTTATCTGATGAATTAAATGGTCCCTTAAATCATCATAAATTTAGGGGTTTCTAGTTATTAACATTCTTCATACCTTGTTCACTTTCACCATCCATCAGAACAATAACATTATATTTTTATTCCATATCTATCTCATCACATCCCACATATGTTCTACTATATTGAAACCTAGTGATGTGTTACTTTGGGTAACCAATATGTTTATAAGATTCAATTTTTTAAAATAATGATTTAGTTTTCCTTTTTATGTTTTGGGATTTATTTAAAGAAACATTCAAGAAGTAAACCTCTTATATAAGGCCCCAACCTTAAACCTTACTTAATCTTGAGTTTTTTCATGATTACACATTGATGATCTTTTCAGGTTTAGAGTTTTAGAGAATTAGATCATGAAACTTGCATTACATTCCACATTTAAACAAAGTGGTTACATAAAAGACCGTATTCATTCTTCCCATCAACAGAAACATATTTAAAATAGAACACGGATTCTTTCTTGAGACATCCTTGACACTATCATCACATGATGTACCTTTCCCTTGACCTCTGAAAAACATTTCAAAAACTTGGGATGAGCATAAAAACTCAGTAAGGGATATAAAAATATGGAAAGGAAACATGAGTTCATATATACATAAGAATGAAATCATAATTTACCCATAAAACATAGGCACTTTAACCTACCTCATCAAATCATGAATAAATCATAGAAATCATAAGCCCTAAAGGTAACTTGAGGCATTCATAACATTAATACGTAGGGAGTAACCCTCTTGGTTACGTTTGGAATACCCATCACAGTATATTCCCTAAATCTCTTCGGATAAACCTTAACGTTTCACTCCTTCGCGTTACCCAATGCATTGGAGAGCTATATCGGGCACACCCGCCCTTAGTTTATCACGGAACCACCCGTTTTCATAACAATGCCCAAGAACCATAACATAAATATATCACATAAAACATGCATAAAGGAAACATAACATTTCCACATTTCAATTACAATATAACATTTTAGTATATTGAAATAATGAATCCATTCAAAAAGAAACCATTTTCAAAACCATTTAAAACATTTAATAAAGATATTTTTGAATCAAAGTGTCCCATACCACCTTGAAGCTTTTAAAATTTCAATCCATTAATATCCATATAAATAAATCCTTAAAACCATTTTGAAAACATGGATATTAATAAGAACGAATAATTAAAACATTTTAAACGATATTTTGGTTAAAGGGGTTTTACCAAAAATCAGAGACACTTGAGTACAATAATTGAGGAATAACATTTAATCAGAACTTTATAATATCATTAGAATAAATGGATTCATGATATAATACTCCAAAGGACAGTATATACACCATATAAGAGTGAATTGGTGCATAAATACAATGAACCCTCAATAGAAATGTCAAATGTGATGAAATCCCTTATAAAGAAGGTATCCTTAAATTAAGGACAAATAAATCTCAAAAATATGTGTGACAAATATATATACACCAAATATAAGTGGACATTAAGTGTAAAACAATAAATGGTCATTCACACATATTCAATGGATGACATATTCAATGACTACATGTTGAACCCAAAGAAATCGAAATTGGGTTAAAAAGTTCCTTTGACAGCCTAACGGCATCACATAAAAATGAGTTGATGAGAGATAAAAAGTGTATCTCATACCTTGGACATAAAATTTACATCAATAAGGATATATGAGAACATATCCCAACATAACAATATGTAAATTAAAAGACCCAACAAAAGAAGTCTTTTAAAAAAAGAGGAGGGTGAAAGGTTCCCTTACCGGCTTGGGTATCTTTCAAAACATACACCCCATGAAAGAAGGACAATAGATCATTGATGTAAATACTCATAAATGAAAGTATATTAAACAAAGAGTAGAATAATATGCAGTACATACACCAATCAATGGAATTTGTGGCAAATGTAGCATAAATCTCACGAGAATAAAAGTGAGATGAAAAATCCCTTATGAAAATTCGGCAGCCTAACGGCGCCACTCAAAACATCCAAAATGGATTGATGAGAGAGAATAGGGTCTCTCATCACATGAACATAAAAATTACAGTAAGTGTAATATAAAAGATCATCCTAATAACAAGAAATATGAGCTTAAAAGAAATGACATAAAAGAGTGTACTTAAAAAGAAAGAGAGGAGTAGGATCCCTTACCTCGGGCCCGACATGACTCGATCGTTCATTAATCTCCTGAATAATAAACTTGAGTTAAATTCTACATGATTATGAACATTTTTCAAGCTTATTATTCCTTTTCTATCACTTATTTCCTTGTTATAAACACTATTTAATCATTAAGTTAATAATGATTGTTTTGTCGATATTTGGTTCTTAAGTCGAAAGTGGACTTCTTACAATTACATGTTGTTCGTGTGGCCAAATGTTTATTATATAAATAATAGTATTCATGATTTATATATCATATATTTCAGTACATTCAGGCATTTATAACATTACATAATCATTTAGAGGTAAGAAATGAAATGCACCGTTCATGGAGACGGTAAGTCGTACGTACGCATGAACGCTACTTTCATTTCTATTTCGTATTTTATGGAATGGAATAATAATGATATAAAGGTATATTATAATTCCAGTATAATATCATATATAATATCATAGTAACATCCTTTATATGTCCCACATATGGTATTTAACGAATAAAATCACTTTGAGGGGGCGGTAGTCCGCACTTCCTAAAATTAAGATATCGCGTATACCCATAATGGAAGCCATAAAGGTAAGACACAAATGAAAAATACAGAAGCATAAGTAAAAAAATAAACATATTATATATCATATATAAAAATAGTGACATCACAATGGCCACCTTTGAAGGTGTTAAATGAGTATTGAACAATCATCGTTTCTGGAGGCAGAATTTCGCCATCCACAGAAACCGTATGTTCTTTAACCATTTGATGTAGTTGTGTGATAGTGTAGCATGAATAAATCTTATAAAAACATCCTAGTATATTGAGGATACTGGTGTTATTACAATATAAGTAAATAAAAAGAGATTAGGGGGTTGGAGAAGCAAAATAAAACAAATGAACATGATAGAATGAATTACCTTTAAAAATGTAACTTCTTTTGATTTGAGCCTAAGGGCTTCCTTTGAAAGGATTCTGCCCAAAGGGAATCCTCTAAGATTAGGAGAGGGATGTGTAGAGAGTAAATGGGCAGGGGTTGGCCGAGCCAAAGGATTGAGGAGTGTGGGAAAAGAGGTAGAGGTGGGGGCCTTTTATAAGAGGAGAGGAGGGGCACTTTTGGAAAGTAAAAAATATTACTTTATTTGAAAATGTGTTTCGGTATCAAAAGGTCCCACATTGATATAATTCTTGGATAAGGTGATAATGCATCGAAATCCACTTATCCAATTTGTTTTGGTCATGTGTAGGTTGTAGATTTTTTCATTATCTTTCCATTTTAATTAAATCGTCAAATAATGATGTCATCGCTGCATCATTATTATGTCATAAATAATTTAATTTATTTAATGTCTAAAAATTATAAAAAAAATACTATGATATAGGAAATCTTTTTATCTTTCCAATTAATATTTATAATCAAAATTTGGACTTGTATAACCCCACTTAAAATTTGTTTTCGTAAAACATATTATGTTTGTGTCATTTTCACTTCAACATTAAATAGAAAGTAATTTATGTCATTTCCCAACAAAAGTGGATCCATGGGGTCCCCAAGTTGACCCATGGATTTTCATGGTCGGACATGACACAGCCAATGAGGTTGGGACATGTGTCAAGTTCATTTCATTTTATTAAAGCATTATTATTACCTTAAACTACACTAATTACCACTAAACGCGATTAAAAACTTAATAAGTTACTATTCACCAAAAAATTATTTTTATCCCATTGAACCACATTTTACTTCTTGATTACAACCATGTATGTCGGATTTTTAAAATTCAATACACATAAGTGGTAAAATTTCATTTAAACGAGAAATCATCTTTTATAAGTACCACTTAGTGGTTTCACTATTCATCAAAAATTGAAGTTTTTCAGAAAATTACCAAAAATTCACCCTAAGCTATTTTTGATATTCCGAATTCAAAAATGAAGTCTATTTTACAAAATTCAAAACATATAAGTCACATTAATTAATTTAATAATTAATTCCCGCTGTCTGAGCAAAGAGCGTGTTTTTATAAAACAATAAGTATCAAAAGATTGATACCAGTTTAAGTCTAATTTCAAAGTGAAATTGATTCCAATGAACACCATTGGATTAAATGGTAAAAATATTTTCTAATTTAACTTTAAAACCAATTCAAAATATTATCTAATCATATAAATAAATTAGATTAAAAAGAGGTTTTGAATTAAAACACAACATTCTACACTATTCATTAAAAAAATGATCTTTATCGAAAAAATACCAAAAAATTACACAAATTAAAATTTGATGTCCCGATTCTTAATAAGAGTTTTATTTTGTCCAAAAGAATCTATAAGAGTGATCAAAACTATATTTAATGATATTTCTCCATTAAAAGGTGATAAGTGAACCTTTAGTGAAAACTAGGGCATATACACCTAAAATTTAATTCTTTCCGTATTTTAAGCCTTTAGATTTTATTGGAGAAATGTTAAAACATTAAAAAAAACATATATAATCATATTTTAGTTATTTATATCCATTCCCTCCAATACAATGGCTACATGTTAACTACCATTTGAAATAATATTATTAGAGTGCAACGTAAGATTCCCAAGAAACTCGTTGTTGCGTGTTGGGTACGCCATCGAGCATAGCGTCCCCTTTAAAGTCATATTAATATTTTATTCAGAAATATGGATAAATATGAAAATGTCTATTCTTTATTTACCTAGGGTGTTACATCCTTCCCCCCTTTTGGGAATTGCGTCCTCGCAATTTTAAAAAAATTGAGCTTGGAAACATCCTTGAAAGTCCCACATCGGAACATGAGTCGGTAAAACAAACACTTTAAAATAAAAGAAAGATAAACACA
This sequence comes from Viscum album, assembly GCA_963277665.1. Lineage (NCBI taxonomy): Eukaryota > Viridiplantae > Streptophyta > Magnoliopsida > Santalales > Viscaceae > Viscum > Viscum album. The sequence goes on from OY728134.1 coordinate 168,672,226, forward strand.
GAGGTCACCCGAGTTAACCCATACTAGGACTCCATGTAGGAAAACATGGACATGGAGTAGAAAACATAGGGTCATGTTCTGATGGAGAGTGATAGAAAACATGTTTAGGAGAAAGTTAACCACAAGAAAATCACAAACTTGTGATGGGTTAAACGGTATTCGATTCCCCAGTAGGAAAAGTTAATAGACAACATTTTTGTTTTAAGTTACTTTTTAATGAGGAATTTATTCATAAGGAAACATAATTACTTATCATGTTGACTTTCAACTTTTACTAGATTCCTTAATCAAACTCATATTTTTTTCCAAAAGGTGAGTATTTAGGGAGACTTGTTTGCAATAAGAGTACTATAATCAACTTCTAGAGAATCACCTAATCCACAAAAGAGAACTATATACATCCCATGTCTTTAGGATTTAACCAAAACCAAAACCAAAAAGGTTAGTACAAGGTCAGATAATCCAGAAAAGAATAACCCTTTATAAAAAGAAAATCTATTCTTAATCTCCAAAATTTGTCCAATAAAACCCAAAGTTCAACGAGAACCATTCTATAATAAATTTGTCCATAAAATTCTTCAAAGTAAACCAATCTAATATTGAAACCCAAATATTTGAAGGATTTAGTCACATAGTCTTCCAAATTGAATCGTAACATTTATCTCCAAACAACATCAGTTGCTCCTAAAGTCTCGTATTGAAAAGTAATTAACCTAATCACATATCCTCCATGATAGGTTAATCATTTTCATCAATAACCCAAAATCAACTTACTCATAATTCATAAAGTAATATAACTAGAAAGAATCGGTCAAACTAACCAGGGACTTCACGTAGTCCAGTGGTAGGCGATAAATACCAGTCACACTTTGGATGTGGGTTCGATTCCCGCAGCTTTGTCCAACGCGACGGGTTGTCACACGGTCTGCGTGTTGTCCTTTTTCCAAAACTATATAATTCTTAAAACATTCCCCAAAATGAGATAAAATCTTCAAGAATAATCATAACATATTTTAACCTCAAGTTTATCTCATGCCTTTCATTTTCCATCATATCATATAATAACCCATAATTACCTCAAAAGTAAGGATCATATAAAACCTAATGGTTACCTTAATAATTATTACCTGAATTTCCGCATCGAGTTAGCCATCTCGTACATGATGCATTAGAGAACTCACCATGGTTGAAGTGGTTGATCATGAATCCTTGATAGTTGGTTTAGAACAACTATGAGATTCCTCATTGAATCCTCCATTTTATCTAGTATCTTAATCATAGAACCACCATAGTTTCCTTCAAACCTGTTGTCTCTTTGGTGCCTGCTAGATCCAACCATTCACTAAAAATAGAAATTTCAGTGTGAGTATATCAACAAAACCATCATGTACTAATGAGGAAGGTAAACACTAAGATACACTTACTCATTTACTTTATCTAAAACTAGGACTCTTTCTGAAATCCTAACCATTATGGTAATGTCACTTATGCTTAGAGAATACCCTAACCTCTAAAGTTATCTAAACCGACCTCTGATACCAACTATAAGGCCCCAGCCTTAAACCTTACTTAATCTTGAGTTTTTTCAAGATTACACATTGAGGATCTTTTCAGGTTTAGAGTTTTAGAGAATTAGATCATGAAACATGCATTACATTCCACATTTAAACAATGTGGTTACATAAAAGACCGTATTCATTCTTCCCATCAACGGAAACATATTTAAAATAGAACACGGATTCTTTCTTGACACATCCTTGACACTATCATCACATTATGTACCTTTCCCTTGACCTGTGAAAAACATTTCAAAAACATGGTATGAGTATAAAAACTCAGTAAGGGATATAAAAATATGGAAAGGAAACATGAGTTCATATATACATAAGAATGAAATCATAATTTACCCATAAAACATAGGCACTTTAACCTACCTCATCAAATCATGAATAAATCATAGAAATCATAAGACATAAAGGTAACTTGAGGCATTCATAACATTTTTACGTAGGGAGTAACCCTCTTGGTTACGTTTGGAATACCCATCACAGTATATTCCCTAAATCTCTTCGTAGAAACCTTAACGTTTCACTCCTTCGCGTTACCCAATGCATTGGAGAGCTATATCGGGCTCACCCGCCCTTAGTTTATCATGGAACCACCCGTTTTCATAACAATGCCCAAGAACCATAACATAAATGTATCACATAAAACATGCATAAAGGAAACATAACATTTCCACATTTCAATTACAATATAACATTTTAGTATATTGAAATAATGAATCCATTCAAAAAGAAAACATTTTCAAAACCATTTATAACATTTAATAAAGATATTTTTGAATCAAAGTGTCCCATACCACCTTGAAGCTTTTAAAATTTTAAACCATTAATATCCATATAAATAAATCCTTAAAACTATTTTGAAAACATGGATATTAATAATAACGAATAATTAAAACATTTAAATTGATATTTTGGTTAAAGGGGTTTTACCTAAATCAGAGACACTTGAGTACAATAATTGAAGAATAACATTTAGTCAGAACTTTATAATATCATGAGAATAAATGGATTCATGATATAATACTCCAAAGGACAGTATATACACCATATAAGAGTGAATTGGTGCATAACAATAATGGACCCTCAATAGAAATGTCAAATGTGATGAAATCCCTTATAAAGAAGGTATCCTTAAATTAAGGACAAATCAATCTCAAAAATATGTGTGACAAATATAAATACACCCAATATAAGTGGATATTAAGTGTAAAAAAATAAATGGTCATTCACACATATTCAATGGATGACATATTCAATGACTACATGTTGAACCCAAAGAAATCAAAATTGGGTTAAAAAGTTCCTTTGACAGCCTAACGACATCACATCAAAATGAGTTGATGAGAGATAAAAAGTTTATCTCATCACTTGGACATAAAATTTACATCAATAAGGATATATGAGAACATATCCCGACATAACAATATGTAAATTAAAAGACCCAACAAAAGAAGTCTTTTAAAAAAGAGGAGGGTGAAAGGTTCCCTTACCGACATGGGTATCATTCAAAACATACACCCCATGAAAGAAGGACAATAGATCATTGATGTAAATACTTATAAATGAAATTATATTACACAAAGAGTAGAATGATGGGCAGTACATACACCAATCAATGGAATTTGTGGCAAATGTAGCATAAATCTCACGAGAATAAAAGTGAGATGAAAAATCCCTTATGAAAATTCGGCAGCCTAACGGCGTCACTCAAAACTTCCAAAATAGATTGATGAGAGAGAATAGGGTCTCTCATCACATGAACATAAAAATTGCAGTAAGTGTAATATAAAATATCATCCCAATAACAAGAAATATGAGCTTAAAAGAAATGACATAAAAGAGTGTACTTAAAAAGAAAGAGAGGAGTAGGATCCCTTACCTCGGGTCCGACTTGACTCGATCGTTCTTTAATCTCCTCAATAATAAACTTGAGTTTATTTCTAATTGATTATGAACCTTTTTCAAGTTTATTATTCCTTTTATATCACTTATTTCCTTGTTATAAACACTATTTAATCATTAAGTTAATAATGATTGTTTTGTCAATATTTGGTTCTTAAGTCGAAAGTGGACTTCTTACAATTACATGTTACTCGTGTGGCCAAATGTTTATTATATCAAGAATAGTATTCATAATGTAGATATCATATATGTCAGTACATTCATGCATTTATAACATTACATAATCATTTAGAGGTATGAATTGAAATGCACCGTTCATGGATACGGTAAGCCGTACGTACGCATGAACGCTACTTTCATTTCTATTTCGTATTTTATAGAATGGAATAATAATGATATAAAGGTATATTATAATTACAGTATAATATCATATATAATATCATAGTAACATCCTTTATACGTCCCACATATGGTATTTAACGAATCAAATCACTTTGAGGGGGCGGTAGTCCGCACTTCCTAAAATTAAGATATCGCGTATACCCATAATGGAAGCCATAAATGTAAGACACAAATGAAAAATACAGAAGCATAAGTAAAGCATAAACATATTATATATCATATATAAAAATAGTGACATCACAATGGCCACCTTTGAAGGTGTTAAATGAGTATTGCACAATCATCGTTTCGGGAGGCAGAATTTCGCCATCCACGGAAATCCATATGTTATTTAACCATTTGATGTAGTTGTGTGATAGTGTAGCATGAATAAATCTTATAACAACATCCTAGTATATTTAGGATATTGGTGTTATTACAAAAGAAGTAAATAAAAAGAGGTTAGGGGGTTGGAGAAGCAAAATAAAACAAATGAACATGAGAGAATGAATTACTTTTAAAAGTGTAACTCCTTTTGATTTGAGCCTAAGGGCTTGCTTTGAAAGGATTATGCCCAAAGGGAATCCTCTAAGATGAGTAGAGGGATGTGGAGAGAGTAAATGGGCAGGGGTTGGCCGAGCCAAAGGCTTGAGGAGTGTGGGAAAAGAGGTAGAGGTGGGGGCCTTTTATAAGAGGAGAGGAGGGGCACTTTTGGAAAGTAAGAAATATTACTTTATTTGAAAATGTGTTTCGGTTTAAAAAGGTCCCACATTGATATAATTCGTGGCTAAGGAGATAAGGCATCGAAATCCACTTATCCAATTGGTTTTGGCCATGTGTAGGTTGTAGATTTTTCATTATCTTTCCATTTTAATTAAATCGTCAAATAATGATGTCATCGCTCAATCATTATTATGTCACAAATATTTTAATTTCTTTAATGTTTAAAAATTATAAAACAAATAATATGATATAGGAAATATTTTTATCTTTCCAATGATTATTTATAATCAAAATTCGGACTTGTATAACCCCACTTAAAAATTATTTTCGTAAAACATATTATGTTTGTGTCATTTTCACTTCAACATTAAATAAAACGTAATTTATGTCATTTCCCAACAAAAGTGGATCCATGGGGTCCCCAAGTTGACCCATGGCTTGTCATGGTCGGCCATGACACAACCAATGAGGTTGGGACATGTTTCAAGTTCATTTCATTTTATTAATGCATTATTTTTACCTTAAACTACACTAATTACCACTAAACGCGATTAAAAACTTAATAAGTTACTATTCACCAAAAAATTATTTTTATCCCATTGAACCACATTTTACTTCTTAATTACAACCATGTATGTTGGATTTTTAAAATTCAATACACATAAGTGGTAAAATTTCATTTAAACGAAAAATCAGCTTTTATAAGTACCACTTAGTGGTTTCACTATTCATCAAAAATTGCAGTTTTTCAGAAAATTACCAAAAATTCACCCTAAGCTATTTTTGATATTCCAAATTCAAAAATGAAGTCTATTTTAAAAAATTCAAAACATATAAGTCACATTAATTAATTTAATAATTAATTCCCGCTGTCTGAGCAAATAGCATGTTTTTATAAAACAATAAGTATCAAAAGATTGATACCAGTTTAAGTCTAATTTCAAAGTGAAATTGATTTCAATGAACACCATTGGATTAAATCATAAAAATATTATCTAATTTAACTTTAAAAACAATTCAAAATATTATCTAATCATATAAATAAATTAGATTAAAAAGAGGTTTTGAATTAAAACACAACATTCTACACTATTCATTACAAAAAATGATCTTTATCGGAAAAATACCAAAAAATTACACAAAGTAAAATTTGATGTCCCGATTATTAATAAGAGTTTTATTTGGTCCAAAAGAATGTATAAGAGTGATCAAAACTATATTTAATGATAGTTCTCCATTAAAAGGCGATAAGTGAACCTTTAGTGAAAACTAGGGCATATACACCTAAAATTTAATTCTTTCCGTATTTTATGCCTTTAGCTTTTATTGGATAAATGTAAAAACATTAAAAAAACATATATAATAATATTTTAGTTATTTATATCCATTCCCGCCAATACAATGGCTACATGTTAACTACCATTTGAAATAATATTATTAGAGTGCAACGTAAGATTCCGAAGAAACTCGTTGTTGCGTGTTGCGTATGCCATCGAGCATAGCGTCCCCTTTAAAGTCATATTAATATTTTATTCAGAAATATGGATAAATATGAAAATGTCTATTCTTTATTTACCTAGGGTGTTACATCCTTCCCCCCTTTTGGGAATTGTGTCCTCGCAATTTTAAAAAAATTGAGCTTGGAAACATCCTTGAAAGTCCCACATCGGAACTTGAGTCGGTAAAACAAACACTTTAAAATAAAGAAAGATAAACATAGAGGTCACCCGAGTTAACCCATACTAGGACTCCATGTAGGAAAACATGGACATGGAGTAGAAAACATAGGGTCATGTTCTGATGGAGAGTGATAGAAAACATGTTTAGGAGAAAGTTAACCACAAGAAAATCACAAACTTGTGATGGGTTAAACGGTATTCGATTCCCCAGTAGGAAAAGTTAATAGACAAAATTTTTGTTTTAAGTTACTTTTTAATGAGGAATTTATTCATAAGGAAACATAATGACTTATCATGTTGACTTTCAACTTTTACTAGATTCCTTAATCAAACTCATATTTTTTTCCAAAAGGTGAGTATTTAGGGAGACTTGTTTGCACTAAGAGTACTATAATCAACTTCTAGAGAATCACCTAATCCACAAAAGAGAACTATATACATCCCATGTCTTTAGGATTTAACCAAAACCAAAACCAAAAAGGTTAGTACAAGGTCAGATAATCCAGAAAAGAATAACCCTTTATAAAAAGAAAATCTATTCTTAATCTCCAAAATTTGTCCAATAAAACCCAAAGTTCAACGAGAACCATTCTATAATCAATTTGTCCATAAATTTCTTCAAAGTAAACCAATCTAAGATTGAAACCCAAATATTTGAAGGATTTAGTCACATAGTCTTCCAAATTTAATCGTAACATTTATCTACAAACAACATCAGTTGCTCCTAAAGTCTCGTATTGAAAAGTAATTAACCTAATCACATATCCTCCATGATAGGTTAATCATTTTCATAAATAACCCAAAATCAACTAACTCTTAATTCATAAAGTCATATAACTAGAAATAATCGGTCAAACTAACCAGGGACTTCACGTAGTCCAGTGGTAGGCGATAAATACCAGTCACACTTTGGTTGTGGGTATGATTCCCGCAGATTTGTCCGACGCGACGGGTTTCCACAAGGTCTGTGTGTTGTCTTTTTTCCAAAACAATATAATTCTTAAAACATTCCCCAAAATGAGATAAAATCTTCAAGAATAATCATAACATATTTTAACCTCATGTTTATCTCATGCCTTTCATTTTCCATCATATCATATAATAACCCATAATTACCTCAAAAGTAAGGATCATATAATCCCTAATAGTTACCTTAATAATTATTACCTGAATTTCCGCATCGAGTTAGCCATCTCGTACATGATGCATTAGAGAACTCACCATGGTTGAAGTGGTTGATCATGAATCCTTGATAGTTGGTTTAGAACAACTATGAGATTCCTCATTGAATCCTCCATTTTATCTAGTATCTTAATCATAGAACCACCACAGTTTCCTTCAAACCTGTTGTCTCTTTGGTGCCTTCTAGATCCATCCATTCACTAAAAATAGAAATTTCAGTGTGAGTATATCAACAAAACCATCATGTACTAATGAGGAAGGTAAACACTAAGATTCACTTACTCATTTACTTTATCTAAAACTAGGACTCTTTCTGAAATCCTAACCATTATGGTAATGTCACTTATGCTTATAGAATACCCTAACCTCTAAAGTTATCTAAACCGACCTCTAATACCAACTATAAGGCCCCAGCCTTAAACCTTACTTAATCTTGAGTTTTTTAAAGATTACACATTGAGGATCTTTTCAGGTTTAGAGTTTTAGAGAATTAGATCATGAAACTTGCATTACATTCCAAATTTAAACAAATTGGTTACATAAAAGACCGTATTCATTCTTCCCATCAACGGAAACATATTTAAAATAGAACGCGTATTCTTTCTTGACGCATCCTTGACACTATCATCACATGATGTACCTTTCCCTTGACCTGTGAAAAACATTTCAAAAACTTGGGATGATCATAAAAACTCAGTAAGGGATATAAAAATATGGAAAGGAAACATGAGTTCATATATACATAAGAATGAAACCCTAATTTACCCATAAAACATAGTCACTTTAACCTACATCATCAAATCATGAATAAATCATCGAAATCATAAGCCATAAAGGTAACTTGAGGCATTCATAACATTCTTACGTAGGGAGTAACCCTCTTGGTTACGTTTGGAATTCCCATCATAGTATATTCCCTAAATCTCTTCGGAGAAACCTTAACGTTTCACTCCTTCGCATTACCCAATGCATTGGAGAGATATATCGGGCTCACCCGCCCTTAGTTTATCACGGAACCACCCGTTTTCATAACAATGCCCAAGAACCATAACATAAATGTATCACATAAAACATGCATAAAGGAAACATAACATTTCCACATTTCAATTACAATATAACATTTTAGTATATTGAAATAATGAATCCATTCAAAAAGAAACCATTTTCAAATCCATTTAAAACATTTTATAAAGATATTTTTGAATCAAAGTGTCCCATACCACCTTGAAGCTTTTAAAATTTTAAACCATTAATATCCATATAAATAAATCCTTAAAACCATTTTGAAAACATGGATATTAATAAGAACGAATAATTAAAACATTTAAAACGATATTTTGGTTAAAGGGGTTTTACCAAAATCAGAGACACTTGAGTACAATAATTGAGGAATAACATTTAGTCAGAACTTTATAATATCATGAGAATAAATGGATTCATGATATAATACTCCAAAGGACAGTATATACACCATATAAGAGTGAATTGGTGCATAACAACAATGAACCCTCAATAGAAATGTCAAATGTGATGAAATCCCTTATAAAGAAGGTATCATTAAATTAAGGACAAATCAATCTCAAAAATATGTGTGACAAATACAAATACACCCAATATAAGTGGATATTATGTGTAAAACAATAAATGGTCATTCACACATATTCAATGGATGACATATTCAATGACTACATGTTGAACCCAAAGAAATCAAAATTGGGTTAAAAAGTTCCTTTGACAGCCTAACAGCATCACATAAAAATGAGTTGATGAGAGATAAGAACTGTATATCATCACTTGGAAATAAAATTTACATCAATAAGGATATATGAGAACATATCCCAACATAACAATATGTAAATTAAAAGACCCAACAAAAGAAGTCTTTTAAAAAAGAGGAGGGTGAAAGGTTCCCTTACCGACTTGGGTATCTTTCAAAACATACACCCCATGAAAGAAGGACAATAGATCATTGATGTAAATACTCATAAATGAATGTATATTACACAAAGAGTAGAATAATGGGCAGTACATACACCAATTAATGGAATTTGTTGAAAATGTAGCATAAATCTCACGAGAATAAAAGTGAGATGAAAAATCCCTTACGAAAATTCGGTAGCCTAACGGCGCCACTCAAAACATCCAAAATGGATTGATGAGAGAGAATAGGGTCTCTCATCACATGAACATAAAAATTACAGTAAGTGTAATAAAAAAGATCATCCCAATAACAAGAAATATTAGCTTAAAAGAAATGACATTAAAGAGTGTACTTAAAAAGAAAGAGAGGAGTAGGATCCCTTACCTCGGGTCCGACTTGACTCGATCGTTCTTTAATCTCCTGAATAAAAAACTTGAGTTTATTTCTACTTGATTATGAACCTTTTTCAAGCTTATTATTCCTTTTATATCACTTATTTCCTTGTTATAAACACTATTTAATCATTATGTTAATAATGATTGTTTTGCCAATATTTGGTTCTTAAGTCGAAAGTGGACTTCTTACAATTACATGTTGTTCGTGTGGCCAAATGTTTATTATATCAAGAATAGTATTCATGATGTAGATATAAAATATGTCAGTAAATTCATGCATTTATAACATTACATAATCATTTAGAGGTAAGAAATGAAATGTACCGTTCATGGAGACGGTAAGTCGTACGTACGCATGAACGCTACTTTCATTTCTATTTCGTATTTTATAGAATGGAATAATAATGATATAAAGGTATATTATAATTCCAGTATAATATCATATATAATATCATAGTAACATCCTTTATACGTCCCACATATGGTATTTAACGAATCAAATCACTTTGAGGGGGCGATAGTCCGCACTTCCTAAAATTAAGATATCGCGTATACCCATAATGGAAGCCATAAAGGTAATACACAAATGAAAAATACATAAGCATAAGTAAAAAATAAACATATTATATATCATATATAAAAATAGTGACATCACAATGGCAACCATTGAAGGTGTTAAATGAGTATTGAACAATCATCGTTTTGGGAGGCAGAATTTCGCAATCCACGGAAACCGTATGTTCTTTAACCATTTGACGTAGTTGTGTGATAGTGTAGCATGAATAAATATTATAACAACATCCTAGTATATTGAGGATACTGGTGTTATTACAAGAGAAGTAAATAAAAAGAGTTTAGGGGGTTGGAGAAGCAAAATAAAACAAATGAACATGAGAGAATGAATTACCTTTAAAAGTGTAACTCCTTTTGATTTGAGCCTAAGGGCTTCCTTTGAAAGGATTATTCCCAAAGGGAATCCTTTAATATGAGGATAGGGATGTTGAGAGAGTAAATGTGCAGTGGTTGTCTGAGCCAAAGGCATGATGAGTGTGGGAAAAGAGGTAGAGGTGGGGGACTTTTATAAGAGGAGAGGAGAGGCACTTTTGGAAAGTAAGAAATATTACGTTATTTGAAAATGTGTTTCGGTTTAAAAAGGTCCCACATTGATATAATTCGTGGATAAGGTGATAAGGCATCGAAATCCACTTATCCAATTGGTTTTGGCGATGTGTAGGTTGTAGAGTTTTTCATTATCTTTCCATTTTAATTAAATCGTCAAATAATGATGTCATCGCTGCATCATTATTATGTCACAAATATTTTAATTTATTTAATGTTTAAAAATTATAAAACAAATAATATGATATAGGAAATATTTTTATCTTTCCAATGATTATTTATAATCAAAATTCGGACTTGTATAACCCCACTTAAAAATTATTTTCGTAAAACATATTATGTTTGTGTCATTTTCACTTCAACATTAAATAAAACGTAATTTATGTCATTTCCCAACAAAAGTGGATCCATGGGGTCCCCAAGTTGACCCATGGCTTGTCATGGTCGGCCATGACACAACCAATGAGGTTGGGACATGTTTCAAGTTCATTTCATTTTATTAATGCATTATTTTTACCTTAAACTACACTAATTACCACTAAACGCGATTAAAAACTTAATAAGTTACTATTCACCAAAAAATTATTTTTATCCCATTGAACCACATTTTACTTCTTAATTACAACCATGTATGTCGGATTTTTAAAATTCAGTACACATAACTGGTAAAATTTCATTTAAACGAAAAATCAGCTTTTATAAGTACCACTTAGTGGTTTCACTATTCATCAAAAATTGAAGTTTTTCAGAAAATTACCAAAAATTCACCCTAAGCTATTTTTGATATTCTGAATTCAAAAATGAAGTCTATTTTACAAAATTCAAAACATATAAGTCACATTAATTAATTTAATAATTAATTCCCGCTGTCTGAGCAAAGAGCGTGTTTTTATAAAACAATAAGTATCAAAAGATTGATACCAGTTTAAGTCTATTTTCAAAGTGTAATTGATTCCAATGACCACCATTGGATTAAATGGTAAAAATATTTTCTAATTTAACTTTAAAACCAATTCAAAATATTATCTATTCATATAAATAAATTATATTAAAAAGAGGTTTTGAATTAAAACACAACATTCTACATTATTCATTAAAAAAATGAAGTTTATCGGAAAAATACCAAAAAATTACACAAAGTAAAATTTGATGTCCCGATTCTTAATAAGAGTTTTATTTCGTCCAAAAGAATCTATAAGAGTGATAAAATCTATATTTAATGATAGTTATCCATCAAAAGGCGATAAGTGAACCTTTAGTGAAAACTTGGGCATATACACCTAAAATTTAATTCTTTTCATATTTTAAGCCTTTAGCTTTTATTGGATAAATGTAAAAACATTAAAAAAACATATATAATCATATTTTAGTTATTTATATCCATTCCCGCCAATACAATGGCTACATGTCAACTACCATTTGAAATAATATTATTAGTGTGCAACGTAAGATTCCCAAGAAACTCGTTGTTGCGTGTTGGGTACGCCATCGAGCATAGCATCCCCTTTAAAGTCATATTAATATTCTATTCACAAATATGGATAAATATGAAAATGTATATTCTTTATTTACCTAGGGTGTTACATCTTATAACCTCAAAAATATTAAAGGGAAACAATAATTGGGTGTGGGTGGGGGTAAAATGTAACACCCTAAGATTTTATGATTTATGATCTTTTTAATTTATTTAATGTCTTGTGTTGTATGTTACACCAAGATAAGATTGAATTTTACACCACATCGTATCTACACGTTATGTACAAAAAACAATTCTTAGATGGTGTTACACACAATTTCAAGTGAATTTGATAGAATTTATTTCAATCAAGGCCAGTTATAAGTGATAATTAAATATTAAAACATAGTCATTTTAATGTAATGGTATGAATATTGTTAACTTAATTCTAAAAAACCATTTAAATGTAAACAAGTGGGAATATAGAATAATAAAATAACTATATATATTTTATTACAGAATTATATACGTTATATATTAAATGTAATGTTAAAAATTTTTATTGTATGTTTTCTAGGCATATATTAGAACAAATTCAATTTTACTGATAAAAAATCGTCTTTCAAAAAAGTTAGTTTACCTCCATTTGATGAAGAACCCATTTTGAATATAGTTTTTTGGAATTTTATAAGTCCTTTTTAAAAAATTAATCTTTTCATTTAGAAAAAAGATATAAGAAATTCATATGGTTGAATTGTTTTTAATTTTTTTTAATATTTTTTTAATTAATAGTGAAAAATACTACATTTTAATTTAAATTTGATTCTTTATATAATTTATTTATATAGAAATTTTGTCATATTAAAATTTTAATTATTAATTATATTATATTTTTATCATTTAATATAATTTTATTCATTTGAAGTAAATTTACCTTGAAATTATAGATTAACACACATCAATCTTTTGATGGTTTTTACTTAATAAAAATTTTACCTGCTTTTAAAATGCAAATTTATTATAAATTAATTACCAGAACATATATTTTTTTTGAATTTAGAAAAATGGATTTCATATCTGTAATCTATCGGTGCAAATTATGTTAATATGTTACTTATATTTTTTGGATATTATGAGTATGTAATAAAATAATTTTTATTTTCCACTTTTAAAAGTTAATCAGATAAAATAGGTTAACATACAACATGATAAATATAATAAAATTACCCAGAAACCTACAGAAATACTGTTGTTGAACTAAAATAGACCAATGTCACCTAATTGTAGATATTGATACATTTAATTGGCATTTTTCAATGAAATTGATGCAATTATAATTAAAACAAATGAAAGTGACAACATGCCACTCTCCTATCTCTTATTAGTATAATAATTATATTGTAGGGATAAAATTGATAAAACATAAAACATAAATAGTATCTAGAAATCTAATTAATTTACTTAAATCATTGAATTTATATCTAATTTTTAGATATTGAAAATTTACTTTAAATATTGACACAATAGTGATATATACATTTTTTTATTAAGAGAAATAAAAAATAAATTATATTATAAATTTGAAAATAAATATCATCTGAAATAATTTAACTCATGCACGATTTTTCTATTTGAATATGACGTGTTATAAGAGAATTTTATTCTTTGGATATATGTTATAACTCTTTTTAATTTTATTTAAATTCAATTAAATGAATTGTGTAAAAATTGACACTATTTCCATTTTATTAAATTAGTATATTATTAAATTTTATACTAATAATAATTATATTTTAGAATTAAAAAGTTCATTTGATAAGGTCTAAATGTAAATTAATTGTCCAATTAAGATAAATTTATCCAATATTATTAAAATTAATACCCTCTGTAAAGACTCGTAAATTACAAGAAAATGTGTTTCATAAATTCTTTGGGATTTTACAAGTACGCAGTTTCTGACAGCACCTCATTCTGTGGCATGGTGTGCCTGGAATCAATTTCTGAATTTTATCTCGGGTACGTTCAGTGAACAAATGATCAAGTTTTTCTATCTTTTGAACCAGTGCTCAGAATTTAAATCTGAGAGCACTATTGAAACCATAGCGCCAGTAATTTCTTAAGATGACCTTTCTTGAAGTTTCGTTTGCTCGAGAGGAGTTGTTAAAAAATGATGACTAAATGTGAAGTAAATAAAATTGTCGTACAATTTTATTTTCTTTATCTAATGGTTATACCCTATATGGGGTAGTTGGGGTGGGACCCACAAGCCCCTAACTACCCATGTTAGGATATTTGTGAGGTGGGCCAACACGAGCCCCACCCCTTCACATTCCTTTAACTCCTCTAAACCCCCTCTTAATGTTGGAAACACCCCATTTAATTTTTTATATCCCTTTAATTATGAAACTCTCCCCTATCTCCACTTTAATCATGCCAATACACATAATCAATTAAGTGAGATATGTGTTTGAATTTTTAATATTTGAATTCAAGGCATGTTATAATAAAATAAGAGTAAGTGTTATTTTATTTGGGGTTGGGATTGTTGTGTTGAGACTTTGGGTATATGATCTCTATCCCTTTGAAGAACTCATCCTCCCGCGAAGAAAGACACCCTCTGATGAAGAACATCGACACGGAGAGCTCAGATTCTTCTTCTTTATCCTTCTCTGCGGCATGGAAGGAAACAATAATGTGGAAATTTTGAAATGATTTCATGCTTTGTTCTCACCATGATTAAAAGAGGTGACGTCGTTTCCTCCCTCGATGCTCTCCGTCGATGTCTACGAAACCACACCACGTGACGCCGTCAACCATGATGCCGACTTTCTTCAACGTTTGATTGAGGTAGGGGTTATTTGCTTTCATGATTAATTTAACATTCTTCGTTAATTAATTTGGTCGATTGTTATCAATATAATGGGAGGATATCAGACCACACAAACACGGCCGATCCTCCTCCTCATTTATTTGTTGATCCACGTTGAACATTATGGTGAAGGTGGTGCAGTGTCGTTGCACCGCGTAGTAACGAACAGGGATCGCGGCCGAATCGGGGCACAGCAAAGGTGCGTAGTGCCATCACGCCGCACCGGTGAGGCCGCGGCCAAGAGCGGGCTGTGTTGGTGGGGCGCGGCTCCATTGCGCGGTGCGAGAGATTCAAGGGGGTCGCGGTGGGGGGTGGGGGGCATGGAGGGGCACGGCGCCACAGCTCCACGACGGTTCTTCAAAGGGGTGGCCGACAAAGTCGGCCGGCAGCGCCACCTGGAGGCGGGACCCCCTCGGGTCCCGTGGTTAAATGAGGTCGACCTAAATGGTAGGCCATTTCAGAAACAGGGGTGGTGCCACCCTTTTCACTCCACTCGGCCGAGTGCTTAGCCGAATCGTGGCCGGCTTCTGAGCTGGGCCGCAGGGCGTGCGGGCCGGGCTGCATGCACCGGGCCGGGCCACCCATGCCGGGCCAGACCTACCACGCCGTCTCGGGTTTCCATCATCAGGCCTCTAGCATCGGGCCAAGCCAGGCCTCACTCAATTGGGCCGGACCTGGACCCAGGACAGGTTGACCCGGTTTGGGCTGAACCAGAGGGTGTCGTACTAGGTCGGACCAGGCCTGATCCCCCTACATTCAGACAGATCCATTCAAACGCCCATAACAAGGGATACGAACATCCGATCGATGCCCCATCAGTTGCATTGGGATACTCTGATTGAGACGGTCATTTTGGTCTAATACACTGAAGATTTTGGTAAATTTTGGGTATGTCCAGGTTGGCTTGAACCCGAAACCAACCTGGCCCTTGGAGCGGAAATGCCTTTAACATAACAACAGAACGTCCAAATGACGTGTTGTTGATCACGTTGAATTAATCATAGTGAGAATTCTCTTTTGAATTACGCTTCTCAAGGGTTGGACATAGCTAGATTGTGGTTGGGTTGGTTTTAAATTAAAATATCAACCAGGACCCTGGGACAAAAAAGCTAATAACACTCAGATTGGGCGTCCGATTGATGCACCGTCTGTCGCGTTGGGTTCATATTGATGAGACAGAACATTGTCATACATCAACTCTGGACTTCGTGATAGTTGATGTATTGACCCCTTTGCTCATGGAGAGGACCCTCCCGGAATCGAGCATGTTGTGTGCGGGAACCCTAGAGCTAGCTACGACTATGATGTTGATATCGATTGTACATGGATCCATTGTAGGTTCTGCAGTGTGGACGACTGTACCTGGATCCTAAATTGTATCGGTAGCGATGAAGAATGTACATGGATCCTACATGGGTTTGGTAGCAATGGTTACTATACTTGGATCCAACGTGGGTCCGGCAGCAATGACATCTGTACTTGGATACTATGTGGGTTCGGTAGAGGAGATGATTCAGAGGATACATCAATCATCTACACCCCTCTTTGTGAGTAGTATACATGTGTGAGCTGAGTCTTGACAATCAATCATTATCTTTGATATGATTGACTTTCATTCTTGTGTGGATTGGGTTGCACTTTCCTGTGTGGATTGAGTTTAACTTGGTCAAGGAAGTTGGAGCTGAACTGGAATTTATGACTTAGGTATATGTATGAGCATATACCTAAGTATTGTTTATTGATACTTCGTATTTGTATCATTCCTTTGTGGTTTATCCTTTGTGGATTCTAGGAGGCCTTCTGGGGTCTCAGGGTCCCTGTTGAGTATCGTATACTCACCCATGCATGGGCTATGCCCGCACTATGTTGGGTTGGTTGCAGACGAAGGATAGTGCTGATCGTGGTTGAGGCCTGAGGACCAGGAGGGAATACAATGGTGGAATATCAGGTGGGAAATACACGGAGTGGACGGACGGACTCGAGGAGCTGACGAGACTATCTATACTCACCCATTAGGTGGGAGTTACGAAGGACGTCTTGGGGGTTACTGCTCTACTTTATAGCTATTGTACTTTCTTTTCTTAGTTGTACTACACTTTCAGTTGGGTTTGTATAATGGCCCATTTACTTTCTAACACTTACTTTTGTACCCAGTTTACTTAGTTTTTACTTCAGCATGCCTACTCTGTGATATTTTTTTTCTTATATAAATTCAATGCCTTCCTTTTTATGGTATTTATGCCTTTGGTTCTAGTCGTCAGCCCCTCGCCTATGGTAGGCGGGCTTGGGGTAGTCATGGCATGGGGCTTGAGGACAGGTGATGAAAAATTGGTATCATAGGAGTCTATTCTACTGCAGAACTCAGGACTCTGATAATTTATTCAATGTGAGGCAATAGTGTTAAGGATATTGAGTGTGGTTATCAGTCCAGGGAGTACAGTGCTAGTGCGGCGGCCGACGTATCCATACACTAGGACCCTGACTTCTGATTTCCGACTCAATGCAGAAAAACATTGATTGCATGTGTGTTTCAAATGTTTTCTTTTGATTACATTGTGTCAGCTCACCAGGTATACTGTATTAACTGTGGCACACCTATTTCTTTTCAGGATGTACCCACGACGATAGCTAGCTAGGATTCCAAGCTTTGTGCGAGACGGAATCCCACCGAGTGATGAGGCCTCGGTGCAAGGCCCCATTATAGCGGAGGCACTGGCGGTACCTCTACGCACTGAGCCACCGATGCCACCAACCCCAGTAGCTGAGAGTGCACATTTCCTGAGTGCACTACATGAGTTTCAGTGTCAGATACCACCCAGGTTCCGCGGGGAGATATATCCATAAGCAGCCGATGATTGGATGGAGGCTGTAGTTCGAGTCTTCAGATTGGTAAGGACACCAGCAGATCCCATGGTGTTCCTTGCGGAAAGTCTCCTGCACACGGATGTAGGTAGATGGTGGAGCCTGATGCTCCAGGTGCACAATGAGGCATCACTTTTTTGGTCAGACATCGAGAGCCTTTTCCTCTTGGAGTTCGTTCCAGTCACCCTCTATGCAGTGCACATCCAGGAGTTACGACAGCTGCAGCAGGGCAACATGTCAGTAGCCCAATACTCGGTGAGATTTAATGATCTCTCTCGTAAATCCACAGAAATTGTATGAGACCCATTCTTCTGAGACTGTACCTTAGAGTAGGGACTGAGGAATGAGATCAGGGCATCGATGATATCCCTCAATATTTCGACGTATGCAGGAGTACTGGAGTGAGACCTTCTTATGGAGAGATATCTAGATGAGCCTTCACCAGCAATGAGACCTACTATAGGGCGCCACATAGTGGAGTATTCTGTAGCCGACAGTAAACAAATGTCTCAGAGGTCCAAGCAGAACAGACCATCAGGTGGGTGACCTCATGATACTGGTTCAGAGGAGTAGGGAACACGCAGTAGAGCCCGTCATCCGAGAGGCAGACAGTGCTATGCATGTGGTGGGCAGGGCCACATGGCTCGTGACTGCCCGAAAAACCATGCAAAGGAGCATCAAGAGGTTGAGGGACCACCCAGGCAGAGGCAGAGGTTCGACCCTGGTGGTCCTCAGGGAGAAGGCGGACGGGCAGACCAGCTGGCCCAGCAGCGGGTGGTGGGTGATGCTTTGAGGCTCTACCACCACCACCACCAGGAGGACCACCCTGACCATAGGGAGCTGGCCGGCATAGGCAGGATCAACTTCAGTCAGTTGAGGACTACAACCACAGTGAACCTAAGATGATTTTATGTACTATCTGTGTCTACTCCATCCTTTCTACAGTTCTTTTAGACACTGTATTGAGTCATTATTTCATTGCTGATACCCTTGTTCAAATCTTGGAGATTCTGACGGAGCCGTTGGCTCAATCCTTACAGATAGTGACTCATATGGGATTAGACTAGATGATTACGCACTGTTGATGGTAGTGTGAGGTTACTCTAGGAGGAAAGCGAACCATTTGGGATCTTCTTGTAGCGGCATCGAGGCCTTAAGACGTCATCTTTGGCATTGATTGGTTATCTACAGTTCATGCTCAGATCGACTGTATTTTGTGCAAGATGCGATGTGTCCACACCAATGGAAGGAGTTTCACCTTCACCAGTGAGAGGGGAGCCTTTGCAGCATAGGATGGACTCACGCAGAGAAGAGGACAGCCGATCACTCATTAGTTGGCGAGTGTCATCCTCGGGGCGGTTGATGTGTGGAGTTCGAGTATTCCTATTGTGGTGGATCAGTATATGGACATTTTTCCTGACGACGTTCCAGGACTACCTCCTCACAAAGCGTTAGACTTCTATATTGACATGTACCCCGTGAATACCAAGATATCTACTCCAGCATATCAGATGGCTCCCGCTGAGCTTCAAGGGCTACAGGTAGAACTGGAGGACTTGTAGGGAATGGGATTCATTTGACCAAGTGTTTCACCCTGGGCTTCCCCGGTCTTGTTCACCAAGAAGACGAGTGGGAGCTTGCGACTGTGTTCCACCTACCATCACATGAACCAGGTGAATATAAAGAATAGGTATCCAATTCCAAGGATTGACGACCTCTTCGATCAGTACATGGGAGCACACTGGTTCTCGAAGATAGACCTCAGGTCAAGCTACCATCAGCTCAGAGTTTGAGATTAGGATGTGCAGAAGAGAACCTTCAGGTGTCGGTATGGCCAATATGAGTTCTTGGTTATTCCTTTTGGCGTAACCAATGCTCCAGCAGTGTTCATGAGTCTCATGATCAAGATCTTCTAGCCTTACCTCAATCGGTTTGACATATTCTTCATCGATGACATATTGATTTACATGACTACTAAGGAGGAGCACACCTATCACTTGTGGGTTGTACTGGACAAAATCTGAGAGCACCATATTTATGGTAAGCTCTCGAAGTGTCACTTATGGATTCGATAGGTCCACTTTTTGGGAAACATCATCTCTGTGGCGGGAGTTGTGGTGGATCCTGCAAAGATCGAGGCAGTGCTTGCTTGGGAGCCACCCAGGAGCATGACAGAGGTGCGGAGTTTTTTAGGATTGGTTGGGTACTAGCAGAGATTTGTGCCAGACTTCTTTAGAGTTGCAGTACCACTTTCAGCTATGACAATGAAAGGTAAAACCATTGTGTGGTCGGATAGATGGTAGCAGAGCTTCCATAAGTGGAGACATAGATTGACCAGTGCACCTATATTGAGGATACCATAGGAGGGTTTGGGGTACGTAGTTTACTGTGATGCATCAGGGACCATAATCGAGTGTGTCCTAATGCAAGAGAGGGTCGTGATTGACTATGGATCATGATAGTTGAGGCAGCATGAACAGAACTACGCTACCCATAACCTGGAGTTAGTTGCAGTGGTCTTCGCCCTAATGATGTGGTGGCACTATCTGACATGAATTCAACTACCTGGATAGGTGACAGATTATTTAGCTACATTACAGATATCCTATGTGGACAGATATGGGGAAACCTTTCTACTGTCGGTCACAGTTACTCCTCCACTACTTCAGCAGGTCAGAGAGGCACAACGTGGTGACGTTGAGTGTGAGATGCGACGTGCATATATATCCTCAGGGCAGACACCTGATGGATTCTTTGAAGGAGGAGATCACATCATCCTTTTTTGAGGATGTACCATGGTACCAGTTGCATTATAGTAGGAGGTGCTGATAGAGTTTCACACATTCCCATGAGCGTTACATACAGGAGTGGCGAAGATGAATCAGGATCTCAGACGACAGCACTGGTGGCCAGGTATGAAGAAGGTTGTGCAAGAGTGCGTTTCGTGATGCCTCACCTTTCAGCAGGTGAAGGATGAGCGCTAGGTACCAGCTGTCATGGAACATCCCTTGGAGGTCCCGAAGTAGAAGTTGGATATGATATCTATGGATAACGTGACAGGGCTTCCTCGTACATACAGAGAACACGACTCCATCGGGGTTATCGTAGACAGACTCACCATGTTGGCCTACATTATACCTATTAGAGAGAAGGGCTCAGTGGAGAGCTTCGAAAACCTCTATGTTTAGAGGATTGTACGACTTCATGGTGTGACATCGTCTATCGTCTCGGATCGACATGCCCGCATAACTTCCCGGTTTTGGAAGTGGTTGCACGAGGCATTTGGGACGCAGCTACGCCTGAGCACCACCTTTTATCCTCAGACAGATGGCCAGACGGAGAGGACCATTCAAACTATCGAGGACATGGTTTGTGCATGTGTCCATGACATTGTTTGCAGCTGTGAGGGTCACCTACCCTTGGTGGAGTTTTCATAAAACAATAGCTACCACTCCGCCATTGGGATGGCACCATACGAGTCATTGTACGACAGAACTTGCAGATCACCTCTGTGCTGGACAGACCCTAGGGAGTCAGAACATGTAGGATCAGAGATGGTCTAGGCCACATTGGAGAAGGTACAGATCATCTAGGAGTGGATGAGGACTGCTTAGAGCTGACAGAATCCCTATGCTGGCAGGAGGCGAAGACCACTAGAGTTTGACGATGGCGACCACATTTTCTTATGGGTCTCACCTCGATGTGGATTACACTGATTCGACTGGGGTGGAAATTTATCTCCACGATTTATCGGACCATTCGAGGTTCCCAGCAGGATAGGCGTGGTGGATTATTGCCTAGCTCTTCACCCTCAGTTGCACCGGGTGCACGATGTCTTCCACGTATCTCAGCTGAGGAGATACGTGCACGACCCGACTCATATCATTGATAACGGGGAGCTAGAAATCGATTACGGGGCGACTTTTTTAGAGGTCCCAGTGGAGATTGAGGATCTAAAAGAATAGGTCCAATGTGTACGGTCGATTCCTCTAGTGCATAGCAGATGGCAGCACGAGAACCTCCAAGAGAGAAAAAGGGAGTGGGAGAATCAGATGCGTGCACAGTACCCTCATTTGATTCCCTAGTTTATGATGTAGCATAACGGGTACGTAAATCCATGAGGTTTGAGTAATGTAAATACTAGTAAATTTCAATGAAATTTTTTTCTTAAATTTATTGGGATTTTACGAGTAAACAGTTATTTACAGCACCTGATTCTGAGGCCCGGTGTTCCTGGAATAAATTTCCAAAGTTTATCATGGGTACGTTCAGTGAACGAACAAGCGGGTTTTTCTATCATTGGAACCAGTGCTCGGAATCGAAATCTGAAGGCATCAATGAAACTGCATTAACAGTAATTGATTAAGATGGCCTTTCTCGAAGGTGCGTTTTCTCAGGAGGAGTTATTAAAAAATGAGGATTAAATGTGAAGAAAATAAAATTGTACCACAATTTTATTTTCTTTATCTAATGGTTATATCCTACATGGGGTAATTGGGTTGGGACCCACAAGCCCCTAACTACATATGTTAGGGTATTTGTGAGGTGGGGCCAATATGAGACCCATCACTTCACATTCCTTTAACTCCTCTAAACCACCTCTTAAAGTTGGTAACTCCCCATTTATTTTTTTATCCCTTTAATTATGTAACTCTCCCCTCTCTCCTCTTTAATCATAAAAATACACATAATCAATTACGTGAGATATGTATTTGAGTTTTTAAGATTTGATTTCATGACATGTTATAATAAAATAAGAGTAAGTCTTATTTTGTTTGGGGTTGGGATTGTTGTGTTGATACTTTGGGGAGAAGAGTTATAACCCTAT
Organism: Viscum album; assembly: GCA_963277665.1. NCBI lineage: Eukaryota > Viridiplantae > Streptophyta > Magnoliopsida > Santalales > Viscaceae > Viscum > Viscum album. Next base: position 168,695,111 of record OY728134.1, read on the forward strand.
GAAGAACTCATCCTACCAAGAAGAACGACACCCTCTGATGAAGAACATCGACATGGCGACCTCATGTTCTTCTTTATTTTCCTCCTCCGTGGCATGGAAGGAAACAACGACGTGGAAATTCAGCAACGACGTCACTATTTGTTCTCACCATGGTTAAAATAGGAGATGTCGTTTCCTCCTCGGACGCTCTTGGTCAACGTCAACGAAACCACACCACGTGATGCCATCAACCTCAATGTCAACATTTTTCATCAATTGATTGAGGTAGGGGTTATTAACATTCATGATTATTTTAATTTTATTCATTAATTAATTTTTCTGATTGTTATCATCATAACGGGAGTAGATCGGACCACACAAATACGGCTGATCCTCCTCCCATTTTATTTGTTGATCCTCATTGAACTTTGTGGCGAAGGCGGTGTGGTGCCGTTGCACCACGCGGAAACGAAAAGGGGCCGCAGCTAAAGCGGGCCACGGTGATGGTTCACGGCACTGTCGCACCGCGTCGGTGAGGCCGAAGTGGATGCGGCCACGAGCGGGTCGTGGCAGAGGGGAGCAGCGCCATCACGCAGCGCTGGAGATTCAAGGGGGCCATGCCTGGGGTGGGCTGTGGCGAAGGGGCGTAGTGCTATCGTGCCGCGCTGGTTAGGCAGAAGTTGCGGCCAAAGTTCGTGGTGGTTCTTCAAAGGGGTGGCCGGTAGAACCGGCTGACGGTGCCACCTAGAGGCGGGACCCCCTCGGGTCCCACAGTTAGAAGAGGCCGGCCTAAATGGCCAGAATTTTTGGAAACAGTGGTGGAACATCACTTATCACTCTCCTCGGCCTAGTGTCAAGCCAAACCGCAGCCGGAATCCGTGCCGGGCCGTTGGCCAAGCTGGTCGGGCCGCCCGCGCTGGGCCGTGCCACCCGCGCTGGGACGGGCCACCCGTACCGGGCCGCCAGTGCCATTCTGGGTCGCAAAAGTCAGTCCGGGCCATGCCCAATTGGTCCAAACATAGACATGGGTCGGGTAGACCCGGTTGGGGCCAACCCAGGGGGTGTCGGGCCGTGTCAAACCGGGACTAAACCCCTACTTTCAGGCAGATCTGTTCATTCTTCCATAACATGGGCTACAGACCTCTAATCGATGCACCGTCAGTTGCATTGGGATCCATGAATAGATATGGATATTTTGGTATAATACAGTCAATCATTCGGTAATGCTTGTGTATGGATGGGTTGGTTCGAAACCAAAACCAAGTGGGCCCTTGGAGAAGAAACACCTATAACAAAACGAACGGACGTCCGATTGAAGTGACATTGATCACGCTGAATTCCTCTTAGTGAGATAGTTATTTTGGATTAATCTTCTTGAGGTTTGGACACAGGATGTGTACGGTCGGGATGGTTTTAACTTAAAAACCAACCGGCCCCTAGGACGAAAAGCCCAACAACTCTCAGACCGGGCATGCGATTGATGCACCATCTGTCGCATTGAGTTCCTATTGACAAGACAAAACATTTTGATACATAAACTCTATAATTCATGATAGTTGATGTATCGACCACTTGGCTCGTGGAGTAGACCTTCCCGGAATCGAGTGTGCTGTGTGCGGGAACCCTAGAGCTGGCTGCGACTGTGATGATGATGACGACTATACTTGGATCCTACATGGGTTCGACAGCGAGGATGAATATACATGGATCCTACGTGGCTTCTGTAGTGATGACGACTGTACTTGGATCCTACGTGGGTTCGGTAGTGATGGCTACTGTACATGGATCCTACGTGGGACCGACAGTGATGAAATTTGTACTTGGATCCTACGTTGGTTCGGAAGAGGAGATGATTCATAGGCTACATCAATCATCTCCACCACACTTCATGAGTAGTATACCTATGTGAGCTGAGTCTTGATTTTCAATCATTATCTTCGATATGAATGACTTGCTTTCCTCTATGGCTTGGGTTGTACTTTCTTGTATGGACTGAGTTGAAATTGGGCTCAGAATTTGGAGTTGAACTGTAATTGATGACTTAGGAATATGTATGGGCATATACATAAGTATTGTTTGTTGATACTTAGTATTTGTATCTTTCCTTCGTGGTTTATACTTTGTGGATTCTAGGAGGCCTTTGGGCGTCTTGGGGTCCCTACTGAGTATCATATACTGACTCGTACATGGGCTATGCCCTCACTACATTGTGTTGGTTGTAGACGAGGGACATCGATGATTGTGGTTTAGTCCAGAGGAGCGTGACGGAATACGGTGGTTGACTATCAGGTGGGACGTACATGGAGTGGATGGCCGGACTCGAGGAGCCGATGAGAAAATCTGTACTCACCCTTCCTGTGGGAGTTCTAGAGGACATCTTGGTTGTAACACCCCGAGCTTCCACGATACGCTTCTCATTCAATAATGCAATATCTTGCATTGTACGCAAGTTCGAGTTCTAACACACCGCAACTAATCAAAATAGCCGTTATGAATAGTAATAACCACTTTTTAAAATTATAGAAATTTTATATTTCAAAATGGACTTCATTTTTGTATTCGTAATATCGAAATTAGCCTATGTTGAATTTTTGGTATTTTTCTGAGAACTTCTAATTTTTTATGAATAGTGAAAAATACATAAAAACAACTTTTTTAATCAAAATAATTTATACAGATAAATTATACTATTTAGTGGTTTTAAGGTATAATTAGAAAATATTTTTACCATTTTATCCAATGGTGGTCATTAGAATTAATTTGACATTGAAATTGGACATAAACAATTGTCAATCTTTTGATATAAATTGTTTCTTAAAAACACGCTATTTTTTTGTGACAGCGGGAATTAATTATAAAATTAATTAATGCAACTAATATGTTTGGAATTTTGTAAAATAGACATCATTTTTCAATTCGGAATATCAATTATAGCTTAGGGTGAAATTTTGGCCTTATTCTGAAAAACTTCAATTTTTGATGAATAGTGAAACCACTAAGTGGTTGTTAAATAACTGATTTTTCGTTTAAATGAAATATTACCACTTCTGTGATTTGATTTTCAAAAATCCGACATACATGGTTGTCATAAAGAAGGAAAATGTGGTTCAATGGGATAAAAATAATTTTTTGGTGAATAGTAACTTATTAAGTTCTTAATCGCGATTAGTGGTAATTAGGGTAGTTTAAGGTATAAATAATACTTTAATAATATTAAATGACCTAGACACATGTCCCAACCTCATTGGTTGTGTCATGGCCGACCAAGAAAATCCATGGCCTAACTTGGGGACCCCATGGATCCACTTTTGTTGGGAAATAACATAAATTACTTTTTATTTAATGTTAAAGTGAAAATGACACTAACATAAAGTGTTTTACTAAAACAATTTTTAAGTAGGGTTACACAAGTCCAAATTTTGATTATAAATAGTCATTGGAAAGATAAAAAGATTTCCTATATCATAGTATTTTTTTTATAATTTTTAGACATTAAATAAATTTAATTATTTATGACATAATAATGATGCAGCGATGACATCATTATTTGACGATTTAAATAAAATGGAAAGGTAATATAAAATCTATGAACTACACATGGCCAAAACCAATTGGATGAGTGGATTTCGATGCCTTATCACCTTATCCACGAATTCTATCAATGTGGGACCTTTTAAAACCGAAACACATTTTCAAATAATGTAATGTTCCATTACTTTCCAAAAGTGCCCTTCCTCTCCTCTTATAAAAGGCCCCCACCTCTACCTCATTTCACACACTCTTCAAGCCATTGGCTCGGCCAACCCCTGCCCATTTGCTCTCTCCACATCCCTCTCCTCATCCTAGAGGATTCCCTTTGGGCAGAATCCTTTCAAAGGAAGCCTTTAGGCTCAACTCAAAAGGAGTTACACTTTTTAAGGTAATTCATTCTCTCATGTTCTTTTGTTTTATTTTGCTTCTCCAACCCCCTAAACTCTTTTTATTTACTTCTTTTGTAACAACACCAGTATCTTAAATATACTAGGATGTTGTTATAAGATTTATTTGAGCTACACTTCCACACAACTACATCAAATGGTTAAAGAACATAAGGTTTCCGTGGATGGCGAAATTCTGCCTCCCGAAACGATGATTGTTCAACACTCATTTAACACCTTCAAAGGTGGCCATTATGATGTCACTATTTTTATATATGATATATAATATGTTTATGTTTTCCTTAAGCTTCTGTTTTTTTCATTTTGGGCATACCTTTATGGTTTCCATTATGGGTAAAACACGATATCTTCATTTTAGGAAGCGCGGACTACCGCCCCCTGAAAGTGATTTGATTCGTTAATACCATATGTGGGATGTGTGAAGGATAAAGTTAATGATATTATATATGTTATTATACTGGAATTATAATATACTCTCATATCATTATGATTCCATTCCAGAAAATATGAAATAGAAATGGAAGTAGCGTTCATGCGTACGTACGGCTTACCGTCTCCATGAACGGTGCATTTCATTTCTTACCTCTAAATGTTACGTAATATTATAAATGAATGTATATACTGGATATATAAGATATATATGACATCTAAATTATGAATATAATGGATATTTCACCACATTAACAACTTGTAATCATAAGAAGTTTATTTTTGACTCAAGTACCAAAGGTCGACAAAACGACCGTTATTAACTTAAATAATTACATAATGATCATATCATTGTAATAAGTGATATAATAAGGATAATGAAATTGAGAATGGTTCTTAATAAGGTATATATTAACTCTAGTTTATTATTCAGGAGGTTAAAGAACAGTTGAGTCAAGTCGGACACAAGGTAAGGGAACTTCTTAACCCAATTTCCATTCTTTGGGTTAATCTCCTACTTTCAAATTATGTCATGATATTATTATGTCATATCCTGTATTTGTACATTATTTATGTGTAATTGTAGTGAATACACATAATAGATCTATTTTATTTTAAAAATTATCTTTGTAAGGGAATTTCTTAACCCAACTTCCATTCTTTGGGTTAATCTCCTACTTTCAGATTATGTCATGATATTATTATGTTGTATATTGTATTTATACTTTCTTTATGTGTACATATAGTGAATACACATAATAGATATATTTTATTTAAAAATGATCTTTTTAAGGGACTTTGTCTCAATCTCCATTCATTGAGGCATATTTTGTTTTATACACAAATTTCTTTTATACAGTGTATAAACCCCTTTGACTTTTACGTTTATTCAAAAGGAATCTTTTTTATACGAAGCGTTTTACTAAACGACAAAAAGGGAATGTTTTTATTTCCGTACTTATGCGGCGACAACGACTTCTCCGCCGCCGTGACCATTATTTGAGTTTCGGCTTCCTCTACAAGCCATCATTTTTTTTAATGAAAAATAAATACAAAGTTTTAACTTTCTTTTATTTTGGTATTAAAAATGGTTTTGAAAGCGTTTTTATCATATCAAAGTGTTGTATTGATATCTTGTGATTGAAATGTGGAAATGTTATGTTTCCTTTATGCATGTTTTATGTGATACGATTATGTTATGGTTTATGATATGTTTAAACCTATTCATATGAGGAATGCATTGGACTTAATAAGTGACGGGTGGAGCCCGCTATAGCTCCTCGATGCATCGGCAGGTCTCATGAGACAAACTAGTGTCTTGGCACAAGGCCTTGACAAAATCTTATTTGTGGTCTTGGCACGAGGCCTTGACTACGTGGTTATGATAGTCTGGCATTATGCATTCCATCATTATGAAAGTGGTTATTGATATTGCATGTGATTATTCGACCAGTAGAATATCCATGTGAAGAAGAGAATGGCATTATCTCATTTTACTTTTGCCATATTATGTTGAAGTTCATGTTTAAAAGGCTTTTGTTTTAGTTATACATTGCCTTAAATGTTAATGTTTATTTATGAAAGCTTCCGCAATATTGTTATCCTTACTGAGCATCTGAGCTCACCCCTTTCAATGTTTTAATATTTTCCAGGATGTGAAGAAGTATTTTATGAATGACCTGCAGGGATAGTCAGAAGAGGATATGAGTGTGGACTATGGAGACTTTGTTATTGTAGTTTTTCACTTTATGATGTAATGTAACGTTTACGAATGTATCTAGTGTTTCCAAGGCTACTAAACTAATCGGTCTTTCGAGACTTGATCTTTTGTGATCATGCCAATGTTACGAAGTGATGCACCGACTCTGGGTAGCTGGGGTCGGGGCGTTACAGTTGGTATCAGAGGCAGTTTAGTACTAACCTTGGAAGCTAGATTTAGATAAACTCTGATTAGAGCACATAGCCCGAAGATAGACTTTGAGGATTAGTATAAAAGAACATCTTAGAATATTGGTATTGTAGAGATTTTGTGAGTTTTCCAAGCAATACATTCCTGTCTGGATACGAGCAGGTAGAGGCGGCTCTGGCACAGATGTACCTAGGGGTAAAACCCGAAAACACCGCTTTGAGCTAGACTCGAACGGGAACTGGTGCACGACAACGGGCCTTGCTGCACTCTTGGTTACGACACTCCCGGGGGATATGCTTTGGATAATTCCCATTTTCTTTACAAACCACTATGAAGGGTTACGAGTATATACTTCCTCAAAGAAAACATTTCTTTTTATGATTATGGATTATATCCATAAATAGTTCAATTTATGTAAAGTGTTTTACAAGTATGGAATTATGTATTTTGATTCATAAACTAACCTAGTTTATGCCGTTGTATAGAAATGGCGCCCAGTAGAAGGAATGTGAACTCCAGCGGTACGTATGATCCAAAGAGTAAGAAGGATAGTATCTTTCACGGTATTACGCCAACATTTCGAAGGGAAATAGTCTCCCATGTGTTCTCAACATATGAAGAAATAGTATCATGTGTTAATAGGATAAGTAAAGAATTCTCTGAGTCCTATGGCTTTGAAGCGAAGCAAGAGACGAAAGGGATGGAAGAGAGAATGATGGATAAAGGGATGAGGGGAAAGAAGAATTTTCCAATATGTGGTAATTGTGGGAAGAAACATCATGGAACTTGCCTAAAGGGAATGGGAGTTTGTTATAAGTGTAGAGAAAAAGGACACAAAGTGCGTGACTGCAAGGGTAAGAAAATGGTTTCAAATGTACAATGCTTCTTCTGCAAGGATTGGGGACACTACGCAAACCAATGTCCAAATCATCAGAGCATGCCCCAAATGATGTTATTGGATAATAATCAAGTTATGATACTACCACAGATGAGGAGTAATGATTAGAGTTCTTATGTTGTTATTAAAGATTTTTTTTAATTTGAGTGTTGTATCAATGATGTACTGGTTATAATAATTATGGAGTATATAAGGATTGTACTGCAGTACTATTTCATCAAGGACTTGAGATTTTGTGGAACCAAGAAAAGTGACTCCATAGTAGGTTAAATTTTTGGAAAATATATGGTTGAGAGAAAGATAAACCATAATATGGTTTTGATACTGATATTGTGATTTTGGAATAAGACGTGATTGATTTGGATAAATTATATTGGATATACTTAACTTCCTTGAAACTGATTGATGTTTTGTATACATTTTTGGATAGAAGGAGTATATCTAGTATTCTATAAGGAATAAGGGATCATGGTAATTCAGTATGTTTAAAAAGAATACATGATGAAGGTGTTCACATGTTGTTACGTGGGATAAAGGATCTTCATTATGTTTACCTTCCTTATAAAATTTGGACTGTGAGTTGGACAGAAGTATTTTGGATAACTATTAAGGTTGGAATGGATTAAGTTGAACTTTGGATAGTATTGTTTAAGGTTAAAACATTTATGAAGATTATTTTTGGAATAGTATAGTACTATATTTTTAGGAAAAGGACAACCTGCAGGGTGGGGAATAACCCGTCGCGTCGGACAAAGCTGCAGGAATCAAACCCAGAACCATAGTGCGACAAGCCTTTATTTCCTACCACTAGCCTACAGGAAGTCCCTGGTTATTACAAAATAGTTTTACTAATCTAAATGGTATGTGTTAATATTTGGAACCTTATACAATTAGGATATTTTTGAGTTCCGTTACCATTTGGAGTAAAAGTTGTGTTTGTGGTAAAAATTTATTAACGAATGAAAGTATACATAACAAGTATGTATATTCCCTTATGTTCTTAGTAAATCTCATAAATAAATTCCTCAACATTATAAAAGGTAACTTAAAACAAAAATGTTGTCGGTTAACTTTTCCAACTGGGGATTCAATGACCGTTTAACCAATCACAAGTTTGTGATTTTCTTATGGTTAAACATTCTCCTAATCCTGTTTTCTATAACTCTCCATCAGACCTTGATGGTTTGTTTTTCTTCCATATCCATATTTTCATAGAATCCTAGAATGGGCTATATCGGGTGACCTTTGTACTTATCCTGCTTTCTTTTAATGTTATATATTTATTAACCTTATTTCCGATGTGGGTTTTCCACAAAGGTATTTTCTATTTTCAGCCTTTTATTATCAAAGAAAAATTTCAAATTGCGAGGACGCAATTTATTGAAGGAGGGGAGAATGTAACACCCCGAGCTTCCACGATACGCTTCTCATTCAATAATGCAATATCTTGCATTGTACGCAAGTTCGAGTTCTAACACACCGCAACTAATCAAAATAGCCGTTATGAATAGTAATAACCACTTTTTAAAATTATAGAAATTTTATATTTCAAAATGGACTTCATTTTTGTATTCGTAATATCGAAATTAGCCTATGTTGAATTTTTGGTATTTTTCTGAGAACTTCTAATTTTTTATGAATAGTGAAAAATACATAAAAACAACTTTTTTAATCAAAATAATTTATACAGATAAATTATACTATTTAGTGGTTTTAAGGTATAATTAGAAAATATTTTTACCATTTTATCCAATGGTGGTCATTAGAATTAATTTGACATTGAAATTGGACATAAACAATTGTCAATCTTTTGATATAAATTGTTTCTTAAAAACACGCTATTTTTTTGTGACAGCGGGAATTAATTATAAAATTAATTAATGCAACTAATATGTTTGGAATTTTGTAAAATAGACATCATTTTTCAATTCGGAATATCAATTATAGCTTAGGGTGAAATTTTGGCCTTATTCTGAAAAACTTCAATTTTTGATGAATAGTGAAACCACTAAGTGGTTGTTAAATAACTGATTTTTCGTTTAAATGAAATATTACCACTTCTGTGATTTGATTTTCAAAAATCCGACATACATGGTTGTCATAAAGAAGTAAAATGTGGTTCAATGGGATAAAAATAATTTTTTGGTGAATAGTAACTTATTAAGTTCTTAATCGCGATTAGTGGTAATTAGGGTAGTTTAAGGTATAAATAATACTTTAATAATATTAAATGACCTAGACACATGTCCCAACCTCATTGGTTGTGTCATGGCCGACCAAGAAAAGCCATGGCCTAACTTGGGGACCCCATGGATCCACTTTTGTTGGGAAATAACATAAATTACTTTTTATTTAATGTTAAAGTGAAAATGACACTAACATAAAGTGTTTTACTAAAACAATTTTTAAGTAGGGTTACACAAGTCCAAATTTTGATTATAAATAGTCATTGGAAAGATAAAAAGATTTCCTATATCATAGTATTTTTTTTATAATTTTTAGACATTAAATAAATTTAATTATTTATGACATAATAATGATGCAGCGATGACATCATTATTTGACGATTTAAATAAAATGGAAAGGTAATATAAAATCTATGAACTACACATGTCCAAAACCAATTGGATGAGTGGATTTCGATGCCTTATCACCTTATCCACGAATTCTATCAATGTGGGACCTTTTAAAACCGAAACACATTTTCAAATAATGTAATGTTCCATTACTTTCCAAAAGTGCCCTTCCTCTCCTCTTATAAAAGGCCCCCACCTCTACCTCATTTCACACACTCTTCAATCCATTGGCTCGGCCAACCCCTGCCAATTTGCTCTCTCCACATCCCTCTCCTCATCCTAGAGGATTCCCTTTGGGCAGAATCCTTTCAAAGGAAGCCTTTAGGCTCAACTCAAAAGGAGTTACACTTTTTAAGGTAATTCATTCTCTCATGTTCTTTTGTTTTATTTTGCTTCTCCAACCCCCTAAACTCTTTTTATTTACTTCTTTTGTAACAACACCAGTATCTTAAATATACTAGGATGTTGTTATAAGATTTATTTGAGCTACACTTCCACACAACTACATCAAATGGTTAAAGAACATAAGGTTTCCGTGGATGGCGAAATTCTGCCTCCCGAAATGATGATTGTTCAACACTCATTTAACACCTTCAAAGGTGGCCATTATGATGTCACTATTTTTATATATGATATATAATATGTTTATGTTTTCCTTAAGCTTCTGTTTTTTTCATTTTGGGCATACCTTTATGGTTTCCATTATGGGTAAAACACGATATCTTCATTTTAGGAAGCGCGGACTACCGCCCCCTGAAAGTGATTTGATTCGTTAATACCATATGTGGGATGTGTGAAGGATAAAGTTAATGATATTATATATGTTATTATACTGGAATTATAATATACTCTCATATCATTATGATTCCATTCCAGAAAATATGAAATAGAAATGGAAGTAGCGTTCATGCGTACGTACGGCTTACCGTCTCCATGAACGGTGCATTTCATTTCTTACCTCTAAATGTTACGTAATATTATAAATGAATGTATATACTGGATATATAAGATATATATGACATCTAAATTATGAATATAATGGATATTTCACCACATTAACAACTTGTAATCATAAGAAGTTTATTTTTGACTCAAGTACCAAAGGTCGACAAAACGACCGTTATTAACTTAAATAATTACATAATGATCATATCATTGTAATAAGTGATATAATAAGGATAATGAAATTGAGAATGGTTCTTAATAAGGTATATATTAACTCTAGTTTATTATTCAGGAGGTTAAAGAACAGTTGAGTCAAGTCGGACACAAGGTAAGGGAACTTCTTAACCCAATTTCCATTCTTTGGGTTAATCTCCTACTTTCAAATTATGTCATGATATTATTATGTCATATCCTGTATTTGTACATTATTTATGTGTAATTGTAGTGAATACACATAATAGATCTATTTTATTTTAAAAATTATCTTTGTAAGGGAATTTCTTAACCCAACTTCCATTCTTTGGGTTAATCTCCTACTTTCAGATTATGTCATGATATTATTATGTTGTATATTGTATTTATACTTTCTTTATGTGTACATATAGTGAATACACATAATAGATATATTTTATTTAAAAATGATCTTTTTAAGGGACTTTGTCTCAATCTCCATTCATTGAGGCATATTTTGTTTTATACACAAATTTCTTTTATACAGTGTATAAACCCCTTTGACTTTTACGTTTATTCAAAAGGAATCTTTTTTATACGAAGCGTTTTACTAAACGACAAAAAGGGAATGTTTTTATTTCCGTACTTATGCGGCGACAACGACTTCTCCGCCGCCGTGACCATTATTTGAGTTTCGGCTTCCTCTACAAGCCATCATTTTTTTAATGAAAAATAAATACAAAGTTTTAACTTTCTTTTATTTTGGTATTAAAAATGGTTTTGAAAGCGTTTTTATCATATCAAAGTGTTGTATTGATATCTTGTGATTGAAATGTGGAAATGTTATGTTTCCTTTATGAATGTTTTATGTGATACGATTATGTTATGGTTTATGATATGTTTAAACCTATTCATATGAGGAATGCATTGGACTTAATAAGTGACGGGTGGAGCCCGCTATAGCTCCTCGATGCATCGGCAGGTCTCATGAGACAAACTAGTGTCTTGGCACAAGGCCTTGACAAAATCTTATTTGTGGTCTTGGCACGAGGCCTTGACTACGTGGTTATGATAGTCTGGCATTATGCATTCCATCATTATGAAAGTGGTTATTGATATTGCATGTGATTATTCGACCAGTAGAATATCCATGTGAAGAAGAGAATGGCATTATCTCATTTTACTTTTGCCATATTATGTTGAAGTTCATGTTTAAAAGGCTTTTGTTTTAGTTATACATTGCCTTAAATGTTAATGTTTATTTATGAAAGCTTCCGCAATATTGTTATCCTTACTGAGCATCTGAGCTCACCCCTTTCAATGTTTTAATATTTTCCAGGATGTGAAGAAGTATTTTATGAATGACCTGCAGGGATAGTCAGAAGAGGATATGAGTGTGGACTATGGAGACTTTGTTATTGTAGTTTTTCACTTTATGATGTAATGTAACGTTTACGAATGTATCTAGTGTTTCCAAGGCTACTAAACTAATCGGTCTTTCGAGACTTGATCTTTTGTGATCATGCCAATGTTACGAAGTGATGCACCGACTCTGGGTAGCTGGGGTCGGGGCGTTACATTGGTGGTTGATGTTCTACTTTATTACTGTTGTACTTTCTTTTCTCAGTTGTACTGTACTTTCAGTTGGGTTTGAATACTGGCCCATTTACTTTCCAGCTATTAGTTTTGTACTTAGTTTACATTGTGTTTACTGCAGCTTATGTACTATGTGGTGTTTGTTTTCTTATATAAAGGCAATGCTTTCTCTTTTATTGGGATTTAACATTTGGTGCTAGTCCCAAGCCCTTGGCCTATGTGAAGTGGGCTTGGGGTACTCATGGAACGGGCCCCAAGGATGGGTCGTGACACCCTCTTAATAATTAAATTGTTTTTAACTTAACTAAAATTATGAGTGAGTAATTAATGGTAACCTAATAACATAATTTTTAAAATAAAATAAATACGGGACTAAAAATTACTGGATGTGATTATTTATAATATTAAACATATTATCCTTGAAATATATATCTTTGGGGCTATTATAAATCTAAAAATAATTTGTAATAAAATAATATTTCAAGACTTTCCTAGTGTTCCCCTCCTTCCTCTTATAAATGGAAACCACATTTACCTACTTACTCACACCTCTCAAGCCCCTTGGAAAATCCATTTTCTACTAAAATATTATCGCAACATCCCCAAAATCATCCTAGTGGCCACCCATTTGGCCGAATGCCATCCTATGGAGACATATTGTAAAAATCAAAAGAATATACTCAAAATAGGTAATTAATTTATCATCTCTTTCAAAATTCATTTATTATTCTACTAAATCATGTTATGTTGTTTCTATAATAACATAATATTACTAGTATCATGTTTATGATGAGATTTTTTAATAATTATGGGAAAACACGGTACCTCCTTTTATCCATATTATGAATAACAATGTCACCATGCATGTGTGCGTATGCCTTACAGTCTCCATGTCGTGATGCCATTTTTATTCAAAAATACATAAATGATATGGATATAATGATTAGTATAATAGAATAAAAACATGACTATAACATGATAATTTTTATATATAATTAATACAATATTTAATTATATACTATTTAACAATTAAGCGAATGATATCGCCGCTCGTGCATACGTATGACCTATGGTATCCACGATGCGAAGTTGTTTATTCCACAAGAACATTATTAAAAACATGATTACATATATTAATGGAATGAATAAATATTTTTTATATTCTAATAATATCATTTTGTAAATTATATATCTATAAAATAATAATTGGATCATGAACTTATCTGACAAAACATCCATAATAACATAAAGTAGATAATATCTGAATTAAGAGTGACAATGAAATGTTACTAACAAACAGATGAAATATAATCATATATGATTTCATAAAAATTAATTTGATTCATGAATTATTAAATAACATAATATAAATCATTATAATGGAGGTTTAAATACAAACAAAGGATATCTGGTCTAAGGTAGGGGACAATTTATCAATCTTATTTTTATACAACATTGTTAAAATGATTGTATTTATCGAGGGCATATTTATCATCCATGTCACTATTTCATAATTTTTTGTTCAGAAAATGCTTAATATTCATCTATTAATGTTAAAAGTCATTTTTACCCTTTTTGGAATTTTACTACTTGGCCTGTAAAAAATATTTATTTAATTTACCATATTAGGTACTTTTTGACTTTTCTTAAAAAAAGTATGAGGAAAACGTTTTTGCAACTTATATGACATGGATAAATTATTATGCATTATTTCCATGAATCATACTCTACAAGATTTCATGATTATTTTATAATAAACTGGTTTCTTTTAAAATTTATTCCATTTTTTAGAAAAGAAAATGTTATTGAAAAACAAATGTTATTATCCTCAAGAATTATGTTCGAGTGTTTTATTAACATTATTTTCATTCTAAGATGACTCTTCTCAAATATTTTTATGTTTCTCTTGCTGTTATTACTATGGTTTGATTTTGAAAGTTATGTAAGTCATATTTTATATGGATTATGTTGTGATGTAATTATGTTTATGAAACGTTGTTTATTTATTAGGTTATGCAATGATGAATAATTTATGATTTTGTAGCACATTTAATAATGATTTCATTTTTAGATTTGTGGGACCTATATCTCCCACCAATGCATTAGGTAAGTATTTATATCTCATGAGATATAAATGAATGGAATGGAAATTACATATTGTTTAGTAATATAGGGATATAATGACATATAAACTCTGTTATGTATGGAGTTTGTCCGCTTTGAAGGTATTTGTTATAAGCCTTGAAAAATATGGAAATTATTTTCATTGATTATGAGTTTTCCACAAGTTCATTTTTTATTCCAATTCTATGTTATCATAGTTAACGTTCAATTATTATTTTTACCTTAGGAACATCTATGATTTATATCATGACTCAATATTTAGATATTAAATAGTTTTTTTCATGTTTTTTAAATTCATATGATCATGTATTATTTTAATACCCTTATTAGGAATCCTATATAAACCATTATTAAGTTTTAATTACGCTGGTTATAATGAAATAATTTTAGTATGGGTATTAAAGGAGATGATTTTATGGGAGATGTTGATGATCCTTCACAATTAGAAGAATATATTCAATGATATGAAAGGCCCTAAACTCTTACTGTCTGCATGTAGGAATTTGTAAATTGTAATGAATATTCATTTAAAATGATGTAATATTCATATAAGTTATAATTTCATTATTATATGGTGGTATAAAATTCTCATATTTTCATTTTATGAAATAATAGTTTTCTAAAGAATAAATCGTTCATATTAACCAACATATACCAGTAAAATATCCATAATAAAGGATTCCTATTAATTTGATGGAATTCCAAAACGCTCTATGACTCTTCTAATAGTCAAAATATATGAATTTCGTCAAAACAAAATTATTAAATGAAAATTACATAATTAAATCAATACTATTAAAATCTATGAATATTTAATAATCCTATAATACACATGGCTAATGTCAATAAAAGAATTCATTGGTTGAAAAAACGGATTCCTAACCGTGAATGAGAATAAATTGTAAATAAGGGATCTATCCATACGAACAATCTTTAGTTGATTAATATTTATTTTACCACATACATTATTTGGGAATCATCATAGGCCACCATTGAAACCCAACAGATTTACATGATAGATCCATGGGGGGGTATTTAATAAAAAATGATGTTGAATAGATGGAAAAATAAATATTCTGAGAGATATTATCAAAAAATATCAGGGAGTAAATAAAAAAAATCCACCCCTTGAGGATTTAAAAATTTTTCTTTCAAACCATCTAATTGTTATGATTTGATCATAGATTATGATGATGTCTTCTGTTTCATAAATTATATATTCTAAAACCTTAATTACCATATCAATTATGTTCAATAGTTGTTTGTTTTAGTAGAGAAATATCATTTTGATTAAAATTTCATGATTTTAACAAAACATTTATAATATTTCATCATAAATATTGTATATGATAAAATGGTATCTTCTGGATTGTTTTTAATATAATTTCATGTGAAAGTGTTCTACATGATATGAATCATTATCTGAATAAGAATTTCTATAAGAATAACGTATATCCAATGAAACATTAGATGGAAATTATTTCATTGATAATTGAATATTACATAAAATATAAATGTCTATAAATTTTGAATTAAAAATTAAATATCCTTAAAAAATTAAGGATTATGTAGAAAAAATTCCACCCCATTTCTATAAGAGTTATTAACTATAAGGAGATGATTAATATTATACTAAGATATATTTTTGATTTTATATAGATCACATAGTTGTTCAATTTATTATATTATAATCATTTAAAATTAAAATAATTGGTAAAAATTCCAAAAATTCAACCATTTAATATAATGAATATTAAAATAATATCTTATTTTTACGTGTGATTGTGGAGAAAATTGGGTCATATAAATATATTATTTTCTCAATAGTGATTTGGTGGATTCTTGGAAAAATATGTGGAAGTTTTTTAATTAATAAAAATTCGAGTTGCAGTAAAACTCATTCCAAATTCATGAGCGTATTTTTCTAATAGAAAACTTGAGCATAGAAACTTCTAGCTGTTAAATATTTAGATTTAGTTGTGTAAAATTCAACATTATTTTTTTAATACAATACCACAAAATTAAATCCCATCATTAGAAATGAACCATTCCATATGTACTTTTCCTATCCATTTTAAATCCACCCTATTCATTATATAAATACATTTTAGTACATAGTCATTTTAGGAAGAGAAAAATATAGCAAAATCTGAAGATCTTTTAAGATAACAAAAAATCATTTTAAATATTTTATTTCTAATTATTTCACATTTTCTTGATATATCACATATAAGAATATATAAAAAATTAATTATGGGAAACAATATATATGATAAAATATAATCCATTTAATATGATATTTTCTAGAATAATATTCCCTTATATTCATCTAGATCATTATTTTTTGATGTTCGTATATGGGAAATAATATATTAATCATTTTGATTGAAAAACATCTTAATAATTATTATCACTTTTTATAGATAAGAATGTCTATTCCTGTTTTTTAGATATTCAAAATCATAATAAATAAGTTGGTTAAACAATCATACTCATTTGGAACACATATTTCAAAATTTCCAAAAAGTAATCAGATATATATTTTTGAATTTTTCCAAATATAACATCATATATATAAATTTCATGAATTATTTTATCATTAAAACATTCTTAATAAAAAAATTCATAAAAATAATGTGAATAAAGTTCATTGGAAGAAAACCATATTTATTATGTCATAATAGGATCTTAAATAATTTTGAAGTCTACAAATTCCTTAATAAGTTTATAAACATGTTTTCGAAATAATGTATTTTCAAAACACTGAGGTTTTCTTACGTATATTTTCTCCCAAAGATATCTATTATGAATATCAAACATCACACCCACGACAAGAATTATGTATTTTGCAAAGGATAAAAGTGTATGAATTGATTTAAGTCATTTTACAAACAGAAAATTATTTTCAAAATCGATGTATTATTGTTTACTATAACCCTAACAAAAAATCCTCCTTTTTTTATTACTATAATAATTTTTTCATATTTGTTTTAGGAAAGACCCAAATTCAATCCTATCATTATAAGAAATTTTGGTTGTTGTACCACATACCAATCATTATTCCTCTTTAATTCATGTATATTATCACGCATTCCCCTTATCAAATCCTCATCACCTAAAGACTCATTGAATTTTTAGTATTAATTATAATATATATATACATAATTTTCACATTCAATTTAAATGTAACTTTAAGTTTTGACAGTTGGATATACTTCCTCAATTATTTTTTTAGTGGGACTAATTCTCTTGATTGACTGATTTCATATATTTTTTAATTATTATTTCAAAAAGTAGGTTTACTTTATTCTATATATGTACTACATCCAAAATAATATCAACAATTTCTCTTATATATAATGAATTTTCAAACATGAGTTACAAACGTGTTTTCAAAACATAATCTTTTGATAAAGTTCATTATTGGTTAAAAGCATATGGATAAACTTCATCGAACATAACATGCATAGTTTCCATCATATTTTTTATTCATTTTAAAATTATATTATAATAAATATTTTTTTTTAAATATAAAATTTTAATTCCTTTCCCATCATTTTTGTAAAAGTTTTGAAAATTTACATTAGTATTAAAATTTAACACATTACATTCAGTAACTCTAAAGTAAGAATATTTTGGTTATCTTCTTCTATATAACTCATAAAGTGTATTGTTATGAATTTATCATAGTGAAAGTAAAATTATAGAATAAAAAATATTACTAATAGAATCATAGAAAAAAATTATATCAATTAAGTATTCAATCATCATTGTTTTATTAAAATCCAAAATAGTTATATTTTTTCATTAAACTAGATAATTTTGTAGAGGAGTTCTACGTGATGTAATGTTGTGTCTAATTGATTTGTTATTAAAAAAAGCCTAAAAATAAATTCTTGTAATCCTACCACGTTGATATCTAGTAATTTAAACAAAATGTATTTTTTAATCATTTTAGTAATAGGCTATATAACATGTACAACACAAAAGGAATTATAACATTTCAATTAAAAAATTTACCAGCATATAACATTCTTAGTCATTAAATAATTCATACACTAGTGTTTGTATCCAATAATTATATTTTCTATTGAATAAATTAAATTAATTTTAATTACATCTAATTTTTCATAAATTGATACTTCACTAATATATTAAATCCTAGAATTATGTTTCTAACCATATTGAATAGGGTCACCAACATCACAAGAGTTAAACCTATGCTCTTGCAGATCTTTAAAAAGACTTGTAATATAATTCTTAGAAAATTTATACAATTAATATTTCATAATCCTCTATTCCAATACCATCATTTATCTTAAATTTCACATGAATAATGTAGATCGTGGATTCTATGATTGTACACATTTAATGTGTAATAATTTGTATGCCTATTAGTAGAAGGAATTAATTTACCTTCTAAATTGTGAACAAAAAATTTAGCATTCACTATGTTCACAAGATATCCATAATAAAATAGTTTAATTTTTCAGATGGAACATGCCTAAATCCTACAACATATAGAATATTATAATTAAAATATTAACCAAGGAATTTAATATAATCAATTTAATAAATTTATCTATGATAATTGTCTCCAAAATTAGTCCTTCAACCTTTCGTCTTTGTAATATTTTGAAATATCTTTTAATTAACAATCATATTTCATTGAACAAATTTATCCATGTGTCATATGTTTAGGATATTAACAATTATCATTTATCTTTATAGTAATGATATTTAATTTTTTGTGCCCACAAATTTTGGGGTCTATAATTATTTCAAATAATAAAATTTAGAATATGTTTCTATCCAATAATTTTTTTTAAAATCATCCTATTATTTATAAGTATTGGGATTATGAAAACCAAAATATTGAACTATATTGAAATAAATTTTCCGACACCCCATTAACATTTTATACAAATAGGATCAATTTTTGAAATAAATTTATTTGAGTATAAATGAGGTTTTTAAGTAAAATTACTCTAGAAGTATTTCTATGAAGTTTGAACTATCCTAATAGATTATAAATATTTTAATTCCTTGAAGTAAAATGTTGAATAATGATTTTGCAGAATAATATATTTTTTATTATGTTTCAGAAAAAAATTAACATCATTCATTTAGTTGGAATTAGATTATTTTGTTAAACTGTGTGGTAATATTAGATATTACTATAGAAAATTTTTAAATTCTAGTATTGGTATGTGGAAGCAATTTTTTTTCATAATCATAGTATTTATTAACTGTAGAAATTTTTTTTTCTAGAAATTTAACATATTTAACAATTTCTTAAAATGTAGGTGAACTATCATCATCATCCAACATAACAACATTTTATTATTTTGAAGATTTATAACTATATTCATTATGTTACTTTGATTATTTATCAATTATATCAATGATTTTATGTGATTCAGTGTATAAATTAACTATATATCTCATTTTTTTAATTAATTTATAATTACCACTACCTTTGATTAATGCATATGAATAACCATGAATAATAATCTATGTATATAATTCATTAAACAATTTATTACACTAAAAAACAAATTATCTCTAATGTATCATTCATAACACGCCAATATTTATAATTATTCCTATACTTATAATGAATGTTTTCATTCACAATAATTTTATTCATCCTTTTTTCATTCAATCAAATATCATTTTTAATTTCATCTATTTAATTTTTTTCTGATTCAGTAAATAATATCTCTATAAATTTTGAAGATTTAAAAAATTCTCAATAGCCTTACATTTCTTACCATTAATTGTAGCTATTAAATATATAAAAATACCAATAATTTTATTATTGTTAATTAAATATCTTTTCAAATTTCAAAAACTCTCTAGAATATGTGGAATAAATTCATACAAATATTTCTTTTTAGATGTTTTTTATCATTTATCATTTATATATTAGATTACCATTCCATTGAAATGGTTTTGAAAATATGTTCCATCAACTTTTCTTTTGATAAATTTTTATCTCTGAAAGTATTTATGTTGATTAAAATTTTAATGAAATGTTGATTCATTTGAGTAACTGATTCACCAGGTAATACATAAAAATAATGATATTATGAATGAAGAATAACTACTCTACTTTCCAAAACCATTGAAGTTCCAAAATGAGTATCTTCTAAATTTCAAAAATATTACTTGTTGTATCATAATAAGAAATATACATATATATATTTCTTTTCATATAACATTCCTATGTATTTTGAACACTATAATTTACCTGATATTATTTATTTTCTTATCAATAAAAATTTGTAACTTATTTATAAGGAAATTTAAAATTTCATCATAATATATTTATCAACTATAGTACATAAAATAAATGAATGCAATCTACCTCTAATTTATTCATAGATAGTTCCATTAATGTTTGATGGTCAACTAGGATTGGGATTTTCTAAATCCCAAATAGATAATCCTTACATTCTAAAGAAAAATACTTTTTACCAAAAAAGGTAATGTTATCAAGATATATATATATATATACACCTCTAATACAAAATATAGGATCATAAGAATATAAAAATATTCTGTAATAGGGGATTAATATTAGTCTATTAAATCCAAACTATCAATTCTCCCAATAAAATATTACTTATGAAATCCTATCAGAGATAATATTTCTTAGATATACTATATTACATCATAGTGAATCAAAACAAATTATAGTTCATAACAAAAATAAATAATTTTCAAAATATGATTAACAGAATATATGAAGATTTTGTAATAATGTAAAAAAACCATATAAAACCATTTCAAAGAACGGTACTCACATTCACCCAACATGATAAGAAAGTCTCCACACCTGACTGAATGTATCCATGATTATATAACCATAATAATTACTATCTTCCAATACATTGATTCCAAAAATCTACTTGTTTAGAAAAATATCTCTTTTTATTCATTAAATACATTAATCAATACTATTGGGCACATATGTATCTATCTATCCTAGTGATCCCTAAAACAAAGAATAGAATAATGACTATTAGAATAAAAAATCCTCATATAATCTTTAATGAAATCCACACATACATATAATTTATGGATACTCTATAAGGATTAAAACTAAGTTTCACTAAAAACGTGTTAAAAACCTAAATAGGTACATTAGAAAATATATTTTAATCATTTTTCCTCAAATTGATTTTTTAGTATTATTTTTAGGTGACCTTCCAATGGTCAGATTCATCAATTCAGAAGATCAACTTCCATTGTAACAGATAAACACAATCTCTTCAAGATGAGTTAGACATAACATCATTCTATATAATGGTAATTAGGTATATAACCATTTTAATTCCTTGATATTTTTCTTATTGTAATTATTATATACCTTATCAAATTGTAATTTTTTTCCTTTGTCCAATATGCATAGTAAAACATCATTTAGTTAATATTGTATGTATTTTTTTATTGGAATCTGTAAGATGGGATTAAAAGACTTTTGTTACATGGTCTTTGTTTGATGGACTTAGAATAAATATGTTCAATAGACTATATATTTTTGGCTTTTGAGAAGTGTGATCGATATAAATTTTAAGCCCCACTTATGAAATACTTTATATACATCCATCCATTTTTCAGTGTACACGTTTATCTGATGTACATGGTACTCATCCATTTGATATATTGGTTGTATTTAATTCCGATATAATTAGTTTTCTACATCAATTAAAACAGATAACATTCCAACAAAAACATTAAATCTATAAAGAAGGAAAATATTAGAAATGTCAAAAAATTTAAGAAATGAATTGCGGTTTTTTAAATGTATAATTAGAAACATGTATTTTGACTCCACAAATACACAATAATATATATACATATACATACATACATATATAAACAACAACATAATATATAAAATTATGAATATATGTAAATATATTTTTATATATAATAATAAATATAATTAAATAATTCATATATATATTAATATATTATATGTTCAGAAAATAAATAATCAAAATAAGAAAGACCTATATAATTTTAAAACCATCATTTGAATAAAAATAAAATCCTAGGAAATATTTCTTATAGAAGACAAAAATTTATAATAAATACATCTTAAATGATGCATACATTTAATCAAAAGAAATAAAATGAGGTTACGTGACCTTAAAACTATTTTAGAGGCCTTCTAGAAATTTTTTTCATGAAAAAAGGTTTTATGGGGATCCTCTATAGAAAATGACATTAATCTCATCATAGGATTTAATATGAAATGAAATAGTTCCTAAATAGACACATGGAAAAAGTATATGGTTTTTTAAATTTAATGTCCAACAATGATCTTTTCTTTGGGTATTTACAATTCTTTTATTAACTATAATAAAAATTTATTCAATTCGATCATGTATATTTACATAAGTATTAAATTAAAATATATTGTATCACATTAGTAACGAATATTTAATTAATAATTAATTTCCACTAAATATATAGTTTGTAATTATTTATATAGTTTCTTAAAAAAATCTATCAAATAATAAAAAATAAAAAATAATAATATTTTTTCAAATTATAAATAATAAATGAAAAATTATATTGAAAAATATATAATTAAAAATAAATAATTCTTAATCATTAATAATAAAAAATTAATTAAAATTTTCACCTATTATTTATTATGATTTTTTTTGTTTTATAAAATTGTAACTAATAATATTATGTAGACCCACATAAAATTGTTTTTGAAAACTATCACTAAAGGAACTATTTATTGTTATAAAAAATCATTTGATTTAATTGAAAAAACACATATTTGGACATATCCAAATTACTAGAGGAAAATAACTAATCTATATATCTTTTAATTTTTATGTAAATACACATAAACAACAATATTAGTGTTTACAAGTGTAGTATTTGGACGAAATACACATATCATATTGTGATGTTGTATGAGGGAATACATGGTAAAATATTCATTCCTTTTGAAGAAGTTTTATATATAGTCCTCTTTGGTCCAAGAGCTATGTGTAGTAGGAGATAAATTCACAATCATCCTCTATATCCCTTATTCACATGTAGGGTTGGAGTGTTACTACGTACATTAAATACAATCAAATAAAATATCATAATAGCGATGATAGATTAAATTATCATCACCACCCATACCATCCATCATTTCCCCATGTCGGGGATATAATTAGAACTATTCCACCATATATATCATGAATTAATGTTGATAATTTAGTTACTCATCTCCAACCATTTCTTAGGGAAATCTGAATCACCTAAACCCATAGAAACAAATTAGTAATTGTTAATAGTTATAGAGGATATTACCAGTATCAACATTGATCTGCGATGATTGAAGGATAATTCACATTTCATCACATTATATCCCAATTTATATGGTTTTTCATTGTTGATCATCGTCATAATGTTTTGTGAGGTATGGGTTTTCCATCAGTCTATGTGTTAGGGAAGCACAGTAACTTTTAGAAGGAAACACGTCATATTGAGACTAAAATATGGGCCCAATTGACTATTATTTTAATTAAATATTCCCAGTGATGTCTTGTGATTATGGAAATAGGATGATCCATTATAATTTATGGAGGTTTTTTGATCCGTATCCACTAGTTTTGTATAAAAATTTTTATATTCTACTTTAAATCTGATTAAGAATGGTAAAAAATGATTACCGAGTTTATGTTAATGCTTGGGGTGTCCTATGGGATCAAGGCTTGATATGATGAATAAAGTGTCCATATAGTGCATATATCATTATTGGTTCATGGTTCAAAGTAATCGTTTGATCTATCTATGATTTCATGGAGGACGGGTGAAAGATTTGAGAAATCATGAAAAGAGTGAGGCCAAACAATTCGTGATATGATAGAGCCACCCCGAATAGTCACCATATGATTTATCAAATAATCCAGACCAATTAGAAGGCCATGTGATTTAGAACCGTCATTGATAGAGGGGGTGTATGGTTAAAACATGGGATTCATCATTTTTTATCCAAACCATGACCCCAATTAAAAATGTGGTATTTTACTATTTTTCCCCATTGGGATTTATGAACCCCTACATGATTTTCTTCCCAATTTCTCTTACAAAATCAATGGCTGATGAAACCAATACCTCAAACACAACAAGGATTTATCTACTTCATTTTTAATCTATTTTTAGCATGATTGTGTTTGAATCAATGATCCAAGTGTCTCTAACACTTTTCATATATGTTTTTTTACAATATCAAAATGTAGTACCATTCTTCTCCCTATAAACCTCTAAAAGACTCTACATAAAACATATATCATGTTGATTCTCATTAGGTTATTTGAGTTAAAATTAAATTCTAATGTTAATATGAAATTAATATTTGGGATCAAGAATTTCTTTCTAACTTTTATATCCTATAGTGTTTATTACTATTATTGTGTATGTGCTAGTGAAATGTTGTTTTTTATTGCCTGTCACGACCCGCCTTCACCAAAACGAGTTTAGGGTCAGCAGATTTCAAGGACCTTCCTTATTTAAGTTGAGGGAGAGATAATGACCCCTGATACCTACCTTCAATAGGTCTCTGAGAGGTGACTAACACCAAGGGTATAGAATCTCATACAAAATGGCAGGCATTACCATTATTCTTTTAATAGGAATGGGAGATAGAATGGTAAATCCCAACAACACCAAAAGCGGAAAGTAAAAGTAAAGCCAAGAACCATTCCCAATGTATGTTACAAAAGTAAAAATCCAAAAAGTAGAAAGTTAATACAAGGGTAATGTACCAAAGAAAGAAAAACAGCAACTAAAACTACCACAAAGGTCCGAGATAGTATGGTCCCGTTCGATCCCCAAAGTCCTCATGGAATCCTGAAAGTAGTTATACATACATAGGGTGAGCATACAGGTATACTCAGTATATAAAAACCAAAGACTCTTGTGCACAAGTGGGAGAACGTGCTAAAGTCTCGTGAAAAGCAGACAACCAACACTATCAAGGAGTTCATCCATCCCACTCACCGGCCACACTGACCAAATAACGAAAGCAAGTAATATAAATAATAAGAGCACATCGATGTTTGGGTACCCCGCGCCACTTTCCCACTGATTGTTGAAGACATCATACGCATCGAACCAATCCCGCCATTCTCACCGCAGTCCCACTGCCACACCCCATCCACACACCTGGGCCACAACTATCACACGTAACCATGACTGCAAAGACCTATGCCAGAACAACCCCTGCCATGCCCAAAGACACCTAGGCTAGAAGATCCACTGACACGCCTGAAGACACCTGGGCCTCATCCCAAAGTTACTTTGGAACCTAACTGCCCACACACTCCTGGTCCATAACCACCACACTAACCCGCCCAAAGGTTCTTGGGATTATAATGGACCTCAGGCCATCACAGCCTACCCAAAGATACTTTGTCTATATGTGAAAGGGAGTAGAAAAGTAGAAAATAACCAGTCACTAATAATAGTGTTAGGAAAAACACCCTCCCCCATGAAATGGGTGTGTTCGGCACTATGTGCTCGTAATGGGTGGGGTGTGAATAAGAAACACAAAACTACATGTATATATATAGGTAACAAGAACTCTCCCACTTTTAGGTTCTTTATCCAGCCTAAGGAACACAAATAGCACTCACGTCCGTGTCACAACTCTCACCAACAAATCCAATTTGTACAATTGGTTTTCATGTTCAGTAGTGATGTTTATTTAAGTTCTGCACCTACTTGAGAAACTAGTAATCTAGGCACAAGTCCGAGAAAGAAAACAGTCAAGCATTAGCTACAACATCCACACCGGATTCTCTTGTAAATCCACAACAACCAAAGGAGACCCCAAGATATAGCCCCATGTCCAATATCTAAGAGCCAAAAGGTTTCTCAAAAATAGAGGATCCCACCCCAATTCGTTATATAAACAAGGTAACCTCCCGATCATTAAATTCACAACCACTGAATCCATAACAACATGGAATCTCATCCCCACCCACATCACCCATTAAACAACCCTGTGAAGGAAAATAACCAAACCACCACCACTATGTAGGCACATACCGATATTTACCGATTTATAAGATTTAACACACTCTATGATTTTCAAATTCGCTGTACTTTAACTGGGTTTATCACAGAAAGGAGTTTATCCTGGTGAATTGAATTTGTTTAGCCGAATATAAGTAATTAAACTATTTACATCTCACAGTAAGGGTTCACAACCACAAAAACAATCCATTTAACATCACCAGAGGAAAGTGTTCGTTAGCACACAGAGAAAGACCACCAACGACCATGATTTTCAGAAGGCATAATCCCGCACAATTCAGAAATCATAAAAAAATTCTGGAAGATCATAAATCAAGGTAGAATCATTGATCATAGACCCCCCATCATTATTAAGAGTCCATTAATTACCTTCATTAAGGTTCAGGTTTAGCCAATTATACAGAATCAAAAGCATGCCCAACCCGCATGATACACAAAAGGGAGAGATGAAGGAGAAATTCCCTACTTATTGATCAACGATCGATTCTGAGCCTAGGCACGGAATTCCATGGATAGCGATGCGGCTCGCATGAATGAAAAGTGGCTCAAAATGTACTCCTAGAACAGGGTGATCGAGAAAAAAAGAAAACCATGGGGAACCCTTTAGTTTATAAGGGTCGAGGACGGTTGAGATAATAACGTGTAACCGCATAAGGAGCGGGGGTTGTGGGTTGACCATGCGGCCCCACACATCATTAAGGGTCGAGAGGATTAAACCGACCCACACACCAGGTGAATTCATTAAATATTTAATTAAACAACATTTATGGGCATTACTGAGCTTTAAAATAGATCAAAATAGGTTTTAAAACCCAATTTACGCAAAAAGGAGCGCGACTGCAAAAAACCCATGGGGGTTAGGTGAGAGGCACCAGTTGTTGGGAGCTACCGGTAGGTGGAAGATACCGATATATCCGGCCACCATTTGGATGCAGCCACTTGTAGACCGAGCTATTGGTAGACAGAGCTACCAGTAGACCGAGCTACTGGTAGATAGAGCTACCAATAGGCTGCGGCTACCAGTTAACTGGGCTACCTATAGGCCTACTACCAGTAGGCTAAGGCCACCAGTAAGCCTACTGTTAGGTCAAACTCCACCGAGATTCCCAGACCAAAAAATCCAATTTGAGATTTTCACAAAGTAATAGACCCCAAAAACCCATGCCATTACATCAGATACCTCATAACTAATTCTCGTCCTTGAGAATCAAAACAACTCAGATGGAAATAGAGGGTCCGAACAACCAACTTGAAAGACACCACTTATGATTGAACCTCATTGTTAACTAATAACACCTCCCTATCATGAACCAGGAAATATACCATGCCAACTACCTAGCCATGTGTGTTAAGGATTCTCCTTCCCCATGTCAAGATATTATCTGCATTGGGCGGCACTAACTCACCCGCATAGGTTTGATCTCATCCACCTTAATGCGTCTTGATTAGGGGTCGGGTCCTACCCTCTATGTATCCATGACTTTTCACACACATTCCGAGGAACAAAATCCGCATACTTCAGAGCTTGGAAGACAAAATGTTATACTACAACAGGTAAAAACTGAACAGTATAAAACTCAAAACAACTCTAGGTATTGGGCACACATCTGTGCTTCCCTCTCTCATGTACAATCCTCAAGCCCACCATGTCTCCATAACACATGAACCAAGGGGATGGTTCGACCATGGAGCACCTTCTCCTCACGATCCTCGATCATCACTAGCCTTTCATCAAAAGTCACATCATCCTTGATGTCTACGTATCCCCAATCAAGGATGTGTGAATCATCGTGTAGGTAACGATGAATATGGGACACATGGAATACATCGTGTATCCTCAATAGAGGTGGTGGAAGTGCTAGCTGATATGCCACTTCAACGACCCGCCGCAACACTTTGAAGGGTCTGATGAACCTGGGAGAAAGCTTACTCCCCTTGCCAATCCTTCGTTGTCCATACCAAGGAGAGACCTTCAAGAACACATGGTCCCCAACCTCAAACTCCAAGGGCCTCTTCCTGGTATCATCATACGAATTCTGCCAGTCTTGGTCCACCTTCATCATTCCCCGTATAAGATGAACTTTCTCCGTCGTGCTCCGTACCACCTTTGGGCCAAGGATACCCGCCTCTCCGACTTTAGTCCAACACACAGGTGAGCGGCATGGACACCCGTAAAAGGATTCAAATAGGGCCATTCCAATGGTAGTGTGATGGCTATTGTTGTAGGAAAACTCTACTAGGTGCAAGTGTCGCACCCATGATCCTCCTGAGTCCAGAACACATGCCCGCAGTACATCCTCTAAGGTCTGGATGGTGCGCTCTGTCTGTCCAGCTGTCTAGGGGTGGAAAGCAGTGATAAGACGCAGTTGGGTTCCAAATGCATGCTACAATACTCTC
Organism: Viscum album; assembly: GCA_963277665.1. NCBI lineage: Eukaryota > Viridiplantae > Streptophyta > Magnoliopsida > Santalales > Viscaceae > Viscum > Viscum album. The sequence continues at coordinate 168,724,136 of OY728134.1, forward strand.
CAACTTGTGAGGTAAACCATGCATCCCTATCCGTGACTATAGTCCTCGGAAATCCATGCAATCGCACCACCTCATACACGTACCTTCGTGCCAAAGAATCCACTACACTCGACTCCCTGATCGCCAGAAAGTGAACCGATTTTGTCAACCGGTCCACTACCACCCAGATGACGTCATATCCCCCTTGGACCATGGTAATACCATGACAAAATTCATCAACATGTCATCTCACTTCCACTCGGGGACATCTAGAGACTGTAGTAGGCCGCCTGGAACTCAATGTTCAGCCTTCACTTGTTGACACACAAAGCACTTGGCCACAAACTATGCCCCTCCTTGCTTCACTTCGAGCCTCCAAAACAGTCTCTTCAGTCCCTGGTACATCTTTGAAACTCTTGGGTGTACCACTAGGGGTGATTTTTGGAACTCAATGAGATCATTTCCGCACATCACTTTTGGAACAAACAACCATCTCTGGAAAAGCATCTGATTCTGACCATCCTCCATCCACCCGTCCAGAGCATTCCTCTAGTCAACTCGGTCACGATCACTTCGTACCCTGTGTCTCCCCACTAAGACTCCTCCACTTGCTGCAACAGAGAAGATTGTATTGTCATCTGATACAGGCAATATCTACCGCTAGCCATCCTCGCATCTAGGTATAAGGTAGCCACCTCCTCCATCATCTTCAAGGTGTCTGCCGACTCTCAGACCACATTCTTCTATGATCTACTACTCAAGGAATCAGCCACTACATTCCACTTCCCTGAAGTATAGGAATACTCGATGTTGTAATCCTGGAGGAACTCCATCCACCTTTTTTCCCACAAGTTTAGGTCCCACTGGGAGAAGATATACCTCAAGCTTTTGTGATCTGTGAAGACCAAAAAGTGTTTTCCGATGAGGTAGTGCCACCATAACCATAGTGCAAAAACGACCACTACATGATCTAGGTAATGAGTGGCATAATTACGCTCATGAGGGCATAGCTGCTGAGACCCATAAGAGATCACCCCTTGTCGCTGGATCAACAAACATCCGAGGTCCTATCCTGAAGCATCACAGAACACCTCATTGGTCGCCCCTTCTTCTGGTAGCCTCATCACTGGGGCACCTACCAACTTCTCCTTCAGATAGCTGAAGGCTGCCTCACAATACTCACTCCACATGAATTTATGATACATCTTGGTCAATGCCGTCAAAGGGGCTACAAATCAGGAGAGGTTGGGTACGAACGTCCGATAGAAACCCGCCAGCCCGAGGAAACTGCGAACCTCTGCAACATTCTTGTGTGCTTCCCAAGAAACAACTGCCTCAACCGTTGATGGGTCCAATGCTCCCACTTTCTTGGACACAATGTGCCCAAGGATGTGCACTTCTCGCATCCAGAACTTGCATTTTGACAACTTACCATAGATCTGGTGTTGTCGGAGGACCTCTAAAACTGTCCTTAGGTGATCCCCGTCATCCTACTCTGGTCTTGAATAGACCATGATATTTTCGATGAACACAACTACGAACTGATCCAGGTACTTCATGAATATGGAGTTCATAAGCCCCATGAACATAGACATGCCATTCGTAAGACCGAAAGGCATTATTACGAACCCGAAGTGTCAATATCTGCACTTGAACATCGTCTTTATGATGTCACCCTATTTTACTCTCAAATGGTGATACCCAGACCATAGGTCGATCTTCAAGAATCACACTTCCCCTTTCAGCTGGTCGAAAAGATCATCTATCCTCAGAAGAGGGTAGCGATTATTGATTGTTACCTGATTCATCCTCTTGTAGTCTATGCACAACATGAGACCATCATCTGCCTTCTTGACGAACAAGACTAGAGCACCCCACGGTGACGCACTTGATCGAACATAACCTCTCTTAATCAGATAGTCAATTTGAATCTGCAACTCCCGTAGCTCTAAAGGATCCATCCGGTAAGGAGTCATCGAAATTGGATGAGCACCAGGCTGAAAGTCTATCCCAAACTCGATATTCCATCACGTGGGTAGATTCTTCACCTCCTCAGAGAAGACATCCTTAAACTCACAGACGTTCTCTGGCACCTCCACCATTTCAGCATCTTCTGACTCTACTGACAGCTCAGCTAACAAGGAGATGAGGGGTTCCTCTCTCCTACCACCCTTCTGGCTGCTCTGCTCGCCAGTGATGGTAACACGCCGGACGCACAAGTCTGAGAACACAACCCTTGCTCGGAATCAGTTGATGACGGCACACATATAGAACAGTAAGTCGATGCATAGGATGACATCGTAAGGCTGTATCTATAGTAGAAGAAGATCTCTAACTGATTGATATGTCCCTATCCTCAGTCTACATCCTTGAAAAACAAATAACATGTCGGTCTAACCTCAGACTAGTGTGATTAGCACAAAGGGAACATGATGTCTCTCGATGTATAGTCCCAAAGCGAGGTCTAGACTGGGTGGAAGGAAGGAGTGCAAAGCTCCGGTATCAAATAGGGCATAAGTAAGGGTGCTAAACAAACTGATCTTACCTCAAATAACCTTCGGCCTTATAGGAACTGCTACCTCCGTGGCGTGTAACTATACACGCCCATATCCTCTTCCCCTCGGTTGTTGGACACCTCCCATACCATGCCTCGGTCGAGGTCCCTGAGGATCACACTAATGTCGGCCTCCTCCTCCAACGTCTGCCCTCAGAGGAGCCGGAGATTGCTGCCCCTACTGCTGCTGTTGGAAAGGCCTGGCTGGAAGTTGCTACTGGAGTGGGTGCTGGGGCTATCCACCGCCTCCATACTGTACTCGGTCTGGGCACTGACTCCAGAGATGTCTGTAGCTCCAACAAACAAAGCACCACAGTCCTGGGCCCAATGGAAAAGGGCGAGGACCAGGGGACTAGAACTGAAACTGCTGCAGCCTGCTCTGTGTTGGTCGGAACCTGGAGGGTCCTGATGCTGGAGGCCTGGTGCTGATGACCTTCCCCTTTGATGATCCCAGCTGGATCCCCTCTCGTGTCACTCCTCCTATAGCTTGCATCCTCTCCACCACTTTGACCTTCTTCTGGACCTCCAAGTACGTCGGCGGGGTAAAGGGGGTAACAACATACTGGAGGGAAGGTCGGAGCACCTCATCCAAATGTCTTCTCAAGACTCCTTGTTGGGAAAGAGGTCCAGAGCAAAGTGGAGGAGATCCTTGAACTTTATCCCTAGGTAAAGAGTCCATCGCTGACATGCCGCTCCCCGTAGAAGAGAGGAATTATATCTGGAACTCCTTTTAGAAATTAGCCCATGCCACCTCAGCCTATCTCCTCTCCCCCAGGTAAAGAGTCCATCGCTGACATGCCGCTCCCCGCATCTGGCTGACGGCCAGAGGAACCCAGTACTCTGTTGAAGCCTAGATCAAGCTGATGGCTATCACCAGCTCTTCTAGCCAGCTCTCTGTCTTCATGTCAGAGGTGTTTCCCTCATACTTCAAGAGGGTCTGTCGCTGGAAGGCCTGAAGAGTCCTCTGCCACTGGTCGTCCTCTGCCTCTCGATCAGCTCTCTGCCGATCAGCTAAGTTAGTCGCCAGGGCCTTGATCTCCCGCACCAAATGTGTTCACCTCCCAGGTTCCATAGCTACAAGGTAAATATGGAATGCCTAATCCCATGTAGTGCATAATATTGTTCTTAAAATTTCTTAAATTTTTTATTGATTCCAAATCCTAAAATTCCCCAGAAACACGAGAACATAAGTCATTAGGATGTATGTACCTTTCCTAGGGTCTCTCTACCCTGCAATCAGTATGGCCTTACTTGGTCATTCGGTAGGTCTAGAGTCCTCACATCGGATCACGGGGGGCCCTAAAATCCCACGTCCTAGCCGGCCTTCCCTAGCCTAATTCACGCACCAAGGTCACCCAACATTGTTGTCCTACCATCCCATGCAATCCTCACCGTGCCTATCTCCAGTCTCCTTCCTATCTATCAAACCTCCTCTGATACCATTCTATCATGACCCGCCTTCACCAAAAGGAGGGAAGGGTCAGCAGATTGGCAGCCCTTCCTTCATTATGTTGAAGGAAGATAATGACCCCCGAGACCCGCCTTCAATAGGTCCCAAAGTTGCGACTTGCACCAAGGGTATAGAATCACACACTAAATGGAAGGCATTACCCTTTTTCTTTTAATAGGATCCGGAGATATAATGATAAATCCCAACAAATCCAAAAGATGAAAGTAAAAGTAAATCCATGAACCATTCCCAAAGCATGTTACAAAAGTAAAAATCGATAAAGTAGAAAGTGACTACAAGGGTAAAGTACCAATGAAATAAAAATCGTAACTAAAAATACCCCAACGGTCCAACCTAGTATGGTCCCTCACGATCCCTGAAGTCCTCCTAGAAACCAAAATGCAGTTTTATATATGTAGGATGAGCATATAGGTACAGTCAGTAGAGAAAACCAAAGAATCTCCTGCACAAGTGGGGGAACGTGCTAAAGTCTTGTGAGAAGCAGACAACCAACACTATCAAGGAGTTAATATATCCCACTCACCTGCCACACTCACCAAATAATGCATGAAAGGAATATATATATAATAAGATCACATCGATGTTTGGGTACCCCACACAACATTTCCACTGGTTATTGAAGACATCCTACGCATCGAACCAATCCCGCCATTCTCACCACAGTCTAACTACCACACCCTACCCACACACACCTGGGTCACAACCTCACGCAGTCCCACTGCCAAACCCCGCTTGCACACACCTGTGCCACAACTATCACACATAACCATGCCTACAAACACCTAGGCCAGAACAACCACCGCCACGCCAGAAGACACCTGGGATAGAAGATCCACTGCCACACCCAAAGACACCTGGGCCTCATACCAATGATACTTAGGAAACTACATGCCCGCACACACATGGGCCATAACCACCACACTACCCCACCCGAAGGTTCTTGGGCTAATAATGGACCTCAGGCCATCATAGCCTACCCCAAGATATTTGGGCTATCCGGGAAAGGGAGTAGAAAAGGAGCTAATAACCAACCACTAATAATAGTGTTAGGAAAAACATCCCCCCCCCCCCATGAAATGGAGGTGTTCGGCACTAAGTGATCAACATGGGTGGGGCGCGAATAAGAAAAAAAATACTACAAATATATATATAGGTAACAATCAATCTCCCATGTTTAGGTTTTTCAGCCAACCTATGGAACTCAAACATCACTCAACTCTGAGTCACAACTCTTGCCAACAAAACCCATTTGTCCCATTCATTTCCATTATCTGTAGTGACGTTTAATTATTTGCACCTACTTGGGAAAATAGTAAGAATAGGCAAAAGTCCAGGAAAACAAACATTCAGGCATTAACTACAACATCCAAACCTGGTTCTCTTGAAAATCCACAACAACCAATGGAGACCCCAAGATATAGCTCCATGTCCAATATCCCGGAGCCAAAAGGTTTCTCAACAACAGAGGATCCCACCCCAATTCGTGATATAAACATGGTAACCACCCAGTCATAAAATTCACAACCACTGAATCTATAACTATAGGGAATCCCATCCCCACCCACATAACCAAGTAAACGACCCGTGAAAGAAAACAAACAAACCACCACCACTAAGTAATCCCATTCCAGTATTTTCAAATTTATTTGATTTAACACAGTCCACAATTTTCAAATTCATTGTACATTAACCAGGGTTATCACAGAAAGGAGTTGATCCTGGTGCTTTCAATTTTGTTAGCTGAATATACGTAATTAACCAATGTACTTCTCATAGTAAGGGTTCACAACCACCAAAACAATCCATTTAACATAACCAGATTCAAGGGTTCATTAGTACACAGAGAAAGACCACCAACAACCATGATTTTTAGAAGGTGTAATCCCACACAATTCATTAATCATAAAAAAATTTAGGAAGATCATAAATCAAGGCAGAATCATCGATCACACCCCCCCTTCATTATTAAGAGTCCATTCATTATCTTCATTAAGGTTTGGGTTTATCCAATTATACAGAATCAAAAGCTTGCCCACCCCGCATGATACACAAAAGGGTGAGACGAAGGAAAAATTTCCAACTCGTTGATCAATGATTGATAATGAGCCTGGGCGTGGAATTCCACAGACAGCGATGAGGCTCTCCTAGACAAAAAGCAGCCTGAAAGGTACTCCTAGAATATGGTGATTGAAAAAAAACACACATGGGGAACCCATTAGTTTATAAGGGATAGGGACGGTTGAGATAAGAATGTGAAACCACATAAGGAATGGGGGTCGTGGGTTGACCACGCGGCCCCACACGTCATTAAGGGTCGATCAATTTAAACCAAACCAAACACCAGATTAATTTATTAAATACTTAATTAAACTAAATTTATTGGCATTACTGGGCTTTAAAACAGGTCAAAAGAGTTTCTAATAACCAATTTTCTCAAAAATAAGCGTGACAAGAAAAAAACCCATGGGGGTAGGTTAGAGCCACCCGTATTTGGGAGCTACTGGTGGCTGACAACTACCGGTAGCTCTCGGCTATCGGTAGACCGAGCTACCGGTAAACAGAGCTACCAGTATGCTATGGCTACCAGTAGACCATGCTACTGGTAGGCCTTCTACCGATAGGATAAGGCTACCGGTAGGAATACCATTAGGCCAATCTCGACTGAGATTCCCAGACTAGAAAACCCAATTTGAGATTTTCACAAAGTAATGGACCCCAAAAACCCGATCCATTACATTGCTTGTTTGGAATTACTTATTAGAGATTTGAAATTGATTGGTTAAATGTTCAATTGAATTCCTCATGATACTAATGGGATCCGTTGAGGGTTATTTGGATAGTGTTAAGGGCCACCTATGGTGTGTGACACTTCATAATCATGGTAGATAAAATGTGATTTGTATAATTGAATTATTATGACATAGAGCTATTGATAAATGTTTTGACATGTTATTGTACTAATAGAATGAAACTATTGGTATTTTTTCCTAATTTATAACATGTTATAAGGGGGTGTTTTGTATAATGTAAATGGGCATAATGAGTTATTGAATTTAAATGGTAATTTTTCATATTGGTAGCAGCATGTTAATAATATATTTTTTATTTTCACATAAGGTATGTAAATGAAATTTTGTAATTGGTTTAAGGCATGATGAAGGATTATGAGTTGAATGAACTATTAATTTAAATTATGAATGGGTTAAATGGTGATGGTTTATCTTTGGTAAATGTGTTATGGATAAATAATAATGTGGACATTTATTGGAGGTATGTCTGCTATTGACATGAAGTTCCACACCCACAGGTTGGGATAGAAAGAGGCTTTAAATCCCACACCTTTAGTGCATGGGATAAAGAGTCACACAAAGGATCTATTACACTAATTAATGTATTTTATGGGACAACATGTTTAGAAGAAACATGGTATGTATTAATTAATAGTTTTTTAATGTTCTCCCAAATGATATAGGTATCAAGACTATTCCCTTATATATATTTGTTGAATGACATGGGCTGCATTTTTGTTGATGAAAGGATGAAAAAATGGAACAATTAATGAATGTCCATATTTTAAATCATGTTATTTACTAATAGCATGATTAACTCATGTTTATAAGACCATTTATTATGCATATACACACAATATATATTTATAATTTTTTGAAAATTATTGGTTATGGACAAATGATTTGTACTCACACCCTGTATGGTCTACCATTAGGTACCCATGTAAACTTCACGGTTGTTGATCAAGAAAATGTGAAAGAATATATGATATATGGTTGATTTGGTCATGGGATGTTCATTAATGATTTGAAAAGGCAAAATGATTGGTCACATTTATGGTATTCTTCATCTTTTCCACATTTTAGTTCTTCCTTACACATTTCAATACATTACATAACATTACATATTTACATTTTGGTTGTGGGCCTATACACAATTTTGGAAAATTTTATGGAATTCATCTAAATTGGTCATATTGATTAGTTTATTTGTTGTTTTTACCTATTGTGTCCTAATATGATAATGATGGTTTAGTCGCCGCATGTAATACATTAGTACTTCACTGAATCCTTTTGTATATGGGTAGGTGCATAAGTGGTTTTTGGGTGACCCATTTTGGGGAACCATAAATAGTGTCTATTGAGTTCATTGTATTAAAATTGAATTGTAAAAACTATTACTCATATGTTTGGTTCAAAATAAATTATGAGGGAGAATAATAAAGAATTATGGAATTCATATATTAGAGAATTGCGAATTTAAATTTCATATCTTCAATCGTAATTCAGTCGAAAAGTGTAGATATTAACTTAAATCATTAGTAACTTTATAACACCGTGAATGTAATACAATTGTTATAAATTTTCCTAGATGACACAATGAAAATTTTTTATACATCATATTATCATGTGAGTCCATTAACATACAATAATGTAATATTCTTTACCCCAACATACCAAAATATTATCTTCCCTAATTTTTACATTTTTATTAGGAACCTCATCATTGACTAATAATTTCAATATGATTATATATTTTTTATGATGTTAATTTGATAATGATTCATAAAATTATTATATTTATGGACCCTGTTTATTCTCCATGTTCCTTGACATCATCACCCCATGAATTATTTCTTCTTCTAGGAGAAACGTATCGAAATGATACATGATTCCCTTTTTACAACCTACTCATCTGAAACCAAATCCCATATGATTATGTATGCCAAGGTTATAGTGGTATAATCCATTTAGAACATCACATATTATGCTATACTCAAATATAAAGAATCTCATGTAAAATCAATATGTGAAAACAATTACAAGCACATCATGTCCCCTTTATATATGAGTAGTTTCGTTGAATACTAATGTAAAAGAGAACAAAATATGATATTTCAGTGTTAATTTTTAAATATTATTGTCAATTAATTCTTTGATTGAACACCTTGAAACATCATAAAATATAAGAGTCAAAATTTATTTAAAAAGTTTCTGAAATATCAATACAAACTATGTTTATCAGACATTATGTAAATCGATGATATAATCAAACATTTACACATTGATTATTTTATCACTAAACAACCATCTTAGCCACATCGGATTAAATTAACTATTGGAAAATCATGAAATATAATAAATACATTTATCTGATAAAACATCATTACAAAAAAATTCACCAAATAAAACTCAATATTATGTTCATTCATAAAATTATAGTACAGATAAAGAATATTTCCAGTGGCTAATAAACATTACAACAAGGATCGACTTATGGAACATATCTGATGATTCATAATGAATCATTTTATTGACTCAGTATGATGTATTTATAAAATTCCATACTATGAACTCTATCTGATGACAATTCTCAAATACCTATGTTGGATACATCAATTTTTTAAAGAATCTATACAATGCCATTATTATAAAACATATCCCAGCTTGTTTTTATTGGAATATTATATCTTATTGTCTTATATAATCATCTTTATTTTAAAATATCATAATAATTTTTCAAATTTATTATTATTATTCTATCAAATGAAATTTCGTAAATAGTTATACCTAATCCCATTTTATGGAATCATCTATATACTTCCATTATGAGGCCAATATTTTCTCATGAAAATCAATTAAAAACCACTGTGAAATGATATTCAAATGTTTCCAATAACTATTGAGAATATTTAATGGTTTTACTATAAAAACATAAAATTAATACCAATAACAAAATGTACCTCCACAAATTCTTCTCCACATAGAGATCTTAAATCAATACAAAAATACCGCAAACCACTCCTTTTTGGAATAATAAAAAAGGATTAGTACATTAAATATCCATGATGTTTGGAATAACAAACAAAACAATAAATTAACTAGTTTATCTTTATTTCATAAAGGAATTCCATAAATTTAATCAATCAATTTCAACCAAAACCACAAGGAATATTGATATTTGATTCACGATGAAAACATCACCAAGAATAATTTGATATTTGTTTAGCAGAATTCATCTAATGGGTCATGGAATATATTAAAAGGGTAATTTTTTCCATCATATATTTGATTTTATTGATTTGATCAACATATTATGACTACCTCGAACTGCTGGCCTTTTTGGTCTCATCCTTGAAAACATTTTCTCATAACATTATATGTAAAATGTTTTAATGGAAACATCATAATGATCATAAAAATTGTGTATCACCAAAATATCATTTCCCTATTTAATAAAAATTATAATTACCTCAAAAATCATATTAATATTTTTAAATCCTCAAACAAATAGTAACATTGATGTATATAATATATTTGTCATTGAATATAATCGAGTTATTTCATGGGAAACGTAACATCTTATATTCTTATAAAATATGAATTATTTGAAAATTGTTTTCTTAATAATCTAATCACCCATGCTATATCATTGTCATTATTACGATTGGATTCTCTAACAAAAATTAAAAAATTATATTCAGTATATACTATTTTAAACATTGAAATAAAATAAAACATTCTATTTAAAATGATTTAAATCATATAAAACTCACATAAAATGTGTGACCATTAATATACTCATTTTTTTGGAAATACAATAAATCTTCTATTAGAATGAAAATATAATTATGTATGATTATTATATATCATTAAATTCTTTTATTCAACATGCTTTTATTTTCCAATAATCGAAACCGTCATTTTATATTATCCCATCCAATTTAAAAATAAAGGAAATGTTCATGAAAATATTGTATCATTTATTTTTTACATATTATGAAATACATCATTTAATTTTATTTATATGTGATCAATGATAAATAATACCATATTTTTCCCGGTACATCCTTCTTTGAGTTTTTCATTTAATGTCTTTTATTTTGGGTTTCATTTATATTTATAAATTTGAGGATGTGTATTATTTAGGGATGAATATTATATTATTAGTAAAATGACCAAATATTTAGGTATGTCTATTTATTTTTAATTAATGGAGTCTATGAATAAATGTATTAAATGGCCATCTACATGTTTTTAGAGTTTTTAAGGATTTATAGGTTGTTCAGAACATTAATAGAAGATTGTATGAAAACTACTTGACAAAAAATTACATGATAAGAACATGTTACATGATGTGTTGATGCTTCTAGAATCAAGTCATTAATTGTTTCATGATTTAAAGTGATTAGGCATCATGATCCTAATTCAAATTATATATATATTTTTTGGGATAAATTTAAACCTGATGCAATTTTTTTTTGATGCAATGTAAAAATTAAGAAATTCTCAATGTGAAAGGATTACAAATCTTGCATGCCTTAAACCCTGTAGTTTGAAGTTGGTAGAATGTATGATTATTTAATTTTCTATTGTGTATCATTATATTCATGACCATATATTGTTTTTTAGATGACTTTAGATCCTTATTTTTCAATTATGGATTCCTTGATTACATATCAGATCTATGTTGAGTTTTTTGGTTAGGTATCTATTCCCTTTGGTTATTCCTTATTTTAATGGTGGAAATATTTTTAACCTTTCTAGGGTTTTGTGGTTTTGTTATTTACATGGCCAGATCTAGGATCCTCTTATGATCTTATGTTCCTTCCTCTTTGTTGGTGTTTGAAGATGGATGTGAAACATTTCTCACCAGATAATTCTAGGGGGGCTGAACCAAACACAATGACCTTTTTAATATTTAATTGTATGAAATATTTAGATTGATGTAATATATAATTAACTTCAATAAATTATTTTATTTATGGTGAATACTATAACTAAATATTGATTGGATTCATCTAGAGTCAATGGTTGGTGCGAACTGGCTATTGGTTCTCGACTGGGTGATAAAAACATTGAGTAATAAGAGCATGGATAATGTTATAATGGTTGATTAGAGTGAAATGAAACAATATTTATTGATTTATATTAATTACCTATGTAATAACATAGATCATATTGATATGAATTCAATGCATTTTACAGAAAAGTGAATATGAAATTTAGAGGCAAATGAAAATATTAATAATTAACAAATGATATTTATGATGGGATATGATGATATCCATAATGGTATGAATTTTTGAGTAAATATTATAATGATATTATATAGGGATATTCCATGTGATGTTGGAATTCATAAAACATAGGATTCATCCAGTGATACATACTAAAATGCAATATATAGAGAATTTCTTAAAAGACGTAATTTTTATACAGTAGAATCTTCCTTTTAGAACATGGTAATATGATTATATGGTGGTTGTGTCCCATTATTACATGTAATAATCTATTATATATAGTGAAATGATCAAGGGATTAAATGTTTATATATTTATCTCAACCTCGTTATTTGATAATTCTATGTTATACGTATATTCTTGGAGTGATTTTGTTACATGCTCATCAAAATTATAACATTGTGAAAAATAAGATGGAATGATGTATTATATTAAATGGATAATTATTTCAATTTTTTTTTCATTTTATTGAAATAACTATTAATAAACAAAATAATTTATAAATGATGGTGTTGACCTTCTATGATTCATTCAGGCCTTAATTTTGAACTAGAGATGATTTCATGGATACAGTTTTGTAACTTGTAAAAGGATATTTTTATTGATTATATTGATTCTTCTTAGATGGGATAGAGTTTTTCAAAGGGCCTAACGCGGGGACTAGTAAACAAGGTATTTTTGGATTACATATTTTCACATGATACTTGGGTTTTTTTTTGTTTTCAATTTTTTTAGATAAATATATGAATTTCATTACTTGATTTTATCATTAGTAATTGGATCATCCTTTTGTTTTCCCATTTTTATGATATACTTTTTAGTTGTTTCTTGATTAATATGATATTCACTATTATGGACATTTTTTACTCTTTTACAGACTATATTAGTGGGTATAGTATCCCCAATATACTTATCACACCATATCATCAAGTAAGAAACATATGGAATATGTGGAGGTGAGCTTCAGGTCTACTTACCAACCCATTTTTCCCAGTGAGAGAGTTTCGAACTAGGAGATGTATAAAGCAGTATCAGAGGGAGGTATTTAATTTATGTTAAATTAAAATTTATTAATAGTATAAGGATATGACGAGGTTTATGTATATATTAATAATCATATTCCTTAGAGTATCTAATCCATGTTCTTGATAAATATCACGTGAATAGGGTTTTAATTGTTGTTTAAAATTTTATGTTACTATTGTTGATGTTATTTCGCCATGTGTGATTCCCATTTTGTGTTGTGTTATTATTTTTTATGATATCTTTTCTTTATATTTCCACTCATGGTCCATTTATGTAATGATATGAGTAAGCGTATATCATAATAGGCATGTTGGGATACAAATTTGTATGTATTTTTCACGATAGGGACACATCTATTGCACTTGTTATATACATAAATACATGAACGTTAAAAGGATATAAATAATATAATTGAAAATTTAAATTAAATGAAATGTTATTTGATACTAAAAAAAATGTATTCCCAGTTTATAGAGACCCAATGTTGTGGTTCTCAATTGTTTTATCCAATTGAGTTTGAATTTTTTCGAAAATATTATAAGGGGTGGGTTTTCCTTTCAGAGACAACTCATAATCATAATCATCATTAATATGGGAACCAAGAGAGTGGAAATCAGCACAATCCTAACATTAGTATACTAGATCATCCTATGGATCTTAAGGATCATATGGATGATCACCATCACAACAACATCTTGATGATCACATGATCCACATAAAAGAAGACTGTTATTGTCATGGCTTCAATTTCCCAGCTAAAAAGAGTGTTTCATAAATACCATATGTTATTGTTCACTATTGAGGTATCCCCCAAGAAGTTGATTTCAAGATCAATTCATTATTTATGATATTCAATCAAATTGTGAACCCAATATATAATAGGGTGTGGATTGTTTGATATATTCATTGTGGAACAACTATGCATTTGTTGGATATTCTAAAGAATGATGTCCAGTAGGAGAATATGTAGAAGAATAATAATAAGAATGATATTTTGATCCACTTATATACAACAAAATTGTGGTTTGAGAATGATATTTAGTTCATGCACTAGACAGAGAAGGGATTGTTCGTGATGGAATTCAATGTCTTTTTTTCCACCCACAATCACTTATCACCATCATTAATTGATGAGGATATATCCAAGTTGATTCCATTAAATGATTTGTGTAACTATGCTATCAGGTAATAATTTATTTTCTTGGATGATTATCTTTTCATATGTTTATAATCATGCACTCATCACATAAGGGAATGTCATAGATACCCCTACTGAGGACCAATATTTTTTAAAATGCCAAAACTAGAATATGTTCATCATGTAATAAGAAGAACTGCTATAATAGTTCTTACCATGATTATAGTGGGAATAGAAATCATGGGTGTGGGATGAAGTCATTGGACAATTTTCTATTACAGCTCTATTAGTTTTAAATGATAGGCTAAAAGAAACCTGAATGTTCATTCTTTACTTTAGAGTGAAATGTGCATGGTAGTACATTCCATCATCAGATGTTATATCTAAAATTATTATAGTAATGTCATGTTAAGGGATCAAGATTGGTAGAAGATTCCAGGAAGGACTAGTATACTCTTATGTAGATTGGTATATGGTGTTCCACATGACATTTAGGTCATGGAAGGGAATGTAGTACCCCAGTGAATGAATGTCAATATATGGCAGAGGGAATAACATAGGGGAGTCTTTCATGAGCCCTTTAAAGTGGAAATAATTAGTTTCATGATATAGAGACTACATATATTATTGATGATATAGGATCATATACTATTATATGTATTATTCTTGTACCATATAGCTTTTTTAACACAATGAAAATGCAACCCATTTTGTGTTCTATTTTTTAAAATTGGATGGGACTGGCTGTGGAAATTTTTTATTGTTCAATGACCATAGACACACCTTTTTGATGGAACATATGGAATATAAAACAATTAATGGTGTGTTATCTATATATATATATAGTAATTATTTCTTATGGGAATCATTTGAGGTGGAAATTACTAGTTTTGATGTAATAAATTTTATGGATTAGTTAGTCAAAAACCATTAGCATATTGACTATTTACATAGTAGAGTTAAAATTTTTACTCTATAATGATGAAACTATTTTCACTAGGGTGAGTGGGATCCTTAGGCTAGCTATAATTGACCGGTTCTGGGCATATAAAACTGTATCACTATGCTTATAACAAACAAAAATTTAGATTATAGTTGAATTTGGCATGATTATATCCCACTAGTGAAAGAATATTTTTTGATGAATTTCTTGGAATGCTCAATAGATTTCATCTCAACCAGGATATTTAGTTCCGAATTGTGTCAGATTCGGGAACTAATACAGTTTCAATATCTCCTTATTGAATGGCACTAGTTGAGGTTCGGGAGTTGAATGTTCTATTGGAAGATCTAGAAGCTAAGGTATCACATGGCCCCGTACATATATATGTGGTTCCCAATTTCATTTCACTAAAAAGGATTATGTTTAATTTCTCTTATGGGTGTATTGTTATAGATTGAACAAGATGACGATTAATAATTGATATCTTTATATCTGCATCGATGATCTAAAAGATAAGCTGAGAGTATATACCATCTTCTACAATAACTATATAGGATCAAAATACTACCAGTTGATGGTGAGACCATCATGCATATCTCATACTTCTTTTAGGATATGGTATGGGTTTTATGTGTTTGCATTTATGTCATTTGGTTTGACAAACACATTAGATACAATCATGCCTATATAGAATAATATAATTATTCCTTTTAGGGATTTTTTTTTGGATTTTTTACAATAAAATCTTTGTTTACTCTTAGTCAAAATATCATAATGACAAATATATGTCCATCATACTTATTACAATGTGATTTCATTATCATTACAACATGTTAACCATATGTAATTTTTGTACTGATAAAGTGTTGTTCACAGTCCATGTCATCTAATAAGAAAGAGTGTAAATGAGCGTAGTGAATTTGTTTCCATGGTTTCTTTGATCAGACCAAGGAATGTATTATATAATCCTAGTTTTCTATGTTTATATATTAGTTATTTTACTTATATCTAGAATTATCCCATCTCGTGGCATGGATTCCATGGATATCCAGGAAAAAATTATCATTTGTTTTGTCTGATGCCTTAGAGAGATATTTTTAGAATCTAAAGAGTAGTCTAACATAAACAAAGATCCTTACATTACATATATTGTGAACCTAATATACATTGTATTTTTATTCATATGGGGTTATTAATAGTTAAATTTTGATACAATAGGTTGTAGTATTTTCATATGGCTCCATACATCTAATACCACATGGGGGGAATCACACAATCATTCAATACAGTTAATTGTGTTCGTACATTACCTTTGATGTTGGAGACAAAATATTTTCGGTGAGACCTCCATATTCTACAAATAACAAAAGATCCATAGGTATATATTTTCTCAGTGGGACTTGAACATTTCGTAGAGGTGGTGGGTCATCTATTTGACGTCTTTTGACAAGGAGATAGTTTTTACACCCAGTAAAGGCACCATCATCACAAAAACCATGTCTTTGAAGATGAATACATAGTAAGTTCATGAGTAATGTTATGAGTTGTGGATGATGGAACTTATTGATGTCATTCATTTAGATATTCCAGACTCTGAATGATAAGTAGCTATAATTTCTTCAACTATTATACTTGATCATTCACACTAATCAAAAAAAGAAGTTATATTATCTTGACGGCTTAGTTCATAGAGAGAGAATATATATTGTGGATAAACCATCTAGTTTTTCTCTCGTTTGAGATTGTTCTATTATTTTGATGGATGTCTGTGGGTTTATATGTTCTTTAATTAGCAGTTGATGAGAGTACTACAGGCGTCTTGATGGGAGGTACTTCTTATTTTTACAAGGAATTATAGTGATTTTTGAATAATTATTTGTGTTTAGGAATGATGAAGGAGGATGGGGGCTTACTGTTGAGATTTTTGAAAATTCAAAAGGTGAATTTCTAGAATCATAGGATAGATAGGATTTTCATTATCTTCCCATTCATGAGTGTCAATTTGATGATGTCAATATGGATTTGTTTGATATTAATACCAGGTGAAACAAATAACAATTATGAGGTATTTGTAATATTGGATCAAATGATGAGGGTATATGACTTTATCCCTATCAAGGACAACATCACTATAACAACCCATACATTATATACATGGTTATTACTTCAAAATTGAAGAATAATTATTACAACATATATCAATACCATGAGAGGACCATATGGGTATAGTGTCTTTAGAAACTGGGAAACATAAATAACTGGTTCATAAATCATCTACATTGTCTCCCATTTATTTCATCATATCTAGAGTCCCTTTTTGGCATAACCTACTTAATATCCTTCTTCCTGACCTAGAGAAAAGAAAACATACAAAAGGGTGTGCTCAAATGATCAGTAAGGGTTAACAAAAGAAATATCAAACATATTTTATTTATAAGAACATAACATTTTGAAAATATTATCCTACAAAAGAAATCATGACATGGGATAAATCATATAAGGGAAATGAAATTCCAATAATCATAACATAAATCATTATGCTTTGTGGAATACACACATAATCATAGAAAATCATTTCTTAATAGTCACAACACATTTCCAAGACTATCTTAGTGGACAATGTCCTTTTCTGAACCGAGTTCACTCTTCATTTCAGTCTGGTTTCACTGAACTGGTTTAACCTGCCGTTCCAGTCATGTCTATCTCATGAGATATATATCATTAATCCATGCATTGGAGGAATATATAGGTCCCACCCATCTCATAATGATACCATTCTTATGTGTTCCACAAAATCATAAACCATACATCATAGCATAACCCATGTAATAAAATGGGATTCTAAAACATCACGTCATCATAACATAATCCATAAAAGGATATCGTAAAAATAATTTCATCATAACATAATAAAGTCAATGTAAAAATTGGGATATAAATAGAACGTTATATTATCTTATATGGATAATAATTCTGATTAAACACTTGAACTCCATTCTTGAGGAAAATATCCTTTCAACTTCAAAAACATTTTTCCTTTCTTAACATGTCATATAATTTTGAACTGAAAGAAGTTGACTAAAAATAAACTTAAAAAAATATAAAATATGCTTCATGGAAATAATGTCATAAAAATCCATTCATGCTGTATATGTTAAAAAAACATTCTTCCCGTACTTTGGCCGGAAAAGTCAAAAGTACCTCGTACGAAAAACGACAAAAGATTACTTTCATATCTTTTAAAAAAAATTCACCGATGGGTAAAATTGGATTTAAAAAATTTTAGGTGGATGGAAATAATATTACATATTGAGGATACATGGATGTGGATGATAAAACACACCCCAGTAAATACCAAAGTATAAACAATCTCGGATAAAAATGAGATTGTGAGATTTTCCCTTACCATAGTTCCGATTTGCTTCGTATGTGTCCGAACCTCCTGTATAATTATTTAAATAATGTCATTTACTTATTCCAGAATCATACTTATTTTTATGATATCATATATGGTCATATTCTTAGAATCATATTAGTAATATTTCATTGCTACTTGTTATTCAGGTGTTTATTGCTTTATGTTCGTATGTGTGTTTTGTCTAATAAATTCTTATTCCTCTTTTTAGGTTATAGAAACCTCATTTCCAGAATTTTATTAGTGTAATATGTATGATATTTATTCATTCAATTCATTTATATAATCATTATGCAATGAATATAATGTAGAACGATTCGCATCACATCGTGGAGACGGTATTCCGTATGTACACACAAGCGATGATATTGTTCCCATGATTGTGGAATTGTATTGGAGTGTATGTATACTATTTCAAAATCAATATCTATTTAAAATAATCCAATTATAGTCATTATTTATACCATTATACCCATCAATGTAAGGTGGTGGTGGTGGAAAATAGATTACACCACGCTGTGGAGATTGTATTCCGTACGTACACACGTGCGGTGATTTCATTTTCCGTAGGATGGATAGTTGGTGAAATAGGGTTGTTTCATTCATATAATAACATATCAGTATATGAGTGATACTGATGTTATTACTTCATAGTAAATAAACTAAAGGAGAAGAATTAAAAGAAGAAATAAAGTTGAATGAATCGGTAACGGACATTACCTCTTCTTTGAAGCACCACTTTGAGACCTTCTCTTAGGGCACTAAAATTGGATTTTGAATAAGATCAGGATCTCTTGGATGTTTCTAGGGAAGTGGGGAAGTGAAATGGTCAGGCGATGGCCGATCTTGAAGGCTAAAATTGGTGTGAGGAGTAGAGGGAGGAAGTTCCCTTGTATAAGGGAGGAGAGGGGCACCTTTAGAAATGTAAGAAATATTAGTTTATATTAAATCCCAACCCCACTTAAAAACTTCCAAAATGAGTCATATCCGAATATTAGATGAGATAGAGTTGTAATATCATCAACCAATAAAATTTATACATGTTATGAATTTATTTTAAACATTATCAACTTGATTTATCCTTATTTATCAATTTAATGATATTTGTGGTAATATTATTCTAAATTCTAAATTATTATAAATTATTTCTTATGTGTTTTGAATATTATATAATTTGACACTTTATGACATTGAAGACCATATAAAATTTTATTAATAAATTTTAAATATTTTTGTGATTTTTAAACCATTTTATAATATTTTATTTTAAAAAAATAATAATAGTGTCAATTTTGACACTATTCATTTATTTGAATTTAAATAAAATATATATAGAAGATATGTTCAAAATAAAAGCTTTAATAGATTCAAAAAATTAATATGTATCTATAGAAATAGTGGAGCATATTAAATAGTTCATATAATATTTATTTTAATATTTTTAAAACCATTTATTTGATATTTTAATTAATAAAATAATTTCAACGTCACTATTGTGTCATAATTAATGATAATTATTTAATCCATAAATATTATAAATAAATTAATATGTTCTAGATAATTTTATTATCTTTATGGAGACTATTCATGTTCGAAGTTTCATTAAGTTTATCACTAAATAAAAATTATTATACTTATAAGATTTAAGAAAGTGACAGGTTGTCACTTTCTTTGGTTTTAATAATAATTAAATTATTTTCATTGAAAAAATTCCATTAAATGAATCTAATTAAGATTTTGGCAGGTGTTAGGTTAATATTAAAATATTTTATTTACCCTTAATTACCTGATTTACCTTTAACTATGGTAAATAAAATTTACCGTAGTTACTATTCATAATGCCCAAAAATAAAACATAGCATATTTACATAATTTGGACCCAATTATTCCAAATATGGAATCCATTTTTCAAAATTCAAAACAGAGAAGTTTCTGTAATTAATTTAAAATTAATTCCGTTGTTAAGAAAACAAGTTTTAGAATTTAAAACATTGCCAAAGATTGAAATGTTTTTACCTATGAATTCTATGTGAAATTAATGCTAATGACATACATTATAATAAATGGTAAAAATATATTCTATTTATACTTTAAAACCATTAAATATTATAATTTAAGAAATAAATTACCTCAATTAAAAAATATGTTTTTAATTAAAAATTAGCGTAATTTTACTGTTCATCAAAATTTGAAAGTTATCAGAAAAATGTAAAAAAGTTAACCAAAGTAAATTTTTATATCCTAATTCCAATGAAGAATTTTATTTTTTAAAATTGAACTTATAAACATGTCAAAAACTATATTTAATATGGGTGCACCATCGATAGGTTCCAAAACATCATTTTTTTTAAAAATACTTATTTTACCTGAAAATTTTATTTTTTTCTCTTAGCATGTTCTAGAAAATGTGTAAGATGAATAATAATGTAATAAAATTTAAAATTTAGTTAATACTATTCATAACAGCTAGTCCATAATAATATATCGTTGTTTAGTGAAACCCGGTATTGCGTACTACACACGCTATCGAGGAAGGTCGCGATTGTGTGTAATGCAAGCCAAGTCAGTATTGTGTGTTGTGAAAGATTACATTGGTGTTGCGTATAACATATGACATAAAAAAAATTTCTCATAAAATCCTTGGGTGTTACATTCTACCCCCTTTAAATTGAATTTCACCCTCGAAATTCGTCACTTCATTACAAACAGATAAGGATAACTCTCCCTCATCATATCCTCAAGTTTCCATGTAGCTTCTTCTAATTGGTGGTTCCTCTATAAAACATTCACCAAGCGAGTGGTCTTGATCTGTAGGACTTTTTTGCTACGATACAAAATCTCTATCGGTTGTTCTTCATAAGAAAGATTTTTCTCCACCGTAACAACTTCTGAGCTGAGTACATGTGATGGATCATGTATGTACTTTCTCAGGAGAGATTCATTGAACACATCAAGATCTTGATAGAGATTTGGTGGAAGTGCCAATTGGTAAGCTACCTTCCCATCACGATCCAGAATTTGAAAAGGATCGATATATCAAGGGCTCAACTTTACCTTCTTCTATATCTCATCACCCTCTTCCAGGGAGATATTCGTAAGAACTCATTATCACCCACTTCAAAATCTAGGTATTTTCTTCCATTGTCAGCATAGCATTTCTGTCGACTCTGAGCTTCACTTATGTGTTGTCGAATAGATCTTACATTTTCTTCCATCTAATCAATAAGATCAGGTCCTAATAGCATTCTTTCCCCAACTTCATCACAGTAAGTTGGAGTTCTGTATTTATATCCATAGAGGGATTCATAAGGAGCCATCTGAATACTTGAGTGAAAGATATTATTATAAGAAAATTCCACCAAATATAGGTGTTGATCCCAACCACCATTGAATTCCATAGATCAAGATCTCAACATGTCTTCTAGAGTTTGAATTGTCCTCTCAGACTGACAGTTTGTCTGAGTATATTAAGCAGTTATGAAACTCAACTCCGTATCTAGAGCATGCTGAAGACTTCACCAGAATTTTGAGGTAAACCTCGGATCTAGATCAGATTTAATGGAATGTGGTACTCCATGCAATCATACCACTTCCTTTACATATATACTGGAAAGTTGATCAAGAGAAAATTCTTCTTCAATCACAATGAAGTGTGTCGACTGCTTAAGACGATCAACTATAACCCAGATAGCATTATTGCCTTTGGATGTTTTACGGAGTCCAGTGACAAAGTCCATATTGATGTTTTCCCATTTCCATTCTGGTATGTGTAATGGTTGTAACATCCCCTTAGACTTTTTTCTCTCATATATAACTTACTGGAAAACCAAGCATCAAGATACATATTCAGCAACATCTATTTCCATGCCATCCCACCAGAAGTACTCTTTCAGGTCCCTGTACGTCTTTGTACTTCCAGGGTGAATAGAAAATGATGAACTATGAACCTCGTCCAGAAGCTCCTTCTTTAATTCTGGGATGGGAGGAACACAAACCCGATTCCAGAAACTTATTATCCCATCACAATCAAGGGTGAATTCAGGAACATTTATCACATTATTTTGTAACTCTATATCTTCTTCCTATGCCTCTTTAATCTTCACGTGTATAAATGTTTGAACATTCATTTGAGAAAGATAAGATGTTCCCCTTTCCATTATAATTCCAAGATCCATCCATTGTAAATCCATAAATATTGGATCTGTTGTGACCCTCATTATGGATAAGTTAGCATGGTCTTGTCTACATAAAGCATCTGCTACCTTGTTTGCCTTCCCAGGGTGGTAATGAATTGATCAGTCGTATTCCTTATTCAGCTCCAACCATCTTTTTTGACGCATATTCTACTCCTTTTGTGTGAAGATATACTTGATACTTTTATGATCAGTATAAATATCACACCTTTCAACATAAGGTAATGCCTCCAAATCTTTAATGCAATGATTACCACAGTTAACTAAATATCATGAGTTTGGTAATTTTGCTCATGAATTTTCAACTGTCGTGAGGCATAAGCTATCACAATATCATTTTTCATGATAACACACCCCTTTACCTTCTTGGATGCATCACTGTATATCACAAACCATTCTCCACTACAAGGTAGTGTGAGAACAGGTGCACTGGCTAAGCTTCTTTTTAGCTCTTTGAATTTCTCTTCACATTCCTCCATCCAAACAAACTTTACTCATTTACAAGTCTACATGGTGATTGGGTTAGATAACCTTGAAAAATATTTCACAAAACTTAAGTAATATCCTTCCAAACCAAGAAAACATCAGATCTCAGTTACTGTTGTTGGTCTCGACCATCTTTCGATAACCTCTGTTTTTGCTAGATCCATAGATATCCCCTCTTTTGAGATTATGTGACCCAAAAATGCAACCTTTTGAAGCCAAAATTCACACTTGGTAATTTTTTCATAAAGATTATCCTTTCTTAGGGTCTTTAATACTATTCTCAAGTGATATTTGTGTTCTTCCTTGTTCTTTGAATAAACCAGAATATCATTTATAAAGACTACCACAAACTAATCAATATAGTCTATAAAGAATCTATTCATCAGATCCATGAAGATAGCAGGTGCATTAGTAAGACCAAATGGAATCACTATAATTTCATTGTGTCCATACCTTGTATGAAAATCCGTCTTTTTTATAACCTCCCTTTTGACGCTTAATTGATGATACCCCGAACAAAGATTAATCATGGAAAAGTATTGAGCTCCGCATTGTTGGTCAAATAGGTCATAAATGTGTCGGAGAGGATATTTGTTCTTGATAGTGATCTTGTTAAGTTCTCAATAATCAATACAGAGTCTCAATGATCCTTCTTTCTTCATAATAAACAGAATAGGTGCTCCACAAAGTTACGCACTAGGGTGGATGAATCCTTTATCAAGGTTCTCTTTGAGTTACTTATTCAATTCCTGCAACTCAATTGGGGCCATTCTATATGGTGTCTTTGAAATAGGTAAAGCACCCAGTATGAGTTCTATTTAAAACTCAACTTCATGATTTGGTGGAAGACTTGAAAAATCCTCTAGAAAGACATCATCAAATTCTCCTACAATGGGCATATTATTAATTGTGAGTTTCTCTCCAACCATTTGAGATAAATAACCTTCATTTAGTGGAATGAAGACCCATAAGATGGAAGAAATTTCCACTGGAAGGTTATGTTCTCCTTGCATCGATAGTCGATCATAGATTGATCTGGAATATAAAATGTGACTTCCCTTCTTTTGAAATTGATATGAGTTCCATATAATGAAAGTCGATCCATGCCAAGAATCACATCAAATTCCACTATAGGAAGGATCACAAGATTTTCAGGAAGCACTTTCCCACAAACATTAATCGGAGCCGAATTGTAAACATTTGATGTGACTGTTGTGTCATTAGGAGTTGTCACAGCCAACTCAACATATAATTGTTGAGGTAATACGGTGATACCATTAGAAAATTCTTAAGAAATAAAAGAGTGGGTGGATCCAAAATCAAATAAAATATTTTCTACTTTAGATCAGATGGTAAGTGTACCTCTCACCAGTTCGTTGTTGTAATCCACATCCCCGATAGTAATTACATGTGACTTTCCATTGTCTTTGGCCTTAAGAGTTTGTTGACGGTGATCATCTTCATCAACCCATGGATTTGGGCATTGATTGGCATAATTCCCCATATCCTATCACTTGAAACATTGAAGTGTAGTAAGTTCATTATGTGTATCACTTCCTTTATTTTGATTATTAGACATCTTCTTCCCATTATTTCTACATTCAATTGCCCGATGACCTTCTTTTCCACACTTATAACATTTTATTGTCCCCTTAAGACATTTTCCTCCATGTTTCATTCCACACATTGAGCATAAGGGAAAACACATCTTCTTTTCAGTGTGGTCTTAAGATTTTCCTTTGAATTCCATTTTCCTCTTCTTATCAAACCCATGTGATTGATGGGTTACACCAATCTCCATCTCAAACTTGAGAGCACATCAAACAATTTCTTCATAGATATTGAAGTCCCTTATGTCTAACGCCCATCAATGACATGGTTTTAAGCCACTAAAGAATTGATCGATCTTACACTCAGGTTGGATAATAATTTCTGATGCGTACCTTACAAGTCTTGTAAAATTTGATTCATAGGTACCAACAGATTCATCATCCTTTTTCTTCAGTTCATGAAACTCATACTCCATCTTTTTTCGAAGAATACGAGGGAAATACTTATTGAAAACTAAGTTCTTGAACTCGGAAAATTCCATGGACCCAATTTCATCCCTTTTCCTCATATTCCTAAAAAGATTCCACCATTGGTCAGCATTAGCCTCCAAACAATACACTGCTAAGATGACTTTATCATGTTCAGAACATTGAAGAACTGAAAATATCTTTTCAGTGGAACTGATCCTTTTTTCAGACACTAATGGATCATAAGACCCACTAAATGAATGTGGACACAGCCTCATTAAAGATTCAATAGAATGTTTCTCCTTCCTTTGCTCATTTGGAAGTCCTACATGATTCATAGCTTGAGAATGTTGTGTGATCATGGCTACAACATTTTTCATTCCAGCTCCCATAACATTTGGTTGCCCAGGGGGACAATCTTTGCAATACCCATCGCATTCCACATTAACAGGGTTCCTTCAGGTTTCACCATTGACTAAAACCAAGAATAATAGTGTGAGAAACACTAATTATTATAGGAAAACCAGATAATCCGGAATAAAATTTCACACTTAAGGACTTATCATAGGTTGTTCATGGCCATTTCTAAAACACTAATATTGTGTTCTATGATTATAAATATCCTTAGGTTTCTTACTAAGGCTTTCACATCCTAGTTTCCAAATGTTGATTATACCTTTCCTCTTATACCAACTATAATGACCCATACTTTACATACATGGTTATTAATTCAAAATTGAAGCATAATTATTACAACATATAACAAAACCATGAAAGGAATGTATAGGAATAGGGTCTTTAGAAAATGGGAAACATAAAAAATAATTTCATAAATCATCTACATTGTCTCCCATTTATTTCATCATATCTAGAGTCCCTTTTTGGCATACCCTACTTAATATCCTTCTTCCTGACATGGGGAAAAGAAAACATACAAAATGATGAGCTCAAATTCTAAGTAAGGGTAAACAAAAGAAATATCAAACATATCATATTTATAAGAACATAAAATTTTGAAAATCTTATCCTATAAAAGAGATCATAACATGGGATAAATCATAGAAGTGAAACATAATTCCAATAATCATAACTTAAAACACGATGCTTTGTGGAATACATGCATAATCAAAGAAAATTGTTTCTTATTAGTCAAGACTCATTATCAAGACTATAATAGTGGACAAAGTCCTTTTCTAAACTGAGTTTACTCCTCGTTTCAGTCATGTTTCACTAAACTGGTTTATCCTGCCATTCCAGCCATGTCTATCTCATGAGATATAAATCTTTACCCAATGAATCGGAGGGAGATATAGGTCCCACCCATCTCATAATGATACCATTATTATGTGTGTTACAAAATCATAAACAATACATCATAGCATAACCCATGTAATAAAATGGGAATCTTAAACATCACGTCATCATAACATAATCCATAAATGGATATCGTAAAAATAATTCCATCATAACATAATCAAATCAATGTAAAAATATGGATATAAACATAACCCTATATTATCTTAGATGGAAAATAATTGTGATAAAACACTTGAACTCCATTCTTGAGGAAAATATCCTTTATACATCAAAAACATTTTTCCTTTCATCACATGTCATATAACTTTTAAATAAAATAAGTAGATAAAAAAAAACTTGAAAACTTGTAATGGAAGCTTCATGGAAATAATGTTCTATAAATCCATTCAATCCCTATAAGTTAAAAAAACATTCTTCCCATACTTTGGCCGGAAAAGTCAAAAGTACCTCGTACAAAAAACGAAAAAGGTTTCCTTTCTTATATTTTACTAAAAACTCACCGAAGGTTATAATTGGATTTAAAAAATAGTAGGTGGATGGAAATAATATTAAATATTGAGTAAACATGGATATGGATGACACAATACACCCTAGTAAATACCAATGTATAAATAATCTCAGATAAAAATGAGATTGTGAGATTTTCCCTTACCTTAGGTCAGATTTGCTTTGTATGTGTCCGAACCCCCTGCATAATGATTTAAATAATGTCATTGACGATTCTAGAAACATACTTATTTTTTTGATATCATATCTAATCGTATTCTTATGTTCTTGTTAGTAATATTTCATTGCTACTTGTTATTCGGGTGTTTATTCCTTTATTTTTGTATGTATGTTTTGTCGACTAAATTCTTATTCCTCATTTTAGGTTATAGACACCTCATTTCCAGAATGGTATTAGTTTAATATATATCATATTTATTCATTCAATTCATTTATATAATCATTATTCAATGAATATCATGTAGAACAAGTCACATCACATCGTGGAGACGGTATTCCGTACGTACGAACAAGCGATGATATCGTTCCCATGATTGTGGAATTGTACTGGAGTGTATGTATATTATTTAAGATTCAATATCACTTTAAAATAATCATATATATTCATTATTTGAACCATTATACCCATACAAGTGTGGTGGTGGTGGAAAATAGATTACACCACGGCGTGGAGACGGTATTCTGTACGTACGCACACGCAGTGATTTTGTATTCCATAGGACGGATAGATAGTGAAATAGGGTTTTTTCATACTTATAATAACATATAAGTATATGAGTAATACTGATGTTATTACTTCATAATGAAACAACTAAATAAGAAGAAGTAGAAGAAAAAATAAAGTTCAAAGAATCGGTAAGGGACATTATCTCTTCTTTGAAGCGCCTCTTTGAGACCTCCTATTAGGGCACTAAAATTGGTCTTTTAAGAAGAAAATGACCTCTAGGATGTTTATAAGTAAGTGGGGAAGTGAAATGGGCAGGGTTTGGCTGAGCTTTAAAGGTAAAATTTGTGTGAGGAGGAGAGGGAGGAGGTTCCCTTTTATAAGGGAGGAGAGGGGCACCTTTGGAAATATATGAAATATTAGTTTCTATTAAATCCCAACCCCACATAAAAACTTCCAAAATGACTCATATCCAAAGATTATATGATATAGGGTTGTAATATCATCAACCAAAAAAATTTAGAGATGTTAGGAATTTGTTTTAAACATTATCAACTTCATTTATCCTTATTTATCAATTTAATATTATTTGTGGTAATAATATTCTAAATTTTAAATTTTTATAAATAATTACATATATGTTGTGAATTTTCCATTATTTGACACTTTATATCATTTTAGATAATATAAATATAAATTTATAAATTATAAATAATTTTTTGATTTTTAAACCATTTTATAATATGTTATTTTTATAAAATAACAATAGTGTCAATTTTGACACTATTCATTAATTTGAATTTAAATGAAATATATACAGAAGTTATGTTCAAAATAAAAGAATTAATAGATTAATGAAATGTTATATGTATCTAGAAAATTAGTGGATCACATTAAATAGTTCATATAATAATTATTTTTATATTTTTAAAACCATTTATTTGATATTTTATTTAATGATATAATTTCAGCATCACTATTGTGTCATAATTAATGATAATTAATTAATCCCTAAAAAGGAAATAAATTCATAAGATGTATATAATTTTATTATCTTTATACAGACTATTCATCTTCTAAGTTTCATTAAATTTATCACTAAATTAAAATTCTTATAGTTATAAGATTTAAGAAAGTGTCATGTTGTCACTTTCTTTGGTTTTAATAATAATTAAATTATTTTCATGGACAAAAGTACATTAAATTAATTTAATCTAACCCCTAGGTGATATGAATCAACTTTTAGTCATCTAATAGGATTTTTGAATGTTTTAGTGTTATTTTATAATCTTATATTTTCCTATAATTACCCGATTTACCTTTAACTATGGTAAATAAAATTAATCGTAGTTACTATTCAAAATGCCCAAAAATAAAAAATAGCCTATTAACATAATTTGGACCCACTGATTCCAAATATAGAATCCATTTTTCAAAATTCAATATAGAAAAGTTGCAGTAATTAATATAAAATTAATCCTGTTGTTAAGAAAACGGGTTTTAAAAGTTAAAACATTGCCAAAGATTGAAATGTTTTTTCTTATGAATTCAATGTGAAATTAATGATAATGACATGCATTATATTAAATGGAAAAAATATATTATATTTATACTTTAAAATAATTAAATATTATAATTTAACAATATAAATTATCTCAATTAAAAAAGTTATTTTTAATTAAAAATTACCGTACTTTTACTATTCATCAAAATATGAAAGATATCAGAAAAATATCAAAAATTTATCAAAAGTATATTTTTATATCCTGATTCCAAAGAAGAATTTTATTTTGTCAAATTGAACTTATAAACATGTAAAAAAAGATTTAATGTGGGTGTGCCATCAAAAGGCGGAAAAACTGCATTATTTGGAAAAATACTTATTTTACCCAAAAAATTTATTTTGTTCTCTTACAATGTTCTAGAAAATGTGTAATATTAATAGTAATGTAATAAAATTCAGAATTTAGTTAATACTATTCATTACGGCTAGTCCATAATAATATATCATTGATTAGTGAATCCCGATATTCAGTACTACACACACAATCGAGGAAGGTCGCGATTGTGTGTAATGAAAGCCAAGTCAGTATTGTGTGTTGTGAATGATTCCATTGGTGTTGCGTATAACATAAGACATAAAAAATATTTCTCATAAAATCTCAGGGTGTTACAATCACATTACATTATATGGGCAAATTCTCTATGTACAAGGATGTTCATATTCACCAGGTTTCAAATAGTATGGTTTCATATAATGACCATATTATTAGTTATCTTGTATATAAGGGTATTGAGATGGAAATTATATCCCATATTAGTTTGAGAAACAATTGTCATCCTTAAGATGATTTTTAAACCGACTACACTATTCATGTCCAAGATGATATGTTACGATCATGTTTATTTGATTTTTGTGTTTTATGGGAGTGAAATATGGAACCCATAAAACATTTTATATTGAAATATATTAGTAATTGTTATAAAGGACCCTTTTGAATCATTTTTTGTAAGGAAGTATTGTTTGAAAATTTTTCAAATAGAGGTAGGCGAGTCAGTGCTTGTTTGACAAAGTTTAGTTCAGGATAATTTTGAGTAGGTTTAGTTTATTGGGAGATAGTCTGTGACTATGAATACCTAGAAAAAATTATATTCTAACCATGAAAGATGACCTATATTGTTCAATGATGTTCTTCAGGTTTTCCTTCATGTGTCGCATATTATGGGGAAATCCATATTTGGTATATCGGTAAGATAACACCTATGGATTTCAATCCTTTCCATAGAGTTCATACGGTAAGTCAAGTAGAGTACATATTATATGATCCATGACTCTAAATTTCTATTCATGATATGCTTCATGTGTCTCGTCTTCATCGATATTTTCTTGTCCCTTCTCATGTGGTATACATCAAGGATTTCAAGAATTGTTCTAATGCATACTTTGAGGATCATCAAATATGGATTATCAATCATAGTGGGATGTTTCTATGATGTTGGGAAATTCAACTAGTTCAAGAGTAATGGAACAACGTTCATGTTGTAAAGGAGACATGGACATGGTGTCTGATATTTGATCATAGTAACAAAATTATTTGTCAATACAGCACAATGATGCTTGGAGCACCTCAGGGAGAAGATGTTATATGGTGGGGTTGTATTATAGATTAATTAAACAAGATATGTATGTTTGTAATATATAAATAAAATATATAAGGTTAATATAATAATAAATATGAAATAATTTTTTGTAATGTGAAAGAAACCCTAACAGAAAGGTAATTTGGTGGTTCAGACAGATCTCTTTTGTGATGTACATATGAGTTCTCCATACGAATAATATTCAATGATAATCTAATTATATTCATTTATAATTTTATTAAGATCCAATTTACCATGTTATTTATTTATTATAATTTCATTAAGTACATTTTTTACATTTCGATGAGTTATAATATTTTAATATATATTTCAGATAATATTAGCATCATGGTTTTATTGTTGATTACATTGACTTTAATTATGGGATTTCGTAAAAATAGATGATAAATAATAGATGTTTAATGGAATATTATTAATATTCTTCGATAATAATAATGTTTCTTGATAGTTTATTTTCTTTCGGATATAGGAATGGTTCTTTTGATAGAATCAAAATTATAAATTAATTGTTTATTTTGTATGTTTTTTGATCATCATGAACTACTACTATTTAAATAAATATTATATATATATCTATTTTAGAAAAGGAAACCAGTTATAATTAACATATTATAATCTACCATATCAATAATAACAGTATTATGGCTAGCCTTTAAGGTGGTAATGAAAAACAGAAACTCATCCTCTACGAAGGTGGTGAATCGACAAATCACATACATTTTATTCATATTAGAATAAAAGCGGAAGAGAAAATATTTGATTATTGATATTCCATTAAATCAATATTATTATAGTATATTTATGTCACTAGATTTATTAGGTAACATTTGATAGTGGGATAAAATGATGGTATAGAAGAGATAAATAATTTATTTTGAAAGGTCGATGATTTTGAATCATGAATATCATTCTACTTAGAACCTTCATTAAGAGCATGGGATTGGTAATTTGTTGATACCATAAGTTTTTTTAAGTGGGGAGAATTATTAAGAAGAAAATTGGTCATAATTTAAAAAGGTATTAACATTACATTCTGTGATGTTAAGGGGTGGTGGGGATGGTATTTAGTGGTGAGGAGAGAGGTGTTTTCAATTATTTATTTCTTTTTTTATTCTTGTGGACCATGAATATCAATATTCTCAATTAATATTCATAAATTAAATATATATTTCGTGGTATATCGAATAAGTTGTTGATTACATCATAAAAAAATAACCCACGACTTAATATTCATGAATTTGGTAAATAATAAAAATTTAAATATGTCTCTACTCCCAAATAATTCAACTATTTTAAAAGAATCCCAAAAAACAATCCTAACAATTATTAACATGTGGATTTGAAAATTGGAAACCAATTTATTATTGTAATATTCTTATTTTTGGAACATATTTTTGAAAAAAAATTAAAGGTTTTTTAAAATATATCGATTTCAATATTATAATTGATTTTTCATACATTGAAAAAAATAATTATGGTCTCTTAAAATTATTGTATAATAAAAGAAATAAGAATTTATTCTTCAATTTCTTGAAAATAAATTTTTTAAAATAATTATATTAATTATAATTTTTTAAAATACATATTTATGTTTCAATAAAATACAAAAAAATAATTTATTATTTTAAAAAATATTATTTACTTATTTTATTATATAAATATGAAAAAATTTCATTTATAAGATACAAATATTTTATTTATACTTATTTATTTGACATTACTATTGTAATGGCCATATTAATATTCATAACAGCCACTTTTCAATTATAACTGCTATGTTACTGTTCCAAAGTTAAATTTCTCACACTTATAAGGGTCTATTACATTTTATAAATCCCACTTATTCAATTATTATATCACTTATATTTTCTTCCTAGAGTAATATACATTCATATTTTATGTTAATATTTTATTATTATATATTATTTTTCTTTTTACACCTTTATTCTTGACATTAGGAAATCTAGTTGATCGACCAAATCAAAATTCTTATATTCCTATTATCTAATTTTCTATTTATTTTCTTGTAGTAATATTTGGAGTTATTATTAGTTTATTTAATGACTAGTGTTTTATTATTCATTCTTGTGTATAATGTCTAATTGGATTCTATATTTGATTTATGTCTATTATACTGTATGAAAAAAATTTAAGATGGGAGATTTCATTGATAAAATAATGGGATGTTGCATTTTCCCCCATTATGAAAATTTTCCATAGAAATTTCATTTGACATACTAAGGTAAAAAACTATGAAGATATATCTACTCCATTGCTTCATATGTTTCACATGTTACCTCTTTATATATATAGTTCCTCTATAGTACTTTGACCATGTGAGTAGTCTTGTTGAATAGAACATTATCTATACAGTCCAAAAACAGAACATGCTTCTCTTCATAAGAGATATCATTTTCCAAATGTACCACCTCCAAATACAGTAAATTCCAGGGATATTCTATATAATTCATTAATAGGGATATGTATAATACATATTGTACAAGAGACATGGTCTGTTGAAGTTCTAGATAATATGCCACAACTCTGATGTAATTAATAGTCTCAATGAGGCCAATTTACGGATGTCTTATCATTCCATTCATTCCAAATATTAGGGCTCTAATCAATAAAGATATGAGGATGAATACCATGTTTCAAAAATCAATATCTATGTCATGTTGATGATTATCTACATTGTACATCTGTAAAATTTGGTATTCCATGATTTGTTGCAGACTTGTTTCCACAATTTCAACAATTTCACGAACCATTTCAGTTCCCATTAGTTTACATTCACTGGCTTCATCATGTCATGACATCATTATACATAATTTTTAATAAATGGTGCCATGTGGGGAAGTATGAATTTATGAGTGGAAACTATTTTTTAAGGGAATAAAACTAGTGGATGATTTATTTAGAAAACTCCTTTAAATTACATAGAGAACTTATGAAAATGTCTTCAAGAGTTTGAACTATTTTCTTATATTGACCAACAGTATTTTAGATTCTTATCCATATTACGTTTTGACTCTATATTTAGGGCATGTTGATGATTTTCCATGACATGGATGTAATTCTCTAATCAAGATCATATACAAGAAATAATGGTACTCCATGTAGCCTCACCACTTCTCTAATTCAAATCCATGAAGTATCTTTAATAGCCTAGTCCTTCCCATTACCTTTATATTGTGCAGTTTGGTCCATGCCTATATGGTATTCCTTTCCTTGGGATATGGCCTTCATTAATACCCCTGGAAAATGCCACAGGATGGGAGAGTTATCCAGATTGGTTGACATTATTATTTTACCTTACTCATCATGAATAAATTAATTATAGGATATTTATTTGGAATAATATTTTATTTGATATGGTGAATTTTTGTGTGTTTTTGAGATTCAACTATTTCCCAATCCGTATTGGGATTACTGGTCGTGTTATAGCCCAACTATATTTTTTACTAGAAGAAAAAGTAAGATCAATTTTATTATCTACTCAAGATTCATCTACCTCCACCTAAGGCCTTTCTAGGTGATATTGTAGTTTTTTTATCACTTTTGGATCCATTAGTTCGTAATTCATTTGTAATTATTCTTGTTCAGTGATACGTGGGTAAGATTAAATCCTCTTTCCTCATCCTTTTATGTTTATACTCATTTTTTTATGGATCTTTTCTCCTTGTTTGTATATCTCATTTCATTATTTATTTTTGAGGTATTGTATATCTAAATTTTCATTTATTTGTTTCATTACATGTGTTGAGTTTTAGGAATATTGAAGTTCATTATATATATATTTTTCCAAACTGATTATACATGAATTGATCCATCTATTTTAATTTCATGATTAAATTAAATTTCTAAAACATTATTTCAATTGATTTGATAAAACCCAATTCTAGTGAATTGGGAGATTTGAAATGGTTTCGGAAAAAAACATTTGGCAACCCACCAATTCCATTTTATTGGGATATAATTATTCATATTGGTTTATTAAAAATATTTAATTTAAATTATGTATCTGAAGAAAATTATTTCAATAAAATAGATGAATTTAATTGTGGATATGAATTTTGAAAATTTATTAAATTGGTTATCAATGGACTTTAAACTTTTGAAAAAGGATTAAAATATTTTTATAGAAACAAAATGGTGTTCTCTAATAAAATATAATGGTTTTTGATTAAATCCTTCTTTGGATTAAATGGTAAATTGTAATTGAAATAGAATAATGTGATATAATATTTTTTAATCATTCTTAAAATTATTTTCCCATGTTTGATTTTATAAGTAAAATGAAATCCCTAGTTAGTTGAGGGACTTATTTGGACACAAACTACTATATTATAATGTTCTAAAATATACATGCAATGGGTTACATCCCTAATGTTAGGGTAACAAGTCACCTATATAAAACTTCATGGGGAAATGTAAATGCAGATACTACAGAGATCACATAGATAGTGTGGAGTCCTATAGACAAAAATAATATCTTAAATGTATGAATGATAACTACTTTTCTCTCTTTTTTTAATAATTGAGATATAATTTTATGCCAATTTTGTAAAATAGCATTATACAGTTCTAAATTTACATAAACAATTTTATTTATCTTTTTTATTTAATCGATTGTTTAAGAGATATTCCATCACATGTAATTCAATTTCATATATTACTTCCCATAATTTGAACTATTTAAAATGATTTATTTATACATTCTATATAATTCTACTCCTATTAATTTAAAATTGAATTCATTCATATGGTTAATCTATTCATGGAAAATGATATAAAATCATTGTTGAGACCATACTGGTCATTTTTTCTCAAAACCTTCTTGTTCCTTTGGGTGTTTGTGTGATATCTAATTATATGTTTGATCATGCAGAAAATGATCACATGGATGTGGATATGGATATTGATTCATGGATGCATTCATTTTTTTTCTTTGGGAATTGGGTTTTGATTCTGTAGTGTGGTATGTGGGTTGTTGTTCTATGATCTTGTATATGATTTTTTTGTATTTTGGTACATTACTCCCATTATTGTATATTTTATATAGATACTACAATGTTTTTTCATCCACATTATAATGGGGAACAATTCCCAATCACAGGTTCTCTGATTCAAAGTGGTATTTACTGACTAGTGGCGATCGATAATGCCCTGAGATCAATGTCAGGGTCGGTTCGTTATCAAGTTACCCAAGTTCCCAAGATGGTTTTTTTCGTTCCATAGGCTCTACCCCTTAGGTATCCCACAACAAAAGGCCTCTTGATGGGTGAGGTATCGATGCCAACTTATAATGGGATTCGTTGTGACCCTCCACATTCGATGTGGGATTGTAATAACCCACCCTTAGAAGGGACCAACATCCTCACTGGAACATCAATTAGACCCCAGCTCTAGTACAATTATAACAACGCAATTAATATCATGATCAATGTATTTTCTTCTTTTGGGCCTACCCAAGATGGATTTTTTACCTATTCTCTACACTTCAAGAAATGATTTTGGAATCCCTGCATTGAGGGACAAGGAGCATGAATCACCCCTTCATAAGGTGGTGTGTATGCCTTTCTCAAAATAAGAAATTTCACGGGGGATGACGGAGGCCTAGAGACCAAGGAAATCAAAGACGTTTGCGTGAGTATCCCGGTGTAAAATACAATGGTACTAGGATAGACTGTGCTTTCACATATGGTATCAGATCTAGTTTCTTTTTTATATTCCATTGATGATAATGGGCCCTTCTAGGGGGTGAAATATGGAAATCCCAAATCAAAAATGGAGGGGCACAAAATACCCCTTTATAAGATGGTGTGGATACATCTCCCATCAGGAGGCACTTTCCTTGTGGTTTACTAAGGGCTGTGTGATAGTGAATAAAAATTCATGTTGGATTGGAAAAAATAAGATGATATCGTGATTTTAGGATGGACTTGGCTACCACATTGATTTTCTACTCAAAAACTATAATCATAAAAGAGGTTTTTCCAAATTTCATTTTTTTAAATCATCCTTTGGAATTGTGGAAGATTTTTCATATATTTTGTTAAATATTTTATATCAAAAATTTATTATATAGTTCATTACATTAAAAATTTACAAAAACAATACAAAGAGACCAACCTAAAGATTATATTATACAAAAAATATTTTAAAAAAATTATTAGTAACAGCTTAATGGAATAAAAATAATGATTTAATGTCAAGGTAATATAAGTAAATTGATAAAAGGATGTAATTTAAATATACACATAAAAAATATTTTTTACTGTAGTTTTGTTGATTGGTAACCTAAAATAGATTAACATGTTGTATGATGTGAATGAGAGATATAGGTTTTGTTAGATCATTACAGTTATAGGTGTATGGGTGCCAAACCAATTTGTATCGAGTTTCTGAGTTTTTTCTGATGTTGTGATTTTTATAGAAATTAGGTTACATGAGATTTGGTATTTGCAGACCTAGGATAAACAATCCAAAGTTATTAACTATCAAGGATATATTAAAAAACATATTGTCAAACATACCATCTGTTGAGGTTTGATTCATCCAAAAATCTCAAAGCCGGTGGTTGTAACAGTCAACTTACGAGAGAGAATAAGTTGAATAAGTTTAAATAATATCTATTATGGATCTTATAAAATTATAGAAATGTATTTATATGATTTTTTAAAGACTGTAGAAAAAATATTTTATTATGAGTGATAAACGAAAATCACTTTTCATCATCCTTAATTTATATCATTATGAGTGAAACGTTTTGGATTTACAAGATATGTGCTTTAGCCAATGTACATTTCATGCAGATAAAATAATGTTATGCCATCACTAAATTTAATGATATACAATAGTAATGTTAAAACATAAAAAAATATTTAAAAATAAGAGTTAATCATAAATTATATGGACATGGATAACAAAAATTATATAATTTGATTCTTAAGAAACATGTAATAAAGGTTATAAATGCACATTTAATAATAAATTGGTAAATGAAAAAAATAATAAATTTCAAAAAATTATTTAAGGAATAAATAAAATTATTTATTTATATTATACAAATATTAAAAATGAATATTGTATATAAATTTTATATATAAAAAATATATTTTAAATGAATATATATTATAGTAAGAATTGATAAATGCTAAAAATTGAATTTGATGAAAAAAATTATCAATGAAATTATAATAAAAATGAATATAATACAAAAAAACGTTTTAAATAAATAAATATTTTTATAAAAAAAGTATAAAAATTAATTATGTCCATTAAAAACAAATTATAATTATAAATAATTAATGAATTATGAAAATAATAATATATTAAACCATTTAAATATCTAAATTAAATTAATATTAAAAGTCAATATGCAGTATAAATAAATAAAAATAACAAATGGGAAATTATAAAAATAGAATAAAAAATTATATTTAAAAATAAATATTTTATGGAAGTATTAAAAATGAATTCAAAATATTTTTTAAATTAATTAATGAACATTGAAAAAAACCAAATACGCATTTAATATAATAATATACATTTAAATATATATATATATATATATTATAAAATTGTAATTTATAGTGATTAATTAATTCTTATATACAGATTTACAATTAATATATAAAAATATGAATGAAAAAATATTAACTTATTAAATTACATACATTCAAAAGATTTTAATATAAATATACGAATTAAATATATCATCATGGAACAGAAATCACAATACCAAAGACACACACATAATTGTTATTATATTATAAATAACTCCCCCCCACTAGTATAATATCATATTAATGTAATCCCATTAAAATTTAATAGCATGAAGGTGTTGTGGCTTGAATTACCTTTTACGTGGTTAGATGGCCCAACTTTTTCCCAAATCAAACTACTATGAATAATGATGCTATAGTTGTCATGAGTTTTAAATACCTACTATTGTACCCAACACAGCTACAATAGCTACTATAGTATCCATTTTTTCAATGGTGTTATAATATAAATTTATTACCTACTACAACGCTTCTAGAGTACTTACGTAAGCCCAAAAAATATATCATTGTTGTTTGTTGACCCCCCCCCGACCATGTTGATGTTTGGAGACGATCGAGTACCACCCAACCATAACCTTTGAAAAAATATTTTTCTTCAAAATTGTGAATATAAAAATAATAAATTAACACATTACAAAAATATTTAATTAATCTATATTAAAAATGAATAAATTGTTGAAAATATAACAGATAATTAAGTATTAAATATAATTAAATTGAAGTAAATGAATTAATGAAACAAATTAATAATATTTAATAACTATATTTAATAAATTAAAAATGAATTCAAAAAAATAATATGTAATATTCGTAATATTATTTACACAAAGATAAATACTGAATAAATATTAATTAATCATGAATAATTATTGAAAATTACATTTACATAAAAATTATATGACATTAATTTATAAATTAAAAATGACTGAAAAAAATATAATTGTCATTAAAATAAAAATGTATAAAAATAAAAATGAATAATTATTTATTTTGGGAACACATGATTATAGGAAATATACCACACACACACCTAAGAAAACTCGTGGGTCAAAACTCATAACCCACCCCAGTAATGGTCTGGTAAAAACCCAGGATGACACATGAAATTTTAAGGCCCAATTCCCATTGGCTTTGATAAATAGAAATGTATATATCCATTTTAAAAAACAATACACTAAAAATATACTAAATGCATTTATATATTTTTAATTAAATCATCTGCAATGAAATATTGAAAAAATAAATGAGTTTTCCATTGATTATGTTCTATGTATATGTGTTCATGAATATATTTATATATATATATATATACTAAAATTATATATGAAGATAAAAAATATATTTGAATGGTTACAGAATCATATTTTCACATACATACACAATTGAACACATTACATACATACACATCTACACATACAAACATATAAATACATATTCAAGAATATTCACATAAATGAAAATACATACACACACACCTATATAATCAATCACATCTATAAAATTATATAAACAGGCATAGATATACAGGGGAAGACATACACATAATACATAAACGTACACATTAATACATTGACATACATACATACATATAAATCTAAAAACACACAAATGAGGATACATGGATACATATATATATATATATTCATTCACAGAAATAAATAAATATACTAATACACACAAAACACATACACATGAATACAAAAAGACATACACATATATAGAAAACACATACACAGACATAGACTTAGAAAAAAAAACACACACACATATACACATGTACATACATAAAAATTCTGATACACACACATGCATGCAGAAACACATACACATACATAAGAATACTCAGACTTACCACTATGTACACATACATAAAAAATCATATATACATGTACTATATAAACTTAGGAAAACATATATACATGTGTATACAGACACACAAACACACACATATATCTACATACACATGTACATAGGCAGATATACATATGTACAAACATGTATGATCATATAAATACATGTTTATAAACATATACAAATATATATACAAACATATATATGAACAACATGTACATATAATAACATACATATAAGCATAAACATGCAAAACCATAAAATAAACATCCACATACAACACAAATAGATGCATACATATATGTATATATAATTATATATAAAAATAAATATAAACTCACAAAAATAGATACACAAATATATGAATATATATCCTAGAATACATATATACATATAAATACCTCATGGTATTATTTATCTTTGGTGATTAGAAATTTAAAAACCCCATTTGTTCAATTTATTAAATTTACCTCCAGCTACATATAGAGTTATTAGGAAAAAATTTAATACTCTTGTTTTTTAATTTCCAAATCTATCCCTAAGGTGTAAATTTTATAATAAATAGGGATTCATTCATCTGAAATTCGTTTTCAATTAGAAATGTATTTATAATATTTATGTATTTATAACCAGAATTAATATAAATACAATGTAAAAGTCATTATGAAAAATCAAATATCATTTAGTGCACCAAAACATAACATAAAATATAGAAACATTTAGTTTTTTTCCAAAACTATCATTAGGTGGAATAACCCACATATGTTAATAAACCCAATTTGGAGGATTTTATAGTGTAATGTTTTTGTAGAATACAAAATTTAGATGCATAATTTATAAAAAAACATCCACCTATTCATTGTTTTAATGTTATTACTAAAATAAATATTTACTACAAGATATAAATTATATTTCATTAAAACCTCATAGTTTGTTCATGATCTAAGTCATACTCCATATGAGGTCAAATATAAACTCTCTAGATAAGAATAAAGAAAAGAATTTATGAATTTGAATCAATTTACACCATGAATAAAATATAAAATGTGTATATCATTTTATTTAAAATCAACTATTTAACGAAAAAATAACATGATAAAATTATTCTAAAGGAAAATGGGGAGAAAAATTTTAAATTCAATATATGATTTGAAATAATTAAAACATATTTTTTCATATTTAATTATGATATTATTTAAGAAACCAAAAACTTACTACAACACATGAATATATTTCCACATAAAATATTACATTGGGAGTTATATTGATCCA
The DNA here is from genome assembly GCA_963277665.1 of Viscum album. NCBI lineage: Eukaryota > Viridiplantae > Streptophyta > Magnoliopsida > Santalales > Viscaceae > Viscum > Viscum album. The sequence goes on from OY728134.1 coordinate 168,765,735, forward strand.
ATAATCTCAAAAGTGAATCATTGTTTCGAATAATTCTCTTCACCAGGAAAAGAAAAATTGTTCACATAGAACATGAACATATTAAAATTGATAAAAAAGATATCAAACTATTATTTGAAACCTTAATTTTGAGGCATAACACTCAATATTATTAGTCTTTTTATAATAAAACATTCATTAATAAATATATATTTGAATTCATATATATATATATATATATTCCGAAATTTGTTCCTTTTACTATTAAATATTACTAGAAATGTTTTAGTTTTGGAAAAATTAATATATCAACATATCACATGAGTGTTTAATTCCACATAACAAGTTGGTTAAATTCTATTAAAATCCAATATTTTATAATTTTTAATAATGATCATTACCTTAGGTACAATACATTGACTATATCAATTCAATGGCTGAATTTCATGACAGGTTACATGAAGTAACTGCATGTGGAAAATTTTAAAATAGAAATATTTAAAATCATGTGTATAGTGACTATATTAAACAAATATAATTGAGGGAAACTGAAAAAAAATGTAAAAATAAAACATTCATGTCATATTCTATACCAAGAAATTTTTCGAATGGTCTGGTCATTTCTGTTCATAAATGTAAAATGTAAATAGTAGTCCAAAACTACTTTAATATATGGTATTTTCATCACCCTATTCATATTCATTGATGAATCAATGACTTTTGATATAAATTAAATAAAAAATTCTGGAAAATAAAAATATAATGGAATCTGCTAAAAAATTATCTCAATCTATTTAGATTAAAATCTACAAGGAAAATATTCTCCTTTAAATAATTGGATAACACATTAGTAGACAAACTATTGACAATTTTATATTTCTTAGGGGTTGTTAGTCCCATTTACTATATAATATAAAAAAAATAATATATACATCAAAAACTATTCTAATCTATAAAATTTAATACAATATTATAAGAAAATTCTTGTTTAAGTATGTATATGTTAATATAATAGTGAATATTAAAAAGGATAATCACCCATTCAAATAATGAAAAAATAGCATGAGGAGAAATATTATGGGAGTGATCTAATTGGTATATTGATTTTTCATTGGTTTTCTTGAACAACAATTTCATGAGAATAAAACATCTTATGATGTTATCATGATTGAATAATACTCGTCTCATCCATGAATTTTTTTCTAGTTGATTAACATGGTATGATAATAGAATTTCCAAAATAAAAATATACTAAAAATAAAACTTAACATATTACTATCCATTATAATCCTCATCATTTAGCAGTATTTTCTAGGATTAAATTGATAGTAATTGGAATTAATTTTTTCATTAAATAAAAAAAATTTGACAAAAAAACATTCTTTCAAAACATAATTTTATATTTTATCTTAATACTTAATTAATGGGATCCCCTTTAACTAACCATTATTTTTTAAATAAATGAATATTTCTAAATTGCAATTTATTCTAGAAATTATAATATGAAAATAATATTCCTATAAAAGACAACATATATTAGTCTCCAATGTAAATTTTCAATGAAAATATTGATGAGATATATTCTAAAATGAATTCAATCATATATACCAATGAGTTAATATCCAATTTCATGATATAAACTTTATCATTTTTATTTCAAAAAGGAATATGTGTTTTACCATATAATATAATATTGTACTCTATTTCTACATGATTACATATACAAAATAATAAGAAATAAAATGATCTATTTTTCAAGGAAGAACACTCATGGCTCCAAAAACTATATAATTCGTTATAATGTATTACAATGGTTTCAAATACAACATTTTTATTGAAATAAGAATCTAATGTCATAGAAAATATTATAAATCATCATGAAATGATTAAAAAATACCATTAAAAAAGAAAACCTCATTGACCAAAAATATATATTCTACAATTTAATATGATGTACTATTGGAATAAACCTAAAACAATTTTAGTAAGACTTGTGTCATTGGACCCATCCTAAACATCATTGTTTGTGGTTTGTTGAATGAAACTACAAAACCCATAATTTGGTAAAACAAATTATAAAGTCAATGACATTATATAAGTTAATATTGACTGGTTTTATCATTAGATGAAAAAACCATGAAATAATAGTGTCACCTATAGTATACCTCAAGATGATAATTTTCTATTTTTAACATTGACATCCTAGTGTTTATCCATTGTGGGAATGATAATATCTATACAAACACAACATTGATATATACGGTCTTTGAGACCATGTAATTATTTGGGTTATAAACTAATATATATAATATTTTATATATATGGGAAATAAATAATTTATTCTATGAAACATGAAACCCATAGGAAAAAATGCAACCTGGTGTTCTTCAGTCCAATTAAAAATTACCCCGACACCAGAATCCTTGAGCTAGTGCCTTAAATTTTACAATATCATAAATATAAGATTAAAATACCAAATTATTTATTAGTTTATATGTTTTGGAAAATATATTAAAATCATTAAAAAATGAAAAATTAAACTATATATTTCAAAATAGTCTTTCCATTGAGAAAACCAATATTCACATAGATTATCCACATATACCATTCAAATTAAACATCATACCATCAAAGGAAAAATAAAAATAAATAAATGGGTGATCATAGATTATTATTAAGGATAATCATATAGTGGAAGCTATTATAAATTACCATAAACTATATTTCATGCTAAATGACTAGTAACAAATGCCATTGAAACATAATCCTGAGAATAATATATTAGGAATAAAATTGTATAATATAACTCCATATAAATAGTCACATTATAGATATATTTGAAAATGGATATTTTATAGTATAATAATCACATATAGTATTAATAAGAAATATTATGATGTAGGAAAGCATTAAATAGGACATAATCAACAAACAATCAATGATTCGATCAAGACACCATATATAATCATGTAAGACATTATCCAAACCCAAAAAACTTTTTCTCATGAGATGTACTGATACATTAAGGGGATAACAGGATCTGCATGACACATACCAATTCCATTTCATTAGTATTATGAATTGGGTGAAACATAATAATCAAAAACATTTTCATTTAAACTAGAATATTTAATGTGAATAGTTTAACCATAAAACATGAAAGCTATAAAAGATATACAACCATAATCAAACTAAATAAAAACCATTCAATGAAATATGATAAATTATTTCATAATTAATAAACCTCATGGAATAATAATATTCAATGGAAGATTTTGACATTGATGAAAACACCCTAATAAAATCATTGATTTCTTGCGATAAATTTCACCTTTTATGTTGAATTAATTTATTTACAAAACCATGAAATTTAAAAAAAAATCATGTAAATAAAGACATAAAATTTTAATTGAATCTCTAAAATTTGAAGGTTTCATGATGGTTGAAAAATATTCTTTCTCCTCATAAGCTAAAATAATATTCCTTTAGCCTGAAAAGGTTTAAAGTACCTCATTTAGAGGATGACCAAAAGATTTCATTCAAATATTTTTATAAAAATTAAGTTCTGTTATAAAATTAATTAAAAATTTATTTTGTAATATTAAAAAAATTAAATTTTTAGAAAACATTGATATTGATGAAAAATTGGTCCCCAGTAGACACATAAAGATTAACATTCCCAGATAATAATGATTTTATGAAATAACAGATACATTGCACTTTCCTATAGTGGATTGTTATTTAACATCATATATAATGGCTTATATGATGTTATTAATTTTTAAAAGAACCATATCCACGTATATAGTGTCTTATATGAGCATCTAATATTTTTTTTATAATTTTTCTTTTTTTCAATTACAGTATGTGTAAACTGCATTATTTTTCCATTCATTATTTTGCATTTTTGTGAATTTTCTTATGCATAGTATATATTTAATTCATATCCCAAATTATATAATGTTAATAGATGCTATATCTATTAAAATTATAAATTTATAAACAATAATTAATGTCATTCATGAAAAATGAATCATATCGCATCAGGGAGGTGATAGACCATATATATGCATAAGCAATAATATCATTCATTTAATGGGGATAGGGTTTAAAACTATATGGTATATTAATTATACCAAATCAATATCATGTCATATTTTATATATATATATAAAATATTCCATCAGTTTACTAATCCATGTAATGTTGTGAGGAAAATAATACACCATGGTGTAGATATGGTAAGACATATGTACACATGCGCAGTACTTACATTTTTTATTCGATGTATAGTATGTGAGATATGTTTGTGCCATTATCATAATAACTTATCATAATGTATATTACACTATAATCATTAAATTATAATAGGACAAATGAATTAATATGAAGTATAAGATGAGATGAACTTCAGTGTGTTTGTAAAAACAATGACATTCTTCTTTGGAAGAATTCCTTTTTATCTCATCACAAGGGATCTAGAGAGAGTATTTTTTGAATATCAGGATCTCAAGAACATGGATAATAATTTTTTATGTTGATATGGTAGGGGTTTAGTTTACTTATAAGGCTTACTGTGGTTTGAGGATGTGAGGGAGGATGTTCCCTTTTATAATTGCGTATAGTGAATCATTTTGAATCCCCCAATATATTAATTAATATATATAACTTTTGAAGTAAAAATAAATTTAATGTGATTCATTAAAAGTATAATAATATTAGGGTTTAATATATTCTAATACATAAAAATTTATAACAATTTAGGTAATATTGTTTCACCTACCTTTTGGCATTAACCATTATTTAATCCCTTTAATTGTTACTCTTACAACATGTATTTTTCACCATAAAGGATAATATAGTAACTCTAAAATAAATAAATAAAAAATGGATAAATGATGAAACAATTCACCATATTATCATTCTTTGGGAATATATTATTTTTTATTAGTTTTATACCATTTTATAAATTAATATTTATTTTAAAATATCATTAATGGAAATATTTTTCCTATTCAGTATGCAGCGTTTGAAAAATACCTTAATAAGATGATTTATTTGAAACAAAAAAATTAATAAATCCCTAATACATTTAGTAGATCATAAAGATTAATGGGTGAATTTATATTTCAAAAATTATATTTATTTTAATATATTAAATATCATTAATTTGATATTTCCATTATTTAATCAATTACTTCATGTCATTGTGTATGGATTTAATATAAAGATTTTTTTTATGATTAAAAATATATTATATTGATTAAGGTAAATATTATATATTTCAAATAAACTTTATAGTCTAAGATATATAATAAAATATTACATATAAAAAATCAATATGTATTAAAAACATGTGTATGACATATAAGACGTTCCATATAGTCAAATAATGATAGGGGAATAATGTCACCAAAGTGGGTCTAAGAGGCCACGAAATTTCAAAAGGAATATTTTTGATGAAAATACCTTATAAAATAATAATAATTCATGTTTTAGGTTAATTTTATGGAATTTATAATATCAATTTTATCTTTTATTTCATGAATTTTCATTTAACATTTGTATAAAAATTTAATAAATTTAATTTCCATGTTGTAAAAAAAATACTATCATGATATTTTGATCCCAAAGATTCTAAAATATAATATTTTTTTCAAAATTCAATAGATACAAATTTATTTAATTGATTTAAAATTAATATTATTGATGGAATGAGATATGATGCTTTTAAATTGAAAACCATTAAAAGATTCAAATGTTTTTACATCCAATTTAAATGTGAAATTATTTATAATAAAATAAAATGTTTTATATTATAATAATTTTTTTTAATAATTCTAAAAATGAAATTAAAAATATAATTGACCACTTGAAAAAAATTTAGATGGAAATGTTGTTTTCATTTAAAATGAAATATGTTATCACTATTTATTAAAACAAAAATCTTATCAAGATAATTAAAAATATTGTACAAAAGAAAATTTTTATATTCTATAATTAAAAGAAGAATTTTATTTTTTCAAATATAATTTATAAAAGTGTAAAAATATTTATTTAAATAATGCACACCTTCAGAAAGTTTTAAAACTATAATTTGAGAAATATATTCATTCAATGCATAAAACCAGATCTATTATTATCATATGACTATAAAATCATGTTTTTGAATGTAAAAATATTTTATTAGATATATATTATATATTTTTATATTTAAATGTTTTTTAAATCTATTTATTCCATATAAAGTAATTACCATGGAATACTGGTAATGATAAAATAACAATATTAAATTTTATATCAATTTTCATTCGAGCTCAGTGACATTTGCAATGTTTGTTGTCGAATAAATTAAATTAAAAAATATACCGAACATAAAATCATTGGTTGTAACATTCTCCCAAACATTAATAATTTCAATCAACTCCTTTAAAAATTTCACATTAGAAATCAATTTTTTATAATTAAAAATTCATTTTGCGGATGCCCAAAATAAAAATAGGGTTAGTAAAACATCCACATAAAAAGTAGAAAAGGTAAATATGAATCACACAACAAAAGTAGGCTTTATAATATGATAATATTAGTTGGAAGTGAAAACATTGATACCAGAGAGAAATATAACATTTATGTTATGAGGGAGAGTGATAAAGAACATTGTTATTAAAAAGTTAACCATCACAAAATTCTAAAGTAATTATATGATAAAAGACTATTGATTTTCTTAAAAATTAAAGTAAATGATTGTTAGAAAAATCATTCACCTAGAGTTAAGGTGTCACGAACCGAATCTGGTCGCCGCAAAAACTGGCACCCGACCCGACCCGTGGCAAGCCCCGAAGGGCGTTCCCGATCCCCACGGGCTGGCCAAGTGCCCGGGTATCAAAAACTGAAAATTGGGAACGATTTACCCGAGTTTTTATACTTGAAACGTCAAATGAATCCAAGAAACCAAATCTGGATTTTTCAAACCGAAACATCTTTTTAATAAATTCAGAACTGAATTGCACAATTTTAAACAATGTTTGAAGATCATTACAAAGGTAAAACCCAAGAAAAGACAGCCCAAGAACCTCAACATGGCAAGAGGCATCTTCCTTAAGCCATCTCCACAACACCGCATCATGAATGACCGGTGGAAACCCAAACTATTGGCACAAAAGTTATACCCAAACCTGTGACAACAAAATAACCAAGTCTACTTACACCCAAGGGTGTAAGTAGGGTGTGATCCAAAGCCCAATAGGATACCACCACTAAGAGATTCCATATAATAAGCATTTAAAGACGAAAAGCATGCAAGTTTTCAAAAACATGAAAAGCTAGTTACAATTTCTAAAAGCTTCAAATTTGAATAAGAACAGTTTTCATGTGGGCTATTTTAAAGGATTAACGCTTTTTATAATAAACACCAAAGATACTGAATTTTCCAGCAAAATGTACCGTATGCCGACAGTAAGTACAAAATATCCAGTGAGCACAAGCAATGAGAAATAACCCCTAGGCACTAGCTTGCTGTGGGTCCCAGGTACCTCGTATCTCGGTGAGAGTAACCATCACAAATATTCGTTCTCGTGCACGATCCACTAGTAGGGAACATACCCATAACCTAGTGGTCCCCAATCATCATCATCTTAGTTTAGTTAGAGTTGTAAGTGTCAATCTTGGTAAGTGAAACTGAGGCCAAACCCCACGGGATCACTAGCATACTAGTACACGTCCACCCACCAAGATACCCGAGTATTCCCTTTGTGCTCAAACAATTTCAACAAGTCAATGAATATACATTTCACATGAAAATATCATTTCCATATCATAAATTCACCAAACATCCCATATGTATACAACACAAGTCACAAAATTCCACTTTTCATTCAAATGCATTTTGAAATCAAACCCACTCCAAAATAGCCCACAACACTTTTTTCATAACTTTCACAATCCAACACATCCTTTAACAATTTTATAAAATACCTAAAAATATACTAAACATCACATAACATCCCACTCACATGTTTCCTAAAACCCTTTTTATAAACAAAATCCACTTTTCACATCGCACTCACACAAACAGCCCATATAACGTTCACACCACTTTCGCATTTTAGTAAATCCATTAAACATTTTTATAAAACATTTCCAAGATGATACACATAACATAACAGAACTATTAACATTTAAAATGGTCCATTTGAAAGTATAAACAATCCAAAACAGTTTTCCAATATGGTTTCACATCTTACATAAATCATTAAACCATTCAAAACTTTCATAAAACAATTCTAAAGAGTGTACCAAATCTTTTCACAAAAAAAACTCATTTCAAACCCATATATCAAGGACAAAATCACACCAATACAAATTCAAAACAGAATTTTCATCCCCAAAATCATTTATTAAACTACCCCCATGTGTTATAAAAACACCTCAAACAATACCACAAAATATCCACATGAAAAGCACACGTTTTCAAAATCACTTTCAAGAAGTACAATAAGTCTTTACACCTTAAACCCATTAAAAGAAACCTCTTTAAAAACTAATGGCACACCAATACCCTACCAAATCATAATTGTCAGCCCAAACAAGATTTATTAAACCAATTTCATATGTTATAAAACACACCCAAACAATACCCAAAGGGTTGCACATGTAAAACACCCAATTTTTTTAACTAAAATGAAACTGTAAAAACAAATGCTTTACCAAATACAAAATAAACAGTTCCCGCACAACACACAACATAATAGTAAATGCATAATAAGTAATTCAAGCAAACTAACTCATCTAGAAATGATTACACATGGAATCACCTACCTTTTATGACGAAACCCTCAAAACATGGTGCGAAGCATCAACCGCACCACCGCCGCACATCAATGAATATAAATCCAGACCTAGACCACCAAAAATTGACCCAAAAGATACCAAATAAGACCATATGTTCGAACCCTATGTTCTGGACATTCTATAAACTCTTGAGATAGGGTGGAAACCCTAAAGAGAAGAGAAGAATTGAAAAGAGAAACATTACCCAAAATAATCTTGAATAAAACGACTCAAAATCCACCAGAATCTAAATTTGAAAACATCCAAAAATTCATGGGATGTTCTAATAGGGATTATGAGATCGTATAGGAACTGGAATGGGGGAAAAATAGTAATAATTGAGAGAGTTATGATATAAATAACATACCTTCTCAAATCTGCCCGATTTATTAAACCCTAATAATTTCAGCACTCCATCGCAATGCAAACGAGCTCCAAAGATGGGGAAAATGAATGGGAGCGCGGCCGGGCTCTTTAGGGTCGAGTGGGAGGTGGAATCACCGAAAAAATCTTTATAATGAATAATATATTAAAAAATTAAAAAACAATTTAAAACTGGAAAATGGGCTTTCGGGCTGGCCCAATTCTCAAATAAAAACCCAAATCCCCCATGATTATGGATTTATAAAGGCTCCAAATTTAAATGTGATGTTAATATATCATGGGAGGACATTTAGGAGTTGGAATTACTGAAAAATAATAAAAAATGAAAATGTTATAAAAGAAACAAAAATTTATTTTTAAATCTGGAATTGGGCTCACAGTTTGGCCCAATTCTTGAAAACTCACATATTCTCCATAAAACCTTTGGAACCCCCCAAAACAAATCATGAATGGAAAATAAATTAAAAATAACTTTAAAATAAGTTATGTATGTGACAATTCTCCCCACCTTGAAAACTTTCCGCCCCGGAAAGTCACAGAAAGGTTAAAGCAACAACCATACCCCACTGAGAAACCAATAGGTACTCTCTTGCAAGGTTTCACCCACAAAGGCCAAAACACCTCTAGTGATCAATTAAGGAAGGATTAATCTCACAATCATAACATAGACTACTTTTCTGAAAGGATCAATAACATTCATACTTTATCCCAAAATAAAACTCTTCAAACACTATCTGAACAAGACTCAAGAAATTCACCCAAACAAACAACAACTTTGAACAAGGTTACACTTACCTTACTTTAACTAAACCATTGAGCACTCTCTAGTCCCAACGTTTAGTCAAGGAATATGTTGGTAGCTATATATCTCCGAACAAGACTATCTACACCAATCCAAAACCATAGATAAATCTATGTTACTGGTACGAGGGGACACTAATATGCTCCCCACTATAAGAGACAACCAATATTTTTTTTCGAGACAGAATCCGGACACTAATTTGGGGAGGCCTGAATGGACTCCCTGGTACCTAGGGTAGACTTCCATTCAAAATTTCCTAAGGAACATATATGATAATCATAGTGGTTCTCCCCACTATATGAACCAACCATCTTAATCGACCAGCATATGTAGGCACAGAAAGACCCAAATATTTCAAGATTTGGGAAGGTCGCACGGTTAGTCTGCACAGTTTTTGAAACCGTGAACTAGCTGTGCTGATCAATCTTCTTGCATGGCTTCCAGGCACACAGTCTCTCTTAATCATTCACAAACTATGTGCTCAGCATGTCTAGCCAAATTTCCAACCATTCTCCAAACACTCAATGGAAACCAAAGGGGGAGGGAATGACATTAGGCGATGACATGGGTACAAGGACCACCACATATTTCCACCGAATGAGAACAACAGAGGGAATATGATGACACCATAGGTTTAAACACTTCCTATCTTTCACACCGAGGATATGAATTTTTACAAGGGTTTAAATGACCCTGTGATTTCCCCTAACTGCGATCCAGCTTCTCTCCGAGACCTATGGTTGGAGCTCAAATTATTGAAGCATCTTCGGCCTTATAGTTAGTCTTCGGAAACCCACTAAATGAGAATTATTCTTTCGGTGCCACCAACAGCTACACCACAACCCAAGATATGTTTTCCAGACATAACAAATTCCATACTCACTTTACCCTATCCCAATATTTCACTGAAACAAGGGCTAAGAAGATGCACACACATCACACCTTGTTTCTTCAGGTGAGAGACAACAGAATTAAAGAACAACTACACTCAACTTCCTCTAAAATGGAATATTTTGATGTTTTTCACAAGGGAGACATTCACCCAACACAACAGGGACTCTTAGAGGATTTCACTACTTTCACCTATATGGTCAATCGAGCACATGACATCATAAGGTATCACCGAACATGGCCATTGTGACTGATATAAACAATGCATGGAGAGGGACCTTATACAACATCACCAAACAATAGACAATTCTAGAAAGTGGCCACAATCTCCTATCATGACCATATTTCTCAAACTGGTGGTTTAACATGAACTCATGCTTCAACGAAACTTTGAAGAACCCCAAAGGCCCTCTTAGACACCATCAAGACACTCATCCAAAATAATAACCCTAGACCACATCCACCTTCGACGAATTAGGAAACATAAGAAACTATGGTCTCTTTCACCCATCCACAAGCACTCTCCCATTACATGAGGATCTAAAAATCAAAGAAAGGAATGGGTGTAGACTCAATCTAAAAATCTCAAGAAAAAAATATTCCTTATATTGATCAACTGGAGGGTCTTCAAACGGAGAAACAATCCGGGTTGCACTTCTGTTGTGCACTAACCTTTAATGGGGGTGTACCTTATCCAACGATTAAACCCAAGGACCCAACCAAGATGGTATATTAGTAAAGATATACCACAAACTAGATCTAGACACATGAAGGGAACCATCATAAATGTGTCCCAAAACATTTTCCAAAAGAGACCACTAACTGTCCCTATAACACAACTTACTGACCAAACCCAAACCCAAAACACAGTTCAAACATGAGGGGTTCTTGGACTCAAAACATCCCACAACATCAACATTTTCCAAAAATACATAATATAAACCATTCCAAACAATTCATCAAGTCTTCATATTTCTCTTTAAAAACATTTCTTTGAAAACAAATGGTTCAGTGGTTAGCGCATCCACCAATGGTACCCCATGGGCCTTACACATGCATGTTTCAGTGCCACACATGGCACCCTCCTCATATCCATCTTGACACTCATCAAGTCATGTCATCAACCATCCATCTTCCCATATAACCCCATGCATGTGGTTGCTCACGAAAATACCAATGGTTAAAACAAAAATTTGTTCCACTTTTCAAAACCAAAACGGTTAACCAACACATCCTTTTTCTCAAAACCGCTTACCACGAGATCAAAATCCCAACTCACATCTTAAAAAAATTTCATAAAGTCACAACCATTTAGAAAATAACTCACTTTCAAGATATTCACATCAATTTCAAAACATATCATCCCATTAAAACACACTCTGATTGTTTAGAAAACTCTATTGGAAACACTTTTCAAAACCAACTTCAATATAGTTCCTGCTTTCAAAGAGGTGTAAGCACACCATTTTATATTTCAAACAATTCTGAAAATTCAGTTCTTCCATTTCATAAACCCAACCATTCCCTCTTTATTTGAAAATCATTTCATAAAAACTTTACGCTTCTTAAAACCAAGTCACCTTAAAACCAAAATGCCATGATTTCAAAACTAAAGAACACCAGACAATGTGAGAGGAAACTAGTTTCAGTGGGTGACTTGGACATATGGTTGGCGGCCATATTCCAATCACTTCACTGTCACAGAGAGTGTTCTAGGGAATATCCCCGGCTCCACATGGCTTGCCAGACCCTGCGAGCTTATTGAGACCATTAACCCAACTCTCTTTTCACTTCCCCTAATCATCATCAAACCAAGAAAACCCAAAGACATAGACAAATCCCAACTTCTCCTGGCGACTTGAATCCTGAAATGAGGTGTCGTCATCAAGCACACTACCCATAACCAGAATTCCATGTCCCAAAAATCATAACTGTAGACTATCCTGACTATTTTCCAAAATAACATGACCCAAAGGGTTAACCAGAACCTGGCTCTGATACCATTTTTTCACGAACCGAATCTGGTCGCCGCAAAAACTGGCACCCGACCCGACCCTTGGCAAGTCCCGAAGGGTGTTCCCGATCCCCACGGGCTGGCACAAGTGCTCGGGTATCAAAAACTGAAAATTGGGAACGATTTACCCGAGTTTTTATACTTGAAACGTCCTATGAATCCAAGAAACCAAATCTGGATTTTTCTAACCGAAACATCTTTTTAATAAATTCAGAACTGAATTGAACAATTTTAAACAATGTTTGAAGATCATTACAAAGGTACAAACCCATGAAAAGACAGCCCAAGAACCTCAACATGGCAAGAGGCATCTTCCTCAAGCCATCTCCACAACACCGCATCATGAATGACCAGTGGAAATCCGAACTGTTGGCACAAAAGTTATACCCAAACCTGTGACAACAAAAAAACCAAGTCTACTTAAACCCAAGGGTGTATGTAGGGTGTGATCCAAAGCCCAATAGGATACCACCACTTAGAGATTCCATATAATAAGCATTTAAAGACGAAAAGCATGCAAGTTTTTAAAAACATGAAAAGCTAGTTACAATTTCTAAAAGCTGCAAATTTGAATAAGAACAATTTTCAAGTGGGCTATTTTAAAGGATTAACTCTTTTTAAAATAAACACCAAAGCTACTGAATTTTCCAGAAAATGTACCATATGCCAACGGTAAATAAAAAATATCCAGTGAGCACAAGCAATGGGAAATAACCCCTAGGCACTAGCTAGCTGTGGGTCCCAGGTACCTCGTATCTCAGTGAGAGTAATCATCACAAATATTCGTTCTCGTGCACGAGCCACTAGTAGGGAACATACCCATAACCTAGTGGTCCCCAATCATCATCATCTTAGTTTAGTTAGAGTTGTATGTGTCAATATTTCTAAGTGAAACTGAGGCCAAACCCCACGGGATCACTAGCATACTAGTACACGTCCACCCACCTAGATACCTGAGTTTTACCTTTGTGTTCAAATAATTTCAACAAGTCAATGAATATACATTTCACATGAAAATATCATTTCCATATCATAAATTCACCAAACATCCCATATGTATAAAACACAAGTCACAAAAGTCCACATTTCATTCAAATGCATTTTGAAATCAAACCCACACCAAAATAGCCCACAACACTTTTTGCATAACTTTCACAATCCAACACATCTTTTTACAATTTTATAAAATACCTACATATATACTAAACATCACATAATAGCCCACTCACATGTTTCCTAAAACCCTTTTTATACACAAAATCCACTTTTCACATCGCACTCACACAAACAGCCCATATAACGTTCACACCTCTTTCACATTTTAGTAAATCCATTTAACATTTTTATAAAATATTTCCAAGAGGATACACATAACATAACAGAACTATTAACATTTAAAATGGTCCATTTGAAAGTATAAACAATCCAAAACAGTTTTCCAATATGGTTTCACATCATACATAAATCATTAAACCATTCAAAACTTTCATAAAACAATTCTAAATAGTGTACCAAATCTTTTCACAAAAAAACTCATTTCAAACCCATATTTCAAGGAAAAAATCACATCAATACAAATTCAAAACATAATTTTCATCCCCAAAAACATTTATTAAACTACCCACATGTGTTATAAAAACACCTCAAACAATACCAAAAAATATCCACATGAAAAGCACACGTTTTGAAAATCACTTTCAATAAGTACAATAAGGCTTTACACCTTAAACCCATTAAAAGAAACCTCTTTAAAAAATAATGGCACACCAATACCCTACCTAATCATATTTGTCAGCCCAAACAAGATTTATTAAACCAATTTCATATGTTATAAAACACACCCAAACAATACCCAAAGGGTTGCACATGTAAAACACCGAATTTTTTTTAACTAAAATGAAACTGTAAAAATAAATGCTTTACCAAATACAAAATAAACAGTTCCTGCACAACACACAACGTATTAGTAAATTCATAATAAGTAATTCAAGCAAACTAACCCATCTAGAAATGATTACACATGGAATCACCTACCTTTTATGACGAAACCCTCAAAACATGGTGCGAAACATCAACCGCACCACCGCCGCACATCAAGGAATATAAATCCAGACCTAGACAACCAAAAATTGACCCAAAAGATACCAAATAAGACCATATGTTATAACCCTATGTTCTGGACATTCTATAAACTCTTGAGATATGGTGGAAACCCTAAGGAGAAGAGAAGAATTGAAAAGGGAAACATTACCCAAAATAATCTTGAATAAAACGACTCACAATCCACCAGAATCTAAATTTGAATACATCCAACAATTCATGGGATGTTCTAATAGGGATTATGAGATCATATAGGAACTGGAATGGGGAAAAAATTGTAAAAATTGAGAGAGTTATGATATAAATAACTTACCTTCTCAAATCTGCCCGATTTTTGAAACCCTAAGAATTTCAGCACTCCATCGCAATGAAAAAGAGCTCCAAAGAGTGGGAAAATGAATGGGAGCGCGTCTGGGCTCTTTAGGGTAGAGTGGGAGGTGGAATCACCGACAAATTCATTATAATGAATAAGATATTAAAAAATTAAAAAAACAAATTAAAACTGGAAAATGGGCTTTCGGGCTGGCCCAATTCTCAAATAAAAACCCAAACCCCCCATGATTATGGATTTATAAAGGCTCCAAATTTAAATTTAATGTTAATATATCAGGGGAGGACATTTAGGAGTTGGAATTACTGAAAAATATTAAAAAATGAAAAAGTTATAAAAGAAACAAAAATTTATTTTTAAATCTGGAATTGGGCTCACAGTTTGGCCCAATTCTTGAAAACTCACATATTCTCCATAAAACCTTTGGAAACCCCCAAAACAAAGCATGAATGGAAAATAAATTAAAAATAACATTAAAATAAGTTATGTATGTGACATAAGGGATTATTTTTTACTATCATTATAGGAACATGAAAAACTAAATGATCAGGATTTATTTCCATATCATAATAATAATCTCTTCATGGTTTGTTATTTGATTTATTTCAACATAATTTATTAAACCAAGTGACATGGATTCAATATGAATTTCTAACTATATTTCAATTATCAATTGATCCACAGGTCCTTACATTGACCACTATATATTTATCAAAAAATAAATGGTTATATGAAGTAATATAATTTTAGAAATCATACCTTATCATCAAATAATAATATAAAATGTTCATATTAATTTATTATATAATTAGATCACCATAGGACTCATCCATAATATGTATATCAAAATTCAAAGTTCAATGATTTAGATTGAAGGTGAATAAATTACCAAAATATATTTAATAGTATATTCACAAGACAACATAATTTAGATCTTATTGTCACATACCAATTATTTGATCACATTAAAAAACATAATGAAAACATTGAAACTTAAAAATAATTTTTGAAGAAGTAATTTAGTAAAATCCTTATAAATCTCCTGATTCATATAATAATAGTATAATTTATAAAATTATTCATGTATCTAAATACACAAGAACATTATTTATTCTACATCATTAATAATCAATAAAAAATGCAACATCTAATATTCCATAATACACCACTCTTTTGATATGTATTTTATAGTATCCTCATCCTCAATAGTATAATCATAACATGTATAACCATTTGGATTCTTAAAATTGAAAAAAACAGAATAATAATTTTGAGAAACACTAATCATGGTGATATAGTTATGAAGAGTCATGTATAGGATGTCTAAATCACAATAGTAACTAAATCATTGAATCCTTATTTCTAACCTAGGATATCAATTTAATTATGAAATCAATACAATTTTATCCTTTACATAGTCTAATCCTCAAATTCATTCAAGGTGTTATGTTTTATAATAAATTAATTCCAACTTTTAGTTACCATGATTTATAGAATTCTTTTCCTATTAAGAACTGTAACAAACCCAACACCAATAGCCAAGATCTAGTTCCATACGTAATTACATTGGCCCAAATAAATGATATGATTCCCAAAGAGAAGATTTTTTTGTTAGTATTAAAAACTAGATTACATAAACAAATCATAAATTACAATTTAAAATATAAAATATAACATAGTCAATCCCTAGATAATGTCAATATTCTCCTAGCTTAACCCAACACATCAGTCATAATAATCTTAATGAAATCACAGGAAAAATAAATCATAATAAACTGATAAAATCAAGAGATTTGTAAGGATAAGAATAAATCAGAAGTTATCATTACTAAACCATGACAATAAGGCTAGGTGAATAACTAAAAACAATATACATTAAAACAAATTAATGATGAAAATATGTAAGGAAAAAAAGTTTATCTATAAAATCCACATAAAAAAATAAAATAAGAAATATACATATCCTTGGATATTCTAATATATTAATAATTACATGGAATATCAATAACTGGTCTCATAATGTGGAAATGAATAATGTGTGACATCACAAAAATACAATCAAGGCGTAAATCAAAAAACCATACATAATCATGAAAGGAAGAAACCTAAACAAAAAATAGTTCGACTCATGATACATACCGATGCATGGAGGGGGTATAAAGGCCCCTACCAACACTTATAAGTCCAATTCCTTATTTTTTATTGGGTTAAAGGTAATCAACATAAACATTTCTATTATCACTACGATATGAAATGTGAATACATTATCCATAAACCTAGAATGGTATCAAAATTGGACTTCTCCCATAACAGAAATCACAAACCATTAGTTAAATATGGTAAATTATATCATATGTCATAATCCTCAATTAATCATATGATTTAATATAATATTATTACATTTATGAATGTACTCTAAAAAATTATGAAAAAATTTATGATAGAAATACCATTTATATTTTAAATGATATAATTAAAAATGATTGAATTTATAATTGATAAAATTTTAAATGAAAAGAAAACAATAACTATGTAATGGAAGATTAGGAATTTTATTTTGTCATAATGATAGAAATATTGTCCCATGTTACAAAAGATATAAATACAATCCTTCCATAAAAAAATCCATAAAGTACTTTATTTCAAAAATGAAAATAATATCCCTTTTAAACCATTTAAAAAAATTTAATTCAAGGGTAATAATATATCATAATATCATATTATTATAGTAAAAATATTTTTGTAATATTTTATTTTATAAAAAATATATAAAGAAGAAATATGTTTCTTATTGGAGATCTAAACATATAGAATCCCGAATTATAATTTCATTGTCAAAAAAACCAATTCCACGAAATTTTGTTTTGATAAACATCATCTAAAATCAAATATAATTTTTAATGAATGATAGTAACTTAAAAAATATATATATCCATATATATTATATCAAATATAATCATATTATAAATTTTATTTAATAATATCTCATTATAACCCTTATTTCTGTTGTTGAATTTTCCATTATTCTTTCAATTGTTTGTCATGTAAGTCTTATTTCATATGTATAGGATATATTTCATTATTCACCATACTTATATTATGTTCATATATATTATATTTATTAATTAAATTCATTTATATTCATTCTTTACTGGATAACATGTAAAATAGATCATATTGTGTTGTGGAGATGGTAGGTCGTGCGTACACATGAGCGATAGTATCATTATCTTAATAGTTAAAGGGAATGGAACTAGATGGTATAATAATTATAATAAATCAATTTCATGTCATATATTCTATATATATCAATTATTTCCTTCATTATATCAATCTATTTAAAGGTGTGATGAGAAACAAATTACCCCACAACCTGGAGATTGTACGTCATATATACGCACACATGATGCCTTAATTTTTCATATGATGAATAATAGGGGGAATATGGACATACCATTATCATTATAACATCTCATCATATTTATGAGAATATAGATATTATTTTTTTAATGTAACCAACACATGAAAATGATGTATAATAAGATATGTACTTGAATGATTTGGTAAAAAATTACCTTCTTCTTTGGAGGACTTCCTTTAGATATCATTTAAATAGATATAGGTATTTTATTTTTGGACACACTATAAATATTAAATTTATAAATTTAATTAAGAATAGGTTCACTTTTATAAATCCTCTAAATATTAAATTGATAAATATAAATATACTAATTCCAAATTTCTCCAAATTGAGTAATTTAATATATAAAATGAGTATGGCTGTAAATCCCCTCATAAAAGTTTTTTTTATTTTATTTCACCATATTTTTAACTGTATATTTTTTTATTAACACTTATTTAATCCCTTTAACATTAATCATGCAAACATATGTTTGTTCTTTATGGCTTATATAGTTACTCTAATATATTATAAAAAACATTAATGGTTAGATTTTGTAATATTAAACCTTATTCCAATCATTATTTCCAATGTGATATTTTTATGAATTTTATATCATATAAAAAATATTATTTATTTTAAAATATTGTTATTATAATTTTTGATACAATTATTTTATTTACATTTTAAAAATATCCAAATAATAAAATATCATTAATTTTATATCATTTAAAAATGTCATCCAAGTCTCTAGAAGTGGCCCAAAATTTTATCCAATGATTATTTTGGTCAAAAATCAATCAAGTAATATAATTATGAAAATATTCAGGGTAATATTAAAATATTTATAATATTATATTCCCATATAAATGTGTTAATAAAAAGTACCAAAATATATATTTATAATGATGAAAAATAAATAGAATATTTTAAAATAATTTTATCACAGAAATTATAACTATTTAATTCATTTGTATATATTTCAAATTACATAATTTTTAGTAAATAAAATAAAGTTAATATTGTTGAACTATTTTAAAAAGATGGTTTCAAAGTGATTAATTTTTAATGATTAAATGGTTTTTATAAATAAATTCTATGTAAAATTGATTAGAATGTAATAAATGGTATTAAATGATAAATTTTTTTATAGTTTTAATTTAAACACAATAAAAATATAATGTAGTAGTTTTTTAGATGAAAAAGTTGTTTTCAGTTAAAATGAATTATTTTTTCACTATTCATCGAAGCATGAAATTAATTTAAAAAATATGAACAATTTAACCAAAGTGAGTTTTTATATTCCAAATTTAAAAATATATTTATCTAGTTAAATATAATATATAAATGTTTCAAACACATGATAAAAACGAAGTGTATATTTAATGGTGGAAAAACTATCCTTAGAATAATATTTTTTTGAAAGTATAAAATAAGATTCATTATTATCTTATTACTATAAAATCCTATGTATGAATTTCAAAATATTTGATGAAATATATAATATATTAATTTCATTACTTTTATATTATACTATATTATAGAAATTTAATGGTTAGTTAATAACAACCATTTTACCATAATGTTATTTAATTGTATATCATTTTCTGTTTAAGAAAGATGTTCTGTGAAATGTATGATGTCAAAATAAACTGAATTTAAAATTTAAATAACATAATATAATGGGGTGTTACACTTTAGGAACATATTAAAAATAATATATAATATGTCCCAATAGGTTTTTCATCATGGGTTGTGTGTTTCACAAATAAGATTATTATCAATTCACACTAATGTTGGAATACATATATAATTCAATAACAAAAAAATGCATATGATCATATATATTACATGGTATTAATTTTTAATATCCCAAGACATGCTACATTCAATGCTTCCATATCCTAGAGGGGAACATGGACTCTTTCACATCTCACCATAAGTTAAAGATTGTCGACTAGTAATAATGGGATACGATGTTCTAATGGAAGGACTACACCCTCTTGTCATAGGGGATCATAGTAGATAAATTTAAATACTGATTAATATAGTGGGATCATAGAAATTAAATAATGAGATTGATAGCATACAAAAGATATATCCTGAAACAAGAATAGTCAAATCCATTTTGAAAATTATTATATTAAAAAGAGGATGATTTAATGGAATGTATCTAAAAAATAAAAATGGGTATACATGGATATATTTAATCAGCATATTATGTTATAATATTATGATAAAAAAAGTCCAAAAAACTCTCCAAGAATACCATTCACTGCCTCAGTTAGTTGATAATAATCTCATTCTTAAATAAATAAAACATGTCAGGTTTTCCGGGGGATATGCTTCACCTTGTTGATACCTATGATCATATAATATAACTAGGTACACATGGTGGACTGTTTATTGTTTGAGATAAATCATAATAGTTCACCACTAATTAAATTTATGAAATTTATTTTGTGAACATAAACTGATCATTCAGATGGTATATATACATGTAAATTAATTCCATGATAATAACTAAAAGAATCTTTATCCACGGATTGAAATGTATTTTAACATGAAATCATTAAAATAAATTAATTTATTTTCAATTTAATTAATAAACCATTTGAATTCTTCATCAACAGCGAAATCGATCATAATAATAAAGGAGGATTTAAGGTAAAACCAAGGCATCCATTACTGTATGGATTGGATAAGTCATAGAAGTACATAATACAGTTTAGATATAATGGGATATGACTGTAATATATTAGAAAAATCCCAATGAATCTATCTATAATGGCTTATAATCCTTTTGAAAGATCTCTTTCATCCTAATCATCAACTATGCATGAATGGTCCCAATATGTTGAATTAAAAATATCACGTTCTAGAATGCATCATGCTAGATCGAGGGAGGGTATATGAGGAATCCTAATATTAGGAGAGATAGTGAATGGATCATATGTCAACATTTTGGGATCCGTTAATAGAGAATAACCACAATCCAATGCAAGAATCTCCATTGAAAACTGTCTCCTTGAATCTGAATTTCATCATATGAGTCCTCAATGCATTCCCAAGGGAATCGATGTTTGGATAAATTTTGATCATTCCAATAAAAGTAAATAAGACCATCTGTTATAGTAACCATATAAAATAATCATTTTTTAATTAGGGATTGCTACAATAATTTAATTTAAAAATCCATTAGTTTTATTTCATTACATTATGATAAAATTTTTAAGGAATATCATTGGCAGGCAACCATATATTATTTTAATTCCATAATAATTTACGAGGTACATTCTCTTACCATTCATTCTTCATGTCAAGACATTTTAAGGATATGCAACCAATTGTAAATCAATTATAATTAACAAGGCCTATTAATATCTAACAACATTAGTTCAATTTATTAATTCAGTAGGATTATTTCATTACCTTACATCCAAGGTGATATGGTCAGATAGGACATGCATCCTAAATAATATAATATAAAATTATATCCCAAGATATATATATAAATAATCCATTGAATTAAATTTTTAATGGATTTTTAAACAAAAAGTGACACTTATCTTAAAAATAACAAATGTAAAACCCATCAAAATAATATTTAAAATCGAGAAACATGACACAACATGGTAGACAACATAATTGAGTGGAAGGAATTGAGATACCTCCCTCCAATGTCATGATTATAAAGTATAAAAATGGGCATGTTATGTCAATTTATCAGGTTTAAGTAGGGAATATGAGTTTTTGGGAAAACACCTAGTGTATCTATAATACACACATCTACCAAATTTAATAAAGTATTCGAAAATTATGGAAATGTAAGATACCAAAAACATAATTATTTTAGAACAATACATATCTTGTATTGGACATTTTTTGGCCTAGATAAAAAGTAAAATGATCGATGAATAAATTTCGTGAAAATATGGAATATGATTCTACATTAAAATATAATTTTCATAGGATGATAAATGATCATTTGAGCAATATTATTCAACATTTTGTTAGGTGGAATCCAAAAAAAATTATTAGATCATGAATTCAATCTATTTTGAAAAAGTGGGATCAAAACCTATGAATAGGAACATGGAACTCATCCCGGATACAAGTGAAGCCTTATATCTAATAAAGTAGAAACTAAAAAATCAACCTATAATTCAAGGTCATGTGATTGGATGATTTTTTTCAAAAACCATTAACCAATAGAAAGTATGACACTACACATTGAGGGAAACATCACTTTTTTCTGTAAGGATAAAGAAACTATGTGCTGATCACAGTATTTGGATCTACTAAAACATACAAAAAACACTTATGAGAATGAGGAATTAGATTCTTGGTTATGGAAGACAATGCACACATATTTTCCCTCAAAACATTTCACACAAAAATATTCTAAACTATGAGGATTGGGCCTCAAATTTCTACTAACCATGACACCAAATTATTTTTTCCACATGTTGGTGTTCAAATCTCTGAACAACGATATGACAGGCCACAAAACATAATTGAAATTATTATTATTCCATAATAGGTCTAATATAATGAATTATACATATATTAAATATAAATGAACCTCATATAAAATCACGGTTCATATAGTCTTATTCTACTAAAGGAACACCTCCATGTGTTACCCTTAGAAGGGAGGTGAAATACTATTTGAGATCATATCTGGGCACTGATCAAAGACGTCAGACACCCTCTTCTATGTAACATATTTTACAGATAATTAATTCAATAAAAATCACTCTAAATTGAATAACTATCCAAAAGTAAACATTATTCTTTAATCAATTATACATCTGGGAAACCCCTCAAAATAAGAATGATCATCTGGATCAATATCCTCAAGATCAAATTTATGAGATAGGTCGACATGATAATAGTAAAGAAGTTAAATGGGGAAGATGCCCTACATGGAAAAAAACCTCTTATGTAATAAAAATTTATAGTCTACAAACATGACACTTTTCATGACAATAATCCTATTTAAAAATGAGTTGATAGATTTCCTTACCTATGAATCCATATATGTTCAAACCAAGGTGATACCCATATGAAAAACAAATCCCTTACCTTGAAATCTAGTTGTTGTTGATAATGATTAAGATGGATATTTTATATATACTGAAAACTATACATCCTCATTGAGATTAGCTATACATGATGTGACATCACCTTCATGAGATGAGTACTTAGTAGTAATGCCTCTCATGCCTCAAGAAATCACATGGGTACATGGAACGACCTACCATATATGAAGTCATACAGATCCATTTGAATCATCATCTGATAGCTATTATATAATATTACTGAATGAGAGGGATATGATTCTACAAAGGGCTATTAAAATAAAATACACATTCTTATATAATGTTCTCCAACACTTGCATTATCCATTTTGATCATCCAACTGCCAGGAGGTGAAACATTGTGACCAGAAGCACAAGTGCACCTAAAAATCAGGACAACCCCACTATAACCACTATATAGAATGTGCAAACCTCTCTATAATGATAGTTTGTGTGACCATGTAGGTCCATATTATCTCAAAGTCATATATTCATCTAATCTCATCAACTGATTAATTCTCTCAGATATGATGAATGTGGGGTAAATTCATATGTTGATCCAAAACTATAAAAACTATGGGGTAACATCAAGGTGTCCTTGGTTAGACAATGTATAGACACATAATAACATATTCATATATCCATTATTGGAATGGTTATGGATATAAAAATTTAATATATTACTGCCCCCCCTTCTTCATATGCTGATTGGTGGAATACCTAATGATAAAAACCACAATCTGATTTTCATCTCGGTCCCCTAATATTGACAGTGCATATCACGATACATAATGGAGATACCCAAGTCCACTGACCAGTACAAATTATGTGGATATAATAGAATATACCATAACATGTTAATATAGAACTAGATACTCCCATTGATATATAGGATGTCATATCCATCTATATACCAGTCAGGATGAGGGTCCTCCACCAGAAAGATTCTCCTAGAAAACCAAACCCTCTAATCTAAAAATTTCCCACTATTTACCCCATAATGATGTTATGAGGATTCTTTTTAGGATATAATTAACTTACACTCAATACATTGAAGAATCCCAATAATCCTTATTTGTATCTCAGATAAGAGGGACATCGATTTAAATATGATCACTATATTCTAGATAAGTATTTCCACGAGTCTTTAGGTTTACAACATTAGCTACTGTATTTACATTCTTCAGAGTATAAAAAATATTAATGTAAAAATAATGATTATATTAAACCCAAATTTCATTTATAATTTTAATTTCATACTTAATTAATATATATTTTACTCTATTGTGGTTTTTATAGACCATAATGATCACACCTAACGAACAGTGTCTACAATAGCGAAAGCCATGGACATTGGCTGATAGCTCATGGTCATGTGTTGTGTATCTATAGTCATGTTGTCTCAAATGAAGTGTCCTATAGATAATAATTATATCAAATAAAAATACATAGACTCATCAAGGATTGTGAATAATAAAAATTGGTGTTAAGGTAGTCCTTCTTTTTATCTATATAATGAAATTCATAGAGAATTCAGACCACATATACATCTAATAATATAATATTTAATATTTAGAGGTGAACCAAGTTGTGATAAATATTTTATAAAATTAATCTAATATCCAACTATACATTTGAGAGTTTATATATCAAACATTTTATCAGGATTATCCAAATAAAGAAAAGAACTGCCTTCTCTAAGTCAACTGATACTCCATGTTCTGAGAAGATATGAACCATGATGTAAAAAGTTTTTAACCAAAAGCAGAACATAAAAAATAGAATATATATTACACTCTATTATGGTATTCAAAATTATTTCTAAAAGTTTATCATTATCTCTCAGAGTATGATAATACAACAACATGTCATCCATGAAATGAGCTATAATAAAATTCGGATAGCGGTTGACAACCATACTCGTCAAATCCAAAATGATATTTTTATTTTTTTATGACGCCAAATGACCCTATGAGGTACTCATATAAAACATATTTACTTTGGAATGTAGTTCACGGAATATATGATGGCATGACTCACACATTATTATTGCTCTATCCCAGGACAATCTTCGAGAATATCTTAGCTCCTTGGAACCAATAAAAGATACAATCTATTCAATTTAGTAAAACTAGTTCATGACCATAAAATAATTCAAACAATTATAATAAATATATATATGAATGGAACTATACACCTCATATTTTAAAACCTGGGAAAACCACAAGATGATGTGTTAGGCCAGATAAAACCCTTAGATTCTATATCCTCATATTTTCTCTCGAGATCATGGATCCCAACAGGTTCCATCATATATAGAGGGAATGAAACATAATATCCTCCTAGAATATGACTAATATTTCACTCTACATTTCTCTGTAGGTAATAATGAAATATCATGAAGAACAAAATCATTTAAATTATCTACAATGGTATGAAAAATTGTAAGATGTATTCTATTATCCTCTTAGAAAAGGAAAAAAATATGGGTCGTCACTCAAACTAGCACAAGATTTTCTAGTCCAGAACAATTATTGTAGACATATCACTCATCCTTATAATGACAATAGTATCCTAGTGTTTATTTAAAAGATTAAATATGGTGATATATGTCCACTTTGATGGGTTCTGGATCCAACCAATCAATCACATTATTTACATTGAATCTTTTCATCTTAATGATATTGAGGTATCATAAGTTGGGATAACTTCCTAAACTGATTGTAGATTCCATGAAGAGACATAATCTCTTTAACTTCACACCAAACCGGGTGCCTAGGTTCATCACACCACAAAATTACTAAATTTCCATCCAAATAAATTTCATAATTAATAATAAGATAATAGAGTGAGATGCACGTGTATCAAATTAAGAACATACATTACTAGAGTCTAGGATATTATTACATAATTCTATAAAAATTCATACACTATATTCATCAGTTATTATCTATATAGAATACCAATGGCCAAATCTATGTCCATGTACTATATCTAGACTACCCTGACCTTTTCCTCTTAGTTGAAACTAATAATGAGTTCGTCTAGAAAAAACAATGACAACAACTTCCATGGAATGCCTTACCAGGGGAACTCTGACTCCCAACCAATCATGGAACAACAGATCAAACCCTTGATGTTGGTGATAGTGTGGATCCACTTAAATTGAATGTGTGTGGATATGTCCAAATAAATTGATGAAGATGTCTCATACTGCAAAAATCATGAAAATGAAGCTTGTATCAATTACACTTAGTATTTAGAATCCCCAATCATTCACACTAATGGAAAAAATGGTTCTACTATTATTTATATTGTAGACTCCACAACTCTAACCTCAATGATTAAGGGTAAGCTTCCTACATTCATAAGAAAATTTGCCTTATTTTGGAACTGATCCCCTACATTGTGTACTATTAGACACTATAATGTTACAATTAATTGTAAGATCTTGATTAACGATCCCCAAAAGAGAAGTTAGGTGAAATAAATTATCTTATGACAAGATGGAATAACTAATCCAATAATCAATTCCTCTAACTAGGAATATCTCATTACAATACAAAAGCAATGAAATGTTTCTAAAATTAGGAAATTGTTCAAAATTGTACATGAAGGACAGTATGCCTTCCTCTATGAGCATTAACTCCCTGCTTTGGTCAGCTCTAAGCATCTGAGGAAAAAAGTATGAATAGAAGTTTGTCAGGATTTCTAACCAAGGCATTCATTACTGATTAACTACATTAATAATTACAGACTAACCTTTCATGGACGAATTATACATCAAGTATGATGCATTATTGGCCCTCGTATTTTTAGGAATCTTATTATGCATGAATATAGATATATTGGTCACTACTAATGATTAAACTACCTAAGGATCACTGTTACATAGGAATATGGGAGGATACTGATACAAGAACTCATGATTCGTATCATACATCATAGGTTTTGGTCATTAATTAAAATTACTAGATTAAATAAAAAGAATAAATTCCACTTGAATGTGAGCATCAGATCATAGTTTTGATATAATAGGTGGTTCATCATATGGAACTAATAGTAGTAATACTAGTAGCTCAAGTCCCACCATCTCCGGTGTGTGGTTTGAAGCAATTTCCTGTTGCATAACTCGAAGACACCATGAATTAACATTTCTACAAATTATGAGAAAACAACATAGAACCAAACTTACTAACAAATAGAATAACTTGTGTAAGTATAATATAAGAATTAGGGATCAATACCAAAGTTAATACCCTATCTATATTCATAAATGGTTAATGAATTATTATATTTTCTTATAGGATTTATTGTGGTTCTAGTTGGTGAAGGGTACATCACAAATTCCCTCTTCAGTTAATGGAAACAATTTCATTTAATTAGCTAATATTTAAATTTAAAATTTTTTATTTTCACAAATACAGATATCAAATTCCTATTAAATGTATAATCATTCCCATTTAATAAATTCCCATAGACTTTAAAAATGAAATATATAACAATCTAACATTAATTTCACAAATTATATTGGGTATCTGAATTTAATATGTAATATAAAATAGATTTATTTTGCTAAATACACCTTCCAACTAATGAGGGGTCATGAAAATTATCAATTAAATCTAGTAGTCACTCAATGATATCCAAAACATTTATCATTTAGCATGTTGTGTATAGTTGTCATGGGTGGATTCTAGCTAGTTATGATTCCACCATCAACATATATAGTTTCTCTATAATTATATTGACCCTGACACCTTAAATAAAAAAATTACCATAACCAAAAAATGTTATTTTCACCAATGATGTATATAACAATTATGGATTGCTAAAAAATAAAAGTAGATAATGGATATAAAGGAAATAAAAATTACCAATATCGATTGTAATATGCAGGACATATGAATTAAAGGTTCCTATAATGATACATGTAACAACGATCACAATTCTACCTGGTAAAGTTAAATATCCATAAAGTATGTCAAATTTCACAATTCATGTGCATCACATATTAGTGAATTTTTATTAACTATAATTAGAAAATACAGAATAAGAATTTATGATTCCTAGAAATCATGGTATTTACCCCGATCATGGGTCATCTATTCCTACAAATAGATTATGAAAAATTTAAAACATGTTCCTCATATAATATATATATTCCCAAATAATAAGACCTAATAATATAAAAATTATCTAATTCCACACTGTGACATTACATAACGGGTTCCACTCAATTGTGCCTCGATATTATGGGATATTTGACCTTAACTACACCTCCCAATATACCATTGGTATATAACTAACAGTGAAGGACTATGGTACGTCCATTTTGAGATCATTCCCTCAATTCAGATTGTATAGTAGTTGATGTAATAACAAATATATAACAATAACTAGAAAATTAAACTATATATATGTTACTGGTATCATTACTAATAATGATAAACCAATAATAATAATCTAATCAAAGCTATATAGTATCATATACAAAAGATGATGATGTAATTTCAGGTCTCTAAAAAATAGAATAACGCATATATAGGGAATATGAAAATTAATAATGTACAAGCTATAGAAAATTCAAAATAGAAAAAACAATGTAGAATCTTTATCACGATCATGGCCATCTACTACCATGATCCAACATAGAGAATGAAATCAAGATAGTTGTCTATGGTTACATGAATCCCTTTTTCTATACATGTGATTAAATAATCATCCAAGGTACCAAATGCTACCGAAATAAGATCTTAGAGAAATATCAATATTCCACCACCAATAGAATATACACAATCTAGTATGGTAATGTAGACTTAGCATTGTTTATGTATATATAAATTTAAAAAAATTCCAAAATAATAACTCATACCTACATTATTCTCATCTGGTAATTTCTCTGAACGTGATATCATATAATACATTCATTCACATTTATATAAATTATAAATACCATGTTTTATTTTCATAAAAAGTAAAAAATATAATAAAAATAATAATGGAGGATCCAAGGTGAATCCTAGGAATCCATGAAATTAGGGGTCGTACAACTCATAGAGGTGTCTCATATTGTCTAGATATAAATCTGTATTAGTTTAATCTAACGGGAAAATATCACGGTGTTTCACTATAAATAATTCAATATAATCCTAATGTTTCTATCTATATTAATTACATGTTTTAAATTACTAGGCCCAGTGGGGTGAGATAAAAGTCCCACGTGTCAAAATACATCAAGTAAGACCCAAGTATCATATATCAGGAATCATAAAATCTTCACAGATAGGGAATATATCGTTCATATTCTTGTCAAGGATCTTATAATAAAGAAACAACATGTTCAAAGGTTGTTATAATCATAGTATGATACTCTTGAATTAAAATGGTGTTACTTGAGTGGTCTAGGAATTCTCTTAGGAATCGAATGATGGCTAAATACCGGCCATTCATATAAAATTAAAATGAGTCATATTTCATTGGAAACATAGCGATACATAATTTTTTTTATTCCACGAAAAAATAATACAATTAATTAAGTCATTATATTCATTTTGTTATGTTTCCATAAAAATGTAAATGTATAGCAATGAAATGATACTATATATTATTTTATTTCAGAATCATTTATTTGGACCATTACATTACCTCTGATGATAAGTATATGAATCCAATTATAGATATTATATAATTCACTATGCCAAGTTATATATTATACCATACACTTAAATTTATAATTAATTAAGGTCATTCAATTACCTTTCATCCGAGGTGACGAAGTTAGATGGGAAACACAACCAATTATATTTATTTTAAAATTATAGTATATGGGATTTCTATAAATATAATTTAAAATTAAAGATTTAAATTATCGTTAAATTAATGAGAAAAACATACCTTAAGAAGGACATGTGCAAAACATACCTAAATGGTGTCTAAAAATTGTTACAGTGCATAACGTGGTGCACTCCATAAAGGTGTTGATGGTTATATAGTGTTAACCACAAAAAAAAGATTAAAAAGTATAAACAGTTCTCCGAAATATATGTATATCAACAGTAACCACAAAATATGAATTATCGGGTATAACCTAGTGAAATTGTTGTGGTCACATCGACAAAAATTTGTTAAAAACATGACATTTTATGAGAATTCATAAATTACATACCTTATTCATAGAGAACTCTTTGCATTGAGTTTCAACCATTTGTTTTTATATGACCAATTTAGATTTATACAATGAGTCAATGTTCTAAAAATAGGGAATATGAAACTACATCAAAACAGCACCTTCTAGAGGAAGACAATTGATGAAATGAGACAAAAGATTAAGGCACTTTTCCAACAAGATGGTTAGATCTAAAATCTATTCTTATATGATGAAGGAGGATAAAAAAATAAATATCTACATGGAGATCATCAATGATAGGGAGAGAGAGAGAGATAAATCCTCTTATCCATTGTAAGATTAAAATATGATGGAGGGGTTAAATTTATAATAATATAAGGAAGATATGTTAATTTAAGCTAAAAATTTTAGGATTCATGGTTTGGTATCATGGTTCAAAAAATTGTGCATGAACCATGCCTTGGATAATACCATTGGAGGGAACACACATAGTTTGGCCACACTGTTTGACAAACCATGCACCAACCATTGTATTTGACGACAATAATAATTGCAAACATCTATCATTTACATGAAACCTAGGAGAATGACATGAGCATAATGTGAACCCTAAATTTCTTTAGGTATTTCCACACATTTTTAGGAGAAACCATGTGGACTGTGTTGCACTATTTCTAGTTACCATGTAGCCTAGTTCTTTCTTCCATAAGAAAGATTTCTCAATTCTTATAATGCCTCAAACACCACTAAAACATTTTTGACCTCGTTAGGCTTCAATAATAGGTCCAATATTTTAAATTACATTTAATTTTATATTATCCCTACCTCAATGGAAAACAATGTTTTTATTGTAGGTTTTTATAACTCTATGTATTCTAGTAATTTAATATTGTATAATTACATCATGTAGAATTTTGAATTACAAAATACATAACTTTGTTTAGGTTAATTTATTATTAGAAAAAAATCCTATTGCAATTAACGTCATTATTACCTTTCAAATTCATTAGAAGGCATCAGGGTATTTAATGTGTGTGTCCAAAATATTGAAAAGATATTCTTATGATACCTAGAGCCATTCTATCACCCACACAAGAACTCATATTTAATTTTAAGAAGTTTAAATTAATAAAACAAAAATTTTAATGATTAATTTGTCATTTTTTCAATAATAATAGAAATTTATTATTATGATTTATTAATAATGTGAAATTGATATTAATATCCTATTACATTAACATCATGATTCAATATTGGTATTATAGAGTCAATGGAATCCAATTTGTTGGATCATCTCATCTATATTGTTGTTTTTGGAGATTTATACTCTGTGAGTTTTGATGAAAACCCAAATTTACATATATGGTTTTAGTGAATATATTAATTCTATAAATTCTGGATTTATTTCATATTGGAGTCTCCCATTTGGTTAGGAAGGAGGAACATGTTTTTTATTCATAGATATTCATATGGGATTGATATCTAATTTTCTAGAATCTCATTTTATAGGGATATAATATAGTTTTTAGAGGTGTTTGTAACCTATAAAACCAAACTATTGTTGAAAATTACCATGATTGGAAAATAATATACTATAAAGGATTATAAGGTAAACTGAATTCTTAATCAAAATTAATCACGATGAAATGGAACAAATTTATTATTAATGAAGCTCATGGTTTTATTTTCAACAGGTAGTACGAGTTGAATCACTCTATTATAATTCATTTTTATCTTCAAGGGTATGTTATTTTATTTTTTCTATTAGAATATATATAATTTATTATAGTCTATTAGAAATTTAGTTAATTTATAATTTCATGTTATGGAATATATTACATTCATATTTTAGTTCTGATAAAGCAATGAATTACTAATCCTAGAGATACGGGTTTGTAAATATTACTAAGGGAATAAATAGATTTAATGAAAAGGATTACCTTTTTAATCCCTTGTCATTGATAAAATTTACACAAAATATTTTATATCAATTTAAGGATTGATTTGGGACTTCAAGTGTCTACATATATTATTGGAAATTTAATAGTTTGTAAGAATACCTATAAATATGATAATTAAAATTTAGAATGAAATATACTAAAATTTTCCCTAATATATAACTCTTTCACATGGAAAAAAGTGATAATTATGAGACATCACGAACACATACACATACGCTAGAGGATACCGACTAGAAGAGGGGGTGTGAAATGTAGGGTGGGGAGACTATACTCCCATGTTTTTTGTTTTATTTATGTAGTAATATACCATATAAATAGAAGTTTTAAATTCATAGGTATATAAAAAACCAATAATAAATTAAAACTGAATTATACAATTCATAATAATGGAATAGTGTAATAAAATGATGAAATTTATCTAAATGTCAGAATAGAGATAAAAAAAAGTATAATACTAGAAGACTCGTATAGTGGTTGAGTATATATTTGAGGGCCAACACCTTCATATATAAACAAATTAGTCTGATGATATGTGTATTCAAAAAGGTGATAAACAGGTTTATTAATTTAATAAAAAAATTATTAGAATAAAAAACAACCATATTCGGCTATATTCTATAATATCCCTATAAAAACATTTCAATAATTCCTACCAAAACCATATAACCATGGAAAAAGAACTGGATTTAGTTCCTTGGTAGAATATCTCAAAACAAGTCTTATGCCAATGTCAAACACAACCATATAACCATAGTAAAATAAATTTCATTGGCACCATGGGTGAATATCTCATAACTTTTCCTAATACCATGTCAACAAAAAATATATAACCATTTTATATTAATAATAATCTAGGTTACCACCCTATAATCATTAAAACATCTAGGACAATTACCTATAAGCATTACATCATGATACATAGCAGAGCCTTCTCTCTATATGAAATATAGAATTGGAATAGTCTAGGACCATTCAATACTATCATTAATGAATATATGTTTTCAAGCCCTATTCCCCTGCCCCATATATATAATTATTTCCCCATGGAACACATGCACTATTATATACTCCAGATATCCCAGATATCACATCATAAATCTCAAATCTTGATTATATTAATTATAATTTTTTTGCATAAAATACATGAATTTATATTTCAATTTATTAACAATTTGAACAATGTGAAATATACCACAACGTAGGGATTATATATGAAACAAAAATCAAATGTCTTATATCAAGATAAAAAATCAACATGCTATTATACGTTTCAATTTTATAAATGGTCTACTCTCCCAATAAGAAACTACAATCCTATTCATAAGAAAATTGAATCTAAAGGACCCTAATGAATAATAACATTAATTATTTAATTTATCCATGCTTTTCTTAGAATGGATAAATCATAATATTTCCTAAATATTGAAATTATCAATCTAAATGGGAATGAATTTTCCCCATAACATTAAATAAATATCAAACAACACTTACAAGGGAACAATAACAAGGGTATGATTGTTATGATGAAAAAAGTGGTTCCATGATGAAAAAGGTTCAATATCAAAACCATAATTGAATATGTTCAATGGATTTCATATATACAGTTTTTGAACCAAGGTAGGTGAAGTAAACTGGTCCAACGTAACAAACTAGGAATTAATTAAGGTATTAGGACATCTAAAAAGTTGTTCATATCCCCATTATCACCTAGACGATTCCCTACGGATAAGAGGAGATGATTTCAATAAATTATAATGAAAAATAAAATGAATAGTATACAATAAAAGTGAATTTGGAGGAATAATAGGACATATAATTTAGTTACAAATCATATTAATAATTTTAATGGGATATTATGAATAACCATTACCTCAACATATTTTATTAACATCACTCAAAATATACTTGATGTATAATATAGTTATATAATGTGAAAATGTTTTGTAAATTTTTATTCATCCCATTTCTATATTAAAATCAAAAAGCCCTATTAAAACATCAAGAATTACCAATAACCCCTGAAATATATAACCTAGGTGTACTTGAACTCCATTAATCCAGGTAAATATACAACTATGAAATTTTTTCTATTTTTGAAACAAATATCAACATGTGGATCCTTTCAAGTATACTCATGTGTCCAATCAGACTAAGATTTTTTTTATTCAAACTAATGTTATCAATGATGAAACATTACCCCCATGGTTTCAAATGTTTAAAAACAAACCCTGGTGATAAGTTAATGTAAAAATCAAAGTGATATATATCTGAAAAAGGGGGATCTTACAACCTCCCTGCCGTATAATATCCCGTCCATGAGATTCTATAAGAATCACATTGAGGTACCACTAAACATGATTGTCCATTGTAATCAAATATCAGACTCCCTCTCCTGGGTCTCTCATTTAACAATACCATGATTCCACTATAGTTCATCTAATAGTTATAGTATTAACATGATTATATTTAAAACTATGTTCCGAAACCCATTTCAAATTCTACTCAATGGACGTATAATAAAAATCTAGATGGCTACAATTTCTATAACATGGGATGGGTCTAGATGATATCCTTGTAGCTGCGACATTTGGAACACATTTGTCATGTCACTATATTGTTATGGAATGGATAATTGGTACACCACTTCACTACCCTTTTACCCAATCCCAAAGTATCTAAAAAAACATGTTGATCGATTTTACATTTTCATAATACAATGTTCCCCAATTTTTATGAATCCCAAAGAAAAACATGGTGACCAACTATGAATTCTTGTGGTCAGCTTTGATGGTGAGCATAAGATATATTCCTGCTCTATGCAGTCACCAACCATTGTCTAACCAACTAAAACTTCATAAGTCTATCATAAATGGGACTAGGCCCAAAATGTTAATACTCGCCTAAATCCATAAAAAATATATTAAAATGGAATTAAATTATATAAAATTTCTCAATATGAGGAAATTGAATCAATTCAAGGAAACTACAATCATATGAAAACTCTAAAAATTCTCTAAATAGGTCTTTTGAAACACCAAAATCTGAAACAAATGCACCCAAAATATCCTCTAAAACCAGAATATTCAAAATAGTCTAACCAAAATTCTATGGATGAGATGATGATCCCAAAATTACTCACAATCCCATATAATTATAATTACCCATACAGAACATTGATGTTAAACAATGAAATATGTATGAAATGATACACCTCCGAACACTGTGAAACCTACTCACCTCATGTATGAAAACATTTCACTTGTAATCATATTGGATGGTATCACTGATAGGTGTTATGGGGGATACCTTCATCAGTAAATCCATATTCAAACATACAAATAAATTCTTATGGTTTTTCATGGATATTCATATCAAATAGTCCAGTATGACTTTATCCAATTTCCACTCAAGGATGCAAAAATCATGTACAATACCAACAAGACTATGACAATTTTTATTCACATTATGTGAATAATCTATCCATATTGACTTAAAAACCATCCTTCATTCCTGACAACTAGTATTATCTACAAAGATAACTATGTATCTTTGTTTGTCCTGGATGAAGTTCCCACCAAGAATCATGAAACACTATAATCAAATCCTTATGTAATCTCATAAGATCACTTGAACCACCACAAAAAATAAGATAATTTCCAATACAGATAGATCATCATGTAGGGGGCTCACCCCCACATTTAGTTTCTCTTATAATTGATCCCTATAGATCAGAAAACCGATAGGACATAATCTAGATCAAAATATTGGGTAAATCATATTCCAAAGTCAGAGATACTCTTTCTTTGGAATCCTAAAAATATCTGTGAATCTCAGTAATGATGACCATTATCAACCACTCATCGCTAGACTATCATATTTCATATTTATGTGTCTTATGGATCAATTAATTGACAAGTACATTTCCCTTTCTTTGTGTATAAGAAAATTTAATTTCAAATTACTACAAATAATCGACAAATCTCATTTATTTAATGATTAGATATTTCATAGAAAATATGAACATGAGTCTCTTGTGATTCATGTATATAAAAAACATTTCATCCCTGAGACATGTAGACAATATATATGGTAATGTACCACTTCTTATAACATTACATTGTGAGTAGGTTAATTCCTCTCACGTGGTCTCAACTGCCATGATACATTAGAAATAGCAAGATCCTCCTATATTAGAACCTTTCTAAGTCCAACTCTAGATTTATCAAAGTACATTTTATATGGTTTAACTGTAATATATAATGTGATTGTAACTACTTAAATTATCCATCATATTATATATTGAGAAGATCTCTTGCAAACATCATACCAAAAAACAACAAACCATTTATGGTAATCACATATATCGGTGATTCCATATAGATTAAATCAAGGATAAAGTACATATAATTACATTATAATATAAAAATATCTATACCTCAAAGTAATTTTTTTGATACTCCAAAATAACACAACTGGAACGCTCCTTGGGTCCATCAAAAATATGGATACTATGATGAAATTTCCCAACAAGTGCACATTATTAATATAGAAGAAATTTTTTTATCTTCGGATAAATCCAATGATATCTAAATTTACTAATGATGATGTCATGATGATTTTAATGATCCTATACTGAATGGATGTAAACTCACATATTTTCAATAAACAAAAAAGTAATTTTTCTAGAAAAGATCGAACGATCCTATTCTTTGGGGCTATGAATACGTTTGGTGCATTAGTAAACAAAACAAATTATAAATTGTAAAAGATTTATTTCTTACTAAAAGTGTTCAGAGGTATGTATCATGGTATCACCCACAAATGAACGAATTATGATCTTATATTGGTCCTGGAAATTATCTTAGAACCTCTCATTTTATTTAAGTGATCATTAATTCATGGAAAATGAATCCAGTCCATAAATTTAATCTAATTAAACATACGATAATCCACACATAAGTGTAAATACCCATCAATATTCTAATTGAAGAGAACTAGGGAACCCCCAAGATAATTAATAGGTCATATAATTCTATTTTATTCATGATTACTGAACAAAAACATTAACTACAAAAGCTCTAATGGTTCTATTCTGTAAGATGATATTGAGACTAAATCTACTCCCAACACAAACTCGATCGTAAACACAGTCTATCTATTGAGATGTATCCCATAGAAATCATACATGAAAACATCATGAAAACATTCTAGTACTGAAGGAAATGATTCTGAGTATGCTATAAAATTATTTTTAAATATACTAGATATCTAAGTAGTGAGATAGTTCAATATTTACTGAATGGGATCTACATTAACTGCCTAGTGATCCCACCCACCCTGGAGTGAATAACTCCCTTCATCGGGAGATTGGATGGTAAATATCCAATTGTATATGTTGAAATGATCTGGATATAGAACTAACCAATCCATTCCTATAATCAAGATGAATCCAATCATTTTTACCATAAATGGTTCTCAATATATATTATAACCACCAGGCTATAGATTAAACACATTGAAACATCTGTCATCTTCTGATCTCACTCCAAATGGTGAGTCGATAGTCAAATAAACATCATAGATTATTAGATATAAGACATTAATAGTTTAATAAATATTATTGAAATGAATGTTGTGATGTTTTATAATAAAATAATATTTTCTATGGTTGATGATACAAGAATCGTACCTCTAATAAAATATTGTATTGCATACAAGATAGATAGAGTAGTTTGTATATTGTGCAACATACTTTTAACCCTCCCATAGGATAAATCATGACCACCTTAAGATAATTCTATTTCATGGTACTCTTCTCCCTGCAATAGTTTACCTCGTCTGCTACCTTGTAATGAACAGGTAGTGGAAAACTATGGGTGGGCCTACTAAGGGGTATCATAGAGCCATCTCAGCATAATTTCTTGTCTGGATCACTTTCCATTGGTCTAATGTGGATAGATCATATAAAACATTTAAAGATGACCTAATATTCAACCAATGATACATGCAACTATGGAGTGAATAAATTTTGGGTCCTATTGGCCAAACATTCCACATTGAGAGAAATAGAAAAGAAAACTGCCTTTAGATCACTATCCACTACCCTGGACACTTTTTCCACTATTACCTTGGTG
The DNA here is from genome assembly GCA_963277665.1 of Viscum album. Classification (NCBI taxonomy): domain Eukaryota; kingdom Viridiplantae; phylum Streptophyta; class Magnoliopsida; order Santalales; family Viscaceae; genus Viscum; species Viscum album. Next base: position 168,804,773 of record OY728134.1, read on the forward strand.
GAAACAATCATAGAAGAAATTATTTCCACTCAAAGAAGGGATTATAGTTTTCCCTACAGAAATATCGTTTTCACATCTTGAGGCCTTATTTAGATTCCATTTTGTAATGATTGTCTATTAAATCATGTTCTCAATGAATATAAAACAAAAAATGATTAAAAGAAACCTATCCTCACCGGAAATACCATCCACAAAACATATATCCTAAGAGATCTCATTAGCTTTTAATGTGGGCCCAATGTATTATAGTTCCGTGAAACATTCGGCATAGTCAATCCCAGAAAATTCATTCTATATCCAATGCTTAAACATAGGATTTTTTTCATCCCTCAAATACAAATGATATTAATAGAATAGGAATATCACCTTGAGTTCCATCCATGATTACTCATTTTTCTATCCAACATCATCTAGAACATCCCACCAACTATGGGAAGTTTTACAACGCTTATAAGCAATAAATATCACACTCCATTTCGAGGGTGTCTAAAGATGCATGAAAATAATTTGGGGTTACTCAAACTTGAACTCAACTACCTGGGGTCCTCCTTCCCCATTCAAAATATTTTGGTTGATACATCTGATACACTCTTGTCAACTAATACATTAAAAGCATTATTCATACATTCTCCCATTCTGTTGATCATAAAACCCTCTAGATACTATTGTAAATCTGATCATCCATATAATCATCAGGTAATAAATTGTGCTCCATTTTAGGTGCATTAGTATCATGCTAATTTCCACTCCCATGATGCTAAATTTGAAAATATCATGGTGGATATTTCTCTAACAGAAAATCAAACACATTATACCACTAGTTAAATAATAGATAAACCAAAATAGGTAACAAAAACAGAGAACAACTAACTATGGGTCACTATAATCATGGATACCATGTATTTTAAATGTTCAAACCAATTCATTTTATTTATGTCATTTATCTAGTATAGAAGATATCTCATTTCCTAGTTAAACTAGAACTTCTATATCACATGAAAAAATTAAATATATTATCCTATCATGGAAAATTCATTTTAATATATCCATATATTACTATTATGATATATGAATCATCGTCTTGATCTATGCCACATAATGATTATAGATATCAAGAAATAGTAACATCCTAAAATAATAACTTCACACAACAGTGAATCACCCAAGGTGAAAAAACATAAACTACAAAAAGGAAACAACATAAATAGTAATCCAATACCCAGGAACATAGTATTTCCCCTATAGATATGTTATCTACTCCTATTAAAGAACTCATTACCACATCATAACACATATTAGTAATCTTTTTACCTTTCCTATTAAGTAAATCAGAATAAAAGAAAGCTTTATCAATTGATATAACATTTTACCTCCCCCTGACCTGGCACTCTCTTATGTATCCAAAAAGGGTTGGTTATGAGATCTAAAGCATGCTTCTGCATACAATAGAGGATACAAACTAGTATCATTTTGTGAAATGTATATTGTGGAGATTATACCCTAGGGTATGATGTTTCATCATGGTAGAAATTAACAACATATATGAAATAATTCAAAGTTTAAACATAGTCAAAACCAATAAGAAATGAAAAAACAATTATCTAATATATAATTAAGGAATTATTTAATAAATTAATTTTATATTACAAAATGTGATTATAGAATTAATAAAAATGAATGAATATAAGGTTATAATAAGAACTCAATTTTCCTTGGTCTTGAACCCCTTGTTAGTCCCACATATAAACTCCAACCCATCTAGTAAAAAGAAGAAAACAACATTGTCCTTTGATCTTGTCCAGACCTATATCCCCATAATCTTCTTAGGTACAAAAAAATAGGCTATATTGGGTGTGAGTATAACTGAGTAGGTTGACACTGCCGAGTCTATGAAACCCAATATAATAAGAATATATTCTTTGAAAGATATATATAGGTGTATTAATTAATTTAATAACTAATAAAATACAACAATAAACTACTTGGCACTAGAATATCACTAAACATGTATTCCAACAATTCCAACCATAACTATATATCAATTGTAATGTAATGTACTGTAGTGATATTCCAGAATATCATAGAGAATTTCTTTGGACTATGATGAAAATCTATAAGAATGGAAAAATAAAATACTCTGGAGTCATTATAGAATATCTTAAAGCATGTCTTACGAAAATTCCAGCCACAATGATTGAACGATGGTATAATCCCAACAATCTGGGTCAAAGCCCTATAAGTATTAAAGAATCAGGGATAAAGCCCTATAAGAACTGTAAAATGGCATACAATGCAGCTTGATCCCTATAGTCTTTACAACATGGGACTCTATTGATCCCCCCCCAATAACATTGTTACATCTTATAGCTATTCATGTTCTAGGGAAACTCCTAATATATAAGAATTTATTCATGGAAGACATGCCATTTCATTAAAAATGTATATCTCCTTATCACATCAAAAATATAAATGTATAGTTATGAGAATTACCATTTAACCATTATATAAAAATTTCATTTACATCTAATAGATTAATTGTTAGAACAATATACTATAATCCAAATCATACATATTCAATATAAAGAAATCACATAAGGGAATATATCATGCTGAACACAATTTCACCCACTATCCAATTAAATTATATTCACGTTTCACTCATCCATAGAAATCCATAATCCTGGTTAAAATAAAATTTAATCTAATGGAATCTGAGGAATAATCCCTTTTATTATATAATTGTTTCAGTCACATGTTATAGTGGAAAAATAATATTATTTCATAAAATGGTAAATTAATAAACCAAAGGGTAATGATTTGGACCCCTAACTTTTAATGAAGATCTAAAAATTCAACCAATAGAAAATACTCAAGAGGATGAAGGTGTAGATGAAAGAAAAGATAATCTTAGTTAAAAAACGATCATGAAAAAAAAACACGTAGTGAAAGGGTTTCACCACAACTATTTTAATAAAAAACTAATAGAATGAAGAAACTATACAAAAACTACTTACTATGGTTTAAATTTATTATCAGGATGTATAATAGATTGTTGAAACTCTAAAATCATCTATAAGGTTCCCTAGGTTTTAGAGGAGAAGTCTAGGTCAATATATTAACAATACATCCACACAGCTTACATTAAAATATCATGTTGGGAAATTATGTGTTGTCCAATTTAGTTACATGTCATAAGAGTACTTTTTATTGGATATGATGAAAAACTCATCACCTGAAATTATTTTATAAAAATATTCGCAAATTTAAATGACTTTTAATTGTGCTATAAAACAACTAAATGTTCTCCATATGTATCAATAATCCAAATTCATATTTAACAACCCAAAATCCATTTAAATATTATCTATAATATATGAACCAGAGAAAAACATACCAAATTATACAAAGACCCCATTTCATGACATAAACATACATATTTTGGTCTATAATTCATTTTCCCAAACAATTATATTCTCCTGGATCCTCTTTGGTTTTGTAATGTTTCCTCACAACATGAGACTATGTTTATTCAAATGAAATGTATCCATCAAGGAACATGACCACAATTACATTATAATAAGGGAAATCATACTGAAATGAAAAGATAATGAAAAAAAGATACATAACTTAAAAAGGCATTATCATAAAAATATGGTCTTTTGTGATGTTTTTTAATAGTGGCCAGCCTTACATAATTTAAATTATTTGAATTTTTTTATTTTTAATGTCTACCTGTTTTACAAATGTAATTATTGTGAAAATGCGTTTCAAATTGGAAATGTTTTTAGTAATTTATGAAATTCTCGAGGAAAATTTCTTTAAAGTGTTTTTTATTTATATTAGTATTGAAGGCCAAAATATTGAGATATTCATAGAATGTAATTTTATGATTAAAGAATATACATAAAAATATATTACCATTTATGGAATTATTTATCAAAATCAATGTGATCCAATAAAAAAGATTCATGTTTAAGATAATACATAAAGAATTTATTTTCCCTAGAAATATCTTGAAGGAGGTGACCTAATGGTTTTGACAAATGGAAATGATCACAAGAAAAAAAATTATCATGAAAAAGGGAAATTAGCGAATTAATTTCATCCTTTCGATAAATAAAAAATTATTATTAATCTAACAAAATTATTTGTGTTCATGTAGATGTGAACATGAGTTATGGTTAGATAAATTATGGTAATGGTGGGACCAAATATTAATAGAGATCTAGTGAAAAATATATAAATGTTTGAACTATGTTATTATGGAGATTAAATCAATGGTAAGTTATAAATTGTGGAAATGTGGAAATAGTAACCTATTCTTAGAACAAGGTGGAATAATGGTAGTTGGAAATAAATTCTTCTATCCCTACTATGTGAATAATAATTAATAATATAGAGAAATTATTTTTTAAGATAAAATTTAACTGAACAAAATAAAAAATAATAATTATAGTATGAATTCATCAATAAATGATTATATTGTTCCAAATGATAGCTCTAGTAAGGGAAAGGAATCAACGACAATTGTTTTCTTTTTGAGTGATTATTGTATGGAAAAATATATGCATGAATAAAGAAACATCGTAATAATATTTAAATGATATTGTTGGATTTGATAGAAGGATAGGAATTTTTTATTTCACTAATAATAATATTCTATTTGTTTTAACCAATTATAGTTATAACAAGAGTCAATGATCATTTATAGAAAAATGAAACCACAAATTTTATTCCTAGATTGGGGATTCTACAGCATATAATTGTATTCCAAATAAATATTTGGATATTGACAAAGAAGGGTATAATGGATTGGACAATTATTATCCTATTATTCTTTATGATTCCAATAGTTAATAGGTAATGTTTGTCCTACTAAAAGGGGGAGGAAACTGATATAGTTTTTATCTTTTTTAGTAATGCTATCACATGGGAAACCCTTGAAAGGAAATATTGTTCTACTTCCCATTCTCATGAAGATAATCTATGGATTAATACACATGAAAAGATTACTATTTCCAACACTAGTAATACAAATTTGATGGGTAGTTCCAAGGGGTAAGATGGGTTGGAAGGGCCTGATACTATTGAGGTACATTGTGCCTCATCCATATAAGTTGATGACAAATACAATAATAAGGATGGGATAGATTCAAAAGATTCCTGATAATCATCCGATGAACAAGTAGATGTCTGGATTAATTTTTCCCATTATAAATATAAAAATTTGTGAAACAGTTTTTGTAAATATATTAATCCTATGGTCATGGGTGAATAAACCAATCAAGAATGGAGGATCTTGTAATAGTTATATGATTCCCCCAATATTATATAATTTAAATACATGTGTGGTCAAATAAATTCATAGTTATATGATATGACTAGTTTTTATCATCATGTAAATCTATCATATATTAAGATAATATAATATAAAAGATAACTATTATTAAGAGGGTTAGGATCAAATAATAAGTTTAAAAGAAAATCTCTAAGAATTTTTTAGTTTTATATTTATTGCATTTTATGATGTTTGGAAACATATTTTCTATCATTTTTGGTAATTTTGATGCGGTATTGACCTTGTAAAACCTTTTGTGGAAGTTATTATTTTTCCTTTTTTCACATTACATCTTCCCCTAATAGGTTTTTTAATGGATCTATGTGTTCACTTATCCCTTATTAATTCTTTTAGTTTGTTTCTATAATTTATAAATAAAAAAATAGAAACACATTACTACAAATATATTAATAATTAAGTTTATTAGATTGATATGAATATATAACTAAAACCAACTTTTCCTGCTCCATTTTATAAGGCTAGGTGCCTAGTAAATTTATATACATTTTCAACATGGGTTTGAGATTCTCTGATTAATATACTAAGTTAAAAATAAATTATTACAACTAACACATTATTTATAGTTAGTAGTTAATTTTAATGTACATAACGTAACATTAATTAATAATTCATATGTTTTAGTAATTAGTTAATAAATTATAATAAGATGTAATTATTTATTTATCGAAAAAACAATTAATAAATAGTAATTTTTATGATATTGTATTTTTAAGGTATGATTATTTTAATAATTATGGTTAAGATAGATTGTTTTGAATTTTATTTATAGAGTAAATTAATTTATAGCCTTGAAAATTATGACCCCTATAATTAGTATTCACCACGTGTTGAAATTTCACAACATTATATTTCATGACATGTAATAATATTTCCCCACGTGTGGTAATTCACCACCTTAAATTGGATTTCAGCACATGTAATATGTAATTACTGTTTTTATGTGTTTTATGATATTTTAAAGGAAATATTTTTATAAATGTTACACGAGATGAAATGAAGATTCATGTAATGTTAGTAAAACATTCATCTTATTAAAATAACGCCTCAAAAATCGGGTAACCTTATAGGCACCCCTCATATACACAACAGAGCAGATATGGACATTGATATTTGATGAAGAACAGATGGTCACCTCCGTATTAGACTAAAACTCCTCCGTTCACCTCCTCCATGGATCAAGCCTTTTTCTAAGAGCTTCCTCCTTCGACCGAAACCCCTCAATGCACACCTATATTGACTAAAGACCATCTGCGGACATCCTGGGTATCAGTGTTCATCTTATATAAATATATATTTCGCTCCCCCTTCTCAAAAAGTATAAAATAGAGATGGTTATCTACTATCAGATCTTGATCTATATTTGTTAAATATGGATATAGTCTAATTTTTTAAAAAATCATTTAATAGAATTTGTTTAATTTAATCCTAGATTTAGGTTTCGGATCTAGACTGCGTTCATTGAAATGTTAACACTGGATTGGATTCGAATTGACAGTATATATTGTAATGTGTACATCACCATTATTAAATATGGTGGTATAAATGAAATATGACATATTCTTAATTACAATTATGTTTAAGTAATTATGGAATTTCTGTTATATGTTTAGTAATTTTGTTCTTGATTACATTAAATAATTTTGTGAATTAGTTAATTAATGGAAATGTAAAATTGGGATATTGGTTTTTTAGAACATGAATAATTAATTTTTTAATTAATTATAGATTAATTGATATTGTTAAACATGATTGATTAATTATATAAATAATTAATGGGGATTGTTGGGATTATAAAATTTTTGTGTTATAATCATTGATTGTAGGATTAAGTAATTGAGAATGATTTGATTATGAAATTGTTGAATTATTTTTTAATATTGGAATTAAATAATCTGATTTAATATGATTAATTAATTGTGAACTAATTAATTATATTTGACATTGAATATTAATTGTTCAATTAATTGATGGTGGTTGAATTTGATTAATTAACTATTAATTAATTAATGGAATTTCACATGGATAATTAATTGGTGAAATAATGGAGGTCTATTGAATATTATAATATAATTTTGAATTAATTAATGATTTAAGAAATGGGAAATTAATTGATGGTGATAAAATATGACTAGTTAATATTGATTTAATTAATTTTATTTTACCTGGAAAATTAATTTGTGAATTAGTTGATGGTTTTTTAATGTGATTAATTAGTTTTTCATTAATTAATTGAAGTTTAAATGGAAAATTAATTGCTGAATTAGATAAAGGTGGTTTAATATGATTAATTAATTTTGAATTAATTAATATGAGCTGACATGGATTATCAAATGATGAATTAATTGATGTTGGTTGAATGTTATTTATTAATTATGATTTAATTAATGAGTTTTGATGGGGATAACTAATATGAGAATTAATTTATGAGAATGATTTATATTATTTAATCATGATATTAATTACTAGATAAATATTTTACAATTAATTGGTGAAATAATTTTATGTTTTGAGTTAGATTAATTATTTGTGGGATTAATTAATAATTTGGATTAATTAATTGATGAAATATTTAGTGGTTTTAAATTTTTGATTTTTGTGTTGGAATAATAATTTGGAAAATTAATCAATGGATATTATTGTGTTGAAACAATTTATTATGATAGATTAATGAACTTGTATGTTAATTAATGTGTATAATTGTGATAGTGCATTTTAGTGAGTTAGATGAAATAATTAGAGATTTAATTAATGGGGGTTGTTGTTTTGGTGAAATTAAATGAATTTAATAAATTAATTAGTCAATTAATTAATATAGATCGATAAGATATTTATCTGATTGAATTGGATAATTAATTGAGTAATTAATTATGAGATATTTATATTTGAGAATTAATATGGAAGTATTTAGATTGTGAGTAGAGATAATTAATTTATTATAAAATTTAGGGATATCTTGATTTGAGAGGATTAATTGTTGAATTAATTATTTGATATTGATTTTCCTATATATGTAATTAATTGAGGAATTAGTTACAGGTTATGGTTGTTATGAATTGAGATAATTAATTTGGGAATTAATTATGGGATATTAGGAATTGTGATGTTTGATTGTAGAATTAATTTTTTGTAAATGAGTTGTTGAATTGGGAAATTAATTGTTGAATTAGAAATGGTTTATGGCTTATACAAAACAAGATGATTAATTGGGAAATTAATTACGAGATATTTTTATTAGGATTTCAGATAATTCATAGGGGAATTAATTATGGGATATTCATAACATGAAATGATTGATTATTTGTTACAATAGTTATGAGTCATTGAAACATTGTGTTTGATTCAATAATTATTGAATAATTTATTGGATATTATGATCATGAAATGATTTATTATTTCTCAAATTAATTAAAGGATTTTTGTTTATTAATTTATGAATTAATTAATCGATGTTATGGTTGGTAATTGGGATGAGAAGGTTGACGTGATTAATCCTAGAACACATGATATTCACAAAATAGAAATGGTATCATCCAGATTCTGCCAACCATAATGAATGGTAGAATTATCATTCAATTATGTATTATTAAATAGTGAATGGTAACATTCTCATACGGCCAATAATTATAATTGTCAACATGCTCATTCAATTATGTATTGTTAAATGGTAAATGATGACATACACATTTGATAAACTATTATCAATGTTAACATGTTAATTCAATTTTGTATTATTAATTAACGAATATAAACATTCACTATCATCCAACTATTATGAATGAAAAAATGTCCTCCCATTATGTATAATTAAATTGTGAATGATATAATGAATATTTTTCCAATGGTTAAGAATGTTAACCTGATCATTCAAATCTCATACTTAAATGTGGTGTGAATTGAACATGTAACATGGTTCAAACTAGAGAAATAAAATGTAGGTAATGAGGTATGGTTGTCCTCAATAACCTGGTCGTCTATGTGGTTAATAACCATTAATTGATAATTGGATAAATTTTTACTTATGCATTCTAATTAATTTTTTATGAATCTATATACCCATGTTATTGACTAAATTTTTTTAGACGCACTTGGTGTTGGCCTACTATGTTGTAGTCATACCCAACTATTACTAACTGATCTATACCTGAATAGACATTGTGTTTTTAGTATAGGTTAAGGGAAAATGATCTGTATTAGATGAATGAATTGGGATAGAGCATGGTGAGGGAACCCAACATGGTGTTGGGACCTACCGAGATGATATTTCAATGACATTATTTATTATGGTGTTTTTATATTGACACATTGAAAATACATATCATGGAATATCTACTATTCAGTCTTGGTTTTTTATGTCTAGTTTGACAATCTTTTTATATAGGTAATATTTATGATTATATATTCTTTTTTATTTGTCTATTTGTTTATATTGTAGTTTTCTCTAATAAAAGAGGGAATATACTCCCCATCACATACTTTCTAGAACCTCACTACTAGTTGGAGGCCTCTGGCATATGAAGAGGTAGGCCTGAGGTTGTTTGACTGACCGAGTCAAGGAAACGTTGTGTTGCAACTGGATCGGGATGTTACAAACTAGAAATATAGGTCATGTTTTTTTGATCAATTGTAATAATATTTGGGATAGGTATACAAGATAATATGAAGAGTTATATTTTGGTTATGAGATCATTCATTGGAGTATCTACCGCGTGTACAAGGGATAACCCATTTACCCACGGTGAAATTATAGTTATTTCTAATTGAAGTTATAGTTGAATGTTATTTAATCATGGGTGAAACACTTGTTTTTTGATGTTATTATTTATTATAATATTTTCTAAATTTTCAACTATAGCCTTGAATGATAGAAGAATTGATTATTCATTCATACTTCTAGGATTTTAGGAATATTTTGTGACATGCATCATTGATGGAACACATGGAAAAATGGTTTTGGTTATGTTGATAAACATGAATATTTTTTTCCATGATTGGAAAATTGAACTGAAAATAGTGCCTAGCCTAAAATTGATATTTATATATTTGTAAACTAATAAATGATGATAACTATTGGGATTATAGAATAAAAACTTGAATCATGATAATGGGTATACACATAATAATAATAACTACGGTTTAGGATATTTTCGAGTAATGATAGTGCTTCAATTTTGTTTGTGTTGTAGGGTACTGTGGAAATTATTTTATATGGTTTTCTGTAAATACATCATATTAAATATGATAAATTTTTAGAAATAAAAAGCATTAATTTTTTATATGACCCTCGATGTGGGTACTTTGGGTATTAATATTTCCATTGTTTGAGAACGTAGTTATGGTTTGTGTGGAGGACTATCATTTTTTGTATCTAATGGTGAGATTTGGATAGCTAGAAATCCCAATAAATTCGATAGGATTATATGATTCCATAGTGGGAGGAGATACTGGTAATGAATTACTTGTGGTGGAATTAATCGATGAATTCTTAGTGTATTTTTCTGACAATTTTTTTTGAATTGGTGGCATCAAAATTCCAATGAGGAACCAGTAAGGTGTATGTTTATATTCTATAGGGAAAGACAGAGTGATAATTGGTGTTATTGAATGTATATCCTTTTTAGGAAATTTTTCATTCATGGATAATTTTCAATGTTGGCTTGTTTCTATAGATTTTTTGGAACATTTTTTGGTGAAACATATCCGATATTTTTCGGAATTTTATCTTGAGAAAGTAGAATCCTTCGAGAAGTTTATGAAATAGGGTTTAGAATATATTGAAAAGGTGTTTTGTAGAATGATTGTGATGTTAGTACATGTGTTGTGGAAACATTGAATGGTTCATAATGAAATGTGGGAGAGAAATTTTGATTAAAGGGAACAATAGTCTGTACTTCTTGGACTAAGAATCCTATAGAGGATTAGGAGTGGAGCTCGAGGAAGAGTTGTTATATGGTGGCGAGATTTTATGATCCTATGTTTATCTAGGTATGAATAATTATAAAATTATTCACAGGATGCGTTTCTTTATTTCAATTTATGGGTTAAATTAATTCACATGATAAAAAAATTAAACCGCATAAAGTAGTTTCCACCAAATTTCGATATTTCACAAAATAAGAATTCACCAAATATAATAAGTTTTCACCACATGTAATATTTCACCATGTGAAATTGTATTTCACCACATGTAATATATAATTATAGTTTTCTAAGTGTTTGACATGATTTCAATGGAAAAACATAACAATTGTTACATGATGTGATATGAGGATTCATGTCGTATAATCATTACATGCAACATAGTAAAATAACACCACAAGAATAGCGTTAACTTACAAACATACCTCTCTCAATAATAGTGAGTCCACACACCACCCTCTCCAATATAGATCATTCTCCGACCACCGTCATTGATAAGAAATCCAATGCAGAACTAATCTTTGAATGAATGTTCTTTCATAGAGCTTCCGCCTTGGACGAAAATCCCTATGTGCAGTACTGTCATCAACTAAAGTCAATCTACGCACCTCTTGGGTATTAGTTTTTATCTAATATAGATATATATTTATCATCCACTCATCTTATCAGTTAAAATAATGATGTTTAGACACTATCAAGTATAGATCTATATTTTTTGAATCTAGATATATCCTTATTAGATTTATATCAATATTTAAGAGATTTTTTTCATTTAATCATTGATTTAGGGTTTGGATCTAGACCATGTTCTTCATCACATTCATTATATGTCCACATCATGTTGGGGATATCCATTAGGATGTGTTTTCCTCAGTTCTTGATTAAGGTGGTCTAAATATCAAATCCCATAGTCTAAATTAAAATTATTTTTTTGTAATTATAGATTTTATATTATATATTTTTCAATTGTGTTCCTGAATAAATTAATTATTTTGGTGAATTATTTAAATAATGGAAATGCAAAATTGGGATATTCAAATTTTATATAACAAATAATTAATTAATAATTTAATTATATGTATTTTTAGATTGTTGATTTTCATTAATTAATTATATAATTAATTAATCTTGATTGTTGTGTTATTGGAATTTTTGTGTGGGAATAATTAAATGAAGGATTAATTATCTTAGATTTCTGTGATTATTAAATATTTTATTAATTATTTAGCTATTTATTTAAATAATATTATAGAATATTATTAATTAATTTTGAATTAGTTAATGAATTTGACATGGAAAATAATTTGGTGAATTAACTGATGGTTGTTTAATGTTATTATTTAATTCTGAATTAATTAAATGGAGTTGACATAGAAAATTTATTTATTTATTTATTTATAGTGTTTAAATATGTCTAATTAATTTTGAATTGACGAATGTGAGTTGACATGGGAAATAATTGATGAATTAATTTTTGGCAGTTGAATGCGATGAAATAAATGTGAATAAATTAATATGATTTGACATGGATAATTAATTGTGGATTTAATTGATGGTGGATAAATTTGATTAGTAAATTATGAATTAATTATGGATAGTTGAAATGAAAATATAAATGGTAAATTAATTGATGGTATTTCTATGGGATTAATTAATTGTAAATTATTTAATGAGAGTTGTTGTTAACAATTAATTAGTTAATTAATTGAAGGGAATGAGTTAGATTAATTAATTTTTTGAATAATTAATGAAAATATATGTTAACAAATCAACTAGTACAATAATTGTGAGGGTTGATTTATATTTCATTATTATGGAATTAATTAATTATTTGGATTAATTAATTTATTAATAAAATAATTGATTTAATGAAATCATTTTTTAGTTGGATTAATTAATTTTTTAATTAATTAATGGAAATTATACTGTTGAAACAATTGAATGAGATAGGTTAGATAGATTTTGAATTAATTAGTTTAGATTATTATGACAGTGTAGTTGAATGAGAAAGATTAATTAATGGACGAATTAATTAATTTGGATTGTTTTTATTGTTAAATTGAATGGATTGATTTAATTTATTTGTAAATTAATTATGAGATATTGAAAATTGAGGTTTGATATAAATAATTGTGGAATTAATTATTATTTAGTGAAATTTGTATTTGATATATCTAATTTGGGAATTAATTATGGGATATAGGGATTTCAGTTAATTTATGTTAAAATAAATTATGTGATATTGAGTTTTTTATATAGTAATTAATTTTCAAATAAATTATTTTTTATCGACGAAACAATTTGAGATAACTATTTTTGAATTAATTATGGTATATGGTGAATTGAGATAATTAATAATTGGATTAATTACCAACTATTATATTGTTGAATTGGGTATTTAATTGTGGAATTAATTATGTGTTAGAGATGATTTGAAATTATATAATTAATTATGGGATATTTCTATTTTAATTTGATATAATCAATTGGGGAATTAATTATGGGACATTGATGATTGAAAATGTATAATTAATTTATCAAATAATTAAGCGACATTAAAATAATGAGTTTGAATAATTATTTGGTGAATTAATAATTGAATGTTGATATTGTTAAAAGAATAATAAAATATTAATGTAATTAATGGAATTGTGTTAATTGATTTATGATGTAATTAATGGATTTTATGATGGGTAATTATGATAATAAGAAAAATTCGATTAATCATGGAAAACATTATATGTGTAATATGGTGAGTGATACCATGCCACTCTGCCAACTATTATGAATGGAATCATGATCATTCAATTATTTAATCATTAATTGTGAATGGTAAAATGCTAATTAAGACTACTAATATAAATTATAACATGATAATTCAATAATGAATACGTAAATGGTGAATGGTACCATGCTCATTCGACTAACTACTATGAATGGTAACATGCCCATTCGACCATCTAATAAAAATGGTAAAACACACTTTAAATTATTTATTATTAAATGGTGAATGGTAAAGTTATCATTCGGCCTCATATTATGAATGGTCAAATGCTCATTCAAGTATTTATTGTTAAATGTTGATTGGAAACATGCTCATTATCCCAGCTATTATGAATGGAAATCGGAAAATTTAATTATGTACTATTAAATAGTGAATGGCAACATTCTCATTCAGCCAACAATTATGAATGATAATAGGCTCATTCAATTATGTATTGTTAAATCGTGAATGATAACATGCACATTTTGCCAACTTCATTGAATGAAGGCATTCTCAATAAACTATGTATTATTAAATTTTGAACGGTATTATGCTCATTTAGCCAGCTATTATGTCTATTATCATAGTCATTCAAATTGTGTGTTTAAATTAATAGTGTATAGAACGTATAACATGGCCATACTCAACACATGCCAGAGTAGGTAATGAGGTATGGGTGTCCTCGAGAACACATTGTTCAATGTGGATAGTAAATAGTAATTGATAATTTGTTAAATTTTTACATATGAATTTTAATTATTTCAATATACAGCTATATACATTTTTTATTGACAAGATTTTTTTATATATAATTGGTGGTGGCGTAATATGTTTTACTCCCACCCTACTCAGGATTCCTGATCGGTTCACGAATAGACTTTGTATTTTCGAAATAGGTTTACTGAAAAGGCCCTGTATAAGAGGGGAGAGTTGGGATGGATCATGGTGGGGGACCAGATATGGGGTCAGGTCCTTCTTAGGGGATTTGTTACTGTGTTTATTTGTTTTTGGATTCACATATTTACACTTGGCACAAACATATTGTGGTATATCTATTGTTTAGTTTGGATAAAGTATTTCCAATTTGGTCATCCTGTGATATAGGTATTTTTATGATAAAATATGATTTTTCATTTGTTTATTTATTTTTTATGGTGTTTACTTTGAGAAAATAGGGTATAGTCTCCCCATGATTGACTTACTAGACCCACAATACTAGATAGAAGGGTCAGGCATATAGGGAGGTGTGCCTTAGGTCATGTGACGAACCAGCTTGTGCAACCAACATGTGGCACCAAGGCAAGGTTGTTACATAATTATTTTTTAATTACTGAATAATAATCTATAACTAATTAATAATAATTAATAATAAGAAATTAAATAATAATAATAAAACCCCAGAAGATAATAAACAATTTCTAATTGAGAAAAAAATACTTATTAACTTTTAACAAGTAATTAAGTAATTGTATCTAATAGTTAGTAATAAGTCATAAATGAATAATGATTATTAATTTCTTTATATTGATTTATTATAAATTAATTAGCTAATAATTATTGTAAAAAACTATAAAATTAATAATAGTGATTATATATTATAGATAATTAGTTATTAAATTATTAGTAAATATTATTTATTAACTATTTAATAATTATTATTAAGCTAAAAAATTGAAATTATTAATATTAATTAAAAATTATTAAATATTAACAATTTAAAAATATTTAATAAATAATAATAAATAATAATTAGTAGTTATTAATTTATTGAAAATTATTAGTTATTTAAAATATATTTCAAAATAATAATAATTATGAAAATGATTATTATTATTATTATTTTTGATAAATACTTAATTATGAAATATTATTCATTTGAGGGTGGTGCATTGTGGATGGAGCTCTACCAACCTCCATAAATATTCTCAAAGGACATATAATCGGGATCCTTTGAATGAGGGTCTCAATAGTATTTTCAGTTATAACAAAGAAATTTCTTAGTACAATGGAATAGAAAAGTGATTGATGATCTTATAGTTTGTATAAGCAACGAGAATATGGAACACTAGTGGTTATTATCTTTTCATCTCTTGATACTACAATATTTTTTCATAAGGAATGGATCCTTAGCAGAGCTCACTATAGAAATTGAATTAGAGGTCAAGAGACTTCAAATCTATAAATTTTTTATTATTAAAAAAATTTAACCTCCAATAGGGAGACAAAATATTAATTGGAAAACCACTTTTACTATATTCATATATTTGGGGTTTTTCAGATTTCAACATTATTTTTATATGTTGTAGAAATTTTCATGTGATCATTCATTTAGATCATTATAGGAGTAATTGTTTAGGATTCAAGTCAGTTTACCTTATAATAAGGATTCATTTTTTACCTGACTGGGATATTCACATTAATTCATTTTAAGACAAAAATACCTTTTCATGTGTAGGGGTAGTTTTTATTGTTTATATATGTATGTATTTTTATCCTAAAATAATGAAGGACACCAATTTTTTATTTTGTTATCCTATTTTTACAGAAAACTTATAGAGATATTAGTGTATGTTTAAATTGATTAAATTTTTATAGATGTTGATATCCCTACACCATTAATTGATAATGTTATTTTATCATCTAATGAACGTAGCACTAAAATAAATTCCCAAATTGAATGCTTCCCATGATTTTATTCATACTAAAAAATGATTGGTTATGATTATAAGAAATTTATGGGTCCCAATCGGAGATATTATTTTTTGTATGAATGTTGGTTATAAACTAGTTAATTATTGGATAGAAGAGTTACTTAATTTCAAGATGATGAAGAAAACACATGTTGTGTCTTCAACTATGATATCATAATGTAAATATATCCTTGATATTTCAAATGAAGTTAATTAAAATGGAATTAAAGTCAAATGTGATCCTTTATAAAAAAATAGAAGAGTCATTCTTCAATGATGATATTGTGAATGATTCCCATATTCCTCTAAATGTGGACTATGATAATGTTATAAGGGTAACTAATAAAGGATTAATGGGTAATTCAGATCCTATGCCTTTATCATTAGATTTGTTAGGGAATAATCCTTTTTATAATGAATTGGAAATGGAAAATAAAATTTGCGGTTTTGGATGTTATGGAAGGTAATAAATAGATAATTAATGTGGGGATATCCATTAATGATAAAGTAAATATGGGTATTGATTTGGATAAACATTATGTTATCACATAATATGTTAAAATTGATTTTTAAATAGATAGAAAACTTGTCATATAAAATGGACCATTGTATAGAAATAAACATTCAACTATCAAAATTTAATATATAAATAATATTCTTACTTCTTACTGAAATAAATATTTTAATAGGATTCATTTCTATGAACCTTATCAGGCGAGAAAATGATATTCTTATAAGTTATATAGATTTAATTGTATGAGTTCCATAAAAATAACATATTAATGTTATAAGTAATTGAGATTTAATAGTATAATTTACAGAAAAATAAAATATTAAATATAATGTTTCACATGGGACAATAAACTATAATGATAATGTGGAATCCTTCATTTTTATTTTTTAAACATTTTATTTCATTAAAAAGAATAAAGATATGTTATTTTATATTTTCATTGAAATTATGTTTGTAATAATTGAAAAAATAAAACATTCTTCTAACTCCCTTGAAATACATATTCATGGCTTCACCCTATCGTAAATTTACGTCATCTAATATCATGGGGACATAAATCAGTTGATATTTGTGAACATGTTCTTAATAAAGGAATAACAAATGTGTACATTCAATATTTCACTAGTAGACATATCAATAGTAACATGAGGTACAATAATAAATAATTATCATTATAAATTCTTGCATATAATAATTAAATTAACATGAAAAAATACATGGAAATGTGAATACAATATTTAAATGAAAAAAATCATAAGTATATCACCATGGTTTTTCATTAATTTTTAATAAATAAAAATTACTATTGTTATTCAACAATATATCACATAACGTGTAATCTCTATAGATTAAATTCATTCATAAACACATTAGTGAACTATGAGTGTGAGAAATGTAATGCCCCGACCCTAGTTACCTAGAGCCGGTGCATTATTACATAACATTGGCATGATCACAAGAAAGATCAAATCTCGAAAGACCGATTGGTTTAGTATCCTTAGAAACACTAGATATATTCATACAGTTTTACATTACATCATAAAGTGAAAAACTACTACAACAACATATTTTCTCCATAGTCCACACTATTAACCCCTCATAATATCCCTGCAGGTCATTCATAATTTACTTCTTCACATCCTAGAAAAAATTAAACATAGAAAATGGGTGAGCTCAAATGCCCAGTAAGGATAACAATATAGTGGAAACTTTCATAAATAAGAATAAACATTTAAGGCAACATATAACTAAAACACAAGCCTTTTAAACTTGAACTTCAACATAGTACGGCATAAATAAAATAAAATAATTCCATTTACTTATTCACATGGATATTCTAGTAATCGAATAATCACATGCAATATCAATAACCACTTTCATAATGATGGAATACATAATACCAGACTATCATAACCACATAGTCAAGGCCTCGTGCCAAGACTACAATAAGATTTTTCCAAGGCCTTGTGACAAGACACCAGTTTTTCTCATGAGACCAATAAATGCATCGAGAAGCTATAGCGGGCTCCACCCGTCACATATTAAGTCCAATGTATTCCTATATGAAAACGTTTAAACATAACATAATCATTCGTATTAAAACTTGCATAAGAAATCTCAATACATTCACCATAAACCATGAATGGTATAAAAATAGCACATCCATAGTCAAACATATCACAAAACATTTAGTACAATATAGAATTTTTGTATCATAATAAATCAACTTCAAATAAGCGTAAAATACATCAAAGGATGTTAATATAGATGAAATCAAAACTCTCTTTAGAGAAATATCTCTTTTTATTTTGAAATTATTTAAGTTTCATATATTTATAAAATAAAACATTTTCTTAGAAAAATATTTATATGCTTGTAAGTGAAGCTTCGAAGATTTTATAACGGCGGAAAATAACTGCACCCGACGTATAAGTTAAAAAAACATTCTTACCTTAATTCTGTCAAAAAGGATAAAAAGCACCTTGTTTGGAAAACGACGGAAATATTCCTTTATAAAACTCTTATAAAAAGTAAAACAAGGGTATAAATGACTTTAACCCATATTCTTTTAAATAGTAAAAATGTTTTGAAATACATTTTATGAAACATGGATGTGGATGATAAAGAGATCCCAGTAGATAATTACGTATAAACAACCTCGGATAATGAAGTGATTGTGAAATAACCCTTGCCTTGTACTTTTCCTTTGTTGAGGGTAGGTTAACCTCATGTATAATGGTGAAATAATTGTTATTAAATTATACAATAATCATATACATTCATAAGATATCATATATGATCTTTTAACATTGCTTTGTTAATAATATCTTAGAATTATCATTTCTTACTCGATTTATTTTATATGTTTTGTTACATAAACCATGTTTGTAATGGATAGGTTGTATATTAATCATATACATAATGATATCAAGTCCTTATATACTATTATTAATCATCAAATGAGAATTATACTTGAATGGATACGATGGAGAATGAATCTTATCGCGTTCGTGGAGAAGGTAGTCCGTACGTGCGCACGAGCGATAATATCATTTTTTATATTAAAATTATATATAATTGGATGGTATATCATATATACATAATCATTATAATTTTATATTTATTATTTTCATGAGTTACACATAATTTTTATACCCATCAAAATAATAATTTATTGAATAACAATTACACCATGATGCAGAGACTGTAAGTCGTACGTACGCACGTATGGTGACATGCTATTCAAAGGATGGATAGAATAGTGAATATGGTTGTACCACATTTATAATAACATCATAGTATATATATGATACTGGAGTTATTATTTTAGAATGGTAACAACAAAGGAAGAAGTAGTGGAGGAAGAAATGAACTTGAAAAAGGGTGGTGAAATCATTACCTCTTCTTCGGGTTCTTCCTTTTGATTTGATCAAAATGGATCCTTAGGATGGCTTTCTGATCAAACTATGGCCTCTAGTTTGTAGTTAGGGAATTTGGTATAGTGTTTGGTCAGAGTTTGGCCGAACCAAAAGGCTTTGAAGGTGTGATGAAATTAGGAGGAGGAGTGCCCTTTTATAAGAGGGGTGAGGGGAACCTTTGGAAAAGCTAGAAATATTAGTTTATAATAAATTCATATTCGGTTTCTAATGGATCCAAATGTATTATTTTAATTTTAAGGTGGGTATAGGTCGAAAAACATTCAAAAAATAATATTTTGACAGGTTTGGGTCATTATATTAACCTTATCTTTTAGTTTTAACTCGTAGTTAATTAGTTTGACATTTACCATGTCACTTTAAATTTTTATATTATATAGTTAATAAACTTACTATATACATCCAAGAGACCCCTAAGTGGTCCATTAATGATACACCAATAATGATATAAGTCTCTTGGCCGACCCTTAGATTTTTAGGAATTTAATATCAATTAATAATATAATATTTGTTTTAAAAACTCTTTTATGTCAATTTTGACACTATTCAATAGTTGAATTTTTGTGAAACTCATAACAGAATGATTACTTCAAACAAAATAAATTAAATAAATCCTATTATGTCATATTATCCTTTAAAATTAGTTTAATTCATTTAATGTTTCAAATTATATTTATTTGGGTATTTATAATTTCAATTATTTAAATTTTTCACTATTATAGTAATTACTGCATCATCATTTTTTCATAAATAAATTAAAATATTTAATGTCTAAAAATTATAAATAAAACATAATTATGTAGGAAATATAATTATATTTCTAATGAATATTTAAAATTGAATTTATCTTATGTATAACCCTATATTAAAAATGTTTTAGTAAATAAACATTGATTTTAACTCTTTTAACTATTCTTTAAATTAAATAATTATAAATGTCCTAATCTATTCCAAGTGGACCTAAATGATAATATTTTATTCCTAAGGTTGTTTTTGGTCGAGATACACTTGTCCAATAGAATTACGACATGTTTCAGTGTAATATTAATATCAATTTTACCCTTAATTACCCTATTTACTTTTAACCGTGGTAAATAAAAGTAAAAAGTTACTATTCACCAAAAATTATTTTCATCTCATTGAACCACATTTTACTTCTTGATATTAACCGTGTCTCTCGAATTATCGAAATTCCATTCACAGAAGCAGTAAAATTACGTTTTATGAAAAATTTAGTTTTTTTAACTACCACTAAAGTAGTTTCACTATTCATCAAAAATTGATGTTTTTCAGATCAATGCCAAAATTTCACCCTAAGCTATAATTGATATTCTGAATTCAAAAATGATGCCTATTTTACAAAATTCCAAACATATAAGTTGCATTATTTAATTTTATAATTAACTCCCGCTGTCACAACAAATAGCGTGTCTTTAAGAAACAACATATATATTAAAAAATTGACAATTGTTTCGGTCTAATTTAAAAGTGAAATTAATTATAATGAACACCATTGGATAAAATGGTAAAAATATATTCTAATTATACTTTAAAACCACTCAATAATATTATTTATTACAATAAATTATTTTGATTAAAAAAAATTAAGTCTTTTTCAATATTCATAAAAATTGGAAGTTCTCAGAAAAATACCAAAAATTCATATTATGATAATTTCGATATTCCAAATCCAAAAATGAAGTCCATTTTGAAATATAAAATTTATATAATTTTAAAAAGTAGTTATTACTATTCATAATGGCTAGTTTGGTTGGTTGTGGTGTGTTAGAACTCGATGTTGCATACAACACACGCTATCACATTATTCAAAGAGAAGCGTACCGTAGAATCTTGGGGTGTTACATTCTCCCCTCCTTCAAATAATTTTGTCCCTGAAATTTCTAGAATACTACCGCATGAAAAGGCTCAGGTGGTTCTTCATCATAAATTCCTCTGGTTCCTACGTTGCCTCTTCCATCTTATGGTTTCTCCACAAGACTTTTACCAGACAAGTCGTCTGGTTTCTCAGTACTTGTTCTCTCGTATCAAGAATCCTGACGGGCTATTCTCAATAAGACACATCGTGTTCCAGTTCTAATTCCTCATAGGTGAGTACATGTTTTGGGTCAGGCATGTATTTCCTCAACAGAGATATGTGGAACACATCATGAACTTTGGAGAGACTTGGCGGCATTGCCAATCGGTAAGCTACAACCCCAATTCGTTTTAGAATTTCGAAAGAGCTGATGTACCTGGGACTCAATTTACCTTTCTTACCAAAACGTATGACTCCCTTACATGGAGATACCTTCAGGAGAACATGATCACCGACTTAAAATTCCAAATCCTTCCTTCGATTATCGGCATAGCTCTTCTGCCTACTTTGAGACGCTTCGATGTGCTTTTGGATTACCTTCACCTTTTCCATTGTTTCCTCCACCAGTTCTGGACCTACAGTTTTTCTTTCACCAACGTCATCCCAACAGGTTGGTGTGCGACATCTCCTTTTGTATAACGCTTCATATGGTGCGATATGAATACTGGAATGGATGCTATTATTATAGGAAAATTATACCAGAGGTAAATATTGATCCCACATACCCTGAAAGTCAAGTGAACAGGATCTCAACATGTCTAATAAGGTTTGAATAGTCCATTCTGATTGTCCATCTATCAGAGGGTGGTAGGCAGTGCTCAAATGAAGTTCTGTATCCTGGGATTTCTGAAGACTTTTATAGAATCATGAAGTAAAATGAGGATCACAATTAGAAACAATCGATAGGGGTACTCCATGAAGTCTCACAACTTCATTAATATATAGTCTTGCTAGACGTTCCAGTGGTAGATCTTCTCTTATTGCATGAAAATGTGCTGACTTGGTAAAACGATCAACAATAACCCATATTGTGTCATTCCTTCTAGGAGTCTTTGGTAATTCCATGAAAAATTCCATCGTATTATTGTCCCATTTCCACTCAGGTATGGGAAGAGGTTGCATGACTCCTCCAGGGTGTTGCCTTCTAGCTTTCACTTGTTGCCAAACCATACATCTTGACACAAAATCAGCAATATCCCTCTTCATATTATCCAACTAAAAATGTTCCTTCAAATCTCTATATATTTTAGTTCTCCCAGGGTGTATAGAGAAATTGGATCTATGAGCATCATCCAACAACTCCCTTTTTAGATCAGGTATATCGGGAACACAAAGTCTCTTTCCAAATTTCAATATTCCATCTTCATACACAAAGTCTCTCAATATCCCTTCATTCATAACTTTAATCTTCTTTTGAAATTCTTCATCATCGGTCTGAGATCTCTTAATACTTTCTAGTAAAGACGGTTTGGCAACCATTTGAAAAATAATTGATGTTTCACCTTCCCTGGTTATTCCCATGTCCATCTTTACTAGATCCATGAAAATTGGATCTCTTTCAATTCTCATCACGTTCAAAACTCCACAGTCTTTTCTACTCAATGAATCTTCGACCTTGTTTGCTTTCCCCGGGTGGTAGTGTATCGTACAATCATAATCCTTGAGTAATTCAGGCCATCTCCTTTGCCTCATGTTGAGTTCTTTTTGTGAGAAAATATACTTCAACATGTTGTGATCAGTATAAATATTACATTTTCTACCATAGAGGTAGTGACTCCATATCATCAATGAAATGATCACAGCTGCTAACTCAAGATCATGAGTAGGATAGTTTTGTTTATGAATTTTCAGCTGTCGTGATGCATAGGCAATAACCCTATCATTCTGCATAAGGACACAACCAAGTCCCTTCTTTGATGCATCACTATAAATAACGAACCCATCATTCCCCGATGGTAGAGTCAATATAGAAACATTGACTAATCTTCTCTTCAGTTCTTCAAAACATTCTTCACACTCTTTTGTCCAAACAAATTTAACCCCTTTACGTGTGAGCTTCGTTAATGGGTTAGCCAATTGGGCAAAATTCTGGACGAAACATCGATAATAACCTGCTAAACCAATAAAACTACGTACCTCAGTTATATTCGTAGGTGATGTACATTCTTGGATTTCCTTGGTCTTATAAGGATCAAAATAGATTCCATTTTTAGAGACAATATGTCCAAGAAAAGAAATCTCATGAAGCCAGAATTCACACTTGCTAAACATCCCATATAATTCATGTCTTCTCAGAGTCTTCAGGATAATGCGCAAGTGATTTTCATCATCTTCGTAACTTTTGGAGTATACCAAGATATCATCAATAAATACCACCACAAATTCATCGAGATATTATTTAAAAACACTATTCATCAGATCCATGAATACAGAGGGTGAATTAGTCAACCCAAAAGGCATTACTGTAAACTCGTAATGCTCATACCTGGTTCGAAATGCTGTCTTCGGAATGTCTTCATTCATCACACACAACTGATGGTATCCAGATTGAAGGTCAATCATTGAAAAGTATTGAGCTCCATGCAGTTGGTCAAATAATCATCAATGTGAGGTAGGGGATACTTGTTCTTTATTGTTATAGCATTGATCTTCCTATAGTCGATACATAACCTCATAGATACATATTTTTTTAACAAAAAGAATAGGGGCTCCCCATGGAGAAACACTAGGGCGAATAAATCCATTATTACTCAATTCCTCTAGTTTTTTCTTTAGTTCAACTAATTCTATAGTGGCCATTCTATAAGGGGTCTTCGATATAGGCCATGATACAGGAATTAAATCAATGGAAAACTCAACATCTCATTCTGGAGGATGTCCAGGTAAATCTTCCGGAAATACATCTATATATTCATTCACAAAAGGTACATCCTCAATTTGAACATTCCTTTCCTCACCAATAGTTATTTCATTTTCTTCCTCCGCAATAATTGAATTTACTTGAGCTAATGGGGGTGGATTAGATAAGAATTAGGTGGTGAAGATTCTACTCTAAAGATAAGGTGTTCCTTATCATCATCATCAATAATTGTAACCTCTTTCTTCTAACAATAAATCTTCGCATCATAATCCGAAAGCCAGTCCATACCGAGGATTATATCAAACTCAATCATAGGTATGGCAATGAGATCAGCAGATAAAGAACATTTATGTGCTCTAATGGGGACTGATTCACAAAACATTGTTGCAATGATACTTCCCTTAGGAGTTTTAACTGACAACTCCCTTGTTAAATCAAATTGGAAATATCTAATTTTCTTAGCAAACTGGGAAGATATGAAACAATGCAATGATCTAGAATCAAATAATTCATTTTCTAAGCTAGAGGAAACCATTTAATTACCTGCCACCATGTCTTTCGGAGCTTCTACCTCTGCAGTAGTGACAGCATAAGAATGGCCTTGATCCATTGGCATTTTCTGAGGTATGTTCCCCTGATGCTTAGGATATTAATTTGCATAATGTCCCATCTCCCTGCAATTGTAGCACTGAACATTCGTGGCTTTCTTCTTCCCTTTCCAATCACGAGCTTGGTGGCCTTTTTCACCACACTTGTAACAAACTCCCATTCCCATTGAGCAAGTACCGGGGTGTTTCTTCCCATATTTACCATAGGATGGATATTCAACCTTTCACTTCTTCTGGTTATTTCCATTCCCAGATTGATCAGTAGATCTCTTCTTCTCTTGCTTTTCTTTAAAGTCATAAGACTTAGAAAATTCCTTTTCGGTTTTGATAGCACATGAGGCAATGTCTTCGTACGATGAAAAGGATTGTGAGACTAATGCTCGACGGAGAAATGGTTTTAACCCATCAACGAAACGATCAATATTACTTCTTGGGTTATGTATATAATCTCCAGCATACCTTGCTAACCATGTAAAGTTACCCTCATACTTTGTGACATTCTCATCCTCCTTTTATCTCAGACATCGAAATTGCCTTTCCATATCTGCTAGATGGTCACGAGGAAAGTATTTTTCTAAAAATAGATCTTTGAACTTCCTCCATTCCATATTTGATACTTCATCATCTTCCTTTGTATTATGAATCAACGAACACCATTGATCAGCATCTCTAGTGAGGTGGTAAACTGCCATGATAACTTTTTCCATTTAACTACTCCCCAATGCCTGAAATATTTTCTCTAGAGAATTTATCCATTTCTCAGCTACTAAGGGATTTGTACTCCCATTGAACGTTGGTGGTTGTTTCCTCATGAAGCAATCAAACATTGATCCTCCACGCTGCGGATCGGGATGCTCTATACGGGTAAGGTTATTATTCATAACCTGAGTGAGTTGTCCTAGTATGGTGATTATCTGATCAGCACCAGTTGCATCACCAGCTCCATTATAATTATCTTGAGCAAGAGGGGAATCCCTAAATGGAGTTCGTGCATTTATCTGGTTTCCATTTCTTCCACTAGGCACCATTTCTAAACAATGGAATAAACTGGATCAGTTTATGAATCAAAATACATAATATCATACTTATAAAACACTTAACATAAATTGAAATATTTATCGATATAATACATAATCATAAGAATGTTTTCTTCGAGGAAGTATATACTCATAATACCTTCATAATGATTTGTAATGAAAATGAGAGTTATCCTATGCATATCCCCTCGGAGTGTCATAACCAAGAGTGCAGCAAGGCTCGTTGTCGTGCAACAGTTCCAATTCGAGTCTAGCTCAAAGCAGTGTTTTCAGGTTTTACCCCTAGGTACATCTGTGCCAGATCCGCCTCTACCTTTTCGTATCCAGACAGGGATGTATTGCTCGGAAAACTCTCAAAATCTCAACAAAACCAAAATTCAAGGAAGTTCTTCAATACTAATCCTCAAAGTCCATCTTAAGTCTATGTGCTGTAATCAGATTTTATCTAAATCTAGGTTCAAAGGTTTGTACTAAAATTCCTATGATACCAACTGTAACGCCCCGACCCTAGTTACCTAGAGTTAGTGCATTATTACATAACATTAGCATGATCACAAGAAAGATCAAATCTCGAAAGACCGATTGGGTTAGAAGCCTGGGAAACACAAGATATATTCATAAAGTATTACATTACATCATAAAGTAAAAAACTACTACAACAACATATTGTCTCCATAGTACACACTATTAACCCCTCATATTATCCCTACAGGTCATTTATAATTTACTTCTTCACATCCTGGAAAAAATTAAACATAGAAAAGGGGTGAGCTCAAATGCCCAGTAAGGATAACAATATAGAGGAATCTTTCATAAATAAGAATAAAAATTTAAGGAAATTTATAACTAAAACAAAATCCTTTTAAACTGGAACATCAACATAGTATGTCATAAATAAAATAAAATAATTCCATTTACTTATTCACATGGATATTCTACTAATCGATTAATCACATGAAACATCAATTACCACTTTCTTAATTATGGAATGCATAATACCAGACTATCATAACCACATAGCCAAGGCCTCGTGCCAAGACTACAATAAGATTTTTCCAAGGACTTGTGCCAAGACACTAGTTTGTCTCATGAGACCTACCTATTAATCGATGAGCTATAGTGGGCTCCACCCTTCACATATTAAGTCCATTGCATTCCCATATGAAAAGGCTTAAACATAACATAAAAATTCGTATTAAAACTAGCATACGAAATGTCAATACTTTCACCATAAACAATGAATGGTATAAAAATAGAACATCCATAGTCAAACATATCACAAAACATTCAATACAATATAGAAGTTTTGTATCATAATAAATCAACTTCAAATAAGCGTAAAATCCATCAAAGGATGTTGACATAGAAGAAATCAAAACTCTTTTTAGAGAAACATCTCTTTTTATTTTGAAATTATTTAATAGTCATATATTTATAAGATAAAACATTTTCTTTGAAAAATTATTATAAGCTTGTAAGGGAATCTTCGACGATTTTATAACGGTGGAAAATAACTTCACCCACCGTATAATTTAAAAAAAACATTATTACCTTAATTCTGTCGAAAAGGTTAAAAAGCACCTTGTTTAGAAAACAACGGAACGATTCCTTTATAAAACTCCTATAAAAAGTCAAAAAAGGTTATAAATGACATTAACCAATATTCTTTTAAATAGTAAAAATGTTTTCAAATACATTTTTAAAAAACAAGGATGTGGATGATAAAGATATCCCGATAGATAATTACGTATAAACAACCTCGGATAATGAAGAGATTGTGAAATAACCCTTACCTTTTACTTTTCCCTAGTCGAGGGTAGTTTAACCTCCTATATAAGGGTAAAATAATTGTAATTAAATTATACAAGAATCATATACATTCATATGATATCATATATGATCTTTTAACATTGCTTTGTTAATAATATCTTAGAATTATCGTTTCTTACTCGTTTTCTTTTATATGTTTTGTTACGTAAACCATGTTTGTAATGGATAGGATCTATCTTAATCATATCCAGAATTATATCAAGTCCTTAGTTACTATTATTAACCATCAAATAAGAATTGTACTTGAATGGATACGATGGAGAATGAATCTTATCGCGTTCGTGGAGACGGTAGTCCGTACGTACGCACGAGCGATAATATAATTTTTTTGATATTAAAATAATAAATAATTGGATGGTATATCATATATACAGAATCATTATCATGTTATATTTATTATTTTCATGAGTTACACATCGTTATTATACTGTTTCGGTGCGGATGTGCGTCGGGGTTACGCTGTTCCGCCAGACGCGTTCGCGCGTGCGCACACCGTCAACCCGAGGGGATGGGCGCGCGCTTGTGGTCCCGCAGTCCCGCTTTCCAAGGGCGGGCGGCATCCGTCCCTTATTCAGGGGCGTCTGCTCCTTGATCGAAACCGGGGATGATGGGATGTCGGCTCCTCCTTCCTTGGACGTCTCCTCGGAACTCGTCGCCTAATCCGGGTCTCCCTCATAGACTTAAGAATGTTCGTGAATCTCGTTCCCAGGCGCCATATCTTCATGGACACCGGTTAATTACGCTGCTTCCGCCCGGACGTTCCAAGGAGTCTGGTCGGGGCAGCAACCTGCGGTGAGAAGGCCGGGTGGCTCTGGGTGCTGGGGGCGTGTCGTAACACTGCGGCTCTGCACATCTGTCTTCCGTCCCTAATAGGGCTTCTCGAAGGCATGATGGCCTGAGGCATCCCGTACTAGGTGCGGGGAACTGTGTCACCTGAGGTTTTCCTCAGCTTCCCGTGTTTAACACGGGGTATGCCGCGAGTTTAACGTCCAGCGGGGACGGCATCGGACCGATCAACACGAAAAGTGGATCAGATGACAGAACCCCTTGCGGGGAACCTCCGACGCTGGGGCCAGCACATGGGCGGCATCCCAAGTAACGTGGAGTGGAGTGAAGTGGCATGACCCCACCGGGATGTGGCGGCCCGGGTAAGGATCAGATGGATGATGAAGTGAAGAGCTTGGACCCCAGAGGGGCTTCCTACGTACCGCGCGTTAACACGGATCAAAGTCAACGTAGTTCGGGCATACAGTTTAACGTCATGCTGGACGTCGGCAAGCCGACTCATGAAGAGGTCGAGGCTGCCGGGCGGAGGATTGAACCGAACCACCTCGCACAGAGGGGGATGGAACGGCCGGGTGGATCACAGTTTCACGTCATGATGGACGATAAAAGGGAAAATGGAAAAGGGGGGTTGTGGGGAGGCACCGTGGAGATACACACGGGCAGTCCTCCCACAGGGGCGGATTCATAGGTGAATCGACGCAAGCGTGAACCCTGGAGGGGTCCACTGATGGACGAACCGACGTAAATATGACCGGGAACGACCAGGTGGTGGGCTTGAACCTCGGGGAGGCTTCCTACGTACCCTGTATAGAAGACAGGGATCAAAGTCCACGTAGTTCATTCTGTCAGGACTTACGCACTTGAGGCAGCCCGGTTGCGGCAAAACTCAGTTGGAAGGGACTTGGACCGAAAGCGGAAGACACCTCGATCCCAGTCAGACCCTCTACTGGCTTCGGCAGTGGGGAGGCGCAATGGAGATACACATGTGCAGCCTCCCACGAGAAACTAGGGGTTTGTAATACCCTGCCCCCGTAGGGAAAAGCCACTCCCATTAAATCGCCCCGAAAGCGGGACAATCCCGACATCCCTGCAGAGACGAGCGGGTGGGGGCCACATCCAAACCGGGGGAGACCCTGCGTGCAGAGCACGGGATCGGATGAAGCGGACGGTTTAACGTCTTGCCGGACGAAGTACAGTTTAACGTCGTGTGTTGAGGACGAGGCGGACGGTTTAACGTCTTGCCGGACGAAGTACAGTTTAACGTCGTGTGTTGAGGACGAAACACTTGGCAGTTTAACGTCTTGCAGCGCGGACGATGGGGGCTAGGCAGTTTAACGTCGTGCGGCTTGGACGGATGTGCAGTTTAACGTCATGCTGGACGAATATGCAGTTTAACGTCATGCTGGACGTATGCGCAGTTTAACGTCATGCGGGACGAATGCTGAACAGTTTAACGTCTTGTAGCTCGGACGTATGCAGTTTAACGTCATGCAGGGCATAAGTTGCCGGACGAATGTGCAGTTTAACGTCATGCTGGGCATAGGTTGCCGGACGAATGTGCAGTTTAACGTCATGTTGGGCACAGGTTGCCGGACGAATGTGCAGTTTAACGTCATGCTGGGCATAGGTTGCCGGACGAATGTGCAGTTTAACGTCATGCTGGGCACAGGTTGCCGGACGAATGTGCAGTTTAACGTCATGCTGGGCATAGGTTGCCGGACGAATGTGCAGTTTAACGTCATGCTGGGCATAGGTTGCCGGACGAATGTGCAGTTTAACGTCATGCTGGGCATAGGTTGCCGGACGATGGGTGCATGTCACTTCGCACGAACCTGGAGGGCCGCACGGGAAGACAACGCACGGTGCGGGCACCCAGGATGAGGAGCATCGGGCGCCGCGCAGGCAGGTGCCCTCAGGGGGTCGAGGGGACGACCCTGGCAGATTGCGCGCAAAAAGGAAGCTTTGCGCGCAATACTGCGGGCCGGCGCGCAATCGGGGCGGCTGGCGCGCAATTGGGCCAGTGCCTTGCGCGCGGATGCTTGAGATTGCTCACACCGGGCTTCGGATAGCGCGCGGGGGCAACGGCTCATTCTCTAATGAATGGCCACTTGAAAGAAGGGGGGGTGCGCGCAATCAGGCCGGATTGCGCGCACCCCGGGGGCAATTGCGCGCAAAAGGGTTCTTTTGCGCGCAAAGACCTTAGGGTGAGTTTTTATTCAAATGAAAGGAGCCAGCGGGGATTGCGCGCGAAGGCGGACCCCGAGGCTTTCTTGCGCGAAAGAAAGGAGGTTACCTGAAGTTCGTCATTGCGCGCGGAAGGGGTTGAATTGCGCGCACGAGAGACGTTTCGACTTCCAGCAACCTTTGAAACGTTGGGGGTCGCCTTGTATTTATAGGCAACCCCGGGCGCGGAATCCAGGAGCGCGAAATTCTCCTCGCGGGCGCGGAATCGGGCGCGGCGCGCAAGGGAGTCGCGCGGACCCGCGGCGCGCAAAATTGCGCGCCGGACCGGAGCATTGCGCGCATCCCGGGGGGTTTGCGCGCGGAACATCCCCTTTGCGCGCGGGCCTCTGAAATTCCGCGCAAGGCCTCCGGGCCCTCCGAAACGTTCTTCCGACTCCAAATATCACTTCGCTTTCCGCATCCAGAGCTTCGTTTGGGAACAACGGACTTTTCCGGCGTCTACAAAAGCCCCCCCTCGGAATCTGATCGGCGAGAGGTCGCAACGATCGGGTTCCGAGGGAGACGCCGGAATGCCGAAGTCCTGGGCGGCGCGGGACTTAGGCGCGCAAAAAGGGGCGCCGGTCGCGAAATTCGCCGCTGCGGTCGCGCAAAGCGCTTTCCGCGCAGCGTGGACCCGGCCTCGCCTATAAATAGGGGCGCTGGGTCCCGCGTTCCGTACTCTGTCCTTCCGCGCGATAAGCTCCAAAGCTCTCGTGCGCGAAATTGCCTTTTCCGGCGCGGAATTTTCTCGCTCGTCGCGCAAAACCGTCCGGACTTCGCTCTGTTTTTTGCGCGAATACCCGGGGTTTTTCGCGAAGGACTTCCCGATTGCGCGCCGTCCACTAGGATTGCGCGCCACCTCTCAAACTTTTCCACCAGCCTCGTCCGATCCCGCACGCTTCATCCCTTAACCCGCACGACTCCCGAATCTTCCGAGATGGCCGCACACAGAGGAAATGAAGGGGATGCCGCCACTCGCAGAGCCGAGATGGCGACGAACGAGGAGGTTTACGGAGCCAAGGAGATTGTTTCTAAAAATCAATCCTTGTTCGACTTGCTGACGCCGGCCCAGAAGACATATCCACTGTCAGACAACCTGCCGCTCTGGAACTTTGGCCTCCTGGATGAGGTTCCAGTGCCAGGGTTCGAGATTGATGCGCCGCGGACCTGGGTGACCCGGGAGGACGAGCTTCACCGCTATAACATCACCAACAATGGGCATCCTGCCAGGGAAACCTGGCACTTGGATGTCTACGTCCTGAACCCGAGGACGCGGACCATTGACGGGGGTGAGCCTACTGCGGAGAATTCTCCAGCCCTCTACTCGAGCGCATACCGTCAGAGTGTCACTGACGACACCAAGGGCTGGCTGAAGGACTGGGACTTGCGATCTGGGGGCAACTTCACCAGTGAATGGGCCTGGGCGTTCTGGGTACGCCACACTTGCGATCACTTCGCAGAGGAGCTGCGGTACATCGGCCTGTTTGAGGCGGTGTGGACGTCGCAGTTCCACTTCTACCAGCAGTCTGAGCTCGGGCCGGAGCTGTTCACTCGCTAGTCCCCGGATACCAACACCTTCCATCTTCACCATGGGGAGGTCGGCATCGGTCTCTGGGACATCCACTGCATCGGAGGTATCCCGCTGGAGGGCTACCAGTACGATGAGTTCCTGCCACCGAAGAACATCTGGGAGGACAGGTCACGGACTCCCATTCTGACCTGGCATCTTCTTGACCTGGCTACGCAGCGGCTCGGGATCCAGGACTTCCAGAAGGACATAGCCTACAAGGATTGGTTCGGCCAGTTCCTGGAGCATGACCCGGCGGTCAAGATGCCAGGCAGGGGGAAGCGGTGCCCGACCGCAGCTCAGAGGAGCCGGAACGGGTCGTATTGGCGGGTCCTGGAGACGGGCGATTACCGCTCATGGGGGTACCGCGTCATCGAGGCCCGGGACCCGAACGTCCGGTACGCGGCGTTCCTGGCCGCCTTTCTGAGCGGGTGGCTCCTGCCAGTGCGGGATGCGAGGATGGGCGTCCGCCCGGCGACGCTGGTGATGGCGGGCGCCAAGGCTGCCAATAAGAGGTACAACCTCGGGGTCCCAGTACTGGCGAGGCTGTATGCCATTCTGGGACGCATCTCACGAGGGGGGTCGCCACGAAGGATCTGTGGGCCCTTTCAGTTCTTCCACGGCTGGGTGGCTGCTCACCTTGGTGGGTATACGTTCCCAAATGCCATCAGTCCTCCGGGCAACGGCCTGCGACCCTCCCTGCTGAACATTGCGGGGGTCGCTCCGATGACCCTCAGTGAGGAGGGCGTGAGGGTTCGGATTGGAAATCATGCCAATTTCAACTTCAGCCCGTTCCCCACTCCCGTCGGGCAGATGATCGACAACGGACAGGGCCCGCTGGAGCAGCATGAATACTTCCTCAACA
The DNA here is from genome assembly GCA_963277665.1 of Viscum album. Lineage (NCBI taxonomy): Eukaryota > Viridiplantae > Streptophyta > Magnoliopsida > Santalales > Viscaceae > Viscum > Viscum album. The sequence goes on from OY728134.1 coordinate 168,838,604, forward strand.
TGCGGGGCGGGGTGCTCGTGACTCGGATCGACGGGAAGGTGATCTGCGAGCCTTACGTGCCGACCCGGTTCGCCAGGCAGTTCGGGTGCCTTCAGCGGATGCCGAAGAGGGTATTCACCGCTGTCCGGGAGGAGACGAACCCTTGCGTCCTTCGCCAGATGTGGCTGATGTTCGTCGCCTTCGGCTCTAGCGACGTCATCACTCTCCCTCCTACCGGGATCGACGCAGGCTTGGCAACCGAGTATGCCGAACACTGGGCCATCGCGTACCCTGAGGGGCTTCTACGGAAGCCAGTTCGGCGGCTCGAGGTCACCCGTGCGGAGACCGGGCGTCAAGGGAGGAGGCGAGGCGCCGCCACACGGGGGAGAACGGAGGCGCGCCAAGCAGCGGGGCCGGCGCGAGCAGGGACTTCGGCGGCGGGCACATCGCAGGCTGCCGCTACGACCTCGGCGCCCAGAGAGGGGGCACATGCGGCGGTCGAGGAGCGGCCTGGGAAGCAGGTGAGGCGTCTGCTCGAACCCTCCCACGATGCAGTCTTCCCGGCGCTGTGGTCGGCCTGGATGACCCTGCGGCAGTCACTGGGGACCGACGTCATCTGGCGAAAGATACTCAGAGAAGGAATCTATCTGCCAGAGGTCGGGCGCCTCCAGATCACCGACAGGGTGGACTTCAACCGGCAATATGCATATCTGACGGCCATGGACAAGTACGCGCGCCAACGTGGTCAGCGTGCGGAGCCATCCCTTCTGGTGAAGGTGATGCTCGGTCTCGAGCCCGCTCCAGAACAGATGCCGCCGGGAGAAGATGACAGTAGCGACTCCGAGGAGGAGGAGGAGACGGGGGAGGATGAAGGCTCCGAGGGAAGGTCCCATCGGGGGAGCCCACGGGAGAGTGGCGAGGTGGCCGGCTCTGACAACGTTGATGTCACTGAGCTCCTCGAGGTCCACTTCTATCCCTACTCAACCTGCTTCATCCATTCTCTTATGCAGCTTCTAACCCGTTTCTCCATCCTTCTCAGGAGCACACGGATGTCGGTCAGGCGTCCTCAACAGGAGTAGGAGAGGCGCCAGCAGGACAAGGCGGGGGCCAGACACCCATTATCGAACTGTCAAGCGCTAAGGGGTCCCCTGCTGCAACTGTTCCTGCGGCGACCGGGGTAGCGGAAGATGACGCTCCGAACTCCCGTAAGTCTCCCTACTTTACTGCTGGTGCTTGCCATTGACGATCCGTGACTAACCATGGCATGCCCCGCGCAGTGATCTCAACATTGGAGGCTCGTCGGGTTGCCGAACCCGGGCCATCTACGAGTGGACCAGTGGTGGACATTCCGTTTGCTCCGGAACAGACCTTCCAAACTGAGCCGGCCCCACCAACTGCTGATCAAGGGGCTCCGGACATCGGCGGTGCTGACATCGGAGAGAGGTTGGGGGCTGACGAGGGTGTCAGCGCCGCTGGGGAGAGAGAAGAAGGTTGCCCGGATGTTGGGGAACCTATCCCTCGTGAGGACCTCCCAGGGGCGGACCCTGCAGCAGACCTGCTGGCTGCCTTCCCTGCTTACCGGCCTGCCGACCCCGAGGAGATGGATGACTCGGACGCGGAGGCGGTCGAGGATAGCCGGGTAACGCGACGCAGGGGGTGGAAGTGCATCCAGCGCTTCCTCAAGCGAGACCCATCGGAATGGCTGGGGCGCATGGGATCACTTCAGACCTGGCTGCGCTTCCTGTGTGCCGGGGGAGCTGATGCTCAACGCCTCCATCTGACGGTCCGTGATTTCATGGCCGAGAAGATGCGCGAGAGCCGCCGGCGTGCCGACGTCGCACAAAGTCGGGACATGTCGGAGAGCACGCGGGCGCTCATCGCGGCAGAGCAGGAAGTCCGGCGCCTCGAAGGGCAGGCGGCAGAGAAGGAGGCCTTCGTCGCAGCATGTACCGAGCTTGTGGAGCAACTATCGGCACAACTGATCGACGCTCAGGTACAGCTGACGGAGGCGGGCCAACAGATGGTCACACTCCAAGTCGAGCGGGAGCGCGCACAGGCCAGGATTGACGAACTGCGTGCTGCGACCGCCGACGAGGAGAGGGCACGCAGAGAACGAGAAGCAGCCCTGGAGGCCGCCAGCCAAAGGGTAGCGGCATTAGAAAGACTTATCCAGCACGCTAATCCCTAGGGGCTTTGTTTTTTTGCCATTCCAAGAACATTTTGCTTCCGTTATTCAATATTTCGATCCATTTGTATGAATCAATATATTTATCTGCGTCTTTCGGTTTAATATGCTCAACCACAATTCGTTGTCTTGCGGGAGTGTTAACCGAGCATCAGGCATCCATAATTGGGCCTGGGTTTCTGGAGAAAAGAGGGAGGTCATTCCTAGGAAAGGAGACCTCAGACCTAACCAATGTATCATCCCCCAACTTGTTCCAACACACGAGCGGGACAACGCTAGGGGCGTTGAGATTTTATCCGAACATAGGGAAATGAGAAAGGGTGAATCGCGTGTCCCGAATCCAGACATCCACAACGGTCGGCCTTCCAGGAAATGCCCAAGACGGTAGGCGGACAGTGGATCGACCATAACAACTGCAATAGACGGACCGAAAAAGGCCATCATTCATATTGCAGGAGGCGGACCACATGTCATCATGAATACCGCTTTGGGGTTCCTTCAGACACAAGGGTGGAAAATCCAGATCAACAGGGCATGCGAAGCGTGGGGCGAAGTGACGATTTGTTCGGACAGAATCCAACGCTCTCAAAATTGCGCCACCGTGGGGAAAAGCGTATTAGGCGGATGCACTAATCTGGCCGTGAGTCACCTCAATTCTCAGACAGCACCTCTCTGACGAGGAAACCGTCGCTTCCCATCCTTGCGATGGGGCATCCCGAGCTGAATCGGGGAGAATATTACGACTGCACCACTCTACCCGAAGTCAAGCCAGACGGCCGGCGACGAGGAGGGGCGGGACTTATCGATCCTTGAGGCTGGACCCGAGTCGAAATGCCCGGGCGTTCCTACGTACTCCATCAAGATGGAGATCAAGCCACACGTAGTTCTGAGAGTGCAGTTTAACGTCATGCAGGACGTAGGACCCCATTTGGGGTAGATCTTAGTTTAAGGTCTTAGAGCTCGGACCATAAGGGCTGGATCTTAGTTTAAGGTCTTAGAGCTCGGACCATAAAGGTGGAGGATCTTAGTTTAAGGTCTTAGAGCTCGGACCATAGGGCTAGAGGATCTTAGTTTAAGGTCTTAGAGCTCGGACCATAAGGGCTAGATCTTAGTTTAAGGTCTTAGAGCTCGGACCAGAAGGGGAGATCTTAGTTTAAGGTCTTAGAGCTCGGACCATAAGGGGAGATCTTAGTTTAAGGTCTTAGAGCTCGGACCATAAGGGGGGATCTTAGTTTAAGGTCTTAGAGCTCGGACCATAAGGGGGGATCTTAGTTTAAGGTCTTAGAGCTCGGACCATAAGGGGGGATCTTAGTTTAAGGTCTTAGAGCTCGGACCAGAAGGAGAGATCTTAGTTTAAGGTCTTAGAGCTCGGACCATAAGGAGAGATCTTAGTTTAAGGTCTTAGAGCTCGGACCACAAAGACCTCAAAGTACGCCGCATCTGGTCATATCCCCTGGATATGCGAAGATGCACTGAGGGATAGTGTCATGAGTGTCGAGATTTCGCCTGGTTAGAATGGGAGGTGGAAAATGTGAATCATGCGGCCATTCACTCAGGGACTGGGGGCACCGGCGTAACGATATGGGAGTACTGCTGACCGTGGCGGAAAAGCAGCATCAATATCGCACTAACCGTTGGTGGAATGAGGCAGCAAACGAGCATCGACCGCTCAATCGCAGGATTCATATCGATTTGCTGCCTGAGGCCATTGGGGGTACCGGCCCGAGTCGGTGGGAGAGCACTGAGGCATTGTGTCCGAACCGTTCACGGGGGCTCCACCCAGGGCGTAGACGATGGGTCCGAATGAAAGGGAGCACGAAGCCTGAAAAGTGGAGGAAACCTGACCAAGCGGATCCTGACCCTCCTGGCAATAAACCAGAGTACTCTTGACACCGGTGGACCACGGCAAGGGGTTGGGGAACACGCCTTGAGGGTGACCTGAAGGCGGCGGATTCCCCAGAGAAGGGGGAATCTCTAAGAGGTGGGGGGCTGGACCCGAAGTTTCAAACATCCGGGCGTTCCTACGTATCCCATAAGGATGGGAATCAAGCCGCACGTAGTTCTTGAAGCGCGGCGCAACACAATCGGGCACCAGCGCGGGGAAGAGTGCGGGTCTGACCCTCGCACACAAAAGGAGCGGCATTTGATATTTCTTGTTTGTCCTTAAAGATGAATGGTTTTTCTTTGTGCGGCGACATGCCTGTGATTGAGAAATCTCTGGCGTCGCCGCAATAATCAAGCCATGGAAGGCATTGATGAATGGCGTGGTTATTAACCAGCGCCCAACATGAGTGTCCCCTGAGGGGAACATCACGATGCAGTGTCGTTTTCTCGTCAGGCGGCCAAGACGATCACAGTTTACGGTCGTGTGGTAGGACCAGACAACACAGTTTAAGGTCGTGTGGTTCGGACCATGGAGGAATCCGCTTACCGCGGTACGGCGGACACGGCGGAGGTGGGAGCATACCCAGCCCTGCGGTCACGCACGATTCCAGGAGAAGAGTCTTGGGATGGGGGTCTGCGTATGTCCATCACCCGAGGGGCAGAGATGCTAGCCTCCAGATATACTGGGCCCAGAACGCAATTGTTCGGGCGACTCCCTCCTCCTTATGGGGACGAGGGTCCAGCTACGCATGGCCCTTAGGGAGGATATCTGCATATATCCTTGGTGCTCAGATCATGGGAGCCTCGAACGACATCATTACCCTGGTTGGTCTGCCTAACGTGTAGAGGCGTACCGGAGGTCAGTATGAAGAGAGTGTCAAGATCCCACTACAACGCACAAAGGCGGAGTGTGATGAGGACTGCGCAACCAATGTTCAGAGCCTGAGAGAGCTGACATGGCGATCAAGGACGTTGCTGACGCATTCGCAACACAACATCCGATCGCGTCAGCCTAAGACGAGGCAAGCAAACGAGCATCAACCGCTCAATCGCAGGATTCTTATCGATTTGCGGCCCAAGACCCGCCGGTAAATCGACCCGGAGCGGTGGGAGAGCACTGAGGCATCGTACCCAAACCGCTAACGAGGATCCCTTTGAGTGAAGGCTCGAACAAGAGGAAGCGCGGGGCCTGACAAGCAACACAGGACTTGTCGGGATTGAATCTGACACTACGAGTCATAGACCGAAGCACCCAAAACATGTTAACAGATCTCCGGAAAGGGTCGGAGGACTCACCCTGAGAGCAACCGAAGGGGGGCAGATCCCCGTGATCAACCAAGAGACGGGGCTGGACCTGAGACACAAGCGTCCAGGCGGTCCTACGTATCCCATAAGGATGGGAATCAAGCCATACGTAGTTCTGGAAAGGCAGTTTAACGTCATGCAGGACGATGAGGGGTGTGAGGTAGTCCCACACACGGGGGAGGCGTACGGCGCGGCCAGTAGACCGACGTGAATGAGGACATAATCCCCCGCTCAAGCGATACGCCTCGCACAAAAAGGAGGGGAACTGGGGCCAGAGGCCCAACGCGGGATAGAGATTCCCGGGAAATGGGGCTGGGCCTGAAACATGAATGTCCAGGCGGTCCTACGTATCCCATAAGGATGGGAATCAAGCCATACGTAGTTCTTGATGTGCAGTTTAACGTCATGCAGGACGATGAGGAAAAAGAAGGGGGGAGCAGAAGGCATCCCCAAACGTGGGGGGGCGTACAGCGTGACGAGCAAACCGACGTGAATGAGGGCATAGCCCCGCACTCACACCATACGCCGCACACCCGGGGGCAACTGGGCCAAGGGCCCGAGATGGGATGGAAATTCCCGAAGGATGGGGCTGGGCCTGAAACATGAATGTTCAGGCGGTCCTACGTATCCCATAAGGATGGGAATCAAGCCGCACGTAGTTCTTGAGGGGCAGTTTTACGTCATGCAGGACGAATGCTGAACAGTTTAACGTCTTGTAGCTCGGACGTAGTGCAGTTTAGCGTCATGCGGGACGAAGTGCAGTTTAGCGTCATGCAGGACGAAGTGCAGTTTAGCGTCATGCAGGACGAAGTGCAGTTTAGCGTCATGCAGGACGAAGTGCAGTTTAGCGTCATGCAGGACGAAGTGCAGTTTAGCGTCATGCAGGACGAAGTGCAGTTTAGCGTCATGCAGGACGAAGTGCAGTTTAGCGTCATGCAGGACGAAGTGCAGTTTAGCGTCATGCAGGACGAAGTGCAGTTTAGCGTCATGCAGGACGAAGTGCAGTTTAGCGTCATGCAGGACGAAGTGACACTCAGGCAAAGTATAGCTTGAGGAACCTAGCGTTGGTGGGAGGAGTGACACGCTCACCATCCATAGTCGCTAGGGAGTACGCGCCATTGGGATAGACCTTGCGGACAACAAAAGGTCCCTCCCACTTGGGCACCAACTTGGGTGGCTTCCTGCCGGGGATCATCGGTGCTCTTAGGGCTAGCACTAGATCACCCTGCAGGAAGGAGCGGAGGCGAACCTTCTTATTGAAAGCTCGAGCCATCCTGCTTTGATGCCTCTCCAAGTTGTGCAAAGCGCGAAGTCTATTCTCATCCAGTGCTTCCAACTCGACTAGACGGGCTTCAGCAACTCTGTCCGGCGCTTGCTGGTCGTAGACCGCAGTGCGCAAGGACGGTAACTGGATCTCGATGGGCAGGACGGCCTCAGCTCCATACACCAGGGAATAAGGGGTCATCTGGGTGGAATTGCGAGTCGTCGTCCGATAAGCCCAGAGGGCGTTGGGGAGCTTGTCCGGCCAACTCTTCTTGTTCTGACCAACCATCTTTTGCAGAATGTTAGAGAGGGTTTTGTTAAACGCCTCGATCTGTCCATTCGCCTGCGCATGATAGCGAGATGTATGGTTCGAGCGGATGTTATACTTGGCGTACAACTTCTTCAACTCGGCTGCTCGGAAATTGGTTCCGTTATCCGTGAGGATAGCGTGAGGCACTCCAAATCGATAGATGATGTTGGAGGTCACGAAGTCAGCGATCGAACAGGATTTGACCTCTCTGAGCGGAATCGCTTCTGCCCATTTGGAGAAGAAGTCAGTGGCGGTCAGAATGAACCGGCACTGGCGAGCTGTCGCCGGCGGGTAAGGTCCCACGACGTCCATCCCCCAGACTGCAAAGGGCCAGGAATACCTTGTGGTATGGAGAGGCTCCGGCGGCCGATGCACAAAGTTCGCATGGACCTGGCACGCATGGCACCTCCTGGCATACTCGATGCAGTCATGGATCATAGAGGGCCAGAAGTATCCCAACCTCCGAATCTGGTGGGACAGCTTCGGCCCAGTCTGGTGGGCGCCACATGAACCAGCATGAACCTCTTGCATGACTCGTGGGATCTCGACTCCCTGAAGGCAACGGAGGAGAACACCATCAAACCCGCGCTTGTAGAGGATCTGCTCCAGACCGGGACTGCTCTGGAGGACAAACTGCGATGCGCGGCGTCGAACTCGCTCGCGCTCGGCCCGATCTGACGGAAGAATGCCATGTTGGAGGTACTCAACCAAAGGCACCCTCCAATCACGGGCTGATTCGACTGCTATATCTGGGGTACTCGGGGCTCCGGGCATAGGGGCAACCGTGGTGAGGTTACTTACCAACGGGCCGCGATCTTCTTCCGGGATAACGGGAGCGATGAGCCTGCGGCGCGTCACGCGGACGATCAGGTTGTCCTGTTCAGGTTCTGCAAGTGACGCAGCCAGGCTGGCCAAAGCATCTGCTCGACCGTTCTGCGACCGGGGAACATGGACAATTTCCGGCCGAGAAGGGAACCGGGCCATCAGAAGAAGGGTGCACTCCAACAATGGCACAAGTTCCGGCTTCCTGACAACGTAGTCGCCATTGATCTGCTTAACGACCAGCTCGGAGTCCCCTTTCACGCACAGACGGGGCACGTCGATCTCGAGAGCCAACTCGAGGCCGGTGATGAGGGCATGGTATTCTGCCTCATTGTTGGTACAGCCCTCTGACAACAGGAAAGAGTATGGCAGCACGGCTCGCTCCGGGGTAATGAAGACGATGCCCAAGCCCACTCTATTGAGCTTAGGATTATTGAGTCTTCTACCGGTGGGGCTCCGGGAGGCACCGTCAAAGTGCATCTGCCAGCATGGATCGGCTCGATCAACCGAGAGAATGGTCTCATCAGGAAAGCCTAGATCCAGCGGCTGATCCGCGGAGGTCGGGTGAGCGGCCAGAAAGTCTGCCAACGCTTGCCCTTTGATGGCCTTCTGAGACACATACCTGATGTCGAACTGCTGGAGAATCACAGCCCACCGCGCTAGACGGCCAGTCAACATAGGTCGGCTCAGGATATATTTCAACGGGCCTACCCGAGAAACCAACTGTACCTCATGGTGCTGCAAGTAGTGCCGTAATTTCTGTACGGCAAATACGAGCGCCAGACAGCTCTTCTCGATGGGGGAATACCTAACCTCCGCATCGAGGAGCATGCGACTGAGGTAATAGAGGCTATTCTCTGTTCCCTCGTTGTTCTTCTGGGCGAGAAGGGCACCCAGGGACGGTTCCAGGGCGGTCACATAAAGGACCAGCGGCTTTCCGGATACGGGCGGCATCAGGACCGGAGGTTGAAGCAGGTACTGCTTGATTTCCTCGAAAGCGGTCTGACACTCTTTATCCCATACATAGGTGGCACCTTTCTTCATAAGCCGAGAAAAGGGCTTACACTTTCCGGCCAGATTCGCGATGAATCGGCGTATATAGGCTAAGTGGCCTTGGAACCCTTGCAGTTCCCGGACGGTACCCGGGGGAGGCATCTGGCTAATCGCCCTGATTTTCTCTGGGTCGATATCAATACCCCGGTATCTTACCACAAACCCAAGGAACTTTCCGGAGGTGACCCCAAAGGCACACTTCAACGGGTTCATCTTCAGGCAGCGAGACCGGAGGAAGCCGAACACTTTCTCAAGGTCTTTGAGATGGTCCTGACGCTGGCGCGATTTGACCACCAAGTCGTCGACGTAGCATTCCACCAGTGTGCCGAGGATTGGCTTGAATATGCGGTGCATCGCCCGTTGGTAGGTGGCACCTGCATTCTTCAGGCCGAAGGGCATGACCCGGTAGCAAAAGGTACCTTGGGGGGCCCTAAAGGCAGTGAACTCCTCATCCTCAGGGGCCATCCGGATTTGGTTGTATCCGGAGTATCCATCCATAAAGGAGAGGGCTTGGAACCCTGCCGTGGCATCAATCAACAGCTCTGTCACTGGAAGGGGAAAATCATCCTTCGGACAGTGGCGGTTGAGATCGCGGAAGTCGATGCAGACTCTAATCTGCCCGTTCTTCTTCCTGACCGGCACAATGTTGGCCAGCCATTTGGGGTACTGAACTTCCCTCACGATGTTGGCTTTGATAAGCTTGTCAACTTCGGCCTCAACCATGGCACCATGGGATGGGTGCATCTTCATGGGAGGCTGCTTGAACCCGCGATGGTTCGCCGGGAGACCAAGGCGGTGGACGGCTACCTGAGGATCTAGCCCCGGTATCTCGTCATAGCCCCAAGCGAACACATCACGGTGCTGCCTGAGAAAGTCCACGTACTGCTGCCGCTCCTCAGAGGGCATGGCGGAACTAACCAATGTGGGTCTTGGATCGGCCTCGGTTCCAAGGTTCACCTGTATTAACTCATCGACTGTGGCAGGGACGCCCTCCTCAAAGGCTGGGGGTGCATCTTCCACGTCCTCTCCACTTGGGGAGGGATCATCCACGGGAGAGACTACGTTGGAAACTGCATTGGGGCCACCAGATCTTGCTGGGCCGCTGGTGCTGGCACGGGCGGTCGCGGCCATCTCATCAGGAGACTCGCAGGCCGTCGAAACCATGGCTACGTCCAACCGTTGAATCGGGAGGACGTAGGCGTCATCCAAGCTGGCCCATGGATCGCTTGCAACAGCGACAGGCTCAACCTCACCTGCCAGGATCTGCTTGTCCTTGCTCTTGTAATAGTCCGCGTCCAGATAACGGGCTTCACATGAGGCAAAAGGAGAGGCATCTCCTTGAAGCACGCCCACTCGACCATTAAGGGAGTATTTGAGGCATTGGTGGTATGATGAGGGAACCGCCGCATGAAGGTGGAGCCATGGCCTGCCCATCAATGCGTTATACGCAGTGTCCTGAGAGACTACCATGAATTCGGTGTTGGCAACCAAGTCACCGAACTGGGTCTTCAAACGTATCTTGCCGACCGGGGTTTGCTCGGTACGGTCATACCCCTGGATCCTGAGGTCGGAGGGGATCAAGTCATCCTCAGACAACCCCAATCTCCGGAGCGTCCGAGTCGGAATCAGGTTGATCCCGGATCCCGTGTCGACAAGACAGCGCCGGACTTCAAGGCCATTGAACTGGCCAGTGACATACAGCGGACGAATGTTTCCCTGTATAGGAGGGTCTTCATCCTTACCAGAGAACGAGATAACTGCCTGACATTCGGCGTCCTCGATCGTTTCGGCGTGAAAGGCCTCTGCGGCCACAACCTCTGTCTCAAACTGGAGGGGGCTCTTCAGGGCTTCAGCGAGTGCCTCGCGCATCTCAGATTTCATGCGCAGAGCCTCAAGGATGGAGAGCCTTGCTGGGATGTCGGCCAAGTGCTTCAGGACATCATACTTTTTGGCCAAGCGCGAGCTCCTGGTTGCAGGAGGTTGCTCTGCGGTTGGTGGCATGACGGGCCTTGCCGGTTGGGTCGGCGGCCGACTGGTGCTTGGCGCATCCCGCTGTTCACTGGTCGCAGTCCGGGAAATGGTCACCGTACTGGAGTCAGGAGGCCGAGATGGACTTGTGGCAGGGCGGAGCTGGTCGCGACGCGGCTGAGGCGGTTCTGCCTGGTCCCACACCACAAACAGTGGCGGAGGCGAATCCGTCATCCCCGGATGGGGAGCCTGCGCACGTTGAGCTCGATCTTGAGCCTGCTGCCTAGTCTCAGTGGCGTGCACGGCCTGGCCGGAGGTACCGGCTGCTGTGCCCCGGCGACTCCTGCTGCTGCGGTTCTTCCGACGGTGGCGACGACCGGGGACGCTAGGGAGGTCCACCTGGTGTTCTTCAACGTCGGGAACCGAAAAGGGATTTACCAGCTCGACGGTATTAACCGAAGCGTACCCAACACTTTCATCGGACGAATCATCCACCACCAGGCGGACCCGAGGGGGGATCCCCATCTCCGGGGGCATGAAATCACCGAGAGTGCGGGATAGTGGCGGAACTGGCGGGGCGCGCTCTTCTCTCTTGCGCTGCCGCCGTTTGCTCCTCTTGGAGGAGGCAGGCTGGGACGACGACGCCGAAGCAGCACCCGCAGATTCTGGGGGCTCAGGCTGATTCAAGCGCGCACGGATGATTCTATGGGCGCGAATGATCGTCTTGCGGGCCATCCAGTTATTATACTTCTGGGACCCGCGGTCGGAGACCAGCTGCCATTCGTCCTTGTTGCCACTATCGTCATCTGATCCCACGAATACGCCCGCCACTTGTGCTGGAGCTGGGCCCAACCTGATTACATTGTTGTTAATCTGGTCTTGGAGCCAGTCCTTGAACACATAGCACCGCTGGATGGTGTGCCCCAGGGCTCGATGGTAGGGGCAGTAGCGGGGGTTATCCGTGAGATGTGCCTCCTCTGGCTTCCAACACTCAGGCAGTCGCACAATCCTCTGCTCCAGGGCGCTCCGGAAATAGCCGGGGACCTGATCCTCGTGAAATGAGTAAGTCAGGTATCGCGGGCCTCTGGGAGCGTGGTCTTGACGAGGGGCCGGAGGGGCCTGCCGAGGAGGTGGACCCTGATTATCTCGCCTGGGTTGTGGCGGTACATTACGCGGAGGGGCCGGCCGGTTCTGAGGCTGCCGTTGCTGGGCCGGGAACTGAGCCCGTGGAGGCGGATTCCTGTGAGGCTGTGGAGCTGGCCTCACCGGCAGCAGCTCCAACGGCCTGGGAGCCTCTATCTGGGCCACAGCAGCGGGCTCAGCCCTGTTGACTCTCCTTGCAGGAATCATAGGAGGCAGCGGGCGTGCCTGGCTGGCCTGTTGCAGGGCTTCCTCAAGACGTTGAGCTTTGTCTGAGAAGTCCCTGAACCCTCCGGGGTAATTCTGAGTAATCAGGGAAGGGACCAGCTCGGTCTTGACGTTCCCGACGCACATTGTCAGCAACTGCTCTTGAGTCAATGGCATGTCAAGGGAATACGTGAGACCCTTCCATCGGGCGACGAAGTCCGCGACTCGCTCATCAGGCCTCTGCTTGCACTTGAAGAGGTCTGCGATACTCGTCTTCCGGGTCGTGGAACTGAACTGGTAGAGGAACTGTCTACGGAGGTCCTCCCAGCTGGTTACCGACCCGACGGGAAGCTGGCTGTACCAGACAAATGCTGGCCCTTCCAGTGTCTGAACAAAGCAGCGAAGCTTAGCGGCCTCCTGCTGCGCCGGAGTCCCCAACATAGGCCCGCACCTCAAGTTGAAGTGGGCTAAATGCTGTGGCGGATCTCCAGTCCCGTTGAAGGGGGCGAAAGTGGGATTCCCGAATCCCGGAGGCGCCGGCATGTCATCCACCCATGCTGGGTAGGGCTTGCCGTCCGGTGGGATCGCCACCTGCCGAGTCTCCAAGGCTTCCAAGCGGGCAATGAGTGCCGCCATCGGATCGTCTGGACATGGGTTCCAGTCCTGGCGAGGATCTCTAACCACAAGCGCATTGCATGGCCCTTCAATCGGGTCGTCGACCGGGTCGTCGAACTCGGCAGCTCGTGGGATGGCGGGCGGAGCGGCCCTTGGGGCAGCGGGAGGAATCCGAGCGGGATCTCTCAGGTAATCACGCCGCTCGGGAGGGTGTGGCGAAACATACCGCGCCCTCTTGCCGTAGGCAATGGCCTCTCTCCTGTCGGCGAACACGGCGTAATCACGGTTGCCCGGGAGAGTCTCGTCGAGGTGCGGTTGTTCCGGTCCCTGTTGTCCTGGCCTGGGATCACCGTAGTCAGGCCGCCGTTCTGCAGCGCGCTCGGCGAGGAGCTTGTCAACCAGCTTCTTCTGTTCGGCGAGCTGCTGACGTAGCGTAGCCTTCTCGGGATCCTCCTCTGCCCTCTGCATGGAGGCAGATGGGTCGGCGGGCTTTACAGCCTCGCTGTGCTCTTTTCCTTTGCTGACGTTTCGGCTCAACGTCAGTGCTTCAGTGGGCGCGGGGAGCCCCAGGAGGTTCCTCTGATGACGAGTAACTCTCACCGATGGATCTGACGACGGCTTGTCTTCGGGGGGGAAGCACCCGTCGAGAAGTTCCAAGTCGTTCCCCTCTCTCGACAGGTCAGCCATATTGACTGTTCCTGTCCCTGGGGATATACCCTCAGGGCCACCCAGCGAATCGGGCTGTCGGCGGATCACACTGAAGCGTAGGGCAGCGTACTGCCCCCATCCACGGATATACACGTGGGGAGTGGCTTCCTCGATAACTTTGTGGAGTGCTTGAAAACACTCGACGCATCGTTGTTGGAGGGCCTCGTGGTGCCCAAATGACCCGGGGTGCCGAACCGTGGGGAGCATGGCCAGGTCAATTTGACGGCACTGCTCACCAATATCCTCCAGGTGCGCTTGACTCCCGGGGTATGGCATTTGTAGGCAGTGAAGACGGGAGTGAGTCTCCCGGAGAGTTCGGCGGAAGCATTCGAACTCATCCGGGGTGAGCGATTCGGGTGCATCAAAGCCCGGTCCTGCGACTGGCCAAAACTTCTCAGGGAAGTGGCCCTCTGCAAGGACGGTCCAGAAGCTCCACGATTCAAACTCGGGACCCAGATCTCCTCGGTCCTCTTCAATGGCTGGGAATGGACGGGGAACCGGCAGTGGTGCCGATGCGGGCCGTCGGGCCGACGGGCTGGCCGGCGGCGAATACGGCGAGCAGGCCGATTGGCCTCCATATCCCGGGCCTCCCCCTGAGGGTGGCGGTGCCCCAGCTACCACATCACGATAGGATGGGCCGGCGAGCGAACATCCTGCCGTAGCATCGGTGCTCGCCGAGGGTGCACTAGATCGAGGTTCGACCGCCGGTCCCCAGATAAAGTCTCCGGCTTCTCTGATCGGGGCGGAAGGCACTTCCGGAGGGGCCGGTACCAACCGCAAGCTTGATCCTTGGGGGTCTACCAGGCCCTCGTTACTCCGGATATACCTTCGGAGAGAAGCGGGGATCACATCGATCTCGCTCTCGGGGAGCACGAGGCTGACGTGCCGCATTCCTACCCCTGCCCTTGACTGGCGGGATTGGGGAGAGGGCTCTGTCGCCGAATCGTACTCCGCCTCTGAGTCAGAGAAGCAAACCGGTCGGATCTCTGTCCGGAATTCCGTAACATTCTTCCCTCGGCGTCGACGCCTTGCCTTCCTGCCCCTGGGCAGTTCCCCGGGGCAGGGCTGATCTCTGTCCTGGCGTCCTCCGGCCGCAATGGAGCTGGGGCCAAGAGGACTGGGAACCAAGGTGCGAGGGGCACCGGGACAGATATCAAAGGGGACGCGGGGAGAGATGATTCCGGGCAGGCCTCCGGGCCGGGATTGGGAGGTGGGATGACCCATGCCTCCAGGATCGGCCACGCAGAGTAGACCCTGCCGGTGAATAGCGCTACCGCGAGGTGGTCCGCGGTGGCTACTGCCAGTGCCAGCAACCGGGAGAGTCGACCCAACCTGCCTTTGGGGCGGTCGGGGCCTCGATCCAGGTCGGGCATAGGAGTTCCCCTGCTCAGGATGCGCAGAGGCCTGGCGACTGGAGCCAGCAGTGGCTTGGGCCAATGCGGCCGCTGTTGCTAGAGCCCCAAGGTGGGCATCCTCTTCCGCTCGTGCCCGACGTTGGCGTCGAGACAGATGAGTCGGGATGAGCGGCGCGGGCAGGTGGAGAGCCCGATCTTCGACTGGAGAGGCCTGGCGGCGGTGTCGCCGTGGCCTGGCGGGAGTCCTTACCGTAGATCCCTGGAGCGAATCCCGGATAGGGTGATCCCGGGCCTCTTCCACCTCATCCGCGTAGGGAAGGGAACTGTCAGAGCGCTCCGGGGATAAGCTCCCGAAGCGGTTGGACGTTGAGGTAGGCAGCGGTGCCTCCCTGCGCGGCCCTCGGGGGCGGCGGTGGTGGCGAGGTGCAGCCTCCTCAAGGTCTAGGCGAGCCATTTCCCTAGTGGGGATGACTCCCTCTTCCTCGTATCTCCGCACCAGGGTGTTGATCACCCTTCTCTGGATGACCTCCGAGGGGGAGAGAGGGCGTGGTCGTCCCGCAATTGCGGCTGCTGGGACGGCTGCGGAACGGGCGGGACCGCGCGGAGTAGCCGCGTCGGTGTTTCCCGTGTCCCTGCGCCAGTGGGCGGGTGGCGATCGGGCACTGGATCGGGCGACCTGATTTCTGAAAGCAGGGAGAATGACCCATTAATACTGACAGGAAAAAGGAATCGAAAACCAACCATTAGCGCCACGACGCCTTCCGTGGGGGGAACCCAGGCCCTCGACGTTGCGAGACGGAGTGCCCGATTTCACTTCCCCAGCCCCTGGCGGGTAAGACTAAATGCTTGGCCGGGCAACACGCCGGTCTTCCAACACCTCGGATAGCTATCGGTCTTCATGTCGAGGAGAAGAGATTCACGTCGGGTTCACCATTTTTCTGTTTCGGTGCGGATGTGCGTCGGGTTACGCTGTTCCGCCAGGACGCGTTCGCGCGTGCACCCGTCAACCCGAGGGGATGGGCGCGCGTCTTGTGGTCCCGCAGTCCCGCTTTCCAAGGGCGGGCGGCATCCGTCCCTTATTCAGGGGCGTCTGCTCCTTGATCGAAACCGGGATGATGGGATGTCGGCTCCTCCTTCCTTGGACGTCTCCTCGGAACTCGTCGCCTAATCCGGGTCTCCCTCATAGACTTAAGAATGTTCGTGAATCTCGTTCCCGGCGCCATATCTTCATGGACACCGGTTAATTACGCTGCTTCCGCCCGGACGTTCCAAGGAGTCTGGTCGGGGCAGCAACCTGCGGTGAGAAGGCCGGGTGGCTCTGGGTGCTGGGGGCGTGTCGTAACACTGCGGCTCTGCACATCTGTCTTCCGTCCCTAATAGGGCTTCTCGAAGGCATGATGGCCTGAGGCATCCCGTACTAGGTGCGGGGAACTGTGTCACCTGAGGTTTTCCTCAGCTTCCCGTGTTTAACACGGGGTATGCCGCGAGTTTAACGTCCAGCGGGGACGGCATCGGACCGATCAACACGAAAAGTGGATCAGATGACAGAACCCCTTGCGGGGAACCTCCGACGCTGGGGCCAGCACATGGGCGGCTTCCCAAGTAACGTGGAGTGGAGTGAAGTGGCATGACCCCACCGGGATGTGGCGGCCCGGGTAAGGATCAGGATGGATGATGAAGTGAAGAGCTTGGACCCCAGAGGGGCTTCCTACGTACCGCGCGTTAACACGGATCAAAGTCAACGTAGTTCGGGCATACAGTTTAACGTCATGCTGGACGTCGGCAAGCCGACTCACGAAGAGGTCGAGGCCGCCGGGCGGAGGATTGAACCGAACCACCTCGCACAGAGGGGGATGGAACGGCCGGGTGGATCACAGTTTCACATCATGCTAGACGATAAAAGGGAAAATGGAAAAGGGGGGCTGTGGGGAGGCACCGTGGAGATACACACGGGCAGTCTCCCACAGGGGCGGATTCATAGGTGAATCGACGCAAGCGTGAACCCTGGAGGGGTCCACTGATGGACGAACCGACGTAAATACGACCGGGACGACCAGGTGGTGGGCTTGAACGTCGGGGAGGCTTCCTACGTACCCTGTATAGAAGACAGGGATCAAAGTCCACGTAGTTCATTCTGTCAGGACTTACGCACTTGAGGCAGCCCGGTTGCGGTAAAACTCAGTTGGAAGGGACTTGGACCGAAAGCGGAAGACACCTCGATCCCAGTCAGACCCTCTACTGGCTTCGGCAGTGGGGAGGCGCAATGGAGATACACATGTGCAGCCTCCCACGAGAAACTAGGGGTTTGTAATACCCTGCCCCCGTAGGGAAAAGCCACTCCCATTAAATCGCCCCGAAAGCGGGACAATCCCGACATCCCTGCAGAGACGAGCGGGTGGGGGCCACATCCAAACCGGGGGAGACCCTGCGTGCAGAGCACGGGATCGGATGAAGCGGACGGTTTAACGTCTTGCCGGACGAAGTACAGTTTAACGTCGTGTGTTGAGGACGAGGCGGACGGTTTAACGTCTTGCCGGATGAAGTACAGTTTAACGTCGTGTGTTGAGGACGAAACACTTGGCAGTTTAACGTCTTGCAGCGCGGACGATGGGGGCTAGGCAGTTTAACGTCGTGCGGCTTGGACGGATGTGCAGTTTAACGTCATGCTGGACGAATATGCAGTTTAACATCATGCTGGACGTATGCGCAGTTTAACGTCATGCGGGACGAATGCTGAACAGTTTAACATCTTGTAGCTCGGACGTATGCAGTTTAACGTCATGCAGGGCATAGGTTGCCGGACGAATGTGCAGTTTAACGTCATGCTGGGCATAGGTTGCCGGACGAATGTGCAGTTTAACGTCATGCTGGGCACAGGTTGCCGGACGAATGTGCAGTTTAACGTCATGCTGGGCAGAGGTTGCCGGACGAATGTGCAGTTTAACGTCATGCTGGGCACAGGTTGCCGGACGAATGTGCAGTTTAACGTCATGCTGGGCATAGGTTGCCGGACGAATGTGCAGTTTAACGTCATGCTGGGCATAGGTTGCCGGACGAATGTGCAGTTTAACGTCATGCTGGGCATAGGTTGCCGGACGATGGGTGCATGTCACTTCGCACGAACCTGGAGGGCCGCACGGGAAGACAACGCACGGTGCGGGCACCCAGGATGAGGAGCATCGGGCGCCGCGCAGGCAGGTGCCCTCAGGGGGTCGAGGGGACGACCCTGGCAGATTGCGCGCAAAAAGGAAGCTTTGCGCGCAATACTGCGGGCCGGCGCGCAATCGGGGCGGCTGGCGCGCAATTGGGCCAGTGCCTTGCGCGCGGATGCTTGAGATTGCTCACACCGGGCTTCGGATAGCGCGCGGGGGCAACGGCTCATTCTCTAATGAATGGCCACTTGAAAGAAGGGGGGGTGCGCGCAATCAGGCCGGATTGCGCGCACCCCGGGGGCAATTGCGCGCAAGCGGGTTCTTTTGCGCGCAAAGACCTTAGGGTGAGTTTTTATTCAAATGAAAGGAGCCAGCGGGGATTGCGCGCGAAGGCGGACCCCGGGGCTTTCTTGCGCGAAAGAAAGGAGGTTACCTGAAGTTCGTCATTGCGGGCGGAAGGGGTTGAATTGCGCGCACGAGAGACGTTTCGACTTCCAGCAACCTTTGAAACGTTGGGGGTCGCCTTGTATTTATAGGCAACCCCGGGCGCGGAATCCAGGGTGCGAGCGCGAAATTCTCCTCGCGGGCGCGGAATCGGGCGCGGCGCGCAAGGGAGTCGCGCGGACCCGCGGCGCGCAAAATTGCGCGCCGGACCGGCGCATTGCGCGCATCCCAGGGGGTTTGCGCGCGGAACATCCCCTTTGCGCGCGGGCCTCTGAAATTCCGCGCAAGGCCTCCGGGCCCTCCGAAACGTTCTTCCGACTCCAAATATCACTTCGCTTTCCGCATCCGGAGCTTCGTTTGGGAACAACGGACTTTTCCGGCGTCTACATATACCCATTCAAATAATAATTTATTGAATAAAAATTACACCACGATGTGGTGACGGTATGCCGTACATACGCACGTATGGTGACATGTTATTCAAATAATGGATAGAATAGTGAATATGGTTGTACCATATTTATAATAAAATCATAGTTTTTATATTATACTGGATTTATTATTTTATAATGGTAACAACAAAGGAAGAATAAGTGGAATAAGAAAGGAACTTGAAAAAGGGTGGTGAAATCATTACCTCTTCTTCGGGATCTTCATTTTGATTTGATCAAAAGGGATCCTTAAGTTGTCTTTCTGATCAAACTAAGGCCTCTAGGTGGTAGTGAGGGAATTTTGGAGAGTATTTGTGCAGAGTTTTGATGAACCAAAAGGATTTGAAGGTGTGAATTAATGAGAAGGATGAGTGCCCTTTTATAAGAGGGGTGAGGGGCACCTTTGGAAAAGCTAGAAATATTAGTTTATAATAAATTCATATTCAGTTTCTAATGGCTCCAAAGTGTATTATTTAAAGGTTAAGGTGATTATAGGTCTAAAACCATTGAACGAATATAATTTATACTGGTTTGGGTCATTATATTAACATTATAATTTAGTTTTAACTCTTACTTAATTTGTTTGACATTTACCATGTCACTTTGTATTTTTATATTATATAGTTAATAAAATTACTATATACATCTAAGCGACCCCCATGTGGTCCATTAATTATACACCTATCATTATATAAGTCTCCTTTCTGATCCTTAGATTTTTATGATTTTAATTTCATTTAATAATATAATACTTTTTTAAAAACTCTTTTATGTCAATTTTGACACTATTCAATAGTTGAATTTTGGTGAAACTCATAACAGATTTATTACTTCAACAAAGGTCAATTAAATCAATCCTAATATGTCATATTATTCTATAAAATTAGTTTAATTCATTAATAGTTTCAAATTATATTTATTTGGGTATTTATAATATCAATTATTTTAATTTTTTACTATTATTGTATATATTGCATCATCATTTTGTCATAAGGAAATTAAATTATTTAATGTCTAAAAATTATAAATAAAATATTATTATATAGGAAATATTATTATATTTCTACTGAATATTTATAATAACATTTGTCTTATGTATAACCCTATATTAAAAATGTTTTAGTAAATAAACATTGATTTTAACCCTTTTAGCTATTCTTTGAATTAAATAATAATAAATGTCCTAATCTATTTCATGTGGACATAAAGGATATTATTTTATTTCTAAGGTTGTTTTTGGTCGATATAAACTTGTCCAATAGAATTAGGACATGTGTCAGGGTAATATTAATATAATTTTTACCCTTATTTACCCTATTTACTATTAACTGTGGTAAATAAAAGTAAAAAGTTACTATTCACCAAAAATTATTTTCATCTCATTGAACAACATTTTTCTTCTTGATATTAATCGTGTCTCTCGGATTTTCGAAATTCCATTCACAAATGCGGTAAAATTATGTTTTATGAAAAATTTAGTTTTTTTAACTACCACTTTGTAGTTTCACTATTCATCAAAAATTGATGTTTTTCAGAACAATGCCAAAATTTTACCCTAAGAAATAATTGATATACTGAATTCAAAAATGATGTCTATTTTACAAAATTCCAAACATATAAGTTACATTAATTATTTTTATAATTAATTCCTGTTGTCACAACAAATAGTGTGTTTTTAAGAAATGATATATATATGAAAAGTTTGAAAATTGTTTATGTCTAATTTCAAAGTGAAATTAATTCTAATGAACACCATTGGATAAAATGGTAAAAATATATTCTAATTATACTTCAAAACCAGTGAATAATATAATTTATCACTATAAATTATTTTGATTAAAAAAGTTTTTTTTAAGTATTTTTCACTTTTCATAAAAATTGGAAGTTCTCTGAGAAATACAAAAAATTCATCTTAGTATAATATCAATATTCCGAATCCAAAAATGAAGTCCATTTTGAAATATAAAATATATATGATTTTAAAAGGTAGGTATTACTATTCATAACAGCTAGTTTGATTGGTTGTGGTGTGTTAGAACTCGATGTTGCGTACAACACACGCTAGCGCATTATTCAAAGAGAAGCGTACTGTAGAAGCATGGGGTGTTACAAGAAATTTTTATGTTTTAAATTCGTATGAGCAACATATATCATAAGATAACAATAAATCAGTAAACCATGGAGAATAAAAATGAGTTTCATATCATAATCATTTCATAAAAATGTTCGTCAAGAGAAAATCATTAAATCATTAATTACCAGAAAAATGTAATTTGCGATTTACATATTTAAATAATCATAAAAATAAATCTCTTTCTTTATATATATATGAATATCAATGAAAAAGGGTGTGGTTTGGGTATACTAAATTATAAAATAAAACATAATTTCCCATGATAATTTGAGAAAATTAGGAGTCTAATTTTGTAGCATGATGAGTATGAAACATTGTTTTAGATGAGAGTAAAATGAGATAAAAAAGGTATACTATTTATAATAAACTATTTTACCAATTTTCCTGTAAAAAATATAATTATAAAATAATGTAACGTACAATTTAAAAGTCTTTCAAAAACTGAATTAATTAAATTGAAACAAAGAAGGTAAGAATTCCCAAACCATGAGGATATTTTCATAAATCATAATTATTGTACATTTTTGGGATTATTAAAACCTTATGGGGACATGTTGGGAGTATTAAGCACCTAATACTATGTTATATGGATTGGCACTAAAGGGTAATATTTAAATTTATGTGTATTTAATGAATAACTATAGGAATTGTTTAATAATTTTCACATAGAGGTCCAGGAAATCTATGTTGTGGATAATAAAATTATATTGGATTACACAAGTATTTTTATCATGGTTGTTGAATTTTTAGTCCAATATTTTTATATTTAAAACCATTAGAACTGAAAACAATTTTTTAATACATATTCTGGTTTAGAAAAGTACATTTCCAAGGATTTAGTGTTTTTAAAATCAACGTTTCCATTTTACACTCTGGAAAGTCAGTTATTGGTTCTAAAAATGACTATAATAAATTCAAATAATAAATATTTTCTAAATAAAATATTTTATGTCATATATAATGGTCAATTATTTTTAAAATAATAATGACATAAATATGATTTCATAAAATATATTGAAACCCCACAACTGGATTTGAACATTTTAATGAAAAATAAATAATTTATGAAAATTAACATAGAATCACAGTAAAAAATTTAATGTAATGTTTTAAAATATTTTTTTTATTTTATAATATTAATTTTCTAAATTTTAGATATTTTAACATGTTAATTTAAAATATTTATTTATTAAAAAAAATTTAATCCACATTCAAATTTATGACACTTATTAAAAAATATATGACAACAAACTATTTATATATCATATATATTTAAATAAATTGTTATTAATAAAAAATTTTAAAAAAATTCGTAATAACATGGTTTATTATTAATGTCAATAATTTTTTAAAAAATAGTTTATCTTTAACATGTGTCCAAAAATAAATTTATCAAATTTGACTCAATTAAAGTGTTTTTTATTGGAAAAAAAATTCTTAAAAGGAATTGATGATATAATATTTTTATTAATACAAATGAAATTACACTCTGTGAAATGGTGTCTTAGACACGTGGCCCCTTATTACACTCCTGCACACCCTAGGGGTATGTTGTTTGATTATCGTAGTTTCATGGGGTGGCAGAATTAATATTGACTGAGTTGAAATATCGACTTACATTAAAATATACCATATGAGATATCATTAAATAATTACATATTTATTACTAAAATTTTATTTATCATGTAAAACCCCTATTGATGCTATAATCCTCCCATATTTAGAAATATTAATTCAAATGGGATGAATCTAATACTTTTGGCTATTATTCTTCTATACGGCATCAACTATTCTTTTTCATTACGTTTTATAAATAGAATAATTATAATGGTAAAATTTACTCCATAGGGTAAAATTAGAAATGGAGGAATTTACCAACTTTTTTATTGACCAATGGTCATAATTTACTAGCGGTCATATATCAGTGGAATACAACTGGCAACATTTACATTTATACCATAAAAATACCACTCCATTAATTCATCCAATATTTACAGAAATTCCTCCTAATGTTATAAATTTATTTTTCATATATTTATTATTTTACTTTTTTTCACTTATTTTTTTATGCTGCGGTGGTGATGATTCTACAGATTGGGTTGATCCATAATTTCCATCATTATCTTTTATTTTTATTATTTTATGTCCAATTGTAACATTTTAAATTTAAATTTGATATAATGAAAAATTATATAATTACAAATATTAATGATTTATGGTTTTATTGATACTTATATACTTTTTATGTTCCCTTAATAATATAATATAATGAAATCTTTCTCCAGAAAAAAATTTCATTTTCATATCAATGGTCTTTATATTTATCTCCCCTTTATAGGTTTCATCCCAGAAATTTGAACACATATTCATAGTTGAGAATATGTTAATGTATTTATGTTTTATTTATTCACCTAGTTACATTGTTAACTATTTACACATATGGATCTTCCATTATTATTTTTAAATTTGGGTAGTAATGTTTTAGTAAAAATTTTATACATGGTCCAAGATCTCCAATAACTTCTCCTCATAAGAGAGGTCATGTTCAATTTGTACCACCTCAAGATTCATGATAGTTAAGGGATGATATATAAATATATATATATAACTAAGAATAACATACATTTATATTACAAAATTTTAGATGAATATTTATCACATTAAAAAATTACATGCTCGAGGACAATAATAGTTTAGTGTCTATGGAAATGTTTAAAAAATTATTCTTATTTGGTGGACGATTTTCAACATCACCCTTATTGATTAACATATTTATTATAATTAATTAAAACAATTCTTCCCAACCTGAGGAAATAAAATATCAAAAATAGATGATCCAAAATTATTAGTAAGGTTAAATAATGAAAAATTTTAAAGATAACCTATACATAAGGTATGAGAACATGAGAATTTTTTTTAAGATCAAACCCTACATATCACTGATCAAAAACATGAGTCATTACATAAATATTGGATTTCCACATACATGTATCATAATATAATCTATATAATTAAATATGTGATCATATCATTAGAATAAAACATGTAATTTGTGGAAAACTCATCATCTTGTAACATCATTCTCAATAAATCCATGCACATTACCAATAACCTAACATTTCACCTATAACCATGGAAATATAACATAATCTTGAGTCATTATTGAATATCCTAGATCATGTCTTACAAAAATTCCATCCATAACGATTGAACCATGGTATATTCCCAACAATCTTTGTCAAATCCCTATAAACATTAAAGAATCGGGGATAAAGCCCTATAAGAACTGTAAAATGGGATACAATGGAGCACGATAACTATAGTCATTATAACATGAGACTGTGTTGAGCCCACCCAATATCATTATTACATTTTATTACTATTCATGTTCCAGGGACATTCCTAATATATAAGAATTTTTTCATGAAAGTCATGCCTTTTCATTAAACATGTATATCACCATATCACATCATAAATATTAATGTATAATTATGAGAATTACCATTTAAACATCATATAAAAATTTCATTTACATCATAATATATTAACTATGAGAACAATATACTATAATCCAAATCATACATATTCAATATAAAGAAATCACATAAGGGATTATATCATGCTAAACACAATTTCGACCATTATCCAATTAAATTATATTCATGTTTCACTCATCCATAGAAATCCATAATCCTGGTTAAAATAAAATTTAATCTAATGGAATCTGAGGAATAATCCCATGTATTATATAATAGTTTCGGTCACATGTTATAGTGGAAAAATAAAAATATTTCGTAAAATGGTAAATTAATAAACCATAGAGTAAAGATTTGGACCCTTAACTATTACTAATGATCAAAAAATGCTTCTAATAGAAAATACTCAAGAGGATGAAGGTGTAGATGACAGAAAAGATATTCTTAGGTAAAAGAGTATCATGATAAAAAAATGCACGTAGTGAAAGGGTTTCACCGCAAAGATTGGATAAAAAATGGATATAATGAAGAAACTAGACAAAAACTACTTAATATGGGTTAAATTCGGTATCAGGATGTATAATAGATGGTTGAAACTCTAAAATCATCTAGAAGGTTCCCTAGGTTTTATAGGAGATGTCTACATAAATATATTAAAAACTCATCCACACAGCTTACATTAAAATATCATGTTGGGGAATTATGTGATGTGTAATTTAGTTACACGTCATATGAGTATTTTTTATTTGATATGATGAAAAACTCATCACCTGAAATTATTTTATAAAAATATTCCACAAATTACATGACTTTTAATTGGGCTATTAAACATCTAAATGTTCTCTATATGTATCATCAATCCATATTAATATTAAACAACCAAAAACCCTTTTAAATATTATCTATAATCTATGAACTGGAGAAACACATACCCTATTTTACCCAGACCCCATTGAATGAGATAAACATACGTATTTCGGCTATAATTCATTTTCCCAAACAATGAACTTCTCTTGGAACCTCTTTGGTATTGTAATGTTTCCTGAAAACATGAGACTCTGTTTATTAAAATGACATTTATCCATCATGGAGCATGACCAAAATGACTTTATAATAAGGAAAAGCATACTGAAATAAAACTTTAATGAAAATAAAAAATAGGTACATAACATGAAAAGACATTATAATAAAAATATGGTCTATTATGTGGTTTTTTAATAGAGGTGGGCCTTACATACCTTTAATTATTTATTTATTTATATTTTAATGTCTACCTGTTTTATATATTCAATTACTGTGAAAATGGGTTTCAATTTTGCAATGTTTTTAGTAATTTATTACACTCTCTGGGAAAACAATGTAAAATTGTTTTTTGTATTTATATTATAATGGAAGGCCACAATATTGAGATATTCATAGAAAGTAATTCTATGATTAAGGAATATACTTGAAAATATATTACCCTTTATAGAATTATTCATCTAAATCAATGTGATCCAATAACTAATATTTATGTTTATGATAATTCATAATGAATTTATTTTCCCTATAAATATCATGAAGGAGGTGACCTAATGGTTCTGACTAATGAAAATGATCACAAGAAAAAAAATTATCATGAAAAAGGGAAATTAGTGAATTAATTTCATCCTTTCTATAAATAAAAAATTCTTAGTAATCCAATTAAAATTATTTGTGTTCATGTAGATGTAAACATGATTTATAGTTAGAAAAATTATGGTAATAGTTGGACCAAATATTTATAGATATCTAGTGAAAAATATAAAATAGTTTGAATAATATTATTCTATAGAATAAATCAATGGAAAGTTAGACATTGTGGAAATGGGGAAATAGTAACATATTCGTATAATAAGATGGACTAATGGTAGTTGGAAATAAATTCTTCTATCCCTACTATGTGAAAAATTATTAATAATATATAGAAATTACTTTTTAAGATATAATTTAATTGAACAAAATAAAAAATAATAATTAAGATATGTATTCATCTATAAATGATTATATTGTTCCAAATGACAACTCTAGTAAGGTAATGGAATCAATGACAATGGTTTTATTTTTGAGTTATTATTGTAAGGAAAAATATATTCATGAATAAAGCACCATCGTGATAAAATTTGAAAAATATTATTGGATTTGATAGAAGGATATGAATTATTGATTTCACTAATAACAATATTCTATTTATTTTAACCAATTAAGGGTATAACAATAGTCAATGATCATTTATAGAAAAATGAAACCACAAATTGTATTCCTAGATTGGGGATTCTACATCTTATAATTATATTCCAAATAAATATTTGGATATTGACTAAGAAGGGTAGAAAGGATTGGACAATGATTATCCTGATATTCTTTGTGATTTAAATAGGTAATAGGTAAATCATATCCTACTAAAAGGGGGGAGGAAACTGATATAGTTTCTATCTCTATTACTAATTATATCACACGGGTAACCCTTGAAATTAAATCATTTTATACTTCCCATTATCATGAAGATAAACTATGGATTACTACACATTAATAGATTACTATTTCCAACATTTGTAATACTAATTTGATGGGTTGTTTCGAGGGGTAAGATAGGTTGGCAGGGCCTGAAACTATTGAGGTACACTGTGCCTCTTCTATATAATTTGATGATAAATACTAGAATATGGATGGTATGGATTCAGAAGATTCTCGATAACCGTCCGAGGAACTAGAAGATATAAGGATGATTTTTTCCCATTATAAATATCAAACCATGTGAAACACTTTTTGTATATATGGTAATCCTATGTTCATGGGTGAATGAGAAAATCCATAATGGTGGCTCTTGGAAAAGTTAAATGATTCCCCCAACATTATATAATTTAACTACAAGTTTGGTCGATTAAATTCATATTTATATGATACATGACTAGTTTTTATCATCATGTAACTCAATCATAGATATAGATAAAATAATATAAAATACTATTATGATTCAGAGGGTCCGAATCTAATAAAAATTTTAGAATACAATCACTCAAGATTATTTTGTTTTATATTTATAGCATTTTATGATGTTTGGAAACATATTTTCTATCATTTTAGTAATTTTGATGAAGTATTGACCTTGTATGACCTTTTTTGGAATATATTATTTTTCTTCTTTTCACATTCCATCTTCCCTTAAGAGGGTTTATTTTTTTATGGATCTATGTGTTCACTTATCCCTTACTCATTCTTTTAGTTTTTTAATAATTTATAAATAAAAAAATTTAGAAACACATTACTACCATTGTATTCATCATTAAGATTATTAGATTTATATGAATATATAATTAAAACTAACTTTCCCTGCTCCATTTTTAATGGTTGGAACCATGTAAACTTATATACATTTCCAACATAGGGTTGAGATTCTCTGATTTATATACTAGTTTAATAATAAATTATTACAATTAACACATTATTTATAGTTAGAATTGATTTTTAATGTACATAACGTAACATTATTTAACAATTCATATGTTTTAGTAAATCATTAATAACTTATAATAAGAAGTAATTAATTATTTATTGAAAAAACAATTATGAAATAGTAATTTTTTAGATATTTTGTTTTTCAAGGTATGATTCTTTTAAAAATTTTGGTTAAGATCGATTGGTTTGAATATTATTTATGGCATAAATTTATTCACAACCTTGAAAATTTAGACCCTTATAATTAGTATTCAACACATGTCGAAATGTCACAACATTAGATTTTATCACATGTAATAATATTTCCCCTCGTGTGATATTTCACCACCTAAAATTGGATTTCAGCACATGTAATATGAAATTAATGTTTTTAATAGTGTTATGAGAATTTAAAGGAAATTTTTTTAAAAATGTTACATGAAATGAAATTTGGATTCATGTAATGTTAGTATCACAAGAAACTTATTTAAATAACATCTAAAAAATTAGGTAACCGTACAGGAACCCCACATATACACAATAGATCAGATGTGGACATCCATATTTGATGAAGCGACTATGTTCACCTCCATATTATTCTAAAACTCCTCTGTTCAACTCCTTCATGGATCAAGCCTTTTTCTAAGAGCTTCCCCCTTGGACTGAAACCCCTCAGTGTACACCTACATTGACTAAAGACCATTTGCAGACATCCTGGGTATTAGTGTTCATCTCATATAAATATATATTTCCCTCCCCCTTCTCAATGAGTATCAAATAGAGATGGTTATCTACTATTAGATCTTGATCTATATTTGGTAAATATGGATATAGTCTTATTTTTGAAACCTTTATTTAAGATATTTTGATTCATTTAATCCTGGATTTAGGTTTCAGATCTAGACTGCGTTCTTCGGCATGTTAATACTATATTTGATTCGAATTGAAAATATATATTGTAATGTGTACATCACCATTATTAAAGAAGGTGTTGTAAGAGAAATTTCAAATATTCTTAATTACAATTATGTTTATTTAATTATCGAGTTTTAGTTATATTTTTAGTAATTTTTTTCTTGATTACATTAAATAATTTAATGAATTAGTTAATTAATGGAAATGTAAAATTGGGATATTGGTATTTTAGAACATGAATAATTAATTGTTTAATTAATTATAGAGTAATTGATATTATTAAACATGATTGATTAATTATATAAATAATCAATGTGGATTATTGGGTTTATAAAATTTTTGTGTTAGAATCAACGATTGTAGGATTAAGTAATTGAGATTGATGTGATTACGAAATTGTTGAATTATTATTTAATATTAGAATTAAATATTATGATTTAATATGACTAATTAATTTTGAAATATTTAATGGTATTTGACATTGAAAATTATATAGTCAATTAATTGATGGTGGTTGAATTTGATTAATTAACTGTGAAATAATTAGTGGAATTTCACATGGACAATTAATTGGTGAAATAATTGATGTCTAATGAATATGATTATATAAATGTGAATTAATTAATGATATTAGAAATGGAAAATTAATTGATGGCAGTTAAATATAACTAATTAATTTTTATTTAATTAATGTTAATTTACCTGGGAAATTAATTTGTGAATTAGATTATGGTTTTTGAATGTGATTAATTAATTTATAATTAATTAATTGTAGATTACATGGACAATTAATTACTGAATAATTTGAAAGTGGTTTAGTATGATTAATTAATTTTGAATTAGTTAATACGAGATCACATCGATTATAAAATGATGAATTAATTGATGGTTGTTGAAAGTTATTAATTAATTATTATTTAATTAATGAGTCTTATTGGGGATAACTAATATGAGAATTAATTTAAAAGAATTCTTTATATTCTTTAATCATGATATTAATTAATAAAAAAATATCTTTACAATTAATTGGTGAAATAATTTGAAGGTTTGAGTTAGATTAATTATTTTTGGAATTAATTAATAATTTGGATTAATTAATTGATGAAATATTTAGTGGTTTTTATGTTTTTATTTTTGAGTGGGATTAATTATTTGGATAATTAATCAATGGAGATATTGTGTCAAAACAAGTTAATATGATAGATTAATGAACTCGTGTGTTAATTAATGTGTATAATTGTTATAGCGCATTTAAGTGAGTAAGATGAACAAATTTGAGATTTAATTAATGGGGATTGTTATTTTTGAAAAATTAAATGAATTTAATTAATTAATTAGTCAATTAATTAATATTTATTGGTGATATATTTAACTAATTGAATTAGATAATTTATTGAGAAATTAATTATGAGATATTTATATTTGAGAATTAATATAATTAATTATAGAATTAAAATGGAATAATTTTGATTACAAGTAGAGAAAATTAATTTATTATAACAATTAGGGATATCGTGATTTGAGAAAATTAATTGTTGAATTAATTATTTGATATTGATTTTCCTATATAAGTAATTAATTAGGCAATTAGTTACATGTTATGGTTGTTATGAATTGAGATAATTAATTTTTGAATTAATTATGGGATATTAAGAATTGTGATGTTTAATTGTAGAATTAATTATTTGATAATGAGTTGTTGAATTGGGAAATTAATTGTTGAATTAGTAATGGGTTATGGCTTCTACAAAACAAGAGGATTAATAGGGAAATTAATTATGGGATATTTATATTAGGATTTCAGATAGTTAATAGGGGAAAAAATTATGGGATATTGATAACATGAAATGATTGATTAATTGGTAAAATAATTATGAGTCATGGAAATATTGGGTTTCAATCATTAATTGCTGAATAATTTATTAGATTTTGGGGTCATGAAATGAATAATTATTTGTTAAATTTATTATTGGATTTTTTTTATTAATTTATGAATTAATTAATGGATTTTATGGAGGGTAATTGGTATGATATGATTGATGTGATTAATCCTACACAACATGATATGTGTAAAATATAAATCGTATCATTCAGATTCTACCAACCATAATGAATGGTATCATTCTCATTCAATTATGTATTATTAAATAGTGAATGGTAACATTCTCATACCGCCAATAATTATAATTGTCAACATGGTCATTCAATTATGTACTGTTGAACAGTAAATAATGAAATAATCATTTGACAAACTATTATGAATGGTAACATGTTAATTCAATTTTGTATTATTAATTGATGAATGTAAACATTCTCTATCATCCAGCTATTATCAATTAAATAATTTTCCTCCCATTATGTATAATTAAATTGTGAATGATATAATGAATATTTTTCCAACTGTGAAGAATGTTAACCTGATCATTGAAATCTCATGCTTAAATGTGTTGTGAATCAAACATGTAACATGGTTCAGACTAGAGTAATCCAAAGTAGGTAATGAGGTATGGGTGTCCACAATAACCAGGTCTTCTGTGTGGTTAATAAGGATTAATTGATAATGCGATAAATTTTTATTTATGTATTGTAATTATTTTTTATGAATCTATATACAGATGTTATTGACTAAATTGTTTTATACGCACTTGGTGGTGGCCTACTATATTGTAGTATCACCCAACTATTACTAACTGATCTATACCTGAATAGACATTGTGATTTCTGTATAGGTTAAGGGAAAATGATCTGTATTAGATAAATGAATTGGGATAGAGCATAGTGAGGGAACCGAACATGGTGTCGAGACCCATCGAGATGATATTTCAATGAATTCATTTATTATGGTGTTTCTATATGGACACATAGAACATACATAGCATGGCATATCTACAATTCAGTTTTGATTTTGTATGTCTAGTTTGATAATCCATTGATATTGGTAATATTTATGAATATATATGATTTTTTATTTGTATATTTAGATATATTGTAGTTTTCTCTGATAAAAGAGGGAATATACTCTCCATAACATACTTTATAGAACCTCACTACTAGTTGGCGGCCTCTGGCATATGAAGAGGCATGTCTGAGGTTGTTTGACTGACCTGGTCAAGGAAACGTTGTGTTGCACCTGGATAGGGATGTTACAAACTGGAAACCTAGGTTATGTTTTTTTCATCCATTATATTAAAATTTTGGATAAGTATACAAGAGAATAAAAAGAGTTAGATTTTGGTTATGAGCTCATTCATGAGAGTAGCTACCCCTTGTAAAAGGGATAAGCCATTTACCCACGGTGGAATTTTAGTTATTTCTAATTGATGTTATAGTTGATGTTATTTCACCATGGGTGACACACTTGTATTGTGATGTTATTATTTATTAAAATATTTTCTATATTTTCAACTATAGCCTTGAATCATAGAAGAGTTGAGTATTCATTCATAATTCTAGGATTTTAGGAATATTTGGTGACATGAATCATTGATGGAACACAATGAAAAAATGGTTTTGGTTATGTTGTTAAACATGAATAGTTTTTTCCATGATTGTAAAATTTAACTGAAAATAGTGCCTAAAATGAAAATGATATATATTGTAAACTAATGAATTATGATAACAATTTGGATTATTGAAGAGAAACATGAGTCATGATAATGGGTATACACATAATCATAATAACTAAGGTGTAGGATGATTACGGGTAATGATAGTACCTCAGTTTTGATCATGTGGTAGGATAAAGTGGGAATGATTTTATATGGTTCTCTATGAATACCACTTTTTAAATACGATAAATGTTTTAAAATAAAATGCATTAATTTTTTATATGACCCTCGATATGGGTATTTTGGGTATTGATATTTCCCTAGTTTGAGAGCATAGTTATGGGTTGTGTGAAAGACTATCATTTTTTGGGTCCATTGGTGAGATTTTGCTAGCCAGAAAGCCCATTAAATTCGATAGGATTAGATGATTCCATAGTGGGAGAAGATACTGGAAATGAATTACTTTTTATGGAATTAATCAATGAATTCTTAGTGTATTTTTAAGACCATTTTTTGAATTGGTGTCATCGAAATTCCAATGAGGAACCAGTAAGGTGTATGTTTATATTCTATAGGGAAAGACATAATGAGAATTGGTGTTAGTGAATGTATGTCCTTTTTCAGAAATTTTTCATTCATGGATAATTTTCAATTATGGAGTGTTTCTTTTGATTTTGTGGAATATTTTGTTGGGAAACATATCTGATATTTTTCGGAATTTTATCTTAAGAATGTTGAAACCTTTGTGAAGCATATGATATGGGTTTTAGAATTTAGTGAAAAGGTGTTTTGTGGAATGAATGTGATGTTAGTACATGTATTGTGGAAACAATTAATTGTTCATAATGAAATGTTGGAGAGAAAAGTTAATTAAAGGGAACAATGGTCTTTATTTCTTTGACTTGGAACCTATAGATGATTCGGACTGGAGCTTGAGATGAGTTTTTATATGGTGGTGAGATTTTAGGATCCTATATTTATCTGGGTAAGAATATTTCTACATTTATTCACAGGATGAGTTTCTTAATTTCAATTTATGGGTTAAATTAATTCACATGAGAAAAAAATTAAACCGCATAATGTAGTTTCAACCATATTTTGATATGTCACAAAATAAGATTTCACCAAACATAATAAGTTTTCACCACATGTAATATTTCACCATGTGAAATTGTATTTCATAACATGTAATATGGAATTAATTTTTTCTAAGTGTTTGACATGATTTCAATGGAAAAACATAAAAATGTTTACATGATGTCAAATGGGGATTCATGTCGTATAATCATCATGTGCAACATAGTAAAATAACACCTCCAAAATAGCATTAACTTACAAACAAACCTCTCTTGATAATAGTGAATCCACGCACCACCCTCTCCAATACAGAGCATTCACCGACCACCGACATTGATAAGAAATCCAATGCGGATCTAATCTTTGGATGAATGTTCCTTCGTAGATCTTTCGCCTTGGACGAAAATCCCTCTACGCACGACCATCATCAACTAAAGTCAATCGGCACACTTCTTGGGTACTAGTGTTTATCGAATTTAGATCTATATTTCTCATCCACAACTCTTCTCAGATAATATAATGATGTTTATACACTATAAAGTCTAGATCTATATTTTTTGAATCTACATATAGCCTTATTAGATGTATATCAATATTTAAGAGATTTTGTTTCATTTAGTAATTGATTTAGGGTTTAGATCTAGACCATATTCCTCGTCACATTCATTATAGGTCCACATCAAGTTGGGGATATCCATTGGGAAGCTTTTTCCACCGTTCTTGATTTCGGTGGTCTAAATATCAAATCTCATAGTCTCAATTACTATTATTTGATTGTAAATATAGATTTTTTATTATATTTTTTGCCATGTGTTCCTGAATATATTAATTAATTCAGTGAATTAATTAAATAAAGGAAATGATAAATTTGGATATTCAAATTTTATATAACAAATAATTAATTATTAAATTAATTATATATATTTTAGATTGTTGATCTTCATTAATTAATTATATAATTAATTAATTTTTATTGTCGTGTTATTGAAATTTTTATTTGGGAATAATTAATTGAAGGATTAATTATCTTGGATTTTTGTGATTAGTAAATTTTTTATTAGTTATTTAAATATTTATTTAAATGATATGATAGAATATTATTAATCAATTGTGAATTGGTTAATAAATTTGAAATGGAAAATTATTTGGTGAATTAATTTATGGTAGTTTAATGTTATTATTTAATTCTGAATTAATTAAATGGAGTTGAGATAGAAAATTAATAAATTTATTAATTTATAGTGGTTGAATATGATTAATTAGTAGTGAATTAAAGAATGTGTGTTGACATGGGAAATAATTGGAGAATTAATTTTTGGCGGTTGAATGTGATGAATTAAAAGTGAATAAATTAATATGATTTGACATGGATAATTTATTGGGGATTTAATTGATGGCGGTAAAATTTTATTTGTAAATTATGAATTAATTATGGATAGTTGAAATGAAAATTTAGATGGTGAATAGACGCCACTTATTATGCCACCCTCTATAGATGATGCATCACCA
Source organism: Viscum album (assembly GCA_963277665.1). Taxonomy (NCBI): domain Eukaryota; kingdom Viridiplantae; phylum Streptophyta; class Magnoliopsida; order Santalales; family Viscaceae; genus Viscum; species Viscum album. The sequence continues at coordinate 168,873,540 of OY728134.1, forward strand.
GGGCGTAGGCCGCAATGTCCCTAGCTGTAACTCACAACACCATCACACCCAGCAGGGGTCGCGGGACCTTCCACCTCCTGCTCAACCTGGCGCCGGACCACCGACCTGCTCTTGCCCCGCTCTGTAGACAGCGCTCCTATGGGTGGACCCAGCCTCTTGGCCCCTGCAGAATCTACTCTGAGCACATCGCCTTCATGGGACCCATATTTTCATCCATCCTGGAATGCCCATGCCACGCCCATGCTCCCCACGCGACCACTCTCCATGTTTCTGTCATCGTCCAACCTCTTTATCACAACCGTACTTATGTGAAGCTGTCACGGCCCGGAACCCCAATTTCACTAGAACCCGCCATGCGTCGTCCCGGCTCCCATCCGAGTATTAAAATAACTATGAAAAAAAACTAATTCAATTTAAATTGATGTAATAAATATAATTTTAATTTTTAATAGAAATCTAAAAAATATCATTAATGAAAATTAACAAACATATAAATTTATTTTTAATTTAAATTATCTAGGTTTTTATGTTGTTCACATGGTCAAATGAATCAATTATATAGAATCCTCTAAAGATCCATTTTTTCATTTAAATCAATCGGGGCTATTTTATATAGAGTATTTGAAATAGGTGTAGCACTGGGAATGTGTTATACTGGGAGGACCAATAAAATATTATATAAAGGAATCAATAATATCTTGTCAAAATGGAATATCATTGACTCTATGTTCCTCGTCAACTAAATTAGATAAATAAAGACTTTCAAAAGAAATAGTGTACCATGTAATGGATGTAATTTCTATTGTTTATTTTCATTTATCCTAACACAAATATGTAATAAAATGTTCCCCTATAGTATAAATTATGATTTTCCTACCATATTAAATGATATGTGTTATATATTATGAAATTAAAACCATTCCCAAAATCACAGAAAATTCAACTAGAGGGAGAACAAAAATATTTTGTAATGAAAAATCATACAAACATTAATTGGTTATGATTTCTAGGCATTGAATGTAGTCATCGTTTGATTTGGACTTATTATATCTATTTTAACATCTATTAATTGGGTATATGAATTAAAATATAATGAAACATTTGTTGATATATATTTGTTAAATAATAAAAATGTAAATAGTTAACATGAATAACCACGTATACATGTAATCCCTCAATAATATCATTATATAATTAATATCATAATAAAAAATTATAGTTAATATTACAATGTGTCACCATAAATATCCCACAAACTGATATTTTGGGAATTTTACAAAATCCAAATTTGATGTGTTTGGATGTCAACCTGCACACACACACACACACTTTAATGAACAGAAAACCAAATCCATCAAAAAAAGGATTCAATTTAAAATTTGAAAATTTCAATATAGTACCCCCACTACTATCGTCACCATCATTGACATGAACACATTTATGACTTTCCAACCTTTTATACTACCACATAACCCCTCAACAACTAACATGAATCACTTTCACATATAACACAACTATATATGAAGAAAACTCCATTAAATTATCAAAAACACCATGGAAGATCAATCACCAGAGAACCCAACTTGAATAGTTATTTATCAGGGAAAATACATGAGAAACAAAATAACAAAAGAACCACCAAAAAACTAAATAATCAAAACTATATTGATCATCAATGCATTGTCATAAAGGGAATCTAAATGTCAAAGGAAAACCAATAAGAATTCCAGAAATAAAAAAAATATAACCATGAGGAAACACCAAAAAAATGAAAAACATGATAGACCATAGAACATCACCAAAATCCATAACCATAAGGGGAACCATCATAGTATCCACCCTCCACCTTGATACCTCTCACCCCCACTCCACTAGTAGCTATTTTTTGATCACCAAATAATATTATCATCACCGGTTCTAAGGGAATTCTATATCCAATTTTTGATTGAAGAATTCCACCATGCCCAGAGGGACCAAATATGATGATTTATGTAAATACAAGGGAAATAAGCTTCCACTGAGTTTATAAAATTGAATTGGGATTGAAATAGGAAAATTGAAAGATATTTATTGAAAAGAAGGAAATTGTATAGTAGGGAGAAGAGGAGGAAGAAGAAGGGGGAGATGACATATAGGATCTCAGAACAATCATTTATTCAAATGAACTAAATAGAAAAAGATAGGAAATAGAGGAAGTTAGAAGAAGGACAAGAACATTACCCAATTCCAAGAATATACCAATCCCTTATCTGGAGAATAGAACCCTCGATAGAAGAATCTGGGAGAAAATGGACTCATTCCGATCAAATTAGATATTCATTAATCAAAGATATCAATCATTAAATCATAACCACATATTTTATATTTATATCACTTTGGTTTTAACTTGGGGCATCGATGGTAATTATCTATTGTAATAATTAATAATGGCTATGAAATAAAATTCGAATATAGCTAATAATATTACTCTGGAGTTCCAAAAACGGTTCATCAAAAAAGAAAATTCAACAGACACAAGAATTATGGTTGAAATATTATTAAATATATCATTTTATAGATATCACCACTAGGAACATCTTATCGAAAGCAATGTCCACTTGTAAAATCCACACATGGTTGTTTTATTTTTACCACAAACCATTATTAAAATAATAAAATATTATATATTATACATAGTCAGATCCTATGTACTCTTATGAAATTTTACTTATCCAATCATCTAAATATTTAGAAAAAATATTTCATTAAATCCATCAATTTATGTTCATAGTTTTCAAACATAAATATTAACTCATTTGAGATGAAAATTCATCTCCTTTCAAAGTAACACATTCCCGGGGATTCTAGATGTTTAGTGTCTTTGAGAAAATTGATATATAAAAATTGATATATAATTTTTCTTCACCATTTTTGATTATGTTCTATACAAATATCATCTTTCTTATAAATAACGTAATTAATACATTTCTTCGTTTCCTCAAAAGGGGACCCCAAAAAACTGTGAGATTATATGGTCAATAAGGGAAAAGATAGTTGATAAAAGTTAATAATAATAAGTTAGAATAATATATAAAAATGTTATAGAAACATGATAAAAACATACAATAATCATTTCAATTTAATAAATTTTTTTAATAATAAAATATTTCATAATGTTATTCCAGTCAACTAACATAATAAATTATAGTTTTAAACAATTATTAATCAATCATGTATTATGTAAAATTATCATATTCATTATACTTAAGTTTTTTTCATGGAAATATTAATATAAAATCATTTATGTGGTCATGTATCACTAGTAATAATATAATAGTGGATTATGCTCATTGTACATTCCATCGTTTTCTTATTCAAGGTTCACTACCATGACTATCTTATATTAAAATGTCACATACCGATATAGGTTTACTACCCATTACAATCCTTATAATCTCACAGTATACACTTCATTTACCTATTTATTTATGTTAAATATAATTATAGGATAACCCTTTAAAATAACAATAACTATATTTATGTATGCCACATGTTCAGAAAACCTTCTTCATATCAATAACAAATAACCCTTGGAATGGATAGGAGTTTTTGTAAAATTTCATCTTCATAAATATTATCCATATAGAGAAAGAATAATTATGGTATGAATCGATCATATCAAAAGTCAATCGTAATAACATAAAAGGGTGTTATTAAAGAAAATTCTATTAAATGATTAATAGGACATTTCATGATTGAAATAATCATTTTATTCGAAGAAACATATTTGGACTCTAAAAATTGATAATCATTTAGGAAAAATATTTATTAAAAATGAAAGAATGACTCTTATAATGTAATTTTTATTGAAATTTTTATTCATGATATTGGTGAATTTCATTCTTGTTTTGTAAGTTAAAACTAAAATTCCATTAACATTTTCAAGGAATAAATAAAAGAATTATATTTAATAAATGATTAGAAAATTATTTCTCAATCATTATTAATAAATTTTCAATATAGATAAAAAATAAAATAAAAGAATCTATGTAGAATAGTAAATGTCATTCAAAGAATAAATTTCAATAAAATATTGATATGTATGAAATTATTCTTAAATAAATTTCAAATAATATATTATAAATTTAAACATTCATTTGGTATATTAAGTACTTATTGAGATGAAAATAAAAACAAAATATCAAATTCCTATAAATGAACATAGGATATGTTATTAAATAAGAGATGAGATTTGATATATCGTATAATTTCATTATTCTGGAAACATTTACCATAAATATACACATAAAATTAGAATATATGTAAATACTCATACCCCGAGTTGGTTTTTAATTAATTGAATTGTAACCACATGTATAATAATTTTAATTATTTTATAATTATATTCAAAAAAAATAACTATAGTTTTACTTATAATATCATTTCAATAATTAAATAAATATCTTTCCACATCATTTATTGTGTTAAAATTTTCGATTTTAATAGATTTTTTGGATCATTGTTTATTCACCATGCACGTTTATTTTGTTTAATTAGTATTAATAATTTCAATAATGATAGGAAAATATAAATAAACAAATATATATATATATTATAATTTTGGAGTTGGTGCCACAGAAACAACCTTTATAGTACTTTTTGATAAACTTGTTTTCACAAGATGAATATTAATAAAATACATATCACATCATGATTGTTTTTATTCATTACATAGTATATAATAATGTAATTATAATAGTTTCTACATTAAAAGGACATTAAAAATCCATGTATTATGAGAACATGAGAGTGCCATTAAAAATATTCAGGAATATATGTTCTACGGATGTATGAAATCATTTTTTTGGAAAAAATGATATATAATATCAATGGAAAGGACAAAAGAAACATAGTGGAACTTTTTTATGGTCTTCACCAATGGAAATATCCTAGAGCATATTTTGAGAATAGGACCATCCAGTAGCTAATTAAAGTTCATAAGATTCTTTGGATGGTCCTATTTCAAAACAAGTCTGTTGGTATATGGACTTAAAGATTATTATAAAAATGTATTATGACTCTTTAAAAAATATGTTTTGATGAAAACCATGAGAAAAGTTGTTCTCAACCATGTGGGATATGTTGGTTGTGTCATGAGTAATATTACTTTAATGCATAATGAGATAAGGGATTTTTTAGATCTAATGAAGTAAAAATATTAGGCCATTTGATGGAAAATGATAAAGAATGACTAAATCAATGGACATTGTGTTCTCTAGGGATGTTCGATTTTAGGATGTCAAAGAATGAGAAATGGAGTACATGTGTTGATGGAACAAACATGCAACCTTCTTAAAGGAAGATATCAGGAAATATGGATAATGTTACACTACAAGTATTCATATGAGGTGACATGTCCTTGTGACTTCAACATCATTCTATTAGTTGAATTGACCTATTTCTTGATAGCAATCTTAGACCTTAAGCATGCATGCATAATTCCTATAAGAAAGAGAACTACATTTTCACACACTAACTATATCAAGTATCTCAGTTAAACAATAATTTTATTTATTAGTTTCAACAAATATTAATCTCGGTTGTGTATTAATAATTTTTCAAGTATTTATTATTTCATTTATTTCATTTATTGTTATTTAAATGAATATATTGGTGATGAAATATTTATTTTTTATTATATAATTAAATTATATTTCATTTATAAACACATATACATTATTCAAGGATGATAAGTATATTAGAGGATTACTGGACTATTATATGGTTCTCCAAAGAAATAATATTTAATATTATTTTGTTATGTAATATTTAAATATAACAAGAAGGTAAATAACATGTCATGAAAATTATAGAATTCCAATTATTATTCTTCATGGGGTTTGACATTGAATAGTAAATTACTTAATGGAACATGTGTTAATTATTTACTATTACTTTGTGAATTAAATTCTCCACTATGTTATTATTATCTATATTAACCAACAGGTCATTTGACCTGCTAAACAATCATTTTTTCCAAAAAATCCTTGAAGAAAATATCATTAGCCTAGAGAACTCTTCATTATCAATGAATTATTTCGAGAACAAGAGATAACCTTCTCCACCCGATCAAGGAGATACCTGTGGAATCGTTTCCCAATGAGATCGATGACGGACATCGAAAGCCAAAGGATCTTCGATGCAAGCACACATAGACTACTTCAGTGACATTCAATGATATGTGGAGCATGTGTAGATCACCCCTAGAGGATTTTTATTATAGGAATATATATTTCAATGAAGCCAAACTTGATTACCATTGTCAGATGCATCGAAGATGAAATAATCATGTTGAAGGTAATTATATTATTTAATTAAATTAATTATAAAAAATTATGTCTATCCCCTCATCTTGATTACAGATTCTCTCATTTCACTATTATATTTCATTAAATTCTATGGAAACCATCATTCCTCATCATATTGATCCCAAAATAAAGATTGATTATTGAAATTTGTAAAATTGGGTATATTCCCATCAAGTGCTTCCGCTATTCCAAGATCCTACATGCTGTATCAGAGCTATCATATTTTTTTATAATTATTTAAATAAATTTTTGTTGATTTACGCTTTAAAATTTTTGTTTGTAAAATAATTATTAATCGTTATAGTAATCCAAAATTGAAGATATATTCCTCCCTTATAATTCACACATATCTGACAAAAATTAATAATTTTATGATTAAAATTAAATCAAAGATCATAACATGAGGTGTCAAAGGTCCAGTCTAGATAACATAAGAGTACACATGATGTTGTCAGATCTACACACTATGTATTTGTGATCAATGCATCAAGAGTAAATCGGCTATTACTCAAGTTGTGTGCATCAATGGAATGTGATGCAGTTACTTCTTACATTGTTCGTTGTCCATGATACAATAGTGCACGGTCAGAAAAACTACATACTGTGTGGCCCACTGGACACGTCGTATAGTCCTTTCAGGTTAGGGTCAACTCGTGTATCCCATAAACGTCTTCCTCGGCTGGTGAACATGAATGATGAAGTCTGTATAGTGTGTGGACCTCTAGACACATCTTTTACTCTAAATATTTCAGAAGGATACATCACATACCATTTCTTGTGGTGTGTACATTGGATTGATAGTGAGGATGGAACAAGTCATGTAGTAGGATCTACATGTTGTGTACTCTTTCCATATTATGTAGATTTGAGAAAACTTATTATTATATTATCTGACCCTTGATACTTGTTCCATTGTGTGGGAATAAAACTGGGACACAACATGTGACATGTGTTGGATATATATATATATGTGTGTGTGTGTCCGTGTTTTTAAAATAACATCTACATAATGTTCAATGAAATTCACATAATGTATGACTTTTATTATAATTATAATTATTTATGCATGATACATGTCACAAAGAATATATATTATACAAGTATAAATACATTCTAAGTGTTTTTGGATTTGTATTTAATGGGTTTCTTGCAAGGTATATGTTATGTACCTGGTTATCGATAAAAATCTCAAGGAAACTCAATGTAAGATTAAGATAAAATGGATTAATTAATTAAAGATAATTATTAATCTATTTGTGCATAATTTATCCTAATAATAATGAATAATTAATTGAATGTTAGTTTTATTATATGTTTTATTCGTTGCATGTATGTGTATAATCATGAGGTAGATGAAACCATTGGTTGTGATTGGTTCAATTTTAATTTATTTATTATATTAAAAATTTTGGGATGCATCGCTTCTCCTTATAAATATGTAAGTCTTGTATGCACTTGGATTATTTAATTTAAACCCACATTTACCCCTCATCTATGTATGAGTGAAAATATTTTATATTGGATTAGTCACCCAATATAGTAGAGGCAGTTCAATTTAGGAGTTGAGGCAAAACCAATCCAAGGAGATACAATGTTGGACCATTAGAAAACTGTAAAGTGGAACCAAAATGGTTCGAGGTGTTTCTCTACTAAGATAGGTAACGTTTTTCAACGACAATATAAACTAACCATTTGTAAATCTCATGATCATATATTTTTTTGTTTCTGTTGTATAGTTATTCAATATGGATGTTTAACGTGATGAGAAAATGAATGAACTAACAAGCCTACAAGATGGAGCTAAAACAATAATGAATTATTAGTAAATAATATATATACATGGTTAATGACAAAATTATATCTCTCATAATAATAGAAATAATGTAATAATGATAATAACTGTCAATAAAGGCATAAAGGATAAAATCCATCAATTAAATATTACGTTGGTATATCCTTCCATTATTTCTGTTAGAATCAAACACTATTTCAAAGTGAATGACCAACAATATTTGGGGTGCTTCCAAATAATGGGAAATATTAAGTTGATTATTTTTGGGGTTGACATAACATAGTATACATCCATGGTTGACTGTCCTAGAAAAAAATGGTACAACTAGGAGGAACATTTTGAAGAAATGAAAAATTATCGATTTTAGAATTGGGGAGTATACTCAACAAATCTATGTGTTGTGAGCTAAAAATGTTAGAATTTGGAATACTGGGATAAGACCATTATTGTTGTTTCACTAAACCTAGTTGTGGTAATGTCAAAGGAAATATTGATCCTTTCTACTAGAATGTCCATAAAATAGGATATTTCAAATACAATGGTTAGAGATATTGGGATTCGAGAATATAGAGTGAAAATAATGGATATTAATTTATTTTTTGTCTATATTTATCATGATATTGTTCTAATATTAATTTATAATTAATTTGATGAATGAAATATAAAAATGAAACCAAATATATCATTGTGATTCGTTTTTGATAACAGAAACCTTTTCAAAAGCACTAATTTCCATGAGTGGAAATGGTTCTTTCACGGTAACCTTCTCAAAGAGAGGATATAATATGTGCTGGATGAACCATTACAAGTTTCTCCTGGAAATGAGGAGAGTGATTTGAAACTCTCTCTGTACGAGAAAAATATAAATGAATTAAATAATGATTAGTACCTCATACTATCATCCATGACCAATGAGCACATCAATAAACATGAGGAAATGGATTCTAATACCATGGAGTCTCATTATTTGGATCAATGTCATTAGAAGGCATGACTGGAGAGGTATGTGATATCCAATGCTTTTTTCCATACTATTCTAGGAGAGACTACAACAACTGGAGCACATATATTCATGTGCATTTCCTACATTGAGTGTATGGAAATATTCAGGATTGTATTCCCAGATGAGTTGCATACAGATGTCATACTATCATCCCCGCCTGAGGCCTTCTCATATTTTATTGTGAATAATAATATGAGAATTAATGAGAAGAGTATATCTGAGCATCTTACCTAGATTGGCTATGTTAATGAAAAAATGGTGTATAAAAACCCACAGACCTTATGGTGAATTGGATGAGGAAGGAAAACTCATAGGGGTTTATGATTTATATACAATATAAATCCATTGAGCAAAGTCTGAGAAAGAAGAATAAGATACAGAGGTAGTTCACCAAAATGGAGGCAGTATGCATTGAATGTGGTATGTGATGCCACTAGAAGAGGAAACAAACCGAGATGAAAGGGGAACCCAAAGGTGCATTCATGATCAAGTGAAATCATTCCATTTATACACATTTTTCATTCAATACGCACTGTGGGTATCACATTTTTATTCAATGGCAAGAACCTAGTATATTCTAAAAACAATTACCGGATGAGAGGTGGACATGCGATCTAGAAATGATGTGGGGATGGTTATTCATTCAATTGTTGACTACCATCTCACATTTTTTAAGGGAATTCTTTTTGATTTACATTGTAGTTATTATATACATACTGATACCAAGAACATATATCTATTTTTAGTTTAGATACAGATGAATTTATATTAATTTTTGGAAATAAATTTTGTTACGTTTACAACGAAAAAATATGTTATGGTAATGTGCATTTAAATAATTTTATGTTTGTATTAAATTAGGAGAACCAAGAGTTGTTAATTGATAATGAACCATGTTAACATGACTCATACAACATCATGTTCTAGCATCACTACCTCGATCATGTATGCAATAATCATCTAACAAATCTATGTCAAAAAGGTTATCTAGACTCTTCCAAGCTAAAACCACTTGATAGATATCACTATTTTTTATATGGTAAAATGAAAAAACCTCCATTTGTTGGATAGGGTGAAAGGGACATATTTATTCTAGTGTTGGTTCAAATTGATTTGTGTGGACCATTTCTAGTAGAATCTATAGGAGGATAGTATTACTTCATTACTATTATTGATGACTTGAGTACATATGGATATTTTTACAATGTGGTATAAGTTTGAGTCTTTCGAGAAATTAAATGAGTTAAGAATTATGTAGAGAATAATCTTGGTATGAAGATAAAAAGAATCAATTTGATTGGCATGGATATTATCTTAACCATGAGTTCATCGAACTTTTATAGGAGTTTGAGATTCTATCTCAACTCACTCTATATTATTCAACATATTGGAATGTTTTTAGTTAAATGAGGAAACATACCTTGTCGGACCTGGTAAGGTCAATAATGACTGATGCAGATCTTCCATTATCTGTTTTGGGGATATCCATTGCAAATTGCAGCATACACATTCATCCAAGGACCAAATAATATAGAAAATGGTATTAACCTCATGGTATGGAGTGGATAGAAACCAATATTTTAACATAAATGTGTATGGGGAATTGAAGGGTTTGTAAAGGCTATCTCAGAAAACAAACTAGAAAATTTGGGTATGAAGGGTATCATTATAATGAATCCCAAAGAAACAAAGGGATACTACCTATACAACCTCTTGTAAAATTAATAAAGTTCTACTAGATAGTTTTCCTTTGTTGAGAGGGAGAACATACTCAAAAAATGAGAGTGGGAGAATGATTGACATCAATGAAGTTACTGGTCAATATATACAGGAGTTGGTACACAACCAAGTTCCAAAGGACCCTATGGAGGAGTTCTTTCCTAAAACACAATTACTATGTAAAAGTACAAAATAGGTAATGGAACTAGAGAGATATAGTTTTCTTTCCACCAAGGATGGTGACTCACTATTGTTAAAAAATGGTGGTCATCTCTCGTAAATAGAAGCAGTAGAAATATTATAAGCTCCAAGATGGATAGAAGCTAAGAGTTATGGGATGGCTCCAACTTATTAGAACCATGTCTGTGTTCTGGTCGTTGCGCTAGTTACTGTAAATCCTATTTCTTGTAAACAGTATTCAAGAAGAAACCTGACATGGACGGTCATGTTGAAGACTATAAGGAATGGATTGTGTCTAAGGGTCTTAAACAGTGTCATGTAATTGACTATGAAAAAACCATTACACCAATTTTCATGTAAGAATCTATAATAATAATAGATTCCATAGTAGCTTTCCATGACTATGAGATTTGACAGATGGATATCAAAACTAAATTCTATAATGGGAAAATTTAAGAATATTTATATATGACACAACTAAAAGGGTTTGTGACACCAAGTGATGATAAAAGGTTGTGCTAGTTTCAAAGTCCCATTTATTGATTAAAGAAAGAATCTAGGACATAGAACATTCAATTTGATGTATTAAAATGAGAAGTTGGTTTCATTAAGAATGAAGTGAGGCATGTGTTTACAATCAGTTTAATGTGAATGAGGTCATTATCCTTGTAGTATATGATGCTATCATATTTCTTATTGGAATTGATATACAAGTCTAGTAGTTATTCATGGACTGGTTGAACAAGTGCTTCTCCTATAAGGAAATAATAGAAGTAATGTATATTCTAGGGATCTAGATCATTCGTGATACAACCAAGAAGCATCTTGGACTATGTCAATATATATAAATTTATCAAATACTAAAGATATTTAGTATGAAACTATATATGATGTGATTGGTTCTATTGCAAATATTATACATCATTCCTAGAAATTGAGGCCCTAGACACAAAATGAGAAAGAGAGATTGTGCATGATTACATATTCTTTAGTGATAGGATCTATCATGTATTCCATGTTATGTACTAAACATTATTTTTCCAATGCACTGAACATGGTAGGAATTTATCGAGAAGATCTAGGAGAAAAACATTGGATCGAAGTCTAGACTATCCTTATGCATCTAAGAAGAACTAGGATATATTCCTTGTGTATAGAGGTTTTGAGGATTTTATCATCACACTGAATGTTGATGAAAGTTTTTAGTCAGATCAAAATGATCTGTAGCCACCATCATGATATGTTTAATATCTCAACGGTGGAGCTGTGAGCAGGAAGATTTCAAAGCAGCCAGTTGACAACGATACTATGGTTGAGTATGAATAAATAGAGGCTTATGATGCATCCATGGTAGATTTCTGGAATTAGAGAATTGTCTAGGATCGCAATGTGGTGCTTATAAATAAAGACCACATTACATTTTATTGTTATAATACTACAGCAATGGCTCTTTCAAAAGAGAAATGGTCGCATCAACGGACAAATAACATACTCCAAAATTATAAAATCATGAGACATTTCAATAAAAGTTGTGTAGTTGATGTGAGCATTGATTTAATGGAATAGAATGTTGTAGACCCATTGACTAAAGTTTTATCTGACCAGAAGCATGAATATCCAGTGAGAGCTACTGGAATAAATGTTGTTAGTAGTTGGATATACAACAAGTGAATGTCTATTAGAGTTGTTGTCCTCGAATCCAACTTTTATGTATTTTTTGTTAAACATTTATTCATTGGATGAGTATTAATAACCAACTTATAACATCATTATTGTTCTTCTCCATGACATTGTTTGTGATCATGTTCTCAGAATAGTTATTTTATTAAAAGTTTATAAGAGATCCCAGCTATGATGAGAACCTATAAGTTGTAGGACAATATTCTTGAATATATATTCTATGGCCATATGATATAATTTTAAGGGACACAAATGATATAAGAAATACATGGTGGTCACTCATCAAGCTTTGAGTTAAATTTTAATGGTGTGTTCCCTTGGTAATATCCAGGAGGACATTATGAGAAAAATACCTTCTAGTAATAAATCAACATTTAGAAGAGTCATTGGATGTTCATATCTGTAGATTTTTATATATGTATATGGACTATATGATTTTTAGTAATGGGTATTATGACTCATACACTTATATGTATTTTAAAAAACTAGGATGACAAATTTTCATGGTGAGTTATGATATGTTGGGTGTGTCACGATTAATTATCCATTAATGAATAATGCGAGAAATAATTTGTCACTACTATGGAAGTAGATATCTTAGGCTCTTTTATGGAAATGATATATCCAATCTAAATCCATGTCCATGGTGTTCTGTTGGAATGTTTAATTCCATAATGTCAATGAATCAGAAATTGAACACATGGGTTAATGGAAATTGCATGCAACCCAATTGATTGGAGATATTGGGAAATTGAGATTATTTATGTGATTGGAATTCTTATGAAATGAAATTTCTTTGAGACATTATATTCATACCCTTGGGGTCCTTGACATGTTTCTAGACAGTAATCTTTATCATCAGAAAATCCACCCTAATTCCAATGAGAATGAGGCCTAGAGGGGCAAACACAATGAGTATGTAACATCACAGTTATATAATTTAATTTTTCAATAGGTTGAATAATTATTATTCCAGGTAGTAGTTTAATAATTATTAAAATATTCAAGATTGAATTTATTTCGTCTCTAGTTATTTGAGAGAATATATAGTAGTCAGAATATTTAATTATCGATAGATAATGTTAGTATATTTATTTAATAAATAAATATTCATTATTCACAGATTAGAAAATATTGAGGAGGATTGTGGGACCAAGTATTGTGTCTAGAGATAAATTATATTAAATATTAATTTGATAAATAATATATAAATATAATGTGCATGTTAATCAAAAGTCAGGAAAAAAATTCCTTCTAATTATTATTTGTAATCAACTTTCACATTGAATAATTAATAAGTAATGACACCAATGATAATTATATATTATTTTATGGTGAATTAAATTCCCCATCATGTTATTATTCACTATTTTGTCAAAGGGATCATTTAACCATCTAAAAAATCATTTATTGAACTACATCCTTCGAAAAAAGATATTGAGCCGATAAAACACTTCCATATATAAAAATGCTCTCAAGAATGAGAGAGATCTTCCTCCCGCCGATCAAGGAGAATGATTTGGATGTGATTGTCATGGAAATTGAATGCAGACATAGCAAGCTAATAGATCCTTCATGATATCACTTGGAGACTAATTCATCGATATCTAGATATTTTGGTGCATGTGTGGATCACCACTTGAGGATTCTTATCCTTTTATTCCACATTAAAACAATGTAACACATTGGACCTGTGGTCAAACACATCACCGAAGAAAAAATCTCCATGGTTTTAATTCTATAATCTAATTAATTTAATTATAAACTAATTACATCGATCATCTATTATTAGTTTCAGATTTCATCCTTGGTCTTTTATTATTGATTCAGTTATGGGGAAACATGCATTCATTGTCGTATTTATCCAAGTTTATTCATCAAATATAAAAATTTCAAATGTTTGTTACATAGCCATCATGCACATCCAATTATCTCAAAACCTACATATACATCATTAAATCATTTATATAATTCAATAAAAGGAATATTAATTACATAACTATGTTATGATATGAGTATGTAAATATTCACAAGTCAATTTTTCATTTTTTGATCGATATTGAGTAAGAAAAGTAAATATTAATAAATATTTTCAAAATAATTATTATAATATGAAAATAATAAATATATATATATATATGTTAAATATAACATCACAACCAAACATGAATGATGTTTTTGGAAAATATTCATATCAGTATATGGGGGTGGTAGTCCACATGTACGCATGATCAATAAGTTTATCTCCCACTAGCAAGAGAAGATGTGAAAATTGGTTTCTCCAAAATAGTAATAATATATATATATATATATATATATATATATATATTTATGATTCAATATTCATCATTAAATTATGGATATATGATTTATATTGGATGTATATGATGAAATAATATTGATTGTTCTAGGTTGAGATCTATAACTCTTCTTTTAGAGACCTCCTTTTAAATTTTTTAATACTTTAATGATATTTTCAAAAGAGAATCAGAGATAAAGATGATATATGGAATTATTAATTGAATATTGTTTTAATTTATTATATCATATAATGGTTAAATTATTCAAAATAAAGGAATATTAAAGTATTAATTTTTATGTGATCAGTGGGAAATAGATTGAATTTCATAAAAAAATTCAATTATTCCCGGACAATGTCATGGGAATGTGTATCCAAATTGAAATATATTCAAGTTTAGGATAGTGCTAAATTTCAATGATTTCATAATATAATAATTTTATAGTTTTCCCTCTAAATAAAACATTTAAATCTTGGTTTAACAACAATTTTATATTTAACAGCGCAAACAAAATTATATTTTTTTATATTCACAATGAAGAAAAGTAATGTTTTCCACATAATATTATAATTTTTTTTATAATTATAATAATTTATTCACATTGACAAGATTTAATATCTATAAGTCATATATTTTATCATTAGTAATGTATGAGTACTACAACAACAAATTTCTTTTGAAAAATCAGTTTAGGCTATATAATATAAGTCATTTCAATTCATTATATTATTAAAAAATAAAATGAATGATGAAATAATATATTGAAAAAAAATATATAAATTAACATAATAATATTTCTAAATAGCAATCAATATAATTTATTACGTTAAAAACACATTGCATAGAGAAAAGCTGTTATTTAGAATAATGTTTTTTAATACCCAAAAAATAACATCTACTCGAATAATGTATATTGATGATATGAGAGTAATTGAATAAATTAAATCAAATTAAATATGTATATGTTTACTTTAAGTTAAAATTTTAAATATATTGGGTCATTTAATTGAAAATTAATGAATTTCGCAAAAAAATATGTATTTTTCATTATTCAAAAAATAATATATCATTTTAAAAATGTATTACAATTCCACAAATCATAATAATGACGTTGTAATTTTAAAAATGGTATTAATTTCCTAACATTTAATTTTAAAATGATATAAATTTTTTATATACTTCATAAGGAAAAAACTATGAAACACCCTTTTAAAGAAAACACATTTCTAGGGCACAAAATGACATTTTGGAAAATTGAGTATTTACTTAATTTTCATTAATATATAATGTTTTATTAATAAAAACTATTATTAATAATTCTCATGTTGATTTCACTACTATTAAAAACAAATTTTACACATAGGTTATAATGATATACTATATCGATATTCATATATATTTGAGGATTCATATAAGGCAAGCTATCGAACACAAGAAAATTTATTTCAATGTTAATACAAATAATAAGTTGGCATGTTTTAAATGAAATGAGTAAATTTGAAATATTAAATATTATTATGATTATGAAGAAACAAATTATAATCCATTAAACACCCCAACACATTATGATATGTTACTAATAAATAAATAAAAACAATTCTATAGCTTGAAGAATAAGAAACACAGTGTCTAAAAAAACCATAAAATATTATATCATTATAAAATCACTGTTAAATTGGTGGTTTGGAAATTTAAAAAATAATAAATTAAAATTATTTTTTTACACATATATTTTAGAATACATTGATTATAAATTTATTATAATTGGATCTAATATTCATCCAAAATAAAATAATTGCTTTCTAAAAAATATTATATTTCTATAAGGCGGTTTCTTCATCCATTAAGCACATATTTTAAAATTAATTTTATGAACATATAAAAAAATTATTTTGAAATGTATAATTCTTAATATTTACATTTCAAATATATATTTTTTCAATTTTATTGAAATTTTCTGAAAATATTAATTTTTTGATTATTATTTGAAAATAATGACTTTTAATAAAAGTGCCATATTCATTTATTTTAATTAAAAATGGATATTATACATTAAATTGTATTTATATTAAATATATCTAAATTTTATTTAAATTTAACTAATCTAGGTTATTTTTGTCATTTTTTATATTGACATCTGATATTAATTCATTTTAAGCATTTTAATGTTTTTGCTTGGAAACCCATGATTTTTTGACGTATTAGCTTTATTATTTTAAAATTAAATTATACAAATTAATCCAATAGAATTTATATATATGGATTAATTTTTTAAAAAAATAATATTTTATATACTATAATATTGGTAACTTAATTTTTTACTAAAAGTACAAGTGAAAACTATAAAAAATAATTATCTTCTTTAAGAGGAAAGAGGGTTTATATGGGATTAACCTATGAAGATAAGTGTTCAAAATGACATAAAATTTATAAAAAATAAATTATATGGTGATATTGAGACATTAATATCAATAATGTTGGATAATTACCCATTTTTATCAATGATCCAGGTAAATAATCTGTTTAAAAATTACTCTTTTCAAAAATTAAAAGTTTGTCTTATCCCCCTGTTATATAATGTCTCCCACTCTCCTAACCATTTCACAAATTAAAAACTCTTTAGTACATTAAATAACTAATCTACTATCATTTCTAAATATATTATAACATCTTTGATTCATTTTCTGATCAAACATTTGTTGACGGTATCTTTATTGTGCATACCTAAATAATTTTTCTAAAGTAGAGATAACATTCCTAAATGAGGTATTTTATATTGTATATTCTCTAACATACTTTCAATATTCTCTAAATTTACTATGTTAATAATTATGGTATCTCCTATAAAATAATATGTTATCAGGTTAATGGAATATACTATTTCCATCTCCACTTCCATCAAATAGAGAGTGAAGTCATCAATCGTATGTATAGAGAATTACCACATCATGGACCAATGTAATTTTATTCCCATAAACGCCATTAAATAATATATATAATTTTCAATTGAACATATTCGTATTATAATTATTACTATATAACAAATCTATAATTATGATAATTCATATATCATCTTAATTTCTTTTTTTGTTGCGGATACAGTAATGTCGCTCATTTTTAGAGTGGACTTCTACCTCATGATGTGATGTATTTCTTTTTCACATATTCTTTACATGGATGGAATTAATGGTATATTTATATAATATATTTGATAATAGGGATATAAATATTCTTTAAAAAATTTAATGTCACATCTTACATCATACCTGCCAATTTGTTGGAAAAAATAACATTGCTTGGCTGTACGTGTGGACAATTGGCAGCATATATCGATGTGAAATGAAATTATCTTTTTAAAAGGATGGAAATAAATATTTATTATATTTATATGTATTATATATAGAAAAAATTATAATATAATTTGGAATGAATATTTATTTTCCTTTTGTTTAATACATTTTGAAAAAAATAGAAAATGTGTTTATGATTATGGATGGCCAACCATCTTCAAGATCCATGTTACGCATTTTATATTTCTAACATTTATAAATTACTATATATACATATATAATGAATATATATGATATTTATATAATTTTTAAAATTATTTAAATGATGAAACCATGATCAATGTAAAGGGAGCTAAATTATAGAACGAAAACCATACATGAAGAATGAATCAATTATGACATGAGACTGTGATTATATGAGATAATTACAAATAAATTGATGATAAAAGACTAAAAGTATATAATATAAGATATTATATATATTATTATGGATGTATAAATTATATATAAAGACCTATATTTTTTATATCGTAGGTTTTAACACATATAGTGGAAATTACGTTGATGGTAAGGGTTTCATATAACACATTTACTTCAGTGATACATATGCCATATTCACCATTTATTTCTATGTTAAGGGTATATATTGTCCAATTACTATGATATATCAGAAATATATTTTTCGTAAAAACAATTTCATTTTCAGTTTTTTTTATTTATTTCATGGGTTTTATGATACAAACATTACTATAGTGGTAATGGTTTATTTCTTAATCTCATCATTATTCCAAATTTTTCATTTTCAGCTATATATTTGGTGAATTATTAGATATTTAAATAATAAAAATTATATATTTTAGTATCCTCTATTCACTAATTATTCTTTATAGAAATAATATCATTTTATCTCTCTTTTGTACTTAAAGTGATTTGGAAAATGATTTTATAGAAAAACCATTTTATTTTAATATTTGGTTTTAAACAATTTTTATTCCATGTACATGTTTTCAGTAGATGTATTAAATAATATTTTAAAATTAACCAACTGATTTAATAAACAAAATATTACCCATTTTTTATTATTTACATGGAATTTTGAAATAAATATTATTTTTTTCTGAGCATGAAATATTTTATTTTTTATAAAATGGTGTCAATGGAATTTTTTATGAATTTTAGGAGTTAAAATCCAACATGAATGATCAATATTTTAAGAATAAATTATAATATTTCAAATATATATAAGTAAAACACAATTCATTAAACTATAATATCATTTAATTAATTTGATTTTCAAATAACAATTTCTATTTTCATGATGACTATTTTGGACGACATTTATAGTGTGTCCCAATTCATAAATGACATAAACCAATATTTAACTTTTTATAAATTGAGAATATGATCTAATTATAAAAGTATTATTATTCTTATAAATTGAGTACAATCAATTTAATATGGGGTGTATTTTAATTATACAATTATCAATATTACATTGAATTAATAATGATTATTTTCAATGATGGGGGAATGTTCTAAAATATTTTATAATAGATTTATTTCATAAAAATGTTTTTTTAATTATAATAAATCTATTTTATATGATGAATCAATTGGACTTGTAATTTTATATAGGGGGTACTCCATAGACCCTTGATGAATCATTATGTCTCATGGGACAAACTATCTTGGTTATTTGGTATTTGTATTTCCCATTTACATAAAATATCTTCAGTCAATACCTTAAATATATGGATTTGATGTGCAATATAGTTCAATATATCATTATGATATTTTTTATTGATGTCCATGTGAATACACATTAGTTATAATATCCATGGATAATTTTTTATGTTATGTTATAATTTATATTCAATTATTTTATTATGTTTTATGATGTCAATATTATTAATCAGGTTTATGTTATTGATTACATGGAATTTTTTTCAATTATTTACCTTTGCATATAAACTATGTGTAATTCACTCATGATAGATTTCAGTCAATGCTTACCCTTAATGAGAATTACTACTCAACAATGTCTTTTTTCTCTTTTACAAATGATGCTATGAATTGTTTTTTGGTTGATATTATGGGATATAATTATGGGTATAAAGCTATACTAAATGAAAATAATATGATGAATGTTATTTATTCAATTTTGAAATGAGATTCAATTATGTATCTAATTTACCAATACAACTAAACTATTCACAGATTCAGGAAGTTCTCCCCTTATATCATTTTAAAATGTAATAAATTAACCCCTAAATCTTGACTACTTGGTTTAGAGTCTTAATACATGGTATCAAATTGTGGTTTAGCACAATCATTGGGAATTATATTTACGTAAAAATGGATTTTAAGATATAAACATGTATTATTGATTTAGTATTAGTTAAAAGAAATTTATAAATTGTTGGTAACATATATATTAAGTGGTTTTTTCTATATATACATCTATATCTAGATGTTATAGGTATACATAGTTCTGTAACTATCATAACAATGGTTAATATCTATAAACGAGGATTGTATGGGATTACTAAATCCTTAGCTAGTATACAAAAAAAATTTATTTATCATGAACAAACATTAATTGTATCAAGGGATATCATTTGGTTAATTCAAATTTAATTTTCACACCATTATGAAGTATTTGGAAGTATTTTAATGGTTTTAAAACATTAAAAAAGTAATAATATCTATAATTTTGACATTAGATATAATGATATATTCCAATTTATAATAATTATTTTTCTAGTATTGGTGTTATAAATTATATTTTATAATTTTATAATCTTATATGTTCTATAATAGTTTTTAAAAATAGAACATAGTGGATGTATTAAAAACTATATATATATATATGTATATATTAAAATACCCTATATAGTATTTTACACTATATGAAATATAATGAAACTCGATCTGCATCTATAGTTGGAAGTAATCAAATTATTTCAATATTTGGGAAACTGATTAGGTTATGTGTAGAACTCTATTTTTGATGGGGAATCCTACTAATACACTATGTTTTGTAATAATGATATAAAAATTAATTCATTCAAAAACTCCATCATTAATTAGTACAACAATTCAATTAGCAGATGACTAGTGGATATGTTTCTTCGAGATGACATTTTGTCTTTTGGGAGGAAAAAAATGGAAAAAAATAATTCATGGACGATTAACGTATCTTAGAAAATTTATCACAGCGGTGGATATTGATTAAAAAAACTATGGATGAAGAAGAAATAATGATCATGGTGTGTATTTATTTTAAGGTACTCTTATTAAAAAAACACTCCCCTCATTTGAAATGAGTGGATTTAGAAAAATAATTCTATAGCCATAGAATAATGAAGATGAAAATGTTGTTATGTATAAATAAAACATTACATGGTTTTGAAAGAATACTATGAACTATATATTTAAATTAAATATAATGATTTATCAATTAATTTATATTTGTATGAAAATTATTTTTTGATAAATATTCTCCAAAATATTTTCATATATGGGGATATTATGTCATGTTCTTTCATTACAGAGGTTAAATCCTCAAATTCATACGGCGTCGATGTAATGCATGATAAGAAGTGTGATACTGAGGACAAAATAATGGTAAAATATGGAATAAGGGAACATGAGAAGGATTAAATTTATATATATGAAATAATTATGGAATGAGATATAATGGATTTTTTTTGGCAAAGTGAGTTTACTACAACTATGGGGAGAAATTCTAAGAGGCTCATTATTTCAATGGTAAGAAAGAATATACTATATGGAATTGTTTATTTGAATGTATTGGGGAAAATATGCAAATGAGTTTCGCATGTTTCGAGGGATCTCTCCACTGATAACCAATATAACATTTCCATGCATATGTGATTGAATAATCCTAGTTTGAACCTCATAATGACTCAGTGGTAGGTACATTAATACAATCCTAAAATCTAGACAATGATTTATTTGATTTTGTATTTCACATTCCGTTATATCATCCAAATCTATTATAAAAGTTTTATATTTTAAAGGAACCATAATAATTGAAATTTTTATAAAAAGCTTATAATAAAATTCACAATGAATCAATGTTTTGTTAGTTATATCCTTCTACGAATGTAAATGTACCCTATTCTAAGGCTTCATTATTATACCTATTTTAGATTTTGAATCAATACATAGTAAACAATAGATTTAAAAATATAGTGTTTTTTTCAATATAAGGATGTTTCAATTCTGGAATATGATATCGAGTTCCTTATATTAATAAGGGAGAGTTCATCACATGAGTCATGTCTAGATCAACCCTCGATGTATATTTTTAATGACATTATTTGGGACAAATAGAAGACTTGATCTATATATTTAAACGGTACTATTAGAATTGAACTTGTCCCAATTAAATAGTTATGTAATTATTTATATCAAAATGTTTTACATAGTCATCCACCAACAAATGAGGTTTATTTTTCTATGGATTTAACCCCTGGTTCAGGGCTAATATTAATGTCTCCCTATATAATGGACAATGTGGAATTAGTAGAGTTGGAGAAAATACTAATATAGTAATTTGAAAAGTCATTTATACACAATACTACATCACCTCGGGGAGCCCCAATCCTTTTAGTTTAGAAAGATGATGGAACTAGGAGGTTGTTAATTGATTTTAGGTAAATCTATGGTATTACAATAATGATGATATAATCTCTACACCATGTTGATCACTAATTCAATCCACCCAATGTGGGTTAATATTTTTTAGAGATCAAATTGGATACTGGGTATCGTAAATTCTAATTAATGGAGGAATATATTCTAAAGGCATCGTTTTGAATGAGATATTTTATTTAATATTTTATAGTAATTATATTTTAATTGAAAAATGAAACCTCAATCTTCATAGTTCTAATGAATATAGTATTCAAAGAATATATTTTTATAATTATTGATTTATATATTGACTATAACATCAATTGTGTATTATGAATTCATAATGTCTTGTATCTTGACAACATTATATAACATTTTTTAATATAAATTCATCATATAATGGTAAAGGTAGTTCAATAATGACCTATAACAATGAACATAACCTAGTTATATAATTTTACTGGTCTAGAAAGATACTATGGGGAGTTTTTTCAAAAACAATTTTTAGTTGGATGACCTGTTAACCAAGAATACAAATAGAGTGTTTATGTTCATGAGGATAGAGGAATTTGAATAATGTATTTAATAATTTTAAAGGATATAATTGATTAATCTTATTTCTAATCATTTATAAAGAAAAAATGGATTTTTGGTCTACAATAATGCAATGAATAAGGCACTTTTTTATGTCATTACACAAAATGATAAATCCATTTCCTATTCACCAATATAGTTTAAAAATCATGAAAAAATTTATCAAACCTGTGATTTTGTGTTTGAAAAATTAATATATTAATTGACAAAATGTATAAATTATATCAATAGTGATAATTTTGAGATATACAGGGTCTTATTATAATGGAATGACATTTATTGTAGACATATCTCAACATGAGTCGATTTAGATTACAAGATCTATTCAAGAACATTAATTTCTCAATACACTCAAACCCAAAGAAGGAAAATGTCAAATATGATTCTTTCACTCATAATTATCACGGATTTATTTACAAAATGAGGTTTAAATATGATTCTCTATTGATAGATTTGACAATAATAAAGGACGGAGAGACATCAATTATATTTTATATTATTCAATGACTAGAATTATTAGAAAAGAAAAAAAGATCAACGAGTAGTTGGGAATTTTTTTTAAAAAAATTAAATGAATAATTTATAGAAAATTTTATATCATGGTATGTGAAAATGGAATTTCAAAATTTGGAAATAGATTATGTTTTTATTCAATAAATGAGATGAAAATGAAATTTTCAATGCATCAAATATCTATAATTTCACTCAACACCTTAGTATTCATATGATTCATAGATATTTTATGGAAAAAAATTGTTAGGATGAAATAATTTGAAAAATTTATAATTACACGCTAGGATTATTGGTCTTTTAATAGGTGGATGCTGAGAGAGAACACCCTAAAGTATTTAGGAGTCCTCTAACTATTTCTATATTCCAATGGGTTGACATTACTATGGAATTTTCTACTTGATTTCCAATGACATCGAGGATTTATTATTCAATATGGTTTATATTTGACCACCATACAAATTATTAACACTCACATGTTATCAGATAAGACTTACCTCTTCCTAACATTTCAAAAATCAATATTATGAGGTTTTTAGACATAACAATACACATACATTAACATTATCTTTTCATGATCTAGTATAAGTAAAAAATATTATGGATGAGTTTCCATAAGGATCATTATACTAAGAATAATTTGAGAAAAACATATCACCCTAAAACTCATGGAAATTATGAAAATACTATTTTAACATTAAAATACATGTTGAGGTCCTTATCTCTTCACATTCATGATATTTGTGATAATTATATTCGTATGGTTTATTTCTACTATAACGATAACTTCAATGAAATTATTAAAATGACTCTATATGAAACATTATATAGGAAACTATTTCATATTACAACCTGTTGGGATGTTTTTTTGAAATAAAATATGTAAATATAGTATATATTATAGACATAATGAAAAGGGTACAGACTTTTCAATCTCATATAAATAAAACTGAAAGTTGGAAAAAGTTCTACAAGGATAACTGAAGAAGTGATTTGGAATATCAAATGGGATACCATGTTTTCATAAAATAATCTCCACAGATGGGAGTTATTCGTATTGGAATGAAATTTAAGTGATTACTTCAGTACATGATTCAATATCAAATACTTGAAGGAATTTTAGTTTTGGCCTACCATTTGGATATTCCACAAAGTCTCTCAAATGAACACGAAGTGTTCTATAAATTATTGTTAACTTTACACGTTATATCCACAAATCATGTTCTATCTATTGATGAAAAATAATTTGAATTTCTCATATCATACATCAGACAATTGATTAAAATTTTATACACTACAGAACAATTGTAGAGGAATTATAACACTCACTATAAAATGTAGATTGGTGAAATACTATGATACAAGAGGTGATGTGGGATCCCAAAGAGATTATGATTAAGATCAACCCAAACACAAGGTGAGAATCTATAAATTTAGAGGAAGTATTTTATTTGGGGGATAAATGAAACAAAACAATAATTTTTGATTTATTTACTTATAAATAATTACAAACTCTATGGTAGCTTACCGGACATGTAACCCCAAATCAAAATGTATCATAATATATTATATATCATTAACCTATTAGTTAGATTGATTAGTATGAATATCACTAAATAAATTATGAAATATTTATGGTTTAAAAAGTATAATATAAAAATATTACAAAAAAATTAATTTAAAATGAAAACAACATCTATTCAAAAGAAAATGAAATATATTCTGAAAAATTGTATTTTTCTAAAAGTAGATTTCAACATGATTTTTTAATATGTTATAAAATTAAATTCATTAAATTTTAGAAAAATTAGTTTAAAAATTATAATTTATGTTTGAAATTTAAATTCTCATATAATATTTCATTGATTTTTTTTTAAATTTAAGAAAATATTATTTTTTGATGAATATTTTAAAATAATTAATTTTCATAAAAAATGAATTCTATAATTTATTTTAAATTTTAAATTTCATTTTATATGTTCTTAATGAAACTATATTTATATACATTTATATATAAATAATATATTTCAATGGGATCGATATCATGACGATTTTTGATATAATTTGTTTGATATTTTGATTCTTTTCCATAAGAAAAAAACTGTTTTTCCAACATATCTGAGGGTTTAGATGACAATTAAATTATACTAAATATGTTAATTGAATTTGAAAAAGTGAATTCCATATTTATAATTAGCATATTTTATACTATCTAATAATGTAAAATAAATTTTTTACAATAATGGATAGTAAAACATTTAAACTAAATTACATGTAAAAATGGGATTACAGGGTGTTTAAACAAACAATTTATGTGACCCAAATGACAAATTGTTTTTCCAATGAAACTTTTATAGACATATATTGACCTTATAAACAAAATATTAAAAAAATATACATTTTCCACCATTTTTTCATGTTAAAAATATATTTACACAACATTTCTTTCAAAAAATCAATAAAAACATTCTCCGACACATATAGTATGCCACCCCACTCCTCTCCCATTCAAATATCCAAAACCATTTTTCAGCCATTACTGACCCAAATACCTTCTAAAATTTCCTAAAACAGTATATTTTAATTATTGTAATTATAATTTCATCCTATGAATAATTTTTCTCTGAACACAATAATGTTTTCCGAAGAAGTATTAACATCTTTTCCTAAGTGTTTATTAATTTTTTATTCTTCAAAATATTACAAATCATCTAAAACTAAGAAAATTTAATCGAAATATTATAAAATAAATATAGAGTATACTTTTCGACATTTTATAAACTATATAATTCTCAACTTCAATTAGAGGATAAATTAAACTTTCAATAGTTTCTATGGTGGGCTACAACCTCAAAAATAAATGCAATTATTTATAAATAATCTAATTTAATGGTGGGATATAATGATGTAATCAATATATTAATATTATATTTCTATATTTATTATACATATATAATTTTGAAAAAACATATTTATTGTTACTTTAAATCCCATTGGAAATTTGATAAGTCTTCTTGTGTGTATAGCGAACTATCGCCTCACGATGTAATGTGATTCATCTTTCCCTTACACATATATAGAAAGAAGTAAAGATATATTGGGGGAATATATGTGATATTAAAGGCTTAAATTTAATTGTGAAAATATCATATCATATCTAACTTATATCCTTCATATCCTTTGTAATACTATATCATTTCTAATGTGCACTCATGGACTATCTCTTCCATGTAGTAAGGTTAAATGTTTTAATTATATTTTTACATGGATTGTCATGAGGAATTATTTTATTAAAATATCTGATATATATGAAATAATTTTAATTTTAGAAATTTGAATATATATATATATTCCATTTCTTCTATCCTTTAATAAAAAATGTAAACAACATCCATGAGTATGTATGACCTAAAGTATCTATGAACTATCTAATTATTTTAATATTAAAACCTATTATTTATTACTATAAATACTTATATATTGAGTAAATATGATATTTATATCATGTTTAATTATATTTATTTTATATAACCATAATCCATACGAAATTAATGAAATTAATGAACCAAAATATACATGAATATTGAATCAAATGTTATCTAAAAAATGATTCAAATAATTGATAACAAATGAGTGATAAGATACTACAATTAAATCATATATTCTATGAGATATATTAAATTGGCTATATAATAAATATAAAACAGTCTTCAATTTTATATATATCATGGTCAAAAATATATTAAGGATATTCAAAATTAATTAAGGGTTTCTAATAACACTTTTACTACCGTGAGGCATATGTGATATTAACAGCTTTTTCCACAATTTGTTGTATATACGACCACGTTGACATGTTATATCATGAATATAATTATTTCATGGTATTTATTGTTTAATTATATAACATTTATTTCATGGTATATATTATTCATAAACAACAATGTGGAATGGGTTTATTTAAGAATCTCATCATTTTTTAAGATTATTTATGATTATATCTACCATTGGAAAAATTATTTGATATTTCTCTCTTAAACCAAATATGTTATATTCTATAATGGTTATTCTTGAACAACTACTGTAGTTGGGAAATTGACCTCCTCTTTGGTATTTAATGTTATTGGGATGTTTTTATAGTAATATCAATTTGATTTCTCGTTCGATCAGCTAATATTGTTCTTCCGAGCCTATGTTTCAAGAAAATGTTTTAAAAAATGTTTGGTCATTAAAAAATGATTTATTAAAGAAGTTTTTAAGAATAATTAACTTTTTAACAATTAGTTTAAATGGAATCATTTTTTTCATTGTGATGTAATTTTTAACATCCATACAACTATATGAATGGTATGTTTATTTGGACATGTAAGAAATTTCCTACCATCTTGACTCCTCATTAATTTTTGTTTCCAGAGATATGTTATATGGATATTTTAAATAATAATTGATTTGATAATATTCATTGAATATTCTATTTATGAATATTATTTTCAATGAAAAAATCAGTATTTTCAACTAGAATTTTGTAATTAAATTTCAATTGATATTATATTCATAAAAATAAAATAAAAATTATTTTTATTAGGATCCATTAAATATATTTTGTAATGAAACAACAATTATTATTTCCCTATATGGTTTATGATAAATTTGACATGTGATGTAATATTTTTATACTCTTCTCCATATTCCAAAAAAAATTATGATTATATTTTTTTATTGAGTATATTATCAACATCTCAAATATATTTTTTATAAAAAAGTTTTTTGTGATTATACATCACCCATTTCAAACGAGGAATGAAATGGTTCTATAAAGTAATGTGAGGATCCGGTTATACAATTTAAATGCATTGGTAGGGCTTTTTACAAAAATTATCTTGGTTATTCATATTAGGATATTTCCATTTACATAATATGTCTTCGAATTAGGACATGGTGATATGGATATTATGATAGAAGTTATGCATTCCCTCATCATGAGTTTATTTATCCATGTTTGTATGATTATTCGATAAGTTATAAAACCCTTGGAAAATTTCCAATCCCCTTGGGTTATTCTTATAGAATTATTTGATAATGAATAGTAGAATCATTAATTAAATGCACATTATTGTTTTTTAAAAATCATTGAAACTTTTTCATTACTGATTTAATCCTGAATGACCTTAAAAAAATCACATAGAATGAAATTGTTATATTTTATATAATTATATGTCATTAATAATTATAATTTTAATGATCAATTAATGATGAAATTTTAGAGGTAAATTAATAAAAATATCACAATTATGTAACTAGTTCAAAATGATTAAGATTAATCACACTATACAGTGAAAATATATTAAAATTAAAAATTATACAAAAAGAGAATAATAATAATTTAATATTTTAAAATTTGAAAGATATGAATGATGTTTTGAAATAGATTATTAATATTTCTATTATTTCTAAATAAGAAATTCAATCACATTATTCGATGTTGTGAATTAAGGTAAGGGGATTACAGTTTCAAATTTAATATGATGTGAGTCATTTTATATTGGGCACCATAATATCTTTAAAAATTTTTCATTAATTCATAATGGATTTATTTTACAATATCTAATTATGTCATGTTTTTTTCAAGTCCACTAAAAATTTCATTTCACCTTGATTCATTTTAATCCCATATAATTTCTTATTAATGAACTCAGTTTTTCTTTTTTTGTAAAGAACCACCATTTTAAATATCATTTTTCAATGATTTATTTTCTTAATATCCTATTAAATTTCTCTATAATTTATTAATTTCATTTTATATAAAACTAAATTAAATTATAAAATATATTAAAATTTTAAAATTATGCATATATTATTTTTTATCACATTGTGAAAACTATATCTTAATAACATTTCCAATTTGAACACTACATTTCACACATTGCATTTTTACAGGAAAATTAATCTATAATCATTATACTATTATAAAATAAATCATAATAATTAATGTCATCTTAAATATTTCATTTATTTTAAATAAATATTTTTATAATGTCAGGGATATTCATTGTTTTTATAGAATTTTTATAATGATATGGAATAATTTTTTCACATATGTCATCATATTCTAACATATTTTATTTATAATATAGAATATTATTAAATTGATACCAAACTATATAATCATACAAATTTATTATATTATATTATATCATATAATAGAAATGACACATAAATAATTTTGATCCCCCAAGTCTTTATATGTTTTCAAAAAAAAATTTCCTTCAATGTTATTCCTATGTGAATACAGTATATTTACATTCTTAAATTTTGAGGGGTTAACCATTATGGATTAAATTTATTGAATTGTAAAATTATTTATGAAACTACATTACCTAAATAAATAATATGTAAATACCATATTCAATATTAATGGCTATTGACCTAGAATGTTTCATAATATCATTAGATACATATTAATTTTATATTGTATTCTCATCTTAATATAATTTTGAGTCATCAATGACTTCTTTTATTAGAACACATATACAATGTACATGTAATTTATGGATGGTTGCACCAAGGAAAATCTCCAATTCATTTGGTAAAAATATTAAACTATATATATCGTAAGTTTATGACACTATGGTAGTATACTATAGTATTATATTGTGATAACCTGGGTAATAAACATGGTAATATTATTTTGAGACTCCTTTCTAATGAATTTTTTTTATAAAATTATGAGTTCATATATTATGTTTTGGTAAACAAAAATTTATACCAATATCTTATGATAAATATTCTATAATACTAAAATATTCCTCTGATAATTAATAGATTATGATCCATAGTGTCTCTGAAATGACATATATATTGTGGGTACATAAAACGAGATTATAATATCATACCCACATTCTCAAATCATGCTCCATTATGATATTTTATTTTTTTTCATGTATGATTTTCTATTCTTGAGGTTTGATATCACCCCCAATTTATTTTTTCCACTTTATATTTTTATTTAGAAATATATTTTGTTTAATATTTTTCAATACATCTTATTTATATCAAATTAATTGACTAAATTAAATATATTTATGAGATTAATAAATTTTTTATATTGTGGGGAAATTTATATTAATTAAAAAAGACATGGGTGTTTGTTAGTTATTTTGTTTTGAAATTATTAACATATACATACATAACTGATCATGAGTATGTATTATAACAAAAAAAATTATAAGACACCTCAATATTGTATGTTCATATTTTTGAAGTCATAAATTTACCATTGGATAAGTAATTATGGGGGATTAAGATGATTCTATAGACAAAATGGATCTAAATTATTACCATCATACTAAGAAATAATTTTATAGGAGTATAAATAATATACATTATTCATTATATAACAATTATATTCCATTCAATAATTTACCTTATTAAACTACAAGGATAATTGGTGTTTTCAATTTTATAGAAGTATGGTCTAAAACATATATAACAATACCATGTATTAGAATGTGGAAATAATACTAAACATTAGTTATTACAGAATATAAAAACATTTAAAATTTATTTATTTTATATTCATGAAAAAAATAATTAATTTAAAATTGACATAAAGTTTATTATAACTCATTAAGAAAAACATTTATTAATATTAAAAATTGTTTCATTAAAAAAAAGCTATATATAGGACATAAAAGCATGTAATAAATTAGTCCAGTAAAAAGATGAACACTTATAAAATTTTTACCATTATAACAATACTTCATGAGCATATGAACAAATTAAAATCAACCTAAAAAATAAAAAATTTCGTATAAAATATAAATATTAAACCCATATATTAAAAATATAATTATTTTATGAAAACATACCTATTTATATTTATATCAAATATAAATAATAAATAGAGCACAATTATATCAATAGAAGAAACCACCTTGGAGAGCTCCATACATTTACACAGTGAATTAGATAACTATATAAAGCTCACCTATTTAATCAAATATATTCGGATAAGTTAGTGTTTATGATATATCATGATCATGTATTATAAAATATGTATCATAATCTCTAATTGAATATGGTGTATTCAGATTAGTCATCATCATAAACAACGATTGAAAATTATTTCAATTTAAAAATATATTTCAAAAACAAAGCCACATAATGATGGGAAAGGGAGTTTTTATTGATGAAACAAATGATTCATTTAATGAAATATAACCATAAAATACTAGTTTTTATAGTTAGAAAATCCCCTGATGACGTATACATTAAAATATGACATTAGATTTCTTCCATCAATAATAACATTCCAAATATTCTATATAAATTACCTAAGAAGATTAAATAAAAACATAATTGATAGATATTTATAAGAGACATAAAATATACTTTATAAAAAACTTCAATACATATAAATTTATTCATAATATAATTTAATATTATTTATGTGTAATAAATAGATTAATAAACTAAATTCTAAAATCGTTTTTTAAAAAGTCTTAAAGTTAAGAATCTGTTACCTCGAGTCCAATTCATAATG
This sequence comes from Viscum album, assembly GCA_963277665.1. Classification (NCBI taxonomy): domain Eukaryota; kingdom Viridiplantae; phylum Streptophyta; class Magnoliopsida; order Santalales; family Viscaceae; genus Viscum; species Viscum album. The sequence goes on from OY728134.1 coordinate 168,906,159, forward strand.
TGTGATATTAAATGTTATAGATAAGAAAAATATTTTATTTATTTAATAAATAATAACCTTTTTTATATTTAATATTCATTTTTTTATCTCCATGATATATACAATTTTATTATCAATAATATTCTCCTATGATGTTTCTACAACAATCGATCTATATGTTCAGAATTACTACTGTAAGTTGAATGTGCAGAAATATGTATTTGTTAGATAATATAGAAAATAATAATAACATGATTATAATTTTTAAACAACTAAAATCACATTAAAACCATCTATAAGAAATGATTACGAAAAATGAACTAGTTTAAAATCATTGAGATAGTTGGCCAAATTTACACATTAGTTATGATTCCATTTTGAAATTATCAAGAAATAATAATTTATAATGTAATTTTATAATTAAAAAATTATCATTATATCATAAATATAATATAAAAAAATTAAATAATTTTATATATATCTTCCATGTGAGGTGGTTATGAAAAGTGATTCATATCGCTTTTGGAGGTAGTAATCTAAACATACATATGTAAGTATGGTGTAATAAATTTTCAAATGATGAAATTGAACAAAATATGATTTATTAAATTTTAATAATGATAAATATGTCATAAATATAATTATATAAAATAAACCCATATTTATTGACATCTATGAGTGGTGGTGATGTAATTAAAATTATGTGAGTCTCTGAGGTCGTATACATCCATTCACACAAACGATTGTATCATTTCACATTTTGTGAACAAATAAATATGACATAGGATATGGAGTTAATATAAAGAAATTATCTAAATTTAATATAATTATTTTATCATTTCATAGTTATTGGAAAAATATTTTAAATTCATAGAAAAATAAACAGATCTAAAATGACTACTGTATAACAATATCAGTAATTCGGATATCCTCTGTAGTTTTTCATGTAATCCATTTCAAGGACTGTTTTTTGATCAAAATAGGTACTGAAGGATATGGGGAAGGACATAATGATGTTATTGGGTAATTTTTTGAAAAACCTAGAACATAAATTATAGAGATCTTAGTGGAGGTTTTTTCTATTTGTAGTTTGGGGAAAGGGCTAGACGAAATTTAAAAAAAATTAATTTATATTATTGCATCACTCAAGATAAACTAATCAAAAATAGATTAGTCATAAATATTGAATTTATAGGGTATAGGGATGGAAATAAAATACAATTAATCAATTGTATATATATTTTTAACATTTATCACTTATGATTTACATCATAATAAAAGTGTTTTCTCAGTAACAATGGTAATATATTTTTATGTTTATAACTATTCATAATCAAAACGAGTAGTTTGAAATTATTAGATTATAATAATTATTCATATTCCTAATATAGAATATATTTTATCCCATTAAATGATGAGTGGAATGGTAATTTAATTTGAAATTATACCCATAAAACCTAATGAAAAATGGGTTATTGAAAAAAAATCGTCCATAAGTGTAAAGAGATTTTATACAAAACATTATGAGAAATTTCTATTATAATAAATTTTATATTAATATTTTTAATAAATAAACAACTTATTTTCATATCAAATCCATAATCGAATTTTACTCTGTAAATAAAAGATAATTAATTTTCATTTTAAATAAAAGTAATAATTTTTACTATAAATGAAATAGAACACCTATAAAAAATGTGTTAAAATCACACTATGATAATAATGAAATTATGAATTAAAAAATTATATTAATTTTAATAATTAGAATTATATAATTTGTAAATAAATGGTTCAAATAAATATAACTAATTTAGAAATCATATTTTTTTATATAAAGAATGCATTTTCCCTTTTGATTCAAAATTAAGAATTATTATTTTAATAAATATTACTATATACATTATAATTACTGTATATTTGAATTAAATTTTAATTTTATATTATTAAATATATTTTTTAAAATTATTCAACACCTTTTTAAATTAGTTCCCCATATTCTCATTTAATATTTTTATAAGTGTGGATATTATTCTCTCATTGCATTTCATAATTCACATGCAGCTTTTTAAAACTTGTGGGTTTTCTACCAAACCAGAACCTAGAAAATCACCATGTTATTTAATACCTTTTCTTAATAATCATGAATCATTACTAGTTTCTCCTCATATAAAATTTTTTTCATCCAAATAATCTACATTGTGGATGAAAACTTGAGATACAACTAAATCATATATTCATGACAAATAAATAAGGAGATATTCCATGTGCCTAAGATAAACACAATGGAAATAAAATGTTATCTGAAAAACATTTCCAATTGATTAAGAATTTATATAGTTTATTGAACCACATAATTAATATTCATTTTTAATATAACATTTTACCCTATTCCATTGAAATAAACATCAACTTATCCACAATTGATTCTAAAAAATATAGTTCTAACTAATTTTGTTCTCCTATATCATTCCATCAATATTGAGTCTTCTACATGATTCTATATTTTCCATATAAAGGAGACATATGTTTTTTCGAATGAAATATATAATTATAATAATGCTAAAATAATACATTATGATGATCCAAAAATCCCCAATAATTAGTAAATTAATATCAATGAATTTATTTAATGAATTGAATCATTACCTCAATATATTCTGATTGGGAAAGAAAAGATTTGCTAAAATTTAATTCATTACTAAACCACTTTTAATGATCATTCATAAAAAATGAGGTAAATATGGGTACATCTTTGTATAAAATAAAGAGAGTACTCCACATAACTGAACACCCTCCTTGAGTTATAGTCAATAAATCTAATATAAATACATATTATATCAAATAGAGAATAATGGTGATGATTTATTTAATCCATCTAAAATAAATCATAGTTCATTGTTACAAAATTATATCATTTTTTACCCATCCATGAAATACAAGGATTAATTTTAATGATTTACACATATGAACATAAAAAAGAATGAATCAGAACCTTTATTATCTTCCATAAAACCTTTTCATATTAAAAATTACTAAATATCAAGTCAATGTAATAAATATCACTTTTCATTATAATTAAACAATAATACATCCATTTATTGTTATAAATCAAAAAAGTACTATGATTACTAGAAATTGGGTAACTATAATTTTCACACAATGTAACACCCCGAGATTTTATGAGAAGTATTCTTTTTAATTTATTTGATGTCTTGCATTGTATGATTCACCACGATTATCTTTCTCTATACGAAACACTGTATTAGCTTTCTGTATACACAACACTTTTCTTGGACCGTGTTACACAAAATTTCATGTTCATTTGATAGATGTTATTCTATGAAACATTGAGTGTGTATATATATATATTCAATGTATAAATGAAATATGGTTGGATTCTATTATACACAACAAAAAACGAATATTTCACTATACACATCCCTAATTTGGCGTTCTTTAGACGCAATCACGACCTTCCATGATAGTGTTTGTTGTACGCAATACCGAGTTTCAATAAACTACGAAATGTTATTAAAATATTAAATAAACAATCCATTATTAATAGTAATAGCCAATTTTTTAAATTATATAAATTTTACCTATCAAAATTGACATCATTTTTTGATTTAGAATATCTAAATTAGCGTAGGGAGATTTTTTTCTGAAAACATTAAATTGTAGATGAATAGTGAAAATAGTGGGTTACTATTTAAAAACCGAATATTTTTTAAATAATAATTTATTTATTAAAATTTCTTTTAGGTCAAAATAGATACCTAATACCTATATAAGTTCAATGTAATCCATTGGAGTAATTTTATAACAATATAGATTCATAAATATTTTATTGAACATTTTACCGACTTTTACCCTCCTCCTAGGAGCATTTTCAATTGAACATAAAACACAATTTTACTGATTCTGTGAATTGAATTTCAAAAAAGTTAGAGAAATGGTTAATATAAATTTAGTAAAATGAAGTTCAATAAGATAAAAATAATTCTTGTTGAATAGTATCTTTTTACTTTTATTTACCATGGTTAAAAGTAAATATTGTAATTTTGGGTAAAAATGATTTTATTATTACCCTAAGACATGTCCTAATTCTATTGGATATGTGTAATTCAACCAAAAACAACATTAGGAATAAAATATTACCCTTTAGGTCCACTTGGATTAGATTAGGACACTAATTATTATTTTATTTAAGAGTTAAAATAGTTAAAATCAAAATTTAATAACTAAAACATTTTTAATATAGGGTTATACATAAGATAAATCCGAATATAAATATGCATTAGCAAAAAAAAATATTTCCTACATAATTGAATTTTATTTATAAATTTTAAACATTAAATAATTTATTTTATTAATGACACAATGATGATGCATTAATTACATTATTAATGAAATATAAACATAATTGATGTTATAAATACCAAAATAAATGAAATTTTAGACTTTTTATGAATTAAAATAATTTTACCGGATAATATGGCATGTTAATATTGATTCAAATTGCATGGTTCGATCTAATCATTCTATAATGATTTTCATAAAAATCAATTACCAAATAGTGTCAAAATTGACAAAAAATAGTTTTTTAAAAAAATATTATATTATTAATTGTTCTTTTATTCCCAAAAATCTAATGTTCAACCAAATTTCTTAGGTAATGATATATATATATTAATAATGAAGCACTTGGGATTATTTTGTCTTGTTACAGTAAGTCTATTAACAATATATTGTAAGAAAACAAGAAGACACGTTAGAAGATAAATTATTTAACTTAAATTTATATCTAAATGATAAGGTTAAAATAGAAACCTAAAATTTTCTAAAACTTATTATTTGGGAGGATTTTGACACATAAAAACCTTATCTTTTAAATAAGACACTTTAGAGCCATTATAAACCGAATATGACTTTATTAAAAAATAATATTTAAATTTTTTCCTAAATTGCCCCTCTCCACCCTTATAAAAAGGGTACCCCTTCCCTCTTCTCTTCAAACCATTTTGAGCCTTGAATCTCAAAAAACCCCTAGAAATTCCTCTTTTTAATATCTCTAGTTATATAATAGATGATATTTTCTTCCCAAAAGACCAAATCTAGTGATCTAAGAAGAAGTTTATAAGAGGTGTGTTGAAGAAGAGGTAATCTCTTCTATCGATTCATTAAAGTTTTCTTTCTTCATCAACATCTTCATATTTTTTTATTTCATTATAAAGTAATAAACTAAGTATCACTAATATAATTATATGTTATTATAAATATGAAACAACCCCATTTCACCTCTTATCCATCCTACAGAAAATGAAATAACCGCGCGTTTGTACGTACGGAATACCATCTCCTCGCCGTGGTGTAATCATTTTTTCCACCACCACCTTACATGGATGGGTATAATTGTGTAAAGAATAACTATATATAGTTATTATAACATTATACTGATTATTTTATATTATATCATCCACTCCAATTCAATTTAATAATTATGGGAACGATATCATCACTCGTGCGTACGTACAGATTACCATCTCCACGATGTGATGAGATTCATTCTCCATGTTTACCTTTCAAGAATGATTATAAAGTATATATAATGAATATTAAGGAAATATATGACATGAAAAATCTAATGGATTACATATATACATTTTATCTAATTAAATTCATTCAAGTCAATAAGGAAAGGAAAACAACATTCATGCGTACGTACGTCCTAACATCTCCATGAACGGTGTATTTCATTTCATTTATATATCTACTATATATATATATATATATTTACTGAATATATATATATATGATATTAAAATCATTATTAACATTCTGGATGTAAATAAATCAATATATAAGTAAAAATAATATCATGAACAACAAGTCCAATCATGTAAAATAAATAAAACGATTTTACCCAAAACGCTGCATTAACAAGGAACATACAAAATAACAGAAAATATAAAGTCATAATTGACCATATATGATATCAAAAAAATTAATATGATTATGTAATGTGTCAATGACATTATTTTAATCATTATACAAGAGTTTCTGATACTTACGAATCATATCAGACCTAAGGTAAGGGATAATTTTTCAAATCTCATTTTTGTCCGAGATTACATATATTTAAGTATTTAATGGGGTTATAGTTTTCATCAATTCCAATAAAATGTTTTTCATAATGTGTTTAATATCATTCCATGTATGTTTAATTTCATTTTTACCCCTCTTTGACTTTTATGTTTTGTTATTGAAGGAATCTTTCTTGTTTTACCATATGAGGAACTCTTTGACTTTTCCGACAAAAGTATGAGGATAATGTTTTTTTAAGTTATACGGCGTGAATGGATATTTACAATTTCATAACTAATTATTTAAATGAATATTAATATAAAATATTTCATGGTTAATTTCATTAAAATCCTTTTCTTTTAAAATTTTGTGGCATTTTTAGAAATGAAAATGATTTTGAGGAAGAAAGGATATTTTCCCGAAGAATTCATTTCAAGTGTTTTATCAAAACTTTTTTCCATATAAGATGACATTATTTCATATTGTATGTTTCAAGTATAATGTCTCTATGATTTACATGGTTTCACATTTCATATGATTAAATGATACACATTTGTTTTATATGGATTATGTGAGGATGGGATGATGTTTATAAAACCAATTTTATTCATTGGATTATGATGAATGATTTATGTTTATTTTGTGTAACAAGTAAGAATTATTTCATAAAGAGATGGGTGGGTACTATATCTTCATCCAATGCATTGTGTATAGATTTATATCTCATGAGATAGAAATGGCTGGAAGATCATGTTAATCCAGTTCAGTAAAACAGGACTGGAACAAGGAGTGAACTCGGTTCAGTAATCGACATTGTCCACAAAGATGGTCTTGGTAGCAATGCCTTGGATACTATGGAAATCATATAATGTTCTTAATGGTTTGCCACAATTACATGTTTTCTTCCCAGGATATTTTATCAGCATTGATTTTCCATTATGATATATTCCTTACGTACTTCAAAAATTTATGTCTTTGATCATGATTTTGATGTTTAGACATTATGTTTATGTTTTTTCATTCAAATTATTATAGATTGATTTATGTTCTCTATGTTTACACTTACTGAGAATTTGAGCTCACCATTTTTATGTTTTCTTTTCCCCTGGATATAATAAAAGGTTTTAGGTAAGAAAGCAAAAGGGGATGATCTTTATGGGTGATGTTGATGATCTTTCACCATGATTAAGAAAATTGTGTTCCATGATTACAATGACACTAAAATATTACGGTCCGTTAGTGTTTGTTTTCTTTATGTATTAGATATTAAAAAAATGTAATGTAATGCCTATGTAATTCAAGTTTGGGGTCTCTAAAGTTTGAATCAGAGGAAATTTTTAGTTAACCTTTAGAAACTAGGATGCAAAAACATTAGTGTGATCCCTAGAGATATTTCTATGCTATGTCTAGTGATGTCCATAAGGTTAAGTATAAGTATAGGTTATAGTCCTAGAATTAAGGAAACAATATTAGAATTATCTGTTTGATGTTATACATTGAAATTACTCAACATTTATTATGTTTTTCCCTATTATAATTTTTTCTTCTAAGACTATTCATTTTGGGTTTTAGACGATGGTTGTAACCCAAAGGAACTCTGTAGATAAATGAAATGGACAATGCAATGATTTTCCTTCTTAACAACCAAATGTGATAGGGGATGGAGTGAAAAATCTTATTTCTATACATACACCATCTATGAATCATTATGGATTTCTAAATGATCAGAGAAGGGATCAATATTCTATTGATTCCTTCATGAGGAAACATCCACCTTCTTTTAATGGGTCTTCTGATTCACTTGTTGATGAAAAATTGAACAGTACCATTGAAAAGTTATTTTACATACTTTGCTATTCAGAACAAGATAAATTCATTCTAGCTATTTTACATACTTTGCTATTAAAGCGGTTACATATAAATTACATGCATTTTCATAACTTATGAATTTCATGGTTTCAATCTATGTTTTCCCTGATCTATTCCCTAATCTATACTATAATGGTCATTATTTATTCCCTCAACAATAGTCTATAAGGATCTTATGAATTTATAAATGAATAGCTACATAGAGTGTCAAAGTGGGTGTGCGTTAAGGATTATTGTTGTGCCTCAGTTCCTGTTCATGTCTAGATAAAAAAATTCTGGGTTTTACCCATAAATAAATCTATTCTAGTGTGAAATCCACTTATAATATCCATACAATGATGTGTTTTTCTTTTATAAACCACATAATCTATACTTACCAGTATATCTTCATATTTTCATATATGTAGTACCATCTCTCTGTCTTTCTCTGGTGTTTTTTAATCATAATCCATAAGCAAATTAACCTTTTAATTTGATTCCAACTATGCCAACATTTCCCTTTATTACAAATTAAAGAATGATTTATTACATAACATTGCACATAAAACAAAAAAAATATAAAAAAGTTTATTTTCCTTGAAAATTAGGCTTATTACATATCAATATAAAATCTGAAATACATTGTCTTTTTGGAAACATTCTTAACTATGTCATACATAAATATACATGGGATAACACGAGGACATATATAAGAAATGGTTGAGTTATAAATCTAATTAAGGGAATAAAAATGGGAAAAAAATAAGAATATAATACATGATAGAAAATAGGAATATCTATATGGAATAAATAGAGTGAAATCATAAAAATGAACACAAGGGATTGAAATAACCATATAACATAAAAGAAACATGATAAAGGTTGAAAAAACATAAAACACAACCTCATAAACACATGTCATGGATAACTGCCATGACATCATGATGAAAAAAGCTCCATAATGGTAAATCTTTCACTCCCAATACAAATATGATTTCTCGTGATATTAATCATTACCCAATGCATTGGAGATCTATATAATTTTGTGTTAACCCATCACATTCATCTCAATCTCATGCTTAAGTGTATCACACTTAAAACATGGATTCATTCATCATCTTATTTTTTCCCATATGGAGTAGTACTAAATAAATACCTATAAATACCATGTAAAGAATAATTATGTATCGTCCTGGCTCCGGGTGCCACCCAACGGGTGCCCCGAACCTGGTTCGCCACGTCAACTCAAGCGTATTTCCCCAAACGCCAGAGGCCGCCGACTAGCAGTGAGGGCCCAGGTCTGATAATGGAAAAACTATTCCCTCAATTGTCAAAGTGTAGCACAGTGGAATGAAATAAAATATACAACAACCGGTGGAATCAGTATAACATACACAATTGAAATAAAGAACTTCATAGGATATAACCAACAATATATTAATGATGTTTCTACATGCCTCAAGTTCTAAAAAATAGCTAGAACATGTTATACATCAATACAGTACAACAAAAAGAAGGGTACAACAAAACAAAGAAAAACAGTTCGCAGCGGCATCACGAGCCTAGGCTCATTCCCATGCTTTCCTACTCCTTGGTAACAGTCAAGTACCTGTATAGGGACTCATGCCCCTATCCACACCTATAGCAACATAATCTATTTGGGCTGAGAAGCATGACCCAAACTGGGTGTGAGAAATAAATTCCCAGTAGGCACCGACCAAAGGCCCGTGCCCAACTGTGTGTGAAAATACAGCAGGTGTGCAGTAATGAAATGAAAATAACCATGTAGTACACAAAAGTTACTAACATACCAGCTATATTTCTATTTAATTATTCATTTAATCCATTTAATTTAGTATCATTTCATTCTCAATAGAACCAAACCCTCAGGCCAACTACTATCATGCCCTCAGGCAAATATAGTGAACCACGCCCTCAGGCTATACAGAATCCAACCCGTAGGTACTGACGTCAGGCGTAATAGAAATTTCCATCAGGTATAGGAAGTTCCACCCTCAGGCACCGAAGTCAAGCCCTCAGGCACGAAAGGTTGCCCTTAGGTGGAATAATGACAGCCCTCGGGCTAAAACAGTCACAACCTCATTCTAATAACAACAACACCCTCAGGCTAAATAGGTAACCGGGCCATGCCCAACATATCAAAATGTAGTAAACAAGAAATCCCTCTCAAGGAAATTAGTCAATTGCTATATTAAAGGCATACACTCGGGTATCCTGACCAAATGACTAAACAGATTAACACACCCCGGGGGTGGTTCCGGATCCAAGCAACGATCCGAACCAGCATTTTATTATCACAATTAAATCACCTATGCAATTATAGGCATTAAATATAGCAATGGCCCCAGCCACACGACACCCCAACATGGGTTTGTGGCACAAAACACACAAATATGCATGATTGTTGGAAAACTAACACAAAGACACCTACCTTATACTCCAACGAACATTATACCCGAATGCCGACTCCCGAAATTCCCAAGAACGGTGTAGATCTGACTAAGAAAAAACCCATTTAAATGTAAATTACTTACGTTAGAAGAAGAATTGATAAGAACCATACCAGGAGAGGAGAGGGATTACCCGTGTCATTCCAACAAGATCATCCAAAGTCGAATCAGAATCCTGACGAACACCCGGTGGATCTTCAAAGGTCTGGCCTCCTCCTTTGGATCCAAATTGTCTCAAGTTTCTCCTCTACCAAATGAGGAGGCTACTACCTATTTTAAGACTAAAAAACAGAGTACATTGTATATACTTCTGTTTACATGGAAGGTACTTCTTTCATTTAACTATTCATTTTGTGGCACCTCCACACTGTTAATCCATTGACATGATCACACGGCATTTACTCCCATTCACATGGAATGTACTATCACCCAGCTGGTGGTGACACCGCTGCCTTACTGTTTAATCCTACCGAATGACTACACGGCGTGTAATGTACCACTACATGGCATGTTGTCGGTTCCTACACCCCTCGTTGCTGGCATGGATACACGCCCTATGTACTCATCTCTACATGGCTAGAAATACACAGCGTGTAGAAAACTACACTGTGTGTAGTTCCAAAATTTAGGATTTTCTCCATTTCCCATATTTTTTAAAAAACACATAAGGAAAAGGGAAAAGAAGAAACTCATACTAAAAATAAGAATCAGGTTCTTACAAACTTCCCCCCTTATAGAAATTAATCCATGAATTTCTTTTCCAAGGGTGGTGAAGATATAGTCGTGAACAACTCCGACCCCTGAGCACGTACATCGGCCTCCTGCTCCCAAGTCTTTTCCTGCACTCGGCCATGCTTCCATAGCACCCGTACGAGAGGAACTATCTGGTCTTGGAGAACCTTCATGCTCATATCAATGATATGGATCAGATTCTCCTCAAAGGATGCATCATGCTGAAGCTCATCCTCCTCTGGCTAAAAGATGTGAGATGGGTCTGAATGATAACAATGTAACTGAGACACGTGGAAGACATCTTGAATGGCTCGGTACCGCTATGGTAACTGAAACCGATAGGAAATCAGCCCGACTCTCTCCAAAATATAAAATGGTCCAACATACCTTGGTTAAATCTTACCCTGTCTCCTGAACCACTTGTGTCCCAGCCTCAGCGAAACATGTAAAAAAACCTCATCCCCAACCACGAACTCCAAGGGTCGTCTGCGGCGATTAGAATAAGACTTCTGACAAGAATGTGTAGTAGCCATTTGCTTCTGAATCAACTGGACCTGCTCAGACATCTCCTACATTAGATGTGGCCCCATTAATGCTGCTTCACCTACCTCTATCCAGCACAATGCTGATCGGCATGTCCTACCGTATAAATCCTCGTATGGTGCCATTTCAGTAGTCTCCTGAAAACTATTTTCATAGGAAAACTTGACTAAGGGTATATGATTCTCTCAAAAGCCCCCAAATTCTATGACGCATGAACGTAGCATGTTCTCAAGCACCTGGATCGTACGCACTGACTGGCCGTCGGTCTGAGGGTGGTATGTCATGCTCAGAAGAACCTGTGTAACCAGCGCCTTCTGAAGGCTCTTCCAGAAACGAGATGTAAAGCGGGCGTCCCTATCTAAAATTATAGAATGAGGGACCCCATGAAGACGTACGACCTCTCAGACATACAGCCTTCCGAGATCTTCAACACCGAATGTATCCTTGATCGACAAAAAGTGAGCAACCTTCGTGAGTCTATCCGCAACAACCCACACTGCGTCATTGCCTCGAGGTGACCATGGTAACCCCATCATGACATCCATCTCGACATCATCCCATTTCCACTCTGTAATGGGTAATTGTTGTAACAGCCCAGCTGGTCTCTGATGCTCTACCTTCACCTGCGGACAGGTGGAACACCTTGTAAGAAAACTAGATACCTCTCTTTTTATACCCAACCACCAATACTGATGTCTCATGTCACGATACATTTTGCTAACCCCAGGATAAACTACCAAACATGAAGCATGAAACTCTTGCATCATCTCATCACGTATATCCCCTAGAACCCATAACCATCCATGGATATGCAAAACCTCATCATCGCCTATCGTCCAACCAGGAGGAGGGTCCTCACTTGCCGCCGACTCTCGTAGAACTAGGCCTTCTGAATCTGATAGCTGTCTCATTATCACTATGTCCAGAAGGGTAGAATTAACAGCTAAAGATGATAGATAAGTCTGCCACTATCCTTCATGCACCTCCAAATGCATCATAGAGAATAAAGTCATGAGCTCCCACTCACCTCTAGCCTCTTGTACTGCCTGCATCTGAGTATTCTTGCTCAGTGCATCCGCTACTGCATTACCTTTACCTGGCATATAGGTAAACTCAAAATCGAAGGACTATAGGTACTCGACCCACCTTATCTGACTCAGATTCTGGTCAAATAGATTAAAGATATAACTGAGGCTTTTGTGGTTGGTGAAAACCAAAAAATGCTCTACCAATAGATAATGTATCCAACAGTGAAACAAATGCAAAACTACTACCAACTCGAGATCATGTATCAGGTAATTCCTCTCATGTGGCCTCAACTACTGAGACCCGCACACAACAACTCGATCACCTTGCATCAAAACTGATCCCAGTCCAATCCCTAATGCATCACAGTATACTGTATAGCTTCTTCCCTGCTCTGGGAGTATCAGGATTGGTGCTGATGTCAACATTCCCTTCAGGTCCTGAAAATCTGTCTCAGAAGCTTCCGACCAAACGAACTTCACAACCTTCTTAGTCATGACCATCAACGACACTTCTATGTAGGAGATGTTCTATATAATATGACTGTAGCATCCAGCCAGCCCTAAGAAACTCTGTATCTCAATAATGTTCCTAGGATTCTCTTAGGAAACTACTGCTCTAAACTTCTGAGGGTCCACTGCAACTCCTGCCTCTGAGATAATGTAACCTAGGAGGTGAATCTGGTCCATCCAAAAGTGGCACTTCGAGAGCATAGAATATAGCCAATGCTATCTCAGTGTACTCAATATGATCTCAAGATGGGTGGCATGGTCGTGTCGAGTGTGAGAGTACACCAAGATGTCGTCCACGAATAATACCACAAAAGAATCAAGATACAGATGGAACACACAATTCATCGGGGTCATGAAAACTGCTCGCACGTTCATGAGTCCGAACGGCATAACCAAGTACTCGTACAGACCATATTTGCTCCCAAAAGCTGTAAGCGGTATATCTGAAGGTCCCACACGTAGCTGATGATATCCTAATCTCAAGTCAATCTTCGAGAACACTCTTTCTCCATGAAGCTGATCAAAAAGATCATCAATCCTTGGAAAGGGATATGAGTTCATAACTGTCAACTGGTTCAACTTCTGATAATCCACGCAATGTCTGAGGGTACCATCCGCCTTCTTTGCAGAAAGGAACAGAGGACCCCAAGGAGAATTACTAGGTTAGATAAAGCCCTTTTCCTGTAACTCCTCTAACTGTCTCTTGAGCTCCATCAACTCAGGTGTAGCCATCTTATAAGGAGGAATGGACACTGGTGCTCCTCTTGGAACAAGCTCGATAGAGAAATCCACCTCCCGCACCGGATGTAGACCTAAAAAGTCGTCTGGGAAGACATCCCTGAAACGATCAACAACTGGAGTGAAATCCATCTTAAAAGTTCCCTAATCATCCAGATATATGCTCGCAATCTATGCTGTAACTCCACCTCACCCATGATGCTCTGGTCCAGCTCGAATTGCCTGAACATCCCATTCACCCTTGTATAGAAATTCTCCGCCCTCTGGTGACGTGAAACGCACCCTGCGATGATAGAAGTCTAAAAAGGCTCGAAAGGGAACCAACCAGTCCATCCAGTGAATGAGGTCATAGCCCGTCATATCTAGGATGTAGAGGTCATAAAGGAAGTGACACCCACCAACCTCAAGGGGGCACTCCTTGAACTGACGCACACCAGCCGTTCTAGTCCCCAACGGTGTGTCTAGCGTCATGACAACAGAAGATGAAGAAACATAGAGCCCAAGGCTCTCCACCACGGGCACAGATATGATACTATGTGTTGCTCCCATATCAAAAATCATAGAAGATAAGACAGAAGATACTAGAATAGTACCTCTGACTATCGAAGGTCCGGGATCCTGATCCTGCTGGGTCTGTTGCACTACATATGCCTGCCCAGTGCCACGGCCCTGTGACACAGCCTGGCAACCCTGAGCTGTCCCGCCCTTATGCCTCTGAGATCCTGGTGTCTGGCTCCCACAACCACGACCACCATCTTTTCCTGCACACCCTGACGTATTCCAGTTCCCTGACTGGTAAGAAGCCACTGGTCCTACTCCCGCATGCGGAGTCTACACAGAACCCCTCTCACTAGCCACTGGTGGATACGCCCTGCATAAGTGCTATAGATGGACCATCTTACTGCAAGCTCGACAATCCAATGGGTCTCGTGGACACTGCGGTATCATGTGCCCCTCTCTTCCACACTGGAAGCACCGGACCGGACCACCTGAAGAAGCTGTCTGCCTAGTACTTCCGCCCTAAAAGAAGTCTACCCGTCTGTTCCTCTTGTTAGCAGAAAAAGTACCAGTAACTGGTGCTGAACCTCGCTGGCCCACACCACTTGCTTCCCACAGGTTCCTCCCTATAGTCAACGCCTGATTCATGATCACATGTACAGTAGGAAACCAGAAGACATTCACCAGCACTCGGATGTCATACCGAAGACTATCCCCAAATCTTCTAGTTATTAGTGTCTCATCACCCACCAACACGGGTGCAAAGAACTGAGGCTCTGTAAAATGAATAGAATAGTCCATCACTGACATAGCGCCCTACTGAAGATCAATGAACTCTCAAGCTCTATCTGCCATTATCATCTCAGGAAATAAAAAGTCATAAAAGACTGCCTAAAAGTCTTCCCATGCCATGTCCCTATGATGCTCTAACTAGGTGGTAACATCCCACCACCTCTTAGCGGAATCACACAACATGTATGTCGCGAACTTGACCCTCTGCCCTGGAGGTGTATCAGGATGCTCGAAAATAGTCTTCATCGACCCCAGCCAAGACTCTACAGCTTGTGGTCCACCATCCCTTGAAAACATAGGTGGATGTTGCTGCTGAACGATACACGTCATCTCTTCCATAGATGTAGCAGCCTGCGGTGCTCCCTGAAATGTCTGCATAAATCGCATCAAACCTTCACAGAATTGTGCCTCCGTGCCTGTGTCCGGTATAACAGCTGGGGCCACATCTGGCTCTGCTGGAGGATCAAATGGTAGCCCATGTCCTACCATCTATGGAGTATAATCATCACCACTCTCCTGGCGAACAACTCGCGGTCGTCAAGGCGACATGACACTACAGGGTCAAAAGCACACCTCAGGTTCAATGTTATTATAGCTGAAATGAAGAAACCACAAAGGGAATAAGAGGAAGAAGCCATCTCAATGTTTTCAAATCAAACTACACGGTGTGTACATAGACTACATGGCGTGTACTTGACTTCCTTCCCCCAGCATGGGTTCTTCTGCACGGCTAAGCCACACGGATCCCGTTAAACAAAACTACATGGCATGTACTTTATATAAACGGTGTGTATGGTGTTATTTTCCAACTGCCCGTGTCTCCTGTGACATGTCGACTACTCGACATACAACGACATGGTGTGTCACACCCGTCACACGGCGTGTACAACACCCCGTTTCCTAGACACATGGTCTATCCTCAGACAAGACCACACGACATGTCCCATAGGTACACAACGTGTTCAAGGAGAGGTGACACTAGCCTTTGTTTGTTAGTTACACGTCCGAGTCCCTAGGTCACATTACATGGCATGTTTATCATTGACACAGTGTGTTATGTACAAGAGTTCACTGACATGTGTTGTGAGTTACACGTTTAGACTCTAGGTCACACTACATGGTGTGTCCATTCCGTACACGACATGTTTTACCCAAGCCTTTCCCTACCCTATGTCATCGCCCACATGGTTTGTGACACGAGAGGAGTCTACATGACGTATACTTTTTTGTACACTGCGTGTACAAAAAAAGTTCTTTTTTCTTCCTGAACTAAAGAGTATACACGACGTGTATGAAATACTACACGGCCTGTAAACTGGTTTTCTAGATAGTATGCCTTATACACTTCCCCAGAGCCCAGAAAACACTGAAAAACAACACCTAAGTGTCAAATTCCGACTGGTGAGGGCCCATACTTCCCACGAATTAAAGTTTGACATCTTATATGTGTTATAACTAATAAAAAGTCAATGATCCACCATATTCTGGTAAATGGGGGCCCATACTCTCGAAAAACAAATATTTGGTGTCTGTTCTGCAAACAAGATCATATATGAAATACCCTATCACATAGCAGGTATATATCATTCAGCTATCACAAAAACATGCTTTAGTAGCACAACAAGTATCAAAACAACATTCCAATTCTAATGCACCAACATGGAATGGAAACTATGCATGGCATGTGATATGTATCATGTGACTATATGATGCATGAGACGACATAACCTCATCTCATCGGGTTGAAACTAAATAGAACCCACATATAAAATACAAACAACATAATCCAAGTGCATCACCCAATGGTGAAAACATATCAACAATAAAATTGGAAAAATCCATAAAATTGCAATACATGGTAGACTGGATTTTCCCTGTACGCAGGTTAGCTACCCCCGGGCACATCTTATTACCAACTACCATTCGTCTTATCCTTGACTACGGCTCTAAATAATATGTCAAAGAAAAGAAAACCCTCTAATACCACTTTGTAACATCCCGACTCCTGGTGCCACTCAACGGGTGCCCTGAACCCAGTTCACCACGTGAACTCAAGCGCATTTTCCCAAACGCCAGAGGCTACCGACTAGTAGCGAGGGCCCATGTCTGATAGTGAGTAAATTGTTCCCTCATTAGTCAATGTGTAGCACAGCGGAATGAAATAAAACATACAACAAACGGCGGAAGCAGTATAACATACACAACTGAAATAAACAACTCGAGAGGATATAACCAACAGTATATTGATGATAATGCTACATGTCACATGTTATAAGAAAATAGCCAGAACATGTTATACTTCAATACAGTACAACCAAACTTAGAGTACAACAAAACAAAGAAAAATAGATGGCAGTGGCATCACGAGCCTAGGCTCGGTCCCATGCCCTCCTACTCCTCATCAACAGTCAAGTACCTGTATAGGGACTCTTGCCCCTATCCACACCTACATCAACACAATCTGTATGGGCCGAAAAGAATGACCCAAATAGGGTGTGCGAAATAAATTCCCAGTGGGCACCCACCAAAGGCCCGTGCCCAACTATTTGTGAACATGCAGCAAGTGTGCAGTAATGAAATGAAAATAACCAAGCAGTACTCAAAAGTAACTAAATTTCCAGTTATATTTCCATTTAATTATTCATTTATTCCATTTAATTTAGTATCATTTCGTGCTCAACAGCACCAGGCCCTATGGCCAACCAGTATCATGCCCTCAGGCTAATATAGTGAACCACGCCCTCAGGCTATACAGAATCCAACCCGTAGGTACTACCCTCAGGCGTAACAGAAATTTCCCTTAGCCATATGATGTTTCTCCCTCAGGCAAAGAATTCAAGCCCTCAGGCAGGAAAGGTTGCCCTCAAGAGAAATAACGATAGTCCTCGGGATAAAATAGTCACGCCCTCAGGCTAATAACAACAACGCCCTCAGGCTAAACAGGTAACCAGGCCATTCCCAACATATCAAAATGCAGTAAAAATGAAATCCCTCTCAAGTCAATTCTTTAATTATTATATTAATGACATATCGTCGGGTATCCTGGCCAAATGGCTAAACAGGGGAATACACCCAGGGGGTCATTCCGGATCCAAGCAATTATCCCAACCAGAATTTTATTATCACAATTAAATCACCTATGAAATTATAGGCATTGAATATCGCAATGACATCAGCCACACGACACCCTAACAAGGGTACGTGGCACGAAAATGCACAAAAACGCACGTCAGTTGGAAAACTAACACAAAGCCAACTACATAATACTCCAACAGAAGTTATACCCGAATGCCGACTCAAGAAATGCCCAAGAACGGCGTAGATCTGATTAAGAACAAAACCCATTCAAGCATAGATAACTTACGTTAGGAGAAGAATTGGTCATAATGGTACCAGGAGAGGATAGGGCTTACCCGTGCGGTTCCAATTAGATCGTCTAAAGCCGAATCAGATTCCATATGAACACCTAGATGATCTTCAAAAGTCTGACCTCCTCCTTTGGCTCCAAATCAGCTCAAGTGTCTCCTATGCCAAATGAGGAGGCTACTGCCTGTTTTAAGCCGAAAAACAAAGTACATGGCGTGTACTTCTGAGTACAGGACGTGTACTTCATTAATTTAACTGTTCATTTGGCGGAACGACCACACTATTCATCCGTCGACATGAGAACACGACATGTACTCCCAAGTACACGGCTTGTATTGTCGCCCAGCTGGCGGGGACTCCACCACCTTACTGTTTAAGCCTACCAACTGACTACAGACGTTTAAGGTACCACTACACAATGTGTAGTCGGTTACTACACCCCTTTTCACTGACATGGCTACACACCCTATGTACTCATCCCTATATAGCCAGAATTACACGACGTGTAGAAAATTACATGGCGTGTAGTTCCAAAATTTAGGATTTTTCCCCATTTCCCATATTTTCCCAAAAACACATTAGGTAAAGGGAAAAGAAAAAACTCATACTCAAAATAAGAATTGGGGTTTTACAAATTAGTTTGTAAATGAAAACACCCTTGATAGGAAATGGGTACGATATTCACTACACTTAGTTTTTCAAGGAAAATTGTGGTGATATTTCGGCAACATAACAACATATAATGTCATAATGTGAGGTGATGAGAGTGATGGGATATATCTGCATTTGGAAAATATTTTTTTTAATTGGGACCATGAAATAAATCTCATAAAATTAGGAATTAAGAGTTGAATCTCAGAGATAATAAATTAACATTAATTAAGAGGGGAATGAGAGAATTCATTAAATTGTGAGTGTGACTCCATATGATTGGGAGGGGTTTATGGAGAGTGTGGACGAACCAAGGCTACTTTAGAGAGAGTAGGAAAGTGAAAATATGTGCTTCAAATATTTTCTTAGAAGATAAATGGGGTCATGGGTTCGATTATATAGGAAAATAATGTTGGTTTATTTAATATTTCTCAAACATGGGTTTGGGAAAATCGAGAAAAATATAACCAACACAAACAAAACAAACCATGGTTTTTTTATCATAGAATCTTCCCAAGGAGTTCTTATACATTATTTTATTTTTCCAAGGTCCAAACATAAGAATATAATACTTTTGGTTATATATATGTGAGTCATACTCTTAAAGTAATTATTTTAAAACCATAATATATATTGATGGTTTAGGCTAATTCATTTAATATTTTATATAATGTTTCCAATAATCAAAAAATATCATAATATAAAAGGGAAAAAATATAATTGTTTTTTCCATTTATAGTATTTTTTACATCACTTTTGGGTCATTATGTATTCATATGACAAAAGAAATATTTAAATGGTATTTAATTTGAATCTAAAAATTCATTTGTCTTGGAAAATTATGAAAAATTCACCACAGAATAATTTATAAATTCATATTCCAATGTAAATATTCATTATTCAAATAATTTTATAAATATTTTCATATTCAATTTTAATATAATAATTTACATTTATAGATAAATAATGGGGGGTTTTGATAGAAATAGTTTTTGAACCCTTGTAAACATTACATTTTAACTCATAAAAATTAAATGATAATTAATATTTAATTAATATTATTTAATAATACTAATTTTAAAAAATATCATTTCTTAAAAAAATAAATTTATTCAACAAAATAAATTTATTCATTAAATTTTATCATTATTAAAAAATACAATTTTTTTATTGAATACATATCTTAATCATTTATAAAGTAACAACAAAAAAATAATAATATATTCATTATTATATAAACTATATATATTAATTTTACTAGGTTCATGATTAAAATTATTTTTATACACATTTAAATTACTTTAGTGTATGGAGCATTATTTTGAGACATTCATTGGGAAGTTTTGGATACATGGTTTGGGTTGTGACCTTGATGAGCATGAATATCTCTCATAAATGGTTCCTCTAGTGATAATGATATTAGATATCAATTTGTGATTTATTATTGGAAATCGAATGTGATATTATATCCCTTTAAAGCACATATAAATGAGATTCATAGGGTATTATCCTACTATTTGAGGCCATAAATTCAATTGTGTGATTCAATTACATTTGTTAATCCATGTATTTATTCTAATCATGTGTTCATTTTATTACTACAATATTATTATTGATAATGATGAATACATGTATTTCATGTTATATATTATATATTATAACCAATGTAGTGCATGTGTTTTCTATAGCCATATTACATCATAAAACATTTAATTAAAGCACATGGGAAATGTTATATATAATTGTCTGGTTCATTAGATTGATGATCATATTTTATATGGAATATGAACATCCTAATAGTGTGATTCATATATGGGTTAATATATTCTCAATATTTTCAGAACTCTACAATTAGTATCTCCCAAAAATCATGTCTATTCAAAAGGGATAAATGAATGAAATTAACCAATATATGGTATGGTGACAAATAGTGACTCAACCCATATTCAATTTTAATTTTTCAATAAAATATGGAATAATAATTACATTAATTTAAATTATGGAAATTGTTTTTAGAATAAAAATATTTGGTTTTTGGATTAAAATATTAATTATACCATTATAAAGGAAAAATAAATTTATCTATAATAGTAGAGGAAACCCTTAAAACATCGAGGGGGGTTCAACAGTCTCAGTATAGTGGAGTTCATGGGGCCTAACACAACATGATTCTTTATTCACATATCCATCATTTATGTATATTTATATGGATTTAAAGGGTTGGATTTTTTTATTATTGTTTTAGATGAAATGTTGTTGCGTCTATGACAATAAGAGTCCCACACATTACATGGAGGATAATTTGGACTAGTTTCCATTTGATGAAGTGTCAAGGTGATGTTATATCCTAAGAATATTTATTATTATTGATTTTTTGGGAAAACTAAATTTATCGCATTGATGAGGATACTAGTATTAGAGAATTGAGATCTGTGGCCTATAAATGATCATGATTAATGGCTGTCATTTCATACGTAGTTGAGGGAGTTATGACTAGTTTTAGAAGATGACTAACAAGAGAGATTCGCAGACAAAGTTGAATAAATATGAGGAGGATTTTGATGTTTAGAAATCATTTTGTTGTTCAATAATTATTATTTATTATTCATTTTCACAAGCATATGTATGTTTAAAGTATACAATATCTATTTTGTGATGGTGTAGTTTTCATTGGGACATTTCACGGATGCTAAAAGGATTTTAGATTAATATTTTTTTTCAGGTTCCAGGTATAAAATGTTCTGCATTCCTATTTTTATGGTTGTATTTAAGGAAGACAATATAAATACTCCTGAATTTTATGAAAATTATGAGGTGAGTTTAAACAACTATCATCTTATATATGCTTTATTTCTCGGCTTTTAAGCTATGTAATCGTTAATCATTTATATGTGTGAAATTTTAAAACAAATAATTGGATCATGGTTTTTTTTTTCAAATCCATGATTCCGCATGTTTTATGGGAATTTAAAAATTACTAAAATATAATTAATTAATATTTATTAGTTTTTATTCATTAATTAATAATACTAATTAATTTTTATTAAGGATTAATAAATAATTAGTATTTCATAATTTTTAAATATTAATTAGTTTCTAGTTATTAATAATATATAATTAATAACTAATTAGTAAATAGTTAAAGATTTTATTTTTCATTAAGTAATTTATAATTATAAATGATCAAGTTTATATAAATTTATAACTACAAACCATTCAAGACATCTTGTATCTCAGTTTTAATAAATCTATAACTATTTTTTATTTAATAGATATTAATTATTTGTTTCAATTAATAATTATTAATTATTTATAATTTAAATCTACTTATTAAATAATTACTAATTATAAAATATTATTATTGATTAAAATAAATAATTAAATTATAAATTTTATTAATTTTTTTATATTATTCACTGACGATATGTTTTCTTAGTGATTTCAATGTTATGGTTGTGCTATTTAATCAATACTATGCCGACTAATTTTTGATGATAAACATTGTTTATTATCAGTTTATTGATCAATATAAGTTACATTTTTATCCTAATGTATAAGGAATCAATCATGGGTTGTAGTGGAGTCAATGAATATTAGAATGCGATTGACTTAGTGATTCAGGAAGAAAGACCGATTATACACTAAATGCTCATTGTGTTTAGGGAAATATGGTTCCACCTGTGAAAAAATACTATATTAGAAGTGTCTTCTCTTATACCCCTGTCTATTCTATGAATAAAATAATCACTATGAATATATCATTAGGGTTAATTTTTGTGTACCCAAAAATTCATGATCATATAATTGTAGAATACAAGCACCCACTTCATACAAGACTTTTTTAGTGGAATTTTATTTTCCCTTAATGATTGAATAGCATCAATGCTGACTCATTAAAAATTAAGGCTTTTGTGTATGGTGACTCAATTTAATTAAATAAATTATTTCAATATTATCATTGCATCAAATGATCATAAACCAAGAGTGAGGGGAAATAAGAAACAAACCATAATATAGTACATAATATTGAGTGTAACCCTTGATATAATTGTACTTCATTGCTGATGATCCAGAAAGAATGTAGTTTTAATAATTAGATCACCAAATATATATAAAACAAAACAAAATTAAAATTAGATACATCAAATCAAAATACATATTACAAAAAATATATAAAATTAAAACTAAAAACCATTTACATTTTATGGAAAATATTCTGATTATTCAACATGATTTCTTCATCATACATACTCATCCTTAAAGCCAATGATTTTTAAAAAAAATTTGGGTTGAGAAGAAAAGGCTCAGAAAGGGAAATAAGATAAAGAAATACTTTAGTCAATTATATATGATAAAACCCATAAACTATATAATTTTATCAAATAATTCATTAAATATTTAATATAATTAATACGCAATTGTTTAATCACTTTTTTTCTCTATGAAACTCTTTAAAACCCATATTAATAAAAATGAAACACTTTAAGGAATTTTTTAGCTTTATATTCATAAATAATATTTGCTTGTGTCTGATATAACTATATGCTAGTTAAATACATAGTATAATCCAATCAAGACAACTCCATTATTCATTACATTGAATTAAAATGAAATTAATAAATTCATTGTATATCTATATCTATCTCAGAAGTCATTATTGTTTTATAGGAAAAAATTATTATTTTAGCATTATAGAGATCACCCTTCAACATCTATAATTCTCGTGTTCCATATCATGAAAAAAGATATTTCAATATTCATTATTTAATTCATGAAAATTTCTTTGAACACACCTGAAAAACACTTATTAATATAAACATACTCCATTCATTTAAAACCCCCTTCAGTAAGAAACAAAAAAAACAAAAAAAAACAAAATTAAAATGGTTTCCTTTGAGAACCAATTATTCTTTTATGATATCCCTGTAATTAATATCTTTCATGGTGGAGGTAAATATTATCCTATGATGTATTTTAATATATAATATTCAATTTATATTTTGTAATTAAATTTATAAAGGACATTATATAATATGAAAAAATATTCTTCATGAAGCCCTCTAATATAAATTCAATAGAGTAATAAAATATCCAGTATCATTCATTTTATTCCTTATAATTATATCAATAATTGACATTATTATTAATCAAATTGTGGAAATATATTTAGAATAAACATCTTTAAAACATTAAAAAAATATGTTTTAAGTAAAAGTGTCCCTTATAGTGATTCCAAATTGTCACAAACATTCATTAACATCATGAAAACGAAAAATAATATAATTATTTGTTTAATGAACAAAAAATATGGGATATGAACCTATTCATCTACCCCCATAGGTCACAATTAATAATTATGTTTTGTTCCTAGTGCACCATGAGCATTTACCCCTTGGGGTCAGTTATCGGTTAAATGAATGATCTAGAATGCCAAATTTTTTTATTTTATGGTGCTTTGTCCTAACTTACAAGAACACATGAAATCTTCTTAGTGTGGAACCCATCCAGACACAACCCCATGAGAAGCATTCTAAAATTTTGAGTAATAATTAGATTCGATCTTGAAAATGACAGTGCCCATAGTTGGCATGTATACTAACAATTATCAATTGATGTATCAATTTTCCAAGGCTATTTTGATCTCCCCCCAACTGAAACATAGTCTTTTTATATTCCAGGTCATAAAAATATGGATTGAATCTAAAAATATATTTTGGTATAATCTTTGATACTATTTTTTGACACATCCATGATAGTCTACGTACATGGTCACATAACCCCATGGGTCTCCTATAATAACATGCTTTTCTTCTAGCAACACCATATGCTATTACACATTATGGTCACTGATAAGAGGAATTTCGATATACATATATATATGGGTGTATTCGATACATTTCCAATGGATTTTATTATGAATTATTTTAATTTCATTGGTTTTCTTGGTTATTTTATGAAATATGAACTCAATTATCAAAAGAGGTGACGTGGTTATTTCATAAAATTCAATCATTACAAAATATTAAACCTATTGATGATATGAATTAATTTAGAATAGTATCACTGTAGACAAAAGGCATGCCCCTAAAACTAATACATAATATGGTTCTCATACTGAGGTAGTGAATTTGGAATACTATATTTTTTATTTGGATAAATTATATTTGATATCCTTGACTATTGTAAAACTTATTAATGATTTATATATTCCATCATTGTTGGAGATTACAACATTTTTGGATAGAAGGAGTATATTCAGTATTATATAAGGAATAAGAATGAATGAATGTAATAAGAAGGTTTTATGAAAATTAAGGGTGTTATAATGTTTTAATAGAATTCATGATAAAGTGTTTCAAATGTTGTTATGTGGATAAAAAGATATTCTTTG
Source organism: Viscum album (assembly GCA_963277665.1). Taxonomy (NCBI): domain Eukaryota; kingdom Viridiplantae; phylum Streptophyta; class Magnoliopsida; order Santalales; family Viscaceae; genus Viscum; species Viscum album. The sequence goes on from OY728134.1 coordinate 168,931,790, forward strand.
TTATTTCCATCCATACTAATTTTGTACTATGATTTTGGAAAAAAGTTATTTGGATAAGTATAAGGGATTGAATAGATTAAGTTTGAAATTTGATACCATTAGTATAGTTAAATAATTTCATGAGATTATTTATGGATTGTTATAAAAAGTACAATCCGAAGGTTGAACGTCAACATGTCACATTCAGAAAGGCTAAGAGACAGGAACCCGCAACCGAAGGGTGAAAAGTGTGCATCACCTACCACATAACCACGTGATGTACTGGATTGTATAATGTAGTTTTTAATGGTCGGATAGATGAATTATAAACTAATTTTTTGGAACCCTATAAGATTTGGATAAATATAATATTTTTATGTAATGTTATCTTTTAGAGTGAAAGATGCATTTTTGGTGGAAAATAATTAAATTAAGGAAGTATACATGTCAAGTATATAATTGTTCACTTATTTTATAAGGAAATTAATTCATAAACATTAGGTATGAGATCATAAAACTAGAAATTTGTTATTCTAATACATTATGTTTTGATGAGCCAATAATAATTTAAATCTTCTAAGAATGTTGGATTTGAGGCCCTAAATTTTACACTTATTTGTGATTGATGACCAAAATCACTCCCTAAAAAAATTTACATTTTCCCTCAAATTATGTGTCTCTAATTTCCAACAACGTTCTTCTAATAGAGATCATAATTTGGGGGTGGCTTTTTCATTTTCCATTCCCTATTATTTAGACTAAATTTTATTAACCTAACTTCCAATGTGGGTTTTCCAGAAACGTATCTTTATATTTTTAACCTTTTATTATTGAAAGAAAATTTCAAATTGTGAGGATGGAATTTATTAAAGGAGGTGATAACCCAACACCCCATGATTTCATAGTACGTAATTTCTTCAATGTAATTCAATAACTTGTGCTACATACAACATCGAGTTCAAACTTACCATGACATACAAAACTAGTATTTCAAAAGAGGTTATGAATAGTATTAACTGAATATTGAACTTAATATATTCTATATAATTTTAACATCCATATTATTTCTTTCTTAGACATTATATAAGAAAAAATAAATTTTTCAGATAAATAGGTATTTTTCTAATAAAATTTGCAGTTTTTCCACCTTTTAATAAAAAACCCTTTTTAAATCCAATATTTTACACAATTATATATTCATTTTGAAAAAATAAAATTAATATTTATACTCAGGAATTAAAAATGTACATTGAATGAAATTTTGGTATTTTTCTGACAATATTCATTTTTTAATGAATAGTGAGAAGTACTGTATTTTAACACAAAACTCCTTATAATCTAATTAAAATATATGGTTATATTACCTTTGCAATCGGTTTTGAAGTTTAATTATATTATATTTTTACAATCTAATCCAATTTTGGTGATTGGATGTAATTTCCCTTTATAATTGAACATAAACAAGTGTGAATCTTTTGATTGTTATTATTTCTTAAAAACACTTTTCTTTTTTTGATAAGAGGACTTAATTTTAAATTAATAAATGCAACTTATATGTTTTTAATTTGGTAATATGTACTTCATTGTTGAATTTAGAGAGTCAAAATTACCTTATGGAGAATTTTTGGTATTTTTCTAAAAACATTCAATCTTTTATGAATAGTAAAAAACACTTCGATATTCTATAAAACTGACTTTTTATTTATGTAAATATTTATTTTATAATATTTTATTTTAGGTTAAAATAGATAAATAATTCTTATAAAAGTTCAATTGAATTCATTTGAGTCATTTTATAATATGATACGATATATAACTTTTTATTAAACTTTTTATAGTCTTTTACCCACCTTCTAGGAGCATTTGAAAATTTGTATAAAACAAAATTTTACCTCATCTGTGAGTTTAATTTAAAAAATTCAATAGACATGGTTAATATCAATATGTAACATGTTATTCAATAATATGAAAACAATTTTTAGTGAATAGTATCTTTTTAATTTTATTTACCACAATTTAATGTAAATAAGGTAATTGAGGGTATCCAAGATATTATAAGTAACCATACACATGTCATAATTCTATTGGATAAGATTATTTAGTCAAAAATAAATCATATGAATAAAATACAATCCTTTTGGTCCACTTGGATTAGATTAGGACATTTATTATTATTTTATTAAATGATTTGTTAAAAGTGTTAAATTTAATGTTTATTACCTAAACAATTTTTAATATAAGGTTATACATAACATAAATTCGTATATAAATATTAATTAAAATATTAAAATATTTCCTATATAATTATATTTTATTTATATATTTTATAAATTAAATAATATAATTTATTTATGAAAATATGTCGATGCAGAAATTACCTTATTAATGAGATATTAAAATAAATGATATTTTAAAAAATCCAAATAAATTTAAATTGATGCTTCTGATGAATTCAATAAAATGTTAAAATGACATGATAGTATTGGTTAGATAATTTTGTTGAAGTGATAAGGTTCTTATGACTTTTACAAAAACCAGACACCAAATAGTGTCAAAATTGACATAAATTAAATTTTAAAACAAATACTATATTATTTGTTGATATAATATTCCTAAAAATCTATGTTTCAAAAAAAGGGCATAAATAATAATATATATTTCATTAATGAACCACTTGAGGTTATGTTTGATTTTTTGTGCATGTTTATAAATTATACAGTGCAAGAATACAGGAGAACATTATAAAAGTTAAACTATTTAACATAGAGTTAAATCTAAAAGATAAGGTTAAAATGGTATCCTACACATGTCTAAAACATATTTATTGAGATTTCTCATCCCATAACCATATAATACTCTAAATAAATTCATTTTTAGAAATTATAAAACGAAAATGATTGTATAAATAATTAATATTTTAAACTTTTCTTAATGTGACCCACACCACTCTTATAAATGGTCACTTCACCATCCCTCATATTCATACCTCCAAATCTATTTTGCTCGACCAACACCTTCCCAAATACCCTCTCAAATATAGTTAATTCATCATAGTGTCCTTACTTTGGTAAAAAGCCAACCTATGGAGCCCTTTTGATCAAATCAAAAGGAAGAACTCGTAGAATAGGTAAATATTTCATCACCTCTTTCAAGTTCTTTTCATCTTCCACTTATTCTTTCATTGTTGGTCACAATCTAAAATAATAAGTCCAGAATATTCTATATACTGTGATTTTATTATAAAAATTGTACCACCATATTCATTATTATATCCATCATATGAAAGACAATGTCACCATACGAGCATACGTACGGCATACCATCTCCATATAGTGGTGTAGTTGTTGTTATTTTTTGATGGGTATAATAATGATGTATAATTGTGGTTAATAACTAATATAACATGTTAATTATTCTTTATATATGATATACCATCTATTTAAATAGGGTTTTAATATTAGAAGAATGATATTCTAGCTCGTGCCTATGTACAGATTACCATCTCCACGAACGTGTTGTGATTAATGTCCCCATCGTAACCATTCAAAAATAATTTTTATTAGATGATTAAAAATAATGTTTAATAACATAAGATCATTCATAAATTGAATCAGATACATCCTTTTAGTAAACAACTTGACTTATGTAAAAAACATATAATGGAAAACAAATCAGTTAACACCTAAAATGATTATAATACTTAAATATTATTAGAAAAGAAATATTAGAAGAACATATATGATATCATATTTATGTATATGGTTATTGTGTAATTAAAATACAATTATTTATCTAGTATACAAGAGTTTAATATACCCTCGACTAAGGAAATGTACAATGTAATGGATAACTTTTACAATCTCTATATTATATGTGGGTGTTTATACATGTGTTTCTACTGTGACCTCTTTATCATCCACATATATGCCACTTAAAATGTATTTATAAACATTTTTACTCTTAACTATACAATTGGTTAAATTAATTTATACCCTTTTTTGATTTTTATAAAAAAAATTGAACGGGATCTTTCTGTCGTTTTCCAAACAAGGTTCCTTATGACCTTTTCGACAAAATTAAAGTAATAATGTGTTTTTTAACTTATACGGCAGGTGCGGCTATTTTCATCCCTTATAACATCATTGAATCATCCCTTACAATCTTATAAAAATATTTTCAAAAATTAATTTTTTATAATTATGTGACTTGTAAATGATTTCAAAATAGAATGTTGTATTTTGTTCCAATAGTTTTCATTTCATCTATGTCAATATCCTTTGATGGATTTTAAATTTTTTTGAAGTTGAATTATTATGGCAACAATATTCCATATTTTTTTAAGGTTTTGTGATATGTTTGACTATTTATATGATATTTTTATACCATTATTAATTTATGGTTAAATTATCGGCATTTCGTATGATAGTTTTAATATGATTGCTTACGTTATGTTTCATCATATTCAAATAAGGAATGTATTGGACAGAGTAAGTGACAGGTAGAGATCGTTATATCTCTTCGATGCATTGGTATGTCTCATGATACAATTAGAAATTGAATTGTCTAAAGACTTTCCCGATTTGATATATGGTTTAGGCCAAGGCCTTATTCCTTTTTAGATGTCTTGGCTGAGGCCTTCACAAAATGTTTTAGAATTTCATGAATTATATATTTTCTCATTATGAAAATATTATTAATGGTTCATGGGGCTATTCCACTAGTAGAATACCCATGATTATGTTTTATTATGGAATTATTTTTCTCATATCATATTTCTACCATGAAGTTTTCATGTTTATTATTTTCAAATGCATGTTTTTTCAATTATTCACTTTGCATATTATTTATGTCATCTTCCATGAAATTATTTACCCTTACCAATCATCTGAGATTTGTTTAGTTAATAAGGTTTTAGTATAACTTTTCCGTTTCTTCATGTTTTGAAAATCACAAAAACCTTATCCTATGGGAAATTTCATTTACCCTATTTTTTTAATTGATAAGGAAAATTTTCCTTCCTGAAGGTAAAATTATCCTTACCATGTTTTTCATTTTTCATATCATGTATAAGTATAAAATTTGGATTCATTCAAAAACCTCGGATTCCTATAAAAACTTTGATATAGTGCATTATATTTTCACAATCTGAATTCAGACTCTGATCTTTCTATTTTTGGATGCTGAATTCAAATGAATTCAGACTCTAAACATTCTATGTTCATACATAGAATTTTAATGAATTCAGACTCGAAACATTGTATGTTTCGACTAAAAATTAAAATGAATTCAAACTCTGAACATTGTATGTTCAGTCTCCTAATTCTAATGAATTCAGACTCTAAACTTTTTAACTTCATACTCTGAATTCTAATGATTTCTGATTTAGAATTTCCAGTAAATTAAGACACTGCAATACTATATAATTCATGTTCTGAATTATTTTGATGATAGATTTTAAATATCCATGTATTATAGACACCGAATGGATTTTGTATTGTCTCCAAACTTTTATTTTTTTTCATACACTCTGATAAATGAATTTATTTAAGAACCCATTTTTTTCTTAATCGTGTTTTGGTTATAAAATGATGTCATGCATTTAGTTGCTAACCAACCATTGATTGAGTGACATGTGTACAGTTCCCTCCAAAATTAAAGGAAGAAAATGCACATTATAGGAGGTAAAAACCATTGAATATGTGCCTATAAATAGTAGCTCATTTGGAAGATATCATAACATTGATGAACTATTCTATGACTATAGAGATTATATGATGCTGATGTGATTTCCAGAGAGAGACTTTCATGATTTTTTCATACTGAACATCTTGTTCAGAATTGCTTCATGTGACTCCAAATTATACTGAGTACATTCAAGGGATTCTAGGGATAGGAATATAGAGGTGTCGACTACCTTGAAGTTCGATGGTTTGCATGGATAACCAAAAATATTCTGATCATTGTATAGATTGTTTACCCTAGTGGGGGTAAAGACAGACATTCTTGAAATTATTAATCATGGGGTATTTATCCATGGTAGTTGGATACCCATATCTTTGGGTTAAAAGATTTAATACTTGTCACTTTTATTGTTTTAATTTTTCCGCTTCATTTTGGTTATTGAGGAAAGTATAAATATCATATACTTTATGATAGTTATATACTCTGATTTGAAATATTCTATACACTTTAATGTAGAATCTTTGTTTTGTAAATATTTCTTAAGATTCATTTCCAAAACCACATTTCCAGAATAAAGCATGTTTGTAGAACTAAGAGGTTTTGTGAATTTACCTTGTTTAACTTTATTGAGAAATACCATCATTAAAAGTTCCAAATGAATATTTTAAAGTATAAAATTCATCAACCACTCTTGTATATTGAGCATATACATCATTATACTAATACTAAAATCGGTATAATTTAAATCCTACAATTGGTATCATGGGACAATTTCATACTCTTTACAACCTAACAAGCTCACCCAATTCATATGTTTTATTTTCCCTAGATTTCCAAGAATTGATTATGATTGATATGAATTGTTATGCTAAATGGGAATAATGGGGTTCTTAGTGAACTATCTTTGATATATTTTATGTTTAAAATTTTAATGTGAAGTACATGTATGAATTCTATTTCCAAGACTTCTAAACTGGTAGGACATTCGAGACATGATATTCTTTTATCATTCCAATATATTAAAATAATGCACAGACTCTGCGTAAATGGGGTCAGATCATTACAGTTGGATTCAGGGGAAGTTATTAATATCATTGGAAACTAGATTTAGATAAACTCATATTAGGAAACATTACCCTAATACAGACACTGGGGATTAGTATATAAGATCATCCAAAAGTTTTGGTAATTTATATTTTATGGGGGTTTTCCAAGAAATACATCGAAGTCTAGATACGACCAGCTAGAGGTTGTTGTGGATCATATATAACTAAGAGTGAAAACACTATCAAGGAGTTTCAGGATTGACCTTAGGTATCCTGGTACACAATAATGTGCCTTACAACACTCTTGGTTATGACACTGTCGGGGGATATTATTAGGATAATTCACCATTTATTTATAACCAATTATCAAGGATATATGAGTAAATATTTGAGCAACTAAACCATTTTTATGATTATGAGAATAGTTTTGGTAAAATATTCAATTAATTTTGATAAATTTTCTACTTTTTTGATTATACAGTATTATATGATCTTACATAGTGTGTCTTGTTATTTAGAAATAGCACCCGGTAGAAGGAATGAGAACTCCTCCAATATACATGATACAATGGGTAAGAAGGTTCATATCTTACTATAGTCGTAATCCATCATTTATAAGGTATATATTCTCCCAAATATTCAAATAATATGAAGAAAAAATATAATGTGTTAATAAGATGTGTGAAGAATCCTATATGACCTATGGGTTTTAAGGGAAGCAATATAATAAAGTGATTTTATAGAAAAATATGGATAAAAGGAAGAGCGGAAAGATGGATTTTCCTATATGTGATAAATGTGGAAAGAATCACCTTGGTAAATTCTTGATGGAAATTATAGTTTGTTATAAGTGTGAAGAAAAAGGTCACCATGTACAAGATTACAAGGATAATAAAGTTTTAAACATACAATGATTCATCTGTGAGGAGTTTGGACACTACACAAATCAATGTCCAAATCATTAGAGTATACCCCAAATGCTTCTATTGGATAATAATAAAGTTATGATACTACCGATGATGAAGAGGAATGATTAGATTTCTTTTTTTGATATTAAATTATTATATGATTTTTGTATTGTATTAATGATGTACATGTTATTAGAATTATATAGTATATAAGTATTTTACTACAGTATTATTTCTTTAAGGAAATCAGATTATGTGGAACCAAGAAATATTACTAAATAACTATTTAAATATTTTTTGGAAAATATATGGTTGAGAGAATGATAAACTATAATATGATTATGATAATACGGTCGGGATTTTGGAATTATATATGATTGACTTGGATAAATTATATTGGATATTATTTAATTCCTTGAAACTGGTTAATGCTTTATATATTCCATCATTGTGGGAGTTTACAGTATTTTTGTACAGAAGGAGTATATCAAGTATTCTATATGGAATGATGGAGAATGAATGTAATCAATATGGTTTTATGGTAATTCAGGGTGATATGGTGTTATGAATGAATACATTATTAATGTTTTTACATTTTATTAGTGGGAAAAAGGATCTTCACTATGTTTACATTCCTTATAAATTTTGGAATATGAGTTTGTACATAATTATTTATGTTCAGTCTAATGGATGGAATCAATTATGTTTTACATTGGATACTATTGTTACGGTAAATTTGTTTCCTGAGATTTTTTTTTATTTTCATAATAATGACAACCCGGATGTTGGGAGACAACCCGTCACGTTCTGCAAGGCTGTGAGACAGGAACTCGCAACCGAAGGGCGTCAAGGGTGAATCACCTTCCACTAGCCCACGTGATGTACTGGATTGTATAATGTAAATTTTATATAGGTGAATTATAAATTCATTTTTTGGAATGCTAAACGATTGGGATAAATAGAATATTATTAAGTTGTGTTATATTTTAGATCTAGAGATGAGTTTGTGGTAGAAATTATTTGATGGATGGAACTCTAATTGTCAAGTATATAATGTTTTCTTTTATTATATGAGGAAATTAAATCTTAAATGTTTGGTAAGGGGTCTTAAAAAATGCGTTATACTAATACCTTAGGTTTTGCTGAACCAATGCTATTTTAAATCGTCTTAGATTGATGGTATTGAGGCCATAAATTTTATAGTTGTTATTGATTGATGACCTCAGTCACCCCCTAAAGTTTTTTAATTTTTTTCCTCCAATTATGTGTCTCTAAATTCCAACAATGTTCTCCTAATCGAGATCATAATTTGGTGGTAACATTTTCGTTTTTATTTCCTTCTAATTAAGAATAAATTTTATTTACCCAATTTTTTATGTGGGTTTTCTAAAAATGTAGTTTTATATTTATAATATTTTATTTTTGAGGAAAAATTTCAAATTACGAGGATGAAATTTATTAAATTGGTGGAGAATGTAACACCTCGAGATTTCATAGTACATTATATTTTCAATGTAATTCAATACCTTATGATACCTGCAACATAGAGATCAAACACACCAAAACTTACCAAACAAGTAGTTCAAAAACTTATATGAATAATATTATATTAATTTTCAATTTTATATATTATATATAATATCTTCGTCCATATTATGTGTTTTTAAGACATAATATAAGAAAAAATATAAGTTTTTAGATTAAAAAATTATTTTTCAAAAAAACTATATTTTACCACCTTTGAATGGAGATCCCTTTTTAAATATAATATATGACACATTTATATATTCAATATGAGAAAGTAGTATTATTCATTAAAATATAGATATCAAAATAAATTGGCTGAAATTTTGGTATTTTTTTATAATGATAATTTTTTAATGAAAAGTGAGAAAAACTGTAATTTAATCCAAAACTGCCTTTTAATATAGATTATTTATATAGATAGATTAAAATTTTAATTTTATTTGAAATATAATTAGATTAATGTTTTACAATTTTATCCAATGTTGGTCATTGGATGTTTTTCACTTTGAAATTGAACATAATAATGGTTCAATATTATTATAGTTATTATCTATTAAAAACACGCTTCTTGTTTTGACAAGGGGAATTAATTATAGTTTATTAAATGAAACTTATATGTTTTTAATTTGAAAAAATATAATTCATTTTTGAGTTCATAATATCATGATTATATTATGATGAAATTTTTGTATTTCTCTGAAACCCTGCAATTTTTATGATTTCTGAAAAACACTACGTTATTGTTTAACAGTGACTTTTTATTTAAGTAATTTTTTAATTTATTTTATATTATTTTAGGTAAGAATTGATACATAATTACTATATATGTTCAATTTAATATTTTGGAGTCATTTTAAAATATGTTTAATTATATAATATTTTATTGAACTTTTTACAGTGTTTTACCCACCTTCTAGGAGCATTTGAGAATTTGCATAAAACATAATTTTACAGCTTCTGTGAGTTAAATTTTATAATTTTGAGATACACAGTTAATATCATTATGTAACATGTTCTTTAATAAGATGAAAATAATTTTTAGTGAATAGTAACTTTTCTACTATTATTTACCACGGTTAAAAGTAAATAGTGTAATTGAGGATAAACATGATGTTTTAATTACCCTACACATGTCATAATTCTATTGGATAAGTTTATTTAGTCCAAAATCTACAATAGGAAAAATATATAATCCTTTTGGTACACTATTATTATATTAGGACATTTATTATTATTTTATTTAAATAAGAGTTAAAAGTGTTAAATTAAAAGTTATTTAAATAAAACATTTTTAATATAGGGTTATTCACAAGATAATTTCTAGTATAAATATTAATTAAAATATAAAAATATTTCTGATATAATTTTATTTTATTTATAATTTCTATACCTAAAATGATTTAATTTATTTTTGACACAATGATGATGCAGTAATTACATTATTAATGAAATATCAAATTAATTGATATTATAAATATCCAAATAAATATAAATTGGGACTTATGATGAAATAAACTAACATTATAGTTTAATATGAAATTTTAGGGTTCATTAGATAAATCTTTCCTCGATGTTATAAGGTTGTTATGACATTCATAAAAAATAAAATACCAAATAGTGTCAAAATTGACATAAATTAATTTTTAAAACAAATACTATATTATTTGTTGATATAATACTCCTAAAAATTTAAGGATCATTAAAAGGTATTAAATAATATTTTATATGTCAGTAAATAACCACTTTATGTTCTCTTGGAATTTTAGAGTAATATTATTAACCAGACTGTGTAGGAATATAGGAAGACGTCGTACAAGTTTAACTATTTAACTAATAGTTAAATATAAAAGAAAAGATGAAAATGGTAATATAAAAATATTTAAACTCTATTGGATGAGAATATTTCGACACATAACCACCTAAGACTAGAAATAAGTTCATTTTGATCCATTATAAACCTAATATGATATTATAATAAATTAATATTTTAATCTTTTCATAACGTGTCCCTCACCCCTCTTATAAAAAGGCACTTCCCCTTCTTTCAAATTCATACTCCAAATCCATTTGAATCAGCCAAACCCTGCCCAAATATCCACAGAACTATCATACCTTAATCATAGAGTCCTTCCATTGGTCATATATTCATTTTATTGTGCCATATGTTTTATAAAAATCAAAAATGAAGTACACAAAGAAGAGGTAAATATTTCACCACTTCTTTCATCTTCTTTTCTTCATTCACTTCTTCATTCATTTGTTGTTTCCATTCTAAAATAATAACACTTGTATATTTTATATACTATGATTTATTATGAAAATTCTACAACCATATTAATTATTCTATCCATCATATGAATGGAAATGTCACCATACTTGCATACGTACGGCTTACTATCTTCATGATATGGTGTAGTTGTTATTTTTTCGGATGTGTATAATAATATTGTATAATTGATTTAAATAAGAAACATAACATATTACTGATTCTGTATATATGATATACCATCTATTGACATACTTTTTTAATATCAAAACAATGATATTGTTTCTCATGTGTACGTAAGGATTACTATCTCCACGATCGCGTTGAGATTAATTTCCGCATCATAACAATTCAACAATAATTTTTATTTTATGATAAAAATAATGATTCATAACATTATAACATTCTGGATATGAATCAAATACATCCTATCCACAACAAACACAGCTTATGTAACAAAACATATAAAGGAAAACAAATCAGTTAACTATAGAAACAGCAATAATAATAAAATATTAATAAAAAACAATATTAATAGATTCTAAATGATATCATATTTATGTATATGGTTATTTAAGGATTTAATAACAATTATTTACCTATTATACTGGAGGTTAATGTAACTTCTACCAAGTAAAATTAAAGGGTAAGGGATACATATTACAATATCTTTATTATCCGAGGTTCTTTATACGTGAGTATCTACTGGGACCTCTTTATCATCCACATATGTGTTTCTTATAAATGTATTTCAAAACATTTTAATGATTTACTAGACTATGGGTTAACATCATTTATACCCTTTTATAATTTTTTTAGAATTATTTGAAGGAAATATTTTTTTCATTTTTCAAATGAGGTATCTTATGACCATTTTGACAAAATTAATGTAATAATGTGTTTTTTTAACATATATGGTGGGTGTAGCTCTTTTTTCCATTATAACATCATCAAATAATCCCTTATAAGCTTTTAATAATATTTTCACAATAAATATTGTCATTATAATTATGTGTCTTTTAAATGATTTCAAAATTGAAAAAGGTATTTCATTCAAATCATTTTCAATTCATCTATGTCAACATCCTTTGATGAACTTTAAGCTTGTTTGAAGATGATTTATTATGATAAAAATCTTCTATATTGTATTTAAGTTTTTATGAAATGTTTGACACTCGATGTGTTATTTTTATACCAATCATTGCTTATGGTTATCTATTGTTATTTCATATTTTAGTTCTAGTATGAATGTGTATGTTATGTTCTAATATTTTTTATTTGAAGAATGTATTAGACATAGTAAGTGACGAGTGGAGCCTGCTATAGATACTCGATGCATCTCTAAATCTCATGATACAGATAGAAATGAAATTGGATGAGGCCTTTCCTAATTTGATATATTGTTTTGGTCGAGGCCTTAAACATTTTTTGACATCTTGGCCGAGGCCTTGAATTTTTTTTAATAATGTGTGGAATTATACATTCCCTCATTATGAAAATAAATTTGATGGTTAATGTGGTTATTCGACTAGTATAATACCCATGACTACCTTTTATTATGGAATTATTTAATCATCTCATATTTCTGCCATAAATTTTTCATGTTAATTATTTTCAAAGTCATGTGTTTTTAATTATGAACCATCCCTATTGTTTACATTTTCTTCCGCTAAATTATTTACCTTTACTGATCATATGAGATCACCCCTTTCTTATGTTTTATATCTCTATGATTTCAAGAAGAGTATGATGACTGATATGAAGGGTTAAGATAAAAGTTAATAATGGCGTTCTAAAAGAACTTTCTATGCTATTTTTTGTGTTTTAAATTGTAATTATAAGTTGATGTATGTAATCTATTTCCAGGACATCTAAACTGATTGGTCTTTTGGTACATGATATCCTTGTATCATGCCAATATTTTAAAATAATTCACCAACTATAGGTATCTAGGGTTGGGGGGTTACATAATGTTTTATTTCCATTAATTTACTCCCAAATAACATTAGCCTCAACCCATTCCCAACGCTCCCCTACTACTCATCCTCTCTTTTCTTAATCATCTTCTTAGTATCATGTCTCTAGCACATTCCCTCCTCCCTTCACTACTCATTACGTCTCATCTATATTGCCTTCCTGATAACTGTAAGGGATAAATATTCTTAATGATTACCCCTATGTAATGATCATCTCACACCCAAATTCCTGATGTTGGACCATCCCCCGAAATATTGAAATCCAACACCACATTTATATACAACTAGTTTTTCAACACACATAGCCTGCAACCATTAATATTTTTCTCCTAGCTAGTCCCACGGAACATCCCAACACCCAAAACATCATCTCATATTAAAAGTTTCTGATCCTAAACATTATTTTCTCATGTTGGGTATAAAGACTATCCCAATATGACTATCCAATACTTTTATACGGTTTTCTTACAATGATACCTTTACACAACATGGTCTAATAGATCATCTGGTGCTTGTAGTTGTTTATCATTGTCATGGTAGACAGGTTGATCTAAAATGTTGTATTACTAGCGGTTTTTCATAATGTAAAATGTGTCACCTTCTGTATCAGTGGTAATACATGGGAATACACATTGGGATACTTCATCATTAGGATGGGTATTTAAACATCCATATTTGTTTTTTCTCTATATTGTTAGGCTTTAACATTTTATCCAAACACGGATGAATATCCACATAGTTAGGAATTAATAACACATAAATCCTAGATCATTTTAGAACTACATATCATATAGGGAACATTTTTAGGTTATTTCCTTTTGGATAATACATTGGGATATTTCCCATACATCCATAAAAATAAGAGATACTAATGGTAGAATCAGTCAAATAGAAATGATCATTTTGGAATCTTTTACAAGAGTCCCTACCATCAACATGTCTTTACAATTATAAAAATAAATTAAGGTCCCCACGATGATGGATTTTGGTTCCATGATGTGTGTAGTTTCATCACACATCAATATTATAATATTATAATTTTTTTTCTACTAACCCTTTTCCAATATCGGGAATATAGATATAATTGACATGCTAATGCTCCATAGGATGATGATCTTATAGAAGAGAAAGAATAATTTTGAGTGGGATTCCATGTATGATGAGGGAGTTGATGAAATCCAATATCCTCATGATCTAGAACCAACTACTCTAGCTCAAGAGGCTCCTTCTACTACTACCCCATCCAAAGATACTATTACACCATCACGAACCTGTACCTCTTCATCTATGATGACTCCACCACCACAACCTAAGCATGTCCGACCATTTCATTTATTTATGTGGGAGGTTATTTTCATTCATGATATTGTTATATAGTACATTCTTTGGAACCCAAAAAGGATCAGTATACACATCAGTATACCCTTAATTGATCATTCATTGTTTATATCCACTACCCTTGAGTATACGACTAACACACCACCCACCCACCCATTCCCTACTATATTAGCACCCAATACTATATTTTCCCCCGAACTCTCCAAACTATTCAATACAATATTACCCATACATTCCCCCACCCCAAATATGACATGTGAAATTTTTCATAGGTAATTTCTAATAGATCAGGCTCATTATTGAAAGGGAACTTCCCAAGCTTTGTCGTCTGAGATACCATGCATTGATCCTACTTCAAGACACATAACATTATATTAATCTACACCAAAAAATTTATATCTACCAAAATTACAACATTTTATCAATTATTTAGAGTATATTTCATTTCCCCTCTCTCTATTACAACCAATAATATCGATGGGAAGATCCAGACACAAACTGTTTAGGAGGGGAATTTTGATGGGGATAGTGGATCATCTTCCTACAATGTTTAGTCTTCTAAACATGTACCCATAACCAATTAGTATTTATTTTTCTCTATATTTCATACTCATTTTATTCCATGTTCCTTATATTACCATTTATTAAATTAAATTTACAATGTATGACTTTTTAATTTAATTATTTTTTGTAGTCTCATTATCATTTATTCAATAATTATTATATGTCATAGCCTTCTAAATCTACTATGAATATCAAGGAATATCTTAGTATTAAAAATTAAATGATTAAGTATTTTATAATATAACTAACATACAATGATCGATCCATGTTCTCCATCTATGACATGGATAAGTTCCCCCTCTCGTCCATATAATGATTCCCTAACTACAACATGACATTTCTTGATTTCCCATTACTATAGTGGTGAACCCATCAATCACCAGCATGAGATTGTGGAAATGTTTATTAGTTCATAAAAGGGTAGCTGAAAAACTAATATGATATGTGCTATATAGTTATATTTTTTATATTAATCTTTCTAACAACACCACTTTTAGAACATTACGCGTGGAAACGTATAATTTTTAATTATAGTTTTTTCTTTTCCTTTTGGATAATTTAAATTTATTTGTATAGAGTATTCTATTCATAGTTTCTGCGAATTAGTTATCATATCATTAATGAATATATCTAAGAATATTCCATATACACTTTACTATGTGGACTTTCCCATTTTCATCACCTATAGTGGTTGCCACATATGTATATATGGTTTATCAAGTGCAAGTATTTTTCTTCAATTTTTTTTATGGTTCCTGGTATTATGTTACCATATATAAATTTACCCAATATATTGACCTTAATTATTGATAAATATAAATGAAATAAATTACATTCATAATTTTTATTACCATTATACCTATTTATTTACTTATTTATCTCCTATATCACGTTATAAAATAGTTATTAAATTGTTCCTTTATTTATTTAGGGGAATATTATTGAGATTTAGTATATTTTCTGCTGGATTATTTCTTAATTTATTTAGTCTTGAGAAAACTTAAACCAAATAAAAACATTAAAATGAAATCCCATTACATTGCTATAAATTAAAAAAAATATCGAGATGGAAATTTTTTTAAATCTATATTCATCATTTCATATTGTTTTAGCATGAATTGTGTGTAGAGTATTTAATGTAAAATTAATGATTCTTGTAAATAATTTTGATTGAATTATGAAAAGTTGTTATGTCCTATGTGATTGACCTATTTTTTGTATTGTTATTCCCAACAGTATTTTAAAAATAAATTTTCATGTTTTGTGGAGAATATTTTATGAGTTATTCATGGGAAAATTAGACCTATAAAAGCCAATATTTTAAAATTATCAAGAAAATGAATGAAAATAAATATTATTATTAATAGTGGAATCATTTTTGAGGCATTTATCGAGATGAATTCTAGTAAATTAATAAATCTTACCCATAAGAACCATAAATATATTTTTAATGAATGATAATTGTTTTAGGAATATTTTTCCCCTCCTACTCTATACATAAAATAATCACATTATACTAAATTTAATTTGTGTGTGTGATGTGATCAATAGTGATGGACCTTGGATGATTACTACAAAGAAGATGTATGGTGACTTTTACACCAGATCTGTGGGATGTTTTCAATGGTACATTTGGTTTATCATTCATGTATATAATTCTTATAAAATTAAAAATAAGTATAAATATTGGTTGTGTATTAGTAAGGTAAAAAATATAATTTACCTAAATCATGACTCTTATGATTCATCAGATGTGGTTAGGAATTATATACATGGAATGTCTGAGTCATAAAGATTGATACATTATAAGATGAAATTTGATACATTCATTAATCTTTTTGAAAACCCACAGACCTTCCAAATGCATATGAGATTGTGGAGATATTGATTTTTATATGAGATCGTAAATGATTTATTTGTTAGTATCGTTTATTATATTATATTTTTCTCCCAATTTGAGCATAAGTTTTTTTATTTACCCTCCTACACTTATCAAATGATCTATGTCAACTATTAATATTATGAAATCATGTTTAATTTTGTATTTTCTATAATTGGGTGAAAGTAATAAATCAATGAAATCCTATGTTTAGGAACATGTATTCATAGAATGAGCATAACTCATGTTTTATTTTACCTTTAGTGATATGAGAAAATTAATGGTTATGAAAATGGAAATATGAGTATTTCGTATAAGGAATATTTGAAAAATTGTAATTAATGGAATATTGGGTTTAAATAATGAACTAACTTATGATGTGTGACTAATTTTTTTTTCATTAGTGATTTTGGAAGGGCCATCTATTTCATGTAAGACAATTTTGTTTCCTAAATTATAATAATCCTTTGCGATTTAAAAATTATTCCATTTTCAAAACCTGCTAATATATTTCTTTTCCGACATGAAATAATCCTAATGTGGTCGAATTGGAAAAGATTAATTCACACAGTTATTTTTTTAAATTTCTCTAGGGTCGATTAATTAATTATTTGATGCTTCCTTGGTTGTTGGATGTTTTTTCATTGAAAAAATATTCAACTATCACAAGAGAAGATTCTATTATTTTAGCAATTAAAGTCATTTAATATCATGAAACCAATTTATAATGTGTACTCCCCATGTATTTTACCCATTCTAGTAAATGTATATAACATGAAACTAGTAAATTCATGAATACCCCAAGATAATTAAATACACAGAATGAATCAGATACACAATGTTAATGTTTATAATTTAATAATAATCATAAGTTGCTAGTCATGAAATCCAATAGGTTTAAGATTTCCTTGGATTTTTTAGGATATGATTATATGAGATTATATTATATTACACATAATGAATGTCTCAAAGTAAATTTTAGTTAAATCCAATAAAAAATCTGATTGTTTTAAACATAATTATATTTTATGTATCATATAATTTCTAGCACTACAACATTGGCTAGGTATGATGAAGAACAACCAAAAAAAATTTATTTTTGTCCACACATTCTTCTAAAAACACTAAATAAATTATTGTCTTTAATTTTATTTCCTAATTATTTAATTCTTCGTAGTTTCAATTATTTCATATGAATTATGGACTACTCATTATTGTTTAGATTACTTCTTAAATTATTACTATTGTTCAAATTAAATTAATTCTTTTTCCTTATTTATTGAATGTAATTTTTTATTCCATAATGCTTATGTGTGTCTTGATTCATTTTAAATTGGTTTATTCCTAGAATTATTAATTTGGGATAGCATAGTTAATATTTCAGGCATGATTCCATGTCTTATAATGTCTAATCCTATTGTCATCATGTGTGTTAAATCTTCAAGGTTTAGATGTCAAGAATTTTTATTTATTTAAACTAATTAATCCTAAATCAAAACATGGGTAACCCATTGTCTAGGAGTAATGTTATTAAATTATATTAATCATATTATTTTTCACACTCGTAATTTAGTGTATTATAATTAAAGGACCATATAGTGTTTTTTGTTGTGCAGTCTAGGAGCAATATCCTGTTACTATTTCTGGACTTCAAAAAATGCTTATTCTGGGAAGGTTATGCAATTAATCTTGAAAATAGTATTTACCAGAATTGGAAGTTCTTATTTGTTTTTCCATGACCAATATATTATATAAACACTTATTTTCATCGTAAGAAATATAACCACTCTATAAAAGATCTAGGAATACTATTTTCTATTCTATAAAGTTGTCCTCAATAACACGATTTAATTTGAAATAACCCATATTATGTACATCATATAAAACCAAATGTAAATGATTCATATCAGAAATAAACCTATCAGGTTCTTCTCAGATGTTCACTAGCCTTGCATGTTTTTCTATTTGGTATCTACCCCATGGTACCAAAATATTATACAATTGTAAATAGTTTGTTATGTGACATAATAAATTTCTATTTTTATCATGATGGAAATATTTAACGATGTATTGTTGACACACCATTACCATATAATATAAATTTTTATTCATGAATGCAAATATATATTATTTTATATTTATTTTTATAATCTTATAAAATCCATGATAAAAATCCCAATTTGTCACCAATCCTAACACTAACTCACAATGAGCACCCTTAACTATTGATTTCTAACCAGAAAAGGGTCCCAAAATTAGTGGTGCACCCTCTGGACATGCGTAGTAACCTTAAAAATTTTAGGTATAATTTTTTCATGTGTGTTATAAATTAAATTTTTTGTAACCATTATCATTTATATTGTTCCTTTTATTTTATATTTACTCATGTAATATCCCATTACTTAATAAATTATGATTACATTATACATTTTGAATGTATTCAAATAATATTTCAATAATAAATTTTATAGGGTTCTATTCCCATGTTGATCATGATTATATATTTTCATAACTTTTAATCTTCATATAAATAAAAAAATTAAACAATAATTTTATATTTAGAAAAAATATATATATTATGATTCATTAATTGCACTGTCATGGGAAGGGTAGTCCATAAATACAAGTGATTAAGGATTATATATCATTGATCATTATGGAAAGTAGTTATGTCTCATTTTATCTTACAATATAGATTATTATAATATAGATATCCTAAGACTTCTTTAAATACCCTTAGATAAAATTCAAAATTATTTTTGTGATGAAAAATAAAATACAATCATTCATGATGTGGTAGTCAAGTCTTACACATAAGAGATTTTTTTATTTGAATAATAGAAAAATAATTATAATAATTATAAAAAATATAAGTGTAAAATTTATATCATATAAATCATATTATATAATTTTTATTTATTATTAATCATTTCTATAATATTTGCGGATGATAAATGAAATATAACATTTTCGCATGGTTGTAGTACATATGCATAGATAAAAAATGTTTTTATTATCCATTGTAAATATAAGTAGAAAAAATGGTTTAAAATTTAATTAAGATTCATGTATATGGTAGCTAATTATGTTTTTATATCACAATATTTACAAGAGAATATAATGTTGTAAAATAATTAAAAAAAAGAAAACACTCGTTTAGGAACTATAGGTCTTCATTGGAAACCCACTTTTTCTTTATACCACAAATCTTATCATAATGAATAATGATTAAAATCATTACATTAAGATATGTAAGTGGACGTTAGGAAGGTATTTTAGTATAGATATTTTGTTCAAATTGGATCTTTTATTATGGATAAGATTTGAGTGTGGGTGTCAATTTATATTTGAGGGATAATAAACACATGAATTTTAAAAAAATATAAAAAAAATTCTTACTTTTGAAAAATGGATCCAAAAGGAAAAATGTTGAAAACTTTTATGATATAATATTTAAATTAAAGAATTTAGTATTTATTTGATAAAATTTTAGTACATTTTAGTCAATTTCAATTTATAATTAACATATTCAAACTATAAACAAGGTAACAATATATTTAACAAATACAACAATTCACAATGAACATATTTAAATTTTCCTAATTACTAAATTTAGAAGTGATGATTTAAAAAAACATATTATTCTATAAAATTAAATTTAAATAAGTGGAGTAAATTCAGTCAGAAAAAACTATAAAATGGGATGAAATGTAATTTCTGGAAAATGAAAATTTTAGTATAATATTTTTTAAACCCAAACAGAGGTTACAATTTATTAGAATGAAATATATATGAATATTATTAGTAAAAAATAAATAATTAAATTTGAAAAAAAAATTAACATGAATAATTAAACACATGATCATACCAAAAATTTATCAAAATCTATATTTTTTTATCACCAAAAAATCAAATTTTTCATAAAATTTGAATAAAAATCATATATAAGATATTTTTACATATAAATTGAAAACATGATATAATTTTTGTAAAATAAACAATATAAAATTTAGAATTTAATAATTGTGAAATATTATAGAATATATATAAATAAATATATCAAGAAAACAATTATCCCCTTTTTGAATTAAAAAAAATACATAATATTCGTATAATGATTATACAAAAGTAAAAAATAATTTATGATTACAAATAAGTCATTAGATTAATATAATATTATAATTACCGAGGATGATACATTTTTCTCTACTATTAAAAAGTACATCCTCAAAATAATATTCGTTACATTATAATGTGAGGATATTTTTTATTGATTACATTTTTAGATTACCATTTTTCTCAATTAACAAAATTGGTTATCAAAAAAATTCCAATTTTATGATCACATTACTAATAACAAATCTTATTTATTGTCATGATTTTCAACTAGTTTTTTTCTGATTGAAAATATTATATCCCAACAATAAAATTTCAAGGATCAAAAAATTAGATGCAACATAAATATATTTAATTAATATTGATTCATGAAACAAATCATGTACATGGGATTAACTGGGAGGTAATAACCCTCAAAATTAAAATAATCTAACAATATATATAATTTTATGGTATCAAATGAACTATGAACATAACATTCCATTTCAAGCCAGACATATGATAATTTTTCATATATATAATTCAAGGAAATCTTGATTGATTCCCTCAAATGAATGATCATTCCTTAAGATATTATAATAACTCAGTTTCTTAATCGGAGTTACAAACATATACTAATATATCATCTTTACCATTTCAATTAACAATTCTTCAAACTCAAGACCTATTATCTTCCTTCAACCTACTTTATCCCTATAAGATGTATTTTGATACCTCTTTCTATAAAATTAATCAAAATATTTAATATGTATATTGGAATGAGATTTTTTTTTATAAAAATCTAATAAAATGAGATATGTTGATCTAAAATTACTTTTTCATCAATTTATTATTTAGAAAAAATTTCATAATTATTCAAAATTTTTCATTATGATTATCCATGAGAATATGTAAGAAAATTTACACAAGAATTTTAATTAGTATAAAACTACTATAAATCTGCTTTAAAAAAATTAAATATAATTTTATGATTATGGTATGATGCAATAGAGAGAGAAACACCATGTAAAATAAAAATCACTTTATGATTTTATCAAGATAACCTCTCTAATGTCATAATATATAAAATATTTATGAAGTGTAAATAATTATTTATTTGATCAAAAATAACCAAAATCTCATTATTACCTACATATGTATCTATCAATATGAAATTAAAATACATAAATACATTTTACCATATACAATATAGGACTAGAAATGGAAGAATCATCTCTTTGGTTGATTATATTTTTGATTTATCCAATTTAAAAGTAAAAAAACATATATTATATATTGAAATATCCAACCTCATTCTATCCAATATTAATACTTGAAACGATACCAATAGGTCTTTGTACAACATAGATGAATAGGAAATATCGATTTATGTGCTTCACTAATGATTTCTTTTTTAATTTTTTGATTTCTAGCACACACACAATTCTAAAATGTTAAAATATGTTCCCTATAAACAATATTCAACATGAATGAAATATTATACAAACAAAATTCAATTTTAGTAAATTTATCATATAACCTCTTTTCAATATATGATTTCAATATAATACTTTGGGGGATTTCATGATCAATATTAATTTTAGAATATATAGAAATAGAGTCAACAAACATAATGAGAAACATGAATAAATATTCATGGATTTGTTTTCTATATGATCCATGATTATAATTGGTTCAGTAGAAAAACCATTGATAATTACCAAAAATACATAATTCTTTATATGCAGTCTAAAATTTCATCCTTGAAATGTTATTTTTTTCCTGAAACATATTTCATTTTTTCCTAAGAAAAATATTCAAACTGTAATACTCTTTAAGTATTAATATAGTTACCACAGAACATTTTTAAGGGAAATTAATGATATGATTGACAATACTATGAAAATATGATTTTAAGCCCTTGTTTATTAGTTAACTTCAAATTAAATTAAAAAATATTTCAAAATAAATAAATTCATTTTGTAAGTATAATATAATTTAAAATAGAAATAATATATTCTATTAATATATTAAAAAAACCACAATTGATGAATTTTGAGAATAATTTTATATATTATATATTCAAACATGTTTTTCAACACTCAACCTATTGATTTTATAGGCATGCGATAATAATAAATCCAATTTTATGAACAGAAAGATTCATTTTTCAAATTATTTAATTTACTACTTTTAATGCATTTTCCATTTTAAATATAATTTTTTAAAATTGTATAAATTTTATATGAAAATATGATCTTTCTTCTAATTCTTAGTATAATATTTTAAATCGGCTGAACATGTAGTATATCTCTAATATTTCTCAGGTTTTGATTAATTTGGAAACATACTGAATTTTGATTAAAACTGAACATTAATAAAATTTATTTATATTGTTAAATTATGTTTTAAATTGGTTTCAAATTATAATTAGTTAAATTTGACATTTTGTATACTTTTTAGGTCATTGTATCCAATTTTTTGTGGAATTATGATATAAAAACATTAAAAAGTTTTCAACTTTTTTCGTATTAAAACATCGTAGTCAAATCACATCTGCGAGATTGATTTTAAATTTATTTTAGTCCTTTATGTTTATTGTATTTTAGAAAAAGAATAAAAAAATTTAATTAGATTTTATGAATTTACTAAATTGGTCCCTTTTATTTTTGGACAATATGAATAGTGTCTTTAGTATTCTTTGTACCACTATTAAGTGTAAAAAGTGTAATTAAAGAAAAATATATTCTTTAGATATTATAAAATAATCCTAATACATTTCCAAAAGATATTGGATTAGTTAAATTTGACACCAAATATCAGAATTTGTATATTGAATTATTTAACGGAAACATTTAGACTATTTTTTTTATAAATATTATTATGATAAAATAGGGTGTCTAAATGTCACACTATTACTTTTAATAAGTATAATATTTTTCCTATGGTGATAAATAAAAATTATTATTTACTGTTTATATTATTATGAAATATAAATTCGTTATCTAAAGAATTTAATTTTTTTTTACTTTTTAATAAAGAAATAATTTTCATAAATAATTACACAATGATGATGCTGTAATTATTAAAATTAATAAAATTCAAAACCAAGTGATAAAAAAATATTAAAAGGGTTGATATATTAATTAATTAAGGAACAGTAAAAATATTCAAGTTTAATATCAAATATTTTTTGTGTATCAAATTAATAGTTTTTAGGTTATATTATTATTTAGATTTTCATGATGTCTATATAATTAATAGGGTAAAAATTGACACTAATTGTATTTATTGAAATTTAAATTTTATATAATTTGTCAAAAAATAAAAAAATCCAAATAAAAAAAATGGTAAAAACTAATGTCTAAAATATCATATATTGACCATTTATGGTTGGAATTACTCAATTCAATAAAAATATCATCCTTTTAATATTAAAAATGTTTTTACCATTATTAAAATTAAATTAATTTACCAATGGGTTAATAAAAATATTAATATTTAAAATATGACCAATACATGTATAAAATATATTTTTTATTATATTAACACCCTATACTATATTATATTCAAATCCATTTACCTTTGGTGGTATTTCTATGGTGATTTAATTTAATATTTAAAAATTTTATCATTAGTTCCAAAGTGCCCCTCACAATCATTATATAATGAAACTGCCTCTATCATCTCATTTCCAAAGAAAATATATTATTAATCATGCATACTCTTCCATATTTTATTATCCACTTCTTAAGAAAAATTCTAGAGGATATTTTATTCCAAAAATTTGAAATCAATTATAGCTTAGATGATATCTAAATATGTTTTAAAGAAGAGGTAATTGATCAAACCAATCACTCTATTTTTCTTATCTTATATAACACATATATATTGATGATATATACCAATAAATAAAAAATTTAGAATCTTAAATAGTCTTAAAATTTATAATGATTATTAACAAACCATTATATGGACCGTTTCCCATTGAACAATATGTGAAATCATCGCTCGTGCGTATGTACATGTTAGAGTCTCTACATAGAGATACAATTCATATTACATAACCCTAATTAATTGGATGGTAAAATTATTTATTTAATTTTTATATATGATATTAATTAAATTTTTATTCATATGAAATTTTTATATCACTAATACCAATATTCTTTTCATTTCGTAGGAATACGATAACAACATTCATGTTTACAAACGACTACCACCACCCAAAAAGATGTTATTAATCCATGCTTTACATGGATTTTATTATGGTTTTTTAATAAAAATAGTTTATATATATGAAAAAAATTTATTCCGGAATGATCTTTATTCATATACTGTTCATTATTTTAATATGTCAATAAAATGACAACAATCATCATGTGTACGTATGACCTACCATCTCCATGAATGATGTATTTTAGTTTCTACCTCTAAATATTATTATTCATATGAAATTAATATATACCAAAAATTTATATGTTATTTATACCATTTTTATCATTATATATATGATTAATTCATAATTTATGCAACTGGACCATAAATAATAAGTTATAACACATAATAAAAACAAAGATGTAAATTTAACAAGAATTTGTTAGTAAAAGTGCAATATAATGTCATTCGCAAATCATATGTAGTGTTATATATATTAATAGGTTTATCTGGTTAATTTAAAATATATCTATATATAAATGAGGTTTCCATGAGTATAAATAAGGTTGAGAGTTTTGGTAAGGGGATTTCTAGTCCCATTATTTTTCCACTTTACTTTTTTTGTATCCTATAATTATTTCTTTTAGAAAGTGTATATAATAAATGAATTTATTATATTATACCTATCCATTATTTTATTTTTATTTTCATATACATTTTATGATCTATTTTTTTGGGTTTTACTTTTCAAAATTTTCTATATCAGTACAAGAATTTTGTCTCAATTTTCATTGGTTGAGACATATATTATGTCATGCACCAAAATTAATTTATGAAGCCAATATACATCCATTTTAAATTTTTATCACAATAACCCTTATCTTTTAAATATTATAATTTTTATGTAATTTTTATTTCTATTTAGTTAGAAATATATGTCCTTTTAAATCAATATTTTCTATAAAAAATAAATGATTGTTTTAAATAACCATTCATTTATTTTTAAAGAAAAATGAATTAAAAGATGTTAAAAATATATTTCACCTCGTCATTTATAATATTTCATGTTTATTTTAAATGAAAAATATTTTCAAAATGTTTTTTATATAAAATTTTCATTTCTAAATATAGAGGATATTTTCCTCAATAATTATTTAAAGTGATCCTTCAGAATAAATTTCCTTCTAAGATAATTTTATTCTATGTTACCTATGTTTTATTTGAGACATAATCCAATGAATACATTCTTATTGTTTATCTTAATGGTATATCAATATGTTGGATTGATACTTTAAACTTTTTCTCTTCCATTAGTTATTTTATGATGGAGTAATTTAGATACCAATTTTTAGGGGTATTTATATAATTTATGTTCTCAAAAAACAAACATGTCAGTATTTTATTATTTTTAGGCGTGACCTATATATCCCTCATAATAATTGGTTTTGTATTTATATCTCTGGATATAATGATGGGAATCATGTCGATGAACATGATTCACTTTGGAAAAAGGGGAAATAGAAATCACTATTATAAAAAGGGAAAACCAAATCAAATATAATGAATGGACTATGACTAGGGATAGTGGTGCATCCCACCTAGTTGGTAATTCCCCCATGAATTTTCTTATTATGTTTTGGAAATTATCCTTGAAATATAGAGAATGATATTACATTTTTATGTGTCTACAACAAGTTACAGGTCTTATTCCTATGTTATTCATTCATGAATTATGTTAATTATTTCCTCATAATTCATGTATTATTATTTTATATTATATATTACCTGACTAATGTTTATGATTTATGATCGTATAATGTTATAATCATGTTATCATTCCCCTATTTTCATGATTATAATTACGCATATCCACTATTTTCATTTATCGAGCATCTCAGAGGACCCTTTTCCAATTTTATTCATTTCATAATATTATAAATTAATATTTTATATAGGGGTACTAAATAGGATGACTTTTGTTGGAATCAATAATGATATATCACCAAAATATAAGTTTTATCTTCTTATTTTGCAAATGAAAACATTTAATATGATCTTTGTGCATGTGTTTGTGTAATAATAAAAATGACATCATATATAGATATGGTTTTTTAGGTTGTTATAGTTGATATTAGATAAATGGTTTACTCAATTTTTCAAAACATTGATGATATAAAATTAGTGGGATCCCTATGGAATTTTATATTTATATTTCTAGGAATGTATCTTTGTACAAGCATAAGTAGTTCTGAATTTAATAAGATGTAATAAATTAGACATAATATAAGATAATTTGCAGAGTAATATGGATTTGATATATGGTATATATTTTCAAGACTATGCTTTCTCATTTTAATCCATAGTAAAAACAGTAAAGAACTAGGTTTCCATTGAATGAGACAATTTTTTTCTGATGAAATGTCAAGTGTGATAATCACCCAAGTGAAGTACATTGTAATAATTCCTATTCAGTTTTTACAAAACATGATTAAAAAAATATATAACAAAACCAACTCTTAAATCTCACCCATAAAATGAAGAAAAGAGATTGCCAATAATTTTAGTAATGCACACCAAGGTGGAAAGAATATTTATTTTCATTAATGTCAAGAATGTGAAATGTAACAAAAAATTGATGTTTTATAAGAAAAGTAATATGTTTTCACTTTTTAAATTAAGAATACAATGCAGGCAACTGGAAATAAAAAATGTAATATTCAGTTAACACAATGTGTGGGAATATTACCCTCTTTACGGTATAAACAATTGATAAATTCTATAAATGTGTAATGAATTGGCATTATGAAAATCAATTTCCTATGTGGAAAACTCCAGATGTTATGGATAATGTTTGTACAAGTAGTTATTAAATTAAATATGATGATAAGACTAAAAATGAAATATTAAAGGAATTATATTTTATATAATATGATAAGGTATACTTATTAATGGCTTAAGTAATAAGTTAAATAATTTAAGTGTTTAAGTTTATTGTTGAATAATTTTGTTATATGATTTGTAAAATACATACAGATTGGTGAATATATTTTTTTCTCTATGGTTTTAATAGAATATGTTGAATAGTTCTAAGGTACTAAATAAATTACCAAATTGAAATGTGATATTCAGGAGAAACATGTGATTAATTAAAATATAACCTTTAATATGTTCCAAATTTTATGATTGTGATGTTTGAATAATGTAAATTTAATGGTACTAATTACCTTGTAATTGATGAATATATTTTTGATTAAATATGATTATGATATCATTGATAAAGTTTACAGTCTTATTGAATCTATGAAATATATTAAATTATATTTGTAAAAATGAAGAATTCATGAATTAAATAAGGATTTATGGAAATTATGGTTATTATTATATTTCAAGAGAGAATATGATGAAGGTATTCTAATGATTGGTATGTTACAAACATGAGATACTTTATTATATTTGTGGGATCAAAGTTATTCTGATATTTGGATTTTTTGTGACACAATTTCTAGTGTGATGGACATTTAACATCCCGAAGGGTTAAAAGATTCAATATCTGTGTAATGGTTCATGATTAACATCAAATGAGGTTTCATAGATCAAATAATTATATCTTCATATGAGGAATTATCCATATTGGATAACCTTTATAACAATTCTTGTTGTGAAAAAGTCATATGGAATGTCCTATCATTATATTTATGGATCTCATGACCTGCAAATAAATTTGGAATAAAAAATTCACCTTTATTCCATGGAATAAAATATTATATTGTAATTCATAAATGTACCCAAAAAAGATAGATTTTGATGAAATCAAGTAAGTATATGTTCTAAGGAAAATAATTCAACATTAGAAAAATGATCTTCAAATAAATGGGTGACTCATTTTCATTGTTCCAAATTATATCAACAAACATTTTCAAACCCAATTGGTTATGACTTTGAGATCATTAACATTATACCAACTGTGTTCATTATCACCCTACATAAGAACATGATTGAAAGATTTGTCTTATATGTACATGTTTTCAAATTCCACCTATGTTCTCTATAGACATGATCAAATTTTTTCTATGTATGTCTCTAAAGAATTGAATACGAAAACCTCACCTAGACAAAAAATTCTACGTTTGAGTAAAGTATGGATTTTTGGAGGTTGAGGATGATTGTATTTAAATGATCCCCAACCCAAACAATTCCTCAATAGGGATTTAAATTTTCATGGTGTGACTATCCATTTTTCATGGGGATCGGTTATGGATGTGAAGGCACTGGGCAGAATAGTCCTGACCAATGATCAGAACAGATCCAGAAATAGGGTGAAGTGGCCCACCCCATTAAATGGAGATATATATTGGAAAAAGGGTTCAACCATCCCCCACCTACATTGTACAACTACACATACCACCTACAGAGCACAACTACTCATTAGAAGGTCAAATCATTTTCTTCTAATGTAGCCCAATGCATAACCCCTATGCCAAGGACCTACACTAAAGACCAACATGGATGTTTAATTTTTACACCCTTTAATTGAGGATATATGAAATGAAGATATGCAGATGTCCCATGTCAAAAACCCACATTAGATCAGGTCCACACTTTTCTGATAAATAAGACCCTTGGGCACCCCATTTCAATAAGTGAAAAAGTCTAAACAGCTCTGGAATCTCTCATTTCATGGATCATTCAACCATGCCCCCAGAATTTTCTCAAGTATTTCTCTAAAAAATGAGATAAGACATAATTTATAAGGATAAAAATGATCAGAGTCCCTTCATTGTCAAAAATATATGATACGTGTTGGAGGACCATCTGTCCATAAAATTAAGTAACATTTGCATGGTCCTTCTCTTCGACAAACACCAACACAATATTCATCCATTGAAATCAAGGGACACCCCATGTTCTTATGTTAAAAACATATACTATTTTTTTGTCCCAATTTTTCTACTCCTAAGGAATATCATACATTCACAGGCATATCCATAATATGATATGTATTTTTCAGTTCCAACTACAACCTGCCTGGAAAACATAAAAGGCCTACATAAGTGGAATACCTATGCAGGACACATAGGTGAGATCTCCTTTAAGATCAATATTATTACACTCATTGCTAGGATTCTCTTAATTTGGTTCCCTTGACTCAAAAGAACTATTTTCAGACTTCCACAAACACCACTTCATCTATTGGACCATTAAGAAATTGATATCAATGTGTCTACTATTTGGATTTGAATATCTATGGTTAGATATTTTTCACACTTATCCTGCCAAAGGGTAAGGATCTTCAGGGTGTCTAAAGATTTGAATATCTATTGTCAAATAGACCCATACCACATAGATAATGTTTAGGTGTTCATAGTCCTGGAATCTAGGGAATTGACTATGTCATACCATTCTAATCTCTATGATAAAAAAACCTCTAGTATGTAGTAGGAAGACTAAGGATCACACTTTCTTATCCTATACAATGGGAATGAAATACTCCACCAAATATATGACCCATTTATAAGAATCCCTCTGGGAATAATCCCAAAATTTTTTGGGCCAGACCAAATGAAATTCACCTTAATTACTCATTGAAAGATTCATTTCCATGTTCCATTTTCTATAGTCTCCCTAGATAAATTCTCTATCGGCCCGACCCCTTCCACCATCAAGGGAGGAAAAGTGTGTTTTTTGAGGAATCTTTAACATATTATGGTTCATCACAAAAACAATTACTCATGTGGGCATAGATATTTGTGATGATAACAATAACCATATATCATACTAAATTAATGATCATTGAGAACTATGATTCCCACTATAATTGGAATATATAATAATTTTTCACCTTGGGCCCAAGATATGTTAACATCCTCCTCATTAGTCCAACCATAATTCCCTTTGTTCGAGCATCATTCTTTGGAATAAGACCCAAATTAAATCCCAAAATATAAATGAGTTAAGACATCACTAATGGACCCTGTTATAATGGAATCCTCTTTAAGAGTAAGCCCCAAACTATTTTCTATCAAAGTATTATACATCCCTATGAGTCTAACCAAAATAAAAGGGCATTAATTCCCATACAAGTGGGACATGTAAGATTCCTCCATGAGTGTAATGTCCTAGAAATGATAAGTAATATTTTTAAAAAAAATTTATGGGATTATTTAGAGACTAGTTACTCAGACGACATGTGATTTCAAGGTCCATTGAGCTTGGAATAAATGATTGTACATTTTTTAAGAATTTTTTAATTTCATCCATGTGTAATTTTGGAAAATTCTAAACTGGTGCCCAGATTAAAAATATGAGGGCCTCATTTTCTCCGGAATGATGATTTTACCTATAGAGGGACATAACTTCATCTGGCGTGAGTTGATAGAAATAGATAATTTTTGGGTGAGTTAAGAAAAAAATAACAGATAAATAGAAATATTATTTTATTAAAAAAATTGCACTACAATTTAATTTTGTGACATATATTTCATTTCATAAATGAAATAGCATAATGACTACCTAAATGAACATAATTGAAATGATAAAATTATTTCCTCCATTAAATTGTTTAATAGAGAAACACGATATTTGGAACAATCAAATAATTATGATAATGATTTGGAGGAGTGGCATCTGAGAGTGGTGAATGGAGATGAACGACAAATATCTACATGTTACATCCTTCCCCTTTGAAGGATCTCATCCTTAAAGAGAGTTGATGATCAAGAATCGATGAACAATGGAGGAGGAACACCATTCTTCATCGATGTATAATCTGATTTCAAGTCCGTGGTTTCAATTTTCGGTGTGGTCTCCCTTCCTACATTCATAATTATAAAACACAAATGTTGGAAAATACACTAATAGATTGACCTTTAGATCAATCCTCTTTGCGTGACATGGGAATTTTCATGTGAGGAATTAATGGAAGTTGGATTCACCTTTGGATTATCCACCAGTAAGACAAATAACATGGAAAAATAAAATAACACGAATAGGGTTCATGGTTTATACATTGTCTTTTATTTTCATGTTATAATACTCTATCCAATCCATTTAGTTTTTCATGACATGAAAACATCCATGGGCCAGGATGGACAATAGTGGTGGATTAACCTTGGTAGGAGTGTGAGGGAGATAGTTCTGCCAGGAAAATGACCACAAACATGGATGGCTAGAGGTGGCAAAGGGGAAATGGACTAGTGGGACACTATGTCAAAGGAGGGTGGTGATGGTGGTGGCATGGTTTTCTAGCTCAATTCCCAACGGTGTGGGAACCCATGGCAACTGCTAAGGGTGGTCAATCAGGGCTGCAGGCAGGCAGCTCAGCTAAACGTGACTAGGAGACATGCCCCATGGTATAGTAATTTGGTCCAGCTAAACCACAAAAGGAAGAACATGGGAATTCTATAGATAAATTATGTTATGGACCTACCATGATAGCATGTAGTAGTCCACAAGGATCAAATAGATGTAGAAAGAACCTTGTCTCGACTGGATAAATTTATCCCACTAGGGAGGGCTAGGCCGAATGTGTTTGGGGATAGGGCTACTTGGTAAGAAGAACTGCAATGCTAGTGTTGGTTTGGCTAGAGGAGGACTTGTTCATTGGGTGGCATGGTGGTCTGGACAAGTGGCCCAATGCTCTTGGGATAGCTAGGAGAATGGGACTGGCCATGGGGCCATGTCGTACTGGGTCGACCCAAACCTCATCGAGCCAGGTCAGGTGACCCAGGTTAGACTGGGTGAGGTCAGGTCAGTTTTACAATGTCAAATCAGGCACATACCCAACTGAGCCCCTTTCCCTAAAAATCCCATAACTACTATATTCCTCATCTAATTAATGATCATTTTGCTATGTCTGGACCCTCACAACAAGACAATACTTTTTTTATTCTGTAGTTCGGTTTTAACAGATGTTGAGATACAAATGATGGCTTGAGTAGTATATTCTCTTAGAATAAAGTGTGCTACTATCGAGAATAATTTGACTAGCTTGGATGAGAAGATTGTGAAGAGTGGGTCTTGGTGCCCTAGCTTGTTTAACAGATGAGTGAGTCTTGGTTACCCTAAAAGCCTAACAGACGAGTGTGTTTTGGTGCCCATGCAGACCTATGTGATGAGCGGGTCTAGGTTCCCATGGAGGCCTATGTGAGGTGCAGGTCTTGGTTTCCAAGAATCCCTATGCATCACATCAAGGATGAGTGTCTATATAGAAAAAGGTGTTCAGTTTTTATGATCGATATTCTTTTTTTTCATATATTCGGTTTCTTCCAATGTGATCTAAGCCTATTGACTATATCTATCTCTTGACTATACTCCCTAGAGTCTACACATTTTGCACCTACTTTATATTATTCTCTGTAGATAAATTAATTTGTGGCATCAACATTGTGTTTTGGGGTCCCTATAGTGTATTGTGTTACTCACCCTCGCAAGGGGCCGGCCCACATATGTCTTGTCTTATACAAACGACATACAATTTAATAGGGGCCATGGGGATCTAGGACTAGGTGGTTCCCAGTGAGATCCAAAAAATGAGTACATCTACAGCATTTGGAGGAACTCCCTTCACCTACAATTCATGTATGGTTTACTATAGTCATTATTTAGAAGATTGTACTAGTCCTTCGATGGGCTTGCATTCTAGACCCTTTACTATCAGTTTTGTACATTTACCCTCAATGTTTTTCTTGGTTTCATCCATTTTTTGTTTTTAGCATTGTGGTCTGGTGATGTGAGTGTGTGTGTGTGTGTTCGTGCAGGTACTCATTCAAATTAATCACACTTTTGGGATAATTACTTTGGTTATAGTTTCCATCCCCTAGACATTGTGATACAGGCATGGGGTATTCATGTCATTGGCCCTAGGGGATAGGTCTTGAAATAGTGGTATTAATGGCGGTCGGTTCTACCTTATGGAAATAGGGTTAATGGCTTTGTTTTGGTGTAGTAGTGTTAAATGTTTTGATTTTGACATTCATATTTTGAAGTTCCATTGTTGGTTCATCGACCGACGTATCAAAATACCCGGAACCTAAATTTTGATTTTTCAATGGGTTCTATATAACATGTGTTTCATGCATCATATAGGAATCGAGTGTGTTATCATGTCCTTATTGAGTTAGAGTCATCTAACAAGGTATAATATATTGATAGAGGTTAATCATGATCTGTTTCAGGAGGCATCCATGCATATATCCATCCATGATTTGGGTTCTAGCCCCAAGGATGGTATTCTTAGTGATGAGGCATCAGCGTGAAAACCATTATTAATGAAGGCTCTAATAGGTGCTGTACCAGTGCTTCCACAAACCATTTATTATTAGTTCCTACCATTGTTACATGTAGAGGATACACGCAGGGACAATGCCCTACATGAGTTCCAGAAGCATAGATCCATCATTTTCAAAGTTGTGACTAACCATTGATAGTTGAGGATTGTATATAGGTTTTCACCTATATATTCTGTATTAGGATTACAACACCTCAATTGATGGATATATTAGCTGTGATCCTTTTTATGTTCTCAACATGGATATATTGTAGCTTCATGATCATGACGCCTGATGAGGTGGCCCTCACTTGGACTGTTTTTTTGCACCACTGCTGGGAGGTATTATTTCAGAAGACTCTGTGCCTATTACAGATCTAGGAGCTACTACACCTAAATAATTATATCATGATAGTAGTAGAGTACTCTGCAGGATTCACTCACCACTCTTGCAACTCTACAGTCATGGTGTAATTACTGTTGTTCAAGGCTCGAGCTTTGGAGCGCGTACTATGGAGGGAGATCATGGCGTCCATGGTATCACATAGCATCACTACCCAAGATGGTTTACTGGAGTGAGTTCTTCTGAAGATTATCTTTTTGGTAGAGTAGGTTCCAATAGTACGAGATACCTTTTGACATCATGCAACTGGGTCTTAGTGGTGGGTTGCTGGTAGAAGACTTGGGGACCCCTGATGGTCAAGCCATTCAGTTGATTACCTTTAGTAAAAGGGTCAACTATACGTGGCACCAAGGGCTGAGGGAGTCAATATACGAGTAGGGTGGCTATGTATATGGTGGGTAGGGACACGTATCTGTTGAAAATATGAATCTCCATGCATATGTTAAAGATATGGACATTCCATAGGGGCATACAAAGTTATAGGCGGTGGGGGAGATTCGAGGTACTACCTCCCCCATCCCTAGGTGGTCTACCACACCCTTCAGGAGACGGTGGATTGGGGATCGATGGGTTTTTATGTGATAGAGGCCTATGATCCAAATGCTCCATATATGATTAACAGTATGACCTATTTCTTCTACCACCTAGTTTATGTTCTCATAAACTGATATCCGTGTCACTCTTCCTTTTCCCTAGACCTTTTTCGAATCACTAAGATTGTGGTAGAGCAATTTGCATGATCCTTACTATTAGAGATTCATAATTTAGGTGATTTGATGATATCACACTGGTTCCAATAGTGTGTACTGACTCTTAGAGGTGGATTATTTTGTTGGGATATCATTTTAGTACCGTTAAGGAATTAAGACATTACTCTGGGTATGGACGGGTTATCCATAGTTGATGTTCAGATTGAATTTTTTAGGGGTATAGTGCAATGTGTCCATAAATATGGTACCAGGATCTCCATTACTCGTGGAAATGGAATGCTTATAGTATAGGAAAAACATACTCGATGGAGGGTGATGTTGATCACTCACCAGTGTTCTAGCGATACACTTAGTGTAGTGGATGGGATGACTCCTAAATTTCATGTAGTGGTGGATGAGTATAAGGAAATATTTCGGAAGGATGTTCTTGGATTACCTTCTCACTGGGAAAATGAATTCTGTATTGACATGTTCATGAGTAAGTCACTGATATCTATTCTAACATATCAGATGGCTCCTAAAGAGCGTCATTAGTTGAGGGTAAAACACAAGGGAGTGTAGAGAAAGGGCTTTTTATGGAACAGTGTTTTACCTTGGGAGGCCCCTATTTTGTTTTCCAAGATGTTAGATGGGATTTTGAGATTATGTGTGGACTATCGCCACCTGAATCAGGTGGCTGTGAATAATATATACCCACCTCTAAAAATCATAGATCTCTTCGACAAACTGAAGAGAGAGAGGTGGTTCTAAAAGGCAGACCTATGGTATGGCTGTCATTAGCTTTGTTTACAGTATTAGGATATACCAAAAATAGAATTTTTTCCCTGTATGGACACTATGAATTCTTTTTTACTTCCATTCGGAATGAACAATGTCCCTGAATTGTTAATTGGACTTCTGAAGAGGATATTACTACCACAACATCTACGATTCATTATGGTCTTCATTGATGACAGCCGGGTGTACTCAGAATCCGAGAAGGATCATCCAACAGTCTGAAGGATGGTCCTATATACTTCTTGAGAGATCCATATTTATGTTAATCTCTCAAAGATTCAATTCAGTATTCGAGAGTTTTATATTCTAAGACATGTCATTTGGGAGGTTATAGTTGTAGTGTTCCCAGGGATGAATGAGGAAATTCTTTCTTGGTATCCACCCATGAGCTTGAAAGAGGTATAGAGTTTTATTGGATGGGCTAGATTCTACAAGAGGTTTTCTCCAGATATTCCATAGTATCATCACCCTTATTATCTTTAACATAGAAGGTAGATCCTTTAATGTAGATGGAGATGTGCCAGAAAAATTTCCAAGAGATGATGTGGACACTAATGTGAACCCATGTATTGAGGATACTAGTGGAGGGTGTGGGATATTTTTTGCATTGTGATGCATCTAGGGATTTATTGGGTTGTGTCCTGACATAGGATAATGTGATGATTGCCAACGGTTCACGATTATTAAGGCAACATGAGAAGAATAATGTGATCCATGATCTTGAGATGGCAGCAGAATTTTTGTCTTTTAAGATGTGGGGAATCCAATTGATGGGTGATGGTTTCACCATCTACTCCGACCATGAAAACCTCAATTATATCTTCTCCCAAAAAGAGATAAACATGAGAGAAATATGATGCGTAGAGTTCCTCCAAGACTATTTATTCAAAATAGTATGTACTCAAATGAAATAGAACATGGATGAAGATGTGGTCAGTATGAGAAATGGATTGCAGTTGTAAAGTGAGAAGTCTGATCAGTTATCCCTGATGTAGAGATCCTTTATAGATGGTGACAGATCTTATTTCCTTCTATCAATGGTTTTCACTCACCCACACGTGCATCATGTTATCGAGGCAAATCACTGTGACATTGATTATGTGACCCGACATGCTCAATTATTCTCAAGGAATTCATTTGATGTATAATATATAGGTGGGGTGAAAATCGTCCTTTTTAGAGGGTGCACCATTTTACCAATGACATTTCAAGTGGTGGATTAGAGGGGGTTCCACACCTCCCCCATTATGGTGTGTCCAACAATGGAAATGATATTCCCGGATATTCGATGTCAGTACCGGTGTCCAATGATAAAGATGGTAGTGGAAATGTTCATTTCTCAATGCCTCACATATTAGTAAATGAAGGTAGAGAATCAACATCCAGTATGCTTAGTTCAGAAACTAGAGATTTTAGAGTAGAAATGGGATAGTATATCATTGGACTTCATGATAGTATTAACCTGCAAATCCAAGGGACACGATACCAGACGGGTTTTCTTAGACCGACTCACCTTGTCAGTCCACTTCTTAACCATTCGAGATTAGGGTCCAATAGAGGTCTTGAAACACCCCAACATTCAAGAGACAATTATCATTTATGGATTTCCTTCAAAAATGGTTTTATACCATGATGCTCGCTTCATATCTCAGTTATGGAAGGGAATATATGAGTTATTTGTGAACAATCTATGATCCATCTTGACATTTCACCCCCAAATGGATTGCCCAACAGAGAGGAATATCTCAGTTTTCAAGGAAATGTTTCATGCTTGCATCATGAAATTCGGTCAAGGATGGGAGAACCATCTACAACTAACAATGAATTGGTACATCAATAACTACATCTCCACCATTTTTATGGCACTGTTAGAGGTACTATATAGGTAATCTTGCAGATCACCATTCTGCTAGGCAGTCCCAAGGGAGTCGGCACTCATTGGTTCAATGTTGGAACAAGACACCACCAAGAAGTTGTAGATCATCTAGGAGAGGATGAGGACTACACATAGATTGAAAAAATATTATGCTGATAGTATACAGAGGTCTACAGAGTTCGAGGAAGGATAACATGTGATCCTTCAGGTCCAACCTCAATGGGGAATGAAAAGATTTATATGGGGTGGGAAATTGTTTTTGAGATTCATCATCTCTTTCTACATTATGATCATAGTTTTTTAGGGGGAATACTGTGTAGTTCTTCCCCCATAGATGCATCATGTGCTTAATTTATTTCATGTGTCACCCCAAAGGTGCTATGTGCATTAACCAATAACATGTCATCAACATGGGAGAGAAGGACATCAACGATGGGGAGACGTTTGTGGAGCTCATATTTGATATTGAGGATTGTGAGAAGTGGTTCCTTTGCATGGGTCAATTCCAATAGTGAATATTCAGTTTCAGAACAAGAATCTCTAGGATAGAACTTAGGAGAAGGAGGATTAAATTCATGCTCAGTATCCCCATTTTTTCATTTAGCCCTTTTTATATCATGGTTGAAAATCCCTATGGTTGGGAGAATGTAATTTTATAGAATGTTCTTGAATTTTTTTTAACAATTTGTATTATTTTGAGAATTGGTGCTCCGAATGATTGCAATTTATTGGCTAAATGACCCCAAAAAAATAATTCAAATATTTTTTTGGATTAAAATAGCATGTTTGCGTGGTTTTGAAAACATCTTAATTGTTTACCAGAATAAAAATATGAGGGAACCATTGCGTCAGGAATAAAGATATTAAATAAGGAGAGATATAACCTCGACCAGAGAGGTCGTGGAAAAATGTCAATTTTTCAGTGTTTTAAGGATCAAAAAATATGTACTTAAATATTTTATTTTATTCATGAAAAATTGATTCATTATAAGACACCATCATTTTAGATGTTTCAATTCATAAATGAGACAGTGTAACGACATTTAAACTCATTCCTAACAAAAATATTATTCCATAAATCAAAAAGTTTAATGATTTGTTGACTCAACGTTAAAGAAATGTTAAAATGATATTCTTCTATTTAATTATTTTAGCAGAGATATGAGATCATTGTAATGATCCAGGAATTGCATCGAGGATCTAGAGGAGTGATGTTGGTTAGTGGAAAATGGAGATGAATGATGAATCAATACAAGTTTCTTCCTTCCCCATTAAAGGATCTCATCATCGATGAGAGTTGCATATCGATAATTGACCGATGACATTGTAGAAACTATGTTCTTCATCAAATGGTGATCCAATTACATGTTACGGGTTTGGATATTTTTGTGGCCTCCCTCCCCCATTATTTTATCTAAATGAAGAATTCCACTGAATCCAATTAAAAATTGACCAATAAATCAGTTGTCTTGGTGGGACATGGGAATTTTCATGAATGATATTTAGGGAAGATGGACTCTTATTTTTATTATCCTTCATTAGTCCTCCTAACAAGGAATAATTACGGCAACATGAAAATTATAAATGATCCATATATTTTGTGTTATGTTGACATTTATCAACTAGACCCCCTACTTTATTTACAACATGGTGTGATAACAACCATGGCCTTGGGTGGAAAGTTGTGATGGATCAACCGTGGTGTGAGTCAGAGGAAGAAGACAGTGTATGGTGAAAACCCATTGATATGGAAGGCCGATGGTGGTGGAAATGCCATAGATAGGAGGGTGATGTGTTGGAAAGGTCCAATAGTGGTGGAACCCACTACATCCGCTGTGGGTGGTGGATCACGACAACTGGCAGCAAATCGATGGCAGCTCATTTGGACACATATGGGAGCTGTGTCTCACAGTGGAAGACCAGGATAGGGATATTGCGACAATATCAGGGGGCCTTTACATAGAGGACCCTCCATTATTGAATAGGTGGTGGTCTGTGGGTCTTGAAATGGATGCATTAAGAGCCATGTATTGACTAGAGAAAACCAGCATGCCATAGTGGGATATGCTTAAGGGGGTGGACAGGGCAGCTGGGCAGCACAGCTGGGAACCATCAACAAGCCTTCCAGTGATAACAAGGCAATAGGAGGGCTAGACCACTAGGATGCTCCTCCAACCCAACATGCCAAGATCAATAAGATTTAATGGGTTGGTTGAGACCTGGCCGTGTTAGGTCATCTGAACTAGGTTGAGCTGAGTCATGCTGGTTAGGTCGGGTCAGTTGGGCATGGACTCAACCATATCCTTTCAATTAATTGACCATAACATCCAATGTGCCTGACTGATTTATGAGCATATTGTATTATTGGGACCCTTGTGATGCGGTGGGACCTTTTGTGTTCTCTAAATAGGTTTTAGAGGAATTATATAAACTTCCAATGGCATGAATAAAATATTTTCACTGAATCAAGTGAGCTATGATAGATAATCATAAAACTGAATGTGATTTCAATATTGTGAAGAGCAGTTCTACATTCACATGTAGTCCTATAAGACAAATGGGTCTATGATAACATTCATATTATTTTTATGAGTGTGTATTGGTGCCCTAGCAGGCCTATGTGATGAGTAGGTCAAGGTTCCCCTATAGTCCTATGTGACTCATTAATAATGAGTGTCTTGATAGTATAATGTGTTTATCATTTATGACTTCCATTCTTTCTTTTTATACATTATAATTATTCTTAGGTCAGTTGACTCTTGTGACTCCCTATCTCTCTTAAATGTACTCCATTGAGGCTAATGATATTGTGCCTCTTTGGTAATATAAATTTTGAAATAATTCCATTGTGGTATTACCTTTGTGTTGTGGGGTCTTAATTTTATATTATGTTACTCAACACTAGATGGGTTCCGCACAAACATGTCGTGTTTTGAGCATATGACAGATGATCTAATAGAGGCCTTGTTAGTCCAGGACTAGGCATTACCCAATGATATTTGACAGATGAGGTATACATATATGGATTCATGAGGAACCCCCTTCACAAACCCCATCTAGTGGGGTTACTACATACATATATTAAGATCTTATACTATTATTTTGATGGGATTTTATTCATCCCCCTTTACATTCAGTTTTGTACTGTTACTCTTTGGGGTTTTATTAGTGGAATTCATGTTTACTTATAATTGATGTGGTATGGCGATATGGTTCTGTCTATTTAAAGGTACTCATACAAATTCATCTCACTTGTGGGATAATGAATTTTGCACTAGTGGATAGCCCCTGACCATTGGGATGCAGGCTTGGGGTATACATTGAATGAACCCCGGGGGATGGGTCGTGACATTGTGGTTCAAACCAGCACATTAAATCAACCCCATTGTCTATAGGAAACATTCCTAGTAGGGTCTAATATAACATGGAATCCCTTATGCTTTCTATTTTCTTTGTGGTTCTTTGTCATAAGCCTCATACCAAGCTTTGACTAGTCACCTTCCAGATAGATTTCATTACCAAATAAAATTAAATTGTATAAATGGTTTTTATCAAATGATTATAAAATGTAAGATGTTTCATATTACATGGAACCTAACTATGATGTTTCTGAGTCCTTTCATGTGGATAAATATGTATCACATCTTTCTACCTAGATGAATTTAAATTCAAAAGTTCCCTACAGAGTGGATAAAATTCCACAATCATGATAACGATATATGAATAATATTTATGTAGTAAATAAGAGAATACAATCAATGGAGAACCTCAAATAAATATAGATATCTCAATTAATGAAGAACCATGATTACATATGGATGATTCGAAATTCCACAAATACAAAATAATTGATTGAAAATTTAAAGGGAAGTAGATATTACGATTGTTAAATTAATAAGGTTTAATGAACATATCATAAATCAATAATAGAGTCTTGGAGAAGTAAAAAATTCCTCCAAAAATGGTTGGATGAGCCCGACATCCCATCTTATCAACAAATTTGTGTTCTTAAGTATCATATGTTTGAAAAAAAATGAACACATGCCTTTATGATGAATTCACTTTTGGATAAATAAAAATTGGGTGTTTCTAGTTCAATAAATAAATGAGATAGAAATAGTCAATATATAGTGATTCTTAACCATGAAACACATATCGGGGGAAACAAAAAATGGTGATCTCAACATGAATCCTTAACCAAGGAGATAATATTACACAACATTCACGACCCTGTCAATTAATAAATGAGGAAAAAATAATGAAATTAATCATGCATATGTTTTTCCAAAATAGTGTACATAATTAGAGTTTATTATTTGTATTTTCATATATATAGGTAAATTCTTCCATGAACTCCCTTAATTCTGAATGATTTCCTTATAGTTTTCACCCTTTAATGCCACATCTACTACCCAATCTGGACACTCGTATTCCCAAAGGAAACCATAACTGATGCAGCATCTTCAACACTAGGTCTCCAATGTATTTTTTTGAGAGTACTGTCGAAATGATAGTGTTCCAACCATGGAGGCTTCCTGAGAAGACCTCCATTTCAAGAATGTCTCTCGATTGTCTGGCCAAAAATGAATAGTGTTCTAGAAGAAGATGGTTTCATCCTCCATCATAAACCATTTTGGGACTATATCCCTAAAATGAAATAAAAATTTCATTCCATATTCATGAGAGGTAGACCAAGAATCCACCCATGGACTCATACTAATGAAACATGGTCCTTTCCAATGGCTCCTTCCTAAAATCACAGC
The DNA here is from genome assembly GCA_963277665.1 of Viscum album. Taxonomy (NCBI): domain Eukaryota; kingdom Viridiplantae; phylum Streptophyta; class Magnoliopsida; order Santalales; family Viscaceae; genus Viscum; species Viscum album. Next base: position 168,975,002 of record OY728134.1, read on the forward strand.
TGAAAAGATGCATCTCAGCAAACCCTTAGCATTATGATGGTGTTATCTACTATTTCTCAGCCTAGGTCTATCAGACCTGTGAATGACTGAAAAAAACTCCAGGGACAACATCTAGATAATAGGTAATATATTCATACAAGTACCCCCTCTAGAGAAGTCGACCACCATTGTTTGGAAGAAAATAACAAATGGGAACATACAACCATCATCATTTATTTGGTTGGCCATCAAACTCATCTGGAGGAGCCCAACCTATCCAACCATCCAAATTTAGTTGAGTAGTATGCTCACTCACATATACCTACATAAAATATTTCATCATTGAAGTAGACCCAAGTGGAATAATTCAAGGAATACAACCAACAAATTATGGTGAAAACTCATATATATGATTATACACCAAGATTAACTCACCATGGGTTCCTGAAGTCTTGTTTGTAATGAAATAATGAATTATTCCAACCATTCTTGGTGGAAAATAGCCAGTAGGAACAAACAACATCCATCATTCATCAAGACTTCCAATATTAACATTTGAAATAACTAAATGAAGTTAGTTGGAAAGATGTGATGACAATCCATGGGTAGAATCAAATATTTCCTCCCACATAGGATTATTGTTAGTATCCACTGATAGTTAATGGATGACATTATCATGTATATTCACCTACTGTGAATACGGAATAGACAAATATTCATGTCTTGACCACTGATGTCACAAAAAAACATTTTGGGAATGGTTAAATAGAATAAAAAAATTTCATTACATAACCTGGAAGCATTCTAGAATATCATAACAAAAACCACAGTGTTACCAGTGGGATGATCATATAATTTAGCCCCCATTCCTAGGATAAATCCCCAACATGACATCCTAGAATATATACATGCCTCTTTTCCTATCATGGAGGGTTATGATTCACACTCTCCTATATCACATAGAAATAAAAATTGGGAACATATGCACATTACATTTTGAGATAATTGACATATTCTTATGACCACTCCAAGATAGGCACATACACCATCCCATGAATACCACTTCTCTCTACAGGTGTCCAGAACTATGAGTAAGAAGGCATCTATGATGATGTATTGGAATGAATATTTTTAGATCCAAGTGTCTATGTATGGTCTGGATCCTCATACTTTTCTTGTTCATGAAGAACAAAGAAATCTATTTTTTATAGGTCAATATCCCAACTTCTCATTAAAAAATTGCATTGTCAGTTGTAGTAATTCTGTTGTTTCTGATGGGTCACTTCATTATGAATGCTTACTGCATGGCAATTCTGTCAATCTTGATAAAATATCTCTAGATGATAGCACATAAACGCTCTATGTTGTGAGAAGTCTATGGATCATGATGATTTATTCTTTATTGTAATTCACCATGGCGATCCTCCCCATGATATCATTTTCTGTGAAATTTCAATCTGTAGTATAGTTTCTCATTGTTGAGATAATTGTAAAACTGAAAATGTAATAAAGAGAATGTACTCTTATATTGACTCAATTTAAAACATAAGGCTAATTATTTATGATTCCTTATTGCTAGAGGTGAAATAATTTCTCATCTGGATGATAGCCCAAGGTGATAGTATTTTTCTTAACCTACCTAGGTTCATTTGAAATCTAATATAGAAGATAGAACACCAATTGATCCCCTTTATTGTGGTATGTAATTAGAAGAGAATCATTTTCAGTCTGAACATTAAGAGAAGACTCTAGAGATAGATAAATACTATATGATTTAATTGAGGAAACAAATACTTAAGGGTGAAATAAAAGTCATGTAATTGTCTTTGGCCACATCTCAATACAACATTCCAAAGATGTTGGTAGAATATTGTATTCATGATATCTGAATCAAAATATAGAAGAGTATTTATTATCGGAAATCCAAAGTATTATAATATGATGAATATCAATGTCATTTCAAGTTAGTATAAGGGTTTAAACTCAAACATAACCTAGAATCTCTCCAGGTTTCGGGACATCAAAGGATCAAGTTCCAATATGAGGTCCTTCAATGTGAATGGGTTGATGCATTAAAGAGGTCGCAACAATTGATCCCAAACTTCCCATATAGGGTTCATATTAGCTGATGGGGTTCACATGGAGCATTGTAATTCACTATCTGCCAAAACCAGCAATGGACACAAAAATTGGCCCCATGTAATCTTATTTCTCCAAGCTAGAAACAATAAACAAATTATTTTCAAGACTGATGAGATGTTCATAAAAATTTGGTATTGATTTGATTTCAAAAAATTTGATATGAATGAGAAAATTAATTGAGATACATTAGCATCAATAGTCTGGAAACCGTAAGAAGGCTTACCACATGGACTATTTAAGCCATAAAAATAAAGAAATTTCAGAAATAACACAATGGTCATATGAAACAGTTGATTTAAGTTGTTATCTTATAACACTCCCATCCAATGTTAAGACCAAAATTCATAAAATTAGAAGACTATATGTGATGATATAATCCATAGTAGTTCAGAATCAACTTCATCCAGTAAGGGTGTGGATTTTTTAAAGAAACCCTCTAGTCATCCAATAGATCTGTAAGGGATAAGAATGAAGAACAGTAAGAGCATGAACATATAAGTATGGGGATTTTTTACATTAACAATCCCCTGCTTAGAAAAAGTTATTTTTCCCCCGGTTATTAAATAATATATAATGTGAACAAAAAAATATACTATTTTCAACATTCAATACACATTAGTGGTAAACTTTCATTTAATTGAAAAATCAGTTTGCTTGATTATCACATAGTGGTTTCACTATTCATCAAAAATTGATGTTTTTCAGAAAATTACCAAAAATTCACCCTAAGCTATATTTGATATTCCGAATTCAAAAATGAAGTCTATTTTAAAAAATTCAAAACATATTAGTCACATTAATTAATTTCATAATTAATTCCCGCTCTCAGAGCAAATAGCGTGTTTTTATAAAATAATAAGTATCAAATGATTGACACTAGTTTAAGTCCAATTTCAAAGTGAAATTGACTCCAATGACCACCATTAGATTAAATGTTAATAATATATTCATATTACACAATAAAACCAATTCAAAAGATAATCTAATCATATAAATAAATTAGATTAAAAAGCAGTTTTGATGTAAAATGCAGTATTTTTCACTATTCATTAAAAAATGAACCTTGTCAGAAAAATACCAAAAATTCACACAAAGTAAATTTCTATGTCCCAATCATAAAGAATAAGTTTATTTTGAAAAAATAGTTTATAAAATTGTCAAAAGATAGATTTAAAAAGGGCTTTCCATCATAAGGCAGTAAAACAATCTTTTAAGAATATTAGTGTATTCCATGTTTAAGATTAGATTTATTTTTCATTTTAAGCCTCTAAAACACTATCTTAATCATTAATAGACATTGATAAAAATATCTATTATTAATTACTTAATTGGGATGTTACATCCTTCCCCCCTTTAGAAAATTGTGTCCCCGCAATTTATTTACTTATCGAATAAATGGGGGTACTTATCCCTCATTGCATTTTCACATTCCCATGTTACCTCTTCAATCATGTGGGTTTTCCACAAAACCTTTACCTGGTGAATCACTTTATTCCATAATACTTGCTCCCTGTGGTCAAGAATCTGGACCGGTTGTTCCTCATAAGATAGGTTCTCTTCCAGTTGAACTACCTCTGGACTCAAAACATGAGATGGATCTGGCATATACTTTCTCAACATCGAAACGTGAAAAACATTGTGTACCTGAGATAAACTCGGAGGTAAAGCCACACGGTATTCAACTGATCCAACTCTCTCCAGAATTTCATATGGTCCAATGAACCTTGGACTCAACTTTCCTTTCTTACCAAATCTCATAACACATTTCCACGAAGAAGCCTTGAGAAAAACATGATCACCTACCTCGAAAGATATATCCTTCCTCCGGTTATCCGCATAACTCTTCTGCCTGCTCTGAGCTGTTCTCATGTGTTTCTGAATTAGCTGAACTTTTTCTGCCATCTCATCTACCAATTCTGGTCCCATCAACATCCTTTCACCCACTTCATCCCAGAAAGCTGGAGTTCGACACCGCTTCCCATATAATGCCTTAAATGGTGCCATCTGTATACTTGAATGGAAACTGTTATTATATGAAAATTCAACCAAAGAAAGATGTTGGTCCCAACATCCCTGATAATCCATAGAACATGCTCGTAGCATATCCTCCAATGTCTGAATTGTTCGTTCTGACTGCCCATCTGATTGAGGATGAAAAGCTGTACTAAAATTTAATTCAGTACCCAACGACTTCTGAAGGCCTTTCCAAAAGTTAGAAGTAAACCTGTGATCACGATCTGATACAACGGAGAGAGGAACTCCATGTAACCTGACTATCTCATTAAGATACAAACGAGAAAGTTGATCAAGAGAGAAAGTATCTCATATAGCAAGGAAATGAGCAGATTTGGTTAAGCGATCAACAATAACCCAGATTGCATTATTACCTCGAGATGTATTTGGTAATCCAACAACAAAGTCCATGGATATATTCTCCCATTTCCACTTTGGCACTGGTAAAGGCTGAAGCATCCCTTTCGGTAACTTCCGCTCTGCATTAACCTATTGACATGTCAAAAACATCATAGTAAAATCAGCAATATCTCTTTTCATTCCATCCCACCAGTAATACTCCCACAGATCTCTATACATCTTAGTACTGCCCGGATGAACTGAAAACGGAGAACTATGAGCTTCACATAACAACTATTTCTTCAAATGTGAATCACAAGGTACACACAATCTCTTCCCAAATCTCAAAACATAATCATTATCAATGTTGAATTCAGGCAACTTACCTTTCTGAACCAGCTCTACCTTTTTCTGCAACTCACTGTCTTACATCTGTGCTTGCGTGATTCTATCTTATAGAGATGATCTCACTAATACCTGTAACAAAACAAAAGGACTTCCTCCACCAACAACTTCTATTCCAAAGTTCATCAAATCCTTAACCAATGTATCACGTTCCAAACGCAACATTGTTAATGAAGCATTACTTTTTCGACTCAAAGCATCAGCCACTTTATTTGCTTTTCCCAGATGGTAATGAATTGTAAAATCATAGTCCTTGATTAATTCTAGCCATCTCCTCTGTCTCATGTTTAACTCTTTCTGAGTGAATATATACTTTAATCTTTTGTGATCGGTATATATTTCACACTTTACTCTATACAAATGATGCCTCCAAATTTTTAAAGAAAAAACAACAGCAGCTAATTCCAAATCATGTGTAGGGTAATTTACCTCATGAGTTTTGAACTGTCGTGAAGCATAAGCAATTCCCTGACCATTCTTCATTAGGACGCAACCAAGTCCTTTCAATGAAGCATCACTGTATATAACAAACTCACCATTCCTGGAAGGTAGTGCCAAAACTGGAGCATTCACCAATCTTCTTTTCAATTCCTGATACTACTTAATTCGATGGCCCAACATCTGCTAAATTAGTTGCAAAGGATTTCACCACCCCTTTCTACATGTATTCTAACTGCTTCCCATCACTCAAGCTCTTTTCCGGACACTCGTTTGCATAGTGACCCATCTCATTACACTTATAAAATTTCACTAACTGTAAATAAAATTTGTTCTTACCTTCACCTTGATCCTTTTCAGTGCAATCACGAGCCTTATGTCTCATCTTACCACATCGGTAGCACTTTCTAGAATTCAGAAGACATTCCCCAGCATGACTTTTTCCACATTTATCACAAACTGGAAACTTAGTTCTCTTACCATCAGACTTTTTTGAAGAATTCTTACATTTCTCCTGTCACATCGGTCTCTTCTTCTGCTGGTTTTAATAGAACACTTGGTCATCAACAAACTCCTTTTCCACCTTCACAGCACATCGAACAAGCTTTTCATAACTTTTAAACTCACAGGAAGCTATTACCCTTCGATATTTTGGATTTAATCTTGAGTAAAAATGATTGATTTTACTATCAAGGTCTCGAGTAAAATTTGGGGTATACCTTTCCAATCGAGTGAACCTTTTTTCATAGGCATCCACTGAGTCTTCTTCTTGCCTCAATTCCAAGAATTTATTTTCCATCCTAAGTCGAACAGCCTTAGGAAAATACTTCTCAAGAAACATACCTTTGAATTCCTCCCAGTCAAGAGCATCAATCTCATCGGCATCCCTGATATTTTTAACCATAGACCACCACTGATCTGCTTCACCCTCCAAACGGTAAATAGCAAGACTAACCTTTTGATTGTCTGAACACCCCATGACATCAAAAATCTTCTCTAGTGATTTAATCCACCCTTCATCTAGCACAGGGTCAGATGATCCTCTGAATGATGGTGGATGTTGCCTCATGAAATGTTCCACCACTGACATGTTCCTCTGCGGTTGATCTGGCTGATCTCGTGCATGGATACCACCACCATTTATCGCTTGAGTAAACTGTGCCATTAATGCAACAAACTGTTCAGTTCCAATTCCGACCATTTCTGGATGCTGATTCGGAAGTTTATTTCCTTCTGTATGCCTTCCTAGAACTACTTCCTTGTTTCCTCTGCGGAAAACCATTCTGAACAAACATGTCTTAGATGAAGCAACATGGTAATCCGTAAATGCTATATCATTTCAAAAAAAATATTTTTGGATAATCATTTAATATAATTCTAACTCCTAAAGTTATCTAAACCGACCTTTGATACCAACTATAATGCCCCAGCCTTAAACCTTACTTAATCTTGAGTTATTACAAGATTACACATTGATGATCTTTTCGGGTTTAGAGTTTTAGAGAATTATATCATAAAACTTTCATTACATTCCACATATAAACAAAGTGGTTACATAAAGGTAGTATTCTTCATTCCCATAAATGGAAACACATTTGAAATAATACATGGATTATTTCTTGACACTTCGTTGACACTATCATCTTATCATGTACCTTTCCCTTGACCTGTGAAAAACATTTCAAAAACTTGGGATGAGCATAAAAACTCAGTATGGGTTATAAAAACATGGGAAGGAAACATGAGTTCATATATACATAAGAATGAAATCATACATTACCCATAAAACAAAGGCACATTAACATACCTCATAAAATCATGAATAAATCATAGATATCATAAGACATAAAGGTAACTTGAGGAATTCATAACATTCTTACGTAGGGAGTAACCCTCTTGGTTACATTTGGAATACCCATCACAATATATTCCCTAAAATATCTTCGGAGAAACCTTAACGTTTCACTCCTTCGCGTTACCCAATGCATTGTAGAGCTATGTCGGGCTCACCCGCCCTTAGTTTATCACGGAACCACCCGTCTTCATAATAATTCCCAAGAACCTCAACATAATCATAACACATAAAACATGCTTAAGGAAACGTAAAATTTTCACCTTTCAATCACAAGATATCAATACAACACATTGATATAAAAATATTATGAAAACCATTTTCAATACCAAAATAAAAGAAAAGTAAAACATGGTATTTATTTTTATTTTAAAAAGAAGGTATGGTTTGTAGAGGAAGCCGAAACTCAAATAACGGTCACGACGGCGGAGAAGTCGTTGTCGTCGCCTACGTACGACAAAAACATTCCCTTTTGTCGTTTAGTAAACACTTCGTATAAAAAAGATTCCTTTTGAATACAAAGTAAAATTCAAAGGGTTTTATACACCGTATAAAATAAAGTTGTGTATAAAATAAAATATGCCTCAATGAAAGGAGATTGAGACGAAGTCCCATACCTCGTATCCGACTTGACCCGACCGTTCTTTAATCTCCTGAATAATAAAATTGAGTTAATCTCTACTTGCATATGAACCTTTTTCAAATCATTATTCCTTTTATACCATGTTATGAACATCATGAAATCATTTAAGTTAATAGTGTTCATTTTGTCGGTATTTGGTTCTTAAGTCAGAAATAGACCTCTTACACTTACATGTTGTTAATTTGGTCAAAGGTTCGTTATATCCATAATTCTATTAATGATTTGGATAACATATATATCATATATATTCATAATATACATGTATTTATAATATTACATCACATTTAGAGGTAAGAAATGAAATGCACCGTTCATGGAGACGGTAAGCCGTACGTACGCATGAACGCTACTTCCATTTCTATTTCATACTTTCTGGAATGGAATCATAATGATATAAGAGTATATTATAATTCCAGTATAATATCATATATAATATCATAGTTCTATCCTTTATATGTCCCAAATATGGTATTTGACGAATCAAATAACTTTGAGGGGTGGTAGTCCGCACATCCTTAAATGAAGATATCGCGTTTACCCGTAATGGGAACCATAAAGGTATGAAAAAATGAAAAAAAACAGAATCTTAAGGAAAACATAAACATATTATATATCATTTATAAAAATAGTGACATCATAATGGCCACCTTTTAAGGTGTTAAAAGAGTATTGAACAATCATCGTTTCGGGAGGCAGAATTTCGCCATCCACGGAAACCGTATGTTCTTTAACCATTTGATGTAGTTTTGTGATAGTTTAGCTCAAATAAATCTTATAACAACATCCTAGTATATTGAAGATACTGGTGTTGTAACAAAAGAAATAAAAAAAAAAGAGTTTAGGGGGTTGGAGAAGCAAAATAAAACAAATGAACATGATAGAATGAATTACCTTTAAAAGTGTAACTCTTTTTGATTTGATCCTAAAGTCTTCCTTTGAAAGGATTCTGCCCAAAGGGAATCCTCTAGGATAAAAATAGGGATGTGTAGAGAGTAAATGGGCAGGGGTTGGCCGAGACAAAGGCTTGAGGATTTTGTGAAATGAGGTAGAGGTGGGGGGCTTTTATAAAAGGAGAGGAGGGGCACTTTTGGAAAGTAAAGAAATATTACATTATTTGAAAATGTGTTTCGGTTTTAAAAGGTCCCACATTGATAGAATTCGTGGATAAGGTGATAAGAGTTCGCAATACACTCATCCAATTGGTTTTGGACATGTGTAGTTCATAGATTTTATATTATCTTTCTATTTTATTTAAATCGTCAAATAATGATGTCATTGCTGCATCATTATTATGTCATAAATAATTTAATTTATTTAATGTCTAAAAACTATAAAAAAAATTCTATGATATAGGAAATCTTTATAGCTTTCCAATGACTATTTATAAACAAAATTTGGACTTGTATAACCCCACTTAAAAATTGGTTTCGTAAAACATATAATGTTTGTGTCATTTTCACTTTAACATTAAATAAAAAGTAATTTATGTCATTTCCCAACCAAAGTTTCTCCATGGGGTCCCCAAGTTGACCCATGGCTTTTATTGGTTGGCCATGACACTACCAATAAGGTTGGGACATGTGTCTAGGTCATTTCATATTATTAAATCATTATTTACACCTTAAACTACCCTAATTACCACTAATCGCGATTAAGAACTTAATAAGTTACTATTCACCAAAAATTATTATAATCTCATTGAACCACATTTTACTTCTTAATGACAACCATGTATGTCGGATTTTCAAAATTTAATACACATTAGTGGTAAACTTTCATTTAACTGAAAAATCAGTTTGCTTGATTATCACTTAGTGGTTTCACTATTCATCAAAAATTGATGTTTTTCAGAAAATTAACAAAAATTCACCCTAATCTATATTTGATATTCCGAATTAAAAAATGAAGACTATCTTACAAAATTCAAAACATATAGGTAACATTAATTAATTTAATAATTAATTCCCGCTGTCAGAGAAAATAGCGTGTTTTTATGAAACAATAAGTATCAAAAGATTGACACTAGTTTAAGTCTAATTTCAAAGTGAAATTGATTCCAATTACCACCATTAGATTAAATGGTAAAAATATATTCATATTAAACATTAATACCAATTCAATAGATAATCTAATCATATAAATAAATTAGATTAAAAAGCAGTTTTGATGTAAAATGCCGTATTTTTCACTATTCATTAAAAAATGAACCTTGTCAGAAAAATACCAAAAATTCACACAAAGTAAATTTTTATGTCCCAATCATAAAGAATAATTTTATTTTGACAAACATAGTTTATAAAATTGTCAAAAGATAGATTTAAAAAGGGTTTTCCATCATAAGGCAGTAAAACAATCTTTTAAGAATATTAGTGTATTCCATGATTAAGATTGGATTTATTTTTCATTTTATGCCTATAAAACACTATCTTAATCATTAATAGACATAGATAAAAATATCTATTATTCATTACTTACTTGGGATGTTACATCCTTCCCCCCTTTAGAAAATTGTGTCGCCGCAATTTATTTACTTATCGAATAAATGGGGGTACTTATCCCTCATTGCATTTTCAGATTCCCATGTTGCCTCTTCAATCATGTGGTTTTTCCACAAAACCTTTACCTGGTGAATAACTTTATTCCGTAATACTTTCTCCCTATGGTCAAGAATCTGGACCGGTTGTTCCTCATAAGATAGGGTCTCTTCCAGCTGAACTACCTCTGGACTCAAAACATGAGATGGATCTGGCATATACTTTCTCAACATCGAAACGTGAAAAACATTGTGTACCTGAGATAAACTCGGAGGTAAATCCACTCGGTATGCAACTGATCCAACTCTCTCCAGAATTGCATATGGTCCAATGAACCTTGGAATCAACTTTCCTTTCTTACCAAATCTAATCACACTTTTCCACGAAGAAACCTTGAGAAAAACATGATCACCTACCTCGAAAGATAGATCCTTCCTCCGGTTATCCGCATAACTCTTCTGCCTGCTCTGAGATGTTCTCATGTGTTTCTGAATTAGCTGAACTTTTTCTGCCATATCTTCTACCAATTCTGGTCCCATCAACTTCCTTTCACCCACTTCATCCTAGAAAGCTGGAGTTCGACACCTCTTCCAATATAATGCCTGAAATGGTTCCATCTGTATACTGGAATGGAAACTGTTATTATATGAAAATTCAACCAAAGAAAGATGTTGGTCCCAACTTCCCTGATAATCCATAGAACATGCTCATAGCATATCCTAAAATGTCTGAATTGTTCGTTCTGACTGCCCATCTGATTGAGGATGATAAGCTGTACTAAAATTTAATTCAGTACCCAACGTCTTTTGAAGGCCTTTCCAAAAGTTAGAAGTTAACCTGGGATCACGATCCGATACAATGGAGAGAGGAACTCCATGTAACCTAACTATCTCATTAAGATACAAAGTCCATGGATATATTCTCCCATTTCCACTCTGGCACTGGTAAAGGCTGAAGTATCCCTTTCGGGAACTGCCTCTCTGCTTTAACCTGTTGACATGTCAAACACTTCACAGTAAAATCAGTAATATCTCTTTTCATTCCATCCCACCAGTAATACTCCCGTAGATCTCTATACATCTTAGTACTGCCCGGATGAACTGAAAACGGAGAACTATGAGCTTCACATAACAACTCTTTCTTCAACTGTGAATCACAAGGAACACACAATCTCTAGCCAAATCTCAAAACACAATCATTATCAATGTTGAATTCAGGCAGCTTACCTTACTGAACCAGCTCTACCTTTTTCTGCAACTCACTGTCTTGCTTTTGTGCTTGCTTGATTCTATCTGATAGAGATGATCTCACTGATACCTGTAACAAAACAAAAGGACTTCCTGCACCAACAAATTCTATGCCAAAGTTCATGAAATCCTTAACCAAAGGATCACGTTCCAAACGCAACATTGTTAATGAAGCATTACTTTTTCGACTCAAAGTATCAGCCACTTTATTTGCTTTTCCCGGATGGTAATGAATTGTAAAATCATAATCCTTGATTAATTCTAGCCATCTCCTCTATCTCATGTTTAACTCTTTCTGAGTGAATATATACATTAAAATTTTGTGATCGGTATATATTTCACACTTTACTCCATACAAATGATGCCTCCAAATTTTTAAAGCAAAAACAACAGCAGCTAATTTCAAATCATGTGTAGGGTAATTTACCTCATGAGTTTTTAACAATCGTGAAGCATAAGTGTAACACCCGAGACTTTTATGTTATATAAATTATCAAAGGAATCTTTTTCTACACAACACTTTCTTGTATTTCTTTACACGCAATCGCGACCTTCCTCGATAGCTTGTGTCGTACGCAATACCGAGTTTCACTAAACAACAATATGCTATTAAAACTAGCCGTTATTAATAGTAATAACCACTTTTTAAAATTTTATAATTTTTATTTTTCAAAATGGACTTCATTTTTGGACTCAGAATATCGAAATTATCCTAGGGAGAAATTTTGATATTTTTCTGAAAACTTTCAATTTTTGATGAATAGTGAAACCACTAAGTGGTAGGTTAAAAACTGAATTTTTGCATAAAACAAAATTTTACCGCTTCTGTGAATGGAATTTCGAAAATCCGACTGACACGGTTGATATCAATAAGTAAAATATGGTTCAATGAGATAAAAATAATTTTTTGGCGAATAGTAACTTTTTACTTTTTTTTTACCGCGGTTTATAGTAAATAGGGTAACTAAGGGGTAAATATGATATTACTATTACCCTAACACATGTCCTAATTCTATTGGACAAGTGTAATTCGACCAAAAACAAACTTATGAATAAAATATGACCATTTAGGCCCACTTGGATTAGATTAGGACATTTATTATTAATTGATTTAAAGAAGGGATAAAATAGTTAAAATCAATGTTTAATAAGTAAATCATTTTTAATATGGGGTTATACATAAGATAAATTCGACTATAAATATTCATTAGAAATCTAAAAAGATTTCCTACATAATGGTATTTTATTAGTAATTTTTATACATTAAATAATTTAATGTATTTACGACACAACGATGATGCAGTAATTATCTTATTAATCAAATATTGACATAATTGATGTTATAAACAACAAAATAAATGTAATTTGAGACTTTTTATGAATTCCACTAATTTACTAGGTTACTATGATATATTAGTGTTGATTTAATCAACTTGGTTCGAACATATAATTCTGTTATGACTTTCACAAAAATCATATATCAAATAGTGTCAAAATTGACACAAAATAGTTTTTAAATCAAATATTATATTACTAATTGTTATTTTATTCTTAAAAATATAAGGTTCGGCCAAATGACTTATATAAGGATATATATATTAATAATAAACAATTTGGGGTTCGTTTGTCATGTTATAGTAAGTGTATTAATCATATAGTGAAAGAAAACAAAAAGACACGGTAAAAGTTAAATTATTTAACTTAGAGTTAAATCTAATTGATAAGGTTAAAATAATACCCTAAACATGTCTAAATCCTATTGGTTGATAGGATATCGACCCATCTCTACTTTAGCTTCGAATTAAGACCCTTTGGAACCATTATAAACCGATTTTGACTTTAATATAAAATAATATTTTGAGATATTCCTAAGGCGCCCCTCTCCTCCCTTATAAAAGGGCACCTCCTCCCCCTCCTCCTCACACAAATTTGAGCACTCAAGCACGGCCAACCTCTGCCATTTTCTCCTCTCCACTTCCCTAGAATAATCCTAGAGGTCCTGGTCTCCTTTAAAGACCAATCTTAGTTCCTTAAGTGAAGGATTCAAAGAGGTGTTCCAAAGAAGAGGTAATATCCATTACCGATCTTTTCAATTTCTTTCTTCTTCAACTTCTTCTTCTTTAGATGTTTCATGATAAAGTAATAACATCAGTATTAATTACATACTGATATGTTATTATAAATATGAAACAACCCTAATTCACCTTCTATCCATCCTACGGAAAAATTAAATCACCGTGCGTGCGTACGTACGGAATACCGTCTCCACACCGTGGTGTAATCTATTTTCCACCATTACCTTACAAGGATGAGTATATTGGTGTAATGAGTAACTATTTATTATTATTATAAAGTAATATTTATAATCAAATAATATATATATACTCCAATACAGTTCCACGATCATAGGAATGATATCATCACTCGTGCGTACGTACGGACTACCGTCTCCACGATGTGATGCGACTCGTTCTACATGATCATCATTACATAGTAATTATATAAATTGAATGAATAAATATGATATATGTTACACTAATACCATTCTACATATAAGGTATCTATAACCTTAAATAAATAATAAGAATGTATTCGGCAAAACACGCATAAGAACAATAGGCAATAAAGACCCGAGTAACAAGTAACAATGAAATATTACTAACAAGAAGCTAAGAATATGACCATATATGATATCGTCTCAATATTTATGATTCTGGAATAAGTAAATAACATTATTTAAACCATTATACAGGAGCTTCAGGCACGTACAAAGCAAATTGGACCTAAGGTCAGGAAGATGGATATTAAGTAGAATATGCTAAAAGGGACCCTAGATATGATGAAATAAATGGGAGACACTGTAGAATATTTATGAACCAGTTGTTTATGTTTCCCAGTTTCTAAAGACACTATACCTATATGGTCCTTTATGGTTTTGTCATATGTTGTAATAAGTGTGCTTCAATTTTGACGTATTAACAATGTATGTAAAGTATGGGTCGTTAGAGTTGGTATCAGAGGAAAGGTATAGTCAACCTTTGGAAACTAGGATGTGAAAGCCTTAGTAAGAACCCTAAGGATAAGTCTAAGCATAGAACACAATCTTAGTGTTTTAGAAAAGGCCTTGAATAACCTAGGATAAGACCTTAAGCATGAAAATTTTATTCTTGAATTATGTGGTTTTCCTTTTATAATTAGTCTTGCTCACACTATTCTTCTTGGTTTTAGTCAATGGCTGGAACCCGAAGGAACCGTGTTAATGCAGAATGCGATGGGAAATGAAATGATTGTCCCCATGAGCAACCAAACGATATGGGAGCTGGAATGCAAAATCTTGTATCCATGCTCACACAACTTTCTCATGCTATGAATCATGCAGGTTTTCCAAACGAGCAAAGGAAGGAGCAACATTCTGTTGAATCCTTCATGAGGCAACGTCCACCTTCTTTCAGCGGTTCTAATGATCCATTAGTTGCTGAACAATGGATTAGTACTACTGAAAAGATATTTTCAGTTCTTCAATGTTCTGAGCATGATAAAGTCATCCTAGTAGTGTATCGTTTGGAAGGAGATGTTGATCAATGGTGGAATCTTATTAAGAATACGAGGCAAAGGGATGAAATTGAGTCTATGGAATGGGATGAGTTCAAGAACTTATTTTTCAATAAGTACGTCCCTCGTATTCTTCAAACAAAGATGGAGAAAGAGTTTCTTGAACTGAAGAAAAGGGATGATGAATCTGTTGGTACCTATGAAGCAAATTTTACAAGACTTGCAAGGTACGCTTCTGGTATTATTATCCAACCTGAGAGTAATATCTATCGATTCTTTGCTGGCTTAAAACCAAGTCTTCGAAGGGCGTTAGCCATAAGGGACTTCAATAGCTACGAGGAAATTGTTCGATGTGCTCTCAAAGTCGAGATGTAGATTAGAGTAACCGATCAGTCACATGGGTTTGATAAGAAGAGGAAGATGGAATTCAAAGAAAAATCTAAAGATCACACGGAAAAGAAGATGAACTTTTCCTTATGCTCAAAGTGTGGAAGGAAACATGGAGGGAGTTGTCTTAAAGGGACAAGTAAATGTTTCAAATTTGGAAAGGAAGGTCATCGGGCATTTGAATGTCGCGATAATGGGAAGAAGATGTCTAATGATGCAAACAAAGGAAGGGATACACAGAATGATCCTACTACACTTCAATGTTTCAAGTGCAAGGAGATGGGGCATTATGTCAATCATTGCCCAAATCCAAGGGTTGATGATGATGGTCGACGTCAACAAAATCTTAAGGCTAAAGACAAAGGAAAGTCACATGCAATTTCTATCAGCGATGTGGAGTACGATAACGAAGTGGTGAAAGGTACACTTACCGTCCACTCTAAAGTAGCAAATGTTTTATTTGATTATGGATCCACCCACTCTATTATTTCTGAAAAATTTTCTAAGGGTATCACCGTATTACCTCAACAATTAGATGTTGAGTTATATGTGACAACACCTAATGGCACAACAGTCGCATCAAATGTATATAATTCTTCTCCGATCGAAGTTTGTGGGAAAGTGCTTCCTGCAAATCTTGTGATCCTTCCTTTGGTGGAATTTGATGTGATTCTTGGCATGGATTGGATTTCTCTACATGGAGCTCATATCAATTGCCAAAGAAGGAAAGTCACATTTTATATTCCAAATCAATCTACGATCGTCTATCAATTCAAGGATGAACATAACCTTTCAGTGTAAATTTCTTCCATCTTATGGTAATTGATTTCACTAAATGAAGGTTATTTATCTCAAATGGTTTGTGAGAAACTCACGATTAAGAATATGCCCATCGTACGGGAGTTTGATGATGTCTTTCCAAAAGAATTACCGGGTCTTCCACCAAATCGTGAAGTTGAGTTTTCAATAGAACTCGTACCAGGTGCTTTGCCTATTTCAAAGAAACCTTATAGAATGGCCCCAATTGAGTTGAAGGAATTGAAGAAGCAACTCCAAGAGAATCTTGATAAGGGATTCATACGCCCTAGTGCGTCACCTTGGTGAGCACCTGTTCTATTTGTTAAGAAGAAAGATGGATCAATGAGACTCTGCATTGATTATCGAGAACTTAACAAGATCACTATCAAGAACAAATATCCTCTCCCACACAATGATGACTTATTTGACCTACTACACGGAGCTCAATACTTTTCCAAGATTGATCTTCATTCAGGGTATCATCAATTAAGGGTCAAAAGGGAGGATATACCAAAGACGGCTTTCCGTACAAGGTATGGACACTATGAATTTATAGTGATGACATTTGGTCTTACTAATGCCCCTGCTATCTTCATGGATCTAATGAATAGTGTCTTTAGAGACTATCTTGATCAATTTGTGGTAGTCTTTATAGACGATATTCTTGTCTATTCAAAGAGAAAGGAAGAGCATGAAGATCACTTGAGAATTATATTGAAGACCCTGAGAAAGGAGAAGCTTTATGCCAAATTTACCAAGTGTGAATTTTGGCTTCAAAAAGTTGCATTTTTGGGTCACATAATCTCAAAAGAGGGGATATCTGTGGATCCAGCAAAAACAGAGGTTATCGAAAGATGGTCGAGACCAACAACAGTAACTGAGATCCGAAGTTTTCTTGGTTTGGCTGGATATTATCGACGTTTTGTAAAAGATTTTTCATGATTATCTAATCCACTCACCAAGTTGACTCGGAAAGGAGTTAAGTTTGTTTGGACGGAGGAATGTGAAGAGAATTTCAAGGAGTTGAAAAGAAGGTTATCAAGTGCACCTGTGCTCACACTACCTTGTAGTGGAGAAAGGTTTGTGATCTACAGTGATGCATCCAAGAAGGGATTGGGGTGTGTTCTTATGAAAAATGATATGGTGATAGCTTATGCCTCACGACAGTTGAAAATCCATGAGCAAAATTACCCAACACATGATTTGGAGTTGGCTGTGGTAATCTTTGCATTAAAAATTTGGAGGCATTACCTTTATGGTGGAAGGTGTGATATTTATACTGATCATAAAAGTTTAAAGTATATTTTCACACAAAAGGAGCTGAATATGCGTCAAAGAAGATGGTTGGAGCTGATTAAGGATTATGACTGCTCAATCCATTATCACCCTGGGAAAGCAAACAAGGTGGCAGATGCATTAAGTCGATAATACCATGCAAGTTTATCCATGATGAGGATCACAAAAGATCCAATATTTATGGATTTACAAAGGATGGATCTTAGAATTATAATGCAAGGGGAAAAATCTTATCTTCCTCAAATGAATGTTCAACCATCTAAACATGTGAAGATTAAAGAGGCACAGAAAGAAGATGTCAAGTCACAAAAGAAGGTGACAAATGTTCCCCAATTCAACCTTGATTGTGATGGGATAATAAAGTTCAGGAATCGGGTTTGTGTTCCCCCCATACCCGAATTAAAGAAGGAGCTGCTGGATGAGGCTCATAGTTCATCATTCTCTATTCATCCTGGAAGCACGAAGATGTATAGGGACCTGAAAGAGTACTTCTGTTGGGATGGCATGAAAAGAGATGTTGCTGAATATGTCTCTCGATGCTTGGTTTGTAAACAAGTTAATGCTGAGAGACAGAAGTCTAAGGGGATGTTACAACCATTACCCATACCCGAATGGAAATGGGAAAACATTACTATGGACTTCGTCACAGGACTTCCTAAAACATACAAAGGCAATAATGCTATGTGGGTCATAGTTGACCGTCTTACAAAGTCTGCACACTTCATTACTCTTAGAGAGGATTTCTCTCTGGATCAGCTTGCCAGGATATATGTAAAGGAAGTGGTAAGATTGCATGGAGTACCACTTTCTATTATATCTGATCGGGATCCGAGATTTACCTCGAAGTTCTGGCGAAGTCTTCAGCATACTCTGGATATAGAGTTGAGTTTCAGCACTGCTTATCATCCCCAGACAGACGGTCAGTCTGAGAGAACAATTCAAACCCTAGAAGATATGTTGAGAGCTTGCTCTATGGATTTCAATGGAGGTTGGGATCAACACCTACCTTTGGTGGAGTTTTCTTATAATAATAGCTTTCACTCCAGTATTCAGATGGCTCCTTATGAAGCTCTCTATGGAAGGAAATGCAGGACTCCAACTTGCTGGGATGAAGTTGGGGAAAGAATGCTATTAGGACCTGATCTCGTTGATGAAATGGCAGAAAAGGTCAGATCTATTCAACAACACATAAGAGCAGATCAGAGTCGACAGAAAAGTTATGCCGACAACCGAAGAAAAGACCTAGAATTTGAAGTGGGTGATAAAGTGTTCTTACGAATATCTCCCTGGAAGAGGGTTATAAGATTTGGAAAGAAGGGGAAGTTGAGCCCTAGATATATCAGTCCTTTCAAAATACTGGATCGTGTTGGGAAGGTAGCTTACCGATTGGCACTTCCACCGAATCTCTCTCAAGTTCATGATGTGTTCCATGTATCTCTCCTGAGAAAGTACATACCAGATCCTTTACATGTACTCAGATCAGAAGTTGTACCGCTGGAGCAAGATCTTTCTTATGAAGAACAGCCGATAGAGATTCTGGATCGTAGCGAAAAAGTCCTACGAAACAAGACCACTCGCTTGGCGAAAGTTTTATGGAAGAACCACCAACTTGAAGAAGCTACATGGGAGCTTGAGGATATGATGAGGGAGAAGTATCCTCATCTGTTTGTTACAAAGTGACGAATTTCGAGGGAGAAATTCTTTTTAAGGGGGGTAGAATGTAACACCCGAGACTTTTATGTTATATAAATCATCAAAGGAATCTTTTTCTACACAACACTTGGTTGGCTTTCTTTACACACAATCGCGACCTTCCTCGATAGCTTGCGTCGTACGCAATACCGAGCATCACTAAACAACAATATGCTATTAAAATTAGCCGTTATGAATAGTAATAACCAATTTTTAAAATTTTTAAAATTTTATTTTTCAAAATGGACTTCATTTTTGGACTCAGAATATCGAAATTAGCCTAGGGTGAAATTTTGATATTTTTCTGAAAACTTTCAATTTTTGATGAATAGTGAAACCACTAAGTGGTAGGTTAAAAACTGAATTTTTGCATAAAACTTAATTTTACCGCTTCTGTGAATGGAATTTCGAAAATCTGACTGACACGGTTGATATCAGTAAGTAAAATTTGGTTCAATGAGATAAAAATAATTTTTTGGTGAATAGTAACTTTTATTTTTTTTTACCGCGGTTAATAGTAAATAGGGTAACTAAGGGTAAATATGATATTACTATTACCCTAACACATGTCATAATTCTATTGGACAAGTGTAATTCGACCAAAAACAAACTTAGGAATAAAATATGACCATTTAGGCCCACATGGATTAGATTAGGACATATATTATTAATTGATTTAAAGAAGGGATAAAATAGTTAAAATCAATGTTTAATAAGTAAATCATTTTTAATATGGGGTTATACATAAGATAAATTCGACTATAAATATTTAATAGAAATCTAAAAAGATTTCCTACATAATGGTATTTTATTTGTAATTTTTAGACATTAAATAATTTAATTTATTTACGACACAACGATGATGCAGTAATTATCTTATTAATCAAATATTGACATAATTGATGTTATAAACACCAAAATAAATGTAATTTGAGACTTTTTATGAATTCCACTAATTTTCTAGGTTACTATGATATATTAGTGTTTATTTAATCAACTTGGTTCGAACATATAATTCTGTTATGACTTTCACAAAAATCATATATCAAATAGTGTCAAAATTGACACAAAATAGTTTTTAAATCAAATATTATATTACTAATTGTTATTTTATTCCTAAAAATCTATGGTTCGGCCAAATGACTTAGATAAAGATATATATATTAATAATAAACAATTTGGAGTTCGTTTGGCATGTTATAGTAAGTGTATTAATCATATAGTGAAAGAAAACAAAAAGACACGGTAAAAGTTAAATTATTTAACTTAGAGTTAAATCTAATTGATAAGGTTAAAATAATACCCTAAACTTGTCTAAATCCAATTGGTTGATAGGATTTCGACCCATCTCCACTTTAGCTTCGAATTAAGACCCTTTGGAACCATTATAAACCGATTTTGACTTTAATATAAAATAATATTTTGAGATATTCCTAAGGTGCCCCTCTCCTCCCTTATAAAAGGGCACCTCCTCCCCCTCATCCTCACACCAATTTGAGCACTCAAGCTCGGCCAACCTCTGCCATTTTCTCCTCTCCACTTCCCTAGAATAATCCTAGAGGTCCTGGTCTCCTTCAAAGACCAATCTTAGTTCCCTAAGTGAAAGATTCAAAGAGGAGTTCCAAAGAAGAGGTAATATCCATTACCGATCTTTTCAATTTCATTCTTCTTCAACTTCTTCTTCTTTAGTTGTTTCATGATAAAGTAATATCATCAGTATTAATTACATACTGATATGTTATTATAAATATGAAACAACCCTAATTATCCTTCTATCCATCCTACGGAAAAATGAAATCACCGCGCGTGCGTACGTACGAAATACCGTCTCCACGCCGTGGTGTAATCTATTTTCCACCATTACCTTACAAGGATGAGTATATTGGTGTAATGAGTAACTATTTATGATTATTATAAATTAATATTGATACTGAAATAATATATATACTCCAATACAGTTCCACGATCATAGGAATGATATCATCACTCGTGCGTACGTACGGACTACCGTCTCCACGATGTGATGCGACTCGTTCTACATGATCATCATTACATAGTAATTATATAAATTGAATGAATAAATATGATATATGTTACACTAATACCATTCTGGATATAAGGTATCTATAACCTTAAATAACGAATAAGAATTTATTCGGCAAAACACGCATAAGAACAAAAGGCAATAAAGACCCGAGTAACAAGTAACAATGAAATATTACTAACAAGAAGCTAAGAATATGACCATATATGATATCATCTCAATATGTATGATTCTGGAATAAGTCAATAACATTATTTAAACCATTATACAGGAGCTTCGGGCACGTACAAATCAAATTGGACCTAAGGTCAGGAAGATGGATATTAAGTAGAATATGCTAAAAGGGACCCTAGATATGATGAAATAAATGGGAGACACTGTAGATGATTTATGAACCAGTTGTTTATGTTTCCCAGTTTCTAAAGACACTATACCTATACGGTCCTTTGTGGTTTTGTCATATGTTGTAATAAGTTTTCTTCAATTTTGAAGTATTAACAATGTATGTAAAGTATGGGTCGTTAGAATAAGCCATTACCTGACCATTCTGCATTAGGACGCAACCAAGTCCTTTCAATGAAGAATCACTGTATATAACAAACTCACCATTCCTGGAAGGTAGTGCCAAAACTGGAGCATTCACCAATCATCTTTTCAATTCCTTATACTACTTAATTCGATGGGCCAACTTCTGCTAAATTAGTTGCAAAGGATTTCACCACCCCTTTCTACGTGTATTATAACTTCTTCCCATCACTCAAGCTCTTTGCCGGACACTCGTTTGCATAGTAACCCATCTCATTGCACTTATAACATTTCACTAACTGTAAATCAAATTTGTTCTTACCTTCACCTTGATACTTTTCAGTACAATCACGAGCCTTATGTCCCATCTTACCCCATCGGTAGCACTTTCCAGAATTCAGAAGACATTCCCCAGCATGCGTTTTGCCACATTTATCAAAAACTGGAAACGTAGTTCTCTTACCATCAGACTTTTTTGAAGAATTATTACCTTTCTCCTGCCACCTTGGTCTCTTCTTCTGCTGGTTGTTATAGAACACTTGGTCATCAACAAACTCCATTTCCACCTTCTCAGCACATCGAACAAGATTTTCATAACTATTAAACTCACGAGAAGCTAATCCCTTCGATATTTTGGCTTTAATCCTGAGTAAAAACTATTGATTTTACTATCAAGGTCTCAGATAAAATTTGGGGCATACCTTGCCAATTGAGTGAACCTTTCTTCATAGGCAGCCACTGAGTCTTCTTCTTGTCTCAATTCCAAGAATTGCTTTTCCATCCTAAGTCGAACAGCCTTCGGAAAATACATCTCAAGAAACATACCTTTGAATTCCTCCCAGTCAAGAGCATCAATCTCATCGGCATCCCTGATATTTTTAACCATAGACCACCACTGATCTGCTTCACCCTCCAAACGGTAAATATAAAGACTATCCTTTTGATTGTATGAACACCCCATGACATCAAAAATCTTCTCTAGTGCTTTAATCCACCCTTCAGCTAGCATAGGGTCATATGATCCTCTGAATGATGGTGGATGTTGCCTCATGAAATGTTCCACCACTGACATGTTCCTCTGCAGTTGATCTGGATGATCTCGTGCATGGATACCACCACCATTTATCACTTGAGTCAACTGCGCCATTACTGCAACAAACTATAATGTTCCAATTCCGACCATTTCTGGATGCTGATTCGGAAGGTTATTTCCTTCTGTATGCCTTCCTAGCACTGCTTCCCTGTTTCCTCTGCGGAAAATCATTCTGAACAAACATGTCTTAGATGAAGCAACATGGTAATCCGTAAATGCTATATCATTTCAAAAAAAAAATATTTTTGGATAATCATTTAATATAATTCTAACTCCTAAAGTTATCTAAACCGACCTTTGATACCAACTATAAGGCCCCAACCTTAAACCATACTTAATCTTGAGTTATTACAAGATTACACATTGAGGATCTTTTCGGGTTTAGAGTTTTAGAGAATTAGATCATAAAACGTGCATTGCATTCCACATATAAACAAAGTGGTTACATAAAGGTAGTGTTCTTCATTCCCATAAATGGAAACACATTTGAAATAAAACATGGATTATTTCTTGACACTTCCTTGACACTATCATCTTATCATGTACCTTTCCCTTGACCTGTGAAAAACATTTCAAAAACTTGGGATGAGCATAAAAACTCAGTATGGGTTATAAAAACATGGGAAGGAAACATGATATCATATATACATAAGAATGAAATCATACATTACCCATAAAACATAGGCACTTTAACATACCTCATAAAATCATGAATAAATCATAGAAATCATAAGACATAAAGGTAACATGAGGCATTCATAACATTCTTACGTAGGGAGTAACCCTCTTGGTTACATTTGGAATACCCACCACAGTATATACCATAAAATCTCTTCGGATAAACCTTAACGTTTCACTCCTTCGCGTTACCCAATGCATTGGAGATCTATATCGGGCTCACCCGCCCTTAGTTTATCACGGAACCACCCGTCTTCATAATAATGCCAAGAACCTCAACATAATCATATCACAGAAAACATGCATAAAGGAAACGTAAAATTTCCACCTTTCAATCACAAGATATCAATAAAACACATTGATATAAAAATATTATGAAAACCATTTTCAATACCAAAATAAAATAAAAGTAAAACATGGTATTTATATTTCTTTTAAAAATAAGGTATGGCTTTTAGAGGAAGCTGAAACTCAAATAACGGTCACGACGGCAGAGAAGTCGTTATCATCGCATACGTACGACAAAAACATTCCCTTTTGACGTTTAGTAAACTCTTCATATAAAAAAGATTCCTTTTGAATAAACTTAAAAGTCAAAGGGGTTTATACACCGTATAAAAGAAAGTTCTGTATAAAATAAAATATGCCTCAATGAAAGGAGATTGAGACGAAGTCCCATACCTCGTATCCGACTTGACCCGACCGTTCTTTAATCTCCTGAATAATAAAATTGAGTTAATATCTACTTGCTTATGAACCTTTTTCAAGTTCATTATTCCTTTTATACCATGTTATGAACATCATGTAATCATTTAGGTTAATAGTGTTCATTTTGTCGGTATTTGGTTCTTAAGTCAGAAATAGACCTCTTACACTTACATGTTGTTAATTTGGTCAAAGGTTCGTTATATCCAGAATGATATTACTGATTTGGATAACATATATATCATATATATTCATCATATACATGTATTTATAATATTACATCACATTTAGAGGTAAGAAATGAAATGCACCGTTCATGGAGACGGTAAGCCGTACGTACGCATGAACGCTACTTCCATTTCTATTTCGTACTTTCTGGAATGGAATCATAATGATATAAGAGTATATTATAATTCCAGTATAATATCATATATAATATCATAGTTCTATCCTTTATATGTCCCACATATGGTATTTAACCAATCAAATCACTTTGAGGGGGCGGTAGTACGCACTTCCTTAAATGATGATATCGCGTTTACCCATAATGGGAACCATAAAGGTATGCCCAAAATGAAAAAAACAGAAGATTAAGGAAGACATAAACATATTATATATCATTTATAAAAATAGTTACATCATAATGGCCACCTTTGAAGGTGTTAAATGAGTATTGAACAATCATCGTTTCGGGAGGCAGAATTTCACCATCCACGGAAACCGTATGTTCTTTAATCATTTGATGTAGATGTGTGATAGTGTAGCTCAAATAAATCTTATAACAACATCCTAGTATATTAAAGATACTGGTGTTGTTACAAAATAAGTAAATAAAAAGATTTTAGGTGGTTGGAGAAGCAAAATAAAACAAATGAACATGAGAGAATGAATTACCTTTAAAAGTGTAACTCCTTTTGATTTGAGCCTAAAGGCTTTATTTGAAAGGATTATGCCCAAAGGGAATCCTCTAGGATGAGGAGAGGGATGTGGAGAGATTAAATGTTCAGGGGTTCGCCGAGCCAAAGGCTTGAGGATTGTGTGAAATGAGGTAGAGGTGGGGGCCTTTTATAAGAGGAGAGGAGGGGATCTTTTGGAAAGTAAAGAAATATTACTTTATTTGAAAATGTTTTTCGGTTTTAGAAGTCCCCACATTGATATAATTCGTGTCTAAGGTGATAAGGGTTCGAAATACACTCATCCAATTGGTTTTGGACATGTTTAGTTCGTAGATTTTACATTATCTTTCTATTTTATTTAAATCGTCAAATAATGATGTCATCGCTGCATCATTATTATGTCATAAATAATTTAAATTATATAATGTATAAAAATTATACAAAAAATTCAATGATATAGGAAATCTTTTTATCTTTCCAATGACTATTTATAATCAAAATTTGGACATGTATAACCCCACTTAAAAATTGTTTTCGTAAAACATATTATGTTTGTGTCATTTTCACTTTAACATTAAATAAAAAGTAATTTATGTCATTTCCCAACCAAAGTGTCTCCATGGGGTCTCCAAGTTGACCCATGGCTTGTCTTGGTCTTCCATGACGTAACCAATAATGTTGGGACATGTTTCTAGGTCATTTCATATTATTAAACCATTATTTATACCTTAAACTACCCTAATTACCACTAATTGCGATTAAGAACTTAATAAGTTACTATTTACCAAAAAATTGTTATAATCTCATTGAACCACATTTTACTTCTTAATGACAACCATGTATGTCGGATTTTAAAAATTCAATACACATTAGTGGTAAACTTTCATTTAACTGAAAAATCAGTTTGCTTGATTATCACTTAGTGGTTTCACTATTCATCAAAAATTGAAGTTTTTCAGAAAATTGCCAAAAATTCACCCTAAGCTATATTTTATATTCTGAATTCAAAAGTGAAGTCTATTTTACAAAATTCAAAACATATATGACACATTAATTAATTTAATAATTAATTCATGCTGTTAGAGAAAATAGCATGTTTTTATGAAACAATAAGTATCAAAAGATTGACACTAGTTTAAGTCCAATTTCAAAGTGAAATTGATTCAAATGACCACCATTAGATTAAATGGTAAAAATATATTCATATTACACATTAATACCAATTCAAAAGATAATCTAATCATATAATTAAATTATATTAAAAATCATTTTTGATGTAAAATGCAGTATTTTTCACTATTCATTAAAAAAATGAACCTTGTCAGAAAAATACCAAAAATTCACACAAAGTAAATTTTTATGTCCCAATCATAAAGAATAAGTTTATTTTGACAAACATAGTTTATAAAATTGTCAAAAGATAGATTTAAAAAGGGTTTTCCATCATAAGGTAGTAAAACAATCTTTTAAGAATATTAGTGTATTCCATGCTTAAGATTGGATTTATTTTTCATTTTAAGCCTCTAAAACACTATCTTAATCATTAATAGACATAGATAAAAATATCTATTATTCATTACTTACTTGGGATGTTACAGATAATCTAGATAACAAACTTAGGATGTTTTAGAAAAATAATCAGAAGATGATCCCCTTGAATTGTGCTTTAAGGGTATCCTCGGAAAAATTTCACCATTTGTGGTTATTCAGTAAAATCATCGATGTTGATTCTAAGAAGAATAAATCTATCAACAAAATGTCACCCCCAAAACATGGAATATCTAAGGGAACTTAATTGATGATTTTCTTACATCATT
Organism: Viscum album; assembly: GCA_963277665.1. Classification (NCBI taxonomy): domain Eukaryota; kingdom Viridiplantae; phylum Streptophyta; class Magnoliopsida; order Santalales; family Viscaceae; genus Viscum; species Viscum album. The sequence continues at coordinate 169,002,077 of OY728134.1, forward strand.
CGGGATATATCGAATATAATAACAAAGGGTTCTACCTTCACCAAATTAATGAACATGGGGTTCCCATATCAATGGTCCAATGACTCTAAATAATCATTTTATACCCTCAATAAATACCCTTTTAGCCCATCGATATTTATTAAAAACATTATTGTAAAGACAATTATTTTTTATGTGATATCCTTGGAGAGATATGTTGTTTCCTTACTTGTGTATAAGAATGATGCTGGGAATGAAAACAACCATTACTATATTAGTCGAACCACGATCATCATGGAGACTCGATATATTGGAATGACGAAAAGAATTTAATAATTGACATTTTCAGTTCATATATTATAGAATGATATGTAGCATCGTGACGTCTATATGGTATCTCACAAAAAATCCTCTCATATTTATCCTCATTTATCCAATGATTATAGTATATTTAACATGGTTGGAAGTTATTCTACAGTAGTTTGATATATAGTCTTTGCCATAGAAAATAGTAAAAGATCAAGACATAGGATACATCTTTTCTGAAAACCAGTTATTGGAAGTGACATCATTGAATACTTGACATCCTGATAATGAAATATTATTTATTTAAGGATGTCCCTAAATATGGGAAATTTATTCCGATGATGCTTCTAGAAGTATAATGATGAAAAGAATACAAGACCAGAAAATCCACAATGCTGGGATAGGAATTATACATATTTTTCCAAATGAAGATAGTGTTTCCATATTCTTTCCTTTTATCAACTGGTGGTACTAAAAATGATTTATAATATTAGGATCTCATTATATTTTTGGAATTGGTTCTCCATATACCAGTGAATCACATTGATGATAAATATGATTCAGAATTGACAATCAAGAAGATAAATTGAATATATGCCATTAGACTATTAGATTTAATCCCAATATATGATTTTTATTTAGGGTTAATGGTTTCATCATTCTCCTAGAAATCATTTTTTAATGTCATGTAGTCAAAAAAATTTCATGATGATGCGTTAAAAAATGAATCTACAAATCCAAAAGAACCAAATAGGTCATATACTATCATTATCAATGATCATCATCATGGGGTTTTTCCTTTTATTCCAATAATAATGGAGGAAATCAATGAAATTAGAACCATTCTTAAATAATATATTCTTACCATGTTATTAATGAAAATTATCATGGAATATCATGAATATGGGGTACATAGACATGATAGAGTTGAAAGATAGAATATTTGTTGATGAGGAGTTGATTTCACTCTTCATGATGGCCCAGATCACCAATAAGATCCTCTATAGGTGAGGCTTTGAAGAAATTTTTCTCAGATGCATTTATTGGGACAAAACCATAACATTAATAAAAAGGGAACATGAAGGAACCTATGGTTTCCACTAGTTTGGGCATATACATTCTGATCATATTCAATGTCTTGGGTACATTTCTCCTTCAATGAAGAATGATTGCTCAGATTTCACTAATAAGTTTTGTCCCTTATAGTTTTAGTCCTACATCATTCATCTACCCCCAGAGTTTCTAAATATATCTAAATTCTATTGGAAAATTTCTATATGGGGAATGGATATTGTGGAACCTTGTCCTTGAGCTACAAATAGAAAATTCATGTACATTCTTACTAATACAGATTTATTCTCCAAATGGTCTGAGGCAACACCACATAATGATGCTGGGTCCAAAAGCAATGTTAGCACTTTAAAAGATAATAAAATAACCATATTAAGTGTCCCTCAAACCATATTGATGGAAACAACACCAATTTCTATTCTGTTGAGGTAGGGAAGTTATATCATGAAAACCATATCAAATCCAATCATTCATCCCTCTATCATTCAATGGCAATTGGATTGATAGAGGCTTTCGAAAACACCCTGTCAAATATACTATAGAGGTTGGTGGATAAAGATAATAAATGTTACCTTTATAAACTCGTGCATGCCCTATGGACTTGTAGGACTACTATCCATTTTAACGCAAGAGAAATTTCATATTCATTTTTATATAAAATAACAATAGTTGTGACAATTGATGTTCATTTGCCTTTACTCCGAGTTCCCGTCTATGACCATTTATCTATAGATGAGACGTCCTAGAAGAGACTATATAAGTTTTAGCAATTAGAAAAAAAATATTTAGTTCCTTACATCAACTAGAATTATATCAAAATTGAATAGTATGAAATTTTAATTAGAATCTTAACCTCCATTAATTTTGTCATGGATAATTGGTATATTTCCATTGGACACTGATGATACTGGGAAAGATGCCTCTATTGATTGAGACAATGTTGGAAGGGCATCACTCCCTAGTAAAATTCAACTCTAATGAAGATTATTCCATAATCTCAATGGACATAAAACACATTATGACATCTACTATTGAATGATTCTTGATGAAGTACATAGTGTAATCATGAATCATGTCCTAATTGTATGATGTTAAACTGTGTAGAAACCATTTTAATAGCTAGAGGATGTTAATCAACATAGTACCATATACTTCAATGTTATAAGACATTAAAATTTGCAGAGACTTCTTCTTTATTGACTCATGTTCAAATGCACCGAACCATTTTTTCTCGCTACCTGACATTCAATTGTATTCTTAACATCACTTAATTTTACATAATAAATACACCATGATATCACAAGTTGGCATGTATTTTGGTCCTTTAAGTGTTAAAATAGTTCCCATTTATAATAATTCCACACATCCTTTACACTGATTATGGGAACAATGGCCACATTTCTCCCTATGATTGAATCATATCACTATTGTGGCCCATTTTATGTATTATGTGAGGCTTGATTATTTTCCCAAGAAAGATACATAGTGACACCTGGGATAATTCATTGGTCTAGACAATGTGTTTTTTCACATCATGTGACTTCATGTCTTTATCACATGACTATAAACTGCATAGTTCACCAAGAACTATAAGTGGATTTATTCTCATTAAATGAGCTACGTACAATTCCTATATCACTAATCACGGGGCTCTCTACAAACACAAAGACATTAATTTCCCCTTTTCCACTATTAGAACAAAACATATATATATCACTCTTCTAGAATGGATGGTTTTATTCTCAAACCATCATATGTCTTTAACATCATTATTATTTGGTATTGTATCAATGCCCTCGTATATAAAATCATTTTCAGTTGGTGTGGGGAACAATATTTTCAAGAACTGTGTTTGGACTTATTCTTATTCTAATAAGATATCTAAAGGTTCCCATATCCCCAATCATGGGCCTAGCAATGAAAAAAATAAAAATCCCATTCATCCCATGCATGTATGAATCAATCCTTCATAGAGAATTTTTCAAAAAATATGTGTTTCTTGATTCTCATCCCATTGAGATACGTAGTTACACATTTGTTTTAACACTTTCCCACAACAATATTTCATTCTTTTCACAACGGAGAATCTTCATAACTACTGAATGATTTTAAACAACATGGAACATGTCAAGAACAACATTTTTATTGATTCATGACCCATCAAGATATGTAGTGAATCCCACATCACTAATCATGGGTCCTATCAAAAAATTGGAATAGTGCCTTCACTAGTATTTCTATGAATCTAACATGCATAGGGAGAAACTACATGAACTATGTGTGGCTGATTACTTCATTAACATGATATGTAGTGACACCTAAATCTCAAAACATGGGACCAACTAAATTTTGGAATCAAAATCCCCCTTCCTATTCCTCATGCATGAGGTAGATCTACATAGGGATATATTACCAAAAAAATGGATTAATTCTTATTACAATAACATATATGGTTATGCCTAAATATTATATATTAGCCTCAACCATCCACTGGGAAATTATAAAAATTCTTCTTACCCATCTAAAAACATGATAATATGGGGATCAATTTCTAGAACTACATATGGAAAGATTCTTTCCCCTAAGAATCCAAATAGTTGTCATTGGATAATATATCATGGCACAACCACCATCCAATCATTAGACCCATATAAATCACTTTATTCATCTTTGTGTTTCAAAAGAATCTTGTTCCACTCCTTGTTTCCCAAACCTATCACAGCTCACATGATATTATGAATTACATAATGAGATTATATGCATAAATAAGGCATCTCAATTTATATTTGGGGATATCGGTGGTACTGGCTATAAGAACATAAAATACTAAACAAATGTCCTCATCATATGAAGATAAACTAAACGATCTACTCAAAATTAAAAAAATCATTTTGTTATTCAATTATAGTTTTCATGTGATATGTAATCATTTCACATCGGTTAACCTTCGTCCCTATCTCATGAAGGTAAACTGTATAGAAGTAAAAAATAACTATATGTGTCTTGCCTCTCATTCTATTGAGATACAATGTGATCCCCAAATAAAATATCTCTGGTCTAGTCAAAATTAATAAAAATTCCCCACTCCATGTGTACGAAACACTACTACACTAGAATCCTACTAATGAACTATGTATGGCATGATTCTAATCCATATGGGATACATAGTGATGGCTATACTCTCAATATTTGTCCCAGTCGTAACATCATACAATTGATTCCCTTTTTACCCCATGTATGATTCAGATCTATATAAGTAGATCAATATGGTTTCTAATCATATGTATGAACATATATTCATGAAACCACCACTATCCACATAATTTGAATTCAATTAGGCTGGAAAATGTATTATTTAATAACTATAAGTGTCTTTATTCATTCTTTATAATGATATGAAGTGACACTCCGGTCATATTCGCTAGTCTGGCTTCGATATTCCTTTTCACATCCAAATCACTTCACATACTTATCCCATGATGAAAAAATGTATGGTTCTTTAAAAAGTAAGCTAGTATTGGTAATCATCCCTATGAGATACATAATGACATATATATTTTTAATCAATGTACAACCTATAACATGATTTAAAAGTTAGATATACATAAGGATATACAATACATGTTCACACAATGTACAAGAACATGTATGTGATAATTAGTGACATTATTCATAAATTGAAATGATAATTAGTGAATCTTCTGCCCAATACCATAGTCTAACCACAACATTTAATTTATTATTCATTTCAATGTACCTAATTTCCTTGATTCATGACTCTACACTACACATCATAGTGTCCATGAATCATGATGTTAAACTGTATATTACTGAGATAACAGAGTATGGCTTGATTCTCGTCCCATTAGGATATATATTGAAAACTATGCCTTAGATCCTAGTCTCAGAAATTGAATAAAATAAGTTCCACCCACCCCTCATACATATAATTGGATATCTATACATGACCATTTATTTTGGATCAAATATTTAGATATCCAACCATGGAATAAAAAATTGACCCAATTTTACATATGAATCAGATCTTTTTAAAGGTCACCAATATCATGGAAAATATCATTCCAAATAATCCCATTCTACATTGGACATTTTCCCATTCCCATTTCATACTCCAAATACAAGATAATTTAATATCATTATAATACCTCTATAGTTTCTCGTGGCATAATGACTAATACCTGAGTGTTTTTTTGTCAGAATATGCATTACATTTTCCTAGGTGTCCTTGCATATGTTCCCATATAACCGCCATGTTAGCCAATATTTACATCAATGTTACTATGTATCAAATTAATGAGTTGTCCCTACATTATAAAATCCCCATAATTGGGATTTCAAATTCTAGTAAGTTTGTTCCTAGGAGAATACTATTTTAACCCAACAATATTTACTAACAATATACACAAGTACTAGAATTTAATGCATTCATCCATTGTGTAGTTATCACATATCCTTTCTCCCAACATAAAATTCTTCTTGACTATGGATTATGTTGGGCGGAGAGTGATGGCAAGAGGGGGGGGGTGAATTGCCTTTTAAAAAAATATTTAACAATTTAAAATCAAAGTTAAAAGTGCAGCGGAAATAAAAGAGGAAAGACACAAAACTTGATAACGGAGTTTGGCTTAAACCAAAGCCTATGTCTCCGCTCCCAACTCAACCGTTGAGAGATTTACTATCGCTTGCTTTTTAATGGTTTTAGCAAGAATCCCACTAGACTTTAAGGTAGTCTAGAACCTATTACAGCTTGCTTTTAATGGTTGAGCAAGAACCCACTTGCTTTTAATGGTTGAGAAAGAACCCACTAGCCTTCTTACAGGTGAAGGCTAGCTCGCCTATGACTCAATCCTTTTAAAGGGAAGGCTTGACTAACCTCTTCACACATTGAAGGTGGTGTGAAAACCCAAACAAAGAGAGGATGAGAGAAAGAGGGGTTTGTAGGCACAAACCCAAGTTGATGCTCAAAAAGATAAAATAATAAAAACTGTAATGGGAGAAGCCTTGGGCGCCAATGGATAGATTGGAGTTGATGAAGAGCTCTCCCAAGATTCTATGGTGGTTCTCCTTGGATGTGGAAGTGAGTTGGAGCAATTGGGGTTCCTTGGAGGAATGCGCCGGGGGTTCGCCAAATGATGAGAAATGCTCCCGTGGGCTACCGTTCATTTCCGGGGCTTCCTAGTCCTTTATTTATAGAGGGGGAACCCTATATAGGGGGAACCCTCAAATGGCCTTTGGCAGGCTTCGGAGCCATTGGAGAGGCCTTCGGAGCCGTTGGGAGTCAAGTGGACAAGTCTGGTCAATGCCCAACGGCTAGTTTGACTGGCTCCACCGGCTGACCTGTGCTTGGCCACCAGTTGGCCGGTGCTTTGGAAAAGGGAGATGGCTTCTGCCCAGGCTCCACCGGCTGGCCGATGAGGAGGCCACCGGTTGGCCGGTGAGGAGACAATAGTTGTCCCTTCTGTCTGGCATCCACCGGCTGGCTGGTGATGCTCACACCGGTTGGCCGGTGGTCTTGACAGAGGGATACCTTCTGTCAAGGCTCCACCGGCTGGCCTGTGGTCATCCACCAGTTGGCCGGTGGACTGAAAATCAGTCCACTTTTGCTTCTTGGCCCAATTCCTTGGCAACCTGAAATCATGCATATCATCTAAAAACACATAAAATAAGATTAGATAAACAAGAGAGTGATTGTGATCATGAAAATAAAACCACGAGGGGTACGAGAGGTACAACAATCTCCCCCTATTTTGATGATCACAATCACCAAAACAAGCAATGTAAAATACTAAAATGAGAGGCATGTTTTAAAGGATAAAGCAAAGCATGAGAGAAAGATTTCTCCCCCAATCAATCAAGAATTTCTCCCCCTTTGTGATTATCAAAATAGCACGGGGCATAAAACATGATTGAGGGAAATGATTGAAAAACAAGATCGAGATTTTAAACCAATTGAAATTTTTGAAATTTGAATTGATAGTTTTGAATTGAAAGTTTTGAATAAGGTTTTGAATTGAAAGTTTTGAAAAAGGTTTTGAATTGAAAGTTTTGAAAAAGGTTTTGAATTGAAAGTTTTGAAAAAGGTTTTGAATTGAATGTTTTGAAAAAGGTTTTGAATTTAAAGTTTTGAATTGAAGGAAAAAGGCTTAAACGATCCTAACTCCCCCTAAATAAAAACAACAAATCACCAGGGAGAGGTTTTTGAAACCGAGACAAATTTTGGCCCAGAGAGACTCGCTAAAAGGGATTTCTCAATCCACACTTGTCTTATGGAGGGTATTCTCCTAAAAAATTCATCATTTAAGAAAATGGTTTTGGGCCTTCCATACCGGGCATTTTTGCAATTGCACTCATAAATTAAGTGCCCGGGTTTTTTACAATAGTTGAAAAATTTAAATTGGGAGATCCCCCTTACAAAAATAGTTGGAGCATGGGAAGAGGAAGCTTGCTTGGAATACCCAAGCCCTTCGGTGGTTCTAGATACGCGTTGGGAACCAAGCAAATTGGTCAAATTTTGTTCACCATGGGTGAATTTTTCAAGGGATTCCCTTAAATCCTTGATAGTTGAATTCAAAGAATCAACATCGAGAAGATTTTGTATCTTTAGGGACAACTCCTCCTTTTCTTTGAGAATCTGATCCTTTTCGGAAGAAAGTTTTTTGAAATTATTTTTTAATGCAATAAATTTGGAAGAAAGTTCGTGAAAACCTTCCTCTAATTCATCTCTAGCATGTTGGAGATCCTCGTAAGATAAATGATTAAAATAATTTGAAGAACTAGAGGAAGAGGAGTCGGAAGAGGTTACCTCATTAAATTCCATTAGGCATTTTTTACCGTTGTCACTTGAGGAGGATGAGGAGAAGGATGTGGAGCTATCACTCCATGTGGCCTTGAATGCCTTCTTCTTTTCCTTTTGCTTGGACTTTTTCTTGTTGAGTGGACAATCGGGCTTGAAATGGCCTTTCTTGCCACACCCGTAACATGTTACCTCGGGCTCGGATTTTTCGTTGAGTTGAGACTTGCGGGATTTCTTCTTCTTTTTGTTCTTCTTCATGAATTTGGGCATTTTGCGGGCAAGATTATCCATTTCTGAATCGCCTCTTGATGAGGAAGATGATGAGGAGGAGGAGCTTTCTTCTTTTTGAACATTGAAGGCGATGTTCTTTGGAACTTTGATCGGTTTTCCTTCCTTTGCAGCTTGCCTCCTCATAGTGATCTCGTAGGCCATGAGGGATCCGATGAGCTCTTTGACCGGCATTTCTTTTAAATTCTTCGCTTCTTGAATTGCCGTGACTTTCGGTGCCCATGTGCTTGGTAAGATCTAAAGGATATTCTTGACCATCGTTTCTGCAGAAACATCATCACCAAGGGACTTTCTCCCATTGCAAACATCAGTAAAACATGTAAACATTTCAGTAATAGATTCAGATGGATGCATGGTAAAAGACTCAAAATCTTGACAGTACATATCCAATCGAGTATCCTTGACATTGTTGGTCCTTTCATGGGTAACCTCCAATAGTTTCTAGATTTCATGAGATGAAGTGCATGTGGAAACTCGATTGAATTCATTATGATCATGGCCACAATGAAGAGCGTTCATGGCTTTGCCATCAAGCTCGAAATTTTTAATATCGGCTTGAGTCCATTTGGATTCATCGGGAGAAGAAAGAGAATAACCATGAAAGTCAATTTTATAAATAGGATAAAATATACTTCTAAGAAAAGTGATCATGCGGGTTTTCCAATAGGTATAGTCGGTTCCATCAAAGAATGGAGCACGACCCAAAGAATAGCCTTCGGGGGTGAAAGAAGTAGAAGCCATCACAAAGAATCTTGAATTTGAAACCGGTTAGGGTATTACTCAAATTTTTCCTCTGATGCCAATTGTTGGGCGGAGAGTGATGGAAAGATGGGGGGTGAATTGCATTTTAAAAAAATAATTAACAATTTAAAATCAAAGTTAAAAGTGCAGCGGAAATAAAAGAGGCAAGACACAAAACTTGATAACGGAGTTCGGCTTAAACCAAAGCCTACGTCTCCGCTCCCAACTCAACCATTGAGAGATTTACTACCGCTTTCTTTTTAATGGTTTTAGAAAGAAACCCACTAGACTTTAAGGTAGTCTAGAACCTATTACAACTTGCTTTTAATGGTTGAGCAAGAACCCACTTGCTTTTAATGGTTGAGTAAGAACCCACTAGCCTTCTTAAAGGTGAAGGCTAGCTCACCTATGATTCAAGCCTTTTAAAGGGAAGGCTTGACTAACCTCTTCACACCTTGAAGGTGGTGTGAAATCCCAAACAAAGAGAGGATGAGAGAAAGAGGGGTTTGTAGGCACAAACCCAAGTTGATGCTCAAAAAGATAAAATAATAAAAACCGTAATGGGAGAAGCCTTGGGCGCCAATGGATAGATTGGAGTTGATGAAGAGCGCTCCCAAGCTTCTATGGTGGTGCTCCTTGGATGTGGAAGTGGGTTGGAGCAATTGGGGTTCCTTGGAGGAATGCGCCGGAGGTTCGCCAAATGATGAGAAATGTTCCCGTGGGCTACCATTCATTTCCGGGGCTTCCTAGTCCTTTATTTATAGAGGGGGAACCCTCAAATGGCCTTTGGGAGGCTTCGGAGCCGTTGGAGAGGCCTTCGGAGCCGTTGGGAGTCAAGTGGACAAGTCTGGTCAAAGCCCAATGGCTAGTTTGACTGGCTCCACCGGCTGGCCGGTGAGGAGGCCACCGGTTGGCCGGTGAGGAGACAGTAGTTGTCCCTTCTGTCTGGGATCCACCGGCTGGTCGGTGATGCTCACACCGGTTGGCCGGTGGTCTTGATAGAGGGATGCCTTCTGTCAAGGCTCCATCGGCTGGCCGGTGGTCATCCACCGGTTGGCCGGTGGACTGAAAATCAGTCCATTTTTTCTTCGTGGCCCAATTCCTTGGCAACCTGAAATCATGCCTATCATCCAAAAACACTTAAAACAAGATTAGATAAACAAGAGAGTGATTGTGATCATGAAAATAAAACCACGAGGGGTACGAGAGGTACAACATATTACACATTCCCCATTAACTTGTTTCAGGAATATTTGAAATATATTGGGTAATTTTACTACATATCATCGATTGTTTCCATAATGTTTTGGTCTTAATCATATGACCAAAATCTAGATTCACCATGCTTCCAACGTTTTTGAGAGACCTTCACAGAGAGCCTATTTATCTAGTTATTTGGGAATCGCAATTGGAAATACACATTCACTATTATTCAAATTTATCCATAATCCAAACTCTGTTCTTAGGAATATTTTGACCTCTATAAACATTCATTAGATTTTAGAAATAGATTCTTAGAATTCATGAGATCTCTTCTATATGACTATACACTATGTTCCCAATTTGTCCTTTCATAAAATTTACATAAATAACATTCATGTTAACATCAGGATTCCCCCTTTGGGATATACAGTACATACCCTAGTTGGACCTGCATAATAAAACCCCCATAATAGGTTTTTCAAATAGTGGTAACTTCATTCTTGGAATAAACCCTCTCTAAATATGATTTTGAAAATTCCTATATCATTATTTATATTTGTATATTCTAAAATTGCAACATAGAATAGTTAATTTCTATACATGAATATGGTATCCCATTTCAGTAAAAATTTCCAAAAATTGAAAAACCATCAATTCTTTGGTCAATACAAAATATCTCAACTAGAACCCCGTAATATCCTTTTTTTTAAATTCCTTTAACGTACATATCCCTTAAATTTCCTTACCACAAGACTTTAGTCTCAAAAAAAATATTGTTAAAAACCCATTAATTTCATTATTTCATGAATAGAATCTACAATGCATAATATCCTTGATGCATGACATGAATTTTCATAAAAAAATATCATAGAACTCATTTCTAACAAATATACCAACCTATATACACTAAATTTATTTAGTATTGGTTCTTTAGTCATGGCTTATATTGGTACTGATGTCCCCCTTTATTTTCATACGACCTTCCTTAGTAATACCACCCACTAGGGCATGAACTGTATTATTTTTTTCCCACAAGTGCATGTTCCCCCTATATCAATAGTAGAATTTCCTACTTATTATGGCCACCATTACAAGAAAATACAGTTCGTGCCCTAGTTGGCCTTGCATAAAATCCTCTTACATAATGGTATTTTCAACCACTGGATGAGACTATTTGCAAATGTGGTACATGAACTTATTTTCCAACATAATACAACCCCCATATTCAGTTTGTCAAATATTGGTTACATTATTCATGGATGAAAACTCCTCTATTTTTATAATTCACATTTTAGATTTAGTGACCATAAAAACTATGACCCATGATTCCCCATGTATGTTTATAATATAATTTAAATCAGGACAATCCTAGCCATCAAGACTTGTTTGAGATCTAATTTAAAAAATTATTGTCCAAGATATTTGACCTAAAACACTAGCTTTATTAGACTGACATGAATGACATAAAACATTCTGTTAAAAGAGACATAGTTATCACTATGCTGAAAACAAAAAAGGGATTCCTAATCAAAATCCAATTCTCACCTGCTAAGTCTCCCCCATATAGAGCATATAAAATTTTTTGGTGATGACACAAAATACAATGATTTTGTGGGGTAATCCATAAAACCATAGAAATAGTCAGACTATTCTCTATGGTCCCTTTAACTTGAAATACCATTAGATCATACTTTTAAATTTCAAGGGTGTCCACAACCCACAAAATTCAATTGGAATGGGTCAAAGTGCACTAATGTTTCCATAAAAAAGATTTTTTTCATTACTAATGATTCTAATTATAGGGGGTTTGTAGAAACCATCAAATTTTTTCTATGAAAATATCTATAAAAAGGAAGAGGTGAACCTCACTTAGTAACCAAATGTTGAGTATAGGTAAAATATATCGATATAGAAGATGGAGAATATTGGATTTCTATGTTCCGCACCACAAAAACTATCCTCGATGGGGCTCAAAAATTTTATGGTGCACCTATCCATTTTTTATGAGGATCAGTGATGGTAGTGAAGGCTCTCAAAATTGGATGGGAATGAATCCTGACATTGATCCCGAGAAGGGGTGTGGGTCACTGCCCCTGTTTTATAAGGAAGTATATTTTCTAAGTTGGTTGGAGCATCCACCTATGCCTAGTACACTTACACATACCACCTACACAACAAAACTGCATATAAGAATATTTGTATAGGTCCATCCTGTGTTGCCTAGTGTGAATACCACTAAAATGAGAACCTGTGATGAATTTATACACCAAGTACATATGAGGATGTGTAATTATTAATCCCATTACTAGAAGATCTAGGTGGTTGAAATAAACCAATGACATATATGTATAAACTCCTTTCAACCAAGTCCCCTCCTTGCATATAAATAAGTCCTTTGGGAGCCTCATTTCAATATTTGAAAAAGTCATAAAATATCTTGAAGCTTTCATTGTATAGATCCTTCACTGTGGTCCCCCATATTTTCTCAGCCATCCCTCTAAAACATGATAGAATATTGAATTGAAAGGGATAAAAAATATCATCTTCTATTAAGGGTATATCATACAAGATACTTATTTGATTATTCTCCATCCATAAGAAGAAGTCACATAGGAATGGTCATTTCCTTTAGTAGTGACCTGTATGATATTCTTCCATGGAAAAAAACCAATAGTGCATAAGTTAAAAAATCACCCATGTGTTGTTGACCCGATTGTCCATTGCCTAGGAAATATCAATATTTCACAAGCATATCCTTCATGTGTTGTACATTTTTCAGTTCCTACTAGAACATTCTTGACATTCCTAGATTGAAGTAATGCGCAACATACCTATACAGACCACCAACACATGTAATCATTTAAACCATGTTTTATGCCACTCAGGGAATGATATCTCAATCGTTGGTGCCCTGGTCTGAAATGAAAAAAGATGATACCTCCACCAATACCTTCTTTTTTATTACAATTTCTGGAATGACTCATTGTCTTTTCACCTATTTGGATGCGGATATCTATGATATGATGTTTTAAACACTTTTCTAACAATAAGTAAAGGGTCATTGGGGTGTCTATGGATTTGGATATCTAATATCAGACATTCTTTTTCTTCCTTGTGGAATGATATGCTCCACCCACTGTAGGACTCATTCAAATACATCCATCCAAGAATAATACCCTTGTTTTTAGGATGGACCTAATTATCATCACATTCACTTCACATTGAAAAGCTCATTGCTTTGTGCCCTCATCCACAATCTCCCATGAATCATTCTCTGTAGGCCCAATAACATGCACTAGTAGAGGAGGAAAAGTGTTTTGTTTATTGAGTCTTTCACATCCTATTGTTTCTAACACTGATCAAGACTCATGTGGGGTTAGAGGGTTTTGATTATCATAAAAACCATACAGTACACCAAAATTAATGACCTATGAGAGCTCTAATTACCACTATAATTGGGATACCTAGGAAGCATTCACCTCGGACCCAGTCTCAATGGAAATCTTCCTCAGGCGACTAAACCTAATTCCCATAGTTTGTGATTCATATTTTGGAATAGGTCCTGAATTAAACCCCCTAAATATAAATGATTTAAGATGTCTCATACAGACACTGTTACATGGGAATCATATTTAGGAGTACAGCCCAACCAATTTTCACTTAGTGTTTCATAGTACCTTATAAAACATACCGAAATACATGGGATTTGATTCACATTGATGTCAGATATGTAGGAAGCCTCCCTAAGGTTCAAACCAACACTCCAAATTAATTGTGTTCTCTTTAAAATAATTTTCAAATAGGGTCTAATAAAAAATTGAAAATAATATAATTTCCACAATCATTTGGCAGCATCAGCATAAGTCCAACAAAATGAATTGACTAGGATCCTACCACCTAGATGTACTTACCACATCAAATTAATATTTATAGTTTTGTCCTTATAACATTACCTTTAAAGGAATGATGTGTCCCGATAAGTGGAACCAAACTATGAGGGTTTTGATTTCTTTCACATGATTACATAAGTAGCCCACATATATGTATGATCCCAACACAAAAACAAATTCTATATTCATGGTTGATGATAAATTTCTATGTAGAATTCGTCGAACTAGATGTCAATAAACACAAGAGTGCCACCTTCTAGTGGCATAAAAACCAACAACCTCATTACAATAGCTAAATAATATTCATTTATAATATAAGAGGAAACTATTGATGGAGAACCTAGAATACATATAAATTTCTCCAATGATTAAGAACATCGAATACTTAAGGGTGATTCTGAATACGACACAAGAAAAATATTTTATTGAAAATTTTATGGGAATCCAACATTACACTTCGTAAATTAACAATGAATCAGGAACATATTTTAAATCTACATGAGAGTCCCTTAGTATGAAATAATTCCCCCAAAAAGTGTATGATGAGCCAAACCACCCATCCAATTGACCAATGTGAGTTCTTTGGAATCATAGGATATAAAACCTAATGAACACATACCTTTGTAATGTAGTTACCTTTTCATACAGAACCCTTTTGGGATTCTAGTTCCATAAATAAATACGATGAAAACTATCTAGAGTTTTCGATTCCATACCAGAACACACATTTCAGGGGGAATCATTCTCCTATGTTGAAACCTAATTATGAGTTACATTGTGTAGATATTTTTTTTAAAATAATTCAAATTTTAAATGGAGAATTTATATGATATTATTGATGTGGGTTTCATTGAAAGGAAATCTATATTAATAGATTTGATAGAACCTAGATTAATTTGACATTAAAATATATTTTAATGGGTTTATATTGTAATTTTCTGATAATTTGTGATTTTTTTCAAATTAATTAAAAAATTTGGATGGTTTTGTTTTCATGAAACACTAAATATAACATGTGTTATATAAAATTACCCTGTTATTGTAGCATTTTATGAATCAACAAGTCAAATATTTACTACACAGAATACATATATTGGATTTCAATACATGAAATGCTATGTTTGGATTGTGTCACACACAATACCAAATTATTTTAATATCCAATGTCACAAACAACACATAGTTTTACAAAATTAAAACATACTAATAATATTATTATAATATTATTATAATATTTCTATAGTTACAACCTAGATGGTGGAATAAAAATTACAAATAAGATTGAATAAATTATCAAAATATTGATTGAATCCTTTGGTTATCAAACCATTATAAATTAATTATGAACTATTTCTAAATGAAGAAATTCACTTTCTATACAAACCATTTTACTATTGTAAAATTTTTATTTTATATAATAAATTAGAAACCACTATTTATAAATTTTTAAAATAATATATATATTACATATTTAATAAAATAATTAAACCCATCCAATAGATTTTATAGTCATCACATAGTAAAAAATACACTTTTAAAAATAAAATGATATATTTTTCAAATTGGTAATTTTAATGATATTTAATGGGGAATAACATTTTAAATATAATTTTCCCAATTTTCTAATTTTTATATTGCTAATTATAATTATTTTTGAATAAAAAATATCATGATTTTCTTTTGGAAAACATTATATTTTTTCATAATTGTTTAAATTTTTCATAAATAGTGATAAATATAATATTGTTATAGAAAAACTATTTATCATCTAACATATTTATATAGATAAATTATTGTTTTAATTGGTATAAATTAATAATTTTTACAATTATACATCAATTAATCAAATTTATATCATTGGAACAAATTTTACATTGAAATTTGAAATAAAACATTTCAAACGTTTTGACTTTTTCACATTAATAACTTGTTGTGTCAAACTATCTATAAGATTAATTTTATATTTATATTATCGTTTCATAGAATGAAATTTTTAGAAAATGATTCCATATTTTGTACAAAAAGGTAAATTGTTTTTATGTAGTTCCCTTTTATTTTTGGACTACATGAATAATAGCTTTTGAAATTTGTGTTACCATAATTAATTGTAAAATAGTCAATTACGGGTATAAATAAGGATATATAAAATATAAAATTATATAAATACATGAAAATAAGTTATTGGATGAAGTTAATTCAAACATTTATGCATAATATCAAAAATATAATTATTTAGTGGAATATTTTGCATAAAAATGTCATAACTATAATTAAAATCAAAGAGAGGGACAACATGCCACAATTATTCTTTTATTAAGTAAAATATTCTTAATATGGGTTTACATTTATCATATTATAGATAATATATATTTATGAAATCTCAAATTCATAAATACATCATGTTAATTAATTTTATATTTTTAGGGAAACAATAATTATGATAAATAAATATAGAATGTTGATGCTGTAATTTTTTAATTGATGAAAAACTTAATTAAGTGATGTTCTAAATATTAGAATAGATGTAATATTAAATAATTAAGGTTATACAAAAATTTTATAGATTAATATGACATATTTGGGATGTATTAAATAAATTATATTTAACGTATCTATCTATGTTGATTTTCAAAATTCAAATATAATGTTTTTTTTAGAATTAAAATTAATAATATTTTACCAAAATAATATATATTAAATAAATGAACCATGATTAAGGAAATATGGGATCCATTATGGCTCATAATATCATATATGTACCATTTATATTCCAATTGAAACCTTATATGAAAACATATCAACCATTTTATAAGGGAATTGTTTTTTCTATAGTTAAAATTAATGTAGGTTAAATTCAGCTTAATCAAAATGATAATGGTTAGAAGTAGATCAAAATTATTTAAAAAGAAATTATATTATGGAATTACTATCCTATAACATATTATATTCTAATAAATTTCCATTTTCAGTTACTTTTATTAGGGTTTTATTTATTGTAAATTAAACATTTTAAAAATTTCATAAGTTCCCCTCACATTAATTATAATCGGACACCTCCTCCCTCACATAATTTCCTAAAATTGATTATTAAGGATTAAATAAACTCAATAGTATTACCATTTAAACAATCCTAAACACATTATAGTGGTGGTTGACTTCCCTAATACCAACTATATAGTGCTTTAATGGAGATCTAAATGAGTCATATCGAAGATGGGGTGATCACTCTAATCGATCACTATCCATTACTATTCTTATATAAATCCCCTAATAATATTATATATTTAATTGAATAATAAAATTATATGAATAAATAATCATTAAATTAATTATTATTATGAAAACACAATTATATATCCTTTTTCCCATTGAATATTAAGTGAATGTATCTCTCATGTATACATAAGGCTAGCGGTCTCCATGTATCAATAAAGTTAATTTTACATCACCATCATTAATCATTTGGAATTATGATTGGTTAAATGGGTATAAATTATATTTATTACATATTTTCACATCATGAATTTTTATATCACACATAACTACACACATTCCATTTTGTGGGAATATGATAACTTCATTCATGTGTACGAAGGGCACCCACCTCACGATGTAATATGATTCATTCAAGCTATACATTTAAGGTTTTAAGGATGTGTTTAATAAGAAAAATGTGATATATATGGTATGAAAATAACTAAAAAATGATAATACATCATAATATATATATATTAATATTATAATAAAATGAAGACAACGGTCATGAATACATAAGACCTATTATCTCCATGAACCGTGTATTTTATATTTGCCTATATGTAATGACCTGAAAATTTCAAGGGAATTTTATTAATACATTTAAATTTTATGAGTCTGTGGCTTCTGATGGAACATGATTACGAGGCCCAGTCTACCCGGAATAAATTTCCAAAGTTTTGTTTAGGTTTGTTCACTAACCGTATGTGATGGTTTTTCTGTCTTTTGAACTGGTGCTCGGAATGAAAATCTGATGGAACCGACCAACTCATAACATGGGTAATTGCATAAGGGGACCTTAATCACAGTTTTGTTTTATGTGGGTTGAATGTCAAATTTTGGGGAATTAGATTAAAATAAATAAATTTTTTGAAAATTATATTTTAATAACCTTGGAATTTAAACCCTCCCATGGGAAGTTGTTGGTGGTGCCCACAACCACCCTACTTCCCATGTGTGGTAATATGAGAGGTGGGGCCCACACTATCTATAAGGCCTCATCCTTAAACCTTACTTAATCTTGAGTTATTAAAAGATTACACATTGAGGATATTTTTAGGTTTAGAGTTTTAGACAATTAGATCATAAAACTTTCATTACATTCCACATTTTAAACAAAGTGGTTACATCAATGATAGTATTCATTTTTCCCATCAATGGAATCATATGAAAAATAAAACATGGATTCTTTCTTGACACTTCCTTAACACTATCATCATATCATGTACCCTTCCCTTGACTTGTAAAAAACATTTCAAAAACTTGGGATGAGCATAAAAAGCCCAGTAAGGGATATTAAAATATGGAAAGGAAACATGAGTTCATATATACATAAGAATGAAATCATACATTACCCATAAAACATAGGAACTTTAACATACCTCATCAAATCATGAATAAATCATAGAAATCATAAGACATAAAAGGTATCTTGAGGCATTCAGAACATTCTTACGTAGGGAGTAACCATCTTGGTTACGTTTGGAATACCCACCACAATATATTACCTAAATCTCTTCGGAGAAAATGTAACGTTTCACTCCTCCGTGTTACCCAATGCATTGGAGAGCTATATCGGGCTCACCCGCCCTTTGTTTATCATGAAACCACCAATCTTCATAACAATTCCCAAGAACCATAACATAATCGTACCACATAATACATGCATAAAGGAAACATAACATTTCCATATTTCAATCACAAGATATCAATAAAACACCTTGATATTAAAAAAAATTATTAAAAAAATTTTCAATACCAAAATAATAGAAAATTAAAACATGGTATTTATT
Source organism: Viscum album (assembly GCA_963277665.1). NCBI lineage: Eukaryota > Viridiplantae > Streptophyta > Magnoliopsida > Santalales > Viscaceae > Viscum > Viscum album. The sequence goes on from OY728134.1 coordinate 169,021,417, forward strand.
TTTCTTTTAAAAATAAGGTATGGCTTGTATAGGAAGCCAAAAGTCAAATAATGGTCACGGCGGCAGAGAAGTCATTGTCGCTGCGTACGTATGACAAAAACATTCTCTTTTTTCATTTTTGTAAAATGCTTCATATAAAAAGATTCCTTTTGTATAAATGTAAAAGTCAAAGGTTTTTGTACACTGTATAAAATAAGGTTGGGTATAAAACAAAATATGTCTCAATGAATGGAGATTGAGAGGAAGTCCCTTACAAAGCCGATATCCTTGGTTTAAGGATAAATCAATTACATAATTATGTGTGACAAACGAATACACCAAATATAAGTGGATATTAAGTGTAAATTAATCAAAGGTCATTCACACATATTCCAAGGATGACATATTCAAGAACTACATGTTGAACCCAAAGAAATCGAAATTGGGTTAAGAAGTTCCCTTGACAGCCTAACGACGTCATATCAAAATGAGTTGATGAGAGATAAAAAAAGGGAATCTCATCACTTGGAAATAAAATTTACATCAATAAAGATGTATTAGAACATATCCCAAAATAACAATATGTAAATTAAAAGACCCAACAAAAGATGTCTTTTAAAAAGAGGAGGGTTAAAGGTTCCCTTACCGACATGGGTATCTTTCGAAACATACACCTCGTGAAAGAAGGAAAATAAAACAACGATGTAAATACTAATAAAAAAATTATATTACACAATGAGTAAAATAATGGGAAGTACATACACCACTCAAAGGAAATTGTGGCAAATGTTGCATAAATCTCACGGGAATAAAAGTGAGATGAAAAATCCCTTTCGAAAACTCGGCAGCCTAACTGCGCCACTTAAAACATCCATAAATGGATTGATGAGATCAAATAGGGTATCTTATTATATTAACATAAATTTTACAGAAATAGGAATATAAAATAACATCCCCCAACATAAGAAAGAAGAGATTAAAAGAAGTGACATAAAAGAGAGTACTTAAAAAGAAGGAGAGAGGATAGATCTCTTACGAAAATTCGGCAGCCTAACGGCGCCACTCAAAACTTCCAAAATTGATTGATGAGAGAGAATAGGGTATCTCATCATATGAAGATAATAATTACAGTAAGAGTAATATAAAATAACATCCCAATAACATGAAATATGATCTTTAAAAGGAATTACATAAAAGAGTGTACTTAAAAAAAAGAGAGGAGTATGATCCCTTACCTCAAGTCCAACTTGTCTTGTTCGATTCTTTATATTCCTGAATAATAAACTTTGGTCAATTAATAATTGCCTAAGTAACTCCTTTAGAGATTATTATTCAGTTCATATCACATATTATAATGTTATAATAATTGTTTAATAATGTTAGTTCATATCAGACGTTTTTTTCCGATGTTTGGTACATGAGTCAAAAATGACCTTGTTTGAAAAAAGATTGCCCATGTAGTTATAAGTAAATAATTTCCAGAATAGTATTAATGATTAAAATATCATATATATCCATTAAATATTCATTTTATACTATTCCATATCATTTGGAGAAAAAAAACAAAAAACACCGTTCATGGAGACGGTAGGCCGTACGTACGCACGAACGCTACTTTAATTTTTTTTCATATTAATTGAATTAAAACAAAATGAGATATATATATATAATGTTATAATTCCAGAATGATATCCATAATTTAGATGTAATATATTACATATATATCCATTATATATATGTACTTATAATGTTACATAACATTTTGAGATAAGAAATGAAATGTACCGTTCATGGAGACGGTAAGCCGTACGTACGCATGAACGCTACTTCTATTTCTATTTCATATTTAATGGAATTAAAACATAATGATACATAATAGTATTTTAATTCCAGTATGGTATCATATATAATATCATTAAATATATCCTTTATATTTACCTCATATGGTATTAACGAATCAAATCACTTTGAGGTGGCGGTAGTCCACACTTCCTTAAATGAAGATATCGCGTTTACCCATAATGGAAACCATAAAGGTATTCCATCAATGAAAAATACAGAAGCTTAAGTAAAACATAAACATATTATATAACATATATAAATATAGTGTCATCTTAATGGTCACCTTTGAAGGTGTTAGTAGAATGTTGAACAATCATCACTTCGGGAGGCAGAAATTCACCATCCACGGAAACAGTATGTTTTTAACCATTAGATGTAGGTGTGTGTAAGTGTAGCTCAAATACTTCTTATAACAACATCATATTATATTTAAGATACTGGATTTGTTACAAAATAAATGAATAAAATGAGTTTAGGGGGTTGGAGAAGCAAAATAAAACAAAAGGACACAAGTGAAGACATTACCTTAAAATCGGATAACTCCCTTTGGTTTGTGCTCAAAAGCTTCCTTGGGAAGACTTAATCCCAATGTGAGGCTTCAAGGGGTTAGAGAGGGATGTGGAGAGACAAAATTGGCAGGGGTTGGCCGATCCAAAGGCTTTGGAAGTGTGGGTAAGGAGGTAGAGTTGGGGGCCTTTTATAAGAGTAGAGGAGGGGCACTCTTGGAAAGGTATAAAATGTTACTTTATTTTCAAATGAGTTTCGGATTTTAATGGTCCTAAATTGTTGTCTTTTGAGGATAAGGTGATAAGGGTTCTAAAAACACCCATACAATAGTTTTTGGACATGTGTAGGTTTTATATTTTACATTATCTTTCCATTTTATTTAAATCCTTTATTAATGAGGTAATCGTTGCATCATCAATATGTCATATAAAATTTAATAAATTTATTGTATAAAGATTATAAAAAAATATCATGATGTAGGAAATTTTTTTAGATTTATAATTAATATTTATATTTCAAAATATCATTTATGTAGACAAAATTAAAAATATTAATCTTAGGTGATACATTCTTTGTTACATTTAACATTCTTTAAAAATAAAATGATAAAAAGTCACTTTTCCACAAAATTGATTCCATGGGGCCCCCAAGTTTGGCCCAAGGCATCCCATGGTCGGCCATGAGTCAAAAAGATGTCGTATGACACATGTTTTGGTCATTTTTTGTTATTATGGTATTATCTTATTATCTTTAACTACCTGATTACTCATTAATCAAGATAATTAAAGATAATTACCGTTGTTACTATTCATAATGTCCAAAAACAAAAGAGTCTTAATTACATAATTTGGACCTTCTGATTCCAAATATTTGATCCATTTTACCAATTTCCAAACAAATAAATTGAAAAAATTAATTTAAAAAAACTTCTCGTTGTCAAAACAAATAGCGGGTTTTTTAGAAACAATATTTATGAAAAGTTTGGAACTTGTTTATGACCAATTCCAAAGTGAAATTTATCCCAATGAACATAATTGTATTAAATGGTAAAAATATATTCCAATTACACTTTAAAAAAAATTAAAAATAACATATAATTAAATTATATGAAAAATTAGTTTTGTTTGTAAATGCAGTATTTGTCACTATTCATTGAAAAATGAACATTGTCAGAAAAATACCAAAAATTAATCCAAGGTAAATTTCAATGTCCCAATCATAAATAATATGTTTATTTTGAAAATATAGAGTTTATAAAATTTTCAAAAGTTTTATTTAATAATGTTTTTCCATCAAAAGGTAGTAAAACATTCTTTTAAAAATACTAGTGTATTCAATGCTTAATATTGGATTCATTTGTATTTTAAGACTCTAAAATTTATTGGATAAAAGTAAAAACATTTTACAAAAATATATAATCATATTTTAGTTATTTCTATTCATTCCTGTTAATACAACGACTAGGCATTAACTACCATTTAAAATAATATTATTTTATTTTTAGAGTGCATCATAAGATTTCAAAGGAGCTCGTTGTTACTTATTGGGTAAACCATCGAGCATAGCATTCCATTTAAATTAATATAACCATATTTTCCACAAATAGAGATAAATATAAGAATGTCATATTCTTTATTTACCCGGGGTGTTACACTATCCCCAACCTTTCATCTCCAATCACCCTCTTTAAACTCCCCATAACTATCATAACCCCCACCCCATTAAAATCCTTTGTTTAATGATGAAAACTCTCCATATTTGTGAAACCTATCACCTCCTCCTCATACTATATTTAATAATTTCCAATACATTAATTTTATGAATTCAACCACACCAATTAATTAAGGATGTGGTTTGAATTTGAATATTAAATTTCATTTGATAATAAAATAATAAGTGAAGCCTATAATTTTATTTTGGGGAGGGATATTGTTGTGATAATGAGAATTGGGAGAGATCATGATATTTTGAAGAACACCAGACCTACGACAAAGAACGAAAATGCACATTCCTTTCTCTTCTCCGTGACAACTGAGGAGACACCACATCCTCCTCGGACGCATTCCGACGACATCTAAAAATCCTCACCTCGCGATGCCATCTTCCACGACGCCCCACATATGACAACAATAATTGATGTAGGGTAATCAAGTTCAATTTTGATGGATTAAAATTTTACTTCCTTTTTCATTGAACATATTGTCCGTAGAACATATTTTTATCGACTAACGCGGAGGGTGCGACCCGAAAGAACATGGCCCGATAACCATCCATTGAATTTTTTTTATTTTTTGTGGAATCAGTGGTGGAAGCATGGAGCTGTCACACTATTCCGGGAACACAGCGGAGGAAGTCTTCATCGTCATGCCTGCTGTATGGGAGAAATCGCGGCCCGCTTTACGGGCCGCTTCGGCGAAGGAACTGGCTGGCCCGTAGGTCGGCCGGGCGAAGGGAAGCTGCGACACCAATAGGGTGCCGCACAAGAAATCAAGCCTACCCATCGGCAGGCTGGGCGAAACAGATCTGTAGTGCCAGGAGGGCGCCACACCGGAGGAGTCGCGGCCCGCCGTGCGGGCCGCTTGTGCCAGAAGGCCAGCCGGCCTATCCGACTGATTTGGGAAGGACGACAACACTTCACACCACCGGTTCTGACAGCCGAGGGTTCGCGACCCTCGGACCGCTCGGCCTTCAGGCTGAGCCACTTGGCCTTCAAGTCGCGCACCCAGCTGAGGCGTAACAGGCAGGGTTGAGCCGGGCCACACCATGATAGTTTGGGTCATGCCCCTTCAAGCCGAGCCGCGCGGGGCAAGGCCGAGCCGGGCTTTTCCGAGCCACGTCCCACCTAGTCGGGCCTTTCCGCGCCCCACAAGCCATGCCGTGTGACTCACCAGGCCGGTCCGACCCCTTTTCCGGGTCGGACCCACCAAAACCGAGTCGACCCGACCCGTCCACCAATCGGGCCTAATGAACCGGGCCCTTTTTCACATAAACGTGAATTACGTAAAGACTGCATGTCTGATCGATTTTTTGTTTGGGACAATAGGACCCTTGCGACGAGGTGGTAATTTTGAGTTACTCGTAGTGATTTTAGGATGAATTCGTAAAAATGGATGTGTTGGTTCAAACCCAAAACCAACCAGGCTCTCGGAGCAGAAACACATATAACATGAGGACTAGAGGTACAATTGACGTGTCATCAACTAAGTTGGATTCTTCATGATGAGATGGTTCATTTGGAATACTCTTCATGGTTTTCGGATGATATTAGGGTTTGGCTGGGTTGGTTTTAGCTTAAAAATCAATCGGGCCCCTCAAACTGAAAAGCTAATAACTCACAGACCGAACGTCTGATTGATGCACCGTCTGTTGTATTGAGACCCCTATGATGAGGTGGTATTTTTTTTACTTCTACATGAGTCTTCGCGACACTTGGAAGTCACGACCAGTGGCTTGTGGAGCAGACCCTCTTAGAGACGAGCGTCTAGAGTGTGAAGACCTAGTAGCTGTAGACCTAATGACAACTTGACTGATTCGATTCTGAGTGATTCGATTAGCCAAGTGGATGCAGCAACCGATATTTGGCGGCATACCCACGGAGAAAGGAGTGCCTGGTAGTTGGCAGCAGACCTGTGGTACATGACAAGAGTAGTACCTTTTTAGGCTATTAGGGGGAGCTCCCGCTGTTTGGCAGCAGACCCACAATGGGCAGGGTGCCTGATATTTGGTAGCAGACCTGCTGTACTCGACAGAAAGAGTACCTTAGTACTCTAAGGATAGTGAGTAGCACCTCAGAGTCATGTCAGAGCCACTGTACTCGACATAGGAGGACTTCTCCATAATTTGTGGTTTTGATAATGAAAATACTAGGTTGATCTGAGTCAATGACCTTTGTGATTTCCTTATAATTGAGATGATTTACTTGATAACATAGTTATATATATGGGCATATACCTAAGTAAAGGTTATCTGTTGTGATATTTCATTTTGGTTTATCCTTGTTGGATTTAGTGATCTCATGACGGTCTCAGTGTCCCTACTGAGTATCGTTATACTCACCCCTGCATGTGTTTTGCTTGGTCCTCGTTGTGTTGGTTGTAGACGATGGACAACAATGATCGTGGTTGAGGCATGTAGAGCTGGACGGTACCCGGAGGTGGATCTCACGACGTGTCGATACCTGGAAGAGACGAACAAAAGTGGAGTGCTGAGGGGAATTTTTGTACCTACCCTTTAGTAAAGAACCTGGAGGACGATTCAGGAACTGCTTGAACTTTCAGATATTTTCTTTTCAGTTGTACTTTTCTTTCAGTTGTAGCTGTACCTTTCTATTGGGCTTGTATTTCTAGCCCCTTTGTACTTTCAGTACTTTTTTATAATGCTTTACATTGTGTTTTCATCCGCTTATACTCTGGTTATGTTTGATTTTGTTTCATAAAGGCAATGTCTTCCCTTTTTATCGGGATTTACGCCTTTGGTGCTAGAAGTCATCCCCTAACCTATGGAAGGCGGGCTTGGGGTAGTCACGACACGGGCCCCTGAGGACAGGTCGTGACTCTATAAATTTTATTAACTAACATAAATTCATATATAATGATTATATATGTTATAATTATTCTATTTTTATCATTATGTATGTGATAAAATCAATACCTTCGAAAGAGGTTCAAGAATAATAAGTCAAAACATTTTTTATCAACAAAGTTGTAACATTAACATGAATTTAATAAAAAAACAAGTATTACAGAGTCGTACATAAATCATATTTGGTTATATATATATATATTAATCTGAATATGGTTCTATTTAAGATTTATAATGAACCTATACTTATTATGTAGAATTTTTAACAAATATTAAGTAAGTCAAGACCTAACGAAAAGGGATTTCTAGTCTAATATTTATTTCTATGTGACTTATGGCATATTCACTGCTAGTTTTATTAATGAGATGTAAATACTTCCCATAAATGTATTATATGGTACTAATTGTCATATTTATGAGTATTTAAAATATTTATTTTTTGATCTCTCTGTCTAGGGGTTTATGGTTCAAAATTTACCAAACCATTAATAGAATTTTGACTCAATTTTCCTTCATTATGGAACATGTTATGTTACACACTAAATTTATATTATGAGATGTGTATAGTACCATTTTAAATTTTTTTATCCTTGGTATCAAATTTTAATTATACTATATTATTTATATATATTCATTCTCTCTGTAGTTGGAAAGCTTTGTTCATTAAAAACAATGTTATCAAAATAACAGTTTTAAATGTTTATTAAATGTTATTTTATATATTTTTTATAAAAATATATTTAGAATATTTGTAAAAAAAGTATGATAATATTAAATTAAAACATTAGAGGTTATTTTAAATGAAAATTTGTTTTTGAATGTTTTAATTCATCATAAAAAATTCATAATGGAAGGGATATTTTCCTCCAAAATTATTTCATGCAATCTTTCGAAACCATTTTACCTATATAACATAATTATTCTATGTTAGTTTTGTTTTATTAGGAATATTATCTAATTAAAAACTTAAATATTCATTATATAAATGGATTATGATCATGATGGATTGATTTTCAATATTTTTTCCATTATTTATCTTGTGATAAAATATTTATGAAATGAGTTTTTTATGAGTTCTTAATATGTTTTATGTTCTCATAGAACACATATGTATGTTTTTTTATATGAATAGTGGGATCCATATATCCTCCAATGAATTGGGTAAATATATATATATATATATATCTAATGGTACAATTATTGGAAACAAGTTGACAATGTTGATCCAATATGGGAACACGGGGAAACCCCATCCTACATGGGTTGAAGGGGAAACCTTACCACTATAAAGAAGAGACTACAACTAAAGTTGGTGATGTATCCCACCTAGTAGGTGTTATGTTTTTGAAATGATCCTTGACTTATAAGTAATTATATTACATGTTTTGGGGTCAACTAAAAATTTCATATCTTATTTCAATATTATTATATCATGAATTATGATCTTGTTTTCCTCATGATTCATTACATATAAACTACCATTTTTTTTAAATAACTCACCTATATGATTTTAGATATGTGTGGTATGATATTCTAATATTATAATAATGTTCCCATAACCTTATGTTCAAGGTTATTTTTAACTATCTCCCTTATTTACCCTCACTGAGAATTTGATGTCACCTTTTTCTTATGTTTTATTTTCTCCAGTTTATATTTGTGGGTTTCATTTAGGGGTAATAATGGGATATATAATTGTAGAAATCAGTGATGATCATTTAAAAAATTATTTGTTTCTATTCTAAGACCCCAAAGGAATTAAAATAATACATTATTTGGTCATGTGTTTGTGTATTCCAAAAATATGACGTAATGTTTATTAAAATTTTGTTTTCTTCATTATATATCACAACTTAAGTTGATTTCCCACCATCCCACATAGTTGTATAAAATTATTTTACCACACTATTAATACTCGTGATCCTGAGGAATTCAAACATTCATAAAAAAACATTTGATATACATTATAGAAAATTCCCCATCTTGTTGAAATTAAATCATGTCACAATTGGATGAAAATATATTACAACATTCCTATATTGAGAAATACATTTCACATTCCTTTTATGAGTATTCTCAACTAAAATACCACACTGGTAACACATTGTAGATCTTATCAATAATTCAACATTTTTTTTACCATAATTGAACTTGTTAGGGGATTACCTATTGATTTATTTGTTTACTACTTCCCTATTGATTTCCACATTGAAAAAATCGTACTCTCATCATCATAGGGATAATATGTATCTAAAAATTCCATATTGACTTCCTCATTATAATCTGTAACATTTTCTTAAATTTTAACATTCATTGATGTCAAAACCTCTGTGCGATAATTATTTTAATATAAAAAATTGATGTTGTTTTCTCTTATAAGTCAATTTAGTGAATTATTCAATCTATTATAAATGTGATTATATCTGTTTAATCATGTATACATATTCTTATCATAGATTATTTATGGTTTACTATTGATGTAGAAGTATTCCGGATTAAACAGACACATTGTGAGAATTTCATGTTTTTGACTCACTATTAGTTATATTCTTGTGTCACCGATGACAACAGTCGCACTGATGGAAATGGTCCCAATGATGACACTAACCTACCAATGCTGATAACATAAAATACCGATGCTGAACACATAACCTACTAAAGCTGATGCTGATTACATGACATACCAAAGCTGATGCTGATAACATGACTTACCGAATCTGATACATATCACATGAACTAGCGAAGACGTTGCTGATCACAAGACCTAATAAAATTGATGCTAATAACATGAGCTACCTAAGAAGATGCAGATCACATGACCTACTGATACCGATTAAAATTCAAATGACCTACCGATCTCAAGACTCACCTATAGTCATGAAAACTATTTGAATTTCTATTAACTCTTATTTAATTCCAATGGTCATATTTTTTTAATTTAATGCAGATTCTATTAATTAATGTTTTTTGTTGGATGTCAAGGAACCGTACCTCGTACTTTTCAAAATGTAATCATTATTTTTTCCAGATCTCAAGGAATAAAAAAGAAGATATATCTGTAGTGAAAGATGACGCAAAAAAAACACAGATAGAGACACACAAGAAGACGAAAGCGAACCTATGTGTGAAGTCCCATGAAACAAAATAAGAACTTGAATAACACCTATGAAAACAAGAGATATTCATGAAGATCATTCACCTAGAACAAACACTAAATCCGATTTTCTGTGCCTTACTAAACATTGTATGCACAAGGCTGAATAATTATAGCTGGAGAAGAACAACGAAACTCTGTTTTGTGTCATCCTCACCAGAGAGGACTGGAATTACATCTAAAACATCCAAACAAGTCCAAAGCTCATCTACAATCACTCAAATCATTCTAACCTCATTATCCATTTATTTTCTCTGAGGTATGTATTTGATTAACATTTTAAACAGTGGGTGTGAATCTATATATTTAGACACACACTGACACTTGGGATGAAATAGAGGAACAAATCCTCACACCAAACTTTTTACAACTTATTGTATCCCAATGTGAATTGCGAAAGATGACAAGTGTGACCTAGACAACCTCAGTTTTGTTGTTGTTCTTTACCCACATAGAAATGTGGTAGAGTTATGAGGGACTATATAGTTTGAGTACCATTGTAAAACATCAATACAGGGTGTGGATCATAGTTTATATAAACTATTTTAGAGGACTAAGTCTCTGCATGAGACTGAACCTTTTGTTTTAAAACTACTATTCATATTACCTTTGTTAAAACTATTTTGAATATTCAGCTTCTAAGTACTCAAAATATAAATATGTTTTACTGTAAGTCTTATAGTTGAACTACAAAGTATTTATAATTATTTTTAACTAGTATGTATGTTTCATAAGATAACTTAATCATTATATTATGTTAACTGAGAAGTAATCAATCTTTGAAAAATAGATTGAACATTTACAATCTATATAAATTCACTACAGTTTAACTTGTTTTATGAATTGGGGGATTTTAATACAAATCATATAAACATAAATTTTTAATGTGGACTCAATTGACCCCCCTCTTGAGTATCCACTCTAACAAACATTTGGGATCAGAGGAATTCAAAACACTTTGTTTGAGAAAAGTTTTCAACTGTGATTCTAGTTGTATAATAAATATCTTAAATTTTCTGTTATTTCTTATTTTTTTATCTCTTTAAATAAATTTACTAGAATCTAAAAATGGATAATAGATTAGAATAAGTTGCTACTAGAATTCCATCGTTCATTAATGGTGCTAATTATTCCCAATAGAAAATAAAAATGAAAATTCTTCTAGAATGTATGGGATTTGTCATTTGGACTGCCATAGAGAATTTTTATATGATTCTAGAAACTATTAGATTTACATGGGATGAACCTTATAAAATTGTTTACAATAATAATTGTAAATAAATGAATTCCCAATATTTTGCTTTAGGAGATGAATAATTTAATCGAATTTCTTCTTGTAAGGCTTCTTATGAAATATGGGATACTCTGGATGCTTCCCATTAGGGAACAACCAATGTTAAAGAAATGATACTAAACACCTACACTATTAAGTATGATAATTTTAAAATTAAGTCTGATGAACCTATTTATGACATGTATCTCAGGATAAAAAAAAATTTAAATACAATGAGTTCACTTGGAACGACTGTTCCAGCTATGTATCAGATTATGAGAATACTCAGATGCTTTCCAGAAAGATGGAGAGGCTCATTAGTTTCAATAAGATAATCTTGTTAAATTAGTGCTTTTACTATCATGGAACTCATTGATAAGTTACTTATGTATGAGGAAGAACTGAAATAAAATAAGGAAGAAGATGATGCACCAAGGAAGATGTCTACATCATTCAAGACTTTTACATCAAAAATTAAGGACAAATAGAAAATTCATAGTGAATGTGATAGCTCTTGCTGTAAATAAAGTGCAACAGACATCGATGCTAAGATTTCTCGGATAGCAAGAAAATTTAAGAAATTTTTAAGAAGAGTTTTTTTCATAAAGTCACACTATAAGGGATTGTATAACAAAAAAATTCATTGGAAGAACTATTAGAAAAAGGCTAATAAGGGTGATGACGTAGTTTGATACATATGAAAGGGTAATGGATATGTGAAAGCTGATTGACCAAAATTAAAGTTCAAGAAGAAATATGACAATAGGAAAAAAAAAATATAAAAGAGCTATGAAAGAAACATGGATAGAATTAGAAGAGAGTTCAAGTGATTCTGATTCCACTACGGATGAAGAATATCAAAAATCTAGCATGTTTTTCATGACAAAGTCATCGGAGGTAACATTGGATACCCATCCTATAAACATTTATTATTTTGGAGATAATTTTGATTATGAAAACATTTTTACTAAAAATTTATTTGAATACTGTAATATGATCGAGGATACCTGCAATGAGATAAAAGATATATATAAATCTTTAAAGAAGTAGCATGGATTAACAAGCACTGTCAAATCTGCACTATATGTAGAAAAGAAAAAGAATGATCACTTACTAAAGTATAATACTGAACTGAAATTTTCTACTGAGAATCTCAAGAAAGATATAGAAAAATTTACTAATGGAAAAAACACAGTAAAAAATTCTTCGAAAAAAAGTGGCACCAATGTATACAACTGGTTTAGGTTATCATCCTGGACAGATAGTGATTACAAATAATAAATTTATTTCTAAATTTGGATAGTATGATATTGGTTCTAGTTTTGAAAATTATTATGCCTCAACTATCTAATAACATGGATGTAGATCAAAAAGGATTATCTATAAAAATCTCGTGACTTTATTAAGTATATGAGACCATTTACGCAAATATGAGTACCGAAGGTTTTTCTTACTATCCTATCTGGATCCATGAAAATCTGGGTACCAAAATCACTTCCTTTATAAAATTGTTTTGTTGGAAACTTTCTTGAAATGTTCTTGTATGAAGAAATGGTATTTGGAAGGAGGTTGTTTGTCACGACCCGCCTTCACCAAAAGGAGGGAAGGGTCAGCAGATTGCCAGGCCCTTCCTTCTTTAAGTTGAAGGAGAGATAATGACCCCCGAAACCCGCCTTCAATAGGTCCCGGAGTGGCGACTAGCACCAAGGGTATAGGAAATTCTCGCAAATGGAAGGCATTACCCTTTTTATTTTATAGGATTGAAAGATAAGGAGGAGAAAACCCAACAACACCAAGATAGGAGAAAAGTAAAGCCAAAAGTAAACCATTCCCACATGCATGTTTCAAAAGTGAAAGCCACAAAGTGCAAAAGATGACTACAAGGTAAGTACCAAAAAGAAGAGAAAAACAACTGCAACTGCTCCAAAAGCCCGAGCTAGTAAGGTCCTGCGTGATCCCTGAAGTCCTCCTGGGAACCTGAAAGCAGTTTCATATACGTAGGGTGAGCATACAAGTACACTCAGTAGGGAAAACCAAGACTCTCGTGCACAAGTGGGGGAACGTACTAAAGTCCCGTGAGAAAAAGTAAACCAAACACCTAACAAGGCAAACTATCCATCCCAAGCCTCACCAAGGTTCGCTCCCCAAATAACGCAAGTCAAGTAATATATATGTAAGAGCACATCGATGTTTGGGTACCCCGCGCCACTTTCCCACTGGTTATTGAGACATCCTACGCATCAGACCAATCCCGCCATTCTCACCGCAGTCCCACTGCCACACCCGCCCGCACACACCTGGGCCACAACCACACGCAGTCCCACTGCCAAATCCCGCCCGCACACACCTGGGCCACAACCACACGCAGTCCCACTGCCAAATCCCGCCCGCACACACCTGGGCCTCAACTGTCACAAGTAACCATGCCTGCAAACACCTAGGCCAGAACAACCACCGCTACGCCCGAAGACACCTGGGCTAAAGAATCCACTGCCACGCCCGAAAACACCTGGGCCTCATCCCGAAGACACTTGGGAAACCACCTGCCGCACACACCTGGACAACCACCACAACACCCTGCCCGATGGTTCTTGGGCTAATAATGGACTTCAGGCCATCACAGCCTGCCCGAAGGTACTTGGGCTATCCGGGAAAGGGAGCAGAAAAGGAGCTAATAACCAGCCACTAAGGATAGTGTTGGGAAAAACACCCTTCCCCCATAAATGGGGGTGTTCGGCACTAAGTGCTCAACTTGGGTGGGGCGCGAATAAGAAACACAAAGCTACAAGTATAGATATAGGTAACAAACACTCACCCAAAACTTAGGTTTTCCTAGCCAACCTACAGAACACAACACCACAACGTCCGAGTCGAAATTCACGACCCTTGCCCACAAACCATCTTTCCCATTCTTGTTTCACGTTCAGTCAAAAGTTCAATTAATTTTAAGCACTACTGGGCAACTACCATAAGCATAACCAAGGAAAACGTCAAGCATAGATCAACCAAAACACTCACACCTGGTTCTGTCAACAGAGGATCTCTCCCCAGTTTGTGATAAAAACCCACAACCACTGAAACCATGCCAACAGGAGATCCCATCCCCCAAATTCACACAGCCACCGAGAGTATAAAAAGAACGGGGGATCCCATCCCCTCCCACATTTCCAGCAAACGGCCCGAAGGGAAAACAACCAACAACCACTACCAACACGAGTCAGGGATTTTCAGATTTAAACGACTTAACACACTCCATGATTTCAAAATTCCATGTGTTCTATCCGTTAGTTATCACAAAAGGGTTGATCCTGGTGCTTTCAATTATTCAGCCGGGTATACGTGATTAACCAATCTCACAGCAGGAGTTCACCATTTCAGCAACCCATTTAAAACATCACGAGGGGATTCAAGTGCACACACACGACCACCAACGGCCTCAATTTTCAGAAAACATAGACCAGTACAACAAAAGGGATGATCACTAGATAAAGCATAAACAACGATCACAACCCCTCCCCTTCTTTCTTTAGAACTTCGTTTAGTATCTCCATTAGGGTTTGGTTCAACCAATTTCATAGGAACAAAAGTAACGCCCACCCCGCATGATACACAAAAGTGAGAGACGAGAGAAATTCCCTACCTGTTGATGGATGATCGACGTTTAGGCCGGGGGCGCGGAACTTTACGGATAACGACGCGGCGGTCCCGATGCACCAGAAGAGTCACGATCGAAGAAGGGGGAAAACCACGGCCTAACCCTTAATTATAAGGGCTGGGGACGGTTGAGATGAAAACACAAAACCACGGAAGACGAGGGAGTCGTGGGTTGACCACGTGGCTTGACTCATCATTAATGGCGCTGGGTGGTTTTAACTGACCCATGAATTAATGAAGCATTTAATTAAGACCTTTGCGCGCGTTTCGGATTTCCAAGATATTTTTAGCAAGGAAGAATAGGGTTTAAAACCCTATTTGCGAAAAAGGAACATTACTGGAACAACTTAGCAGGGCCGGTCTCACCGATCGGTGTCACCGATCGGTCTCACCGATCGGTCTCGCCGATCGGTCTCACCGATCGGTGTCACCGATCGGTCTCGCCGATCGGTCTCACCGATCGGTCTCACCGATCGGTCTCACCGATCGGTCTCACCGATCGGTCTCACCGATCGGTCTCACCGATCGGTCTCACCGATCGGTCTCACCGATCGGTCTCACCGATCGGTCTCACCGATCGGTCTCACCGATCGGTCTCACCGATCGGTCTCACCGATCGGTCTCACCGATCGGTCTCACCGATCGGTCTCACCGATCGGTCTCACCGATCGGTCTCACCGATCGGTCTCACCGATCGGTACCCCCGCAAGGAAACCGGATTTTTGGCAAAGGGAGGGACTAAGGGGGTTCTGGGTCTTCACATCAGATACCTCTTGAACGATTCTCGTCCTCGAGAATCAAACAAACTAGAAGGAAAGAGAGGATCCGAACAACCATCTTCGAAGATACCTCTTAGGAGTGGACCCCCGCTAGTTGGAAATACTCCCTGTCATGAACCAAGCATCACACCACGCCAAACCGCCCGGTCATGTGGGTTTGGGGAGTTCCCCTCCCCCATGTCAAGATATTATCCGCTTTGGGCGGCACTGACTCGCCCGCACGGGTTTAATCGCATCCACCTTAATGCGTCCTGATTAGGGGTCGGGTTTCCCCTTCCCTTCAACCGGGGCTTCCCACACAAAACAGAGGGAAGGAACCTAGCACATTTCATAGCCAAAAAGGTCAAACGTTCTGTCACAACAGGCACCAAGGGTTCAAAACTCAGAACAACTCGGGGTATTGGGCACGCATCTGTGCTTCCCTCTCCCACGTACTCTCTTCGAGGCCGCCATGTCTCCACAACACACGAACCAGGCCGACGGTTCGTCCACGGAGCACTTTCTCCTTGCAATCCTCGATTCTGACTGGCCGTTCCTCGAAGGTCGCGCCTCCTCCCACGTCTAGCTCTCCCCAGTTGATGACATGAGAGTCATCATGTAAGTACTGACGAAGCTGGGAGACATGGAAGACGTCATGGACCCTCTCCAACTGAGGTGGTAGGGCCAGCTGATATGCCACCTCGCCAACTCGCCTCAGCACCTCGAAAGGTCCGATGAACCTAGGGGAGAGCTTACTCCCCTTTCCGAACCTCCGCTGCCCCCGTCGAGGGGAAACCTTCAAAAACACATGATCTCCCACCTCGAACTTCAGGGGCCTCCTCCGACGATCAGCATAAGATTTCTGCCGATCCTGAGCTGCTTTCATCCTCTCCCGCACTAGCTGGACTTTCTCCGTGGTGCTCTGCACTATTTCTGGTCCAAGAGTACCAGTCTCACCAACCTCTGCCCAGCATAAGGGTGAACGACATGGTCTTCCATACAAAGCCTCAAAAGGAGCCATGCCGATAGTAGAGTGAAAACTGTTGTTGTAGGCAAACTCTACTAAAGGCAAGTGTCGTACCCATGATCCCCCGAAATCCAGAACACATGCTCGCAGCATGTCCTCCAAAGTCTGGATAGTCCGCTCTGTCTGCCCATCAGTCTGAGGGTGAAAAGCAGTGCTAAGGCGTAGTTGGGTGCCAAAAGCATGCTGTAACCCCTTCCAGACTCGTGAGGTGAATCGAGTGTCCCGATCCGAGACGATCGTTTTCGGAACTCCATGCAAACGCACCACCTCATCCACGTACCTCTGTGCTAAGGTACTCACGGGTCCCGACTCCTTGATAGCCAAGAAGTGAGCAGATTTTGTCAATCGATCCACCACTACCCAGATAGCATCATGCCCGCCCTGAGCTCTGGGTAGTCCCGTGACGAAGTCCATTGAGACGTCGTCCCACTTCCACTCGGGAACATCTAGAGGATGCAACAGACCACCAGGAACACGGTGTTCAGCCTTCACCTGCTGACACACCAGGCATTTAGCCACGAACTCTGCCACTGCCCGTTTCACCCCGGGCCACCAAAACTGTCCCCTCAGGCCTCGGTACATTTTCGAAACACCCGGATGTACCGCCAAGGCTGAGCTATGGAACTCATGAAGGACTTCATCACGCATCACCTCTGGAACAAACAACCTCCGATGAAAGAGCATCCGATGTCGGCTGTCCTCCGACCATCCTTCCGGGGCGTTCCCCTGATCGACACGATCCCGCAACACTTCTACCTCAGGATCTCCCCACTGAGACTCTTCCACTTGCTGCAACAAGGAGGACTGTACCGTCATCTGAAACAAACAGCCTCTAGTACCTTCCACCCTTGCATCCAAGTGCAAGGCAGCCAACTCCCCCATTGCCTTCCAAGCATCAGCAGATTCCCGAACCACCTCCTGATGCGGCTTCCTGCTCAGGGCATCAGCCACAACGTTTCCCTTACCTTCAGTGTATGAGATCTCAAAGTCGTAGTCCTGGAGAAACTCGACCCACCTCCGCTGTCGCAAGTTCAAGTCACGCTGGGAGAAGATATAGCGCAAGCTTTTGTGGTCGGTGAAGACCACAAAGCGCTCCCCAAAGAGGTAATGTCGCCACAGCTTTAATGCGAACACCACCGCTGCAAGCTCCAGGTCATGGGTGGCATAGTTCCGCTCATGGGGGCGTAGCTGCCTGGACCCGTAGGAGATCACCCCTTGTCGCTGCATCAATACGCACCCCAGGCCCTGTCCTGAAGCATCACAGAATACCTCATAGGCCATCCCTTCTTCTGGCAACCTCAACACTGGGGCACTAACCAGTTTTTCTTTTAGGTAGCTGAAGGACGACTCACATTGCTCGCTCCACATGAAAACTTGGTCCTTCTTGGTCAAAGCCGTCAAAGGGGCTGCTACCCGGGAGAAGTTGGGTACGAATCTCCGGTAGTAGCCTGCCAGTCCAAGGAAACTCCGAACTTCCGCCACATTCTTGGGTGCTGCCCAAGAAACAATTGCCTCAACCTTTGATGGGTCGACTGCTACTCCCTGCTCAGACACTACATGTCCAAGGAAGTGCACTTCTCGCGCCCAGAACTTGCACTTTGACAACTTCCCATAGAGCTGGTGCTGTCGTAGGACCTCCAAAACTGTCCTCAGGTGCTCTGCATGGTCCTCTTCTGACTTTGAATAGATCAGGATATCGTCGATGAACACCACCACAAACCGATCCAGGTACTCCCGAAAGATGGAGTTCATAAGCCCCATGAACACGGCCGGGGCGTTCGTAACACCAAAGGGCATGACCACGAACTCGAAGTGCCCATACCTGCATCTGAACGCCGTCTTCGGGACGTCGCTATCCTTCACCCTCAGCTGGTGGTACCCGGATCGCAGGTCGATCTTCGAGAACCATCCTGCCCCCTTCAGCTGGTCGAAAAGATCATCTATCCTCGGAAGGGGGTAGCGGTTCTTGATTGTTACCTGATTCAGCCTCCTGTAATCAATGCATAACCTGAGGCCACCATCTGCCTTCTTCGCAAACAAGACTGGGGCACCCCACGGTGATGCACTTGGACGAACATAACCCCTCTGCATCAGATCGTCAATCTGTATCCGCAACTCCCGTAGCTCCGAAGGTGCCATCCGGTAAGGAGCCATCGAGATTGGTCGAGAGCCGGGCTGCAGGTCTATCCCGAACTCGATATCACGTCGAGGGGGTAGAGTCGTCACCTCCTCAGGAAAGACGTCCATAAATTCACGAACGATCTCTGGTACTTCCACCATTTCCGCATCTGTTGATTCTATCGTCAGTTCGGTCAACAAGGAGAGGAGAGGTTCCTCCCTCCTGTTTCCCTTCGGACAGCTCCGCTCGCCGGTGAAAGTAACACGCTGGCCGTCCAAACCGGAGAACACCACCCTCCTTTGGAAACAGTCGATGACGGCGCACACAGAAAATAGCCAGTCGATGCCTAGGATGACATCGTACGGCCGAATCTGTAGCAGAAGGAGGTCCTTAACCGACTGATGTGGCCCCAACATCAGTCTACATCCCCGACAAACGAACAGCAAGTCGATCTGACCTCCAACTGGTGTGCTCAACACCAGGGGCACTGGAAGTCTCTCGGCATCTAGACCCAAGGCGCGGGCTAGACTGGGTGCAACAAAGGAGTGCGAAGCTCCGGTATCGAACAAAGCATAAGCAAGAGTGCTAAACACACTGATCGTACCTCGAACAACCTCTGGCCCTGCTGGAACTGTTGCTTCTGCGGCGTGTAACTGTCCACGCCCAGCTCCCCTACCCCTCGGCTGTCGGCCACCTCCCCGACCACGCCCTGGTCGAGGTCCCTGGGGAGCGCCCTGAGGTCGGCCTCCCCCTCCTATGTCTGTCTGCGGAGGAGCGGGAGCTCGCTGTCCCTGCTGCTGCTGCTGGAAGGGTCTGGCTGGGAACTGCTGCTGCTGTGGCGGATGCTGGGGATGACTGCCACTGCTGTACTGCACCCGATCGGGGCACTGACTCCGAAGATGTCCAGGGCTCCCGCAGATGAAGCACCGTGGTCCCGAGCCTGAAGGGAAAGAACGTGGGCCAGGGGATCGAAACTGAAACTGCTGCGGCCTGCTTCCTGCGGGTCGGAACCTGGAGGGTCCCGATGCTGGGGGCCTGGTGCTGACGGCCTTCCCCTTCGATGGTCCCAGCTGGATCCCTTCTCGTGACAGCCCGCCTAGAGTGTGCATCCTTTCCACCACTTCGGCCTTCTTCTGAACCTCTAAGTATGTCGGAAGGGTAAAGGGGGTAACAGCATACTGGAGGGAGGGTCGGAGCGCCTCCTCCAAACGTCTTGCCCGAGACTCCTCATCGGGAAAGAGGTCTGGAGCAAAACGCAGGAGGTCCTTGAACTTGATTCCAAGTTCCCTCACGGACATGCTCCCCTGCTGGAGGGAGAGTAGCTCCTGTCTCTTCTCCGCCTTCATTGTCGAGGAGAGAAACTCCGCCCGGAACTCCTTCTCGAATTCCGCCCAAGCAACCTCAGACTCTTTCCTACTCCCCAGGTGAAGCATCCACCACTGACGTGACGCTCCTCGCATCTGGCTAACAGCCAGAGGAACCCAGTACTCTGTCGGGGCCCGAATCAGGCCGAAGGCTATGACTAGCTCCTCCAGCCAGCCTTCCGTCTTCATGTCGGAGGTGCTGCCTTCATATTTCTCGAGGGCCTGCCGCTGAAAGGCTCGAAGAGTCTTCTGCCACCGGTCGTCCTCTTCCTCCCGATCAGCTCTCTGCTGATTGGCCAAGGTAGTCTCAGAAGTCTCGATCGCCTGTACCACGCGTGGTCGCCTTCCAGGTGCCATAGCTGCAAGGTAACCAAGGAATGCCTAAGCCCAGTAGTGCAAAGAAAACCGTTCTCAAAACTTATTAAGATTTAATTTATTCTTAATTTCCCAAGACATCCCAGAAACACAAGAACACAAGTCATTTATGATGCATGTACCTTTCCTAGGGTCTCTACCCTGCAATCAGTGTGGCTTCACTTGGTCGTTCGGTAGGTCCAGAGTCCTTGCATCGGATCACGGGGGGCCCTAAAATCCCGTGTCCTAGCCGGTCCTCCCTGGCCTATTTCACGCACCAAGGTCACCCAACGCTGTTGCCTTACCATCCCATGAAATCCTCACTGTGCCTAACTCCAGACTCCGTCCTATCTCTCAACCTCCTCTGATACCATTCTGTCACGACCCGCCTTCACCAAAAGGAGGGAAGGGTCAGCAGATTGCCAGGCCCTTCCTTCTTTAAGTTGAAGGAGAGATAATGACCCCCGAAACCCGCCTTCAATAGGTCCCGGAGTGGCGACTAGCACCAAGGGTATAGGAAATTCTCGCAAATGGAAGGCATTACCCTTTTTATTTTATAGGATTGAAAGATAAGGAGGAGAAAACCCAACAACACCAAGATAGGAGAAAAGTAAAGCCAAAAGTAAACCATTCCCACATGCATGTTTCAAAAGTGAAAGCCACAAAGTGCAAAAGATGACTACAAGGTAAGTACCAAAAAGAAGAGAAAAACAACTGCAACTGCTCCAAAAGCCCGAGCTAGTAAGGTCCTGCGTGATCCCTGAAGTCCTCCTGGGAACCTGAAAGCAGTTTCATATACGTAGGGTGAGCATACAAGTACACTCAGTAGGGAAAACCAAGACTCTCGTGCACAAGTGGGGGAACGTACTAAAGTCCCGTGAGAAAAAGTAAACCAAACACCTAACAAGGCAAACTATCCATCCCAAGCCTCACCAAGGTTCGCTCCCCAAATAACGCAAGTCAAGTAATATATATGTAAGAGCACATCGATGTTTGGGTACCCCGCGCCACTTTCCCACTGGTTATTGAGACATCCTACGCATCAGACCAATCCCGCCATTCTCACCGCAGTCCCACTGCCACACCCGCCCGCACACACCTGGGCCACAACCACACGCAGTCCCACTGCCAAATCCCGCCCGCACACACCTGGGCCACAACCACACGCAGTCCCACTGCCAAATCCCGCCCGCACACACCTGGGCCTCAACTGTCACAAGTAACCATGCCTGCAAACACCTAGGCCAGAACAACCACCGCTACGCCCGAAGACACCTGGGCTAAAGAATCCACTGCCACGCCCGAAAACACCTGGGCCTCATCCCGAAGACACTTGGGAAACCACCTGCCGCACACACCTGGACAACCACCACAACACCCTGCCCGATGGTTCTTGGGCTAATAATGGACTTCAGGCCATCACAGCCTGCCCGAAGGTACTTGGGCTATCCGGGAAAGGGAGCAGAAAAGGAGCTAATAACCAGCCACTAAGGATAGTGTTGGGAAAAACACCCTTCCCCCATAAATGGGGGTGTTCGGCACTAAGTGCTCAACTTGGGTGGGGCGCGAATAAGAAACACAAAGCTACAAGTATAGATATAGGTAACAAACACTCACCCAAAACTTAGGTTTTCCTAGCCAACCTACAGAACACAACACCACAACGTCCGAGTCGAAATTCACGACCCTTGCCCACAAACCATCTTTCCCATTCTTGTTTCACGTTCAGTCAAAAGTTCAATTAATTTTAAGCACTACTGGGCAACTACCATAAGCATAACCAAGGAAAACGTCAAGCATAGATCAACCAAAACACTCACACCTGGTTCTGTCAACAGAGGATCTCTCCCCAGTTTGTGATAAAAACCCACAACCACTGAAACCATGCCAACAGGAGATCCCATCCCCCAAATTCACACAGCCACCGAGAGTATAAAAAGAACGGGGGATCCCATCCCCTCCCACATTTCCAGCAAACGGCCCGAAGGGAAAACAACCAACAACCACTACCAACACGAGTCAGGGATTTTCAGATTTAAACGACTTAACACACTCCATGATTTCAAAATTCCATGTGTTCTATCCGTTAGTTATCACAAAAGGGTTGATCCTGGTGCTTTCAATTATTCAGCCGGGTATACGTGATTAACCAATCTCACAGCAGGAGTTCACCATTTCAGCAACCCATTTAAAACATCACGAGGGGATTCAAGTGCACACACACGACCACCAACGGCCTCAATTTTCAGAAAACATAGACCAGTACAACAAAAGGGATGATCACTAGATAAAGCATAAACAACGATCACAACCCCTCCCCTTCTTTCTTTAGAACTTCGTTTAGTATCTCCATTAGGGTTTGGTTCAACCAATTTCATAGGAACAAAAGTAACGCCCACCCCGCATGATACACAAAAGTGAGAGACGAGAGAAATTCCCTACCTGTTGATGGATGATCGACGTTTAGGCCGGGGGCGCGGAACTTTACGGATAACGACGCGGCGGTCCCGATGCACCAGAAGAGTCACGATCGAAGAAGGGGGAAAACCACGGCCTAACCCTTAATTATAAGGGCTGGGGACGGTTGAGATGAAAACACAAAACCACGGAAGACGAGGGAGTCGTGGGTTGACCACGTGGCTTGACTCATCATTAATGGCGCTGGGTGGTTTTAACTGACCCATGAATTAATGAAGCATTTAATTAAGACCTTTGCGCGCGTTTCGGATTTCCAAGATATTTTTAGCAAGGAAGAATAGGGTTTAAAACCCTATTTGCGAAAAAGGAACATTACTGGAACAACTTAGCAGGGCCGGTCTCACCGATCGGTGTCACCGATCGGTCTCACCGATCGGTCTCGCCGATCGGTCTCACCGATCGGTGTCACCGATCGGTCTCGCCGATCGGTCTCACCGATCGGTCTCACCGATCGGTCTCACCGATCGGTCTCACCGATCGGTCTCACCGATCGGTCTCACCGATCGGTCTCACCGATCGGTCTCACCGATCGGTCTCACCGATCGGTCTCACCGATCGGTCTCACCGATCGGTCTCACCGATCGGTCTCACCGATCGGTCTCACCGATCGGTCTCACCGATCGGTCTCACCGATCGGTCTCACCGATCGGTCTCACCGATCGGTCTCACCGATCGGTCTCACCGATCGGTCTCACCGATCGGTCTCACCGATCGGTCTCACCGATCGGTCTCACCGATCGGTCTCACCGATCGGTCTCACCGATCGGTACCCCGCAAGGAAACCGGATTTTTGGCAAAGGGAGGGACTAAGGGGGTTCTGGGTCTTCACATTGTTCAAGACACATGACATGAGACTTTTCATCCATCAAAATATTTATCATGGTTGATGGAGGATATGTCACCTATGGTGATAACTCTAAATGGAAAATCATCAGCCTATGTCAAATTGGTAAAATGATTCAATTTTAATTTCTAAATATTTATTTGTAGATATATTGAAATATAACATTTAAAGTATTTCTCATTTATGTGATGATGGTTTTAATGTAAAATTTGAATGTCATTCATGTAATGTTTTTAATTCTAAAAATGTTTTAATATGTTATGCCTTAAGAAATGAAAATATTTAAGATATAGATCTGAATTAATTATCTATGTATAATATTACCTTTTTAAATTATTTTCATAATGAATCTTGGATTTGGAACAGTATATTAGGACACAACAATATACATTCACATAGATAACTAACAAGGATGAACATAGTTAGAGAGCTACCTAAACCTGAATTCCTAGCTGATAATGTTTGTAATCACTATAAAAAGGGAAAACAACATAATGTTTCTTTTAAATCAATGAACGAAGATTTAACTCCTAAACCTCTTGATTCAGTTCACATGGACTTGTTTGGACATTCTAGAGATTCTAGTTTAAATGAGAATAACTATGTTTATGTTCTAGTAGATTAATTTTCTAGATATAATTGGTTATACTTTTTAGCTCACAAAACTGACATTTTCTCTTACTTTATTAAATACTCCAATTCTGTAGAAAACCTTAGTTGACTTATGATTAAAACCTTGAGATGTGATCATGGTCTTGAGTTTGAAAATCATAAGTTTGAATCTTACTTCTCACATAATGGCTATAATCATAACTTTTCTACCCCTTGGACTCCTCAATATAATGGTGTAGTATAAAGAAGAAATAGAACCCTTCACGAAATTGCACGAACTATGCTAAATTCATATGATTTACCTATTTAATATTGGGATTAAGCTATCAATGCAGATTGTTATGTTATATATATAGTCTCTATTAGACCTGTTCTTAAGAAATGCTCTTTTGGGAATTGGAATAATAGGAATCTTAAACATAGTTTCTGCAAAGTATTTGGTTGAAAAGTTTTTATTCAGAATATTATAGCTAATCTAGACAAGTTTTCATCCAAGAGCTGTGAAGTTATCTTTTTAGGATTTTCAATTACTAGAAAATCCTATATTGTTTCTAATAATAGAACCAAATGTGTGGAAGAATCTGTTAAAATCAAATTTGATGAAACTGATCCACATGAACCTAAACCTTCTAATGAAAATCATGTAAATAATTTTTTTTCTAAAACATAATGATAATGATAGTGGAGCAGTTTTAAAGAAAAATAGCTTTGGAAATACATCAGAACCTACTTCTGTTAAACCCAAACCTAGAGAAGAACCTAAAATTTCTTTTCCAACCTTTACTAGATCAACTAGGATTATAATGAACCATCCTCTAGATGTAGTTGTAGGTAACCTGGATGGAGGAACACAAACTAGAGATCCTCTGAGAAAACATGTTGAAAATCAATCCGTTCTTTCACAGCAAGAAACTAAAAATTTCAATGATGCAATCAATGATTAATTTGGGTAATGTTTATGAAAGAAGAGTTAAATCAATTTGAATGAAACAAAGTATGGGAATTAGTAGAAAGACCTAAGGAAACCTTGAACATAGGTACATAATAATTTTTTTGGAATAAAATTGATGAATCTGGAAACATCATTAGAAATAATGCTAGAATAGTTACACAAGGTTACAATCAAGAAGAAGGAATATACTATAAATAAACCTTCAATCATGTAGCTATATTAGAATCCATTAGGATCTTACTTTCATATAAATCTCATCTGAATTTCATGTTATATCAAATGGATGTCAAAAGTTAATTTCTAAATGGTTTTATAATTGAATATATTTTTGTAGAACATCCACCTGGATTTACAAACCCTCATTTTCAAAATCATGTTTTCAAACAATCTAATCATTTATATGGCTTAAAATAGTCTCTAAGAGCTCGGTATGATAGAATTACAAAATTTTTTATTTCTATAGGTTTTACTAATGGAATTTTATATCCCACTCTTTTTATTAAAAAATTATAATGATATTTTTATTGTACAAATATATGTTGATGATATTAGCTTTGGATCTTCTAAAAATTATTTATGTACATATTTTTCAATGATTATTCAAAATGAATTTGATATAGATTTAATGGGAAAACTCATGTATTTTCATGGATTTAAAATTTCTCAAAATAAAGATGGTATTATTTTAAATCAATGTAAATATACAAAGGATCTTTTGAAATATTCTGTTCTAGATAGTAATAAGGGAAGTGATACACCTATGAGTACCACCGTTATGTTGGATGATGATGAAACTGGGAAACCAGTTGGACAAAAAAATTATATAGGTATGATTGGAAGCTTACATTACATTAGTGAAAGTCAATCAGATATTATGTTTAGTGTGTGCAAGTGTGCAATATTTTAAGCTAATCCTAATGAATCTCATTTTCTTGTTGTTAGATGGATTTTCAAATATCTTAAAAATACTACCAATTTAGGATTGTTTTATCCAAAAGGACTATTTTTTGACTTAATAATTTATTGAGATGCTGAATTTTCTAGTTTCAAGTTATATAATATGGGATAATCTGGAGCATTTTAACTATTAGGAATGTCCTTGGTATCTTGGTGTCATATGAAACAGAACTTTGTTACATTGTTTACTTATGAAGCAGAATACATTGCTGTTGGTAGTTGATGTGCACAGATTCTGTGGTTGAAACACACTTTATTGGATAATGGATATCAATTTAGACATGTGTCTATAAATTGTTATAACACTAGTGCAATTAAAATCTCTAAGAATCATGTGTCTCAATCTAAGACTAAGCACATTGATGTCAGACATCACTTTCTGAGAGATCATTATCAAAAGGGTGATATTTCTCTAAAATTTAGTGACTCTAAAGACCAGTTGGCTGATATTTTCAGAAAGAACTTATTATCTAAATGGTTATATTTTTTTATACAAGAGTTAAGTATGATCGATCAGTGAAACTAATCCATGAAAATATCTGTGAAAACAATCAGTGAAACCGATCAGGGAAACCGATTAGTGAAAGCGATCAGTGAAAGAGATCTGTGAATGTGATTAGTGAAACTGTTTAGTGAAAGTGATCAGTGAAACTGATTAGTGAAAATGATCCTTGAATGCGATCAGTGAATGTGATATGTGAAATCGATTAGTGAAAGAGATCAGTGAAAGCGATCTGTGAAAACGCTCAGGGAAACCGATCAGTGAAACCAATTAGTGAATCTGATTAGTGAAGCCGATCTATGATTCCGATAGAGTTATATAGAATATGAATCCATTTTTTTTATCGAAATAATTTTCTTTTACTTAATAGATATTATATTTAATATTGTAACCCTAAATGATAAAATTAATGAACCGCGACAATTTCAATTCTTAAGAACTGTTGACCATCCATCTCCAAACGAACTCCACATATTCTGAATCTCAAACATTCTAATATCTAGAAACTTTCAAACCTATAAAAACATCAAATGGAATAGAAAAAGCCACAAGATAAATAATATAATGTCTCTTTACCTATGATAAAGTAGAACAACTCAGAAGTCTGTGAACCTGAAATTGGAGACTCAGGTGGTCACTGCAGAAAAGGATGTAAGTCCCAAAGGGGAGTTATCCAGTAATTATACGTTTTTAAATGTGTGGGAGATGCAAGGATAGAAGGACTGGTTCAATAATAATGACTGAGTCTACTACCCAAATCTAGTGCATGTGTTTTATTTGAATTTGGGTATTACATTGGATGGAGCAGAAGCTGAAAAATTGTCTTCATTGATCAAAGGAAAAAAGATAACTTTTTCATCGAGACAACGGGATGAGTTTTTGTGGGTACCACATACAGTTAGATATGCTGATTACACTGGTAATATTCCTCCACCCACTGAATATGTTTCTTATGAGTATGCTCTAGAGACGATGACTGGAAAATCTGAATCCAAAAGAATAACATCTGCTGAGTTAGATAGAGAAAGTAGAATGTTGTTTAATTTTATTCAGCACAAAATCTATCCCAGAAAGGGTGATTTTTCTTCTATTAAGTATCAAGAGGATTTCTTGTTGTTTTTATTGCCAAATGATGAGAAGATAAACATGAGTAGATACATTTATGGTCATATTTCTGAGAGGATAAAGCCTTCCAAGTATGATACAACATTATTCTATTCTAAACAAGTCTCTTCCATGCAACTGTTTTTGGGTTGTTATGAATATGGAGAAGAGTGTATCCCATATTGTAGTGGTTTTTTAATAAGTATAGATATCTTCAAAAGAATGAAATTTAATAATAATAAATGGGATAAGACATGGCTTGCTGATGATGATAGGTTGTATGAATCTTCTAATCTAACCAAACAATATAAGAGACCAAAGTGGATGGGAGATCCCACATTAAAACCTAATGAGGATGTTGTCTATTCTGATGAGGATGAAGAGACAGAAGCTCTGATGGACACTTTAGAGTCTCGTAGGAAAGAAATAGGTGAAGCTGAAGCTGACGATGATGTCGATACGGAAAAGGAACATGAGTCACCTCCTAATGACATGAGTGACCCTGATATAGTTAGTCTTAAGAAAATAAAGGAATTTGGACCAGAAATTACACCTCATAAGTTTCCTGAGTTCGAACTCCTTCTAGGTGATGAATAAGAATTTGACACTAATGTAACTCCCCAAGCTTCCACGGTACATTTCCCTTTAAATAATGTTATGGCTTTCATTGTACGCAACTTTGAGATTCTAACACACCACAACCAATCAAAGTAGTTGTTATGAATAGTAATACCTACTGTTTGAAATTTTATAAATTTTGTCTTTCAAAATGGTCTTCATTTTTGGATTCTTAATATTGAAATTAGTTTAGGGTGAAATTTTGGTACTTTTTGGATAACTTTCATATATTGATGAAGATTGAAAATTACAAAATATTAATTAAAAACAAATTTTTTAATAAAAATAATTAATAGTGATAAATTATGAAATTGAGTGGTTTTAAAGTATATTTAGAATATAGTTTTACCATTTAATACAATTTTGGTCATTGGACGTAATTTCACATTTAAACCATACATAAAATAGTGTCAATCTTTTGATAGTTATTATTTCTTAAAAACACGCTATCTGTTTTGACAACGGGATTTAATTTTTAAATTATTTAATGCAACATATTTGTTTGGAATTTGGTAAAATAGACATCATTTTTGAATTAATAATATAAAATATAGCTTAGGCTTAATTTTTGGTATTTTTCTGAAAACTTTCAATTTTTGATGAATAGTGAAAAATACTAAGTTATAGTTTAAAACCAATTTTTTATTTAAATAATTATTTATTTTATT
The DNA here is from genome assembly GCA_963277665.1 of Viscum album. Classification (NCBI taxonomy): domain Eukaryota; kingdom Viridiplantae; phylum Streptophyta; class Magnoliopsida; order Santalales; family Viscaceae; genus Viscum; species Viscum album. Next base: position 169,050,764 of record OY728134.1, read on the forward strand.
TAAATTTAATTAAGGTAAAAATAGATACATAATACCTATATATGTTCAATTTAATTCTTTGATGTTTGTTTAGAATAATTTTAGATATAAAAAATTTTATTGAACTTTTCACCGTCTTTTAACCACCCCCTATGAGAATTTGGAAATTTACATAAAACCTAATTTTACCACTTCTGTGAGTGGAATTTATAAAATCCGAGAGACACAGTTAATATCAAGGAGTAAAATTTGTTTCAATAAGTTAAAAATAATTTTTGGTGAATAGTAACTTTTTACTTTAATTTACCAAGGTTAAAAGTAAATAGCGTAATTAAGGGTAAAAATGATATTAATATTACCCTAACACATGTCCTAATTCTATTGGACAAGTGTATCTCAACCAAAAACAACCTTAGGAATAAAATATTATCATTTAGGTCCACTTGGATTAGATTAGGACATTTATTATTATTTAATTCAAAGAAGAGTTAAAAGAGTTAAAATCAATTTTTATTTACTAAAACATTTTTAATATAAAGTTATACATAAGATAAATTTGATTGTGAATATTAATTAGAAATATAAAAATATTTCCTAAATAATGGTATTTTATTTATAATTTTTAGACATTAAATTACTTAATTTATTTATGACACAATAGTGATGCAGTAATAACATAATTAATGAAATACTAAAATTATTGATATTATAAATATCAAAATAAATGTAATTTGTAACTTTTTATGAATTCCACAAATTTTATAGGTTAATATGGCATATTTGGTTTGATTATATAAATTTTTTTCGAAGTAATAATGTTGTTATGAATTTATCAAAAACAAAATAACCAACAGTGTCAAAATTGACATAGAAGAGTTTTTAAAACAAATATTATATTATTAATTTATATTAAATTCCTAAAAATCTATGGTTCGTCCAAGAGTGTTATATCATGATATGTGTATCATTAATGGACCACTTGTGGGTCACATGGAGGTATATAGTATGTTTATTAACAATATAATATAAAAATACAATGTGACATGGTAAGTGTCAAACTAATTTACTAAGAGTTAAAACTATAAGATAAAGTTAATATAATGACGTAAACCTGTCTAAATTATATTTTTTGAGTGGATTTGGACCCATACCCACCTTAAATTTAAATAAATCACTTTGGAGCCATTAGAAACCGAATATGAATTTATTATAAAATAATATTTCTAGCTTTTCTAATGGCCCCCCTCACCCCTCTTATAAAAGGGCCCTCCTCCTTCTCACTAATTTACACATTCAAAGCCTTTTGGCTCAACCATCCATGGCCGAAATACTCTCTCAACTTCCCTCAATTCAACTTAGAGGCCTTATTTTGATCAGAAAGCCAACCTATGGAGCCCTTTTGATCAAATCAAAAGGAAGAACCCGAAGAAGGGGTAATGTTTTCACAACCATCTTTCACGTTCCATTCTTCTCCAACATCTTCATTCTTTGATATTCCCATTCTAAAATAATAACTCTAGTATCTTCTATATACTGTTATTTTATTATAAATATGGAACAAAAAAATTCAATATTCTATCCATCCCTTGAATGACATGTCACCATACGTGCGTACGTACGGCCTACCGTCTCCACATTGTGGTGTAATTTTTTTTTCAAAATATTATTATTTATATGGGTATAATAATGATTTATAATTCATATAAATAATAAATATAACATGGTATTGATTCTTTCTATATGATATAACATCCAATTATATATTATTATAATATCAAATGAATGATATTGTCGCTCGTGTGTATGTATGGACTACCGTCTCCACGAATGCGATGAGATTCATTCCCCATCATATCCATTTGAGTCTAATTCTCATTTAATGATTAAAAATAATGTTTAAGGAATGGATATCATTCTGTTTATGAATAAGATACTAACTATCCATAACAAACACGACTTACGTTACATAGAATATAAAGGCAAATGAGTAAGTTAACAGCTAAAATGACAATAATACAAATATATTATTAACAAATAAATGTTAAAATATCATATATTATATCATATTAATGTAAATTATTATTGTATAATTAAATAAAAGAACTTTCTCCACTATACAGGAGGTTAAAGTACTGTCGACCACGGAAAGAGAACAAAGTAAGGGGTTTCTTATCTCACTTTTAATTCCATGAGATTTCCATTGTTCACAACTTATTTATAGCATGTGGTGTGTGTACTGCCCATGATTGTATTCATTGTGAAATATACTTTAATTATGGATATTTACATCATCATTTTATGATTATTCTTTAATGGGTGTTTGTTTTGTAAGTTCCTAAATCCATAAGGGAATTTGAAATTTCAATTTCCACTCATTCGGCTTCACGCATACTTTATTGATTTTTTTACTCCAAGATTATGTGTGGAATCACTATTCATTTCCTTATGTCATAATTCCTACTCTCCTTTCTATGGATATACTTTTTATACACATAATCACTCAATTGGTAATATCTAAAGTCATCAATATGATATTGATAAGAGTAATTTTAACTCAATATCCATTTGTTGAGTTAAGCATCCAATTCATTGGTGTTGTTTTTACAAGAATATATAGGAATGTACTCTAATTGATATACACTTAATATCCAATCCTATTGATTGTATTTATAATTATCAAACATAATTATGTCGTTGATTTTTCCTTAACCTAAGGATATGTTATTTTTAAGAGAATTCATCTCAATTTACATTCCATTGAGACTAGTTTGTTGTTATACACCAATTCAATTTTATAAGGTGTATATAATGTACTTTGACATAGTATATCATGAATCCCATTATTCTCATGGTATTATAATGTTTTGATTACCTCAATTATTTTTATTCATGTTTCCCTCTTTTGGTTAGAAACTCTAACTAAAATATCATTTTAAATGTTTTAAAGATTTATTATTCTAAATCGTTATCATTAATGTCCATGTTTTAAAAATGGTTTTAAGGATTTATTTATATATACATTAATGTTTTAAAATTAAAACTCCTTTTAAAATATTCTATGTGGTAAGGGAAACTTTGATTCAAAAATCTATTTTAAATGGCTTCTTGACAAATAGTGTGGCTTTTAAATGATTTCAAGAAAAAGGGTGATATTTCTCCCAAATAGTTTTGATGATTATTTTAATCTATGTCAATGTCCTTCATTACTCTTGATTGAGGTTAATATATTACAATACAATCTTCCATATTGTATTTAATGAGTTATCGTTGACTGTGGATGTACTAATTTTATACCATTCATGGATTGTGGTTAAAGTATTGACATTTCATATGCTTGTTTTAATACAAATGTTTATGTTATGTTTCAACTTTTCGTATGAGGAATGCATTGGACATATTATGTGACAGGTGGAGATTTCTGTAGCTCCTCGATGCATCGTGAGGTCTCATTAGACAAACTAGTGTCTTGACATGAGGCCTTGACAATATATTATTTGTAGTCTTGGCACAAGGCCTTGGCTATGTGGTTATGATAGCCTGGCATTATGCATTCCATCATTATGAATGTTCTTATTGATATTTTCATGTGATTATTATACTAGTAGAATATCTATGTGAATAATTAAATGGCATTATTTAATTTTATCCTTGTCACATTATACTGAAGTTCAATTTTAAAAGGATTTTGTTTTAGTTATACATTGCCTTAAATGTTTATGCTTATTTATGAATGTTTCCGCTATATTGTTAACATTACTGAGCATCTGAGCTCACCCCTTTCAATGTTTTATTTATCCCAGGATGTGCAGAAGTATTTTATTACTGACCTGTATGGATAATATGAGGATATATGAAGACAATATGTTCTTGTAGTTTTTCACTTATTGATGTAATACAATCATTATGAATATATCTAGTGTTTCCAAGGCTAATAAACTATTCGGTCTTTCGAGACTCGATCTTTTGTGATCATTCCAATGTTATGTAATAATGCACTGACTCTAGGTAACGGGGGTCAGAGTTTTACAATTGGTATCAGAGAAAGTTTAATAAAGAATCCTTGGGAGCTAGATTTAGATAAACTCTTATTATAGCACATATCCCTAACTTATACTTTGAGGATTAGTATTAAAGAACTTCCTAGAGTTTTGGTATATTAGAGATTTTGTGAGTTTTATGAGCAATAAATCCCTATCTAGATATGAGCAGGTAGAGGAGGGTCTGGAACATATGTACCTTTGGGTAAAAAATGAAAACACCACTTTGAGCTAGACTCAAACGGGGACTGGTGCACGAAAACGGGCCCTACTACACTCTTGTTTACGACACTCCCAGGGGATATGCTTAGGATAATTTACATTTTCTATACAAACAAATTTGAAGTATTATATATAAGATGAGATTAAATGACCTTAGTTAATCCTATTTTGTTTCAAATTGAGAGTATGGTGACATGTTAATCTCTAAATGATTTTATGACTACTGTTACTCACACAATGCATTCTGGTTTCAGTTAATGGCTGGATTCCAAGGAAGTCATAGTGACTTCGAGAATGATGTACATGGTGGGAACAGTGGTGGTAATGAGAAACAAAATGGAATGTTGACAGGCGTAAAAGATATCATCTTCACGACAAAACAATTTTCAGAAAATTTGATCAACAATATATATATATTAACAAATTCCCGGACTCAAAAATGAATAGAAAGGTGATGAATGATAAGAGCTCCAGTAGTAGAGACCATAGAGAAAGGAATCTTCAATTTCAATCAAGCAGGAAATGTGGAAGGAGACACCTAGAAAAGTGTCTCAATGTGATAAAGAAATGCTTTACTTGTGGGAAGGAATGACATAAAGTGAAGAATTGCCGAAGGAAATGAAAAGTACTATAGAAGAAGATGAAAATGGTCCCATGAATCAATTTACAGTCATTTGTTCTAAATGTAGGGGACCTGGAAATTACCCAAGTGAATTCCCTATTCTATAGGATATTTTCTTAGTCAAAGAAGAAGCTCTGTGGAAATAAATGGCTGGATAAATGTTTAAAAAGTATTAGTGCTCCTTAATGATGGGTTTACTTTGGAATAAATTTCTCTTGTATTTGTAACCCTGTAGTTTGCCATGTGAGAATGATATTTGAAGAAGAATTATCTTTTCTCTTGTGGATATAGTAATAAATAACCATTTCGTTTTATATGATCATTGGGTTTGAGGAAATTACAAATTATTATAATTTGGGATGAAAATTCAAGGTATGAGATAACATTTGTGGTTAAATTATGATATTGTTTTTTTGAGGAATTTATCTCATTTTGGAAATGTTATAAAATATAGTTTTTGAAAAAGGACAACACGCAGAGCGTGTGAAAACCCACCGCGTTGGACAAAGCTGTGGGAATCGAACCCACAACCAAAGTACGATTGTGATTTATCACCTACCGCTGGACTATGTGAATTTCCTGGTTGGTGTGACTATTATTTAGTTAAATGATTTTATTGATCAATAATAATTTGATTTGGGATCTTATGCCTTATCAATTGAATACACATAATATAGGTAAATGATTTGGTGATTATGTGATAAATTTGATTTTGGAAGATGTTCAATTTTTTGTGAACACTATATGACCAAGGAAAATATAATACGATGGGATTTCATTTGGGGAGTAATGGTGGATTTTTATCAATGTTTTTATTGTGTATTTATAGTGATTTGTGTTATTTATGGAAATGATTAACCTATAATAATGAATATGGTATTAGGTTAATTACTTTTATGTATGTGACTTTAAGAGTAGTTGATGTCATTTAGAGATACAATTTAACGTGGAAGACTACATTCTTAAAATATTTCGATTTCAATATTATTTTGGAATATATTAAAGGATTTTAAAGACAATTGATTATTTACTGATATTTATTTAACTTTGGGGTATTGTTTGTTTAATTTTAAAAATTAAGATTGGTGTTTTTTTCCCTAATGGAATATCCATTTGGGGGATCATCATAAATTATACTAACCATTTTGGCTTTGATTAATCTCTAATGACAAGGTAAATATATATTTTATCCAACGTGGATCATGTTATTCTATAGGAGTTTATTCTAGATCTTCCAGTGTGACCAAGTCATCTTGAATACTTATTGTTCAAAAAAATGTGTTAGTGGTAGAAATTTATTAAGGGATGAAACTCTACTAAAAAATTAAGTATATCTTTTTATGTTTGTATTCAATACCGTTAATGAATTCCTCATCCTTATGTAATTAAACTTAAAACAAAAAATGTTGTTCATTTACTTTTCCTACTGGGAGACTAATGACCATTTGTCCCAACATAAGTTTGTGGTTTTCTTGTTGTTAACTTTATCCTGGTCATGTTTTCTATCCCTCTCCATCAGAACATGAAACTTAGTTTATCATCCATATCCATGTTTTCCTACATGGAATCCTAGTATGGGTTATCTTGGGTGACCTTTATACCTCTCTTTCTTTCTTTTAATGTGATAGTTTTATTGACACTTTTTCCTATATGGGACTTTTCATTATATTATGAAACCTAATTTTAAAAAAATTGTGAGGATGAAATTTATTAAAGGAGGGGAGAATGTAACAGCCCAAGCTTCCACGGTACGTTTCCCTTTGAATAATGAAATGGCTTGCATTATACGCAACTTCGAGACTTTAACACACCACAACCAATCAAACTAGCTGTTATGAATAGTAATTCATACTATTTGAAATTTTATAAATTTTTTAATAAAAAATGTACTTCATTTTTGGATTCTTAATATCTAAATTATCATAGGGTGACATTTTGGTACTTTTTGGATAACATTCATAGTTTGATGAATATTGAAAATTACTAAATTTTAAATAAAAACATATTTTTTAATAGAAATAATTAGTAGTGATAAATTATGATTTTGAGTGGTTTTAAAGTATATTTATAATATATTTTTACAATTTAATACAATGTTGGTCAATGGACGTAATTTCACATTTAAACTAGACATAAACAAGTGTCAATCTTTTTATTGTTATTATTTCTTATTAACATGATATTTGTTTTGACATTGAGAATTAATTTTTAAATTAATTAATGCAATTTATATGTTTTGAATTTGGAAAAATAGAAATAATTTTTGAATTCATAATATCAAATATATCTTAGTCCTAATTTTTGTTATTTTTTTGAAAACATTCAAATTTTATTGAATAGTGAAAAATATTAAGTTATAGTTTAAAACAAATTTTTTTATTTAAATAATTATTTATTTTCTTTAAATTTAATTAAGTTCAAAATATATACATAATTCCTATATAAGTTAAATTTAATTCATTGAAGTTAGTTTATAATAATTTTAGATATATATAAAATATTATTGAACTTTTCACCATCTTTTACCCACCCACTAGGAGAATTTGGAAATTTACATAAAACATAATGTTACAGCTCCTGTGAGTGGAATTTTGAAATTTTGAGAGACACGGTTAATATCAAGGATTAAAATGTGGTTCAATAAGATTAATATAATTTTTTGTGAATAGTAACTTTGTACTTTTATTTACCGTGGTTAAAAGTAAATTGGGTAATTAAGGGTAAAAATGATATTAATATTACCCTAACACATGTCCTAATTCTATTGAAAAAATGTATCTCAACCAAAAACATCATTAGGAATAAAATATTATCATTTAGGTCCACTTGGATTAGATTAGGATATTTATTATTATTTAATTCTAAGAAATGTTAAAAGATTTAAAATCAATGTTTATTTACTAAAATATTATTAATGTAGGGTTATACATAAGATATATTCGATTGTAAATATTCATTATAATGAAAACAACGTTCCTATATAATGGAATTTTCTTTAAATTTTTTAAACATTAAATAATTTAATTTATTTATGACACAATGGTGATGCAATAATTACCTAATTAATGAAATATTAAAATAATTGATATTATAAATATCAAAATAAATGTAATTTGAGGATTTTTATGAATTAAACTAATTTTCATGCTTAATATGAAATATTAGGTCTGATTATATAAATTTTTTTCTAAGTAATAATGCGGGTATGAATTTATCAAAAACAAAATACCCAATAGTGTCAAAATTGATCTAAAAGAGTTTTTAAAACAAATATTATATTATTAATTTATATTCAATTCCTAAAAATCTACGGTTCGGCCCAGAGATTTATATAATTATATGTGTATCATTAATGGACCACTTGGGTGTCACGTGGAGGTATATAGTAAGTTTATTAACTATATTATATAAAAATACAAAGTGACATGGTATGTGTCAAACTAATTAACTAAGAATTAAAACTAAAAGATAATGATTATATAATGATCGAAACCTGTCTATATTCTACTAGATGATAGGTTTTCGACCCATCCCCACCTAAACCTTTAAATAATCTACTTTGGAGCCATTATAAACCGAATATGAATTTATTATAAAATAATATTTCTAGCTCTTCCAAAGATGCCCCTCACCCCTTTTATAAAAGGTCATTCCCCCTTCTCATTATTCACACATTCAAAGCCTTTTAGCTCTGCCAACCCCTACCCAAATACTCTCTCAACTTCCCTCACTTCAACCTAGTGGCCTTATTTTGATCATAATTCCTACCTAAGGAGTTATTATGATCAAATCAAAAGGAAGAACCCAAAGAAGAGGTAATGTTTTCACCACCCTCTTTCAAGTTTCTTTCTTCTTCAACTTCTTCTCTCTTTTTTATTCCAATTCTATAATAATAACTCAAATATCTTCTATATAATGTGATGTTATTAAAAATATGGAGCAAACAAATTCATTATTCTATCCATCCCATGAATGACATGTCACCATACATGCGTACGTACGGCCTACCGTCTCCACATTGTGGTGTAATTGTTATTCAATATATTATTATTTAGATGGGTATAATAATGATGTATAATTCATTTAAATAATAAATATAACATGATAATGATTCGATCTATATGATATAACATCCAATTATATATTATTTTAATATCAAAAGAATGATATTATCGCTCGTACGTACGTACGGACTACCGTCTCCATGAATGCAATGAGATTCATTCCCCATCATATCCATTTGAGTCTAATTCTCAATTAATGATTAAAAATAATGTTTAAGGAATTGATATCATTATATATATGAATAATATACATCCTATCCATAACATTCACGGCATACGTAACAAATAATATAAAGGAAAACGAGTAAGTTAACACCTGAAATAACAATAATACTAAGATATTATTAACAAATAAATGTTAAAAGATAATATATGATATCATATTAATGTAAATTATTATTTTATAATTCAATAACAATTATTTCACAATTATAAATTAGGTTAAACTACCGTCTACCAAGGAAAAAGGTACAATGTAAGGGGTTTCTTATCTCACTTTTAATTCCGTAAGATTTCCATTGTTCACCACATATTTATTGCATGTTGTGTGTGTACTGCCCATGATTGTATTGATTGTGAAATATACTTTAATTTATATAGATTTACATCATAATTGTATGATCCTACTTTAATGGGTGTATGTTTCATAAGTTACCAAATCGATAAGGGAATTTTAAATTTCAATTTCCACTCATTCGGCTTCACACATTCTTCATTTATTATTTTACTCCAATATTATGTGTGGAATCACTATTAATTTTCTTATGTAATAATTTTCACTCTCCTTTATATGGATATACTATTGATACACATAATCACTCAATTGATAATTTATAAAGACATCTATATGATCTTGATAAGAGTAATTTAACCTCAATATACATTTGTTGAGTTAAGCATCCAATTCATTGGTGTTGTTTTTACAAAAATATGTGTGAATGTCCTCTGATTGATTTACATTGAATATCCAATCCTATTGAATGTATTAATATTTTTCACACATAATTATGTCATTGATTTATCCTTAACCTAGGGATATGGTCTTTATTTGAGGATTCATCTCAATTTACATTCCATTGAGACTACTTTGTTGTTATACACCAATTCACTTTTATACGGTAAATATAATGTACTTTGACATAGTATATCATGAATCTAATTATACTCATGATCTTATAATGTTTTTATTACCTCAGTTATTTTTATTCAAGTGTCTCTATTTTGGTTAGAAACTCTAACTAAAATATCATTTTAAAAGTTTTAGAGATATATTATTCTAAATATTTCTCATGAATGTCCATGTTTTAAATTTTTTTTTTGAGGATTTAATTATATGTACATTAATATTTTATTGTTAAAACTCCTTTTAAAAGTTTCAAAGTGGTATGGGACACTTTGATTCAAAAATAAATTTTAAATGGCTTCTTGACAAATAGTGTGACTTTAAAATTTTTTTGAAGAAAAAGGGTGATATTTATCTCAAATAGTTTTGATGATTACTTTCATCTATGTCAATATCCTTCATTATTATCAATTGTGGTTAATCTATTACAATAAAATCTTCCATATTGTATTGAATGAGTAATGGTTGATCGTAGATGTACTATTTTTATACCATTCTGGTTTGTTGGTAAAGTATTTCCATTTCGTATTCTAGTATTAATACAAATGTTTTTGTTTTGTTTCAACTTTTCATATGAGGAATGCATTGAACTTATTAAGGGATGGGTGGAGCCCTCTATAGCTCCTCGATCCACCGGTAGGTCTCATGAGACAAACTAGTGTCTTTGCACGAGGCCTTGACAAAATATTATTTGTAGTCTTGGCACGAGCCCCTGGCTACGTGGTTATGGTAATCTGGAATTATGAATTCCGTCATTATGAAAGTGGTTATTGAAATTTTCATGTCATTATTTGACTTTTAGTATATCCATGTGAATAATTAAATGACATTATCTCATTTTATCTTTGCCACATTATTATGAAGTTCATTTTTAAAAGGCTTTTGTTTTAGTTATACATTGCCTTAATTTTTTTGTATGAATGTTTCCGATATATTTTTATCCTTACTGAGCATCTGAGCTCACCACTTTCAATGTTTTATTTTTCCAGGATGTGATGAAGTATTTTTTGAATGACCTGCAGGGCTAGTATGAGGGTATATGAAGACAATATGTTTTAGTAGTTTTTCACTTATTGATGTAATGTAAACGTTATGAACATATCTAGTGTTTTCAAGGCTTCTAAACTAATTGGTATTTCTAGACATGATATTTTGTGATAATGCCAATGTTATGTAATAATTCACCAACTCTGTGTAACTGGGGTTGGGGAATTACAACTGAGGTATCCAATTCTAAACATTATGTATCTAGTAACAAAGACAGTACCAATGAGAATTCAGTAAACAATAATGAAAATATTAATTGTGATAACGATGAAGATGATGGAAGTACTCGACTAGTGGATGGTCACGATATGATTCAAGGTTATCCACAACCAAAAACAGTTGAGAAAGAAACTGTTTTTGAGGGTGAAAGGACATTGCATATTGTGAATGATGTAAATGGGGAAGACTCTTTTGATAATTATGGTAAATATGATTTTGTAAAGCCTATGTATACCTCTTTTAAAGCTGAATGGTAAGATCACCAAGGTTTTGGGGTTCTCGGTTTGGATTATTCAGAAGAAGTGGGAGAAGAATTGAATATCACAAGATTACGCCATCCACTTGAGGTTGGACCATTTGCTGAGGAAGTGCAAGTGACTGTAGAATGTCCTGGTTCTTATGTTTCTCGATCTAATTTTAACAAGTTTAAATATGAGTTGCTCCACCCAGTCAAAGAAAAAATTAAATATGAATTATCTAATTCACTTTATCCTTCTCCTATGAATCTTTTTAAGGATTCTATGGATTCTATAACTCAAAAAGTTATAAATATTTTTATTCCAAATCTGTGCAATATAGGTGAGATAATTGGGAGGCACATTTCTTCTCTGAATCAAGCGTTCATGGATTTGAGCAGTGATTGAGTATCTCTTTCAGGAGGATTTACATCAACCATCACTGGTATGATAGATGTGTTGAGAAACATGATATAACACTTGAGGAAATCTGATTTGATATGATTAAAGGATGAGATAACTCATATTGTTTCTCAATATAGCTCTTCCATAGTGACCAAGATCATTGGACATGAGATTAATTCCTTAAACGATGTTATAAAAGAAGAGTTAGCATCCCTTTGACAGATTCTGGACTTGGATTATGTGAAAAAGATGAATGAAAATAGTGATCATACTCACAAGATGGTGAATATGTTTTTGGCTGATGCGACTAATGCTTAAAAAGAGATTAATGAAAATGAGGGTCACTATTTTTCTAAAATTTAAACCATGCATGAGTTGAAACATTAGTTTAATGTATTGGCTAAAAATTTGAGGCCACCTCCAGTCACTCAAGCCTTTAAGGCTCCAGTCCAATAGTTAATGGATTTTACTCCCACTCTAGAGAGTTTCATGCAGTTCAATAATGATTTTGATAAGGCTATGGAATATTGTGGTGAATTAATTAAAGACATTATCAATCTGCTCAAACCATATCATCATGTTCAAGAGAAGGCAATTGTTCTACCTACTTCTGAGCATCTTAGTCCATCCATTATTTCTCCTGGTCGGATATCAAATTCTCATGCTCTATCCAATATTCGGCCAGTCATTTAGCAGCCACCTTCAATAAGATCTTCTAGCCACCAGCATGTCACCTTAGTACCCAGTCTGCTTCCAGCAAGTGTTTTATTACCTCCTCTCTCCATCCGTCCAGATCAATAATCCACCAAAGAGCCTTCCCTCCCATCCATTATTCCCTATGCTAAAGGTAAGGATCTTATGCAACCCTAGAAATAGATGTTCTTGTCATTTATTACAGGGAGTATTTATCTTGTATCATTTTCCATGGTATTTCAATGAAACCTTCTTTTTCTCTTCTCTCTGGTTTCTATTTTTTTATAATCCCAAAGGGGGGAAATAATATAAATATATATCTAAGGGGGTGAATAGTCTGTATAATTATATGAAAGAAGAAAAAAATATATAATATCATTATAATAATATGGCTCTAATGCCATGATATAAATTATATAATCTCCAATAGGCATATAGCTCTGTTTTATTCTTATCTCTAATGTCATGTTTTCTAGATTTGATGCTATGTTAATATACAATAACTTTGTTTATGATCTGATTCCATGCTCTGATGACATGTTTACATTTATACATATATTATTCATACATAGGGTGAGCATACTAATTTTTTATCATATTTCATCTTCATTTATTCTATAGATTTTTGATTATCAAAAGGAGGGATATTGTTGAACCCTCTGTCCGATAATTATTTTAATAATCACAAATCATGTTGTTTTCTTTTAAAAGTCAATTTAGTCATTTATTCAATCTATTCTAAATGTGTTTATATATGTTTAATCATGTCTAAATATGTTTATATATTATTACTTATGGTTTACTATTGACCTGGATGTATTCTGGATTAAGCATACACTTTGTGAAAATTTCACGTTTTTTGACTCATCGTTTGTTATATTCTTGAGTCACCGATGAAAATGGTCGCACCGATGACAACAGTAGAACCGATGACAACTGTTGCACCACCGAAAATGGTCGAACCCATTACAAAGGTCGCACCGATGACACTGACCTAGCGATAATGATCACACAACCTACTGATGCTGATCACATGACCTACCCATGCTGATTCTAATCACATAACCTACTGAAGATGATGCTGAACACATGACCTATAGAAGCTGATGCTGATCACATGACCTACCAAAGCTAATGTTGACCACATGACCTACCGATGCTGATGCTGATCACATGACCTACCAATACAGATGCTGATCACATGACCTACCGATACTGATGAAAATTAAAACGACCTACCGATCACATGACTCACTGATAGTTGTGAAAACTATTTGAATTTCTATTAAATCGTATTTAATTCAAATGGTCATATTTTAATAATTTAATTAACCAACTATTAATTAATATTGGGTGTTGGATGTCAGGGAACCGTACCTCATACATTTCAAAAAGAAGTCATTCTTTTTACCATATATCATGAAATAAAATGGAAGATCTCTCTGCAGTGAAAGATGAAAAAACACTGAGAGAGACACACAAGAGGAAGAGAGTGTACGTCTCTGTGAAGGCCCATGAAAGAAAATAAGAAAATGATGAACACCTATGAAAACCAGCGATCTTCAAGAAGATCATTAACTTGGAACAAACACAGTAGCTGAGTTGTTGTGCCTTTCTAAACATCATATGCATAAGGCTGAATAGCTATAGATGGGAAGAGCAATGATACAATGTATTGTCTCATCCTCACCCGAATGGAATTGAATAACATCTAAAACATCCAAACATGTCAAGAGCTCATCTGAACTCACTCAAAGCATTCTAAAATCATTATCAAATTTTTTCCTCTATAGTATAACATTAATTAACATTTGGATTAGTGGGTGTGCATCTGTCTCTCTAGACACACACTGACTCCTGGGCTTAACTAGAGGATACTAAATACTCACCCCAAAATATTTTAAAAACTTATTGTATCCCACTGTGAATTATGGAAGTGGTCATGTGTTACATGGACAGCTTGAGTGGTTTTATTATTGTTTAACCATGTAAAATTGTAGTTGAGGTCTGAGGACCAAAATTGTTTGAGTACTGTTGAAAATCCTCAATCCAGGGTGTGGATAATTGTTTATAAAAACTATTTAAGAGGGATTAAAATGATCATTTACCTAGAACAAACATTGAATCTGAGTTTCTTTGCCTTACCAAACATCATATGCACAAGGCTGAATAGCAGAACCTAGGAAGAAAAACGACACTCTGTTTTGTGTCATCCTCACCAGAAAGGACTTGAATAACATCCGAAACATCCAAAAGAGTCCAGATCTCATCTGCAATCACTCATAGAATTCGAAAATCATTATCTATTTTTCCTCTATATTATACATTTTATTAAAATTTTGGTTAGTGGGTGTGCATCTATCTTTTTAGAAACACACAGACTCCTGGGCTGAACAAGAGGATATTAAATCCTCACACCAAACTTTTTACACCTTATTGTATTCCACTATGAATTGTGGAAGAGGCCAAGTGTGACCTGGACAACAGGAGTGTTGTAGTAGTTGTTGTTTACCCATTTAGAATTGTGGTAGAGGTCTGTGGACCTAACAGTTTGAGTATTATTGTAGAACCTCGATCTGGGGTGTGGACCACCGTTTATATACTCTGTTTAAGTGGACTAAGTCTCAGCTTGAGACTGATCCTCTTTTTCTAAAACTACAGTGCATTTTTCCTTTGTTAAAACAATAGAGACCCGAAGATTGACGTACATGGACATTACATTACTTTTGTGGAATACTTAATACATAATAAAAAATACACCAAAGGACCATAATAGTTTATTGAATTTTGAAACATGGAACATAATATTCTAATCATGGTGAAAGATCCTCAACATCTCCCATAATGATATTCCCTTTTTTTCTTACCTAAAACTATTCATTATATCTTGGGGAAAGGAAAACATAAAAAGGCTGTGCTCAAATGCTCAGTAAGGGCAAACATAGTGAACATAAAACAATCCATAAACATTTGAAAACAAAAACATGAACATGAAATTTAAACATCAAAATCATGAGTAAAGACATAAATAGTGGAAGTACGTAGGGCATATATCATAATGAAACATCAACCATGATAAAATATAATAGGAATAAAACATGTAATTTTGGAAACCAATCAGAACATGTTATGATTTCCATAGTAGCCAAGGCATTGCTGCCAAGACCATCTTAGTAGATAAAGTCCCTTTCTGAATCGAGATCACTCATCATTCAGTCCTGTAACACTGAACTAGATTAACTTACCATTACAACCATGTCTATATCATGAGATATAAATCTTTAACCAATGCATTAGAGAGAGATATAGGTCCCACCCATCTCATAATGAAATCATTCTTAATTGTTCCACAACATGAACATAAATCATTCATCATTACCCAAATTATAAAATGGGTTTCATAAACATCATCCCATCATAACATAATCCATACCAAAAAATGGATATCAATTCATAATAAGAAAAGTGAAACCATGTAAATCATAGAGACATTAATCTTGAAACATAAAATTATGAAATAATGTCATCCTAGATGGAAAATGGGTTTGATAAAACATTTGAAATGAATTCTTGAGGAAAATATCCTTTCTTCTTCAAAATCATTTTCTTTTCACAAAATGTCATGCAATTATAAAAGAAAATAATTTTGTTGAAAATAGTCATGAAATATTTCGGAGGAAGCTTCATGAAAATACATCATTATAAAACTGTAAAAATCCGTTCTTGCAGTATATGTTAAAAAAACATTCTTCTCATACTTTTTCCGGAAAAGTCAAAAATTTCCTCGTAAAAGAAAGATTCCATACATAGAATGTAGTAAAAGTGAAAAATGGGTAAAAAGGAAATTAAACATACATGAATTGTTTTTAGAAAACAATGACATGGATGATAAATATAACCCTGGTAAATGCTTACGAATAAACAATCTAGGATAAGAACGTGATTGGAACAGTTATCCCTTACCTTAGGTCCGATATGCTTCGTACGTATCCAAACCTCTTTTATAATGATTTAAATAATGTCATTGAATTATTAAAGAATCATATTCATTGTTATTATACCATATATGGTTCACTTATTACTTTATATTACCCGTTCTTTTGTAAATTCATGTTAAAATATCATTTTGGGTAAAATCATTTCATTTGTCGTTCATGTTTTAACTTGTAATTATTCATATGATTACTTAGATCATTATTACTTACATAAAGAATGTAAAACATTATTTATATATAATATATATTAATAATATAAATATATATAATAGATCGATAAATGGAATGAAATACAACATTCATTGAGACGGTAGGTCGTACGTACACATGAATGATGTTTTCGATTCCTTATTGAATTGAATAAAATTAAGTAGATGATATAAATATATAAATATATATACATAAATCCATTAGTATTATTATGTCATATATTTCATGAATACTTATTATATATACTTTATAATCATTCTTGAATGTTTATCCTGGAGAGTGAATCTCATCGCGTCGTGGAGACAATAGTCCGTACGTATGCACGAGCGATGATATCGTTCCCATAATTATTGAATAGAATTGGATTGGATGGTATAATATATCAAATTCAGTATGTTGTTATAATAACCATATATAGTTATTCTATACACTATTATACCCATCCATGTAAGGTGTTGATGGAAAACCAGATTACACCACATCGTGGAGACGATATTTCGTACGCACGCACGCGCAATGATTTCATTTTCCGTAGGACGGATAGTAGGTGAAATGGGGTTATTTCATATTTATAATAACATGTAAGTATATTATTGATACTGATGTTATTACAATATAATGAAACAACTAACGAAGAAGAAGTCGAAGAAGAAATAAAATTGAAAGCATCGGTAACAGATATTACCTCTTTTTGACATGCCTATTTGAAACCTCCTCTTATGGGACTAAAATTGGTCTTTGTAGAAGACCAGGACATCTATAATGTTTCTAGAGACGTTTATAAGGGAAATGGGTAGGGTTTTTCTGAGATTTAAGGCTAAAAATTGGTGTGAGGAGGAGAGGAAGGAGATGCCCATTTATAAGGGAGGAGAGAGGCACCTTTGGAAATATAAGAAATATTAGTTTATATTAAATCCCAACCACACATAAAGTCATTCAAAATGACTCATATACAAATAATAGATGCGATAGGGTTGTAATACCATCAAATAATAAAATTTAGACATGTTAGGAATTTATTTTAAACATTATCAACCTGATTTGTTCTTATTTAATCAATTTAATTTTATTTGTGGTAATAACATTCTAAATTTAAATTATAAAAAATAATTACTTATTTTTTGTGAATTTTCCATAATTGGATACTTTATAACATTTTAGACCATATAAATTTAAATTTATAATTTATAAATTTTTTTATTATTTTTAAACAATTTTATAATATGTTGTTTTTATAAAATAACGATACTGTCAATTTTGACACTATTCATTTATTTGAATTTAAATAGAATATATATAGAAGATATGTTCGAAATAAAAGCATTAGTTGTTTCATAAAATGTTATATATATCTAGAAAATTAGTGGATAACATTAAATAGTTCATATATTATTTATTTTATTATTTTTAAGATCATTTATTTGATATTTCAATCAATAAAATAATTTCAACATCACTATTGTGTCATAATTAATGATAACTATTAAATCCCTAAAAATTATAAATAAATTAATATGATGTATATAATTTTAGTTTCATTCTGGATACTATTCAGGTTCTATGTTTCATTATGTTTATCACTAACCAAAAATTATTATACTTATAAGATTTAAGAAAGTGACATGTTGTTACTTTCTTTGATTTTAATAATAATTAAATTATTTTCATGGAAAAGTCCATTAAATTGATCTAATCCTACACTTAGGTGATATGGGTCTACTTTTAGTCATATAATAAGATTTTCTTAGGTGTTAGGGTAATTTTATAATCTTATATTTACCCTTAATTATACGATTTACCTTTAACTCTGGTAAATAAAATTTACTGTAGTTACTATTCATAATGCCCAAAAATAAAAAGCAGCTTATTAACCTAATTTGTACACAATGATTCCAAATATGGAATACATTTTTCCAAATTCAATACACAAAATTTTCAGAAAATAAATTAAAATTAATCCCGTTTTCAGAAGAAAACGGGTTTCTGTTTAAAACATTGCAAAAGATTGAATTGATTTAACCTATGAATTCATGGTAAAATCAATGCTAATGACATAAATTATATTAAAAGGTAAAAATATATTCTATTTATACTTTAAAAACATTAAATATTATAATTTAACCATATAAATTATTACGATGATAAAAGTTTTTTTTAATTAAAATATTACGTGTTTTCACTATTCATTAAAATATGAATGTTATCAGAAAAATATCACAACATTATCCAATCTAAATTTTTATATCTTAATTCAAAAGAAGAAGTTTATTTTTAAAAATTTAACTTATAATCATGTCAAAAACTAGATTTAATGTGGGTGCTCTATCAAAAGGTGGAAAAACTGTATTTTTTGAAAAATACAAATTTTACCCCAGATTTTTATTTTATTCACATAAAATGTTTTTGAAAATTTATAAGATAAATAATAATGTTATAAAATTCAAAATGTAGTTAATACTATTCATAACAGCTTGTTCGTGATAATATTATAACCATATATCGTTGTTTAGTGAAACCCAGTATTGCGTACAACACACTCTATCGAGGAAAGTCGCGATTGCATGTAATGAAAGTCAAGTCAGGGTTGTGTGTAGTGCAAGACTGCTTTGTTGTTGCATATAATAGAATATAACCATATTTCATTTATACATTTAATATATATATATATACACTCTGAAGTGCCCAGATCAGTGTGAATCACTGAGAGAGGGAGGGGATGAATCCGTGATCCCTTAAAACTTTTTACTAATTGATTCTTAATCAATTAAACCTCTATGGCTGGTTAAAGCCTCGATCCACTCTTCTTGTATCTCTCAACCTTTCCCGGATAATGCAGTAATGAAAAGGCACAGGACACAAGGATTTACAAGGTTTGGCACCAAAGGCCTACATCCTTGCCATGCTCTCCCAGCATGGATTCTCCCATTATAATCGGTTAGTATTACAATGGTCGATACAGAGTCCCACTGTATCTCTCCTGAGTCCCACAGGAGGGTCTTTATACTGCGTCCCACAGTGTTACCAGAGTCCCACTGGCCTGCTCCAGAATCCCACTGAAGACTTCTTCTCCCTGAGTCCCACAGGGTCTTCTCTTGGCTCCTCGAGTCGCACGAGTATCTCTTCTTCACTTTAAGGTCTTCAAGTGACTTCAGCAGCCTGGGATAAAGGCTGCTGGCCTTGCTCTTCTCTTATGATCACTTGTGGTTGATCAGGTCTTCTCGTCCAGCTCAGGCTTTATCTCCTTCTTCAGGATGACCTGGCTTCTCTCTTCAACTACTGAATGCTCAGACAACTGATATCTTTAACTTCAGTCTGGTCCAGTCTCACTCAGTTCAACTTCATGCACTGAGTGCATGGCAGCTCTTCATCTTCATGCACTGATAGCATGGGTTCTCAAATCTCTTCAAGATCTTCAAGTCTTGGACTCCTCAGATGCACACCACTGATTTAGCACTGTTCACGTGTGCACGTGCATGCATGCATGCATGCACTTCCCTCTTCCTTCTCTTGGTGCAATAAACCCACAAAGGGTGTAGTATCTTTAAGAACACACCATCTTCTCACTTCTTCTCACACTTTATTCTCTTTTTATTACACACATAAATGTGTGTTATACACTAGTGTGGACATCTTCTCTTCTTCTTAGTGTGTACACACTTTGTTTTGCACACACACTAAGGTTCGGCCACTTCTTTTAATTTGCACACACACACAACATAGGTTGAGTTGTGGTCTTCACTTGTTTCACACACATGACTTGGCCTTCACTTCTTCTTGCACATACCAAAGGTTACGGCCTCTTTGATCTTTGTGTACTCTACCACTTTGCACACACACTTCGTTTTTCTCTTTTAATATTCAAGAGTGCACAACCAACTCGTAGGGTCTTCCTCACTTGGCACACACACAAGGTGTGGTCTCGGGTTCTCCTTGCACACACAAGAGGCAAAGCCTCGGGTCTTCTTCCCCACTTTAGAGCACACACACAAGGTATGCAACCTACTGCCGCGTAGGGTCTTGGTGTAGCAAGCACACACGGTGCGAGGTGAAAGGGCCTACTCCTCTTCTCAACCGCCGTGCAAGGCGTCTCAGCCGCGGGGGCTTCTGTCGCACAGGGTATGGAAACCACGGGCACGCAAGCCACGGGTGTAAAGCACAACACCACGGGCTGCCTCAGTCGCGCAAGCCTCCGGGTGCGCAAGTGCTACCGCGTAGGGGGCCGCGGTGCACAGAGGGAGCGCGCAAGGTTGCGCAAGCTCCTCTCCTTCCTGTCGCGCAAAGGATTAGCGCGTAGGGGACTCCTTCGGGCCAAGGTTGGCACCGAGGACTTCAGCCGCGCAAATATATTGCACGGGGCTTCTTTCTTCGCGAGGCACAAAGGCTTCTCACGGGTCTTCAAAACTTCAGCGCATCAGCAAGCGGCTCAGAGGTCTCGGCCTCTCTTTATATAGGCAAAGGAGAGGTGGTTCTATCAGCGTGAAATAACTTCAAACTCCCGAGATCTTCGGATCTTCAGAAATATTTCCAAATCTTGTTTTTTTTATTCTCAGTTTCACGCGGGCTCCCTTTATTTTTTGTTCCTCTACGTGCATGCGACTCATAACGCATGCACAGCCTTCGGTTTAGGCTCATGCCATGCAAAAACACCAACCACGTGGCCTCGTCAGCTTCTCTTGCCTCGGCCTCGACTGAAATTCTCCATACACTACATGCAAGCCCATTTTAAGGCATGGTTGTGTTCGGTATGCTCAGACGATCCCAATGGACACTTCGGTTTGATCGGAGGTGGCCGGATACTCAAAATCTTCACTCGGGAGGCTCCTGGTTTAGCGGAGGCTTCGCGGGAGGCTTAGGCTCGAGCTCGAGGTGGAAGACGAGCCACGGCCGTCGGATCAGGCGATGGAGATACATCGGACGGCCGCAATCCGGTTGCCTCGCCGCGGATCAGTTGTGCGGCTTAGATCGTCCGCGCGATCAATCGAGCGGCTCAGATTCAATCCCGGTGAAAAATGCGCGTCCCACATCGAATTCTCCAGCGGTTTATCCGCGCTTTATCAATATGCCGCTCCCTTCCATCGCCCAATTGAATTCTCTCCCTCCACGGTGCCACCCCGCACCGTGTTCTCCCTACGGGCGCGCTCTGCGCCCACTCTGCTCCCTGCGGGCGCGCTTCTAGCGCCCACTATGCATCCTCCGGGCGCGCTCTGGCGCCCATGCTGCGCAGGCCTGATCCCCCTGCCTCTCGGGCTGGCCACATGGGATCCCCCCTTGGGCGTGGCGCCTTAGGCCCACATGTGCCTTGGGGGTTGAACCCGTGGGCTGGCCCTTGGTGGCTTATTTTTTGGCAATGTAAATGTAAAGTCTTTGTTAAAAACAAAGTTCTCCTCCATATAAAACATGCCAAGTGCCAAGTTCCACTTCTTTAAGACATCTTCCTCATTTCTCCTTCTTCATTAGAATTCATCATCCTTCTTCAACATATAATCATCATTTAAGAATGGAATTCTTGAAGGTTCTTCCATCAACCGATGCTCCTGAATCAAATATTTCTTCAATGTGCTTCATTGATCCAATTAGAGATCAATTGGATCACTTCCAATTCATATGCACTAAGTGTTAGTGCATGGACTTCATTAATCCACATCATCCACATAGAAGTTGTGGATGGATCTCTTCACCTCCTCATGCATTGTCAGTACAATGCATGGTCTTCAATCATTGTTGTGACTTTGTATCCAGTTGATACAAGTTCTTAGAACTTAATGATCAGCTCAACAATCGTCAGATTTCCATGGAGAATGTTTCAACCACAATTTCCAATACCACTTAGTGAATCTCCTAAGTGACATGCATCTTAGTGCCATGGCCATTCTCCTTCATCACCATCACCATCACATCCTTTGACATTCACATCTTGACTCCTTGACATCCATTCATTCCAAGACAACTTCATGCCTCATTGACAACAAATGCAACACAATGTACTTCAATCTCCCCCTTTGTATTTGTTGTCAATACACTCCTTCAGCACATATGAATGGGTCAATATGTGTGCCAATATTTCTCCCCCTTATTGGCAATCAAATGCAAAGGTGTGGTGTGGTTCTCTTTTAAAAATCTCTTCCTCCCTTTGAAAAGTATTTTCTTGAAAGACACTGAGAGAGGGATGATGTCACATGTTCTCTTTAGCAAAGAACCTTTAGTAAATCAACTCTAAGTCTACTTGGGCTAACCCGGTGTAGAAAACAAGAGTGATGTAACCAAGGTACTCAATGCTGTCCAACATTCACTGTACATGTGAGATCATGCTTATGGGTTGGAAATTTTTCAGATATAACAATGAATTGCTGAATCCTGCACATACTTCACAAAACACATTAGAATGTTCAGGTGCAAAGATAAAGCTCCCCCATTCATTCATTTTCTTAAGATGATATTAATCTCAGAACATCATCTTCATCGGATTTGCTCCCCCTCAAGGGGTGCACTCCATTCTGTCCAAACCATCCTCCACATGAGAATGATCATCATCTTCAATTCCCTGCAATATTAGCACATGTATATACCAAGAGTATAAGGGAATAAGATGGAACCTCCTTGTTTCATCAATGTGAACAACAAGGTTGAGAAGATTCTCTCAACTGAGATGTCCCATTTTCACCATTCTTCACACTTGCACATTTGATCTTCAATGATGTTGGTGCTGGTGTGGATCTCAATACATCTTCATGTGAAATATTCTTCTTCCCTCTTGCCTTAGCAATTTCCAGAACTTCATCTTCATCTCTTTTCAGATCTTTGGAAAGTTGCAACTGATTTGGCCATATGACTAGTAAGTCACTTGGAAGTGTGGCCTCAGTTCTGGATATTCCACATGGTTCCTTTGATTCTGTCAAGCTACCTCTCTTAGGCAACTTGTTTTCAATCAATCCCTTCTTCTTCTGGATTGATTGTCTTTTTGAGTCCAGTCTGCCTCTATTGAATTTCATGGCTTCTTTACAAAGATCCATGATATGTCTTTTCTTTCCACAGTAGAAGCATTTCTTCTTGGTGGTCCTTCTGGATGCATCACCCTTCTTGGATTTAGACTCCAAGGTATTCTCTTCCTTTTTAATAATCTTCTTGGGAGCATCTTCAACTTTCTTCTTGCTTCCCAAGGATTCTTTCTGAGCCAGGTTCTGTGATCTTTTCTTCTTTTGAGCTCTGGATACAGTTGGAGATTGACATGTATATTTTTGACCACTTTTGCAATCATCCCAGATGTTGTCAAGTAATCCAAATCTATTTGCAGTAAAGAGATGTCTCTAGACCTGTGGATGCTGCTTCTTTTCTTCTGGCTTGCTCCCCCTAGGCATGGGCTTCCTCTGTGCTTTGGCATTCAGTGGATTGTACCAACAATCCTTTGCACAATGCCCATACTTGTTACAACACCAACATTGACCCACAAATCTTGACCTCTTCAGTCCTTTTGATTGTTGAGTACTTTTCTTGACCTGTTGTGTTGTTTCAGGAGAGCTCTGCTTCTTCATTTTCTTCATCCATACTTGTTTGGAATTATTTTTCCATCCTGCACTTTTTGTGGAAACACAATTAGAAGCATCAGTACAAGATGGTATGGATGGTACCTTCTTTCTAGAAGATGTTTCATTTTTATTAGAGGATGTCTTTCTCCTAGAATCATCCTGCTCAAAGCATACTTGAGTAGCAACATGTCTTCTTCCAGCTGACTGGGAGGATTCAGCTTTAGGTGATTGCAGATGTTTCAATATCACCTTCAGTTCTAAGTATTTCATGTTGAGGGAGTTCTTCTCATCCTCAACAGTTCTTAGCCTTCCTTCCCAATTTTCATCCAGCTGTTTCATCTGGTCTTCATGCACCTTTTTCAATTCTTGCAATGAATTGTCCAACTCCTTCACCAATTTGACTTTTTCTTCAAGTTGAGCATCCTTTACATTCATTGAAACTTTGTGCCTCTTTTCCAGTGCATGGAAAACATCTTTGATCATTATCATAAAGATGTCTTTCTCAGAAAGGTTTCTTTGCAATTCTTCAGCAGTGTCTTCATATCTTTCATTGCAAAGGGATACTGTTTCATCTTTGGCATTTACCAGCTTTCTGAGAGTGTTGGTTATGCCAACCCTTTTTTCCAATTGGACTTCCAGAGAATTGGCTTCATCTTCTAGCTGTAATTTTTCTTCTTGAAGATCAAGGAGGCCTGTAGCTATACACATTGCCACTTCCTTGGGGACTGTCTTCTGAAGATATTTGATTTCTTTTAGAAGATCATTGTTTCTTCCATCTTCATCACAGCTAGAGCAGGCTTCATCAGAAGAATGATAAAAGGAATTGTCATCTGATGTGACTTTCACATTTCTTTCCATAGAAGGAGTTTCTCTGATTGCACCAGCCTTCTTCTTCATCTTCTTTGCCTGTTTCTTCATTCTGTTTTTCAGAGTCTTGGCAGATATCTCCATTTGAGGATGTTCTTTCATTTCCTCAAATATGCACTCTATATAGACTCTCTTGGATCTTTTAGAGGTAACCTTCCTCTGATACCAATTGAAGTGCCCAAATCAGTGTGAATTACTGAGAGGGGGAGGGGGTGAATCAGTGATCCCTTAAAACTTTTTACTAATTGATTCTTAATCAATTAAACCTATATGGCTGGTTAAAGCCTCGATCCACTCTTCTTGTATCTCTCAACCTTTCCCGGATAATGCAGTAATGAAAAGGCACAGGACACAAGGATTTACAAGGTTCGGCACCAAAGGCCTACATCCTTGCCATACTCTCCCAGCATGGATTATCCCATTATAATCGGTTAGTATTACAATGGTCGATACAGAGTCCCACTGTATCTCTCATGAGTCCCACAGGAGGGTCTTTATACTGCGTCCCACAGTGTTACCAGAGTCCCACTGGCCTGCTCCAGAATCCCACTGAAGACTTCTTCTCCCTGAGTCCCACAGGGTCTTCTCTTGGCTCCTCGAGTCGCACGAGTAGCTCTTCTTCACTTTAAGGTCTTCAAGTTACTTCAGCAGCCTGGGATAAAGGTTGCTGGCCTTGATCTTCTCTTCTGATCACTTGTGGTTGATCAGGGCTTCTCATCCAGCTCAGGCTTTATCTCCTTCATCAGGATGACCTGGCTTCTCTCTTCAACTACTGAATTCTCAGACAACTGATATCTTTAACTTCAGTCTGGTCCAGTCTCACTCAGTTCAACTTCATGCACTGAGTGCATGGCAGCTCTTCATCTTCATGCACTGATAGCATGGGTTCTCAAATCACTTCAAGATCTTCAAGTCTTGGACTCCTCAGATGCACACCACTGATTTAGCACTGTTCACATGTGCACGTGCATGCATGCATGCATGCACTTCCCTCTTCCTTCTCTTGGTGCAATAAACCCACAAAGGGTGTAGTATCTTTAAGCACACACCATCTTCTCACTTCTTCTCACACTTTATTCTCTTTTGATTACACACATAAATGTGTGTTATAAACTAGTGTGGATATCTTCTCTTCTTCTTAGTGTGTACACACTTTGTTTTTCACACACACTAAGGTTCGGCCACTTCTTTTAATTTGCACACACACACAACATAGGTTGAGTTGTGGTCTTCACTTGTTTCACACACATGACTTGGCCTTCACTTCTTCTTGCACATACCAAAGGTTACGGCCTCTTTGCTATTTGTGTACTCTACCACTTTGCACACACACTTCATTTTTCTCTTTTAATCTTCAAGAGTGCACAACCAACCCGTAGGTTCTTCCTCACTTGGCACACACACAAGGTGTGGTCTCGGGTTCTCCTTGCACACACAAGAGGCAAAGCATCGGGTCTTCTTCCCCAATTTAGAGCACACACACATGGTATGCAACCTACTGACGCGTAGGGTCTTGGTGTAGCAAGCACACACGGTGCGAGGTGCAAGGGCCTCCTCCTCTTCTCAACCGCCGCGCAAGGCGTCTCAGCCACGGGGGCTTCTGTCGCACAGGGTATGGAAACCACGGGCGCGCAAGACACGGGTGTAAAGCACAACACCACGGGCTGCCTCAGTCGCGCAAGCCTCCGGGTGCGCAAGTGCTACCGCGTAGGGGGCCGCGGTGCACAGAGGGAGCGCGCAAGGTTGCGCAAGCTCCTCTCCTTCCTGTCGCGCAAAGGATTAGCGCGCAGGGGACTCCTTCGGGCCAAGGATGGAACCGAGGACTTCAGCCGCGCAAATATATTGCATGGGGCTTCTTTCTTCGCGAGGCACAAAGGCTTCTCACGGGTCTTCAAAACTTCAGCGCATCAGCAAGCGGCTCAGAGGTCTCGACCTCTCTTTATATAGGCAAAGGAGAGGCGGTTCTATCCGCGTGAAATAACTTCAAACTCCCGAGATCTTCGGATCTTCAGAAATATTTCCAAATCTTGTTTTTTTTATTCTCGGTTTCACGCGGGCTCCCTTTATTTTTTGTTCCTCTACGTGCATGCGACTCATAACGCATGCACAGCCTTCGGTTTACGCTCATCCCATGCAAAAACACCAACCACGTGGCCTCGGCAGCTTCTCTTGCCTCGGCCTCGACCGAAATTCTCCATACACTACATGCAAGCCCATTTTAAGGCATGGTTGTGTTCGGTATGCTCAGATGATCCCAATGGGCACTTCGGTTTGATCGGAGGTGGCCGGATACTCAAAATCTTCACTCGGGAGGCGCCTGGTTCAGCGGCGGCTTCGCGGGAGGCTTAGGCTCGAGCTCGAGGTGGAAGACAAGCCACGACCGTCGGATCAGGCGATGGAGATACATCGGACGACCGCGATCTGGTTGCCTCGCCGCGGATCAGTTGTGCAGCTTAGATCGTCCACGCGATCAATCGAGCGGCTCAGATTCAATCCCGGTGAAAAATGTACGTCCCACATCGAGTTCTCCAGCGGTTTATCCGCGCTTTATCAATATGCCGCTCCCTTCCATCGCTCAATTGAATTCTCTCCCTCCACGGTGCCGCCCCGCACCGTGTTCTCCCTGCGGGCGCGCTCTGCGCCCACTCTGCTCCCTGCAGGCGCGCTCCTAGCGCCCACTATGCATCCTCCGGGCGCGCTATGGCGCCCATGCTGCGCAGGCCTGATCCCCCTGCCTCTCGGGCTGGCCACATGGGATCCCCCCTTGGGCGTGGCGCCTTAGGCCCACATGTGCCTTGGGGGTTGAACCCGTGGGCTGGCCCTTGGTGGCTTATTTTTTTGGCAAAGTAAATGTAAAGACTTTGTTAAAAACAATGTTCTCCTCCATATAAAACATGACAAGTGCCAAGTGCCACTTCTCTAAGCCATATTCCTCATTTCTCCTTCTTCATTAGAATTCATCATCCTTCTTCAACATATAATCATCATTTAAGAATGGAATTCTTGAAGGTTCTTCCATCAACCGATGCTCCTGAATCAAAGATTTCTTCAATGTGCTTCAATGATCCAATTAGAGATCAATTGGATCACTTCCAATTCACATGCACTAAGTGTTAGTGCATGGACTTCATTAATCCACATCATCCACTTAGAAGTTGTGGATGGATCTCTTCAACTCCTCATGCATTGTCAGTACAATGCATGGTCTTCAATCATTGTTGTGACTTTGTATCCAGTTGATACAAGTTCTTAGAACTTAATGATCAGCTCAACAATCGTCAGATTTCCATGGAGAATGTTTCAACCACAATTTCCAATACCACTTAGTGAATCTCCTAAGTGACATGCATCTTAGTGCCATGGCCATTCTCCTTCATCACCATCACCATCACATCCTTTTACATTCACATCTTGACTCCTTGACATCCATTCATTCCAAGACAACTTCATGCCTCATTGACAACAAATGCAACACAATGTACTTCACACTCAATGTTGTGTAGAATATCTTCTATCAAATGAACTTGAAATTGTGTATAACAGAATCCAAGAATTATGTTGCGTATACTACAAGATAATATGGTGTTGCGTATAGCGCATGATAATATTGGTGTAGCATACAACAAAAGACATTAAATAAATTAAAAATAATACTTCTGATAAAATCTTAGGTTGTTACATTCAACCCCCCATAAAATGAATTTCACTCTCGAAATTCGTCGGGATTATAAATGGTTTTCTAATTTAAAGTTTTTTAATGGAAACCCACATCGTAAAAAGGGATACAAAAACAAGACATTAAAAAATTAAGTATGAAACCTAACGGTTACCCAAATTAACTAATCATTGGGTTTCCACATATAAGAACATAGGTGAAAATATGGATATGGAAGAGAAATCTTACCATCATGTTCTCATGGAGAGTGGTAGAGTACATGGCTATGAAAAAGCAAACAATCACAAAGCCATAGATTTGTGATGATCTAAGGTATGATCTCATTAATCAGATATAAGGGCACTAAGACAACATTTTTGGTTTTCACGATCATTTCCCTAATGTTGATGAATTAAAATAAAGACATACATGATTTTGGTACAATCTCACCGTTGTTCGTTAATTGAACAATTTCCACTTCATCCCTTAAAGAAATGAAGTTGAATTTGTTATTCATGATGTGTTAGCAGATCATGTGATAGAATGATGGGTCATTTCATCTATTTCAAACAAAAGGTTAGCAAAAGTTATAAGTCCATCTTATGGTTAGATTAATCGTATATGGTTCCAAAAATGAACTTATACAACATATAACATACCTCTTAATAAAATAAAACTAGTTTGTAATAAACAGGGACTTCTTATCGGCCAGTTGTAGGTGATAAAGGCCAGTCGCACTTCGGTTGTGATATTAACTCCCACAGCCTTGTCCGACGTGATGGGCTATCACCCATCCAGCAGGTTGTCCTTTTTCTAAAACTACATTACTATATCATCCCATCAAGAACATCAAAAAAATTTCTATCCTTAAACAACATAACAAATGTCCGACATAATCCTTTCCAATCTTTAGGCTTATCTTAAATACTTCGGTCCAAGCTCATAGTATAAAGAATATTATTACTTGAAATGTCATATAACAATCACCTGAATTCCATCATTTATCCCCAATATATCATATGATATATCTTGTTGGTCAAATTACAAACATGTGAATACCTTAATCATGTATTCTCTTGAAGAATTAATACCCATTGAACCTTAGTGAAAGCATGAATGTTGTTAAATTTTAACACTTTCCACATACCAAATTACAAAAATTTATATATACTCAAACCATAATATCACTTATTCCTTATATCAGTCATGAGCTCATGAATATAATCAAACATCTCATTATCTTTTTATCCCTTCATTATTCACATATCATCTACTTTACAAAAATATCTGAATAACCTTTCATGGTTACCGGTACCATATACTTTAAAATACATTAGAAAAAAAATAGTGTAATAATCCTTAGATGATTCTTTATTCCCTAGTACCATTAAATATACAACATTACTCTGGATAAACATACAATCATTCCACTACCTTCTAAAACCATTGACCGAGCATCAACAATTATTTTATTTCACATATCATTTGTAGTCTCATCATCATCATCAACATAAATACTTCCCATACGACCACGATGATTCTTTTCATGAGACTTTCCCTTAGGGAATTGGTTTGCATAATGCCCGTAAATTCCACATTTAAAACATTTAACCATTGTTGATGTCTTAAAAATACTATTATCCTTATCCATGGTTTGAACTATTCCTTTTCCTTTGCAATTACTGGTTTGTGTCCTTCTTTCCCACACCCAAAGCATCTTCCAGTTCCTTTGAAACATTCACCATGATGCCTCTTCCCACATTACTTACATGATAGAAATTGAACATTATTTCCTCTATGATCATCATGAAACTCCATCTTTCTCTTATTAGCTGAGTTAGGAAACTTACAAAAGTTGATATTATTGATCATATTATGAGATTGATGATTAGGCATAATAACGATTTTTGGAATTCCAAATCCCATTTCATTTGGTTGCTCATGAAGAATATCATTCCATTGTCCATCATATCCTCCATTATCATTAATCTTCCTATTTACATCAATTTTCTAAAACCCAAAAAGAATAGTGTGGGAGGCAAAAATCATGCTAGGAAAACAGCATATTAAAGGGGGAGTACCTTCAATATCTAACATCTTAGGTTTAATTCTAAGATCGTAACAGTAATTCTTGGATTATAACATATACTTATAATTAACCTTAGGGACATCCCTAGACATACCATAGAAATATATCTAGAGATCTCACTAATGTTTTCGCACCCTCGTTTCCAAAGGTTAACTAAGCCTTTCCTCTGATACCAACAATAGAGACCCAAATATTTATGTAAATGGACATTACATTACTTTTGTAGAATACTTAATACATAACAAAAACATACCCCAAAGGACCGTAATAGTTTAGTGCCTTTCGAAAAATGGAACACAATCTTTTAATTTTGGTGAAAGATCCTCAACATTTCCCATAAAGATCTTCCATTTTTTTCTTACCTAAAACCGT
The DNA here is from genome assembly GCA_963277665.1 of Viscum album. Classification (NCBI taxonomy): domain Eukaryota; kingdom Viridiplantae; phylum Streptophyta; class Magnoliopsida; order Santalales; family Viscaceae; genus Viscum; species Viscum album. Next base: position 169,082,122 of record OY728134.1, read on the forward strand.
TCCTTATTTCCTGGGGAAAATAAAATATAAAAAGAGTGAGATAAAATGCTCAGTAAGGGCAAACATAGTGACCATAAAAAAATCGATAAACATTTGAAAACAAAAAACTTGAACATGAAATTTAATCATCAAAATCTTGAGCAAAGACATAAATTGTAGAAGTACGTATAGAAAATATCATAATAGAACATCAATCATGATAAAATATAATGGAAATAAAACATGTAATTGTAGAAAACATTTAGCACATGTTATGATTTCTATAGTTTCCAAGGCATTGCTGCCAAGACCATCTTAGTAGACAAAGTCCCTTTCTGAATCGAGTTCACTCCACGTTTCAGTCCGGTAACACTAAACCGGATAAACTTACCATTCCAGCCATGTCTATCACATGATATTTAAATAGTTACCCAATTAATTGGAGGGGGATATAGGTCCCACCAATATCATAATGAATTCATTCTTTCAGGTTCCACAACATGAACATAAATCATTCATCATTACCCAAATTATAAAATGGGTTTTATAAACATCATCTCATCATAACATAATCCATACCAAAAAATGGATATCAATTCATTATAAGAAAAGATAAACCATGTAAATCATACAGACATTAAACATGAGACATACACTTATGAAATAATGTCATCCTAGATGGAAAATGGTTTTGATAAATTATTTAAAATGAATTCATGAGGAAAATATCCTTTTTTCTTCAAAATCATTTTCTTTTCACAAAATGCCATGCAATTTTAAAAGAAAAGTATTTTTTTGAAAATATTCATGAAATATTTTGGAGTAAGTATCATGAAAATAAGGCTTTATAAAACTGTAAAAATCCATTCGTGTCGTATAAGTTAAAATAACATTCTTCTCGTACTTTTTCCAGAAATGTCAAAAATTACCTCATAAAAGAACGATTTCATATATACCACGTAGTAAAAGTCAAAAATGGGTAAATAGGACATTAAGAAAAACATGAAAACATTTTAAGAAAACAAGGACATGGATGATAAATATGACCCCAGTAAATACTTATGAATAAACAATCTCGAATTAGAACGAGATTGGAATAGTTATCCCTTACCTTAGGTCTGATATGCTTCGTACATATCCAAAACTCATGTATAATGATTTAAATAATGTCATTGACTTATTATAGAATAATATTCATTGTTATTATATCATATATGGTTTACTTATGACTTTATATAACTCGTTGTTTTGTAAATTCACGTTAAAGTAGCGTTTTGGGTAAAATCGTTTCATTTGTCGTTCGTGTTTTAACTTGTAATTATTCATATGATTAATTAGATCCTTATTACTTACATACAGAATGTAAAACATGATATCTATATAATATATATTCAGAATATACATATATATAATAGATTGTTAAATGGAATGAAATACATCGTTCATGGAGATGGTAGGTCGTACGTACGCATGAATGTTGTTTTTGTTTCCTTATTGAATTGAATGGAATTAAGTAGATGACATACATATATATATATATACATAAATCTATTATAATTATTATGTCATATATTTCATGACTACTTATTATATAAACTTTATAATAATTCTTGAATGGTTAACATGGAGTGTGAATCTCATCGCGTTGTGGAGACGGTAGTCCGTACGTACGCACAAGCGATGATATCGTTCCCATAATTATTGAATAGAATTGGAGTGGATGGTATAATATATCAGAATCAGTATGATGTTATAATAACCATATATTGTTATTCTTTACAACATTATAACCACACATGTAAGGTGTTGATTGAAAAACAGATTACACCACAACGTGGAGACGATATTCCGTACGTACGCAAGCGCGATGATTTCATTTTCCTTAGGATGGATAGAAGGTGAAATGGGGTTATTTCATATTTATAATAACATATCAATATATTATTGATACTGATGTTATTACAATATAATGAAACAACTAAAGAAGAATAATTTGAAGAAGAAATAAAATTGAAAGCATTAGTAACATATATTACATCTTCTTTGACATGCCTCTTTGAAACCTCCTCTTAGGGTACTAAAATTGGTCTTTGAAGAAAACCAGGACCAATATAATGTTTCTAGGAAAGTTTACAAGGGATATGGTCAGGGATTGTCCAAGCTTCAAGGCTCCAAATTTGTGTGAGGAGAAGAGGGAGGAGATGTCCTTTTATAAGGGAGGAGATGGGCACCTTTGGAAATATAAGAAATATTAAATTATATTAAATCCCAACCCCAGATAAATTCATTCAAAATGAATAATATCCGAATATTAGAATATATAGGGTTGTAATACCACCAACCAATAAAATTTAGACATGTTAGGAATTTATTTTAAACATTATTAACCTGATTTATCCTTATTTAATCAATTTAATTTTATTTGTGGCAATAACATTCTAAATTTAAATTTTAACAAATATTTACTTATTTAATGTGAATTTTCCATAATTGGATATTTTATAACATTTTAGACCATATAAATTTAAATTTATAATTTTTAAATATTTTTGTGATTTTTAAGAAATTTTATAATATGTTATTTTTATAAAATAACAATAGTGTCAATTTCGACACTATTCATTTATTTGAATTTAAATAGAATATATACAGAAGATATGTTCGAACTAAAAGCTTTAATAGATTCATAAAATGTCATATGTATCTAGGAAATTAGTGGAGCACATTAAATAGTTCATATAATATTTATTTTAATATTTTTAATATCATTTATTTGATATTTCAATCAATAAAATAATTTCAGCATCTCTATTGTGTTATAATTAATGATAATTATTTAATCCCTAAAAATTATTAATAAATTCTTATGATGTATATAATTGTATTTTATTTATGTAGACTATTCATGTTGTATGTTTTATTAAGTTTTTCACTAACCTAAATTTATTATACTTATAAGATTTAAGAAAGTGACATGTTGTCACTTTCATTGGATTTTATAATAATTAAATTATTTTCATGGATCAAATTCCATTAAATTAATCAAATCCTACACTTAGGAGATATGGGTATACTTTTAGTCATCCAATAGGATTTGTTCAGGTGTTAGGGTAATTTTATAATCTTATATTTACCCTTAATTACTCAATTTACCTTTAACTATGGTAAATAAAATTTACTGTAGTTACTATTCATAATGCCCAAAAATAAAAAGTATCTTATTAACATAATTTGGACCCACTGATTCCATATATGGAATCCATTTTTCCCATTTCAATACACAAAATTTGCAGAAATTAAATTAAAATCAATCCCATTGTAGAAAGAAAACGGGTTTTTGTTTAAAACATTGCAAAAGACTGAATTGATTTAACCTAGGAATTCAAAGTAAAATCAATGCTAATGAAATACATTATATTAGATGGTAAAAATATTTTCTATTTATACTTAAAAACCATTAAATATTATAATTTAACCATATAAATTATTACGATGAAAAGAGTTGTTTTTAATTAAAATATAGCATGTTCTTACTATTCATTAAAATATAAAAGTTATCAGAAAAATATCAAAACATTATACAATGTAAATTTTTATATCCAGATTCAAAAGAAGAAGTCTATTTTGTAAATATGAACTTATTAACATGTCAAAAACTAGATTAAATGTGGGTGCACCATCAAAATGTGGCAAAACTGCATTTTTCTAAAAATACTTATTTTACCCGAAAAATTTATTTTGTTCACATAAAATATTTTGGAAAATTTATAAGTTGAATAATAGTTTTATAAAATTCAAAATTTAGTTAATACTATTCATAACGGCTAGTTCATTACAATATTATAACCATATATCATTCTTTAGTGAAACCCGGTATTGCGTACAACACACGCTATCGAGGAAGGTCGCGATTGCGTGTAATGAAAGTCAAGTCAGGGTTGCGTGTAGGGAAAGACTCCTTTGTTGTTGTATATAATAGAATCTAACCATATTTCATTTATACATTGAATATATATATATATATACTCACTGTTTTGTAGAATAACTTATATCAAATGATCTTGAAATTGTGTATAACACGATCCAAGAATTGTGTTGCGTATACTGCAAGCTAATACGGTGTTGCGTATAGCGCAAGATAATCTTGTTGTATCATACAACACAAGAAATTAAATAAATTAAAAATATTTCTTCTCATAAAATCTCATGTTGTTAAATTCTACCCCCCTTAAAATGAATTTCACCCTCGAAATTCATCGGGATTATAAATGGTTTTCTACTTAAATGTTTTTTAATGGAAACCCGCATCTTAAAAAGGAATACCAAAACTTGACTTTAAAAACAAAAGTATGAAATGTAACGGTTCCCCAAATTAACTAATCATTGGGATTCCACATAGGAGAACATAGGTTAAAATATGGATATGGAAGATAAATATAACCATTATGTACTCATGGAGAGTGGTAGAGAACATGGATTTGAAAAAGACAACAATCACAAAGCCATAGATTTGTGATGATCTGAGGTACCATTTGATTCATCAGATGTAAGCACACTAGGAAAACATTTTTGGTTTTCAAGATAATTTCCCTAAAGTTGATGAATTAAAAGAAATACTTACATGTTTTTGGTATAATATAACTTTTGTTAGTGAATTGAACAATTTCCACTTCATCTGTTAAGGAAATGAAGTTGAATTGTTTATTCGTGATGTGTTAGCAAATCATGTGATAGAATGAAGGGTCATTCTATCTATTTCAAACAAAAGGTTAGAAAAAGTTATTAGTCCATCTTATGGTTAGATTTATCGTATATGGTTCCAAAAATGAACTTATACTTCATATAGCATACCGTTTAATAAAATAAAACTAGTTTCTAATAACTAGGGACTTCTTGTAGTCCGTTGGTAGGTGATAATGGTCAGTCTCACTTCGGTTGTGGGTTTGATTCCCACAGCCTTGACTGACACGATGGGGTATCGCCCATCCTGCAGGTTGTCCTTTTTCTAAAACTACATTACTATATATTCCCATCAATAATATCGAAAAAAGTTATATCCTTAAACAATACTAACTTATGTCCAACATAATCCATTCCAATCATTAGGATTATCTAAAATACATTGGTCCAAGCTCATAGTATAAAGAAAATTGTTACTTGAAATGTCACATAACAATCCCATGAATGATATCATTTATCCCCAATATATCATAAGATATTTCTTGTTGGTCAAATTAGAAACATGTGAATACCATAATCATGTATTCTCTTGATGATTTTATACCCATTTAACATTAGTGAAAACATGAATTTTGTTAAATTTCAACACTTTCCACATCCCAAAATCGCAAAATTTCTATATACTCAAACAATAATATCACTTAGTCATTATATCAGTCATGAGCTCTTGAATACTATCAAACATCTCATTATCATCATATCCCTTCATTATGCGCATATCATCTACTTTCCAAAAATATCTGAATTACCTTTCATGGTTACCGGTATCATATACATTCAAATACTTTAGAAAAACAATAGTGAAAAAATCCTTAGATGATTCATTATTTCAAAGTACCATTAACTATACAACATAACTCTTGATAAACAAACAATCATTACACTACCTTCTTAAACCATTAACCGAGCTTCAAAAATTCTTTTATCTCACATATCATTTGGAGTTTCTTCATCATCATAAACATAAATACTACCCATATGGAAATGATGATTATTTTCATGAGACTTTCCCTTAGGGAATTGGTTTGCATAATTCTCATACATTCCAAATTTAAAACATTTCACTGTTGTTGATGTCTTAGAAATACCATTATCCTTATACATGGTGTGAAAAAAACCTTTTACTTTGCAATTACTGGCTTTGTGTCCTTCTTTCCCACACCCAAAGCATCTTCCAGTTCCATTGAAACATTCCCCTTGATGCCTCTTCCCACATGACTTAAATGAGGGAAATTGAACTTTCTTTCCTCTATGATTATCATGAAACTCCATCTTTTTTTTTCTAGCTGAGTCAGAAAACTTACCAAATTTGCGATTATTTATCATATTATCAGATTGCTGATTAGGCATAATAAAGATGTTTGGACTTACATATCCCATTTCGTTTGGTTGATCATGAAGAATATAATTCCATTGTCCATCATATACTCCATTATCATTAATCTTCCTGTTTACAGCCATTTTCTAAAACCCTAAAAGAATATTGTCAGAGGAAAAAATCATGCTAGGAAAACAACATATTAAAGGGGGAGTACCTTATATATCTAACAACATAGGTTTAATTCTATGATCATAACCGCAATTCTAGGATTATAACCAATACTTATACTTAACCTTAGGGACATCCAAAGATATACCATAGAAATATCTCTAGGTATCTCACTAAAGTTTTCGAACCCATGTTTCCAAAGGTTAACTAAAACTTTCTTCTGATACCAACTGTAGAAACCCGAAGCTTGATGTACATGGACATTACATTAATTTTGCGGAATACTTAATACATAACAAAAATAGACACCAAAGGAACATAATAGTTTAGTGCCTTTGGATACCTAGAACATAATATTCTAATCTTGGTGAAAGATCTTCAATATCTCCCATAATGATCTTCCCATTTTTTTCTTACCTAAAACCTTTCCTTATATCCTAGGGAAATGAAAATATAAAAAGGGTGAGATCAAATGATATGTAAGGGAAAACACAGTGAACTTAAAACAATCAATAAACATTTTAAAACAAAAACTTGAACATGAAATTTAAACATCAAAATCTTGAGCAAAGACATAAATCACGGAAGTACGTAAGGCATATATCATAATGGAACATAAATCATGATAACATATAATGGGAATAAAACATGTAATTTTATCAACCATTAAACACATGTTATGATTTCGATAGTATCCATGGCATTGCTGCCATGTCCATCTTAGTGGAAAAAGTCCCTTTCTAAATCGAGTTCACTCCTCATTTCAATCCTATAACACTGAACTAGATTAACTTACCATTCCAGCCATGTCTATCTCATGAGATATAAATATTTACCCAATTAATTGTAGGGAGATATAGGTCCCACCCAACTCATAATGAAATCATTCTTACATGTGCCACAACATGAACATAAATAATTCATTGTTACCCAAATTATAAAATGGGTTTTCTAAACATCATCCCATCATAACATAATCCATACCAAAAAATGGATATCAATTCATCATAAGAAAAGTGCAACCATGATAATCATAGAGACATTAAACATGAAACATACACTTATGAAATAATGTTATCCTAGATGTAAAATGGTTTTGATAAAACATTTGAAATGAATTCATGGGGAAAATATCCTTTCTTCTTCAAAATCATTTTCTTTTCACAAAATGCCATGAAATTTTAAAATGTAATGATTTTTTTGAAAATATTCATGAAATATTTTGGAGGAAGCTTCATGAAAATAAAGAATTATAAATCAGCAAAAATCTGTTCGTGCTGTATAAGTTAAAAAACATTCTTCTCGTAATTTCGCCGGAAAAGTCAAAAAGTACCTCGTAAAAGAAAGATTCAATCCATACAATGTAGTAATAGTAAAAAAATTGGTAAAAAGGACGTTATACATAAATGAATTTTTTTTAGAAAACAAGGACATGGATGATAAATATAACCCCAGTAAATACTTTCGAATAAACAATCTCGGATAAGAATGAGATTGGAATAGTTATCCCTTACCTTAGGTCCGATATGATTCTTACGAATCCAAACCTCCTATATAATTATTTAAATAATGGCATCGAATTATTACAGAATCATATTCATTGGTATTATATCATATATGGTTCACTTATGACATTATATTACCCATTCATTTGTAAATTCATGTTAATGTAGTGTTTTGGGTAAAATCGTTTTATTTGTCATTCATGTTTTAACTTGTAATTATTAATATGATTCCTTAGATCATAAATAATTACATCCAAAATGTAAAACATGATTTATATATAATATATATTCAGAATATACAAATATATAATAGATCGATAAATGGAGAAAAATACACAGTTCATGGAGACGGTAGGCCATACGTACGCGTGAACGTTGTTTTTGTTTCCTTATTGAATTGAATATAATTAAGTAGATGACATACATATATATATAAATAAATAAAATAGAATTATTATGTCATATATTTCATGATTACATATTATATATACTTTATAATCATTCTTGAATGGTTAACATGGAGTGTGAATCTCATCGCATTGTGGAGACGGTAGTCCGTACGTACCCACGAGCGATGATATTGTTCCCATAATTATTGAATAGAATTGGAGTGGATGGTATAATATATCAGAATAAGTATGATGTTATAATAACCATATATAGTTATTCTTTATAACATTATACCCATACATATATGGTGTTTATTGAAAAACAGATTACACCACAATGTGGAGATGATATTCCGTACGTACGCACGCCAGAGGATTTCATTTTCCGTAGGATAGATAGAAGTTGAAATGGGGTTGTTTAATATTTATAATAACATATCAATATATTATTGATACTGATGTAATTAAATATAATGAAACAACTAACGTAGAATAATTTGAAGAAGATATAAAATAGAAAGAATCGGTAAAGGATATTACCCCTTCAATGACATGCCTCTTTGAAACCTCCTCTTAGGGTACTAAATTTGGACTTTTAACAAGACCAGGAAATCTAGAATGTTTATAGGTAAGTTTATAAGAAAAATGGGTAGGGTTTGGCCGAGCATCAAGGCTCCAAGATTTTGTGAGGAGTAGAGGGAGGAGATTCCCTTTTATAAGGGAGGAGAGGGGCACCTTTGGAAATATAAGAAATATTAGTTTATATTAAATCCCAACCCCACATAAAATCTTCCAAAATGACTCATATCCAAATATTAGATGATATAGAGTTGTAATACCATCAACCATAAAATTTTAGACATGTTAGGAATTTATTTTAACCATTATCAACCTGATTTATCCTTATTTAATCAATTTAATTTTATTTGTGGGAATAACATTCTATATTTTAAATTATAACAAATAATTACATATTTGTTGTGAATTTTCTATATTTGGATACATAATAACATGTTAGACCATATAAATTTAAATTTATAATTTTTAAATATTTTTGTGATTTTTAACTAATTTTATAATATGTTATTTTTATAAAAAAACAATAGTATAAATTTTTACCCTATTCATTAATTTGAATTTAAATAGAATATACACAGAAGATATGTTCGAACTAAAACCTTTAATAGATTCAAAAAATGTTATATGTATCTAGAAAATTAGTGGAGCACATTAAATACTTCATTTAATAATTATTTATATATTTTTAAGATCATTTATTTGATATTTCAATCAATAAAATAATTTCAACATCACTATTGTGTCATAATTAGTGATAATTATTTAATCCCTAAAAATTTAAAAAAAATTCTTATTATGTATATAATTATATTATATTTCTATAGATTATTCATGTCCGAAGTTTTATTAAATTTATCACTAAACTAAAATATTATACTTATAAGATTTAAGAATGTGACATGTTGTCACTTTCTTTGGTTTTAATAATAATTAAATTCTTTTCATGGAACAAAGTCCATTAAATGAATCAAATCAGACCATTAGGTGATATGGGTATACTTTTAGTCATCCAATTGGATTTTTTCAGGTTTTAGGGAAATTTTATAATCTTATATTTACCCTTAATTACCCGATTTACATTTAACTATAGTAAATAAAATTTACCGTAGTTACTATTCATAATGTCCAAAAATAAAAACATGATTATTAACATAATTTTGACCCACTAATTCTAAATATGGAATCCATTTTTCCAAATTCAATACAAAAAATTTTTAGAAATTAAATTAAAATTAATCCCGTTGTCGAAAGAAAATGGGTTTTTGTTTAAAACATTGCAAAAGATTGAATTGATTTAAGCTACAAATTCAAGGTAAAAACAATGCTAATGACATAAATTATATTAAATGTTAAAAATATATTATATTTATACTTTAAAACCATTCAATATTATAATCTAACCATATAAATTATTACAATGAAAAAGTTGTTTTTAATTATAATATATCGTATTTTTACTATTCATTAAAATATGAAAGTTATCAAAAAAATATCAAAACATTATCCAATGTAAATTTTTATATCCTGATTCAAAAGAAGAAGTTTATTTTGTAAAATTGAACTTATAAACATGCCAACAACAAGATTTAATGTTGGTGCGCCATCAAAAGGCGGCAAAACTGCATTTTTTTAAAAATACTTATTTTACCCGAAAAATTTATTTTATTCACAGAAAATGTTTTAGATAATTTATAAGATGAATAATAATGTTATAAAATTAACAATGTACTTAATACTATTTATAATGGCTAGTTAATTATAATATTATAACCATATATCGTTGTTTAGTGAAACACAGTATTGCGTACAACACACGCTATTGAGGAAGGTCGCGATTGCGTGTAATGAAAGCCAAGTCAGGGTTGAGTGTAGTGCAAGAATACTTTGTTGTTGTGTATAATAGAATCCAACCATATTTCATTTATACAATGAATATATATATATACACTCAATGTTGTGTAGAATAACTTCTATCAAATGAACTTGAAATTGTGTATAATACGATCCATGAATTGTGTTGCATATATTGTAATCTAATATGGTGTTGCGTATAGTGCAAGATAATCTTGGTGTATCATACAACACAAGACATTAAATAAATTAAAAACAATACTTCTTATAAAATCTCAGGTTGAAACAAAAACAATTTTTAATATTCTGCTGCTAAGTACGTTAACTATAAATCAATTTAGACTAACTCTGATAGTTGAACTATCATGTAATTGTAATTACTGTGAACCAATAAGTCAGTTTCAAAAGATAACTTAATATTCAGATTAAGATAACCGAGATGAAATCAATCTTTGAGAAACTTATTAAATATTTAAAATGATTATAAATTCACTACAGTTTAAATTGTTTTCTGAATTGGGAAATTTTAATACAAATCTTTTAAAAAGAAATTTTTAATTGAAACTCAATTCACCCCCCTCTTGAGTATCCACTCAGACCAACAAATGAGTTTAAATATAATCATAATAATTGTTTCAATGTGACATCAAATATGATAATTTTATAATCATGGACTCTAATACAATTTGGTGTCTACCTAGACAACATAATAATAGATTCATCATATGAGTCTAATGAATCTTCCTAAAAAATCATGAAATGTAATAAATTTTTCATTATAAAATGTTTAATATCATTGATGAAATAAATACATGGTAAATTATTCATTAATTGGTCCCATTACATGGAATCCATCTGATATATATCTGCTATTATTAACGAATTACTGCCAGTGATTAGTTTCACCATCAAAATGGTAATTAAAAATGTTCTCCTTTTGGAATTATAAATTTTTCATTATATCATATATTCAGTCTAGATCATTGACCAATCATTAATCTACACAGAATCTATGGTTTCACTATGATCAAAAGGGTGCCATTCCATGAAATTCTCAACTATCGACATGCTATTCTATGGTAAAATTGTTTTCTCTCAATCATTTATTCCACAAAAAATAATATATTATATAGAACTATCCTAATATAAAATAACATACATAAATTAAATTTATACCAATTTAGTTTCAACATTGGAATTATATTTTCCCATTGTTACCTTCTTATATTAGAATCCATGATTCTTCAACAAAATTTCATTCTGACAAGACATCGATTTTATTAAAAAACATAGTAATATTTAAATTCTATTTAATTTCGATACAACCATAATTTATAATCTAAATTTTTATTATATTAACAATACCCAATACTCTAATTTTACCTTAAATTTTACAATGGTACCAAAAATAAGGATATGACTATAAAAGATTACATAATCATCAGTTTTAATTCTTGTATTAATTTTAATTTACTAATGATGATAATTTTCTTATATGATTAAATATTTTTTTCATCAAATTTTTATAAGAAACCCAAATATTAGAAATTTGTATCATCCTATATATAAGACCCCAACCTTAAACATTACTTAATTTTGAGTTACATCAAGAATTCACATTGAGGATCTTTTCAGGTTTAGATTTTTAGATATTTAGATCATAAATCATGCATTACATTCCACATTTAATCAAAGTTGTTACATATAAGATAATACTCATTTTTTCCATCAACGAAAAAAAATTTAAAATAAAACATGGATTCGTTATTGACACTTCTTTGACACTGTCATCACACCATGTACCTTCTCCTTGACCTGTGAAATAACATTTCAAAAACATGGGATGAGCAAAAAAAATCCCATTAAGGGATATAAAGTATGAATTGAAAACATTAGTCCATGTATGAAATCATACTTTACTCATAAAACATAAGAATTTTAAAATAACTCATCAAATCATGAATAATTCATAGCAATCAAATGACATAAAGGTATCTTGAAGCATTCATAACATTCTTACATAGGGTGTAATCCTCATGGTTATGTTTGGAATACCTGTCACATTATATTCCCTAAATATCTTTAAAGAAACCTTAATTTTTAACCCCTTCAAGTTACCCAATGCATTGGAGAACTATATCGAGCACACCCGCCCTTAGTTTATCATGGAACCATAAATCTTCATAAACAATTCCCAAGAACCATAACATAATTGTATCACATAAAACAAGCATAATGGAAACATAGGATTTCCACATTTCAATCTCAAGATATCAATAAAAAACATTGATATAAAAACATTGTCAAAACCATTTTCATTTCCAAAATATAAGAACATTAAAACATTGTATTTATTTTTCATTTTAAAAAAATTTTATGGCTTGTATAGGAAGCCGAAACTCAAATAATGGTCACGGCGGCAGAGAAGTCATTGTCACCGCATACGTACGAAAAAAAACATTCCCTTTTTTCGTTTAGTAAACACGTCATATAAAAAATGTTCCTTTTGAATAAACATAAAATTCATAGGGGATTATACACTGTATAAATGAATGTTGTGTATAAAACAAAATATGCCTTAATGAAAGGTGATTGAGTCGAAGTCCCATACCTTGGGTCTGACTTGACTCGATCGTTCTTTAACATCCTGAATAATAAAATTTAGTTAATTCCTACTTTATTAGAAACCTTTTTCAAGTTCATTATTCCTTTTATATCTCTTATTACCATGTTATTAACACTATCTTATTATTTAACTTAATAATGGTCGTTTTGTCGATCATTGGTACTTGAGTGAAAAATAAACTCTATAATTACAAGATGTTCATGTGGTGAAATATCCATTATATCCAGAATTATATTCATGATGTTGATATAATATATATCTTATATATCCGGTATATTCATGCATTTATAATATTACATAACATTTAGAGGTAAGAAATGAAATGCACCATTTATGGAGATGGTAAGTCATATGTACGAATGAACAATACATTCATTTGAATTTATTGTTTAATGGAAATGAATAAAAATGATATAATGGTATATTATAATTCCATTATAATATCATATATAATATCATTAACTCAATCTTTTATATGTCCCTCATATGGCATTAAAGAATCAAATCACTTTGAGGGGGCGGTAGTCCGCAATTCCCAAAATGAAGATATCACGTTTATCTATAATGGAAGCCATAAAGGAATGACATAAATGAAAAATAATAAGCTTAAGGAAAAAATCGACATATTATATATCATATAAAAATATATTGAGATCTAAATGGCCACCTTTGAAGGTGTTATAATAATATTGAACAATCATCGTTTCGTGAGGCAGAAATTCGCCATCCATAGAAACAGTATGTTTTTTATCCATTAGATGTAGGTCTGTGTAACTGTATCTGTAATAATTTTTTTAAAAACATCCTAGTATATTGAAAATACTGGTTTTGTTAAAAAATAACTTAATAAAAAGAGTTTAGGGAGTTGGAGAAGCAAAATAAAACAAAATAACATTAGAGAAGACTTTACCTTTAAATTAGGTAACTCCTCTTAGATTGTACCAAAAGGGTTTCAAGAAGAGATTTATACTTAAGGTAAGGCTTATAGGATTAAGAGAGGGATGTGAAGAGATAAAATAATCAGGTCATGGCCAAGACAATGGCTTGATAATTGTGTGTAAAGAAGTGGAGGTGGGGGCCTTTTATAAGAGGATAGGAGGGGCACTCTTGGAATGTTATAAAATGTTACTTTATATTGAAATTTTTTTCTGATTTTAAAGGTCCCAAATTGATATATTAAGAGGATAAGGTGATAAGGGTTCTAAATATACACATCCTATAACTCTTTGACAATTTTTAGTCTTAGATTTTACATTATCTTTTTATTTTATTTAAATCGTTCATTAAACATGTAATCACTACATTATCATGATGTCATATATAATTTAATTTGTTTAATTTCTAAAAATCATAAAATAATACTATGATATAGGAAATCTTTTTAGCTTTCCAATTACAATTTTTAGTCCAATATATTATTTATTTAGAAAAAATTAAAAATGTTTTACTTAGGTGATATATTCTTTGTTATATTTAACTTTTTAAAAAAATAAAAAGATAATAAGTCATTATCACACAAAAGTGATTCCATGGGGTCCCCCAGTTTGGATAAAGGCATCCCATGGTCGTCCATGACACAAAATGTTGCATAGGACATAGGTTGGGGTCATTTTTTGTTATTATGATATTATTTTATTATCCTTAACTACCCGATTACTAATTAATCAAGATAATTCATGATAATTATCGTCGTTACTATTCATAATGTCCAAAAACAAGAGTCTTGATTACATAATTTATACCTTCTGATAGAAAATTTTTAATCCATATTACCAAATTTCAAATACATAAATTGAAATAATTATTTTAAATATAATTCTCGTTGTTAAAACAAATAGCGTGTTTTTTTAGAAATAATATCTATGAAAACATTGGAACTTGTTTCTGCCCAATTACAAATTGAAATTAGTCCCAATGACCACCATTTGATTAAATTGTAAAACTATATTCTATTTACAATTTAAAACCAATTAAAAATATAATCTAAACATATAATTAAATTAGATGAAAATGTAGTTTTGATGTAAAATGCAGTAATTTTCACTATTCATTAAAAAATGAACATTGTTAGAAAAATTCCAAAAATTTATCCAAAATAAATTTCAATGTCCCAATAATAAATAATAAGATTATTTTTACAAATAGATCTTATAGAAGTTTCAAAATTTTGATTTAAAAATGGTTTGCCACCAAAAGGTACTAAACCAATCTTTTAAAAATACTAGTGTATTTCATGCTTAAGATTAGATTTATTATCATTTTAAGCCTCGAAAACACTATCAAATTCATAAATATATATAGATAATAATATCTATTATTCATTACTTACATGGGATACTACATCCTTCCCCCTTTAGAAAATTGCATCCCCGTTATTTTTTTACTTATCGAATAAGTGGGGGTATTTATTCCTCATTGAATTTTTAGATTCCCTTATTGACTCTTCACTAATGTTGTTTTTACACAAAAACATTACTTGAAAAATAAATTTATTCCACAAAACTTCCTCCCTGTTGTCAAGAATCTGGACCTGTTGTTCCTCATAGGATATATTCTCTTCCAGCAAAACTACCTCTGTACTCAAAACATGAGATGGATCGGGCATGTAATTACTTAACATTGAAACATGAAAAACAATGTGTACCTGAGATAAACTCAGAGGTAAATCCACTCGATATGAAACTGATCCAACTCTCTCTAGATTTTCATATGGTCCAACGAACCTTGGAATCAGTTTCCTTTCTTACCAAATTACATCACTCTTTTCCATGGTGAAACTTTGAGAAAAACATGATCCCCTACCTCAAAAGAAGATCCTTCCTCCTGTTGTCCGCATAACTCTTCTGCCTGCTTTGAGTTGTTCTCATGTGTTTCTGTATCATCTGAACTTTTTCTTCCAACTATTCTACCAATTCTAGTCCCATAAACATCCTTTCTCCCACTTCCTCCTAGAAAGCTGGAGTTCGACACCGCTTCCCATATAATGCCTCACATGGTTAAATCTATAAACTGGAATGAAAATTGTTATTATAAGAAAACTCAACCAAAGAAATATGTTGGTCCCAACTTCCCTGATAATCCATCCAACAAGAACGTTACATATCCTCCAAAGTCGGAATTTTTTGTTCTAACAGACCATCTTATTGAGGATGAAAATCTATACTAAAATTTAATTCTGTACCCAATGACCTCTGAAGGACTTTCCAAAAGTTAGAAATGAACCTGAGATCACAGTCAGATACAATGGAGAGAGGAACTCCATGTATCCTGACTATCTATTTAAGATACAAACAGAAATTTGATCTAGGGAAAATGTATCTCGTATAGCAAGTAAATGAGCAGATTTAGTAATGCGATCAACTATAACACAGAACTCATTATTATCTCGAGGTGTCTTCGGCAATCCCATAATGAAGTCCACAGATATATTCTCCCATTTCCACTCTGGCACTGGTAAATGTTGAAGCATCCCTTTAGGTAACTGCCACTCTTCTTTAACATGTTGACAATTCAAACACTTGATAATAAAATCAGGAATATCCCTTTTCATTCTGTCACACCAGAAATACTCTCGATGATCTCTATACATATTGGTACTTCCTGGATGAACTGAAAACATAGAACTATTAGCTTCACATAAAAAATCTCTCTTAAACTGTGAATCACAAGGCACACAAAATCTATTCCCGAATCTCAAAACACAATCATTATCAATGTTGAATTCAAGTAACTTACCCTTCTGAACCAGCACTACCTTTTTCTGCAACTCACTGTCTTGCTTCTGTGCTTGCTTAATTCTATCCGATTAAGAATATTTTACTAATACCCAAAACAAAACAGAAGTACATCCTGCACCAACAACTTCTATGCCTCAGTTCATCAAATCTTTAACCAAAGGATCACGTTCCAAACTCAACATTGTTAATGAAGCATTACTTTTTCGACTCAAATCATCATCCACTTTATTTTATTTTCCTGGATTGTAATGAATTGTAAAATCATAATCCTTGATTAATTATAGACATCTCCTCTGTCTCATGTTCAATTAATTCTGAGTGAATATATACTTGAAACATTTGTGATCGGTATATATTCCACACTTTACTCTATACAAATGATGCCTCCAAATTTTTAAAGCGAAAACAATAGAATCTAATTCCAAATTTTGTGTAGGGTAATTTATCTCATGATTTTTCAACTGACGTTAAGCATAAGCAATTACCTGATCATTTGGCATTAGGACGAAACCAATTCCTATCAATGAAGAATCACTGTAGATAAAAAACTCCCCATTCCGGGAAGGTAGTGCCAAAATTGGATCATTCACAAATCCTCTTTTCAACTCTTGAAAAAAATCATCACATTCTTTTGTCCAAATAAACTTAACACCCTTCCGAATTATCTTAGTCATTGGACTAGATAACCATGAAAAATGTCTAACAATCCTTCGGTAATAGCCTGCCAAATCAAGAAAACTACGAGTCTCAGTTAAATTTGTGGGTCTTGGACATTCTTTCACAACCTTTGTTTTTGCAGGATCAACAGTTATCCCATCTTTAGAAATAATGTGACCAACAATATAAATTTATTGCAACCAAAACTCACACTTGCTGAATTTCCCATACAATTACTTTTCTTTTAAGGTTTGAAAGATAACCCTTAAATGTCTTTCATGCTCTTCTTTACTTTTAGAAAACACCAAAATATCATCAATGAAAACAACCACAAACTTATCCAAGAACTCATGGAAAATTCCATTCATAAGGTCCATGAATACATATGGTGTATTGGGTAGCACAAAAGGCATAAATAAAAATTCACAATGGCCATATTTGTACTAAACGTGGTCTTCAGAATATCTGATTCCTTTACCTTCAATTGATGGTACCTCGATCTCAGGTCAATATTTGAAAAAAAACTGAGCTCCCTGGAGCTGATCAAACAAATCATCGATATGAGGCAAAGGATATTTGTTCTTAACAGTGATGTTATTCAAGGATCTATAATCAATAAAAAGACTCATTGAACCATATTTCTTTTTAACAAACAAAACAGGAGCACCCCACGGTGATGTGCTAGGTCGAATGAAAACTTTCTCTAATAAATCTTGAAATTGCTCCTTTAACTCTAAAATCTCAATTTGAGCCATTTGATAAGGGGGTTTTGAAATTTTCTTAGCATCAGGAACTAGGTCAATAGTAAACTCAACGTTCTGATCTGCTATTATTCCAGAAACTCATCAGGAAAAACATCAGGAAACTCATTTACCAATGGCACATCATTAATATGAACATTTCACTTGTTTTCAAAAATATGTGCAAGGTAACATTTATTTCCGTCTTTTACAAGTTTCTCGGCCTCTTAATATGTTATCAACAATAAGGGTTCTTTCTTGTACATAAACTGAAAGTATTTCTGAAAAGAAACTTCTTTATCTCTATATAAAATCTTTGTATGTTAACTAGAGAGCCAATCCATACCCAGGATAACATCAAACTCTACTAGAGGTAAAACAATAAGATTTACAAGTAGGTTCTTTCCACGGATAAGGATAGGAAGATTCTTATAAATTCTTTTTTCCTCAACATTTCCCCTAGGTGTTTTTACCACAAGTTCAACAGTAATTTATTGAGATGGTATTCCTATTTTAGTAAAAAAGTTTTAAGAGAGGAAAGAATGTGTAGACCCTGAATCAAATAACAAAATGGCATAATCTAAAAATCAAACAAAGTACCTGATAAAACTTCATTTTATGGCCCAACATCTGTTGAAGTAGTTGCAATGGATTTCACCACCCCTTTCTTCTTGTAGTCTACCTGCACCCCATCACTCGAGCTCTTTGTTGGACACTCGTTTTTATAGTGACCCATCTCATTGCACTTGAAATATTTAATTAACTAGAAATAAAATTTGGTCTTACCATCACCTTGATATTTTTCAGTGAAATAAAGAGCCTTATGTACCATCTTACCACATCGGTAGCACATTCCAGAATTCAGAAGACATCCCCCAACATTCCATTCAACACATTTATCACAAACTGGAAACTTAGTTTTCTTACCATCAGACCTTTTTGATGAATTCTTCCCTTTCCCCTGCCACCTCAGTCTCTTCTTCTGCTGGTTGTTATAGAACACTTGATCATCAGAAAACTTTATCTCCAACTTCTCAGCACATCGAACAAGATTTTCATAACTTTTGAACTCACGAGAAGCCAATTCCCATTGATATTTTGGCTTTAATACTGAGTAAAAATGATTGATTTTTCTATCAAGGTCTCGGATAAAATTTGGAGCATTCCTTTCCAATCGAGTGAACCTCTCTTCATAAGTATCCACTGAGTCGTCCTCTTGCCTCAATTCTAAGAACTATTTTTCCATCGTAAGTTGATCATCCTTAAAAAAATACTTCTCAAGAAACAAACCTTTAAATTCAACCCAATAGAGAGAATCAATCTCATCAGCATCACTAATATTTTTAACCATTGACCACCACTGATAAGCTTCACCTTATAAACGGTATATTGCAAGACTAAACTTTTGATTGTATGAACACGCCATGACATTGAAAATCATCTGCGGGGCTTTAATCCACCAATCAGCTAGCACAGGGTCAAAGATCCCTTGAATGATGGGTGATGTTGCCTCATGAAATGTTCCACCACTGACATGTTCCTCTGTGGTTGATCTGGCTGATCCCATGCATGAATACCACCACCATTTATCGCTTGTGTCAACTATTCCTTTACTGCAACAAACTATTCAGTTCCAATTATGAACATCTCAGGATGCAGATTCGGAAGGTCATTTCCTTCTGTATGCCTTCCTAGCACTACTTCCCTATTTCCACTGTGGAAAACCATTTTTAACAAACATGTATTAAATGATGCAACATGGTAATCATCAAATGATATATCATTTCAAATTGACCATAACAAAAAATATATTTGGATAATAATTTAATAAAATTCTAACTCCTAATGTTATCTAAACCGACCTCTAATACCAACTATAAGGCCCCAGCCTCAAACATTAATTAATCTTGAGTTACTTCAAGAATACACGTTCAGGATATTTTCAGGTTTAGTGTTTTAGATAATTAGATCATATATCATGCATTACATTCCAAATATAAACAAAGTGGTTACATAAATGATAGTACTCATTTTCCCATAAATGGAAACATATTTAAAATAAAACATGGATTCATTCATGAAACTTCCCTGACACAATCATCAAAGCATGTACCTTTCCCTTGACCTGTGAAATTTTTTTTTCAAAAACTTGGGATGAGCATAAAAAGCTCAGTAAGGGATATAAAAGTACGAAATGATAACATTAGTCGATGTATGAAATCATTCTTTACTAATATAAACTAATCATTTTAACATACCTCGTCAAATCATGAAAAAATCATAGAAATCATAAGACATAAAGGTAACTTGAGGCATTCATAACATTCTTACGTAGGGAGTAATCCTCATGGTTATGGTTGGAATACCCATTACAATAAATTCCCTAAATATATTTGGAGAAACCTTAACGTTTAACCCCTTCGCATTACCCAATGCATTAGAGAGCTATATCGGGCTCACCTGCCCTTAGTTTTTCATGGAACCACCCGTCAACATAATCAATTCCCAAGAACCATAACATAATCGTATCACATAAAACAAGCATAAAGGTAATATAGCATTCACACATTTCAATAACAAGATATCAAGACAAAACATTGAAATAAAAAAATTATCAAAACCATTTTCAATACCAAAATAATCGAAAATTAAAACATGGTATTTATTTTTGATTTTAGAAAAAATTTATGGCTTGTAGTGGAACCAGAAACTGAAATAATGGTCCCGAAGGCAAAGAATTCGTTGCCGCTGCATATGTACAAAAAATTCCTTCCCTTTTGTCATTTAGTAAATGATTCATAGAAAAAATATTCCTTTTCAATAAACGTAAAAGTCCAAGAGGGTTATACACTGTATAAAAAAAATTTTTTATAAAACAAAATATTCCTCAATGAAAGGTGATTGGGACGAAGTCCCATAACTTGGCTCTGACTTGACTCGATCGTTATTTAACATCTGGAATAATATAATTGAGTTAATTTCTACTTTTTTAAGAACCTATTTCAAGTTCATTATTCGTTTTATATCACTTATTACCATGTTATGAACACTATGTAATTATTTATGTTAATAATGGTCGTTTTGTCGATCATTGGTACTTGAGTCAAAAATAAACTCTTTATAATTACAAGTTGTTCATGTGGTAAAATATCCATTATATCCATAATTATATTCATGATTTAGATACCATATATATCATATATATCTAGTATATACATGCATTTATAATATTACATAACATTTAGTCGTATGAAATGAAATGCACCATTCATGGGGACGGTAATCGTATGTACGCATAAACGCTACTTTCGTTTCTATTTCCTATTTAATGGAATCGAATAAAAATGATATAAAGGTATATTATAATTATAGAATAATATAATATATAATATCATTAACTCTTTCCTTTATATGTCCCTTATATGGAATTAACAAATAAAATCACTTTGAGGGGGCTGTAGTTTGCACTTCCTAAAATGAAGATATCACGTTTACCCATAATGGAAGCCATAATGGTATTCCATAAATGAAAAATAAAGAAGCTTAAGAGAAAATTCAATATATTATATATCATATATAAATATATTGAGATCTCAATGGCCACCATTGAAGGTGTTATAAGAATATTGAACAATCATCGTTTCGTGAGGCAGAAATTCACCATCCATAGAAACAATATGTTCTTTAACCATTAGATGTAGGTGTGTGTAAGTGTAGCTTGAATAATTCTTATAAAAACATCATAGTATATTTAAAATACTGGTTTTGTTATAAAATAAATTAATAAAAAGATTTTAGTGGGATGCAGAAGAAAAATAAAACAAAAGAACATTAGAGCAGACTTTACCTTTAAATTGGGTAACTCCTCTTGGTTTGTACCAAAAGGGTTCCTTTAAGAACTATTGCCTAAGGTAAGGCTTCTAAGATGAAGAATGGGATCTGGAGATAAAAAATTTGCAAATCCTGTCCAAGACAATGGCTTGAGAAGTGTGTGTAAAGAGGTATAGGTGGGGGCCTTTTATAAGTGTAGAGGAGGGGCACTCTTGGAATGTTATAAAATGTTACTTTATATTGAAATGTGTTTTGGATTTAAAAGGACCCACATTGATATATTTCAAGGATACGGTGATAAGGGATTAAAATATACTCATCCAATAGGTCATTGACAAGTGTATGTCTTAGATTTTACATTACATTTTCATTTTATTTAAATTGTTATGTAATGAGGTAATCGCTGCATCATCATGATGTCATAAATAATTTAATTTATTTAACATCCAAAAATTATATAAAAAATACTATGATGTAGGAAATATTTTTAGCATTCCAATGACTATTTATAGTTTAATAGATCAATTATGTAGACAAAATTAAAAATGTTTTACTTAGGTGATACATTCTTTGATATATTTAACTTTCTTTAAAAATAAAAAGATAAAAATTAATTATCATAAAAATGTGATTCCATAGGGTCACCAAGATTGGCACAAAGAATCCCAAGGTCGGAGATGACACAAAAAGTATAATTAGGACACATTTTGGGGACATTTTTTATTATTATGATATTATTTTATATCCTCATCTACCCGATTAGAAATTAATCAAGATAATTAAAGATAATTACCGTCGTTACTATTCATAAAGTCAAAAAAAGAGTCTTGATTACATAATTTAAACCTAATGATTCCAAATATTTAATCCATTTTACTAAATTCCAAACATATAAATTCCAATAATTAATTAAAAAATAATTCTCGTTGTCAAAACAAATAGCGGGTTTTTTAGAGACAATATCTATGAAAAGTTTCGCACTTGTTTATGCCCAATTCTAAAGTGAAATTAATCCCAATGACCACAATTGGAATACATGGTAAAAATATATTCTATTTAAACATTAAAACCAATTAAAATTATAATCTAACAATATAATTAAATTAGAGGAAATTGTTGTTGTGATGTAAAATGTTGTATTGTTCAATATTCATTACAAAATGAACATTGTCAGAAAAATACCAAAAATTTATCCATAGTAAATATCAATGTCTCAATCATAGATAATAAGTTTAATTTGACAAATAGAGCATATAAAATTCTCAAAAGATTGTTTTAAAAATGCTTTTCCATCAAATGTTAGTAAACCAATCTTATAAATATACTAGTGTATTCCATGATTAAGATTAGATTTATTCTCGTTTTAAGCCTCTAAAACACTATATAATTCATAAATAGATATAGATAAGAATATCTATTATTCATTACTTACATGGGATGTTACATCCTTCCCCCATTAGAAAATTGTATCCCCACAATTTATTTACATATCGAATAAGTGGGGGTATTTATTCCTCATTGCATTTTCAGATTCCCATGTTGCCTCTTTACTCATGTGGTTTTTCCACAAAACCTTTACTTGATGAATCACCTTATTCCGAAAAACATGTTACCTATGGTCAAGAATCTAGACCAGTTGTTCCTCATAGGATATATTCACTTCAAGCCAAACTACCTCTGGACTCAAAACACGAGATGCATCTAGCATGTACATCCTTGACATTAAATCATGAAAAACAATGTGTACCTGAGATAAACTCTGAGGTAAAGCCACTCGGCATGCAACTAATCAAACTCTATCCAGAATTTAATATGTTCCAATGATCCTTGGACTCAACATTCCTTTCTTACCAAATTGCATCACATTTTTCCATGGTGAAACTTTGAGAAAAACATGATCACCTACCTCAAAAAAGAGATCCTTCCTTCTATTGTCCGCATGACTCTTCTGCCCGCTCTGAGCTATTCTCATGTGTTTCTGTATCATATGAACATCTCCTTCCAACTATTTTACCAATTCTGGTCCCAACAACTTCCTTTCACCCACATCATCCCAGAAATCTGGAGTTAGACACCACTTCACATATAATTCCTCAAATGGTGCCATCTGGATACTGTATTGAAAACTATTATTATAAGAAAACTCAACCAATGAAATATGTTGGTCCCAAATTCCCTGATAATCTATCAAACAAGCACATAAAATATCCTCTAATGTATGAATTTTTCGTTCTGACTGCCCATTTGATTGAGGTTGAAAATATGTACTAAAATTTAATTCAATACACAACGACCTCTAAAGGCCTTTCCAAAAGTTATATGTGAACCTAGGATCACGGTCAGATACAATGGAGAGAGGAACTCCATATAACCTGACTATATCTTTAAGATACAAACGGGAAAGATGATCTAGGGAAAAAGTATCTCATATAGCAAGGAAATGAGGAGATTTAGTCAAGCGATCTACTATAACACATATTGCATTATTACCTCGAGGTGTCTTCTGCAATCCAACAATGAAGTCCATCGATATATTCTCCCATTTACACTTTGGCACTGGTAAAGGATGAAGCATCCCTTTTAGTAACTGCAACTCTGCTTTAACATGTTGACAAGTCAATAACTTCACAATAAAATTAGCAATATCCTTTTTCATTCCATCCCTTCAGATATACTCCCGAAGATCTCTATACATCTTAGTACTGCCTGGACGAACTGAAAATGGAGAACTATGAGCTTCACATAACAACTCCCTCTTCATCTGTGAATCACAAGGCACACACAATCTCATCCAAAATCTCAAAAACACAATCATTATCAATGTTGAATTCAACAAACTTCACTTCTTAACCAGCTCAACCTTTTCTACAACTCGCTATCTTGCTTCTATGCTAGCTTAATTCTATCTGATAGAGAAGATTTAACTGATACCTGAAACAAAATAGAAGGAAATCCTGTACCAACAACTCTTATGCCAAATTTCATCAAATCCTTAACCAAAGGATCACGTTCCAAACTCAACATTGTTAATGAAGCATTACTTTTTAAACTCAAAGAATCAGCCACTTTATTTGATTTTACGTGATGGTAATGAATTGTACAATCATAATCCTTGATTAATTAAAGCCATCTCCCCTATCTCATGTTTAATTATTTCTAAGTGAATATATACATTAAACTTTTGTGATTGATATATATTTCACACTTTACTCCATACTAATGATGCCTCCAAATTTTTAAAGTGAAAACAAAAGTAGCTAATTCCAACTCATGTGTAGGGTAATTTATCTAATGAGTTTTCAACTGACGTGAAGCATAAGCAATTACTTGATCATTTTGCATTAGAAAACAACCAAGTCCTATCAATGAAGCATCACTGTAGATAACAAACTCTCCATTCCTGGAAGGTAGTTCCAAAACTAGAGCATCCACCAATCTTCTTTTCAATTCCTAAAAACAATCATCACATTCGTTTGTCTAGATTGAATTAACACCCTTCCGAGATGGCTTAGTCATTGGACTATATAGCCGTAAAAATTTTCTAACAAACCTTCGGTAGTAGCCTGCAAAACAAAGAAAACTACGAATCTCAGTTACACTTGTGGGTCTTGGCCATTCATCCACAAACATTGTTTTTGTAGGATCAACAGTTTTCCCATCTTTAGAAACAATGTGACCCAGGGAAGAAATTTGATGCATCCAAAACTCCCTCTTGCTGAATTTCCCATTAAATTTATTTTCTTTTAATGTTTGAATAATAACCCTTAAATGCCTTTCATGATCCTATTTACTTTTAGAAAACACCAAAATATCATCAATGAAAACAACCACAAACTTATCCAAGAACTCATGGAAAATTCTATTCATATGTTCCAAGAATACATCAGGTGCATTGGATTTCCCAAAAGGCATAATTACAAATTCACAATGGCCATTTCTTATACACAACATGGTCTTCGGAATATCTGCTTCCTTTACCTTCAGCTGAGGGTACCCAGATCTCAGGTGAATATTTGAAAAAAACAATGCTCCATGGAGTTGATTAAACAAATCATCGATATGAGTCAAAGGTTATTTGTCCTTAACTGTGATGTTATTCAAGGCTCTATAATCAATGCAAAGTCTCATTGAACCATCTTTATTTTTAAAAAATAAAACAGGGGCCCCCATGGTGATGTGCTAGGTTGAATGAAACCTTTCTGTAATAAATCTTGTTATTTATCCTTCCACACTAAAAGATCAATATGATCCATTTGATAAGGGGGTTTTGAAATTAGATTAGCATCAGGAACTTGGTCAATAGTAGACTAAAATACTCGATCTAGTATTATTCCAGGGAACTCATCAGGAAAAACATCAGGATACTCATTTACCACTAGCACATCATTAATATGAACAGTTCCCTTGTTTTCAACAGTATGTGCAAGGTAACATTCATTTCCATCTTTTACATGTTTCTTCGCCAGTTGATATATTATCAACAGTAAGGGTTCATTCTTGTATATAAACTGAAAGTCTTTCTGAAAAGAAACTTCTTTATCTCTATAGTGAATCTTATCATGGTAAATAGAGATCCAATACATACCCAGGATAACATCACACTCTACTAGAGGTAAAAAAAATAAGTGTTGAATGTAGGTTCTTTCCATGGATAAGGATAGAAAGATTATTATAAATTCTTTTTGCCTCAACATTTCCCCTAGGTGTTTTTACCACATTTTTAGGAGTCATTTCTTGAGATGGTATTCCCATTTTACTAGAAATGTTTTCCGAGAGGAAAGAGTGTGTAGACCCTGAATCAAATAACACACTAGCATAATCTGAAAAAACAAAAAATGTAACTGATACCACTTCATTTGATGGCCAAACATCTGCAGAAGTATTTTCAAAAGATTTCACCACTCCATTCTGCTTGTAGTCTAACTGCGTCCCATCACTCGAGCTCTTTGTCGGACATTCATTTTCATAGTGACCCATCTCATTGCACATGAAACATTTCACTAACTGTAAATAAAATTTTGTCTTACCATCACCATGATATTTTTTAATGAAATCATGAGCCTTATTTCCCAACTTACCACATCGGTAGCACATAATAGAATTCAGATGACATCCCCCATCATGCCTTTTACCACATTTATCAAAAACTGGAAACTTAGTTTTCTTACAATCAAACCTTTTGTAATAATTCTTCCCTTTCTCCTACCACCTCAGTCTCTTCTTCTGTTGGTTGTTATAGAACACTTGATCATCAGAAAACTCCATTTCCACATTCTCCGCACATCGACCAAGCTTTTCATAACTTTTGAACTCACAAGAAGCCAATGCCCTTTGATATTTTGGCTTTAATCCGAATTAAAAAAAAATTGATTTTTCTATCAATGTCTCGTATAAAATTTGGAGCATACCATTCCAATCGAGTGAACCTCTCTTCATAAGTAGCAACTGAGTCATCCTCTTGCCTCAATTACAAGAATTTTTTCTCCATCCTAAGTCGAAAAACATAAGGAAAATATTTCTCAAGAAACATACAATTGAATTCATCCGAGTCAAGAGCATCAATATCATCAGCATCACTGATATTTTTAACCATCGACCACCACTGATCTTCTTCACCCTACAAATGGTAAATTGGAAGACTAACCTTTGGATTGTCTAAACATGCCATGACATCGAAAATCATTTCTAGTTCTTTAATCCACCCTTGAACTAGCACAGGGTCAGATGATTCTCTGAATTATGGGGGATGTTGCCTCATGAAATGTTCCACCACTATCATGTTCCTCTACGGTTGATCAGGCTGATCTCGTGCATGGATACCACCACCATTTATCGCTTGAGTCAACTATTCCATTACAGCAACAAACTGTTCATTTCGAATTCCGAACATCTTAGGATGCTGATTCGGAAGGTCATTTCCATCTGTATGCTTTTCTAGCACTGCTTCCTTATTTCCTATGTGGAAAACCATTATAAACAAACATTTCATAGATGAAGCAACATTGTATTCTTCAAATGCTATATCATTTCAATTGGACCATAACAAATTCTTTTTGGACAATCATTTAATATAATTCTAACTCCTAAATTTATCTAAACTGACAAATGATACCAACTATAATTCCCCAACCATAAACATTACTTAATATTTAATTACCTCAAGAATAAACGTTGAGAATCCTTTTTGGTCTAGAGTTATAGAGAATTAGATCATAAATCATGCATTAATTTCCACATTTACACAAAGTGGATACATAAAAGATAGTACTCATTTTTCCTATCAACGGAAAAATATTTAAAATAAAACATGGATTCTTTCTTGACAATTCCTTGACACTATCATCACATCATGTACCCTTCCCTTGACCTATGAAAAATACATTTCAAAAATATGGGATGAGCATAAAAAGCTCAGTAAGTGATATAAAAGTACTAAATGAAAACAATAGTCCATGTATGAAATCATACGTTACTCATAAAATATAATCATTTCAAAAAACCTTATCAAATCATGAATAAATCATAGAAATCATAATACATAATGGTAACTTGAGGCATTCATAACATTCTTACGTAGGGAGTAATCCTCATGGTTATGTTTGGAATACCCATCACAGTATATTCCCTAAATCTCTTCGTAGAAACCTTAAAGTTTAACCCCTTCACGTTACTAATGCATTGGAGAGCTATATCAGGCTCACCCGCCATTAGTTTATCACAGAACCACACGTTTTCATAATCATATCTCAAGAACCATAACAAAATTGTATCACATAAAACAAGAATAAAGGAAACATAACATTTCCACATTTCAATAACAAGATATCAATACAAAACATTGATATAAAAACATTATCAAAACAATTTTCAATACCAAAATAAAATAAAAGTAAAACATGGTATTTATTTTTCATTTTTAAAAAAGTCATGGCTTGTAGAGGAAGCAGAAACTCAAATAATGGTCACGACAGCGGAGAAGACGTTGTCATTGCATACGTACAAAAAAACATTCCCTTTTGTCGTTTAGTAAATGCATCTTATAAAAAATATTCCTTTTTAATAAATGTCAAAGTCAAAGGGGTTTATACACTATATAAAAGAACGATGTGTATAAAACAAAATTTTCCTCAATGAAAGGAGATTGAGACGAATTCCCATACCTCGGGTCCGACTTGACTCGATCATTCTTTAACATCCTGAATATTAAACATGAGTTAATTTCTACATTCATAAGAACCTTTTTCATGTTCATTATTCCTTTTTATCACTTATTACCATTTTATGAACACTATGTAATTATTTGAGAAAATAATGGTCGTTTTTTCGATTATTGGTACTTGAGTCAAAAATAAACTCTTTATAATTACAAGTCATTCATGTGGTAAAATATTCCTTATATACAGAATTATATTCATGATGTAGATATCATATATATCATATATATCTTGTATATACATGCATTTATAATATTACATAACATTTAGAGGAAATAAATTAAATGCACCATTCATGGAGACGGTAAGTCGTACGTACGCATGAACACTAATTTCATTTCTATTACCTATTTAATGGAATTGAATAAAAATGATATAAAGGTATATTATAATTCTAGTATAATATAATATACAATATCATTAACTCTATCCTTTATATGTCCCTCTTATGGAATTAATGAATCCAATCACTTTGAGGGGGCGGTAGTTTGCACTTCCTAAAATGAAGGTATCACGTTTACCCATAATGGAAGCCATAAAGATATGACATAAATGAAAAATACAGAAGATTAAGGAAAACATAATCTTATTATATATCATATATAAATATATTGAGATCTTAATGGACACCTTTGTATGTGTTATAATAATATTGAATAATCATCATTTGGTGAGGTAGAAATTCACCATCCACGGAAACAGTATGTTCTTTAACAATTAGATGTAGGTGTGTGTAATTATAGCTCAAATAATTCTTATAACAAAGTAATAGTATATTGAACATACTGGTTTTTTTATTAAATAAATTAATTAAAAGATTTTAGGGGGTTGTAGAAGAAAAATAAAAGAAAAGAACATTAGAGAGGACATTACCTTTAAATCGGGTAACACTTCTTGGTTTGTACCAAAAAGGTCTATTGAAGAGAATTCTGCCTAAGTAAATGATTATAGGATGAATAGAGGGATTTGCAGAGATAAAATTATCAGATAGTCACTGATATAATGGCTTGATTAGTGTGTGTAAAGAGGTATTGGTGGGGGCCTTTTATAAGAGGAGAGGAGGTGAACTCTCGGAATGTTATAAAATGATACTTTATATTGAAATGTTTTTCGGATTTAAAAGGTACCACATTGATATATTTCTAGGATAAGGTGATAAGGGTTCTAAATATATTCATCCAATAGGTTTTGATATGTGTATGTCATAGATTTTAAATTATTTTTTAATTCTATTTAAATCGTTATTTAATGAGGTAATTGATTCATCATCATGATGTCATAAATAATTTAATTTATTTAATGTCTAAAAATTAAAAAAAAATACTATGATGTAGAAAATATTTTTAGATTTCCAATGAAGATTTATAGTCCAATAGATAATTTATGTAGACAAAATAAAAAATGTTTTACATAGGTGATACCTTTTTTGTCATATTTAACTTTCTTTAAAAATAAAAAGATAAAAAGTCTTTATCACACAAAAGTGATTCCATGGGGTCCTCATGTTTGGAAGAAGGCATCCCATGTTCGACCATGACACAAACAGTAGCATTAGGACACATTTTGCGGACATTTGTTATTATTATGATATTATTTTATTATCCTTAACTACCCGATTACTAATTAATCAAGATAATTAAAGATAATTACCGTCGATACTATTCATAATGTCCAAAAAACAAAAGAGATTTGATTTCATAATTTGGACCTTCTGATTAAAAATATATAATCCATTTTACCAAATTACGAACACAAAAATTGCAATAATTAATTTAAAAATTATTCCCATTGTCAAAACAAAAGCGGGTTTTTTTAAAACAATATCTATGAAAAGTTTGGCACTTGTTTATGCCCAATTACAAAGTGAAATTAATCTCAATGACCACCATTGGATCACATGGAAAAAATATATTCTATTTAAACTTTATGAAAAATTAATAAGATAATCTATCCATATAATTAAATTAGATGAAAATGCAGTTTTGATGTAAAATGTTGTATTTTTCACTATTCATTAAAAATGAACATTGTAAGAAAAATACCAAAAAAATTTCCAAAGTAAATTTCAATGTCACAATAATAAATAATATGTTTGTTTCTACAAATAGAGATTATAAAATTGTCAAATGTTTTATTTAGAAATGGTTTTCCATCAAAAGGAAGTAAACTAATCTTTTAAAAATACTAGTGTATTACATGCTTAAGATTAGATTTATTCTCGTTTTATTCCTCTAAAACACTATCAAATTCATAAATAGATATAGATATGAATATCTATTATTCATTACTTACATGGGATGTTACATCCTTCTCCCCTTTAGAATATTTTTCCCCATAATTTATTTACTTATCGAATAAGTTGGGGTATTTATTCATCATTGCATTTTTAGATTCCCATGTTGCCTCTTCACTCATGTGGTTTTTCCACAAATACTTTACATGATGAATCACCTTATTCGGCAACACATTCTACCTGTGGTCAAGAATCTGGACCAGTTGTTCCTCATAGGATATATTCTTTTCCTGCCAAACTACCTCTGGAATCAAAACATGAGATGGATTTGGCATTGACTTATTTATCATTGAAACATGAAAAACATTGTGTACCTGAGATAAACTCAAAGGTAAAGCCACTCGATATGAAACTGATCCAACACTCTATAGAATTTCATATGTTCTAATGAACCTTGGGCTTAACTTTCCTTTCTTACTAAATCACATCACACTTTTCCATGGTGAATCTTTGGAAAAAACATGATTATTTATCTGAAAAGAGAGATCCTTCCTCCTGTTTTCTGCATAACTCTTCTGCTTGCTCTGAGCTGTTCTCATGTGTTTCTGTATCAGTTGAACTTTTTCTGCCAACTCCTATACCAATTTTGGTCCAATAAACTTCCTTTCACCCACTTCATCCCAGAAAGCTGTAGTTCGACATCACTTCCCATATAATGCCTTAAATGGTTCCATCTGTATATTGGAATGAAAACTGTTATTATAAAAAAACTCAACCAATGAAATTTGTTGGTCCTAACTTCCCTGATAATCCATCGAACAAGTACGTAACATGTCCTCCAATGTCAGCATTTTTCATTCTAACTTCCCATCTGGTTGAGGATTAAAAGCTGTACTAAAATTTAATTCAGTACCCAACTACTTCTGAAGGCCTTTCTAAAAGTTATAAGTGAACCTGGGATCATGGTCAGATACAATGAAGAGAGGAACTCCATGTAACCTGACTATCTATTTAAGATACAAATGGGAAAGTTGATCTTGGAAAAAAGTATCTCATTTAGCATGAAAATGAGCATATTTAGTTAATTGATCAATTATAACTCAGATTGCATTATTACCTCAAGGTGTCATTGGAAATCCCACAACGAAGTCTATGGATATATTCTCCCATTTCCTCTCTGGCACTAGTAAAGGTTGAAGCATCCATTTCGATAACTTCCACTCTACATTAACCTATTGACAAGTCAAGAACTTCACAATAAAATCATCAATATCCCTTTTCATTCCGTCCCACCAGTGATACTCCCGAAGATCTCTATACATCTTAGTACTACCTGGATGAACTGAAAATGGAGGACTATGAGCTTCACATAACAACTCTCTCTTTAACTGTGAATGACAAGGCAGACAAAATCTCTTCCCAAATCTCAAAACACAATCATTATCAATGTTGAATTCAGGAAACGTACACTTCTGAACCAGCTCTAACTATTTCGGCAACTCGTTGTCTTGCTTATGAGCTTGCATAATTCTATCCAATAGAGAAGATTTCACTGATACCTAAAACAAAACAGAAGGAAATCCTACACCAAAAACTTCAATGCTAATGTTCATCAAATCCTTAACCAAAGTATCATGTTCTAAACTCAAAATTGTTAATGAAGCATTACTGTTTTGAATCAAAGCATCAGCCACTTTATTTGCTTTTCGCAGATGGTAATGAATTGTATAATCATAATCCTTGATTAATTCTATTCATCTCCTCTATCTCATGTTCAATTATTTCTGAGTGAATATATAAATTAAACATTTGTGACTGGTATATATTTCAAACATTACTCTATACAAATGATGCCTCCAAATTTTTAAAGTTAAAAAAAGAGAAGCTAATTCTAAATCATTTGTAGGGTAATTTATCTCATGAGTTTTCAACTGACGTGAATCATAAGCAATTACATGATCATTCTGCATTAGGACGCAACCAAGTCCTATCAATAAAGCATCACTGTAGATAACAAACTCCTCATTCCTGGAAGGTAGTGCCAAAACAGAAGCATTCACCAATCTTTTTTTCAATTCCTCAAAACAATCATCACATTATTTTGTCTAGATAAACTTAACACCCTTTTGAGTTAGCCTAGTCATTGGACTATGTAACCATGAAAAATTTCTAACAAACCTTCAGTAATATCCTGAAAAACAAAGAAAACTATGAATCTCAGTTACATTTGTGGGTCTTCGCCATTCTTCCACAACCTTTGTTTTTGCAGGATCAATAGTTATCCCATATTTAGAAACAATGTGACCAAGGAAAAAAATTTGTTGCAACCAAAACTCACAATTGCTGAATTTCCCATACAATTTCATATCTTTTAAGGATTAAAAAATAACCCTTAAATAAATTTCATGATCCTATTTAATTTTAGAAAACACAATAATATCATCAATGAAAAAAACCAAAAAATTATCCAAGAACACATGAAAAATTCTATTCATAAGGTCCATGAATACATCAGGTTCATTAGTTAGACTGAAAGGCGTAACTACAAATTCAAAATGGTCATATCTTTTACAAAACATGGTTTTCGGAATATCTGCTTCCTTTACCTTCAACTGATGGTACCCCAATCTCAGGTCAATATTTGAAAAAAACTGAGCTCCCTGGAGCTGATCAAACAAGTCATCTATATGACGCAAAGGATATTTGTTCTCAACAGTGATGTTATTCAATGCTCTATAATCAATGAAAAGTCTCATTGAACCATCTTTCTTTTTAGAAAATAAAACAGGAGTACCCCATGGTGATGTTCTAGGTTCAATTAAACCATTCTCTAACAAATCATGCAATTGATCCTTCAACTATAAAAGCACAATTTGTGCCATTCGATAAGGAGGTTTTGAAATTTGATTAGCATCAGGAACTAGGTCAATAGTAAACTCAACTTCTTGATATGGTATTCTTCTAGGTAAAGCATCAGTAAAAACAACAGGATACTCATTTACCATTGGAACATCATTTATATGAATAGATCCCTTGTCTTCAACAATATGTTCAAGGTAACATTCATGTTCATCTTTTACAAGTTTCTAGGCCACTTGATATGTTATCAATATTAAGGGTTCATTATTGTACGTAAACTGAATGTATTTTTGAAAAGAAACTTATTTAGCTCTATAGTAAATCTTAGCATGGTAAATAGAGAGCCAATCCATACCCAGGATAACATCAAACTCTTCAAGAGGTAAAAAAATAAAGTTTGCAAATAGGTTCTTTCCACGGATAAGGATAAGAATATTCTTATAAATTCTTTTTGCCACAAAATTTCTCCTAGGTGTTTTTGTCACATGTTCAATATTTATTTCTTGAGATGGTATTTCCATTTTACTAGAAATGTTTTTAGAGAGGAAATAATGTGTAGTCCTTTAATCAAATAACACACTGGCATAAAATGAAAAAACAAAAAAAGTACATGATACCACTTCATTTGATGGCCGAAGATCTATTGAAGTAGTTGCAAAGGATTTCACCACCCCTTTCTGCTTGTAGTCTAATTGTGTCCCATCACTCGAGCTCTTTGTCGGACACTCATTTTCATAGTGACCCATCTCATTGGACCTAAAACATTTCAGTAACTGTAAATAAATTTTTTTCTTACCAACAGCTTGATATTTTTCAGTGAAATCACTAGTCTTATGTCCCATCTTACCACATCGGTAGCACATTCCAGAATTCAGAAGACATCCCCCAGCATGACTTTTACCACATTTATCACAAACTGGAAGCTTTGTTTTCTTACAATCAGACCTTTTTATAGAATTCTTCCCATTATCCTACCACCTCGGTGTCTTCTTCTGGTGGTTTTTATTGAACACTAGATAATCAGCAAACTCCATTTCCACCTTCTCAGCTCATCGAACAAGCTTTTCATAACTTTTGAACTCACGAGAATCCAATTCCCTTCGATATTTTGTCTTTAAACCTAAGTAAAAACAATTTATTTTTCTATCAAGGTCTCGGATAAAATTTGGAGCATACCTTTCCGATCGAGTGAACCTCTCTTCATAAGAAACCACTGAGTTGTCCTCTTGCCTCAATTACAAGAATTGCTTTTCTATCCTATGTCAAACAACCATAGGAAAATACTTCTCAAGAAACATACCTTTGAATTTATCCCAGTCGAGAGAATAAATCTCACAAGCATCCGTGATATTTTAAACCATCGACCACCACTAATCTACTTCACCCTCCAAATGATAAATTGTAAGACTAACCTTTTGATTGTCTGAACACGACATGACATTCAATATCATCTCCAGTTCATTAATCCACCCTTTAGCTAGAATAGGGTCAGATGATCCTCTGAATTATGGGGGATGTTGCCTCAAGAAATGTTCCCCACTGACATTTTCCTCTGCAATTGATCTGGCTAATCTTGTGCATGGATACCACCACCATTTAGCGCTTGAGTCAACTATGCCATTACTACAACAAACTGTTCATTTTCAATTCCAAAGATCTCAGGATGCTGATTCTAAAGGTCATTTCCTTCTGTATGCCATCATAGCACTGCTTCTCTATTTCCTCTGTGGAAAACCATTCTGAACAAACATGTCATAGATGAAGCAACATGGTTATCTTCAAATGCTATATCATTTTAATTTGACTGTAACAAACTATATTTTTGGATAATCATTTAATATAATTCTAACTCCTAATGTTATCTAAACTGACCTCTGATACCAACAATAAGGCCCCAGCCATAAACATTACTTAATCTTGAGTTACTTAAAGAATACACATTGAGGATCTTTTCAGGTTTAGAGTTTTAGAGAATTAGATGATAAATTATGCATTACATTCCATATTTAAACAAAGTGCTTGCATAAAAGATAGTACTCATTTTTCCCATCAATGGAAACATATTTAAAATAAAACACGGATTCTTTCATGACACTTCCTTGACACTATCATCACATCATGTACCTTTCTCTTAACCTGTGAAAAAAACATTTCAAAAAATTTGGATGATCATAAAAATCACAGTAAGGGATATAAAATTACGAAATGAAAACATTAGTCCATGTATGAAATCATACTTTACTCATAAAACATTAGAATGTTAACATATCTCATCAAATGATGAATAAATTATAGAAATCATAAGACATAAATGTAACTTGATGTATTCATAACATTCTTACTTAGGAAGTAATCCTCATGGTGACATTTGGAATACCCATCACAGTATATTCCCTAAATCTTTTTAGAGAAACCGTAACGATTAACCCCTTCGCATTAACCAATGCATTGGATAGCTATATCGAGCTCACCCGCCCTTAGTTTATTATGGAACCACCCATCTTCATAATCAATTCCCAAGAACCATAACTTAATCGTATCACATAAAACAACCATAAAGGAAACATAGCATTTCCACATTTCAATAACAAGATATCAATACAAAAAATTGATATAAAAACATTATCAAAACCATTTTCAATACCAAAAAAAATGAAAAGTAAAACATGGTATTTATTTTTCCTTAAAAAAAGTTGTGGCTTGTATCGGAAGAAGAAATTCAAATAATTGTCACGGT
Organism: Viscum album; assembly: GCA_963277665.1. NCBI lineage: Eukaryota > Viridiplantae > Streptophyta > Magnoliopsida > Santalales > Viscaceae > Viscum > Viscum album. The sequence goes on from OY728134.1 coordinate 169,119,288, forward strand.
GGTGGAGAAGTCGTTGTCGCCGCATACATATGAAAAAAACATTCCCTTTTGTTGTTTGTTAAACACTTCATATAAAAAATATTCCTTTTGAATAAACATAAAATTTAAAGGGTTTTATACACAGTATAAAAGAAAGTTGTGTATGAAAGAAAATATTCCGCAATGAAAGGATATTGAGATGAAGTCCCATACCTCAGGTCCGAATTGACTCGATCGTTCTTTAACGTACTGAATAATATAGTTGAGTTAATTTCTACTTTCTTAAGAACCTTTTTAGAGTTCATTATTCCTTTTATATCACTTATTACCATGTTATGAACTCTATGTAATTATTTAAGTTAACAATGGTCGTTTTGTCGATTATTGGTACTTGGGTCAAAAATAAACTCTTTATAATTATAAGTAGTTCATGTGGGAAAATATCCATTATATCAAGAATTATATTCATGATATATGTATCATATATATCATATATATCCTGTATATACATGCATTTATAATATTACATAACATTTAGAGGTAAGAAATGAAATGCACCGTTCATGGAGATGGTAAGTCGTACGGACGCATAAATGCTACTTTCATTTCTATTTCCTATTTAATGGAACTGAATAAAAATTATATAAAGTTATATTATAATTATAGTATAGTATAATATATAATATCATTAAATCCATCCTATATATGTCCCTCATATGGCATTAACGAATCAAATCACTTTGAGGGGGCAGTTGTCTGCACTTCCTAAAATGAAGATATCGCGTTTACGCATAATGGATGCCATAAAGGTATGCCATAAATGATAAATACAGAATCTTAAGGAAAACATAAACATATTATATATCATATATAAATATAATGAGATCGTAATGGCAACCTTTGAAGGTGTTATAAGAATATTGAACAATCATCATTTCGTGAGGCAGAAATTCCCCATCCACGAAAACATTATGTTCTTTAACCATTAGATGTACGTGCGTGTAAGTGTAGATTGAATAATTCATAGAACAACATCATAGTATATTGAAAATACTGGTGTTGTTATAAAATAATTGAATAAAAAGATTTTAGGGGGTTGGAGAAGAAAAATAAAACAAAAAAGCATTAGAGAAGACTTTACCTTTAAATCGGGTTACTTCTATTTGTTCGTACCAAAAGGGTTTCATGAAGAGCTTTCTACCTAAGGTAAGGCTTCTAGTATGAATTTAGGGAAGTGAAGAGATAAAATGAGCAGACCTTGTCCAAACCAATGGCTTGAGATGTGTGTGTAAAGAGGTATAGTTGGGGGCCTTTTATAAGAGGAGAGGAGGTGCACTCTTGGAATGTTATAAAATGTTACATTATATTGAAAGGTGTATCAGATTTAAAAGGACCCACATTGATATATTTGGAGGATAAGGTGATAAGAGTTCGAATTATACTCATCCAATATGTCTTTGACAAGTGTATGTCTTAGATTTTACATTATCTTTTCATTTTATTATAATCGTTAATTAATGACGTAATCGCTGCATCATTATGATGTCATAAATAATTTAAATTATTTAATGTATAAAAATTATAAAAAAACAATTATGTAGGAAATATTTTTAGATATAAAATGACTATTTATAGTCTAATAGATCATTTATGTAGACAATATTAAAAATGATTTACTTAGGTGATATATTCTTTGTTATAATTAACTTCCTTTAAAAATAAAAAGATAAAAAGTCATTATCACAAAAAAGTTATTCCATGGGGTCCCCAAGTTTGGCACAAGGCATCCGATGGTCGGCCATGACACAAAAAGTAGCATTATGACACATTTTGGGGTCATTTGTTATTATTATGATATTATTCTATTACCCATAACTACCCGATTACTTATTAATCAAGATAATTAAAGATAATTACCGTCATTACTATTCATAATGTCCAAAAAAAGAGTCTTGATTACATAATATGGGCCTTTTGATTCGAAAAATGCAATCCATATTACCAAATTATAAACACAGAAATTTTAATAATTAATTTGAAAATAATTCCCGTTGTCAAAACAAATAACGGGTTTTTTTAGAAACAATATCTATGAAACGTTTTGCACTTGTTTATGCCCATTTCCAAAGTGAAATTAATCCAAATGACCACCATTGGATTAAATGGAAAAAATGGATTCTATTTACAATTTAAATCCAATTAAAAAGATAAGCTAAACATATAATTAAATTAGATGAAAAGGCAGTTTCGATGTAAAATGCAGTACTTTTCACTATTCATTAAAAAATGAACATTGTCAGAAAAATAACTAAAATTTATCCAAAATAAATTTAAATGTCCCAATCATAAGTAATAAGTTTATTTTGACAAATAGATCTTATAAAATTGTCAAAATATTGATTTAAAAATGGTTTTCCATCAAAAGGCGGTAAAACAATATTTTAAAAATACTAGTGTATTCCACGCTTAAGATTTGATTTATTCTCGTTTTTAGCCTCTAAAACACTATCTAATTCACAAATAGACATAGATAAGAATATCTATTATTGATTATTTTCTTGGTATGTTACAATCTAAATATCAATATACCCAAGAATAATTAACATTTAATATAAAAAAGTAATCTTTTCAAAACATTTAACATTAAATATAAGTGGTTTTTACTAATACATAAACTCTTTGAAAAAACATCTAAAAATGTAGGATGATAATTTTTTTTTGCTATGGTTATTAAATAAAAAATATGAGTTTCTAGTGTAATAAATAAAAATGCGTAGAATTATTACATTTTTCACATTATTCATCAATCATATAAAATTAGTCACAATAACATCGGGAAACATATATTATCCCAAACAAATTATTCCATAAAATATAAATATAAATTAAAACCAACATAACTATTTCAGATAATTATATTCTAACCCTGGTTCAATTTATTCAAAATTAAATTATCCTAATTAAATAAACTCTATAAATCTCAATAGTAAACTCCCTACATCTTAAATTTGAATACAAGGTACATTAAAAAATTCATTAGGGACCGATATTGGGCCCACTCATAAAATAAATTGTATCGGTTTCAATCATTGTTTACGTTTTATCATCCTCAACATTAATCATATATAATTATCATGTACCATTTAATGAAAAATAATTTAATATTACTATTTTACTTATTAATCGCCCGGAAAGCACATTTACACTCACATTCTAAAATCTTTTGAAAATTATAAAATGCTTTTTTAACCCATTAAAAGAATTAAATAGCCCCTAATAATGTGAAAAATGTTTTATTTAATAACCATGATATATTTTAAGGTATAACATGTAAGTAATGATGTCCATGATTGTTGGAAAACATGTTCAATCCATATTAGTTTGAAATCACTCCTTTTCCTTTTGAAAAGAGAGTTAAAATGTTCCATATTAATATTTACAATGATTTAATTTATGAAATAATGAACGAATGTGAATATAAATTTAAAATTTCCATTATAAATAATTCATTTATATATAAATTAAACCTTCTCAAATCATACTAAAATGGACATTGATTAAAAATATATTGAAAATAAATCTTTCAAAAAAATTAATAAATGTCTTATGGTAATATTTTTCTACCATAACATATATATGTCATATAGTTAATTAAATTAATAAATAATAAAATTTTCTTAATAATATAATTTTATAATATTTTTCTTAATTTTGTAATTCTTTTAATATCACTTTTACCCATCTCATATTCAATTTCTTATTTGATTGTGTACACATCTGACATTTTGTAGATATTTGTCTCATATGTCCAAAATGACATTTGTACATTGACTACATTCAATTGGATCATGATTAAAAAATATATAGAATATAAATAATTATATAATTATAATATTTATACAAAAATCATACATTTTTAATTATCAATTAAAACGGTTATGATAAAAGAATATTTTTCCATTATGGATATGGAAGTACATATGTACACATGAGTAACATATTCTATTTTCGGAGATGTTTATAGATTGAAGGAAATTAAAATTTTATCATCATTTAAATTATATTCTTTTCAAAATAGCAAACAATTTCATTACATAACCTTATATATGCCAACATCTTTCGAATATCGTGACATTTAAAATGAATCGGTTGACACAATGGTAGACTACGCATATACACAAGCAGTTATTTTATATTTTGTTGTATGGTATTTGTAAAATTGGAATATATATTTTAAATTAAATAACGAAATATAAAACATATACATCATATTATTTAATTTGGATCAATTTTTATCACAATGAATTAAAATAGATATTGAAAAATAAATTACATAGTCTTTGTGAGGGGGCTGTCCGAACATCCACCAGAATGATGTTTTCATATGAAATTAAATGAATAAGTAAGTGAAAATGGTTATAAGATAAATATATTAATATTTACATGCATTTTAGATATTTATGTTATTATGCCATATTTGGTAGGAGTGTTTTAATTGAATAAAAACAATAAATACAAACAAAACACTCAGTTATGAAATATATCTCTAAATCCTAACCAATCCTCATAATTATACCCAAACACTTCATATGATAGTTATATGATGATGCATGTAACATTGTAATGTAGTTATGGATCGGTTTTGGTAGGCATTGGATTTTATATGTGGATCAAGAGGTGTGGACAATAGAAGAGATAATATTTCCTCTTATTTGTGAGGGAGAGGAAACACATGAGATGATTCATATATAAAAAATATTATTGTCATAATCTAGTAAAATGTATCCAAAATTAATATTTTTGTAATATTATTTGATTGTGGGTTTAAAAAGGACCATAAAAATTATTAAAACATACTAATTGTACATTTTAACACTTGCTGTTTTTGTTTCAATCCTTTAAAACTAATTAAAATGTTATAATATAAAAATATAGTTTATAAATAATTAAAATTAAAATTATTATATATTTTTTTTATCAAAAATTAGAATTGAAATTGTATAAAATTTAAATAATATAATTACACTTTCTAAATACATGAATAAATAGTGGGTTTTTATAAAAACAGGTATTTCTGAATATTCAACCTAAATTCATCTTTTCATTTTTACTACTCAAATATAATCATAATAAAATATTAAATTTCTGATTTAAAAAATTATATAATTTATTTCTAATTATAATCATATCATTTTAAATATAATTATTTTAAATAGAACCACATAATACATGTTTAAAAATTTAGTAATAATAATAATATATACTTCTTGAAATTATTTTAATAATAATACCATTATAAATATAATTATGTAAAACTAATTCATTAATATACTTATATTATGATATTAGTTTACTATTATACTTATATGGTTTTTATATGTTATTTGGATCAATTTCCCTCATAACTGGTATGTGGAGAATTCTAGACCAGGAGACTATTTTTGTAATGGCCCAGACCTCTCCGGCCCATTCCTTTGTCAAAAAGAAGGCCACGAAGTATACTAGAGGGTAAAATGGACCTTTCCCACACTTTCTAGATTTTTTAAACTACACGCCGTGTAGTTTGAGTACATGCCGTGTACCCCCTCGCCGGGTATACCCTGTGTGGAAGGTCGTGGCCTTGCCGTGTGAAGTAAATGTGTATACGCCGTGTACCCTAAACTACATGTTGTGTAGTCCTTCCCCACGTACGTGTTACCAGTAAATGACCATGTTCCATATTGGAGTCGTGTCTTTACCATGTGAAATAAATGGGTACACGCCGTGTGTTCAAACTACACGCTGTGTAGTCCTTCCTCGCATATGTGTTACCCTCAAACCGTGTGTTGACTAGTCAACGGTCGTGGAGCCATGTTGGATGCCGCATGGAGACTGTGTAAAACGGCTGAGTACACACTGTTTACCATAAAGTACATGCCATGCACTATTTCTTTTCTTGCCTATAAAAGGAGGGGTCCCCTTCTCCTTTTCAACTCACCCCTCACCTCCCCTTTCCACTGAGCAGAGTTTTCCCAAGAGACTCGAAGGCTCTTTCTTCCATAACTTCTTCATCTGAGCTCCGATTTATTATCTGTCAGCGGCCACAGGATTGTAACGACAAGGAGGAACTTCCGAACTTAGATCCACTATCATTCCTTTAGCCTTTACTTTCCGAATTCCACCCGTGGAGGTTTTTTCGGGACCTGATAGAAGTGATGGATGCCGACGGACATCTTCTAAGGTTGATCCAGGGGAGCGTTGCGATCGGAACCTATTGAGGGAGGGATCTTACCTTCGTCACTCTATTTTTTTTTGCATCATATGGGGTGGGTATCCTATTTTTTTCATGATAAATAGTTGAACAATTAAATAAAGATAATAACTGTTTAAAGAACAGGGATGGAGAAAGTTGTTATACTTATCTCGTTTATCCTTTTGATATGTTATGAATTGAATAGGCTTTTTCCTACTGAAAATCACAGTCATTGGTTGTCTTTTCATGCACAATTAAAATTTTCCCTATATTCTAAACTGTTTTTGTGAATGGAACTTGGTGAAATGTGGAATCTGGTAAATCACGTAAAGTTGGCCGATTAAAATCTAGAACCCTTTTGTGATCACCCCGGTTTAACAAAATAGAATAATGATCACGTGAGTGTTGGCTTGGTTACATGGCAAGTGATGGGGGTGTTTTGTGGGTTTTTGAGGATCGGGTGAGTAGCGGGGCTGCGGTTGACTTGGTTGTGGGTTGGTGTGAATGATTTGATGGTGATGGGTAGCGGGGCTGTGATAAATGGTATTAAAGGGATAGTGATGTACGGGTTTCGGTGTGTTTGTGGTTGTGGTGGTTGGCAGTGGGGCTGCAAGTATGGGATTGAATGTGAACAAACAGTGGGTTGTTAATAATAAATATATGTGGGAGAGTTAATGAATGGTGGGGCATGATTGTGGAATGAGAATAAAAGTTAATTGGGTTGGTTGGTTAATAAGAAGGACATGGTTGTGTATCATGTGATTTCCTAAATTTATTTTTGGATGGCAGGGATATGTTTTACGAATGATCAATGTGGTTAGTTGGGGATAGTTTCCCAGTTGTTAAGGAACTAATAAAAAAATTCTGATGAAACATGAAATCCTAAATGGGGTTAGGGATGATTGTTATATGCATGCTTCGTGGTAGTAGTGCCGAGGCACGTGCTCAGTTTCTCTATTTAAAAGCCATAGGATGGGATGATCGGTTTCTATATATATGACTATAACTTTTGTGTTGTATCGCACCCCACCCATGGTTATCACTTAGTGCCGAACACTCCCATTTCATTGGAGAGGGTGTTTTCCCCTTAGTTACTTGCTCCTTCCTGCTCCTTCTTCCCTAGGATGTGATGGTTTGAGGTGACCTTACACCTAAGACACTTCATGTTGGTTTAGATTGGGGTGGATTGGTTCAAGACTCTTCGGGCAGGCTTACTATTTCCTTAAAACCTTTGGGATGAGGCCTAGGTGTGTGCGGGGAGGGGGGATATGTGGTTGTGAGGCCTAGGTGTGTGCGGGCAGGATACGTGGTGGTGAGGCCTAGGTGTGTGCAGTCGGGATACCTGCTAGTGAGGCCCAGGTGTGTGCGGGCGGGATATGGGTTTGTGAGGCCGAGGTGTGCGTGGGGGAAGGGATACGTGGTTGTGAGGCCCAGGTTAGTGCGGGAGGGATACATGGTTGTGAGACCCAAGTTTGTGCGGGTGGGATACGTGGTTGTGAGGCCCAGGTGTATGTGGGAATGATACGTGGTTGTGAGGCCCAGGTGTGTGCGGGCTGAAAGAGTGTTGTAGCGTCAGGACGTTCACCATTTGGAAGAGCAGCTACCTAATGGAGAATGGTGCGGGGTACCCAATACTCTTGTTCTTATATATTGCTATCTGTTGTGATTGTGTTTTTGGTGAGTGTGGCTGGTGAGGTTGGGTGGTTAGAATTCCTTCCTAGGGTTCTTCTGTTGTTCTCACGGGACATAAGGTTGTCTCCCCACTTGTGCATGAGTGCTTTAGGTTTCCCTACTGAGTATACTTGTATGCTCACCCTACGTTTACTTTCAGGTTTCCAGGAGGACTAACAGGGTCGTGCGGGACCCTACTAGTTAGACAGTTGGAGTTGTTTCAGTTTTTGTATTCTTGTTTTCTTTTGGTATTGTACTTTTGAGCTTTATTGTACTTGTACATTGTTATAAAATTGTTTAAACATTCATGTGGACATGGTTTGGATTTATTTCTATACACTTGTTCTTTTTCCTTTTTGGTGGTCGACTTGTCCTATTTTCTGATCTTAAAATAATAAAAGGGTAATGCCTCCCATATTTGTGAAAACTAATACCCTTGGTGCTAGTCCCCAACCTGGGGACTACTAGAGGTGGGACTCAGAGGTCATTATCTCCCTTTCACCATTGCCAGCTCAGGAGGGGCATCATTGGTGGGAGGGGTCGTGACAGAATGGTATCAGAGGATAACCGACATCAGATGCTTTTCCATGGAAGGTTTTTTGTTCCGCAGGTGATGCATGAGGGAGTTACCTATGAGTTCCATAGCTCAGCCTTGGCGGTACATATAGGAGTTTCAAAAATGTACAGAGGCCTGGGGGAATAGTTTTGGTGGCCCGGGGTGAAACAGGAAGTGGTAAAGTTTGTGGCTAACTGCCTAGTGTGTCAGCAAGTGAAGGATGAACACTGTGTTCCCAGTGGATTGTTATATCCCTTAGATGTAATCGAGTGGAAGTGGGATAACATATCAAAGGAATTTATCACAGGACTACCCAGATCTCAGTGTGGTTATGATGCTATCTTGGTGTTGGTGGATCGTCTGATGAAATCAACCCACTTCTTATCAATTAAGGAGTCGGGCCCGATGAGTACCTTAGCACAGAGGTACGTAGACGAGGTGGTATGTTTCCATGGAGTTCTGATAGCTATAGTCTCAGATAGGGATACACGGTTTACCTCACGAGTCTGGATGGGTTTACAACATTCTTTTGGCACCCAGCTACGCCTTAGCACTGCTTTCCGCCCCCAGACCGATGGGCAGACAGAGCGGACTATCCAGATGTTGGAGGACATGATGCGAGCATGAGTTTTGGAATTCAGAGGATCATGGGTATGACACTTGCCTTTAGTTGAGTTTTCCTATAACAACAACTTCCACTCTACTATTGGCATGGAACCACTTGAGGCCTTGTATAGAATACCATTCCGTTCACCCATTTTTTGGGCAGAGTTTGGTGATATATGCGCTCTTGGGCCAGAGGTAGTATAGAGCACCACAGAGAAAGTCAAGACTATACGTGAAAGGATAAAAGCTGATCAGGACCGACAGAAGTCTTATATTGATTGTCTCCAGAGGCCCTTGGAGTTTGAGATGGGAGATCATGTGTTCTTGAAGGTTTCCCCTCGATGGGGGCAGCATAGGTTTTGGAACGGGAGAAAGCTCTCACCTAGGTTCATCAGACCTTTTGAGGTGCTGAGGCGACTCGGGGAGGTGGCATATCAGCTGGCCCTTCCACCTTAGTTGGAGAAGATTCATGATTTATTACACATCTCCTAGCTTCATCGGTACTTACACGACGACTCTCATTTTATCGATTGGGGAGAGTTAGATATGGAAGACGACGTGAACATCGAGGAACGACTAGTCAGAATCGAAGATCGTAAAGAGAAGGTGCTCTGTGGACGAACCATTCTGTTGGCTCGTGTGCTATGGAGACATGGTGGCCTCGAGGAGAGCACTTGGAAGTGGGAAGACCCGATTCTTAATCAAGACACATTAATGAGGATGCGATTATACCCATGCTGGTGAGTCAATGCGGCCTAAAGCGGATAATATCTCGACATAGGAGAAGGAATTCCTATCACCTATAATTAGGGTTTATGGTTGTGTTCTTGTTATAACAAGAACCCTAAGAGGTGTCTTGTTGGGTTCCTCTGGGTTGGATTTTGAATTCTCGGGGACGAGAATGTTTTAAGAGGTATCTGATGTAATGGCACGAACCTCTCCGGCCAATTCCTTTGTCAAAAAATGGCCACGAAGTGTTATGGAGGGTAAAATGGACCATTCCAACAATTTCAGAATTTTGAAACTACATGCCATGTAGTTTGAGTACATGTCGCATACCCCCTCTCCAGGTATACCCCGAGTGGTAGCCCGTGTCATTGCCGTGTGAAGTAAATGGGTACACGTCGCTTAACCTAAACTACACGCCGTGTAGTTCTTCCCCACGTACGCATAACCAGTCAAAGACCATGTGCCGTGTTGGAGCTGTGTCTTTACCGTGTGAAATAAATGGGTACATGCCGTGTGTCCAAACTACATGTCGTGTAGTCTTTACTCGCGTATGTGTTACCCTCAAACCGTGTGTTGAACAGTCAACTGCCACAGAGTCGTGTTGGAAGCCGCATGGAGACCATGTGAAAAGGCCGAGTACACACCCTGTACCATAATGTACACGCCTTGTACTTTTGCTTTTCTCGCCTATAAAAGGGGGGGTCCCCTCCTCCTTTTCAACTCACCCCTCACCTCCACATTCCTCTGAGCAGAGTTCTCCCAAGAGACTCAAGGCTCTTTCTTCTATAACTTCTTTGTCCGAGCTGCGATTTACGATCTGTCTGCGGCCACAGGATCGTAACGATGAGCCAGAACTTCCGAGCATGGATCTGCTGTCTTTTCTTCAGCCGTTCCTTTCTGACATCCACCCGAGGAGGTTTTGACGGGACCCGACATAAGTGACAGACGCCGACAGACGTCTTCTAAAGTTGATCCAGGGGAGAGTTGCGATCAGAACCAATAGAGGTAGGGATCATACCTTTGTCTCTATAATTGGTGCATCATATGGGGTGGTTATCCACTTGTTTTCATGAGAAACAATTGAACCATTAAATAAAGATAATAACTAGTTAAAGAATGGGGATGGGAAAAGTTGTTATGTTTATCTTGTTTATCCTATTGATATGTTATGAATTGAATAGTCTTATGCCTACTAAAAATCAAGGACGTTGGGGGCCTTTTCTTGCGCAATTAAATGTTGCTCTATCATCTAAACCATTTTTGTGAATGGAACCTTGTTAAATGTGGAATCTGGTTAATCACATAAAGTTGGCTAATTAAAATCTGGAACCCCTGTGTGATCACCCCGGTTAAACAAAATGTAATAATGAACATGTGGGTGTTGGCTTGGTTATGTGGCATGTGATGGGGATGTTTTGTGGGTTGTTGAGGATCGGGTGAGCAGCGGGGCTGTGGTTGACTTGGTTGTGGGTTGGTGTGAATGCTATGATGGTGATGGGCAGCGGGGCTGCGATAAATAATATTAAAGGGATAAGGATATATGTGATTCGGTGTGTTTGTGGTTGTGGTAGTTGGCAGCCGGGCTGTAGGGATGGGCTTGAATGTGAATGAATAGTGGGTTGTGAATAATAAATAATAGTGGGAGAGTTAATGAATTGTGGGGCATGATTGTGGAATAGGAATAATAGTTAATGGGGTTGGTTGGTTAATAATATGGACTTAGTGGTGTTGCTTGTGTTTTCGTATCTTGATTTGTGGATGGCAGGGATATGTTTTATGAATGATCTATGTGGGTAGCTGTGGATAGTGGCCCAGTAGTTAAAGAACTAATAAACTAATTCTGCTGAAACGTGAAAACCTAAATGGTGTTGGGGTTGATTTTTTTATGCATGCTTTGTGGTAGTAGTACTGAGGAACGTGCTCAATTTCTCTATTTAGAATCCATAGGTTGGGAAGAGTGGTTTCTATATATATAATTGTATCTTTTGTGTTTTATTGCACCCCACCCATGTTGAGCACTTAGTGTCGAACACTCCAATTTCATGGGAGAGGTTGTTTTCCCCTTAGTTACTAGCTCTTTCCTGCTCCTTCTTCCATAGGATGTGACGGATTGAGGCGACCATACACCTAAGACTCGTCAGGTACGTTTCGATTGGGGTGGATTGGCCCAAGACTCTTCGAGAAGGCTTATTATTTCCCATGAACTTTTAGGATGAGGCCCAGGTGTGTGCGGGTGGGATATGTGGTTGTGAGGCCAAGGTGTGTGTGCGTAGGATACGTGGTGGTGAGGCCCTGGTGTTTTCGGGCGGGATACATGGTGGTGAGGCCGAGGTGTGTGCGGGCGGGATACATGGTTGTGAGTCCCAAGTGTGTGCGGGCGGGATACATTGTTGTGAGGCCCAGGTGTGTGCCGGCGGGATACATGGTTTTGAGGCCCAGGTCTGTGCGGGCAGGATACATGGTTGTGAGGCCTAGGTGTGTGCGGGTGGGGAGATTGTGGAAGCATCAGGACGTTCACCATTAGGAAGAGCAGCTAAGAAAAGGGGAATGGTGCAGGCTACCCTATACTCTTGTTCTTATATACTACTACCTTTGGTGATTGTGTTTTTTGTGAGTGTGTCTAGTGAGGTTGGGTGGTTGTAATTCCTTGCTAGGTTTCTTCTGTTGTTCTCACTGGACATTAGGATGTATCCCCACTTGTGCATGAGAGCATTGGGTTTCCTTACTGAGTATACTTGTATGCTCACCCTACGTTTACTTTCAGGTTTCCAGGAGGACTACCAGGGCCGTGCGGGACCGTACTATTCGGACAGTTGGAGTTGTTGAAGTTATTGTACTATTGTTTTCTTTTTGTATTGTACATTTGATTTTTCTTGTACTTGTACCTTGTTATAAAATTGTTTAAACATGCATGTGGGATTGGTTTGGGTTTCTTTCTATACACTTGTTATTTTTCCTTTTTGGTGGTTGACTTGTCCTATTTCCTGATCGTTAAATTATAAAAGGGTAATTCCTCCCATATTTATGAAAACGCATACCCTTGCTGCTAGTCTCCAACCCAGGGCCTACTGGAGGTGGGACTCGGGGGTCATTATCTCCCTTTAACTATTGCAAGCTCATGAGGGGAAACTTTTGTGGGAGGGGGTCGTGATAATTTTTTATCTGAACAAAGTTAATTTATTTTCCCGATACTATATTCATTTCATGTTCATTGATTGGATGTTCTGAAATTAATAAATTCATTGGGATTAATCCTATATTATGATTTCCAAATTAAAATTGATAAGGATACCAATGATGAAAGGGAATTCCATTTTTCTCCAATTATTTTTTATGTTGATCTATACTCACATCTCATTGATACGATTATTATAACTATTATTTATTTTATGATTCATATCTTTATTCAAATATAATGGTCACATGATTTTTGTTATAATTGAACTCTTATTAAACAAATAAATTAGTTGTTCCAATATAATTTGAATATTTAAAATTTTAATATAAACAGAAACAAGATTGGGAATTATATTTGTTCCCCTTATATAAGGCATTCAGAATACATCTAGATCTGTTTTTTAATTTGAAAATAGGACATATAATTCTATTTCCAATGATTCTGAATTTACAATGATTACTTGAAATGGGAATAATAAAAATGTATTTACATAGGGTTTTTTGAATTTGGTTCATGGATATGTGAGTAATCATCATGATGATAAGGGAACATGATAAAAGGTACATGTTTAGATTGATATTGGGAAATCTTGGAGGTTTTTTAATGATTTATTTGTGTTTTTATGACTAATTATTATTTCTATTTTTTTATAAAAATAAAATAACTTTATTGGAGAAAAATATGATAATTATTTTTAATTATTATAATTCTCTCTCCATGGGATAACCCTCATCATGGATGTCCCATTAGAAAAACAGTATTAGTTTAGTGGAAAATATATTTCCATTTTTACAGTGTGGAATACCTTATAAACTCAAGGTTATTGATTATTCTTGTAGATTATTGAATTATTAGTGAGATTACTGGTCTTCCTCATCTCTCAAAATTAGTTATATTCTTTAGATATCTTCATCTAATGATATTATTTCTTTAGTTGGTGCTATATTGGTTACAAAAAAACTTCCACTTTAACATCCAATGATGTTAAACCCATATTAGATATTATTGATTCAATGAATACATGAATTTATGTGATTATTTCGTGAATGGTGGATTTTTTTATTCTTATAATTTGAATTAATATAGGTCTTATAGTTTTTTAATTATACCATATTAGGATAATTGATATATTATGATTCCAATGCTGAATGGTTCCTCTGATCGTGATAATTGTCAGCGATGTTTTGGATGTTTTCACATCTATCTAAAAAGAAATATATTGTTATTCAATTCATATGAATTGGGTCGATGGTTTTTTATGTGGATGTTGCTAGATCACAATTTGTTGATTATTTGGGAAACACCTTGAATACTTCATTCATTATTATATACCAAAGTGTTCCATCTCTTATGGGAGAAGGATTTGATGATTGGGGTGGTTCTTCTAACCATGTCACATATTAGCCAATATTTTTTTAGGTAGAAGGAAAAAAATCATATGTTGGATCATAGGAAATGACAGTTACATATCATTAATCTTCGTTAGATTACAGTGAAGTGGATTCTTCCAAAAAATAAGACATAGTTACTTATAATGAATTGGGTGCGAATGAGGACCCAAATATTTGTTAACCTAGACATTATTTTGAAAAATTTATTATTAATTATGATATATTTGGAAGGGTAATAAATCTTTAATATGATGAGGAATGGGATAAAAACCCTTATATCCCACCTGAATATTTTTTGTCGGATAGGTTGACATGGGAAGACAATGATTCTCCCAAAAAGTTGTTTGAATCACAAGTTGAGTGTGGGTTTTCAAAAAATTAGAATGTGGTAGATTTAGATATAATTATGACCTCATCCACTTGGAGAATATATCATCCGATATTTAAGTCAATTTGTAGTCTAGATCAGTGATAGAGATTCATTATTTATCATTGTAATATATTTTTAATATGATATAGGAAAAAATTGGTAATTCTAATAAGGGAATAAATACAATATTTCTGGATGAGGATGAGAATCATTGCAGATAAATGATCTGATAAACCCTTATGCTAATAAATGATATAATAATTGAATTATATATCCACATAGTATTATTGGCATAAGGAACATGAGTAAAAGGAATATTTTTTCTGAGTTATAAAATCAAGGATAACATATAGAGAGTTTTCTCAATCTCATATTTTTTATAATTGATATATTAAGACTACTGTATTTGATGGGTTTACATGTGACATCCTTTGACATTAATGTTATATATCGCACCTAATCATTTTTAATATAAGGATCATTGTATTTATTTCTTAAGCTAATCATTTTTATTATTTTAGATTAACAAATTTAAATTACTAATAATTATTGATTATTTATATATAATTTATTAATTACTAATAAATAATTACTAATTATTAATTGATAAATAATTGTTATTCATTATTTATTTTTTAAATTATATTTAATTATCAATAAATATTGATTAATTATTAATTTATAATACATTAATAATTAATAATTAATAATTTAATTTAATGAATTTTTAAATTAATTAATTTGTAATATGTAATTATTACAAATTTACAATGTATATAAAAAGAATTTTTTTGGGGTTGTGGGTGAGAATAAGACATACTATCCCATAATATTTTTTGTTAAATACTTTGAGTAGATGAATTAAGGCCAATAATAGATTTTGTGGAATATGAAAGTGGTTGATTGTTCCAAATAAATTTCGATATTTTTTTAAAACAATCAACGTAAAAATGGACTTTTAATTCATTTTATTTAATAATACATAGAAATAACACATTCATTTTTTATTTTAATTAAATGTTTATCAAGGTAAAAACCACAATCCCATTGACAATCCATCATACCATTGATTTTAACATGTTGTGCCCTTATTTTTAAAGACTCACATAAGTGTTGAGAAAAAGTGGTCCAGTTTATGGAACTGACATACCGAAATGATATGATCCGAGGGATAACACATATTTAATTATTGTTATATTAGTAATGAGGCTCACTAACACTCTAATGTCTTACACATGAAGGTTTTTAGATTCACTAATTGGGTCATTTTTCATCCACACATATTCAAGATAAAATATATAAGGCCCTAATATGTAAAATTACCGAGTCTCATGGATCAATAATTGGATTTCAAGTATTTATATATCTATATAGTGAGGGGTGATGGTGAAATCATATTTCTATAGTGTTTTGGTTCTCTCTATTAATTCATGCATCTATTATAAATTTATTTCTTGGTTCCTTCGATTTCGAACAATGGAAAATGTTGATAAGGAATTTGTTTACTAAGTAGTATATTAGTGAAATTGAAATTTGATTAGAAGAAGGGGATTTTAGGATTTACATCAAGCTCAATGACTAATAAGTATATGGAGGGGGTCAATTACCCTAGCCTCGCATAAATAATTTCTAGTTATTACCAAATAAAATTCAATTGAATCAGGGTTACAATTATTTTCTACTGAATCTCATAACTTGATGGGTTTTTTTAAACTTTAATTAATAATTAATAAATATGTTAAAACAAATATTTTAATTGTATATATTATATATATTTTTATTAAACAATATATCATGATTAAATGATTTTTTACTAGAGAAACCAATGGTATTTGTTGTCGAATCTACTTTTTTTCTTATGATTTCTTCATTCCATTAAATTATGGAATTCTAGAAAAAAATTGTTAGTGGAACTGTAAAATCCTATATTATAAATTAAATACAAAATTATAAATTTTATATATTAAAATTTTCAACATATTGTTGACATCAATGAATTAATTCTAATTAGAATACATATATATATATGTTTCACATTGAATTCCATTCTATTAATAAAATATTGCTTTATTATTGGTTTAATGTTTTCTCCTACTCATATATCTCAATAAATATATATTTTAATGGGTTTTTTTCAAAAAAAGAATGTATTTGTGGGGTTCCTATTCACAATATCTTAACCTAAAAAAATAACCAGTTCAAAAATAAAATTTGTTTGCACATAATTTTTTCTCCATTTATGGGAAGAAATGTATCCATTTAAATTATTTTATATCATTGAATATTCTTATCATATTAGATTAATTTTATAAATAGTATTTATTGCAAACATAGTTTAAGGTCATTTTCTTTATAAAAATAAATTGGTGGATTACATGAAAAAAAAATTAGAAAAGTTTCAATTAGGGGGGATTGTTAATAATTCATTATAACATTACAAGATTTATTATTAATAAGAAAATAGTTTCATTTAAATATTTGAACCCTAATTATACTAAAAATGACCCCATTTTCCTAATTTACATGTAATGAAATTTTTTCTTGATTCAACTAAAAATATCCCCATATAAGTATTTCTTATTCTCTTTCAATATACATGACACACTATGAATGTTCCTGTATTATTATTTCTCAAAAAATATAATAGATTATATAGTGAATCAATATTGTGTTTTAATATATTTCTTGTAGTTAAATGAGATTGGATGCCCAAGTATAATCTAAAATTACTACTATTTTTAACTAATTTTCTATCTCAATGTCAAATGGTCTCGATTCACATCATGGATTTAAATATAAAACTTACAAAAAAATGAAAATAAAAAAAAAACTAAATATTTTTCTCCCATAAATGTTTTTATCAGGTCCATATCGTGGATAAAAATTATTTTATAAAATATATGAAGAAGCTTAAAATAATTTAAATTCATTAAATAATTAACAAGTGCTTTCAAATTCTCTTTATGACTATAAAAGACATTTTTTTGGAAGTCATTTCTTGCTCTAAAATATAAAATGGAAGAGATCAATGTAAATATTTCCCCTTTATTTACAATTTTATTTGTTTAATGTAGTAATTATTTACTATAATGGTGGTTATATATATATAAATATTCTAATCGAAAATATTTATTTAAACCTCTATACCATATATGGTCATCTGTTAATATAATCAATGTATTTCAATTTTAAAAAAAACATGCCTATAGATTTTTCAAAATATGAGTTAATGGAAGTGGAAAAAATATATCTTATTAATTAAACATATTAGTGATTTTTTAATATCCAAAATGCTACAATATATTTCGTATGACTATTTAGGAATGTGACCCAAAGATATCCCCAAAACAATGAATTTAACTAGAATTTTATTGGGAGGTGTATATTTGAATCAATGTTTTAATATTGAGTATCAAATAAATAAGATAATGTATGAACAACATTTCTTAATTTTTATTTTTAATATATTCATGATTTCATGTTCTATATTAATTTTTATGATGATGTATAATATTTTTAATGATCATTCCCTTTTGATATAAAGTGTTCCATGTAATTCCCATGATAGTCCTTATAGATAAAACTCATTATTTTATTGTTTTAATTTTTTTCATAGATAATAAACAAGTCATATGTAAAAAATAATTGATTTTAATTAAATAATATCTTATAATATAGATATTATTGTTATCTTGAAAGATAATTAGCATAATATTGTTTAGTAATGTTAACATGAATTATTTTATAAAAAATTAGTCAATTAATAAAATTTTGTTTTACAACTCACCATGTTGATTGTGTATAATTAAAACCAATAGTAAAAATTTTATCCATTTTATAGGTGAGATTCGTCATTATTTGGAGTTTGTGCTAGATTGTGAATGAATAATTAGGTTTTAGGTAAGGAAATTAATAAACATAGAGTAATAATTTTTTTTACTCTTATTAACCATGTTTTTTAGATGAGTATTATTTTCAATCATGCAATTAAATATTTCATTGATAAACCAAACCCCTATATTCTAGTTTTCCAAACTCAATCCACATTAGTGTGGGAAAATGATTAAATATATTAACATAAATTGTTACTTTTATTTTTTCAAATCATGGAAGTAATCTATGTGAATAAAAATGACATTTTAATATAATTAATCAACGGAGATAACAGAAGGTCCCTATTAAAATTAATTATATAATTAGTTTCTTTATACTTCATGCCTCATTTTTTAGAATAATTATTTCTCTATGGGTAATTGGATAGTACCCAATGTGTGGAGGGGATGAAAGCAATAATATAGTTATATTCCTACTTGAGACATGTTATTTAATCACTAATTGAAATTTTAAATTTCATCTAATTTTTTTATAATTGCATTATTATTCAATATGGAACCTTATATATATGTTATACATACAATATTAATTTGAAAATATAGAATGATGAATGAACACATAATGAAAATATAATTTCATATTCAGTGATAATGCTTTACATTATAAAATAATTGAATTAAATTTTTATGCAGAGGGTCTAATATTTTTTAGAGACTATTATAGTTTATTGAAACCAATATTATGTTGTAATTTTAATTCCCCATGAAAAAAATTATGTATATTAATTTTGTTAAGGTACAAAAAAATATATTTTCAAAATAGTTTACACAATTTCAATAATATCTAATATTATATTGTTATATAATTTTAAATTAAATATATAATTTTTTGGGAATAAGTTGTTGTTTTTTATTTATATATTGCACATACGTGGCGAATGGATTAAAAAATATATCATCTATATCATTCATTAAATTAACATAATATGTTTTTTAAGTGGATCTGGAATAATCCTGGAAAAGAACCAATGTCTGTAGGATACACTAGAATTTGTAATAGAATTACAATGGGTGTAAAAACTATCTCTATAGTTAATGGGGTTTTGGAATATTTTTATTTAGAAAATGGACCTAAAAAACACAATACCCAATCAAATGAAAGTTGAAATGGTAAATATAAAAAATTGATACCTTATATCCATGGATAATGCTTTTCACTATGAGTGTGATATTGTTCCCAAACAGTCTAAAATTATTTTCACGCATCAAATGGTTTCAAACAGCTATTGTAATCAATAATAAATTTTTAAGAACACCATCTCCTTCATAAATAAATAATCAATTACTTTTCAAAATCAATGATTGCCATTATAGTAGAGAAATAATTGAAATTAAGGTATGTTAACCCTCATTATGTTGATCTAATGAGGCATTATTTTATCAAGGGGCAACCAAACATCCATCACATGTAAAAAAATTTCTCTTTCTCTTGTAGTGGGGTGGAGAGATGTCAAATTAGTTCATATAATGATTTAATCTAGATTATGGTCAATAGTATCATTAAATATTTTATTATTGTTTTTTATATATATGTTTCACTTAGATTTTTGGGCTTCGTTTTTGCATTAGGGTCATGATTCACTCCAAAATTTCCCAATCGTACTCCAAGACATGTATTTACTTTCCCTCTACCATGTTCAAATGGGGTATTCCTTTTTTTAAAATAAAAAATATAACTACCCTCAACATGTTTTAATATTTTACTCATATTTTCATTATAATTCTTTATAATGATACATTTTATAATAATTTCTTATGGGTTAAGTTTTCATCAAAATGATTTGTTAGTTCTAAATTTTGATGATATAGTAAAAAGAACATGAAATTAATCATGAATATATCTTATATGGATGAATTATACAACATGGGTAACAAAAAATATATAGTTTCTCCAATGTATGGGACTCATAGCTGTGGTTTTTAAAATAGTCACATTAGTAGGAAAACAACATGTTATATATGTCAAATTGAGGATCTTATCTAAAAATGATTATATTAGTGTTTACACATGATATTATTATTAATCAATGTCATGAGATTCATATGCTGATATATAATTGTAATAAATGATGATGATTATCCAATAAAAAGATGGGCATGTTGGTTTTTTCATGATGGATATGAAAATAATGAATCATACATTAAATATTTTCAATTTAAAATTTAATTTAAGATGATGTCAAAATACATTTCATTCGAATAAAACAACCTGATTAATTTGATGACTATAACAGTTTAAAATTAAAATACTAATTTTAATAAATTCTATACATATTTTTTATATATTTTATTATAATTTTTATTTCATTTTGTTCCCCAGAAATTGAGTACACTGTATCAAACACAAATATTTATAGAGTGGTTTTTTCCACTATATAATATTGTGAGTTCAGATTGCTAGAAACCCCCTTCTCCCTGCTCTCTCATAAATTTGATCATTCTACTAATGGGTTCATGATGTCATGAATATAAAATTCACATATATTTTGGAATAATTTGATTAATAATGAGGATTATTCATAATTATAAGGGCATGATGGGGATTTTATTCATGTTCTCAATAACTTACTATCATTGATATATAGAAGTCCTTATGATAGGATTTGGTTTCCCATTTGTGTTCTTAAGATATTTGATAAAAAATTTCAAATAGGATTTTCAGTAGGATACCATTTACCTAATGTTTTTGTGAATAATTATATAAAACATATGTGTTTTCATGGATACTCAACGTTTGGTTGTAAGAGAAATAAATACAAAGAAATTTGATTTGGGTACCCTTTTTAACATTTTTCTTTTTATTGCATTATGATATTTGAAAATTATATATGTAGATAATCCCATAATGAAGATGGATATGTATAGTTGAGATACATAATGGAATATTGGATCTTTTATTTCTTCAATATTGTGTTAGTACAATCATTTCAAAAGTCCATGACATGCCTTAGAGATGAACCTACTAGGTATATATTTAATGATAACCCCAAATATACAAAAAACATATTTATAGTTTCTAAGTGAACTTTAGGCACTGTGATTGACAATTATAGAATGGATATTATAGTTTTCACCAATTCATTCCCTTAGATTTTCATTTGTTTATTTATTTGCTGACTATTTGTTTTTTACATTGCACATTAATTATTATTACGAATAAGTTTACTTTTTGTTATTTTAGTGGAGTTTCATCTTGATTGGTCTCCATTCTTCAGATTATACATTATCAATTGAGGTAATTAATTACATGTATAAAGAGTATTATACCCCAAGTTATAGTTTCCATTATACGGATATCTAAAGGTGTAAATTGAGGTTCATTATATTTCTTTTTTATTTAATGGAAATGGGGATGAAAATTTGATGGGATTCCTTATGACTATAAAAAAATTAATACATATTATGTTATTATTTATTACTTAAATTTTCAAATAATATATTCCTAGAATACCGTTACACTGAATAACTTTGGGCAACTAAATTAAATTTACAATAACATGAAATAGGGATATAATGAAATTATTTAAAACACTATTACATAACCTCATATTTATTTTGAATTCTAATACTATATGAGATATCTTATAGATACATATAAATATGGGGTGATTATATTACACCCTGATAAGTTATAGAATCCTTTTTTAATAATATTAATTCTATAGCATTCATTACATGAAACACCTAGTTTTGATGAACTGAGAAAAAATAATTAATATTATTATTAAACACAACCATTAGTTCATAATATATAAATGAAGAGACATTAATCATAATAACTATATAGAAAATAATACTTATAATTTTTTATATAAAATAACTGTTGAAAAATTTAATTTTAGTAATATCTGTATATGTTTCTAAAATTCTAATTTGTAATATAATTCTATTTCTATTTTTGAAAAATGATAAAACTAGTTTTCAAAACCTTTTGAATTTTTTTTATAAAATAACCATGCTTGTTAAAATTTGAATATGGCTAATTTTTTTTGGATTTCTCTAAATATATTATTTAATCGATAAATATTGAAAATAATTTTTTTAAAAGAAAATTTATATTAATTTAAAAAAATTATTTTTGTAATATATTCATAGACTTTTTTAGAAAGATAAATTACCATGAATATATATTAAGTAATCAAATTTATCTAATTGTAATAATTTTCATAGATAATTTTGATATTAATATATTTTAAACCTTTTGAACATTTTTTCATTGGAAAACTCTTTATCACAATGTTGAGGAATTTAATTTTCAGCTTACATTATAAAATTACTTAAATGAAAAATATAAAAAATAATTCCTTTTTTTAACTAGAATAATTTAAATTTTATAATATTTTAAACTATATTTTTCATCAAGTTGAATACTAAATATAATAAAAATTTATTATCTCATTGAATATTAAATGTGTTTAAATAGAGTAAACTAAAAATATTAGGTGCTAAAAAGTCCAATAAACTTATAAAAAATAAATTTTAAGAAGAGTTTTCAATATTATAACCTCTTAGGTTTCACGATGACTCATTTTGGAGAATGTTTTAAATGGAAGATGATGGTTCTTTTTTTTATTTTAAAAATTACCTAAATTTCATCACTACAACATCTATAATGTCTTCCCCTCTTCTCTGCTATTCATACATCCAAAAACAGTGGTTTCAGAAAATACCTCAGAAAATATAATATTTATATACCATAAAACATATTAGAGTCTATTTTGAGACCAAAATAATAAGCTAGTATGAAATTATGTTATACTAGAATAGGTTTTTTGAAGAAGAGGTACCATTTTAAACTATGCATTATTATTATAATTATTCAGGTATAACCTTAAATTTTTTTAAAAAACTGATGATATTATAAAAATATTATCTTCTATATAATAATAATACTTTAATTTATTATGAAAAATTATATCTCCCACTTCTTCCATCGATTGTGAAATGAAACTGTCGATCATGTGTATGGATGACTGTCAGCTAGGAACTTATGTTATATATTTTTCAATTCAAACTTACCACCTTCCCAAGTAATGTGATTCAATTTTTTAATTACATTTCATTGAAGGAAATTTGTGTAAACTGAATTAATATTTTTGATAAATATTAACTAAATATTATTGGGTAATTATAATATATTATTTACAAATTTTTCATTTCATTCATTGATAAATTATAAGTAGTGATATTTCGTACATACGACATACTATATTCGTGAACGGTAAATTTCATTTTCTTCCACTAAATTTTAATAAATTAAAATATATATAAATGATGATTATAAATGATATTTATATTATTTTTAAAATTATGTAGAAAATATAACCATAATAAAATAATTTTATTAATAATAAAAAATAAAAAATAAATGAAAATAATCTGGAAGTGCTGAAAAAATATATAAACATTGAAATGATATTAAAATGTAATAAATGTTCATATATAAATCATACTTGGTAGGATATATATAATTATTGTTATAAAATATATTTTTAATACTCTTATATTTATTTTTTAGTAGTTAGGAATGTTTATGAATGTACTCAAGAATAATGGTAAGGATTTTTCATCACAATTTTTTTTGTTTCGGGAGATACATTACAATATGCACCAATTTTGTTTTATGATGAATTTATACAACCCTATTGACTATTAATATAAATAATTCATCTATTATTTTTATATTTCTAGAATTTATTAATATTATTCATTTATATGAATTATAATTCAATGTTACCAAATTTGGAAGTGTTTAATGATACAATCTCACCATGTTTTAGCAGAGTTTAAGATTATGATTTTAATGACAAGATATTTTTCCCTATATCTCTTGAAAATAAATAATTTCATCATCATTTTAATATTTCTTCATAATAATTTTCCATTAATTTTACTCCTTTTATATAATCCTGATTATAACATATTGTTTTTAGTTGAAAATTACATTATATACATCATTGGTAACAACCTTTTTTCATCCATATCAACATTTTATAAAGTTGAATTAAAAAATTTATCAATCATAATCTTGGATTTCATAAAGTCATTTTAAAAATATATTAATTTATTTAAATAAAATTAAAAATAAATATTCATGTCCTTATAAAAATAACCCCCATTTGGATTTTACATAAAATGAAAATTGAATCAATGTTTTAACATGTACATCCTAAGTGGAATATCCCACCAAAAACCCAATTTTAAGCATTCATTCATATGATTCATAGGTTCTTATTATTGAGAATATTATTTATTTTGTTTTTGATCTTTTAGTAATTAAAAGATGATATTCAAAAGGAAAAGGTAATTTTCCCTAGGAAATATTCTAAATTATCATTATATATTCTATTATACTGTTCTATGTATATTTTACATGAATAGCATTTGAAAAATGATTTTTCTATCAGAAATGCATTTTCAATTTGAAATTATATTTTCCTGAATGAAAATTCTATGTGGTCATTAAAAATAATTTTTCACATAAGATATCAACCTTTGTTGTTTCTTCTATTTTATATGGTATATGACATATAGATATAATTCATATTATATCTATAAAGGGGTTATTTTTATTATGATTTTTTATGAAAAACAATTATTATACATGAATTACTCAAAAGTGAAATATTCCTTGAAAACATTTTATTTTCATGGGTTCTGCTATATTGAATTATTTTTGAAACAAATATGATTTCATGGGTTTTGATATAGTGAATTTTCTGTGATCTTTTGTCATTATTTTGACTTATATATTCAAATAATTATTTGGATAATGATTTATGTTCTAAGAGATTAGTTTGAAAACAAGATGTTATCCCAATCCTAAAAAGAGGATATTCTAGATGTTATCCAAATCTCAAAAAGGTTCATTTGTGGTTATCACAATACTGTAATGTTAATAATGTCAAAGTTCGATCCCTTAATAGATGTGTTTTCTGATTATATGTTTTCCAGATCACTAATATCTATGAAAATGTTATCTTCTCATTGATTCTGTTCAGCGAGTCCTTTATTAATCATGTCTTACTAACTGCCATGACTTATTCCATGACCCGGTTTTATGATCATTTATATTAATGGTGTGGTTTCCTCAATGTAATTCACATGTTCTCATACCCTTATACTCTTATTATGATGATATATTTCTTTTTTAATCGTAAAAAGAATCTATTTTATCCTTTACCAATTTTTTATTTCCTTATGATATGAAGGATTGTGTTATATGTGATATGTATAAAAATAGAGATACATATTATGTACATAGTGGGAAATGATGTAGTTCACATATGAAACATTATATTATGTATAAATTTTATGATAGGGAGTAATCCTAGACTATTTTATAATTTATCGTTGTGATATGACATGAATATTTATCTCATAAGAAATAATATTTTGTTATGATAACATTACTTAATTATGGTGGTATTAATGAAATTGTTATTTTTCCATTGGAATCTAGGATGTGAAAACATTTTTTAGTTCTTTAGGGATACTTTTTTGGATTTGACTAGGGATATATATATATATATATATAACTGGATAAGTAAAAGGATTACTCAAACAATAGAAAAATATTATGTTATTTTGTTAAAAGGAGATCTTAGTGGATTCCAATATATTAAAACCCTATCAATATAATTTATGGTTATGTGGATATAGTGAATTATAACTATCCATAATAACTCCTAAAATGGTGAATTTATCTAGGCTTGTTCATCACCTAGTTCATAATAATGGGCCACACTACTCTCATAGTTTGAAAATACCATTAGATATGTTTTCTAAATTAATAAAAAGTTTTTTAACCATCCCAAATTATTTGAGTAATGACTAAGAGTGACCTCGGTTAAACATATGTTATCATAGTTTGAAAAGAATTTGTAATGATTTAGGCATCCAATACAGGATTTTTTTGATTAATTTTTTGTACACTGATTTTAATTGATTACACTATGATTTCATGTTTTATTCAACATATGTATCACATAAAAGAAGTGTTAACCCCATAAAAAACAATATATTAGTTGATTTCGCCCTGATAATTAAACATTTATCCATGATGAAATGAAAAATCATGTTTATATTCTCTCACTATTTTCCCTATACATGATTCATTTTAATTTTAAAAGATTTTATAGGATAGATTAATGTTCTATTGAGTCCTTAAATAGTTACCATACCCCCTAATTTAGTTGTTTATATAATCAACTATTCTACAAGAAATCATTCAAATATAGTTTTATAGATATTTTCCATTATCTAGTTTTTGAAGCAAAAAAATGATATTTTTTGAATGAATTGTTTTTATGGAAAAGAGGATAAATGGTAGAATCATATCAATAATTCCATAAAATAATGATGATAATGACTCCTTTGATTGGGATCAGTTTAAGATATTATTTCTCAATATTTACGTTCCATGTATTCCTCACATTAAAATAGATAGGTAATTTAATGGGTTTATGAAGAAGGATGATGAATTTATTATTACAGTTGAGGGTAATTTTATAAGAATTGTGTGGAATTCTTCTAACATTGTCATATAATTGTAAAGTAAGGATGATAATTTATATAGTGACATAAAAAATTATATAAAGGGAATCATTTGTAAGATAATTTTTTAACTACGACGAAATCCTTAATTGTGTGATAAAGGGAGAAATAGAGAGTGGGTAACCCATAATTATCATGGTTTGGATAAGAAAATAATGATGGAATTAAAATGAAACTCTATAATCCATAGAGAAATGTACATGAAATTTCATTCACACTCTATATGTGGAAGGAAAAACCAAGGAAATTCTCTAATGGGGACTACAAAAATTATACTATGGAATGAAATGTCATTGGGTAGTTTATTTCCAAAATTATGGGAATATGATATCCAATTATATAAATAAAGTTATTGATTCATAAAATTCACTTCCCACACTACTATTTTTCATATGTAAAGAATTTATTCATTATTATAAAAAGTTACCAAATTAATGTTATGTTGTCATTTATTTAGTTTGATAACCTTTTAAGCTGAAGGAAAAATAAAAATCTCATGGGATATCTTTTTAAAATGAGTCATAAGATAATGATGTGTTGGAAGGTAAACATTTCATCTACTCAAAAAGTATGAATTACATATTTCCCTTTGGACCCACCAACTCTTTTATATCAAAAGATTTTTACTAGGGTATAAAATGACCACCTAAATTATTATATGTTGAATCATCACAAAATCCCCCAAAATGGTAAGATAATAAACTCATATGTATTTCAATTCTCTCATGTTGATGTGTGTGTGGGAATTGCCTTCTAAAAAATATTTTTATTCATTCTATGGTGGAATTTGAATTTATATATTCAATGTATATATATATTATATTAAATATATCACTTTACAAATTGATGAAGTGAATTCGCATTTCAAATTCAAAACCAATTGATGATATTCTATCTGTGTGATGATAAATATGAATATATGATCCAAATTAGTCAAATAGTAAGGGACTTGATTCTAGTGTAAATTGTGTGTTTATCTTATATGTTTTTGAAGAAATTAAATTTTTTTCTTATATACTTATTGGAAGGGTGTTTTATGGTGTCTTCATGGAATATTTTTCCATTCTTGCACCTATATTTGATATTGAGGTTTCAATAGAACTCATATGTGGTGTTATGCCAATTTCGAAGTCTTATATAGAATGTTGCGACATGAGTTGAATGAAATAAAAAAAACTCCTATAGAATCATGTTAAGTGATTCATTCAAAAAAATAATGTTCCATTTGGTGAAACTATTGATTTTGTTAAAAAAATATTGATCAATGTGCATATTCATTGTTCATCAGGAGCTCAACAAGTTCAATGTCAAAAAAAAAGTTTCAAACACCCAACATTTTTTATTTGTTTTAACAACTAATACAAGATCAACACTTTTCCATGATTGGACAACATTCTGGATCTCATTATCTAAGGGTTAATAATGATGATATACCTAAAAATAAATTCCATTCAGGGTAAAGACACTATGAATATATTTGAATTCCATTTCATCTTACTTATTCCAATACTATCATAAAATATATAATGAATTTATTTTTAAGAGTTTACCATGATGATTTTTTTGTAGTATATATTGGTGATGTTATTATAAATTTAAATATAATGGAACAGAGAGAACATAACTTGATAATTTTTCTAATTAGAATAGGAAAGGATAAATAAATTGAAAATTTTACCATGTTTAAATTATTGATAAAAAATGTTTCCTTATTTGGGTCATATAATCCTATGAAAAGGTAAATCAATGGACCCATCAAAGATGAATGTTATTGACTGTAACCCCATACAAAAAAATAATAGTAAAAAAATTATTTTTATGGTTTGATATTTTAGATATTTTGTGGAAAATATCTCAGGAATTTCTAATAAATTCATCAATGATAAAATATATGGGAGCCACATTCATTTAGATTAATGAATGTGTGGAAAATATGAATGAACTAAATTAGAGTATATTAAATGAACTATTTATTACAATACCATATAGTATATGTGTTTTTAATCAATATTTATGGATCAAATAAGGGATTGATATGTGCTCATGTGAAAATTGACATTCTTATACCTTATACACCATCATAATTGTTGTTTTTTGAGAAAAAATTACTATCTCATGATTTATAGTTAGATAAGTTGAATTTTCCACTAAATATATAGAAGAATTATCTATACATGTAAAATATTGATATATATACTAATGGAAATTTTTTATGGTACACATTGACATAAATGTAACTGAACATGTGCATGAGAAGGTGGTTATAACTAACTAAATATTTTCACTACTTAATACATTACCACCCTAGGAAAGAAAAAAAAGGAGGTTTCGGTTTTGAGTTAAAATGATAATGATGGATTAACCATTATGAGGGTAACATAAGAAAAAATATATATCGAATTGGAATTGATGGATCTAGAACTCTATAAGGAAGGGGATAAATATTGTCACATGACATTGAGTGATCAAACTTCAAAGTGATTATTAAATAGTCACATAAGAATGTTATAGAAATAGAGATGAAGGTGAAAAATTTTATGGACATTCACATTGATTATTTAATGATAATTTCATTGAACCATGTCTCCCTTCTATCAATTTGATCATTGAATTGGGGGTTGTTAAAGGAAGCTCATAGTTCATCATTCTATATTCTCCTTTAATGTACATGGATGTATAATGATTTCAAACTATAATTATGGTGGGTTGGGATAAAGAATTAAATAAGAGAGTTTTTATTTTTGGTAATTTATATGTCATATTTTTAATGGTGAGTTAGAAAATACTAAGGTGATATTCACACCATTACCCAGACCAGAATTATAATTGGAGAACATCACTTAGAATTTTGAAATTTTACCCCCTAATTATCTAACGAGATTAATGTTATATTGAAAATAATTGATTAGCTAAATAATCCTACACATTTCATCACAATAATTGAAGAATTATATCATAAAAAAATTTATGTTGTATACTTTTATACACTTATAATTATTTTTTTAATTTATCATTCCATTGTATCTGATCGTGATTCAAGTTTTACCCCAATGTTTTAGTGAATTGCTCAGAAGGCTCTTGATATAGATATGACATTAATCACTATGTATCGTCCTTGTAAATAATCTAAATATAAGAGAGTAATTGAATCATTAAATTATATTTTGAGATGTTGTTATATGGATTTCAATTATTTTTGGGAGAAACAGGTTTATCCAATTTAAATATCTTACAACAATAGATATCATAAGATAATTCAGATTGAACCTTATGAATCACTCTATGGAATGAATTGTATAACTCTAATGTGATTTGATGATTTTAGTGAATGATAATTGTTGAGACCAAAACATGATGATGAAATGATTGATAATGTCATATGAATTAATAAAAATAAAACATAAGAATGATTTTGATATAAAGTTTATTATAATTATTTCAATGTGATCTGAAATTTGAAGTTTGCGAGAAGCATTTCCTATGAATTTTTCCATGCAATAAGGTAGTGATAATCTATAATAATGAAAAAACAATACCTAGTTATATCAGTTCTTATTATATTTCTTATTATATCATAACCATATCTTATAACATGGAGAGACCATGAAACCCCTTTTAGTTTCACAAATGTTTTCTATGAATCTCACCAGAGTAAGTACAAACTAGTTACATTTGATGTATCAACCTCAGAGGTTGTACCACTGGATTTCAATCTTTTTTATGATGCACAACCAGTTGTGATTCTGAAACATATTTTGGATATTTCAATAAATCAAGTCCAATCACATGGTCAATGTTTTGTGTTGAAATCACCATCAAAAGAAAGATATGTGGGAAGATAACAATGTAATGAGGAAAATGTATAACCGGTTTTTTGTAACAAAGCAATGAAAATTTAAGGGAAAATTTATGTTGAAGGGGTATAATTTAATACCCCAATATTTATTTACTTATTTCAATTATATTTAATTTAATATATTACATTATACAAAAATAAACACCGAGTTTTAACGAACTATGGATAACAATTAATGTTATTTTTTTAAAAAAAATTTAATTAATGGGATATTAATTTTTTATCATTATAAATATTCAATTTAAAAAAAATAATTATAATTTATGTATATAATTTAAAGTTATTTATAAAAAATTATTTCTCTTTTGTTGAAGACATTATATGTTTGTGATATACTATTTTTTAAAATATTTTTATTTATTTATTTGAAAAAATAGTGAAATCAATTCTTCATACAATTATTAACTATATTTACAAAAATGAATTCTATTTTAAAATATACATGTAATTATTATCATATGGTGGTTTTTTGGCATTTCAATGAAATGAATAAGATCTTGATGATTAAGGAAATATAATGGTGTTTATGGAAATTTGAATTTCGATTAATTGATTCTATTAGGTTTATTTTGATCTAAAATGGTGTCTAATGTTAAATTAGTTAAATTATATATTATATAATCAATTTTAGTGCACTATAATTAAATTATTATTGAATTTTAATTAAAAAATATTTTTAATCATTTATGCATTTTCTCTTTGGAAGACATCATTCTTTTAATATTGGTGGGTTCAATTTTAAATTAAAATTTTAAACATAAATCAATGGATTTTGTAAAAATTAATTCTACATTTGGAATTTTAAATATTTATTTATATAATGTGGTGAAATCAATATTATTATTAAATAAAAGATATTTAAAAATAATTAATTACATTGGTCATAGTAAAAATGAGTTTGTCTAGGGAATAAATAAAATGACAAGGATATACATTAAATATAAACTTCTCCAAAACCAATTCTAAAGACATGTTTCAACATTATAACCTACCTGTCTTACGGGAGACACATTTTTTATACTTGATAAATGTGAATAATGTGTATACACATTATTATTTTAAAGATATCCAGGTGTTTCCACCCCCCAGTTTTAAAGGCCATCCCTATCCTCTCCTTCATACACTTCCAAAACCAATTGGTTTATCCAATACCCACCTAAAACACTAAATTAATTGAATTAAAACACCCTAGATTACTTGGGGTTATCCAAAATATAATATATTAATACATTAGTTTAATCATAGATTGCATGTCTGATAAAAATCTAACGATTAAAATATTGGATTTTTATTTTACTTCTTCAAAACCCATCAAATACACTTAAATTAATAAGATACAATAAAACATTATCTCCCATATTTTAATATTGTATTATATTAATGGGATAACATAAACCCAAATAAAATTAGAATATACTGTAATTTAATTCATTCATCATGTGTACGGGGGACTACTTCCTCGTGAGCCGATGTGATGTTTTATTCATTTCCCTTTTACATAGATAGTGATATGGATAGATTATATGGATATGTTATATATATTTATCATATTTGTATTTATATAATTATGATATCCCATATACCATCATAAATTACATTTTTTGTGAGATATGAAAATGTTATCCTTGGGTACGATAGACTAGAGCCTCATGAAGCATTGTTATTTGTTGTACATTACTGATTTACATGAAATGTAATTACTATAAATAAA
This sequence comes from Viscum album, assembly GCA_963277665.1. Classification (NCBI taxonomy): domain Eukaryota; kingdom Viridiplantae; phylum Streptophyta; class Magnoliopsida; order Santalales; family Viscaceae; genus Viscum; species Viscum album. Next base: position 169,152,016 of record OY728134.1, read on the forward strand.
TAAATATAATTTCTATATATGGAATAAATATTATTCTATAATGGGTGATAACTTATTTAACTTTTTCAAATTTTCTTTGTACTGAAAATGGAATCATTGTTCATGTCTATATATGGAATACCATCTCTAGGAACATTGTATTTCATTTGATATCTTTAATTTTTATGGATTACTATAAGTACTTTTACACTGAATATATATGATATTAATATCATTGTAGACATTATGGATGTGATGGATCTATAACCAAAGTGAGATTACTAAAAATTAAAAATCAAAATATACATGAAAAAATGTAGCTATTTAGAAAAACATGATTTCCAAATTGAATTTTTGATATACTGGAAAGAAAATATAACCCCAAAAGTTTTTTTGAAGAAAACATTCATTTTGATTGCATATGAGACAATAAATTCCAATATAATAAGAAAATATAACCCCCAGATAAAATATGATATATTTATTTTTAAATACATTCAGCCTCTTCAATGGCTTTGATTACTCAAAACATTGATTTTTTCTTCTAATATAAGAATCAATGACTTTCAAAAATATATTTTTTAAGATTCTAGACTGAGTTTTAATGAATAACAATATAATATTATTATTATTATCTATTATGATAGTTATCTCCTAGTCATTTGTAAACAGGGTATTAAAAGTATTACCTAACATATAGAAATAAATATTTTAGAAACAAATATTTGTCCTAAATTGATGATAAATAATAAATATTTATAATAAAAATAACGGTTTTCCTAAAAAATTTATATTCCTAAAAGATATTTTAGACTGGACTTGTGCATTTATTTAAAAAATAATTTTTAACAAAATTATAATATTTATTTTACAAAGGAATATTAGTTTTGGAAATCATAATAACAAAATTATCATCGGGTGAATCTTTTTGATATTTTGAGATATAAAATTTTTTATGAAAAGTGAGATATAATTGATTTTAATTAAAAGATTCATTTCCTCATAAATAATTTATAATTGTAAAATATATTTATAATTAGTTTCATGTTAATTTTTTTAATCATACACAGGTTAATATAAAAATGGAAATTTAAATAAATTTCATACTGAATATATATATTAAAATATTGTATGTTTCTTAATATTTTTCACATTAAAATCATGCATTATCATTACCTCTACGAGATGAATTTTATGTTAATTCCATCCCACTAAGGTCAATATAATTTTGAAAAATGATTTCCACGATAGGAGTAATAATATATTAAAGTGTATTATATGTTAAAATTATGTTTTTAAAAAATTGAATATTCAATGGAATAACATTTTATTTTCATGGTTAAGGTAAAAATTTTGGTACTATGGAATAAATTAAAATTTATAAGATTAAAATGAGTAGTAAAATTTCCTAAAACTATATATGGGAATATTTGGATGATGACAAATATAATGTTTTATATTTATAATTATTTATTATTATTTTTTATATGTGAAATGTGGAAGTAAGCAATTTTTTATAGATATAGCATGTGTATTCTATCCCCTACATATAAATGGCCACCTACTCTCCTCTCTTTTTCACAACATAAAACCACTTCATAATAGTGAATTCCTAAAAAAATAAGTTCCCAAAATCCCAATAATTATACAATATTAATTTTTATTGGTATAAATGTAACCATTCAAAAATTTACTGCGAACATAATGAGGATACAAGAATAAAATGTAATGTTCTTCAACAAATGTATTTATATTACTTCTTTGTCAGCATCCTACACATTTTATTAAAACATAATGATATAATCACATCAAAAACTCTATATATTTTTATGTTGTATAATAATTTAATTAACTGAAACCATGTCCACTTAAATTATATGGTTTTCGAAATAATTGTTCATTTGTATGATGGACTACCGCCTTACAAACTGATATCATTCATTTTCTCATTTCCACTGCTCAATGATGGGAATGATGATGGATATAATTTATATATATGATATTTATAAAATATTTATATGTTTTTATTCTATATTATATATATTTATACCTCCCATTTTATAGGATATATGATAATATCACTTGCTTATGCAATGGAATACTACCTCACAATGCGACATGCGTCGCCTTTCACAAAATCTTAACATGGAAGGTTATTGAAGAATTATAAATAAATTTATATGTTATAAATGACATAATAGGGTAATTATTGAAATATTTATCAATTTAGAATGTGAATAAAAATCATTTTATTTCAGTTGTTTTCACTCATGTGAAATTGATGACATCATTCGTGTACGAGTGTATTATAGACATTATAAATTGATGTGACACTCATTTCATCAACACAAAACAAGGATGAAATATATATTTTAATAATATAAAATATAAAATATAATTATTATTAATAAAATTTAGTACAGTTCTTACCATATTTCAATAATGATCAATGAAAAATTAAAATGTTACTCATGTTTATGTATGTCCTACTCTCTCCATGATAATAATGTACATCACTATTCATAACCATGCTACATGATTTATTCTAAAAGTAAATTTTCTTTTAAATATTATAATTAATTAATGATTTTAATTCCCGAATAAGATAATAACATGTTTAAAAGCAATATAATGGATGATAAATTGTGTTGACCCTCATGGTAGCATGGGGTAATAGATTTCATTTTGAATTCATTTCATTAAGTAAGATTGAAAGGTTATAAACCAAATATATTTCATATAGTCTATATAATTACCCTTTTACATTTCATTTCATGAAAAATTTATTCTACGATTTATTTTATCATTTAATTTTAATTAATAAATTTTTTGGTATTTTTCGTAAAAGTTACCAAGTTTTAATTAATTATATAATATAATTTATTTTAATTAGGTTATATTAACCCTCAATATACATGCTATTATAATATTGTTAGTATAATCAATAATGAATATCTATGGTCCTATTTAAACATGATTTATTTTTATTTGAAATATATGGACCTGATAAAATCAATAACTAATTCTCTCTTCAATATTATGATCTTCGTAGTGGTTAATTTAACAACATCATTTTAGTAGAGATTGTATAATATGGAATTGTAGTTGAATTGAATTATTTTATTATTTTTTAATAACCTCTTTCATTTTATTACCCTCTTTTTATTCCTGATATATACATGTAATAGTATCACACTTCTACTATGTCGTAATATAATTAATTAAGAAAATTTTTTAGAGAAATATAACACAATTTTTTGCTTCAGATAGAATAAATAGTTTTAATAAAACTATATGTTTCAAAAAGAAATTCATTTATCAAATTCATTTATTAATGGAATATTTCGAATTATTATCATTTAAAAAAAATTCAAAAAAACTATATCATTTTAAAAATAATTTTTTACATCTTAAAGAAAAAAATAATGGAATATTCTTCTCCTTTTTTGAACAATACCACATCATATAATCTTTTTAAAAAAGTGGGGATTATTTTTAAATGTTATGATGGGTATAAAAATACCCACAATTAGAATTTTTTTATGATTTTATTTCACCTTTATGAGGATATTTTTAATGAATTTTGTCAAAAATATTTTCTCAAATAAATATATTTTCAAAATAAAAAGCAATATGGAAAGGAAATTTTTCTAAATAATGTTTTTAATGACATTTTGTGGTATTTCTGTTTTTCTATTACTACAGAAAATATTATTACATTAAATGGAATATGTTGATACTATATTTATTCCACTATATGGTCCATGATTTTTTTACCTGATGATAGTATTGACATTCTATTATTTATTTGGTTTTTAGTCATTAACAAACCATAAAATATTAATGTTACTAGGACTGTTATACATTAAATTTCTCCATGAAATCCATATTATTTTTCATGGATATGATTATTTTCTATAACCATATATCAATTAAAAATAATGTTTTTATATATGAATGTTATTTGATTGAATATGGAATATTGCTAAATTTGTATCCTTTAATCCATACAAATATGTGATATTAAGGCGTCTTGATTAATAAATATTATCAATTTTTAGATTTATAAGAAATTATTTGGACATGCAGTTATAAGTGTATAATATAATTTTATATCCACACAATTCATCTACATGTTTCCAGATAAAATCTATTTAATCTAATATTAATGTTTTTTTATAGTTGAAACGTAGTTTTGAATGGTATTGGCTAAAGCGGTATCATGTGCTTGAATCCTAATGGACAATAATTAATCATTTCTTTAATTAAGATAATAGTTATTATTATCAATGATGTATTAACCATGAAATTATACAAAGATGCATTAAATTTTTATATTAATGATTAAATTTAATTTTTTTTTCTTTTATTACAATTCCAATATATATTATTCCTTATATATATATATATATATATATTTAAATGTAGTTTGTTTGTAGTTATTTATACTTCCATTTCTATTTTTCTATCAAGAGTTTTTTAAATAGATTGAGGTTTTAGATAATTACTTTTCCATATCAATTATTATCAATGATATTTTCTTACTGATATTATCTCGGGATGGACATCATTTTATTGTTTATTGATTATATAGATTATATGTTCAACTATTACCTTTAAATATTGATCATTATATTTACTCATTATTCATTTATACTACAAAACCATTATTAGGAATTTGATCTGATCATAATTTTGTTTCCATTCCCTCGAACTCCCTGATATTTATGATGACGTAAATATAATAATATTCATCTAGTATAAATGATAATATTGTAAAAATATTATGTTGTTGTTTGTGTATTCTAATGTTATGTGAGACTCATTTTTGTGTCTAGTTTACAATTACTACTTGAACAGTAAAACAATTGATATGTGATTCCTTATATCTTATTCCAATGTAATTTATTTAGACATGGGCTTCGTGTTACTATTTTCATGGTATCTATAGTTGGTATCAAGGAATTTTTAGAAAAAACATTGGGATCTAGATTAAGGATAACATATATTATTAAATAGAACACTATGATATAATTTGAAGATATGGGTAGATGAATATCTAATTATTTTGGTAAGGAATATATTTTGTTGGCCTGCATAGGAATACATAATTTTCTGGATACTAAATATTGTTGTGGTTCATTTAAATATGTACCAAGGGGTAATTACACTAAAACAAGTTCATTGGAAATGACTTTAACAGTACATGGTAGAAGAAAATTTTCCATAACAACATTTCATGATACTCATCGGGATATTTTTGTATAATTTAAATATTCATTATAAACCATTATAAAGGAATGAAATATATAATGCGAATAAATTTCTTCGGTTAAAACCTATAAAAAGGAAGGGAATAGGTAAAAATAAAATATATTATGTATGTATGAAATGGGATTCAAATGAAAAATTAGAAGTATTTTTTACAATGGAATATTGGTGATGAGTATAATGAAAAATATATGTATTATGTTATAATTATATATGAAATAATTAACATAAGAGTTTCAAATACCATAATAGGTTTGAAGTTTAATAATTATCATAGATTCAATTTCATAAACAAGCCTTTTTAATTTTATTTAGTATGTATATAATATAATTAAATACACTTTGGATAAATGTATGGAAAGTGTATTATTTAGTGAAAAAATTATATGATGAATAATGTTTTTATATTTTATATATATTATAATAAAGGTATTGAAAAACAATAGTGTAAATATGATTATTAATGATATATTAATAATATTTAAATAAATTTATAAGACTAGTTCAAATAAAATATATTGTATTGAATACCATAAGAAATAATTTATATTATCATTAATTTCTTGTAATGGAAATCTGACAGATTTTAAATATAAAATATAAATATTATGTTAATAAAATTTTATATTATGGACAACATGCATTCTAGGAGAAAACCCATCTTTCCTAGATGGTCTAAAATTCTTGAACCCATTAATGAAGGGAGATAATGGTATACCAGATAACATTGTCCAACATGGTTTCACTGTAAATATTTAAATGTTTATTGTAAAATAAATTAATGATTAAATATTAATAATCAATGAGTTGTATTAATTTTGAGGTTTTGAGATTAATTTAATAATATTATTATAATTGGAAAATATTATTAGATAGACCGAAAGTCATTTCATGGTTTTATAAATATTATGATCTGTCAAAGGGAATTTTACTTCTTTTGGTACAAAAAATCATTTTTGGATTTTAATTTCATTGATTAAGAGATGTGTTAGAAATTGGTTATAAGGACCGATCATTTCAATGATAGTATGAAAAGTTAGTTATTTAAATTTCATACATTTACCATGACAAATAAATGTTTATAATTAATCCAAGGAGATCACATGATAATTTGGGCATATTCAGAACTCAGAGCCCAAAAATGGGAAAAACGCTCAGGAATTTTTTTTTTGAAACATTATGACCTAGAAAACCTAGAAAGGTAGAAAGTTGTAGATATAGGATTACTCAATTCATCAAATTCGGCACACAATTAGTCAACCCATTCACCTAACAATGTAGATTTCCCCTTCCCAATAGACAAACGTGAATGGTTGGTTCATGCTTTAGAAATTGTGGACCTAAAATATCCTCTTACATATTTTTGGGAATGTTTACTATATTCCTCTCTTTTATGTAATAAGATATTTTTCTCATTTATGATTATTCAATAGTGTCCATAACTATTTTTCTCCCTAAATTGATTAAAAAAACAATGTCTAATCATTCAGGAAGATTCTGTATCCATTGCCCGTACATCGAAGCATAAGAAGCATTCGATCCATCTTATTATTCTCCCTTTCACTCTTAATTCCATTTTCTGTTTTCTAAAAAAATTATTGTGCTATTTTGATGTAGGATCATTTGTCAAATTTTTAGGTAATTTGACATTTTTTCAGGTCTCTTCCAACTTAATTTGAATCAATGCCTGATATTTAGTTAGGAGATGTATATATACATGAGGTAGGCTATCATGTCAATTTTCCTTTGAGTTTTGTAATTTCATAACTACACCATTGTACCACATGCCATATTTTTATAATCATCTAAATTGTATTGATTCCTTCATCTCTAGATAACCCTTGTACCTATATATATATATATATATATTCATTGATCATTTCTTTCTGGTTTAGTGGATTTACACAACTTATTTGGTCATCCATGGGGTGTGCCAAGTATAATTGGTCATTATGGAAAACTGGTAAAATTTTATATAATACATTTTAGCCATCATCATAGAATTAAGATTAATTTTCCATTGAAAAATGAGTATTACAGGTTACCCAAAAAAGCCTCTTAGGATCATAGCCCTTTAATAGTTGTAATTTCCCATTTGGGGACATCCATGATGATATTGTCATCTCTTAAATGACCCACTGAGACTTATGACATATTTTACATGTCACAATGAATTAAATAAATTTTTTATTGAGAATAGATTATATTTTATGGATTATTTATGATATTTCAATCCTGTTAATTAATTTACCATGAAACCATTCAATTAAAACTTGATATTTATAAGAGAATTTTTCATGTTTTGGTTAATTTAATGGGTTGTTTTAAATGAAAATGATATTTCATCCCTGGTTAAATTTAATAAATTAAACCAATAGGTTTGAAATGGAATATCCCAAGTGATTTTAATACCATGAATATTATTTATGATTTATTAAACGCTTTGTATGATATGAAATATTTTAAATGGAATTTATCTTGGCTAAATTAGAACTGGGAAGGTAATGCATCATGAAGTGAATTATGATTATGACTTTTCCTCATTTATTTTTATATGGTTTGGATCAAAATGTACCATCGAAGGCTATGCCTTATTCATTTTATCAATAATACTAGACCTTGGACTATGATATGATGGTAAGTGAACATTGAGAATTGTGATATCATGCTCCCTTATTTCAGGTGTTGATAATTTCATCCCAAATTAGTGAACTATATGGGTGTTGGGATTTACATGCCATATTCCAAGGTTACAATGTTTCCATGACAGATAAATTTTCATCCTTGGTGTTTTTTTAAGGCGTATCTCACTCTATTAATATATAGGCCATGTACCCTATTTCAGGATCTTATATGATTTTTAGACTACCCTTGGTCCGACCAACACTAGTATTCCAGGTATATGCACACTTACATCCACACATAATTGATTTATATATGTCGATGAAATATATATAATGATAATATATATATATATATAGATATATAATAGTGATTGTCTATACATTCTATTTGATAGTGAGCCGACATGGGTGGAGCCATCATGTGACCCTTATAAACATGAGCCACCTAGTTATTTATTACATTGTGCCATTATATATTCTGATATTCAACAACACTATTCAGTTACAACCATTGATTGTATTACACATAAACTATTTTGGTGTTGGAATACTATGATTTTATCTCACACACTACTCAATCATACATTACTACTTATGAATTTTATATGTCAATAGGTATTGATAAGGGAATCCACCCTAATTAAGGATGCTGACATGTTTACAATTATTAACATCTTAGGATCCGAGAATCAATCATAGGATAGAGAGGTTCGGAGATGTTTTTCTTTTTTGTCATTATTTATTATTATATTCAATTCTTGTATCGTAATTTTTCTATTTTCTATTATATCATTGAATGTATTTTTATATTAAACATTATCATAGAGTTTTTTGTTATATTATTATTATTTGTTTCATTACCTAATTATTCTAATACATATTTGATTATAGGATTATGGTCCCATTGTTTGTTAATTCATTCTGTTTCGGTATGATTCCATTTATTATTTTAATTTTTTATATCTAGTATTTTACTTTAATATAAGGGTATTTTTTCCCCAATGTACAACCTTTACACCCTCAATAGAAGTCAACAACATATAATATATGAAGAGGTGTTCATAAGCCATTTGACCTTCCTGCTCGGGGCATGGGTTAACTGGATCATAGGTCGGGACGTCCCAATGTTGTATTAGAGAAGTTACTTTAATGACTAAATTTTTAGAGACAATAAATGCAAGAGTGTGAATGATTGGAACATGGGAATATGTCATGAATGGGCATAATGATCCAATGTTAGAGTTAATGTCTAAATTTCTTTAATTATAATTATTTTAATTTTTTATCATATTAATGTTGATATCATTTCAACATTGGATGATGCACAAACTATTCTATTGTTATTATTATTGTTCTGATTAATGGATTATTTCATCATTGGCTCGATTATATAAGGGTAATGATAATTGTAACATGGGTCATTAATATAGAATATATGATTAATATTCCTTTAATATATTCATTCCATATGTATTTTAGCATTCATTTTCCTATCACATAATATTACTAACATGATTATATTGAATTATTCTAACACTTCATTTTTGGATTGTATCACATAATTGATACAGATAGTTCCTAACATTAACAAAAAAACATTTAATTGAATATGTTAAATATAGACACATTCAGAGTTAAATTATGGAACATTGAGCTAAGGGACATTGGTTGCAAGATTTGGAACATTTTATGGTATGGTCTAGTAGATTCCATTTTAATTACAAAGAGTTTGGTCCGTTATGTACCAGGACAAAATAGAACATGTGAGTAAAACATTATATGTGAATTTATTATTTTAAACAAGAAAAATCGGAAATTAAAATGATGATAAAATATTAACAATACATATAATATATGTCATAAATAGATACATTCACATAATACCAATCCTATTAGTGTGTAGTAGGTATCTATTATGTTCTTCTGGCATGTTGTGATCACTTTATATCATCTAGAAAAGAATTATGAAGAATGAAGAGATATGTGACTTAACAATAAAAATTCATTATAAAATATATTCATCTTAAATGATATATTATAAATTTCAGTAATCTCTTTTGAGTAGTTATTTTGGAATTATAATCTCATTCCACCACGAAATATTTTTTTTGTATGCCCTCGTTGATGTTATGACCATATTCGTAAGGTGGTTGTAATTTACAAGAGTTAGATTCCTCATATAGTTCCACCAGCTGAGAGTTTTATTTTTCCTAATATGGACATCAATTCTTAATTTTTAGAGGGTTTTAGGCATATCATGTATTCGATGCTAGGTGTGGTTTTACCTACATTGAGCATGGATGACTTGAGTTAGGATTTTCTATAGTAGTATAATGCCACCTTATCAGTGGATGATTGAAAATATTCTACAAATTCTAGGATTGAGGTTATCTATCTATAATGGGGCATTTATAAATACCTCTCCAGTAGAGGTTATATATATTGTTGTATATGATAAAGATTAATCCCAGATGTGGTGGAATGTTATAACCCAGTTATTTCATTATCCCAATATGGTTTGGGAAGATTTTCATACCAAATATTATGATTTAATCATTCCCTATACACTGAGGGGGGAATGATCTTGGAAATTCATAAAACTCCAAAAAGGTGTATGTTAGTTATAGAGTAACTACTCGTTTCACATACATATACCAGTTCAAACATACCCAAAATGCTGATCATCTTATGACCACTATGATATTTTTGTATGTGATGGAATAATCCATTCAATTTTTGGATGACCTCTTTAGGATGATTACTATTTCGAAAATCATTATATTGGCCCTAATAACATAGTGGATCATGAGTGAATCTATCATTGTTAGTAATGATACTAAAAGAAATTGATCTATTTTTAAGAACCGGAATCTTCTTTTCAAGTTTGTTTATCTTTTTTCTGGAGTTTTTGAGAAAAATATAGTTTGTAGATATATTTGAAGTACACACGATGTACTCGGTTACCGCGGGTAGCTTTGTGCTTTCTCTGTAGTGGACTTGCAAATGACCATGTGGGATGACCTGGAGGCCACCTAAAGGAGAGTACGGAAATGGTGAGTACTCTCCCTCCACTTCAAAATTACACGCCATGTATTTTGTGTTTTTCATTAAATGCACTTGGGTCGTGTCTGAAGGACAAAACCATCTCCTTCTCAACCAAGTTCAACTGATCGCACGAGAAACCAAAGATCATTGGTGAGCCCCCGGCTAAGCATCCGTCCCCCAAATCAAACCCCAACGATTGTGTTGGAATCACATCAGTGTGTTCTCTTTTCTTCAAGAGCACTATCCCTTGATATCCCCTCTTTCATGAGTTATTGTGGGCTAAATGTTTTATACATTTTTGTATATCTATGGAGTTCTATAAAGATTCAAGCCTCATGGTTCATGTATCTTGATCTCCCAACATGGATGTAGGTAATTTGTGCCTTTTTCAGAATGTTTTTGAGTATTATTTGAAAATTTTCCCAATACCCATGAATGGGATATTGCATGTTTATCGTTTCAGCCCTATTGTTTCTCTACTATGCTGGTATTCCTGAGTAGATGATTATTGATTGTGAATAGGGTGAATTTTTTTTCTTTGGATGTACTGACCAAGAATTTTTTCATGTTTGGACCATAAGGTATTGATTGCGAGTAAGGCTACTATTTACATTACCATGACTAGTATTGTAGGATGGTGTGACTATTGTTCTGTTATGTTGTTGTGTTGTAGGATGATACCCATGTAGTTCTTGAAGTTTACCTTGTCCATTATGTTCATCTACACTTTCATGACTTACACAGGGCCGTGAGAACCTTGTGTATAGAACATAGGGTGAATGGACATTGAGATCCTCTCTAGATTGTCTGTTTTACTTATGTAGTGAAAACAGAAGTGGAATTGACGTTGAGTGCTTCCCGGAGTGTTTTTAGTTCCTCAAAAAGGGCCACATGGGGAATAAGATATTAAGTGCTTCCCTAGAGAACCTTTAGTACCATTACGAGACTAAAATGGGAATTAAGGGAGAGTGCTTCCTTAGATAATCTATGACTAAGCTGAACCAGATAGGTTATACTAGTGTACTCATCAGAGGGTTGCTTGTACTTGTTAAGTAGGACTAGAGGTTATTGGTTCTGAGTACTTCCCAGAGTGTTACCTTGTGTTTAACAGGTTGATTGGGTTGCTTGGTAGGACTATAGGGGATAGGTCATGGGTAAATCCTAGAGGGTTACCTGTGGTTTTTATCTTCATTGATAAGTTATCTCATGTTTGGAGGTAATTTGAATGCTTTGAATTACAGATTATTTACTACTGAGTACATCCTTGTTTATCATCCCTATGTATTTTTACATGTCATATATTCACTGACTATAATACATAGATATTATTGTGGTTTCCTACTGGGATTTATTCTCACACCCTGTTTAGGACATGATTTTGGGCAAAAAAATAGTTTATTGTTGTAGATATAGATAAGGTAATGCACCCATCAACTTTAGGTATGTGACATGTTGTGGATTTTGAGATCACAAGACTAAGGTTAGGCTTACAATGTGGTGGAGATGATTAATATTTTCCTTTATTAGATGGTTTAGTACAGTATTTCACCATTGTGAATTGTTCTATACATTCATATACATATGTATCATGCATTGTTTTATATATATGTGTCTGATCCAGTTGTTTCAATTGATTTTCTGTTGTTTACTTTTGTATGGATTATTCCTACTTCAACTATTGCTATTTGTTTTAATTCCACTATGTTACTCTACCAATGAGAGAATAGTTTCCCCACTATCTCCCCCAAGGCCCTCACTGCTAGTCGGTAGTCGCAGGCATTTGGGGAAATGCGCTTGAGGCCATGTGACCAACCAGGTATGGAGCACCTCAGGGTGGCTTCATAAACCAGGATGTTACAAAGTGGTATCAGAGGGTTTCTTTTCTCATGACATACAATTTGGAGCCTTTAACCAGGGATAGGATAGAATAGGTACATGGTAATAATTTGTGCTTGGGAGTAGCTAACCCTTGTACAGGGAAAATCCAATTTACCTCGTTAATTATAGTTATTTTTGTTTTTCAATTATTATAGCTGATTTGATTTCACCATGAGTTATTAAAATGATTTGTGTTGTTATTGAGGATTTCATTGAAGTTCTATTTCTATTTCAATCCAATGAGATGTAATTATTCCATCTCATACATCATATAGGCACTTGATAGAAATCACATGTCATGCATTTTTTCCATGCCATCCAGGATGAATTAGTGATTGCATGTTGTTGAGATAGATGATGTGTAAAATATGCATGCTGTTGTGATTTTTTCCTTGATAAAAATACATTTTGTTTGATAGGGTATTTATTTATGTAGATATTTGTTTAAATAGATGTCATGCTTTGGTTATTGGGGTTTTATGGGCCCTCATGGACATGAATTTGGTGGATAATTGCCTTATTTTACATGTTATATTCTGTAAAAGATGCCAAACATTAATTTGTGGGGAGTATGTGCCCTCATTGATCGGAATTTGGCACTTTCAGTGCTTGTTGCAGTGTTTTATAGATTCCAGAGGAGTTTTTGAGTCTTACTATTCAAGAAATACCAGAATACATGTCGTGTAATGTTATGTACATGCCATGTGTTCTTCCGTTCATGAAGAAACTATTTTTTCTTATGTGTGCATTGTGTACTTTATGTACATGCGATGTAGTCTATAGCCATGTCATAGGGAAAGTGGGAAGAGGCATGGGATGGAGATAGTCTTTTGGGAACACGTCGTGTACCAGTCAAACACACCGTGTAGTGTCGTCCCTTTGTCTAGTTGTGTAACTAACAACACAGATGCATAAACCTTGATCTATACACGCTATATACTCATTGAACATGTCGTGTAGTATAAACCATGTACTTGGCTGTGTGATGAACAACAAGTGTCGGTGTTATCCCTTCTCATACACGTCGTGTCCATCTGGAAAACACCGTTTAATGTCAGTCTTGTGTTAGGCCGTGTCACTGAAAACATGAGCCTGGTGAAGCTTTTCTAGTACACTATGTGTCTATCATGAACACGCCGTGTAGTCTTGTCATAGGAGATAAATGTCACCTAGCCATGTAGAAGTACTCGGGTAGGGAAAGGGGATTCAAGTACATGTCGTGTGTTAAGACAACACGCCGTGTGTCTGGGGTATTAGACGACCAGTTTAAGAAGGAGTACATGCCCATGTGAATGAATTCAGGGAACACACCTTATAGGAATTTTACACATTGTGTAGTCTTGTTTTATAAAACATGAATGTTTTCTTTCTCTTATTCTCTTCATACACTAAAATGTTTTCAATCCCTGTTAATCATGATATAAGGTGAGCACTTGAAATTGGAGAGTCCTTCCACCGAGACATCCTCTAGTCGTATGCTAATTTTCAGGCTGTGATCAGACACCAGACATAGCTGATCATGGTCCACCTGCAGATCCCACAGCTGTGCCAACCTTGGTACCTGCAGTTTTACTTTACATGGGTGCTGATGAATAGTTCAGGGAGGGAATTTCTTGAGGATGGTGCAAATATTTTAATGAGTTCTTCCTCCTTCCCCATTTATGGCTGATTTTATGTGGGTCTTCCTGTAGTAGCATCCTCCCACATTCTCAAGGGAATGAGGAATTCTAGTTACAGAGTCGTGTCTAGAAGCCATGATGATGATCTTTGATCATATAGAGATGCCTCCTGAGAGGAGTGTCATGCTCTCTACCTATATGCTTCAGGACTCCACCAAGAGGTCGTGGGATATGATCTCCTATGTGGGATTCCAAAAGGTTATGGCGTGGGATGAGTTTCATCACATCTACTTTGACAACATCTATCAAGAGACTATAAGGGCCAATTGAGCCGAGGAGTTTTTGAGTCTAGAGCAGGGTACTATTTTTTTATAGATTATTCCCCCCCCCCACACACATTACTGAGCTGCACCACATTACACATATTCCGAGTGTTGATATGTTGTTCATGTAAATGATGTTCGAGGATAGTTTGAGGCACGATATTTGATCGTAGGTGAACATCTTCTAGTTGACTTCTATCACATCTATCATCAACCAGTTACTAATCATAGAGTGAAATTTGGGGGATTATGGAGTTGTGAGCTAACATGGCTCGACATCTGGGGTTAATATTCCTCCCACTAAAAGTAGGAAGCGTCATAGGGAGTCATGGTGCAATGATCTGATGATAATAGACACATTTTCTGGTAGCTAGGTGGTGTACTACCAGTGCAGAATGAGTGATCATCGAAGGCCACATTGCCTGAGATACCCACTGGGGTTATGATCCTGTGGCAAGATGGGTAATCTTCAACACTTCTGTAAGATCTTTTCTATAGTAGCCGGGGACATGGGCTCTTTTATGACTCCTCATTCCGGAGCAGCACCACCAGTTTATAACCATTATGAGAACTGGAGTTCTTTCTCCCATTCATGCCTAGGTGGAGGTCATGGACATAGTAGGTAGTCACCTGGTATTCAGTGACATCCAAGCATATTAGCTCAGAGTGGTCAGGCAGGGTCATAAGGCCGCGGTACAGAACAAACATTCGTAGTGGGACAGACTCAGCCAGAGTAGGATCCCAGACCTTCTACCGTTCAAGTTACGATCTTGGTATCCTCAGTTTTATCTTCTTCTTTTTTGATATAGCTGCTTCCCATAGCTTTATATATGTTACTGTCTTGAAAATCATTGGTCTCCACATCTTTTCATCTACTGATATATTGACCTTAGACACTCCGTTTGGGACTATAATGACTAGTGTATGTCAGTTCAGAGAGTTCCCTCTATAGGTTGGTAGTTGTCACTTTTTATGGGACCTATATTTTGTATAGATGATTGGATTTGATTCCATTATCGGAATGGCATGTTATTTACCTTCCAGGAAGTCATCTACTATTACCGGCGCAGGGTGAGTTTTATATCACCAGAGGGTATATCCTTCCTACATAAGGGTGAATGGGATAGTTAGGCAAGAAGAGTGGGTGCCGGTCATCATGGTATGGGAAGAGATACAACCCATATTGCATGAATATATCTAGATGAACAGGGGACTTCACAGTTATTCATTCCTCTAGTGGTGGATCATTTTATTAATGTCATTCCCAAGTAATTTTCAGGTTTGAATCTAGATAGTGAAGTAGTCTTCACAATTGAGCTTGTTCCAGGAGTTTCACTAGTGTCAATTCCTCATTATATAGTGGCTACAACTTAGTTGCAGAATCTCCTGATATAATTGGAGGATTTGTAGGTAAAGGGTTTCATCCGACCCATTACTTCTCCTTGGGGATCTCCTGTCCTGTTTGAGAAGAATGATGATTGTAACATTAATCATTGTGTATACTACATGAAGTTGAACAACTTGATAGTCAAGAACTTTTATATCTTTCCTCATATTGATGATCTCCTTGATTAGCTTCGAGGATCCTGGTTGTTCTCCAAGATTGACTGGATATGCGGTTATTATCAGTTGCATGTTAGACCATCAGATATACCTCTTATAACTTTCTGTATTAGATATGGTCTATATAAGTACATGGTTATGTTGTTTGGTCTCACGAACAAGCCCGTAGTTTTCATGTCATTGATAAACTGAGTGTTCTATCCATACTTGGATTCCACCATGGTGGTATTAATGGACGATATCATGGTGTACTCTCACACTAGACATGAACATGCAACCCATATTGATATCATTCTGAGTTCACTACGAGATCATCAGTAATATGTTATGCTCTCAAAATGTCACTTTTGGATGAATCAGATTCACATCCTTGGTCATGTTATCTCAGAGACTAGAGTGTCAGTAGACTGAGTGATAGGGAGAGCTATAGTTTCTTGGGATAAGTTGAAGAACATAATTTTGGTGTAGAATTTCCTAGGGATGGCTAGATATTACAGAAGATTCATACATGTCTTTTCACACATAGCAGCACCAATTATAGGTCTGATAATGAAGGGTATGAGGTTCTTACAGTCATATTGTTGTGAGTCAGCCTTTCAGGTGAAGAAGGGGAGGTTTACTTCAGCAACGATACTAGTGCTACTAGAGCTGGGTATGTGCTATAATATTTACTGTAATTCATCATGAATTGGGTTGGGAGATGTGCTTATGTTGGTAGATGGAGGTGTTGTGTATGGGTCTCGGTAGTTGATAACACAAGAGAGGAATTACTCGACACATGATCTGGAGTTAGGATATATTGTTCATGCCCTGTTTTTTTGGATACTTTATCTTTTGGAAAAGAATTTTGTGGTTTTCACCAACAACAAAATTCTCAAGTACATCTTCACTCAGCATGATCTGAATTTGAGACAACACAGGTGGGTTGAGTACTTACAGTCCATTGACATTGAGTGTGCCAATAAAACTAGGAAGGGAAACGTAGTTGCTAATATGTTGATCATGAGGAATAAGATACAATAAATTATGGAGGCCAGCAATGTGTGGAGGCTTATGGCCTTATTCTATGAGATGCATTTGGAGGTGCACGACAAACTGAGACAGAATTATCGATCTTCTATAGTTATTACCTCTATTGTACTTGATCGAGTTTGAATGAGGCAACTATAAGATTCTGAAGGCCTAGTCCTAAGGGTGAGTGTGTTAGGAGAGGACCTTATTCCTGGTTGGACCATAAGAGAGGATGATATCTTGTGTTTCCAGGAGCACATATGGGTGCCAACAGATATACACGAGTAGCTGATGTGGGAATTTCATTCCTTAGTTTTGGCAGTTCATCCTGGAATCACCAAGATGTATCACGATCTACACCATCATTATAGGTGGACAGGTATGAAGAGGGAAATTGCTCGTATCTTCATGAAGTGATCCAGTTGACAGCATGTGATGGAAGAGAATCGATGACTGGCAGTGCTTTTATATCAATTGCCTATTCCTGAGTGAAAGTGGAAAGATGTCACATTGTTTTTTGTGACAGGTTTACTGAGGTCTCCTAGAGGTAATGATGTAGTTTGGGTTGTTATTGACAGACTCATGAACACTTATCACTTCTTTCCAATCAAGGAATACTTTAGTGTTAATGAGATGTGACAATTGTACATCTGTCCGATTGTATGTCTGCATGGAGTTCCACACTTAATCATTTCAAACAGGGATTCATGTTTTACATCAAGGGTCTGGAACGGGATTTAAATGGATTTGTGTACATGGGTACTTTTGAGTACAGTATACCACTCCCAAATGGATGGACATCAAAAACTTATGATTCATGTGCTAGAGGTAATGCTCCGAGAAAGAATTCTGGATTTTGGAGGTTCTTAAGAGAAGCATATACCTCATGTGGAGTTTTCCTACAATAATAGTTTTCAAGAAACTATTAAGATGGCACCATACAAGTCTTTTTATGGTAGACCATGTCTATCAACCTTGATTTGGATGGAGGTAAGAGAGGCATCTTTTCTAGGACCTCGTCTTGTTTAGGAGACCACAGAGTAGGTAGAGTTGATTCATAAGTGGATGGATACTGAACCGTCTCGACAGAATTCTTATGCTGATAAACGGAGACGACCTATGGATTTTGAGGTTGGGGGTCATGTTTTCTTGCATGTCACACTAAGGTTGGGACACAAGAGAATTAGGAGATAGTTTATGCTTTCACCAAGGTATGTTTGGTCGTTTGAGGTGATGGAGAGAGTTTGGTCAGTGTCCTGCCGGTTGCAGTTTCCTCAGTGGTTCCAGGCTATGCACGACGTTGTCCAGGTTTCTCTACATCGATGTTAATATTCAGACTCGTCTCATGTTTTCCAAGTAGAGGATTTTGAGTTAGATGTGGACACGTCATTTAAGGAGCACCCTATCCAAATTTTTATTCGATGTATGAAGGTTATTCGTGGCTGGTCTGTTACTCTGGTATGTGTGCTATGGAGCATGAATGAGTACATGACGTAACATGGATGAGGGGTTCCTATGATCGATCACAGTGGTCAGAGCTATTCAGGGTTTCTTCTTCTACACCTCTTTTCTAGGTAATTTCATTGATGAATTTATTTATGTGGGGATGTTTGTAAGAACCCAGAGCATATTTTCAGGTATGTTTTTATTTTTTCTATAGTTTTTGAGAAAATATGAGTTTCTAGAATTTTATGGAGTACATGCTATGTACTTTTATAGTACACGTCATGTACTCATTTACTGTGTATATCCGTGTGATGGCCGTGTAGCGGCCTTGCACACGACCATGTGGGATGACTTGGAGGACGCCTAATGTGGAGTATAGAAACATCTAGTACGCAACGTGTTCTTCAAAAGTACACTCAATGTATTTTGTTTTTTGTTATACACATTGGGGTAGTGTCTAATAGATAGAACCATATCCTTCTCATCCTATTTTGTATGAAAGTCTCGAGAAGCCGCAGATCATTGATGATCCCCCAGATGAGTGTCCTTCCTCCGAATCAAACATCGATGGTTGCGTTGGAATCGCATCGGTGATTTCTCAATTCTCATAGAGAACCATCCCTTGATTTCTCTTCTTTCGTGAGTTACCATGGGTTGAAAGTTTTATACATTTTCATAGATCAATGGTGTTATAAGGCAATTGAATCCTCGTGGTTCATGTTTCTTGATCTCTCAACACCGAGGTAGATGGTTTATTCATTTCTGTTGATAGTCATTGAGTTGTATGTGCAAAATTCCCAATACACATGAACTGGGTATTTTGCGATTTCCATTTCAGCCTTATTGTTTCTCTGTAATGTTTTTATCCCTAATTAGATGATTATTGATTGTTTATAGGCTGAATGATTGTTCTTTGGATGTATTTTGCATGCATGATGTTCCTGTTTGGACATTGGGGACTTGATTGCCTCTTAGGCTACTGTTTAATTTCCCACACATAGTATTGTAGGATGATGTGACTATAGTACTGTTATGACATTGGGATATATAATGCTATCTAAGTAGTTCTAGAGGTTTAACTTGTCAGTTATGCACTACTACACATTCTTGACATACAATGGTCAATGAGAATCTGGTGTATAGATCATAGGGAGAATGGAGGATGATGAATTTTCCAAAGTGTCTTTTTTACATACGATGATAGACCACAGGGGGAATTGATATTGAGTGCTTCCCCAGAGTGCACGTAGTTCCTCGACACAGGCCACAGGGGAAATGATACATTGAGTGCTTCACAGAGAGACTTTAGTACCATTTTGAGACTATAGGGGGAATTGATAGTGAGTCTTCCTTAGATAGACTATGCTTATGCTAGACCTTAGACTGAGTGTACATCCCCAATGGTTGCTTGTGCATGTTATGTAGTACTAGAGGGGATAGGTTGTGAGTACTTCCAAGAGGGTTACCCTATGATTAGAAACTTTCTTATGTTGCTGGGTAAGACTAGAGGGGATATGCTATGGGTACTTACTAGAGGTTTATCTGCTGTGTTTATATTCTTTGATTATCCATTGCATATTAGGTGGTAATTTGAATGCTTTGAACTGTAGATTGTTTACTACTGAGTACATTTTTTTTAACTGCCTTATGTATTATTACCTTCCATATATTCACCAACTATTAGGCACAAATCTCATGGTTTTTTCTACTGGGATTTAGTCTCACGCCATATTTGGTCGATGATTTTTTCCCTAGAGAGATGATATTGTTGAAGGTATATATAAGGGAAAGTGCCCTTAAATTTTAGGTACGTGACATGCTGTGGTGCTGGAGAGCATGGAACCAAGATTAGGCTTCTGTTGTTGTGAATCTAATTGTTGTTTTTATTTTGTACTTAGTTTAGCACTATATTTTAGCATTGTGATTTGTTCACTGCTTTCATAGACATATGTATCATGCATCATTAAAAATATATATATGTGTGTGTCTGTGTCTGTGCTCCAGTTATTTTTATCAGTTTTTTGTTTTTTAATTATTTTCCCATTATTCCAGCTAATGCTATTGCTATTTTTTTTACATTCACAGTGTTACTCTTCCAATGAGAGCATAGTTTCCCCACTATCACACCCATGGCCCTCACCGCTAATCAGCATCCTCTGGAATTCAGGGAAATGTGCTTGAGGCCATGTGACCAACCGGGTATGGGGCGCCTCTAGGTGGCTTCCGGAACCAGGGCATTACAATATTTGATGGTCATATTATGGTAGGAATAGTAAAATCATGTATACTCTAGGAGTAATTATTAGATATTATCCATAAAAAACTATCTTTTTGGTTTATCAATATTGTGGGATGTTGGGACATAGAAAAGCACAGT
The DNA here is from genome assembly GCA_963277665.1 of Viscum album. Lineage (NCBI taxonomy): Eukaryota > Viridiplantae > Streptophyta > Magnoliopsida > Santalales > Viscaceae > Viscum > Viscum album. Next base: position 169,173,152 of record OY728134.1, read on the forward strand.
GCATTCCTATTCCAATTTAGTGTATAAGCTGTGGTAGAATGGTCTATATTCATCTTTTCAGTATGAAATTCCCTATATTACGTAGTTAGTTGGGATATACATCTAATCCTTGTCCATGAGCAATACGTGTAGTGTTTCATTCGGAAGGAAACATGAATATAACTAGCCTATTAGGACATGGTGGTTTTCATGGAATAGTTAGTCAGTTTTGTGATTCTCACTACCAACAGTGTAGGCTTGCTTAAGGAAATCATGCAGTGACTCGGTGCCATGATATAGGTTAGTTACATGGTGTCAAATCTTCATTGGAGGAGAAAAGCTTGTGACCATCTACAGAACATGGTACTATTCTAGTAGTATCATGATTAGTGTATGATTTATTTGACATAGGCATCTGTCAATATTTTATATTTAATACAATTATTGGAAATATGGGCTATGACAATGATCACTTTCCTAGTGTTATGAAACTACGAACATAGTTAGGTATCTATTTAGTGGGTGTTCTCCATTGTAGAGACTAACCCCTTGAGATTGGATGTTACCTATTCATATGTAATTTTTACATCATCGACATTATAGGATTTTCCGTAATAATTGAGTTGCACTAGTTCGTTCCCAATTGACCTCATATTGAATTTTATCATTGGAGGTGACATTTACATAACAAGAGAGATTTAAGTTCCTACATAATGGTGAATGTTTTTTCAGTGCAGTACAAGTAGGACTTAAGAAGAAAAATCTATTTGGTGGGACATCTCGATCTCAAGTCTTTTTTTGGATGACCCGGTTTTATGATCATCAATTTTTTCACCAGTGGTTGAATTTTTTAGAAAATTATTTACTGGATACTTCTTATTTCAACATCTAGTCAGATATATAGAGTTTATTAATGATTATAAACATGGAATTTTACCAGTGACCATTACGCCTTATATGGTAGAACCTATACATCTTTTTGATCCCATGAAAAAATTTGATGATCTATACGCTAATGGATTTATACACCCTAACAATTCATTATTGGTTTCACCAATACATTTTACTAAGAATGATAATGGTATCCCAACAATTTTTTTGGATTACTATAATTTCGAATGACACATGATGAAGAACCAATATGAATTACAAAAATTAATGGCATTTTTGATTATCTATGAGGATAGAATGTGTTTCCAAATATAAATAAAATATTTGGATAACATTAAAGGAATACTATGACATTAAACATACCTCCCATTGAATAGAGTAGAATGTATGTTTTATATGCATACATAGTTATGTCATTAAGACTCATTAATATTCTTGTTATTTCCATTGATCTTATGTATTAGGTTATCGACCCATTGATAGATTCATTATTTGATGTATTTGTTAAAGAAGTCATTATATATTCACTTTCTGAGAACTACCATGTCCCCCTTGTTGAGATACTTATGAATAATCTGATAACAAACCATCTCTATACTATTCATAGTAAATTTTACTTTTGGATCCATAAAGTCGACTTCTAGGGTCACATTATCTCAGAGTATGTTGTTTCTGAAGATCTTGAGAGAGTGAGAGATATTGTTTCATGGGATCATACCAATAACTTAATTTATATTTCATGTATCTTAGGGCTATCTAGATATTACTGAAACTACGTCTAGGAATTATCATGAAATGTTCCATCGATTACAATGAAGAAAAATAAGGTTGTAAAATTTTTATTGTAAAAGGTTTTTGAATAATATTTTCAGGACTTGAAGGGATGATTGAATTCATTACTGATACTGATTATAACAGATCCTATCAGAACCTATATTTTATACTGTGACTCATCTTGTATCTATCATTTACTTGCTCTGATGTAGGATAAGTGAGTTGTTTTGTTTGTTTCTTGTCACTAGGGGCCTCAAGATTTGAATTAACCAACAAAAGTTCTCATTATCACTACTATTTTTCATGCCTTTCACTTTTAAATATACTATCCTCTAGGAGATTATTTTGTGAGGTTCACTAATAAAAAAGCCAAAAATATATCTTAAAATAGTTGAAACTGAATCTATGTAAGTGTATATAGATTGAGTACCTACAATCATTTGATTTTGAGCTTCTGTAAAAAACTATACTGGGGAATTAAAATAATAATTCTCTATGTTGAATGACTATGAAATATGATGTTCATGAATCTTGTTAGTAATTCTATCTTATGGTCTAATTCTTGGATATTCACATTGAGGTTTAGGAGTACCATGGATAAACTATGCTCTCATCTTTATCAATGACGTGAAATTATATAGAATCGGTATGAATGAATAGGTTATCTGATCCTAAAGGTATTTTCTTAAGAGAAACCATTTCATAAGATGATGCATCATTAGGTTGCAACATGGATGGAAATGATACTTATTGTTCTATTGGAATGTATGGGTCCCAAAATACATCATAATGGAAATACAATGGACATTATATGCCTAATAATGGGAGGTTCACCCCAGTGTCTCCAAAATGCATCAATTTCATTGATGCAAGTTATAATGGCCTATTATAAAACATGAGGTTACTCAATTGATTACATGGTGTTCCACATATCAACTGGTTAAGGTAAAGCATCAGCGTCTAGAAATGATTGTACGATTTTTGAACATTTTGAAAATGAAACGGGATTATTTTTAAATGGATTTTGTGACTGTTCTACCATGATTTCCTCGAGGAGATGATACAGGGTGTGTTTTCATTGATTGCATGATAAATGTTTTAGACTTATTACATATGTGAGATACCTTAATTGTAGTTGAGATATGATGGATTAAAGATACAACGTTTTTACTTTTCCATAGATATATGAGTTGTATTATTTCTAATAGAGTTGATCACTTCAGGTCAAGGTTCTGGAAGGGTTTGATGGTGACCATGGGTACAATGCTACTTTTGAGCAGAACATATTACATTCCGAATGAACGAATGATGGAATGTACAATTCAGGTGTGTGAGGATATTCTCTATCCATGTGTCCATGATTATGGAGGTTTATTGGATAAAGAAATTATTCTTGGGGATTTCACTCATAATAACCTCTTTCGGTATACCATCGAGATGGCTCCTTATGATTCCATATATGGTAGGCCATGATGGTCACCTAGTTGTTTCCTAGATGTAAGGTATGTAGCTATTAATGGATCACATATCCTATAGGTTCCTATAGATAAGTTCAATCTGATCTAGAAGTTCTCGTGGAAAACACATTATATATAGTACTTGTATGCTAATAATGGATGGAGACCTCTTGAATTCGTGGTTAGAGACTACCTTTTCCTATAGGTCCCACCCATGATGGATCATAGTCATATTTAGAGGTTGGGTAAGATATCACCAAGGTAATTTGGACCATTTAATTTTGTGATATGTCTTTTATTGGTGGCTTTCTAGTTTTCAATTATATAGAAATACCAGTTTATGTATGATTTCATTCGGTTATCATATCTTCGCCGTCAAGATCCATACTAAACTTTTTTCTTTTAAAATGATGATAATGAATTGGATGTTGATTTTTTTATATGAGGATTTTATAGTTTGTATAATGGATCAAAGAAGGAATACACTATGATGCATATCTCTTCATATGGTACAGATTCTATGCTATCATGTCCAAGTAAAGGACGAGAGATGGGAGTGGGAAGCTGATATACGTTCTTAATGATTGGAAGTAATTTTTGAGGATACCTATTTTCCCCTCAGAATTCCATCTCATCGATGTGTTACTTCAAGGAGGGGAGGGGGTTGTAATGCCCTATATTTTCAATGATGGAATGGATATTTAGTATTCCAATTTGAATATCATAAAAAACCCAAATAAATATGTCTAATCAAGATTTTGAGGTCATTAGACAGGTTAGGGATCGCTCGAATCTTGGAGCCCCAAAATGTGAAAAGTAGACTCGGCTGCATAGTTTTCTTGCAACCGTGATACCTAGGGTGCTTTGTCGTGCAACAAGTTAAAGATTTGGTATAGTTCAATTTTGTATGATACGAACATATTTACTCGCACCATTCTCCTCACCATGTTGGGTGCTCATTCTCAATAGGAAACCACATACATTAATATTTTTTGGTGAATTTATAGATTTAATATCTTTTATGTTACTATATTACTATATATTTTCCCATTTGTCACTAGTGGCACGAACCACATAATTTCCTCCTTTGTTTTCAAAAATAAATACAGTTAGATGATAAAGATGATTATCAATCTAGTGTCTATTATTTTATCAATCAATAGCATTGGATCTATCTCTATAATATCCCATTATATCTTAATTCCAAAATAAAATTTCTTTATAATCCAATTATCTATTTAGGTGTCGGAACATATGTCTCATTTTTATATCATTTGATCATTTATCAGATCTCATCCAAGATAACTTATATCCAATGCCTATATTTAATGTGTAGTCATCTATAAATTTTAGAACGATGGTCACATGGTTTTTTCGTTGAGTTTAGTTGCGGCATAACTATGACATTTTGCCTCATAATTGCTTTTTCAATGAATCTCAATTATATTGATTCAATCACGTCTAGGTGGACCTTGTGTCTATATACATGAAATTGATATTTCATCATTGATTGCCTTTAATAAATTGAATAAATGTTATTTTGAAATGGAATGACCCAAGGGATGTTAATACCATGAATCTTATTTATGCATTATAAAACACTATATATGTTATGAAATTATATAAATAGAAATTATCTTCACTAACAAAGAACGTGTAAGGTATTTCCTCATGATGGGAATTATGAATATGACGTTTCCTCATTTATTTGTATATGTTCTGGATTAAAATGTTCCATGGTAAGTTAGGCCACATTACTTTTATAAATATGAATGGACAATCGACTGTGAGATGATTGTAAGGTAACATTGAGAATAGTGATATCACGCACCCTTCCATCAGGTTTTGAGAATGTCATGTCACATTAGTGATACTTTATGGGTGTTGGGATTTAGTCACAATGTTACTATGTTAAAGTGTTTCCATGAAAGATAACATTCCATCATGTGTGTTGTTGTAAGATGTATCCCACTGTATTGAGATATAGACCATGTACCCTATTTCAAGATATAATTGGATTTTTAGATGAGTAATGGATGTCTAAATTATAACTTGGTCTGACCAGTACAAGTATTCATGGTATATGCACACATAAATTAACACGTATTTGATTTATATATGTGGATAAAAATATAATATATATATATTTATATTTATATATTATATAGTGACTATATATAAATTTCCACCGGCAATGAGCCGATATAGGTAGAGACATCATGTGTCCCTTATGAACTTAATCTTCCTAGTTATTTATTACATTGTTTCACTACTTATTCTGATATTTATGAACATTGTTTAGTCACTACCATTGATTTGATTGCAAATAAACTGTTTTTGTGTTGGAATACTTTGAATTTATATCACACACTACTCATGATTACATTGCTTCTTATGAATTTTATATCTATAAAGGGATTGATAAGGGCATACTCCCTAATTTAAGATGTTGAAATTCTTACCATTTTTTAGATATTAGGACTAGAGAATTGATCATATGATCATGTTTCTTGGAGATGTTTTTCCTTTTTCGTCGTTATGTATTATTATATTCAAATCATGTATCATAATGTTTTCTTTTCTATATTTCATCATGCCATGAATTCCTATATAAGGAACTATCATAGAGGTTTTTGTAATAATATTATTAGTTGTTTCATTACCTATTTATCCCACTTCTTATTTGATTATATGTTTATGGTTCTTTTGTTTGTTAATTATTTATGTTTCTCTATGATTCCATGATTTATTTTATTTTATTATCTTCTATTCTAATTTAAAATGAGTGTATAATTTACCTAATGTGAAACCTTTACACCCTCAATACATGTTGGCAACCTCTATCATATGAGGTGGTGTTCATTAGCCATTTTACTAACCTACTCGTGGCATGGGTTTAGTAGATCCTAGGTAGGGATGTCACAATGTTGTATCAGAGATGTTTCGTTCATGAGAAACTTTTTGGAGACAATATATTTGATTGTAAGAATGATTTGAACATTTGTATATATCATGAATGGGAATATTGATCCCATGTTACAGTTAAATTCACAATTTCTTGAATTATAATTATTTTAATGTTTTTGATATTTTTGTTGATATCATTTATCCATTGGATGACGCACAAGTTGTTTTTATGTTATTATTATTGTTCTAATTGAGTATTTGTTTCATTATTGACTAGATGATATAATAGAAGGATAATTGTTACATGGATTATTAATATATAACATATGAGGAATATTCCATGAATTTTTCCAATCCATGGATATTTTTATCATGTGTTTTCTTATCACATATTATTACTGACATGATTATACTGAATTATGCTACCAATTCTTGTAGGTATTGCATCACGTAATTGATACATAATGTTCCTACCCTAACCGAGAAATTTTTTATTGAATATGTTAAATTCACACACCTTAAGAGGGAAATTATGAAGCATTGAGTTACGAGATATTGGTCTCATGATCTAGAACCTTTTATGGTACAGTTCGACTGGATTCCATTTTATTTATAAGGAGTATCAGACCATCTGTTTCAGAACATTGTAGAACATATGAGTAAACCATTATATGAGAAATTATTGTTTAAAATAACAACAATTAGAAATTAAAATGATGATTAAAAATGAATAATACATATTATATATGACAAACATAGATACTTGCACCTAATCCCAACCTAATTATTGTGTAGTTTTTATATTTTATGATCTTATGGCCTATTGAGATCACATTATAGAATCTAGAAATTGGTATTGAGGCACATAGAGATATTTTATATATCTATAATAATGCATTATTCTATCATTTCTTATTAAATGACATATTATAATTTGCAGGAATTTCTTATGAGGAGTTATTTTGGAATTATAATATCATTCCACCATTATATATTTTTTTACACCCTTCTGGATGTTATGAAAATGTTACTAAAGAGGTTGTACCTGAATAGAGTTTGATTCCTCATATTTTTCCTCCAATTGAAAGTATTATTCTTCTAGATATGGGCACTGGGTCTCCATTTTGATAGGGTTTTATGCTTATCGTGTTGTCTATGCTAGGTGTTGTTTGACCTACCCCGAGCATGGATGACATGACTCAAGAGATTCTAAAATAGTATAATTCCACCATCTCAGTGTATGATGGAAAATATGATAAAAATTATTAGATCAAGGTTATAATATCTATACTAGAGCATTTAGATATGCCTCTCAAGTGGAGGTCAAAGATAGCAGTGTATATGATACAAGAATCAACCCGGAGATGGTGGGATGTTATCACCAAGGTATTTCATGATAAAAATATTGTTTTAGATGATTTTCATAACATATTTTATGATATAGTCATTCCCAAGACATATAGGGGTGAAGGATCTTTTGAATTCATAAAACATCATCATGGGAGTATTTCAGTTATGGAAAAATCTACTCATTTCACACAGATATATAAGTTCACACATAAAATAGATTTTGATGATCTTATGACCACTGAGCTATTTGATTATGGGATGGAATAAACCATTCAATTGTAGGATCAAATATTTAGGTTGATTAGTACTTTAAATATCATTACGTAGGCCCTTATACAATAGTGGAACATGAGTGAAGCTAACAGTGTGAGTATGGATAATACAACACCAAGATCTATTAGTGGGTCATATTATGGGACAAAAAAAACATTGAAGATACTATAGGTGTTAGAAGTAGTCATTATCCTCACAAAGATACATTTTGTCTTGTCAATGGTGTGGTATGTTGGGACATTCAAAATAACAATTCATGCATGATCTAGTTGAGTGTATAAGCTATGGTTGAATTTTCCATATTCACCTTTTCAATAGGAAATTGTGTATATTTCATAGTTAGTAGGGATATACATCTAATCCTTGGTTAGTAGCTAGACCAATATGGTAATGTTCAGAAGGAAACTTAAATATAATGAGCCTATATGACCATGGTTATTGCAAGGAAAAGTCATTCAGTTATGTGATTCTCATTGCCTACTAAATTTTCTTGCTCATGGGAATCATGGAGTGACTCAGGTCCATGGTATAGGTTAGTTATGTGTTGTCCAATCTGCATTAGTGTATGATTTATTTAACATATGCATCTCCCACTATTTTATATTTAATACTATTATTGGGAATCCAAGCCATGACATTGATAACTTTCACGATGTTATGAAACAATGAACATAGATAGGTATGTATTCAGAGTGTGTTCTCCATTTTAGGGACTAAACCCTATAGATTGGACGTTAACCATTTATATGGAATTTGTACATCATAAAAAAGATAGTATTTTCAATAATAACTGTGCTGGAATATTAGTTTCCTATTCATCCCATATTAAAATCTATCATTGAAGGGTGAAATTTACATCACTAGAGGTATATAAGATCCTAAATAATGGTGGATGGTTTGTTAGTGCGACAAGAGTAGGACCCAAGAAGCATAATCTAGGAGGTGCGACATCTCAGATCTCATGACATTTTTTAGATAAACCTAGTTCATGACCTTATATTTTTCCTCCCGTAGTTTACTATTTTAGAGACTTTTTTCATGAAGTCTTCACAGTTCTACATCTAGAGGGATATCTTGAGTTTATTAATGATCTTAAACTAGGAGTTTCACCAGTGTCAATTCCTCCTTATTGAGTGGAACCTATAAATCTTTTGGATCTCAAGATGAAATTTGACTATCTATAGGATAATGTATTTATACTCTCTAACAATTCTCCATTGGGTTTACCTGTCCTTTTTACTAAGAAGTATAATAGTAATCTGCAGATCAGTTAGGATTACTATAATATGAATCACCTCATGATATAGAACTGGTATAAATTTCCAAAAATTATTGGCCTGCATGATTATCTATGAGGATAGAATATGTTTCTAAATATAGATTAATGCTTTTTAAGTCATTAAGTGTATATCAGGACTTCATACATACCTCCCATAACATTTAGTGGACAACATGTTTTATATGTGAATGAAGTTATTTCATTCAGGCTCATTAAAAATACTTGTTGTTTTCATTGGTCATATGAATTAGGTCTTCCACCCATAGATAGATTCATTATTTTCTATATTTGTTAATGAAATCATTCTGTATTAACATTTAAAGCACTATATTATCACTCATATTTATATCTTGTTAAATTATCCAAGAACGAACTATCTCTATACTATACTTAGAAAAATTTATTTTTGGAATGATAAAGTCCACCTCCATGGTCACATTATCTCAGAGTAAGTTGTTTATGTAGATTTAGAGAGAGTGAGATATACAGTTTCTCAGTAGCATAGCAACACCTTCATTGAAATTGTGAGTTTATTTGGTCTATCTAGATATTAATGACACTTCTTCAAAGAATTATCATGAATTATACCACCTATTACGATGCTGAAAAATAATTTGTAAAATTATAATTGTAAAAAGGCATGTGAATAATCCATCAGGATTTGAGTGATGATTGAATCCAGTACTGATAATGATTCTAAAAAATCCTATTAGAATATATATTTTATATTTTTACTCATCCTATATCTATCATTGAGATGCTCTGATGTAGAATATGTGAGTTGTTAATTATGTGTCTCGTTAGTTGAGGCCTCAAGTGTTGAATTACCCAATAATAGACCTTTTTCTCACTACTGATGTGAATTACTTACAGATATGGAGATACTATTCTCTAGGATATTATTTTGTGGTGTTCACTAATAAAAAAAGCCTCCAATATATCTTCACATAGTGGCAAAGATATCATAGGTATTGTAGGTGTGTTGAGTACCTACAATCATTTGATTTTGAGCATGAGTATACTTCAATACAGGGTAATTCAATTGATATTTCTCTAATCTGAATGACTATGACACATGAAGTTCATGAATCTAGTTTTCAATTATACCTTATAGTATTATTATCTGATATTCACATTGAGGTTCAGGAGGACCATGGATAGAATATGCTTTCAACCATATTGATGAATTGAACCTTTATAGAATGGGTATAAAAGAGGAAGATATCTGATCCTAATGGTATTTTCTTAAGGGAAACCATTTCATATGATGATACATCTTTAGGTTGTACCATGGATGGGGATAATACCATATTGTTCCATTAGATTGTATATGTCCCAAAAAACATCATAATGGAAATACTATGGATATTCAATGCCTAAAAATTGGAGGTTCCCCCCTTTGTGCCCAAACTATATCAATTTATTTGACGCCAGTACTAATGGCCTAGTATAAAACATCAGATTTCTCAATTCATTAATAGGTGTTCCACTTATCAGCTAGTTATGGTGGATAATCAGTGCCTCGTATGTATTTTAATATATTTTTACATTCTGATGATGAAATGGGATGCGTTTTAAATGGATTTTGGGAAAGTTCTAACCCGATTTCCTTAAGGCGATGATACAGTGTGAGTTTTAATTGATCATTTGATGAAGGATTTAGACTTCTTACAAGAGTGAGAGGCCTACATTGTAGTTTATCAATGATGGTTTAATGATAGGGAGGTTCTAAGACATCATAGAGCTCACCATTCAATCATTTCTAATATATTTGGTCACTTCAGGTCATGATTCCAGAATGGTATGTAGAAGACCTTGTGTACGAAGGTGCTTTTGAACACAAAATATTACCTTTAGAAGGAATGAATGATGTAGTGTACAATTTAGGTGCTTGAGGATATTCTCTATCCATGTTTCTATGATTATGGAGGATTTTGGTATAAACACATTCCTCTTGGGGATTTCTCTCATAATAACCTCTTTTAGTATACCATCGAGATGAGTCCTTTTGAATCCATATATGGTAGGCTCTATCAGTCACCTTTTTGTTAGATAGATGTAAGGGATCTAGTTATTCATAGACCATATCTCGTATAATATCCTATAGAGTAGATCAAAATGGTCTATAAGTTGAAGTTGAAAACATATTCAATATAGTAATTGTATGACTATAATTGATAGAGACCACTTGCAATCAAGGTCAGAGTCTACTTTTCTTGTAGTTCCCTCCCATGATGGTTCAGAGACATATTCATAAGTTGGGTAACCTCTCACCAAGGATATTTGGACCCTTTAAGGTTGTGATATGGATTATAAATGTGGCATAATAGTTTCCACTTTTATATAAATACCAGTTTATGCATGATTTCATTTAGGTATCTTAGAATCACCTTTAAGAATAAAACTCAACACATGTATTTCAATGTGATATTTATGAATTGGATGTTGATTCATTATTTGAGGATTTTCTAGTTTGTATAGTGGATGAAATCAAGAATACACTCTGAGGAATGCCTTTTCCTATGGTGCAGGTTCTATGGAAGCATTACCAATTAAAGGATGAGAGTTAGGAGTGTGAAGATGATATACATTCTCAATATTCAGAACTCCTTACTAATTATACCTATTTACCATAAAAATTTCATCTTATGGATGAGTGAATTTAAGGAGGTGTGGGGTAGTAATGATCATTATTTTCAATGACTGTATGAATCATTATTTTTACAATTTCAACATCTTAAATGACTCAAATAAATATTTCTAATCACAATTTTGAAGTCATTGGACATATTTGGGCTCGCTTGGTTCATTGATCCCTAAAATGTGAAAAGTAGACAGGGCAGCATAGCTCGTTTGCAATAGTGACACCCAGGTGGTATGTCATGTAATGGGTTAATGCTTTCATATAGGTATATTTGGCATAGTACACACATAGTTAATCAAACCATTCTCTTCACCATTTTACCAGCTCGTTCCCTATTGGAAACTGTGTGCTTTATAATTTTTTGTTTATTTTTTAAATTTCGTTACATTTAAGGAATAATATTACCATATCTCTTCCCTTCCATCCATAGTGGCTAGAACCGAATCATTTATTACTTTCTTATCAAAAGCACCTAATGTTAGGTGATAAATAAGATTATCCATCCAAAGTCTATTATTTTTTCAATCAATATCATTGGATCTATCTGGGATTATTCCCCACTATCTTAATTACAAAATCAATTTTCATTATAATCCAATGATATATTTAGGTGCAGGATAACATGTATTATTTTTGTGTCCTTGGATCATTTCTCAGTTCTCATACATGCTACCATAAATATGGTGTCGATATTTTTTTTGGATTCATCTATAGCCGTTAAGAAGATGGTCACATTGTTTTCCTTTTGAGTTTTGTTGCATCATAATTAGGTCATTGTGCCTAATGATTTCTTTTTCCATGAATCTAAATTACATTGAATCTATAATTTCATGGTGATCCTTATGTCTAGATACATGAAATTGATATTAGATTTATTTTATAGTTGTTTTAGCATACTTATATGGTCATACTAGGGGTGTTCGAAGTATAATTTGTCATTATATCGAATTGATCAATTTTTAAGGAATAAATGTTTATCCTCCAGTTTATTATTAAATTTTATTTTCCCTTGAAATTTTATTATTACTTGTGACCCAAGGCACCACTACGGAGATTTCCCACATTACTATTTATATTTCCCAAGAGCTAAATTGAATTAATTTATTTTTTCATCCTTGAAACAACCATTTTTGACTTATGGCATCTTATCTATGTTTTAGTAATTTTACAAATTAGTTATAGTGAATTGATTGAATATGATAAATTATAGAAGTTTTTTTAATCCATAAATTGAATTGGCCATGACACCTTCCAATTGACCCTTGATCATTCTATGTGAATTCGTAATAATTTTGAAATTAAATAGGTTTGTTGATGTGAAATGGATAATGAATGATTGATTGACTTTATGAAATTGAATCAATTGCATTTAAATGGAATAAACCCATGATATGGTAAGACCATTCCCATCACTTATGAATTATAAAATGATTCATATAAAATATAATGGCTTAAGTGGAGTATTACTTGGCTAGATTGGCATGTGATACATAATGCATCATGATTTGAATTATAAATATGTTGATTCTTCATTTATTTTTATATAGGATGGATGATAATGTTTCATTATATGTTATGTATCATGATTTTTATTAATAATTATTTCCCCTTAAATATTATATGTTATCATAGTGAGGGACCATTGGGAATGCAGATATCACACTCCCTTATATTGAGTGTTGATCATGATGTCTCACACAAACGATACACTATGGGCATTGGGCTTTATGTGTGACATTAAATTGTTAGAGTGTTCCATGGTGGATCCCTATCAATCACATGTATTTTTTTATGGATCCTCTCACTCTATTGTAATGTATGCAACATACCCTATTACTTCATATTATAGGATTATTATATAATTAATGGTTGTCTAATTTAATCCCCAGTCTATCCAGCCATAGTATTCCATGTATATGGATAGTTATGGCTGCACATAAATTCTTCATATGGGTTGCATTAATGTATATAATAATACTATATATATATATATATTGATGCTATATATATACTTAATTATTGTGCATTCCTTCTGATAATGAGCTATAATTGTCAGATCCATCTGTTGTCCCTTAAAAAATTATGTGGCATGGTCTATTATTTTAATATTGATTTAAATATTCTTATATTGATAAACACTTCATAGTTATGTGAATTGCATAGATTACACAGATAAACAGTTTGATGTGGACTACAATAATTTTATCTGACACCATAAATTGGTTTCCTATTATGCCTTAGAATATTATCTGTCTGGAGGTATTGATAACTCTAAGATCCTTACTTTATTATGTTGGCATTCTTACTTTTAGTTTCAGCTTAATTGTAGAGGATCTGGCATAGTCTTGAGATTCATGAAGATATTTTAACGTTTCTCCATTCTATATTATTCTAGAGAATTCATGTATCTTCTTGTTTTTTTGTGTATTAAACCATTCCATTTATCCAAGTATCAAAAACTATCATAGGTGTTTTTTATATTTTTATCAATTTTTAAAAATCTAATTCATCCACTACATACTTATTAAGTTATCTATATAATATTCTACTATTTATTGATTCTACCTATTTATTTATGTGACCACTAATGATTATATCTATTTTTATCTAATATAATACTTCAATAATGTGGTACAATCTCCCCTCCACACTACATTTACACCCATACATCATGTCGGTCAAATCCTTCATATGGGGAGGCACACATGAGGCCATGTTACCCACCATATCGAGGAATATATTATGTGGATCTATGGTTGAATCATTACATTGATCATGGAAAAAATAAACCATGAAATTGTGTACATGAAATAGAAACATATAATGTTTGCATATTTTTTTATATTCATAGTCATTAAATTAATTCCTCAACATTAGGCATGAATCATAAAACTAATATGCTTTCTAATTATATTCATACTTCATGAATCAAATAGTCTTTTAGATCCTCATAGAATCATTTTTTTAAATCCCTTAACATTCCAATTATCATTTTACTGCTTATGATCAATGAACTCATGTTGTAACTATTAATATTTGAACATTCCCTCAATGTTAGTATCATTACATTCCACCAGTGATCTCATACTCAGAAACCTAGTAATTTTTTATTCTGTATGAATTTTTTTACTTCGATTTATCTCATATTAATGAAGTATTTTATTTAATATATTATAATATAGTTTTTTTCAATAATATTATATTCAACTATCAAAGAATTTTTAAATATGATAAAGATTAAATTGTGAGGAGAAATTTATTGAAGTTTTGGAGAATTTAAAAATTCCAAAATTAGAATGATGTACGTTGTATTTGATATCGAATGTGACATGGATACCAAACATTGAAGAAAATATAATTCAAAAAAATAATAGGATATTTTTTTATTTAAATAAATTATATTTCTTTAATATCTTGAATTATATGAAACACTGATTTTAGAATTTGATTCATGCATTAATGTGTTTATTCAATAGCTTTCATTATAGAAAAGTCCAATTTTTACTAAACATAAATTTTCTATAAATATTAATATATAATATGATAGTTATTTCAATACAGTTGAAATGACGAGAATGAATCATATTAAGTAATTTATGAAAAATATTTATTTCAAGCACATTCATTAGATAACAGAAAACTATAAAAAACCCTTTAAAATAAGAATATTTTTTTGGAAAATGTATAGTTTTTAAAATTACTGTTTAGTCACGCTTGGTATAAATAATGTAATGTTGATTTTTAAAAAGTTTTATTTAAAAAAGTAATCTTTATTTTTTAAAATTAATAGTAATATTAAATTAGGCTGAGATACAATAATTTTTTTGTGAAGTTATTTTTTTTGAATAGTGAAAGTACTAGATTTTAATTGAAACATATTTTTAATCTCAAAAAATTATAATATTGAAATATTTTGAGATTTTTTTAAAATTTAAAAATATTTTAATTATAAATCCATTATACGGATTTATTTTATTTGAACCATATTCCTTTTTAATTTATATATATTAAAATTTAAATCTTTTAATCATTTTCATA
This sequence comes from Viscum album, assembly GCA_963277665.1. Lineage (NCBI taxonomy): Eukaryota > Viridiplantae > Streptophyta > Magnoliopsida > Santalales > Viscaceae > Viscum > Viscum album. The sequence continues at coordinate 169,188,744 of OY728134.1, forward strand.
ATAAAACATGCATTCTCATCGCGTCTACGAGGATACATTTAAATTAAAAAATTCCACATTTATATGATTAATTAGAAAACAAGGGCTCCATATATTTAATTTGAATAAATTATAATGTCTAATATGTTCATTTTAATTTTTATTGAAATTAATAGTGAATTTAGTAAAAAATAATTTCGTCTTTTTAGTTAGAATTTTTTACCAACCGGTTAAAATAAAATAATAATGGATAAAATGACCAAAAACCAGATCTAGAAACTATATTACCCACATAATCTAACCATTAAACTTCTATGGTATGATAATTTCAATTTTTGGTCCGAATTACATTATTAAAAAATTGTGAGCACTTAATTGTTTTCTAAAATACCATGTTTGTCATGTAATCCACTTATAATACACGGCCCCTCACCTCTATTATACACACCATAATATGAATTTGGTTCATCAAATACTTTCTAAATCCCAATAATATTTCACTCAAAAAATCCTATAATCTATTTCTATAAAAAAGTCTCACCTTTATATTCTATAGTGAAAACCTCTGTTGGATAGCCGATGTAGAGGTTATGTACATCAACAAGTGTCTTTATTTTACATCTTTCTCCACATCATTAATTTTTCATTGATAAATAATGATATATTATATCCATTATATAATACATAATAGGATTTTTATTACATTTTATTTAACTAAAACCATATCATCTTCAATAAAATGGTTTATGACATCATTGTTTGTGTCTATTGTAGACTACCGCCTTATGAACTGCTGTCATTGGTTTATTTCATTTAAAACTCACAATGTCATGTATAAAGATTGATCTAATATATATATATGATATAAAAAATTATTTATACATGTATATAACTATTTCATACAAAATGTCTTACATCAATCTTATAAGAGATAAAATTATGTCACGTGTGTGTACTGCAATTTAATGACTCGTGAAGTGGTCTGATTCATAATTCACTAAACATCATAAGGATGGTGGTAAACGTAATGTTATTGATTATATGTGATATAAATGAAATAATTATTCTATTAATTAAATATAGATATCATTATTGATATATAATATATTTCATCTTCACTCATTCCTTTTCACTCACATTATGATGATTACATCGATTCTGAACCTGTGGACTGCCGCCATCATGAAGCGATGTGACACTCTTTTAATGAACCCACCACATGGATGAAATATATAATTTCATGATATTATATATAGGAAATAATTTTGGTTTTTAAAAATAATATATTTCTTACCTATGTTTCCTTAATGATCAGTGATAAATGGAAATGTTACTCATGCATACATAAGGCCTCCATTTTATATGATTGTAATATACTTCATATTTCATAATTATTAAAATTGATTATAATTAAAAGTTAAACTGATTTAAATATATTATAATTATTTAATTGTTATAATTATTGAAAAATTTAATATCATTTTTATAGCCACTATAAATGAGTTTAATGCAAATTCACCCACAAGAAATTCTTATGAAAGGGATTTCAGCAAAATTTCATTTTGTAGATTCAAATATGAATAATATGTATAAAGTTTATTTTTTATAGTGTATATAATATGATCATTTCATTTAATATCATGATAAATTAATTTATTATTTTTTATATGTAATTTCAATTATTTCCTCTTAATGGATTTGAATTAGACATTACCAATTGATTAGGATTCTCGTAATTCAAACTCTTTTCATTGGGTAATATTACTCCATAATTAGAAATGATATTATATGATTAATTTTTTAATGAATGATGAATATATATTGTGTTATTTTCACTTATGTTTTGGCTATATATTGTTGATACACATAAAATAATGATTTAATAATTCCAACATCAATGTTATGATATTATTATGTGTTCATTTCACAATCTAATTAAAAATCATGAATATTTGTTATAAAATGTCAATTGATGCAAATTATTTGACCCATATATAATATAAAATTTATTTTTATTATATTATATTTAATATTGATTTTTATATATATTGTTAAAATTTTCAAAATATTTGGTACTTATATTAATTGTGATTTTTTATTAAAATCATTGATTAATTCTCTTTTAGTTCACATATATACATTCTTCATAAACCATGATTTTAAAAAATAATTCAAAAAATATTTATATTTTAAATATTATTTCTATAGGAATTTTCACCATTTTTATCCTTAAAAATACATAATAATCTTATTTAATTTTCAATACATCGATGGTTTGGATTTTACCCAATTTTTAAAATTAAAATTTTAATGAGTTTCTAAATTAGGAACATTCCAATAGTTTTTAAATATAATGGAAATGTTAATTTTAAAATTTACATCGTGTATAAAATTACTCATATACACATTAAAGAATTTATTTATTCTTCATTTTAATGCATTAGATGTTCTTTTCAAAATAATTTGTTATTAATTTTGATTTTCCAAGAATTGGAATCTGATTTTTTTTTCAAAATGCAGAGGATATTTTACTTAAAAATGTATTTAATGAAATTGTAATTTTACATCAATTAATCGATGAAAAAACCTATAGTCATACTCTAGTTGTTATATATTGATACCATCCTTATTATTTCTCTAGATGGTTTGTGATTATTTTCACCAAGTATAATATTGAAATTCAATTCCAATATTCATTTTTTATTCACTAACTCAATTTGAAATAGTTAAATTTCTATGATCATTACAAATTATATATTCCCAAAATAACCATATTATTTATCATTCATATTGTAATTTCATAAAATCAATATAATTTATATCAATGGGTTTTAACATTTGGAGTTATTTTATTTATAGGATAAATATTAACAAATCTGTATCAATTAATAAATACTTATATTTCGTGTAAATGAATATAGATTCATGTATTTAATCAACTATTTGATTTATGAGTAATACAATGGACATAAAATTGAATGTGGTCCCAAATTATATATCCCCTCGATATATGGGTATGTATCGTGATTCAAACATGTTATGTCTGAATTTAATTAGTTTTTAGAATTATTTTAAGCATTCTTGTGAATGGTATTGATGTAAAGGTTCATGTTCTAGAGACATGCTTTCCAATAATTATTAATTTCATTAATTAATTATTATATTATTATTATCTAAGATATTTTCACTATTATATTATCTCTAGATTCATTGAATTTACAGAATATTCATTAAATGGAAACTTATTCAATTATTTACATTTAATTGTTGATTATTCGTTGCCTAGTTTTTTGAAGGTGATTTTTCTTCAATTATTTACCTTTCCATATTTATTATTAATTATCCAGTCTGTTAAATGTAATGTGTGTTTAGTTATTTACAATTCCATACTGATTATTATCAAAGAAATGTTCACATTAATGGTATCTCTAGATGCACTTCCTTTCCCTTTTAATTTATTATATTTAAGTAGTGTTCATTTATTAACATACAATAATTATTATGATTTTGGATTCATCCCTTAATCCAGTGTAAATAATCCTTTCATGTCATTTATGCTCACACTTAATTTGTTTTCTTTTCCCGATGATTCCATAAATTATACAATGTATAATATATAGAAATAATTTAGAGGCAATAACTGTATTCTATTAAAACATTATGTTATAGTTTTTTTTATTCATATCAAATGTAAGATGCAGTTATGTATCAATTTTATCATGATTACTAAACTGGTCAATCCATTAAGATGTGAAACCTTATATCTTTTGACAATGTAATGTAACCAGGCACCGGCTACGGGTTGATGGGGTTAGGTTCACTAAATTAACTTTATTATATAAATAATATATGTTTTGATATATATTTATAGTTCACTAATAGATGAATAATTAACATATATTTATTATATAGAAGTTTGAAACTTGTATGAAGTAAATTCAAACGTATTGTATTTCATTTTTTGTTTCAATTTTATCTTCATTGTGACATATGTTACATTATACAACTATAAAAATTAATAAGGGAAATTAATTTTAATATTAAAAAATTTATAATTATCATTTCATATTTTTTCCATTTAATATAATAAATTCAAGGGTTTTTTGTTTCAATGACATTAATGTGGTGCGAATTTTACAAATCCATCAAATTATTCATTAGAAGTGTGTATATTTAGACATCAATGATGTAATTATATGATAGATATCTCAAGAAACTCATCAATTTTATCATAATATAGTTATTTATATATAATAAAATTTTCCCCTTAAATTTCCTATCATTGTGTTCTCATGAATTAATGATAACATTTCTCTATAAAAACAACATATTATTTCTCCGTTTGTACAAAATTATTTTCGATTATATAATTTATTTAAAAAATAATATCAAAAACATTTTAACTCTCCTTGTGATTTTTTAGTTACATAATTTAACTTATTTTATGTTTCTAATAAAATAAAATTAATTCTCGGGTTGTTTTCTAAAAAATACTTCTTGGAAGGAACCAATAATTTAAATTTCATCATTTTTTAACATGCTCAACATGATAAATATTTTAAAGAATCATACCCATTCAATAATTTAAATATTTCATTATATGATACAAACTATATTTTATAAGAAATTTATAGTCCCAATTAATTAATAAATCATAGTTCTAATACATTTATTTTCAATGAAAAAAATTATTTTCCATAACTTATTTTGTAAATGGTCTTTAACGATTTCTTTATTTATTTGAAATGCTATATTCAATGAAAAGGTTACTAAAAATGATTTACTTTTTTTAAAGTGTATTTTAATGTGGAAATTGTATTTTCCTCAATGAAATGATCTATTTAATTTTTAAAAAAAATTGTTCTATTTAATATGTTATCGTTTTATGTTACTTATTATTTATATTGGATATGAACCGAGAATAACATTTGTATTCATTCTGTTGAATATTTATTATGATGAGGAGTTGTTTATAAAAGCTATTACTCATCCATGGGACATAATATGATGAATGTTGTTATTAAAATAATTCATTCTAATTGGATTTTATTTGATGAATGATTTTCAAAACAAATTTATTATCATGGGATTCTATATGCTGAAGGTTTCATGATCTTGTGGATAATATATATATTATTTTAATTATTTCACAATTTGGACCTTTATCTCCCAAAAATGCAATGGTCTCTGAATTCTGTTTTATGATTTATATGTGAACATTGGATTCCTTTTCATGCCAGAAATAAGGGTATATGGGAGGTAATCTCATTCATAATCCAAGTAGATATGTTTTCAGGGCAGGCCTACAATGTTATGAATTTTTTGGTGGGTAGTATTGAGATAATTTTTTTTCTACTTAATGGTTTTCCAAAACTCTATGTCCCATGATAATATTATTCTCCCATGGATAATGTATTTTTTTTTCCAATAAATTCGGTGTCTTATGGATTTCCATGATTTCTGTGATTACTGAATAATATGATTTATGATATTCATGGTTTGACTTTAAAATTTTATTTTCATTTTCTAAATCCCTTAAGATTATGTAATATTTATATATCTATTATTTAAAAATAATAAGCATTTTTTGTTCAAATTTATAATTTTTTATTTCCCATGGTCCTTATGAAAGGTATTGCATATGATGAGATTTATTAGTGTGGATGTTTTGAACAAATTTTGGGGGGGTGATGTATTGTAATTGTTAACTATTGGATTATGTGTCCATTTTTCTAATGGCACAAGACATAAACGACCATTGTGTTGATCATTGTGATATGTAATAAATATTATCCAATTAATATGTAATATTTATGTATGAGATGTTCATGTATTTAAAAATAAATAAAGGAAAAGAATAGAATAATCATACAATAGAATATGGTATTGAATTACATGTGAGAACAAAGTCATAACAAGACTACATCGAAGAGGGGAAATCCTACTCAAATAAATTAAATAATGATATAAAATTATAAAATTAAGGGAACATAGTAATTTTGAAACAACATAAAACAATAATTCAAATTAATAAGAAAAGGTTAACTACATGGACACCATAACAATTTTTCATTAAGATAACCACACGAGAAGCATACATTGTATCCCACATGATAAAAAAACCTCCCACAATATTCAAGGGATATATAAATGTTCCCCCACCCCTCATTGAATTCATATTATGTACATCTATTTATGTTCCATAGATATCATACAACATAAAAATGTATTTTATCACTTCCAATCATATAAATATGTAGTGTTGGTCACATACAAGGAAGTCCAAAATCAATGATTGTTAGTTACATCTATGTGAATACACTAGAATGGATGTGGGGATATGTATTCAACACATAATAATTTTAATGGAAAGTCATGGGATAATTTTGATAGAAAAATTGTTTTGCATAATTTTTATTGATGGTGTGATTTCATTTATATATGATTTCCATATCAAACCATTGAATGTTGATGAATAATAGATCTCATTGTATCTTTTTATTGATTGGGTTATAGGATAATTTCTACATAGAGTGTCAATAATATTGATCACCTTCCTGGGGGGTACTGTAATGAATAATCGTATCCTTGGATCATCATTGGACACCATTATTGGAGCATGTTGAGCTCTATTTGGCTGAATATTTATGGATGATTTTACGCTCCATATCTATTTCAATTATAATCACACTGATATAATATCTTCAAATCATCAATTTTAATATCCAAACATCTAATTTCAGATATTTCATTGGGAAATTCATCTCATATATCAGTAATTGGTTGGATACATAAGTCATCACATATTTGATTTTCATGAGTACCCAACCAAATACATTGTTAGATGCATCATCATAGTTCCAAAATCATTCCCCATTGTCTTTTAATGATATAATATGTACATATATTATCATCCTCATTGTATTGTTAATGAACTCTTCGCATTCATTAGTGGTGAATAACATCACCAACATTTGAGTTAGTTAAGTTTGTGAGATTTAGAATAGTAACAAGTTTACAACAAATCGATGATAAAACAAATTAAATTCATGGAAATTATGTAGCTCTCTCATTAGTGATGGTATATTAAATTATTCAATTGCCTCTATTTTTGAAGGATGCAGATATATCTATTTTATGACTAAAAACATTCCTGTTAATGTGATTTTATCCAACAAGGAAAAATTAATAGTATACATCACGTATAGATTTTAAATAAACAAGGTGATTAATATAGCACCAAATACTCCTCATTTTGAATATTTATTTCAGATTTTATGATAATGTCATCAATAATATATACAAAAAAATTCAAGGTAACTCCTAAATAGTCCTTTCATTATTTCTGTGAATATAGATGAAGATTTAGTGTTTCCAAATTGAATAACCATGGAAACATAGTGCTCATACATTGTATAAAATCAAGTAGTATGGATATCCCCAATACATAACATTAAAAGGTAATATGCTGATGGACGATATACATTATAGAATATTGGGATAACATTTCCTTTCGCAAGATCATTATTACAATATCCTAATGCTCATTAAGATCATCTAGGATTTTTATATATTAAATAATGTCATATATAAAGTTTATCAAACATTTACCTAGATTAATCATAATTAATATATATTTTAATTCCATGAATATATCATGTTCATTATAGAGTCAAAATAGAATCACAATGAACTCATCATGACGATACCATGTATAGAATAATTATTAGTTATATCCTAATTATTCAAAATTACAAGAAAATATCCCAACAAAATATAAAGCTTAGAGAAATTTTGGGCACTACAAAGCTGACCAAAATACTCATCAATAAATGGTAGAAAAAAATAATTTCGTTATTGGGATCTTATTGAGCTCATGATTACTAAATTAGAGGCCTATTCACCAATCCTTCATCTTGTTAAAAGCGATCAGCATAGCCCATGATGAAGAATTTGGGAGTGTAAAACTTGTATCAGAATTCACCAATTGTTTTTTATTCATATCATAATGTTTAATAGAGAACATTATATATGTAATTTCAGATATTGGGAAAACTATGGGAATATATCACATTGAGAATAAAACTCCTCAAATTTGATGAATTCATTGAAATAATCCAAAAACTCAACTATTTATTCACCAACAATGGGTATGTCATCCCGAATGATCATTTCCATAGTCACAATAGTTTATTCTATATATTATTTCTCAAAAGGTATTAATATCAATGCTTTACAGGATTTTCTCTAATTAGACTTATCCTCCATGAATTTATATTTAATTTGAGTTATATTGGTGAAATTGAGTGTGGATTAATTCTCTGAAAAAATATAGGTACCCTCTTTAAATAGAAACCCAATCCATATGCAAAAAAGAATTGAATTTATATAAATGGATTTTAATATATGTTTTCTAAGAAATTCATCACAATAATTATGATAGGGGACATGATATATGTTTTTGTGAAATGATTGACCAATATCACATGTACATCAACAAATTGGATTCCAATTGTTGTGGTGGTGCTTTAATTATTATTCTAAAAATGTCTTGTAACGCCCCGACCCTAGTAACCCAGAGTCGGTGCATTATTACATAACATTGGCATGATCAAAAGAAAGATAAAATCTCGAAAGACCGATCGATTTAGTAGCATTGGAAACACTAGATATATTCATAAGATTTACATTACATCATAAAATGAAAAACTACTACAACAACATAATGTCCCCATAATCCACACTCATATCCCCACATAATATCCGTGTAGGTCATTCATAATTTACTTCTTCACTTCCTGGGGAAAATAAAACATAGAAAAGGGGTGAGCTCAAATGCCCAGTAAGGATAACAATATAGCGGAAACATTCATAAATAAGAATAAACATTTAAGGCAATGTATAACTAAAACAAAATCCTTTCAAACTTGAACATTAAACATAGTATGGAATAAATAAAATGAGATAATTCCATTTACTTAATCACATGGATATTCTACTAATCGAAAAATCACATGCAAAATCAATAACAAATTTCATAATGATGGAATGCATAATGCTGAACTTTAATTTCATTTTCAAGGCCTCGTCCAAATACCTTGGGGATAACTGTAACTAGAACCCAACCCGGAGTGCCTCTAATAACCGGACACCAACCCGGAGTGCCTCTAATAACCGAACACCAACCCGGAACATACTTGTCTAACACATTCATCTGAAAACATTTGGATTACAAATAACTTATGAAATGTAAATACTCTAAACAAAAACCATGAGTGACATAATAATAACTTATCCACAGTCAAAAATATCACACAACCTTCAATAAAATATGGGTGTTTTGTATCATAATAAATAAACTTCAAATAAGCTTAAAATCCATCAAAGGATGTTGACATAGATGAAATAAAGACTATTTTAGAAAAAAATCTCTTTCTATTTTGAAATCATTTAAGAGTCTTATATTTATGAAATAAAAAGTTTTTTAAAAAAATATTCTTATTATCTTGTAAGGGAAGCTTCGACGATTTTATAACGGTGGAAAATAGCCACACCCGCCGTATAAGTTAAAAAAATATTCTTACCTTAATTTTGTTGAAAAGGTTAAAAAGCACCATGTTTGGAAAACGACAGAAAGATTCCTTTATAAACCTCTTATAAAAAGTCAAACAAGGGTATAAATGACTTTAACCCATATTCTAGTAAATAGTAAAAATGTTTTGGAATTCATTTTTAAGAAACATGGATGTGGATGATAAAGAGATCGCAGAAGATTATTACGTATAAACAACCTCGGATAATGAAGAGATTGTGAAATAACTCTTACCAATTTGATAACTTATGAAACATACAACCCATGAAAGAGGAATCATACAATGAATATGTAAATACACATAAATTAGAGTGTATTACACAAAGAATATAATTATGAGCCGTACATACACCACACAAAAGGTGATGGTGGCAATATGGCATGAATCTCACAGAAATAAGGAGTGAGATGAAAATACCTTACCTTGTACTATTCCTTGGTTGGGGTAGGTTAACCTCCTTTATAATGGTGAAATAATTGTTATTAAATTATACAGGAATTTTATACATTATTATGATATCATATATGATCTTTTAATATTTATTTGATAATATTATCTTAGTATTATCGTAGTTTCGGGTGTGAACTTACTTGTTTTCTTTTGTATGTTTTGTTACGTAAGACATGTTTGTAAAGGATAAGTTGTATATTATTCAAATCCAGAATGATATCAAGTCCTTAAACATAATTTTTAAATAATCAAATGATAATTATACTTGAATGGATACGATGGATAATGAATCTCATCGCGTTCGTGGAGACGGTAGTCCATACGTACGCACGAGCGACAATATCATTCTTTTGATATTAAAATAATATATAAATGGATGTTAAATCAAATATAAAAAATCATTAACATGTTATATTTATTATTTACATGAGTTACACATCATTATTATACCCATCCAAATAATATTATATTGAATAACAATTACACCACGACGTGGAGACGGTAAGCCGTACGTACGCACAAATGGTGACATGTTATTCAAAGGGTGGATAGAATACTGAATATGGTTGTACCATATTTATAATAACATCATAGTAAATAAATGATAATGGAGTTATTATTTTAGAATGGTAACAACAAAGGAAGAAGAAGTGGAAGAAGAAATGAACTTGAAAAATGGTGGTGAAATCATTACCTCCTCTTTGGGTTCTTCCTTTTGATTTGATCAAAAGGGCTCCTTAGGTTGGCTTTTGGATCAAAATAAGGCCCCTAGGTTCTAGTGAGGGAAGTTGGGAGAGTATTTGGGCAGAGTTTGGCCGAACCAAAAGGCTTTGATGGTGTGATGAAATGAGAAGGAGGAGTGCCCTTTTATAAGAGGGGTGAGGGGCACCTTTGGAAAAGCTAGAAATATTAATTTATAATAAATTCATATTCGATTTCTAATGGCTCCAAAGTTGATTATTTAAATTTTAAGGTGGGGATGGGTCGAAAACCAATAGAATTTAGACTGGTTTGGGTACTTATGTTAACCTTATCTTTAAGTATTAACTCTAAGTTAATTAGTTTCACTTTTACAATGTCTCTTTGTATTTTTATATTATATGGTTAATAAACATACCATATACATCCAAGCTACCCCCAAGTGGTCCATTAATGATTAACCTATCATGATATAAGTCTCTTGGGCGACCCTTAGATTTTTAGGAATTTAATATCAATTAATAATATAATATTTGTTTTAAGAGCTCTTTTATGTCAATTTTGACACTATTCAATAGTTGATTTTTGTGAAACTAATAACAGATTTATTACTTCGAAAAAAGTCAATTAAATCAATCCTAATATATCATATTATCGTAGAAAATTAGTTTAATTCATTAAATGTTTCATATTATATTTATTTGGGTATTTATAATATCAATTATTTTGATTTTTTACTATTATAGTAATTACTGCATCATCATTGTGTCATAAAAAAATTAAATTATTTATTCTCTAAAAATTGAAAATAAAATAGAATCATGTAGTAAATATTTTTATCTTTCTAATTAATATTTATAGTCGAAAATCCAACATATATAACCCTATTTAAATTTTTTTTATAAAATATATATGCTTATGTCATTTTTGTACTCATTTTAGCTTAATTAAAATAAGGTGTCCCTATCACCTACAAGTGGCTCCATGAGGTCCCCAAATAGACCCAGAGATGCCTATGGTCGAACATGTATCAACCAATAAAGTTTGGGCACGTTTTAGGGTATTTTTTGTATTATTATAATATTATTTTTTAACCCTTATTTACCGGATTTACCCTTAACCATGGTAAATAAAATATTTACCGCAGTAATTATTCAAAATGTCTAAAAATAAAAGTTACATATTTACACAATTTGAACATCCTGATTCCAAATATGGAATCCATTTTTCTAAATTCAAAACATAGAAGTGGAAGAAATTAATTTAAAATCAATTCCTGCTATCAAAACAAAAAGTGTGCTTTTAAGAGATAATAACTATCAAAAGATTGACACTTGTTTATGTTCGGTTTAATTGTAAATTTATGACCAATGACCAACATTATATTAAATTATAAAAATATATTCTAAATATACTTTAAAACCACTCAAATTCATAATTTATCACTATTAATTATTTTGATTAAAAAAGTTGTTTTTAATTAAAATTTAGTAATTTTCACTATTCATCAAAATATTAAAGTTATCCGAAAAGTACCAAAATTTCACATTAGGATAAATTCGATATTCCGAATCCAAAAATGAAGTCCATTTTGAAATTTAAAATATATATAATTTCAAAAATTAGGTATTACTATTCATAACGGCTAGTTTGATCGGTTGTGGTGTGTGTTAAAACTCGAAGTTGCGTACAACACACGCTACTGTTTTATTCAAAGAAAAGCGTACCGTTGAAGCTTGGGATGTTTCATTTTAAATTTTTTGATTTCCCCATTTAGTCAAAAAGTTTAAAATATTGTATTTAAAAAGTTTTCACTATTAAAAGCTGATAAAAGTGCAATACTGAAAATGAATCTGTTCTTGCATTATGACTAAGAAACTCATAATATGGATTCTAAATTTATAAGGATTATATAAAGTTTAAAATTTAGTTAATACTATTCATGACTTCTTTTAATGGCTTTTTTTGTATGTAATGGTCTAATTGAACTCGGTGTTGCGTGTAGTGAATGTTATTGAATAACACACTATGAAATCTCGGGGTGTTACATTCTCCCCTCCTTCAATAAATTGCGTCCTCGCAATTTGAAATTGTTCTTCGAAAATAAAAGGTTGAAAATAGAAAATATATTTGTGGGAAAACCTACATCGGAAATTGGGTTTCTAAAATTTTGTCTTAATATGAGGAAAAGAGAAATGAAAGGGTCCCCACCAAATTATGATCTCGATTAGGAGAACATCGGTGGCAATTAGAGAGATATAATTAGAGGAAAAACATAAATATTTATAGGTAGTGATTGAGGTCATCAATCACAAACAAGTATAAAATTGAGTTCCTTAAACTCATCAATCTATGATGATTTGAAATACCATTGGTTCAACAAAACATAGGGTATTGGGATAACACATTTTTGACGTTTCAAAATATCTTAGTTGAAACCCCACATCGAAAAATGAATTAACGAGGCCTCTATTTAAAATAATGAGTGGAAAGTATGAAGATTACCTAAAATAACACATACTAGGGTTCCATGTAGGAAAATATGGATATGGAAGAGAAATATAACCATCAATTATCTGATGGAGAGTGGTAGAGAACATGGCTATAAAAAGGCCAACAATCCCAAATCCATAAATTAGTGATGATTTAAGGTACCATTTAGGACAATATTTTTGTTCTATGTTCCTTTTCTTAATGTTGAGAAATTTATTTATGAGATTGGCTATGATCATAAGGAGATATACTTACTTTATAATTAGAGTTTTATCCATTAATAAATTTCGACCACAAACTCATCTTTTATTCTAAAAGATAATAGAACGTAAAAAATTCTATTTATACTATTCGTACAGGGTTCCAAGATAAACAAATTTATAATCTATCTACCAGATCTTTTAATAAAAACTACATTATTTAATCCATGACATCTCGTGGGACAGTGGTAGGCGATACACCCTTGTCGCCCTTCAGTTGCGGGTTCAAGTCTTGCAGCCTTGCCGGACGCGACAGGTTGCCGCCCGACCTCCAGGTTGTCCTTTTATGGAAATCCAAAATAATCCAAACTAGAACTATCAAAAATACTTTTGTCCAAACTCACAGTGCAAAATTTATAAGGAAGGTAAACATAATGTAGATCCTTTTTACCCCTAATATCATATGAATACCTTCATCATGTATATTTTAATACACTGAAACATCCCGAATTACCATATTCTTTATTGATTACATTCCTGCTCCCTTATTCCATATAGAATACTGAATATACTTCATCAATCCAAAAATGTTTTAAACCCCAACAATGATGTAATATACAAATCATTAATCAGTTCCAAGGTATTCAAGAATATCCAATATAATTTATCCAAATAAATCATGTATTATTCCAAAATCACTACCTCGGTATCAGAACTATATTATGGTTTATCATTCTCTCAACCATATATTTTCCAAAAATTTATCCAGCTATTGAGTCACTTTTCATTGTTCCACACAATATCAAGTCCTTAATGAAATAGTACTACAGTACAATCCTTATATACTCCATAATTATTATAACAAGTACATTGTTGATACAACACTCAATTGACATAATCAACATAAGAACTCTAATCATTCCTATTCATCTGTGGTAGTATCATAACTTGATTATTATCCAATAGCATCATCTACGGCATAGTCTGATGACTAGGAGATAGGTTCGCGTCGTGTCCAAACTCCTTGCAAATGAAGCATTGTACATTTGAAACCATTTTCTTACCCTTGCAGTCACGTACTTTGTGCCCTTTTCCTCCACACTTATAACAAACTCCCATTCCTTTCAGGCAATTTCCAGGGTGTTTCTTTCCACAGTTATCACATATGGGAAAATTCTTCTTTTCCCTCTTGCCTTTATCCATCTTTCTCTCTTCTATCCTTTTCTTCTCTTTCTTCCCTTCGAAGCCATAGGACTCAGTAAACTCTTTACTTATCTTATCAACACATGATATTATTTCTCCATATAATGATAATACATGCGAGACTATTTCTCTTGTAAATTCTGGCTTAAGACTATAAAATATATGATCCTTCTTTCTCTTTGTATCATGTGCATTGATACGGTTTCCATTTCTTCCACTAGGCGCCATTTCTAAACAATTTCATAAACTAGATCAGTTTATGAATCAAAATACATAATCCCATACTTATAAAACACATAACATAAATTGAACTATTTATAGATATAATCCATAATAATAAAAATGATTTCTTTGAGGAAGTATATACTCATAAACCCTTCATAATTATTTGTAATGAAAATGAGAGTTATTCTAAGCATATCCCCCGGGAGTGTTGTAACCAAGAGTGCAGCAGGGCCCGTTGTCGTGCACCAGTTCCCGTTCGAGTCTAGCTCAAAGCGGTGTTTTCGGGTTTTACCTTTAGGTACATCTGTGCCAGAGCCGCCTCTACCTGCTCATATCCAGACAGGGATGTATTGCTCGAAAAACTCACAAAATCTCTACAATACCAAAATTCTAGGAAGTTCTTCTATACTAATCCTCAAAGTTCATCTTAGATCTACGTGCTCTAATCAGAGTTTATCTAAATCTAGCTTCCAAGGTTTGTAATAAACTTCCTCTGATACCAACTGTAACGCCCTGACCCTAGTTACCCAGAGTCGGTGCATTATTACATAACATTGGCATGATCACAAGAAAGATCAAATCTCGAAAGACCGATTGGTTTAGTAGCCTTGGAAACACTAGATATATTCATAAGTTTTACATTACATCATAAAATGAAAAACTACTACAACAACATAATGTCCCCATAATCCACACTCATATCCCCACATAATATCCCTGTAGGTCATTCATAATTTACTTCTTCACTTCCTGGGAAAAATAAAACATAGAAAAGGGGTGAGCTCAAATGCCCAGTAAGGATAACAATATAGCGGAATATTTCACAAATAAGAATAAACATTTAAGGCAATGTATAACTAAAACAAAAGCCTTTAAAACTTGAACTTTCAACATAGTATGGCATAAATAAAATGAAATAATGCCATTTACTTAATCACATGGATATTCTACTAATCGAAAAATCACATGCAAAATCAATAAAAAATTTCATAATGATGGAATGCATAATGCTGAACTTTAATTTCACTGTCAAGGACTCATCCCAAGACCTTGGGGATAACTGTAACCGGAACCCAACCCAGAGTGCCTCTAATAACCGGACACCAACCCGGAGTGCCTCTAATAACCGGACACCAACCCGGAACATACTTGTCTAACACATTCATCTGAAAACATTCGGATTACAAATAACTTATGAAATGTCAATACTCTAAACAAAAAACATGATTGACATAAGAAAAACTTATCCACAGTCAAAAATATCACAAAACCTTCAATAAAATATGGGTGTTTTGTATCATAATAAATCAACTTCAAATAAGCTTAAAATCCATCAAAGGATGTTGACATAGATGAAATAAAGACTATTTTAGAAAAATATCTCTTTCTATTTTGAAATAATTTAAGAGTCTTATATTTATGAAATAAAACTTTTTTTAAAAAAATATTCTTATTATCTTGTAAGGGAAGCTTCGACGATTTTATAACGGTGGAAAATAGCCACACCCGCCGTATAAGTTAAAAAAACATTCTTAACTTAATTTTGTCGAAAAGGTTAAAAAGCACCATGTTTGGAAAATGACAGAAAGATTCCTTTATAAACCTCTTATAAAAATTCAAACAAGGGTATAAATGACTATAACCCATATTCTAGTAAATAGTAAAAATGTTTTGGAATTCCTTTTTAAGAAACATGGATGTGGATGATAAAGAGATCCTAGAAGATTATTACGTATAAACAACCTCGGATAATGAAGAGATTGTGAAATAACTCTTACCAATTTGGTAACTTATGAAACATACAACCCATGAAAGAGGTATCATACAATTAATATGTAAATACATATAAATTAGAGTGTATTACACAAAGAATATAATTATGAGCAGTACATACACCACACAAAAGGTGATGGTGGCAATATGGCATGAATCTCACGGAAATAAGGAGTGAGATGAAAACCCCTTACCTTGTACTTTTCCTTGGTTGGGGTAGGTTAACCTCTTGTATAATGGTGAAATAATTGTTAGTAAATTATACAAGAATCATATACATTATTATGATATCATATATGATCTTTTAATATTGATTTGACAATATTATCTTAGTATTATCGTTGTTCCGGGTGTGAACTTACTTGTTTTATTTTGTATGTTTTGTTACGTAAGAAATGTTTGTAAAGGATAGGTTGTATATTATTCAAATCTAGAATGATATCAAGTCCATAAACATAATTTTTAAATCATCAAATGATAATTATACTTGAATGGATACGATGGAGAATGAATCTCATCGCGTTCGTGGAGACAGTAGTCCATACGTACACACGAGCGACAATATAATTCTTTTGATATTAAAATAATATATAAATGGATGTCACATCCTATATACAGAATCATTAACATGTTATATTTATTATTTACATGAGTTACACATCATTATTATACCCATCCAAATAATATTATATTGAATAACAATTACACCACGACGTGGAGACGGTAAGCCGTACGTACGCACGTATGGTGACACGTTATTCAAAGGGTGGATAGAATACTGAATATGGTTGTACCATATTTATAATAACATCATATTAAATAAATGATAATGGAGTTATTATTTTATAATGGTAACAACAAAGGAAGACGAAGTGGAAGAAGAAATGAACTTGAAAAATGGTGGTGAAATCATTACCTCCTCTTCGGGTGCTTCCTTTTGATTTGATCAAAAGGGCTCCATAGGTTGGCTTTATGATCAAAGTAAGGCCCCTAGGTTCTAGTGATGGAAGTTGGGAGAGTATTTGGGCAGAGTTTGGCCGAACGAAAAGGCTTTGAAGGTGTGAAGAAATGAGAAGGAGGAGTTCCCTTTTATAAGATGGGTGAGGGGCACCTTTGGAAATGCTAGAAATATAAATTTATAATAAATTCATATTCGGTTTATAATGGATCAAAAGTTGATTATATAACTTTTAAGGTGGTGATGGGTCGAAAACAACTCAACCAATAGAATTTAGATAGGTTTGGGTACTTATATTAACCTCATCTTTAAGTATTAACTCTAAGTTAATTAGTTTCACTTTTACAATGTCTCTTTGTATTTTTATATTATATGGTTAATAAACATACCATATACATCCAAGCGACCCCCAAGTGGTCCATTAATGATGAAGCTATCATGATATAAGTCTCTTGGCCGAACCTTAGATTTTTAGGAATTTAATATCAATTAATAATATAATATTTGTTTTAAGAACTCTTTTATGTCAATTTTGACACTATTCAATAGTTGATTTTTGTGAAACTCATAACAGATTGATTACATCGAAAAAAATTCAATTAAATCAATCCTAATATATCATATTATCCTATAAAATTAGTTTAATCCATTAAAAGTTTCATATTTTATTTATTTGGGTATTTATAATATCAATTATTTTGATTTTTCACTATTATAGTAATTACTGCATCATCATTGTGTCATAAATAAATTAAATTATTTAATCTCTAAAAGTTGAAAATAAACTATCATCATGTATTAAATCTCTTTATCTTTTTAATGAATATTTATAGTCGAAAATCCAACATATATAACCCTATTTAAAAATTGTTTTGCTAAAAGATATATGCTTATGTCATTTTTGTACTCATTTTAACTTAATTAAAATAAAGTGACCCTATCACCTACAAGTAGCTCCATGGGGTCCCCAAATATACCCAAAGATGCCTATGGTCGAACATGTATCAACCAATAAGGTTAGGACACGTTTTAGGGTATTTTTAGTATTATTATAATATTATTGTTTAACCCGTATTTATAGGATTTACCCTTAACCATTGTAAATAAAATATTTATCGCAGTAATTATTCAAAATGTCTAAAAATAAAAGTTACCTATTTACACAATTTGAACATCCTGATTCTAAATATGGAATCCATTTTTCTAAATTCAAAACACAGAAATGGCGGATATTAATTTAAAATTAATTCCTGCTGTCAAAACAAAAAAGCGTGTTTTTAAAAGATAATAACTATCAAAAGATTGACACTTGTTTATGTATGGTTTAATTGTAAATTTATGTCCAATGTCCAACATTATATTAAATTGTAAAAATATATTATAAATATACTTTAAAACCACTCGTATTCATAATTTATCACTATTAATTATTTTGATTAAAAAAGTTGTTTTTAATTAAAATTTAGTAATTTTCACTATTCATCAAAATATTAAAGTTATCTGAAAAGTACCAAAATTTCACCTTAGGATAAATTTGATATTCCAAATCCAAAAATGAAGTCCATTTTGAAATTTAAAATATATATAATTTAAAAAACTAGGTATTACTATTCATAACGGCTAGTTTGATCGGTTGTGGTGTGTGTTAAAACTCGAAGTTGCGTACAACACACGCTATTGTTTTATTCAAAGGAAAGCATACCGTGGAAGCTTGGGATGTTTCATTTTAAATTTTTTGATGTCCCCATTTAGTCAAAAAGTTTAAAATATTGTATTTAAAAGGTTTCACTATTAAAAGTTGATAAAAGTGCAATACTGAAAATGAATCTATTCTTGCATTATGACTAAGAAACTCATAATATGGATTCTAAAATTATAAGGATTATATAAAGTTTAAAATTTAGTTAATACTATTCATGAACTCTTTTAATTCCTTTTTTTTGTAAGTAATGGTGTGATTGAACTCAGTGTTGCGTGTAGTGCATGTTATTGAATAACAGACTATGAAATCTTGGGTTGTTACATGTTTGATAGAAATGAATGATTATTACCAGAATCAAATACTATGTTCTCTATATTTTAATGACTAACCTGAATAATTATGACCATTTTTTTAGTTGGAAGCACCTCAATATTTGTGTTTTTTATATTTTCTCTGTTTTTCGAAAAGCCATCATTTTTGTTGTCAATGGTTATCATAAAAAAACAGGTAATATTAATTGTTCCCTGTAGTGTTCTGATTCTATTTAATTACATTATTATATTATTATATGAGGGTCAATTGGCTAATTACGTTCTTCAATCAAATTGGTGGGGTTATCCATTATATATTCACTTGATCTATCTTACTTTATTTCTTAAAAAATCACATTACCATTTAAGGAATTTCTATCGTAATTATTCCCACATTTTTTATAATTGGGATGTCGTCCATTAAAAACAATTGAGATTTATTCACTAATCAACTGGAATTAATAAAAATTCTCAAACTCTTGACTCTAGACACATCACACCATTTAGATTCATTAATCTGCAGTTCAGTATTTATTTGACATCATACATTACCACTGTATTCCAAAAGTCTTCATAAACTAAATATTTGAAACGTTTGAAAATTAATCCACTAATGAATCAGTTAACATTACTATTATTTCATATTAAAATTTCAAGGGAATATAAACATTTTATTTATTTTCACCTACTGTGTCCCAAATTATTCATCATCCTTTTACATAATTACATGGAAATCATTCTATAATTGTAGTCAAAGTGAATGTGGAAAATTATTTATCAACATGAATTTCGTCAATTATTTGTTCTATATAACTTTGATTTATTCCTTCATCTTATTATTCTGGATCAAGTTCCTTCGTTGATCATATTTAGCTTTCAAATGATAAATAGTTAGTATGACCAGATCATTATCATTTCATTGAGGAATTAATATGATCATTTCAATGGGGTTGATCCATTCTTCTTTGATTTAGGGATTATAATATCCACTATATCATATAGTCCATTCTAACATAAAGGCCTCAACTATAACATTCCCTCTCATTGGGTAGGGGGTTCATGTTCTTATATATTTAATGATTTTATTCCTAAAATTAGTTAATTAACAATGTATTCACTTAATGTTTATAACCCCTCCTATAATTTGGATATACATATCAGTTGGTAGTCATCACACTACCTGTAACACTATTTTTTTGTCTTATATCCTCGTATTTTGAAACATTTATTAATACAATGGGAACATTATGAATGAAAATTTTTAGACTACTAAATAGATAATGTGGAAATCATTAATATTGAAGGGTTAACTCACAGATTCCATATATTTTGTACCTATAGGATATCTAGGTTTCAAAATATTTAGTCGTTGAATTATTACAAAATTTATATTTTCATATGAATTTTTATTCACTTTATATTGATTCAAAAGTAGAATGATAATTTAACAAATTATATCGCCAAGGACACTCTAGTAATTTATTAAATGAATGTACAATTTCTGATTCACAAAGTGAAGATTAATACAACACCTAATGTACCCTTTTCGAGTTTTCTACAATAATGAAAAACTATCCTACAACTAAATCATCATTCCAATATACATAAAGGGATTTTTTATAGATAACCATCCAATATGTAATTATCTAATGTTTAGGTTTTTCCAATTTTTACTCTTATTTCGATGATTTTTATTATTGTTTTGTAAACATAATCCAAAAAATATAATTACATTTTTATATTACCGTCTATGAAAACCCATATCATTAATAATAATTATGTAATGATTAATTAAATAATGATAGACTTGAATAAATCCAAAATGATCCTGTGTTCTAGTGTTATTATGTAATTTGGTACATAGCACACTAACCCGATGAAGAGAAACAGTTCCATTTTTTAAAAATTATTAATATTATATAATATCAAATTGATTTTATGATACAACATGTTATAACATAAGTATATAAGAATTTAAGGAGTATGATATAAATCACCATAATGTAATGATAAAAGAACAAAATAGGGTATTGAATTAATTTGGAGTTAAAAGGCCTAATATAATGAATTAGATGTGTGAGAGTTAGAGCCAAAAACATTTAAGCACGATATAAGCATGAAACAACAAGGAATAACTCAAATATGTAAATTAAAAAAACATGATATTATAATAATGATTCATGGATAACTGCTAATGTATTATAAAATAGTTCTCTTACGATTACAACTCATCCACCGTACATGGTGTCTCTTGGAAGAAATATCACCAAATGGATTTCAGGGATATATAATTACGGTCCAAACCCTCACATTTTTGTTATGTACATACATTACTGTTAAACATATATCAAATATCATAATTATGTAATTCATAACATTCAATCTCATATTAGAGAGGGTGGGTCACTTACATGGAGTTATCTAATTAATTATATATGTGTACATCTCATTGAAAAGCCATGAGTGGAAATGGGGATATTAATTCATAAAAAAGAAGTTAAGCATAGAAAATAACTGTATAATTTCGATAGCATAATGACAGTAAATAAAGGACCAAATAAGGTTTTAATGAGAGTTAATGGTGTAATATAATTACATTGGAATCACATGTATGGTAGTAGGATGTGTAATGAAATTTCATTATAAATAATTTTAATTCAAAAGTCTTCATACAAAGAATTTATGTGAATAAAAAGGAAGATAATTAGAATTTTTACCTTGGGATAGTGCGTGTATAATCATGGGAGTTGAATCTTATATGATTAAAAACATCTTAACATGAACTTTAGAGAGGGAGATAAATAGTAACTGAATGCTCAAAGGATTATAAATGAAGATGAATGGGATGATTCTTGAGTATTTATGAAACATAGGGCATGTGATTCAATATCAATTTCAAAAAATATATTTTGGACTCTAATGACAATCATGAAAACCGAATCATTCATATTGTACACAGATTCATCAAAATAGATGTGGTTTTCAAAATTCCATTTCAACCCAAATGAAACATATTAATTGATTACCATTGGGGATGTCAAAATTAGTATTGTTTATATATAATTATTACAAACTATAAAATATAATATAGGGTTTTTAGGATGAATTGATGGTTGTAAAATTAAAACAAATAACATATAAATTAAAATTTTTAAATGGGATATCTATTTGATGACATTGACTACCTTGATAGTGTTTATTACATAATATTTGGGCTATTTTGATGACATAATGCATAAAATATTTTTTTTTTCGAAAAAATAATCTATCTCATAAAATTATAAAAAAATAACTTTGCTTAAATTTTATGTCCAAATTTCAAGTATTGTATTTTATTTACAAAAAATTTTTTGAATATATGAAAATTTACACTAAGAAAAATAGTTCTTTACTATAAAATAATATTTTTTATGACTCTAACAAATTTCTAACCAACAAAAAATTTACAATGGGATTAATTAAATTATAAAATTATTTATGTATAAATAAATATTCATTAATAATTTTATTAAATCATAATAAAATATATTTGATAATCATTGAATTTTTAATAAAAAATAAAGTAAAATTCCATATTCCACTAAATTAGAGTTTTTTTTCATTTTACAAAAATATAATATTTTAAAACTAATTATTTAATCATAAATATGAATTAATAATGATATGGATAGATATTTTTATTATTTTTTATAAGATAAAATTTAAAAAATTATACTAATTAGTTTTCGATATATAAATTCTAATTACACTAGAATAATCCCTATGGCTATGATATGTGATAGAGGTGCATTCATAGGATTATTTGGAAAACCTGGATTGAGATATGATCTAAATAAGAATTAATTTCTCTTATATATTTTTTATATCATGTTTCATTTGTTGATTCATGGATTTTTCTTAGTCACAGAAAGTTCCTATGATGTTATATCCCTCAAAATCTCCAATAAACTTGTGTTATAGTTTATGTTCATATAGTTCAAGGCTATAAATTTCCCATTCTACATCAGTTATATTTTATTAGAAACAATAATTTACGTTAAATATAATTCTCTCTAAAAAACCATATTAATAGTTTTGATGATTTTTAAGTGTATATTATGCTCAAAATATAATTATGTCCATATTTCAGAATTTTCTATAATATAAAAAATATATGATGTTCATGGGTTTTCTATATCTATTGTGTATAATATATAATTTATTCATATAAAATGTATATTTATTTTTATTTATTGGGTTATTATTGGGGATCATGAAAATGTTGGTCACTAATTTTTTTTTACCGTACTCTATGATAGAGTATGTTTTTTATTATATTGTTATTGATTGAATATGGGAGTAGGATAAATCCTCTTGTAAAATTATATAGTTTTATATTATGAATCAAAATAATAGAAAACTAATGAGAAAAATGTCTTTACATATGATTTGAATTTGGAATGATTTACTATCTCCATAAAAATATATTTGCATTATCATTGTTGGGAAATATGTGATGTATATACTTGTCATAAATGAATAAGAAAATATTCACATATAATTAATATTATATGAAACATATGATGTTATTGGGGTTGAATAAAGCTTATGAATTCTCAATATATTACCTTCATGTGAAAGAGGAAAAGATGTATGATGCAATGAATCAGAAATGCCATGCCAATTTTTTCTTGATGGTGTTTGAATTAGATACAATAAATATGGATTTGTATAATATAGATATAAAAATGTTACAGCTATGGGGTAGATAATATCATTATCAGATGAATATTGTAAATACCCGAACCTAGTTTCCTAGAGCCGATGCCTTGATAAAATGTTTCTGAATGACCGACATATGCACATCCCTCATTATGAATATTGTAATTGAAATTTAGTGATGTTATTAGACTATTAGAATATAAACAACTATGTTTCATTATATCATTATTAACTCATATCACATTCCTACCATAATTTGTTCATGTTTATTATTAAATGAATGTGTTTTCATTTATGCAACTTGTCTTATGTTTATGTTATCTTTTCTTTTATTTTTTTACCTATACAGAACATTTGTGCTCACCCATTTCATATGTTTCATTTTCCAAGGTTATTAATAAGTAAATAATTAATTACATGTAAGAATTATCTAGGATTCATGGATATTTATAATGAAATAAATTAGTGTGGTTTTCCCTTCATGATGTAATGTCAAAATTCTATATGTAACTTGTTCCCAAAAAGATATTAAACTACATTGTCCTTCTGGATTCTTATTCCTTGTTTGTATGAAAATGTAATAAAAAAAGGCACCGACTCTATGAAATTAGGGTCGGGTCCTTACAGTTGGTATCCGAGGAATTTTAGTAGAAAACAGGAAAACAAGATTTAGAAAACGTATATTATAGTACATTACCTAAGATAGTCATTGAGGATAAAGACACAGGAACGTCCTGGTATGTTGGAAATGAATATATTATCTGGATCATTCAAACAATATATACATGTCTGGATATGAGGAGGAAGAGGCGGCTCTGTAACAAATTTACGTAGGAGTGAAATCTCTATCAAGGAGTTTCAGTCTTAACCCGGGCTATTCTAGTACACGACAACATTCCAAACTACACTATTAGTTATGAAACTCTTAGGGGATATTCTTAGGATATTTCACATTTTATTTATAATCAATTATGAAGGATTTAAATGAAAAATATTTTCTCAATGAAAACATTATTGTGATTATCGGATTATACATTCATATGATTTAAATTTGTACTATGTATTTTTTAATGTAATATTATACATTATTATTCAAAACCTAATTTAGTGTTTTCCATTATCTATAGATGGTGCCATGTTGTAGGAATTGAAACCTCACAAACGCATGGGTCCTCTATAGGGACATCCCTCCAATGTAAGATAATGATGTTGGATCTGGTGTTGGGACTACTGATGACCAACTCATAAATTTATTGGGAAAACTTACTCAGTTTATGAATAATAATCGTTGCATATAGAGCATAAGGATCCACTACGTGGAAGAGCAATGTCAGATCGATTTATGCGACAAAAATATCCATCATTCAACGGTTCTACAAGACCGTTAGTATAAGAGCAGTGGATTTGTTCCCTTGAGATGATATTTCTTACCATTGTATGTAATGAAAGAGGTATTCTTTTCATGGAAATATATCTTCTAATGAGGGACAAGGATCAGTGGTGGTCATTAATCCAAAAAACAAAGGAGGATGAAGAAATATAAGAGATGGAATGGAGACATTTTAAAGAAATATTCTTAGACAAATATATCCCTCATGAACACTGAGTAGATATGGAGAGACAATTCATGAATATATGGAAAAAGAAGGATGAAAATGTTTCCATATATGAAGATAAATTCGTAATATTTGTAAGACAGGTTGTGGACTACATATGAAACCCAATGAGCAAAATTGATCTATTCATTGATGGCCTTAATCCATTCCATCAGTGGGTATTGGTATCCCAATGTTTTTCATCGTATGATTATATATTTTCATGTGCTATAGAGACAAAAAAATAATTCTCTATGTCTGATTACTTTAAGGGAAAGAAATAAATGAAGAGAGCTATTGAAAACTCTTGGAAAGGAAATAATGAAACTGGGAAGTAGGGGGGGTTGAATTTCCACCATATGATAATTGTGGAAGGAAATGCACAAGTGAGTGATTAAAAAGAAAAAATGGATTGCTATAAATGTGGTCAGAATGGCCATCTTGAAGGCAATTTCATGGGGAAGAAAGAATCTATTAATTTTAAATGTTATAATTGTAAGATTATGACACACTATTTTAATGATTTTCCAAAGAGTCAAGGAAATACGAAACCGAAAATGCCAAGAGAGCATGGAAAAGTTTATGAGATCACAATTGCAGAGGTCAAAGTGCTAAATGATTTTTTGGCAGGTACATTGATGGTTTCATCAAATATAGTCAATTCTTTATTTGATTATGGATCATCACACTGTTTTATATTTTCCTAGTTTTCCAAGATAATTAGATATTTCCAATTTAATTTTACATTGGAGTTTTATATAAAAACTCTTAATGTAATTATCATTGCAATAGTGTTTTGTGAATTAGTTACCATTAGTTCTTATAAATGTTCTTTATCTACTAATATCATTGTCATGCCCATGATTAAAATTGATATAATCCTTAGCATGGATTGGATTTCATACCATGATGCAAAAATTTATTATAAGCCGAAGGAGGTTACAATTTTTGACGTTGATAAGGAGTACCTTATCATTAGAGTAGAAACGTCACCACCAAATTCATATTTAAATCTACCCCAAGTAGCTCAAATAAATTAATTTATCGGTGAGGAAGAGAATGACATAACTATTGGTGAAGAAAATAATGTTCAAATAGAAGATTTGCTTGTTGTGAAAGAAAATATTGATGTCATTCTAGAGGATTTATGTGGACATACACCTGAGAAGGAAATTGAGTTTTCCATTGAAATAATTCCTATTTCAAGTCCCATTTCAAATACCCCTTATAGAATGGCCACTATAGAGTTAGTGGAGATAGAGAAACCACTAGAGGAATTCCGTGATAAAGGATTTATTCACCTAAGAATTTCATCGTGGGGGTCCATTAATCATTTTGATAAAAAGAAAGATGGTTCTATGTGGTTGTGCATTGACTATAGGGAAATTAATGCTATTACAATATAGAATAAGTATCATCTTCCACGAATTGATGATTTCTTCGATCAACTTAATCGGGCCCATTATTTTTCAAGTATTGATCTCTGATCTAGATATCACCTGTTACTAGTGAGGAAAAAAGGCATTAAAAATATTCATTCTGAACGAGGTATGAGAATTCTGAGTATTTAGTAATTCCTTTTCGACTAACTAATGAACCATCAGTTTTCATGGATTTGATGAATAGTTTTCAGGGAATATCTTGATGACTTTGTGGTGGTGTTTATTGATGATATCCTAATGTACTCAATAATATATGAAGAACATAATCACTTTCCCACTATTTGGAAGACTCTTAGAAGAAATGAAATATATGGGATGTTAAGAAAAAGTGATTTCTGGCTCCAATCAGTTTCCTTTCTGGGCAACATTTTCTCTAAACTTAGAATATTTGTAGATCCTGTGATGACAAAGGAGGTGCATGAATGGCCTACTCTAATGAATGTAAATGGGATATGATTTTATTGGTTTAGCAGGTTATTATCGGCATTTTATTTATAACGTCACCCGTTTTGCAAACCCAATGACCAAGCACACATGAAAAGTTGGTATGTATATATTGAAAAAAGTAATGTGAAGAATATTTTGAAGAATTAAAGAGGAGGTTAGTGAATGCTCTGATACTAACACTACCATCAGTGAATGATGGGTATGTTATCTATAGCGATGCATCAAATAAAGGTATTGGTTGTGTCCTTATGAAGAATGATCGAGTGATTTCTTATGCATCTAGGTAATAAAAAATTCAAGAACAAAACTATCCAACTCAAGATCATGAGTTAGTAGTAGTAATCATTTCCCTGATGATTATGAAGAATTACCTTTATGGCAAACATTGTGTGATATATAAATATCATAAGAGTTTGAAATATATATTATCACCAAAAGAACTCAACATGGGACAAAGGAGGTGGATTGAGCTACTCGCAAATTATGATTTCACAATACACTATCACCCAAGGAAAGAAAATAAGGTAGTAGATGCTATGAGTAGAAATTACCACAGAATAATGAGAAAGATGAAAGTGGAAATGGATCCTATGTTCATGGATATAATAAATATGGATATGGGAATTATCAAGGAAGGTAGCACATAAATACTTATTCAAATGGTTGTCCAACCTTCTTTACTAAAGAGGTTAAAATTTTCTCAGGTAGATGATGAGGTGTTTCTATGGAAAATTAATCATATAAATGATGGGAAGTTGACTTTCTTCACATATGAAGGTAGAATTTTGAAATTCGGGAATAGTCTTTGAGTTCCCACTATTCCTAAGATAAGGAGAGAACATTTTTATGATTCTCATTGATATAATTTCTCTATACACCCTCGTATACCAAAGATGTATCGAGATCTATAAAAAATTTAGTCGGACAATATGAAAAGGGAGATTACTAAATATACATCAAAGTTCATATTATGTCTACAAGTGAAGGATGAGAGGAAAAATTCTATGGGTATGATGAAACAAAAACCAATACCATCATGGATGTGGGAATACATTACCATGAAATATGTCACGGAACTTCCAAGGACATCCATAGGAAACAATGCCATATGCGTTGTTCTGGATCATCATACAAACACATATCACTATATCGTAATTCAAGAGGGATTCTAATTGGATCAACATTCACATATTTACATCAATGTAGTGTTAAGGATATATGGAGTACCAATATCTATTGTATCCAAATGTGATCCTAGATTCACCTCGAAGGTCTAGAAAAGTCTCCAACATGCTCTAAGCACTGAACTGAACTTCGGTATGGCCTGTTATTGTCAAACTGATGGCCAATCTGATTGGACTATTAAGACACTAGAAGAATTGTTAAGCGCATTTTCTATGGAATTCATAGGTGGACGGGATCAACTTCTTCCACTGGTTGAATTCTCTTACAACATCAATTTCAACCCAAGCATTCGAATGGCACCATATGAATCCCTTTATGGGAAATGGGGTTTAACACCATCGTGTTTGGATGAAGTTGATGAGCGAAAGTTGATAGGACCGGAATTGGTTGAAGAAATGGTGGAAATAGTTAAAACCATTCAGTAGCATATCAATGAAGCCCATAGTCAAAAAAAAAGTTATGCAGATAACCAACGACATGACCTAGAGTTCAATGTTTGATACATGTTATTTCAACACATATCTCCATGGAATAATGTCATGATGTTTGGGAACAAAGGGAAGCTATGTCCCAGGTATATCGTCCCCTTCAAGATCCTTGATTGAGTTGGAACTGTGTCCTATCAATTGGAACATACACCTACCATGTCATAAGTACATGATGTATTTCCTGTATCCATCTTAATCAAGTACATTCTTGACCCTTCACCTATACAATATTAAGAGGTCGTGCAGGTAAATGATTATATTTTTTATGAGGATCATCTAGTGAAAATCTAGGATCAACGAGACAATGTTCTACACAAAATGACTACACATCTATTCAATGTACTATAGAGAACCATAAATACAAAGAGGGAACATGGGAATTGGAGTAAGAAATTATAGAAAATTACCCACACCTGTTTTGGGCTTAAATTGTAATATCAAATTTCAAGGGAGAAATTTCTGAGGTGTAGAGAATGTAATAACCTAATATTTCTTCATTAGAAATTCTATTCATATAAATATGTCATTAAAACACTACATAATGAACTACAATGTTCTAAGTGTCATTCAAACATTAGTTTGTCACTTTGTGATGTGAATTGTGAAAACCCATCATAATCTATTGCAATCAGTAGGTTATTTTGAGTCCAATAATAATAACAAAATTTTAGAGAATAGTAACCTACACTTATGAATAGTAACATACCCTAATGAATATGGATATACAAAAATGAATAGTAACCTTACCCATGACTGTATATAAATAATATTCATGTGAAAGTACGATATACCTATGCTTTAAAATATATAATTAAATGTCTTAAAACTATTGTTTTTAGAATAAATTATGATTTAAATTAAATATTAAATTACTAATACATAGAAAATTATTTTTGAAAAATTGAATAAATTATTGGATTCTAAACGTCGAAATATTGTGGGGGAAATGTTTTGGGATTTTTCTAAAATACATTAATTTTTTATGAATATTGAAATACAGTAAAATACCATATGTGAAAGTTAATAGATAAATAATTTATTCATTACATCACAAGTGATGTAAGAGTAGTTGGATCGTACCCAAGTTATTAAATTAATATTATTTGTCATGTAATACTCACTATTCCTTTTCATGAGGTGATATAAGAAATTAATGTTTATTAGATTAAGAAATCCCCCCTCCCATCCACTATAAAAACACCCTCTCACTCCCCATTAACTTCACTCCTATCATGCCCTGTGCCTTCTCCAATTTCTATACAAATATCCTCCCAACCACCTATCCCACGTCCAATAATCCTTGGTCTAATAAAAATACCAGAACCTCTCTCTTAAAGAGAATCTCAAAGATGTTTCATTCAATAGGTAAATTCTGGTTTTAAATTCATTGATTTTTTAAATAATTTTTTTTCTTTTTCTATTACCTCCCCATATCCAAATGTTTTGAGGACTCCAGTAACATAATTTTATTGTAATTTTTTCATGATATTGTAATAAGTTATCATCATATTCTTTTTTTAACATTTTTTATTCTAGTAGTAAAACACCATACGAGATGTGTCAATCTACCACATTGAAGGATGATGTGATTTTGATTTCTATTATCAGTCTTAATTATGGTCATGAAACTTTTCTTGTAGTGGTTGAACCAGATTATTATATATGTAATAAACCCTATGTAAGGTTATGTTATCCGTTTTACACGTTGTATTAATTTATAATGAAAAATGAGTTTCTTGTACTCAAAACTCAAAAAATATCCGAAATAGTTATCATTAATGGTAACAATAATATTCCATCCTCATGCCATGTATCCAAGTAATATAAATGAACAGTAATGATTCTTGATGTTCATAAATAATATATAATTTCAATTCTGGAGATTTACATCCATTCCACATACTTAAAAACAAGTGAACCAAGTATGAAAATAAAGAAAACAAACACTCCATAATGACAGAATTCAATAAAATAACTTATTAATTAGAACATAAATGAACTAACCAAAAATATGATAAAAAAATAATAGTATATTAGGTTCTTAAATAAGTTAATTATAAGTAAAATTTCAGATTATAGGATCTTATATTCGAAAGAGAAACATGTTTAGAGGTAAGGTAAGGGTTTTCTCACCCAAACTTCAATTTTCATTAGGGTTACCGTATCGCCCCCGACCCAAAAGCCACTAAACCGGTGCTCCGAGCCTGGTGGTTACATGACCTTAAGCACGCCTCCCCGTATTCCAATGGTATCCAACTAGCAGAGGGGGTTGATGTAGTCATTTGGGGAGACTATACCCCCCTTTTTATCAGAGTAAGCCACAACAGAATAACCAAATAGCGGAAACAAAAACAAACAACAAGGATCATGTATAACAACCCATTCCATCTAACAATAAATATTCCATGTCATACTACAAGTGCATGAGTGAAAAAAATCCCAAAAATAAAGGCACGGCCAAATTCCCCAAAATGGTCTTGACTCCAAGTTCGAATCCTCTAGCACGTGCTACCCAAGTCCACTCAGCTATCTAGAAAGGACCCTTGTACTTGTCCTGACCTGCAAACATGAAGTCTGCTTGGGTGCCCAATGATCGTCGGAGCATGGTCTGAGTACAACTCAGTAGGCCACCACCAATGGTGTATACAAAATATCCATAATAAACAGGTGTTCATGCAAATGGATAGTGAATGATAAATTCCAAATAATTATTTATGGTTCATTTAACCAATTCAGAGCTAAATCCATTACCACTTTCAATACCATTCATTTCATACCATTTATCATCACATACCATTTCATCACATTTCCAAGAGTTAAAGACATACATGATGTTACATGGTTCTATGGCCAACAATCACATGAAAGTGGGTAAAAACATTGTTGTCCTATCTTACTAGGACCAACCCCCTCATAGCAACCATATCCTCACCTCGAAGCCTCAGTCAGGGTGGATGCAACCGATAGGGAAACAGAGTATTAATCATATTCCTACCCCATGCATTTAGGGTGGAGTTCAAAGCATCAGTCTTCACTCAACCCGTGGGCGTAGATCCTCAGTCATACCCCAAACTACCAAGCCATGTTCACATGATTATATACTTATAAGTAACAATCAACCATCCAACAATTTCCCATCGGCAAACATCATTCACAACAACCCACGCGGGGAACTGCATTACGCCTTAACCAATAAACACATTTCTATTTTAAATCATTTAACCATTCACCCAATTCCCATGTGTTATGCCTACCTCACTAAGCATTCAACACTAGACCCATAAGCTATCCCATTATGGTATTTAATCAATTTAATCATTAACCCATTTAACCCATTCATCATTTTGATGAATCAACCATTCATTCTATTTCCAATAAACCTATGATTAGTTTCCAAGTATAGGGGAATCACCTAACTTCATTCCCATGATCCACCAATCATTCCAACATATTCATCAAGGGCTCTAAATTTTATTACAACAAGCCCACTTGTTTATTTAAAAATACCTAGCCCGAGGAAAAGCTGGCACATCCCATGGATGGTCCCAACTAGGTCATTTCCATCCCACAACATCCCATGGGGATCGTGTGGGTTCACATTTACTGTTTTAAACATCATTGAAACCATACAAGTTGAGTTATTCAAAACATAACAAAGAGAAATATGAACACTAGTAAAGATGCACATATACCCTAAGTAACTGTGGGATATAACTTGTAGACCACCTACCTCGAATATGTGGTTGAACGCACCCTTAATCGAGTCCTTAGACTTCAATCCAACCAGCCTTTGGAGCTTAAACCTAAAACTCACCCAAAAGAGAGGTTTTTAGGGTTTTGGAACAAGAGGCAGGAGAGATGTGAACCCTAAACCAAAAAAAGAACCATGGATGGGATTAGCCTTACCTGGAGCTTCAATCCGCAACCAACGACACCAAAAAGGCCTTAGAAACGAGGGAGATCAATCTTATGGATCTCTTGGGAGAATCGGTTCATTCTTAGGGTGAAGAGGGAGTAAATGGAGGAAAATCCTGAGTTGGGGTTATAAAGCCTGGAGTGGCAATTTTATAAATTTTCCATCTTTAAGTGGACGCACGGTTTAGCCCCACGGTTTGGAAAACTGTGCGCAAACTATATGCATGCCACTACCCGGAGGGGGGGGGGGGTAGTCACACGATTTAGCTGCACAGCTTGGAAAACAGTGCGCTCGCTTCTGTCTAGAGGAGGGATGGTCACAAGACATAGTCTGGGTAGGCCGCACAGTTTGGCTGACCTTGCGCAGGCAGTGTGCCTTGGTATGCTTTGCCCAGACTTCCCCTCTTCTGTGCCCTAAGCCCTCAGAACACCCCCAAGGCCTCTCAATCTTCCATGAAAACTTTTAATCCCCCAAAAGAAAAAGGTTTCAACCGAAAACACAACAAAACATAAATTTAAAAAACCGAGATCTTACAACCTCCGCAACTTATAACGGATCGTCCTCATGTGAAGCTTCCAAGACTCATTCTCTACCAAAGTGAAGAGTTTGGACCACTGAGCCCACATATATGATTACTGATCCCATGTTTCTTTTTAAACATTCTCGTGCTTCCATATTACTCTCCCTAATGGAAGAACATTACCTCGTACAATATTTTCACTATGATCCACCACACGAACTTGATGCTCCTCAATGGATGCATCAACCTCAAGCTTCACATCCTCAACATCAACAACATGGGATGGGTCAGGGTGATACCATTGAAGCTGCGACACATGAAACACATCATGCATCCCCCCATACCTCTATGGAAGATCCAATTGGTAAGCCAATGGTCCGATACTCTCCACAATCTCAAAATTTCCCACATACCTGGGCGCCAACGCACCCTACTTCTTAATCTGATGGTGACCCAACCATGGCAACATCCAAAAGAATATATTATCACCCACCCCAAACTCAAGAGGTCTACGCCTCCAATATGCATATGACTTTTTCCTTCACTGAGTCATAGCCATTTGCTTCCTATTCATATTGAATCTCTCTAAAGTATCCTGCACGAGACATGGCCCCAATAACTTGGATTCACTGGCCTCTAGGCAACACAACAGAGATCTACAAGGTCTCCCATAAAGCACCTCAAATGGTGACAGCTGAATTGTAGCCTGAAAACAGTTGTTGTAGGCAAACTCAACCAACGATAGGTGCCTCTCCCATGAACAACCAAATTCCAAGTCACAAGATCTCAAAATGTCTTGCAACACTTGGATCGTACGTTCCGACTACCCGTCTGTCTGCGGTTGGAAAGACGTACTCAAAAACACCTGCGTAACAAGCACCTTCTACAAACCCTGCAAGAAGCACGATGTGAAATGTGGATCATAGTCCGAAACTATGATCGGTGGCACCCCATGAAACCTCACTACTTCTGGAACATCCAACTCACCCAACTGGTTGAATGTTATGGTCTCTTGAATCAGTAAGAAATGATCCACTTTCGTTAACTGATCGATGATCACCCAAAATGAATTATTCATCAGTGGAATCCTCGGAAGACCCACAACAAAATACATCATGACATCATCCCACTTACATTATGGAATGGTAAATGGATGCAACAAACCACCTGGGTGTTGCTGCTTGGCCTTCACCTGCTGACAGGTAAGGCACCGTGCCACAAAGCCATCAACTTCCTTCTTCATTGTAGGCCCTCAATACTGCCTTTGGAGATCACAGTGCATCTTGGTCATACTAGGATGCACATCCAACATTAATACGTGCAACTCATGCAACAACACTTCTCCCACACACCTTCACACAACCACACGATCGCGAACGCGAAAAACACCTTTCATATCGATGGCCCAATCAGAAGGTAGCTCCCCACCTTTAAGCTTTTCCATCATGGCCAAATACTCAAGACCATCAAGCTGACATTCCTTAACTTGTCCCAAAATAATCGACTCCATCGTTACAGTAGCAAGCGTGACCTGACCACTTTCCTCATGCACCTCCAGGTGCATCTCTTCAAACAAATCCAACACCTTCCACTCAGTGTTGGACTCCTGAACTGCCTTATTCTGAACCTTCCTGCTCAGAGCATCTAAAACACTGTTTCCCTATCCCGGTGTGTAAACCAACTAAATTTCAAAACACTATAGATATTCAACCCATCTTCGCTGCTGAAGATTCAAATCCCAATGTAAGAAGATGTACTTTAAGCTCTTATTGTGCGTAAACATGGCAAACCGTTCCCCCAACAGATAGTGCCTCCAGCACATCAAGGTGTACACTAATGCAGCCAACCCATGATCATGAGTGGGATAGTTCCACTCATGGGGTCTTTACATCCCCGACCCATAAGCCACAATCTGCTCACCCTACATCAACACAGCCCCATGTCCGAATCTGGACATGTCACAAAACACGATGTACTTATTACCCAGCTCGGGTAAGATCAAGATAGGCGGGGTCATCAAATGCTTTTTCAACACTTGAAAGGCATTCTCACAAGCCCCTAACCACTCGAACCATATTCCTTTCCTGGTCAAGACCAAGGGTTGTGCGTCCAAGCAATAGAAATCCTGAATGATCCTTTGGTAATACTCGGCCAAACCCAGAAAACTCCGAACATCAGAAACACTCATGGGCTGCTCCCAAGACATAACTTCCTGCACTTTCTCTGGATCCACTATCACACCTGCCTCTGAGATGATGTGACCTAGAAAATTCACCTCACCTATCCAGAATTAACACGTTGATAGCTTGGAGTATAGCCGATGCTCTCATAGCATACCCAAGATGATGTTAAGATATTGGGCATGATCGTCATGAGTTTTCGATTACACTAAGATATAGTCAACAAAGACCACCACAAACCGATATAGATATGGATGAAAGATCTGGTTCATCAAATCAATAAACACTACTGGTGCATTGGTCAATCTGAAAGGCATTACCACAATCTCAAACAACCCATACAGAATCCAGAATGTGGTTTGCAGAACATCAGAATTCATCTACCTAAACTGCTGATAACCCAACCTCAGATAAATTTTAGAGAACACTAATCAACCCCTAAACTAATAAAACAGGTCATAAATTTTAGGAAGAGGGTTCCGATTCTTCACTGTCATCTGATTCAAAATTTGATAGTCAACACACAGCCTGAACGACCCATCAGCCTCGTTTCCAAAAAGCACATGAGATCACCACAGAGACATACTAGGGTAGATAAACCCCTTACTCTACAAATCCTCAAGCTGAACCTTCAGTTCCTGGAGTTATTCCAGTGCCATTCAGTATGGCAGAAAAAAAACTGCCTCTGCTCTCAACAGCAAATCGATCATGAACTCAACATCCCTATCGGGTTGCAAACCCACGAAATCCTCAGGAAACACATCCTGGAAACATTCCACTATATGAGGGAAAACCGTCTTTTCCCTCTTACATCATCATCAAACATGAGACATGCCACATGGGTCATGGGTCCACTCATCTATTGACAAAATGGCCTCGCACGCCCTGCTGGAACATCCCATTTGCCCGGTGGACATAAGTGTCACCCTCAAGCGACCTGAACGATAATCTGTTGTGATAACAGTCTTTGTGTGCTCGGTACCACACCAACCAATCCATTCGCAAGAAATGATCAATCCCAGACATCTTGAGAATGAACAAGTCCCATAGAAAATGATACCCACAAAATTCCAACGCACATCCCTTGCACTGCTTGATATCCTCAGCCCACACACCCAATGGGGTTTCAATTGACATCACTCCACACAATCCCTCTACATGTAATCCCAGCACTACTACAACTTGATAAGAGATAAAATAGTGTGTGGAACCTAATTCAAAAAACGCACTAGAAAACATAGAAGCTACAAGGATCATTCCTCGAACATTTGTTGGACTGGCTTCGCCATCACCCGATGCAAACTAAACTTCCTGAAGCTAACTTTCCCCTCATCCCTTGGCTCCATCCTGATCACCCTTCACTGAACTGCCCTGCTAGAGTGAGTGATCATTCCTAGGAGTTCCACATCCACCACCCTTGCCAGTACGAGTCGTGGAGCTCCAACTGCCTACCTGATACAGTGAAACTAATCCCCTTCCCGTATCTGGTACCTTCTTTCCACCATCATACTCTTCCACCTATCGTGGTTTCCTGTAGAACCTCTGCACATGTCCCATCCTGCCGCAAGAATGGCACTAAACTGGAGGTTGAAGACACTGACCTTGCACGTACCCCGACCTACCGCACTGATAGCAGAACACCTGGTTCCCACTCTGAGAGGCTGACCCTCTCTTCTGACTACCATGCTGAAAACATTTCAAATGGCACTTCCAACCTTCGGAAGATGCATCACTTTTCCACCCAGCTAGCACAACAAGCCTACCACCTGAAACTCCCTTCAGGTTCTCTTCAGAGATGAGTCCCTGATCCAACACCTCCTCAAACCTCTTCAAACAGATAATACTTAAATGAGATTTGATCACATGCCTAATCCCATCCTGGAAGAGTCATTCCACCAGTGCCTCATCCCCTACTAACACTGGAACAAAGCATCTCAAATCAGTGAAGAAACTAGCATAATCTATCGCCGACAACGATCCCTGAGTCAGGCTCATAAACTCTGCAGCCCGCTCCTACCTCAACGTCATTTGGACGAAATGCACCAGAATCTTTTCCTAAAAAACCTTCCATGAAATTCCCTCAGCCTACTCGATCTGGGACTGGATGTCCCACCATCACCAAGCCTAGCCTCGCAACATGTAAATAGATAGCTTTACTTGCTTCTTGACAAGGGTCTCTAGATGATCTAGTATCGTCTGTATAGGAATTAACCAAAACTCACCTGCCTCTATCCCACCCTCTCTGGTGATGGAGGGATGGTGATGCAACTGGAACTCCCTAGTCAGCTCAAACATGCTTGGTGCACCCCGCCCTGGGTCACAATCCATTATTTTCATAAGGCGAGAAAACTTCCCTTAGAACTGGTCTTCTACACATTTATTGATCACCACATTTTCATTCCCCTCTACTGGAGGAGTATTCTCAACAACATCCTCATGTTTCCCAACTGGTACCCAACATCATGGTGGCATATCTCTATATGCCAGGTATGAGATTTAGAACACATACCATAAACATTCACGACATCATCAAAAATATTCACTAGCTATAACAACCCATTTTTAACAACATTAACACCTCAAACTCATTGCCCCGACCATCCCAACCGCGGGCCACAGTCCACTTGGGGTAATAATCATTCACTACCACCAACTCATGCAACATTTTTCAATAAATTTTCCACTTCATTTCAAAGCCTTATGTTTCATTAAACATCTTTTACCTACTCATTTGATTTCATTATTCTTATTATTTCTTGGTTTCCTGAAATGCATAATTCACCCTACTTTCCTTCCTCACACACCAACCCACGTGTTTTCCTAACACAATACATGTCACCTACCTCCCTAGGTGCCTACAATGATGCATGAATATAGATTCTCATGCCATTAAGGCCATGAGGCAAATATCATAAAACAATCACATCAAACCACATGTGCATCACCCAAGAGTGAAATATAATCAACTGTGACAACACATAACAAAGAACATCATTTCCCACCCACGGTGAATTGGATTTTCCCCCGTACCTGGGATAGCTACTCACAAGCACGAGCTCATTGCCAAGGCCCGACACATCCCAACCATTGGAAATCAATCCCAAATAACAAGACATTGGAGAAGGAGAATAGATAACTCCTCTGATACCACTTTGTATCATCCCCAACCTGAATGTCACTAAACCAGTGCTCTGAACCAGGTGGTTACTTGACCTTTAGCGTGCCTCCTCATACGCCAAAGGTTACCAACTAGCAGCGTGGGTCGATGTAGTCATGTAGGGAGACTATACCCCCTTTTTATCAGAGTAAGCCACAACAGAATAACCAAATATCAGAAACAAAAACCAACAACAGGTAACACTTATAACACCCCATTCCAACTAACAATAAATATGCCATGTCATACTACAGTTTCATGAGTGAACAAAAGCCCAAAATTAAAGTCACGTCTAAAATCCCCAAAATTGTCCCGACTCTAAGTTCAGATCCTCCACCACATGCTACCCATGTCCACTATGCTATCTAGAAAGGACCCTTGCCATTGTCCTGACCTGCAAACATGAAGTCTGCTCGGTTACACAACATCAGTCTAAGCAGGGTGTGAGTAGAACACAGTAGGACACCACCAACGGTGTCTACGAAATATCCAGTATAAATAGGTGTGCATGAAATAGGAAAATGAATGATAAATGCCAAATAATTATTTAAGGATCCTTTATCCAATTCAGAGACAAATCCATTACCACTTACAATACCATTCATTTCATACCATTTATGATCACTTACCATTTCATCACATTTCCAGGGGTTAAAAACATACATGATGTTACATGGGTCTAAGTCCAACAATCACATGAAAGTGGGTATAAACATCATTGTCCTTTCACACTAGGACCAACCCCATCATAGCAACCATATCCTCACCTCGATGCCTCTGTTCAGGTGGATGCAAACGATAGGTAAACAGAGAATCTGTCTTATCCCTACCCCATGCATTTACGGTGGAGTTCATAGCATCATTCCTCACTCGACCCATGGGCATAGATCCTCAGTCATACCCCACACTACCAATCCATGTCCACATACTTTTATTTTTATAAGTAACCATCAACCTTCCAACCATTTCCCATTGGTAACCAACATTCACAACAACCCACACGGGAAACCACGTAATGCCTTAACCCATCAATAGATTTCCATTTCACATCATTTAATAATACACCCAATTCCCATGTGTTATGCCTATATCACTAATCATTCAACACTAGACCCATTATCTATACCATTATGGTCTTTAATCAATTTACACATTAACCCATTTAACATCTTCATAATTTCCATGAATCAACCATTCATTACATTTCCAATAAACCTAATGTTAGTTTCCATGTCTTGGTGCATCACCTAACTAATCTCCCATTTTCCACCAATCATGCCAACATATTCATCAAGGGATCTTCAATTTATTACATCATGGTCACTTGTTTAATTAACAATCCATAGCCCGGGGAAAAGCCGGCATATCCCATGGATTGCCCCAACTAGGTCAAGTCCATCACAAAATATCCCACAGGGATCGTGAGGGTTCCCATTTACGATTTCAAACATCACTAAATCCATACAAGCTGAGGTTATTCACAACATAACCAAGAGAAACAAGAACACTAGTAAACATGCTCATAAACCCCATGTAACCGTGGAATATAACATATAGACCACCTACCTCGAATCTGCGGTTGAACGCACCCCCAATCGAGTCATTAGACTTTGATCTAGCCAACCTATGGAGCATCAACATAAAACTCTTCAAAATTATAGGGTTGTAGGGTTTCAGAACAAGAGGGAGAAGAAATGCAATCCCAAAACCAAAAAAATAACCAAGGATGGTATTAGCCTTACCCGGAGCTTCAATCTGCATCCAACCGCACCAAAAACTCCTTATAAATGAGGGGGATCGATATCTTCGAGCTCTTGGGTGAATCAGATCGTTCCTAGAGTGAAGAGGGTGGAAATGTAGGGAAATCATGAGTTGGTGTTATAAATCCCAGAGTGGGAATTTTGTAAATTTTCCAACATTAAGTGGCCTCACGGTTTAGCTGCATAGTTTCGAAAACCGTGTGCAAATTGTGCACATGACACTACCTAGAGGAGGGGGATTCACAAGATATAGAAGCATTGTTTGAAAATTCGTGTGCAAACCGTGCACTCACTTCTGTCCATAGGAGGGAGGGTTGGACGACTTAGTTTCTGTATGCCGCACGGTTTGGCTGACCATGAGCAGGCTGTGTGCCTTGGTCTTCGTTGCCCATACCTCCCTTCTTTAGTGCCCCGAGCCCCCAGAACACCCCCAGGCCTCTCACACATCCATGAAACCTTTTAAAACCCCAGAAGAAAAATGGTTCAACCCAAAACACAACAAAACATACCATTCCAAAAACCAAGATCTTATAGTTACTTTTATTGTCTAATTACCTCAATGAAATTCTTTTATTTTATTAGATAATCCTCATAAATCTTTGTGAGTATTTTATATATGTTTGAAAACCATAACTCATCTTTATTTTGTTAAAAGACACACATTTTAAATGTAACATTCAAAATTGATTCAAAAATACAAGCCCAATTGAAGATAATTTCTCATATTTTTACATATTTTAAAGGGCACGATATAATATATTTTTTGAATCCATTATCATTATAAAATGTCTCAATTTATTATTAAAATAAAATCTTATATCACTTATAGTTTAATACATATAATTTACCAAAAAAAAACACTTCTTTTCAAAATAAAAGAGTATTTATCTCAAGAATTTCTTAATGATTTTATTATATAATTCTCATTTGATTCAACACTCTTGTTGGTTCTTATGTATTTTTGTTGTTAATAATTTGTGATTTCATATACCATATTTGATTTAATTGTTTATGAATATCATTATTGTAGATTATCTAACATAAAACCATTCACCTTATTACTTGGACTAGTTAGAGATTTATGTTTAATGATTGGGGAAAGTTAGTTACATTTCATATGATAGTTTCTATATGAATGTATTAGATTATTATTTTTATCCACAATCATATGAGGAATTCATTGGAATTATTATGTGATGGGTGGGACTGCTATATCCCCACGTTTCATTTGTAGGTCTCATGATAGAAATAGACGTGGAATTGGTCAAGGCCTTTCCCAATGTGATATATGGATTTTGGTTGAGGCCTTAATCGTTAAACGCTTTGGCTGAGGCATTCAAAAAATTTTTCTGAATGTCCGGAATATGAACGTACTTCATTATTATGATAATAATTAAATGTTCATGAGGTTATTTTACTAGTAGAATAGCAATGATTATGTTTTATTATGGCATTATATACTCATCTCAAATTCTTGCCATAATGTGTTCAAGTTTTTTATTAATGGAATGTGTAGTCTATTATGCATGATGTTTTAGGTTTATCATATCCTTTGATGTATTGAAATACCCTTACTGAGCATCTGAACTAACTCCTTTAATTTTTTTAATTTTCCTAGGATATGAAGAAGTAAATTGTGAATGATATACATGCATTAACTAAGAGGGATTTGATATTAATAATGAAATATATCAGTTTTTTTCCCATCATGATGTAATGTTTCACTTATATATGTATCTTGATTCAAAAATCCACTAAACTACCTGGTCTATTGGTATTCGTATAACTTGTTTATATGACAATGTAATAAAGTAAGGCACCATCACTAGGAAACCGGGGTCGGGTTCTTACAAATGTAAACCATCAATCCATGATGGGATTAAAGGGGAATTGAAGTGATGTGTTGAAATATATAGTAATTGTGGAAACTATTATTTAGTAAAAAAAGTTTTTGGATGAATGATATGGTTCAAGAAGTAAGAATATGTCACATAAATAACAGAGTCTAATCATTATATGTTAGATAATTATAATATTTCTTCAATTTCTACTCATCCCGGATATACCACTATTAGATATTTTCATAATAGTGGATGTTTATAAGGGGTAGGCTCATAAAACCACAACTAGTCAGTGAATGAAAAATATAAATATCAAAATATTAGTGTTGGATTAACCTTTACCGTCAATAATTATTTATTTTTTGATTTATTTTAAATACTTCAACCAATTTTAAAATTTTCACCATTTTATGAAAAGAATTAATAAGAAACACATATCATAGTTTCTCCCCCTATTTAATAGTTCCCTATCATGTGATTCACTATTACTCTATCACTATGAATTCACCCATGTGATGCTTATTTCTCTAATATGACTCCACACAACATGGTGTCCTCACATCAAGACAATGAATCCAATTCCACTACTAGACATTATTCACTTATAAAATGTTGGTGACACCACTAACAGAAGGTGGTCATGATTGTATCTAACACGTCCTCTCATCCAAAAAATTGTTTTCTTGTGAAGAAAAAAAATACACACATGACTACAGTTGTATTTTAGTAAAACCAAGGTTTCTTAATTCAAAATATTTATATAAAATAAAATTTATTAATATACATTGATTATTATTTAGATTATAAAGATTAAAATTATTTTTTGACCATTTATTTTAAATTTTAAATATTTTTGTGCAATATAAATGATTTATTGGAAATTATTCAAAATAATAAATATATTTTTGATAGATATATCATTAAATTTAAAATCTGTTTATAAATATGAATACTCATCACTGTTATAGAGTAAGGAAGTTCTAACCAATATTAATATAATAAATAATGTTTTGTATGCTATTATAAAATCTCAATTTTAATATATGGTTTGATTCAATAATATATCAACCCTTGGCCATTAAAAACCATCTACATAGCATGGAATCCATGATGTTTAAAAATAAATGTTCAATTTTTTCATTTCCTACATTACAATTTAATTTTTCGATCAAGGGAAAATTTGTGAAATTTTTTATATAATATATGGGTTGTTGTAATCTAAATTATTAGGGGTTGAGGATTCTTTTATATTAATCAATGAAATATTTTCTAACCATTCTGATTAGTAACCCTTAAATGTCTTAATGGTAAAAAGGCATGAACCCTACATTGGTGTCCCAAAAGCCTATGAATCAAATTTTGAAGACATCATTCAATGGTCCATGCATATATATTATAATATATTTAGTAGGATTCCAGCATATGTTGTTCACACTTTATTACCCCCCTTCCATCACCCCTCCCCTACCGATTTGCAGTACCCTCAAGCTACCTATACCTCCATTTATCCACATTCAGCCCATACGCCCCCCAA
This sequence comes from Viscum album, assembly GCA_963277665.1. Lineage (NCBI taxonomy): Eukaryota > Viridiplantae > Streptophyta > Magnoliopsida > Santalales > Viscaceae > Viscum > Viscum album. Next base: position 169,233,096 of record OY728134.1, read on the forward strand.
CACTCACCCCTTTCCATATTTATCCTATCACATTATTCGACCAATCGTTCCAATAGAAAATTACCACTACTCTACACAAGTGTGTGTAGGGACACTATCACCTACTTAGTGCTATATTATGGTGAAACTCTATAGATAAAATTAAAAAATTTAATATATTACATATTCAGGTATTCATAAATTCAATATTTTATATAAACATGTAAAACATTTGTATAAAACCTATTCCGGAGAACAAAAAATGATATATATAAATAATAATATTATATCTACTCAAAAAATCTACAAATTAAAATTTCGGTTAAACATAATCTAGTTCTGGAAATTTTTACATGCAGCCTTCAGTTATCTTCAATCAAATAAATGCGGCCAGCTAAATACAATTATTTTAAAAACCCATATTTTCTTTTTACATATAAAAATCATAGATGTATTATATTTAATGATCTATTTAAATAAATGGTACAAATCTAAATCCAAATTATTTCAATGAACCCCCTTATTGAGACACACATACATATAAAATAAAATAAATAATGTAGTTAAATAAATCCAATTTCATTTATTCATAAGTGCATCCTACTTATGAAAAATACAATTAATGCGTAAAGAAACTTGAAATATTGATGATGGCATATATTTTATTTAGGCTCCCATATCATGTGACCTTAAAAATATAATATTATATTTAGCCTTCTTGTTACATTAATTTTAGAGTAATTTTAATATTTATTTTAGATTAAAAACAATAAAAAAATTTTATGTTCATTAAATTAATAATACTAGTTTTATATCATAAATTTACCAGCTTATTTTTTCTTAATCAAAATACCAAAATACAAATATTTTTTATTACACATAACAAATGTATTATTCAAAATGTTATATTATTTTATTAATTATAAATAAATATATTAAAATATCATAAAAATGGAAAAAAGTAGTATTTATTTACTATTAAGTATAGGTAAAAATATTTAGTGGTTTGAGGAGTTCATATATTTTTGAATTTAAAGTTTATCCATAGTTGGGAGACTAAAATTTCAACATGATGATTCAAATTTCAGAGGATCATCGAAAATAAATGAACTCTATGATCCTGAGATAATGAAACAATCTCTTACAAGATATGTGAGGTGAATTTGGTAGGTGGAATTGGATATTGATGAATTTTCCATGTTTCACCATCATTAAAATGAAAACTTTATTGCCCCAATTGTGGAGTATGAGATTAATAACCATTTTAATGGGTTTTCTACTATACATAGAATTCTAAATACTATGACATATAAACAAGTCGAGTTTTTAATATTATATTGAATAATAAAAGATATATGGTAAAAAATAATAAAATGATGTATATAAATAACTATACAATCTACATATCATGTTATATAAAGGAACAATGAAATTAATTTTTTTATTAAAGTGTTCTATATTAATTGCATATGTGGAGTTATAGAGAAATACAAATCATGGATATTAGATTCTATGTATGATTAATCTTTTCAACAAAATATCCCCAACACATTTTATGAGATGGTGATTGTGTTAACAAACACGGTCAAAATAATAAAATGATACATTCATATCTCAATGACATAATGTTGTATTAGGGGGATGCTTCATATAAATAATAGGGTATGATATGAGTAACTTATAGATAAAAATAATTGAATCCAAATGATAGTATAAATTAATGAGAATTGAAGATGAAGAGAAATAAATATTCAAAAAAATATTCTACTTTTCATTAAAAACATGATTAAAATTATTATGTAGGTCATTTTAAAAAACAAAATAGATGTTGTGGGATATAATTCAATAACAATTATGGGACTATATGTCATCCCATGGATCCAAAATCATATTAATAATTTTATTATTCATATACTTATTTCTCTTTTAATACTAATAATTTGTATTTGGGATTAGATAATAATGAATTTTATCTATTAGAGACACTAAGTAGAACATAATACATGTGTCTAGTTGTTTATTCCCCTTACAATATACATATCCATATATGTATACTAAAACCCAATATCATTATTCCAGTCACCAATCTAGGATAGAAAGGCCAATAAATTAAATTTATGTGAATATTCATCCTATTAAAGAGAATTGTATGGTCCTTGGTATAATTGTATCGATTCATATGATGCATCAACCACCAAAATGTTCAAAATATTTTCTGATCTAATGTGCAGGATTAGTGAGATTTTTATATTAGGAATCCAGTTTAGATGGAACACTTTAATGGTTCAGAAAAGTCTACTATATCAATATTAATTCAAATGAGAAGATTACTATATAATAAATTCTAATGAATAATGTTTTATATTCTATTCATGGATGTATCTCTGAAATATCATGTTAAAAAGACAATGTATTATGGATAAAAGTTGTTATGGTCATCGTAAAAACTAAATTCCTTGTGAGAAATAATGTCAAAATTATAACCAAATGACGTACAACGTGGGAACTAGTGTTAGTGGAAGGTTTTTAATAATGGAGGTCAAAACTCATAAAATATAATTGGAACCTCAAATACTTTAATGAAGGTACTTTATATATAATTCATTGTGGGAAATTTAAGTTGTAACATCATTATATTGATGTTATAAACATTGAAAATTTTATATGTGATTATTGGTTTTTCAAGTATTAATCATGTAAAAGAAATCATAATATAATATTAATTCACATAAAGGCATTAAGTAAATTTATATAAATCATGATAGATCTGAAAATGTTAATGATATTTATCATGAAGTATATTTTTAAAAGAAAAATAAAAGGAAATTTTTTTTGTTAATGATTTAAAATGTGAATGTACCTAATGAATAATCATGTAACTTTAAAATATTTGTCAGTATGATGCAACATAATTTTTTTGGATATAAAAATTCAGAATCAAATAATTTTATGGAGGGGGTTCCATATTTTCTATTAGGTAAAGTATTACCTTATAATGTAAAAATTTTTGTAATTAAGATATGAACATACATTAAAAAAAATTAGATAAATTAATAACATATTATCCTATTGAATATAAGGATATTATATTAATAAATTTTTATTATTTTGATGTCATATAAACCCCATTTTTATATCTTTTATGATTCATCTAACAACTTATTCGAATATGTAAGTTAATGTATGAGGGTTTCACATTATAAAATTTATACCCTATAGATTTTTATAGTAATCTTATATTTTTAATTATACTACATTAAAATATTTAATATCCTTTCATATGATGTTAATCATTATATGTTTCGTTATTTCATTAGGTATCTCTTTCATTTTTAGTATTTTTTTAAAAATAATGCTCGATGAAAGGGATATGTTACTAAAGGGTTAATGGCAGTGGAATGTATTTCAATTTTTATTAGGTATTTAGATTATATTATGACATTATTCAATTGATATAATTGTGTTCATAAAAAATCAGATTCAATCATATTGTATATCAGCAAAAATTGCAATTATGGTTCATTGATTTTGGAAATATCATGAGCTTTATTGATACAAATATAGTTTATAAAATAAAATACATTTTTCATAGTCAATTATGATGTTTATTATCCTTTATTTGTTTAATTGAATACACAATAAATTAAGAATATGAAGTATAGAAAAAAAATTGTGAACGAGATAATAAAATATATTTAAAATATCATTATCATGTTGTTTTCTCAATGAATAGGATCATAATAAATTTCATATTAATAATATTGTGTCATAAATATCATATTTTACTAATTATGGGTTATATTAATACATGTTTTCAATGAATAATTATAAGGCCCCAGCCTTAAACCTTACTTAATCTTGAGTTATTACAAGATTACACATTAAGACCAATTCAAAAGATAATATAATCATATAAATAAATTAGATTAAAAAGCAGTTTTGATGTAAAATGCAGTATTTTTCACTATTCATTAAAAAATGAACCTTGTCAGAAAAATACGAAAAATTCACACAAAGTAAATTTTGATGTCCCAATCATAAAGAATAAGTTTATTTTGACAAACATAGTTTATAAAATTTTCAAAAGATAGATTTAAAAAGGGTTTTCCATCATAAGGCAGTAAAACAATCTTTTAAGAATATTAGTGTATTCCATGCTTAAGATTGAATTTATTTTCATTTTATGCCTCTAAAACACTATCTTACTCATTAATAGACATAGATAAAAATATCTATTATTCATCACTTACTTGGGATGCTACATCCTTCCCCCCTTTAGAAAATTGTGTCCCCGTAATTTATTTACTTATCGAATAAATGGGGGTACTTATCCCTCATTGAATTTTCAGATTACCATGTTGCCTCTTCAATCATGTGGTTTTTCCACAAAACCTTTACCTGGTGAATCACATTATTCCGTAACACATGCTCCATGTGGTCAAGAATCTGGACCGGTTGTTCCTCATAAGATAGGTTCTCTTCCAGCTGAACTACCTCTGGACTCAAAACATGAGATGGATCTGGCATATACTTTCTCAACATCGAAACGTGAAAAACATTGTCTACCTGAGATAAATTCGGAGGTAAAGCCACTCGGTATGCAACTGATCCAACTCTCTCCAGAATTTCGTATGGTCCAACGAACCTTGGACTCAGCTTTCCTTTCTTACCAAATCTCATCACACTTTTCCAAGGAGAAACCTTGAGAAAAACATGATCACCTACCTCGAAAGATAGATCCTTACTCCGGTTATCCGCATAACTCTTCTTCCTACTCTGAGCTGTTCTCATGTGTTTCGGAATCAGCTGAAATTTATCTGCCATCTCTTCTACCAATTCTGGTCCTATCTACTTCCTTTCACCCACTTCTTCCCAGAAAGCTGGAGTTCGACACAGCTTCCCATATAATGCCTGAAATGGATCCATCTGTATACTGGAATGAAAACTGTTATTATATGAATACTCAACCAAAGAAAGATGTTGGTCCCAACTTCCCTAATAATCCATAGAACAAGCTCGTAGCATATCCTCCAATGTCTGAATTGTTTGTTCTGACTACCCATCTGATTGATGATGAAAAGCTGTACTAAAATTTAATTTAGTACCCAACGGCTTCTGAAGGCCTTTCCAGAAGTTAGAAGTAAACCTGGGATCACGATCTAATACAATGGAGAGAGGAACTCCATGTAACCTGACTATTCCTTTAAGATACAAACGGGAAAGTTGATCAAGAGAGAAATTATCTCGTATAGCAAGGAAATGAGAAGATTTGGTCAAGCGATCAACAATAACCTAGATTGCATTATTACCTCGAGATGTCTTCAGTAATCCAACAACAAAGTCCATGGATATATTCTCCCATTTCCACTCTGGCACTGGTAAAGGCTGAAGTATCCCTTTCGGTAACTGCCACTTTGCTTTAACCTGTTGACATGTCAAACACTTCACAGTAAAATCAGCAATATTTCATTTCATTCCATCCCACCAGTAATACTCCCGCAGATCTCTATACATCTTAGTACTGCCCGGATGAACTGAAAACGGAGAACTATGAGCTTCACATAAGAACTCTCTCTTCAACAGTGAATCACAAGGCACACACAATCTCTTCCCAAATCTCAAAACACAATCATTATCAATGTTGAATTCAGGAAACTTACCTTTCTGAACCAGCTCTACCTTTTTCTGCAACTCACTGTTTTGCTTCTGTGCTTGCTTGATTCTATCTGATAGAGATGATCTCACTGATACCTGAATCAAAACAGAAGGACTTCCTGCACCAACAACTTCTATTCCAAAGTTGATCAAATCCATAACCAAAGGATCACGTTCCAAACGCAACATTGTTAATGAAGCATTACTTTTTCGACTCAAAGCATCAGCCACTTTATTTGCTTTTCCCGGATGGTAATGATTTGTACAATCATAATCCTTGATTAATTCTAGCCATATCCATTGTCTCATGTTTAACTCTTTCTGAGTGAATATATACTTTAAACTTTTGTGATCGGTATATATTTCACACTTTACTCCATACAAATGATGCCTCCAAATTTTTAAAGCAAAAACAACAGCAGCTAATTCCAAATCATGTGTAGGGAAATTTAGCTCCTGTGTTTTCAACTGTCTTGAAGCATAAGCAATTACCTGATCATTCTGCATTAGGACGCAACCAATTCCTTTCAATGAAGCATCACTGTATATAACAAACTCACCATTCATGGAAGGTAGTGCCAAAACTGGAGCATTTACCAATCTTCTTTTCAATTCCTGAAAACAATCATCACATTCTTTTGTCCAGATAAACTTAACACCCTTCCGAGTTAGCTTAGTCATTGGACTAGATAACTGTGAAAAATTTCTAACAAACCTTCGGTAATAGCCCGCCAAACCAAGGAAGCTATGAATCTCGGTTACATTTGTGGATCTTGGCCATTCTTCCACAACTTTTGTTTTTTCAGGATCAACGGTTATGCCATCTTTTGAAACAATGTGACCAAGGAAAGAAATTTTTTGCAACCAAAACTCACACTTGCTGAATTTCCCATACAGTTTATTTTCTTTTAAGGTTTGAAAGATAACCCTTAAATGTCTTCCATGCTCCTCTTTACTTTTTGAAAACACCAAAATATCATCAATTAAAACCACCACAAACTTATCCAAAAACTCATGGAAAATTCTATTCATTAAGTCCATGAATACAGCAGGTGCATTGGTTAGCCCAAAAGGCATTACTACAAATTCATAATGGCCATATCTCGTACGGAATGCGGTCTTCGGAATATAAGCATCCTTTACCTTCAGCTGATGGTACCCCGATCTCAGGTCAATCTTTGAAAAAAACTGAGCTCCCTGGAGCTGATCAAACAAATCATCGATATGAGGAAAAGGATATTTGTTCTTAACAGTGATATTATTCAAGGCTCTATAATCAAAGTGAAGTCTCATAGAACCATCTTTCTTTTTAACAAATAAAACAGGAGCACCCCATGTTGATGTGCTAGGTCTAATGAAACCTTTCTCTAATAAATCGTGCAATTTCTCCTTCAAATCTAAAAGTTCAATTTGTGCCATTCGATAAGGGGGTTTTGAAATTGGCTTAGCATCAGGAACTAAGTCAACAGTAAACTCAACTTCCCGATCTGGTATTGTTTCAGGCAACTCATCAGGAAAAACATCAGGGTACTTATTTACCACTGGAACATCATTAATCTGAACAGTTCCTTTATTTTCAACGACGTGTGAAAGGTAACATTCATTTCCATCTTTTACAAGTTTCTCGGCCTCTTGAAATGTTATCAAAAGTAAGGGTTCATTCCTGTAAACAAACTGAAAGTCTTTCTGAAAAGAAACATCATTAGCTCTACAATCAATCTTAGCATGGTAAATAGAGAGCCAATCCATACCCAGGATAACATCAAACTCGACTAGAGGTAGAAAAATAAGGTTTTCAAGTAGGTTCATTCCACAGATAAGGATAGGAAGATTCTTATAAATTTTTTTTGCCTCAACATTTCCCCCAGGTGTTTTTACCAAAAGTTCAGGAGTCATTTCTTGAGATGGTATTTCCATTTTACTAGAAAAGGTTTCAGAGATGAATGAATGTGTAGATCCCGAATCAAACAACACACTGGCATAATCTGAAAAAACAAACAAAGTACCTGATACAACTTCATTTGATGGCCCGACATCTGCTGAAGTAGTTGCAAAGGATTTCACCACCCCTTTCTACTTGTAGTCTAACTGCTTCCCATCACTCAAGCTCTTTGCCGGACACTCGTTTTCATAGTGACCCATCTCATTGCAATTATAACACTTCACTAACTGTAAATCAAATTTGTTCTTACCTTCAGGTTCATCCTTTTCAGTGAAATCACGAGCCTTATGTCCCATCTTACCACATCGGTAGCACTTTCAAGAATTCAGAAGACATTCCCCAGCATGCCTTTTGCCACATTTATCACAAACTGGAAACTTATTTTTCTTACCATCAGACTTTTTTGAAGAATTCTTACCTTTCTCCTGCCACCTCGGTCTCTTCTTCTGCTGGTTGTTATAGAACACTTGGTCATCGGTAAACTCCATTTCCACCTTCTCAGCACATCGAACAAGCTTTTCATAAATTTTAAACTCACGAGAAGCCAATGCCCTTCGATATTTTGGCTTTAATCCTGAGTAAAAACGATTGATTTTACTATCAAGGTCCCGGATAAAATTTGGGGCATTCCTTGCCAATCGAGTGAACCTTTCTTCATAGGAAGCCACTGAGTCTTCCTCTTGACTCAATTCCAAGAATTTCTTTTCCATCCTAAGTCGAACAGCCTTAGGAAAATACTTCTCAAGAAACATACCTTTGAATTCATCCCAGTCGAGAACATCAATCTCATCAGCGTCCCTGATATTTTTAACCATCGACCACCACTGATCTGCTTCACCCTCCAAACGATAAATAGCAAGACTAACCTTTTGATTGTCTGAACACCCCATGACATCAAAAATCTTCTCCAGTGCTTTAATCCACCATTCAGCTAACACAGGGTCGGATGATCCTCCGAATGATGAGGGATGTTTCCTCATGAAATGTTCCACCACTAACATGTTCCTCTGCGGTGATCTGGCTGATCTCATGCATGGATACCACCACAATTTATCGCTTGAGTTAACTGCGCCATTACTGCAACAAACTGTTCAGTTCCAATTCCGACCATTTTTGGATGCTGATTCGAAAGGTTATTTCCTTCTGTATGCCTTCCTAGCACTGCTTCCCTGTGTCCTCTGCGGAAAACCATTCTAAACAAACATGTCTTAGATGAAGTAACATGGTAATCTTCAAATGCTATATCATTTAAAAAAAATTATTTTTGGATAATATTTTAATAGAATTCTAACTCCTAAAGTTATCTAAACCGACCTCTGATACCAACTATAAGGACCCAACCTTAAACCTTACTTAATCTTGAGTTATTACAAGATTACACATTAAGACCAATTCAACAGATAATCTAATCATATAAATAAATTAGATTAAAAAGCAGTTTTGATGTAAAATGCAGTATTTTTCACTATTCATTAAAAAATGAACTTTGTCAAAAAAATACCAAAAATTCACACAAAGTAAATTTTGATGTCCCAATCATAAAGAATAAGTTTATTTTGACAAACATAGTTTATAAAAATGTCAAAAGATAGATTTAAAAACGGGTTTCCATCATAAGGAAGTAAAACAATCTTTTAAGAATATTAGTGTATTCCATGCTTAAGATTGGATTTATTTTCATTTTAAGCCTCTAAAACACTATCTTAATCATTAATAGACACAGATAAAAATATATATTATTCATTACTTACTTGGGATGTTACAATAATATTAATATGTGGTATAGTGATTTCTGTTTTCTAATATTTTTCTTAAGGACCTTTGATGAAGTGTATGAGAATCAATGATAATAATATAAATAGGTTTATAATGTGCACACCTTTTACAAGAATAAGATATGAAATCCCATAATTCTAAAATCATTATAATAAATCAATGACATGTGATACTACAGGACATCAATTCACATTACCCATTTAAGTAGTCATGTTATATGTTTATCCTTTTAATTAAATGAAAATTATGTCAATATATATAGGGGAATAAGGAATGATTCAATAAAATTCAAATAAGATAACCAATATGTGATAATTAGAACTTTTGAGAATTAATAACAAGATCCTTAATTTATTCATAAAAAAATAAAATGGTATATTATATGGATGATTTAGATGATAAATTATTTAAAATTACAATCAATTTTAAACCAAGAGACTTCTATGAAATGTTTGATGAAGTTTATGATTTTTTTGACATTGAACCACATAAAAAATAAATTTATTGGTATATATATGTATATATAGATGATAATATTGAAATAGTAGTTCTTCAAGTTGTAGGAGAAGTTGATGATCTGTATTCAATAGTGTTTTATGAAAAAAATATTTTGAATGATGAATTAATTGATATATTATTATTTATGATAACTTATGTTTTATTTTTTATTTAAAACACAAGAATTTAATTTAATCTAAATACAAAATTTAAAATTAATTTTCATCATTTATATGGAATATAATATTCTATGTTGAGTTATTATCTTTTTGGATGTAGGAATTATGAGAATTATATGATTAATATATTTGACCTAATCATTGATATTCATAATGACTTATGATAACCAATCTAATATAATCCCTCCTACATCATGTGTGTTGTATGCATTCAGTTTTCTCACTATTAGAAACATTTTCCCACCTAATATGATCCCAAATTCATTAAATATACTCCCTAATACAGTGCGTCACCTCATTCTCTGGGTATATTTGTTGGAAGAAATAGTAAATTCGTTAAGTGTTCATCGACCAAGAATAGGGTAACATGGTTTCCATCATGAGGGTACTGATGGGTCACCATTATTAATATTTAATTAATAATTTTAAATAATACTTAATTTTATATTTAGGAAAACTATAGAATATATTTTAAATAATTTAATTATATAATTGTAAGATATAATTGAATATGAATAAATAATTTGTTTTGAGGATAAGAAATTTAAATATAGTTTGGTTATTTAACATTTTTAGGTGCCTAAATATGATTTTGGAGGCATATATATTGAAATCATATGCTAGTTAGAATACATCGTGACATCCTTTCCCATAACATACATTGACTTCATGGATATTCCCACCAAATGGATGGATGATATTTTTGATAAAAAATATAATATAAGTTACAAATAATAATAAATGTTTTATCTAATAATCATATCAATTGTTAGTGTATATTTTTATAATATCTAATATGTTGATTTTTTTTTAATTTTTCTATGAATAACATGGCTTCAAAGTATAATTTTTATATGCGTAGGAAAAAAATTTGATGGACATTTTGTATAGGTTGTGGTGTTAGTTTAATAGAACATCTTTGAGTGTCTATAAAAGGAATACCTTTATATCGGTGGATCCTTTTCTGGAAATTCATTATTATGATTCAAAAACACAAAATTATATTTATTTATAAGTTAATTTTAATTAATTTCAAAGAAATCATTTCTTAATTTTAGAATTTGTTTTATGAATAATATCAAAATTTTACAAATTTTAATAAATAGATAATCACACACACAACTAGTTCAATATGTTTCATGAAAAGAAGATAAAATTAGGTAATATATTATTTATTTATTAAATATAAATGTGTTTTAGTATATGTTCATTATGATTTTTTTGTAATTATATATTGAAATATATATTTAAAAAAATATTTTTTAAGTTAAGTCAAATTGTGTTATAGTTGAACTGTTATTAATATTATGTAGATGTTCGTACTACAAGAATTAGTGTAAAAACTATCACAATAGTTTTGAAAAAATATATTTCCTAAAAAGTTACTCTATGTGCATGGAATGAGTAATGTATCACTGGATGAATATTCCTCATATCCTTTTGGAGTCTTCTATTGGATATCATTTACATTCACTAAAATGAATCCCCTTTAAATGTAACATAATTATATAGTTCTCAGCAGAATATAATCAAAATAATAAGATTATAACTTTTTTGAATAGGATACAAGAGAATGAGATGCAATGGAATGCACAAGATGAGTAGTTTATAGTGATGGGCATTTCAAATTATTTTTTATATTAGGGAATGTCTAGGGACATTTATATTGACATTTCATCCATAAAGTTAATAATTTTAATGGTATTTAGTCCCTTAAATTTACATTAATACTTGTATATTATAACAAAATTCTCTATACAAATGGTTTTGTAATATTTAATTAGAAATAAATATTAATATAAATTTAGTTTAATGTCAAAATATGATGATGATGAATGTATTTGGTGACATGAATATTTATATAGTGCATCATCTAGAAAAAACCAAAATGTATTTTGAAAATATTGTTGATATTTTATATGTCTTTCTATTGATCGTATTTATTAGTAAATTCTATATATTATTATTCTAAAATATTTTACAGATCTATTATATGATTAGAATATATGTTAATGTATATATATTTTTTAACTCTGTTTCATTTGAATATTGAAATTATTTAATTATTTATATGATGTATATTTATTTATTTTTATATTGGAGGCAGTATAATAGTAATGGTCATTAATGTCATTGGTTTAAAAATATTATCGGGTTAAAAAACAAATAATTTTAGAAACCTTATCTAATATATTAATACTATTTAAATGTATGTTGACTCACTAAAGAACCATCAAAATATACTACTAAATCTTCATAAATTATTTAGTAGTTTTTATAACAACTGATATGTAATGAAAAAAATAGAATGAAAGACCACTATGTATTTTATTTTTAGGTGTTTTTAATATTTTTTTTGAACGAGTATTTCTAGTGATACAACATGATATGTGATTTTTCAGAGTATATATATCAATTAAATTTATGATAGAAATTTATGTCATGGAGACAGATTTATATATATATATATGTTACACCTTGTATTCAAACATGATTGGAAATTGAAGTACATTACCATAGATGTCATCATCAGACTACCCAATACATATAAATGACCTATGTTATTTGGGGTGTAGTGAAACAGCATATAAATATTTAAAATTTCATTAAAATGAATTAATATTTTCATTTTGATCTCAGATCAAAAATATACATTAATGATGTGGTAAGGAATCATGGAGTACAACATTATAATATCAATGATCCAAATTTTATGAATTCAATAATGTTATAGATAACTCTTCAACCATAAATAAACATGGAAATATTAAATATAAAAAAATTTGTTCCCTAGAAATACAGTTAATATGAGAATACCATTAAAAATATATAATATATATTACATTAATTTTCTAATCATTTAAATTTTAGTTGGGATTAAAACGTTTGACCATTATATTTTACATAAACATTTTATATCATTAAAAAATTCATATAGAAATTTATGAATACATCAATAGATGAGTGTGATGAAAAGAAATGTTATGGGTTGATGTTTGAATATGAATTCATTATAGACTTATGGTAAAATAATAAATGGCATATAATGGTAGACACCCTGAGTATCACAATAGAAAAGAACAATGTGAACATAAAAGTAATACTAATATTATTTGGCTGGATATAGTGTTTGATGTTGGTGAATCTGTATACTTATGAATATATATTTTAAATAAGTTATGATATTTTAAAATGATGGGATTCTAGTCCGTAGACATACTTGTCTCTTTGATATTCCTAATTATATCTTGGTGGTGGAATATTTTTTTATGCTTCCCCCAAATATCACACATTTCTATAACATGTTCAATGTATACCTCTTAATATACTACTTAATAGATCCTTCATTATTGAATTTATTGATGTCCATCAAACATGATCATTATTTCACATTTTAATAATAACTTATGGAATTATAGATCAATGATATAAATTTTTTGGGCATAATAAAACTTATATAGTCAATTTTTTCATTAAAACCATAAATTAATGGAAACTATTTCAGAACTCAGAGATGAGATGAGGACGATTAATAAAGAGTTGTTTATAGTGGAGTTGAATAATTTCACAGAATACGTTAATATAATGGGATTCTATATTGAACCAACAAAATAATAAAAATTTATTTTTTACAGTTGTATAAAATTAAATCAATAACTATCAGATACTTACATTTTATAATAAAACCATTTTAATGATAATAGATGTATTTTTCCTAAAATCCAATTTTAATAAAGACAATTTGTTTTTATTATGAGAATTTTAATTAATAAATATAGATAAATTAGGTAAATTATATTTATTATAATATATCCCTTAAAATATTTTAATATAAATATAATTATTTTTATAAGGCTTCGAATAATAATAAATAAAGTTTTATTCATAAAATTTAATATTTATAATAAATGTTTTTTTTATTCTTAGTTTACATTTTCAAAAATTAATTTCATCCACCTATAAAAATGGAATCTTATAAAATGTATGAAATTTTTAAAGATAGATAATTTAAAATTACATAATATTTTTAAATTATTTTTTGTTCATAATGATTAGTTACCATGGTAAAAATATAGTTATTAATGTAACTGTTAAATTATTTAAATGATGGGTTAACTTATTAGATAAGATTTTAGATATATAAAAAATAATTTATTTTAGTTGTTTTATTGTATATTTACATTAACCTTATTATCATCAAATATTTGGAACTTTTGAGCCATACCACTTTGGTAAGACAAATATTATATAAAACAATTTTCAAGTATTTATGTATTTTTTGTCAGCATAACATATATTAGGGAACCAAATTTCAACTATTATACACTACACATAATTAATTTCACAATGTGGTGTTGATAATGTCGCTCGTGTGTATGTCTGTGCCACCACCTCCATTGAGCGATATGAGTAATATTTCAATAAATTGGTTCATGGAGGTTCATGAGAATATATTTAATTAATATATAATATATTTATGAAAAAATTATGATTCTATAATTTATAATTATTATATATCATTCATTAATTATTTCTATAAAAAATGGAAAACATCACTCATGCACACATGCAGACTACCACCTTCGTGTTATGATGTAATTTATTTTTCATCACCAATTTGTCAGAATGTTCATAGATTAACATATAATGAATAAATATTATACTTTATTAATAATTAGTATTATATATATTGTGAATCTATGAGGATATATATTGTCGCTCTTGTGTATGTGTGGGCCACCACCTCTAGGGAGCGATTTGATTCATTTTTTAATAAATCTGTTCATGAAGGTTCATGAGGATATATTTAATGAATATATAAGATATTTATGATATAATTCTGATTCTATAATGGTGAATTATTATATTTCATTCATTTATTATTTATATAAAAAATGTAAAACATCCCTCATGCACACATTCAGACTACCACCTCCATGTTGTGATGTAATTCATTTTTCATCACCAATTTATAAAAATGTTCATAGATTAACATATAATTAATAAATATTATACTTTATTAATAATTAATATTATATATATTGTGAATACATGACCAAGGTTCAATGACTGGAACCATCGAACCAAAACATTCAAGGAAAACCTACCATTTTTTCTCCTCAATGATCATTTTTATGATGAATTTTTTAATTCATATGTACATAAAAATTATCAAGGAATTATACATTGTAAATTATGTATAAACATGGTTTTCAATATATGTGTAACAAATATATATATATATTATAGGTTGTTCTAACACATATGAATTAAGAACTAACATAAGGAGGGGGTTTTCATTATATTATTATTTCACATTGAGTATGTTTATGAAAAATTTAAATTTAGAGAAAAGATAAATATATTATTATACAAAATCAGTATATTTTCAGCACTTATGAAATAATTTATTTTTCATTTAATGGTAATATTTCACTCACATCAATTATAAAATGATGGAGAATTTTTTTAGGAGAATGAAACCTTATCGCTTCATTGATTGATGTTCGTTATCATCCATTATCATATTAATTATAATGTTTTAATGAATAATTTTTATGATTATATAATTCATTAATATGATAGTAAATTATTTTTTTTCATTTCAATATTTTAAATGTAATATTCTTTACATTTTTTAAAAGTAGTACTATTGATTTTTCTACCCAAAACAATGAAAACTATCATTTCGTTTCATTTTTAATGAATTAGTTCCCATTCTGAGTATCATGATATTTAATTGTAATGAATCACCCAGTAAAGGTTTTAGTGGTCATTTTGAACGAATATTTTTTCAATATTCTGCACATTTTTAGTTTATTAACCTACATAAAAAATGATTATTTATCATATTTATTATGAAATGTAAAATAATATTTTAATGTTTTTTTTAATATATGATTACATGCACTAATGATTATTATGAACCGATTATTTATGTGATCTTATGATACTATCCAATTCCATTATCTATATGTATTTTTATAATGATGATTTAATGTTGATTCAATGAAAATACAATATTGCAAAATGATAACTATGTTATGTTGACATCAATATGAAACATTTTATTTAATTGGATAACAATATTATAAAAGGGTAAAAAATATATGAAAATATTTTTGGAGTGATCATGTTATCAACAAGCCAGTGATAATAATTAACATTTCCAACATATGCAATGACATGTGGGTTGTTAATGTGAGCCACTTTCTAGGCATTTAGAAATTTTATCTCCCCATGGTTAACCTAGGATCCCCTTTATCATTGAAAAGGATGTATATTTGTGATTTCAACAATCTAATTAGTGGAATCATATATAGTATCCTCAATTATAAAAATAAGTACCTATCCATTGGGGTATGGACTACACTAGTTAACATTGTACTAATAAAAACACTATTTTACACTTTATCTATAGTTATGGTTCCCAAAGGTGTTTTCTAAAAAATTGATTGAATTATTGTAGGACTAATATGGGACCCTAAGTGTGTGGGAAGAAGGAATTGGGCCTCTAGGTACAATATATCTTGGAAAATCAATCATGGTGGAATTAATGTTTTGAGAATTAGTGATACCACGACATTCATTCATGCTAAATTGGAATGAGAGGTAATAGAAAAATGAACCTACTCAGGGAATAAAATGCATGACTGATATGTGAAGGATCATGATGCAAGGGATGTACATGTCTCTTCCTTCATGAGTGTGATTGTTCCCCTCATCATCCCTCAGCCCCATACATGATATATTGTATGTACTAGTGATGCTTCATTGTCGAATTACAACTGGTGTGCGGAGAATATTTGATTCCCAGGTTACCCCGCCACCAACATATCCTTTATTGATTACAGCCTCCATTTGTTTTTCATCGATGTAGTTTTGGATAAGGACTAGATAGAAAGGTTTTGGGTCATCGGGATGTCGTTGTCCTCAGATAGATATTTTTTCACCCCATCTCCCTTTGGTTCATTCATGGCAAAGGAATACCACATGATCTTTCTCACATGGGATGAATGGTACGACTTGAATGAGGCGTAAATGGCCAGGAATATCCCCAAAAACTAAAAAAAATTCTTACCTATAGTACTCAAAAAAATTTGATACCCAATAATGAGATCCTTAAGTGTTGTAGTGTGAGTATGGATTCATGGTGAGTCTTCTGTAGGATTCACATATAAAAAATCATGGGTCACCTTTCTTTGAGAGCGAATGGACGAAAAAGGTTTGTAATTTTTTTTGGTGATTTTACTAATGTTTTCCAACATGGAATGCACACACAACCATTTCATGTTAGAAGGTTCTATGCATCAGAGGAGGAGGGACTAGATAGAAGGTTGAACCCATTAGTTTTTCATAAAGTATTATGTTTTTATGGTAGGAGTAGAATATGTTTCTTCACAAAGGGGTGGTTTTTACTGGGTGCATGATCATCATAAGAGTTAAAAATATCCTTATAGATATGGTCATGGTTCTTTGTGATTTGAGGTAGGCACATTATTTTCGATGACATATCCATTATTTCTATGACATTCCATAAAACATCAGTATTTCAACAGGTATGTGGGTCAGATGGTACCATCCCCCTAAGGGATTAATGATATTCTACTATGTCACATGTGTCTTAAGAGATATGTATGGAGTGGTGATCAATAACGATATCCATGGGTTAGTCACCGTGGCATTTTTATTTTGGTAGGGCCAATGTACATCATAGATGGATGATTAAAATACCATTCTAACAAGTCTCATTGTGTGTAGGAAGTGGGAGTTGGATCTCAAGGAAGATAAAACTACTTCAATGATGGATCATAATGATATCCCATGGACAAGAGTTACTCCAGTGACTACTGACTGTACCATCAATAAGTGTTTTGGTATAATTGAAAAAAAAATAATGTATCTCAGACATTGCTGGAGGGGAATAAGGTAGTTGAATACTTAGCCTCCCATAAAAATGATAGACTATAATGTTTATTTTTTCATAACCTTCATCACTTGAAACCAATGGGAATAAACATCATTATAGGGGAAACATGCAATCATTGTCATTATAGATGCCCGTAATCTATATTACCCAGCTTTATTTGTGGGATAAATTATTCATGATTTCATTCTTTTGAATAAATATATACATGATTGTGATGAAATCATAAAATTAGGAGAGATCCCAATCTAATTTTATAGAAATAACAATGATCCATGACTAATGATATAATTTTCTAGGATTATGTGGATAGCAAAATCATATATCTTATACATATAATATGTTATGATTTCTCATTGTTTATTGTCATTTATTATAGAAAAAAATGTATTTTTTTATTTTTATGAAAAATCATATTTCTATGATAAATTAATACAAAATTTGATGGATTGGGTATGGGTTAATTATTTTATAATCATTTAATCATACAATTAGTGTTATGTTATACTCAATTGTGATCATTAATCGATAATCCTTTGTTTAGCCTTACAAAAAATATGAGATCCCCCTTTCTATTTTTTTCAGTCCCCATGTAATTAAAAAACGTATAAAGTGGAGTATGTCTACGATTTTTTCACAATGCAACATATCTCCGAGGAAGGTGACCAATAAGGGTTCTCTGATCCTTCTGACTCTTGCATATTTAAAAATGTTTTTACAGGGAATGATCATTCCAAATATTCTGATAATGCTAACTCATTGATAACTTCTACCTCCTTTCATTCGATGATGTTCTATAATTAAGTAGACACGATAATTTCCCTTTCAAATAAAGAGGTTAAATATCATTATTCTAAGATAAATTTATTATTGTTGTTAAATTCATTAAGAACCATCCTTAAATGAATTTTTTTGTGAAAATATATCAATTAAATTGGACATGTTAATTTTGAGGTCTGCTTATTTAACTAGTTTATTTTTTCTACTTTTTCATTTCCAGAATGATTACTATCAAATTTATTCTAAAAGTTCTTTTATTTTTTGAGGCTACTCTATGAATGTATTAAAATCATCCCTCATGTTTGAATTCAAAAAAAAATGGATTCTTCTACATGATATCATACAATATGTTAGTACCACAATGAGCCTAGATACTCAGAGGGGGTGAATTAGGGTATGGTTATTCAATTTCAATATTCTTCCTACTCCACTGAATCTTGACCTATATGTTATAATGGTCAAGTTTATTTATCTTATAATATTAACAATTATCTTGATATTACCTTATTTATCTGATTAAGATTTTTTTTTGCAATGCAGGATAAATGTAGGTAGACAAATATATTTTTACTTGGTTCACTCTCACTGGGATATATCCAAGGAGCATACAATGACGATGTGAAATTGTACCAAATCCACTAAATCTCACATCCAATTTACAATGATTAGGATAGATAAATTCTATAACAAGGCTCAATACCATTTTAAAGATCATGGTTAGGTCACAACTTTTACAAGGATCAGTCGTTGTTTCTCTCTCTGGCTCACTGTCGGTGGAAAGGATCACCTCCTTCCTATTCCATTGTTCACTGCTCTAGAAAGAATCCACTCATAGTTTATAGAGATGTATGTAACCTAATTATCACAAACAAATGTATATTACATTGTGTATAGATTATCTTTTTACATCCAACCTTTACCCGCAGATGAATCACACTTTTAACCGAAGGTACCAGACAATCCTCCAACGTTCATGAAACCCTAAAATGACTAGAACTCTTCTCTATGCTTGGTGCGCTTCTCCAATACCTAGTGTGTGTTTTCCAAGCCTTGAATGATATTTTCACCTAACAACTTTAGTGAAACCCCCATAGCCAACTCCAATCTTGATTGACTCACTTCCCATTGCACCAAATCCAATATGGGCACACAACTATCAACTATCGCTCTCCATCAAGTCTGGAATTCATGTGTCACCAAAAAACTTGAGTGAATCCCCATATTCAACTCCGAAAATGGGAGTCTCAAAAACATTTACACCCAATCCAATTTTGGTGACCAACTATACATTGGCATGCAACTTCTGACTATCAGTATAATTGCACGCCAACACCACCACAAGCATGACCAAACCACCTCGCGATTGGAGCTCTAATTTTCTATATGTGTTTAACTACATTAAAAATTAGGAGGGGTAGTCCCTGATTTATATTCATTTCGGACAACCTGAGAACAGGTGCACAACTCTCCAATCGGTGTACAAGTCCAGCTTCCCGATTCTCTGTCTCCCTAGTCACTTGCGTGAAAAAATCCAAACATGGGAGCCCTTATTTCCATTTATATATTTTAATGTTGTGATCTTGAAAAAATGATAGCATGAAACATTACAAGATTTCAAGACATGGAGGAACCACTATTTCCTTTTTTGTGGTTCTTCAGTCAATAATGGATTATTGAGAACATCCCTTGAACTCAACAAATCTCATTGAAAACCCCCCTTTTCTACAAATTTGTACATCATGGTCTACATTGTCAAAAAACAAAACATGTAGGCTGGAATTTTAAAATAACACAATAACCTCAAAAATGATTCTATGATACTTTGAGAGATTTTTGTCTTACACAACAAAATCAGTTATGAATATTAAACAATATACTATGAAAAAAGCATCATACACCTTCGACACACCCTTAATCATTTTTTCAATGGGAAAGACCCAATGAACAACTATAAATTAGGAAAATCTCATCTACAACCAAATAAATTTATATTAGTTTTGGTTGAGAAATATAAATAGAATCCAAACAAATAAGTTGATTCCACTAATGCAAATGTCCCAATGATTTCTTCATCCACTATGGATTCCCACCCAGCACCACCACAATGAACACAGGTTGATGTTTTATATATGTTTGTGGATGTATTTAATAATTCCTAAACTCTTATTGGCATATTATTTGTTGGTCAAAAATATCAGTTGGTGGAATAAGATAATGAAACTATTTCTAGTAAATATAATCAAGAAGATCTTGAACAAGTACAACAAATTTTTGATGAATATATGCACTGTATAACCAAAAAAATAAGAAACCTATTGTTTAAATAGATGGTTATATCACTACCAATCCTAGGATGACTTGAAAATGAATGGATTACAACAATTTGGTTATAACCACTGTCACTAGATGTTTATGAATTATAGTGAAGAAATTCAACATCCATTCAGAAAAATAAGTTAATTTAAAATACCTCAACATCTTCATCCTATAATAAATAGGATTCCACAATGTCCTTCAATAAATAGGTCCCCACCCAATACTCGAATGAGGAGTGTCAAGAGGATAACATTGATAATAATAATTACACTCTAGTTATTAAGGAGGGATACAAAGAGGAATTATAACCTTGTATTGAGGAATAGGAGAGGTGGTATTTTGGAATATATCATAGTAATGAGATAACTGTTGATTATTATACTAATATTATTTAATAAATTTTTAATAGAATGGAATTTGAGCAGGATCAATATAATAGTTTTTATTATCATCAAATATGGGTGGGATAACTTTTTAAGAATAACCTCTAAGTATTATTTGTATCAAACATTGATGTTTTCTACCAGGAAAATGGTTTAGGAAAATTAAAAATAGATCAAGAGTGACCATAAAATGTAGTTTTGATGGTTTATAATATTAAATAATACAGTCATATAGAATTAAACAATATTATTTAATTTTTTAAGCTTGGATGGTGATTTATTTTGGTCTACAAGTTGTTGTCAAAAAATTGTTTTGAAGTCACTCGCTACGTATCATGTACAACCATGGTTCATGTTGTGTTTTGAAGGTTGTTTAATGTGATTCCATGAGTCTTCATATTCTGGTAGAGAAGATTCTCTCATATATCCTGATTAAAAAACATGCTGAATGATTATATTTAATATAGAATTATATGATGCTTAATGCATGCTCTATAATGACATTTCATTACATTTATTTGTTGAGATGAAATATTGTGTGACTATTAGTGCATGTATGAAGCTAGTTCATTCAATGATTCTATCACAAAAAATTATTTCATTATATTTAATTTTTATGACGATTTCATTTATGACCTAGGAATTGGGGTCCGATTAATTAATGATTCTTTTCTAATTTCATTAGTTATCTGACAAATCATTATGAATTAATTGAGGTTGATCAATTGACTTTCCACTCAATGATGGTTTATATGTTTTTCTAGTTATATTATATTCCAATTAACTTATTCCACTCCATGAAAAAATAAATGTACTATGTGTAATGACCAGAAAATTATATTTCTTGTTAATAAATTTTGGGGATCCTGGGATTTAATACATGCTTCAAGGGATTTTGTTAGGGTGTTTCTATGAAGTGTACTATGGTAGAAGAATATTTAGAGATATATAGATTATAATTAATAAAACATGATTATAATATATATTGTCTTCTAAGGCACTAAACCATTATGGTTCTAGGGAATTTGTTTTAATATGAGATGCTCTAAATGTTTATCTAAAATGATTTTATTTTAATGTTTGTAATGATTGAGTCACCTAATGTTAATTAATACATATATGGTGTACAAAAATATATGTATACTGTAAAATTAATAAATACATGATTCGTAATTAATTAATATATAAATGATGTCTAATTAACATAAATGTACATTTTTATCAATTTATAATCAATAAATGATTATTTAGGGAACATTTGGTGTTCATTTAATATATATGTGATGTACAACAAACATACAGATGGTATTATACGTTTTTTCACTGATTACATGTTGATCTATATATCACATTATTCTTCTATATAGAAAAAAAATTAATTGTTCGATTAAACATAACAAACATGTTTCAATGTGTCATTAATTGATTTTAAAAAAATAAAATATTTTTTTAGAATGTTAAATTTAAAATTATTTTTGATGTCTATATAGGAACTATATCCTATATTTGGTCATCAGCCAAAGTGCACAACAAATTCATTAATGGTGGTAGACATTGTGAATTTTAATTCATATTCATGGGTCATTAGATAGTGGTTTATGACATGTAATTATGTGAAAACCCATATACACTATATTCCATAAGTGTTACCAATCCATGATAAGGACAATGGAATATGATGTCATGTTAAGATTCATAAACAAATTATTTCCTCGGTTTTAACATTGTAATGACTCGCCAATTCTCATTTGGAATGAGATCTCAACAAGTCATTACTAGGCCTTAAGAGACATCCACAAGGTGCCAAAAATTGTAAATAAATTCCAAAGGGTTTCAAAATACACGTGGGATGATTTACCCCTTACGAACATACCACAGAGCCAACAACCACAACCAAACAAATCTACTAAATGATGCATGATAAAAACGAAGAAAACTAAACCGTTATTTTATCAGAACCCAACCGAAAGTACCACAGTGAAAACCAACACCAAACAACAGAGTGAATAGCAAAAAGAAAACCCAATGGCGACAAGCCAATAACCCAAATCCATGCTCCACAAGCTACAAGCTCCATCATCACAAACCAGCTCAAGTATCATGAAGCAGTGATCTAAACATGTGACACTTTACCTTTTCCAATGTCTCAGTATATGACAACTGCAAAAGAAACAACGTGCCAAAGCAGGGGATGAGTAATGAAACTCAGCAGGTTTTCCCCGATGACTTACCAACCCAATCCTCTAGGATAAAACATGTTAGCACATTTATATAAAAAAATTTATATAAAACAATTCCAAAAATAGTTCACAATATAACAAGTTCCATGTCACAACCATTTTACAACAAAACCCATATTTCTTAAGAAATGCAATCAAGCAAAGTTCTCCATTTCCATTCACATTTACATCTGGCACATTCGTTCCATTTCACCAATCCTCACAACCATCCATGCATGCAACTTGGACCTCCCTATACATGCGAGTGGTGAGTTATCCATCCACTAATCCATAACTTAGTGGACTACCTTGACGGGGGTACTTCACGACCTTATCCTTCCCAACCTATTAATGTGGGGACTTCTCGCCCTTATCCATCCCAATGCATATGAACACAGACCAAAACCCATGCCAACAATGGCCAAAACAAAGTGTGTTCAAAACCATTCAATAAAGCATCCAAATTTTATTAGAATATCCTTTTTCGCAAAAACCATTTACCAAATCAAGAAAAACCATAATTTAAAAACTAAAAATTTAAAATCAAGAAACCAAACCACTTTGCACAACCATTCTTTCAATTTCCACAATTTCATCAAAATGCATAAATCATCACAAAAGAAGATTTATAACATGTTTTGAACCAAAATTTCACCAAAAAAAATAAAATAAATAAATTTGAACAAAGCCTTCACGTTATAAGAATGAGGAATCATGAGGGAATCCACCTACCTCTACAAATTGTGCAACACCAACTGACAAACAATTACCACCAAGAACACCATGTCACAACCCCAAAACCCTCCTTAGATCTCTTCTCCTAGCACCAAAAAGACCAATACTTATCATATAAGGCATCCAAACCCTTTGATCTAACCATAACAGGTGTATATCTATGAAAATTGGAGAAGAAGATAAGTATATCTATGTAGATCTAAGAAATTGATCAAGAACGATCACATACCTTAAGAATCTGGCTTCGATTCATCAAGAGAATCCTTTAGATCACCACTCGAACGCTTGGGAGAAGTCTTCCAACCTTAAAGAGAGAGTAATCCTGAGTTAGGGCCGTATAGGGGGTTTAAACAAAGAAATTAAAGGCAAAACGAGTAAGATCCACAATTTTAGGATCTACCTTTATGTAACTGCATGGTTAGTCCGCACGGGTTGACAACCCATGCACTAACTGTGAGTGAGATTCTACCCCGGCCGTCCTTCACACACGGTTTGGATGCACAGTTAGAGAAACTGTGCTCCGACCGTGTAGAGGCCACTGCCTCCATGGCCCACTGCGCATGGTTTTTCTGCATGATTAGAGAAACCGTGCGTCGACCGTGTGACTTCCCCTTTTCCTCAAAACCTCATTTCAAGTTCTCCCGACACTCTCATTCAACACCCTTAAAATTAAAAACATTAAAAGCATCAAGTAAGGGTTACATTCCAGAAATCAGGGGTAATACATTATACCCACCACTAGCGTTTCTGTCCTCAGAATGTAGAAGACCATCGCTTTACTGAAAGAGTTCGTGCCACTCTTCCTTCATTTCTTTCTCACATTTCCAAGTCTCTACCTGAATCTGACCTTGTTGACATAAAACCCACACTAGACTGATGCTCTTTCCATGCATGACTTTCTCTTGCCTATTCACTATCCATATCGGGATATGTATCAAAGAAGCATCTGGCTCTAGGTCAATGTGATCCCATCTAATCACATGGTGAGGATCGGGTTGATTCTTCTTTAACTGAGATACATGGAACATATTATGCACTGCACTGAATGGTGGTGGTAATGCCAACTGATACGCCACCTCACAAACCTATTCCAGTATCTCAAAAGGGCCTATATATTGAGGAGATAATTTTCCATGCTTCCCGAAACAACATTGTCCAAGCCTTGGAGAGATTCTAAAAAATACATGATCACTCATCGCATATGACAACAATCTTTGGTGACGATCCGCACAATATTTATGGTGACTATGAGCCATCTACATCCTCATTCTAATCAACTGGATCTTCATCGTTGTTTCTTGGACAAGGCTCGGCCCAACAAGTGAAGTCTCACTTGTTTCCACCTAGCAAAGTGGAGAACGATAAGGACACCAATAAAATTCTTCAAACAGAGCCATGTGTATCGAGGCCTGATAATTGTTATTGTGTGAAAACTCCCCTAATGGTATATGATCCTCCCATGAGCCACAAAAATCCATTAAACAAGCCTGAAACATGTCTTCCAATGTCTGTATGTTCCTCTCAGATAGCCCATATGTCTGAGGATGATACACCATGCTCATAGTCAATTGAGTCCCATGGTCTTATTGTAAATATATACAAAAATGATATGTGAGCCTCAGATCTCTATCCGAGATGATAGACAATGGTACACCATTTCTTTTTACCATTTCCCGGATATATATTATTTAAAGATCTTCCATCGTATGGGTATTACGATTTGTGATGAAATTGACTGACTTGGTTAGAAGATCCACTATACCAAATGTCATCATGTTTCTGGACCGTTCATGGAAGAACTATTACAAAATCCATTGCAATATGCTCCCATTTCCACACTGGGATATGTAATGTTGTAACATACCAATTGTTCTTTGATGCTATACTTTAACATGCTGACAAGTAAAGCATCGCAGGACAAGCTCGGTCACCTTCCTTTTGACGCTGCTCCCCCAAAACTGCACCTTTACTGGATTATACATCCCTTATGTACCTAGATGTACATCCCATTTTGAATGGTGGTAAGCATGATGGAGTTGTTTCTGACAAAAAATAGGTACAAACAACCAATCTCTAAATCACAAAACTGAAGCCGCTTCCAGTTTCCAGCCATCAATGGTCTCCACACCATTGAGTTTTGAACTAATTTCCAGACATTCCACATCAGATGTTTGTGCCTCTTTGACCACTTTTACCAGATCAGGAACAAATGTAGCAGAAAAGAAAACCTCAACATCACCTCGGCTTTCACATTCCACATGCATGTCGGCTAAGACCTACATCAACTTCCATTCATCTGATGCATCCTTTTCCAACTGAGTATACAACTTCCTGATTAATGCATCGGCCACTGAATTTCACTTACCCGGTGTATACATTAATTCAAAGTCGAAAATTTCAAGATACTCCATCCATTTCCTATGCCTCATATTTAAATCTTGCAACCATAAATTGTGCATTAGGATTTTTTGAAATGTAAAAACAATGAACTTCTCTCTAAAGAGATAATGATGCCATGTCTCCATTGCATGAAAAACTGTAGCTAACTCTAAATCATTTGTTGGTTAATTCTTCTCATGCTCTCTCAACTACCTTAAACCATAAACAACAATATGGTTTCCTTGCATTAGAACACAACCCTATCCTGTTCTCGAAGCATCACAATACACCACATACCCATGTCCTGATTCAGGAAATATTAACATGGGTGCTTATTTATAATGAACATTCAACTCTTGAAAATATCTATGATATTCCTCAGACCATTGAAATGCACTATTTTCATTGTCAAAGTTTTCATAGGGGAATCTAGTCCTGAGAATTCATGGAAAAAGCATCATTAATAAACATCTAGACCAAGAAAAATCCGTATTTCAAATACATTCTTCATCGGTTACCAAGAAACAACAGCTTCTATATTTTCTGGATCCACTGAAACACCTTTCTTAGAAATGACATGGCCCATAAAACATACCTCTGGTATCTTGAAATCACACTTTGACAATTTTACATACAATTGATGGTCCCTCATGATTTCCAGCACTAACGCTAAGTGTTTCTCATGCTCAGCCCTTGTTCTTGAATAGGCCAATATGTCATCCACAAACACCACAAAAAAATAATATAGATATCACGTAAATATCGGATTCATCAATTCCATAAATAGTGATGGTGCATTAATAAGACCAAAAGGCATGACTACATATTTGTAGTGGAAATATATACTATTGAAGGCTGTCTTCAGAATATCATCCTTCTGAACTCGCAACTATTGATATCCTGAACATAATTCAATTTTGGAGAACCCTTGAGCTCACCTCAATTACTAAAACAGGTCATCAAAGCATGGAATTGGATATCTATTCTTTATCGTAACCTGATTAAGTTTACGATAATCGACAAATTATATCAATGTTCCTTCTTCTTTCTTTACAATCAAAACTAGTGCTGCCCACAGAGACATGCTTAGCCGAATGAAAACCTTGCTTTCCAGCTCCTCTAACTACACATTCAATTCCATTTACTCTATTGGTGCCATCCTATAATATGGATGTGAGATAGGACTGGTCCCTGGAAGGAGATCAATCATAAAATCCACTTCTCTTACAGGTGGTCACCCTGAGAAGTTTTCTAGAAAAAACATCCGGAAATTGATCCACCACATCTGGAATACTATCTTCCATGATCTCTTTCAATGATTCCAAAGTCAATGATACTAATTTGTAAAAAAAATTTCCCACCATTGGTGTGAACAAGTGAAGAGATGCTCAATTCAATCCTCAGTTGTGAAACTAACCATTCTCCTATAAAATTCGATGTGATCCTTAAACCTTTCCAACCAATCCATACCTAGGATTATATCATAGAAATCCATATCCAACATGGAGAAGTACCATTCCAGAATAACTCCATCAAAAGTTATAGCACATGCTCGACACACTAAGGCTTGACATTCCCTTTCGCCAAGAAGAGTTTGCAGTATCAACACAGAAGGCATCATTTCCAATTTTAAGTCCAGCAATCCAGCAATACGAGAAACAAGAAAGGAATGTGATTCTCCTGTATCAAAAAACACATGTATGATGGTAGAATTCAAAAGAACCGTACCTCTCATCGTAGATGGTCCAGCCAGATCATTGACCATCATCTTGTCAGCTCCATACAATGCTTCATCACTGCATTGTTCTCCTTGTTGCCTTGCTGAGATTGTCCTGGTTGAGGAGTCATGATATTTTGAGAATCAGCCTAGATAGCTCTATTATGCTAACGAGAATTACTCTGATATCCTTGTCTTATCGAAGCATACGATTCTTACGACGCCTGGGAAGTGTCACGCGCACCTGACCTAGGAGCACTGCGAGAATATCGCTAAAGATGCCCCATATGATTTCAATTGTGGCACACTCTCGAAGGTTCTATACACTCTCGCATTATGTGATCAGTAAAGCCACATTGAAAACACTCATCTTTCACCATGGTTCATGGAGGAAGATTCACTTCTCTAGCCATCTGGTTATGATTCACACTCCAACCTTGGAAGTAGGACTCCCTCTTCCACTTGTTCCCTGCATTAGAGTTCCCACCCATTCTCATGGGTATCATCATACATCCTCCTCCATTAATTTCTGAGATGTCTCTTTCAGCTATTGCTTCTCTGTTCACCATCATTGTACAATCCATAATATAGATCACCACAATCTTCAATTAAATTTCTCTCCTTAGCACCGATTCGAAGATGTGTGCCTTCAAAGAAGCTCTTGCCGCATCCTATGGTTAAAAGACGACTAAATTCATGAACATAACCATATAATATATGATAAAGAGGATCTCTTGTTTCAAGCTAAAGATGTTTGTCATTTTCTAGATCTTGAACGTGTGAGGATAGAATTGTTTGTTAAATTATTCTTCAAAATACTCCCATGTAAGTCCTTCATTCAATTTAGCATGAACCGCTAAATCCCACCACTGATGTGCAAGATATTTGATCATATACGTCGCCAGCTTTACATTAAGCTCCACTGGCATGATGATGAAATTGAAAAAACGATTCGTCCTATATAGCCACACCTTTGCATTCTTGGGTTCAGCATCACCCCGAAAGATGGGTGGATTCTGCTTCTGGAACTGGACGAAATGGACCACATGCCTTCACTCGTCCCTCTGATTCCCCGTGTCGACAGCCTGGAATTCTTGCACGATACTCTGAACCAGTTCCTTGTTGACATGTGGTTCAGGTGCAACCACATTCTCCGCAGCTTCTTCGGGTTAGTTTCTATGACGCCTAATGGGTGACATTTTCTATACAAACAAATCACGTCATTACTCTCACGTCCTAGAAACTAAAGGCTAATCATTTCAATTTCTATCACATCAACTATCACATCATTGTTTTCTATCCATCCAACATATCCACATGTTCAACTATTTTTTTGAAAACATATCACATTCATTTTGAAAATCAATCTATTTTCAAAATAGAATAAATATCCAGTTTTTAAATTCATTGATTTGAAAATCAATTTATGCATTTTTCAAAAAATTTCACCATGCCTAGATTCATAAATCATTTTTTACAATGAGATATGTAATAATTGTGGGATTTCATTCCTCTAAATCATGTCATGCTCATCTCATTGCCTAAACCCATGACAATGAGATTTGTAACATTCTAGAAGTGTATCCAAAACTCTTATGTACCCAAAACCCGGGTAACTTGAAGTTCAGAATAATTGAGTTAGCTATGTCCTTTTATGCTCTACATTTCATGTTCCGAAAATCCTAATTGTGTCTAAGATGGCCACCCAAGGAATAGACAAGATGGAATTTCAACTCCAAGATCAAGAACATCGATGACTACTTGTTAAGCAAGGACTGAACAATATGATACTATTTGTAATGGCCTGCAAATTCTCATTTGGCTTGAGAGCTCAATGAGACATTACTAGGCCTTAAGCGACATCCCCAAGGTGCCAAAGGATGGAAATAAATTCCTAAGGGTTTCAAAAATACAAGGGGGGTGATTTACCATTTACGAACATACCATAGAGCCAACAAACACATCCAAACAAATCTACTAAATGATGTATGATAAAAACTAAGACAACTCTACCATTATTTTATCAAAAACCAACCAAAAGTACCACAGTAAAAACCAACACTAATCATGAGATTAAAAAGCTGAAAGACAACTCAAAGGCAACAAGACAACTACCCAACTCCATGCTCCACAATCTCCAAGATCTAACATCACAAACCAGCACAAGTATCATGAAGAAGCACTCTAAACATGTGACACATTACCTTTTCCAACATCTCGGTATATGACATCTACAAAAGCACCAACGTGCCAAAGTAGGGGGTGAGTAATGAAACACAGTATGTTTTCCCCGATGACTTCCCAACCCATGCCTCTAGGATAAACCATGTTAGCAAATTTATATAAAAAATTTAAATAAAACAATTCCAAAAATAGTTCACAATATAAGAAGTTCCAAGTCACTACCACTTTCCAACAAAACCTATCTTTCTTAAAAAAATCAATCAAGAAAAGTTCCCCATTTCCATTCACATTTCAATCTGGAACATTCGTTCCATTTCACCAATCCACACAACCAGCCATGCATGCAACTTTGACCTCCCTATACTCGCGAGTGTTGAGTTATCCTTCAACTAAGTCATCACATAGTGGACTATCGTGATGGAGGTACATCATGACTTTATCCATCCCAACTTATTGATGGGGAGAATTCTCCCCCTTATCCATCCCAATTCATACAAACAAACACCACAACCCATGCCAACCATGCCCAAAACCAAGTGTGTTCAAAAAAATTCAATAAATCATCCCCCTTTTATTGAAAAGTCCTTTTTTCCGTAAACCATATTTTAAATCAAGAAAAACCAAATTTTAAAAACCACTATTTTAAAATCAAGAAACCAAACCACATTGCACAAACATTCTTTCAATTTTCAAAAGTTCATCAAATTCCATAAATCATCACTAAAGAAGACTTATACCATGTTTTTTACAACAATTTCTCAATTAAAACCAAGAAAATAAATCAATTTGAACTAAGACATAACGTTCTAAGAAAGAGGAATCAAGAATGAAGCCACCTACCTCAACAAATTGAGCTAAACCAACCAACAGACAATGAACGCCAAGAACATCTGGTCAAAACCCCAAAACCCTCATTAGATATCTTCTCCTAGATCAACCATGACCAAAAAATATCATATAAGTCATCCAAACCCTTAGATATACACATAATGGGTGTAGATCTACGAAAAAAAGTGAAGAGACGAAGTAGGTCAATGTAGATCTAAGAAACCGATCAAGAATGATCACATACCGTAAAAATCCGGCTTCGATTCGTCAAGAGAAGCCTTCAGATTGCCTCCAGAATGCTAGGGAGAAGTATTCCAACCTTCAAGGGAGAGTAATCCTGAGTTATGGCCTCCTATTATGTTTAAACAAGTCAATTAAAGGCAAAATGAGTTAGATCCACAATTTTTGGATCTATCTTTTAGTGACCGCACAGTTAGTCCTCACGGTTTGAAAACCAGTGTGCTAACCATGCGTTAGCTTCTTCCTCGGCCATCCCTCACGCATGGTTTCGCCTCACAGTTAGACAAACTGTGCACCGACCGTACGGAAGCCACTACGTCCATGGCCCATTGCGAAAGGTTTGGCTGCACAATTAGACAAATCGTACGGCGACCATGCGACATCCCCTTTGCCTCAAAAGATCATTCAATGTTCTCCCGACTCTCCCATTCAACACCCTTAACTTTAAAAACATGAAAAGAATCAAGTAAGGGATAGATACAAGAAACCGCAGGAACTACAAAAATAGTAATTGTGATTAATATTTAAGAATAATATTGTATTTAATGTGTTAAATGTTTAATTTTTTAATATTTTCTAAGACTTTTCATATTTATATTATGTTTATTAAATTAATTATTTTAATATCATATTTCTATTATTAATTAATTAATTTATATCTTAAAAAAGAAAGAAATTATGTTAATTTTATCTTGTTTATTTATGTTTATTTATTGGAAACATGGATGATCCTCAACATTACTGATCTAAGTAATATCTATTTTTATTTAAATGTAATTAATATTTATTGAGATTTTAAATTATTTATTATTAATTAAATAAAAATGATGTCCCTTTTTTCATCCCCAAATCATAATTATTTAAGGATGGTTATATACACATTTTTGTTTATATATACCATACCCCATTATTCCCCTCCACTACATTCGATGTAAAAAATATGAAAAAGACACATCTAATGAGAAATTAGAGGTAGTTAATGTTACAAATATAGATGAAAAAATTATATAAAAAACATAAGAGTATATGTGTAACATTGAAACATAAACCAATACTAGTACCATATGTTATTCCATGTGGAGTAAGGTTTAGTTTATATTATTCTCTATAAATAAGCAATTTAAAAATATCATGATTATTCAAAAAATTTAATTTATTATTACTTGTTTCAATGATAATTACATATTGATTTTTTATCAATATCATAAAATATAAATATATTATTTTGAATAAAAGAAGAATTATTAAAAGTTGGATTAGGTATAAATATTTATCCATACACTGTAAAATAGTTATGAAAAATACAAATAATATTAGAAAGTATTTAATAAGATAAAATGTGGAATTCATGTATAAGGATAAAAAAATTTAGGGAAAATAATAATTTACTATCATTTTATACTAGAAAACATAATATGCACTAAAAGCTACTATGTCAGCATGCCAATATTGGGAGAACATGCAATTATAAGTATGTTTTACGAATGATATTCTATTAGAATAACAAATTTTTTGAGTGAAAAGGGAAATATTTCTAATACATATTTGGATGAATGATTTTGGTATTTTTGAGTCCAATATTTCTTGAATTGGGAGTCCAATCAATGGATCAAGGAATATTAATTTAATTTAGTTGGATGGACCCCACCCCCCATGCATAGAAATTCATATATTAATTTTTAATGGACAATATTTCTGTTGTGGTAAGAGATATATGGGACGATTCCACTATAATATTCACATTATTATATATTTGGAATATGATACGAAGGGATTTTTAGATTTTATAAAATAATTGGGGATTGATAATTTTTTTAGTTAACATAATCATATACTATATAAAAGTAATAAAAATTATTTTAAAAAGATTTAGAAGGTTGTATAAAAAATAAAAGTATTCTATAAATATTTTTGGACAACTTCCATGCCTTTAAAATCAAATATTTCTATGAGTTTTATCGTATTTTATATACATTATTAAAATACTAAAACTTATACAATGTGTTGGAGTCCCATATACAAGTTTAGTAACCTTATCTTGACAAAAAATGTGATAATAGTTCCAATAATATGTTGATTGGATGCTTTAAAAAAATTGTATCATGTTATTATGACTTATTAATGAACTAAATGAGACATAATGACATTGAATAATATAACTTGTTATCTCATATCTTATAATTTGGGAAGGAGAAACAAAAGCTTAAGATAAATATGATTTTTTATTCTATAAACCAATGAAAATTGAATGAATATTACAGTGTGATATTGGGATTAAATATATATAATAAATTATCATTAATGTCATATAATAATTTATTCCTTGAAATATATCTATATTGAACATTTAATTTTGGTTTAATAAGTATGATGAAATACTATGGAAGAATTTTGACTACATTTCTCCAAGAAGATTTAAATTGGTGGGAACATGTTTCCTCACCCCTTATGGCGAACAAAATGAATGGATAGGTGGAAAATCATGTGATTGGTTCAGAACTAATAGTTTATATATTAAAACATTCAAAGAGAGAATATATTTATAATGTCGGTAATGAATAAGGTTATATTTTCCCCTCGTGTGGTGAGAATTGACATTGGTGGATTAATTACAAAATATAGAATAATAGAAATGTTTATATTGTAAATTTAGTTAAAATCAAAACTGAATTAATTTCAAATATTGATTATTAAATAGTTTATGTTTTTTACACGTGTGAATAATAATACATGAAAAATGATTATTTATAACAATTTTAATATTTATAGTGAATTACACATTTAGGAGAGGAAGGGAAATTCCTATTTTAGATGCATGAAGAATATGACTTCAAATTTCCTAGATGATTGATTCATGTTAGACTATTTTATTTTACCAAAATATTTAATAAATTTATATAATAATCACAAAATGCCTATAATGAGGTATGTGTTTTATATGAACACTTTCATTATGTTTTCTATAAGCTTTTAGGTATCAAAACTGTTTTATATTCATTTCCAGAAATAATATATAGGTTTTTATAGTTTATCATATGTTCATGGGATCATTATTTTGGATGTATTGTTGATAAATTTATAATTGATTTAATTTTTGTTTCATATCGTGAATCAAAATAGTTTATAGTTTGTTCAGGTTGTTGAAAAATCTATTATGGCTAATCCATAAGCTTGATTGAGATAGTCATTAGTTATATTTGTAGTTGATCAATGAGGTAGATCAACATGGTTAGTGGTTTTCTACTATGATTCATATATGTGGTACTATTAAACCATGTGGTTGATGCTTTATCCCTATGATTAATCATATCATACAATTGATTTTATACATTTGGTAGTAAATCACATGGTAAATTGTTTATTTATATACTTGATTATTTTGGCCAATTTTATGATTCAGCTAGTCTACCCATTAAATCACTTCACGTAGATGATCGTCAGTAATTTATTATCATTTTTTGATGGAAAATATTTCATATTGTTTTCCAAGAATTTTTTTAAAATACATTTTAATGATAAATTAGGATAAAAATGAAAATAATTTCATAAATCATGGTCTCTAAATTTAAATACCATTAAGTTGGTCATACGATTATGTTCTTTAATATAATGAGTTTTAAATGAAACCTAGTTTTAAATAAGAATGAAACTAAATTAATAGATAATTAATGTAAATGTATGAAAGTGTTTTCAAAATAGATGAGAGATTCATATATTTAATTCTAAAATGAGATTATCACTCCTTAATTTATTTTGATTTAATTACCACGTATCATGGTTATCTATACTATTACTCATGGATTCATTACAACCATTCAATAATCATTTTATATTATCCAATCAGTTTTCAAAATTCTTGTAACACCTCTTATATATGTTATAAATGGATCAGAACAATGAATTATTTCAATTTGGGTTATTTGATTGTTCTCTATCAATTTCTGTGAGGTGTGATTTAATTTATATTTATTTAATTAGAATAAATTTATCTTTTAATAGTATAAATGATAAAAAAACAATAAATAAATTGAAGAATTTTTATCTAATTATCTATAATCACTGGGAATATGCAAGAAGGTAATAACACAGAGTGGGATAATACTATAATTATTAATAGAGTGTATTATTAAATATTATCAGAGAAAATGGGTAGTGTGTTTTTATTAATCATGTTATTTATAATTTTGGATGATGTCAATTGATGATAACATCACATCGAAAATATTAATCTATTTCATTCTTTGTTAAAATAATTTTTTTTATAAATAAGGATATTATAGTTTTGGAATGGGGGGATTATCACGTGGTATGGTTACTGTAATTTCTTGTTTTTTATAGATAGTGTGTTATTGTGAATGGTATTTTCATTGTTCTAGCTTTCTGGTATTAATGTATTTTGATGTAATTAAGTATGAATCCTAAAATGGCAATTCTAAAATTAATCAATGAAATAATTATGATAATTTATTATTATATTATTAAACTAATTAATCTTATAAATTTCTCTTTTATAACATTAGTTAATTATTTTTTAAAAAATCATGTTTATAATAAGTAAAATAAGTTTTTTGTTTTATGATATAATACTATTTTTTATCATTATAGAGGTATATATGACATACTATGAAAACCATGAGAAATTATAATGGATGGAAATTTCAAAACTAATACATGGAAAAATCATGGTAAAAAAATGGTTGTATTCACAATATTACCTCCCTTGAACACCTCAATTTAATTTGGTAGATTAAATAAAAAAGGACCTATCTAGAAAATAATATATACCATGCTTATTTATTTGAAAATAAAAATGTATTTTTATAAATAAATTTTGAATAAAACCATTATGTAATACAATTGGTTATGCGAATACAACTTTAAATAAATACTCTCCATTGATTAGGGTATACTAGAAACCTAAGAAAAATTGAATTACTAAATGGGATGAAATTTTTTTATTCTAAATACAATAGTTAATGTGGAATATTTTAATCAAAAGAGTTATGGTGGAATTTTTCTATGTAACATATTATAAATTAAATCATTAGAGATTATTAATTAACAATAATAAGATTATATAAATATATATTAATTCCATATTTTATGAGACAGTTAAATATTAATAGAAATATTATTCATAATACCTAGAAAATGATGTGTTAAATTTTATTATAATTAATAACTAGAATATTTATTACAATGTTACTGATTTACTTGAAATATCATAAAACAAAAACTAATCTGACCAACCAACAGATGAAAAATATGTGGAATAAACATCAACATAAATTACGAGATATACTTATAACCATTAGTATTGTCCCTTATAATTTTTTAGTAGGATCCTGATAAAAAATATCATACTAGACTATTCCACAATAACATGGATGAAAATCAAGTTTACTTGTCATATATAGGACATATGAACTTCACTAATGAAATTATTGATAAACTCAGGGTAATTACTATAAAAGAAATATTGAATAAATTTAAATGAAATTGAATAAGAGAAATATTTTAGATATACAATTAATACATTTCAACAAGGATTAACTGGTTTTAATAAAATATGTTCAATGAATATGGTGTTATATTAAAAAATAAAACAAAAATTTGTCATAATGTAATAGTCAGGAAGAAGGAATTGATTATGATGAATCCATTACACCATTTTCTAATATAAAATAAATTAAAAAACTATGAGAACATTTAACTTTTAAAAAAATTACCCTGTCTAAAATGGATGATGAGAATGTATTTTTAAATATTTATAATATTGATTAATCGTTTTGGTTAATAATTTTGTTTAAAATACCAATTTATTAAATCATGGTTTAATCTATTGAAATAACCTTATTATTTATACTAGGCCCCCAAATATATGTATGACCAATTTAACTCATTTGGGATATCAATTATATTTTTAAAATTTATAGCTCACCCAATCATATTTTAAAAAATTTTTAAAATACTTTTTGGTTGAAAAAAATATATGAAGATGATATAATTTTAGAATCATATAAAAGAAGTTATGTATTTTTTTAAAAAAAAATTCAAAATTAATTTTAATTTATTTTAATGGGTGATATAAAATCTCTTTATGGGTTTCATATTTATCAAAAAAATTAATGAATTATTTACCTTCATTAAAATTATATTTTTTAAAACCATTTTACATTTATATTACAAAAGGTTGTGATACATCAATGAGTACTACCAATAATTTTGTTAGATGAAAATGATATTCATAAACCAAAGAATCCAACTATTTGGGAATAATTTTGATACATTTCCATGATTACATTGAATAAAATACTACAGTACCAATCAATTTATTAGTTTTCAAAAAACATATTTCATTTATGTTTCCCATTTAACATTGGTAACAGAAATATTAAATTAGATACATAATAAAAATTAATTAACATTATAATTTAAATCATATTAATTGATTTATTTTTTATAACCACTCGAAAAAAAACAATAATGTTGATCTCAAATGGTTTGATAGGGTATGTAATGTATAAAAAAATAATGAATGGAAAAGAATTAATCAACCTATAAAGGTAAAAAACTATAACACATTCCATCCAAATGATTATATAATTTATAATCAATATTGAAAGGTATAAAACTGAATAAAATTACATTTATTCATGAAAATGAAAATAAAATCCATCAATATATTATATCAAATTAAAAACACATGGATAAAAACATTAATAACTGAAATATATATAGAAAAAATTATAATTGTTGGACATCATGTCTGAGGAAACTGAAAACCTATAATTCCAAGACCATTACCTCGATGGTCTAAAACTATAGGGAGAAACCCATTTAATTTTGGAAACATATTATTCTCACAATAAAATGTCAATACATCAAGGGGCCATATAATATCTGTGCTCCATCCTTCATTTCCCCTTGAAAGTATTCCTCATTTTGAATAATCATGAAAAATAATATACAATATGAATTATCATCAAATATCAATCATTGTTAAATAAAAACGATTTATGAATAATTCAATACTGGATAATATTTATTAAAAAAGGTTTTTATGTTAATGAATGGAAATACATTTGAAATTCTATAAGAAATATTATTTAGAAAAAGAATATTTAAACATTCCAAAGTCTCCCAGACAACTCTGAAAATTTTAAATCATAATCCCCATGAAGAAAAAAAATAAATTAAAAATAGAATACCATTATAATAATTATATTCATTATATAAATTTACCAGTGGTATTTTATACACCATATAAGTGAAAATAGGTTTATAACAGTACAATATGCCTCAATAAATGGAAATTGAGACAAAATCGCTTACCTGAGTCTGACATTTCAGGTGTGCATTTATATTTCTGAATAATAATAATATATTAATTATATACTTTATTTATAACTTTTTTCATGTTTATTGTCAATTTTATATCACTTATCACATTGTTGTATACAACTACATGAAAAATATAGTTATTGTCGGGTGTTCTATCCAAATTTTGTTCGTGTGATAAAAATTACATTGGTAGGTTTACTTTTTTAATATGGATCATTACATAAAAATGTAAAGGATAATAATAATTAAATAATTATCATATTTATTCAACAAATATACTTTTATAATTAATTATGAAGCATTATAATGAAAAAATGACCCAACATTACAATCATATAGATGGTTGGTCGTATGTACGCATGAGTATCATTCTCATTATACAATGATAATTATGAAAAAAGGTATGTAACATTATATATTTCCATAATTATGATTATATTATAAAAAACGGTATTTACTCAAATAATTTTGTACTTATAATTATTTTATGAAAAATAAATCATATTGGTTCAAGGAGGAGGTAGACCACGTATCCACGGATGACATTTTCACATTTTAGTGTGTAAAAAGTGTAATAATGGTAATGATAAATTATAATTATATAAAATTAATTATTTAAATAATATCTTCTATATGTAACATATTTCAAATATTTTTAATTAAATTCATCTTTTATATGTTACACGTATCACGTGAACAAATCATATAACTTTGAGAAGACAGAAGTCCACAATTCCACGAATGATGTTATAATTTTTACAGAAAATGGTAAGTATAAAGGTTTGAGTTATATGAGAATAAATGAATCATAAATAAATTTTAAATATATATATATATATTAATAGGGCTTAGTTAGAATTTAAAATAATTTAATGTGGTAAACGAAAAACTAATTACATCATTTCTTGAAGCGGTCATTCACTGAACGTGCGAATGGTAATTTCATTACCTAGTTGATGGATATGTGTTTAAGTGTGGGTCAAATAAATACAATAAGAGAATACCCTGATATTTATCATTCTTTTTTTATTCAATAATCTAATCTGAAGACATTATAGGGTTGGGAATAAAAATCGAACTGACAATCTTGAGCTATGATGTAACAACTTTTCAGGTAACTCGTTTGGTATGCACCATAGTTTTCATTGGTTTTCTATATTCCCAAGGTGAGTATTATAAAATGAATGGATTGATTATGGGAGAATAATTTAATATTTTATTTATGATATAAAGGGTATGAGATTTGTGAATGAATGGGATGGGTGTGTGCCTTTCTATAATGGAGGAGGAGTGGTATTGTTCTTAATATTTGAAAAGTGAATTCCACCCACGTTTTTTCAATTTGATGTTTCTAAAATAATTCAAAACTCTTGATACAAGGTATTATATATATTAAATATAAAAATTTAATTTAAATATGAAAATTTAACAGGTAATTGTGGCCCATAATTTTAAGGATTATTCACTTTCCATAATAATTTGTATCTTAATTAATTTAATTCATCATAATAAAATTCTCCAATTATTTGGAAAAAACTACTATGATAAAATTATTGGAGTTTATAAATTATTCTGATTCCAATTATTAATTCATTTTTCCCAATTATAGTAATTGGTGTGGCAGTAATTATTTTAAAATTAATCCCACAGATGAGATGAAAAAAATGTTTTTAAAGTACAAATGTTTTGAAATATTAGATTTTTTTATATCCAATATCAGAGTTAAATTGATTATAATTTAAAAGATAAAATTAATTTATGTATTATTGATATATTATTTCATTATATAATTTCAAATATCAATTAACATGTTAATAAATTTGATGAAAAAGCAATTTGGAATCAAAATTCATTATATTTCATATTTCATTATAAAATGAATCTTCACAAAAATGTATCAACAATTATCCCTAAAATAATTTTTTTGTCATGATTTAAAATATAAAGTATATTTAGACATATAAAACATATAAATTTTATAAAAATATATTTAAAATAGGCTCAATATTAAAATGTTGTAAAACTAACTTTATAAAAATATTTGTTTTATATATAATATTTTGTTTGTTCTTTTGTTATGACTATAATATCTAATGGATAAATGTGAAAAATATATGATTTAATATATAATATATTTTAAATTTATAAACATCACTAATTATAATTAATATAATTTTTATGACAAAACAGCTTTGTTGGCATAACAATATTAATATTTTCTGTTATATGTAATTTGATTTCATATAAATTTCTAATTAATTGGTAACCGATGAATTCATATTATATTTTTTTAAACCATGTATTTCCATTATTTATTTAATTATATTCATAATAATTAATTTAACATCTTGAATTAGTCTTATTATATTAAGAAAAAATTCATTGATAATATATTATTGTGCAGTAAAACTCAGTCTCGCATATAACGTAAGCTGCCAAACAAATTCACAATTATGTGTAATGCAATACAAATCAGAATTTATAGTATAGAAATATATATAATATAATGAATCTATTTAATATATAAAATATACAATAAATTATTTTTATATTACATTCTCTTAGAGCTTGGTGATTTTTCATTATACATTCTATTAAATATAAGGTTCTTCCTTTAGAATTTCATGTTGTTTCATTCTTCCCACCTTAAATAAAATCAATCCTCAAAAATCAAATACCATCTTGTTAATAAATGTATTCATATTTTATATAGTCTATTTTTTAGAAATCAACATCATAAATTTAACAGATGATCCAAATAACAAGAAAAGAAATATTAGAGTGTTATCACAAAACTGTTATTTCAATTAGAAGAACATTAGTGAAAAATTGGACATCGAAGAGAAATATAACTATCAAGTTATTAGAGTGAGTAGTATGAAACATTTTTAGCTTACAGTTGAGTAAAAAAATATATTAAATAATTTTATGAAATATAAGGTCATTGATATCTAAAAAATGATCATAATAGGACAACATTTATGTTCCAAATTTTTTTAATAATGATTAAGAATTTTTTCACTCTATATGAATATACGTAAATATATTTAGATGGTAAATTTATATAAGAACACTATTATAAATAATCATTCAATGAAATATTTCTACATATATTATTAGCATAGTATAAATCACATTGTGATGTTACAAAGCATCTCCTAAATGATCATTCAAATAACAACTTTAACAATTTCATAAATGGTTTAGTCTTCATAAAGATTTTATTCTAGCACTATAGAAGGATGGTCATTTAATTTCATAAATTAACACTTCATTAGCCTTTAATTAACATCAAGGGTCTAAATAATCACAACATACTATATATATGAACACCTTCATCATGTATTCTCATGAAATTTTTTTATAACATTATATTAGCCAAATAATTTATTGGTAACATTACATCTTCCATATTACCAAACCAAAAATATTGTTATTGGAAATATTCATGAAATCCAATGTTGATGTAAACTCCATCAATGATAACATAAATTACTTAATCAAAAAAAATCATACATAGTTCCATATTTTTCAGCACCTATATGATTTACATTATCCAAAACAATCATTTTTTATCCAATAATAATTTACATTACATTGGGAACATATTAATGGATTTCATTCGTACAACCATGTTATTTTTAAATTGATTAAAATTATATTGAATAACTTTTCTTTTTACCATTCAGAATATGGTCTCAAATATGGAATAAAAAATTAATGTTGTACATTACATATATATTATAAAATTATTATAACTAGTATTTAAATGATACAAAACTCATATGAAATAATTCTAGAATCCAAACATAACATCATTAATTAATCTTCTTTTTCTATTGTAGTATCGTAATCTTGACCATGATCCAGTAGCATATTTTGGGGTATATACTTTTTACATAGGAGGCACTCATTTTAATATTGTCCCATCTTCTTATAGGGGAAGCATTACACATTGGAATTCTCTTTATTTCAGTTACAGTATTGATTTTGGTTTCAATTTTCAATAAACATAACACAAACAATCATTCCCATCATGAATATAATGGGGATGTATCATTCAAAAATCATAACATGTGGGAAAGTACTTATTTCCCTTATTACATTTATATATATTTAGACTCTTCATACTCTTATTTTCATTATTTCCATTGAATATATTTAACAGTGTGAATACCATAACAATTGTTTTATCACATGATAATTTCTCTTCATATAATGAGACTTGTTGAGAGACTTTTCCATTCCAAATATTTTATAATAAAGGTAAAAGATATGATTCTTATAACTCTTTGGATAATGTGAATTTTTGAGGATCATTTTCATTTATATAGGTTCCATTTACAAATGATAACATACACTAAATTATATTATATAATTATAAAACATAGTTAATAAACCCACAACTAAAAAAATATTTAACACAAAATAAAAAATTTATCTATAGAAAAACTAATAATCATAAACATGGTTTCCACGGGGATAGCATTTCATTAAAACCCTTAATAATGGTTTATAATAAAAATTTGAAATATCATATTCATATCTTATGACAATTCAAATTATTTGTCGATTAAGGAACTCTGTCATTAACCATGTTATTCTAAGTTAGGCCTTAATAATCATTTTAGATTTATTGAACCTAGGTATATCTATGCCAGATCCAAGACCAATTTTATTATCGAGACATGGATGTATTAATAGGAATAACCACAGAATATATACCATACCAAATATCTCAGATGTTATTCTGCACTTATACTCAAATTATATACGTGGGTTATGTTATGAAATATTTTATTTCATAAATCTAATTCCAATAATGTTACTAAATTTTATTTTATACCAAATGTAATGCCTAAAACATAGATACTAAATGCTTGTTCATTATTTTATTACATTTGTATGATTACAATCATTCAAATTTAGATGGATCTATCATTTTAGTTGTTTTGGAAAACCAAAATCAATACATGATACCGATTTTACATTGGGAAATGGAGAAAAAATTATTTATACATATGAAATGAAATGGAAAGAATACTTGAAATCATATTAATGTATTTCCTCTTCACATCTTATGGAAATAAAAAATAATAAGGGTGAGCTCAAATTCTATTTAAGTATAAGTAATTTTGAAGAACTAATGAATTGAAGACAATACATCAACATGGTATATTAATTATTAGACAATACATTATATTCAAATAAATATATTACTAAATATCAATGCTACATGGTAAGAAACTGAAACAATATTACATTTAATAAAAATAACTACAAAATAAATGATTTTAGAGTTTTTATCGTATGAAAAAATAAGTGATAATAATAATGATAACTGAAATATCTATGAGGGAAATGCTTAATTTTTGGTTGTTTGTCTGAGGAACATGAAAATATATATCATCAAGATCCTTCAAATGATGGTGTGAAACTATAGACAGAACCCCATTTATTAATTCTAATATCTTTTTCTCATGAAAACCTATTTATGCATCAGGTGTCTATATAATGTTCAGGCCCCACACTTCATTGTTAGTCAAAATCATTCCCAAAATCAAATAATCCAGATAAATTATAAAAACTATTTTAAATATCATAAAAAATACTTATTCAATAAATGATACAAATTTATCAAAAATTCATTAGTTGGAGAAAATTAACAATAATTTTTGTTAATATTGTATAATGAAAAAACCATTAAAAGGTCATTAGAAGTACTCTAGTGGAAATTAATCTTTAAATAGTCCAAATTGTCCCAAACAACATTGAAAGTATTGAATAATAATCATTGTGAAAGAAT
Source organism: Viscum album (assembly GCA_963277665.1). Taxonomy (NCBI): domain Eukaryota; kingdom Viridiplantae; phylum Streptophyta; class Magnoliopsida; order Santalales; family Viscaceae; genus Viscum; species Viscum album. The sequence goes on from OY728134.1 coordinate 169,277,983, forward strand.
ATCATTAAATTAATCTTATAATACCGTGAGTATATTTATACATATTATATAACATATAAACAGATATTTTATGGTTTATAAAAAATAAACTATGTTAATAACATTACAATATGCCTCAATGAAATCAAATTGCGATGAAATCCATTACCTTGTGTATGTCTTGTCACATGTGTCATAAATTCCTATATAATAAAATTATATTAATTATTTACATTATTCAAAACCTTTTTATTTTCCATTATTAATTTTACTTCACATATTAGAATATTTTATTTAATTAATTATACAATAATTCTTATATCGCAAGTATTGACTAAATTTGGTTGATGTGTCAAAAATGAATTTGATCTGTCTACTATGGTCAAAGGGGTTATTAAAAAGACACCTCTAAGAAAATAATTATGAATTAATTATCGTATTTATACATTAATATTGGTTTTAAACACTATATATAAATTTTTTTATGAAATATGTACCTTGGTTACAAGCATGGAGACAATATACAATACATATGCATAAGTAATGTCCCCATACATCAATGATCATTATGTAATGAGGGTATGTAATATTATAAATTTTAAAAAAGATAAATATACGATAAATACCATTTTATTAAATAATACAAAATTATACATATAATTTATTTCAGGTAAAATTATATTCATCATGTTGACAAGGTGGTATTCCACACATCTATGACTCACGTTATGACTTTTTAGTGTGTGAAAAAGGTAATAATTGAAATGATATATTATAAATTCAAAAAAATAATTATTCTCTAAATATAATATATTTAATTTATGAAACGTATTCTTAATTAAATATATCCTTGACAATTTATTTTTATCGTGTGAATGAAACACGTCACATTGAGGAGGGGGAAATAACCACTTCCATAGATGATTATATTGTAATTACAAAAATTGAAATTATGAAGGTATGGATTATATAAGAATGAATAAAGAATCAATAAATTATAGATATCATATATAACCTATATTAATAAGGTATCAATCATATTCATACCCATGTAATTATGTAGTGTAAATAACAAATGATATTGTTTCATGAGGAGGTAGTTCACTAGACACCTGAAAAATTTGTTCATTTTTAATTCACTAAATTTGTGTCGGAGTTTTGCTACAATAGATGGAATAAAATATATATTTATATTTATAATAGTGTTTTTATTATATTATCATGTAATAATTAATGGTTTATGGGTGTAAAATGAAAATAAAACAATAGATCTTAATGAATGATGTTACCAATTTTTTAGGAATCTCCATTCAGTTTACACTGAAGGCTTCCATGGTTTTTATTATACACAAGATGAGGTTTCTTGGATGTGGTGATAATTTTTTTGAGATTATTTTGGAGTATTTTTTGTCATGACATTTTTATTAGTGTTTTTAATTAATTGTAGGTTTGAGGTACTTTCTATTGTGGAGTTTCTTTGTCACTCTTGTAAATATTTGAAAAAACTATCCATCCACTTTTAGCCATAGTTAGTGGCTTCAATACTGGACAAAATTTGATATAATGGTGTATAGTGATGAAATAAGGACAAAAAATGGATTTTTACAAGTTTATTGGTTAATTTGGTATATATGATAAAGTTTTAGTCACTTATTACGAAATTTTTTTATCTTAATGAATTAATGAATTTTAATCAAATATAAATTTATTTTGTAAAAAACTAACCTAACAGTATTAAATTATTATCATTACAAATATTGAATCCTTTATTCAAAATTAAAATAAAATAAGTGAAATAAATTAATTTAAAATTCATCCCATGTATTTTAGGAAAAATCATGATTTTAATGTAACAATGATTAAAAGCATGAGATGATTTTATTTATAATATCAATGTTAACTTGGTTAAACATTATTAAAATGTATTAATTGAAATATAATTTAAATATTTTTACTTTAGAAGAAATTTAAAATATTATTTATCTTTATTAATAAATTATATGAAAATGAGTTTTGAATTAAAATTTTGTATTTCTCACCATTCATAAAAAAATAAGACATCATGGAATAGTACCAAAAAATAATCCCTAAGATAATTTTTATTTCCATATATCTTATATTAATTTTATTTACACATATATAATCAATAAAAGGTCTGAAATTGTATTTTAATTTGGTTTATCAATACAAGGTAGTAAAAATTCCATTATAAAAATAATTGTTTTTATGTGTAATATTGGGTTTGTTACTATATTTTGACTATAAAATCTATTACATCAATGTTAGAAATATTTTAGTGAATGTAATATATATATATATTACTTTAATTTCACCCAATAATTATAATTAAATAATTTTATCATAATTAATATACAATAGGAGGATAATAATTATATTATATTTTATATTTAATTTGTATTCATATTCATTTATAATTAGTTGATAGATAATTGATTCATCTTATATTGTGTAAATAAAGATATTTATTAAGAGAGTTAATAATTTTCAAAAACACTAATTTAATGACTAATATATGTCTTAATATGATATTTCATAATGTTAATTAATATATTTTTGTAGTAAAACTCAGTCATGCATGTAACACAAGTTACCAAATAATGTAACTCTTATGTATAATGCACCAGACCTAATTTATTATTGAATTTAAATATATAGTATTTATTGTATCTCTTTACAATATTTAATATACTATAAATTATTATTATAATATATTCCCTTATGTGCTTAGTTATGCACAACATACCCGCTATCAATTATAATGTACTTATATTTGAATATTATGGTGTTGTAGAAACAAAGAAAGTCGTCTAATAAAATATTTTTAGATGTAATAATTTTTTTAAATATAATTAAATATTGGTAAAATACCTATTATTTCTATTATGTGTGTTTCTGTGTATGGTGATTCTCTATAAAACCTAATGTTACAAATATTAATTGCTATTAAATTAATTCTTATAGACCTATGAATTACCAAAACATATTGCTTTCATTTAATATTGGGGACAAGGTATTATGTTATTTTGTTATTTTGTTTCAATTTTTAGCGATTAATTGTATTAATAATGTTAACCTCTATAACTTGTATTATTTTTGGAATATATATAGTATAATGGTGTAAAAAATGATTTTATTTTTGTTGCTACTATAAAAATTTTGTATATAACCTTAGGTATATAGTCTGTATAGATTTTGAAGAACAAATAAATATATTAATATTCATTTTTATTAATTGTTATATGTCACTCTAAACTATTATTAAAATTATGTTAATATATTTAAGAATATAGAGTATCAATCAATAATAATACATGGTAATATAAGGCATTAATTTTTATAGATCAATTTCTGAAAGTGATTTTCACTCATGAATTTGTTAGAGTCACAAAAATAGTTCAAATATATATTCAGTAATCCAATGAATATTGAAATACATAGTTATGTATAAATTGAATTAATAATAATTAATTATTATTAATTAATATTACCTGTTTAAACCTAAAAAATTATATTTATTTATACATTTCATAATTAACATTATAGTAAATCTCTTGTGAGGACAAGTCCGGAAGTATGTTAAGAAACAAGGAATTCCAACAAAACATTAAGATTTGTGATGCAGTTGGTAAACCAAATCTATATTTCAAAATTAATCATAAGAAATGATTTAATTTAATTCAACATATGATTACTAACTATAATAATATTTTCAACTGTTATATTACTATTTTACCTCAATTTATTTTTCCCATATTTTCATTTGGAAAATTTCATAAATTTTCATAAATTTGATTTTCTATTTATATCTCAATGAAAATTAAACCCTACTAAACCTCAATCCTTTCCTTTGAATCAATATCTTCCTTCCACCAAGCCTCATTATACATTCCAAAATGATAGTGTGTGTGTGTGTGTAATAAATTATGATTCTCACAAATGATGATGGTGATACCTCTATAAAAAATAGAATGTAAGGATCATTTACATATATCCAGCTAAACATCCAACATATCACTAATTTTATAGTAATATCAGACAAAGATGTTGATGCTTTGATATTGACATTGAGATAATTATTAGTTCTAAAAGAATATCAGATTCAATGATGGAATGAATGGTTGAGAAATAATGGAAATATTTTCTTCTAAAGATTGGATAAGGATTTCTATTGGAATTATATGTTCTGATATGCAGATTAAAAAATATCATCGAATGCTAATATAATAAAATATAACGTGTATTTTTTTAATAACAATGTTCTTTATTCTCATCAGTTCATCATAAAAGATAATTTCATAATATTAGTATCTATTATAAAAGTTGACATTTGATTTTTAAATTAATTAAATCAAATGTTGTGTTGAATGGTAATGAAAACCTAATAAAATTTAAATCCATGGAATTTTAGGTCAAATAATGATGATTTATGATTTCTATTAAAAATATGATATGATCTTAGAAGGTTCAATGTAGAATTTTGTGGCAATATGATGTATTATTTCTATTTCTTCTTAAAATTTAATTCAAAATTTGTACTCCTCTATTATTGATGTGTTATATGATAGAGGATTTTTCCCTATTCTATGAACAAATTCCCCCCATTTTTAATATTTATTTCTTTTTTTCTTGAGGTTATAGTGATTTTTTCTAATGTGGGGTACTAGTCTATATCATTTAGAGGGATATTTTTATGTAGTATTACCTGTTATAAAATGATTTTTAACTAAAAAAATTGAAAAATATCATGGTTTACTAATATTGAAAATGTAAATGTGAAGTAAAAGACTATGAATATTATTTTGAGGACAGTGGTTAAATAATTATAAGTTATTGACAATGAGTAATATATCCATTTATTTTGTAATCAAATAATTAAATAATTTAATATTTAATAATAGAATATGATGTGGTGGAAACTGGTGTTCAGTTTGATGATGTTTTAAGAATGGTAGATTAAATACACCTTCCTATGTAAAATATTTTTATTACTTGTGAGATGTTAGTTGTAAAAATAAGACCAGTGAAGAATGATTTGAGTTGACCTTAAGATACTTCTAATTAACCACATTGAAGAAGTATTTTTATGATGATGCTTAATAAATTTATTATTTTAAGATCGAACATAAAGAAACAATTACCTAAATCACATTCTAGTAAATATGATGAGTAATTTATTCCCATAGCTGAAGGAAAGGGATACATTGAATAAGGGAAAAGGTCTAATGTAAACTTTATTCCATATATGAATGCTTGTGGGAATGTATCTACTCTAGTTAATCTTATTGTTGGATAAAATTTCTTTTATACTACATATTATAAGTGGATAATTCCCATTGATCTTCTATATTGGGTATAGAATTTCAGAATTAATTTTCCATGTGTTGGTGATCATAATAGAGTGATTTCAACTAACTGTGATGGTCCTACCATTTAATGTGAACAAAATATTTTTTATGGATACATATTTTAACAAATTGATCCGGTGTTATTTGATTAAAGAACTATCATTCCAATTGTGAATACCTAATGAATAAATTTAATTGGATAAAAATAAGGAACATGAATATGATTACCTATTAATAAAAACTCATGTAAAACCGTTTATGTTTGAGAATATTATTCAAAACTAGTAAATATGTTTTCTCTATGAACCATGTGACCTGTGTTTGATTTCTATATTAATAAAGTGATATTTAGATTTTATATTCTTGAATTTTTTGAAATAGAACATAAGTGAACATCCCATACCAATAAAATACACATCACTGCATAATTCATCATCATTCAATAATACAGGTGATGACATGAATATTTTTCAAGTATATTTTTTAAACATGTTGGAGCATATCAATTTGGATATTTTTTCACAATATTTGAATCATTAAAAAAGTAAGGGTTATCTATAGTTGTTTCTTATATTGTGTGACACATCTTTTATGATTTTCATGTAAAATAGATCAATTAATGGAAAAAGTCAACGTCTTCCTGAGAAAAATGTTGTTTATCAGTCATATTATTTGTATTTTATGAGTTTACAACTCTAGATATACCATAAAATATTTTCACAAGCAACTACTTATATAAACCTTTCTACCAACACTTCCTCACATTCTTATAAAGCTCATACTAATACAACTATTGAAGAATCATTGATAAGGTGTAATGTAATGTATGAGAGGAAATCATTATTGAATTATTTTTTCAAAAACTAAGATATGGTGAAATCATTCATTATAAATATGGTTAAATAAATCTTGGATTTGATATCAATTAATTCTAATATGATCTAAAATTATTATAAATATTTAAAAATGGTAATTATGTATTACATTTATAGTGTTTTTACAACGGATGATTTGAATTCCTTGTTTCATTATTTGGACATTAATATTGAAATTATTCATATAAATATATCATTCAAAACTCATGGTGATATGAAAAAAAGTTCCAAAAATAGTATTTATAAAGGAAAAGTAGTATATAATTGAATCATTGTAGAATGGCTCTTAATCATTAAGTAACATCACCGTGATTATTAAACAGTATATATTTATATGACTTTGTGTGTGTTTCTAGAAATACTGTTGTGTTTCCATTAACTATTCCCTTCAATCCTAATATTTGACATACCTCATATGAATTTACCCATATATAACCAACCATTGAACTGTTCTGTTTTCCCATACACATCATGTATCACATATCATACATGATTCTCCATGTATTATCATTAATGAACTTTTTTCTCTTTCTCCCAAGCCTAATACTAAATCATAACTAATAAAATAATCAAGCATCTATTAAACACACAGTTATGAGAGAGTCTAATTTTAATTTTGATATGTCTTACTGGTGGAGATATATTTATTTTAAATTTCAATGAAAATCTTAAATCAACATATTCACTATTCTTATTATGGATTTTTAATTGATACTTTGTTATTATTATTTTTATTCATTCAATATAAAAATTTTCAGCAATATAATTTAATATTTAATCTCTATTATCCGTAATAAAGTTTTATTTTTTATTCACAATCTATATAGTTGTAAATATATACAACGGATTTTAATAATGATTTTCATGATCGTAAAATATTTCCTTGAAGTTATAAGTAAATTGAATATTTTTGAGTTATTTTTAAATATGTTTTAATATGATTTTTTCCCAATATTTATTTTCTATACTAAAAATATTGATATTTTTAGATTATTCAATAATTTAATAGTTTAATTAAATCTGATAAATTATATTATAATATTATAATTTAAGTCTATGTTATTATTATGTTTTTAAAAAAATGGTTGGTGATGTATTTACCACATAAGCATCAAACCAAATGGATGATGTATCTATCGATAAATTACACTCTATTGATAGGTGTCTATGTGATAACAATTCAAACATTACTAAATATGTTTAGATTTTTCAATGTTTTGGGTCAACTACATAATGAAAGTAAATTATCTCTAATTTTCAATTAAATATTTCTTAAAATATTGTGGTGTCCTAGATTAAACATATATTTACCAGAAGATACCATACATTGAATCCGAATGACTATATGATGATATTATCACAAAAATAGAGTATTAAAAAAGATTATGTTAGAGAAACCAACATTAATTACCATTATTATTAAATTATACCATCTCTTGGTAAATATTTCTAACAACAATATTTCATTGAATTGTGTAACTATGTCTAAGTAGTGATGATCTATTAGTCTAAAGAAATTTGAGATGATTATATTTAAAAACCATGAGGTGTGATTATTAAGTTCATATAGTGAAACCATTTGAAGTCCCGGAATTTCAATGATTTTTTTAAATATATGGGAATTTTCAAGTCTGTGAAAATTTATGATGCGTGATTCCAAGACCTAGAGTTCCGAGAATTATTTTCTCAACATTTGTTTGGGTACGTTCATTAAACATGCAAGCAGTTTTTTCTAACATTGGAACCTGTGCTCGGATTTGAAATTTGAGGACATTGTTGAACTCGTAGTGATGATATTCACTTAAGGTGATGTTCACCTAATGGGTAGTTTGTCGAGGGTGACATTTAATTTTTTGGGTTATCATGGAAATATTAAAATAAAATAAAAACTCATTTTATTTTAATTTTTGTAACCACCCTGTTGTGGACATTGTAGAGGTGGGGACCACAAGAGTTTTATTCTCCCTATAGAATGATCAGTGGTGGGGACCAATAGAGATACTAAAACCTACCATGAGGGGTTTTGGGGTTGGGGACCACCAGAGGCATGAAACCCTCAAACTTCCTGTTAAATATATGGGAGCCTCTTCAACTCATCCAACATTTATTATGACAATTGTCACCCTTTAGTTAATTTAGACATCTCAATTAATTAAATTTTCCTATATGAAATTATTCCAACATAATTTATTATATTGGTTATATCTTTTTTGGGGGGTTTGGGGGAAATTATTCATTGTTTAAGGAATGATCCTTGGGAGAAAATCTCTTTATGAATAATGCCAACGAAGAACACTGAGTTCGACTCTGAATTATTCCACGAGACGTTCATTGATAAAGAGCATCTTCAATGTCAACGAACCAAAAATCGAGGAAAACACTGATGTAATAGACGTTCAACTTTTCCCAATGATTTTTATTCTTTTCACGACCTCATCGACATCATCAAGTGACTGAGGTAGGGGTTTAATTTGTGTATGAATAATTTTACCATGTCCTTCCATTGAATTCATTTTGGGGATTTGGAATAAATCACTGTGGGTGGTTGTAATGCTATATATTCTTATTCATGTTATTGATTAGAAATATTCTACCACCCTAATGCGGAGGGTACGGGCCAAACAAACATGGTATGACACCTCCAAAAATCATGTGATGATTTGTGGTGTTGAAAGTGATGAAGGTGACGACACAATGACACCACCCTGCGGCCCCCAACACCTCGCGACCTCCATGACCACGCAACACCACCATGGCTGAGCCACTCCATGACACCCATGAACATCGTGCCCCACAACTCCACCACCTGTAGATTTGCCTAGCCACCAATGGTTTCTGTCATCTGGGCTGAGCTACTACCATCATCCGTCGATCTGCCGCCAATGTCCTTTGAGTCGCCACCACCTTGCGCAGACCCACTGCCACTGTCTTTCCAATCCGTCGGAAAAGAAATGTCTCAGCGGCCCTTTGAGACACCCCACGATGCTTCACCACGCCGCTCTGGCCGAGCCACCCTAGGGCACCGAGCCGCTGTGGCCAAGCCTCCCCGCCATATTGAGCTGCTACGGCCATGTTTTCCCATGGCACCAATAAGATCTAGTCAGACCACAACGTGGTCGGGCCGCACCGGCCGATCTACCCAGGCTGAGTCGCCCTGCAGCTTTGCACCATCCGCGGCCAAATCCCCATGGATCCTCACGGCCTACCGGACTTCCCAATGGGCCGGGCCGGACGCAGTAGGCCTGACGAAACCAACTGTTCGGGCCACATTACTGGTTGGGCATGACCCTGGTGGTTGATACGGGGTGACCCGAACTGGGTTGGCCCATGCCGGGTCAGCCCGGGTTCCTCCGATTGGGTCAGACCAGACCAGCACCAACTATGAACCATTTACTTCTTTTGGAAATAACAATGGTACCAAATGCTCATTTGACGAATAGTCAGCTGCGTTTGAAATCATGCAGGGAGATGGTCTCTTTTAGTATGCGCCAATGGAGTTTTTGATTAATATGGGGAATGGTCAGGTTGGATCGAGAACGAATCCAACCAGGCCCCTGGGACTAAAAGAAAAATAACTCATTGACTGGGCATCTAATTGACAAAACGTCTGTTGCGTTGAGAAACCTATGACGTTGTGGACCACTGAGATTCTTTTTCATGGGACTTAATGGAAGTAGGACTATCGACAAGTTGCTCATGGAGCGGATCCACCCGAAGATGAGAGAGAATAGTGGAGGAACCTAGTAGAGGGGTGAGACTTCATGACTTCTGAAATTTTCAACTTGTAGTGACTTGATAGGCCCAGTGGGGAGCACCTGTGTGTGAAATGGCATACCAATGGTGGCGAGAACCTCTGTGTGACATGGATGACCCATGGTACATGACAGGAGAATTACCTCAGTAGTCCACATTGGGGAGCACCTCAGTGTGACACAGTAGACCCACAGTACTCGGTAGGAGGAGTACCTCAGCAAGTCACAATGGGGATTTCCACTGTGTGACATTGAAGAGCCACATTACTCAACCAGAAGAGTACCTCAACATTAAAAAAATGGAGGGAAGCTCCACTATGTGATGAGGCATTCCCACTATACTCAACAGAGGAGTGGTTATCTAGAAGCTAGGGTATTTGATGATGTGACAGGACATGTTACTTTTCACTAACCCTAAAATAAATCCTAGTGTCTGAAGAGTCTTTATCTTAATATTTTCCTCATGTTTAAGATGGATAACATGATATCATAGGTATATGTATGGGAATATACCTATGTAGGGTTTTCTTCTGATTTCATACTTTTTTATTTATCCTTGGTGGATTTTTTATACCTTGAGGGTCTCAAGGTCCCTACTGAGTATCGTTATACACACCCCTACACTGGCTTTTCATGCATCTTGTTGTGTTGGATGTAAAAGAAAGACATAGCTGACTGAGGCTGGGAGTACCATTACTGGATGGCACCTGGAGGTGGAAAATATGGCGTGTTGGTACTTAGTATAGACTAGTGGATGCAGAGTGTTGAGCAGTCGATATGTACCTACCCTTCAGGTATGAAATTTGGAGGAAAATCCAGTAGCTATTTTTTTCTCTAAATTTAGTTGTATTATATTTTAGTTTAACTTGTAACTTTACTGTTGGGATCTATTCTGACCCCTTTTACATTCAACGCTATTTTGGCTATACAGTTTTCTAGATTTCATAACTTTTTGTGTTCTTGGTTTCTTGACATTATAGTTTTTAAAGGCAATGAATTCGAATTTTTAAAGTAAACAGCTTTCGGTGCTAGTCGCCAGCCCATGACCTCTGGAAGGTGGTCTTGTGGTAGTCACTACACGGGCCTTGGGGGATGAGTCATGACAAATTGGTATCAGATAATTCAGTTCTACTGAAGAACTAGGACGCTGATCTTTTCTATGAAGAAATAATTTTAATGGTAATGAGTGTGGTTTTCAGGTTATGTTTTCTAGTGTTGGTGCGGTGGACGATGTATCCATACATCAGGACCCTTATTTTTGATTTATGACTCAGTGCATGAATACACTAATTGTGTGTGTGTTTTCCAGAATTTTCATTATTATATATTGAGTCAGCTCAGCAGGTCTAACTTATTGATCATGGCACATGGGTTTCTTTTCAAGATCCCTCCACGTAGACAACAATCTAGGGTTCTGAGAGTTTCACACACTGATATCATACCGAGCGATGAGGCCACGGTGCAAGGACCTTTTCTAGTAGAGGAACCAGTGGAGGCACCCTCATTACCATTAGTCGTTGGGCCACTGATTCCACCATCCTTATTAGAAGAAACTGTGTGTTTCTTGAGCACGTCGCATGTGATCCGATTCCAATGGCCACCAAGGATCAAGGGGGTGACAGACCCACAAGCGGATGAGGATTGGATGGAGGATGTGGTGAGAGTATTTCAAGTCATAGAGACACCAACCGATCTCATGGTGATCCTTTCCGACTACAATTTACAAACATTAGAGGAAAATTGGCGGAGCATGATGCTGCAGGTTCACGATGAGGTGACACTTCTATGGGAATACTTTGAGAGCCTATTTTGGGCAGAGTTTGTCCCAGCGACTCTTCTAGTAGTGTGCATATTTGAGCTTTTTCATCTCTAGTAGGGCAGCATGACTGTAGCTCAGCACTCAGCGAGGTTCACTGGCCTCTCACTCTATTTCACTGATACGGTATGAGACACATTTTTCAGGGTCCAGACCTTTCAGCATGGGATTAGGGGATATATATGGGGTTTGATTTTCTCACTCAACTTCTCGACGCTTGAGGGTATGTTATAGAGAACCCTCTTAGTGGGGAGTTTATTTGCTAAGAAGTCTCCATCAACGAGACCCAACACCCGTTGTCACGTAGTAGAGTCTTCTACAACTAGTAGTAGAAAGACATCATAGAGGTCCAGGAGGACCATAACTAAATGTGGATGACCTCATGACTAAGGATCGGCTGTGTGGATCACCCAAGGCGGGACCAGTCAGGCAAGGATCATGCAGTGTTACTCATGCAACAGGTCGGGTAACATGATTTATGATTGACTAAACCATCGTCTGGATGATTAGCAAACAGTCGAATAACTGCCCAAGAAGGGATAGAGGTTCGACTAAGGAGGTCTTCAGGGTGCAGTCATATGTGGCAGAGAAGCCGGTCATGCTGCTGGGGGGGAGAAGATTCAAGATGTTTTCGCCGCCACCACCAGGATATCCAACCCGACCATAAGGAGCAGGTGGATAGGGGAGGGCTCAGCTCCAGGAAGCTATGTCTAATGATCATGGCACTCTAATGATGATATGATGTATGAACTATGTCTATGACACCATATCTGGAGTACTTATAGACACGAGTGTTAGTAATTATTTTATTTCCACAACCCTCGTTCGGAGCTCGGAGAATTAGATAGAGCCATTAGGCCGATCCTTATGGCTATAGACTCCCATAGGAGCAGATTCGATGATTATGCATTGGTTCCGGTAGTGTGAGCCTGCTCTACGAGGAGAGAGCTTTGGCTTGGATCTCCTAGAAGCAACGTTGGGGCCTTACAACGTTATATTGGGTATTGAGTGGTTATCTACAGTCTATGCTCAAATATACTGTACTAGGTACAATGTGCGGTGTTTCCTCATGGATGGGACCAGGTTTACCTTCACCAAAGAAAAGGGAGCCTTTGCATCACACAATAGACTTACCCGGAGTAAAGTGACACCAATCACTAATAAGTTGTCTAGCCTTATCCTCAGAGCTGTTGATGTGGAGAGTCCGAGATATCCTATTGTGGTGGACTAGTACACAGATTTTTTCCCTGATGTTGTTATGGGTCTACCTCCTCACTGAGAGGAGGACATTTACTTTGACATGTACCCCAGGACGGCACTAGTATCTCTTCTCTGAGAGGGTTGTCGCTGACTTGTATAATGGTTTTAGGATTATTAATTTATTATTTATTAATCATAATTATCACTTCCATTTCAAATATACTACAAGCCAAATAGACATTGCTTACAAATTCCAGTAATGAAAACAATATAAAACTACCATATATTTTTATAGTAAATTATTAAAAAATAAGTTTATAAATGTTTACAGTTTTTAATCGGGTTATAAAATATCTTATTTAGATAATTTTTTTACCACTAAAAGAGGATAGGTTTCATTTCATATATGATGGAATAAATATTTGGGTCCTTGCATCTAAATGCATGTTTTTTGAGATACAATGGGTATGGACCACATGATTCATTATTTAATGTCAATATTGGAAAATAGTTTATATTATAAAAAAATCATTAAATCTATTGTATTTGAGAATCAATTTCATGTAATAAATTTTGTAGGATTAAAATTAAAATGACAACCATGATGTAGTTGTTTTGTTTACTCAAATCACTTTCTTTGAGTTTTAATGTTTAATATTAAATATATTCATTTTAATATTGTTTTTCTAACAAATATAATTTATATTGACCATTTTTTATCTCATTTTAAAAGAAAAAATATTATCAATATATTCATTTCAAATAAATTTCATCCTTGCATAAGTATTTCATTATTAAAAAAATAAAATCCTTCAAATATAAGCACTTTTACTTATATATCCATATATTCAAATCCCATTGATATTTGTAATTTTATTTGGAAACTTATTTATGTAATGTTTTTTAAAATATCAACAATTCCTATTTTTTTTATTTAAAATATTAGTTTATGATCACTTTTTATGATGTGGGATTCAATAAAAATATTTTTAAAACATTTCAAAGTGGATTACATTCATGATCGTGTATTTTAACATCCACTACGCATTTTCCCTAAAAACTCTTCTATAATATTGATGACTCTCTTATTTAATATCCACTTTAAGAGATAAATATTTCCAATATTTCCAACAATAATTTTGGGAAATGATATGTTGATGTAACAAAAAATTTCATCATTTAGGGGTGTGATAATTTTTTTTAAAACCCTATTTTATTTTATATAACCATATCAAAATTTTATATATAAATCATGCTTTCAATATTATGAAATTATATTAACAATGAATTTAACTCTTGATAATATTGAATAATAATAATATATTTTTATATTTTAAATTGTTGATTTTGTCACGACCCGCCTTCACCATGATGAGAGAAGAGACAACATATTGCTAGACCCTTCCTTATTCCTATTGAAGGAGAGATAATGACCAAAGAAACTTGCCTTCAATAGGTCCTAGAGTGGCGACTAGAACCAATGGTATAGAATCACACATAAAATGGTAGGAATTACCCTTTTTTATTTAGTAGAATCGAGTGATAAGATGGTGCATCCCTAATCAACACAAAACTGGAACAAAAAGTAAAGAAAAAACAAACCATTCCTATATGCATGATCCAAAAGTAAGTGCTAAAAATATACATGAAAACTCCAAGGAAACTACCAAAGAAAATAAAAACATCAACAACAACAATCCCAACGTCTAATCAAGTATTGTCTCGCATGATCCCTGATGTCCTCCACGAAACCTGAATGTAGTTTATATATGTAAGGTGAGTATACATGTATTATTATTACGGAAAATTAATGGCTCTTGTGCACAGGTGGGGAGGCATTCTAATTCCATGTGAGAAAAGGAGATAACTAGAGATCCTAGCAAAGAGATTATCTGCCCAAACCTTACCAAGGAACACTCCCCAAATAACGCAAGTCATGTAAAGTAATAGTATTAGAACACTGATATTTGGGTACACTGCAACACATTCCCCCTAGTTATTGAGGACATCCTATGTGTCAATCCTCTCTCACTATCCTTACCATAGTCTCACTGCCATCCCCCCCCCCCCCCCGCACACTCCTTGGCTACCACAATCACACATCCCACCCACAAACACATGGACCAACCACCACCATGTACCATACCTGAATAATAATTGGCTATAGTGTACCTCAGGCTATCAGAGCCTTCCCAAAGAGACTTGGGCTATTCGAAAATGGGAGAACAAAAGGGAATAATAACTTGGCACTCATAGGAGTTGTGGGTAAAACACCCTCCCTCATGAAATGTGGGTGTTCGACATGATGTTCTTAACATGGGATGGGAATGAACAAGAAAAATTCGAACCAAAATTATATATATAGGTAATTATCACTCATCCTACCCTAAGTATTCCAAAACTGCCCAACACAGAAGCACCATCGTTACTATTCATTCATAAAAAGCATAATAACAACAACCCTGTCATAACTAATTCTCAGAAAACAATTCCCCATTGAACCCATTCATATTTTCATATTCATGTAATTCCATTAACGTAAATTCTATAGTACTGGGAAACTAGCTGGAATAACCACAAGCCGAGGAAGGAGACAACCAAACAACAAATTAATCATTCACACATGGTTCTCTTGTTAATTCACAACAAGAAAAGCAATACATTAGATCACACGAAGTATTGGAACCAATCAAAGCCCCACCATTCAACCCCACATGACATTAGATCCAAAATCCAACAATCGCACCATGAAAGAGGATCTCATCCCCATCCATGTCGCTTCCCAAGAATAAACCTTCAACATCACTAGAATAGAGGAGGGGATTTTTCAAATTTGAATATGCCATTCATTCCGTTCTGTCATTCTGTTTGGTTAACCGGGTTGATCATTCAAGGATTATTATTCACTGGGAATTTATTTAATCAACCGAGTTTACGGGATTAACCAGTTTCAATATTACACCAATTCAAACACATAAATATCAAAAAAAACGTATTGTTCATTAGTGCACAAGAAATTACCACCAACAGCCATTATTTTTTTGGGCAATAGCTCGTACAATTCACAACACATAATAATTGATAAGGTGTTCAAGAGAAACATTGAGCACACCCCCTTAATTCATTAAAATTATTTTTATTATCTTCTATTAAGGATTGATTTCATCTGCCATCATAGAAATAATAGCATACCCACCTTGCATGATACACACTAAGTAGAGATGAATAAAAAGTCCTAAATGAATGATCAAATATCAACATTTTACTCATAGCGCCAAAAACTGGGTCTACACAACATGCATGGGAGGAACTCGGAAGACTCTAAGATTGAGCAGGAAAGGTTCCAGCACTAGCGCACCACTCACCTTAGGAAGGGGGACTCCAAATGCACCAATAAGAAGAATTTAAAGAGACTAGATGGGAAGAAATAATTCTCATGTGATAAAATGGTGAGATCTTGGAATTATGGGATATGAGGATCTTGATCTTGTTTAAAGGTGGACCATGGTTTCATCTCGTGTTTAGAATGTTAAACATGATATAATTTATTGCTTATTTATTAATTCACACTGGAGGGGTAACCAAAACAGTTATACATTAAGATATTTCATTTAATAGAGAAAAACGGGTCAATTGAGGGTCTCCCCACTAATAAGGGAATTAAAACATTGTTTATGGTACTAAAAACAGCATTGAATAATATTAAAAGGGTTAAAAGACATAAAAGTATTGTTATGGGAAAAACTAGGGGAGGAAAATCCTGACATCCCTCTGTGGCCGATGGGTGAGATCGATAGTTGAAGCTTATAAGTGGAGATAATTGGGTGAAGATGATCCCATGTAGCTGATAGGGAGAAGCTGATCCTATGATGTTGATACTGTAAAGCTAACGTTGTGAAGTCGATCCTGTGAAGATGATTAGTGAAACTGATTTGGTGATACAAATATGTGAAACCATTTTGGTGAAACCAATATGTGAAACAGATTTGGTGAAACTGTCCTGTGAAACTAATTTGGTGAAACTGATATGTGAAACCGATTTGGTGAATCAGGTCTATGAAACTGATTTGGTAAAACTGGTCTTTGGAACCGATTTGGTGAAACTGGTCTATGATGGTAATTTGGTGAAAACGATCTGTGAAACTGATTTGGTGAAACCGATCTGTGAAACCTATTTGGTGGAACCGATATGTGAAACTAATTTGGTGAAACAGATATGTGAAACCAAACTGGTGAATCTTTTATGTGAAACCGATTTTCTGAAACCAATCGGTGACACTGATTTGTTGAAACTGATCTATGAAACCGATTTGGTGAGACTAATCTATGAATCCGATTTGGTGAAACTGGTCTGTGAAACCAATTTTTTTAAACCGATCTGTGAAACTGATTTGGTGAAACCCATCTGTGAAATTGATTTGGTGAAACTGATATGTGAAACAGATTTGGTAAAACTGATATTTGAAACTGATTAGTGATGATGATTAGTGAAGCTGATAATTGAGGCTGATCAGGGAAGTTGAAATGTGAAGCTGATCAGTGAATCAGATCAAAGGACCAGATCTATGAATCCGATCAGTGTAGCTGATTAGTGAAGCAGATCAGCGGAGCTTATTGGTGAAGCCGAGTAGTGAAACTGATATGTGAAGCTGATAAATGAAGCTGATCACTGGAGCAGATATGTGAAGCCGGTTGGTGAGGCTGCTCAGTCAAGCTGATCAGTGGCACTGAGTAGTGACACTAATCTATGGAGGTGATCTATGAAGATGATCTGTGGAGTTGATAAGTGAAGCAGATCAGTGAAGCAGATCAGTGAAGCTGATTTGTGAATCTAATCAGTGAAGATGATTAGTGGAAATGATTTGTGGAGCTGATGGGTGGGACCGATCGATGAGTCCAGGACACCCCAACACTTATAATTTTGGAAAAGTAATTGACCAGGATGGTCTAGGCCATTTCATAATATACCTCTCAAAATTAATCTCACCCCCAAGAATAATTGAGTAACCAAAAAACCCCTCCAAAAGTTACCTCTCAGGGGGAATCCACCTCAAACAGCCATACGAATCCCAAGGATCACATTTTCCTGACACACAGATCGAGGAGTTCTTTCCACTACATCTAGATATTATCTTCTTTGGGCAGAAATGACCCACTCACATAGGTTTAATCGCATCCACATTAATGCATCTTGATTAAGGATCAGGTCATCCCTTCCCCACATATCAGGAATTTTCATAACCATTCACAAGGTAAGGAAACAAAACTTTTCATTGACCAACAAGGTTAAAATTACATCATAGAAGGTAAAAAAACATGAACAACAAGGAAGGCTCGGAACATCAAATCAAAACATCTTAGGGTACTAGGCATGCATCTCAGCTTCACTCTCCAATGTACTTTCCTAGAGGCCATCCTGCCTCCACAACACATGAACCAAAGGGATGGTTCGTCCATGAAGCACTTTCTTCTTTCGATCTATGATCCTCACTGGTCACTCCACAAACGTAGCTTCATCCCCTATATCCAATTCTCCACAGTCAATTACATGGGAATCATCATGTAGATATCGATGAATCTGGGAGTTGTGGAAAACATCATGGATCCTTTCCAACTGAGGTGGAAATGCCAGCTGATATGCCACCTCACTGACTCACCCCAAAACTTCAAAGGGCCTGATGAACCTAGAAGAGATCTTTCTCCATTTCCCAAACATTCGATGCCCATGTTGAGGGGAAACAATTATGAACACACGGTCTCCAACCTCGGACTCCAAGGGTGTCCTCCTATGATCGGCATACGACTTCTGCCAGTCATGGGAGACCTTCTTCCTCTCATACACAAGCTAATCCTTCTCTGTTGTGCTCTGCACCAGCTCTAGTCCAAGAATGCCTACCTCCCCAACCTCGGCCCAACACATGGTAGAATAACATGATCTCCCGTAAAAGGCTTAAAATGGTTCCATGCCAATAATAGAGTGATTTCTATTATTTAAGGATAACTATGCAAAGGTAAAACTTCATTCCCATGATCCCCCAAATTCCGAAACACATGTTCATCGCATATCCTCTAATGTCTAGATGGTCCGCTCTGTCTGCCAATCATTTTGTGGGTGGATAGCAGTGCTAAGATGTAGATGGGTGCCAAATGGATGTTGCAATCCCCTCCAAACTCATGAGGTAAACAATGCATCCCTTGAAAAGACTATGGACCACATAAATCCATGCAACCACACCACTTCATCCATGTATATTTGTGTTAAGGCATCCACACACTCGACTCCTTGATCACTAGAATGTGATTTGATTTTGTCATCCGGTCTACCACTACCCAGATAAAATCACAGCCTCCTTGAACCCCTGGCAGTCCTATGAATAAATCAACTGATATGTCATCGCACATCCACTAGGGGACTTTTAAAGGCTGCAAAAAACCTACTAGGACACAACATTCATCTGTCACATGCTGACATACCAAGCACCTTGCCACGAACTCCGCCACAAACTATTTCATCTCAGGCCACCAAAACGGTTCCCTCAGGCCTTGGTACATCATGGAAACTATTGGGTGTACCTCTATGAGTGAGTTATGGAACTCACAAAGAACTCCCTCACATATAATCTCTAGTATAAACTACTTTCCTCGGAAAAGCATCTGATTCAGACTATCCTATGAACACCCTTCTAGTGTGTTTCCTTGGTTAACCCAATAACACATCACTTCACTCTCTATTTCTCAATACTGAGACTCCTACACCTGCCATAGTACAGTGGAATGCACTATTATTTGAAATATACATCTTCTACCACCATCCTCCCTTACATCCAGGTGTAGGGAATCCATCTCATCCATTACCTTCCAAGCATCCAGATATTCTTGAACAGTTTCCCTCCGTGACTTCTGACTCAAGGGATTAGCCACAACATTCCCATTACCTTTAGTGTAAGAGATCTTGATGTTTTAGTCCAGGATATACTCCACCCACCTTTGATGTCGCAAGTTCAGGTCCCAAGGGGAAATATATGCCTAAAACACTTATGATCTATGTATAAAACAAAGTGCTCCATAATGAGGTAATTGCACCACAACATCAATGCAAACATTGCTACTACGAGTTCTTTGTCATCGGTGGTATAATTACTCTCAAGATTACGTAACTTCCTAGACCCATAAGATATCACTACCCACTACTGCATCAACACACACCCTAGGACATGTCCATAGGCATCACAAATCACCTCAAACAATAGCCCCACCTCTGGTAACCGTAGCACTGGGGAACTAACCAACTACCCTTTTAGATAAATGGTGTCTTCCTGGAACTGCTCACTCCACATGAAGGCCTGGTCCTTTCTGGTCAACGTTGTCAAGGGAGGTACAACTCGAGAGAATTTGGGTACAATCCTTTGATAATTGCATGCCTGACCTAGAAAACGACAAACCTCTATCACATTCCTGGGTTCTTCCCAATAAATAACCACTTCAACCATTAACAAATCAACTGCTACCCCTTGTTAAGACACCACATGACCAAGGAAATTCACTCCTCATGTCATGAACATACACGTGGACAATTTGACATAGAACTGGTGATGTCAAATGATTTTCAAGACCATCCTGAGGTGTATTGTATGTTCCTCCTATGATCATGAGTATACCAAAATGTCATCGATTAACAAAATGACGAACCAGTCTAGAATCTCGTGAAAAATAGTGTTCATGAGGCCCATGAACACATTAGGTTCATTCGTAACACCGAACAACATGACTACAAACACAAAGTGCCCATACCTACATGTAAAAGTAGTCTTTGGAATATCATTATCCTTCACCCTTACATGGTGATACCCATACCATAGATTGATCTTAGAGAACTAACCTTCTCCCCTCAGCTGCTCAATGTTATAGCCTATCCTCAGAAGAGGGTGACTATTCTTGACTGTTACATGATTCAATCTCCTGTAGTCTATGAACAGCCTGATACCACCATATTCCTTCATTGCATACAAGACCAGAGTACCCCATGGAGACACACTGGGTTGGAAAAAACCCTTCTTCAATAGATCGTCAATCTGGATCCGCAACTCTCGTAGCTCGAAGGCACCATCCGATAAGGAGCCATGTAAATCGGACGAGAACCAGGTTGTAAGTCTATCTCAAACTCAACGTCTTGTCGAAGGGGTAGAGTCACAACCTCATTGGGAAAATCTTCTAGGACCACACTTACATCTCTCAGAACATCCATCATCTCAACATCCACCGATTCTGCTGAAAGCTCAGCCAACATAGAATGATGAGGCTCGACAAGATGTCTCCCTACTTGACAACTCAGCTAGCCAACAAAATCCACATGATGGCCATCCTCTTCGGAGAACATGACTCATATCATGAATCAATCAATAACAGCATGAACAGGAAATAGCCAGTCAATGACTCAGATGGAATCATTTGGATGCATTTATAGTATAAGAAGGTCCCCACTAGACTGATGTGGCCCCAACATCAATCTACATCCTTGACAAACATCAAATGGACTAGTATGACCCCCTACTAGAATACTCAGCACCAGGGGCATGGTGAGTCTATCTTTGTCTAGGCTCTATTTAGGGGCTAGAACAGATTTAACAAAGGAGTGTGAAGGTCTTAAATAAAATAAGTTTCAATAAAGGGTCCTAAATTGGATAATCGTACCTCGAACGACTTTCAGACCTATTGGAACTACAACCTCTACGGAGTGAAACTACCCATACCCAGCTCCTCTTTCTCTTGGTTATCAGTCGCCTCCCCAACCACACACTCGTAGAGGTCCTTGAGGAGCTCCATGGGGTCGGCCTCCTCCTACAATGTTCACTCTCAAAATAGTGGGACCACGTTGTCCCTTCTAATATTACTAAAAGGGTCTGGCTAGAATCTGATGTTGATGAGGTGGGAGGTGAAACGTCCCACCTCCATTGTACTGCACTATATCTGGGCACTGATTATGAAGGTGTCCATAGCTTCCACTGATGATGAACCCTGGTCCTAGGATCGTGAGGAAAGGTTGATAACGTAATGACTGAAACTGGAATTGCATGGGCCTCCTACCCACTGGTAGAAACCTAGATGTCCCTGGTGTTGGAGACCTACTGCGGACGGTCTTCCCCTTTTACAAACCCCACTTCCTCCCTACTCACGCCACACCTCCTAGCATGTGCATCATTTCTACTAAATCAGCCTTCTTCTGGTCCTCTATGTACATCGGTACGGTGAAGGGAGTAACATCATACTATTGAGAAGGCCGGAGTGCCTCCTCTAAATGTCTCTCCTGAGACTACTGATCTGGAAAAAGGTTCGGAGCAAAACAAATTAGATCATTGAACTTGATCACCAATTCCCTCACTGACATGATCCCCTTATGAAGGGAGAGTAGTTCCTACCTCTTCTCTGCATTCATCATGGAAGAGTGGAATTCCGCCAGAAATTCCCTCTCAGAATCGGTCCAAGAAACTTCATCCTCCCACTTCTCTACATGATATAGATTCCACCACTGTCGAGCTGCTCCCCATATGTGGCTTATAGACAGAAGAACACAGTGCTCTGTTGGAGCCCGGATCAAGCTGAATGATGTTACCAGCTCCTTTAGCTAGCTATATGTCTCTCTGTCTGAGGTACTACCCTCATATTTCCTGAGGGTATGTTGCTGAAAGACATGAAACATCCTATTCCGCTGACCTTCCTCCTCCTCTCGATCAGCCCTTTGCTGATTATCCAATTCAACCTCATGGGCCCTGATCACCCACACTACTTGTGGTCATCATCTAGGTTCCATTGTTTCTGGGTAAAAAAGAAATGCCTAATCCCGAGTAGTCTAGAGGATTGCTTTTAAATTTTTCATAGACTTTTTATTCATTTTAAATCCTCCAAATTTCTATGAAACACAGGAATACAAGTCGTTATGATGCATATACCATTCCTAGGGTCTCTATCATGCAATCAGTGTAGCCTCATTGGACGGTTGGTAGGCACAGATTCTTGTATCGGATCATAGGGGGCACTAAAATCCAATTTCCTAGCTGGTCTTCCATGGAATATTTCATACACCAATATTACTTATAACTGTTTCCCTACCATACCATGAAATCCCCACTAGGCCTAACCTTGAGCTCCATCTTATCTCTCATCCTTACTCTGATACCATTCTCTCCTGAACCTTTTTCACCAATATGAGAGAAGGGACATCAGATTGCCAGAACCTTCCTTCTACTAGTTGAAGGAGATATAATGAACCCGGAATCCCACCTTCAATAGGTCTCGGAGTGGTAACTAGAACCAATGGTATAAAATCACACACAAAATGGAAGGCATTACACTTTTTCATTTAGTAGAATTGGGAGATAAGATTATACACCCTTATCAACCCAAAAAACATGAAGTAAAAGTAAGGAAAAAACTAACCATTCACATATGCTTGTTCCAAAAGTAAGTGATAAAAAAATAAAAGAAAAATAAATGTAAAGTATCGAAGAAAACAAAAAACATCAACAGAAATTTTCCCAAAATCCGAGCTAGTAAGGTCACGCACAATCCCTGATGTCCTCCTAGAAACCTGAAATCAGATTATATATATAGGGTGAGTATACATGTATACCCAGTAGGGAAAAACAAAGGCTCTCGTTCACAACTGGGGAGGAATTATAATTCCTCATAATAAAAGGAGATAACCAGAGCACCGAGAATGGAATCTATCCACCAAAACCTTACCAAAGCACACTCCCCAAATAACGCAAGTCTTGTAAAGTAATAGTAATATCACAAATATATTTGGGAACCCCGTTCCACTTACCCACTTGTTATTGAATAAATCCTATGGTTCAATCCTCTCTCGCCATCCTCACCACAGTCCTACTTCCATCCCCCACCCGCACACACCTGGGCTACCACAATCACACATCCCGCCCACAAACACCTGGGCCAACCACCACCACGTACCCTACCCAACAAATCTAGGAATATAGTGGATCTCATGCCATTATAAAATTCTCAATGTGTCTTGGGATATTTATGAAGGGAGAAAAAGGAGCTAATAACCAGCCACTCATAGGACTACTTGGAAAAACACCCTCCCCCATGAAGATTGGGTGTTCGGCATGAAGTGCGTAACATGGTTGGGCGCGAATAAGAAACATAAGAACTAAAATTATATATACGAGTAACAAGAACTCATCTCAGCCTAGGGTTTCCAAAACCATTCCTTACACAAGCACCCTCATCAATATTCATCCATAAGATGCATAACAGGGACAATCCTGTCATAACGCATTCCTAGAAAACAATTCCACATTCAACCCATTTATTTTTTCATATTCAGTTAATTCCATTTAATTATATTCTTTAGTTATGGGAAAATAATAGGCATAAAAAATCCAAGGAAAGAAAATAGCCAAACAAAAAATTAAGCATTCACACCCGGTTCTCATGAAAAGTCACAAATACAAAAGTGATCCATGAGATCCATCAAAGTATTGGAACCAAAAAAAGCCCCACTTGATAACCCCACATGGCCTCAGATCCGAATTCCATCAACTTCACCACAAATGTGGATCCCATCCCCATCCACGTCACATCCAAAGAATCATCTGTCAACATCACCCTAATAGAGAAAGGGATTTTTCAAATTTGAATATTCCATTTATTCAGTTCTGCATTTCCTTTTGGTTAACCAAGGTGATCACAAAATTATTATTATTCACTGGGTATCCATTTAATCAACCAAGTTTACATTATTAACCAGTTTCCAAGTTACACCAATAAAATCACATAAATATCCAGAAAAATTGAGGTTCATTAGTGAACACGAAAATACCAACAACAACCATGATTTTTAGTGGGCATAAGCCCATACAACTCACAACACATAATCAAGGAAAAGGAGTTCAGAAAAAACATCGAGCATACCCCATTCATTTTTTAAAATCATGTTTATAATCTTATATTAAGGTTTAGTTTCATCCATCCCCACAGAAACAATATCATTCTCAACTCGCATGATACACACTAAGGAGAGATAAATAAAAAGACCTAAATTAATTATCATGGATCGTCATTTTTCTCCTGTCGCCAACAACTGGGGATGCATGACATGTAGGGGAGGAACTCGGAAGACTCAAATAATGAGCTGGAAAGGCTGCAGCATAGGCGCACCACTCGCCTCGGGAAGTGGGACTCCAAATGCACCAAGAAGAAGGAAAATATTCCAGCTGAGTAGAAAGAACTCCCATGTGATAAAAAGGTGAGATCCTAGTGTTACAGGATATGAGGATATTCATCGTAATTAAAGGTATATCACGGTTTCACCTCACGGTTGTATGGTTGCACACAATGGAATTAATTTTTTATTTAAAAATTCACATTAGAGGGGTGGTGAAATAGATTTGCATTAATGGATTTATTTTAAGAAAGAAAAACAGTTCAATTGACGGTCTCCTCACTCCTAGGGGATTTAAAATGTTGTTCATGGAGCTAAAAAAAACTTGGAACCACATTAAAAAAGTTTAATGACCTAATGGTCGTACTATGGAAAAAGCCGGATAAGGAAGATCCCAACACCCCTATGTGGATGATGGGTTAGACTGATAGTTGAAAAAGATCGGTGGAGCTGATCGGGTGAAACTGAACCCATGATGCTGATGTGGAGAAGCTGATCCTATAAAGCAGATCCTATTAAGCTGATCATGTAATGTCGATTCTTTAAACCTGATCAGTGAAACCAATTAGTGAAATTGATTTGGTGAAACTAATCTGTGAAACCGATTTGGTGAAACCTAGATGTGAAACCTATTTGGTGAAACTGTTCTTTCAAACCAATTTGGTGAAACAGATAATTGAGACAGACTTGGTTAAACTGACATGTGAAACGAATTTGGTGAAACGGATCTCTGAAATTTATTTGGTGAAAAGGGTCGGTGAAACCATTTTGGTGAAATTGCTCTGTGAAACCGATTTGATGAAACTGGTGTGTGAAACTGATTTGTTGAAACCGATCTGTAAAACCAATTTTGTGAAACCGATCTCTAAAACCGATTTGGTGAAACTGATCTGTGAAAATGTTCGGGTGAAACCGATCTGTGAAACTAATTTTGGGAAACCTATCTGTGAAACCGATTTTTGGAAACCGATCTGTAAAACCGATTTGGTGAAACCGATATGTGAAACCATTTTGGTGAAACTGATCTGTGAAACCAATTAGGTGAAACCGATTTGTGAAACCGATTTGCTGAAACAGATCTATGAAAGTGATTTAGTGGAACCGATCTGTGAAACTGATTTGGTGAAACAAATATGTGAAACTAATTTGGTGAAACTGATCTCTGAAACTGGTTCGGTGAAACTGATCTATGAAACTGATTTATGTAGTTGGTCTATGAAGCTGATCAGTGGAGCTAATTAGTGAAGCTGATGAGTAAAGCTTATCAGTGAAGATGATATGTGAAGATGATAAGTGTAGCTGATAAATGGAGCTAATCTCTGAAGATTATTAGTGAATATGATTAGTGGGGATGAAAAGTGGAGCAGATCAGTGAAGCAGATCTTTGGCACTGATCAGTGAATCTGATTAGTGAGGCTGATCAGTGATGCTGATCAGTGAAGCTTATATGTGTAGCTTATCAGTGGAGCTGATCAGTAAAGATGATCTGTGGGGCTGATAAGTGAAGCTGATCTGGGGAGCTGATAAGTGTAGATGATCAGTGAAGCGGATCAGTGATGCTGATCTATGAAGCTAAAAAGTGAAGCCGATCAATGGAGCTGATCTGTGGAGCCGATGGGTTGGACTGATCGATGAGTCAAGGACACTACAACACTTATCATTTTGACAAAGTAATTGACCAGGAGGGTCTGGGCCATTATAGATTTTGATTTTGAAAGTAATTTTTTGTAAATGGATTTTTTAGATATTTGCTTTAAGAATGATTTAAATAGTGCATTCATATATTCTGATATAATGATTATGAATACAACAATATCTTATAAAAAATTTATAAAATTATTTTTCATTTATTAATTGATAATTTATATTATGATCATTATATATGATTTTTTTGAAGTGAATTTTAAGGTGTTTTTTATTTGTTCAACAATGTTTATTCCCCCCCAAATTTGATGTAATATACCTTATGTTCTTGAAAATTAATTTTTCATATACATTTTAATTCTTCATGATTCTTTTTTTAATATATATATATATATATATTGTAATACCTTATTAATTATTTCATTTGGTGGATTATGGAATTCAATATGATAGGTTTTCATGAATCCCATCTCTTTTCCAATGGTTTATCATGTTGTGTAACTTGTATTAATGTATTCATGGCCCCAATATGTATGGATGATTATTATGTTATTAGTAGGCCCTATAAAACCTTCCAATTCATTGGGTAATTCATTACATTTCATTATATAGTAGATTCTATCTAGTGGTAACAGATTATCCACGAAGGAAAATTGCTTATGATTCCCAATACACCAAGTGAAACAGATTGTGATGTCTATCAACTACGATATAATTTGAATTTTTATTATTTTGAAAAATAAATTTGTTATAATCCAATGATTATTTTGAACGCATTGTCTTCATTATGACACACTCTTTTATTATTGTAAATTATTTTCCATTTAAGATTATATGCCCCTCTCTCATGAATTATGATCAAATATTATCGATCAACTATTTTCATATAAAGATATTACTCCCATTCTCAAGTATTATCATGAAATATCCATTCATAACATGATGACATGTTTTCATATAAATTTTTTTTTCATATCACCAAAATTTTATATTCCCCTTACATTTTTTATGAATATGAGTATATCATTTGACTAGTCTATAAGGGAGAATTGAGTAGTTTAATTATATAGAAATATTCAATAACTTTATTTTATAACGAATCTTAAAATACACTAATCCTTAAACCCTTGGATTTTTTTACTAATTGTGAGAACATATTTCTATCATATATAAATTATGTAATATAATGATATTTTTACCTTTGTTCACATATGTTTGTTTGAAATCCAGTTTTTTAGAGAAGAGAACTATGAAGATTGGGTCTAGGGGTACATTACTCCTCCTAATCACATGTTGAATCCTATATTGATCAAGGAAGGGGTGTTATACCAAAATAATTTTTAACTATGAGGTTATTTCCATGATAATGATACTTACATTCAACAAAATGAAATTACTCAATCTATATCATCTTAATAACTATTAAATATTAGATGGCTGACTACATTTATTTGCAGAACATCCCCATGAGTCCACATCATCTAAGCACCTCTTTGTCTGACACATCTATATTCATTCTTAGTACATCAAATCGAATACCTTATTTCCAAAAAACCATGCTCTTCACAAGACATATAAATGAATCACCCACACAACACTAGTGGGATTCCTAGTCTAGCAAACTGCTACAATCCATCCAATCCACATAGATGGATTTAGATACAACAATGGAATGAAAATACACTATAAGAACAATTATATATTTCACAATAATTTTTCATATTTTTCCATTTTTGAATATATAACATATTTTTTTCAACTTCCATTAATGTTTATTATAAATTATTTTAGTTTGTACATCAATGACATGAAATAGATGCTTCTCTATAGACATTTAAGACATAAGTAAAATATTTATAAAGTCATCCCCTTACTTATGTGCCAATATTCCCTATAAAACATTAATTCTAGGAATTCCTTCCAAATAAGTTTTTTTAGGATGAAAAACATGACCTACATATCCCTCAGGTACTTTTATTAAACCATGTGGAGCTCCACTTCTTACACAATGAGTTAATTTGGATGTGGTGCACCATTATCCATTTTAATCCATTGATTATTCCAAAAGGACATCCAATAATTATTTTTTCCACAACATATCCTACGGTTATGCTTCAAACAATATATTTCGATAATCTAGGACTATGACAATTTGAGCCCCATATTTTTATAGAAAAATCCTCTCCATAAAGTCTACCTGAGATAATATTCACTATATATTCCAAGTGATTGTTAAGATCCACTCCAAATGATCCTTTTTGTAAATATGATGTATGATTCACAACTCACAATCAATTTTATTATGTGGACCTATGTGGGTAGAATGGTAGTCTTATGAAATTTAATTTTATTTATTCAACCAAGAACCCACCTCTTATAAAAGTATGGTATGTGATTTTATATTTTCACCCCTTTAGTTGATTTACAATTTAACTATTTTTAAGGGGGAATGGATGAAAAATTATGTTTTTACAAGTAGAATATCTTAGACACTGGA
This sequence comes from Viscum album, assembly GCA_963277665.1. NCBI lineage: Eukaryota > Viridiplantae > Streptophyta > Magnoliopsida > Santalales > Viscaceae > Viscum > Viscum album. The sequence continues at coordinate 169,307,296 of OY728134.1, forward strand.
CTCATTCATAGTTCAATGGTAGCTGAACTAATGTAATGTTGAGGAGTGTGGACATAATGGATGTCTCTAGTGTGGAAATTGTGTTGCAATACACATTCCCTTAAAAAAGTGGAGTCCCTCACAAGTAAAGAAATTTTAATTGTCTAATGTGGTATATGGACACATCCCCCTAGTTGAAATTCAACATCTTAATATAGATCCTTGAATAGTATAATATTAGGAGGTTAATTATATATTTATTTTCTAATTGATTTTCAATAATGAATATCACTCTTCACACACCCTTATGTAAATCTATAATGTATAAACTCTGACTACTATGAAATTTCATTAGAAGTTAATATTTCCATATTTATTGAGACTTTTTTTAGGGCAAACCCATGCTGCCCATTTTGTCCATCCTTTGTTATAATTTTGTTCAACACAAGCATCCAACATTGCTACAATATTATACACTACATTATATTCTATGGAATCTTGTATTGGGACATGTTCAAGATTAATTGGAAATAATTCATGAAACAATATGAACATGAATGTCATGGTTCATGTACACCTTCCCAAATTATTCTCCAAACTATTCCCTTTCAAGTAGAGACATGTACTCTATAAGATCCAAATTATTCATTTTTGGAATAATTTATCCATAATTTCTCAAATAATGTGGAGAAGTACTCTATGACAGAGGTATGATAATAATATGACAACCTCCTATTGACATAATTTAATTATAAAACCAATTTTTTTAAAAATATCTCAATTTCAAAAATTAAATGTCATTAATATCTTACATTACATGGAACATCATGTTTAAACATACTATGATATACTATTTAAATTTATTAATATGATAGTTATCTTCATGTCATTAGATTGGTGGGGACTAATATATCTAACTGAATTATGAAAAATATATCATGTATAGATTCATAAATTTAAATAATTGGTTACATAATAAAAATAATTGAATATTAAAAGTATTTGAAAATATAAATGATGTTTCTTCTAAATTTGTTTTATAATTCCAAAAATGTATGTTTTATTAATATTTATAGTTGTTAATTGTTTAGAGTTATTTCATTGAAATGTTTTTTATATATATACAATTATTTTATTTTCATTATGATAATCTTTTACAAAGTATTAGATTAGAATGAGCTCCATTTTGTGCTTTAACACTGTTTTTTTCTAAAAAGTTGTTTTCATCATGTATTTTAACACTAAATTAAAATTAATATTTTTCAATTATATTTATTGAATTTGGTAAAATATATTTTATATTTATAATTGGGAGCTTCGAAATATCTAAATATTTCCCTTTTAATTTTTTTTCATTTTTAATTGTAATCCTGGTAAAATTTATCACTATGGTAAATGTTAAATCTATTTAATATATTTTAAAACTAAATGATAAGTGAATAATATTCATCATATTTTTATTCTATAAATTTTACGTGATACTTTTCGTCATAGTGTCAAATTTATTTTTTTTTGTTGACACTTTTCCATAATAATTATTAATATATTATGGAAATTAATGAATGTGACAAAATGAAACTGTTTTGGTTTTGAGTTTCAATTATAAATCTACGTAGGGACGAAAATATGTTATGAATGAATATTTTTTTTGATCATTATAATCTTATTTTCATTATTTCATATTATTTTTAAATTATAAGAGTAATTTAATTCAATAAAATGATTACACAATGATGAAATATTATTTATTCATTTAATTGAATAATAAAATAAATGATATTAAAAATATTAAAATTTATATAATACAACTATGTTAATGCATTAAATGAATATTAAATTTTAATATAAAATATTAGTTATTTCTGGATGGAATATATTCAAAATTATAAATGTATTTTATTTCAATTATTTCAAATTATTGGAAATTATTATAAATAGAAATTAATAATATTTGTCAAAATAATATTTTTTATGACTATTTAAATATCATAAAAATACTGAAATGGGACAATTTAGATAATATATTGTTTAAAATAAATTTCATTTTATATTTATGATCCAATTGACTATTATATTTTAAATTACAACACATTAATTTTTAAAAAATCTTTTATCGTGGTTAAGGTTATAATTTGTTAACCAAGTGTTTAGTCAAGAAAATAAGGTTTCAAATTAAAAGAAATCCATTAAAAATATATTGGATTTAGATATTAAAACCCTATAATATATTATATTTTAATTTCCATCATTTTTATTAATTTATAGTAGATAAAGACTTTACTATAATTTAAAATATTTCTGAAAATTCAAAAGGGATCGTCACATGAATTATAAATGTAAACCTGCTCCATCAATTATGTACACAACATTTAGACTTATATATCAAAAACTACCAACACAAATATATTATAATATTATATATCCAGATTTTAGTGGTTCTTAACATCCTAAAAACGACCCCAAGTATACTTATAATGATATATAATGGAGAAGTTTTAATGAACATGTAATCATGGTAACATATCAATTGATTTTTTTACTTATTCAGAAAAACATTAAATCCTTGGTATTTAAGATAATATAATAAATTAATTATATAAAAATTTATCATTTTTTAGATGAAAATTATATACATATTTCCCATCAAATGTGATGTAAAATTACGACTCATACCAACAAACAACATACCATCTCTACATAGTGATTCAATTAATCTTACATCACCCTATTTCATAGATATTAATTATGACGGTTTTAAACTTTTTGTACAATTATTTAAGATTAATTAAACCTATGTAATCATAATATTAAATATAACTTTTTACTATCATAATAACTTGTTAATGATAATGTCACTAGTGTTTTCATGTGGCATACCACCTCCATGAAGTTATGTGAATTTTAATATTTAATTATTATTAGAAGGTAATAAGTTTATATTTAATTAATTTATATTATATACATATAAAATAATAATATTTATATAATAGAAAATTAATATTTTCATTTTTTTCATTCAATATGTTGAAAAATGAATAGGACATTCCTGTGTACATACGACCTAAAATCTCCATGAATAGTGTAATTAATTTTTTATCACAAATTTTTATGATTGACTAAAAATATTTAGATATTGAATTTATTTGATGATCATAAAATATTTAATATTATCTAAATTATGTTACCATTATGATATTGTAATAAATGTGCGTTATTAAATGACAACAGTTTGGAAAATATAGTAATAATCATTTAGAAAAGTGGTTTAATAAAAAAAATTTAATAAATTGATTAAAAGTTATAACAAATAATAATATATGATATGATATGTATAAATATGGTTATGTAATAACATAAAAATAAATCCATATATGTTTATTAGAAGGTTTGAATTGAAAAAATTAGGTTGAGATTTGACAAAAAGGAATTGTGTTTCAATATAATTTTAATTTGTATTATTTATACATAATAATTTTGAGGAAATTATATATTATAAATTTTATTAACTCCTTCCATTTTCTTCTCCTATATTAATTTATTTAGATATCAATTTTTCTGTCACCTTCCTCACTTTAATTATTGATGATATCAAAATATCGTTTTTGGTAAATCATCATTATTTCTCAATTCATTATTATAATAAATTTTCTCCAATGTAATAATATTCTCAAAAATATTAAATAACTACATTAATATTATCCTATGGTTGTTTAATGACATTTTTATATTTTGTTTACATTAAAAAATAATTGTCGATCACTATCTCATTGATCTAATGAGTTATTTTTTGTTATAAAATTTTTTTTTGAATGATTTCTTTTCACTTATAGGACATTAATATAAGTTTTCACAACCATCAATGCTTAATAATTTTAATTATGACAAATATGTCTCAATAAAAAAATTCATTCCTAATTATTTCATTAATATATTTTAAATTTATAGTTTTTTAATGCAATTTTCAATTTAATAGTGTATTTTTAAAAGGAATGATTTACAGATATTTCTTTATCTTCAACGATGAAACACTTTAATTTTAGATATAATTTACTAGGGATATCATCCAATGATATAATAAAAAACTTTCTTCGTATTTTTTATTTATATGATGGTGATATTTTTATAAAAACAATTTTATGTGTAATACAATGATAATATGAAATATGGAACTGGTTCTCTTTCCATAGGTTAGGATATTATGATTTGATTGATGTTTTATGATAATTATGAACACAAATTTTTTGTTTTAATTATATTATGGGGGTAACTATATATCCATCCAAATAAATATTAAATGAATTATGTATTATAAGATAGTTATGGGAAAATAGTCCATGTACTGGATCTGTTATGTGAAACAAGTCGATGTGCTTGATCTATTATGGGAAGAAAGTTGATGTGCAAGATTATAGATATGAAGAAGTGTTTTTTCCTGATTTAATTGTATTTTAAGTTAACCATGAAATAATTAATGATTATATTATTATGTATATTTTCACACAACTTTATGAATTGATATTTTTGTTCTTTTATAGTTTATAATGATTCCTCATTTTTAAGATTCATGTCTTTTTAAATGATAATATCTTATTCCATAAATCATGTTTATGATCATTGAATGATTGGGTATGGTATTTTTAATTTACCTTAAAGATATTATATCATTATGAATATATTTTTTATTTCATCAAATTATCTATTGATATCTCTCATTCATACAATTTTTATGCATCTCTGCTCTCACATTCTATTGTTTCCTTTCTAAATTTTAATAGAATGTTTTATAGAGGGTATGATAAGAATATTAATATATGGGAATATATTTTTTAGAGTTTAAGAATATATTTCATAATATAATAAAACAATATATCTATTCTATAGTAAATCTAAACTTTTAATATTCTATTGTGCAATGGAATTTTATGAATCGAATATAAATCTAAAAAGATGTAAAAAATTTGTATGAAATTCTCAAAACACTAGAGTTTGTTTCAATAAAATTAATTATCTCTATCTAGATATTATGGATAGATAAATTTTATGAAAACATTGGGACTATTCTATGTATATGACGTATTAATAATGTTTTTGTTGTGAACATAAATGAACGTGGATAAACATAATATTTCATTAAAAAAGGTTTCAAAATTTATAAAAATTCCATGATTATATTATTTCCACTATGATTATTTTTTCCCAAACTATTAATTTTATTTTTTATCAATGGTTGTAACATGATGAAATTTTATTAATGGTGAATTTTATGGGATATTAATTGATTTCCCACATGAGAATTGAAATATTATTGGAGAAGAAGTGAAATTTAATATAGTTATGATAATGTAACATTTCCATGATATAAAACATTTCATGTTTCAAAATGATAAATGGTGGGAAAACATGGTTTTCAATATATAATGGGGAATATGTTACAATATTTTAGAGTATCTTATGACCCACTGGTTTCATAGTGATAGGCTCACACCATTATGCACATATTTTCTATTATTTAGTGCTTAAGACGTGAAATATTATACTAAATAAGTATCATTTGGAAGTAAAATAAAATAACTGGAGGACATTATTATGTATAAGGAGAAAGGTGATAAAATTTTATCCATATTTTGTGATGAATTTACATGGATATTCTTTACTAAGTACATTCCTCAAATTTTATGAACAATGATAGAGAAGGGAATCCATTAGTTGATTAAACAAATTTTATTAATCCATCTATTTAAACAAGGAAAATTATACATGACATAAAAGGTATACATAAAGTTTAATTAGTATCCCTAAAATTAAAATTGATCAATTATTTGGGGGTGTCAATCATATTCTATGGATGAAATTATCAATAAATAACATTAGTATCGGTGAAGATAGCATTTGATGTGTACCCATGGTATAAATCTAAATTTTAGATTCCCACCATTATTGTGGTTTCAGAAACAAAAGGAAGATCTAGGACAATGATAACTCAAATAAATCACATGGTGTAACGAAGTTATAGCCACTGATGTTCTAAAATGTCTGATAAAACATCAATGGAATTCATTGTGTGGAACTAAAAGATTCCATAAATTTTAAATGGAAAGTCTTAGAGTTTGTGAATGTTGAAATTGAGTGAAAAATCATGTCAATGTAATGGAAATAAGGAAGACACCAACTAATTTACCACAAATACTCCATTTCATAAAATTAAATTTCTATATGAATTATTCAATATACATTATGAATATAATGGTTTACATGATCAATGTCTTCAATTTTATAATACTATGTACCGAGGTAAATCTCATGTAATCATAAATTATGAAGTCTGTATCAAGAGATTCTTGGTGAAAACATACTATCATTATCCACAGTAAAACATATAGCTGGGGTAGCTTAAAACAAATCTATTTTAGTGAAATACTATCATTTAAATAACATGTTCTAAGAATCTATTATGTGTGATTACATACTTGATCCAACAAATATACTGAACTCAAAAGTCATAGCATGAGAGAATAATCTTTTTTATGAGTAGTAACAGTTATATATTATATATCATATTTATAAACTACTACATAAAAAATAATAATCACTAGTTCAATAGTCATTAGAGATGCCACAAATTCGTAGTAGCTAAATGGGAATATAATAATGTAATAGAAAAAATGATATCCTGTTTTTTGTATCAGATTGATAAATTTTTATGGTGAAATTAGTTTCAAGGGGGAAAAAATGTTACACCCTGATGATTTTTAGAAATATTTGTATTTATATTATATTATTTCCACTATAGCTTTTGTTACACATAACACTTATGTTAAAAAACCATAATATACTATTATAATACTAGTAATTGATGGTTATAACACAGATATTGGATTCTTGGGTGTTAATTTTATTTACTAAATTATGAAAAATTTATGGTCTATAAATGTCAAAAACTGATGAATTAATATTTAAATTAATGTAAATTATAGAATATAAAATTTATTTATTTTCTAAAATAGTTCATTTAGTTCTCATAATGTATGTTAATATTAATAAATTAATTTAGTCACAAATGGTGAATTATTATAAAGGTATTTAAATATTATACATCCAAAAAAAATCAATAATCAATTAAACAATTTGTAGTCATGGGATATGTATAAACCATGATTAATGCTTAAAACACTATTTTTTCTAAAGAGTTGGATTCATCACATTTTTCACAATTATTTTAAAATTAATATTAACCATAAAAACATAATAAATTTGATAAAATATATTCCAAATTAAGAATTTGGATATTGAAAATTTGAAAATATGAGGCATTTAGTTTTGGTACATTAGAATAGTAACTTTGGTGAAATATATCACCTCATTAATGTTTAAATCATGTAAATATAGGGAAAACTAAAATTTGTGGTTATAATTATTCATCCTAATTATTCAGGGATAATATTAATTATACCATTATGAAATGTTTATTTAATTTTTTTAAGGTACCCGAGTTAATTAAATTAACCAATGTATAAATTAATTCAATGAAGGTTACAAAATGTTATCCTCTTAGATTTAAATATATATTTTTTGTATACATAGGAAAAAAATAAGTAATGAATTGTTAAAATGTCAATATTGATCATAATAAAATAATTTAGATTATTTTTTTATATTTTTTATTCTAGGGTATTAAATAATTACCTTACATGCTTACATTGTGTAAATACATGTTTTATTTTACTAATGAAAAAAAATAATGGATACTAAAAATATTTAAGGAGATATAATTTACTAATACAATGTATTATACGTGTTTTATAGGTGAATATTTTTTTTTGTTTATAAGGTTTTTATTCTATTTATAAGTCTTTCTATATTTTATTTATGTTAAATTTGAAAAAGTATTTTAAAATGGAAAATAATAATATTTTATCAAAATAGAATTTACAATTTTTTAAAATATAATAAAAATAAATAAATATGTAAAATAGGAACATAACCGGGCCTATTTTGAAGCAATTTCCACCATAAATGTAATAATATGGCTCTTTATGGGTGAACAGACATCTCTGCAGTAAAGGTTAAATTTTTTCAACCAAGTTGTTAAAAAGTTATAAGATTTAAAATGGCATAAAAACATTTCAAAATATTATTTCATAATTTTATTATATCCCTTTGTTATATAGTATTCTAATAAATTCCCTCTATGAGTAATTTAGATTATAAAATGACTTTATTTAAATTTTAATGTTTATGAAATTCTAGAAGTTCCTCTCTTGTTAACTATTAAAGGGAACCTCCCCCTTAATTATTTACATCGTATTGATCCTTTGAAATTTTTAATACCATTCAAAAATAAATGCCATAATTCTTTATCGACATTATATAGGATATTTTTTTATTCCAAAAGTACCAACCCTAATATCTTTAAAATGATTTTGAAAATAGTTCTTTCAATGAAGAGGTAATCATCTTAATCGGTCAGTTTGTTTTTTTACATCTTCATTAAAACCACTAAGTCTATGATATTTATCATAAATTAGTATATTTAGTTTAATAAATCTCAATAAATCTCAACATTATTATTAATTCAACGTTATCTACGCCTTTCCCATCAAATAGAATGTAACGTTATCCCTCATGAAAACTTACGTCTTACTGTCTCCATGTACTTATATAATTAATGTTTCATATACATATTTCTAATATAGATAAAATAATGTGTTTAAATTTATATATAATATTTATTAAATAACTTAAGTTTTTTATTTAGAATGCTAAATTTATATTCTTATATTCGGTATTTTTGGGAAATAACAATTTTGCTCATGCGTACTGGCATACTACCACCTCTATGAAACGATGCAGTATGTTTTTCATTTCAAATATAAATAAATGGAAATAAGGAAAACTTTTATTTAGTTAGAATATATATATATATATTAAATAACAATTTTCCTATATAGGGTAATTTTATTAATTTGAGATAGATTCTATATATTGAAAAATAAAAAACAATTTTCAGTCAAACATACGACCTTCCATCACCATAGACTATGTCAATAATTATCATATATATAGATTTATTGAATAATTATAAATATTTATATAGTAAATATAAAATATTATTATACCATTATTATTATATTGATACTTATTTAACCATGATAAAAATATAAGGACCAGGAATGCCGAATTAAATCATTCTGGGAAAATGAAGTAATTATCACACAGAATATTGATTTTACAATAAATTATCAATTATAAGTTAATAAGATGAAATATATATATATATAAATATATATATATTTAATACATGGTATGATATATAGTAACATTTATAGGTTACATGTCCAAAAATTATTCATATTTTTTGTATTTTATGATTTAATCTGAATAAATAATCCTAAGACTTGAGGAGTTGTATATTTTGATCCAATTTTATTTTAATCAGGATTCATTATAGTTGATTTTTTAGGAAGTTATATTATCCCTATATGAGTAATTCCACTAATTATGTTGTCTAATTTGTATATATTTAGAACATATTTTTCCTTTTGTTTTCCACATATTAATTATTAATGATCTATCATGAGATTATTATTAATGAAAAGTGACTTTGTCTAATTCTTCAATCTAAGATCAATTTTCCTTATCAAAATTTTCTAAAAATTAATTCAGGAATGAATTTCATATTATATCATGATTAGGTAATGTAATTTTTACCAATTTTAACCTTTTAAAAAAATTATAATGAATCCTATGGGTTTTCTAGAACGATGTACTTTTATATAAAAATATTAATAGATTGTTTTCTTATAACATACACAAAATAAAATAAACATTTCTCTATTATAAATGATCAATATATTTATATTTCGATCACAGTTTTCATATTCTATAATGTATAAACTATTTTCCATAATATTTTGGAACCCATTTTCTCTATAATGGACTTTAAAATGATAATTTAATATTTCTCATGAATTTTTGTTATGCTAATTTTTCTTTATCAAAAAAAAACCTTTTGTGTTTCTTATGTTTTACTAGGTATTATTTCCAATTATAACATATATTTTATTTATCAAAAAGGTTTATTTTTAGGATAATGAGATACTAATAAAACATTTTTAATCCGTTATGGTAGAATTTTATGAAATATTGAACCAGTTTTATTTGCATCAAATATGATATAATGATATGATGGTTGTTTTATGATATTTTGTAAAACATATGTATGGTATTAATTATGTAATGTGTGGTAACTATATGTTAACCAATTAATTAGGTCATGTTTTATATCTCTTGATATATTAATGGAAATCAAGTCTAAGTGCTTTATCCATAATGGGAAAAAGTTGAATTTCATGATCCATTATGTAAAAGAAGTCGATGATCATGATCCACTAGGGAATTAGATGTTGATACATGATCTGATATTCTATGATGTTAACCATGAATAATGATATATTCTCTATACTTATGATGGTTCCAAAAAAATTATTGATATAAAATTATGGATTATTAATGAGTTATGATTAGTTCTACTTCTTATTATTCATGTCTTTTTAAATTATAATGGTTTATTATATAATCATTTTTGTGATATTTCAAGATTGGATTTGAAAATTGTAATTTATTTTCATGATCCTAAGAATTATTTATTATTTTAATCACTCATATAATCTTTTATTCATATCTCCTCTTCATAAATGTAATTAGCTTCTAAAATCACTCTTTATTTTGTTTCATTTCCCTAGGAGTTGAATGTTGTTTTAATTAGGTTATTCCTAAGAATAGTACTATCTCAAATGATATTTATGAGAGATATTGAACCTCTTTCATGATATTAAAAGAATCTATATATAGTCTTCAATGACCTAAAACCCATTATAGTTATCACATGGATCAATATTTCATTGATTTAATGTTGATCCAAAATTATGTAATATTTATGTTTTAAATTCATAGGCTGATATATTAAAATTAATATATTCTTGTCAGTATAGACTAACCATATATTACATGATTCATGGATATCAACTGATAAGGAATTTATAATTAAACTCTTCTATTGACAAACAATGTTTTTGTAGATCCTACCAAAATAATTCACCTATAGGACAGACCCATTATGACCTTTTCCATTACTTGATGAGTGTTCCTATCATTCATAGGTAATCTTATTTGGAAATCCAATGGTACTTATTAGTTAATCCCATTTGTAATATTTTAAAGTAGCATAGTGAAATACATTTGTAGTTGTAAATGTACAATAATTTTACTAGTTCAATTTATATGTGTGAATAATTTCATTAGGTAATGGGTTGTAATAGTATCATCATCGGTAACAACAATTCAATGAGGAAGATAATATGGGATTATAGATTGTTTCATAGGATGTTGAGGATGATGTCTTGGGGGATGATGTTGTCATTACTTTTTAGTTAATATTGTGGTAGATAATTTCTTACAATATAGTTTCTCTACTATAAAGTCTCTAGATCTAGTAGTATTTGATGATAAAACTATAATTACATGAAGAAAGTGACCTCTATATTATTGGGTATCTCATTACTCAGTTTTGTAGTAGTCACATCATTCTAAATATCCATTTTAGGAGTTGTGGGTAAATATTCATAGAATAATTTTCACAACATGTATTTTTAAACAACTTTTTTTCCATGTGTATGATATGGTAACATGTATCTTCAGAGATGTTTTCTGGGTTAAAGAGGATTTATGTAAAATTATGTTGTGTGAATTCTAGGGATTTAGATCATATTAATTTCAAGAAGTTATATTTCTATGAAAATATATTAATTCTAAAATTTTGATAATGAACATGTGGTCTCCTCGTTTCACCAACAGCAATTTATATGAAAAAGCTAGAAAACAATTTTTTAATCATAGTAGTAGAGTTTGATGATCCTAGAATAAATATATCCAAAATGTAGTGTTTCTGTTAAAACACAACCCTCCTCTTTTCCAATAGATCCCATTCTAAATGGGGACTTTTATTTACCTGATGATATATATCTGCTGTATCAAAAAAAAAATTTAAATGGAATATATTTCATATATAGTGGGAAAATGTAATTTTTGAATAAAGGGTTAGAGTTCCAAAAGAATATAATTATTAAAATTTAAAAATTTTATTGTGAAAAAATAATATTCATAACTGTTATCCTAGGGAATTCTAAAATATTACTGTATATACGTTCACAAAAATAGAAGATACCCAACTCCAAAGCTTGAGGATCTCAACAAATTCAATGTTTAGTTATAACAAAAGCGTATTTGTACCCAAGAATAATCCACATGATAATGGGAATACAAAAAACTCATCACATACACATTTACAGTACCTACATGTGGAATTCCAATGATTACTTCTCTTTGATTTTATAGATCATTATTACAAATATTCATAAAACCATAGACTTTTATTGACTCCTAAACTGAGAAACTTATGCGAGCTACCTCACATGATTCCTTCAATTTATTAACGCGATCTGGAGATATTATCACCCAATGAATTTCTATTATGATCAAATTTCATTGTATATTCCTAAAATACTTGAATTACAAGGTTCCACATGACACTAAAATTATGTAAAACTCATAATGTGGCATCCATGGATACTATCTAAACTAGTGGATTATGTCTCATGAAATTCAATGTCTCAAACAACCATCATGTTACATTAACTGAATCCTATTGTAACCCATTTGTAACATCTTTTTTGATCATACATGAAAAATATATAATGTATCGCCTGACCCAAGTTCACATAATCTTCTCTAATTAGTGAACATTTTTTACACTAAATCTGCTTCAAGGATATTTATAATCAATCACATTACAGAAAGAATGTGATAAGAATCATCCATCCAACTTTATCATTATATTTTTAACACTATCATACATATCTATAACACTTATCCTTGATATGGGGAAACATAACCTAACCCACACACATACTCTAATGGATCCAAAGTAGTATTAAAGAGTTGTTAATAGGTCTAGGTCATAAATACACTTCCCTTCATCTATGTCAAAAACTATGATAGGAATATGTAAAACATTAACATATAAGAATAATCGATTCCCTTAATGTGTCAATGTATAAACAAATTTCTCATTTTTTTCATTTCAATATATGAGGTTGTCCAATAACATATCCATAATCTATAAAACAAAAAAATATTGGTGTTCATCTCCACTCAAGTAATATACATTTGACACCACTTCAAGGATTCATCCCAAAATCATCACCATTAAATCTATCCTTGAAGTGGTTGTATCTATGAAACGTGATGAATTTCATTGATTATGAAAAATCTCCTAAAAAACATCCAAAAATTCAATAATTGAAATTATAATATAAATCATCCCCACTATAAATAAAATCATTCTATTATATATGTAATGAAAAAATGTGTCAATTGTATACCCACCATGATTAATACTTATATAATTCCATTATGTGATATGTGGGTTTATTCATTCATCATTATTTTTTATTTAATACACAATATTACAATATGTTAATATTTGTATAAACCATCAACATATCGATACTTAGCCCTACACTCTTCCAATTCATGAAAGGAGTAATCGGATCACTGTAAATTGACTACAAACATTTGACAATAATTTATATTGAGTTTACATGGATTATATTCATAAGTGATGAGAAAAATATGACTAATTTTCCTTTAAAAACAATTTAAAACAAGACCTTTATGATGGCACAATACACCCAATGGGATGTTGCTAAGATTAATAATCTGAGGAGCATAAGAATCCATTTATATTCTCATGGAATCTTCACATACATTCTATTTTAACAAGATTAATATTTTTCATTACCTTTTATGACAGAAATCAAATATTGTATTTATTAAGAATGAAATACATTTTATGAATAAGATTATTATTATATTTATATAGAATGGGATATCTTCCTTCCTCCCTTATGTGATGAGAAAATGATTCTACCATTCCATGTGTGAAGACAATAGGATGCTACATGAGATGGGAATGTGATGACCCTTATGAAGAAATAAGGAAGACTTATGTGATGAGGATATATTTCCTTACATGAAATTCATAGAATCCCTTAGGTGGTTTCAAGGGATACCTCATGTGATTATCCAATGATTCCTCACTAAACATGTATTATATTTCTTCATGAATATATGGGGATTGAATATTCAGAAGCCCAATGTACCAAATTCACTCAGTATCTTTAACATCTATTTAGTCACCTTTCTATAGATGTAATATATGTAATTAGTTTATCTCAATTTGATAATGGAATTAAGATGTGGATTTGATGATATTACATAAATAAGAAAGGGAGACATGAAATAAGTATTAAACACCCTAGAGGAATCCATGGTTACGGGAAGCCTTTCTCTAATTGATGTTTTCGGTGATATATAACAAAAAATGAAGGGTAAGGGACGTTTTTCCATGATAATGGGGAATAGTGAGGGTTATACATAATATAGAGGCCCTAGGATTCCTTTGGCATGAAATTCATTAGTGTTTAATTTAGGTAAGGTTTCCATAATCACATAGCACTATTTGAGACGTAGTCTCCCATGATAGTTTAAATTTGTTAAGAAATTGTGTGATAGAATTGCATTAATTACCAATTCATTCCATAGTAGGTAGTCTCTATTAATCCACCTAATGTTGTTTGGGGAAAACTTATAATGTATAAAAAACTGTGTAAAAAGGGCCCCATTCTATATGGGGGTGTCTATCAATATACCAAATGGGTTTTCATTATAATATAAATGGTGCCAATATATAAAAAAATAATAGTGGTATAGTAAATGATGTTTGGTTGAAGAACGCTATTTTTTAATGCCTCATGGTATTTGACTTTGTAACTTATGTGGGATTATAGGACTAATCATGATGAAGAGGTTTAGGTATGTGGGTTCTCTCTCTTAAGTGTTCCATTGTAAACCTTCAAAATAAACTTGAGGATTTATTAAGGGGTTGGGAAGAAGTGTATTACAATTTTTATAAGAAATTGGGTGAAATGATATCATTCTTTTTAAGAAATTTCATCCTACATATAAGTTTTATTTGTTTTAAAAAAATTCCAATATTTTCCACACATGTTATTATGGGTTTCTTAATTTGAAATGGTGTTCATCACTTTCATATTGCTTTTAATGTTTTTATTTTTATAATACTCTTGATAGACGTTAAAACACATTATGAAAAAATGGTCATATAACTAGATATTATAAAGGTCCCTAAATCAAATTGTTCATCATTTTGATATTGAATGAGAAAAGAAAATTAAATAAATTAAATTATTATTACACTGATTTATTTTTATTTTAGATTTCTGTATTAAATTTATAGACTTCCCACCATGGGATTATTTTTTATTTTATGACCTTTATTCTTTTAGAATATAGTATGATAATCAATACTATGTCATTATAATATTTGTTTATTACATTAAGTGACATTGATGAATAAATATTATTACTTTAGGCATAGTATCACCAACAAACCATTTTTATTCTCACTACTAGTTTTTACCCTCTTGCATACGAGAAGACTTTATTGAGGTCAAATGTTTCACACTAGCCTTATATTGTGATTCAATTGAGATATTAAATAATATTCACATTAATGATACAAAAAAATAATTATTCAGATTCTTAAAAAAAATATGGTATATCATGCATAATAGTTTGATGAAATATGTTTCATATGTATCCAAATACAAATAATAATGATAAATATAAGTCTCATGTAATATATAATATTTTCTATAGAATATTATTTTCCATGTAAAAAATAAACTATTTGTCAATGATATATCTAGAATGGTTTTTTAGACCCTTTGAGACAATTGTTTTTTATTTCTATTCAAAAAATATTATTAAATTTTAGAAAAAGGATTTTTTCTTGACATGTCATAGTGAGTCCAAATATGTGTGTACCCCACGCCAGCCTTTAGTAGGTCATGTGTTGGTTATGAGTGCCATGTAGGATTATCAGACACATAGGAGGCCTTAGACTCATTTACTGGTACATACACATATATTTCAAATCCAATACAACTATGCAATCTTAAATTAATGATAATCATGCATATGTAAATACAAAATCCTACCATTAGTGAATTAAAAATGTACTTGAAATCATAATATAAATACAATCCCACCTAAATAAACTAAAAACAAGTTCATCCTTTGATCTACGTATGAACTATTATTAATGAAACCAATGGAACAAAGCATAGTCTATCTAGATCACTATGATCAATCTATTCATGGTCCCCCAGGGTCTCCTTAAAAAGGGTGGTCATCTATACAATACAAGACTTGTGTGGAAGAATCCCATATAGGTGTGGGTATAACATTACCCATTAGAACACCCTGGAATAAAAAATAATAAATTGTAATGAGTAATTGTCATCACATCATAGGTATATGTCAATGTAATATATAACCTGAAAATTACGATTTAATCCTAGAAATCAAACCGTCTCCATTAAAGGACAGTACTAAAAATATTGACATTGATTCCTTTGTTGAATGCTACATATAACACTCAACTGGGAGAACACACTATGTGTGTCAGATAGCACTTATGAAATCCTTATGATCTTCAATGTTCGTCGGGTCCCTCCATAGTTTGTATGTGATGGATGTCTCAAAGAAATGATATACATGTAATGATCGCACCCATGTCCAAATGGTATACAAACATTCCAATATGGTTAATATACTAAATTGGGACCACCTCCCATGTAGCCTTTGTCATGATGATTCAAAGAGCCTTAACTTCAGAAATGAAGATGATAGGGGGTCACACATCGGTCCCCATTAATATATTCAAACTATTATATCTATGAAAAAAGTTCCACATAGTGGATAACCATTATATGAATAAGGCATCATTCCAAAAAGGATATTAAGGATAGGATAAAGGGAGGATTCCCTAATGAATGATTTCCATGCCAAAGAGGAAAATGGCTCTAAGACTTATTTAATAAGGTCCATGGCATGTAATATGTGATCACAGTATGTCCCTTTGATATCGATTTCTACTCATATAATATGGAATATTATCATTTCTATATTCGAATACATTGCATGTGGCTGGTCACACATGGAGTGTAGTGTGACACAATCTATTTAGTGTACAACCTTTATACACATCAGGATTTCTTGCAGGGTGTACATGATGTGTGGCACAACCCCATGGAATGTAACACCACATAGATTCATTGGTTTTTACCTCATATACACGTTGTGATAGATATAAAGGGAAAAGATTGTGTATAGTATGCACCACAAGACATGTGATCTATAACTCTCTATGGAAACCCTATCACCCACTCTGATGGAAATGTAGGGTAAGTGTTCATTAAATACAAACCTTTTCTATTGTATTTTTTATCAGATATATAGATATCTTCATGATTCTTCACATGTGACTCCTATTATTATGGATCTAAAGTTAATATCTCTAAAGAACATACATCCCAATCCATGTGATATTTTCACCATCTACGAATGGATTTTAGAGAATCTCACCGGTTAGGAAATGACCACCATTAGGTATTATTACTACCACCTCCCAATCATGAACCAGGGTTCTCAAATAAATCCAAGATTGATCATCTAACATTTTTTAATACCGCATATACATCTTTGTTTTAATCTATACCCTCATTGTTGATTCATTAAGCCAAATAATATTATTAAAAAAATCAAATAACATTTTTTCATAGATCTATAGGGAAAATAATATCATATGATGAACATTTGAATAATGGGGAAATATTACCAAAATTAAACATGAGGGACATACCCAAAAAATTATTCATTTTGGACTCAATTAGTTTTTATTATAAATGATATTTATGAGATATAATATTATCAAAAATATAAATCCTCCAAAACTAGATAAATCATCTAGATACCATCAATATTGTTGATCTATGGAAGAATTTGTTAGTTGATTGTAGATACCCAAAGCTTGACATATATATACATTACATTAATTTTTTGTAATTCTTAATACATATCAAAAACAGACACCAAAGGACCATAATAGTTTAGTGTCATTGGAAACTCGGAACATAATCTTCTAATAATGGTGAATGATCTTCAACATCCCCCATAAAGATCTTTCCCATTTGGTTTTCTTACCTATAGCATTTCTTCATATCCTAGGGAAAAGAAATCATAAATAGGGTGAGCACAAATGCTCAGTATGGGAAAACATAGAGAACATAAAACAATCTATACAAATTTGAATTCAAAATATTGAACATAAAATCTAAACATCAAAATCTTGAGCAAAGACATATATCATGGAAGTATTTAAGGCATATATCATAAAAAAACATCAATCATGATAAAATATAATGGGAATAAAACATGTGATTGTGGAAACTATTAAGCACATGATATGATTTCCATACTATCCAATGCATTTCTGCCAAGACCATCTTAGTGGACAAAGTCCCTTTCTGAATCGAGCTCACTCCTCATTCCAGTCCTGTATTACTGAACCGGATTAACTTACCATTCAAGAAATGTCTATCTCATGAGATATAAATCTTTACCCAATGCATTGGAGGGAGATATGGGTCATACCCATCTCATAATGAAATCCTTCTTTCATGAGCCACAAAATCATAAATCATACACCATAGCATAACCCATGTAATAGAATGGGATTCTTAAACATCATGTCATCATAACATAATCCATATAAAAAATGGATATCATTTCATCAAAAGAATAATAAAACCATGTAAATAATAGAGACATAAAACTAGAAACATAAAAATAATAAATAATGTCATTTTTAGATGGAAAATAGTTTTGATAAAATACTTGAAATGAATTCTTGAGGAAAATATACTTTCTTCTTCAAAATCATTTTCTCTTCACAAAATTCAATGCAATCTTAAAAGAAAATGAATTTTGTTGAAAATTGTAATGAAATATTGTAGATTAATCTTCACGAAAATAAGGTGTTACTAAACTGTAAAAAACCGTTCATGACATATAAGTAAAAGAAAACATTCTCCTCGTACTTTTAACGGAAAATTCAAAAAGTACTTTGTATGGTAAACAAAAGAACGATTCCATCCATACGAGGTGGTGAAAGTAGAAAAGGGTAAAAATGGATTTAAACATACATGGAAGAAAATTAAACATTTTATGAAAACATTTTATGAAGATATGGACATGGATAATAAACATAACCCTAGTAAATACTTACGAATAATCAATCTCAGATAAAAACGAGATTTGAAAAGTTATCCCTTACCTTATGTCCGATATGCTTCGTATATATCCAAACCTCCTGTATAATAATTAAAATAATGTTATTCAATTATTAAAGAATCATATTAATTGTTATGAAATCATATATTGTTTAATTATTACTTTATAATACCTGTTCTTTTATAAATTCAATGTTAAAGTAGTGTTTTTGGTAAAATCATTTTATTTATCGCAACTGTTTGGACTTGTTGTTCTTGATATTATTATTACTTATATCATGATTTAATTACTTCCAAAATATAAATCATGATTTATATATCATATATATTATGTTAATATATATATTTTAGATAGGTAAATGAAATGAAATACACCGTTCATGGAGACGGTCGGCCGTACGTATGCATAAATGCTGTTTTATTTTCCATATTAACATGATTGGAAGAAATTAGATGGCATATATATATATATATATGTATAAATAAATCCATTATCTTAATTATTTCATATATTTCATTATTATACATTATATATTATTCATAATCACTCTTGAATGGTTAATCATGGAAAATGATTCTCTTCGCGTTCGTGGAGACGATAGTCCGTACGTACGCATGAGCGATGATATCATTCCCATGATTATTGAATTGAATAGGAGAGGATGATATAATATCTTAGAATAATTATGAATCTATAATAATTATATATAGTTATTATTTACACCATTAGACCCATACATGTAAGGTGGTGGTGGAAAAACACATTACACCACGGCGTGGAGACGGTATTCCGTACGTACACACGCGCGGTGATTTCGTTTTCCGTAGGATGGATAGATGAAAAAATAGGGTTGTTTTATATTGATAATAATATATAATTATATAAATAATGATGATTTTATTATTTCATAATGAAACAACTAAAGAAGAATATGTTGAAGAACAAAGAAACTTGAACGAATCGTTAGAAGATATTACCTCTTCTTCGACGCACCTCCTTTAAACTTCTTCTTAGGGCAGTAGAGTTGGACTTTTCAGAAGACCAGAACTTATATGATATAACTAGAGAGGTTTATTAGGGTAATTTGAAGGTTTTTGGCGAGCTTCAAGGTTCAATAGGGTGTGAAGAGAAGATGTAAGGGGTGCCCTTTTTATAAGGGAGGAGAGGGGCACCTTAGGAAAAACATAAAATATTATTTTATAATAAAGTCATATTCTTTTTTTAATAGCTCCAAGTTTATTTATTTCAAATCTAATTTGGGTATGTGTCTAGATCCTCTCATCCAATAAATTTTAGATAGGTTTGAGTCATTATATTAACCTTATAATTTAGTTTAAACTCTTAGTTAATTAGATTGGCAATTACCATGTCACTTTTTATTATTATATTATATAGTTAATAAACATATGATGTATATAAAAGAGACCCCCAAGTGGTCCATTAATGATACATATATCATGATATAGGTATCTTGGTAGATCCGTAGATTTTTAGGAATATAATAACAATTAATAATATAATATTTGTTTTAAAAACTATTCTATGTCAATTTGGGCACTATTTGGTAATGGAATTTTTTTGAAAATCATAATAGCTTGATTAGTTCAAAAAAGTTAATTATATGAATAATAACATGTCATATTAACCTATAAAATTATTGGAATTCATAAAAATTCTAAAATTACATTTATTTGGGTGTTTATAATATCAATTATATTAATATTTATTTATTTAGGTAATTATTGTATCACCATTGTGTCATAAATAACATAAATAATTTATTGTCTAAAAATTATAAATAAAATACCATTAGGTATGAAATCGTTATATCTTTCTAATTAATTATTATAGTCGAATATATCTTATGTATAAACCTATAGTATAAATGTTTTACTTATTAAACATTGATTTTAATTATTTTAGCTCTTTTTTAAATTAAATAATTATAAATGTCTTAATCTAACCCAAGTGGACCTAAATGATAATATTATACTTATAAGACTATTTTTGGACTAATTATACCTATCCAATAGAATTAGGACATGTGTTATGGTAATAATAATATCATTTTTACCCTTAATTACCCAATTTACTTTTAATCGTGGTAAATAAAAGTAAAAAGTTACTATTCACCAAAAATTATTTTTATCGTATTGAACAACATTTTACTCCTTTATATTAACCATGTCTCTCGATTTTTGAAATTCCACTCACAGAAGTGGTAATGTTAAGTTTTATGTAAATATACAAATTCTTCTAGGAGGTGGGTAAAAGGCGGTGAAAAGTTCAATAAAATTTTTATATATCTAAAATTATTATAAAATGACTCCAATGAATTACATTGAACATATATAGGTATTATGTATCAATTTTGATATAAAATAAATTTAAATAAAATAAATAATTATTTAAATAAGTAGTCGGTTTTTAAATAGTAACCCAGTGTTTTCACTATTAATCAAAAATTGAAAGTTTTTAGAAAAATACCAAAAAATCACCCTAAGGCAATTTTGATATTCCAAATCCAAAAATGAAGACCATTTTAAAAGATAAAATTTATTAAATTTTAAAAGGTGGGTATTACTATTCATAAGGGCTAGTTCATAATAATATTATAATAATATCTCATTTGGTGAAACTCGATATTGCATAATACACAAGCTATCGAGAAAGGACTTGATTGCGTGTAATGCAAGTCATGTCAGAGCTGCGTGTAGTGAAAGATATGTTTGGTGATGCATATAAAATAATCAAAACTTATTTCATTTATACATTAAACAAAATCTATACAGAATGTTGCGTAGAATAATATCCACAAAACAAACATGAAATTTTGTGTAGCACGAGCCAAGAATAGTGTTGTGTACACTACAAGATAATATGTTGTTATGTATAGTACAAGCTAATCTTTTTGTATTTTATAATAGAACACATGAAATAAATTAAAAATAATATATCATATAAAATCTCGGGTTGTTACATTCTACCCCCCTTAAAATGAATTTCTCCATTAAAATTCGTCTTGTTTATAAATGGTTAATTACATGAGAGTTTATTTAATAGAAACCCACCTCGAAAAATGAAATATCAAAACTTATCCTTAAAAACTAAAGTATGAAACATAACGATTACCCAAATTAACTAATCACTGGGTTTCCAGATAGGACAACTTATGTGAAAATATGGATATAGAAGAGAAATCTAACCATCAAGTTTTGATGGAAAGTGGTAGAGATCATGGCTATGAAAAAGACAAAAATCCCAAAGCCGTATATTTTTTATGATCTAATGTACAATCAGATTCATCGCAAATATGGGCACTAGGAATTTTTTTTCATGATCATTTCCCTAAATTTGAAGAATTGTTGAAATAAAAGAAATACTTACATTATTTTGGTACAATCTCACAGTTTCTCATGCCTTGAATAATTTCCACTTTATCTCTAAAAGAAATGAAGTTGAATTTTTCTTCTGTTAAGTGTTATCAGATTATACAATAGAATTATTGGTCATTCCATTTATTTCTATCACAAAATTTTATCATCATTTATTAAATATAAATAAGTCCATCTATGCTAAGATTAATCATATATGGTTGCTAAAATTGACTTATACATCATCTATCAAAGAACTTAATAAAATAAAACTATTTTCTATGAACCAGGGTCTTCTTGTATGCCATTGGTATGCGATAAAGTCATGTCGCACTTCAGTTGTGGGTTCAATTCCCATAGCCTTGTCCGACGCGATGGGTTATCACCCATTCTCTAGGTTGTCCCTTTTCTTAAACTTCACTATTATAAAATTCTATCAATAATATTGAAGGCATTTATTACCTTAAACAATACGAACATATGTTCGTGATAAACTATTCCAATATTTAGGCTTATCCAATATACTTCTTTCCAAGCTCATAGTATAAAGAAAACAATTATTAGAAATGTCATCTACCGATCATGTGAATACCATCATTTATCCCCCATATATATTGTTGATCAAATTCCAAACATGTGAATACATTAATCAGGTATTCTCTTGAAACATAAATTACCATAGAACCTTAGTGAAAACATGAATGCTATAAATAGTTAACACTTTCCACATACCAAAATCCCAAAAATTCTATATACTCAAACCATGATATCACATTGTCCTTACATCAGTCATGAGATCAATAATACTATCAAACATCTCATTATCTTTTTATACCTTCATTATGCACAAATCATATACTTCCCAAAAATATTACAATCACTTTTAATGGTTACCAGTACCATATAAATATTGAAAACCAATACATAGATATTCCAAAATTCCATGATGCCATAAATGAGATTCCATGAAACTCTTTTGAAATCCCATTACATAAACACTTAATCATTACACAACATCATTGACATACTCAACATCAAAAATGTTGATCGCATGTGACTTCCCATTATCCTTTTCCTTAAGCGGTTTCTCAAATTGATCATCATTAACAATTGGATTAGGGCATTGATGAGAATAAATCCCAATTTCCTTGCACTTGAATCATTAAAGTGTCGGTGGTGCGTTCTCTGCAGTCTTTTCATTATTCACATCATTAGAAACCCTTTTTCCATTACTTCGACACTCAGTTGCTCGATGACATTCATTTCCACACTTAAAACATTTTCCAGTCCCTTTATGACAATATCCCCCATGCTTCTTTCTACACATTGAGCATAAATAAACATTCATCTTCTTTTCATCATTATTTTATGATTTCTCCATGAACTCCATCTTTCATATCATGTCAAAACCATGAGATGGATATGTAACACCATCTTAAATTTCTACCTTGATAGCACAAAACACAATTTCATCATAGCTACTGATGTCTCTTATAGCTAATGCCCTATGAAGGCTTGGTTTTAAGCCACTGAATATTCAATATACTTTTCTTTCATGTTGGATGATAAAACTAGATTCATACCTTTCAAGTTTTGTAAAATTCGCTTCGTATATACCAACAGATTCATTATCCTTCTTCTTAAGCTCAAATTAATCCTTTTCCATCATTGTTTGAAGAATACGAGGGAAGAACTTACTGAAAAACAAGTTCTTGAACTCGTCCTATTCCATGGATTCAATTTCATCTTGCGGCCTTGTATTCATTATTGGAGTCCACCACTAGTTTTCTTCACCTTTAAATGGTAAAAAGCTAGAATGACTATTTCATGTTTTGAACAGCTAAGTATGGAAAATTTATTTTCAATGGTACCGATCCATTTTTTAGCAACAAGTGGATCAGAAGACCCACTAAAAGAAGGTAGACATTGCCTCATGTAGGACTCAATAGAATATTGTTCCCTTCTCGGCTCATTGTGAGGTTCAGAATGATTCATAGCTTGTGTATGTATAACAATAAGATTTTTCACTAAATCTCCCATAACGTTGGATTTTTCGGGAGGAAAATCATTGCATCGTCCATTCCATTGATCAACATGGTTCTTTCGGGTTCCAGCCACCATCTAAACCCCAAAAAGAATAGTTTGAGAGGAAAAAAATCATGAAACAAAAAACAACATAATAAAGGTGGAGTACCTTCAATATAGAACATCTTAGGTTTAATTATAATATCATTTACGTAATTCTAGGAATATAACCTATCATTATACTTAACCTTAGGGACATACCTATACATAACTGAGAAATATCTCTAGGGATATCACTAAATTTTTCGCAGCCTAGTTTGCAAAGGTTAACTAAACCTTTCCTCCGATACCAAATATAGATACACAAAGCTTGATGTATATAGACATTAAATTAATTTGGAGAAATACTAAATACATAAAAAAACAGATACCAAAAGGCTGTAATAGTTTAGTGTCTTTGAAACTCATAACGTAATCAAATAATCATGGGGAAAGATCTTTATCATCTCCCATAAATATCTTCCCTTTTTGGTTTTCATAACTAAAACATTTATTTATATCCAGGGGAAAATAAACATAAAAACGGTGATCTCAAATGCTTAATAAGGGTAAACATAGAGAACATAAAACAATCCATAAACATTTGAATGCAAAATCTTGAACATAAAATCCAAACATCAAAATCTTGAGCAAAGACATAAATCCTGGAAGTACATAAGGCATATATCAAAAAGTAACATCAATAATGATAAAATAACATGGGAAAAAAATATGAGATTGTGGCAACTATTAAGAACATGATATGATTTCCATATTAGCCATGTAATTTTTGCCAAGACAATCTTAGTGGACATAGTCCCTTTCGAAATCGAGTTCACTCCTCATTCCAATCATGTATTACTGAACCTAATTAACTTACCATTCCAGCCATGTCTATACCATGAGATATAAATCATTACCCAATACATTGTTGGGAGATATAGGTCCTACTCATATCATAATGAAATCATTCTTTCGTGTGCCAAAAAATCATAAATCATACATCATAGCCTAACCCATGTAATGGAATGGGATTCTTAAACATCATGCCATCATAATATAATCCATATAAAAAATTGGATATCATTTCATCATAAGAAGAATAAAATCATGTAAATAATAGATAAATTATGCTTGAAACATAATCATAATAAATAATTTCATTTTTAGATGTGAAATAGTATTGATGAAACACATGAAATGAACTCTTGCGGAAAATATCCTTTCTTCTTCAAAATCATATTTTGTTCACAAAATGCCATGAATTCTTAAAAGAAAATGATTTTGTGGAAAATAGTCATGAAATATTGTATATTAAGATTCATGAAAATAAGGTGTCACAAAATCGTAAAAATATGTTCATGACATATAAGTTAAAGAAAACATTCTCCTCGTACTTCTAACGGAAAATTCAAAAAGTACCTCGTTTGGTAAACAAAAGAATGATTCCATCCATACGATGTGGAGAAAGTAGAAAAGGGTAAAAATGACAATAAACATACATGGATGAAAATTAAGAATTTTATGAAAACATTTTAAGAACATATAGGCATGGATAATAAACATAACCCCAGTAAATACTTACGAATAAACAATCTCGGATAAAAACGAGATTGGAAAAGTTATCCCTTACCATATGTCTGATATGATTCATATGTATCTAGACCTCATATATAGTGATTTAAATATTGTTATTGACTTATTAAAGAATCATATTCATTGTTATGATATCATATATGGTTCAATTATGACTTTATAATACCCGTTCTTTTATAAATTCCATGTTAAAGCAGTGTTTTGGGTAAAATTGTTTTATTTATTGTACGTGTTTGGACTTGTTGTTCTTGATATTATTATTATTTATATCATGATTTAATTACTTCAAGAATCTAAATCATGATTTATATATCATATATATTCAATATATATATATATATTAGATAGGTAAATGAAATGAAATACGCCGTACATGGAGACGGTAGGTCGTACATACGCATGAACGGTGTTTTCTTTTCCTTATTGACTTGAATGGAAGTAAGTAGATGACATATATATATGTATACATATGTATACATAAATCCATCAGATTAATTATGTCATATATTTAATTATTATTCATTATACATACTTTATAATCATTCTTGAATGGTAAATCATGGAAAATGATTCTCATCACGTTCGTGGAGACGGTAGTCCGTACGTACGCACGAGCAAAGATATCATTCCCATGATTATTGAATTGAATTTTAGTGGATGATATAATATCATAGAATCAGTATGTTGTCATAATAACTATATATAGTTAATCATTACACCATTATACCCATCTAAGTATGGTGGTGGTGGAAAAACAGATTACACCATGGCCTGGAGACGGTATTATGTACCTACGCACGCGCGGTGATTTCATTTTCCGTAGGATTGATAGATGGTGAAATAGGGTTTTTTCATATTTATAATAACATATCCGTATATAAATAATACTGATGTTATTACTTTATAATGAAAAAACTAAAGATGAAGATGTTGTAGAATAATGAAACATGAAAGAATCGTTAGAAGAGATTATCTCTTCTTCTACGCAGCTCCTTTAAACATCTTCTTAGGGAACTAGAGTTGGTCTTTTTAGAAGACCAGAACCTCTATGATATAATAAGAGAGGTTGAGAAGAGTAATTTTCATGGTTTTTCCACGTTTCAAGGCTCAAAAGGGTGTTATGATAAGATGGATGGGGTGCCCTTTTTATAAGGGAGGAGAGGGGCACCTTAGGAAAAACATAAAATATTATTTTATAATAAAGTCATATTCTTTTTTTAATAGCACAAAATTTATTTATTTATAAGATAAGGTGTGGATGAGTCTAAATAATCTCAACAAATAGATTTTAGATAGGATTGGGTCATTATATTAACCTTATCTTCTATTTTTATCTCTTATTTAATTAGATTGATATTTACCATGTCACTTTGTATTTTTACATTATATAGTTAAAAAACATACCATATACATTCAAGAGAGCCCCAAGTGGTCCATTAATGATACACCTATCATTATATAGGTATATTGGCCAATACTGAGATTTTTAAGAATATAATAACAATTAATAATATAATATTTTTTTAAAACTATTTTATGTCAATTTTGACACTATTTGGTAATTGATTTTTTTGAAAATCATAACAGCTGGATTAGTTCAATAAAATAATATTAAATCACTAATACCATGTCATATTAACTTAGAACATTAGTGTAATTAATAAAAAGACACAGATTACATTTATTTGGGTGTTTATAATATCAATTATTTTAATATTTCATTATTTATGTAATTACTGGATCACCATTGTGTCATAAATAATATAAATTATTTAATCTATGAAAGTTATAAATAAAATTCCATTATGTAGGAAATCATTATATATTTATAATTAATATTTATAGTCAAATTTATCTTTAGTATAACACTATATTCAAAATGTTTTACTTATTAAACATTGATTTTAACTAATTTATCACTTTTTTAAATATAATAATAATACAATCCCTAATCTTACCCAAGTGGACCTAAATGATATTATTATATTCCTAAGGTCATTTTTGGTCTAATTATACTAATCCTATAGAATTATAACATGTGTTATGGTAATAATAATATCATTTTTACCCTTAATTACCCTATTTAATTTTAATCGTCGTAAATAAATGAAATAAGATACTATTCACAAAAAAATTATTTTTATCTTCTTGAAGCACTTTTTACTCCTTGATATTTACCATGTCTCTTGGATTTTTTAAATTCCTCTCACAAAATTGGTAAAATTATGTTTTATGTAAATTTTCAAATTCTCCTAGAAAGTGGGTAAAAGACGGTGAAAAGTTCAATAAATTTTTTATATATCCAAAATTATTATAAAATGAATCCATTGAATTACATTGAACTTATATATGAATTATCTATCAAGTTTAATCTAATATAAATTTAAATAAAATAAATAATTATTTAAATAAAAATTTGGTTTTTAAATAGTAACCTAGTGTTTTCACTATTCATAAAAAATTGATTGTTTTCAAAAAAATACAACAAATTAACTCGAAGCTAATTTTGATATTCCAAATCCAAAAATGAAGTCCATTTTGAAAGATAACATTTATTAAATTTCAAAAAGTGGGTATTACTATTCATAACCGCTAGTTTATTATAATATTATAATAATACATCGTTTAGTGATACTTGGTATTACGTACTACACACTCTATAGAGGAAGGTCTTGATTGCATGTAATGCAAGGCAAGTCAGGGTTACGTGTGGTGAATGCTCTGTTTGGTGTTTCGTATATCATAATGAAAACTTATTTCATTTATACATTAAACAAAATCTATACTTAATGTTGCGTAGAATAATTTCCACAAAACGAACTTGAAATTGTGTGTAACACAATCCATGAATGGTGTTATGTATACTGCCAGATAATACGGTGTTGTGTATAGTACATGATAATCTTGGTGTAGTGTACAATATAACAAATGAAAAAAAATAAAAAAAATATATCTCATAAAATCTCGTGTTGTTACATTGATTGATTCATTTTAATTTTAGGAAAAATAAAACATGGAAAATACACATAAAGGAAATTTCCAACCTTGATTTTGGTAAATAATTTTTGAATAACTATTTTTTGTTATTTTAACTGTTAATATCCATGAAATTTAATTCACATCAATCGATGATCCTCTATATGGTTGTTGATCATCTAAGAATTATCCTCCAATCTTCCCTCACAAATATGTAGGGTGATGTGAATAACCCAAGGACAATTTATGTAGAATCATATTTAATGACATCCTCATGTGGATAAAATCTAATAAAAATAGCAAATGTTAATTAAATAATTCATTTTAACTTTCTCCCATGATTTTAGAAAATTAAATATTCTGATTCCCTATAATGATATGTCATTCCAATGGAAAAAACCCACACATTAAACTCAATGTAGGCCTTGTATTTCAAAAATGGGTCCTCATTTCTTGGTTATTTAAGTTTTTTATATTGATATCATATATGTGTAAAATTAATAAATTTAATATATTTTAAAAATTAATTCTTAGTGAACGAGGACATGAAATATCATGGCTTCTCTGTGTGTAACTCCAAAAAATACATGTAATATTGTAAATTAACACCTAGAAAAAATAAAATTCATTATTCTCTCCCAACCTTCAGTATTTTCTACTGAAAAAATGAAAATTATAAAAAAAATGTCAGTATTGAGATCACATCTTGGTCTCCTACTCTCATGTTAACTTTTTAGGATTTTGGTGCTTCCATTGTGCATGCATTGAGGGAATTGATCGACCATGAAAAATCCGATCATGTTGATCCTGTATCTCCACCCAGTACATATCAATGGTATCCCAATAAATATTTTTCATCTCACTCCTATTTATAAAATTTGATAATTCCATCACAGACCTCTTTATCTACACCTTGTGGAAGGTGTGGTGTAACTAATGTAAATGTAGGGGTAGATATAATAAATATGTCATCCCTAGAAATCATAATAGTGTATGGATAGAAACAATGAATCACAGAGATATCTTATTATCCTATCCAAATCTATACTATACACATTTATTTGATACCCTTATGATCACATGGTCTCTCTCAATTACTCCAAAGGTCAATGCATTCAGTCCACATTGGATATCATCTGATATTTTACAGTTCTCATTCACTGCTGGATGATCATTATATTTTATATCATAGCCCACAATATCCTTAGGCCAATATGTGTTGAATATACGAGGTCAGTCTTATTTTTAAGTTTCTTATACGGACTCCCCTAAAAAGCAACAAATGATTCCATAAAACTGGTGTAATAATAGTTTTTCATGTTGTACCAAAACTCCACCATGGGTATGCGATTCTCTATAAAATGGAGAAAATACATCATAAAATGATGAAACATTTCCTCTAGGCCATGTATTTTATCCATTATATTTCCTCCAATATGTTTGTGAAACATCATGATCAAAAACAATAGAGTATAACAATCATCCTAAAATCATATCCCTAATAATTATATGAAATTTTATTCATGATATAAAAATTTCATCAATGTAACAACATATATACTTTCTATCTCCTCTATTTACAAGCAACTCATGATATATTCCAAACTCTGATCTTGAATAGCTAGTAAGTAGTCCCATTTTTGAGTCAGCATATGATCCCCTATATAATATCACATCCTATGAATGCATGTAGTAACCCTATAATGAATTTCATGGATATAACATAACACTTCCACTATGTCAAATCAAGTGGTTGATGAAAAAATTCCCAACAATGGTGCTCAACTATTGTGTGCAGACACATAAGTCATGAATTGAAAATATCATCAACACATCTCTTAGTCCATGGACAAAGGAACTGTCTCTGAATGTCAATGTACTAATTTCCCAAACTAGGATGTTCTAATAGGGGTGTAAATGGATTCTTCATTAGAACCCCCCCCCCTCAATTAAATTGAATCTATCATTCTTCATCTATAATTAATCTAATTCTCCACTGCCTTATGAAAACACATCAAGGTAATGACGAGTGGATATTTTAGTACCTAGGGTCTCACAGTTGGTATCACCATGCTCTATCTTATTGAATCAAAATATAATAATAGTGGTAACAACCATCATCTAATGTATTATTCTCTATCCAGATCCAAATTTGATATCCATATCAAGGCCAATAGCACCAAATCCATTCATAGAAAATATGAACAAGATATCCATTGGTGGGAATCTCCTATAATTTCCACCTATTATGAGTGTATATAACCTCAATGTAATAATACTGGATGAAAAAATTCTAACAAATCTACATTATGTTGTGATACATCTAAGAGAATACATACATGAGACTGTTGTGGTAAAAATAGCTGATTAGTTGCACACCAATTACATAGTGTCACCCAATATTATATGTAATGACTATCACATATCTCACAAGGTTTGGGATTTTAGCGTTATAATCATGTGGTCTCAACAGATTTGAAATATAGTGAATCAAAATGCATCAGTACACAATAATGATTCTTCACTATATCATTTTAAAACACTATGTACTCCACCTCTCCTCTAACTATTTCATGGTGGTTGAAATCAATAATCTCTACCAAAACTCTTGGAAACCCTAATGGGACCTCTACATCCACATGAAAGTATGTCCATTTGGATTCAACACTATCATGGGAGATGATATCAAATGGAAATTTCATAAAAATTTCTAATAGTAAACTGGAAACGCAAGGATTCTCCACAAATCCAACAACCTGGTGGGTGAATCCTGAGATAAAACAATCTCACCTTTACTAGGTCCAAAACTACACCATCTGATTAGATAAGATGTCCCATAATGCGGACCTCATAAATAATGAATTAAATCATTGAGACGATATCATAATTATGGTCCTCTTATTGTATCCTATGACTGTGTTCATGTGATATTTCTTATTCCACCTCAAATATTGAATACAGTACGATTTGCTCGATGAAAAATCCCACAAACCACTCCATGAAATTCTAAATGATCCGGTGCATGAGTCTTGTGAACACTAGTGGTGAATTATTCATGCTGAAGGTAATCACCACATACTCTTTTTGATCACATAAACATCTGAAATCCATCTTCTGTATATCAACTTCTTGTAATCATATCTAGTGAAAACCTAATATATGTCTTTCAATGAAACCCAGTGTTACCCTATCATCTAATCGAAGGATTTCTCATTCCTCATTAAATGATAATTGTTCTTAATATTCTCCAATTTTAGGTAAAAATTATCAAAAAACAACCTCAAACACCCATTAAAATTCTTGGAGAATAGAGAAAGGTCTACCATAGGTGAAACAGTGGGTAAGAAAAATCCATTCTTCCATATGTCCTCCAAATATACCATTATATCGAAATGTTATATGGAAGATAAAAGATAATATGGAATTGATATAGGGTGCATTTTATGGGGTTTTTAAATGTAGGATTCTATCTCTCACTAGGGAGGTAAGCTTGGAACATCCTTTGGAATGATTTCCATGTACATTGCCACCACAACATGACATTATAACCTCATAGAATGTACAAAACAAAGAGTCCTGATGGAAAAGGAACATGTAATTAGTTAATCTCTATTTTATATGAAATCTTCCTTATAAAATAGTGTTTCATTATCACCCAAAAAATAAAAGCTCACACCATCACTGCAAATACACCACATCCCATACAAGTAATAGAATCACTAGGAATTATGTATAGATGATCATTCCATTACATAAATTAAATCATATAGACTCATCGCCTATAAAATTTATTCTAGAAGAATATCTCACATCCAAGAGTTAGGATACATCTTCAGTAGTGGTTGGTGTTCATTAATTACCCTCAATTAAGAGTCTCTATGTATAATGGTTAATCCAAGGACTCAATCGAAATACCTATGTTTAGTAATAGATTAGTTGTAAGAAATGATTAGATCATACCTTTTTATATAAATACTTTGGAAAAAATTTTATATAAAAAAATTAAATCCTAAAATCCATGTATCCTATGGGTTATAATCCTTGACAACCTCCAACATTATCCATCATTGACCACTAACTCACGAAGCCTAGTTCGGATAAACAGGGGTGTTGGTTGTGACAAGAAAAAATGTCATCAACCTCAAACTACTCTCCAAGATCATATACATCATCTAACTTACATTTTACATACATATTCCAACCACATCCGATGTCTTGGCGTCCCATCCACTGTCTCTCTACCAGTTTCCCATTAATTAAGAAAATATAGTTCATGATGTCTTCGACCTTTACAATATGTTAATTACCTCTATCTAGGATGACTAGATCTATAGTGTGATCCCAGATCTTTTGAACCTCTATCCTAAGAAAACCCCATAAAATTTATCACATGTACATGTCCTTTCATATATAATCTGATCCCTAGCAAAAAGTCCCTACTCATGTGCTTCCAGTACTATTACCAACTATTTATTTCCATTTGGTTGGGAAAATCATGACTACCAATCAAGGCTACATCTCTCTATCATAGGTAGTAAGGCATAATGGTAGAAATATGGAATGTATAATTATTTATAGTCAATTAATTATGGTATGATACTAAATTACCTAATAAATGAACTTTTACATTTAGTATTGATAGTGTTTATTGATCCTCGATAAATACTCAATAGTAGTCATGCTTCACTACTGATGTTGTAGAATCTTTTTGATGGCAACAAACCCTGACATATATGATGAATTATCATCTCTAAAATACCATCAAAATATAAATATTTCAGAGTCTCCTAATCATACAATAGGGTCAATAAGACCCACCATCATACAATTGCTTTGTGATGAAGGCTTTCTTCCAGGAAAATCATCTAGTATACAAGAGTCCTACAAAGATGAATGACTCGACTACCACCTCAAGACTACCATCCCCCACATGGAGGTGGGGCTCAACAATGAAACAAAGGATATGATAATACAAAAAATCATAAAGAACTTTCAAGATAAACATCATATCTAATAGTATTAATAGTACCATATACTACCCCATAGGTGGGGGTATGACTGGTGCACCACACGGATGTAATACCCGGTGAAAAGGTCATTGTATCAATGCCTCATCATTAATGGGACAATACTCATGATCATGATACTGAGTCCTATCTTGAAAATATCATTGAGGAATCTGTAAATAGTAATGATGTAACATGATCAATGAGTATATCTAGGGAAATTTCTCAAGAAAGGCATATAAATTACATCATTTCCCTATATGATGCAAGTACTTATTTTTTTCTAAAAACAACTCTATAAAAGTACTTTGTTAACAAGAATACTTTAAGAATCCAGATGCATATATATGTTGGCTTTGTCACTAACACATGAGTATCTGGTCTAAGATCCAATGTCAAAACACATAACACTATTTTTATAAAACCCACACCAATCTTGTAGACTATAGTCCGAATTTTGAATGGAATCATATGAAACAACTCATCCAAGATAAACCCCAATAGGGTCATCCCTATGAATACCCGATGCATTATGCTAATATGATTGGGTCTAGATACCAGTACAAAGTTGGCATATCACTTACATGGAAGGTGTTAAGATAATGTACCAGTACACACAGATATTTCTCCACTCATTTCAATGATTACATTTAACAAAAACATCAAACATTCATTTATACACCTAAAATGGCACCTTTTGATTTAGAAAATGAACTACCATTATGGAAGGTGAATACACAACCTGACCATAAAAAATAATAAGTCCAAACTTTGAAGTAAGAATTTACTATTTTCAATGCATCGACTGGATGTCTCCTCGATCTGTCCATATCTCTATGCTCTGCCTAGTCCATGTCCATCTAGAACTCCCTCAAAATGTTAATCATGTACAAAAGACACACTATGTGATGGAAAATCCCATGTAGGGTGAGTATAACAATACCCAGTATGACATGCTTAAATCACTAATCATAATGCATCAAGAGTAATATTCACCACATCAGACATATATTCAATGGAATATATAACATGAACATCCTGATATAATTATTTTAGGCATATGGTCTCAATATATGGTCAAAATTATATTTCAATCAATTAATTCTTGTCCAAAGGTTCCATATGATAGTTATCTCAATGAAAACACCTCACGAATCAGATAATACTGATGGAATTTATTTAATATTCCATAATCATCGTGTCTCGCCACAAGAAGTACTCTATAGATGTATGATTATAATTATACATTGAAGGAGGACACATCCAATTAAATTTAGTATACAAGAAACCAATTCTGGATTATCCCACTATATTGGTTGTCAACATCCATGTAGTGTTGGACATGATTCTTCCAAGAACCCTACATTGGGAAATAATTATGATAAAGGATCTTTGTTTGGTAATCAAAAAGGGGTTGTAGAGAATTTATATGAGAATGAGGTTCCTCAGAAAGGATTACATTCCGATGAAAATGATTTTCATTTTATAATAAACCTTAGAAAATGATAAATAAAAAATATCCTAAAAATATGTATAAGATGATAAGAAAGATGGTATTGATCCTTTTTTGATAAGGTATATGTTGTGTACCTTGAGCTCATTGTGTTTCCCTTTAGAATCAGGTTCTACCCATGTAATACAATATTTATTTATTTCTATTTATGGCTACACAGAATTTCAACACCAACACAAGGTGTGTGAGTAAAAATGATCTTTTTTGTGTGTACACCAAGTACACACTGAGCTATATAAAAGGGTGTACACAACATGTGGCATGGCTCACAAGGAATGTCAAACCACACAAATTCCTATTTCTGTACATCATATAAAAATTGAGTCGGCCTGCTATGGACCAAACATATTGTGGTAGGTTCACACAAAATGTGATACTTAATTCTCTAATTAAGCCCCATAAACAGATCTCATGACTATACAATGTGTTTTTTCGTTATGTACACTATGTATTTTTAATATTATTCTATAAATTTACAACCATTTATGAATCTTCACCCATATAACAAATTTTCATCTCTATAAAATAATCCTCACTAAAGAACATGAATATTGATTTATGAATGTCTGTCTTTGTCATCATTCAGATTCCAAACAAATCCCACCACTCAAAAAATGAAAACTCTTATTCCTTATTGCCTATGAAAACCGTGTTCTTAAAAATATTCTATAGTCCATCCTCAATTGGTTATCCAATAACATCATGAACAAGAGATTCACCATTCATCACATCCATACATGAGTTATTTTTTATTGCATTGAGGAATTATCGCACAATATCAAAATATTGGATACTCATTGAACCATAGGATAATGTAATTTCCCATAATTAAAATGCAATGAATAGAAAAAACAGTTCAAAAAACACAAACATAAGGTATCTACAAATACCAATGATATTTTTTCATCATTGTGTTTCCATTCTAATGATTAAAAAAGAGGTATAATATAATTAACAACAGAATTCCCCAATCTTTGATAAATCTATCTCAAACACATAATATATTTGACATGTTAATTAATTTGATACTTGATTGATATGTGTTTATTGTTGGAAAAATAAAACGGTGTTAATTCATGGAAAACAATAATAAAATATAAATTTGGATCAATCACTGGTGATGATTTAATACACATTTTTTGATGGAATAATCCTAAACATATTTTGTATAATGATAATCAATACTTAATATGTATATTGTTAATCTATGAATGACCCTTTAATAGTCCCTCTAAAATTTCTTGGGTTTTGTGGCTTACAGTGGGTTTTTTATAAACTATATTATTTATAGAAAACCCCAGTTCATAAAATTGTTTGAAATAATTTTGTTTAAATTGATTAATTAACATAATGATTCTCCATAAACTATGCCCACTGGGTCTATCATGAAATTAATGGTTAGATCGCACCTAGGTTAAAAACCTTTCTATGAACTCAAATGTCACCTTATATTTTTGTTCCACCTCCCCTTTTAGATGAAACTCCACCTAATCATGAAAAAAAGGCTGACCTAATATTAAAATATTTTTTATATTTGACAAATCATTTTTTTTGCTCATGGGCACTCAAAATCTCATGTTGTCTAATCAGATAGAATTTAAAATAATCCATATAATATTATCAAGTAAAAAATGGAATGATAAGACTCATCATTGTAAATTTAATGGATTAATTATTTTAATTCCACAAAAATTTTATAATTTTTTGAAATAAAAAAATGAATTACTATAGGGGGAATATAGTGGTATATTCATATACATTTTTGTATTCCTTTTAGAAAATTATTGGAATAGAAATAGTAAGAAATTAATATATATATGGTAAAACATAATGTATCCTTAATTGGGATTTTTATAGAAAATATAAACCTAGTATTCATCAATAATTTAAATTTCGAGAGATGTAATTAATAATATCAGATTACCATAAACACAGAAATGTGATAATTATTGTAATATATGAATTTAAAATTAGTCTTATATTCATATCATGTTATCTATAACTACATTTAAGACATATATAACAAATAGAGGTGTAACATTTTTCCATTTTAAAACTATATAGACTATTGGAAATTTTATAAGTTACAATATGTTATGAAATCCATTATGTTAAAGCTTTATATGTGTTGTTGTTAGTTGTTTGTTGATGACTATTTATCAATGAAACTACATCACTAAAACCACTTGGTATATCTTATATTATTATCCTAAATGAAACTAAGGGAAATCCATAAGTAAAAACATATTAGTTGGTGAATGGTTAATCATTCCATGAGAGGTTTCATAAATTCTCTCTGTAAAATAAAATAACCAAAGTATATACTCAAATAAGGCAAGAATAATTTTAATATTTAGTATCATGAAAGATGTGGTCAATCACCAATAGTATAGGTTGAAATGAAAAAGAAATTTTAGCTAAACATGAAAAAGAAGTATATAATGACAATTGGTTTTAATAAGATCATTGAGATTAATGTTCCAAGATTCTATAAATCCAATTACATGTTCATAGTTAATGAATATTTATGCGATTTATATTTAGATTTTTTTCCAGAATTGAACTCAATTGACCCTATTCTTTGAGTACTATCCATATATTTTAATAAAGTTTCTTTTACTTATAAGTTAATTATTTTGTAAAGATATATTTTCAAAACCCAATTAGAACATATATACATCAAACTCATATATTTTATATTCCATGAGTTTGATATATTGGTGATACATTGGAAAAATCATACTCTCCTCCCACAAAAATAGTCATGTGTGATAATTTGGGGTAATATTAAATTGAAATTTAAATTAAACATCATATCATAGATTTTATTCACACATAAACCAATAGACTAAGTATATTCCCTCTTTAATATATTGTACAGATAAAAATATTTACCCCATCATGTTATCTATAATTGGATATTAACAAAAAAAAGTGTCCTAAGAAGAATCCACCCTTCTCAAAACAATTGCATTTGAGGTTAATTTTGCAGTCTCTATGTCTGTATTCATGTTGAGGTCACTAACATAGTAGGATCTACATTTTATTTTATGGGATAATAACATAACTTATTTTTATTTGTAATCTTATTTTACCATTTTTTAATTTTCAATCAAGATGAATTTGATCCAAAAACATATCCATTTTAGGATTGGGTTTGGTTTACTCCTCTTTGTTTTGTGGTTCACTATATATCTAGTAGAGGTTAGAACTAAACAATACACTTGATACTTTTAAAATATCTTGTGTGAAATCCTATATAACATCTACAGAATAAAGTTATTGGGTATTGAAATTAACCCAAATTCCAGCCCATAAGAAATAAATACAAAAATTATGGTAGAGGCAATTTCAGATGTAAATTACCTACATTCTATCCTGATACCCATGTTCTTAAACATATTCAACATAATTGTTCCACCTTACACCATAAAATCATAACTATTACTCATAAAAACTCAATTGAGTTGTCTCCTTCAACTTCTGGTGATGATATTATCAAAAAACTCTTCATTAATTTCAGCCATTGTGCATCCATTCACACATTTCCATTTCACTCTAACCTTTTTCTTAATTAATCCAAGATATTTTGGTCCCTCAAACATCTTATGAATAATGTTGTTCCATCAATAAAATTTCTCCAAGACAAAGATGTTATGGAATAGTGAGAAGACTATGTTTTAGCCTCATCTTCTTCATTTGAGTTCCAGTGCCAAATAAAAAATATAGGAATTGAATTAGTTTATTGACTAAAAAATGTTTTTATACCCCAATTTTTCTTATGATCTTTTCATGATCTACGTATAATGTAAAAGAATTCAACTATGGCGCAATGGTTTTCTAATGATGAAGTCATGTGAGCTGGAGTGAAATAGTGTTTATTTATCTAAATTGAACTATTCCAGAGATAGTTTGGATAACAAAATATAATATCCTATAGTTTGGAAGTGATATATTATAGATCATGTATCATTAAATCACTTATTAAGTAAGAAATGTGTCAGAGGAATCTAACCACCATCGTGTGCCCCCATGCTAGTGATGTTTTATTCTGGCGACTAATCTGTCCCAAACCTCCTGTGCCAAATAACATGCATGCATTTATGTTGATTGTAAAAATCCCCTATCTCACTTGCTTCTAGCCTTCCCTATAGGTTTCTTTTATAAATTCCCCACACGGGGTTTCATGAAAGATTTCTCCCAGGGGATGAGGGTTGACCCTAATTTTCCCATTTATCTGCGTGTCCCCCATTCCAATATATTTCAATTTCCAAAATCAAATATACTCCTCACACACAAAAATAATTAAAAATACTTATAAATATTATTATAATATTTATATATTATTTTTTTTATTTTGTTATACATTAAAAAAATAATAAATTTTAATATGTAATGGGAAATAATTGTCAATTTAAAAATAAATTAAATGTAATTACGTAAAAAAAATAGATGCATTAAATGAACACATTGAATTCACCCCATGTATTCTATTAATTTTTTTAAAAATATATCATGTCTAAGAGTTCAATAGAATCATCTAGTTTACCACTATTTAAAATCTAATAATCCATAAAACTAAAAAACCATCGTTCTGGAAAAAGAATTTTCAAGGGATATATATGAAAAATCACTCTAACTCCTCACTTTAAACGATTTATTTTATTATTTGAATGAAAATGGATGGGACATATATTTTATATCATCCATTCCACTAAAAAGTTATTATTATACATTCAAATCATGTTGTACCTTTTAATTATTCCATCACTCTTCATATAATGTAAATGAAATTAGGTTTCCCTCCTACCTCAACTAAATGTACAAAAATTTTTAATATAAAAGAACAAATATTCTCAAAATTATACAGACAAATATCACTAAAAACATGGTTTACTTTCTAATAAAGAGATATTAATGTTGAGATGTATTGGTAGTTCTTAATTGATGAAAACAATAATACCACAAACGGAGGGTTGTCTCTATATATAGAGAAAGTTAATGAAAATAATTTCAAATAAAATTATTCACTTAAAAAGGTACAACATCTCCATCCCCCTTCTCAAAGAAAAGTACAAGTGAAATGGAATCATAATTGATGAGTAGCCCATCTAGATTTTTTTATGTTTTTAATGATTTGAATGTTAATCTATGATACATCTCAAATCCACCATCCTACCCCAAATGATAAAATAATTATCCACATTATTGGTATAATGACCAAACATAAATCAATGAAAATTATTTATTATTTTTGAAACCATATTTCATAGAAATGTATCAATACATAATATCAAAAATGGAGATATCGTTTTCCAAAACTGAATAAAAAACCCATGAATTGTCCAAATTTCATTGACATTTTTTACCAAGAGTGACATATCCTATAAACATGATCAAGGATAAATTTTTGAAACACTAGTGTAATAGTATAAAGAGAAAAAAAGATTATAATGTGACATATTCTTAAAAAGGTTATATATAGTATCTAATTTATAAATTTATGATTTATGTACATTGTGTTTCAAGGATATTAGAAAAATCAATAAATTATGTGGTAGTTTTTTTAGAGAATTTTTTAAATTTACAATTCAACATGAAAATTTCCATGTTCTTGTAGCAAACATGCCTTGTTATATCTTATGAAATATAGTAAGAATGATTGGAAACATTTGGTATAAAAACGTCTCAAGAAGTGTATAAAATCATAACTATGATAATTACTCATGGAATATGTGATAAAAATAATTAATCCACATGAACATAAAAAATATTAAGTATTAAATAATGAAGGGAAAATGTTTTGTACATTGCACTAATAAAAAATTCATGAATCATTGAATTCAATTTATGATGATTCACTATAATTATGAAATCATCCAATATTTAATTTCCAATTCCGTCAACTTCATAAATTTCTACATTAAATAATGAGGTTCAGAAATATTATATATATCATTAAAAAAAAGAATTCACAAAACATAGTTTGGGTTTTAATTTTTAAATGGAAACTAGAATATAATATATAAATTTGGGGATGTAAGTTAATAATAAAAATTAATGTTTACTCTACATTTTCTTTAACATATTCTTTTTTCTAATTTATTTTTTTCATAATTTCATGTTCCTAAAATCATCATGGAAGATAAAATTAAATTTAAGTAGTGAAAGTGATATCAAACAATAACTCTTGATATAATCTCATAGAGGGTTAAAAAGTGGAAACCCGATATGGTTCTATGAAGGGTATATCTTTTGATTCTTCTCTATAGTTGATTCCCCTTTAATTTTATGAAATTCACATAACTCTTTCAATAGGTAGTGATTTATTGACCTCCATGAGCACAAACCATTATTTATTTCCCTTCATGAAAATTAATATTCGATAACATTTCTTTCCCCATTATACTTTCCATCCATGACCACTTCAGCGAGAGTAGTCCACCTAGTATCTCCAAAATTTTTCATAAACCTATTGTACATTCCTAATCCTTTTTGAAAATATTCATTACTTTTTATTTTAATTCCCTCACATATTTTTCCATCAAGATAGTATCAAAATCAATTTTCAAGAAATTAGTTCTCAACAAATTTCCTGATTTATTTTTGATTCATTATCCAAAAATGTATAATGAACAATACATATTCTACTATAAATATTCAATACAAATCAACATGATAGTTATCTCTTAGCATCATTCCCATTTCATTAAATTTTCTAATAGATATTATTTGAAAAATATATTCATCAATTTCTATTCAATTATTTTCTATATGAATGTATAGCCTTTCAACCTTGATAATGACATCTTCATGTAGTCCATAAAGAAATAAAATTATATTATCTAATTGATGAATACTAACATTAGATGGATTCATCTATTTAAATCCCATGATTTTTAATGTTTCATATAAATTATATTGACACTATAACCTAGATCACACAATTATTTTACAAAAACAATAGATATACTATCCATAAGAATAGAAATACTACCTGGGAAACTTTTATTCCTTGGTTGGATTCTTGATATTTTATCAATACATTCCCTAATCAATGGTATTGTGCTCATTCATCTATATTCCTTTTGCTTGAAGCTTATTCTTTTATAAAGAGCATATAGGTTTCCAGGTTCACAATCATGTTTTCATATGGTTCATTAATATTAAATTTCCTAAACATTTATTAAAACATTTCACTTTCATCATCACACAATACTTATAATTATATATATGTAATAGTTTTGTGTGGTTGTTATGGTGGTTTTTATTCTTTTAAAATTACATTGTCAACTTATTTTTATTTATCCATTTTCCAAGAACTACTCTTCTTTCCTTAAATCCCATTCTTCCATCTATCGTCCAAATTTCTCATCAATTTTATCGGTGGTATTTTCACATTTTATGGTGATGGGATTTAATTTTAAATAAATTGGAAATCCATTATACCCTGAATAAAACCCTTGTAATATTCTTAAATATTTCACAATATGAAACACATGAAATTCCATACATTCCATGGCGACTAATTGGTTTTATGAGTCATTATAAAGTTCCTAGATAGTATAACCAAGATCTATAGTGTAGTATATCAACTGTTTCATTATATATGGTATTGTTTGTATAAAAGTGACCAGAGTATCCTCAAATTAGTGGACATGACTAGTCAGAAATGGTCTTTGAAGAAAGGATGAAAACCATATTATTTTATTTAAAATAGTTAACCTTAGTAAATCCTTTACCATTGATTATATTGTTGTTATTATTGTGGCCTACAACAATATGCATAATTATAATTATTATATTCATTACATATTATTTATTCAATATAAATACCTTGGGGGTGTTGAATGGCTGTCATAACCTCAAATTTCCTTGCAATATTGTTAATTTTAGTAGATACCTAGATATTATCCACCATATTCATCCCTTGTGTTTTCCTAAAGTTGGTATGTCTTAAAAAATTTGGGATGGGATTTTTTTCAATAACTCATATATTTTCTGAGTTAATTCTCAACTAGGGTTTATCTTGTGGATGTAACTATTGTCAAATAGTTACCCTCATATAACACGTGGTGAAATACATGGATTAGGATCCAACATTATTTGTTATTATGAATAAATATTCTAATAAAACTTTTACATCATCACATTTAACAATAAAGATACACATCATTCCAAATTTTAATTATTTTGAATACAAAATAATTGGTCACTAGAAATTGATGGAGGTAATATATCATTAAATAATACATTCTATATCCTCACATGTTTGTATTGAGTGTGAGTATGTATTTGGATCCACTATTTAGACTTGGTATTGAGTGAGAAGTGAAAAATAAATTAAAAAAACAAATTGGGCTGAAACTTATTAAATATTGTATAAAGGAAAACAAATCATTTTTCATGATAGAGGAGTCCTGTTACAAAACCCATAGGTTCAATAG
This sequence comes from Viscum album, assembly GCA_963277665.1. Taxonomy (NCBI): domain Eukaryota; kingdom Viridiplantae; phylum Streptophyta; class Magnoliopsida; order Santalales; family Viscaceae; genus Viscum; species Viscum album. Next base: position 169,351,526 of record OY728134.1, read on the forward strand.
GCATTAAATATAATTACATGAAACTAATGGCCCATAATTTTGGACCAAATGGACATTCATTGAATAGTACAACTACAATACATATGTTTCTATAGTTCCAGATATAGTACAATCACAGCTACAATGAATTCAATAATTCCCTCCACTGCATCCATGTAGCCTATGTTATGGTCTACCACGACTATAGTACCTTCTATTGTACTACTACAGTACACAGACCCAATAGGTTTTGAATAAGGCTCCGGCCTTAAACCTTAGTTAATCTTGAGTTATTACAAGTTTCCACAATGGGGATCTTTTCGGGTTTAGAGTTTTAGTGAATTAGATCATAAAACATGAATTACAATCCACATATAAACAAAGTGGTTAAATAAAGATAGTATTCTTCATTCCCATCAATTGAAACATATTTAAGATAAAACATGGATTCCCTCTTGATACTTCCTTGACACTACCATCATATCATGTACCTTTCCCTTGACCTATGAAAAAAATTTCATAAAAAACTTGGGATGAGCATAAAAAGCTCAGTAAGGGATATAAAAATATGGATAGGAAACATGGGTACACATATACATAAGAATGAGATCATAATTTACCCATAAAACATAATAACTTTAACATACCTCATCAAATCATGAATAAATCATAGAAATCATAAGACATAAAGGTAACTTGAGGGATTCATAACATTCTTACGTAGGGAGTAACCCTCTTGGTTACGTTTGGAATACCAATCACAGTATATTCCCTAAATATTTTCGGAGAAACCTTAACGTTTAACTCCTTCGCATTACCCAATGCATTGGAGAGCTATATCAGGCTCACCCACCCTTAGTCTATCACGGAACCACCCGTCTTCATAATAATGCCCAAGAACATCAACATAATCGTATCACATAAAACATGCATAAAGGAAACATAACATCTCCACCATTCAATCACAAGATATAAATACCACACATTGATATAAAAATATTATGAAAACCATTTTCAATACCAAAATAAATGAAAAGTAAAACATGATATTTATTTTTCTTTTAAAAAATAAGTAATGGCTTGTAGAGGAAGCTGAAACTCAAATAGTGGTTACGGCGGCGGAGAAGTCTTTGTCGCCGCATACGTAAGAAAAAAACATTCCCTTTTGTAGTTTTGTAAAATGCTTCATATAAAAAATATTCCTTTTGAATAAATGTAGAAGTCAAAGGGGTTTATACACCATATAAAAGAAAGATGTGTATAAAATAAAATATGCCTCAATGAAAGGAGATTGAGACGAAGTCCCGTACCTCGTATCCGACTTGACCCGATCGTTCTTTAATCTCCTGAATAATAAACATGAGTTGATATATACTTTCTTAAGAACCTTTTTCATGTTCATTATTCCTTTAATACCTTGTTATGAACATCATGTAATCATTTAAGTTAATAATGTTCATTTTGTCGGTATTTGGTTCTTATGTCAAAAATAGACTTCTTACACTTACATGTTGTTAATTTGGTCAAAGGTTCGTTATATCCAGAATGATATTAATGATTTGGATAACATATATATCATATATATTCATCATATACATGTATTTATAATGTTACATCACATTCAGAGGTAAGAAATGAAATGCACCGTTCATGGAGACGGTAAGCTGTACGAACGCATGAACGCTACTTCCATTTCTATTTCTTACTTTCTGGAATAGAATAATAATGATATAAGAGTATATTGTAATTATATTATAATAACATATATAATATCATTAACTTTATCCCTTACACATCCCACATATGGTATTAACGAATCAAGTCACTTCCAGGGGGCGGTAGTCCGCACTTCCTAAAATGAAGATATCGTGTTTAACCATAATGGAAACAATAATGGTATGCCATAAATGAAAAATACAGAAGCTTAAGGAAAGAATAAAAATATTATATATCATATATAAAAATAGTGACATCATAATGGCCACCTTTGAAGGTGTTAAATGAGTATTGAACAATCATCGTTTCGGGAGGCAGAATTTCGCCATCCACGGAAACCGTATTTTCTTAAACCATTTGATGTAGTTGTGTGAGAGTTTAGCTCGAATAAATCTTATGACAACATCCTAGTATATTGAAGATACTGGTGTTGTTACAAAAGAAGTAAATAAAAAGAGTTTATGGGGTTGGAGAAGAAAAATAAAACAAATGAACATGAGAGAATGAATTACCTTTAAAAGTCTAACCCTTTTGATTTGAGCCTAAAGGATTCATTTGAAAAGATTCTGCCCAAAGGGAATCCTCTAGGATGAGGATAGGGATGTGGAGAGAGTAAATGGGTAGGGTTTGGAAGAGACAAACCCTTGAGGAGTGTGTGAAATGAGGTAGAGGTGGGGGCCGTTTATAAGAGGAGGGGAGGGGAACTTTTGGAAACCATGAAACTATTATTTTATTTGAAAATGTGTTTCGGTTTTAAAAGGTCCCAAATTTATAAAATTCGTGGATAAGGTGAGAAGGGTTCTAAATCCACCCATCCAATAAGTTTTGGACATGTGTAGTTCATAGAGTTTACATTATCTTTCTATTTTATTTAAATCGTCAAATAATGATGTCATCGCTGCATCATTATTATGACATAAATAATTTTATTAATTTAATGTCTAAAAATTATAAAAAAAATACTATGATGTAGGAAATTATTTTGGATATCCAATTAATATTTATATATAAAACTATGATGTGTATAACCCCTTCTAAAAATTGTTTTAGTAAAACAATTTATGTTAGTGTCATTTTCACCTTTATTTAAAAAAAAGGCATTTAAAGTAATTATCTCACCCATGTGGCTCCATGGGGTCCCCTAAATCGACCCATGGGTTGTCTTGGTCGGACATGACTCACCCAATAGGTGTAGGACAAGTGTCATGGTGTTTTCACATTTTTATAATATCATTTTTACCTTAAATTACACTAATTACCCCTAATCGCGATTAATGAAAAAAGTTATTATTCACCAAAAAATTATTTTCATCCCATTGAACCAAATTTTACATACTAATGACAACCATGTAAGTTAGACTTTCAAAATTCAATACACATTAGTGGTAAACTTTCATTTAACTGAAAAATCAGTTTGCTTGATTACCACTTAGTGGTTTCACTATTCATCAAAAATTGGAGTTTTTCAGAAAATTACCAAAAATTCACCTAAGCTATATTTGTTATTCCGAATTCAAAAATGAAGTCTATTATACAAAATTAAAAACATATAAGTCACATTAATTAATTTAATAATTAATTCCCGCTGTCATGACAAATAGCGTGTTTTTATGAAACAATAAGTATCAAAAGATTGACACTAGTTTAAGTTCAATTTCAAAGTGAAATTGATTCCAATGACCACCATTGGATAAAAAGGTAAAAATATATTCTAATTTCACTTCAAAACCAATTCAAAATATAATCTAATCATATAAATAAATTAGATTAATAATAGGTTTTGAATTAAAATACAACATTTTTCACTATTCATTAAAAAATGAAATTTTCGGAAAAATACCAAAAATTCACACAAAGTAAATTTTGATGTCCCAATAATATATAATAATTTTATTTTGACAAACATAGCTTATAAAATTGTCAAAAGATAGATTTAAAAAGGGTTTTCCATCAAAAGGCAGTAAAACAATCTTTTAAGAATATTAGTGTATTCCATGCATAAGATTGGTTTTATTTTCATTTTAAGCCTCTAAAAAACATTCTAATTCATTAATAGACAAAGATAAAATATCTATTATTCATTACTTACTTGGGATGTTACATGCTTCCCCCATTTAAAAAATTGCGTCCCCGCAATTTATTTACTTGTCGATTAAATGGGGGTACTTATCCCTCATTGCATTTTTAGATTCCCATGATGCCTCTTCCATCATGTGGTTTTTTCACAAAACCTTTACCTAATTAATCACCTTATTCTATAACACATGCTCCCTATGGTCATGAATCTCGACCGGTTGTTCCTCATAAGATAGGTTCTCTTCCAGCTGAACTACCTCTTGACTCAAAACATGAGATGGATCTGGCATGTACTTTCTCAACATCGAAACGTGAAAAACATTGTGTACCTGAGATAAACTCGGAGGTAAAGCCACCCGGTATGCAACTGATCCAACTCTCTCCAAAATTTCATATGGTCCAATAATCCTTGGACTCAGCTTTCCTTTCTTACCAAATCACATCACACTTTTCCATGGTGATACTTTGAGAAAAACATGATCACCAAACTGGAAAGATATATCCTTCCTCCGGTTATCTGCATAACTCTTCTGCCTGCTCTGAGCTATTCTCATGTGCTTCTGAATCAGCTGAACTTTTTCTGCCATCTCTTCTACCAATTCTGGTCCCATCAACTTCCTTTCACCGACTTCATCCCAGAAAGCTGGAGTTCGCCACCGCTTCCCATATAATGCCTGAAATGATGCCATCTGTATACTGGAATGAAATCTGTTATTATATGAAAATTCAACCAAATAAAGATGTTGGTCCCAAATTCTTTGATAATCCGTCGAACAAGCTCGTAGCATATCCTCCAATGCCTAAATTTTTTGTTCTGACTGCCCATCTGATTGAGGATGAAAAGCTGTACTAAAATTTAATTCAGTACCCAACGAATTCTGAATGCCTTTCCAAAAGTTGAAAGTAAACCTGGGATCACGATATGATACAATTGAGAGAAGAACTCCATGTAACCTGAATATCTCTTTATGATACAAATGGGAAAGTTGATCAAGAGAGAAAGTATCTCGTATAGCAAGGAAATGAACAGACTTGGTCAAGCGATCAACAATAACCCAAATTGCATTATTACCTCGAGATGTCTTCGGTAATCCCACAACAAAGTCCATGGATATATTCTTCCATTTATACTCTGCCACTGGTAAAGGCTGAAGCATCCCTTTCTGTAACTGCCGCTCTGCTTTAACTTGTTGACATGTCAAACACTTCACAGTAAAAACATCAATATCTCTTTTCATTCCATCCCACCAGTAATACTCCCGTAGATCTCAATACATCTTAGTAATACCCGGTTGAACTAAAAACGGAGAACTATGAGCTTCACATAACAAATCTCTCTTCAACTGTGAATCACAAGGCACAGACAATCTATTCCCAAATCTCAATACACAATCATTATCAATTTTGAATTCAAGCAACTTACCTTTCTGAACCAGCTCTACCTTTTTCTGCAACTCATTGTCTTGCTTCTGTGGTTGCTTGATTCTGCCTGATAGAGAAGATCTCACTGATACCTGAAACAAAACAGAAGGACTTCCTACACCAACAACTTCTATGCCAAAGTTCAACAAATCTTTAACAAAAGGATCACGTTCCAAATGCAACATTGCTAATGAAGCATTACTTTTTCGACTCAAAGCATTAGCCACTTTATTTTCTTTTCCCGGATGGTAATGAATTGTACAATCATAATCCTTGATTAAATCTAGCCATCTCCTTTTTTCTTGTAGTCTAACTGCTTCCCATCACTCAAGCTTCTTGTCGGACACTCGTTTTCATAGTGGCCCATATCATTGCACTTATAACATTTCACTAACTATAAATCAAATTTGGTCTTACCTTCACCTTGATCCTTTTCAGTGCAATCATGAGCCTTATGTCCCATCTTACCACATCGGTAGCACTTTCCAGAATTCAGAAGACATTCCCCAGCATGCCTTTTGCCACATTTATCACAAACTGGAAACTTAGTTTTCTTACCATCAGACTTTTTTGAAGAATTCTTACCTTTCTCCTACCACCTCGGTCTCTTCTTCTGTTGGTTGTTATAGAACACTTGGCCATCGGCAAACTCCATTTCCACTTTCTCAGCATATCAAACAAGCTTTTCATAACTTTTAAACTCAAGATAAGCTAATGCCCTTTGATATTTTGGATTTAATCCTGAGTAAAAACGATTGATTTTACTATCAAGGTCTCGGATAAAATTTGGAGCATACCTTTCCAATCGAGTGAACCTTTCTTCATAGGTAGCCACTGAGTCTTCCTCTTGCCTCAATTCCATGAATTGCTTTTCCATCCTAAGTCGAACAGCCTTAGGAAAATACTTCTCAAGAAACATACCTTTGAATTCATCCCAGTCGAGAGCATAAATCTCATCAGCGTCCCTGATATTTTTAACCATCGACCACCACTGATCTGCTTCACCCTCCAAACGATAAATAGAAAGACTAACCTTTTGATTGTCTGAACACCCCATGACATCAAAAATCTCTTCTAGTGCTTTAATCCACCCTTCAGCTAACACAAGGTCAGATGATCCTCTAAATGATGGGGGATGTTGCCTCATGAAATGTTCCACCACTGACATTTTCCTCTATGGTTGATCTGGCTGATCTCGTGCATGGATACCACCACCATTTATAGCCTGATTCTACTGTGCCATCACTGCAACAAACTGTTCATTTCCAATTCCGACCATCTCGGGATGCTGATTCGGAAGGTTATTTCCTTCTGTATGCCTTCCTAGCACTGCTTCCCTGTTTCCTCTGCGGAAAACCATTCTGAAAAAACATGTCTTAGATGAAGCAACATGGTAATCTTAAAATGATATATCATTTCTATTTGAAAATAAAAAAAATATTTTTGGATAATCATTTAATAGAATTCTAACTCCTAAAGTTTTCTAAACCGACCTATGATACCAACTATAAGGCCCCGGCCTTAATCCTTACTTAATCTTGAGTTATTACAAGATTACGCTATGAGGATCCTTTCGTGTTTATAGTTTTAAAGAATTAGATCATAAAACTTGCATTACAATCCACATATAAACAAAGTGGTCACATAAAGATAGTATTCTACATTCCCATCAATGGAAACATATTTAAGACAATGCATGGATTCTTTATTGACACTTCCTTGACACTACCATCATATCATGTACCTTTACCTTGACCTGTGAAAAACATTTCAAAAAAACTTGGGATGAGCATAAAAAGCCCAGTAAGGGATATAAAAATATGGATAGGAAACATGGGTACATATATACATAAGAATGTGATCATACTTTACCCATAAAACATAATCACTTTAACATACCTCATAAAATCATGTATAAATCATAGAAATCATAAGACATAAAGGTAACTTGAGGCATTCATAACATTCTTACGTATTGAGTAACCCTCTTGGTTACGTTTGGAATACCCGTCACAGTATATTCCCTAAATCTCTTCGGAGAAACCTTAACGTTTCACTCCTTCGCGTTACCAAATTCATTGGAGAGCTATATCGGGCTCAACCGCCCTTAGTCTATCATGGAACCACCAATCTTCATAATAATGCCCAAGAACCTCAACATAATCGTATCACATAAAACAAGCATAAAGGAAACATAACATTTCCACCATTCAATCACAAGATATCAATACCACACATTGATATAAAAATATTATGAAAACCATTTTCAATACCAAAATAAAATAAAAGTAAAACATGGTATTTATTTTTCTTTTAAAAAATAAGTAATGGCATGTAGAGGAAGCCGAAACTCAAATAATGGTTACGGCAGTAGAGAAGTCGTTGTCGCCGCATACATACGACAAAAACATTCCCTTTTGTCGTTTTGTAAAACGTTTCGTATAAAAAAGATTCCTTTTGAATAAATGTGTAACACCCCAGGTAAATAAATAATATGAAATTTTTCATATTTATCCCTATTTGTGAATAAAATATTAATATGGCTATAAAGGGGACGCTATGCTCGACGGTGTACCCAACACACAACAAAGAGTTTCATTGAAATCTTACGTTGCACTCTAATAATAAAATAATATTATTTTAAATGGTAGTTAACATGTAGCCATTGTAATGGCGGGAATGGATAGAAATAACTAAAATATGATTATATATGTTTTTAAATGTTTTTACATTTATCCAATAAAGTATAGAGGCTTAAAATACAGAAAGAATTCAATTTTAGGCGTATATGCCCTAGTTTTCACTAAAGGTTCACTTATCACCTTTTGATGGCGAACCGTCATTAAATATAGTTTCGATCACTCATATACATTATTTTGGACCAAATACAACTCTTATTAAGAATCGGCACATCAAATTTTAATTTTTTTAATTTTTTGGTATTTTTCCGATAAAGTTCATTTTTTAATGAATAGTGTAAAATGTTGTGTTTTAATTCAAAACCTCTTTTTAATCTAATTTATTTATATGATTAGATAATATTTTTAATTGGTTTTAAAGTGAAATTAGAAAATATTTTTACCATTAAATCCAATTGTGGTCGTTGGAATTAATTTCACTTTGAAATCAAACTTAAACTAGTGCCAATCTTTTGATACTTATTGTTTTATAAAAACACGCTATTTGCGCTGACAGCAGGAATTATTTATTAAATTAATTAATGTTACTAATATGTTTTGAATTTTGTAAAACGAACTTCATTTTTGAATTTGTAATATCAAATATAACTTAGGGTGAATTTTTGGGATTTTTCTGAAAAACTTCAATTTTTGATGAATAGTGAAACCACTAAGTGGTACTTATAAAAACTGATTTTCCGTTTAAATGAAATTGTTCCATCATTGTGTTTTGATTTTCAAAAATCCGACATAAATGGTTGTCATTAAGAAGTAAAATGTGGTTCAATGGGATAAAAATAATTATTTGGTGAATAGTAACTTATTAAAATTTTAATCGCGATTAGTGGTAATTAGTGTAGTTTAAGGTAAAAATGATATTATAAGAATGTGAAAACACCATGACACTTGTCCTACACTTATTGGGTGAGTCATGGACGACCAAGACAGGCCATGGGACAACTTGGGGACCCCATGTATCCACTTTAGTTGGAAAATGACATTAATATATTTTTATTTAATGTTAAAATTAAATTGAGACAAACATGAGTTGTTTTTCTAAAACAGTTTTTAAGTAGGGTTACACAAGTTCAAATTTTAATTACAAATAGTCATTGGAAAGCTAAAACGATTTCCTACATCATAGTATTTTTTACATAATTTTTAGACATTATATAAATTAAATTATTTATGACATAAAAATGATGCAGCGATGACATCATTATTTGACGATTAAAATAAAATGGAAAGATAATGTAATATCGATGAACTAAACATGTCCAAAACTTATTGGATGGGTGGATTTAGAACCCTTATAACCTTATCCACGAATTATATCAATGTGGGACCTTTTAAAACCGAAACACCTTTTCAAATAAAGTAATATTTCTTACTTTCCAAAAGTTCCCCTCCTCTCCTCTTATAAAAGGCCCCCACCTCTACCTCATTACACACACTCCTCAACCCTTTGGCTCGGCCAACCCTTGCCCATTTACTCTCTACACATCCCTATCCTCATCTTAGAGGATTCCCATTGGGAAGAAACCTTTCACAGGAAGCCTTTAGGCTCAAATCAAAAGGAGTTACACTTTTAAAGGTAATTAATTCTCTCATGTTCATTTGTTTTATTTTGCTTCTCCAACCCCCTAAACTCTTTTTATTTACTTCTTTTGTAACAAAACCATTATCTTGAATATACTAGTATGTTGTTATAATATTTATTCGAGCTACACTCTCACACAACTAAGTCAAATGGTTAAAGAACATACGGTTTCCGTGGATGGAGAAATTCTGCCTCCCGAAACGATCATTGTTCAATACTCATTTAACACCTTCAAAGGTGGCCATTATGATGTCACTATTTTTATATATGATATATAATATGTTTATTTTTTTCTTAAGCTTCTGTTTTTTTTTCATTTTGGGCATACCTTTATGGTTTCCATTATGGGTAAACGCGATATCTTCATTTAAGGAAGTGCGGACTACCGCCCCCTCAAATTGATTTGATTTGTTAAATACCATATGTGGGACGTATAAAGGATGGAACTATGATATTATATGTGATATTATTCTGGAATTATAATATTCCTTTATATCATTATTATTCCATTCTATAAAATACGAAATAGAAATGAAAGTAGCGTTCATGCGTACGTACGGCTTACCGTCTCCATGAACGGTGCATTTCATTTCTTACCTCTAAATGATTATGTAATGTTATAAATGCATGCATGTACTGGATATATATGAAATATATGATATCTACATCATGAATAAAATTCTGTATATAATAAACATTTGGCCACACGAACAACATGTAATTGTAAGAAGTCCACTTTCGACTTAAGAACCAAATATCGGCAAAACAAATATTATTAACTTAAATGATTACATAATGTTTATGACATGGTAATAAGTGATATAAAAGGAATAATGAACTTGAAAAAGGTTTTTAAGTAAGTATAAATTAACTCAAGTTTATTATTCAGGAGATTAAAGAATGATCGAGTCAAGTCGGACCTGAGGTAAGGGATCATACTCCTCTCTTTTTTTAAGTACACACTTTTATGTCATTCCTTCTAAAGCTCATCATTCATGTTATTGGGATGTTATTTTATAGTGCACATACTGTAATTTTTATGTTCATGTGATGAGATACCATATTCTCTCTCATCAATCCATTTTGGATGTTTTGAGTGGCGCCGTTAGGCTGCCGAGTTTTTGTAAGGGATTTTTCATCTCACTTTCATTCCCGTGGGATTTATGCTACATTTGCCACAATTTCATTTGAGTGGTGTATTTACTGCCCATTATTCTACTCTTTGTGTAATATACTTTCTTTTATGAGTATTTACATCAATGATATATTGTCCTTCTTTCATGGGGTGTATGTTTTGAAAGATACCCAAGTCGGTAAGGGAACCTTTCACCCTCCTTTTTTTTAAAGACTTCTTTTGTTGGGTCTTTTAATTTACATATTGTTATGTTGGGATATGTTCTCATATATCCTTATTGATGTAAATTTTATGTCCAATTGATGAGATACACTTTTTATCTCTCACCAACTCATTTTGATGTGATGCCGTTAGGCTGTCAAGGGAACTTTTTAACCCAATTTCGATTTCTTTGGGTTCAACATGTAGTCATTGAATATGTCATCCATTGAATATGTGTGAATGACCTTTCATTGTTTTACACTTAATATCCAGTTATATTGGGTGTATTTATATTTGTCACACATATTATTGAGATTGATTTGTCCTTAATTTAAGGATACCTTCATTATAATGGATTTCATCACATTTGACATTTCTATTGAGGGTTCATTGTTGTTATTCACCAATTCACTCTTATATGGTGTATATACTATCCTTTGGAGTATTATATCATGAATACATTTATTCTCATGATATTATAAAGTTCTGACTAAATGTTATTCCTCAATTATTGTATTCAAGTGTCTCTAATTTTGGTAAAACCTATTTAACCAAAATATCGTTTTAAATGTTTTAAATATTTGTTCTTATTAATATCCATGTTTTCAAAATGGTTTTAAGGATTTATTTATATGGATATTAATGGTTTAAAATTTTTAAGTTTCAAGGTGGTATGGGACACTTTGATTCAAAAGTATCATTATTAAATGTTTTAAATGGTTTTGAAAATGGTTTTTAATGGATTCATTATTTCAATATTCTAAAATGTTATATTGTTATTGAAATGTGGAAATGTTATGTTTACTTTATTCATGTTTTATGTGATACGATTATGTTATGGTTCTTGGGCATTGTTATGAAGAACGGGTGGTTCCGCTATAAACCAAGGGCGGGTGAGCCCGATATAGCTCTCCAATGCATTGGGTAACGCGAAGGAGTGAAACGTTAAGGTTTCTCCGAAGAGATTTTAGGGAATATACTGTGATGGGTATTCCAAACGTAACCAAGACGGTTACTCCCTACGTATGAATGTTATGAATGCTTCAAGTTACCTTTATGTCTTATGATTTCTATGATTTATTCATGATTTGATGAGGTAGGTTAAAGTGCCTATGTTTTATGGGTAAATTATGATTTAATTCTTATTTATATATGAACTCATGTTTCCTTTCCATATTTTTATAACCCTTACTGTGCTTTTTATGCTCATCCCAAGTTTTTTGAAATGTTTTTCACAGGTCAAGGGAAAGTTACATGATGTGATGATAGTGTCAAGGATGTGTCAAGAAATAATCCATGTTTTATTTTAAATATGTTTCCGTTGATGGGAAGAATGAATACCGTCTTTTATGTAACCACTTTGTTAAATGTGGAATGTAATGCAAGTTTCATGATCTAATTCTCTAAAACTCTAAACCTGAAATGATCCTCATTGTGTAATCTTGTAATAACTCAATATTAAGTAAGGTTTAAGGCTGGGGCCTTATAGTTGGTATCAGAGGTCGGTTTAGATAACTTTAGAGGTTAGGGTATTCTTTAAGCATAAGTGACATTACCATAATGGTTAAGATTTCAGAAAGAGTCCTAGTTTTAGATAAAGTGAATGAGTAAGTATATATTAGTGTTTATCTTACACATTAGTACATGATGGTTTTGTTGATATACTCACACTAACCTTTTTGGTTTTAGTAAATGGCTGGATATAGCAGGAACCACAGTGACAATGGGTTTGAAGGAAACTGTGGGGGTTCTCTAATTAAGATACTATATAAAATGGGGGATTCAATGAGGAATCTCATAGTTGTTCTAAACCAACTATCAGGGAGTCGTGATCAACCACTTCAACCTTGGTGAGTTCTCTAATGCATCATGTATGAAATGGCCAACTCGATGTGGAAATTCAAGTAATAATTATTAAGGTAACCATTAGGGTTTATATGATCGTTACTTTTTAGGTAATTATGGGTTACTCTATGATATGATGGAAAATGAAGGGCATGAGATAAACTTGAGGTTAAAATATGTTATGATTATTTTTGAATATTTTATCTCGTTTTGGGGAATGTTTTAAGAATTATATAGTTTTGGAAAAAGGACAACACGCAGACCGTGTGACATCCCGTCGCGTCGGACAAAGCTGCGGGAATCGAACCCACAACCAAAGTGCGACTGGTATTTATCGCCTACCATTGGACTACGTGAAGTCCCTGGTTAGTTTGACTGATTCTTTTTAGTTATATGATTTTATGAATTAAGAGTAAATTTATTTTGGGTTGTTTATGAAAATGATTAACCTATCATGGAGGATATGTGATTAGGTTAATTACTTTTCAATACGAGACTTTAGGAGAAACTGATATTGTTTGGAGATAAATGTTATGATTTATCATGGAATACAATGCGACTAAATCCTTCAAATATTTGGGTTTCAATATTATATTGGTTTGCTTTGAAGAATTTTATGGACAAATTGTTTATCGGAAGGTCCTCGTTGAACTTTGGGTTTTGTTGGACAAATTTTATAGATTAAGCATGGATTTTCTTTTTAATGGGTTATCCTTTTCTGGATTATCTGACCTTGTACTAACCTTTTTGGTTTTGGTTTTGGTTAAAGCCTAAGGACATGGGATGTATATAGTTCTCTTTTTTGGATTAGGTGATTCTCTATAAGTTGATTATAGTACTCTTAATGTGAACGAGTCTCCCTAAATACTCGTCTTTTGGAAAAAATATGAGTTTGATTAAGGAATCTAGTAAAAGTTGAAGGTCAACATGATAAGTGATTATGTTTCCTTATGAATAAATTCCTCAATAAAAGGTAACTTAAATCAAAAATGTTTTCTATTAACTTTTCCTACTGGGGAACCCAACACCGTTTAACCCATCACAAGTTTGTGATTTTCTTATTGTTAACTTTCCCATAAACATGTTTTCTATCTCTCTCCATCAGAACATGACCCTATGTTTTCTCCTCCATGTCCATGTTTTCCTACATGGAGTCCTAGTATGGGTAACTCAGGTGACCTCTGTACTTATCTTCTTTATTTTAATGTGATTGTTTTACCGACTCTTCTTCCGATGCGGGACTTTCAAGGATGTTTCAAGCCCAATTTTAAAAATTGTGAGGACGCAATTCCCCAAAGGGGGGAAGGATGTAACACCCCAGGTAAATAAATAATATGAAAATTTTCATATTTATCTCTATTTGTGAATAAAATATTAATATGTCTATAAAGGGGACGCTATGCTCGATGGTGTACCCAACACACAACAAAGAGTTTCATTGAAATCTTACGTTGCACTCTAATAATAAAATAATATTATTTTAAATGGTAGTTAACATGTAGCCATTGTAATGGAAGGAATGGATAGGAATAACTAAAATATGATTATATATGTTTTTAAAAGTTTTTACATTTATCCAATAAAGGATAGAGGCTTAAAATACGGAAAGAATTCAATTTTTGGCGTATATGCCCTTGTTTTCAGTAAATGTTCACTTATCACCTTTTGTTGGAGAACCATCATTAAATATAGTTTTGATCACTCTTATACATTATTTTGGACTAGATAAAACTCTTATTAAGAATCGGGACATCAAATTTTAATTTGTGTAATTTTTTGGTATTTTTCCGATAAAGTTCATTTTTTAATGAATAGTGTAAAATGTTGTGTTTTAATTCAAAACCTCTTTTTAATCTAATTTATTTATATGATTAGATAATATTTTGAATTTGTTTTAAAGTGAAATTAGAAAATATTTTTACCATTAAATCCAATAGTGGTCGTTGGAATTAATTTCACTTGGAAATCAGACTTAAACTAGTGTCAATCTTTTGATACTTATTGTTTTATAAAAACACGCTATTTGCGCTGACAGCGGGAATTAATTATTAAATTAATTAATGTGACTAATATGTTTTCAATTTAGTAAAATGGACTTCATTTTTGAATTCTAAATATCAAATATAGCTTAGGGTGAATTTTTGGGATTTTTCTGAAAAACTTCAATTTTTGATGAATAGTGAAACCACTAAGTGGTACTTATAAAAACTGATTTTCCGTTTAAATGAAATTTTGCCATCATTGTGTTTTCAATTTCAAAAATCTGACATACATGGTTTTCATTAAGATGTAAAATTTGGTTCAATGGGATAAAATTAATTTTTTGGTGAATAGTAACTTATTAAGATTTTAATCGCGATTAGTGGTAATTAGTGTAGTTTAAGGTAAAAATGATATTATAAGAATGTGAAAACACCATGAAACTTGTCCTACATATATTGGGTGAGTCATGGCCGACCAAGACAATCCATGAGACAACTTGGGGACCCCATGGATCCACTTTAGTTGGAAAATGACATTAATATATTTTTATTTAATGTTAAAATTAAATTGACACAAACATGAGTTGTTTTACTAAAACAGTTTTTATGTAGGGTTACACAAGTCCCAATTTTGATTATAATTATTCATTGGAAAGATAAAACGATTTCCTACATCATAGTATTTTTTCATAATTTTTAGACATTAAATAAATTAAATTATTTATGACATAATAATGATGCAGCGATGACATCATTATTTGACGATTTAAATAAAATGGAAAGATAATGTAATATCTATGAACTACACATGTCCAAAACTTATTGTATGGGTGGATTTAGAACCCTTATCACCTTATCCACGATTTATATTAATGTGGGACCTTTTAAAACCGAAACACCTTTTCAAATAAAGTAATACTTCTTACTTTCCAAAAGTGCCCCTCCTCTCCTCTTATAAAAGGCCCCCACCTCTAACTCATTACACAAACTCCTCAAGCCTTTGGCTCGGCCAACCCCTGACCATTTACTCTCTCCACATACCTATCCTCATCCTAGAGGATTCCCTTTGGGCAGAAACCTTTCAAAGGAAGCCTTTAGGCTCAAATCAAAAGGAGTTACACTTTTAAAGGTAATTCATTCTCTCATGTTCATTTGTTTTATTTTGCTTCTCCAACCCCCTAAACTCTTTTTATTTACTTATTTTGTAACAACACCAGTATCTTAAATATACTAGGATGTTGTTATATGATTTATTCGAGCTACACTCTCACAAAACTACGTCAAATGGTTAAAGAACATACGGTTTCCGTGGATGACGAAATTCTGCCTCCCGAAATGATGATTGTTCAATACTCATTTAACACCTTCAATGGTGGCCATTATGATGTCACTATTTTTATATATGATATATAATATGGTTATGTTTTTCTTAAGCTTCTGTTTTTTTTCATTTTGGGCATACCTTTATGGTTTCCATTATAAGTAAACGCGATATTTTCATATAAGGAAGTGCGGACTACCGCCCCCTCAAAGTGATTTGATTCGTTAAATACCATATGTGGGATGTATAAAGGATGGAACTATGACATTATATGTGATATTATACTGGAATTATAATATACCTTTATATCATTATTATTCCATTCTATAAAATACGAAATAGAAATGAAAGTAGCGTTCATGCGTACGTACGGCTTACCGTCTCCATGAACGGTGCATTTCATTTCTTACCTCTAAATGATTATGTAATGTTATAAATGCATGCATGTACTGGATATATATGACATATATGATATCTACATCATGAATAAAATTATGGATATAATAAACATTTGGCCACACGAACAACATGTAATTGTAAGAAGTCCACTTTCGACTTAAGAACCAAATATCGGCAAAACAAATATTATTAACATAAATGATTACATAATGTTTATGACATGGTAATAAGTGATATAAAAGGAATAATGATCTTGAAAAAGGTTCTTAAGGAAGTATAAATTAACTCAAGTTTATTATTCAGGAGATTAAAGAACGATCGAGTCAAGTTGGACCTGAGGTAAGGGATCATACTTCTCTCTCTTTTTAAGTACACTCTTTTATGTCATTCCTTCTAAAGCTCATCTTTCATGTTATTGGGATGTTATTTTATATTACACATATTGTAATTTTTATTTTCATGTGATGAGATACCCTATTTTCTCTCATCAATCCATTTTGGAAGTTTTGAGTGGCGCCGTTAGGCTGCCGAGTTTTTGTAAGGGATTTTTCATCTCACTTTCATTCCCGTGAGATTTATGCTACATTTGACACAATTTCCTTTGAGTGGTGTATGTACTGCCCATTATTCTACTCTTTCTGTAATATACTTTCGTTTATGAGTATTTACATCAATGATTTATTGTCCTTCTTTCATGGGGTGTATGTTTTGAAAGATACCCAGGTCGGTAAGGGAACCTTTCACCCTCCTTTTTTTAAAAGACTTCTTTTGTTGGGTCTTTTAATTTATATATATTGTTATGTTGGGATATGTTCTCATATATCCTTATTGATGTAAATTTTATGTCCATGTTATGAGATACACTTTTTATCTCTCACCAACTTATTTTGATGTGATGTCGTTAGGCTGTCAAGGGAACTTTTTAACCCAATTTCGATTTCTTTGGGTTCAACATGTAGTCATTGAATATGTCATCCATTGAATATGTGTGAATGAACTTTCATTGTTTTACACTTAATATCCAGTTATATTGGGTGTATTTATATTTTTCACACATATTATTGAGATTGATTTGTCCTTAATTTAAGGATACCTTCTTTATAAGGGATTTCATCACATTTGACATTTCTATTGAGGGTTCATTGTTGTTATGCACCAATTCACTCTTATATGGTGTATATACAGTCCTTTGGAGTATTATATCATGAATCCATTTATTCTCATGATATTATAAAGTTATGACTAAATTTTATTCCTCAATTATTGTATTCATGTGTCTCTAATTTTGGTAAAACCCCTTTAACCAAAATATCGTTTTAAATGTTTTAATTATTTGTTCTTATTAATATCCATGTTTTCAAAATGGTTTTAAGGATTTATTATATGGATATTAATGGTTTAAAATTTTTAAGCTTCAATGTGGTATGGGACACTTTGATTCAAAAATCTCTTTAATAAATGTTTTAAATGGTTTTGAAAATGGTTTTTAATGGATTCATTATTTCAATATCCTAAAATGTTATATTGTGATTGAAATGTGGAAATGTTATGTTTCCTTTATTCATGTTTTATGTGATATGATTATGTTATGGTTCTTGGGCATTGTTATGAAGAACGGGTGGTTCCTTGATAAACCAAGGGTGGGTGAACCCGATATAGCTCTCCAATGCATTGGGTAACGTGAAGGAGTGAATCGTTAAGGTTTCTCCGAAGAGATTTTAGGGAATATACTATGATGGGTTTTCCAAACGTAACCAATAGGGTTACTCCCTACGTAAGAATGTTATGAATGCCTCAAGTTACCTTTATGTCTTATGATTTCTATGATTTATTCATGATTTGATGAGGTAGGTTAAAGTGCCTATGTTTTATGTGTAAATTATGATTTCATTCTTATGTATATATGAACTCATGTTTCCTTTCCATATTTTTATAACCCTTACTGAGCTTTTTATGCTCATCCCAAGTATTTTGAAATGTTTTTCACAGGTCAAGGGAATGGTACATGATGTGATGATAGTGTCAAGTATGTGTCAAGAAAGAATCCATGTTTTATGTTAAATATGTTTCCGTTGATGGAAAGAATGAATACCATCTTTTATGTAACCACTTTGTTAAATGTGTAATGTAATGCAAGTTTCATGATCTAATTATCTAAAACTCTAAACCTGAAAAGATCCTCAATGTGTAATCATGTAATAACTCAATATTAAGTAAGGTTTAATGTTGGGGCCTTATAAAATGTAAAAGTAAAAGGGGTTTATACACCGTATAAAAGAAAGTTGTGTATAAAATAAAATATGCCTCAATGAAAGGGGATTGAGATGAAGTCACATACCTCATATCCGACATGACCCGACCATTGTTTAATATCCTGAATAATAAACTTTAGTTAATCTCTACTTTATTAATAACCTCTTAAAGTTCATTATTCATTTTATACCATGTTATGAACATCATGTAATCATTTAAGTTAATAATGTTCATTTTGTTGGTATTTGGTTCTTAAGTCAAAAATAGACTTCTTACACTTACATGTTGTTAATTTGGTGAAAGTTTCGTTATATCCAGAATGATATTAATGATTTGGATAACATATATATCATATATTTTCATCATATACATGTATTTATAATGTTAGATCACATTCAGAGGTATGAAATGAAATACACCGTTCATGGAGACGGTAAACCGTACGTACGCATGAACTCTACTTCCATTTCTATTTCATACTTTCTGTAATGGAATCATAATGATATAAGAGTATATTGTAATTCCAGTATAATAACATATATAATATCATTAACTTTATCCCTTACACATCCCACATATGGTA
This sequence comes from Viscum album, assembly GCA_963277665.1. Lineage (NCBI taxonomy): Eukaryota > Viridiplantae > Streptophyta > Magnoliopsida > Santalales > Viscaceae > Viscum > Viscum album. The sequence continues at coordinate 169,370,716 of OY728134.1, forward strand.
TTAACGAATCAAATGACTTCCAGGGGGAGGTAGTCCGCACTTCCTAAAATGAAGATATCATGTTTAACCATAATGGAAAAAATAATAGTATGCCATAAATGAAAAATACAGAAGCTTAAGGAAAGAATAAACATATTATATATCATATATAAAAATAGTGACATCATAATGGCCACCTTTGAAGGTGTTAAATGAGTATAGAACAATCATCATTTCAAGAGGCAGAATTTCACCATCCACGGAAACCGTATGTTCTTTAACAATTTGATGTAGTTGTGTGAGAGTGTAGCTCGAATAAATAGTATAAAAACATCCTAGTATATTGAAGATACTGGTGTTGTTACAAAATAAGTAAAGAAAAAGAGTTTAGGGGGTTGTGGAAGCAAAATAACAGAAATGAACATGAGAGAATGAATTATCTTTAAAAGTGTTACCCTTTTGATTTGAGCCTAAAGGATTCCATTGAAAGGATTCTGCCGAAAGGGAATACTCTAGGATGAGGAGAGGTATGTCGAGAGAGAAAATGGGCAGGGTTTGGCCGAGCCAAAGGCTTGAGGAGTGTGTGAAATGAGGTAGAGGTGGGGGCCTTTTATAAGAGGAGAGGAGGGGCACTTTTGGAAACCATGAAACTATTTTTTAATTTGAAAATGTGTTTTGGTTTTAAAAGGTCCCACATTTATATATTTCGTGGATATGGTGATAATGGTTCGAAATACACCCATACAATAAGTTTTGGACATGTTTAGTTCATAGATTTTACATTATCTTTCTATTTTATTTAAATCGTCAAATAATGATGTCATCACTGCATCATTATTATGTCATAACTAATTTAATTTATTTAATGTCTAAAAATTATAAAACAAATACTATGATGTAGTAAATATTTTTATCTTTCCAATTAATATTTATATACAAAAATATTATTAATATAACCCCTTCTAAAAATTGTTTTTGTAAAACAATTTATGTTAGTGTCATTTTCACCTTTATTTAAAAAAAGGAATTTAAAGTAATTATCTCACCCAAGTGGATCCATGGGGCCCCCTAAATCGACCCATGGGTTGTCTTGGTCGTCCATGAGTCACCCAATAGGTTTAGGACAATTTTCATGGTGTTTTCACATTTTTATAATATCATCTTTACCTTAAATTATACTAATTACCCCTAATCGCGATTAATGAAAAAATTTACTATTCACCAAAAAATTATTTTCATCCCATTGAACCACATTTTACATAATAATGACAACCATGTATGTCGGATTTTCAAATTTCAATACACATTAGTGGTAATCTTTCATTTAACTGAAAAATCAGTTTCCTTGATTACCACTTAGTGGTTTCACTGTTCATCAAAAATTAGAGTTTTTCAGAAAATTATAAAAAATTCACCCTAAGCTATATTTGATATTCCGAATTCAAAAAAGAAGTCTATTTTACAAAATTCAAAACATATAAGTCATATTAATTAATTTAATAATTAATTCCCACTGTCATGACAAATAGCGTGTTTTTATTAAACAATAAGTATCAAAAGATTGACACTAGTTTAAGTCCAATTTCAAAGTGAAATTGATTCCAATGACCACCATTGGATAAAATGGTAAAAATATATTTTAATTTCACTTCAGAACCAATTCAAAATATAATCTAATAATATAAATAAATTATATTAAAAAGAGGTTTTGAATTAAAATACAACAATTTTCACTATTCATTAAAAAATGAACTTTCTCAGAAAAATACCAAAAATTCACAAAAAGTAAATTTTGATGTACCAATAATAAATAATAATTTTATTTTTACAAACATAGCTTATAAAATTTTCAAAAGATAGATTTAAAAAGGGTTTTCCATCAAAAGGCAGTAAAACATTCTTTTAAGAATATTAGTGTATTCCATGCATAAGATTGGATTTATTTTCATTTTAAGTCTCTAAAACAGTATCTAATTCATTAATAGACATAGATAAAATATCTATTATTCATTAATTACTTGGGATGTTACATTTTGAACCCCCATCATAGTACTCACCCTCAATTTTATAAAAACAAATATACCCTCTTGGTAAATTTTTCTTATTTAATGAATGGTTCTCAAAACATTATATAAATATATACACCTTAACTCAAAACTTTTTCATCCATGAGAGGAATAGTTAGTTGATCCATTTGACAAACCATACCCTTTTCTATTATAAATGGTCATACATGGGAAAAGAGAGTATGATTACAATGAAATTGATAATTTACAACCAATAATATATTGCAATCTATAATAAGTACAACCCTCATTTACTAAATTGCATTGTATAGATGATTTAATTACATGTTATAGTCAAGAGAGAATATTAAAATATATGAAAAAAATTACCCACTATATCTGTTAAAGAAATATTCTATGTTAAGGATCAGGTGTCAAGGTCTATTGTCTACGTTAGTGGAAAATTTTGAGACCTCTAGGCTGAATTTTTAGGCAGAAACCTATCACCACTTTTCGATATGAATTTTATTTTCCTTAATTAACCTTCTTGATCCTGTTATCATGTGATCAAAAAATATCTAGAAGTCATGTGAGTGTTTGGTAGAGACCTTGTTATTTATTGGTAAATCTAACTCTTTTAGACATAAGTTACATCCTATGAACGAAATTGTTTTACAATTCATTGAGGCATAACATTTATCAAATAAATATATGGAATATATATTGTTTTTTACTGGCAGTGGATTCCCATCCATGAGAAGTAATGAAATAATATAACGAGTAACAATTTTTTCGCATGACCTACATTATAATGAAATGAAAAATATATATCTATATTATTCAATATATTTTGATGTTCCTAACTAAATATATATAAACTACTAATAAAAACCCCAATAATGATATAACCTTTAATATTGGTGCATTAATACTCAAGAAACTATTATTCACTACAATCTAAATTATAGTTTCTTACATAATTCCTCAATTATTCAGTAAAACATTTCTAAATAATGGTTTTTTTGTTCTATATATACATTGAACCATGACAGATTAGATTCATTCATATTTTTAAGAGAATCAAAGGTTGTCACAAACACAATACCATCGTGAAAATTCATTATTTTCCTTCAATTTACAGTGTTTTTTAGACCACATAGCCATGGAAGTATCATGGTTTTTGTCTAATATCTGGTGTCATTGAGTACTCCAACATGAAAAACATAGAGGACTAATAGTGGAATGTATGTTGAAAATAGTGAAATAGGTGTCTGAGAATGAAATTCTGTGAACTAGATTAATGAAATATTACTTTGGTTAAATCGAATAATGCTAGTGGCAATTTTCATCACACATCAGATGATCCCATGTTTATGAAGTACTATAGTATATATTGTGATTCCTTAAATATATATTTAATTACTAAATTTGATGTAGGAATCCAGCCATTTTTATATGATTCCCCGCAATAGTGAATCATTAATTTTACTACCATAAAGACCCCACCCCTGTGCACATATGCTAGTACACTATGCATACAACTCATCTCAACATCATTTTACTGAAAATACTTATTGTTTGTTAGCAAGATACAACCAATATGGTGTAGATATGTATTTATATAATGTGGAGAGGGTTGGACCTTATTGTTATATTTTTTTAAAAAGACCCTAATCCCTTATATTTTCTTATTCCAAATTCATACATACACATTTGAAAATATAACCGTTAAAAATCATCAAAATTCATAAGACAATTAAATATTTTATAAAAATATAAAAAATATGATAATTTCATAAACCGATTGTAAAATTAATGAAATAATTTCACATTATTAAAATATTATAGTAGTGAATGTTTATAATAACTAAAATTAACACGGATAATTCTATAAGTGGGAGAAATATTTTCTTCAATGAATGTCATGATAGAAGAGTTTTCTAATATAAAAGGAATACGACAGTAGAAGAATGTTATATACTCTATGAGAACATTACATGATGTATTTTATCCCAAGGGATATTTTACATTAATCATATTATCCAATGAATAACATTGTGGGCTAATAAAATATTATTATAACAAATATGATGATTAATTATACTGTGATGTAAAGATATGTTATTTGCTGCCATGTTACTCTAGATGAACATTGTTTCTATTGATGTTAGTACATTGGGACCAAATATAATTTTAAATTCCATTACCAAAATATTGAATTTCAGGAATATTAATTAGTATTTTTTAAATTATGGTTGTTATTCTATATAACATTAATATGATAAGTTATTAAAGGTATTTTTTCATTAAAATTTTAAAACATTTTGTCTATGATATTGAAACCCTTTATTTATATTGATAATATTACAATGTATATATCCAATGGTATTGATATCATATATTTTACATGATATATATTATATTGTTTTTCCATTGAGGCTCATAAGTCTTTGAGACTTTTTCGGGTGATGTTTACACATGGTAATCATCTTGTGGATGTGTTCTTGGTAAAAAAAAATTATGAGTAATGAATTTATTAATATATAAATTTCAAAAATCAGAAATTAATTTTTTTTTTCTTTACAGTCACTTCATAATTTAATCAAAGGTATGTTATTATAATTTTTACTAAAATCATTAAATCCATTAAAATAAATGAATCTATTAAGAAATTTTGTGTGTGAATAAATTCAAGTAAATATTGTATAATCATCATAAAAACAAATTACAATATCATACACCAGATGAGTTTAATATTTTTAGGACCACACAAATAAATATTCCATATCTATAAATATTTCATATTATATACATTAATAATAGTTTTAATAATAGATATAAGTAACTTACCATATTTAAAAGTGTGAAAAACACTAGAAATGTCAAATATATGTTTTTGTAAATGCAAAATATGAAATTTACTTTATTGTTTTGTTAAATTATAAATTAAATGAATTTATAACAATTTATCCCAATTGCATGATATATCTTATATTATACTTATGAATGGTAACATTCATTTTAAATGGGATTCTATATGTGGTGTATAAACATTATCATGACTGTCAATGGAAAGAATTTACATACCTCTGAAAATAAGAATAGTAAATTTGTCATTCTTAAATATTAAATGATATCCCACATTACAAGTTAACATATGCTAAAATATTTTTTTTAAATACCAAAAATGTAAAAAACATTTCATATTAAAGTTTTTCTAAAAAACAAATATAAATGATATATAAGTTTATGCATTGAGTGTGGTCACTAAAATTAAATTATCCACCAGTAAACATTTTAAATTGTCACATGTCTTGTTTGATGAAGAACCAATATCCTTATACCACTTGATCTGTATTCTTGAACTCATCCAATTTTTATATAATTAAAAAACTATATAGTATTACTTTCAAATATGAATGGTTTTCAGGAAATTTGATGAAAAGTATTTTATATCCCCATCTATCCAAATAATATATATTGAATAGTTAAAATATATTAAAAAAATAAAAAATTATAAAACCCATAGGTTTAACTCTCTTTAATAGAAATTTTCTATTATGACCATTACTATGTCATTTTTTACAAAAGGGTCTAATCCAATGAATAAATATATTTTATTGAAAATGTAGTTTTTATGGATAGCACATACCATTATATGACCAATTTAAATTTAATTTTACAAAAATATTAGACAAATTTCGTCCATTATAAATAATGTTATATATAATATTAAGTAAATAAATGAAAACATTATTTAGTTCAAAAACAAAATTTTTTACCAAAAGAATTCAAATTAGAACATGTTTCAAAATCAAATTAAGTTGAATGTTTATAAATTTTTTATGTTTGTTTAAAACCAAAAAATATAAATTGGAAATAAATCTTTAAAAGAATATTAATCATTATTCATATTTTGATTATCCTTTTAAATGTGATTGAAAAATCAAGGCATTTTATAATTAGAGGGAATTTCATCTATATCATCTAATTGATCAAATTTGACATTATTCAATGATGTTTCTTAATAAAAATTAAATTTATACGAAAAATTATATTTTAAAATTTAATTTTATTCAAATTTACCAGTTACCCATTTCATGAGGCCCTTCTCACATTTAGGATTATTTTCAAAGAATTAATCAATTTTTTATACACTATCAATATATTATTATGAACTAAAAGAATGATTATCCCCAAATATATTCTACCATGTTATTTTCTCTATTAAAGATTTCAATAATTTACATTTTTAATACTTCCTGAACATTCTATCATTCTAATTTGGACAAGGAATATCGTGTCTTATAAGGCATTGTTTTTATTTTCATAGAATAAAATATATATAAAGAATCATATTTCATAATCATTTCATTTAATTGTTTTAATTTTTTATACCTAATGTGATTACATTCTATAAATATTTTCATTATCATAGAAAATTATGTTGGATAATACCCACCAACATTATAATAACTAAAATAATAAAGTTTATACCATTTTTTCTAAGAAATATTATAAATACTATCTATAACAATATAAACAACAATTGAAATATTATATGGAGTACATGCTAAAATCCTCCATTACATCATTTCTGTATCACAAAAATTAATTTTTCATTCTCTCATTTTTATGTTTTCCAATAATATCATCAGGATTCTTCTTTATTAGATATTTATTATCGATTATGATTTTAAATTTACACTCCCACCCATTTTGATTAATAAAAGTAATATATTCTATTTATTTATCTTTTTGTATCTACTAACTAAGGGATAATAAAATATTCAAAATATTTATATAACGCTAATTCATTTATACACTACATTATAATTAGTCAAATTAAAAAGAATAAAAATCATCAAAAAAAAGAATGGACTTCTTGTGTTCTAGATAAATAATAGTATAAACATTATGGATTTCCACCTATATTTATAATTTTATTAATATTTTAATATCAATATTTATTATTATATATATTTGATAAATAAGTAACAGGAGAGTATTAATAACATAAAAATTATATCGTTACTCAAGAATATTATCATAAAAAACTATAATGTTCTTTATCTGTAATATTTTGGATTTTTTACATTATAATTAAATTATCAATGCAAATATTAATGAAGAAATATTTTATATCATCAATCTAAAATAAAAAATATTTTATGTAATTTATTTTTTATCATAGGGGATTAAAATTAACTAACATTTGAAAAGGATTTACTACTATTAGAATTAGAAAAATAGAATGTCCATTGCAAGGTTAGATTATAGAAACAGATTTATTTTTGAAAAAAATTAAAAAGATCTATAGTTTTTTAAATAATATATAAACCCTATATGATTAAATTTATTACCATTTTAATATATGAAATCCATGCAAGAAGTGTTGGAGTGAGTTATAAAACAAATATATAAAAAACGTTTCATTTATTTTCAAAACATACTCGAGTATTTAGTTTAATATTTGGTGATGAATTCTCATAAACTAAATAGTGAGATTTATTAAAGAATATTATTTGTTCAATAAAATAAAAACTCAATAAATGATATTTTAATAAAAAATTACATAACTTATAATTATAATGGAAATATCATGAAATATGAAGTACTAGGTATCAAATGAAATTATTATTTTTAAAATATGTTATAATTGTATACATTTATCCAATGTTAAATGAGGTTATTTAAACTAGATCCAAGTTATTTATATTCTTAATACAAATCATTATTGATATATATCTTCTAGAAGGTGAATCTATATTTGTATCTCTATGAACCCCTGAATTAGAACAATCAAAATTATCTTCGTAATCCTGTCTAGGTAATCCCTTAATCATGTATTACAAAAAATCATCTTTTGTATAATACATGGATTCCTTAAATCACATAGGATCAAAATAATAAATATTACAAAACGAAAAAAATAAGGAAATTTTTAAAGGGAATCCTCACATGGTCGTAGATCATGGGCTAACACATTGAAATAATAATATGGAACATGGCCAAATAACATAGAGTAACAAGGATTAACAAAATATTTAATTTAGAACAATATCATTCTTTCTGGATCATGTAGTCTGTATATCAAAAAATAATACTTCTTGTCAAATTTATACACAAATATTTCAAACAATCCAATATTGAAAATACACATTCATTAAGTTTACTTGAATGTAAATATAAATAAGTGAATATTTATTCTCATATTCATATCAAGATATTCACCATTTAAGGAATTTATTTACTGCCACTATAATTCCTCAAACATTATTGATATTAATCTTAAAAGAATAATTATTTTAATAGTTTTAAATACAAAATCTTAAATCTAAATAATTATTCTTACTAGAAATTCAATCTGTAATATATAAAATACTAAAGAAACATTACATTAATGTGAGATCATACAATGTGTATTTTCTTAAAACTAATTGAATAAAATTATTTACAGAATCGAAAAAATTATATGTATTGATTCATTGATGAATCCCATGATGAAATATTCTCACTGTAAGGAACCATACGTTGGTTAAATCATAATCGATAATGAATTTATTTCAATAATTAAGGAAATTATTTTTCCCTTTTGTGTTTATTTATTTTGATATCTCAGTCCCTTTCAATGTAATAGAAAAACTAGTGAAAATCCATGGACTTGTAAAATATTCAAAAATATCATTTTATGATATAGAAAATGAAAAATTGATAAAATATATTATTTAGAAAAGAATTTCAACTTCTTTAGGAGATATTGTGACAAGAGGATTAGATTTAATAGTAAATTTTTCATCGGTGGTTGTTGTTATTTCGTAATTGAATTCATCCTTTACTAGTTTCCAAGTAGATCCTTGAATCTAATTTTGGATTTTATGTAACCTCACTAAATTCCACTATGATAGATTAGTATATTTATACCTAACATAATTATCTAGAATATGAATTACATTTTCATTATAAATATAAATAATAATTATTATTATTCATTATTTATTTTTTAATCTTTATTACATTTTCAATGATCATATATATTCAATCACAATATATATCCATGTTAAAATATATAGTTGGGTTTGATATTGACTAAATATATATTCATGAGTCTGGGGAATAGAATATTTATTTGTATATTATTTATTATTTATTTAGTTATAAAAATTGTTTATATGCATAATAACTAATCAATAGAATAATAATAATATTTATATAGTTATGTTAAAATTAAAAAAATTTATAATTTCTCAATGAATAATATTTAATGTTATCAATATTTATTCATGAGTTTATCGGATAAATTATTTATAAAAACTTTTATGATAGAAATACTATTTAATTGGATAAATATATTTTACTCGTCTATTTATAAATAACATTGAGGATATGTCTAAGGAAAAATGAAAAAAAAAATTCTCTAATCTGATACTTAAAACATAATCCTTACATTTATGATTTAGTAAAAAAATATTCAACAAAACATTGTCATTCTCTAATTATAATATCAGTTCCTGATAATTATCCATGTAACTAAAAAATATATTTTTATATTAGAGTTTTAGAAATTTTCAAAATTTGATTTAGTAATAAAACCCTTTTATTTCACAAAATATGTGTATTTTTCCATTATACCCATATTTCTAATTCAATTGTAATTCATCACCACATTGAAAAAATATATTCACACATGATACCCATAAAAAATATCTTATATTAAATCATCCATCATAACAATGGGAAACGATAATATAATACATGGTCTTCATAGATTTATTGTAATAATTAGTATGGCAGAAATCAGTCAATTTTCATACAGATGCATAGAATATGATTTATTTTTTAGAGTATGATCATTACATAAAAAATTAATTCTCATTCTGTAATCAACCATAAATCATGATTCATGGTATAAAAATTTTCATAACATGAGACATGTGTCATATAAATGTGGAATCCACACTAATAGATTCTTATATTTTATGAATAATATTTAATGACTCAAGTCATAATGGGAATTTATAATTTTGAAGAATTATGAATTTTCCATTTCTAGCTAGGATAAATTTTGATCTGATAATTGCAATGGAATTTTGAGAGACTGAACAATATAAAGGTATATTTTTAGACATCGAATGTGTCATATATGGTGGCATATGTGATACAATGGTCTTGGTGGATTAGAGTTATGCATTATGGTTTTCTGTGTTTGTGGATAGGGTTTAATGGTTTGTGTGCTGGAATTATTAGAAATTGTGAAAAAAATTTGGTTTTGAGGTGTGTTTTATATCAATTTATAGGATCATGGTTTTCAAGAATAGTTAGAACAATATTTTTGGGAAAAAATCTGATTTTAATGGGGAAATATGTATCTTGGTGAGTGAAGGAGGATTGATGCGAGGTTTTAGAAAAACTAGGTGAACTGATGAAAAAAAGGCTAGTATGATTTTATGGGTTGGCATATGTTTTGGAAAACATTTTGTCCCTACTATGTGATAAGACTATTATTAGGTAGATTCTACAACATTATTTTCTCAATGTTTTCAATATCATGTATCCAATCCTTTAGGAACATTAATTTTTTTTTACAATTTTACCCCTATAGGTTTTAATAGGTTACACCCTCCCCAACAACTTTTTTGATTTTATGCCTCTTGTGCACCACGTCTAGCAATGGTCTTTTAACTCCAAGGAATTCTATATATTTATGGCCTTACACAGTCATTTTTTTATTGATTCATATTTATATTAAATCCTCATTATAATCATTTTGATATCCCCTCTCTTTTAATGTAATTGATTCTATCTCAAAATAAGTTTTTGAATTTAATTCCATTAGAGCCTGGTGGAATCTACTTATTATTATGGGGTATCTATTCTATCAGAGAAGAATGAAAGTCCCAAATCCATATACATTTTTTCCTTTATTTTACATCAAGTGTTGTCATCAAAGTGATTTATCTTTTAATTTTTATTAATTTAGTCATGAATTAATTTTTGAATAATCATTTTGAAATTGGGATATTCTAGGTAATGGGGTTGAGAGTCTTTTACAAACCACCTCTGAGTGGGATATTGAGGTTTTTAAAGTGGTGTAAGTCTAGTGTATCGATATTCAATTATTTACTTTTGAATAAAATGAAAATTATTTTTTAAATAATTAATTATTTACCAGTTGATCATAATTAAATAACTTGAGTTTTAGTTTACGTTATGGGTTCAGGTCATTATGAAAAGAATTTTTTATCATGGATGATTTTATAGAAGCCTCTAACGGCCTTGAAGGCTATTATTGTCCCCATGTCAATAGTTATGAAAACATCATTTGAGGTAGGTAGTCTAAGTACTCTCCCTCTGGAATAACATTCATTTAGTTGTGATGCATTTTCATGTGAAGCCTGAATAATATGGGTGATGATCTAGTAAATGATGTTAATGAAATAACATAAATAGTCAATTTAGAATATTAATTAATTAATTTTTTAATTAATTAATTAAATTACATCCTGGGCGCTCTATTCAGAGACATGTCTCTGGATTATAGCTTCTTCTATAGTATGACGAATCGACAGTTGATGGTCAACGTCATGATCATTCATTAGGATGCCCTTTATACCTACATCATTATAGTTAATCATTGATCTAAAATTAAATGTTACTTGGGAAGGCCATTTTAACAATCTATAGTGAACATGAGGATTTATATTGTCCATTAACCATCTCCTAGAGAATTTCTAATATGGAAAATCCCTTGTCGCAAAGCAGCGCATGATACCTTATTGAAGATTATCTGGGATGGTATGCCCTTATATTGTTGGGTATTGACATGAGAAAGTGGATGATACTAAGAAAATATTTCAGGGGTTTTTCTAAGATACGATTATATTGGTGACACAAGTTAGTTTTTTCATAGAATATACATATTTGTGTAAATTAGGGTATGTGAAGTTTTTGTTATGGGGGTAACCTCATAACTAGATCTGATGTGTTAGTATGATGATCCATAGATAATAATGGGATGTGTGGGTGTTCTGATATCTATTTGATACTATTATTTTAATTCATGTTTATTCTTTTTGACATGTTATTACTCATAATACCCAGGAATCAGTTTTTTGGGCTGATAGAGATATTATTTCTTGTGATCCCCATTAATCAAATAATTTGATGGATTAGACCCTAAGATGCATGGTATAGATGGGATCTAGTCTCTCAGTGTATTAGTGGTGGATTCCAAGATAACATATAATATTTAGAAATTTTTATTTAATTAGTGGTATCCTATAGGTTTATCATATGATCCCCAATTTAATCAATGTGGTTAATAAATCCTTTAATACATGTGATTTTTTGGCTTATTCAGAACCATGACACCACAATGAATTATCGAGTTTTGGGGATTGAATTAAAATAATATTAGACCATTTTGAGTCATAATTTCTAATATTCATGTGATTATATGAGTATTTCAATGGATTTATATCCCGAATATCATATGTCGTACATCTTGAGTGTGACTATTGGATCCCCTCAATAAATTCTTTGGATACCACATCAGAATTTTTAGATTTACTAGAAATTTTTGGTTTAGATATTGCATGGTATTTTATTCCCATGATATTGACACTATGATTTATGAAGTGTATTCCCATTGATTTCTAGGGTTTCCCAAGAATTATTAAATTATGTGATATAATATTTCATAGGACCTCCTCTTGATGAAAATCAAGAATTCCCCTAAATTTGAGTGAGACATGTTACTAGTGTGTGGGTTAATATGATTTCATGTTGATGAATAATGTTTGGTTATAACAGAGGATCTTCTTCTCATTCGAGTACATGAGAGTCATAGATCACTTGTGGGTGAATAGTGACTACCATGAGTTGATTCTAATTCTCAAAGATACATAGTCACTAGATAAAGAAGAAATATTTGATTGGGGTAATAGACCTAATAATCGATGATGATTTTTGTGTGTGCTTAATGTTATATATTTATTCCCATGGGGAAGTGATGATTCTTTTTATTCCCTATCTTCATGATGTTATATGAGGCACATTTTAATTGTTCCGAATTTTTTATTGAGAAAATTAATTAATTGATTTATTTATATTTTGTAGATTATTTATTTATTTCGATATATCATGTCAGACGTACATATTACAAAAAATTCCAGTGACTACGAGACCATATATATGGTTCTATACTATATGTTATATTAACAACCTTCTTTAATAACCATTATGTAATGAAATGATAGATTCAATAAAATAGTTGTTAGTGAATGACATTGATTATAGCATAATGGTTAGATAGTGACTGACTAGTGTGGATGGGATATAGAGCATGGGAATTGATGTGGCTCAAAGTGGAGTTGATCCACCAGAAAATAAACATTGTTCTTGTATACCTTGTTTATTTTTCAATACACCTAGTGGTTGATGTGTTTTAGTTACTTTTAGGACTGTGATTTTTCGAGTATTTTCATGTATTAAAATTTGTTATTATTTATTCAGGTAATTTATTAATCTGTGTACTATTATGTCTTTTATTTTTTTATTTTTTTTATTTTCACACTCTAATACAATAGGTATATCCTCTCTATAATACCTCTCTAAAACATAATTATATTTTTTATCATCTATAGTTTACTGTGGAGCACTTGAGGTCATTTGTTGAACCAATCATGTTATATTTCATAGTGATATCTTATCTGGGATGTTATATAATGCATAACTTTTTTAAAAAACACATGATAATTGAAAATAAACACCATTTAAGAGTTTTACCATCCCCGACACAGGTGCCACTATATTAGTGCCCTGAGCCAGTCGTCACATTACCTCCTGTGCATTTCCTCGTACGCCAGATTATTCCAACTGGTAGCATGGGTTTAATATATCACAATGGGTGAACATACCATATCTACAAAATTAATACAAAGATGATCACAATATAAATAGTGTAATAAATTGGAAACAACCAATGACATGCATATCTAAACATCCCCCAAAATGGGTATAATCCATAAGAAATAGTAAATATGTCATTTCATGATATAATGAATGTTGAATAGAACGCAAAATAAAGACAAACAATTGAATCCCAGAAACAATACTAATTGTTACTCATGATCCACATCTATTCATGTCCCATGTCCAACTAAACTCCCTATCATTGGGCTCTTTCCCATTCCCTAACATGCAACCATTAAATATACTCAGGTACCCAGCCATAGCCCAAGCAAGGTGTCAGTACAACTCAGTTGGTCACCCACAATGGTGACTACAAATATCTAGTCTAGTAGACAGTTCATGAATGTATAAAAAAGAAATAATAAAAATAAATACATTTTGGGGGAACTAGTTTACAATCAATACTTATATATACTAATGAAGGTGACAATTCATTATGTCAATTTTATTTCTAGTTCATCCTCAGTAACACAAGGTACATGGCATACATTATTTTCATAGGGGAATAATTATGTCCCTTAATCACTAGGGATGAAATTTAAAAATGTCACAATATCTTTAAATACCTGGAAATTTGAAGGAATTTTTTTTCATAAATACTTTGGAATTTTAAGAGTCTGCGGTTTCTGACGGCGGCTAATTACGAGGCCTGGTGTGCCCGGATTCATTTTCAAACGTTTTTTTGGGTACGTTTAGCAAACATATGTGCATGTTTTTCAATATTTTGAACTGGTGCACAGAATTGAAATCTGAGGGCACTGACGAACTCGCAGCACCAGTATTCGCTTAAGGGGACATTTACCGCAGTTGCAGTTAATCAGGATGAGAAGTAATTTTTGGAGGATTTAAAATTAATTAAATAAAATTGTTGTACACAAATTTATTAATTTTTGGTGGTTATTTCCTAAAGGGGATGATATAGGTGGGGCCCACACCCACATAACCTCCAATGAGAGGATAATGTGAGGTGGGGAGCCTAACCTCTCAATATCCCCTTAAACTCCCATGAAACCCCTTATTAAATCTTATAACTATCCACCTTCTCCCTTAATTATTTAACACCTATTCTCATTATCGTAGAGCCTCTCGACCTCCCACACTTTTATTATGCCACCACATCTAATTAATCACTTAATTAATTAAATGGAACGTCTCATATGAATCAATTTGAAATGCATGAAAATTCTATTAAAATTGAGAGGCCTAATATAATAATTGTGTTGGAAAATATTTTGGTGGGGGAACCATTGGAGAATTACAGGAGAGCTTAATTATTCCACGAGGAATGTCAAAATCCCCCAGAAAAGAATGCTCCATGAATTCTCCTAACTACTTCTTCCTCTGTGCCATGTGGAAAGACACAGCTCGCGAGAAGTGTCACCAACGACAACGAATCTTCCTCCAACGTTGATGGGATGACACCGTTCTTCCATGACATCTGACTATCACGATGCTCGACTTCTGCAGCTCGACAATGTGCGACATCACTTACGAGGAAGGGGGTTTTCTTCAATTTTAATCGATAAAAATTGTTCTGTGTTCTTTGTTGAAACCATGTTTTATCTTTGGACATATGATACCGCCTAACTCGGAGGGCGTGGACTGAACGAACACTGTCTGACGACCCTCGGTTGATCCTTGTTTTATTTCGATGGAGGTAGTGACAGAAGAGGTTGTAATGACCGGAGCAAACAACGATTGTGTGCCGGCTGCGTAGAGAGGAACTGCGGCCCGCATCTGTAGTCCGCATGGCTGAAGAAGAACTGGCCACCCAAAGAAGGCTGGGCTAGAGGACCGTTGTGCCACTAAGGAGTCGTGCTGGGGAGAACTGCGGTCCGCACTCTGTGGGTCGCTTTGGTAGCGTACGTGTCGATTTGTCAACCGGCTGGGTTGAAGAGGCCGCAACACAAGTAGGTGTCGTACTAGAGGACAGCGGCCTGCCCATGAGGGCCGCTCATGCCGGGAAGATGGGCCTTTTTTGTCCAGCTGGAGCTACCGTTTCGGGAAAGACCCCACCTCCCCCCCCCCTCCCACATCGCTAGACAAACCGGGCTGGGCCGACCCCCCTGCCGGGTCAGACCTGCCAAATCAGGATGGGCCAACCTACCAGCCCCCTGGGCTTGACGGGACGGGCCCAATTCACTGAAATAATAATAACATTAAGAACGCGCAACTGATAGATGCGTTGTCTGTGGAACTGCAACCCTCACAATGAAGTGGTCCTTTTTTCTATAATATAACCGAGTTTTCGAAATATTTGGAAAATAGCTGGGTTTGGATCGAACGTAATTCTAACCAGACCCCTAGAACGGAAAAGCCAATATCTCTTAGACTTGGCATCTGATTGATGTGTTTTCTATCGTGTTATGTTCCTTTTGACAATACAGAACATTGGGATTCATCAAATAAGGACTTTGTGATAGTTGACATATTGACCCCTTGGAACGAGGATCGGACCCTACCGGAATCAAGTGTGATGTGTGCGGGAACCCTGGAGCTGACTACAAAAGTGACGAGTAACATATTGGGATCCTCTATGTGTTCGATGACGAAGACTACTGTACATGGATCATATGTGGGTTTGGCAGTGATGACTAATATAATTAGATCCTATGTGGGTTCGATAGCTTTGATTACTATTCATGGATCCTCTGTGGGTTCAGAAGTCCTAACTATTGTACATAGATCCTCCGTGTGTTCGGCAATGATGACTTCTGAACTAGGATCCTATGTGTGTTTGGCATAGGAGATGATTTGGAGGATACATCTAATCATATCAACCCCCCTTCATGTGTTGTATACCTGTGTGTGCTGAGTCATGACATTCAATCAATATCATTGATGTGATTGACTTTTTTCCTATGAGGATTGAGTTGTTTTTGGGCTCGAGAGTTTGGATCCAAATTGAGATTGATAACATAGGTATATGTATGAGCATATACCTAAGAAGGGTTGGTTGATACTTTGTGATTGTATCTCTCTTTTGTGGTTTATCCTTCGTGGATTCTGGGAGACCTTCAGGGGTCTCGAGCTTCCTACTGAGTATCCTTTACTCACCCATGCACGGGCTATGCCCACACTACGTATTGTTGGATGCAGACGATGGACAACACCGATCGAGGTGGAGACTTGATGAGCTGGACGATACCCAGAGGTGGACCACTTAGCGATATATACATGGAGCAGATGGAAAAACCTGAGGTGAAAATTAGACCACCTGTACCCACCCTTCAGGTGGGCTACCTAGAGGATGACTCAGTGGTAGATGCTTTACTTCACTGCTGTTGTACTAGTATTTCAGTTTTACTGTACTTACTGTTGGGATTGTATTTCCAGCCCCTTTTTTTAGCACATACTTTTATATTTCAGTATTATATAGTGCATACTTATATTGTGTACTCTGTTGTGTTTCTTTACTATTATAAAGGCAATCTCTTCCCTTTTTATCAGTATTTATGCCTTGGTGATAGTTTCCTGCTCCTGGACTATGGAAGGCGGGCATGGAGTTGTCATGGCATGGGCCCTGAGGATAGGTCATGACAAATTGGTATCAAATGAGTCAGTTCTACTAACGAACTTACGACTCTGATCATTCTTCAGTGAAGCAAAAATTTTATGATTATTGTGTGTGGTTTTCAGTCCAAGGAGTTCAGTATTGGTGCGGCGGCCGACGTATCCATACAACAGGACCCTGACCAATAATTTATGACATAGTGCATGAAAACACTAATTGTGTGTTTGATTCCTTTGAAATGTTTTCCTTGTGATCACATTTTGTCATCTCACCAGGAATACTATTTGACTGTGGCACAAATGTTTCTTTTCAGCATGGCCCCACGAAGGCAGACAGTTATTGTTTCGAGTTACGTACGATATGGAATCCCACTGAGTGATGAGGCCTCGGTGCAGGCCCTCATCACAGCAGAGGTACTAGCAGAACATCTACCCGCTGTACCACCGATACCACCAGACCCAGCCGCGGAGAGTGCATGCTGCATGAGTCTGCTGCACGAGTTCCAGTGCTAGAGCTCGCCCATATTCCGGGGAGAGATATACCCACATGTAACTAAGGATTGGCTTGAGGCTATCGTGAGAGTATTCAGATTGGTAAGGACACCATCAGACCGTATGGTGATTCTATCTGCGAGACTTCTGCATGTAGTAGCATGTAGATGGTGGAGCCCGATGCTCTAGGAGCATGTAGAGGTGTCACATCATTGGACAGACTTTATGAGTCTCTTCCCCTCGATGTTTTTTCTAGACACCCTTCGTGTAGCGTAGATTCAAAAGTTATTACATCTGCTGCAGGGTAGCATGACAGTAGCTCAGTACATAGCGAGTTTTACTGACCTCTCTCTCTACTCCACAGATATGGTACGAGACCCGTTCTTCTGGGCCCGAACCTTCAAGCAGGTACTTAGGCAAGAGATTAGGGCTTTGACGATTCCCCTCAACATCCCGATGTAGGCGGGGGTGATGGAGCGAGCCCTTCTAGTGGAGAGCTTTCTCGCTTAGAAGTCAGCAGTGGAAAGACCCAATACAGGGTGATACGTAGCGGAGTCTTCTATATCCGGTAGTAGACAGATGTCATAGATCTCCAAATGGACCAGGCCATCGGGTGGGTGACCTCAGGATACAGGTTTAGTTGTGTGGGCCACACAAAATAGAGCCAGCCATACGAGGAGCAGACAGTGCTATGCACGCAGCGGGTAGGGCCAAATGTCTCGTGACTGCCTAACCTTCCATGCAAACGAGCAGCAGACTGTAGAGGGACTTCCCAGGAAGAGGCAGAGTTTTGACCATGGTGGTCTGCCGGGAGAGGGAGGATGAGTCAGAGGAGATGTCCGGAAAGTGGGTGGTGGATGATGTTTCGATCCTCTATAACCACCACCACCAGTAGGTCCACCCCAACCACATGGAGGTAGAGGACAGAGGTGGTCTCACCTCTAGGCCGTCAAGGTCTATGACCACAGTGCACCTGAGTTTATTCGAGGTACTATATGTGTCCACTACAATCCTGCTGAAGTACATATAGACACAGGTGAGAGTCATTCTTTTATTTCCACTTCCCTTGATTAGATCTCGGAGATTTTGATGGATAAGTTGATTCGATCATTACGTCTCGAGACTCCTACAGGCGCAGACTCGATGATTACGCACAAGTGCTGGCAGTGTGAGCTTACTCTAGTAGGTGAGAGATTTGGCTGGGATATTCTTGTAGCGTTATCGAGGCCTTAAAACAACATCTTGGGGATGGAATGTTTGTCTACAGTCCATGCTCATATCGACAATATTAGATGCAATGTGCAGAGTGTCCGCACGGATGTTGCCGGTTTCACCTTTATCGGCAAGAAGGGTGCCTTTGCAGCGCATGATGGACTTATGCAGTGGAGAGGGAAGCCGATGACACATCAGCTGGATAGTCTCATCCTCAGAGAGGTTGATGTGTGGAGTCTGAACTTTCCTGTTGTGGTGGATCAGTATGCAGACATTTTTTCTAACGACGTTTCATGACAACCTTCTCAAAGAGAGGTAGACTTCTACATTGACCTGTACCTCGAGACAGTACAGATAACCACTCTAGCTTCTTGGGTGGCTCCCGGAGAGCTTCATGAGATGTGGGTATAGTTGGAGGACTTGTAGGGGAAGGGATTCAAATGACCCAGTGTTTCACCCTGGGCTTATCCGATTTTGTTCACCAAGATGGAGGATGGGAGCTTGTGACTGTGTGTCGACTACCGTCACATGAATCAAGTACCCATGAATAACATGTACCCACTCTCGAGGATTGAGGACCTATTTGATCATCTCAAGGGATCACAATGGTTCATTAAGATAGACATCAGGTCACGCTATCACCAGCATAGTGTTTGAGATGAGGATGTTCCGAAGATGGAATTTAGGTGTTGGTATGGCCACTACGAGTTATTGGTTATGCCCTTTGGCTAAACCACCACTCCATTGGTGTTCATGAGTCTCATTAATAGAATATTATGGCCTTACCATGATCAATTTTTCATATATTTCATCTACTACATACATATTTACTCGACTACTGAGGAGGAGCACGCCTACCACATGCGGGTTATACTGGATACACTCCGAGAGCACCAGATTTATGGTAAGCTCTCGAAGTGCCAATTCTGGATTTGTGAGGATCACTTTTTGGGACACTTCATCTCGAAGGCTAGAGTTGTAGTCTATCTTGGGAAGATTGTGGCAGTACGTTCGTTGGAACCACCCAGGCGCATGACGTAGGTACAAAGTTTCCTGGGTATGGCTCGGTACTATCGGAGATTTGTGCCAGACTTCTCCAGAGTTGCAGCATAGCTTTCATCCATGATGAAGAATAGAAAACCCTTTGTGTGGTCAGATAGATGCTAGCATAGATTTCTGGAGCTGAGGCAGAGGTTGACTAGTGCGCCCATCTGGAGGCTACCTGAGGAGGGTGTTGGGTACATAGTTTACTACAATGCATCAGGGACCAGACTCAGATGTATCCTAATGTAGGAATGAGTGGTGATCGCAAAGGGTTCATGGCAGTTGAGGCAGCATGATAAAAACTAACCTACCCATGACATGGAGTTACCAGCAATGGTTTTTTCCTTGAAGATGTAGCAGCGTTATCTAATGGGTGAGGGTTTTATAGTCTACTCTGACCACAAGATTCTCATGTACATCTTCTCTCATAAGGACCAGAACCTGAGACAACATTGATGGATTTAGTTCCTCTAGGACTATGATATTCAAATAGTCCATAATCATGGGAAGGGAAACATTGTGGCAGATGCTCTCAGCATGAGATCGTGTATTCAGCTACTACGAGAGGTGATGGAGCAACTGGCTATGTTGCAGATATCCTTTCTGGATATAGATGGGTGATCTTTTCTTCAGTCTCTCACAGTCACTCCTCTACTTCTTCTGTGAGTCAGGGAGGCACAACATGTGGACGTTGACTGTGAGACATGACGTGCTCAGATATACAAATGGAAGGTTCCTAATGGATTTTCTGAAGGAGGGTTGCACGTCATCCTCTAAAGGGGACATACTATGGTACCCGTTTCACTATTTGAGGAATTTCTGTGGGAGTTAGAAGTACATCCAAGAGTGGAGAAGATGTATACAGACGTCTGACAACAACACTGGTGTCCAGGTATGAAGAATGTTGTAGAAGAGTTTGTATCATGATGCCTCACATATCAGCATGTGAAGGCGGCACACTAGGTACCAGCATGCTTGGTACAACCCATAGAGGTCCCTGAGTGAATGTGGGATGTAATCTCCGTGGATTTCGTGACGGGGATTCCATATACATCCAGAGGACATGACTCTATCTGGGTGATCGTAGACTGACAAACCAAGTCGACCCACATCTTACTAATCAGAGAGCAGGGATCATAAGGGAGATTGGTACATATCTATGTTCAGGACATCCTACAGCTTCATTGTGTGCCATGGATGATCATCTCTGATCGAGATTCTTGTTTTACTTATCGGATTTGGAAGGGGTTGTTGGAGTCATTTGGGACGCAGCTACATCTGAGCACTGCCTTCCATCCTTAGACGGATGGGAAGACTAAGAGGACCATTCAGACTCTCAAGGACATGTTCCATTCAGGTGTCCTTGACTTTGGTCACAGTTAAGATGATCACTTACCCTTGGTTGAGTTTTCGTACAACAACAGTTACCACTCTACCATCGGGATGGGCCCTTATGAGAAATTGTACGACCGACCATGCAGTTCACCTATGTGTTGGACTGACCCAGGGGAGTCAGCAATTGTAAGACAATAGATGGTTCAGGATATGTTGAAGAAGGATCATATCATCTAGGATTGGATGAATAGTGCACAAAGCCGACATAATTCCTTTGCTGATAGGAGACGAAGACCAACAGTGTTCAAGGATGGAGACAACGTCTTCCTATGGGTCTCACCTTGATGAGGTCATTGGAGATTTGGTCAAGGTGACAGGTTATCTCCATGCTTCATCAGAGCTTTCTAGGTCCTCAACAGGGTAGGAGTGGTGGCTTACTGTCTGGCCCTTCCACCTCAGTTGCACCGGGTGGATGGCGTCTTCCACGAATCTAAACTGAGGAGATACGTGGACAACCCATCCAATATCATTGATCATGGGGATCTAGACATCGATGATGGGGAAAAATTCTTGGAGTTTCTGGTGGAGATAGTGGATAGATAGGAGCGGGTCCTACGTGGACATTCAATTCCTCTGGTGCGCATTCACTAGCAGCACGGGAACCTCTAGGCGAGCACATGGGAGCGGGAGGCTCAGATGCATGCTTAGTACCCCCCAATTGTTTACCTAGTGTGTGTTGTAGATTTAAGAGGACTTAAAGTCCTGATGTGGGGGTAATGAAATAACTTGGAAATTTCATGGAAATGTTTTTCTTAAATACTTTGGAATTTTATGAGTCTGCAGTTTCTTATGGCACCTGATTCTGAGGCCTGGTGTGCCCGAAATCATTTTCAGAAGTTTTGTTCGGGTACCTTTTGTGAAGGTACATGTGGGATTTTCTATCTTTTGAACCAGTGCATGGAAATTAAATCAGAGGGCACCGATGAACTCGTAGCACTGGTATTCTCTTAAGGGGTCCTTTACTGCAGTTGCGCTTTCTTGTTAGGAGAAGTTATTTTTTGAGTATTTATAATTAATTAAACAAAATTGTTGTACAAAATAGTATTTATTTTTCGTTGTTATTTCGTACTAGGGGAAGTTAGTGGTGGGGTCTACACCCATATAACCTCTCAGGAGTGGATAATGTGAGGTGGGGCCCACACAAGATCGTAACACCTAAATGTCCCCTTATACTCCCATGAAACCCCTTATTAATTATTATTACTTTGCACCTTCTCCCATTATTATTTAACACCTACCCTCATTATGGTGGAGCCTCTCCACCTCCCACCCTTTGATTATGCCACCACATCCAATTAATATCTTCCTTAATTAATTGGAACCTCTCATTTTAATCAATTTGAATTTCATGAAAAATCTATTAAAATTGAGAGGCCTAATATAATACTTCGGTTGGAAAATATTTTTGTTGGGGAACCTTTGGAGAAATAGAGGAGAGCTTCATTCTTCCACAAAGAATGTCAATGTCTCTCGGCAAAGAATTCTCCACGACTTCTCTTACCTTATTCTTCATCCACGTCAAGAGAGAAGACAAATCTCGCAAGATGTGTTGACTACGACAACGACTCAACCTCCAACGTTAACAAGATGTCACAATTCTTCCGCGACGCCCGACTACCACGAAGCTCGACTTCTGCAACTTGATGACGTGCGATGTCAATTACAAGGTAGGTTGTTTTCTTTAATTTTAATGGAATAAAATTGTTCATTATTCTTTATTGAAAACATATTTTATCTTCGGACATATGATACCACCTAATGTGAAGGGCGTGGGCCGAACGAACATGGAATGACGTCCCTCCGTTGATCCTCATTTTATTTCGATTGAGGCAGTGATGGAAGAGGTGGTGGGAACTAAAGGAAACAACGACCGTATGCCAGCCGCATGGAGAGGAACCATGGCCTGCATCCACGAGTCGCTCGACCAAAGAAGAATCATCCGGCCAATGCCAGCCGGGCTAGAGGACTGCAACAACTCTAAGGTGCCACGCTACAGAAAACCACAACCCGCAATCCACAGGATGCTTCTGCAGTGAACCGGTCGTCTCGTCATCTAGCCGAGTTGATGTGTCTGCTACACCCGTAGGTGCCACGCGAGAGGATAGTGGCCTGCTCGTGCGGTCCAATCGCGTGAAGAATACCGGCCAGTTTTGGCCTGCTGGATAGGATGGCGACGACACTCGGTACTGCTGGTTCGTAAAAGCACCACCCCCACCCACATCGCTTGGCCATCCAGGCCAGGCTACACCCCGCCAGGCCAGGCCAACCCCCCAGTTGGGTCAGACCTACAAAATCAGGATAGGCCAACTCGCCAGCCCACTAGGCTTGATGGGCCATGCCCGATTCACATAAATGATAATAACGTTAAGAATGTGTGTCTGATCAATGCACTATTTGTGGTACTGGAATGATCATGATGAAGAGATCTGTTATAGATAGTCTAAGTGAGTTTTGAACATATTGTGAAAATGGACGGGTTTGGAAGGAGCGTAATTCCAACCATGCCCCTGGAACAGAAAAGCTAATATCTCTCAGATCGGGCGTCCGATTGAAATGTTGTCTCTTGCATTGGGTTTTTTTAACAATATGGAACTTCGGGATACATCAAGCCTTGACTTCTTGAATGATTATTTATCGAACCATTTGATCGAGAAGCGGACCCTCCTGGAATCGAGCGTCCTGTGTGCGGGAACCCAAGAGCTAGCTGCAACTACGATGACTACCGTACTAGGATTCTCCATGTGTTGGACGATGATGACTACTATACTTTGATCCTCCGTGGGTTCTGCAGTGATGACTACTATACACTGATCCTCTGTGGGTTTTTCAGTGAAGACTACTGTACATGGATCCTCCATGGGTTCGGCTATGATGACTACTATACTTGGATCCTCCATGGGTTCTGCAGCGATGACTTTTGTACTATGATCATACATGGGTTTGGCACAGGAGATGATTTAGAGGCTACATCTAATCATCTACACCCATATTTGGTAGTTGTATACCTGTGTGAGATAAGTCTTGACTTTCAATAATTATCATCAATGTGATGGAATTCTTTCCTGTGTGGACAGAGTTGTGCTTTGGATTGAGATTTTGGAGCCGAAATAAGATTGATAACATAGGAATATGTATGGGTATATACCTAGGTAGGGTTGGTTGATAATTCGTGATTGTATCTCATTTCGGTTGTTTATCCATCATTGATTCTGGGAGACCTTCAGCAGTCTCGGTGTCCCTACTGAGTATCGTATACTCGCCCCTGCACAGGCTTTTCCTGCACTACTTTTTGTTGGATGCAGATGATGGACAACACTGATCGAGGTGGAGACATGAGGAGCTGGAGGGTACCCAAAGGTGGAATACTTGGAGAGACATACACGGAGCATACAGATGGACCTGAGGTGACGAGGAGGCAATCTTTACCCAAACATCAGGTTTAATAATCGAAGGATGACTTAGTAGTTTCTTCTTCACAATGTGGCTATTGTACTAGTTTTTCATTTGTACTGTACTTACTGTTCGACCTGTATTTCCAGCCCCTTTCTTTTCAGCACATACATTTGTATTTCTGTAATACTTAGTACTTACTTATGTTTCATACTCTATTCTGTTTCTTTACTATTATAAAAGTAATTTCTTCCCTTTTTATCGGGATTTACACCTTGGTTCTAGTCGCCTGCTCCTGGCCTATTGAAGGCGGGCTTGGGGTATTCATGACACAAACCCCGAGGAAAGTTCATGACAATATCCTCACCTCAATGCCTCAGTATAAGTGGAATCAAACTTTTTGGGTAATATAGATTCATCCCCTTCCCTAACCCATGCATTGTGGGTGGAGTTAGAGCATTAGTCTCACTAGACACATGGTTGGATCCTCAATACATTATCCAACAACTCAAGCCATGTTAACACATTTATCCATACATTCACCACATTCATCCATACCACAACCAAGAAAAATTAATACATAATGTTATCATAATACATAGTAATAAACACAAGATAGCATATTGTCCCAAATCCCACTAACCCATTTTCAATTTACATGACATAGTCCATTTAGCCCAATTCACATTCTCAAGACTAGATCTCTAACCATAATCCATAATACATTGAATTCAACCCTTCACACTAATTCAAAAACCCCATTATGTAATTCCCTTCCACAAATTTTTCCATTTCACAGATCCTAATAAATTTAGCATATTCACCATTTCACATTGACTAACTCGCATAGGTATATCGAAAATAATTCATAAGACTCAAAATTCCTACAATATTATGAAATACCTCAATTGGAGTTCCTTTAAGAATATCACATACTCAATTAAGATTCCACATAATCACAATACAACCTATAACTTACATATCTTATTCTAGGTTCGTAAAGTATTTGCGCATCCAACGGGTTTCCTTAATTATGTCAAACCATCCTGATGCATACCTTAAAGATCATGTGGGTTTCCATTCATAATTTATACTACCAATGAACCAAATACTTCTAATGGATTTCAAATCACAACAAAAAGTTACAACAATCAATTTAAAAAATACACAAATCTACAATGAAACTAAAGGATATAACGTATAGACCACATACCTCATATATATTGGGGAATTCACTCTAAAACATGCTATTAGATAATGATTGAACCACCTATTAAATGATTAATAAAATATTTTTCCATAAAATACGGGGTTTAGTGATTTAGATGGTGTGAAGAGAATGATCGTATCCCTAATTCAGAAAAGGAAGTAATGAGAAAATTATACAAACATAGGGCTTTGATCCCCAACCAATGGTGCCCCAAAATAGACATGGATTGAAGGAGAACCAACTCCTAGAATATTGGGTTTCCATGTTCATACAAATGGTTGTAAGAGGATGTGTGGTGGAAATAACCATTTTGGGGTTATCAATCCTGGGATGAATATTATGTAAATTTCTTTACCTTAATGGGTTACACGGTACACTTGTATGGTTTTCCCAACTATGCATAAAATGTGTGTGAGCCACTATCCCAAAATCATCATTTTTTGAAGTTTCATAGAAATTCCATACTGTTAGAATAACGATATTGCAACCATGTGCATTCCATTATCCAAGTCTACACTATTACCAGGGATGCTCCACACTATTTTCAATAACCATGTGAAAAATATTTAACATGCCAAAAAAATTCATTTATCCTCGTTTTTTCAACCAAAAACCCTTATAAAACCCATGAGACTTCAAAAGAAATTCAAGAAATAATAATTTATCCAAACAGAGGTCATAAAATAAAACATTACCAAACACATACTTTATAAAAAATCCAATATATTATATACTCTGCAAATTAGGACAGATCGTCCTCTGGCTGCTCTTCTTGAGCATCATTGGGTTTTTGATGAAATTAGATTTTTCCACTGGGCCCATACATCTTATTCATAGTACCATTATCATTCTAGAATATTTCCATGCTCCATATAACACAATAACAAGGCACAACCTTTTCCTACATAAGATTTTCACTATGATCCAGAATACAAACTAAGTTCTCCTCAAAGGATACATCTTTCTCAAGATCACCTACATCAGTTTATATTACATAAGATGGATCAAGTAGATACTTCTGGAGTTTGGATACATGAAAAACATCATTCATTCCACTATATAGTTATAGAACATCTAATTAGTATTACACTACAATGATCCTCTCTAAAATATCAAACGACACCACATACCTCGACACTAACTTTCCATGTTTCCATGTTCGATGGTGACCCAGACTTGGTGACACCCAAAGATACCCACCATCACCGAACATAAAATCAATAGATCTATATTTCCAATCATCATATGCATTCAACCTACTTGGATAGTCCCATATTCATATAAATCAATTGAAGCTTCACCGATTTCTCAATAACAAGACTTGTTCCTATAAACTCATTCTCCCAACATTTATCCAACACAATGATTATCTATATGATCTCTTGTAGAGTGCCTCAAAAGGTTCCATCTGAACTGTATCATGATAGTTGTTGTTTTTTCCAAACTTGACTAGAAATAAATAATTGTCCCATTAACCACCAATATCTTGGACACAGGATCTCAACATTTCCTCCAATAACTGAATTCGGCACTCCGAATACCCATCCATCTGTGGGTGATAATCAATAAAATAAAATACATGTGTACAATGAGACTTCTATATATTATATCTAAAGTGAAATGTGAATCATGGATCATGATCAAAAACTATGGTTCTCAGTACGCAATGAAGGTTCACTATCTTCCAATCTAATAACTCACTCAACTGGTCATATTTCTATTCTTCTTGGATTGGTATGAAATGATCCACTTTAGTCAACCAATCCACCATGACACAAATGACATCATTATTTTGAGGAATACATAGGATAACAAGAACCAATTCCATCGGTACATCATTCCACTTCTACCCTGTAATAGGAAATGATTGAAACACCCCTCATGGAAGCTGATGCTTTGCCTTCACCTGTGGAAATGTGAGGCATTGCACCCCCAAACATGCTACAACCTTATTAAATCCCAATCAAAATTTATTCTGATTAATATCATGATACATTTTAGTCAGGGAATGATGTACTACACAATTCAATTCATTGAAATCATGCATCAAATCTTCAGGCGCACCCACCAATACCACAACTCATCCATGAACATAGACAACTCTATCAGCACGAACATCCAAACTAGAAGGTCAATCTCCAACATTATAACTTTCTTTAATATAAAAAACTAATGTGATTCAATATAACATACTTTGAAAAAGATAAAAAGTTTATACTCAGTCTCTATATATGTTTGGTTCATTTTTTTCCCATCATTCACCTCTTTTGCATCTCATTAAAAAATACATCATTTTCAATTCAGAGTTGTATTATAGACCTACTTGATTTGGAGACATCCTTCACCCAGAATATACAACAGTATTCCATTTTCATTGTTTTTAAACCAACCCAAAATCAAAATATTAGATGAAATCATTCTACATTTTCTATCGAAGATTCAAGTCCAACTAAGAGAAGATGTATGTAATACATTTATGATCAATAAACATCGTGAACTGTTCTCCTAAAAAGTAATGCCTTCATCATGTTAATGGACAAACCATAATTGATAAAACAAGATCATATTTAGGGTAATTTTATTCATGAGGCCACAAATATCCAAAACCATAAGCTACTACCTTACCATCCTACATCAACAGTAATCCAACTCCTACTCAAAAAACATCATTGATTATGGTGTAACTCTTAGCTGGTTTATGTAAAATCTGTATCATTGTGGTTTTCAATTGCCATTTAAATTCATGAAAATATGTTCCACATGCCTCTAAGCACTCTTGTTGGATATAAAATATTCTGGTATTTTTCATTACCATGATGAGTTGTTATAATATAAATCATTCAATTTAATAGCTCACTAAAAATAAATATGATATTTGGTATTTTTTGTAGATGATGGTGGTATAGCTAGGTTTATAAATCCTATTAATCATAAAACAGATATTATTATCTATAGTGTTGTATGATATATGTTTATTTAGTTTCCTGTATTAGTATTGTTATATGAGGAAGTCATACATAATGATGTTTCAAGATAACGCTCCCACAGAGAGATTAATTTATTCATAGAAATAAACAGAGTTAATACAATGATATATATGCTATATATAATATTCTGCCCCATAGGGATTACAGAGTTTAGGTCCCATTTGGATTATTTATAAATTAATGGCCACATGAGACACAATGTCTCATCATATGAAACCCCGGTTTTATTACATAAAAAGAATGATGGGGTATTGATTTTTTTGTGGATTATTATTCCCCATATTATGTGATCATAAATAAAAACTCATTTTTTGTGTGAATTGAAACACTATTTTACTAGATGAAAGGAGAATGGTTGTTTTCCAATACTATCCCTAGGTCTGTATATCACTAGCTAAGAGTTTGAGAGGTGGATATACTGAAGAATTCATTTTGATGACACCAAGGTCAATATGAGTAAATGGAGATACACTTCAAGATGTTGAATAGAAATTTAGTTGTGATATTATCTATAAATATTATCATTCTTACATTTATGGATTATTTAATAGTAGAAACCATCAATAAAATATTCATCTACATGACATCAGAGGAGGGGGACATGATACATTTGATGATGGTTTTAGAAAAAACACTTAGACCACTAATGTTATTTATGGCTCTTAAAGTGGACATTCTTGATATTCGAAGTATAGTTTTTTGATCATGTCATAAAATAATAGGAATAATGAGTGGACCCAATAAAGTATGAGGTGATACTGGATTGAGAGACACTCCAGATCATTAATAGGGTGTAGGGAATCATTGCATTGTAAGGATATTATATTAAATTCATAAAAAATCTCTAAGATTTCATTTCCTCTGAGTAGTTTTATCTAAATGGGGATGCATTACATGTATATAGAGAGATACCAAATGTATTTTTTAGGTTTTTATATAAAGGATAACGAGAATCCCCATTTCGAGACATCCCGATTCAGTAGTTAAGCATGTGTGGATCTGATATATATATATATATATAGAACTAGACAAGAATTAGTTCTGATTTAGAGGAATGAGTGATTAATTATTGTTCTCTAATGTAGGGACCCCATGATTAATACTATGTGGACCAAAAAATTTAATTGTAAGTAGTGGAATTTATATTGAAGATATAGTGACACATCATTATAAGAGAGTGATTTAACATCTATTATAACAATAAGAGACTCATGTAATCTTCTCACAAAATGTCATTAACATGATTCTGAGGTGATGGCTGGAGTTCCAATTGGATTATGAAATTGAGATTTCTTATACTCCATGAATGGGGATGGTATTGGAAGAATATATCAGTTAATGTATTATTCATAGTTGTTGAGTGATGAATTAGAGAATTTTCACTCATTATATATTTTTTAGTGATAGGGGTGGTTAATATTACTACCAGTCAGTGGATGTTACCCTATGATTTTTAATGATTTTTGGGAGGCTCATCTTGGTGATCTCAATTGTGAGTCATTTCATAGAAATACATCCACTAAAAGTTCTTCTTAGATATTTTTTAATGGTACAGAGCACATTATTTCTTTCCAAGGAATTATGATAGTACATAACACAGTATAAGGGGAGGTTATGAGGGCGAATAATACATCCCCCTATTCAATACATCCATGAGTGGTAAATATGTACCAAAACATTCAACATCATTTATGGTGTCTAGCGATGTGGAATGGTGTATATGAGTTTATCTATAGATTCCTCACCATTCAGTAGGTGAATGTTGAATACCATGTTCCATAATGCATGGATCAAACCCATGATTTCCAGAGTTTAATAATGAAGAAATATTAATGGAATTGTTTATCGTAAATCCATATTCATTTAAAGGACATGATTCTATATGGCTGATCATGGACCAACAGAACAGGTCATCCCACTTCATGGCCTTTAGAGAGTAGAGTTAAGCAGAGAGACTATAACATCCATATGTTTAGGTGATAGACATGCTTCATGGATTTGCCTTGATGATATTCATATGTAAAGATGCTTGCTTCATGTAATTGTTATAGAGAGGAAAACATTAGTCCTCCGAGAATCAGTTTCTATTAAGTATGGTGGTTCACCCCTAGACATAAATATTTATATAGAACACCAGATATTTTCTAAATGACATCAATTAAGCATTATTGTTATAATTATTACATATTTTGGTGGACAACCAACACATGGAATTGTTTTCAAAAAATAAAAATGACCAATAAACCATTACTGTGAAATATATTAAGGCCATGTATACGAGACCCTGTAAGGTTCCAATTTACAGGATTAATGAAGCTGATTTATAACACATGCGTACAAAGATAGTTTCAGAAAGAAATGAAGGTTATTATCTTCCATGAGTTGATGAGGACACCCCAGATCCATCAAAAGTCTTTTTTTTACTATTAAAGTACTCCCTTGTGTTTAAATTGAGGAAATCCATGTGATACCAAAGATCTCACCACATCAAGGACTATATAGGATTTGTTTGGATGAATGTTATCTCGGATAATTATTAGAAATGTAATATTATTATGTAGGTTTGGTCAGCTGGAATACTAGATAGACCTACTACAATTGTTAGATCAAATTCATGATGTCTTCCACATGTCACAATTAAGGAGGTATGTTCATTACTTGACACATGTTATCGATTAGGGTGATATGGATAGTGATAATGCAGCTAAAATGATAGAATACCTAGTTTATCTTAAATATAAAATGAGAAAATAAATTATGGGATAGTTGATACCTTGGTATTTGTATGATGGAAACACAAGAGTCTTCATTAAAACACCAGAGAAAAAGAAAAACAATATTCAATAATTATACCCTCACATTTTTTTGTAGGCCTTTTGTTTTTTCGGATGAAAATCTCTGATGTGGTGAAATGTAATGAACCTAATTATTCTCATGTAATGTTTTTGAATTTATCAAATAATATTTTTGGAGTTAATTGTCCATTGTGAAAAATATTTCAGAGCCTGAGGGGATTTACTATTTATTTAATAAACATATTAAATATAAATTATTATATGCATTTAGTTATTTTAATCAAATGGAATATCTCTTGAAAGTTGTCATTCATTGGAATACTATGATTTTCATTAATAGTAGAATGTTTTTCTTACTGCAATATTGACATAATCATTATAAATATCTAATATTTTATGAACTATTGTATTAAAAATAATGAAAAATTAATTGATTGATTAGTTATTTCAATATTAAAATTTATTGACCTAATCATATTAATTTTAATAATGTAAATGGGAAAATTAAAATTTATTACACAAAATGATATATATTTGTTGGACCATAGATACGATTCTTGGTGGAGGAAAATTTGTTCTTAGACCGATGATCGGTTTTCCAAGGAGTTTTTCATTATCAAAAAGGTTCATGGATATCAAAAATGGTAAGGGTAAAAAATTATTCTCCAATGGCGATTGATCCATTTTCTAGAAATTACTTTTGTTATTTTAACTTAACCCAATTTTTTATTCAAAAATATTTAATATGAATAAATTACACTGTCAAAATAAGTTTTAGGTCATATTTATATTTATAGATGGTGATATTTTTTCCAAAAATTATGAGTTCGCAAATTCTTTTTGAGTCTTCTTTTTTCCATATATCATCATAAATTTATCCTAAAATTTTTTACAAACCATCTCAAGAGTAGTTGATGTTTTATTCTAGATTTTTTTTCTCCTCGATTGTTGATCATTCATCCTCAAAATTTTTTTGACCGAAGGATTAACTATATATAGAAATAAATAATTTCACAAAAATATTTGGAACAAAAAATCATTAATATGGTTTTATATTCATGATCAATTTATTCTTCAATATGGTATTTAAATGATGGAATATCGGGATTCCATCGAGGGTTTTTGTTGAGAACATATTCATTTTTGTGATGTTGTGTAATTCGACAATGTTTCTGAGTAGATGATGCGATGGAATCCAACTGGAAGAGATTAAAATAGTTATTTTAACTCAAATATGAGATATATGATATATCCCACAAGGTATAAAGTAGTAGTTGTTGTTTTATAGATGAAGTGTGAGGTTTATCGGATTTTTGGAAAATCATGAGTTAAAATATGTATTGTTTGGAAGAATACATGCTATCTCGACCACATCTAGGGTGTTTATGGTTAAAAACATAAAAATATATCACACACATTCGGACATATACATCCTCAATGATACCCAAAGATTGTGACCATGTGTGTATCAATGTTTACACGGGCATAAGCATTGCGAGGGTGAAATGAATGAAACATTGTACATAGGAATGGCCAA
This sequence comes from Viscum album, assembly GCA_963277665.1. Lineage (NCBI taxonomy): Eukaryota > Viridiplantae > Streptophyta > Magnoliopsida > Santalales > Viscaceae > Viscum > Viscum album. The sequence goes on from OY728134.1 coordinate 169,404,249, forward strand.
AGAACATGTGAATGGGTAGTGTACAAAAGAATGAATATAGTATATGGGATATGGATTTACACATGGACACCTAAATCTGGACAAGTCATTCATAACATGTATTAACTATAATTTTCATCTACCCTTTGTTGGGTATGTTGGGTCCTTTGTTATCTTTTATCTAATCAATTATTAGTTGTTTTTGTTCCATTTATCTATCCATATAATGGTATATGAGGCTTTATGTACTTAGAATAAGATAACTGATCCCAAATATTGGTTTTTCTATATAGAGTAAGGTATCCCTCTATATATATAGAGGAGTGATCCTCTATAGTTCTTTCCTATGATTGTCAATCTATCCAATTTCTGACATTCAGGGGATGTGACCTCTATCATAATAATTTATTCCATTAATTATTAGGTATCCTCAATAGTATAAGGATTTGATCTGTTTCATAATAATCAACACATTATAAACTTAAGTTTGCACATTTTCATGGAGACATCATATAAGTTTGAACACGCAGATGGGAACCTTTACATTTAAAAATAGTCAAGGGGTGATTTCTCCCATATAAGGATTTCTTTGGTGCTTCAAGAGGAATCAATTACTGAGAGTGAAGATGCAGCCTTACTTTGTGAAATTGTATCTATAATTTAGAATATCTTTTGTATCTTCTTTATTTCCATTGTTTTCTATTATATATATGAATATCTCTCTGGATTCCTAATTTGTTTTGATTTTTGGGAATCCATCTAAGTACAAATATAATCACCACTATATGGGATCTTCCCACATTTTATTTTCATACATATATGATAGGACTTTATGGGGAGTCAATGGATGACAAGTAGTAGGTGGATATTATTTTTATCCTGGAAACATTCCATGTTTTACTATTAAGATAGAATCTGTTTCAGTTTTGGTGGGATTATATGTGCCCCTCTGTAATTTCTACACATAATCATGTTCTGATGTAGGTTTAGTTATATGAATGTATATTAATTATAAGTAGTTCCATTACATTACCAATTATATTTTTGGTTGGATTTTTGTGTGTGTGTGTAATCTACTCAATATATGGAATCACATGATTGTGATATTCCTAGTCTATGTTAGTCACCAACCCCTATCATATTTTCGGTTGGAATAGGGTGCTACACTCATTGGGTTGTTGACTATGAGATCCCAAGGGGGTCAGCACATGAAACATAGTGTTAGAATTGAGAATATATGTATGATATTTCTTTTCACATTCTTACTTATTGAATATTTATTTGGTATTTTCTTCTAAACGTATTTTCATGAATTTAGTTAGGGTTATTTTATATTCCACATCATTTTCTAGGGTCAATCATAAGTTCTTAGGTATTATAAATATAGTTTCTATAATATTTGTATGATTGTGTCTATTATTTTTCAACTAGTATTATTTCGTGTAATTTTTTTATAATAATGGTTTTATAGGACTCTTATTTTCTTTCATGAATGTTCAGAGAAGGAAAAATATTTTTAAATATTATTATTCATTATAGTATTTTAATATTTTGTTTTTGTTTTCATCAAATAAATCAACATTTGGATCTTCTATGATTATGTTTTCATTTCCTTATTCATAGAAAATTATTAAAATAAATCACTTTTACCTCTTTTGAGTATATAATTTTATTCTCTATTATTTTAAAATTTGAACATAATCATTGATAGTGTATATGATATATTATGAAAATATTTCAAGATAAAGTATCATAAAGTGAATTTTTGATATATTTACTTCTATATAAATTCTATATATGCAGTATAATTCAATCCAAACAAATCATAGTTTAAAAAATGTGAAATACTCTATTTAAAATTTATTATTTATACATTATCGATATAAACTATGTATTATGTAGGTTGGTAAGAATATGAGTAACCAAATTCTGAATCTTATATGGTTTACAAATATTTTGTACCATCCTAGATTTTAAAGAAATATATTATTTAATTTTAATTTAAAATCAATGAAATATTTTTCATGAAACAAAATGTTGTACCTAAAAATAATATACTTGTTTTATTATTAATTAATAAGGATGGATAACAACATTTTAATTGCACAACTTTTTTGAATCTTGATTTTTACAATTTGATAATTTTTATATGAAAAGATAATGTTTATTTTTAAAATGGGTACATAAAAATTATCTTTAGGTAAATTTATGGTATTTTTTTGAGAAGTTTCCTTTGAAATGAATAGTGAAAAACAAAGCATTTTATTAGTGAACTTCATTTTTCTTTAAATATTTATTATTGTTAAATTATATTTAAATTATGTTTTAATTTAAAAAATTGTTCAATAATATTTAAAATAAAAAATATGAAACTGTAATAAATTTTTTTAAATTTCATTTAGATATATTTACTTATTGGAATTTTGACATTTACCCCTATAATGCCATTTTTCTCAATGCATCTTTGAGATTATTGATAATATTAAAATTTTCAATTCATTGAATTGAATATGTAAAAATATATTTACATAGTTGTAAACATTATCATATTTATAGTCTAATTAGATCAAGTTAGTTTTTAAACAAAAAAATAGTGAATTTTATTAAAAATAATAATAATTATTAAGGTAAAATTAATCTTTAAAAGGCAAAAATCATAAGGGAAAATATTAACCATTCACATAGAAAAAGGAAATTGGATAACAATAGTTATAGAATAATCTCTCATGGATTCAAAATTATGACCTAGTAGAACACATGTTCATGAAATTAACCCATATAATAAGTTACTTAAAAAAGGAGAAATTTTTTACCTTCCATGCCTTAAACATTTATAATGCTTTAGAGTATGGAAGAAGGTATTTTTTTTGTTATAATCATTATTTTTAATTTTAATATGGTTTTTTTATAATTTTAATTTATCTAAAATTTTTATATATAATATAACTAAATTAAATTCATAAAAAACACTAATGTAGGGATTCTTTATTTAATAATTAAATAAAATAAACAATGACAAAATGTTACAAAAATTTAATTAATAATTACCATACATTATTTATTTAGATGAATATCTCATGTTACACATATTTTAACTTTATAAAGATTATTACCATCATTTTATAAGTATTCTTTAATTTAAAAATTCTAAAATATAGAAAAAAATTTCATTAATGTTATTTTATAAATAGTGATTTTTTATTTAAAATAATTAAAATTTCTAAAAATCATATCATCCGCATATTTATTAATAAATGATAATTAATAAACATCATGGTCTATTATTTGGAAATTATATATTTTATAATTAACATATTAAACCATAGATATGAAAAACATTATTATAATGGTTCGGTTTGAAGTAATGATTTTCACGGTACATTTGTATGTATTAAAATTAATTCCCAACATACATGGGAATTTTATTTTTTCGATTATATTAAATTTTTATAATTAATTATCTCTAATTTTTCTAATAAATAAATTTTTAATTTATTACTAATGGTAAAATTAATTAGGTTGGAATATTGGTTACAAAAATATAAAAACAAAAATTTAAAATTTAATGATATTTGAACACAAGGGATGAAAATTATAATAAATGAACTTAAATTTATGTGGTGGAGATTTTAAATGACCATAATTCAACTTTAATATTTTATTTCTCCATTTTTGAGGCAAATGAGGTAATAGAGACTCCCTGATACTCTATATTGTTTGGTATTTACAAGAACAAAATACCCCCTCCATTATAAAAAGGCATTCAAACTTTTATTTCCTTGGACATATCATGCCACCTTATCTCATTCAAAATATACCCAAATATTCTCCTAATAATTACCATAAAAACTTAATTGCCTCATTTTCGGATTAAATACAACAAATTAATACCTATGGTGAAAGCCAAAAGTAGTTTCCCAAAAAGATGTAACATTCTTCAAAATTGCATTTTTTGTTTTATTTATTTCAACATCCATTCTATTATTCATATTCCATTATTATAAAATAATCATAGTATCCAAAATATAATATTATATTTTTTTGTTAAGGGTTTGACCAACACCTACAAAAACCTCATTAAAATGGTTAATGAACAAACCATTCATTTGTACGGAGAACTACCACCTCATGTAATGATGTCGTTCGTTTTTTCCCTTACAACCTCACATGGTTTATAATTATGTTTGATGAAATATTTTTTATACGATATATATATATATATAATATTTATTATTTATTATAAATTATTTAATTTTTATATGATGGATATCAATATGTGTTACAATTGGTGAAAATACAATAACATATGTTGTGGACACATGGAAAACTTCCTCCATAATGTGAATTTATACATTCACAAATTACATAGAATGTATTAAGGATGGTTTTAGTTATATATATGTGAAATTTAAGATATATATATATGATATAAATTTAATAAATAACTTTTGGAAAATATAACATATCAGTGTCATTGAATTCTCACTGACTAAGAGAGTGATAACTATGTTCGGTGACATGTGGGACATTTACTCATTAATGTGATGTGATTGATTTTACATGATAGGAATTGTATATAAATAAATATTTCAGAAAAAATAAAATAGTATTTATGATATATTTATCATTGAGGAAAGAATATTTTTTCAAACCAACATTCGATATGTATCATCAAAAAATGGGAGTGTTACTCATTTGTAGGTATAACCTACCGTCTCCATGATTATAGGATTGGTTATTTTTTATAGCTATCATTTATGATTAGTATTTGAATGTATAATTTATTTATAAGTGAGATAATAATTTAAATAATATTTATCTAGATATTTTTCTACAGTTACCTAATTGACCATAGTATACTTATCAAATCCATATTTGAGAAATAAGATGAATATGTTCAAAGTATCTAACATAGAAATTATTTATTAAATAAATTGATATAAATTGTTTCATGTATAGAAATATGGTTAATAATCACATTTGGGTTTTTTGAAAGATATTTCATCAGGTGGAACTACTGATGGTTGAGGAGCAATGAATCTTAGTAAAAATCAGGTGCAAGGAATTAGAAATCGTGTTTTCCTTCGTATATGCCAATTATGATTGTTTAGAAAGGTGTATCCTATCGGAGTATCTAGGTTACTTTGTGATAGCTGGTTTGAAATGGTTTATAAGGAGAGAATTCAATTCTATTTTGGACATCTCTTTAATGAATGATGAGACAATAGTCTCTAACCATGGTATGTTGGATTTCCGCGACATCATCACCAATAAGGGGATTCTGGTTCTGGGTTATCAGGGGAGAAAATTTACATGGTGTAATAACCAAAGTGCTGATAGTTTGACACAATTTAGACTGGATAAGTTCCTGACCAACCTATAGGGCATAGAATCATTCTCAAGCACCATAGTATCGAATTTTTCATTAGGCATATCATACCATTCTCGTTTTCTCATGGATCTGAAGTCTGGGAGTGGAGATAGTAAAGATTTTTTGAACACTGTGAATTCGCATAGATTGGAGGGTTTCTTTCTAATGTTGGATTATTCTTGGAAGCATGAAATTGAATGTAGAGTATGAGAGGTTATTCCCAGACATTTTAAGAGTATCAAAATTGATATTATGAGATAGTCCAAATATATTACTTCCTCTTATAGTTCAGTGGTGTCTCTACAAGAAGAGATTGAAAATTTGGAAGGTTTGCTGATACAAAGCAGCGATGATTCCATCATACTTTTACTTTGTGATATGATAGACTTTATAGTATAGATACTCTTGGTGGAGGAGATCATACATAGGTAGAGCGCCATGGAAATGTTTCTCAAGGAAGGTGATTGAAATAAACTATTCTTACATGCTTGTTTGAAGGAACAACTTAAAACTAATTTTAATATCAGATTGTATTATGGATCATTCTCCTCTGATTTTTGATGTTGTTTGGATGATTGTGCTAGAGAAAGTCATTTCACTTTTGGAAGTTGGCCGGGACGTGATCTTGAGGGAGGGGGGATCCAATGATTGATAGAAGGATTTCTTCTAGAATATTACCTAGAGGGTTTCCAGAGGGATTAATGAGATGCCGAATTATGTTCGGTCTGGGGAGGAAGCATGGGAGGTGGATCGATTCATGTCTCTGGAGAGTGCTCCCAGATCGGACTGGTTCACTGGGGAATTCTATGAGGTGGATTGGTTGTAACATCCCAAGTAAGTAATGAATAATAGATATTTTTATCTATGTCTATTAATGATTAAGATAGTGTTTTAGAGGCTTAAAATGAAAATAAATCCAATCTTAAGCATGGAATACACTAATATTCTTAAAAGATTGTTTTACTGCCTTATGATGGAAAACCCTTTTTAAATCTATCTTTTGACAATTTTATAAACTATTTTTGTCAAAATAAACTTATTCCTTATGATTGGGACATCAAAATTTACTTTGTGTGAATTTTTGGTATTTTTCTGACAATGTTCATTTTTTAATGAATAGTGAAAAATACTGCATTTTACATCAAAACTGCTTTTTAATCTAATTTATTTATATGATTAGATTATCTTTTGATTTGGTCTTAATGTGTAATATGAATATATTTTTACCATTTTATCCAATGGTGGTCATTGGAATCAATTTCACTTTTAAATTAGACTTAAACTGATGTCAATCTTTTGATACTTATTGTTTTGTAAAAACACGCTATTTTTCTCTGACAGCGGGAATTAATTATTAAATTAATTAATGTGACTTATATTATTTGAATTTTGTAAAATAGACTTCATTTTTGAATTCGGAATATCAAATATATCTTAGGGTGATTTTTTGGTAATTTTCTGAAAAAATTCAATTTTTGATGAATAGTGAAACCACTAAGTGGTAATCAAGCAAACTGATTTTTCAGTTAAATGAAAGTTTACCACTAATGTGTATTGATTTTTGAAAATCCGACATACATGGTTGTAATTAAGAAGTAAAATGTGGTTCAATGAGATTAAAATAATTTTTTTGGTGAATAGTAACTTATTAAGTTTTTAATCGCGATTAGCGGTAATTAGTGTAGTTTAAGGTATAAATAATGCTTTAATAATATGAGATGACCTAGACACATGTCCTACCCTTATCGGTTGTGTCATGGCCGACCCATAAAATCCATGGGTCAACTTGGGGACCCCATGGATCCACTTTTGTTGGGAAATGACATAAATTACTTTTTATTTAATGTTAAAGTGAAAATGACACAAACATAATATGTTTTACGAAAACAATTTTTATGTGGAGTTATACAAGTCCAAATTTTGATTATAAATAGTCATTGGAAAGATAAAAAGATTTCCTATATCATAGTAGTTTTTTTATAATTTTTAGACATTAAATAAAGTTAATTATTTATGACAAAATAATGATGCAGCGATGACATCATTATTTGACGATTTAAATAAAATAGAAAGATAATGTAAAATATATGAACTAAACATGTCCAAAACCAATTGGATGAGTGGATTGCGAACCCTTATCACCTTATCCACGAATTATATCAATGTGGGTCCTTTTAAAACCGAAAAACATTTTCAAATAAAGTAATATTTGTTTACTTTCCAAAAGTGCCACTCCACTCCTCTTATAAAAGGCCCCCACCTCTACCTCATTTCACACATTCCTCAAGCCTTTGGCTCGTCCAACCACTGCCCATTTACTCTCTCCACACCCCTCTCCTCATCCTAGAGGATTCCCTTTGGGCATAATCCTTTCAAATGAAGCATTTAGGCTCAAAACAAAAGGAGTTACACTTTTAACGGTAATTCTTTCTCTCATGTTCATTTGTTTTGTTTTGCTTCTCCAACCCCCTAAACCCTTTTTATTTAATTCTTTTGTAACAAAACCAGTATATTCAATATGATAGGATGTTGTTATAAGATTTATTTGAGATACACTCTCACACAACTACATCAAATGGTTAAAGAACATACGGTTTCCGTGGATGGCGAAATTCTGCCTCCCGAAATGATGATTGTTCAATACTCATTTAACACCTTCAAAGGTGGACATTATGATGTCACTATTTTTATATATGATATATAATATGTTTATGTTTTCCTTAAGATTCTGTTTTTTTTCATTTCGGGCATACCTTTATGGTTCCCATTATGGGTAAACGCGATATCTTCATTTAAGGAAGTGCGGACTACCGCCCCCTCAATGTGATTTGATTCGTTAAATACCATATGTGGGACATATAAAGGATGGAACTATGATATTATATATGATATTATACTGGAATTATAATATACCTTTATATCATTATGATTCCATTTTATAAAATATGAAATAGAAATGAAAGTAGCGTTCATGCGTACGTACGACTTACCGTCTCCATGAACGGTGCATTTCATTTCTTACCTCTAAATGATTATGTAATATTATAAATGCATGTATGTACTGGATATATATGACATATATGATATCTACATCATGAATACTATTCTGGATATAATGAACCTTTGACCAAATTAACAACATGTAAGTGTAAGAAGTCTATTTTGACTTAAGAACCAAATACCGACAAAATGAACATTATTAACTTAACTAATTACATGATGTTCATAAAATGGTATAAAAGGAATAATGAACTTGAAAAAGATTCATAAGAAAGTAGAGATTAACTCAAGTTTATTATTCATGAGATTAAAGAACGGTCAGGTCAAGTCGGATACGAGGTATGGGACTTCGTCTCAATCTCCTTTCATTGAGGCATATTTTATTTTATACACAAATTTATTTTATACGGTGTATAAATCCCTTTGACTTTTACGTTTATTCAAAAGTAATATTTTTTATACGAAGAGTTTACTAAATGACAAAAGGGAATTTTTTTGTCATACGTATGTGGCGACAACGACTTCTCCGCCGCCGTGACCGTTATTTGAGTTTCGACTACCTCTACAAGCCATACCTTCTTTTAAAAAGAAAAATAAATACCATGTTTTACTTTTCTTTTATTTTGGTATTGAAAATGGTTTTCATAATATTTTTATATCAATGTGTGGTATTTATATCTTGTGATTTAAAGGTGGAAATTTTGTGTTTCCTTTATGTATGTTTTATGTGGTACGATTATGTTGAGGTTCTTGGGCATTATTATGAAGACGGGTGGTTCCGTGATAAACTAAGGGCGGGTGAGCCCATTATAGCTCTACAATGCATTGGGTAACGCGAAGGAGTGAAACGTTAAGGTTTCTCTGAAGAGATTTTAGGGAATATACTATGATGGGTATTCCAAACGTAACCAAGAGGGTTACTCCCTACGTAAGAATGTTATGAATGCCTCAAGTTACCTTTATGTCTTATGATTTCTATGATTTATTCATGAATTTATGAGGTGTGTTAAAGTGCCTATGTTTTATGGGTAATGTATGATTTCATTCTTATGTATATATGAACTCATGTTTCCTTTCCATGTTTTTTAACCCATACTGAGTTTTATGCTCATCCCAAGTTTTTGAAATGTTTTTCACAGGTCAAGGGAAAGGTACATGATAAGATGATAGAGTCAAGGATGTGTCAAGAAATAATCCATGTTCTATTTTAAATATGTTTCCATTGATGGGAATGAATAATACTATCTCTATGTAACCACTTTGTTTATTTGTGGATTGTAATGCATGTTTTATGATTTAATTCTCTAAAACTCTAAACCTGAAAAGATCCTCAATGTGTAATCTTGTAATAACTCACGATTAAGTAAGGTTTAAGGCTGGGGCCTTATAGTTGGTATCAGAGGTCGGTTTAGATAACTTTAGGAGTTAGAATTATATTAAATGATTATCCAAAAATATTTTTTTTTGAAATGATATAGCATTTATGGATTACCATGTTGCTTCATCTAAGACATGTTTGTTCAGAATGGTTTTACACAGAGGAGACAGGGAAGCAGTGCTAGGAAGGCATACAGAAGGAAATAACCTTCCGAATCAGCATCCAAAAATGGTCGGAATTGGAACTGAACAGTTTGTTGCAGTAATGGCGCAGTTGACTCAAGCGATAAATGGTGGTGGTATCCATGCACGAGATCAGCCAGATCAACTGCAGAGGAACATGTCAGTGGTGGAACATTTCATGAGGCAACATCCCCCATCATTCATAGGATCATCTGACCCTGTGCTAGCTGAAGGGTGGATTAAAGCACTGGAGAAGATTTTTGATGTCATGGGGTGTTCAGACAATCAAAAGGTTAGTCTTGCTATTTACAGTTTGGAGGGTGAAGCAGATCAGTGGTGGTCTATGGTTAAAAATATCAGGGACGCCGATGAGATTGATTCTCTTGACTGGGATGAATTCAAAGGAATGTTTCTTGAGAAGTATTTTCCTAAGGCTTTTCGACTTAGGATGGAAAATAAATTCTTGGAATTGAGGCAAGAAGAAGACTCAGTGGCTGCCTATGAAGAAAGATTCACTCGATTGGCAAGGTATGCTCCAAATTTTATCCGAGACCTTGATAGTAAAATCAATCGTTTTTACTCAGGATTAAAGCCAAAATATAGAAGGGAATTGGCTTCTCGTGAGTTTAAAAGTTATGAAAATCTTGTTCGATGTGCTGAGAAGGTGGAAATGGAGTTTACCGATGACCAAGTTTTCTATAACAACCAGCAGAAGAAGAGACCGAGGTGGCAGGAGAAAGGTAAGAATTCTTCAAAAAAGTCCGATGGTAAGAAAACTAAGTTTCCAGCTTGTGATAAATGTGGGAAAAGGCATGTTGGGGAATGTCTTCAGAATTCTGGAAAGTGCTACCGATGTGGTAAGATGGGACATTAGGCTCGTGATTGCACTGAAAAGGATCAAGGTGATGGTAAGAACAAATTTGATTTATAGTTACTGAAATGTTATAAGTGAAATGAGATGGGTCACTATGGAAATGAGTGTCCGGCAAAGAGCTTGAGTGATGGGAAGCAGTTAGACTACAAGCAGAAAGGGGTGGTGAAATCCTTTGCAACTACTTCAGCAGATGTCGGGCCATCAAATGAAGTTGTATCAGGTACTTTGTTTGTCTTTTCAGATTATGCCAGTGTGTTGTTTGATTCGGGGTCTACACATTCATTCATCTCTGAAACATTTTCTAGTAAAATGGGACTACCATCTCAAGAAATGTCTCCTGAACTTTTGGTAAAAACACCCGGGGGAAATGTTGAGGCAAAAATAATTTATAAGAATCTTCCTATCCTTATCTGTGGAAAGAACCTACTTGCAAACCTTATTGTTCTACCTCTAGTAGAGTTTGATGTTATCTTGGGTATGGATTGGCTCTCTATTTACCATGCTAAGATTGACTGTAGAGCTAAAGAAGTTTATTTTCAGAAAGACTTTCAGTTTTTTTACAGGAATGAACCCTTACTTTTGATAACATATCAAGAGGCCGAGAAACATGTAAAAGATGGAAATGAATGTTACCTTGCACACGTCGTTGAAAATAAAGGAACTGTTCAGATTAATGATGTGCCAGTGGTAAATGAGTATCCTGATGTTTTTCCTGATGAGTTTCCTGGAATAATACCAGATCGGGAAGTTGATTTTACTATTGACTTAGTTCATGATGCTAAGCCAATCTCAAAACCCCCTTATCGAATGGCACAAATTGAACATTTAGAGTTGAAGGAGAAATTGCAAAATTTATTAGAGAAAGGTTTCATTAGACCTAGCACATCACCATGGGGTGCTCCTGTTTTATTTGTAAAAAAGAAAGATGGTTCTATGAGACTCTGCATTGATTATAGAGCCTTGAATAATATCACTGTTAAGAACAAATATCCTTTGCCTCATATCGATGATTTGTTTGATCATCTCCAGGGAGCTCAGTTTTTTTCAAAGATTGACCTGAGATCGGGGTACCATCAGCTGAAGGTAAAGGAGGAAGATATTCCGAAGACCGCGTTCCGTACGAGATATGGCCATTATGAATTTGTAGTAATGCCTTTTGGGCTAACCAATCCACCTGCTGTATTCATGGACTTAATGAATATAATGTTCCATGAGTTCTTGGATAAGTTTGTGGTGGTTTTCATTGATGATATTTTGGTGTTTTCTAGAAGTAAAGAAGAGCATGAAAGACATTTAAGGGTTATCTTGCAAACCTTAAAAGAAAATAAACTGTATGGGAAATTCATCAAGTGTGAGTTTTGGTTGCAACAAATTTCTTTCCTTGGTCACATTGTTTCTAAAGATGTAATAACTGTTGATACTGAAAAAACAAAAGTTGTGGAAGAATGGCCAAGACCCACAAATGTAATCGAGATTCGTAGCTTCCTTGGTTTGGCGGGCTATTACCGATGGTTTGTTAGAAATTTTTCACGGTTATCTAGTCCAATGACTAAGCTAACTCAGAAGGGTGTTAAGTTTATCTGGACAAAAGAATGTGATGATTGTTTTCAGGAATTGAATAGAAGATTGGTGAATGCTCCAGTTTTGGCACTACCTTCCAGGAATGGTGATTTTGTTATATACAATGATGCTTCAATGAAAGGACTTGGTTGCGTCCTAATGCAGAATGATCAGGTAATTGCTTATGCTTCACGACAGTTGAAAACTCATGAGGTTAATTACCCTACACATGATTTGGAATTAGCTGCTGTTGTTTTTGCTTTAAAAATTTGGAGGCATCATTTAAATGGAGTAAAGTGTGAAATATATACCGATCACAAAAGTCTAAATTATATATTCACTCAGAAAGAGTTGAACATGAGACAAAGGAGATGTCTAGAATTAATCAAGGATTATGATTGTACAATTCATTACCATCCGGGAAAAGCAAATAAAGTGGCTGATGCTTTGAGTCGAAAAAGTATTGCTTCATTAACAATGTTGCATTTGGAACGTGATCCTTTGGTTAAGGATTTGATGAACTTTGGCATAGAAGTTTTTGGTGCAGGAAGTTCTTCTATTTTGTTTCAGGTATCAGTGAGATCTTCTCTATCAGATAGAATCAAGCAAGCACAGAAGCAAGACAGTGAGTTGCAGGAAAAGGTAGAGCTGGTTCAGAAAGGTAATTTGCCTGAATTCAACATTGATAATGATTGTGTTTTGAGATTTGGGAAGAGATTGTGTGTGCCTTGTGATTCACAGTTGAAGAGAGAGTTGTTATGTGAAGCTCATAGTTCTCCGTTTTCAGTTCATCCGGGCAGTACTAAGATGTATGGAGATCTACGGGAGTATTACTGGTGGGATGGAATGAAAAGAGATATTACTGATTTTACTGCGAAGTGTTTGACTTGTCAACAAGTTAATGTAGAGCGGCAGTTACCGAAAGGGATACTTCAGCCTTTACCAGTGCCAGAGTGGAAATGGGAGAATATATCCATGGACTTTGTTGTTGGATTACCGAAGACATGTCGAGGTAATAATGCAATCTGGGTTATTGTTGATCGCTTGACCAAATCTGCTCATTTCCTTGCTATACGAGATACTTTCTCTCTTGATCAACTTTCCCGTTTGTATCTTAAAGAGATAGTCAGGTTACATGGAGTTCCTCTCTCCATTGTATCGGATCGTGATCCCAGGTTTACTTCTAACTTTTGGAAAGGCCTTCAGAAGTCATTGGGTACTGAATTAAATTTTAGTACAGCTTTTCATCCTCAATCAGATGGGCAGTCAGAACGAACAATCCAGACATTGGAGGATATGCTACGAGATTGTTCAATGGATTATCAGGGAAGTTGGGACCAACATCTTTCATTGGTTGAGTTTTCATATAATAACAGTTTTCATTCCAGTATACAGATGGCACCATTTCAGGCATTATATGGGAAGCAGTGTCGAACTCCAGCTTTCTGGGATGAAGTGGGTGAAAGGAAGTTGATGGGACCAGAATTGGTAGAAGAGTTGGCAGAAAAAGTTCAGCTGATTCAGAAGCACATGAGAACAGCTCAGAGCAGGCAGAAGAGTTATGCGGATAACCGGAGGAAGGATCTATCTTTCGAGGTAGGTGATCATGTTTTTGTCAAGGTTTCTCCTTGGAAAAGTGTGATGAGATTTGGTAAGAAAGGAAAGTTGAGTCCAAGGTTTGTTGGACCATACGAAATTCTGGAAAGAGTTGTATCAGTTGCATACCGAGTGGCTTTACCTCCGAGTTTATCTCAGGTACACAATGTTTTTCACGTTTCGATGTTGAGAAAATATATGCCAGATCCATCTCATGTTTTGAGTCCACAGGTAGTTCAGCTGGAAGAGAACCTATCTTATGAGGAACAACCGGTCCAGATTCTTGACCACAGGGAGCAAGTGTTACGGAATAAATGGATTCACCAGGTAAATGTTTTGTTGAAAAACCACATGATTGAAGAGGCAACATGGGAATCTGAAAATGCAATGAGGTATAAGTACCCCCATTTATTCGATAAGTAAATAAATTGCGGGGATGCAATTTTCTAAAGGGGGGAAGGATGTAACATCCCAAGTAAGTAATGAATAATAGATATTTTTATCTATGTCTATTAATGATTAAGATAGTGTTTTAGAGGCTTAAAATGAAAATAAATACAATCTTAAGCATGTAATGCACTAATATTCTTAAAAGATTGTTTTACTGCCTTATGATGGAAAACCCTTTTTAAATCTATCTTTTGACAATTTTATAAACTATTTTTGTCAAAATAAACTTTTTCTTTATGATTGGGACATCAAAATTTACTTTGTGTGAATATTTGGTATTTTTCTGACAATGTTCATTTTTTAATGAATAGTGAAAAATACTGCATTTTACATCAAAACTGCTTTTTAATCTAATTTATTTATATGATTAGATTATCTTTTGAATTGGTCTTAATGTGTAATATGAATATATTTTTACCATTTTATCCAATGGTGGTCATTGGAATCAATTTCACTTTGAAATTAGACTTAAACTGGTGTCAATCTTTTGATACTTATTGTTTTGTAAAAACACGCTATTTTGCTCTGGCAGCGGGAATTAATTATTAAATTAATTAATGTGACTTATATGATTTGAATTTTGTAAAATAGACTTCATTTTTGAATTCGGAATATCAAATATAGCTTAGGGTGAATTTTTGGTAATTTTCTGAAAAACTTCAATTTTTGATGAATAGTGAAACCACTAAATGGTAATCAAGCAAACTGATTTTTCAGTTAAATGAAAGTTTACCACTAATGTGTATTGAATTTTAAAAATCTGACATACATGGTTGTAATTAAGAAGTAAAATGTGGTTCAATGAGATTAAAATAATTTTGTTGGTGAATAGTAACTTATTAAGTTTTTAATCGCGATTAGCGGTAATTAGTGTAGTTTAAGGTATAAATAATGCTTTAATAATATGAGATGACCTAGACACATGTCCTACCCTTATTGGTTGTGGCATGCCCGACCAATAAAAGCCATGGGTCAACTTGGGGACCCCATGGATCCACTTTTGTTGGGTAATGACATAAATTACTTTTTATTTAATGTTAAATTGAAAATGACACAAACATAATATGTTTTACAAAAACAATTTTTAAGTGGGGTTATACAAGTCCAAATTTTGATTATAAATATTCATTTTAAAGATAAAAAGATTTTATATATCATATTATTATTTTTATAATTTTTAGACATTAAATAAAGTTAATTATTTATGACATAATAATGATGCAGTGATGACATCATTATTTGATGATTTAAATAAAATAGAAAGATAATATAAAATCTACGAACTACACATGTCCAAAAACAATTGGATGAGTGGATTTCAAACCCTTATCACCTTATCCACGAATTATTTCAATGTGGGACCTTTTAAAACCGAAACACATTTTCAAATAAAGTAATATTTCTTTACTTTTCAAAAGTGCCTCTCCTCTCCTCTTATAAAAGGCCCCCACATCTACCTCATTTCACACATTCCTCAAGACTTTGGCTCGGCCAACCCCTGACCATTTACTCTCTACACACCCCTCTCCTCATCCTAGAGGATTCCCTTTGGGCACAATCCTTTCAAAGTAAGCCTTTACGCTCAAAACAAAAGGAGTTACACTTTTAAAAGTAATTCTTTCTCTCATGTTCATTTGTTTTGTTTTGCTTTTCCAACCCCCTAAACTATTTTTATTTAATTCTTTTGTAACAACAACAGTATATTCAATATTCTAGGATGTTTTTATAAGATTTATTTGAGCTACACTCTAACACAACTACATCAAATGGTTAATGAACATACGGTTTCCGTGGAAGGCAAAATTCTGCCTCCCGAAATGATGATTGTTCAATACTCATTTAACACCTTCAAAGGTGGCCATTATGATGTCACTATTTTTATATATGATATATAATATGTTTATGTTTTCCTTAATCTTGTGTTTTTTTCATTTTGGGCATACCTTTATGGTTCCCATTATGGGTAAACGCGATATCTTCATTTAAGGAAGTGCGGACTAGCGCCCCCTCAAAGTGATTTGATTCGTTAAATACCATATGTGGGACATATAAAGGATGGAACTATGATATTATATATGATATTGTACTGGAATTATAATATACCTTTATATCATTATGATTCCATTTTATAAAATACGAAATAGGAATGAAAGTAGCGTTCATGCATACGTACGGCTTACCGTCTCCATGAACGGTGCATTTCATTTCTTACCTCTAAATGATTATGTAATATTATAAATGCATGTATGTAATGGATATATATGAAATATATGATATCTACATCATGAATACTATTCTGGATATAATGAACCTTTGACCAAATTAACAACATCTAAGTGTAAGAAGTCTATTTTGACTTAAGAACCAAATACCGACAAAATGAACATTATTAACTTAACTGATTACATGATGTTCATAAAATGGTATAAAAGGAATAATGAACTTGAAAAAGATTCATAAGAAAGTAGAGATTAACTAAAGTTTATTATTCAGGAGATTAAAGAACGGTCGGGTCAACTTTATTTTATTTTATAAACAACATTATTTTATACGGTGTATAAACCCCTTTGACATTTATGTTTATTCAAAAGGAATCTTTTTTATACGAAGCGTTTACTAAATGAAAAAAGGGAATGTTTTTGTCATACGTATGTGGCAACAATGACTTCTCCGCCGTCGTGACCATTATTTGAGTTTCGGCTTCCTCTACAAGCCATACATTCTTTTTAAAAGAAAAATAAATACCATGTTTTACTTTTCTTTTCTTTTGGTATTGAAAACGGTTTTCATAATATTTTTATATCAATGTGTTGTATTGATATCTTCTGATTGAAAGGTGGAAATTTTGTGTTTCCTTTATGCATGTTTTATGTGATACGATTATGTTGAGGTTCTTGGGCATTATTATGAAGACGGGTGGTTCCGTGATAAACTAAGGGCGGGTGAGCCCGTTATAGCTCTCCAATGCATTGGGTAACACGAAGGAGTGAAACGTTAAGGTTTATCCAAAGAGATTTTAGGGAATATACTGTGATGGGTATTCCAAACGTAACCAAGTGTGTTACTCCCTACGTAAGAATGTTATGAATGCCTCAAGTTACCTTTATGTCTTATGATTTCTATGATTTATTCATGAATTTATGAGGTGTGTTAAAGTGCCTATGTTTTATGGGTAAAGTATGATTTCATTCTTATGTATATATGAACTCATGTTTCCTTTCCATGTTTTTTTAACCCATACTGAGTTTTATGCTCATCCCATGTTTTTGAAATGTTTTTCACAGGTCAAGGGAAAGGTACATGATAAGATGATAGAGTCAAGGATCTGTCAAGAAATAATCCATGTTCTATTTTAAATATGTTTCCATTGATGGGAATGATGAATACTATCTCTATGTAACCAATTTGTTTATATGTGGATTGTAATGCATGTTTTATGATCTAATTCTCTAAAACTCTAAACCCGAAAAGATCCTCAATGTGTAATCTTGTAATAACTCAAGATTAAGTAAGGTTTAAGGCTGGGGCCTTATATTGGTTCTTTGTGGGGAAAGATGTTTCTGAGGATGATCAAGATTTATTTAGGAGGTTCCCTCAATAGTAGTACTTGTGCATCATGAATGGGGTTCATCGCTAAAGTGAAAGATCCATCATCAATTTCTCATAATTTAAAAATTTGTCTATCTATCGCCTCATACAAGATATTGGCTTGTCTACTAGAGAGGATAGTAAATAAGGCTATTCCCACTATCATTTTCCTAGAACAACATGTGTTTGTTGTCAGGTATATTTATTGTACATGAATGTATTTTATCACTCACGTACTTAAATTTATGTGTTTTTTACATATCATTTTGATCATCACCCATTAATATGGCCTGTACTTTCCATGATACCAAAATGGTAATGAAATTTTTTCATGATTTTTATTCATTCATACATTTGATATGCTATACACCTATCTTCTTTTTGAGGTCTATATACTTCTCTTTTGACATATTATATAATGAATATACTAATTCTCATGAAAATTTATGTTTTTTTCTTTTATTAGGATAATTATAACATCCAAGTTCTAGGTCCCGCCCAAAGGTCGCCATTACCTGGTTGGTCACATGGCCTCAAGCTCATTTCCCCAATTTCAAGATGCTATGGACTAACAGCGAGGGCCTTGGGTATGATAGTGGGGAAAATATTCCCTAATTGTTAGAGTAACACAACGAAATAACAATAATATTCAACAATACAAAAAATAATCCCATCCAATAAATAAACACATGAAGACTAAAAGTTAATAAATATTCAGAGAAAAAAATAAATGATGCTTGTCACATATGACTATGAAGAAATCCAAATGAGTAAAAATTCTGGAAATAATGTACTAAACCAATGTACAATGAAAAAACGTATAATCCAGTTTCTGTTGAGTAAAAAGTCCTCTTTTGACTTTTATATATTGTTTTGGAAATAAAAAATGTTATTTATCATGTTTATCATATCATACCATACTGATCTTACTGACCATGCTTATCGTACTGACCATAATGATCGTACTGACCATGCAGATCGTACTGACCATGCTGATTGTACTGGACATGCTGATCGTATTGGCCATGCTGATCCTACGGACCATTCTAATCGTACTGTTCATGCTGATCATACTAACTATTGATTGTATGGATTATATTTTATGCTCTCTATCAATCGTATCATAATGACTCTGTCATTTGTAATCACTTTTGTATTTCACTTTATGTAATCACAATATATTACACAATAATACTTATAATACTCATACTCTTCATTACATGATTTTTTTGGTACTTAGTCAAAAACAAATTTTTCATATTAATCGTACTCTTGTTTATCATCTTCATATATCTTATTTTAACCAATATGATGTCGTTGAGTTAGTTATAAACTAATCAAAATGATGTCATGATTTCTGTTTCAATATGATGGTTATAATGCAAGGTGTCCAAGTCCCTTCTAGTTTTTTAGTGAATGATGTCTGTGGGAGGCAATATGACCGTTTGAACCTGAGGCCTATAAATTGGAGGTCATTTGAAGCTGAAAGTAGAGACTTTGGAACAACCGTGACATTCTACTTCTATGAAATTCTTGAGAGAGACACTATGACTTCTCTCTTGCTTTGTGCGTCTAATAATCGTATCGAGGGATTTAAAGTGATTGAAAGACAGAGGTGCCGATTACCTACAAAATCGAGGGTTGTCAGGGATAGGCAGACAGACTGTCCGCTCATCATATCGAGGGCTTCTGGGGATTTGCAGACAGACGTTCTGATCATCGTATCGAGGGCATACCAAGGTCGTGGTAAGACAGACCTCTTTTCCTAGGTGAAATGATATCCCTTCTTTTTGGCTAAAAATAATTGTAATACTTTCAAATTTCCACTATTTGTTTTAGAAAGGAATTTGTATTGTTTACTTTCTTCTTTACATTTTCAATTGTAATAGTCTCAATTACAATTTTTCTATTACATTTTGTATTATTAGATTCTATACACTTTATGGTAGAATCTATCACACTTGTTTTTCTCTGATTATTGTATTCATCCTGATTACAATTACTTCACCTTTCTAATAGTACTACATTACATCATACCTTTATATTCAATATAATTGTGGTTATATGAATTGTATTAGTTTAAGCTCTTTTAAACTAACCTCTTAAGTGTTTACTCCCAAAGTTTTTAAACATAAAATTCACCCCACCTCTTGTATTGTTCCATCTAATATACATATACATCCACATATTCGATCCAACAATTGGTATCAGAGGAGGTTTCCACTGATTTGTATTAATAGCTTCATTTCTTTCAAACTTTCATTTTAACTACTTACTACACTAACGTGTGGAGTGGAAAAGATTTTTCATTTCATTAGATGACAGGAATGAATATTCGGTCAATAGATAAACTAAATCCCTCTAGAAAACCAATATTTGATGGGAATGAATATGAGTACTGGAGAGATTGTATGAAGACGTTTGTGATCACTACTGGTGTAGAAAATTTTATTATTCTTACTGGAGGTTACAAAATTCCTGACAAAGAAGTCTGTACATTCACTAATCAAGAGAAGCAAGAATATCAACAGAATTACAAGGTATGCAATACATTATTATGTTCTATGAACAATAATATATACATTCAGATATCTTCATTTGAAGCGGCCAAATGTATTTTGAAGAAATTAGAAGTCACTCATTTCGGTACATCTAAGGTTATAGAAAAAAGAAGAGCAAAGCTTCGAGCAGAGTATCATGGATTTTTTTTCCATATGGAGAGCCAGTATGTAAAGTGAAACAAAGAATTATGACAATTTTAAAAAGTTTAAAATCCATGGGAGAAAAATTCCTTGATGGTGAATCTCTAGTAGATATGATTATAGATATAATTCCGAATTAATGGGAGTGAAAAAGGACAGCTATTGATGAAAATAGAAATGTTTCCCAGATTACTCCTGATGAACCTTTTGGAACTCTTTTACAGCAGAAGACAAGAATGAAAAGAGATGCTAATTTTAACATGAAGAAAAATGGGAGTGGAAGTGTATCCTTTACATCTAAAGCTAAAACCCCTAAAAGGATTACAAGATCCAAAGCCAAGAAAATTGTTATATCATAATTAAGTAATAGTGATCATTTGGATTATGAGTTTGCCAATCTTGCTCAAAGGATGAACAATATTGTGGGAAATAAAGTCATCTAATATTGATTCAAAAATAAAGAGAGGAAGGACAAAAAAGATTCAGAGGTAACTTGCTATGAATGTAAGGATGTTGGTCATATAAGGCCTGATTGTCCTTCACATAAGAGAAAATATAGAAGGGGAAAATATTCTAAAAGAAATAAGAAAAATTATTATAAGAAAAAAAATGTCTTGAAGGAAAATGATACTTACAGTGCATGTAGTAGTGATTCATCAGATAATTCTTCAGAATATGAGTCCTCAGGACAGAAGAATATTGGACTTATAGCCAGATTACCAATTGAAGATCATTGTCTCATGGCTACGGTACATAATGCTGAAGCAGTTACACATGTCTCTTTAAATGAAAATTATACTGATAAATATTATTAATCTTCAAAGATTAATCTTCATCATCAGAAGATGATGCATTACCTTCTTTTGAAGAAGTATCCAGATTTGCTAAATTAATTGAAAATGAAAATTCTAAACTCAGGAAGAGGCTTGAGAAGGAAAAATCTAGAATTTCAGTTTTAACTAAAGAAGTATCGAATATTTCCAATGATCTTAATATGAAAACATATTATTTTGAAAGTATTTTAAAAAACCTTGATAATGTCAATTCTAATAAGGATAAACATTCTAAGGATCTAGAAAATATTATTTATAAGAGAAATGTTTTAAAACCTAAATCTAGTTTAAAATAAAATGTTATGGATGTTGAAAAAATTCTTTTAAAACTAATGTCAGATGTTTTCTATTTAAAGAAATGTTTGTCAAACTATAAATATGGAAAGGAATTTTTTGACAAAATGTATTCCAAAATCTGTCCTTTGAGAAATCGTCTTGGACTTGGTTATTCTATTTCCAAACATGTTTTTAGTAATAACTATTTTGTTCCACAAAAAACATGTTTTTGTTCTAAGTTCCAATGTGGAGATCACTAGAAAAGAGAGTGTACTCTCAATAAAACTCAATCTTTAGGATTTAATAAAGCTCATTTTTTAAAACAAATGTGGATTCCTAAAATTCTGTTATCTAACCATTCTTGATCCAAACAAGTTTGTATTCTGAAAGACTAATTGTTTTTTTTTTCTGGAAAATGAGAAGTGTACCAACAAGAATATTTGGTACATGGATAGTGGTTATTCTCTACACATGACTGGAAGAAAATATCTATTTGAAAAGGTTATCAAAACAAAAGGTAAAAAAGATACCTTTGGAGATAATTCTCAAAGAAAGATTATTGGTATATGTAATATTGTTTTTCTTGGAAAAGATCTTATATCAAATGTTTTGTTTGTTAATTTTCGTATACAAAATCTCATCATCATAAGTTAATTATGTGATGAAGGTTACCTTGTGAATTTTAGGAATGATAAGTGTCTAGTTCACAGTTCCAAGGATGATTTCATTCTATCATCCCATAGGCAAGAGAATGTATACACTATTAACATAGAAGACCTTAGGAGCCAAAATTTACCCTACTTAACTACAATAGAAGACCATTCATGGCTATGGCATAGAAGACAAGGACACTTCAATCAAAGAAACATTTGTAAACAGTCAATGAAAATACTTATAAAGGTACTACCGGATCATAGATATGATTCTTCAAAAGTCTATTATCCTTGTCAATTTGGGAAGCAACATAAAACTAGCATTAACTAAATTAATGAAGTTTCAAATTCTAATGCATTATAGCTAGTGCATATGGATCTTTTTGGTTCTTCACAGACTAGAATCATTGGAGGCAAATACTATGTATTTGTTTTAGTTTATGACTTTACTAGATTAACATGGGTATATTTTCTAACAAAGAAATCTGAAGCCTTTTCATATTTCAAAATTTTTAGAGCCCAGATAAAAAATTAGAAAAACCTATCATTGATAACTATTCATAGTGATCATGGTGGTGAATTTTAAAATTCAGATTTTTAAACCTTTTGTAGTAAGAAATGTATTACTCAAAATTTCTCAGATCCAAGAACTCCTTATAAAAATGGTGTTGTTGAAAGAATAAATCGTATTCTTCAAGAAATGTCTAGAACCATGTTTAGTGAATACTTAATTGCTAAGCACTTTTGGGATGAAGCTGTTAGTACAGCTTGCTATACTATAAATTGTGTTTTATCCAGACAATTTCTAAATAAAACAGCTTATAAATTATGGACTGGCCGAAAACCTAAAGTTTCATACATCAATGTTTTTGGGTGAAAAATATTCTTTCTAAATACGAAAGATAATCTTCACAAATTCGCACCAAAATCGGATGAAGGAATGTTTCTGCGCTACTCCACAACTTCTAATGCTTATAGAGTTTTCAATAAACACACAAGTATTGTTGAAGAAGCAGTACATGTAAAATTTGATGAAACTGATCCTTTTGTTTTTAAACAATCCCAACCTATATCCTTATATTTGTTTTCAAAAAAAATTTATCAACCCTTGATAGAAAATAATTCTGATAAGGAAAATGTTCAAGAACCTACTTCTGAAACATTTACCACAGAAGAATGTCTACCATATATTGATGAACAGGTTTTACAAAACCCAAATCAATTGTTTCGTTGGAATCATTCTACTGATAACATCATGGTTCGTGTAAATCAACCTATAAGGACAAGAAATTCCTTATGAAATGAAATATAACATCTTGTTTTTCTTTCCTAATTTGAACCTAAATGTCCAAGTGAGGCCTTAGGTGATGAATATTGGATCAAAGCAATGCAAGATGAACTCAATGAATTTGAAAGGAATCAATTCTGGACTTTAGTTGAAATACTTAGAGAAACAACTATAATTGGTGTAAAATGGGATTTCAGAAACAAATGTGATGAAAATGGAATCATTGTATGATATAAAGCAAGACTTGTTTCCAAGGGCTATAATCAACAAGAGGTAATAGACTATGAAAAAAAACATATGCTCAGGTAGCTAGATGTTAATCTATATGTATTTTATTAGCTTTTGCAGCATACATTAATTTCAAACTATTTCAAATTGATGTTAAATGTTTTTTCTAAATGGTTTTGACCAAGAATAAGTTTTTGTTGAATAACCTCCAAGTTTTCTCCACCCAAAACATCCTAATCATGTTTTTAATTTTACCAAAGCACTATATGGTCTTAAACAATCCCCTACAACAAGGAATGATAGACATACATGATTTCTTTTACAAAAAAATAATAAAAATGGTATAGAAGATCCAACCCTTTTTATAAAAATGGAATATAAAAATTTCTAGATTGTTCAAATATATGTTGATGACATCATATTCGAATCAACTCGGAAATATATAACTGATTCTTTTTCTAATTTAATGAAATTTGAGTATGAAATGAGTATGATGGGTGAGTAAACATTATTTTTAGGTTTCCAAATTTCTCAAAGACTAGAAGGAACATATATATCCCTACATAAGTATATTAAATATTTACTCCAAAATTATGGTTATGTCAAAACTAAAATTATCATCACTCCAATTGGTACCACAAATACACTTGATCTTGATGAAACTCGGAAACTAGTAGATCAATCAATTTTTAGAGGTATGATAGGATGTTTTATATACTTGAAAGCTAGTCGACCAAACATAATGTTTTCCATATGCTTATGTGCGAGATACCAATCTAATCCAAAAGGGACTCATTTAAAAGCTGTAAAGAGAATATTTCGGTATTTAAATGGAACTATGGATCTAGGTCTCTTTTATTCGTCTAGAAATGATTTTGTTCTAATAAGTTTTTTAGATGATGACTTTGGCGGTTGTATAATGGATAGAAAAAGTACATCTAGAACATGTCATTTGTTAATAGATTCTCTGGTTTTTTTGGTCCGTCAAGAAACAACACTTGGTAGCACTTTCCACTACTAAAGCTGAATATGTAGCAGCAGGAAGTTGATGTGCTCAAGTGTTGTGGATGCATCACACACTCATTGACTATGGATTGAGATTTTTCAAAACTAAAATTCTTTGTGATAATTCTAGCGCCATACCTCTTAGTAAAAACCCAGCACATCCCTCTCATGGAAAACACATAGATGTTAGACATCACTTTCTTAGGGATCACACATAGAAAGGAGATATAGTTTTTCAATTCATCGGAACGCAAGAACAACTTGCTGGCATTTTTACAAAACCATTACCTTCTGATAGATTTGAGTTTATAAAACAGAATCTAGGAATGATTACATTAAAATAATCATTCATATCTACTTCATGTTTTACATTTCACCTAACATTAAGAAACTCCTCCTAGAAGGGGGGAGAACATTTCTTTTTGTGTTTTCTTTTTATCTTATGGTATGTTTTTTTGTTCTATCTGTTTATCATATTAACGGTTTTATCGTATTGATTGTTCTATCATATTATTGTCCTATCTATTTATCATATTGATAGTTTTATTATTAGTTACCTATCTTTCCATCATACTGTCAGTTCATGGTAATGAATTTCTTTTCCATCGTATCGTCAGATCATGGTAATGAATTTCTTTTTTTGGCATGTCCATGGTAACAAGTTTGTTTTCCATCGGCTTGACATTTCTTGGTAATAAGTTTGTTTTCCATTGGCTTTTAATTTCATGGTAATAATATTGTTTTCCATTGGATCATCAGTTAATGGTAATGACATTGTTTTGCATCAGTATGACGATTGATAGTGTTCTTTTACTTCGTACGCTTGTGTTTTTCTTTTAATACTATCTAAACCAACAATTACCTTATGATCTCCGGCTGGCACATACTTTTTATATTTTTAAAATTTTTTTCTCTCTTTTTAATTCTATACGTTGATTTCCTCTCTTTTAATCTCAACCGTAGAAGATAAATGGTCACCGTTTTTTCGCCTATAAATAGACCCCCTTCCCAAACCCACTACAGTTTTTTAGGATTTGTGGCAATGCCCTACTCCATTGATTTAAGGCAGCATGCGATATTTCAACCGGCTTCACCTATATGTCTCAGTCCTCTACTAATACTCCTGCCGAAATGCCTTCTAAGACTTTCACAGGGAAAGGCTTTTTCAGAGAATGGTTAGTTTCTCGGTACTTTTTTGATTCGTATGATTCTACAATCAGAAGGATCATTTTTTTCAAGGCTGGGAACATCTATGTGTTGAAAAACCAGTATCTTCAGATCCAGTTCTTTTTGATGAAGTCACTCAGTTTTATAAAACTCTATCGTTTGATAAAAATATGAAAATCAACATTGTTGTGTACGATAGAATGATTTCTATGTTTGTTAATCAAGCATCTCATTTCTTGAATGTTTTGATAGAAGGTGACTCTTTCTGTCCATCTCATAAACTACCAGAGGATGTTGGTACATTTAACAAAGAGAATGCTGAAAAGATTATGTTTATTATAAATGATGAAAAGAGGAAAGTAGATCATCTTTCTCCGGAAAATAGATTTGAGACTCTTTGGATTCAAGGTTTTCTTTACCCAAGGAAAGGAGATAGAGAAACTCTAAAATTTTCTAATGTTTGTATGCTTGACTATCTCGAAAATATGAGAAAAGTAAATCTCATGGATTATGTTTTTGAAACTATCATGAATGTTAAGACATGAGGAATTCAGTCCCAAATGATTATGTATCCATATATTCTTACGAAATTCATTCTCGATAGTATGGTGTTTTGTAATATTCCTTTGAAAGGAACCCTAGTAGAATTGAAGCCCTCCTGGATTAGAAAAGTACTTTAAAGAAGTTGAATGTTTGTTTTGACCTGAATTCAAAACTTTTTGTAAGAGATTTAGAAGAAGAATCGGCTCAGAATCAATCGGTACCTATGCCAGCCAAAGACAATCCTTCTATTGGTGTTACTCAATAGTCTAATCCTCAAACTAGCTCAAAGACAAAGAATAAGCCATTGTACAATAAGGAGGTTGTATCCAATTGGAGAAAGGATACAAAATAGAGAATGGAAGGTGATCCAATGTTCGGTCTTGACCCAACTGAAGCTTTAGCAGAAAGAATAAGGGTAGAGGAAACCCTTCAAGCTAAAATGAAAAAGAAGTCTATTTTGAAAGGAAAGGATCAAGAATTTGATATCTCTAAAGTACTCAGAATGGTGGAGGATTCTAGTGCTCAACTAATGGAAGAAGTGCATCAAGATCCCATCGTACAGAGTCTTCTATATAAAGAAAAATGAAAACAGATATTGGAAGAAATAGAGGAATTTGAAGTAGAGGAAGGAGATTTTCGTTTAGAATTCCTTCAAAGTTTGAAAAAATGTAGAGTAGACTCTTATCAAAAGCAGAGTGAAGGTATTCAACAAGTTCCTCAAGCTGATCAAGCACCTATTGAGGCTTTTGAAACTTCGGATAAAACACCCCCTCAAGCAAAGCATAGTTCCCAATCCTCTCATACTGAAAAAGTTATTGTCATCAATGACAAAGTAGAAGAAGAAAGATAAATAAAGAAAAGGAAAAAGGAAAACAGCCAGTTGTTGACTCAAGGCGGTCAAATGAATTTCCTTTGTATGATAAGGTACTGATTCAGAACACACAATCTCTCTCAAAGTGAGTGATTACATTGTTCATGTTTTAAGAATGGTTGAAAAAAATATTCCTTACTTTTCTAGGAAGGAACGGAAAATTGATTTTATTATTGATAATTAGAAAAATAGATTTGGTTCTATAAGAGAATTAAGAAATAATGATTTGTCAGTTGAATTTGATTTGAAAATTCATTCTAAAACATTAGTTACTCATAAGAAGGCTTGAAAAAGGATGACCAGGTGGCTATATAAAATAGAAATCTCGGTGAATGACCATGAGATAGCAATTGAATATATAAGGAGGTTATCAAATGATCTTGTGATTGATTTCAATAGGCATGGCAATGAAACCACTAAAAGGCAGAATCAGGTAACTCATAGAGCCGATATTCCATCAGTGAAAGAATTTCAAGAGAGAATGAATGCTTTTCAGTCTGAATTATCAATGGTTTAATCTTTCAAAGATGAAATGGTTTTGTTGAAGAAACAAAATTCTATTTTCTCCAAAGATAACAAGATTCTTCATGACAGAATTGATACCCTTGAGGAAGTAATCAGAGTCCAGGAGGAGACTATCAGAAATCAAGATCAAATTTTTGCCAACCAACAAGAGCTTCTCAGATCTCAAGGTGATTTAATCTCTAAAGACAAGAAAGAAATCAAAAATATGAAAGTTGATCTTCATGAGCTCATAACGAATGAATAAGAAAGAGAAAACAAATGATTTTTGTATTTTTTTTCTTTTCTAATGTAACTTGTCTTTGTTTTGTAAATGACTTTTATATTTCTCTTCCTTTTGTCCTAAATTTTTTTTCTCTAACCGTTTCAAGCAACCCAGGGTTACCCCATTCTTTTTGTATATCACAAAGGGAAGAATGTTTTATAAAGGGGAGAATGTTTTACAAAGAGAGAATGATTTAATCAAATACTTCTAAATCAAGTAAAATATGTGAATACAATCCATAGGAAAGTACATAGCTAAGGGGGAGTTATATGTATTCAATTTATTATTCCTGAAGAGCTTCCAATAACTCAGTGGGAGATAAGTATTTCTTTTAATTTTTATTTAGTGTTTTGTGCATTCCACAAAGGGGGAGATTGTTGAGTCAAAAGTCCTCTTTTGACTTTTATATCTTGTTTTTGGAAATCACAAATGTTCTTTATCATGTTTATCGTATCTTACCATGCTGATCGTACTGGACATGCTGATCGTACTGACCATACTGATCGTACTAACCATGCTGATCGTACTGACCATGCTGATCGTACTGACCATGCTGATCGTACTGACCATGATGATCCTACTAACCATACTGATCGTACTGATCATGTAGATCGTACTGACTATTGATCGTATAGATTATATTTTTTGCTCTCTGTCATTCGTATCATACTGAATCTATCATTTGTACTCACTTTTTTATTTCACTATGTATCATCACAATACATTACACAATAATACTTATAATACTCATACTCTTCATTACATGCTTGTTTTGGTACTTAGTCAGAAACACTTGTTTCATATTAATCATATTCTTGTTTTTAATCTTCATATATCTTGTTTTAAACAATACGATGTCATTGAGTTAGTTACAAATTAATCAAAACGATGTTTCGATTTTTATTTCAATATGACCATTATAATGCCAGGTGTCTAAGTCCCTATGGGTTTTTTGGAGAAATATGACCATTGAAGTAAATATGACCGTTGGAACCTGAGGCCTATAAATATGAGGTCATCTGAAGCTGAAAGTAGGGTATTTGGAACAACCATGACATTCTGCTTATATGAAATTATTGAGAGAGACGTTGTGACTTCTCTCATGCTTTGTGCGTCTGATCATCGTATCGACGACATTCAAGTAATTGAAAGATATAGGTGTCGATTACCTACAAAATAGAGTGCTTCCAGGGATAGGCAGATAGACGGTCCGATCATCGTATCGAGTGCTACCTGGGATAGGTAGATAGACATTCTGATCATCATATCGAGGGCTTACCAAGGTGGTGGTAAGGCAGACCTCTTATCCTAGGTGAAAGGATAACCCTTCTCTTTGGGTCAAAATAATTGTAATACTTTTACATTTCCCCTATTTGTATTATAAAGGAATTTGTATTGTTTCCTTTCTTCTTTACATTTTAAATTGTAATAGTCTCAATTACTATTTTTCTATTACATTTTGTATTAATAGATTTTATATGCTTTATGGTAGAATCTATCACACTTGTTTTACTCTGATTATTGTATTCATCTTGATTACAATTACTTCACCTTTCTAATAGTACTACATTACATCATACCATTATATTCAATTCAATTGTTGTTATATGAATTGTATTAGTATAATATCTTTTAAACTAATCTCTTAAGTGTTTACTCTTACAATTTTTAAACATACAATTCACCCCCTCCAGTATTGTTCCATCTAATATAAATATACATACACATATTCGATCCAACGGTTTCATCCCAAGTCTTATCTTGGTACCATACTCTCTAGATCTACAACATTTATGTACCAGACGTAGAGGGACACTTTTGATTATCTATACATGCAATAATATAATCTTTTTGGGACCAAAACAAATACCAAAAAAGGGTGTGAGTTGAATCCCAGTAGGTAGCGACCCAATGATATATGCCTAACTGTCAATGGATATATATATAGTATGAAAAGTGAAAAATTAGGTTATATAAAATGAAGTACTCAAAAGTAAACAGTCATATAGTTTCAATATACATTCATTTATATTTATTTTTTATTCAACCACTCAATGAAATCAAACACTTTGGGATGTTCTCACAGTCTAACCCTGTTGGTTCATGTTATACAAAGACTCTCTGAGGAAGCACTCACCAGCAATTCCTAGAGTGGTATTTTAATGATAAATATTGACTCATTGAGGAAGCACTCAATATCCATTCACTATGTGGTCTTGTATTGTTATACTATAGACACTCTAAAAGATAACAAAACTTATATCCCCCAATTTCCTCACAGTATGAAAATTATGACACTCTGGGGAAGACCTCAATTTCAATTCCCTCAATGTTCTTACTACACCATGTTCTCATAGCCGTATGTAATAGATTCATGAACAAAAAAACCCAGTAGACAAAGTACTCTAAACTAATTTAAGTCTATGTTTATAAAAATATTATCACAAGAATGTCATATAATATGAACTATATCATAAATGTAGTATCAATCGGAAACAATACAGCCTAATAGGTAGTTGTATACTGAATGGACAATATCAAACAAACCTAGGACAAACATCTATAAGCAAGTTATGAAACATTATTCATAATCAAAACTCATTTCTCATAAAAACAAACCATTTTAGGCATTAAACATTGTTACGTATGAAAAACACACAATACCCTAACAAAACGATTTTCATAACTTTTTGAATATATAATAGAAACACCACTATAAAAAAGGCACAATCCACCTACCTCTACATTGTATGATTGATAAAGTCAATACTCAACAACTGGATCGACCTTGAACAACGTAGATCTAAAAAAATGTAAAATAAATTCTTCCAATAATACTCAAGAAGAAGATAAATCAAGAAAAGAGTCTCTAGAAGAATGAAGAACAAACCGAGGTGATTCCAACTCAATTGATGGTGTCTGATTCGGAGAACAGATGAATGGTCGGTAGCTCCGAGAAGAATCATCACTCTTGGACACTATTGGACAAGACTATATTAGATGATTACAGTTGTGGAAGTTAAACATTAAATTAATCTAATTAACCAAATAAATAGAAATGTAGATGTCATGTTCATTTAATGTACATATCGTGTACATGATTAACCCACCTTACTTTAAGAGATCTCTAGGTCACTTTACATGGTCATGTACTTGCCTGTTAAATGACCAGTACACGCCTACCCATGGAAACCTGGTACATAGCGTGTACTCCTAAGTACAGTTCATGTACTCATGAATTTTTCCAAAACAACCCTTTCTACCCAAAACACCATAAATCATGATCCATAACAGATATGAAGATCTGTGTTCTTTCAAACTCTACCTCTTAATGGAATTCATCACTAAATTTCCTTAACAAGGTGGTGAAGTAGAATTTGTGAACATCTTCAGCCATTAAGATCAAACATCAACCTCCATCTCCCAAGTCTCATCCTATCCTCGCCTATGCTTCCATAACAATCGTACCATAGAAACATACCAATCATAGAGATCCTTCTTGGTGCGATAAAAAATTAGGATACGATTCTCCTCGAATGATGTGTCCACATACAAATAAACATTCTCGGGTAGAAAAAACATTAGATAGGTATGAGAAGTAACGCCAATGCTGAGAAACATGAAAGATATCATGCATATCCCAATAATTGTGAGGAAAATTCAACTGATAGTCAACCATCTTGACTCTCTCCAAATCCTGAAACTATCGGTGTAACTCAATAAAATCTTTCATGGTCTCCTAATTCTCATGTTTCCAAAACTCTATGTGACATGTGGGAAAACATGATCTCTGACCTCAAACTCTAGAGGTCGTCTCTGACGGTCATAATGATACTCCTATAGAGACTGTGCAGTGGCCATTATCTTCTTAATTAGCTCATCCTAATTTATTGTAACCTAGTAAAAACAAGGTCCCAATATAGATTCCACTCTATATTCAAACCAACACAAGGGTGATCGGCATGGCCTACCATATTGAAGCTCATAATTTTCCATCTAAATAGTTTTTTGAGAATGATTATTGTAGGAAAACTCTACCAGAGGTATCTACTTCTCCCAAGATCCTCCAAAATATAAGACGCAAGATCGATGCATGTCCTCCAACACCTAAATCGATGGCTCAGAATGACCATTTGTCTTGGGATGTTTAGAAGTTCATAGAAGTACTTGTGTACCCAAAGCCCTCAGTAGTCCATGACTGACTAGAGAATTAAAATGGACATCCGTGTCTGAAATTAGAAATTGGGGAACCACATGTAAATGTACAATAAATTAGTTGTACAACCATCCTATCTCATCAACATTAAAGGACACTTTGATTGGTAACAAGTATGTAAACATTATTAGTCTATCAACTACAACCCAAGTTTCATCATTCCCTTGAGAAGATTTTTGTAAACCTGTAACAATGTCCATCATGACATCAATACACATCCAATCGAGAATAGGTAACTGCTACAAAATCCATGCAGGTTGCTAATGCTCTACCTTCACCTACTGACAAGTGGACCACCGAATCAAAAAACCATCAACAACTCACATAATACCGTTCCACCAATACTAATAGTGTAAATCTCAATACAACTTGGTGACACCAGGATGAACTGCCAAAAACCATGAATGAAAATCCCACATAAACTCCTCAAATATGTCTGCTGACACCCATATGCCCTGATGAAAATAGTAGATATCATCCTCTCTACGGTCCATCCATGAGTAGGGTCATCTCTTGAAACACTCTCCCATATAATTAGGCCTCTAAAATCTGATATCTCCCTCATTCTTATTCGACTATGTAGTGTAGAGGTATCAACTATATAAGAAAAAATATATTCCCATGTCTATTATGAACCTCCAAATGCATCTCAGAGAATGTATCCATAAAATACCAATAACTATTGTCCCCATGAATTGCATATAAATGATTTATCATGATCAATGCATCAGCCACAATGTTTCATTTCCTAGGTTTGTCGGAAAGATCAAAATAAAAGGACTGAAGGTACAGAACTTACCTTTATTACCTCAAATTCAGGTAACACAAGGTAAATATTTAATTGAGACTTAAGTCATCAATGTTCACCACAAAATTATATCCTAGAAGGTAATGGCTAAAAATGTGAAAGTCATGAACAACTTCAACCAACTCATTATCCTGCGTCAGGTAATTCCTATCATGTGTCCCCAACTTCTAAGACCAATGCACAACAACTCCTTCCCCATTCATAAGCCCTTCTCCAAGCTAGATACCTGATTCATCACAGTAAAAAATATAACTCTTTCATTACTCTGGAAAAAATATTATCGGAGCTTAAGTCATCCTCCCTTTCAGCTATTGGAAGGATAAATAACAAGAATTTATATACATGTACATCGCACCATTCTTAGTCTGGACTGTCTATGGAACTGTTATGCATAAATAGTTTTGTATAAAATAGGTTTAGTAACAAGCCATCCCAAGGAAACTACACCTCAACAAAAATCTTCAGCTGCTCCCAGGAGGCCATTGCTCTCACTTTCGTGGGTCAACTGAATCTCCAGAATCTAAGATAACATTACTTAATAAGTGAATCTAGTCCATCTAAAAGTGGCATTTTGAGGTCCTAGAATCTTACGGCTACTCTTTCAGTGTACTCAAACCGATCTCAATATGGTTAGCATGGTCGTGTAGAGTGTGAGACTACACAAAGATATCATCCAGGGAAACCAGAACAAAAGAATCCAAGTATATATGGAACAGTTGGTTCATTAGTTCCATGAAAACTACAAGGGCATTCGTGAGGTGACCTATACCCCGTGTAATAAAGAATTACCCAGATACCACATTGTAATGTCGCAGTTCTATGTGTTTCCCAGAGTTTCCCTATCGTGGGTTGGTCACATGGCCTCACACACATATCCCCAAATTAAGAGGATCCAGACTTGCTGAAAAGGTCATGTGAGTGATTGTTGAGAAACTAATCCTTCATTGGAAGAGTATGATAGAAGAGTAAAATTAATATATAATAGTGGTAGCAGTAATAACATCCAATAATAAAAAAAAGGAAGAATGAAAGTAGATAAACAACTAGATCACATACAGAAATGATTCATGTCATATACGTATAGGAAAACATCCAAAAAAGTAACAATTCAAGAAATATAGTACTAATATAATGTTAAATGAAATCAAGTAATCACCATAAGTATCACATGCCTTATCTTAGTCCCATGCTCTCATGATCCCCAAAAATCAAGTACCATAAGTAGAAGGGAAATTTCCCTTATCTATACCTAAAACAATATAATCTATTTCAGCCAAAAATCATAAGCTTAATATAGTGTGAGAAAAATCCCAGAAGCCTGCCACTGAAAGTTCTATGCCTAACTATCTATGAATATATATAATAGGGAATAAGAAAAATGAAGTAATAAAAAAGGATGTACTCAAAAGAAAAAAATCATACATTTTCAAACTACATTAATTTTGATTTATTTATTATTAACCCATTCATTCACATGAAAACCATTGGGTATTTATCATACACTAATATGTATGGTTCAGTATATAAAATGACTATCTATGGAAGCACTCACTGTCAATTCCCTTTGTGGTCTTTTAACGATAACTACACACTCTCTAAAAAAGTACTCACTGTCCATACCAATGATGGACTATAATGTTATTCTAAATATTCTATGAGGGATAAATCAATTTCCATCCCTCCATATGGTCTCGCAATGTGAAATGTATAACAGACACTCTAGGGAAGTCCTCAACGTCAATTCCCCCCAATGGTCAAACTAAATTAGGTTCCCAAAACCATTTGTAATACATTCATGAACAAATGATATCAAACCACCAATGCAATCTCAACTACTACAGGCTAATAAGCTATAATTCATATCACAATAATGACATATAATATCCACTGCATCATAAGAGCAGTAGTCATGGAATAAAAAATAGCATGACATGCAGTTCTAGACCCAATGACCAATATCAAAAAAAACATAAGGAAAAACATCCATAAGTAAGGTAATAAACCTTATTCATAATAAATGCAACTTTCTCTAGAAAAAAAAACAATATTAGGCATCAAAAAAGTTTAAATACCCGAAACACACAATACACTAAACTGGGCTATTCGACAAGTTTTGCAAATATAATCCAAAGACAACTATGGAATGGCACAAACCAGCTACCTTGATGGCATATGATAGTTATAGTTTATCCCAGGAAATTTAATCAATATAGAAAATTGTATATCTATAAAAATTTCAAAAATTATCATCCTCAAATATCTGACAATAGTTGAAAAATAATGGTTAGGGGCTCTAAATGATGGAAGAACTCACAAGGAAGATCCCAATGCAATAAAAAGCATTTAATTTGTTGAATTGACTACAGTTCAAGGGCTCATATAATAAACATCGATCATTGTTGATCCTGGACAATACAAGATTTGAAGAAGATGTTTCTGGAAATTAGACATGACACTGGTCCGATTAAACAAATAAAAAGAAATGTGCATTGCGTGTTCAGTTAATGTACAAGTTGTGCAGATCCCTTAACCAGTCCCCTACTTTAGGCGGTCTCTAGATCACCTCACATGACCATGTACATTTATATTACACGACCAGTACGTGGCTACCCATTTAAATCATGTACTCGGTGTGTACTCCTACGTACACGATGTGTACTCAAGAATTTTTTAAAAACTCTCATTTTCCCACAAATACCATAAATAAAATCCCTACCTAAAATGAATATATGTGTTCTTACATTAATGGTGAAATTGTCTCTTTATGGTACTTGATTATTTTGAATGATTGAAGATTGTTTTCCTCAAGAATGTTAAAAATATATTATAATGGTACTTCAATTTAGTACTTTATAGGACCCTCAATGATACATATCCTATATAAGAAATATTTTTATTTGATACGATATATATTCATTCTTTGGATGTATTATATTTTTGTCAAAAATAAATTTATGTAACACTTTTCTTTTTCATGGGTTAAGAATTTTTCATAGATATTCAAATTTAACACATTTTCTTTACAATAGTAATTTTCATGACAATGAAATTTTTATTGGACTAGTTTATTATATTTAAGTTAATCAAGTAATTAAAGGGTTAATATTTTCTCTAATGAGGTTATAAATGTTTTTATGTGTGATGATTATGAAATGGACCATTTATATTTTATTAGGGGATAAATTTTAAACCATAAATGAGTGGTTTCTTGATAGACCATGGATGGGAGAATCTTTGAATTTCTTAAAATTCATTATGCATGAAATTTAGTTGTATTTATGTTCTATTTATAAGAATTACATGTATCTTATTCGGCCACATTATTATTCCATTTAAAAAAATTAAGAGTATATGAATTTCCCGAGATACCCTCATATGTTTCTTTATGATTTAAATGAATTTATAATATTCCTAATCATTGAAATTGATATCACATTATATGTAATTTATTATCCTAATGACTATTTTTTACCTATTTTCATAATTGAGAGTCCGTCTATTGATGGGTATGATTTCATTTATGACACACTCATGCACAATGATTATTTCATTATACTCTTTGGAATTATTATTCTCAACGATGAATCTAAATTTTTAATTCTTATTGTTTTACTTAATGATCATCGGAACTTACAATTGTTATGTTTTATTTAACCAATTTTTTTTTTGAATTATGGTTAATGATTTATATCTATAAATTATTTCACATGGATGACATTAGTGACCTATTTTGAAATAAGAAAAGATGGTTATAATAGGAGATGTTGTTTGGTTTTATGAACCTATTATTTAGGAGTCCAAATTGATGTGAATTGTTTATGTCATAGTTCTTTGAAATTATCTAAAAATCTAAACTGCAAATATCATCTATAATGTAAGTGATCCACGTTTTTATTTTGCATGGTATAGTTTGGAAGGATTTTTTTTCACAATTATCATCATCATAGATGGAAATCTAATGTTATGGATATCACTAATGGATTGGGGATTGTGGGTCCGAGGTTAGTGATGTTAGTATAAATTTCTAGTTAGGATAACTTTGGAGATTATGATGTTTTCAAATAAGGTTATCCTAAGAGATCAGGATACTATCTCATTCTATAAGATTATAGATTTTATTGAGTTAAATATTTTAGGCCCCTTAATAAGTGGGTATATCATAATGTGATTTTTTCTGATGTTTTTTGTATAATATATTTGTATACCCAATGATAAGAATGAATTGTTTTTATAATGGAATTAGTTTACATGCTTAATGATTAAATGGACATTTTTATGGCCAGTGAACACCTATTGCACTTCAATATTTGGAGTGTCTTGAACCTATAAAAAGAGGATGATTTGTGTTTCGTGAAATACCATTTCCCTACATGATGTTTATGATATTATGTCATTTTTCATGAAAATATAATGTTTGATTGGAATAAATTTGTAATTTTATTTGAGTAATAACGATTTATTTTTCTTGGAATAATATATGATCAAATAATTCAAATATTTGGTCTTGAAACATAGTCAATAAATTAGTAATGAATATTATTAATTTTTATTTATGGAATAATTCATTTTGAACATGAGGAATTATTATCTTAATTTCATAATTAGTGTATCATTTGATGATTAACTCATTTTGGGAATTATATTGTCATGTGCTAAAAATGTTTATTGGATAATGACTAATGATATATAGAATAGAATTAAAATACCTTTTATGGCGATGAGGTATTTAAAAGATGATTTTTGTTCTTTAAAAATTTAATATATTTAATCGCCACATCTCGTTTTGAGAAAATGATGATATTTATTTTTGAAAATTTATTAAATTATGAAATTCAGCGCTTCAATAATGCATATTTCCTTTTACAATTTATCTTTAATTGAATGTTAAGATAAATTTTATCATTTTTAAAATGATATTTAAATAAAATGTTACCATATTATAGTATTTTAATAACAAATCAATAATATTTTTCCCACAATTTTTGCTAGTGGTTTTATCATCATTTTCTAACACGTAACATTGATTTGTATCACTCTCTAGTAGTCAATGAGAATTATTTTTCCATTCCATATCAATATTTCAATTTCCCACATATGTTATGCCTTAGTGGAATCATAGTAATGTGAAACATATGGTGGAATTTATGTTTTCCACATTCCTTTTTTATGACGATTTTTAATTAAAATTTTTTAGGATGTCGGTTTAAATAACGAATTTATGAAATTTTCATCACTTTATAAAAATGATAAAGTTCGATGGTGAAATTAATTTTAATTTGGTAGGATGTAAAATCTATGAATTTTTAAAAATAAATTATTTCAAATTGTTTTCAATTCTTTTAATAATTAGCTATCATGAATGAATGTGTTATATCGAAAAATAATACACTTTTCATATTATTAAATAATATGGTGCTTTTACCACCTATTAATGGAACCCATATCTTAAATATATTTTCTTAAAAAATTAATATTTTTATATTAAAACACAAAAAAAAAATTTTATTTGGAAAATCAAAATTAACATACTATAAATTTTTTGTATTGTTATAAGAATAATATTTTTTTAATGAATAGTGTTAAATTTTAGAATTTTCGAAAACTGCCTTTTATTTTAAATATTTATTAATGGTAAAATAAATTTTAATTTCATTAAATTTAAAATATTTTAGTTATATATTATTTAATATAATTTTGTTCATTATATCAATTTTTATATTTAATTTTGATATTATTAAATAATGATCATTTGAACATTTCTTCTTCAAAACATGTAGTCTAGAAACCGCTGCTGGATTGGCATCAAATTTCATTTAAACACCCAAGTGAATTTATTTTTGAAAAATAAACATACACAATTTTAATATATATAATATATATAGAGTAATATTATCAAGTTATTTTTGAAAAAAATATTAGTGAATGTAATTAAAAATAATTATATTGATTAATGAAAAATTAAGCTTAACAAGTTACAAAGCCTTAGACATAAGTGCCAAAATGAACTTGAAACTTATCTAAATGTCTTTTTATACAAATAGTTCTACCATATCACATAGTTTTTTGAATTTTATGAGGTATTGGGATACATGCTTCTGAATTTGACCCATAAAATAAGTTAATTAAAGAAAAAAGACAACAGGGTAACCTTAATTGCCGTAGATGAATATTAGGATTTCGAGTATGGAATAATCTACATAGCTTCAGTTATAAACATTATTTTTAATGATAAATGAGTAGTTTTTAATTTAATTTTACCTTAAATTTTTATATATGATAAAATTACATAATATTCAAAATAGATTTCAACTCGTGGATTACTAAGATTATATTTATTTAAAATAATTGCTGATAAAAAAGTTAATTAAAATTAATGAATTATTTTGTTCTATAATTTTTAAAATGAATATACATTGCTAAAAATCCTATAAAATAATTTATTTCAATTAAATCATTTTATTAAAAATTGATTAATTTAAATTATATAAATAATGCTAAAATTTAGATCGATGCTATATTAAAATAAATGATATTTTAAAAAAATTAAATAAATTTACTAAAAATCCTATCATATGATAATTTATTTATAAATGTTACCAATATAGAATATAGTCTATTTATGGATAAATTTATTTTTTATAATTTATTTATATACTCATAAATTGTGGAAATACTATTAGCATGATTCAGGTTATATTAGTGCTTTTTCAAGTTACAAACACTCATTTTATAATTAATTTTGAAAAAATAAGGATATTTTATTTTTAAATTTAGATATAAATTAGATAATTTAGTTGGAATATTTTTTTTAATATATATCACTTGAATTTATTCTTAATGGATAACTTACATAGGATTAAAAATTTGTTACCTAAATGAAAAACTAAAATGTATAATATAAGGAAAATTATAGAATAAGGAAACAAATTATAAAAATGAACATTATTTCATGTGGTGGAGATATGACTCGAACATAATTAAATATTAATAAATTAGGATTAAATTTATGAGGCACATGTGGTATAGTAAACAATAAAATAGTGTATTCCTTTTTGTAATTAAAATAATTCCACTCCCCCTCTATTATAAAGAGACATTCAATTCTTTTCATCCTCATACCACTGAAGACATTCTTTCTCATCCAATAATTTCTCAAATAGTCACCCAGAATCCCTCCCATCATCCTATAAGACTAAACATTAGATTAATTCCAACCATGGAATCCATTTTGTTCAAACAAAAAGTAGTTACCCATAAAGATGTACCATTCATCAAATGTGAATTTATATTTTATTTCTCTCTGAAAAAAATAAATTATTCATATTTAATTATAATATAATTTTCATAGAATAATAAATATAATAATATATTGTTATTTTATGTTTTTATCCAACTACTATACAAAGATCAATCAAATGGGTAATGAAATTATTGTTCTTATTTACAAAAAACAACCATCTCACTTAACAATTTCATTCATTTTTCCTTAACAACCTGTAATTCTTGGGAATTAGGATGATAGAAATATTTTTATATAAAACATATAATATTATTTTACTTAATAAATTTTCATTTTTAAATAATTATAAACATTATGTGTTCAATTTTTTTAAAATATGATAACAACATTTATGGATGTGTGGGCTACCACCTTCTTAAAGCGATGAATTATGTTCAAATATTATATAGAATATTTCAATGATTTTTTTTAATTTAAAATATTTTTAATAAATGATATATATATTTTATTAATGACATAATTAC
This sequence comes from Viscum album, assembly GCA_963277665.1. Taxonomy (NCBI): domain Eukaryota; kingdom Viridiplantae; phylum Streptophyta; class Magnoliopsida; order Santalales; family Viscaceae; genus Viscum; species Viscum album. Next base: position 169,445,368 of record OY728134.1, read on the forward strand.
ATTTTATTATATATAATATATGATTTTCATTATTACCGTATGACACACTAAATATGTGAAAATGTCCTCCATGGACTTGTGGACTATAGCCTCCTCAATGTGATGTCATTCATTTTACATCACAATAATTCAATATATAAATATATATTAATAAATAAAATGGTCATATTATGAAATTATTATTTTTTTAAATATTAAATTTTACAAACATACTTTCGATAATGGACCTTGTAAAATGGGAATGTTACTCATGTGTATGTATGACCTTTTGTATAAATGATTGTAATGTTAGTTAATTTTTCATTGTCATTATTTATGATTGCTATTGAAATACTAATTAATGAATAAATATAATTATTAGTTCATGAGTATTACTCTAGATATGTTTATTAAATGACCACATTGACTATATCCAACATATTATTGTCAGTTCAGCGACACAAGATGAAAATGGTCAAAACATCTGACTTAGACATTGTTGATAAGTAAATGCATATAATGTATTTTTAATGTCAGATAAAGTCTATAATAAACTTTTGAATGTTTATGAGTCATGTATATAATGAACATATGTTTATTATTTGGTATTATAATGAAGAATCATTACAAACCATATTCGAAGTAAGGGATTTTTATCACACTATTTAAATCAATGAGATAAATAACATATTCAAATATTAATTATTTTTTGTGGTGTATCAAATACACATTTTAATTTTTTTTATATTAATATCATTTATATTCATTTTAATTTATATATTTCATTTGATTATTATTACATTTGTTGTTTCTGAATTAAATGATACCTCAGTTGTACAATATTATTGTCTTACTTATTCTTCCTTGAGGCATATGTCACAAACACACTAATATCATTTTTTTCACATATTTATTGAACATTTTGATATATTATATCATTTATTTTTATCTTCATGGTATTTATAAGGTTAATATGATGATTATTTATTTTTTTGGTTTTTTAAATCAAATGTTACCACAAGTGTAACAGTATTTCAAGTGTCACATATATTAATGTGAGAATTATTCCATATTAACCAATTAATATAGTTTTTTTCATATATAATGACCATGACTGTATATTATGACTATTATCATTAAATTTATTGTTTTCAATAAATAGTTTTTACTATATATATGTAATTGGTTTCGTGGTTTGGATCTTTCAAATACAGTAAAAAACTTTTGTCACAATTTTCCTTCATTGATACATTGGATATTTTATGTAGATATATTATGTAACGAGATGTATACAATTTTATTTTGACATGTTATATATTGAATATCCTTATTCAAAAGATATTACAAGTTTAATTTATTTTTATTCTATTCATGGGGTTAGTTGTTAAAATGTTTCAAAGTGGTATTTTATACTTTTGAATGTTTAAATACTATTTTCCTCAAGATTTTTTAATAATATTTTAAAGGTATTTACATTCATCAACATAAAAAACCATTGTATTTACATATCCTAAAAAATTGATATTTCATATTGTTACCATCCTAGTTCATACATCTGATGGATTATGATTGTTTCAAAGAGATTTTTATTTAACCCATTTATTTTCCATGGGTTAATCATAATTCAATGATAGTGTTATTTATCCATTTAACATTCCATGGGTTATTAATGGATCAACTAGATTGTCACTAAAACCATTTCATTCCCCCATGTTAATAATGTTTTCAAATAGTAATTGGTTTCTCTGTTGATTTTATGTAATATTATATTAGTGATGAAATTTCAATGGTACTTTGAAACATGATGGGGGGTTACGTGATAAGCCAATGACAGGTGGTTCCATGACAGGCCAAGGATGGGTGGGTCCATAAAATCCCACTAATTTATTGGTTATTTAATATGGTTATATTTATATTCCATTAATAAGAGTGAAATTTATGTACGGTATCCTCATGGTTATTCCTTTTATAAAAGTGGAATGTATAATGTTTTCTCAATGTTCCTTCATGATTATCTTTATGTTTGATATGGCTTTATAATATTTCTAATGGTTGATATTGAAACCACATGTCTCATGATTGGGTATTTTAATGAATAATTTTTTTCCATGTTTTCATAATTTATGGTATATGCATTGATGGGTATGCGTTCTTTTATGACTTAGTCATGCACTTTGATATTGTAATAATACTATAATACACTCTAATTCTCATTAATAACACTCAATTATTAATTAATAAGTTTACACTTACTGTTCATTTGAACTCATCCTTCTAATTATATATAATCTTAATTTATTTTTAATAATGTTTTTGGATGATTTATGTCTATAATGGATGTCATAAGAATTTTGTTCATGTCTTAATGTGAAATAAATAAATATTAGAATAACAAAAGATTATGTTAAAATTTATAAACCTGTTGATTAGGAGTCTAGGTTGATGTGAATTTTTTATGAAATAATTTTTCATAATTTAATAAAACATTAAACATTAAAATTATGCCAGAATGTATGCAATATATTTTTTCATTTTTATGTTGTATGTTTTTATTGATAAAATTTGGGTCACAATTACAAGCATCATAGTTGGAAATATAAGTATTCATATTTTAGGACATGATTCTAGAGTGTAGGTGCTGGAATTTTATATATATAATAAATTTAATTGTTATATATTAATTATAAATAAAATATGAATCTGTTGAATGAAAAATTAATATTATTTGAAAAATTGAGTTGTTAAAAAATGTTGTATAATAACTGATTATGCACATGATTTACATGATATTTTTAAAAATTTCGTATAATTAATTATTGAATAATATAATTATGTTTTTAAGTCATCATATAAAAATTTTGATAGGGTTACATTTAGGTATTTTTTTGTATATAATGAAATTTTAGGGAATAGTAAAAAATTCCAATTTCTGTAAAACTATCATTTATTTTTATTAAACTATGTAATTTAAAATTAAATTATTATTTGATTTTAATATTAATTTATAAAATTATTATTTATATCCATGTAATATAATTAATAATATTTTAATAATCAGTATAGTAGTTTTTAGTATATTTTTCATGTTCAAAACTCAATTTAATGTAAGAAATTTTCAAGTGTATAACAATTCCCCATATATAATTAATAAAAATAAAACATAACAAGAAATTATTTTAAAAAATTATATGTTATAAATATATAATTTGAAGTAATAATTTATAAAATTATTATTTCTATACATACAGTTGATATATTAACATCTTTTTTCTGAGAAATATATTTCTTAAAAACAGAATTTTTATCACATTTTCTAGATTAATTTTTATTTAATCATTTCTAGTAAATTGAATATAATATTGTTAAATTTATTAAAGATTTTTATTCATAATTTTTTTGTATTTAATTATTTCAAATTAGTATTTTACAATAATTAATAATAAAATAGTGATATTTATTTCATGCTGCTAAGGATATAATAGGTTTACCAACAGTGGTTAAACAAATAATTTAGGGGTTATATGAACTAAAACATTACCAAAATCCAATAGATCATCAAATTTAGAACATATCATCTATAAGGGTTGATAATAAACATTTTTTAGGCATAGTGAATCAAAAAATTGTGGGTATTACTTTATCTTTTCAAAAATTCAATGTATATCATCACTCCTAAATTTAGAATTCCACCATCACTCATATATAATTCACCCTCACAATTCTATTTTTATTATCCAATAACAACCCATGTTTATTATTTAGTTAGATTTAAACATCCTATAGACCTTATATATTTTTTAATTCCCTCTTAAGAAGGCTTTAAGTATAATCTTCAAAAGGCTTTCTGAAGAAGTGTTAAAAAAATCTAACAGTTGTACTTGCATTAATTATTTACCACCACCTTAATATCTTGTTAATATATGAAAATATAATAAAAAATCAATGATTATATATTTTTGTATGTTATTATTTCAATGTAATAACCAATATCGATCTCCACATCCATAAAATGGATAATAAAAATGCAGATCATGTGTACAACAGAGTGTCAACATGAAAACCAAAGTAATTCATTTTACATCATGACCTTACAAGGATTGATAAAATTATGGATATAAAATATGATATTGTTTTAAAATTTTATAATTATATAACTAATATATAACATTTAACTTCATACCTTCCATTCTGGGGGGACATGATAAAGTCCGTCCAATGTGTGGTAGACTATGACCTCGCAAAGTGATTTGATTTATTTCTATTTATGTTTTACATGATAGATGGTAAGGAAAATTTTTATTAATATATGTCACATTTATGACCTAAATTTACAATAAGAAATATTATATCTCTTATGAAATATTACCTTCCTATTTTTTATTGTACTATAATGTCATATGTGTATATGTGTGGACTACCGCCTCGATGTAGTAATGTGAAATTTTTAATTCATTATAATTTTACATTTGTGGTAAAAAGGATTGTATTGATTAATATAAATCCTACATATAGTATAATAATTGTAATGAAAAGTATCATTAATATTTATTTTCTTTTCAAACCATTCTTCATGAAAATAATTGAAACATTATCCATGCGTATGTATGTCCAAAGGCATCCAGTAATTGTGAAGTATACATAATATCTATTTGTTTTTTATATTACAATAAATACTAATATAACTTATATATAAGGTATTAATTTCATTGATATATTTATTTTTTTGATTTTACCATTTTCAATGTAAAGGTATTGAAATTATTGAACCCATACATACATGAAAAAACTCAACTATGCAACGAAATTAAAATATTAACAAAAAAATTTAATAAACGAGTAAAATAATAATATAAGTAAAAATAAAATTATATGATAAATTATTTAAAAACCCAGATCACCATTTTAGGAATGAATCTTTTTTTCTTGTTTTTTGATGAAAAATGAATTTTTGAAAATTAAGTAGTACAAAACATGTATTGGGAGTACACATCGTGTATCAAGATACCATGGGTATCCATGTACTGTCCATGTAAGGTCTATATACATGTTCATGTGAGGTGACCTAGATACCGCCTAAAGCAGATCCCAATAAAGGCATATAAACGTCATGTATCCTTTGGAAACACATCATGTATTTTTATTTATATTTTATTAAACCAACCAGGTTCAGGTCTGATTTACTAAAACCATTTCTTTTGGTCTCATCTCATCTAGGAGAGACCATGGAGTGTGATTCTATCCAAATCCCTGATCGACTAACTGCTCTATGAATCATCCATCATTTGTTATGTTGGAATTACATTGGTGTTTTCTTCATACTTCAAGATCATCATTTCCTAATTTCTCATGATTCGTGATATATCCTTGGTTGAATGTTTTAGATGGTTTTATACATAAAAAACGTTATATATTGATTTTGAGGATTTTTTTCATGTATGTCGATCTTAAAATATCGAGGTAGGTTATTTGTGACGTTATGTAGTTTGCCTTTGAATTAAATGTGTAATAGTTCTCAACAACCTAGTTCGGGGTATTGGGTGGTTAGTTATTTTAGCCCTGTTAATTCATGATATTCAATGGGTGGTTGAGTTAATTTGATTTTGAATAGGGTTTTTCCATGATATGGATTTGTTTACCATTTTTTATTTGATATTGAACATTTTTTCTGGCTTTGACTATTAAGTTTCTTGTTTTCCATGCCTATTTTTTTTAGGATTGAGTGATTTTATATAACACGATTATGTTATGCATTGTAGATGTTTAGGTATGTAGTTCATGAGGTTTAATTTTGTTGATGAATATCATTTGCACATGATTCCATTACATTGGTCTGTGGGAACCTGGTGTAGTGGGACCATACATGGAATTTATGTGGAGGTTTCCCTAGATTTTATATTATATTCATCACATTGTAAAACCATATAGGGGATTAATGTTGTGTGCCCCCTCAGAGATTTCATAGTTAACTTTATGACACCATATTGGTAATTGATGTTTAGTGCTTCCTCAGTGATTCAATTTTTATCATTAAAATACTTTATGGGGAATTGATGTTGAGTGTTTCCTCATAAATTCATCGTTTCATAAAAAAAATGGGATAGACTGTGTGAGCTAACCAAGAGGGTTGTTACATGACTAAAAACTAACATTTTTATTCATTTTGAAAGGCCACCATATGAAGGAGACCAAAAGAAAAAATTATTTTTGTCAAATGTAATGTAAACCCAAAGAATCATTGGCCACAATTTTCACCCTCTATTTGGGAAAAGAACCCAATCATAATATATAATGCATTCATTGACTTGTAAAAGCCATAGAACCCAAAAAATCAGCCACCATGTTCCCCTACCACCATGTTTGGGATACCTCCATATGAATAACTATGAGTACTTTTCATTTTTTGATAGTGTAGGTGATGTTCTATGAAAAATTTCCTTTTCCTAACAATGTTTTATATAGTATCATTGAGTCAGTCTGTAGAAACATAAGATTAATTTGCCTTTAGTCTAATATCTCAAGCCTGGTAGCCAAGGCCAAAGTATCTGCCTGTAATACATTACCTCTCCCTTAGAAGGATACGTACACAGTAATTACGGAGCCCCAATGATCTCTAACAACCCCAACCCCACACATCTCAACACTGAGTTGGGACCCATCTGTATTAAGCATTAGCCTCTCACTAAGAGGATGTAAATGGGCCTAACATCCCCTACCCAAATTGCAAGCCTGATTATCGTGTGAGAGGTTTGGGATAATTTAGTCCACAAACGGTGCAGATTTACAATTGTGGCTCAACTGAACCAGATCCAACAGATTATTTTTCATGTTAAAAATTATACATTCCAGAGATCCCAAACTATTTTTCTACTGAGAAACATTATTGGCCTTCCATATGGTGTAGAAACCTTCAATAAGAATAAATGCCCTGGCCTTTCTCTCAGCCCCATGAATCCCCGCTCCTCCAAACCATGAGAAAAGAAAATCATTATGCACCCCTTCAGACACGGCCCAGCAGAAGAAATCCCCAAACATATTCCATTCCCCAGTAGCTCATTCACTATAATAGAATAACGTTTCCACTACTTCTTGGCTAGAGGACCTATAGAACCAGCACCGGGAATCCATCGTCACACCCACACATTGCAGAATCTCATTAGCAGGCAAGGCTTTGTTCCTCACACGACACAACATGGAATTAAATTTTGTTGGATACTCCATGCATCACATATTCTCCCCCCACTGATCCTCATTTAACATGTCCCTCGTCACGTATATTAAATCCTTGATGAAAAAAATACCCGACATTAGGCCTATGAAGATGAATTTATCAGGATCATCACTAGTTGCAATATTGTTAAAAACATCAAGTTGATCCACATCAAGAATGGCCTGGAGGAACCTGAGGTAACCACTATCCCCTCTAAAAGACATGTCTGGGTTGGGTAATCCCAAGAAATAAATCCATCCCACCCCAAAATCATGCTTCCAAAAATTGACTCTCCCTATTACCACTAACCACCATGAGTGATGTTGCCAAATTTCAGTGTATGGGTGAATCTGGTTCAATATAGTAGATGGATGTGTTCTCTGATCACAAATGTTTAGACCGCCAATGTCCTACATTGTCTTTCCCCAAAGGGACCTACCTTTTGGGGCTTCAGAAGTAAGATTTTCATGAAGCCCTTTCTTGGTTGAGGAAACACTCCTCAGGATAAAGCCCCCTTTAATGAGAGGTCTTGCAAGACGTTTCCCCAACGCACAATGATGTGCGCCTTCCATCTTCCCATCCCATATGATGGACACAATAATAATATACATATTGGAAATCACACTCTTCGTAACATGTAGGGTAGAGAGAATGTTCATGGAAATGTAATAAATGAAATTTTTCACTAATGTTATATAGCCCCCAAAGGAAAGGAATCTATTTTTCCCATAGTAGATGTGTCCCGAATTTTTTTATATGAGTTTATCAAAAATATGTACTATAAGAAATGATGGACTAATCAGAGCTCCAAGGTACTCCAGGGGGGGAATCCTCTCTCCATAATCAAGCTATCCCCCATGTCCCACTTCCTCCTCTCAGAGATCATCTTGGTTATATAAAAAATAATTTTCTCTTTGACCAACTCTTGAGCACTCCGCTTGAATTATTCCTCAAGAATCCCATTCAACCACTGCACTGACCATCTACTTCCATTCATAAATAAAATTATTTTATCGGTGAACATCATGTGAGAGATACCCCATATAGGAGGCCTATTATGGGGAGGGAGATCTTTACCCATGCTGTGGCATTGAGTAATATAACAACTGAGAGAATTTTGGGAGATAAAGAAATGAGCAGTGGGAAAAGGATCCCCTTGTCGAGCCAATGAAAAGTCTTTAAAAACCCGAATTTTGTACACAAAAATGAAGATGAAATTTATGATGAGCTGATGTAGTAGAAAAAAAGGTCAGTAGTCCAATTTAACAACCCCATGAAATCCATGAATCTGAGAACAAAGCCCCATTCCACCATATCATAGGTGTGTTCATGTATAACATTACCACCAAATTGCCTCTGAATGAACTATTTTTGATTCCACTTATCATCTCTTGGATGAATACTATTTCACCGTGAATTGACCTCCCTTAAATAAAATAATGCTTCATTGAGGCCATCCACGATTCTAGGTGAATAGCTAGTCTTCTATTATGAATGGTGGCCTGAATAATGTACATTATAGTACACATATATTAGGAGGATACTGATCAATGGTCTCATGATTATAAACATTAGGAATAAGATCCATCTTGGTTGCACAGACAAGACGCGACCGATCCCCACCATGAAAAAAATCATTGACATCTCTCACAAGATCCCCTTTAACAAAATCCCACATCGCTATGTAAAATGAACCAGGGAAGCCATCCAGTCCTGGTTCACTATCCATGTTCAATGACCAAATTTCCTCTAAAACATCACTCTCATCTGGAGTCCTCCTCATTCCCCCATAAATTTCCTCTAAAACTTAACTTTGAATGCCCTTAAAAAGCTCAGCAGCCCCTCTTGGATACTTCCATCCAAAAAAGGGTTGGGATCATCCAAAAATTATTTGATATACCCATTAACCATGGCCCCTACCTCATCATGGTCACTGGAGTATGGGCCATTTTATCTTTGAATATTATGTTATAGAACATGTCAACGTTCTTTAATTCATGTGTGAATGTAGACAGAATTTTGATCCCCCTAACGAAGCCATCTGAATCTGACTCCCTCTCTGTCTCGTTGCTCATTTATCAGAAGGGTATTAGTGAGATAAACTTTTTTAACACTAAGATAATTAAATAGAGAGTCTTCCAATTCTATATCCAGAAAATTCTTCAAGTGCTGCACCACTTTACATATCTCAATCAAGTCCTGGTCATGAGCATGAATCTTCCTCTCCAGGTTCAAAGGAGGTTATTGAGTCGTCTTAGCTTATTTTGAAGTCTGATTAGAGGATTCCACAGGTGATAGATATAACAAGAATCCCTAACCACATCAAAGAAACAAGGTTACTACATCCAAATTTTGGAAAACATTCATAATCATTCCTCGATGACCCTACACATAGAGAAATGTGGAGTGAAGAATGATTATAAAGACCTCGAACCAGATGCGTAACTTTTGAATCCGAGAACATGTCTATATCAGCCTCATTCATCAAGTGCTAATCATGTTGACAGCAGGTGTGTCATCCTCCACATTGGTTATTGCAACTGGTAATGCTGCTTCCCTCATAGCCCAAATCCAAAAACATTTCCTCACCATGAAAGAAATGAAAGCATGACTAGCATTCCTAGGAAAATCACCTCCCCAAGTATTCACTTCTAGATAAGAGATAATATTAAAATAGCCCCCAACAATCCATGAGGAATCATTAGGTTTAACACCTTATAACTCACTCGACAAGGACTCTATGTCCTGGGAATTGCACTTGGTGTAGATGAAGATGAAGAGAATCACTTGATTCTCTACTGTAATTTTAATGGTCAGCGACTGGTCTGACGCAATAAAATGACCAATGATAACATGGTCTATCCAAAACAAAGATGTATGGGGTTTGGGAGGATCCCCATATATAAAGCCGCAAATCCTAAGCCTTTTATCATACTCAATAATCCTGCTAGAGGCCTATTTCTGTTCCCAAATCTCTATTATAGAAACATCATTTTTAATAACCTCATTAATGATGAATTCCAACATCCCCTTGTCCCCAATACCACATGTGTTCCATATTAAGACATTAGAATTTGCACCAAGATCTTCTGGATTCGGCCCCAGACTCTAGGCCCGTTGCATGATGAAATGATATTGCACATACCAGAAAATCTGATTTAGATTGAGATCGAGTTCGAATACCATCATGCCCCTGTGCGGATGCCCCTGGAGAAACCACAAGTCTATAAAGAGCCTTGCGAGTAACTCCTGGTGAAACAAAGACATGGACTTCCATAAAATGGTGGTCCAACATCTAGGGTGCTGGAAGAGAGTGAGGAAGGGAATGAGAAGCAAGCGGCGATGGTGAAGACTGAAGGGAAGATACCATTGGATGAGAGTACAAGGCCTGAATAGGAAGCTCCCTAGACAAAAAGAGCGTGGAGACTTCAAGTTAAATCGATCCTGACTCCATCATGGTTATCTTTGAGATGATGATTTTAGATGGAACCCAATTCCAAGAAGATAGAGAGAGCAACCTAGGAGAAAACCTGAGGGTCGTCTCCATCAGAGAAGGAAAATCCACTGTAATCTAACCCCATGAAGCCCTGCCCATGCCTCAATGAACATTTTCCACATCACGAGTGGGGGAAACACATCCATCACTGAAGGAAATATTATTGAATGTGGATGCCTCCAATGTCTGAAATATTGGAACAGAATTAGTAACGTTACCCCAGTCGATTCCCCCAGGACCTGAAGGGAACCACAAGTAATGATGTTGGGGTAAGGCCATGGAAACTTCATTGAAATGACATCCTCCCTTTGTGTTTTTCGGAAAACCTGTATAGAATAAACAGAGATGTGGAAGACAGTTCAAAAACTGGGAAGAGCTGTATACTGCATAGGATGATGAAGATCCTTTATCCCTTCGATCTAGATTACAAGGTGGTTCTGAAGTGGATGAGAGATATCCAACTCCACACAGATCCTTTGTCACGACCCCCTCCCCACAAAGTGTACCCCTCCTATGCCGGAAATGTGAGAAGGGAGATAATGACCCCCGAGTGCCGCCTCCAGTAGGCCCTGTGTTGGCGACTAGCACCGAGGGTATAATACACTCACAAATGGGAGGCATTACCCTTAAAGAGAACACATGCAGAAGAGAGAGATAGAATAGACTCCAATAAACTCCAACACAGAACTATGATATAAAAGAAAACCAAGTACATATATGAAATGTCATGCAAAAGTACTACAACTGAAAGGGGAAATTAAAAGTACCCAAAAGAAAGTAAAACAACAGTGACCACAAGCCAAAACTACTCCTCCTCCAACCACAAGCTAGAAGTAACCTGCTTGACCTCCAAGATGCTCCAAGTGACCTGAAAATTAGTTTATATATACATAGTGTGAGTAAAATAGTACACTCACTAGGATCCTCCCCAAGCCTCTCATGCAAAAGTAAAGAAAGCACGCTAAAGCCCAGTGAACAACAAGTGAAACTAACTCATCACCTAAACAGGTATACGATGTTCCCAACCTCACCATGGCTACTCTCACCAAGTAACGCATACAAGAATATAGCATATAGTAAAGAATATCCAGGGTACCCCGCTACTACTTCCCCACTGGTTTGCCGCTTTGCCCCAACGACATACGTCCTGTGCATCTCTCTCCAAAGGCTTGCCCGCAGACACCTGGGCTAAGCTCCACAATCTGCACCTCGTGCACAATAAAGGCTTGCCCACAGACACCTATGCGAAGCCCCACACCGTCCTCACAACCAAAAGTAACCAGGTAGTTTCTGAGAGCCACCACAGCTCGCATAACGTGTATCATACGTCGGGTATAATACCTCAAGCCATTACAGCCCATACTCCGAGTAAGGATCCTCAATCCATTATAGCCTATACACCATACACCTATAGTAGTCCATAGGATACTATATCTAGAATATATGTGTGTGAAATAACCACAAGCCATTACAGACCTCTACACACATATATTGGTAAAACTAACCACTGTGCCTCCCAGCACAAAGATCTACCAGGAGAAGAGAGCGGGGCCAAAGGGGGTAGTCGGCCATTCAACCTCCCATCAGAATATTGGGGAAAACACCCCCCAGGGCTCATAATCCCCGGGGTGTCGGTTGCCCTTACCGATAGGGTGGAGTAGCGTATAGAAACACAAAAGTACAGAATATATATATATAACTCACATCCACACTATGGGCATTTCCTAGTCTTAGATACAACTGCAGCTAACGTCTCTCAGACTCCAGGCTGCTACTTCTAAGTCTAGGTGTCCTATAAGCACAAAGCCAATTGAAGAGCTTTATTAGATTACTCCATTATCATTTTATCAGTTCCACTATACATTAATTAATTCTTTAAACATTAATTAACCATGAAAAATTTACCACATTAAAGTATATTGGCATCACATTGCTCCTTTTTATGATTCACATCACTATTAAATTCTAGTTTCTCCATCCCCGTGGATTATCACCATTTAAACAAACATTTATTATGGAATTACTTTCCCATAATCCCAGGCATTCTAGAAAAGCATCCTATGCTACTAAACACAAAGGGGCTCAACACGGCGAGTAGATATACTACCCGTCGAGCCATTGCCGCCTATAGCAAAAGCATAGACTCATCCTTCATCGAGAGGCTAAACACGGAAAGCACGTGGCATACCCCGCGTGTCATCGCCTCCTTTGGAAAGAGGGTAAGAAATACCAGCTGCCTTGAGCAGTGGGGAAAAGTAAAGAAAATAAACAACCAAACCAAACCACCAACATCAAACCATCACATTCATCTCATACCATCATCCTTGGTGTCCTCCCCGACACCCACATGCATAAACCGATGCATCTCGCCACACTAGGCGTCATCCACTGCCACAACCACAAGTCCCCATACCTCCACATATCACAGCAGCCATTCATGCTCACATCAAATCACAAGCAGCAGGAAATAAAAGATCACAAAATGGGCTCTTGGCCCTTTAACAAGGCATTCAGCCTTCATACAAAATGAGCACTCAGAGCTCCAAACCACAAGTCATTCAGCCTTACAAGCATGCAGGTAACTCAAAACCCTTTTGAAATTATCGATCTAATAGTTTTTTAATCCATCTTGAATTAACAGATTCATTAACATGCCTCTTTATCATTAGCCAATTATTTAACAAATAATTCCGGCTTTACGTTCTTTATCAATTTCCATCATGAACGAGCAACTAATTAAAGAAAATCGTAGATATCACTCTATCTAGGAAAACATGAGGCAAACCGTTATCACGGTACAAAGTAAGAACATGTGATCAACCAATTCTTTTAATCCGATTCAAGTATTTAATTAGGTCAATTTCATTGTGATCCAAAGGGATAAATCATGATAATTCTATGATTACACATATACAATTAGAGAAGCCATGAATCCCCTACCTCAAACAGTTCCTCATGTTCTTTATCCACACAACAGGTCACGATCCTCCCCTCGCGTCAACTGCATCCACCGGAGGATGCTGCGGTACGACAGTACCAACCAACCCCAAAAAGACCCATTAGAATCTTGGAAATTACATGGTATAATTATGGAAAGGAGGATAGGAGAAGATAAACCCCAAAAGAATGACGATACAACATACCTTATATCAAAGATTGATTGACACGGCTCGGTTGCATCTAAAACAGAGCAGAACCAATCCTAGGAGTAAAGATTGATTGTGAAACTCCTACGGAAAGGATTGAACGGTTATACTGCCTCTTAGTTGAGATCAAAGGGAAAGAACAAGGTAGAATGATATCTCGTCCCTTTTTGATGATTTAATGGGGCGACGGTTTAAAATCCGATTTATTTTCCATTAAAAACGGATCGCATTAACCCACGTGGTTTGACCAAGTAAAAACATCCTGACCTTAGGAATAATTAATATAGAATTCTATGGCCTTTGAATCAGTCTTAAAGTCCTCAAAATAAGGTTTTAAAAGTATTTTACATCAATGAAAACGTCAAATTTGCGAAGCTGGAAACACTATTCACATACTCAAAAATTTGGCAAAGTGTGGAATCGATAGCTCTTATGAAGTCTGGAAACACTGTTCATTGGTGAAATTTGGCAAAGTATGGAATCAGTAGCTCTTATGAAGTCTGGAAACACTGTTCATTCGTGAAATTTGGAAAAGTATGGAATCAGTATCTCTTATGAACTATGGAAACACTGTTCAAGTCTACCGATAGAAGTCCACCGATAGAACCTCACCGGTAGAAACATTTTTCATGTCTACCGATAGAAGTCCACCGATAGAACCTCACCGATAGAAACACTGTTCACTGAACCTCACCGATAGATGTCCACCGATGGAACCTCACCGATAGAAACACTGTTCACTGAACCTCACCGATAGAAACACTGTTCACTGAACCTCACTGATAGAACCACTGTTCACTGAACCTCACCGATAGAAACACTGTTCACTGAACCTCACCGATAGAAGTCCACCGATAGAACCTCACCGATAGAAACACTGTTCAAATAACTGGAAATTTGGCAAAGTGTTAGCCGAGCTACTGCTAGACTGTGGCTACCAGTATACCGAGGTAGTGGTACGCCGTGGCTACCTGTAAACCCAGCTACGGGTAGGATGTGGCTACTGGTAGACAGAGCTACCGGTAAGCGGCGGCTACCAGTAGGCAGCAGCTACCGGTAGACCGAGCTACCGGTAGGCAGCAGTTACTGGTAGACCGAGCTACTGATAGGCAACAACTACCGGTAGACCGAGCTAATGGTAAGCGGCATCTACTGGTAGGCAGCAGCTACCGGTAGACCGAGCTACTGGTAGGCAGCAGCTACCGGTAGACCTAGCTACCGGTAGGCAGCAGCTACCAGTAGACCGAGCTACCGATAGGCAACAGGTACCGGTAGACCGAGCAACTGGTAGGCAGCAGCTACCGGTAGACCGAGCTACCGATAGGCAGCAGCTAGGGGACAAGTCACATTGACCTCCCGAAACACTTCCAAAACAACATTTTTCACAAAGTAATGGACCAGGGAGGTCTGGGACATTACATTAGATACCTCTCAAAACATTCTCATCCTCGAGAATTAAAAACCAACTCAGAGGAACAGAGGGGTCCAAACAACCACCCCATAAGATACCTCTCAGGGGAAAACCACCATGAGTTGTTCGAAAGCTGGAACAAAACTACGACATCCGAGAATATGGAAACAAACAATCCATATCCAATCAATTCAATAATAACATCACACAAAAGTTACACAAATAAAACATGAAAGTTCTAACCATAAAGGAAACATCATTTCATGAAAAGAGTTAAACATTAAAAAATCTGGGTACTGAGCACGTATCTGTGACTCACGCTCACATGAACTCTCCTCCATGCCACCGTGTCACCACAAGACACGAACTAAGGGGATAGAACGCCCACGCAACACCTTCTCCTTGCGGTCTTGGATCTCCACAGGTCGCTCCTCGAAGGTTTTATCAACATCAATATCGATCTCTCCCCAATCGATAATATGAGATTCATCATGAAGATAAGGACGGAGCTGTGATACATGGAAAACATCATGTATCCGACTCATCTGAGGGGGAAGTGCTACTCGATATGCCACAGCTCCAATATGAGCTAACACCTCGAAATTCCCAACGAACCGGGGAGAAATCTTACTTCCATGACCAAACCTTCGCTGCCGACGACGGGGAGTCACCTTTAGAAACACATGATCCCCAACATTAAACTCTAACGGTCTCCTCCTTTGATCAGCATATGAAGTGTGATGATCTTGTTAAATGATACACTACCACCCATATAGCATCATGTCCTCCCAGAGCTCGAGGTAAACCTGTAACAAAGTCCATTGAGATGTCCTCCAACTTCCACTGAGGAATCACTATGTGCTGGAGAAGACCACCGAGAACACGGTGTTCGACCTTCACCTTCTGGCATACTAAACATCGAGACACACACTCAGCAACCGTACGTTTCAGCCCAGGCCACCAAAACTGACTCCTCAAGGATTGGTACATCTTTGTTACACCAGCATGTATTGCCAAGGGTGAACTATGGAACTCTCGGAGAACCATATCATTCATCGCCATGGGGACAAAAATCATGCCATGATACAACACCCGGTGTTGTTCATCCTCCGACCAACCATCAGGGGCCTCACCACAAACAACTCTGTCTCTCCAGACTTCCACCTCTAGATCACCCAACTGAGACTCTTCCACCTTCTGCATCAGGGATGACTGCACCGTCATCTGGAGACAACCTCTACCCCCAACTTCTCCCATATCAATATGCAAAGCTGATTGCTCTTCCACCACTCTCCAGGAATCACCAGATTCACGCACAACATCATTACATGTCTTTCGGCTTAGTGCGTCAGCTACAACATTCCCTTTTCCAATGTATACGATATTTCAAAGTCGTATTCCTACAAGAACTCCATCCACCGATGATGCCTCATGTTCAAGTCACGTTGGGAGAAAACATACCTCAAACTCTTATGATCGGTGAAAACCACAAAGTGCTCACCAATGAGGTAATGTCTCCACAACATAAGATCAAACACCACGGCTGCCAAATCAAGATCATGGGTGGCATTGTTGTATTTATGGGGACGCAACTGCCAAGACCCATAAGAAACAACCGACCTCTGCTTCATGAGAACACAGCCTAGCCCTGGATGTGAAGCATCACAGAAATCATCAAACTGGACTCCCTCCACTGGAAGACAAAGGACTGGAGCACTTACCAACTTCTCCTTTAGATACTCGAAAGCTGTCTGACACTGATCAGTCCAAATGAACGCTTGATCCTCCCTGGTCAAATCTGTCAGAGGAGTTGCAACTCAGGAGAAATTAGCTACACACCTCCTATAATAGCCTGTGAGACCAAGGAAACTTCGAACCTCTGACACGGTCTTGGGGGCTGGCCAAGACACCACTGCTTCTATCTTCGAAGGATCCACAACTACTCCCTATTGGGACACAACATGTCCCAAGAAACGAACTTCTCGATCATAGAACACACACTTGGACAACATCCCAAACAACTGATGTTGGCGATGAACTCCCAAAACTGCTCGTATATGCTCTGCATGCTCCTCTTCGGATGTGTAGTACACAAGGATGTTGTTGATGAAAACCACAACACACTTTTCCAGGAATTCATGGAACACCGCATTCATTAACCCCATGAATACAGCTGGGGAATTCGTCACGCCGAATGGCATTACAACAAACTCATAATGCCCATGACGACAGGGGAAAGCAGTCTTAGGGACATCCTCATCCTTTACATGCATCTGATGATATCCTGACCGCAATTCTATCTTGGAGAACCAACTTGTACCCTTCAGTTGATCGAATAGGTCATCAATCCGCGGGAGAGGATAGCGGTTCTTTATTGTCACTTTGTTTAACTGACGATAATCGACGCACAACCACAGACTGCCATCATCCTTTTTCACAAACAAAACTGGTGCACCCCACGGTGACACACTTGGCCGAATAAAACCACACTGCAACAGACCGTAGAGATGAATATGTAGCTCTCGTAACTTAGAAGGGGACATCCTATACGGAGACATATAGATAGGAGACGCTCATGGCTATAGCTCAATCCCAAACTTGATCTCTCGTCGAGGGGGTAAGGATACAACCTCTTCTGGAAAGACGTCAGGGTACTCCTCTACGACCCTAGGAAACGCCAACTCTTGAACCTCTGAAGAACTCAGCGTCATCCCAGCCATTATGGATGATAAGAATGGAACTCATCTATGAATCATCCGAGGATCTCTCTCACCAACAGACACCACTTTCTCTCCATCTTCATCAAGGAAAACAACCTTCTTCCTGTAGTAATCCACAATAGCCTGCATCGAATACAACCAATACATGCCAAGTATGACATCATATGGTTGTATTCGCAAACATAGGAAATCTCCCCAAGATCGATGTTGCCCCAACACTAGCTCACAGTCTCTACATACTTCAAACAAGTCAGCACAACCTCCAACTGGCATAGTCAACGCCAAGGGCACTAGAAGCCTCTCTTCCTCAAGTCCCAAAGCATGGAAAAGTGTAGGTGATATTAAGGAGTGCGTTGCTCCGGAATCAAACAAGGCATACACCAAGGTAGAAAACAAGCAAAGGGTACCTCGAACGACATCTGGCTCGCCTGGGGCTGGTAACACTAGAGCATGAGGCTGACCACGACCTCCTCCACGGCCTCTCTGACCCTGATGATGACCACCACCACGGCCGTGCTCTAATCTTTGAGGACGAGGAGTGTCATGGGGTTGTCCTCTTCCTGATCCATCTACCCTTTGGTGATCTAAAACTTGTGCAACCTGCTGCTGCGGCCTCGGCTGGAACTTCCTCAACGGAGGAACCAGGAGTGGAGTGCTCGGTGCACGATGACTACTCTGAAAAGTCGGGCACTCCCGCTGCTGATGACCATGACCAACACAAGAAAAAAAGTGCATGAACACTTGGCATAGGCCTGAGAGTTGCTGCCTCCAGAGAAACAAGATGGGAATGGTTGGGACCTACCCCCAGGTGAACGGAAACTCTTATGTCCTGAATACCGGGAACCCCGGACCACAGCTCTGCTTCGTGAGGAATCATGATGATTCCCCTCTCGTGACGATCCAGTCCTGGCCAAAGTCCTCTCAACAACCTCTGCCCTTGCCAGAACCTCAAGATATGTCTTTAGCATAAATGGGGTGACCTGGTGCTGGATCTCTGGACGAAAAGCCTCCTCAAAATGCCTCGCCCTAGCCTCATCATCTCGTAACAGTTCTGAAGCATATCGTAGAAGGTTCCTGAAATGGATTCCAAACTCTCGAACACTGGAGCTCCCCTGTCGAAGGGTGAGAAGATCCTGGCGACTGGACACATTCGCAGTCGATGAAAGAAACTCGACTCTAAACCTATCTCGAAACTCCTCCCATGAGATTGCTGACTCCTCACGATCACCAAGGAACAAGAACCACCACTGCCTCACTGCTCCATGCAGCATCGTCACAACCAAGGACACCCAGTGTTCCTTCCGAGCACGAATCGAACTGAAGCCTATCTCAATCTCCTCCAACTAGTCTTCTGTGACTGCATCTGAAACGGATCCCTCATACTTCTGTAGACTCTGGCACTGAAACTCTTGAAGTGTCTTCCTCCCAGTGTCATCATTGTCAACCTCTACTCGGCGGCGATCTTCTGGAACAGCCTGATGGGCATCTTCTGCGCAAACCTAACGAGGAGGTCGACCTGGAGCCATACCTGCAAAATAACAACTGTTAGAGCTCCTAATCCTGGAATATGGACGACTCAACATTAATTAATTAATTGTTTTGTTTTATTAATTTCAGGTTACCTATCCCATGGTCTACCCATTCAAACACAAGCACAAAGAGTAATGATGCATGATCCTTTCCTAGTTCTCTACCCTGCAACCAGTATCACTTTGTTTAGTAGCCATCGTAAACATAAAGGTCCATGCAACAGATCATAGGGGGCCCTAAACGCCTATGTCTTTTCCAGTCTCCAATGTTTACCCAACTTTCTAAACATGAATAACACTGTTGCCCTACCATCCCAAGCATCCTCACCTGTGCCTAACTCCAAACTCCATCCTATCCCTCAACCAGACCTCTGATACCACTCTGTCACGACCCCATCCCCACAAAGTGTACCCCTCCTGGGCCGACAATGTGAGAAGGGAGATAA
This sequence comes from Viscum album, assembly GCA_963277665.1. Taxonomy (NCBI): domain Eukaryota; kingdom Viridiplantae; phylum Streptophyta; class Magnoliopsida; order Santalales; family Viscaceae; genus Viscum; species Viscum album. The sequence continues at coordinate 169,465,302 of OY728134.1, forward strand.
TGACCCCCGAGTCCCGCCTCCAGTAGGCCCCGGGTTGGCGACTAGAACCGAGGGTATTATACACACACAAATGGGAGGCATTACCCTTAAAGAGAACGCATGTAGAAGATAGAGATAGAATAGACTCCAATCAACTCCAACTCAGAACTGAGATATAAAAGAAAACCATCTACATATATGAAATGTCATGCAAAAGTACTACAACTGAAAGGGGAAACTAAAAGTACCCAAAATAAAGTATAACGCAGCGACCACAAGCCCGAACAACTCCTCCTCCAACCACAAGCTAGAAGTAACCAGCTTGACCTCCAACCTACTATAAGTGACCTAAAAAGCAGTTTATATATACATAGGGTGAGTAAAACAGTATACTCAGTAGGATCCTCCCGAAGCCTCTCATGCAAAAGTAAATAAAGCATGCTAAAGCCCAGTGAACAACAAGTGAAACTAACTTGTCACCTAAACAGGTATACTATGTTCCCAACCTCACCATGGCTACTCTCACCAAGTAACGCATACAAGAATATAGCATATAGTAAAGAATATCCAGGGTACCCGGCTACTACTTCCCCACTGGTTTGCCGCTTTGCCCCAACGACATACGTCTTGTGCATCTCTCTCCAAAGGCTTGCCCGCAGACACCTGGGCTAAGATCCACAATCTGCACCTCGTGCACCACAAAGGCTTTCCCGCAGACACCTGGGCGAAGCACAACACCGTGCTCACAACCAAAAGTAACCAGGTAGTTTCCGAGAGCCACCACAGCTCGCACAATGTGTATCATATTTCGGGTATAATACATCAAGCCATTACAGCCCATACTCCGAGTAAGGATCCTCAAGCCATTATAGCCTATACACATTACACCTATAGTAGTCCATAAGATACTATATCCATAATATATGTGTGTTAAATAACCACAAGCCATTACAGCCCTCTACACACATATATGGGTAAAACTAACCACTATTCCTCCCAGCACAATGATCTACCAAGAGAAAAGAGCGGGGCCAAAGGGGGTAGTCAGCCATTCAACCTCCCATCAGAATGTTAGGGAAAACACCCCCCCCCAGGGCTCGGAATCCCCGGGGTGTCGGTTTCCCTTACCGACAGGGTGGAGTAGCGTATAGAAACACAAAAGTACAGAATATATATATATAACTCACATCCACACTATGGGAATTTCCTAGTCTTAGATACAACTGCAGCTAACGTCTCTCAGACTCCAGGCTGCTACTTCTATGTCTAGGTATTCTATAAGCACAAAGCCATTTGTAGAGCTTTATTAGATTACTCCATTCTCATTTTATCAGTTCCACTGTATGTTAATTATTTCTTTAATCATTAATTAACCGTGAACAATTTACCACATTAAACTAAATTGGCATCACATTGCTTCTTTTTAGGATTCACATCACTATTAAATTCCAGTTTCTCCATCCCCGTGGATTATCACCATATAAAAAAACTTTTATTATGGAATTACTTTCCCATATTCCCAGGCATTCTAGAAAAGCATCCTATGCTACGAATCACAAAGGGGCTCAACACGGCGAGTAGATATACTACTCGTCGAGTCTTTGTCGCCTATAGCAAGAGCATAGACCCATCCTCCATCGAGAGGCTAAACACGGAAAGAACGTGGCATACCCCGCGTGTCTTCGCCTCCTTCGGAAAGAGGGTAAGCAATTCCAGCTGCCTTGAGGAGTGGGGAAAAGTAAAGCAGATAAACAACCAAACCAAACCACCAACATCAAAACATCACATTCATCTCATACCATCATCCTTGGTGTCCTCCCCGACACCCACATGCATAAACCGATGCATCTGGCCACACTAGGCGTCATCCGCTGCCACAACCACAAGTCCCCATACCTCCACATATCACAACAGCCATTCATGATCACATCAAATCAAAAGCAGCAGGAAATCAAAGATCACAAAATGTCCTCTCGGCCCTTTAACAAGGCATTCAGCCTTCATACAAAATGAGCACTCAGAGCTCCAAACCACAAGGCATTCAGCCTTACAAGCAAGCGGGTAACTCAGAACCCTTTTGAAATTATCGAACTAATAGTTCTTTAATCCATCTTGAATTAACAGATTCATTAACATGCCTCTTTATCTTTAGCCAATTATCTAACAAATAATTCCAGCTTTACGTTCTTTATCAATTTCCATCATGAACGAGAAACTAATTAAATAAAATCATAGATATCACTCTATCTAGGATAACATCAGGCAAACCATTATCACGGTACAAAGAAACAACATGCGATAAACCAATTATTTTAATCCGGTTCAAGTATTTAATTAGGTCAATTTCATTGTGATCCAAAGGGATAAATCGTGCTAATTCTACAATTGCACGTATACCATTAGAGAAGCCATGAATCCCTCACCTCAAACAGTTCCTCATGTTCTTTATCCACACAACAGGTCACGATCCTCCCCTTGTGACAACTGCATCCACCGGAGGATGTTGCGGTACAACAGTTCCAACCAACCCCAAGAAAACCCATTAGAATCTTGGAAATTACATGGTATAATTATGGAAAGGAGGATAGGAGAAGATAATCCCCAAAAGAATGACGATACAACATACCTTATTTCGAAGATTGATCGACATGGCTCAGTTTCATCCAAAACAGAGCAGAACCAATCCTAGGAGTAAAGATTGATTGTCCAACTCCTACGGAAAGGATTGAACGGTTATAGTGCCTCTTAGTCGAGATCAAAGTGAAAGAACAAGGGAGAATGATATCTCGTCCATTTTTGAAGATTTAATGGGGCGACGGTTTAAGATCTGATTTATTTTCCCTTAAAAACGGATCGCATTAACCCATGCGGTTTGACCAAGTAAAAACATCCCTGCCTTAGGAATAATTAATATAGAATCTGATGGCCTTTGAATCTGTCTTAAAGTCCTTAAAATAAGGTTTTAAAAGTATTTTACATCAATGGAAATGCCAAATTTGCGAAGCTGGAAACACTGTTCACATACTCAAAAATTTGGCAAAGTATGGAATCAATAGCTCTTATGAAGTCTGGAAACACTTTTCATTCGTGAAATTTGGCAAAGTATGGAATCGGTAGCTCTTATGAAGTCTGGAAACACTGTTCATTCGTGAAATTTGGCAAAGTATGGAATCAGTAGCTCTTATGAACTCTGGAAACACTGTTCAAGTCTACCGATAGAAGTCCACTGATAGAACCTCACCGATAGAAACAATGTTCAAGTCTACTGATAGATGTCCACCGATAGAACCTCACCGATAGAAACACTGTTCAAGTCTACCAATAGAAGTCCACCGATAGAACCCCACCGATAGAATCACTGTTCACTGAACCTCACCGATAGAAGTCCACCGATAGAACCTCACCGATAGAAACACTGTTCACTGAACCTCACCGATAGAAACACTGTTCATAGAACTAGAAATTTGGCAAAGTGTTAGCCGAGGTACTGCTGGACTGCAGCTACCAGTATATCGAGCTATCAGTACGCCGCGGCTACCGGTAAACCCAGCTACTGGTAGGATGGTAGACCGAGCTACTGGTAAGCGGTGGCTACCGGTAGGCAGCACCTACCGGTAGACCGAGCTACCGGTAGGCAACAGCTATCGGTAGACCAAGCTACCGGTAGGCAGCAGCTACCGGTAGACCGAGCTCCCGATAGGCAGCAACTACCGGTAGACCGAGCTACCGATAGGCAGCAGCTACCGGTAGACCGAGCTACTGGTAAGCGGCGGCTACCGGTAGGCAGCAGCTACCGGTAGACCTAGCTACCGATAGACAGTAGCTAGGGGACAAGTCACATTGTCCTCCTGAAACACTTCCAAAACCACATTTTCACAAAGTAAGGGACCGGGGAGGTCCGGGCCATTACATCCTTGCAATTATAGCTTCCGCAAAACAAGTTGTCCTTTTATAAGAACACAGAAAACAACCCTACAGTATATATTATCTTAATGTTAGGCACAAATATTGGGGTTTTTATCTTCCGGGATCCATCTCACACCCTCTTTGGGTCATTAATTTGGGTGAAAATAGGTTATATTTCGGTAGCTATATATAATGGAATACGCCCTTCGACTTCAGTTACATGACTAATATGGAGATAGAGAGCATGGGACAATGATGAGGTGTGTGATTGTATTGAAGTTTATTTTTTATCTTTGTACTTGGGTTTATTACTATATTAATTGAAACTTGTTTGGAAACATTCCTAGATATATTTGACACGAATCATTTATATATTTGTTCTCCAGTTGTTATTCACTTTTATTCATCTGTTGTTTCTTTATTTAATGTTATTACTGCTCCATTGTTTTATATTTTTTCTATTCCAATGTGATACTCATCCAAGGAGGAAATAGTTTCCCTTCTATCACACCCATGGCCCCTGCTGCCAGTCGGCATCCAATAGAAATTATGGAAATGTTTTTGTGGCCATGTGAAAAATACGGTATGGGGAACCATTTGGAACAACCTGGAATCCGGAAATTACAAATTTTAATCCCACACAATGCATAAGCCATTGCATTGCCCATCCAATGTGTGATGTCAAGATCAATGTAAAAGGATAGAAGGTATTCAACCAACCTTCAATGTATAAAATTTATATCGTGATGAGTAAAGTTATACTTGATAATTTTGGGGTCAGTGATATCCATAAAATAATCTCCATGAAGATAATGTCTCTGACAAAAAAAGCATGGACAACTGCAGCTTACTAGTGAACGTGTGTCAATGAAATAATATAATTTGGGTTGTCATTTACAGACTCACGAATGTTTCACACTTGTTTCTGATCAAGGAGGCAATCATTGTAGATGATTTTTGGAGGATGTATATCTGGTAGATTGTATATGTACATTGAGTTCATCAGTAAATTATATGAGATAGGGATACTTATATTACTAATCGAGTCCAGTAGAGACTACATAGGTATTTGGGTACATAGGCATTTCTTAGTACAAATTACCATCCCTAGACATATAGCCAGTCCAATCGAATGATTCAGGTGATGGAGGACAGCCTTCAAGCTTGCGTCCTAGAATTCGTAGGTTCTTGGGAAAAGAACTTACCTCTGGTAGAGTTTTCGAACAATAATAGTTTGTAGTAAAATATTTCGATGGAACCTTATGTGTTTTGTACAATAGGCCATACAGATCACCCCTTTTTCGGCTGGAGGTATTAGAGGCAGCTATGCTAGGACCATATCTTGTTTAGGATACCATAAAGCAGGTGTATATGATTTGAAATAGGATGGCTACAACACATTCATGACATAAGTCTTATGATGATTGACGGAGATGACCATTGGAGTTCGAGGTTGGAGATAATTTCTTTAATTTTGTCACGCTAATGCTGGGACACATCGGGATTAACCCGAGGATATTGAGATGATGGTGGATGCATCATTCGAGGAACATCTTATTCTTATTTTTGATTGCAATGCGTAGGTTATCCATGGCCAGTCTCTTCCACTGGTACAGTTTCAATGGATTCACATGTGAGTACATGATGATAATTGGGAGGGGGAGGCCTATGTATGATCATAGTGGATGGAGCTGTTCGAGGATTGTTCTTCGTTGCCACCTTTCTAGGGAAATTCGGGGAAGAAATTCTTTAAGGGGGTTGTTTGAAGGATCCTGGATCTTCATTTCACATAGAAATCATTTTTCTAGTTTTTCAGAGGAATGGTTGTGTTTTTTGAAAATTATGTAGTACACGGTTTATACTAGGAGTACCCACCCTGTACTGGGTAACTATGGGTAGTCAAGTACAAGTCCATGTATAGTGACCTGGAGGACACCTAATGTGGGGCATGGTAAATGAATATAAACACAGTGTCCCCATAGGGAACCCACATTGTATTTTTATTTGTACTTGTTTAAATGTACAAGGGTCGTGTCTGATTTATAGAAACCACACATTGGGTCTCATCTTGTCTGGGAGTGACTGTGGAGTTCATTTCTTCCTGGTTCCCCCGATCGACCATCTGTTCTCCAAATCAATCTTTTTTTGTTGCATTTGAATATAATTTGTGAGTTCGTACTTCTTCTAGAGATGTGTTTCATGATTTATCCTCTTTTATGAGATATCCTTGGTTGAGTTTTTTAGACATTTTTCTAGTTATACCATGTTCTATGTCGATTCATATTTTGTGGTTCATGTATATTGAACATAAAATGTTGAGGTCAGTGGTTTGTTCCTTTTCGTAGTTTTTCCACGATTTATATGTGAAAATGTTACCAATAACCTAGTTTGAAGTATGTCGTGGTAACGTATTCTATCCTTGTAAATTTCTTCTTTGCATTGTATTCTTGAGTAGAGGTATTTGATTTTGAATAAGGTTATTTTCAATTCTATGGATGTGGTTTACCATGTTTGATTTGATATTGACCATTTGGTCTATCGTTTATTGTTATGAAGCAGTTTTTCCTTGCCTAGTTTTGTTAGGATGGAGTAATTTTATCTGACATGCTCATGTTATACTCTATTGTTGTTTATCCAAAAAATTCCAGATTTTTTTCCTTTGGATTCTGAATATCATTTGTGCAAGATGGCTTTACACGGGGCTGTGAGTATTTGGGGTAGTCAGACCATAATATAAATATATATTGAGGACTTCCCCAGTGGGTCTGTTATATTTATTTCGTTGTGACACTATTGGGAGGATTGAAGTTAACTACTCCATCAGACTGTCTATAATTAGCGTTATGAGAATACATGGTGAATTGACATCGAGTGGTTACTTGAATACTCTATAGTTGTTGTTAAAATACTATAGGGTGAATTTACGGTGAGTGATTCCTAAGAGAGTATATGTTGCATGAGAAAAAAATGGTTTAGACTATGTGAGCTATCCTATAGGTTCTTTATATCATTTTGTATATCAGGTGAACTATATGGGTTGCGATGTGAGAAAATACCGATTGTGTTACATGTGATTGATTGGTTGAACAAGAGTGGATAGTCTTAGAGAAAATACTAGAGGGTTTCTTGTATTTTTTTGGATGATTGAATGAAAATGTGAATGGATGTAGTTGAAAATGTAGGATTGTTTACATTTGAGTACTTCCTTGTTTATTAAATCATTTATCATACTGCTTGCTATATATATTCACTGACTATTAGGCATATATATTAGGGTGGTTATCTATCGGTATTCATCTAACAACCTCTTTGGGCCGTTCTTTTGGGCCTAAACAGATTATATCTCTATCGGTATAGATTTGGGAAAGGGCCCTTCTATTTATGGTTCTTGAATATTGTGGACATGGAGAGAATGTGAATAAGGTGTGGCTTGCGATGTAGCTGGAGTTTATTTATTATCTTTTTTATTTTTGGATTGTATTGTATTTCATCATTGTGACTAGTTTGACTACATTCCTAGACATATGTGACATCCATAATTTATATATATACTCTATAGTTGTTATTCTCTTTTAGTCTTCCATTATTTACATATTTCTGTTTATTATTTCTTTCAGTGATGTATATTATTTCTATTACACTATGATACTATGCCAATGTGGGTATAGTTTTCCACTATCACATCCAAGTCCCTCGCTACTAGTCGGCAACCTATGGCATTAGTGGAAATACGTGTGAGGCCATCTAACCACCAGGAAATGGCTCACCTTTGGACGACACCAAGAACAAAGATGATAAAAATTCTATTATAGCTCACTAATATATATTTAATAGACCTATATTTATTATACATGATATTTTGAACATATATGAATGACTATATACCTAATCTATGATATTTCTCCCAATATTTATTCTTTGAAAAAAATATAATTTCATACATCTCTCTTATTTTATGATATATATATACATACCCTAATGGATTTATTGTCATTATTGTATTTACTATTATAATATTTTATTTTTAGTTTAATTTTATTCATTCATGGGGACTATGATTAAATGTTAACAATGTTTCAATTGTTTTATGGTATAATCACATAATTTATTTGGATTCAATATATCTTCGATAATAATGAGGAAATCATCATATAAACATATAAATAAAAATATTTATTTTATTCCCTGTTAGTTATTTAATAAGAATATATTTTATATAGATGTTTCTCCCTTTATTTACACTTGTGTTAAAATGAATTTTTTATGAATAAATGATCTTTATTTCTCTCTGCAGTCAAAAAAAATTATTTAAAAACATGTTTTTTGAATAAAACTATAAACTATTATTAATATAATCCAAATTATTTATTATATATATATTTTACCAATGTTATTATATTCAAAAAAAAATTAAAGGAATATTCATGTTTTTTTAAAAAATGATTCTTTTTTGATTTACCGAAAATGTGAAATTGGTCATTGTTATGACATGTGTTGTATGAATATAATTTCCATTCATCATTATAATTTCCTAGACCCTATTTCCACTAAAAAATTCATAATACCAGGCATTCCTATTTTACTCTAGAAAATCGTCCAAAATACCAAAGGCTACCAGTAGGCAGTGAGGACCTAGGGTGTGTTCAAGGGGAGAATATTCCCACATTACCAATGTGTAACATAGAAGAATTGAAATAACAATCAATAGTATAAGAAGATATATATAAATAAAAATATGATATGTAAAAAAAGCCGCAATATATAAAATATTATAGAATTATTCTAATATTCAAAATATTATGAAACATATCATATTTCTACAAATATGCCAAACCTAGTTTGCATTACATCAGTACAATACATGACCTAAAATACCAGAAAGTCCAAATAGAAAATATCCAAACCTCTATCACCAGTTTCTTTCTAGTCCCTTTGTCCAACAGTCCAATGAATTGAACAAAATAAAGCATCAATATTTGATATCATTCTATGGTCCCTAACTATGTCAATATAGTCTATCTAGGTACCCAATGACGGCATGAGAATGGTGTGAGATATAATCCCATTAGGCCACCACCCAAAGGACTATAACAAGTCTATGTTGTTGAATATAACTGGGTAACGAAGACTTCATTTTATAATAGGTAAGTAGTAATTAAATAATTTTCATGTGGAATATTTACTAAAATTGTTGTTATACTGTATATCCATTCAATGTTCCTTACAAAACAGGTGTTAATATACTTTCACAAGACTGTAGTAATGAATTAGTATGTATACACCCCCACAATGTTGTATACAAATTATATCATATCACACATGTCCCTTATATATAACCATTATATAAAATCACCCATGGTCAGTCTGTATAAAATGGAATTTTACAGTAGCCACAATCACGTCGTGCAAAAAATAATTTCACATTTACAGTTGTTGTGACGTTAAATAAAATTTTATGACCCCCTTCGGGCCATATGCAAGTTATAAAACAAAGTAGGCCTAATTGAGTCAAAGAATCATCTATATGGAAACTTTTTTAGGCTTTATTTAGGGTCCAAGGAGCACTCCCAACATCCATTTCCACTTTGATCCCATAGGAACTTGATCTAAGATGAAGCAATACCAAAATAATCGCATGGAATCAGGACTGAAGGAGTAATATCATCCATGTAATCCACTACCACTATTAATATTCAATGAATGGAATCAATGAAATATAAATGAATCATTCATAATTTTTTAAATATATCATTTTATACAATTCAATTCCCTGTTTTTAGCCACCGATATAAAAATACTTAATTATTAGTCATTCAATTACTTTACGCACTCACATAACAAATTTTTTTCAACAATTAAAAAATTAAACATCATGTATCACATGGAAAATAAGGAAGGGAGTATCCAAACCCCTAGTTTAAATTAAAGTCAAATATATGTGGGCATCCTTAAACTTAAATAAAATAAAAATTCACCCCATGGGTGGATTAGAAAATGTAATATCAAAGGATCACACCATTGGTAATTGTGAATGTGGGTAAACCTGATAAATTATCAAGGGAACATAACAGAATTCCAAAAATGATTCATTTCATATCATTTCATTATTCATTTAAATAATGTATCTTCTGAATATCTAGTGGGAATCATAATGGATACAAGAGTAAAATAACCAAACCATTCAGAAAAAATTATGGATCTCCTATCATTGGTGTGTAATAGATTTCTCATCAAATATCAGATTGTGAGTTGAATTATAATAGAATAAAAATGAAGAAAAAATGGGAAACCTAGAAATAAGTAATATTATATTAGTCAAAAATAAAATCTTCGATAAAATATAAAATTAAAAATGAAATAAATGCAATTGATGAAACACCGACACATAGCCAATGAGACGATCAGTATTCGAATACGGTTTAGGACATATGAAAAAAAGAAAATCCCATGTTTTGGATTCAATGGGAGCTCCCATTGTTGTATTTTGTACAAAATAGGATAACAATAAAAAATATTTGGTTTTAACATTAATTGTGTAAGAAATTTTAATATCCAAAAAAATTTCAAGGTTACACTGTTTGGCCACACAGTTGGGAAAACCATGCACCAAACATGAACAAAATTCTATATGGATGGTCACCTCAAAATTTCACTACACACTATTTTACCATCCATGTACAATTCATGAAAAATACCTATATAAAAAACATCATGTTCTATTTTATGGTCATGCACAACTATTTGTACGACTTGAATAACTGTGTGTACTTCTCTTTCCCTCTGTTTGGACCTAACATGTTTTTTATTCCATGCCAAATACCCTGAATGTTGTCTATTATCCATGAAACCAACCTGTTTTCACCAAATACATGGGATATAGGATCCAAACAATCCCTAAACACTACCACAACACATGTGACCACAATGGGAATTCTCATTAGGAAGTATAGAATCATTTAAAATGAATTAAATAATATGAATACCTCATACAAAATTCCCTGATCTATCTATATTCAACCGATAGAAAAAAATTTCCCATAATTTTCCTTTTATGGGAGGAAAATAATTATCTATGAATAACTATGGTCACTAAGGACATACATCAGCCTCCCTCTCTCCTGTCTCCTTGTTTAAATAGTTTTTCATTCAAATAACAAATTCTAGTGGAATTGACCATCCTCATAGTATATTCATGATCTTTTCAAATATTTTAATTTTATGCTCCTCAAAGGATGCTTCCACCTATAACTCAACATCCTTTGGCTAAAAATCATTATATGGTTATGAAAGATAACATCACATAAAAAATTGATGGATAATTTCATGCATGTATCATTACCTCATAAATAAATACCACTAATAGTAAACCATCCTAACTCTGTAGAATATTGAATGTCCCAACATATTGTGGAGAAATTTGATTTTGTCACATGTTTAAACTGTATACTATTCTCAATGAAAAAGATAAAATTACATAATCTTTGACATAAAAATATAAATGTCATATGCATTGATTGGCTTCTAATTTTCGTTGATACTCTGTACTATCCATAAGATTTTTAATAAATTAGACCTTCTAACAATCCTCTTACATGAGATGTGGTCCTAGTAAAGGAGTATCACCTACCGCAATCTTTCATTTTATAAATCAACATGGATTAATATTCCAATCCTTATATGGTTATATATTTATAGTCTCATGCTAATTATTATTATAGGATAACTCAACCAATTTAATATGAATCTCCCTAAAGCCATCAAAATCTAGAAGGCATGCTGACTATATGTTCTTAGGAACATGTATCATAATAACATATTGGCCATCAGTACGAGGGTGGAATAACATTCATAAGAGAGCCTATGTACCCATTCACTCCTAAAATGTGCACTATAAAAAATATGTATATTGGGCTTCCCAAACTAACAAGATAGAATGAGGAACCTTGTTTCATCATATTAATTCACTGATATAAAACCTACCAAGATCATTAACATTAAAGGTATCAATTATTAGTAGTGAATGACCAAAATTCATGAAATTGTCCACAAAAACCCAAATAGAATCACAAAATCAATGCATCCTAAGTAAAACTATCAAAAAATCAATCAATACAACATCCCACCACCAGTCATGAATAGGTAACTACTCTAAAATAGTAGCGGGTTTAATATGTTCTTCCTACACCTAATGATATGTGAAAAGTCTCGTAATAAAATAAGATACCTCTTGCATTGTACCTGGTCCCCAATATTGACGGTGGATGTCACTGTATATCTTGGTGACACTAGGATGAAATTCCCAAAATGATTCATGAAGCTCCCACATAAGTTCCCTACATATTTCCACTATAAACAAAACAGAAAAATGTATACCGAGGATTTCAACCTCACCTACAATCAGACTCGAAGTTGGGTTATCTCCTCCCACACTCTACCACTGATCTAGTCCCTATGAATTATATAGCTTTCTTTTCCTCACTCTACCAAAAATGTTAGAGGTCATAGGTAAGGATGATATATATGTTTTCCATGACCATCCTATAACCCAATGGGAATATTATAGAACAAATCCATTAGATTGGACTCATTACTAGCCTCATAAACTACAAGTATGTGACTACTCATGACTAGTTCATTTGAAATAACTTTTTCTTCCAATTCTTATAAGAAATATCGATGCAAAAAGGCTATATGTACTCCACCTACCATTCCTTCCTTAAATATAGACAAACTTTTTAAATATATTCTATAGGATTTTCTGATCCACTTACACCATTAAATGAACTCCACGTAAGTATTGTATCCAACATCACAAATTATGTGCAACTTTAGATAACTCTAGATCATGATTTTGATAATTCTTCTTGTGTGGACTCAATTTCCATTACCAGTAATGCAAGAAAATATCTCCCTATATAATAACTTTTTCTTGTCCAATACATGATACAGAACAGTACACAGTTTAGCATTGAATCTTCTCTATAAGAATGAGTATTGGTACTAAATTGAATCTCCCGTTCAACCCATGAATGTTTTTCGTATAGGTATATGACTGTAAAAACTCCATAGCCTTCATATGCAAGACTATCCATTGTGATACTATGCATGAAAGGCAATGTATGAAATTCCTTTAATATCTAGATGACCCTATAAAACACTATATTTCCTTGATGATATTAGTTTTATAAAAGTAAACTACATCTCTCAACTTCTCTGGGTCAAATGATACTACTATCTCTGAGATAATGTGACCTAGGATGTGAATCTTATCCATAAAGAAATCGAAATTTCTGATCATAATGTATAAATAATTATTTTTTATTTTATCCAAAATGATATCATTAATTTTATAAGGGTCTTGTAGATTTTAAAAATAAATCAAGATACAATCCACCGAAACCACACTAATGAAATACAAATAAGGATAGAAACAAAAATTTCATCAGTGCCAAGACAACTACTTGCATGTTTGTGAAACCAAATAGCATAAAAATACTCATACATATAATACCTGCTATGAAATGTTTTATTATGTATGTTTATAGGTCAAACTTGTACATGGTGATATATGGACCTCAAATCAATATTCATGTTATCTCATGTTTTTTTAAGATGGTAAAAATTATAATCTATTTGTGGAAATGTATACTTATTATTCGATGTCTATTGGTTGTATTTCAGGTAATCCAAAAATATCATAAGCATACTAAATTCATTTTTTAAAAAAAATTCTAGAAAACCCCACATAGATGTAGTTGGTCAAATAAACCCCATTTAATCCAAATACACTATCATCCTCTTGAGCTACTACAACTCCTTCATATCTATAGTATATATATGAACAGATAAACAAGAAAATAAATTTATTTTCTAGATAGGGAAATCATCCATTATATCATGAGGTTAATAGGGAAAATAAATATTGGAATAAAATTTTGAAATGATCAAACCCTCAGAATGCAGACCTAATGTGCTCCCTAAATATCTAGATAAATCTATAAATATCTTACTTCATCCCTCCCATCCAATGATGTCTTGGTTTAGCACGTCTCTCCATGATGTCCCATTTTACCTTGAGAATAAATTCTCTTCCCTCTGGTGATATGAATTTCACCCTCCAGAGATAGCAGTCAATGTAGTCATTATAATCTACTACATAGCCCATCTCAAGATTTATGTCAAACACTTTTATATTAGTAACAAAATGAATCTATACAATGTGAACCCCACAAATATTATAGGGCCATTGAATGTATTAACATGGATAATCCATTCTGATTCCCAATGAAGTAACAATTCTTCAAATGCCATAAAAATTTAATAATGGTCCAAAAGGATTTACTCCATATGTGTAGATATAAATCTATGTGATGAAACTATATTAAAAAGAGATGAAACATTAGTATAGGATACTATGATCATATTTCACACAATAAAAAATACAGATTCTTAATCATCATATGTAGGCTATACAGAAAACATCGTCCCTGGACAACACCATTTTACATAAGCTTACGACCCATAGTAGGACCCCCTACTATCAAAGTATTCCTAGTTTATAGCCGCCTCAGCCACAACCACAAGTAAAATATATTAAATTACTAGTAATATTCTTTCTCATTTTCTAATACTATGTTATGTAACCTTATCTTTAACTAGGTGGCAGTGCAAAACCAAAACCTTTTAATGCTGGAGGTAAGGTCCTATAAAAACAATTCACGAGGCGCATCCTACCGAAAGATCAATACTCAATTGGGTTGTCATCACAGGGACTCCACACATGTCCTTATATTCTACACTGATGAAAAACAACTATACTACCAACACTACATGATTTGTAGGTACTCATCAAATGGGAAGCCAAAAAATGTCTCTCCCTGCATGATGATACTAAACCACTAGGTCAAGAGAAATAACTTCTCTTTCATGCATCCCTGAATTCCTACAACATCCCTATAATAATTAGTTCCAAATTCATAAATTCATTTATATTAATTAACGTAATCACATTTACCTAATATCGAACAACTATTTGGACACCTTCCCCAAACTATATCTCTCTTGATAAATCCTTATCAATGTATTATGATGAATAAAACTAAACTTCTATTAAAATTATTTGAGTACCACATAACTATCATAGTCACCTTATCTAAAAGAATAATCTCACTAGCATGATCTACCCTCAATTTATCATGGTAAATGAAGTCTTATACCTTGGTATGAAAACCATACCAAAACATATCTTAGAGCATGTTTATCTGGGTAAAATCATCCCCTCATGACATTCTTTCTCCATGATTTATATAATTTAGGAGATTCAATCTCATATTATGATTTGTCTCCATATTATCAATGAATGTTAGCATTTACTGAAGAAATATCTCAACAATGTGTGTCCCACTGTTACTGGAAAACATGGTAGTATGTTGTTATTGGAACATGTGCATCAACTCATCCAATGAAAAAAAAGGTTATGGTGCTCCCTGGAATTGTTGCACAATGTGAAATTACCAATCATGGAACTACTCCTCAATAGTTGTGTCCTAATGAACTTATATTTTTTTAGATAGAGGTAATGGAAGATTCATTGATATTCCATGGGACTCCACTTGAGGAGGACGATCATCACCACCCTCCATGTATTCAACAAGAGGATGTCATGGTGGCATGACTAAAAAATTAAAAACACATTCCATATAAATGAATTATACAATATATTACATAATATAATTATTAAAAAGGTCATAACCATCCTATAACCAGGTCACACCATATAGAATACTCATAAGTCCAATACTAATAAAAATAAATAGTTACAACACCACTGTAGACACAACATCTTTCCCTATCAAAATCTCTGTCTAGGTTATGATCCCTATTTAACATCTCATTTTTATGTTTTAATTTAATATTAAATTCATACTTATTATAAATTGTTGATTTATATGTTGTATCACTTTCAATCCATTAGGTATCATACTCCACATAAACCGATATATGGAATCCAATTAATCCACACCATAACACATTCTAGACCATGCGACTCATAGCCCAAGACTCAACTCGTCATAATTGGCTTATTAGGGTTTCAATTATTGCATAATTAGGAAATCAATTTTTAGGATATTCAAGGAACTCTATGTACCAACTATGTTTTCCAATCCCATGTATCAAATACCTATCTACAAATTCTTTTTTTTTGGAGTTTTCAAAATATCCACATGAGGATATGTGGGTACCCATAAAAATGGCACTCAAACCGTACAACACCCCAAAATATCTCATTGAAAATTTAAATTAAAAAATTCACTATTCAGATTGACACCCTCGAACCCTACACCTTATGTGAATCAAGGAATCATGAGGCTCGAGCCATCATCAACATCGCAGTTCATCAAATCGATGTTGACACCATCTTCGATAGAACTATCGTATCAAACCAAAATCATTTGATCATCGCCGGGGTCATACTATAATAGAACACCATCATGGGCACCCCAGAAACCATGAGATGAACAAACTAATTATTCGTCATAGTATCAAAATCATCAACACTGGTGAGTTCATCTCATCGACAACAGCGGTCTCATCAGAACTAAAAGTACCACACACCGAACCATCAACATGGACAATATGAACAAACATCCACGAAAACAGTGACCATTTAATAGAGAAGGGATAGAGTCATTGAAAAAAACACCCGAGAATTCCATCGATGAAGAGGTAGAAATACCGAAACAATCCTGATTTCGGTCGCATCCAGAATACCAATGGCCACCAAACCACCTCGTAAAACATCATAGTTCCACCGCTCAAGTTCTGACTAGGATAGGTGCAGAGGAATACGAAGATAGGGCAGGGATACGAGTGGCCAAATAGACAATGAATGAAGACTTCAATCAAAAAATGGCATCACCAAGGAAAGAACACTCAATCGCCGACCCACAATCCAAAAACTTCATTGTTTCCACATTCTAAAGATCTTTCTTGGAGAGGAGAAGAGGAATGAGAGGCCAGAGTGGGGTATGAGT
The DNA here is from genome assembly GCA_963277665.1 of Viscum album. Classification (NCBI taxonomy): domain Eukaryota; kingdom Viridiplantae; phylum Streptophyta; class Magnoliopsida; order Santalales; family Viscaceae; genus Viscum; species Viscum album. The sequence goes on from OY728134.1 coordinate 169,482,221, forward strand.
ACCCAAGGGCACCACATCAAGGATCATACAATAAAACCACCAAAACATCCCCATGGAACAATAGATCATGAACATACGCTTTAAATTGTAGATAAAATTGAGAGGATCATTCCAAGATGTAGTCCCGTCGAAAACGAGGAAATGGAGAATCATCGAGAAGGAGGAATGGAGAAAGAAGCCCGACATCAGAGAAGCCTGAGGGAAGGAAGAAAGAGGGGGGGACAAAAGTGAAAAGAGGGAAAGAAAGAGGGGTAAGGCACCGAAGACACCTCCCCCTCAAAATTGTCGGTGAGAAAACCCTTGGGTGAAAGAGAGTGAAAGATGATGTATCTCAGAGGTCGTCCATGTATAAAATACCTATAAAAACAGTATGTATATCTATCAATGAAATGGTCATGACAACATGAAATGGTAATTACAACATATATGGAATAGAAAAATTCAGGGGATTTGAATTCTATCAAGATCATAAATGATGCATGATATGGAATACCATTGTCTCATTAGGTCACAACAGAATATAAAACTCAATAATATCAGTGATAAAATCAAAATTCATGTGTCTCACCCAATTGTGGAATCAAACCTACCATACTGGTAACGATCCATAAAAATCAATTTACATTCAATCCAATTTTACGTTTCAATATATATGGGTTATATACTCCTAGTAATAAATCATTACTAAATTCATATTCCTTTACATAACATTATATTATCACAAAATAATATACGAGAAAGAAAATATGTTAGTAACACTTTGTAACATCCCAAACCTGGATGTCAGTAAAATGATCCTTGATCCTGGTTGGCCTCCTAGCCTTATGCACTTCTCCCCAACTTCAATAGGCATGATAAAATTAGAGATCTAGTAGGGTGTGTTTGTGGGGATAATATGCCATCATTAGCAGAGTGTAACATAACCGAATAGAAATAATTGTTAATAGTGGAACAAGATATAAAAATTAGATATATGATATGTAAACAAGCTAGGAATATATAAATTACCTTATATGTAATCTCATTTATAAACGATAAAGCCAAATTTCAAGTTTCTAAAGAGAAAAAATAAGTATGTATTGAATATGTTAAATACATAGAACAAAATAACAGAAATACTAAAATGAAATTAAACCAACTAGAATCATGATCCTTATCCTAGTCTTCTTCTTCCCTGATCCTAATCATGAAACATAATCATGAATAAAAATGATGGTGCTTTCCCTAGTTCATATATTCATCAAAATGGTCTTTATGGGCACCCAACGGCTACCCAACAAGGCTGTGAGTTAAAATCCTAGTTTGAAACCACCAAAAGGACTATAAAAAATTCTATATTGATGTATAGAAAGAAAAAGAGGAGTGAAATTTATAACAGGCATGCTATAATAATGTATTGTTCTAATGGTATATGTACTACAAGTCAAGTGATATTGTTTAGCCAATCAAGGATCCTAAGAAAATATGTTTCATGTTCTTATACTAATGTAGTAGTAACACATAAGGAATTAAACACCACATATATGTTTTATACACAATATATCATATCACCCTTGGCCTTTCCATATATCATATATATCAAATTTACCATGACTGAACCGTGTAAATTGAAAATTCATATCAACCATGGACGTGTTGTGCAATAATGGATATGAAATTCCACATGGTGTTTCAATATAATCAAATTTCAGACCCCTTAGGGTTGTATATAAGGTATATCAAACCCTGGAACCCACGTCATGTCCTAGAAGATTCTAGATTGAATCTCTACTAAGATAGAATTAGGGTCCCAGTAGAATGCCTAGAGACCTTGTCCACTATGAGGCTAGATAACTGGATCCAAGGTTAAGAGTGCCCTATATAATCCCATGGAATGAATACATATTGATAAATCTCATCCAATGCGTCTACTAACACTATCGATATATAAATAAAAACATCCAATTCATCTAATGGAATCATTCAACATTTATTCCACTTATCATTTCATACAATTCAATTCCATGAGTTTACACACTCATATGAATATTCACATTCAGTATTGAATCCATGATTTTACCCACTCATATAACAAATCACAATTCAACTATTAAATAATGAAACGTCATGAAACACATGGAAAATAGGCATAATGTATCCTAATCATGGAATTAAATTATATCATATATATTTGCTTCCTCGATCTTTCAATGTACAAAAACACACCCCATGGGTGGTAAAACAAAGGAATTGTAAACAAAACAAACAAAGGTAGATCCTTTTTGGGAGACAATTTAACACCCCAGTCTTCGACAATAGGCTTATTTTTAAAAAATTCAATAGAATGTGATATATGTGACACCATGTTCAAGATCACAATGACCTATCATTCTAACCATTTAAAAGATGTTATGAATATTATTAACCAAATTTTGAATTATTTATATCCAATATAATATTAACATTCCTCCTGTGTGTTTATCAGAAATAATATAAAGACAAAATGGATTTTTCAAATAAAAGACATTTAAAAAAATATTGTTATTCCGCCTTTTAATAGAGAACCTTTTTTAAATTAATAATTTGAAATATTAATATATTAAATTTTATGAAATTAAACTATTCATTATAATATGGACATAAAAATATATTTTGGATGAATTTTTGGTACTTTTCTGATAACTTTCATATTATTATTAAAAGTTAAAAATACTATATTTGAATTGAAAACAACTTTTTTAATTGAAATAATTTATAGTCATAAATTATACATTTGAATGATTTTAATGTATATTTTTTATTATATTTTTATCATTTTATATAATTTAGTCCATTGGATGTATTTTCACATTTAAATTTAACACAAACACAAATCTATCCTTTGATAGTTTTTTCTTCTTATAAACATACACTCTGGTTTTGACATCGGGAATTAATTTAAATTAATTACTGAAACTTATATGTTTGGAATATGGAAAAATGAATTCCATTTTTGGAATCAATTTTTTTTTGAATTTTTTAATATATACCTTTTATTTTAAGACTTTATGAATACTAACTTCAGTAATTATTTTTATATACCATGGTAAAATTGTAAATCAAGTAAATAAGGGTATCAAAATAATATTATAATAATATATCATCACCTTAAAACAAGTCCTAATCTTATTGGATGATATATTTCTATCCAATGGTATCCTTTAAGTTATTTTGGGACCCCATAGAGCCACATGGGTGTTATAATGACATATTATAAGATTTAATTTAATGTAAAGAGAAATATATCTTTAATAAGTAACTTTTACTATATCAATTTTAATACGAGTAACAGAAGTGTTAATTTCATCTATAAATAGTCATTAAAAATTTGAACATATTTCATAAATAATGGTATTTTATTTGAAATTTTTAGACATTATATAATTATATTTATTTATGACACAATAATGATGCTCTATATTCCTTATTAATGAAAGAATCTAATAAATTATAATATCCATATTAAAATAAATATAAATTGAATGATTAAATATCATACATGAATTTTATGGCTGAATAAGACATTTTATCTTTTTTTAATTCATTTTTCTGAATGGAATCACGTTTTTATGTCATTAAAAAATCAATTACTTAATAGTATCAAAATTGAAAAAAATGAGTTCTTAAACCGAATACTATTTTATGAAATGATATAAAAATCCAAAAAATATATCATTCATCCGAATCACATAGATAATTTTCAAAATTTCATTAATTATCCACATGATGTTATCTTGGTATTTTATTGAAAATAAATTAACCCTATGGTATTAGAAAAAAAGAAGATATAGTAAGAGAAAAACTGTTTAACTTATGGTCAATCCTAAAAGATTAGGTAAATTTAACAAAAAAACCTGTATAAAAATCATTTTCATGATAATATGATGAAAGATAATAATCATAGTCTCTAAATATAATAATTTACATCTATTATATAACGAAAATAATTTTATAATAAATTAATAATTCAAGATTTTTATAAAGTGCCACTCATATCTCTTATAAAAGCGCACTTCTCCTTCTCTTTAATTCACACCTCCAATGCCCTTTGGATCTTCTAAACATCACCCATTTTCTGTCGCAAAATTGATATTATCATTTTAGATGTTATCATTTGTTCATAAAGTAATCTTTTAATGTAATTTTTCCCAATAAAGAAGAGACACCTGAAAGAGGAGATTGTTTTATCACTTATTTCAGTGTTATTTTCTTATTCTACATCCTCTTTACATTTTATTCATAATAAAACAATAAATCATGTACCATTAACGTTATGAGATGATATAATAATTGTTTTACAACCATATTAATCCTATTAACCATCCTAAAAACACCAATATCACCATATGTGTGTATGTGTGGTTTACTATGTCCATGCCTTAGGGAAAATTGTTTTTCATGTACAATTTTTTACTATGGGTATAGATATAAATATTTGGATGTAAATAAAATATATAACATGATATTGTTTCTATGACATATATATTCCATCTAATTCCATTCCATTTTACCATTAAGGAAATGATATCATCTCTTGTACGTACGTATGGATTACCATTCCTCAACGCGACGAGACTCATCTTCCACATTCACCGTCAATGAATGATTTTAAGAATAATTATTATTAATATGTTTGAAATATATCTGATAGTAATGATACTAGTATGATATATATATATATATATATATATATATATTTCTGTGTGTGTCATTCATGTGCTTCCATAAAATATGATATGAAAAAGGAAACAACATTCATGCATATGTACAGCTTACTATCTCCATGAATAGTTTGTTCAGTGTTTTATCTATCTATTATATATATTTATATAATATATATATGTTATAGAAATCATATTTTACATTTTGATTGTAATAAAGAAATATATATGTAAAATGATCAAGAATAACAGCTCAAAACACATAAGACAAAAAAATTTATTATTTCCTGAAATGTTGCACTAACATGGAAGTGGTAATAAACGACTAATATGAATCATTAAAGTATAATATATGATGTCATAAATATTATTATAATTATTATATAAGTTAATAATATTTTTATATAAATTATACAGGTGTTTCAGACATGTATGGATAGTATTAGACCTACGGTATAACTTATTTTTACAATTTCATTATTTTTGAAGGTTGTTGACGGGTAATTATCTACTAGGAAATATGTGTCATCAATGTACATGTTTCAAAAAATGATTTCATAAAATGTTCTACTATAACCCAATGGATTCTTAATGCCATTTTTACCCATTCATGACTTATTAAAAATTGTTTTGAATGGAATATTTCATACTTTTTCCAAACGAGGTCCTTTATGAAATTTTCGACAAGTATAGGGAAGTATTTTTTATTAACCTATCAGTTGTAAGTGGCTATTTTTCACTATTATGTCACCTTTATATTATTAGGAATCATTGAAAATATTATAAGGTTACTTTCAAAATACATTTTTTATTTTTAAATTGCACTTCTTTTAAATTTTTCAAAGAAAAAATTTATATTTCCCCGAATGTATTTGAATGAATTTATTAAATTATTTTCATCTATGTCAACATATTTTATAGGATTTTATTCTAGATTGAAGTTGAATTATTATGATACAATATTTCATATTCTACTGATTTATTTTTCATATGTTTGATTGTGTATGTGCTATTTTCTTATCATTAATTGTTCAGCATTTATGTAGTAACATTATTTTTTATTGTTTTAATAAAATTGAATATGTTATGTTTCAAGCTTTTAATTTGATGAATTAATTTGACATTGTACGATATGGGAAAGGCCCACTATAGCCTAATAATGCATCGATAGGTCTCATTAGATGAAGTAGTGTCTTGTTACAAGGCCTTGACAGAATATTTTCTTGTGGACTATGCACAAGGTTTGGAAAATGTGGTTATGATGTCCATCATTATGAATTTCATCCTTATGATATTATTTATTGATTTTAAATGTTATTATTCAACTAGTATAATATAAATTTGAATGTTTAAATGGAAATATTTTATTTATTCATTCCACATAATTATGATGATATTGTATTAAAAGGCTTGTGTTTTTTTGAACCTAGACTTAAATGTTTATGCTTAATTTTGATAGCTTCTATTATATTTTCTATTCTTAATGAGAATCTAAGATCACCCCTTCCAGATGTTTTATTTTCCTAGGATGTAAAAAAGTTATTTATTTTTGATATGTATGGTTACACTAGGGGAATAATGGAATTTTAAAAGGAATATCTATGATGTGATTTATGTTAGAAATTGTATTGTAATGTTCATGTATGTTATTTATAATCCAAGACTGCTAAAATAATCCTTCCTTCCAGAAATTATTCAATGCAATCTAGCCAATGTATTATTATAATGCCCCAACTCTGAGATTCTAGGGTAGGGTAATTGAAGTAGGTATCATAAAAAGTTTAGAAAAATCCATCGAAATTGATTTAGAAAACATAGATTTGGGATTATAACTATAAGATTGTCATTGAGGATATGTATAGAATAACACCCATGAATTTCGGTAAAGAATATTTTTCACAAATATTTCTGGAAATACATCCTTTTCATGATACTCCAAGTGTATGTGGTTATGGAAAATATGAACATAGCGATGAAAACTATGAAAAGGCATTTTAGGCCTGACACGAGGTAACCTCATACACGACAATGGGAATTACTGAGTACCAATATTGAAACTCCCTGGGGATATCCTTACAATAATTCATATTTTCTATTAATACCATTATGAAGAATTTCTAAATAATTATTTCCTAAAAGAAAACATGTTTATTATTATAGATTAGATATGTGTAAATTTTTCAATTAATGTTAAGTATTCTAGTTGTTTGGAATTATTAATTATGATTCATTACTTAATCTAGTGTATACTATTGTTTAGAGATAGTTCACAATGGATGAATTGGAAATCGAATCAATGCATGTAATCCAGGTAGGTATTGTCCTCCTATAAAAGATACTGATAGTGGAACTATTGTTACAACTGATACTGAATAGTTTATAAAAGTACTTGGACAACTGAATTTGGATATGAATAATAAACATACCTTTATAGAGTATCCTGATCCACAATGTGGAGGATCAATGCTCAAACTATTCATGAGAAAAAGTCCCCCCAAATTCAATGATTCATTTTTATTTGAGCATTGTATTAGTTCCATTGATAATATAATTTGTGATTGGGAAATTAATTAAAGTGGGAATATTTTCATGGAAGTATATCATCTCTCAAGAGAAGCAGATTTATGGTGGTCATTAATTAAGAACAAAAAGGATGATGATGAATTGGGAAATATGGAATGGAGTGAGTTTAAATATCTTTTCCTCTAAAAATTCATTCCGTGTGAACAATTTATTGATATGGAGTGACAATTTCTAGGTCTGAGGTAAATAGATGATGGGAATGCATCAACATATGAGGCTGACATCAAAAGGTTATCAAGGCATTCTATTGACTATATAAATAACCCATGTAGTAATAATGAACAATTTGCTTTTGGGTTATAACCAATACTCTTATAGGAATTCGACTCAAAATCATTCTTATGAAACAAAGATATAGTATCGTATGCTATCGAGATAGAAAAAGAATTATTTAATTCGTAAGATATTAATTGAATGAAATAGATAAAGAAAATGGTGGACTAAGAGATAAATAATGTTAAAATGGGAAAAAATTATTTTCCCTTATGTGATAATTATGGGAAGATATATCTTGGGTTTTTCTTAAAATGAATTTTAGTTTGATTAAAATGTGGTGAAATAATGACCCATGTCTCATTATTGTAAGTGGAAGAAAGAGGTTGTCAATTTTCAATGATACAATTTTAATGAAATAGTAAAAATGTGAGAATTATTTTTCAACGGGTCAAGGAAATATTTCACATAAGAAGAAAATGGATCGCGGTCAAGATTATGTTGTTACAATTGTAAAAATTTAATAAATAATATATTTCTATTTTTAGATTAAAGATTTATATTCATGTTATATGAAGAAAATGATTTATTTTAGTATTGTGATGTAGTACATATTTTTTCATTATGTTTTCAATTTGATCCAGGTAATCAAATATTTTGTTTGTGACAATAATTGAAACATTACATTCTTTGGGGAATCTGTGTTACAATTGATTGTGTAAATTTAGAAACCATAAAATAGAGTTTAGAGAAATTTATATTGAATAACTCTAAAGGATGGAATAGATTTAGTTGAAATATGGATTGTATTTTTCATGATTAAAAATTTTCATCAGGTTATTTCTTGATTTTTAAAATAATATGGTTTAAAAATAGGATATCATGTAGGTCGGGTGACAACACATCGCTTCAAAAAAGGTAGTGAAAATTTAATCCACAACCAAAGTGCGGAAAGGCTTTATCACAAACATCTGGCCTATAGGAATACCCTTCTTAATATAACATATTTTTTCTAATGTAATATGATTATATTTTGAGCCTTATAGGAATAAGATAAATATAATTTTTTTAATTTGATTATCTTCAGAACTGAAATATGAGTTTGTGGTATAAATTAGTTAAAAAATGAATATCCATATGTGAATTAAGTAAGCATCATGGTGTTCATATTTTATGATGTAAATTAATTCTTCACCAGTTGAGAGGGGGTCTTGAAACCAATAATGATATTTTAGTCTTATTTCCCATGAATCAAGTGGTCCATTATATAATCACAGATTTATTTCTTTATGTATGTTAAATTTATTCTAATAATGTTCTTTATCACTCTCCATCAGAACATGATGGTTATATATTTATATCAGGTCCATATTTTTTTACATGGAAACCTATTATGTGTTATTTTTGACAACCTTCATAATTAAATTTATTTATTTTAATATAGCATTCTCATTAATCCATTTTTTGATGTGGGATTTCAATAATGAAATTTTGAAATGACAAACTCCTAGGATTCAATCCCTTGTTAAAATTTAGATGATGAAATTTAATAGAGGAGTCAATAATGTATCACCCTAATCTTCTATTTAATTCTTCCTTTTCAAATAAATCAATACTGTGGGATGTAGGCAACAACGAGTAAAATCCCACCTCGACCAATCAAACTAGCCATTTTAAATAAGTTTATGAATATTATAAACCTCATTATAAATTTAAAACATCAAATATTTTTTTAAAAATCTTTTTATGTGTTTCTTAGATAATATAATGACAAAATCAATTTTTCAGATAAAAGTAGTATTTTTAAAAAAACTCAATTTTTACATCTTTTAATAGCAAACCCTTTTTATATCGAATATTTTACCTTTTTATATATTAAATTTGACATAATTAAAATATTATTTATAATTTGGCACATTAAATTTAGTTTTAATGATTTTTTTGTAATTTTCTGATAACGTTAATATTTTGAAGAATAGTGAAAACCATTAATTTTTTTTTGAAAACAACATATTTAATTCAAATAATTTATAGAGATAAATTATAAATATGAGTGTATTAAAGTATAATTAGATTATTTTTTTATTATTTAATATAATTTAGTTCTTTGGAAATAATTTTAGATTTAAACTGAACAAAAATACATGTTAATCATTGGATAATGTTCACTTCTTAAAAACCTGTTTTTCAATTTTAACAATGGTAATTAATTTTAAATTAATTAATGAAACTTCCTTGTTATGAATTTTTAAAAATGCATACCAAATCTGAAATGAGATAGTAAAAATTATGTAAATATGTGATTTTTATTTTTAAACATTATGAATAGTAACTTTGGTAATTATTTTTATTTACAATGGATAAAAGGAATATCATGTAAATAATGGTATAAAATAATATTATGAAAATATATAACTACCCTAAAACGTGTCCTAATTATATTGGAAGATACATTTCTGACCATGGGATTCCTTTTGTGGATTTTCGGACCCCATAGAGCAACATGGGTGTGATAATGACTTTTTATAATAATTAATTTAATTTAAAGAGAAATATAACATAAACATATATCTTTTATGAAAAAAATTTTAATTTTATTTATTTGAGCCATCATATAAATTATATATTGAAATTATAATGATAATAAAATTTCCTACATCATGGAATTACATTTTTATTTTTTTCATTAAATAATTAAATTTATTTTTGACCCAATAATGATGTTGTATTTTCATTTTTAACAATAGAATCAGATAAACTAAATTATAAATATTAAAATAAATTTAATTTGAATTTTTTTATTCAATTCCAAATTTTAATGATGACAATGAAAGGAAAAAATTTATTTAATTCCATTATTTTTAATATATCATGTTTTTATGAATTAAAAAATTAATAACTAAGTAGAGTCAAAATTGACATAAATGAGTTTTTTTAAAAATACAATTTTTTTAAATGATGTAAAAATCGTAAAAAATATACGGCTCATCCATGTGACCTAGATAATTTTACAAATGCGATTTCTAATCCACTTGTTGTTATCTTTGTATTTTGTTGTATATAATTTATATATACAAAATAAAAATACTAGAAGTCACAGTAAGAGTTAAACTATTTAAAATATGGTTAATCCCAAAATATTGTGTGAATTTAACAAAACAAACTTGTCTTTAAATGATTTTCTGATAGAATTTTGACCCATCCTCATCTTAACATCTAAATAATTTACTTTTTCTCTATTAGAAACCTAAAATTAATTTATAATATATTAATATTTTAAGATTTTCCTAAAGTTCCCTACACCTCTCTTATAAAAGGGAACTCCTCTTTCTCTTTAATTCACATCACAAAATCTCATTAGCTCAGACTAAACATACCTATATTCTCTCCCAAAATTATTCATATCATCCTATAGGATGCACATTGTGTATAATTCCATCTTAAGAAGTCCTTTTGTGCAAATCAAAAGAGGACACCTGAGAAGGGGTAATTGTTCTATCACCTATTTCAATGTTCTTATCTTTTATAACTTCCCATTTATAAATTGTTTCAGAAAAAAATAACAACTTTATTAGCATACACATGATGAGATATTATCATATTTATGGTAAATACATGTTCTTTATTTTACTAAATCGTTGAAAAACAATAACACTATGTGTGCCTACGTATGACTTACTTTGCCCATGCTGTGGATTAAATTGTTTTTATGTATAGGTTATTTATATGTGTATAACAATGAATATAATGGATGTAAACAATAAATATAACAGGGTATTTTTTTCATTCAAATTCAAATTCCCTCAAATTCCAATCCATTTAACTAATAATGAAATTATATCGTCACTCGTGCATACATTCAACATATTGCCTCCCTAAAGTGATAGGACTCATCTTCCATGTTCACCACCCAAGAATGATTATAAGTATACATATTATTAATACATATGAAATATATGACATAATATTTCTAATAGAATTATATATATAATTGTGTGTCATTTACTTACTTCTATTCAATATTATATGAAAATAGAAACATCGTTCATGGATACGTATGACCTACAGTCTACATGAATGCATGTTCCATTTAAATTCTAAATCTATTATATATATTTATATAAATGATATATATGATATTTAAATCATTTTTTAAATTTTGGAAGTAATTAAAGTATAATATAATTAATATGATCTAGAATAACAAGTTAAAAAATGTACTGTAAACAAAGCGATTATTACCCAAAATATTTCAGTTAAATGGAATTGTCTGTAAACCATTAATATAATGTTTTAAAATAATAATATAGGACATAATTAATATAATTATGATTCTTATATAAGATAATAATATGTTTAAAAACAATATACAGTAGTTTCAGACATGTACAGAGATTATCATATATATTGTAAGGGATGATTTCACAATCTATTAATTATTTGAGGTTGTTGTCACGTGATTATTTACTTGAACATATTTATCACCCATATCCTTGTTTGAAAAAATTATTTTTCAAAATGATTTAATATAATCATATGGATTCTCAATTTCATTTTTACCCATGATTTACTTTTTTGTAAAATTTTTCTAATGGAATATCTCATTCGTTTTCCAAACGAGGTACTTTATGACCTTTTCATATAATTAAGGAATGAATGTTTTATAACTTAAATCATGCGAGTGGATAATTTATGCCATTGTTTTTCCTTACCCATTTAAGCATACATTACAATATTAAAAGGTATATTGAAAATTAATTAATTTATTTTATAATTTAATATTTTAAAATCTTTTAATGTAAAATTTGATACCTCCGTCAAATAGTTTTATTGAATTCGTTAAATTATATTCTTCTCTTTCAATGAAATTGGTCGTATTTTATGAATTTTTGATGTTTATTATTTATGAGAGCATTGTCCAAATTTTATTGAAGGTTTTGTGATATGTTTTATTGTCGATGTACTTTTTTATACCATTCTTGTTTTATGGGTAAAATATTGACATTTAATATGAAATTTATAATTCATATGTTTTTGTTATGATTCATCCTTTTCATATCAATAATGCATTTCACTTAGTTAGAGATAGTCTTAGACTACAATAATTCAGATGTTTTTGTTATGATTCATCCTTTTTGTGTGGTCTTTAGCATAATGCATTGACATAGTGCTTTTGATGTCAGACATTATGAATTCCCTCATTATAATATTTTTATTAAATTTTAATATAATTATTTTACTAGTATAATATCTTTATAAATTTTTAATTTGAATTATTTGATTAAATACTTCCATATTTTTATGAACATATAGTTTTAAATGCATTTTGTTTTAGTTATGTATCCAGTTTTAAGTGTCTTCACTTAATTGTGATAGGTTTCTCTATATTTTTTACCCTTACTTAGCATCTGAGCTCACCCATTTCATATGTTTTATATTCCCTTGATGTCAATAACTATTTATGATTGATAGGTTGGGTTAGTATGTGGGAATAATTAAATTCTCAATGGAATATCTACAATTTTTTTATGTTAGAAATGTTAATGTAATGATCTTTTTTGTAATCTATTTTCCAGGACTTATAAACTGATCAGTAACTCAAGACTCAATTCTTTATAATAATTCCAATGTAATAAAATGATGCACTGGCTCTGGATTTCATGGTTTGGGGCATTAAAAATAGCTTATAACCTGTCTCAATAGATCTAAAGGGAATAATCCATGTCTTCCATTTCATTTAGTGTAATAATTCCATTAAATTTTTATTTCTCTCTATAATATCTAGAAAGTGGAAAAATGGAAACTAGCATATAAAATCACAAAACCATTCACAAAAAGTACATACCACATACCATAGGTCCGTAGTATGGTACTCATCTGATACTAACTTCTGATTTTAAACAAATAAAAAGAAAAATAAATAAATGGAGAACCATGAAATATGGAAAATTAGATTGAACCTAAATATATTAGTTGACCTAATTTAAACACATAACGGAATAAAAGGAATTGATTAATTACATGAACAGATCCATGGAGGTGATCAGAACTTGAATCAAATCCCATATAGAAGATGGTAGGAAATCCTATGTTTTTGATTCAAATAAAGCTCCCACATTTTATTTTTCTCATAGGAGTATAGTGATAAAATAAATTATTCTAAAAAATTAACCACAGGAGAAACAAGAATTTCCCAAAAATGTAATGGGTATCATGGTTGTGCTACATAGTTTGAAAGACCTTGCACAATACATGTACCCACTATTGTAAGGAGGGGAACCTTACACGATCACTAAACTCAGTTTCACTAATTGTGTGTAAACTGTGCATGAAACCCTCTATAATAAATTATAATTACTTCCATATGGGCATGCGTCTCGATCCACATGGCTTGAAAAACTATTAAACCCACTCTTTCTATTTTTCAATGAATCCCATTTTTAGGTAGACCATGCACCCTTCCAAACATAGTTTCTTCTAACCATGCAGACTGCAAATTTTCATTCAAAAATAATGGATTAGGGATTTGAACATGCCTCTAACACCCACCTTAAACACCCATGACCTAAATGAAAATTCAAATTAGTCTTTAAGAACTAATTTGAACTAAAAAACATTAATTGTACCTCATATGAAAACCAGGGATCTTACAATCATGGCCATAATTGTTTTAAGCATCCATTAATATTTTAAAATTTTATTTCCAATGAAATTTTTGTCCTAATATTATAGAAATTATTATTGTATTAAATATAGTTTTAAAATGTAAATTACATTTTCCTCAAGTATGTTTTTATGGATTATTTTTGGAATTTGGTTCATCAACGATAACAACCCTCAATTAACATATACTCAATTAGGAATATGTTTTAATGATACAATTCATATAATTAATCAATATGTTTTATGATATGTTTGATGTGGAATGTCATATTTTGATAAAACATATATCACTCTGGATAGTTTATGACATCTTTTATTGATTGGGGTGATTGCTAAAAAAATATTCTAGTTTTCTTAAAATGAATTTTTATGATGATTATGTTTCACCCCATTTATTTGAACAAATTAATTGGACATAATTTGTTATGGTCAGGACCTAATATAGCCCCTCGTTGAATAGGAAGGTCTCACGAGACAAACTATAATGGGTTTTTGTTTAAGACCATACCCATTTATGTATGATGTGTTGTAATGAAGAATTGATTATCTTGTTATAATGTTCAGAATTTTTATTTCCAATATTATAATATTAGTCAATAATGTCCATAAAATTATATGATTAGTTATAATATCCATGGAAGTGATTAATTCTCATGAAATTATGAATATGAAATTATTTGACCCATATTTATTCCATCCATAATATTATAATGTTAATGAATAAATTTAATGTGTTTTATTTATTTACCATCAAATATTTATTATGATTTATTTATACAAATTTTACTCTATACTTATTTTATAATTAATCATTTGACATCATCCAATTTTTATATTTCATTAGATAGGATGAAAATATAAGTATTGTAATTGATTTCAATGGTATGTCATAAGAATTAGTGATGTGCTAGAGTATATAAAATCATTTTATGTTCTCATTTTTATAATGAGATACATGTATGCTTCTAGATACAAAGAGTACGTAACTATTCAATCCTTCTGGATATGATTTTTTGTACCTTATTACAATGTAAAAGTCTAACAACAATATATGTGTTACGAGTTTCGGTTCCTTTATAGTTCGTATTAGAGTAAATTTAGTAGAATCCCTGAGAACCATATTTTGGGAATCATATATAAGATAAAATAATGAAAATATTGAATTTGGATATTATATTATAAGAAAATACTAATGATTATTCTTGGAAGTGATTATTCAGATTTTCACATCAATACATCCTTTTCAGGGTACTAAATGTGGATGGTGTTCTTGAATAGATGCATTGTCGAGAAATAATTTCAAAAAAGGTGTGTCAACTTTGACTCAAGAATTTCATTATATATTACAATTCACATTACAACACACCTAGTATGACGGTCATTAGAGATATTCATGTTTTAATACACATTTTCTTTACACACCATTATGAAGTATTTGAAAATATTTTTATGGTTTGGAAGCATTCCCACAGAAACCATGTTTATAATTTTGAAATTAGAAATTTTTTTTTGAATTTATTTTATGTGTTTGACTTGTTCTAGGATTATACATTATTATTGAAAATTTAATGATCTAATATAGTGTATTCCAAAACTTAGAAATGGATCATAAATGTATGGAATTGAAATCATTTAAATTCAAATACATTTTGTGGGGATTCCCTTTCATTCCATGTTAACAAATTTGTATCATGTTATATAGCTATAATTGATCAAATTGTAACCACATTGGAGACATAGACATAGGTATATGAAATAACCATGCCTTATTGAGAAACATATTGATCCAATGTAATGTGTGGTATTGGTATACCACATCACTACTTTTCAACCTCCACCATTCAGTGGGACTAAAAATATATTTTTAGATGAAAAATGGATAAGTTCTATAGAAAATATATTTCTAGATATGGGAAAAAATCAAGAAAGTCTAAATGGAATTTTATTATTTCTATGGAGTTGAAGATCTATAGACGTCAATAATTCAAAAAAAAGGATAAGGAATAAATAAAAACTAGGAATGTAAGGATTTCAATATACACTTCATGTAAAAATATTTTCCTTGTGATAAAAGAGTGAATATGGATATATAATTCTTAACCCTAAGACAAATGTAAAGGGAAAATGTTTCTATGATTGAATAAATTTTTTCAGCGATAAAATTTTATTTTATAGGCTTTATAAATAAACTATGGTATAATATTAACTACATTATTTTTAATAATAATAAAATCATTCAAATGGTAAAATTATCCTAAAAATTCCATTCACATGAGGATAAAATATAATGTGCAATCAAGATTTATAAATAATTATCCATTTCTTATAGATAAAAAAGTAATAAATATAAGAATAGAATGATATGGAAAATTGAATAATGGGAATAATGGAATGATTGATTACCCCTAGTGATTATTAGGGATTGAAACATCCGCATACCTTCATGAAGGGAATGTAATTCATCTAAATGTGTGGGGCGATAGGACACAAGGCACATGATTTTATAAGAAAGAAATAAATATCCAATTTTCAATTATTATATATTTAATATATATTATTCTATAAAAATTATTTCCCCAATGTTCATGTCAATAAACCATAGAATAAGGTAGTGGGTCAAGAATAATCTTAGGTTATTACTAGAAATGAAGTGGAATAATCTATGTAATTTTTTTTCATTAAATAATTCAATTATAAGAGTTTTTTAGTTATATTATGGTTATTATAATTATGAAATGTATAATGATTATATGATAATACATTCTCATTATGGATTTTATTGAATATTTTCAATAATAAA
This sequence comes from Viscum album, assembly GCA_963277665.1. Classification (NCBI taxonomy): domain Eukaryota; kingdom Viridiplantae; phylum Streptophyta; class Magnoliopsida; order Santalales; family Viscaceae; genus Viscum; species Viscum album. The sequence goes on from OY728134.1 coordinate 169,499,159, forward strand.
TGTGAACAAAAAAAGTTATTCAGTTGAAAATTTTACTTTTTTTGAAAAACATATTTGAAGGAGGATAACCATTAATATGGGCATAATGTTGATATTTTAGTAATAAAGATGTTTTTATGAATTTATTTCTAACCTTTAATGTTTATGTTACTGTTTATGTTTATGTAATTATGGTTTATTAATATTTGGTAACATTACAGGAACTATACAAATAATGTTTTAGAAAGCTGACAACATGAATATCGGGTGGAACCACATCACATCTGCCATTTCATGGAGAATTATCCAAAATCCAAATGATTAAATGGGTTATACACCTATAATTGGTCTATATAATGTTATGGTTATTATGTAATCATTTTCACTAAAATGATTTTATGGGTAAAGGTTAAGGTAGATCCTGTGGTGTTACTATTATAGTTTAGATATTAATGTATTACATTAGATAACATGATCCAACCATATTGGGGTATTAATATATTAAGAGACATTCCAAAAGACTTGTCCCACATTTATAGATCCCACAATCAATTACAAGTTTATTGTATAGAATAATGTATAAAAACAATTTTGGATATCCATTTCATAGAGTTTGAAATGAAGTATAAATTTATCAAAGACCAACAGATGAATAAAATTATTCATATGAGATTAAATGATATCAGCTAATTATATATCCTTAAAAATTAATAAAATTCCATAACCCTAGGAAAAAGATCTGAAAAAATTGTATCAAATTAAAATGATATCAAATAAATAAAATGGTATTTAAAATCATCACAAATTAATGGGTTTATTATTGTTCATTTTATCATTGTAATTCACCTTTTTGTGATCAATTATAACTATCTATCTCTATAATTTTTTAAAAAAATTAATATCTATATCTTTAATTACCAATAATGTTCTCTTACATAGAAACCTAATTACATGTCATTATAGATGGCCTTTTTTAATTACATTTATCTCTGATGATGTATATTTTTTATTTAAAAATTTAATAATATTTCATTATAATAGATGTATTTTAGAATGTCAAACCATAAATATTATAGATCAAGATTTAATTGTAATGATGAAATTTAATTAAAAAAGATATATTATATTGCCCAATGGTTTTTCATGAAAAAAATCATCATTATTTTCATATATGATACATAACATCCAAATTAAAAAATAATATTACACGTTTATAGTTTGTGATATTTTTCATTTAAAATAAATCCAATCACTTCAATAGTTTTTGATTCATGAGACACCACGTTTAAATAAAATGTGATTCTTAAATAAAATTGTATTATTTATACATAGTGATTACAAACTAGACTTTATTTTAGAGGGTTTGAATATGAATAACTAAATTATTACAATATTATGGTTTACACAGTTATATAATTAATTACTTGGTTATATATTTATTATAAATAAAAAAAGAATAATTTGACGAGAAGATAAATGTTTTCAAAAAAATTGAAATTTTAAAAAAAGTTGTTTTGTCTCTCTTTTGGAAATAGTTAAATGTTATTTTATATAAATTATTGAAAAAAATTGAAAAATTATTTTACTATTTTTAATAACTATCTCAAAATATATTTGGGATAAAATATTAGGATTTTTTTAGAAAATATTTACTTTTCACTGAATTGAGAATACTAACATTTTTTGTAAAATTGTCTTCCATTTATAATAAATTGTTATATTAAAATATAAATTATGATTTATAAATTAATTTTACATAATATAAGTATTTTTTTATATTTAATCCAACTAAATACATTTTAATGAAGTTTATACTAGATTATAGTATATGTTTATTTCTGGTTTTAGACATTTTTTTTTGAAAAAATTATAAAGTAATAAAAGTTTCCCAATTATAATTAATCAATATATACCCTATAGTGGAATGATTAAAATTAAATTTATATATTAAATATGCAAGTTTTTATGTTGAAATTCATATAATGAATATTTCTATTCGCATGGTTAATATAATAGCATTTTTCCCTGAAATATACATTTCTTGAATATATCTTTTTCACTACATCTGAAATATTAATTATATATTAAATTCACTCAGTTATGTTAATTGTATTTTGAAAAATGGATTAGAAATTTAAAATAAAAATAATTTATATTATCAAATTGTTTCAACTTAATTTTTCACCACAATTAACTTTAAAAATAGTGAAATTAAATTATACATTTATGGAAAATAGGGGGTTTATCAGGCATTAAAGTAGAATAATAATTGTTATAATGAAACAAAAAGTATCAAAAACATATTTTACGGACATATATAAAGAATATCATAAATAATTGATTATAATAACCTATTTTGGATGCAATTTGAATTTTATAACCATGTGTGTCACTTTATATTTAAAACAATCCCATGTGTGTTATATCCCAAACATATAAAAGTTCACCCCCTCTCATATCCTATTCACACATCCAAATACATATGGATCATTTACACCCTAAAAAATTCCATTACCTATTTTTCACCACATAAGGGTGAATTAATTTGGCATGTAATCCTGTGTATGTAGTATTTTTGTATTAACCTAAAGAGGCTTTTCGAAAAAGAGGTAAATTTAATAAAAATTTTAATTTTATTTATTTCATATTTATCCTAATTCAAATAATAATAAAATATTATACTATTATTACACATGTATCCCCGATTTAAATATATTTAATTACATCAATTTAATTACCTATTTCAAACACAAATTCAATCAAATGCTACATGAAACCATTGATTGTGTGTCCAACATAATACAACCTCCCAACCCAATGTAATATATATTTGTATTTAAACCATTCAAAGATTTATACAATGATGGATTTAACAAATTATATTTACTATATTTTTATAATTATTATTTATGATCTCACATATTCCTTTTTTAACAATTCCATCAGTGATATTATAACATCACTTGTGTGTACGATGGACTACCACCTCATGAAATGATGTTATTCGTTATTCATGTAAGATTTACTAGGATGGAGGTAAGGATAATTTTAACAAATATATGGGATATTTATAATAATAAAATACTTTGGATATAAAATATATCATCTGACATCAAACCTTCAAATCCCTTTCAACATAGTAATCATGGTCCCACATTTATAAAATTGTTTCTTCCATAAATCTGTTTGAATTTTTTTAATTTTATTCATACATTGAAGGTTATTAGAATGGATATGATTAATATAAATTATATATATTAAAAAATAAGTATTATTCTTTATTGTTGAAATAATATTTATTTTCATCTCATCTCATATTTAGAGAAAAAATAGAAAACAGTTGTAATGCGAATATACGATCTACCATCTTTATGGATGGTGTGACCCATTACCTATCTATGACATCAATATATTAATATAAATACATATATATTGAATATATATGATCATAATATCATGGTAAATATTATTTAGTTTATTTAACCATGGTAAAAATAAAATGGCCAAAATTAATGAACCAAAATATAGATGAAAAATAATGCATTATTTAATTGAAACAGTGAGTTTAACAAAGAATTTCGTAATAATTGTGTGATAAAAGAAAATTTTTAAATCATATATTCTATGAAATATATGATTATTTCAATGAAATATATGTATTATAACCCTATATTTATTATACATGAAGTTATAACACATATAAAGGGACTCTAATCAAAGGAAAGAGATTTTTTGCATTAATTTTTCTTCTTTGATACATTTGACATGTTATGCACCTATATTGTTTTATGGTGTGTGTATACCTCCTCATTAAAATTTAATATATCAAAAAATTTCATATGACATTTTATGTTAAATTTAATGTCATTATTTCATTGGAAATAGATTCAATATTAGTAATTTCATAATAGTATTAATGTGTGATCTCATCATGTATCATGATTATTTATATTTATGAATCTATTAATGAAATTTTAAGATATATCTCTCAAAATAGCATGAATCTCAATATTATATTTTTATATCATTATAATACATGTTTTACTATTATTATCATCTTGTTATGTACTTAAGAGTTCAAAATAGTGTTAAAAAATTTTATTTTTTCTCTCTTCGGGGGAAAACCATCTTTCATCAATAACCATGTTTTCTAAAAAATGTATTCAATTTGTACTTTTCATGATAAAAATTATTTATTGAAAATAGTTACAGATGATATAAATTAAGATATAATTTTACGTTATCTTCACATTATTATTCTCACAAGTTCTGTTTTCCTTTTAGTAAAAATACTAAGGTAATTTTTAATCCAATATATCACCCTGTGTTCCTAAGTACGGCTTACAGTCCCCACGTCATGGTGTAAATTGTTTTTAATGTACACATTATGTATATGTGTATAACAATGAATATAATCGATTTAAACAATAAATATAAAATAATATTTTTTCTTTCAAATTCAGATTCCATCCAATTCCATTCAATTTAACTAATAAAGAAATCATATTGTCACTGGTGCCTATGTTCAACATACTGTCTCTCTGACGTGATGAGACTCATCTTCCATGATCACCACCCAAGAATGATTATAACAATAAATATTATTAATAATTGTGAAATATATGACATAATATTTCTACTAGTATTATATATATTTGTGTGTGTCATTTACTTACTTCTATTCAATTTGAAAAAAAAATAGAATTATTGTTCATGCATACGTACGACCAATAGTCTACATGAATGATGGGTTCCACTTTAATTATATACCAATTATATATATTTATATAAATGATATATATGATTTGTAAATCATATTTTAAATTTTTGAAGTAATTGATGTATAATATAAATAATATAATTAAAAAATAATATTTTAAAAAATGTACGTTAAACAAAGCTATTATTACCCAAAATGATTCATTTAAATAGAATTGTTAGTAAACGGTTAATATAAGGTCCTAAAAGAATAATATATGACATAATTAATATTATTATGATTCTTATATAAGATAATAATATATTTAAAAACAATATACAGTAGTTTCAGACATGTACAGAGATTATCATACATATTGTAAGGGTTAATTTCACAATCTCATTTTTATTTGAAGTTTTTGTCATGTAAATTTTTACAGGAACATCATTATCACCAAGCTCCATGTTTCTAAATATGATTTCTTAAAATTTTTTAATATAATCAAATGGATGCATAAATTCATTTTTACCCATGTATTACATTTTGTGAAATGTTTTTAAAGGAATCTTTCAGTCGTTTTCCAAATGAGGTACTTTATGTCCTTTTCAACAAATTAAGGAAAGAATGTTTTCTAACATGTAGGACACGAGTGGATATTTTACATCATTGTTTTTCCATACCCATTTATGTATACATTACAATATTACAAGGTATTTTGAAATGTAATTTTTTATTTTATAATTTAATATTTTTAAATCATTTAATGTAATAATTGATTCTTCCCTAAAAGAGGTTTAATGAATTTATTAAATTTTATACATCTCTATCAATGCCATTTGTTATATTTTTTGTATTTTAATGGTCATTGATTATGATAGAATTGTCAAAATTTTATTAAATTTTTTTTGTTATATTTTATTGTCGATGTACTTATTTATACCATTCATGTTTTACGGTCAAAATATCAACATTTCATATGTAATTTTTCATAATGGTGTTTATGTTATGTTTCATCCTTTTCATATCTAGAATGCATTACACTTAGCAAGTGACAGGCTTAGCCTACAATATCCCCTTGATGAAACACTAGGTCTCATGATACAAACATGTGTCTTGGCATAAGGCCATGATATTATATTTTTGTATGGTCTTCAGCATATGGAATTAACATAGTGGTTTTTATGTCATACATTATGCATTTCCTCATTATAAAATTGGTAATTAATTTTAAATTTCATTATTTTACTAGTTTAATAAACATAAAAATTCATAAATGGAATTATTTGATTAATTCTCGATATATTATTATGAAGATATAGTTTTAAATTTATTTTGTTTTAGTTTTGTCCCCATTATTAAATGTTTTAAATTAAATTTGATAGGTTTCTCTATATTTTTTACCCATATTGAACAGCTAAGCTCACCCATTTCATATGTTATATATTCCCTTGATGTCAATAACTGTTTATGATTGATATGTAGGGTTAATATGGGGGAATAATTTATTTCTCAATAGAATATTTATGTTGTGTTTTATGTTAGAAATTTTAATGTAATTTTCATGTTTTTAATATATTTTCTAGGACATATAAACTGCTCAGTACCTCGGAACTAGATTATTCTTAATCATGCCAATGTGTTAAAATGATGCACCATCTCTGGGTTTCTAGGGCTGGGGCATTAAAAACAACCTCCAACAAGTCTCTACAGAACTAATGGGGATAATACACATATTTCATTTCATTTAGTTTAATAATTCTATTAAATTTTGATGTCTCTCTAGAATATCTAAAATATGGGAGGAAATTCTATGTTTTGGATTCAAATAGAGTTCCCATGTTTGATTTTTTTAATAGTAGGACAGTGATAAATTAAATTATATTAAAACATTAACCACATGAGAAACAATAATTTCTAAATAAGTCATGGGTATCAAGGTTGGGCTACATTGTTTGAAAAACCTTGCACAATCCAAGTACCCACTACTGTATATAGGGGAACATTACACGATCACTACACTCAGTATGACTAACTATGTGAAATGTATTCGAGAAAAACTCTATAATAAATAATAGTTACTTCCACATGGGCACGTGCCTCGATCCACATAGCATAAAAAAGTATTCAACCAAATCTTTCACTCTTTCAATGAATCCCATTTTTATGTAGACCATCCATCTTTGATAACAGTGGTTCTACAAACCATACAGCCATCCTACTTTCTTTCAAAAATATTTCCTTAGGGATCCGAACAACCCTTTAACACCCACCTGAAACACCAATGACCACAATGGAAATTCTAATTAATGTTTAAGAATGAATTTGAAATAAAAGACGTTAATTGTACCTCATATGAAAACCTGTGATCTTACAATCTAGACCACAATTTTTTTAAGCTTCCATTATTATTTTACAATTTTATTTTCAATGAAACTTTTTTCCTAATATAATAGAAATCATTATTATTTAAAATATATATTTAAAATGATAATTTCATTTTCCTCAAGAATGTTTTTATGTATATTTTATGGGATTTTGTTCATCAGTGATAATAACCCTCATTTAAAATATACTCAATTAAGAATGTGTTTTTATGATACAATTCATATTAGTAATCTATATGTTTTATGAAATGTTTGATGGGTAATGTCATAGTTTGATAAAACTTATATCACTCTGGAGGTTTATAAAAATGTTTATTGATTGAGGTAATTGCTAAATTTTTTTCTACTTTTCTTAAAATGAATTTTTATGATGATTATGATTCACCCCTATCATTTGTAAAAATTAATTGGATATAATAAGTGATGTTCGGGGCCTACTATTTCCCCTTATTGAATAGGAAGGTCACATGAGATAAACTAGAATGGATTTTTGCTTAAGACCATACCCATTTATGTATGATGTCTTGTAATGAGGCATTGATTGTCTTGTTATGATGTTCATAATTTTTATTTCCCATATTATATGATTTGTCACTATTGCACATGTGATTATAAGATTACATATAATATCCATGTAAGAGTTTAATTGTCATGAAATTATGAATATGAAATTATATGAACCTTATTTATTCCATCCATGATATTATAATGTTAATGAATAAATCTAATGTGTTTTATTTATTTACATTAAATATTTATTATTATTTTTTTGTAAAATATTTCCTCTATAATTATATAATTATTAATCATTTGACATCAACCCATATTTATATTTCATTAGTTATGATTAAAATAATAGTATTATAATTGATCTGAATGGTATGTCATAGTAATTAGTAATGTTCTTGCGTAAAAAATCATTTTATGTTCTCATTTTCATAATGAGATACATGTATGCATCCAGATAATAAGACAAATAAACTATTCAATCCTTCAAGATATAATTTCATGTACCGTATTCCAATGTAATAATCTAACAACAATATTTGTGTTACTAGTTTCGGTGCCTTTATAGTTCCTATTAGAGAAAATTTAGTAGAATCTCTGAGAACAAGATTTTGTGAATCATATATTAGAAAAAATAATCCAAATATTAAATTTGGATATTAAATTAGAAGAAAATACAAATGACTATTCTTGTGAGATATTATTTATATTTTACTACCAATACATCCTTATCAGGGTACTATAAGTGGATAGTGTTCTGGAATAGATGTGTTGACTGGTAATAATTTCAAAAAATGTGTGTCAACCATGACTCATGGATTTGATTATATATAACAATTCACATTACAACACACCTAGTTTGACAATAACTTGAGATATTGATGTGTTAATACACATTTTCTTTACAAACCATTTTGAAGGATTTGGAAATATTTTAATGGTTTGGAAACATTCCCAAAAAACCATGTTAATAATTAGAAAATTAGAAATTTATTTTTTTGAATTTATTTTTTGTTTTTGACACATTTTGGGATTATACATTATTATTGAAAATATAATGATCTAATATAGTGTATTCCAATGTGTAGAAATGGATCATAAAAGTATGGAATGGAAAACATTTAAATTCAATTAATGTTTTTTTGGGGATTCCATTTCCTTTCATGTTAATAAATTTCTAATGTGTTCTCTAGCAATAACTAATCAAATTATAACCACATTGAAGGAATATACATAGGTATAAGTAATAACCATGAATTATGTATAAACATAGTGATACAATGAAATGTGTGGTATTGGTAAACCACTTCCCTACTTTTCAACCTCCATTATTCAGTGGTACGAAAAATATATTTTTTTGATGAAAAATGGATATGTTCTATAGAAAATATACTTCTAGATGTGAGAAAAATGAAATAAGAAAGTCTAAATGGAGATTTATCATTTCTATAGAGTTTAAGATTGATGGTCATCATTAATTCAAAAAAAGGAAAATGGATAAATAAAAACATGGAATGGAAGGATTTCAATATACGATTCTGGTAAAAATATTTTCCTTGTGAGATAAGAGTGAATATGGATATATAATTTTTATACCTAAGACAAATGTAAAGGGAAAATGTTATAATGAATAAATAAATATTTTTAGTGATAAAACTTTATTGTATATACTTTATAATTAATCTAAACGGTAATATTAACTACATCATTTATCATAACAATAAAATCCATCAAAGGGTAAAATTCCACTAAAAATTGCTTTCACATGAGGATATAATATCATGTGAAATAAAGATATATTAATAATTATACATGTCTTATAGATTTAAAAGTAATAAATATACAAATAGGATGATATGTAAAAATGAATAATTGGAAGAGAAGAATGATAAATTACCCCTAGTGATAATTTTTGATTGAAACACCCATGTACCTCCATGAAGGGAACGTAATTCATCTAAAAGTCTGGGGTGATAGGCCACAAGGCAAATGACTGATTGAGAATGAAATAAACTTCCAATTTGAAATTATTATATTTTTAGGAGATAATGTACTATATAAATTAATTCCCCAATGTTCATGTCAATATACCAAATAATAAGGTAATAGATCAAGAATAAGCTTATTTTATTACTACATATGAAGTGGAATAATAAATTTTATTTCTTTTTCATTCCATAATTCAATTATAGGAGTATTTTAGTTATGTTATGTTTATTATAATTATTAAATGTATAAAGATAATATGATAATACATTCTCATTATTAATTTTTATCTAATATTTTCTATAATACATGTGAACAAAAAAAGTGATTTGGTTGAAAATTGAATATTTTTTGAAACACATTATGGAAGGAGTATAACTGTTAATATGACAATAATGTTGATATTATAATAATTATGATGTTTTTATGAATTTAGTTATAACCTTTAAGGATTACATATCTATTTATGTTTAGGTAATTGTGGTTTATTAATATTTGGTAACATTACATAAATTATACAAATAATGTTTTAGAAAAAAGACAACATGTATATCGGGTGGAACCACATCACATCTCCCTTTTTGTGGGGCATTACCAGAAAACCAAATGATTAAATGGGTTATGCACCTATAATTGTTCTATATAATGTTATGGTTATTATTTTTTTTTTACTAAAATGATTTTATGGGAAATGGTAAATGTTGATCCAGTGGTGTTACTATTACAGTTTCAATATTTATGTATTGCATTAGATAACATGATCCAACAATATTAGTGTATGAATATATTAAGAGTCATTCCAAATAACCTATCACTCATTTATTGATCTCACAATCCATTATAAGTGTATTGTAGAGAATCATGTATACAAAACACATTTCGATATGCATTTCATGGAGTATGAAATGAAGAATAAATTGATCAAAGACCAACTGATGAATGAAATTATTCATATGAGATTAAATGACATCAACTAATTATATATCTTTAAAAAATAAAATAATTTCTTAACACTGGGAAAATGATCTAAAAAAAAGGTACTATATTAACAGAATATCAAATTAATAAAATGGTATTTCAAATCATAACAGATTAATGGGTTTACTATTGTTCATTTTATCTTTTTAATTCACCTTTTTGTGATCAATTTTCTTTATCTATCTCTATAATTTTTTTAAAAAAAAATTTCTATATATTTAATTCCCAATAGTGTTCTCATACATTGAAACCTAATTACGTTCCATTATATATAGAATTTTTTAATTACCTATACCTCTGATGAAGTAGATATTTTATTTAAAAATTTAAAAATATTGAATTATAATAGATGTATTTTAGAATGTCAAACCCTAAATATTTTAGATCAATATTTAATTGCAATGATGAAATTCAATTAATAATATAATTTGTAACACCCAGTGGGTTTTAAAGATGAACATCATCATCAATTTCAAATATAATACAGAACATCCAGATTAAAATAATAATATTATACATTTATATTTAATGATATTTTTCATTTAAAATAAATCCAATCCCTTCAATAGTTTTTCATTCATGAGACCGCACGTTTAAATAAAATGTGATTATCTAATAAAATTGTATTATTTAAACATAGTGATTATAAGCTAGTCTTTATTTTAGATGGTTTGAATACGATTAACTAGATTATATAAATTTTATGGTTTACACAGGTATATAATAAATTACTTGGTTATATATTAATTATAAATAAAATAAGAATAATTTGAAGAGAAGATAAATGTTTTCTAAAAAATTGAAATTAAAAAAAAAGATGTTTAGTCTCCCTTTTGGAAATAATTAAATGTTAATTTATTTATATTATATAAAAAAGTTATAAATTATTTTACTATTTGTAATAACTATCTCAAAAATTTTTTGCGATCAAATATAAGGATTTTTTAGAAAATATTTACTTTTCAGAGAATTGTGAATAATAACATTTTCTATAAAATTGTCTTCCATTTATAATAAATTGTTTTACTAAAATATAAATGATGATTTCTAGATTAATTATAAGTACCATAAGTATTATTTTCTATATATAATCCAATTAAATATGTTTCAATGATTTTTATACTAGATTATAGTATATGTTTATTTTTGGTTTTAGATATTTTATTTATGAAACAAATTTTAATGTGTTTAATGTTTCCCAATTATAATTAATCAATTTAAACCCTATTGTCGAATGATTAAAATTAAATTTATATGTAAAATATGAAAATTTTAATGTTGACATTAATAAAATGATAATTTCTATTCATATGGTTATTATAATATCATTTTTTCCTTGAAATATAAATTTCCTAAAAATATCTTTTTCACCACATCTGAAATATTAATTATATATTCAATTCACTCAATTATGTTAATTAAATTTGTAGAAATGGAATATAAATTTAATATAAAAATAATTAATATCATCAAATAGGTTCAACTTCAATTTTCACCATAATTATATTTTAAAATAGTAATATTAAATTATGCGGTTATGGAAAATAGGGGCTTTATCAGGTGTTAAAGTAGAATAATAAATGTTAAAATGAACATAAAAATTTCAAAAACACATTTTATGGCCATATATAAACAATATCCTATATTAGCGATGAAAATGACTTATTTTGGATGCAATTGGAATTTGATAACCTTGGGTATCACATTATATTTTGAAAAAGTACAGGTGAGTTATATCTCTAACATATAAAAGTCCACCCCTCTCATATCCTATTCACACATCCAAATACATAAGGATCAGTTACTCCGTAAAAAATTACATTCCTTATTTTTTTCGCCACATAAGGATGAATTAATTTGCCATGTAAGCCTATGTATAAAGAATATTAGTATAAACCTGAAGAGGCTCTTCGAAAAAGAGGTAAATTTAATAAAAAAATCATTTGATTTATTTCTTATTTATCCTAATTAAAATAATAAAAAAATATAATACAATTATTACACATTTATCCTCTGTGTAAATATATTTAATAACATTAATGTAATAACCTATTTCAAACATCAATTTAATCAAATTCGACATGAAATAATCGATTGTGAGTACAACATACTACAACTTCCCAACACAGTGTAATTTATTTTATATTTGCACCATTAAAGAATTTATATAATGATGGATTTAACATGTTATATTTATAAAATTATTATAATTATTGTTTATGATCTCACATATTCCTTTTTTATCTATTCCATCAGTGATATTATAACTTTTATAAAATTTATTCATCACAAATGATATAAAAAATTGTAGTTTTTAATAAAAAAGTATCATTTTTCTCTATTCATTAAAAAATTAAACACTACATAAAAACACAAAAAAATTCACCCTATGATAATATTGATATGATTATTTTAAAAAATAATTTCATATTCTCAGACTATTTTTTTCCGTATTTTTAAAATTTTATTTTATATTTTATTAACAAATGAAAACTAACAAATATTTTAGGTAAAATACATTGTTTTGAGAAAACATTTATTTCTCACTTAAACGATTCATAATTTATTTCTAAAAAATATATAAACATAAATTTCAATATTTACATATTCATATTCATTCACAAAAATTTAATGGAAATTTAATAATGATATACTATATTATAGTTGATTTAGGCTTGGGGGTTCCTACTCAGTAATCTATCGATGTGATTAAATTTAATGAAATATATTTCACGGTTTGTCTAATCACGACTTTTTATATTGAATATGTCAAAAAATAAAATGATCTTAGATTTTAATCTAGTGGTGTTATAATATCCTCATGTGAATTAATTTTTTCCTAATAATTTCAAGTAATTCATGGTAATTAACTATTCTATATTTCAAAATTCCATTGTTGAGAACTAAAATAGTAAAAATATTTTAACAAAACATCATCTTTATAAAGGATAAATTAAAGTAAATATTTACAAAAGAATAACAAAAAACTATTTAATAAGTAGGATAAATATGGTTTAATGTAAAGATATTGAAATTGAAAAAAATTATAAATATTTATATATATTGACAGAGGTTATCAATAAAATGAAATTGTGTGAACAGTGGATATATAAGGACCACAAAACTATAATTTCATGATCATTTAAAAAATTATTTGATTCATTGGATAAGAATATAAAAGATTATAATTTATTCTATTTAATTTTTCTATATTTTAATAATTACATTATAGTTTAATATTATATAGAAATATACATAACATAATACATTTATTTTTTATAATCACGATGTCCTAACTTGGTTGTGATTAGATAAATTTCCAATTCATGCCTTATGATTTGAAATTAAAAGAAATTAATTTTTTTTTCATTTACCACAAAAAATAACTTTTAACAGGTCATAATATCCATAAAAGTTTGAATATATTTTTAACATAATAACCAAAATTTTCAAAAACATAGGTTTTTTTGAAAATTTATAGAATATAATACATTAATTTCATCGAAACACCTAACAAGATGGGTTTTCACATATAATTTAAAATTTTCTTTTTCTTGGACTATATTTATATAATTCCTATAAATACAAGAATTCTTGCATTCTAATAACCATCTCAACATAAATTATAAGATAACCCATAATGTATAAAAATAATTACAAACAAATTTATATATGATCTGAAGGAATTATCCATCAAATAACCATTTCAATGAAACATATACAAATCTAGTGGGTTGTATTTCAGTAAAATATCGGAAAATACCTTTATTCATAGTAGACATGTGTCACATAAAAACTAAAATTGGGTAGATTAATACCTTGAACACATTATCAAAATTAAACATGTAATACCATGATTATATTCATGACTCTTATGGTAATGAATACATATTTGATTATTGAAGTTAACAAAATCCTTATATTTTTATAATTCTTATCACTAAAATAACATTGGTAAATAGATACATCTAAAATTTGATTCTTGAACCCCAAAACATAAACAATTCAACCATATTATTTACTCATAATTCTTTCCTTGGTATAGACATTAACCTCTAGATGAGGGAATTGAAATAGAAAAATTCCTAATTTCCCCACACATAAGATAAAGGATTATAAATGTATACCTTTGATATAATTTATTTCATTCCATTACCTCATCAATTGTTTCCTAAAAAATTCATTTTTTATGAACCTATTTTATAAAAATAAAACATTTCAAAATAATTTTCAAAACTATATTTTAAATATAATAAGAATTTTGTAAATCATGGGTCATTAATTGTAAACATACATTAAAATCATTCAAAAAGGGTTTTAAATAAAAATGTTAAATATCCTAAGAATACACTCCGGTATTATAAAACTAGGTGCACAGTTAGGCATATTATCATGCACTAGGTAGAAATTAAGACATGGCCAATGCACATATTGTATGGATTTTACACATGTACATGTTTTTCTGAACCAAAACCACATGTAGTATCCATACATGGATGTATATCCATGAAACACCACATAATAATAAGATACTATAAAATTATTATAATATTCAATACATATGATAAAATTATATAATATAGTAATGATCTCTAATCTATTTTTTTAGTATATGTATTTCCCATTGTTTCTAATAACATTCCATTAATACCAACTATTGATACCTTAACCACATCAACCCATAATTAGTCTCTACAGCATAAAATGGGCATAAGATACATGGAATCTTATATCAAATCACTGAATGGTCGAGTAGTCCTAGTAAACTAGATACCTAAATGGTACCCAATTTATAATTCAAAAAAACAATTAATTTTTTTTATAAAGAATAAAAATATTTCCTTCGAAATATATTTACATGTAAATCACAGTACACTTCATAGATTTCGGTTAATTGACTAAAAATATTGGTGAGATGAAATTCTAAGTTATTGTTATGTACATTAAAAGTGAATGCGAATCAAAATTCATAATAAATTATGATAAATAAAAAACTAATCATACATTCCATTTAATAAATAAATTTATATTTTTCTGCATCTATAAATAATATTGATGTCAAAATTTAATTGATAATAATAAATATAGAATGGTATAAAATGAATAACACAAACCATTTTACGTCTAAAAGGATAGATAAAGGAATCTATAGATAAAATCATTGTCAATATCTCATGGATAATAATCAATCAATTCAAAATGAATGTAATGATTTATTATTGGATAACATGATCCCATGAATCATGATACCTATACTTTCAACATCATTCACAAGACTGTTTAAACTACAGGTAGAACCCCATTTTATTCTAACATAAATATTTGTATCAGAACACCTACCAATGCATCATGGGACTATAAAATATAGGTCCCCAAAAATAAATAAAGGTATCAATTCTTCCTTATATGTTAAATAAATGATAAAATTTAAAGATAAATATATATTATCCTCAAATATCTTTAATGAGTAAAACATAAGGATTTATCAATATTTCCATTTTTAAGAAAATAAATTAAAATTTTAAGAAACACATGTAGAAATAGTATATGGTTAATGAATTAAACATATCCATGAAAAATAAATTAAAAATTTAGCATAACATGAATTTCTATATTAAAGTAAATAATTCAAGGGAAACACAATGACCACAAAATGAATTAAGATGGTTATTTTCAAAATGTTACATATAAAAAATTTATAATCCATCTATATAAAAAATAAAAATTGTATCAATATAACATATACCTTTAAATTAGGAAAAAATGGTTTTTTATTATTTAATATAAATACCATAAAATGATATTTAAAAACATATTGAGGAATATATCTATTTCAATTTGAAATTGTATTTCAAAACAAAAAGTAACAAAATCAAATTAATTTTATTTGAAAATAATTTTGTAATCCTATACTAGATGCCTTAAAATATATGATAGTAAATGATAGATATAAACTACATACATTCCTTACACAATTAAACAAATATTAATTACATTTTTTCAGTAAATGGAAATTGTTAATTGATTTGAAAATGACATTACTATTGATTTAAAAAGTAATAATGGGTAAAAATGTAATTAATAAATCATTTTTAAAGACTAAAATTATTTTTGAAATCAATTTTTTAAAACATGTTATAGGAATAAAATTCCTTTCCTACATAAAATATAAATGATGTTAAATTTTATTAAAATATTTTTCACTACATTTTAGAATAAAATACAATAGAAATTTGTATTGGGATATTATAAAATCAATAAAAAAACATATTAAAATTACACTTCTTTTTTATAAAATATATTTGAATAATTCCCTTCAACTACTATTTAATCACAAACAACCATGATTATGATGAGATAATGAAATAATCCTAAAAAATTATGATATCATTAATGTGAGGATTAATTAGTGAAACTATTGTAAAGACCCGTAAAATTCAAGGGAAATTTTTTTTTTTAATTTTCTTTAGAATTTTTACAAGAGCGCGGTTTCAGACGGCACCTGATTCCGAGGCCCGGAGTGCCCGGAATTAATTTCCGAAGTTTGGCTCGGGTACGTTCAGTGAACGAACGAGCGGGAATTCCTAACTTTTGATCCGGTGCTCGGAATTAAAATCTGAGGGCACCGATGAACTCGTAGCGCCGATATTCGCTTAAAGAGACCTTTTCGGGAGTTGCGTTTGTTGCGGGTTGAAAGTTAATTTTAGGGGTTTTTAGTTTGAGTTAAATAAAATTTGTATGGAACAAATTTTATTATAACTTGTTAAAAACCTACCAAAGGGGGTTGGAAGTGGGACCCACACCCACTTAACCTCCCTTGGGAGGATTAAGTGTGGTGGGGCCCACACGAACCCCTAAACCTTTCAAATTCTCCCAACTCCCTTAACGCCTCATTTATTGGCTTGTGTTACTTTTTAATTATGGGAGTTAATCCTTTTGAATTTCAAACTTTTGAAATTCTTTTGTGTTTTGTAATAATAAAATAAGATGTTGTCTTATTTTATTTTGGGGTTATTTGTTTGTCTTCTTGAGAGGTGGAGAGCTCTTCTTCTTCTTCAACTCCGACGAAGAACTCGATGAACGTTCATCTTGATGAAGAACGCTCAAGCTCCGACGAAGAACGCCGCACCTCCATTCTTCGTTTACCGTGTCAACAAAAGGGGACACCACTTCTTCCTCGGACAACCTTCGTCGGCGTACAAGTTTCGCCAACGACGTGTCTCTTCGAACGCATCCCTTCGTCATCGGATTTGACGAACGGCTACCGCGACGCCCGACCTCCGCGACGTCGTCTTCCGCGGAACGTTCACAATCTTCGAACCTTATACCAAGGTAGGGGTTGTTGATTTCTTTTTGGTTTCCTTATTTTATTCTTGATCGTGAATAGCAAGTCTAACGTGTGGCTTGATTTATTTAAGTTGCGTTATTATTTTTAACGTGAGGGGGCCGGACCGCACGAACACGGCTGAACCCCCCTCCATTGTTCTTGTTTATTCTTGCGGGTAGAAGCAAAGTGGCGTGGTGCCGTCGCACCACGCGGATGATCGTGCAAATATTTTACGAGGCGTCGTCGCGCCACGCCGAGGAAGAATCTTCAAGAACGCGACGCCGTCGCGCCGCGTTGAATGGAATCAAGGCACGGCGAAGGGCGCGGTGCCGTCGCACCGCGCCGGATGACGAACACCGCGGCCAGTTCCGGGCCGCGGCGGGACGTGGAGACCGCGGCCGGTTCCGGGCCGCGGCCGAAGAGAAGATTGGCGGCCGGGCCGCCGGCGTCGGAAGCCGAAGGGGGGACCAGAATTTCCGGTCCCGTCAGAGAAAACCGGCCGGCCAGCTGGCCGACCGGATACCATTAAAACCGGGAGAATTAATCCCCGGGCCACCTCATAAAAACCCCCCTCTTTATGAGGGGGGCGGTTCTTTGAAGGAGGGGGGCAGCCGGCCCCCCGGTTCCGCACCAGCAGGCCCCCCCACGTGGGGGGGGGGGGGGGCGTTTTTAAAATAAAACGGCGCGGCTATGCCGCGCCGCCAGATGAAAAGCGGGGCTTAGCCCCCGCGTGCGGCTCCTTGCGGCACCCCGATCCGCCGCGCCGCCGCGTCGCCCAGGGGGGGTCGGACCGGGTCGGGCCGGACCCGGACCCCCCGTTTCGAACCAGAATTGGTTTTTGGCCCATAACTTGAGCCTCGGACCTCCGATTGACGAACCGTCAGCGACAACGTGATCCTTGGATCGAGACGGTCGTTTCGGTATATTGCACTCAAGGTTTCGGATTACTTTGAGTTCGGCCGGGTTGGTTCGTTAACGAAACCAACCGGGCTTTCGGAGCGGAAACACTCATATCTTGAGCTACGAATGTCCGATTGATGCGCCGTCAGTCGCGTTGTGTTCCTCTTAGTGAGACGGATCTTTTGGCATACTCCGCCCGAGGTTTGGACGCAGATGGAGTATGGTCGGGTTGGTTTTGCCTTAAAAACCAACCGGGCCCCGGAGACGAAAATGCCAATAACTCTCAGACTGGGCGTCCGATCGACGCGCCGTCTGTTGCGTTGAGTTTCTGTTGACGATACGGAACTTTTGGATACATCAACTCTGGTCTTTGTGACAGTTGATGTATCAGCCTCTCGGCTCGTGGAGCTGACCCTCCGAACGAGCTTGCTGTGTGCGGGAACCCTAGTGCTGGCTGCGACTGCTACAACTGCTACTACTGCTACGACTGCTACTGTGACTGCGACGATGACAGTATAGAGATCCTGTGTGGATTCGACGACGACAGTATAGAGATCCTGTGTGGATTCGACGACGACGACTACAGCACTCAGCGATCCTACGTGGATCAGTGCTACAGGTCCTGTGTGGGCCCGATCCTGTGTGGGTCCGCGCTCAGCGGTTCTGTGTGAGCCAGCGCCTACAGGTCCTGTGTGGGCCCGATCCTATGTGGGTCTTTTGCGGGGGTTAGTTACCTATCGATCCTTCGTGGGTCGGACGACTTAGATGGATCAGTGATCATCTTTATCGTCCTTGAAGAAGTATACCTGTGTGAGCTGAATCCTTTTGCTTTCCTGTGTGGATTGTGTTGTGCAATCCTGTGTGGATTACGTTTTGTTTTCCTGTGTGGAATACGTTTACTATCCTGTGTGGACTGAGTTGTACTTGGGCTCGGAGGTTGGAGCGTATTTGAATTGATGACTTAGGCATATGTATGGGCATATACCTAAGCAGTGTCGGTTGTTACTTCGTGATTGTACTTTTCTTCGTGGTTTATCCTTTGTGGATTTGAGAGACCTTCAGGGGTCTCGGGGTCCCTACTGAGTAGCTTATACTCACCCCTGCATGGGCTTTGCCCGCACTACGTTGTGTTGGTTGCAGACGACGGACAGTGTTGACCTTAGCTGAGGCCTACAGAGCGGGACGGTACCCGGAGGTGGACCACTGGGCGGGACGTGCACGGAGCGGACGGCGGGACCCGTGGAGCAGAGGAGCTATCTGTACCCACCCTTCAGGTGGGATTTCCAGTGGACAGCTCGGAGTAGCGGCTTTTACTTTTCAGTTGCTCTTTTCCCATTTTTGACTTGTACTTTACTTTCAGTTGGGTTTGTATTCTGGCCCATTTACCTTTCCGCATTTTCAGTCGTACACTGCTTTGTTTAGTGTTTACTTTCCGCTTGATTACTGTGTGGTGTTTGTTACTTTTCAAAGGAAATGCCTTCCCTTTTTACCGGGATTTACGCCTTGGTGCTAGTCGCCAGCCCCTGGCCTATGGAAGGCGGGCTTGGGGTAGTCACGGCACGGACCCCGAGGGCGGGTCGTGACAAATTGGTATCAGAGGAGTTCGGTTCTACCGCGAACTCTGATCTTTTCTATGTGAAGCAATAATGTTTAGCGTATTGAGTGTGGTTATCAGTCCAGGGAGTCCAGTGTTGGTGCGGCGGCCGACGTATCCGTACACCAGGACCCTGACTTCTGATTTCCAACTTAATGCACGAAAACATTGATTGCGTGTGTGTTTCAAAGTTTTCTTTCTGATTACTTATATCAGCTCACCAGGTATACTATTCTAACCGTGGCGAACCTGTTTCCTTTTCAGGATGGCCCCACGACGGCAGCCAGCTAGGGTTCCGAGAGTCGAGCGAGACGACAGCCCACCGAGCGACGAGGCCTCGGTGCAGGGCCCTTTTCCAGTAGTGGCACCGGCGGTAGCTTTACCCGCCGATCCCCCGATGCTTCCAGCAGCAGCCGCTGACGATGCACGTCGCCTCAGCGCACTGCATGAGTTTCAGCGCCAGCGACCGCCCAGGTTTCGCGGGGAGATGGATCCCCAGGCAGCAGAGGACTGGCTGGAGGCAGTGGTTCGAGTGTTTAGGCTAGTGAGGACACTAGAAGACCTCATGGTGATCATCGCTGCGAGCCTACTACACGCAGCAGCAGGACGATGGTGGAGCCTGATGCTCCAGGTGCACGATGAGGCATCTCTACTTTGGACGGACTTTGAGAGCCTCTTCCGCTCGGAGTTCGTCCCAGCCACCCTTCGTGCGGTGCGTATCCAGGAGCTTCTACAGCTGCGGCAGGGCAACATGACAGTCGCTCAGTACTCTGCGAGATTTACCGATCTCTCGCGCTACTCGACCGACATGGAACGGGACCCATTCTTCCGGGCCCGGACCTTCGAGCAGGGTTTGAGACACGAGATCAGGGCATCGCTGATCTCCCTCAGCATACCGACTCAGACAGGAGTACTGGAGCGGGCCCTTCTGATCGAGAGCTTCCTTGCTGAGTCTACACCAGCACAGCGACCCACCGCAGGGCGGCACGTGGCAGAGTCATCTGCAGCAGGCAGTCGACGGATGAATCAGGGGTCCAGACAGAGCAGACCTTCGGGCAGACGATCTCAGGGCACTGGCTCAGCAGTGCGGGGCACACAGCGCGGAGCCAGTCTTACGAGAGGCAGACAGTGCTACTCGTGCGGCGGGCAGGGCCACAAGGCTCGTGACTGCCCGACCCGCCGTGCCGAGGAGCAGTAGTCAGTTGATGGACCACCGAGGCAGAGGCAGAGGGTCGACCGTGGCGGTCCGCAGGGAGGAGGCGGACGAGGCAGAGGAGCTGGAAGAGCAGCTGGTGGTGGCCGACGCTTTGAGGCTCTACCACCACCACCACCAGGAGGTCCACCCCGACCACAGGGAGCTGGCGGGCAGCGACAGGCACAGCTCCAGGCAGCAGAGGCCTACGACCACGGCGCACCCGAGATGATTCGAGGTACTATCTGTGTCTATTCCACCCTTGCTGCAGTTCTTATAGACACAGGAGCGAGTCATTCTTTTATAGCCGCTGCCCCTGTTCGGAGCTCGGAGATTCCGACAGAGCCGTTGGCTCGATCCTTACGGCTAGAGACTCCTACGGGAGCAGACTCGACGATTACGAACTGGTGCCGGCAGTGTGAGATTACTCTAGGAGGCGAGAGCTTCGGCTGGGATCTTCTTGTAGCAGCGTCGAGGCCTTACGACGTCATCTTGGGCATGGATTGGCTGTCTACGGTCCATGCACAGATTGACTGTTTTAGGCGCAAGGTGCGATGTGTACGCACCGACGGGAGCAGGTTCACCTTCACCGGCGAGAAAGGAGCCTTTGCAGCATTGGATGGACTTCCGCAGAGGAGAGGACAGCCCATCACTCATCAGTTGGCTAGCCTTATCCTTGGAGCAGTTGACGTGCGGAGTCCTGGTTTTCCTGCAGTGGTGGATCAGTTTGCGGACGTTTTTCCCGACGATGTTCCAGGGATACCTCCTCGCAGAGAGGTAGACTTTTATATTGACATCTACCCCGGGATAGCCCCGATATCTACTCCAGCATATCGGATGGCCCCCGCCGACCTTCGAGAGCTACGGGTACAGTTGGAGGACTTGCATGGCAAGGGGTTCATCCGACCCAGTGTTTCACCCTGGGCTTCCCCGATATTGTTTGCCAAGAAGGCGGACGGGAGCTTGCGACTTTGTGTTAACTATCGTCGCCTGAACCAGGTGACAGTGAGGAACAAGTATCCGCTACCGAGGATTGATGACCTCTTTGATCAGCTCAAGGGAGCACAGTGGTTCTCGAAGATAGACCTCAGGTCAGGCTATCATCAGCTCAGAGTCAGAGACGAGGATGTGCAGAAGACGGCCTTCAGATGTCGGTATGGCCACTATGAGTTCTTGGTTATCCCTTTTTGTGTAACCAATGCTCCAGCAGTGTTCATGGCTCTCATGAACAGGATCTTTCAGCCATACCTCGATCGGTTTGTCGTGGTCTTCATCGACGACATTCTGATTTACTCTACGACAGAGGAGGAGCACGCCTATCACTTGCGAGTTGTTCTTGACACACTCCGAGAGCACATGCTTTATGGTAAGCTCTCGAAGTGCCAGTTCTGGATACGTGAGGTCCACTTTTTGGGACACGTTATCTCTGAGGCGGGAGTTGCAGTGGATCTCGCGAAGATTGAGGCTGTGTTAGCATGGGAGCCACCCAGGAGCGTGACTGAGGTTCGGAGTTTCTTGGGACTAGCTGGATACTATCGGAGATTCGTTCCAGACTTCTCTAGAGTTGCAGCATCACTCACGGCTTTGACGAAGAAGGGGAAACCCTTTTTATGGACAGACAGATGTCAGCAGAGCTTCCAGGAGCTGAGACAGAGATTGACTAGCGCACCTATCTTGAGGTTGCCTGAGGAGGGAGTAGGGTACGTAGTCTACTGTGATGCATCAGGGACTGGACTCGGATGTGTTCTGATGCAGGAGCGGGCCGTGATCGCCTATGGATCACGTCAGTTGAGGCCGCATGAGCAGAACTACGCTACCCATGACCTGGAGTTAGCAGCAGTGGTCTTCGCTCTGAAGACATGGCGACACTATCTGATGGGCGAGCGCTTTACAGTCTTTTCCGATCATCAGAGTCTCAGGTATATCTTCTCGCAGAAGGACCTGAACCTGAGACAGCGACGATGGCTCGAGTTCCTCCAGGACTATGACTTTGAGAGAGTCTATACTCCTGGGAAGGGGAACGTAGTAGCCGATGCCCTCAGCAGGAGGACGGGCATTCAGCTACTTGAGGAGGCGACGGAGAAGCTAGCCTCTTTGCAGATATCCTTCGTGGATAGAGATGGAGCAGCCTTTCTTCAGTCTCTCACAGTCACTCCTCCACTACTGCAGCGAGTCAGGGAGGCACAGCGCGGGGACGCTGACTGTGAGACACGGCGTGCACAGATATCCTCGGGACAGGCACCTGATGGTTTCTCCCTTGGAGCAGAGCAAGGCATCCTTTTCAGAGGACGTACCATGGTACCAGTCGCATTGCGAGAGGAAGTGCTGAGGGAGTTTCACACTTCTCCTTTGGCGGTACATCCTGGAGTGGCGAAGATGTACCAGGACCTCAGACGACAGCATTGGTGGCCGGGTATGAAGAAGGCTGTAGCAGAGTTCGTTTCTCGATGCCTCACCTGTCAGCAGGTGAAGGCAGAGCATCGGGTTCTAGCAGGCTTGGTACAGCCCTTGGAGGTTCCGTAGTGGAAGTGGGACGACATATCTATGGACTTCGTGACTGGACTTCCACGCACATCCAGAGGTCACGACTCCATCTGGGTGATTGTTGACCGACTCACCAAGTCGGCACACTTCTTACCCATCAGAGAGCAGGGCTCAGTGGAGAGCTTGGGACGTCTCTACGTTCAGGAGATTGTGCGGCTCCACGGCGTGCCATCATCTATCGTTTCCGATCGAGATGCCCGCTTTACATCCCGGCTTTGGAAGGGGTTACAGGAGGTGTTCGGGATGCAGCTACGTCTTAGCACAGCTTTTCACCCTCATACGGATGGTCAGACGGAGAGGACCATTCAGACTCTCGAGGACATGCTTCGCGCATGTGTCCTCGACTTTGGTCGTAGCTGGGAGGACCACCTACCCTTGGTGGAGTTCGCGTACAACAACAGCTACCACTCCACCATCGGAATGGCACCGTACGAGGTGTTGTACGACCGACCATGTAGATCTCCTTTGTGCTGGACAGACCCTGGGGAGTCAGCACTGGTGGGACCGGAGATGGTCCAGGCCACGACAGAGAAGGTCCAGGTCATCCAGGAACGGATGAGGACAGCTCAGAGCCGGCAGAAGTCATATGCTGACAGGAGGCGGAGGCCACTGGAGTTCGAGGATGGCAACCACGTCTTCTTGCGGGTCTCACCTCGATGTGGTATTCGAAGATTTGGCCGAGGCGGCAAGTTATCTCCGCGCTTCATCGGACCCTTCCAGATTCTCCGCAGGATTGGTGAGGTGGCTTATCGCCTGGCTCTACCACCTCAGTTGCACCGGGTGCACGACGTCTTCCACGTATCCCAGCTGAGGAGATACGTGCACGACCCGACGCACATCATTGACCATGGGGAGCTTGACGTTGACGATGGGGCGACTTTTACGGAGGTCCCGGTGGAGATATAGGATCTACAGGAGCGGGTCTTGCGTGGGCGATCGATTCCTCTTGTGCGCATCAGATGGCAGCACGGGAATCTCCAGGAGAGCACATGGGAGCGGGAGGCTCAGATGCGTGCTCAGTACCCTCATTTGTTTCCCTAGTTTTGATGTATCTTTACGGGGACGTAAAGCCCTGAGGTGGGAGTAATGTAAAGACCCGTAAAATTCAAGGGAAATTTTTTTTTAATTTTCTTTAGAATTTTTACAAAAGCCCGGTTTCAGACGGCACCTGATTCCGAGTCCCGGAGTGCCCGAAATTAATTTCCGATGTTTGGCTCAGGTACGTTCAGTGAACGAACGAGCGGGAATTCTTAACTTTTGATCTGGTGCTCGGAATTGAAATCCGAGGGCACCGATGAACTCGCAGCGCCGATATTCGCTTAAAGAGACCTTTTCAGGAGTTGCGTTTGTTGCGGGTTGAAAGTTAATTTTAGGGGTTTTTAGTTTGAGTTAAATAAAATTTGTATAGAACAAATATTATTATAACTTGTTAAAAACCTACCAAAGGGGGTTGGAAGTGCGACCCACACCCACTTAACCTCCCTTGGGAGGATTAAGTGTGGTGGGGCCCACACGAACCCCTAAACCTTTCAAATTCTCCCAACTCCCTTAACGCCTCATTTATTGGCTTCTGTTACTTTTTAATTATGGGAGTTAATCCTTTTGAATTTCAAACTTTTGAAATTCTTTTGTGTTTTGTAATAATAAAATAAGATGTTGTCTTATTTTATTTTGGGGTTATTTGTTTGTCTTCTTGAGAGGTGGAGAGCTCTTCTTCTTCTTCAACTCCGACGAAGAACTCGATGAACGTTCATCTTGACGAAGAACGCTCAAGCTCCGACGAAGAACGCCGCACCTCCATTCTTCGTTTACCGTGTCAACAAAAGGGGACGCCACTTCTTCCTCGGACAACCTTCGTCGGCGTACAAGTTTCGCCAACGACGTGTCTCTTCGAACGCATCCCTTCGTCATCGGATTTGACGAACGGCTACCGCGACGCCCGACCTCCGCGACGTCGTCTTCCGCGGAACGTTCACAATCTTCGAACCTTATACCAAGGTAGGGGTTGTTGATTTCTTTTTGGTTTCCTTATTTTATTCTTGATCGTGAATAGAAAGTATAACGTGTGGCTTGATTTATTTATGTTGCGTTATTATTTTTAACGTGAGGGGGCCGGACCGCACGAACACGGCCGAACCCCCCTCCATTGTTCTTGTTTATTCTTGCGGGTAGAAGCAAAGTGGCGTGGTGTCGTCGCACCACGCGGATGATCGTGCAAATATTTTACGCGGCGCCGTCGCGCCACGCCGAGGAAGAATCTTCAAGAATGCGACGCCATCGCGCCGCGTTGAATGGAATCAAGGCACGACGAAGGGCGCGGTGCCGTCGCACCGCGCCGGATGACGAACACCGCGGCCGGTTCTGGGCCGCGGCGGGACGTGGAGACCGCGGCCGGTTCCGGGCCGCGGCGGAAGAGAAGACCGGCGGCCGGGCCGCCGGCGTCGGAAGCCGAAGGGGGGACCGGAATTTCCGGTCCCGTCAGAGAAAACCGGCCGGCCAGCTGGCCGACCGGATACCATTAAAACCGGGGGAATTAATCCCCCGGCCACCTCATAAAACCCCCCCTCTTTATGAGGGGGGCGGTTCTTTGAAGGAGGGGGGCAGCCGGCCCCCCAGTTCCGCACCAGCAGGCCCCCCCACGTGGGGGGGGGGGGGGTTTAAAATAAAACGGCGCGGCTATGACGCGCCGCCAGATGAAAAGCGGGGCTTAACCCCCGCGTGCGGCTCCTCGCGGCACCCCGAGCCGCCGCGCCGCCGCGCCCCCACGCCGCCGGCCACCGCGCCGCCGCCGGCCACCACCGCCGGCCACCGCCGCCGGCCACCGCTGCCGGCCACCGCGCCGCCCATGGGGGGGGGGGGGGGGGGGTCGGGCCGGGTCGGCCCGGACACGGACCCCCCCGTTTCGAACCAGAATTGGTTTTTGGCCCATAACTTGAGCCTCGGACCTCCGATCGACGAACCGTCAGCGGAAACGCGATCCTTGGATCGAGACGGTCGTTTCGGTATATCGCACTCAAGGTTTCGGATTACTTTGAGTTCGGCCGGGTTGGTTCGTTCACGAAACCAACCGGGCTTTCGGAGCGGAAACGCTCATATCTTGAGCTACGAACGTCCGATTGACGCGCCGTCAGTCGCGTTGTGTTCCTCTTAGTGAGACGGATCTTTTGGCATACTCCGCCCGAGGTTTGGACGTAGGTGGAGTATGGTCGGGTTGGATTTGCCTTAAAAACCAACCGGGCCCCGGAGACGAAAATGCCAATAACTCTCAGACCGGGCGTCCGATCGACGCGCCGTCTGTTGCGTTGAGTTCCTGTTGACGATACGGAACTTTTGGATACATCAGCTCTGGTCTTTGTGACATTTGATGTATCAGCCTCTCGGCTCGTGGAGCGGACCCTCCGAACGAGCTTGCTGTGTGCGGGAACCCTAGTGCTGGCTGCGACTGCTACAACTGCTACTACTGCTACGACTGCTACTGTGACAGCGACGACGACAGTATAGAGATCCTGTGTGGATTCGACGACGACAGTACAGAGATCCTGTGTGGATTCGACGACGACGACTACAACACTCAGCGATCCTACGTGGATCAGTGCTATAGGTCCTGTGTGGGCCCGATCCTGTGTGGGTCCGCGCTCAGCGGTTCGGTGTGAGCCAGCGCCTACAGGTCCTGTGTGGGCCCGATCCTGTGTGGGTCTTTTGCGGGGGTTAGTTACCTATCGATCCTTCGTGGGTCCGACGACTTAGATGGATCAGTGATCATCTTTATCGTCCTTGAAGAAGTATACCTGTATGAGCTGAATCCTATTGCTTTCCTGTGTGGATTGTGTTGTGCAATCCTGTGTGGATTACGTTTTTCTTTCCTGTGTGGAATACGTTTACTATCCTGTGTGGACTGAGTTGTACTTGGGCTCGGAGGTTGGAGCGTATTTGAATTGATGACTTAGGCATATGTACGGGCATATACCTAAGCAGTGTCGGTTGTTACTTCGTGATTGTACTTTTCTTCGTGGTTTATCCTTTGTGGATTTGAGAGACCCTCAGGGGTCTCGGGGTCCCTACTGAGTAGCTTAAACTCACCCCTGCACGGGCTTTTCCCGCACTACGTTGTGTTGGTTGCAGACGACGGACAGCGTTGACCTTAGCTGAGGCCTACAGAGCGGGATGGTACCCGGAGGTGGACCACTGGGCGGGACGTGCACGGAGCGGACGACGGGACCCGTGGAGCAGAGGAGCTATCTGTACCCACCCTTCAGGTGGGATTTCCAGTGGGCAGCTCGGAGTAGCGGCTTTTACTTTTCACTTGCTGTTTTCCCCTTTTTGAGTTGTACTTTACTTTCAGTTGGGTTTGTATTCTGGCCCATTTACCTTTCCGCACTTTCAGTCGTACACTGCTTTGTTTAGTGTTTACTTTCCGCTTGCTTACTCTGTGGTGTTTGTTACTTTTCAAAGGCAATGCCTTCCCTTTTTACCGGGATTTACGCCTTGGTGCTAGTCGCCAGCCCCTGGCCTATGGAAGGCGGGCTTGGGGTAGTCACGGCATGGACCCCGAGGGCGGGTCGTGACACTATTATGTTTATAATTTTTGAATCCATATAAAAAATATTTAAATACATTATAAGTTGATTAAAATTAAATTTTGTCATAATATTTTAATAATAAAAGTTGACCAAGATATAATATAAATCAATGAAATAAAATAGAATTTTGATGTTCAATTCCATTTTGTAAATATTAAGTTGAATACATAGAGAAAAAATAATTAAAATTGAAACATAAAATAATTTGAATTATTAATGAATCCTGATATTATATATCAATGTGGTTGTATATGCAATCTTATAATAAAATTTGTTTCATAACATTAAAATATGCCATAATGAAGAGAATTTGAGAAGAAGTCCATTACTACATGCATCCTTTGGGATAAAAATTCGTTGACATCGTGTAATTTTTTATAAACATGTTATTAAAAAATTACTAAAATGTATAAATATTTATAATTTAATATATCATACATTTATAACATATTTACACACATTACATAACATTGTTCCTATATTTTCAATGTATTAGCTATTAAATGTCATGTTTTCTCACAAGTGATTTATTTTGAATTTTCTGGTTCTTGATCATATTACATTGTTCCATGTTATAAATAATAATAATCATATCCTAATAATTATTATTATAAATCAATTATTCTTTTTTAAAAAATAATTTAATATGGTTATGACAAATGATGTATGTTAAGGTCATAGAGATGAAATGCTGTACATATGCAAGAGTAAGGTTTCCATTATTCAATGATCATTATGTGAAAGAGATACATAATATTTTATAATTATATAATGATCATAATATAATATTATTTCCTTAAATAAACATGTAAATATCATACATGTGGTTTGATGATAAAATTGATTTCACGCCACTTCTTTATGGCAGTTATCCAAATGTAATGGAACGATGTTATCATCTCCAATTGAGTGAAAATGTAAGAAATAAAATTATATAATATTTATTAATAATGATAAATATTTCATTAATATAATAATTATATCATTTATATCACATATATTTGTTAATTTTATACTTATAAACTACAATGTCAAGAATTAGTGAAAAACATAACACATCGCTTCCCGAGGTGGTAGTTCTCCATACACACGACTGAGGATATCTATCCCGAATGGAATGTAAAGTAAAAAAGGAATATAATATATAACTAATAAATAGAAATAATTATGTTATAAATATCTTTTATATATATATATATATATACTTTCTACCCATCATCATACCCAACAGTGATATGTGGTCATGGAGAAAAAATGTCTTCGGTTCAAGAGACTATAGTAATCTGTAAACATAAATTTTGATTTCACAACCCATTTGATGGGATTTGGGATGGATGTGAGTCATAAACATAACATAAAAATATATAAATCTATTTAAAGTACAAATCTACTTATATAAGAATGTTTTATATTTAATTTAAAGTGTTATAGAAATAAATAAAATAAAAATGGTCAACGACAAACAATTCCTTTTCTTCAGGTAAACTTTTTAATTTTTAAAAAAATACGTAAAATGTTGTATATAATATTAGAATATGGGTAAGTGATTTTTATTATGGATTTTTCAGTCATTTGGGTAATTATTTTGTAACCAAATGTTTTCTAACGTTTAATGAATAGAGGAGAGGGGTGGCCCTTTTTGGGGAAGGTGAGTGGTAGACGTGATTTTTTAGACTGAAAATGTTGTAACCATATATTTCACATTCCACATTGGAATAAAATATATTATTATTGAGAATAAAATAATATACGGTCTAAATATTGTAATCCAATATATTTTATAACATCTTTTTGATCAATTTAACCTATTACTTTTTAATGTAACTTCATAGTGATCCCATTTTTACCATAAATGAGGTAATTAGTTTTTATTATTTTTACTCTACATTTGGTTCAAAAAATATTTGGAAATTATTATGTAATATAAATTATTTCAATTACTAATATTCATTACACCTTTCATATTTCCTCTCATAGAAATGGATATTTTTAATTTAAAATCTATATCACAAACGTGAGGAGAAAGTGGGTTTTCAAAGAGAAAATGTTAAAAAATTTACAATGTGTTTATATTAATATTCTTTATTAAAATGATTCAAATTGAAATATATATTATCTAAATTTACATTAAAAAATTTAAAATTTATTTTATCATTATAAATAATTTAAATGAAAATGTTTTTTAATTAAAATTTAATATGTATCACAATTCACTAAAATATGGAACATCTCTGAAAATTCAAAAAATTAACAACTATGATAATTTTGATATGAAAATTTATAAAAATAAACTATTTTCATCTTTTAAACAAATCTAAAATTTTTATAAATTTATTTAAAATTACATGCACAAAGAGAAATAAAACAATAATTTAAAAAAATATTATTTATTAGAAAACCTTTATTTTTAACATGAATGATTTTTATTTATTTTATAATCAATTTATTATAATAATTTTTATAATTTATTTAGTACTATCCATACAAACCAATTTAAGAACATTTTATTGCTGTTATTCTATGTTATGATTATTTTATCCCCAGGTATATATGTTCTACATGATATTGAAAAGATTAAATTTAAATATTAACATTTATTATGTAATTTAACCTTTTTTTCATTAATTATATTCAATAGAATAGAGTTTAATTATTTTTTTATCTTATTATGTTAAAATTTGGTATAGGAATAAATTAAAAAATTAATATTAACCTGATTTTATTTCTATTTAATTCAAATATATTTCCTATCTATGTAAATGTTTATTCAAATATATTTTCAAACTATCCTTTTAATTATTCAAAAAACAATATTTTAGATGAACTAATTGTCACCTCTAATTAAATGATTAGTTTTGTGATTTTTACATTATCTGGTGGCAATCACTTTCTTCATATCAGTTTTCATGGAATATTAAATTTTTATTAACTATCAAAATTTTCTATATCATGGATAAGATTTTTCCACATATAGTATACCATATTTACATTTATTGTTTATATTGAATGTTATTTCTATAAATGGTGAAATGATTATAAATCTATATTTATTACCCAATATTGGTATTGTTTTATAGGGAATATTAGTTCATGAAATAAAAATTGAACAATATTTAAATGTTTAATGATTTTTACATGTATTGATGTGTGGGGGTTATAATTATATTTCCCCTTGATTCATAAGTGAGTCTCATGATAAAAATATGAATGGAAAATTCAATGGCTTTTTACGAATTGTTTTAAAATGACTTTACAATATTCTTGATAGTATAAGTATCATCTTATAGGAGATCATGAAATATAATACTAACACCTTCCATATTTTATAATTAAGTTATTTTTCTCTATTATATTATTTTCATTGATATTATCAATGGGTTATGTTTTTTCACAAGTTAATTATTAAGTGGATTGCATTTTTAATTATATTACATGCTATATTTATTATGACTAATATTATCATTATAGTAATGTCATTGATGAAATGTAATGTTTATTATATAATTTAACATTCCACATTAAATTTTATATATTAATTCTTGGTTGATATTGTTTTACCTAAAAAAATATTAAATCTTAGATAACCATTTTTTTATTATATCAATATATGAAGATTAATACATTGAATTAGTTAAATGATGTTGAATTTTGTCCATTTTTTATTTATTATTTTATACTAAATATATAATCGATATCTTGTTTTTGTACTCCTCCTTAATACTACTAAACTGATCGGTCCATTGGGATTTTTCTTCTTGTATCTATACATAGTAATATAGAATTTTATGAGTGGAAAGTAACTATGTATACATGTATTAGTGGGTTTGTAAAAATGAACACCAATATAACCACTAATGGAATGATTGGAAACCATAATGGGAATAGAACCTTCAACGTCATACACCTTATTTCGGAACATCAATGATGATTTTGAGGCCAAATAACAAGCCAAATGATTACCTTCACTCTATTTGTGAGAAACTACAAAGCCAGATGGAATGAGGGATTTGAAACTGTAGATCAAATTGGTTATTTCTGAGGGATAAAAATGAATACCTTACAATGAGATTCAGACAACCTTGGAGTCTGATTCAACCCTAGTCAGAGTGAATCCCTTTGTGTTGAACATCTTAGGACCATTGATCATAGATTCTACCTTTGCCTTTAGTGAGTTCCTGCCACCCTAAATGGAGTTGAATGCAAATAACACAAAGCCTCCAGATTCACAACCCCCTCTTCCCTGAAATAATTCATTGATATAAGACCCATATCTATTAAATTTGGATCCACTAGAAGGGAGATCATCCTCACCAAGTATCTCAACGGTTGCAAACTAAATGAGGAAAGATAGAGGTGTCCATCTAGTGTACAACTGAAACAGGAAGATTCCTCCCACTGACTAAAAAGGCCATAAAAATACATCCCCAAACACCTAGTTATAACCATAAGAGACACATTAGTGGTTTGGGTCATTTGTATTATTTATCCTCATCCTCCAATTAAATCAATCACCCTTATTTGAATATAGTTACATGAGAGATCATTTTATGCTTTTGTTCCTGGTGTCACAAAAACACTACTTCAGGAAGTCCTCCAAAGTCTTCGCAATCGAGGAGGTACCATAAAACAGATCTAGTACTTCATAGATCCTCTATGACCGCTCTCTTTAGATAATCATGTGGGATGAATAATCCTCTTTTTGGTCCTTATAGTAAGAGAATCATGAAATAAATTGAAAATCTTTACTCTTAATCCCCATGACTATCAGAAGATCACTATTGAAAAACCTCCAAAATAAGAAATTGAATTTCAAATGAAGGGCCTTGTACTAGAGAATCTCACCCCCAAATAATAATGGCCATATTGGGCATCTTATGTCTTGATGTATGTGTTTTCCGAGAAGGAAATGAAGGGAGTGTCAGAGAATTAACAAACATCCAACGCCTCTTCTAGGTGGATAAAATAATAAACTATTCTCTCTGTTGGATTTAATATGACATTTATAATGGTGGGGAAATCTATAGCCTCGTGAAATGTTGTATTAGAAACTGGGAACTGGAGTAACCAATGATCTCACAAACCCAATTACACTTCCAAAAGTATTTTTCTACCATATCGATGATCCAGTGGGGGTGGTGTAAGAGTTCAATAATGTGATTGTGGGGGGACATATATTTGGGAATTGGGTTTCCTCTAGCTAGACCATGATATTCTACATTATTGCCTCAGATGAAATAACTCTATATTGGGATGCCTTAAATAGTTTCTCAGGACATTTCCCCTTGATGAAAGTGAATCGATTTAGTAATATTACACATTCCAATTCACTCATTCTCCACAGTTTCTCAAGCCTCTTCTGGGATCCCCGTTGAAATCTACCCCCCTGGGTATCCAATATGAATTCAGACTAAATTATATCAACATCATTAATAAATTAACATAGAACACTGAGTGATGTAATGTTTTTCATGGGAATGGGTGTCAGCACACAATTGATGATTACGATTCTATTTCCAATCGATAAAAAACCTATTTTTCTGATCTATATATTTTTTTATGATATTTTTAATCATTCCATTGATGTAAATGATGCAAATTATACATAAATAAATAGGGGGCCCCAATTACTTCAATTTTATATCCCCTCTAAGGAATCTGAAAATTGCTTCAATGGGGCCTATATGACTTTCCACACACAAGTTGGAAAAGAAAGCATGGTTTTTGTCCCCATTAATGATTTTTCCCCTCCATTTGCTATAATAAACCATAATATTTTTAAATCCTATAATAGAAACACTAAAACCATTAAGAATATGCAAATAATTTTATCCCCAAATAACCCCATATTATGATTCCATGGTAAATAATTCATAAATTTTAAATTTATTATAAATTTTACTCCATATTCATAATTATACAATATGATTTATAATTTATAATTTTTTATCCAATCCATAATATTTCATTTTTTAGAGATTTTGATTGTATGAAGGAATGATATCCACACTCATGGTAATTATAGAAATTTTCATTTGGTGAAATCAAATACAGCTTGTATTTGATATGAGTATATCTTTAATTTATAAGGTTTCTTACTGGTGTCCTGGTGAATAATTTTTGATTAATAGAGAATCATATTAAGGAAAATTTGATTCTACTATGTTGGATCACTTCTTCTGATATAATTTTTAATTATTTAATGCAACTACTTTTCAAGTGGCATTTGAGGTATGGTTTAAGTCCGGTGAAAAGATAACTTACGTATTGGGGTTAATTGAAGGAGATCATGTAACACTTTAGTATATATTATCAAAATAAATTCTTATAAATTGTGGTCATTAGTCTAATAGACTAGGAGGAAGTATAAATCAAACCCATAGATTAGATATATTAAAAAGATATAGTCATTAAAAAATAGATCCCCCATGGAAAACATTCTGAAATGAGGATGATATTCATTAGTTTAATAGAAAATATTGATGAAACTATTTTGAAGTATGATTCTACCTTTAAAACAATATCTAGTTATGCTTCATATGACATACACAATTTGAAAATTATTTATTGACCTTTCGATTAAATAGTTTAATCCATGAATCTAATGAACCATAGTTCCCCAAACATTTTAATAATATTTTAAAAAAAGTTTATTGAACAATGAAAAGAGAGAAATAATTATATATATAATATGTATTAATATGAAAAAATTGAATAAATGGTTTTATAAAGACTATGAAAACGTGAATCCATTAAGGAATAAGAAAATTTTGTATATGTTTTTATCATGTTAAAATTGAAGAAATAAATATCCTAGAAAATTCATGATGGTCATTGGAGATTGTTACATGTGTGGTCAAATGGGGGATTTGGGCCTTGAATTTTGGTAAAAGAATAATAACACTATTATATAGTGGTTTAAATATTACTAAATCTGTAATTTTCAAACCATTATTACAAATGTCCATGGAAAATTCAATTGAATAGGACAATGGGAGAATTCAAGGCATGTGTGATCACTAAAATAGATCTTGATGTACATAATGATTTGGGTAAAGTCCATTTATCATATCCTCAATTTTAAAAATTTATTTATTAAATTTAGAATATTTTTTACCTTCTATATCATCTATTTTTTCCATAAAAACTATATATTTCTCTAGTAGCGTAAGAAGGGAATTCAAAGACCAAACTCATATTGAATGTCTCACTACACTGAGAATGTGTCTTGATGTAGCATTATGAGAAATAAACATGTTTCACCTCTAGTCCATGTTATCATATATATAAATGACTTCGATATATTAATTCATAGGGAATATATCTCAAAGTATTTTGAAAAATATTATTAAGGAGAAGGAAATTATGATTCTTTATGAAGATAATGCATTATTTTTATTTAAAAAGCTAACATCATTATATGATTCATTCCTAGATCCACTCCAATGGGATTATTGGGTAATAATATCAAGACACATTTTATGTATGGAAAAGTTAATCATCAAATTTAGGATATACCTATTGTATATTAATACATTGATTTATTTTCTATGGAATTTCCTTGCCATCCACCAGAGCATAAGCAGCATATTATATTGATTTAATCCCTAATGTATGACCTATATCAAAGATACCATATATAATGGATATTTTATAATTAGTGGATTTAATGAATAATTTATATGGGTTATGTTATAGGTAATTTATTTAACCTATTGTTTCGCCATGTATAGACCATGATCACTTTGTTATGATGAGATATGGATCCATGAGGATGTATAATCATTATAAGTAAATAAATGTTATCATGATAAATAACAAGTTTCATTTCCTAATATTGTTGAAATATTTGATAAAAAAATATAGGGATCCACATTTCTAATGGTTTATACTTCCACTTTGTATTCTAAATAGTGTGTAATGAAATTATTCATCTAGATGATAGCATTTTGAACCAGGTGTGAGATTTTTTATTTAATAGTAATTTTTTTAGATTGCCTAATGACCAATAAGTTTTTATTAATCAAATGAAAATATTACTCAATAAATATCATGATTATATTTTAATATATTCATTTATGATATATTATTATTTTATTATAACTATGGAGACAATGGGAATCTATTGTGGATAATTATTGTGACTCCTAGTTGAAAATAGTTATATGGAAAATTTAACAATTGTGAATTATGGATTCATGATGATTATTTTTCTCTATATATAAACTCCATGTCTAAAATATATGTTGATATAATGAGGATAAAGTAATTCAGATATTAGCCTACACAAATTTTTATAATTGACATATGTGGTTTTAGTTGATCTAAAAGATACTATAAGTGATTTTATCAGAATTTTTCTCTATTTTCAAACCTATTTACCAATAATACAATAATTATGATATGTTAATATATTTAAAAAAATGTGATGAATTTGTTAATATTTATATTGTAAATGTTTCATAAATTAAATTTTGAGTCTCCAATCAGGATATGATGGGTTTGTGATATGTAGCGATGCATCAAATAATGGACATAGTTGTTTCCTTATGAATAATTATAAAGTTATTTTTTTTTAAATTAGGTATGTTAATGACTAATAAAGAATCATATCCAACTCATGATCTTGAGTTTTAAAAATTAATATATTCATTGAATATAAATAGACATTAACTTTATGTTTAATGATGATATATATAGATAAACCATAAGAACATATAATAAATATTTTCAAAAAAAGTGCTCGACATGTTTCAAAGTGGATGGATTGAGCTATTCAATGATTATGATTTATCAAAACTCAACCATCCATGGGCTGCAAGAGATGCCTTTGATGAGGAATGATCATGTCATTCCAAAACAAATGAGTCTAGAATCTGATGTTCATTAATCTTGTGAATATATATATGAAATTATTAGGCGGATATATATCTCATTTATCAAATGACTATAGAACATATTTATTAGAAAATATATGTCGTTCTCAATATGATGATGAGAATTTTCCGATGAAAATACATGATATAAATGATTGTATGATAAAATACTTCATTTATGAAGATGGTGTCTATAATATGGAAAGAGATTTGGTCTTATATATATAACTAATCTAAAAATGGAATTATTAGATTATTCTCGTAGCAATTATTTCATTATACAACCTTGTAATATTAAAATATAAATGTATTTGATGGATCAAAAAATTTTCTCAGTATCTAATGTGGGATATTTTAGATTTTATATATTGATATTTGGGTTTTCAATAATAAAATTCTAATAGGGAGTGTCCTAAAGGATCCATAAAATCTATTCTTATTTCTATGTGAAAATGGGATGGATTTACTATTTAAATTGTGATAGGAGTATGAAATACTTCTATAAGGAATAATGAAATAATAGATTTTTTATCACCTAGAGAAAATTACACATTTTATTCTATAATGGATGATTTTTCTCTTTTATGGATCAAAAACTCTATATTAATGATGTTATAAGTATTCATGATTTAACTAATTCAATGTTTTATTATGATATTTATTTTACATTTCAATTTTGGAATTTTACTAATAATTCACTTCATACTAAACTTCTATTGAGCACTACCTACCATCCTCAAACTAATGGAAATTCATAATGGACTACTCAAACATTGAAAGATATGTTTAGGTTTTTATCACAGTACATTAAGGTATATGAGATCATAATTTACATTTGGTAGAGTTTTTATATAATAATATTTATATTCAGGTATTAAAATGGTATCTTATAATGAAATATATGGAATGATATGTCATAATCTAAGATATTGGGATGAAGGCATATAAAGAAATAATTATAGGACAATAACTTATTGAAGAAACATCATAAAAGGTACTAAAAATTTAAGAACATATTAAAGTGGCTCAAAGTATTCAAAATATTTATGATAATAACTATATGAATGATTTTAAATATCATAAGAGAGATAATATTGTATTAAAAGTATCTCCACAGAATGGTGTTGTATAGTTCAGTAAGAATGGTAAATTTAACCATATGTATATGATACCATTTGATGATTTGGAAATAAATGGTTATGTATCTTAACTATTGGGAATGACATCAGTCCTCTCTAATTTACAAGGATTGTTATAAATATAATTGTTATTCAGGTAAATACAAATCGTAGTGCTTGTTCTCACCTCTGAAGAAATTGAATTAGAACTTGATCTATCTAACTCTGAAAAGCCTATATTGATTTTACATACTAGAGATAAATTATTGAGCCATAAGATGACAAATATGTTGATGTTACATATTATAAATCATAAAATAGATGGAAAAAGTATTGAACATGAGGATATTATGAAAAAGAACAACCCTTTATTTTTTTTAAAAAGATATCCATGGAAATTTCAAGAAATAAAATTTAATAAGATGGGTTAAATTTAAAAAAGAATAATAATTATAGTAAGTAATCAATATATTTTAATAAACCAAGATAAATTAACATCATAATAATTCATTTAAAAAAAAATTAGAAATAGATAAGTGGAATAAGCCCAGATCAAAATTCTGATCTTTACGCATTGAAATAAGTTATTATAATTGATAAAAAAAATTATTATTTACCCATTCACCATTGTATTTATAATAAATGGTCATAATATATATAATTGTTAATTTATAAACTATAAATTTCATAAAAATAAATATATGAACATTTAGAATTATAATAAATTATTATTAAGAACGATTTCTATTTTACATGAAAATATTTTTGATTAGAAAGGAAGAATATATTTTGATTTTAATTAATTAATATAATGGTTAAATATTAATAATATAAAATTATTTAGATAATTATATAAATACCCCCATCAATTTAAATCCATGTAATGAATATAGTTTTTATAATATAATCTTATTCTTGAAAAAATCATTTCCTAAAAACCTATATTTTGACATATTTTACTATTTAATATTTAAATAATAGTTTAAATAATATTTGAGATAAATATTAAAAAATGGATTCCATAATATCAATAAGAATATTTAATATTACATTATATGTTCAACATGATTTTTATTCAAAATTTATAGTGAAAAGTGTATTACTTAATTACCCCAATTAAGGATAAAACAATTTTATCAATGGTTAAACTAAATGATATGGGTATGTTTTCCAATTAAAAATTAGAAAATATTACCTGAAGGGAATATTTTTACCGTATTTATCACTAGTTTTTATATATGGTATTATTGAATAAAATTCCATGGGAATTAATTTATCAGTTTGGAGTTTTATTATAAATTTTCAAGTGCCGTCAAGAAAGTTCTCCTTTCCACACATATAAAAGGGAGCCTCTTACAAATAACTAATTTTCACCTATAAATCAATCTAGAGTAAATAACCCTAAATAAATACCTATTAAACGTTAATATATATATTATAGAGGTTTTTTTCTTCCAAATATCTGTACCATGTGGTCATTAAGATGAGATCCAATAGAGGTTTCTCCCAGACAAGGTAATCATTATAACAAAGCTCCTTCATTTTATTTTCAATATTACATGATTCATTTAATTATTAAAAAAATTATTTATTAAAACTAAATTTTATCGAATATACTAAGATGTTTTTATTTTTATGTAATAATATCTATCAATCTTCTTCCCATAAAATGGGAAATAAATGCATCACTCGTGTGTGCGGCACACAGATGCCTCAAAAATAAATGAAATTTTATTCCATAACCAAATCCCATGGATAGTCATATTGATAAAAATAATGAATATATATGTTATATATTACATTATATAAATTATATAAAATTAATATGAATTACACTTTTTACCCTTTCACCAATTATAAGAATGATATTGTCACTAATGCATACATACTGCCAACCTCCTCCATGAATATATGTGATTAATTATTCATGACCATAATTAATTAAAAGTTTAAAAAATTTATTGAATGATTAATTTATAAATTTAAATCATTAAAATTATATTATTGATACTATATCTATATCCTTTTCACATGAACTAGAAGATTCACCACAAAACACAAATTAGAAAACAAGGAATTTAACACCCGAACAATAGTAATAATAATATATTATTATTGAATGGGTGGTTATAGGTTATATAAGGATAATAAATTATATTATATATATTATAATATTTTTTAAATAAATTCTTAACATTTTCGAAACCATTATAAATAATTTTAAATTATGTTAATCTAAAGTGTATCATATGGTAATGGACTTGAACTCAATTTACCTTCATTGGGGAATATTTTAAATTTATCAACCAAATTTCATTAATAATATATATATACTACCATTTTACTTAGAATATCATAAGTAATCCTTAATTCAAGTTATTGTATTTTTTTTGTTTAATTATTTCTTCCAATTCTATTTTAGGTACACGTTACCAAGTGGTAAAATGTATCCTAAAACAATCATTCCATTGAGTTGTATTACTTCTCCACTGTATTTTATTTTATATGAATGGGTGTGGGTAATTTATTTTTATTGTTTTATGTTACATTATCATTCTTATGTATATTTACTTTTTATACCCATAATCAATCCATTTATAAATTCCAACATTTATTTCATTATCTTTATCATTGATTTTCTCTCAGTTTCCATTTTTTTGAGATATTGTTGTTAATTTGAACCTACTAAATTTTATGTTTTGTAGATAGATCAACTCATATGTATTTAACATGAATCAATATTTATTCATTATGGATACTATGTAATTTTTTTGTGGGTTAAAATTTGAATTTTACCACTAGGTTAGTATCTTTTACAATATCGCATTATTATTAGATTTATTTAGCTATCATTGAAAGATTATTACCATTTATCAATAAAGCTATCTAATCATTTTATTATAATTTTCATATTTATGATTTTTCAATATTTTATTCGAAAATTTTTTATCCTTCATTAATAAATAATGATAATAATGTTTTAAAATCAAAACACTATTAGTACTATTTAAATTTGATATATTTTTAATCCACGTAAGTTTTATCAAATATTTTATAAAATGGTAAATTTATTATGTAAATTATTTTTTGAAGAACATTATATGTTATATCTAACTTTTATAAATAATTTTAAATGAATATTTAGAATTTTTTTAAATGGATAAAGTAAAAAAATGTTAAAAAGGATTTTTTTAATGTATCTCTCCATAATGGGCATCCCCATAATACTAACCATTTTAAAAAATATAGTATATTATACACATTTTCAATGATTTTAACTAAAACCAATTATATAAATGCTTACATAAAAATATATAAATTATTACATAGTTCATTTGAGGGAGATATAGGTCCCCCACATCTCATAATGAAATCATTCTATCGTGTTCCACAAAATAAAAATAAATCATTCATCATAACCCAATTAATATCATGGGTTTCATAGACATCATCCACCATATCATAATCCCTATAGAATAAATGGATATCATTTCATAATAAGAAAAATTAAACCATGTAAATAATAGAGGCACTATACTTGAAACAATAACATATTAAATAATGTCAACTTTGATTGAAAATAGTTTTGACAAAAAAATGCATTCTTGAGGAAAAAATTCTTTCTTCTTCTAAATCATTTTCTATTCACAAAATTCAATGCAATTTTGAATGAGAAGGATTTTTTTGAAAATTATCATGAAATATTGAAGAGTATGCTTCATGGAAATAAGTCATTATAAACCATAAAAATCTGTTCATACCATATAATTTATGAAAATCATTCTCCTCATACTTTTAACGGAAAAGCCAAAAAGTACCATGTATGGTAAAAAAAGAAAGCTTCATTCCATAACACAATGAAAAAGTCAATGAGCGGTAAACATTACTTTAAACATACAAGGAAGAATATTAAACACTTTATGAAAACAATTTTTATGTACATGGATGAAAAATATAACCCTAGTAAATACTTACGTATAAGAAATATCGGGAAAAATGAGATTGAAACATTGTCCCTTACCTTATGACCAATTTATTCTATGTGTATAATACTCAAGAATATTGTGCATAAAAAATTATTAACTTTTAATAGAACCATAATAATATTTATGATGTTATATATGATTCACTTACAACTTTATATTAATAGTTCATTTGTCAATTCCATTTAAAAGAAGCGTTTTGGGTAAAATTGTATCATTTATCACACGTGTTTCAGCTTGTTGTTATTTATATTATTAATTATATCCTGATTAAAATAATTCTAGATTGTAAAAAATTATTTATATATTATATATATTTATAATAAAAATATTTATGATATATCGATAAAAGGAATGAAATACATCGTTCATGGAGACGGTAGGTCATACGTACGCATGAACGCTCCTTTTGTTTGCTTATTTAATTGAATGTAATTAAGTATATGAAACATATATTTACATAAATGAAGTAAAATTATTATCTAATATCTTTCATGATTATTTATTTATTATTATTTATAACCATACGTGAATGGTTAATCATTGAAAATTAATCTCATCGTTTTCGTGGAGACCGTAGTCTGTATGTAAGCACGAGCGAAAATATCATTCAAGTTATATTAAAATAGTATATAATTGTATGGTATATCATATATAAATAATCATCATTATTTTATATTTATGTGTTATATAATTTATACTCAATATTATACCAATTCAAATGGTGAAATATTTGAATAACAAACTACACTACGATGTGGAGACGTTAAGCCATACGTACGCATGTGTGGTAACATTTTCATTCATAGGATGGATAAAATAACTAATATGGTTGCAAAATTTGTATTATAACATCACAATATATATAACATACTGGATTTATTATTTTAGAATGGAAACAACATAGAAGGAGGATGTAGAAGAATAAAGGAGCTTGAAATAGGAGGTGAGATATTTACCTCTTCTTCGGGTTCTTCTGTTTGATATGATCAAAAGGGCTCCATAAGTTGGATTTATGACTAAAGGAATTCCACTAGGATTAAGGACGAACCATGGGGATGTTATTTGGGCTGGGTTTAGCCGAGAACAATGGCTTTTGAGGTGTGAATTATAGAGAAGGGTGAGTTCTCTTTTATAAGAGGTGTGAGGGGCACCTAATGAAAATATTAAAATATTATTTTATAATAAATTCATATTCTGTTTATAATGGATCCAATGTTTCTTATTTGGAGTCTATGTTGTTTATGGGTTGAAATCCTATCAACCAATATATTTTAGACAAGTTTTGGTTCCCATTGTAACCTTATCATAATGATTTAACTCTATGTTAAATAATTTAGCTTTTACCATGTCTTCTGGTATTCTTAAACTATATGGTTAATAGAAATAATATAAACTACTAATAGAACCCTAATTGGTTCATTAATTTCATATATATATTACTATAAAAGTCTTCTGGCCGATAAATAGATTATTAGGACCATTATATCAATTATTAATATTATATTTTTTTTGAAAACTCTTTTATGTCAATTTTGACAGTATTTGGTATTTTATTTATATTCATAACATCATTATTATTTAGAAAATAATTTATATAACCACCCATAATATGTTATATTAACCTCTAAAATACTTAAATTCATTAAAAGTCTCAAATTACTTTTATTTAGGTATTTATAATGTCAATTATGTTAATATTTCGTTAATTAGGTAATTATTGTATCATCATTGTTTCATAAATAAAATAAATTATTTAGTCTATAAAAATATAAATAAACTACCATTTTGTAGGTAATATTTTATATTTCTAATGGATATTGATAGTTCAATTTATCTTATGTATAACCCTATATTAAATTTTTTTAGTTATTAAACATTGATTGTAACTAATTTAACTATTCTTTAAATAAAATAATAATAAATG
This sequence comes from Viscum album, assembly GCA_963277665.1. Taxonomy (NCBI): domain Eukaryota; kingdom Viridiplantae; phylum Streptophyta; class Magnoliopsida; order Santalales; family Viscaceae; genus Viscum; species Viscum album. The sequence continues at coordinate 169,543,730 of OY728134.1, forward strand.
TCCAAATCTAATTCATGTGGACCTAATGGGAAATATTTTATTCATAAGGTGGTTATTGGTCAAATTAAACATGTCCAATAGAATTAGGAAATGTGTTTGGGTAATTATAATATCGATTTTAACATTAATTAACCTATTTACTTTTGAATGTGGTAAATAAAAGTTATATGTTATTATTCATCAAAAATTATTTTTATCTTATTGAATAATATTTTACTCCATGATAGTAACCATGTCTCTCTTATTTTCTAAATCAACTAATTGAAGTGGTCAAATTATTTTTTATTTAAATTTTCAAATTCTCCTAGGAGGTGGGTAAAAGACGGTAATAGGTTCAATAAAAATTATATATATATATAATTATTACAAAATGACTCCAATGAATTTAATTCAATTTATATAGGTATTATGTATCTATTTTGACCTAAAATTAATTGAAATAAAATAAATTATTATTTAAATAAAATGTTGGTTTTAACCAATAACTCGGGTTTTTCACTATTCATCAAAAAATGAAAGTTTTCATAAAAATACCAAAACTTCACCTTAAACTAATTTCGATATTCCGAATCCAAAATTGAATTCCTTTTTGAAAGATAAATTTTTTAAAATTTCAAAAAGTGGGTATTACTATTCATAATGGCTAGTTTATATAATATTTCAATATCATATCATTGTTTAGTGAAACTCGGTATTGCGTACAATGCAAGCTATTTAGGAAGGTCCCCCTTGAATATAATGCAACACAAGTCAGGGATCCATGTAGGGAAATATTTATTTGGTGTTGTTTTTGACATAGTCAAAATAGAGTTCAGTTATACATTGATCAAAATATATACTTTGTGTTGTGTAAAATGAATTTTATTCAAAATAACTTGAATTTGTGTGCATCACAAGCCTAGAATAGTGTTGTGTATACTACAAGATAATACAGTGTTGCATATAGTACAACATAATCTTGGTGAAGCATACCAAAAAAAGACATCAAAGAAATTAAATAGAATAATTCTCATAAAATATCATGGCGTTATATTCTACTCCCCTTAAAATGATTTTCTCCCTCGAAATCAATCGGGATTATAAATGGTTTCCTACATGAAAGTTTTTTTCATAGAAACCCACATCATAAAAAGGAATACTAAATCATCATTTTAAAAAGGATCTTTAGAAACATAATGAATACCCATAGTAACTCATCACTGGGTTTCCACAGAAGAGAATATTTGTGAAAATATGTGTATGGAAGAGATATCAAACCATCACTTTGTATTAATATTGGTAGAGAACATGGCTATGAAAAAGCCAACAATCACAAAGCCATAAATTTGTGATGATCTAATGTAACATCTGATTAATCAGATATGAGGGACTAGGACATCATTTTTGGTTTTCAAGATCATTTCACTAATGTTGAAGAATTTTTGAATTAAAAGAAATACTTAATTTCTTTTGGTACAATCTCACTATTGTTTGTGATTTGAATACTTTCCACTTCATCTCTTAATGAAATGAAGTTGAATTTTTCTTCTGTGAAGTGTTCGAAGATCTTGTGATAGAATTACTGGTCATTCCATCTGTTTCAAACATAAGTTAAGCAAAAGTTATATAAATTAGTCCATCTTATGGTGAGATTAATCATATATGGTTCCAAAAATGGTCTTATTCTTCATCTACTATATCTCTTAATAAAATTAAACTAGTTTCTACTAACAAGGGAATTATTGTAGGCTATTAGTATAAGGCCCCAGCCTTAAACCTTACTTAATCTTGAGTTATTACAAGATTACACATTGAGGATCTTTTCGGGTTTAGAGTTTTAGAGAATTAGATCATAAAACTTGCATTACAATCCACATATAAAAAAAGTGGTTACATAAAGATAGTATTCTTCATTCCCATAAATGGAAACATATTTAAAATAAAACATGGATTATTTCTTGACACATCCTTGACTCTATCGTCTTATCATGTACCTTTCCCTTGACCTGTGAAAAACATTTCAAAAACTTGGGATGAGCATAAAACTCAGTATTGGTTAAAAAACATGGAAAGGAAACATGAGTTCATATATTCATAAGAATTAAATCATACTTTACCCATAAAACATAGGCACTTTAACACACCTCATAAAATTATGAATAAATCATAGAAATCATAAGACTTAAAGGTAACTTGAGGCATTCATAACATTCTTACGTAGGGAGTAACCCTCTTGGTTACGTTTGGAATACCCATCACAGTATATTCCCTAAAATCTCTTCGGAGAAAACTTAACGTTTCACTCCTTCGCGTTACCCAATGCATTAGAGAGCTATAACGGGCTCACCCGCCCTTAGTCTATCACGGAACCACCCGTCTTCATAATAATGCCCAAGAACCTCAACATAAACGTATCACATAAAAAATGCATAAAGGAAACATAACATTTCCACCATTCAATCACAAGATATCAATACCACACATTGATAAAGAAATATTATGAAAACAATTTTCAATACCAAAATAAAAGAAAAGTAAAACATGGTATTTATTTTTCTTTTAAAAAGAAGGTATGGCTTGTAGAGGAAGCCGAAGCTCAAAAAAACAGTCACGACGGCGGAGAAGTTGTTGTCGCCGCATACGTACGACAAAAACATTCCCTTTTGTCGTTTAGTAAACGCTTCGTATAAAAAAGATTCCTTTTGAATAAACGTAAAAGTCAAAGGGGTTTATACACCGTATAAAAGAAGGTTGTGTATAAAACAAAATATGCCTCAATGAAAGGAGATTGAGACGAAGTCCCATACCTTGTTTCCGACTTGACCCGACCGTTCTTTAATCTCCTGAATAATAAACTTGAGTTAATCTCTACTTTATTATGAACCTTTTTCAAGTTCATAATTTCTTTTATACCATGTTATGAACATCATGTACTCATTTAAGTTAATAATGTTCATTTTGTCGGTATTTGGTTCTTAAGTCAAAAATAGACTTCTTACACTTACATGTTGTTAATTTGGTCAAAGGTTAATTATATCCAGAATATTATTCATGATGTAGATATCATATATTTCATATATATCCAGTACATTCATGCATTTATAATATTACATAATCATTTAGAGGTAAGAAATGAAATGCACCGTTCATGGAGACGGTAAGCCGTACGTACGCATGAACGCTACTTTCATTTCTATTTCATATTTTATAAAATGGCATCATAATGATATAAAGGTATATTATAATTCCAGTATAATACCATATATAATATCATAGTTCCATCCTTTATATGTCCCACATATTGTATTTAACGAATCAAATCACTTTGAGGGGGCGGTAGTCCGCACTTCCTAAAATGAAGATATCGTGTTTACCCATAATGGAAACCATAAAGGTATGTCCAAAATGAAAAAAAACAGAAGCTTAATGAAAACATAAACATATTAAATATCATATATAAAAATATTGACATCATAATGGCCACCTTTGAAGGTGTTAAATGAGTATTGAACAATCATCGTTTCGGGAGGCAGAATTTCGCCATCCACGGAAACCGTATGTTCTTTAACCATTTGATGTAGTTGTGTGAGCGTTTAGCTCAAATAAATCTTATAACAACATCCTAGTATATTGAATATACTGGTGTTGTTACAAAAGAACTAAATAAAAAGTTTTTAGGGGGTTGGAGAAGCAAAATAAAACAAATGAACATGAGAGAATGAATTACCTTTAAAAGTGTAACTCCTTTTGTTTTGAGTCTAATGGCTTCATTTGAAAGGATTATGCCCAAAGGGAATCCTCTAGGATGAGTAGAGATATGTGGAGAGAGTAAATGGGCAGGGGTTGGCCGAGCCAAAGGCTTGAGGAATGTGTGAAATGAGGTAGAGGTGGGGGCCTTTTATAAGAGGAGAGGAGGGGCACTTTTGGAAAGTAAAGAAATATCACTTTATTTGAAAATGTGTTTCGGTTTTAAAAGGTCCCACATTGATATAATACGTGTATAAGGTGATAAGGGATCGAAATCCACTCATCCAATTGGTTTTGGCCATGTTTAAGTTTTAGATTTTTCATTATCGTTCCATTTTATTTAAATCGTCAAATAATGATGTCATCACTGCATCATTATTATGTCATAAATAATTTATTTTATTTAATGTCTAAAAATTATAAAGAAAATACTATGATATAGGAAATATTTTTATATTTCCAATGACAATTTATAATCAAAATTTGGACTTGTATAACCCCACTTAAAAATTGATTTCGTAAAACATATTATGTTTGTGTCATTTTCACTTTAACATTAAATAAAAAGTAATTTATGTCATTTCCCAACAAAAGTGGATCCATGGGGTCCCCAAGTTGACCCATGGCATGTCATGGTCGGCCATGACACAACCAATGAGGTTGGTACATGTGTATAGGTCATTTCATTTTATTAAAGTATTATTTATACCTTAAACTACCCTAATTACCACTAATCACGATTAAGAACTAAATAAGTTACTATTCACCAAAAAAATTTTATAATCTCATTGAACCACATTTTACTTATTAATTACAACCATGTATGTCGGATTTTCAAAATTCAATACACATTAGTGGTAAACATTCATTTAACTGAAAAATCAGTTTGCTTGATTACCACTTAGTGGTTTCACTATTCATAAAAAATTGAAGTTTTTCAGAAAATTACCAAGAATTCACCCTAATCTATATTTGATATTCCGAATTCAAAAATGAAGTCTATTTTACAAAATTCAAATCATATAAGTCACATTAATTAATTTAATAATTAATTCCCACTGCCAGAGCAAATAGCGTGTTTTTACAAAACAATAAGTATCAAAAGATTTACACCATTTTAATTCTAATTTCAAAGTGAAATTGATTCCAATGACCACCATTGGATAAAATGGTAAACATATATTCATATTACACAATAATACCAATTCAAAAGATAATCTAATCATATAAATAAATTAGATTAAAAAGCAGTTTTGATGTAAAATGCAGTATTTTTCACTATTCATTAAAAAATGAACATTTTCAGAAAAATACCAAAAATTCACACAAGGTAAATTTTGATGTCCCAATCATAAAGAATAAGTTTTTTTGACAAACATAGTTTATAAAATTGTCAAAAGATATATTTAAAAAGGGTTTTTCATCATAAGACAGTAAAATAATCTTTTAAAAATATTAGTGTATTCCATGCTTAAGATTGGATTTATTTTCATTTTAAGCCTCTAAAACACTATCTTAATCATTAATAGACATGGATAAAAATATCTATTATTCATTACTTACTTGGGATGTTACATCCTTCCACCCTTTAGAAAATTGTGTCCCCGCAATTTATTTACTTATCGAATAAATGAGGGTACCTAGCCCTCATTGCATTTTCAGATTCCCATGTTGCCTCTTCAATCATGTGGTTTTTCCACAAAACCATTACCTGGTGAATCACTTTATTCCGTAACACTTTCTCCCTGTGGTCAAGAATCTGGACTGGTTGTTCCTCAAAATATAGGTTCTCTTCCAGCTGAACTACCTATGGACTAAAAACATGAGATGGATCTGGCATATACTTTCTCATCATCGAAACGTGAAAAACATTGTGTACCTGAGATAAACTCAGAGGTAATGCCACTCGGTATGGAACTGATCCAACTCTTTCCAGAATTTCGTATGGTCCAACGAACCTTGGACTCCACTTTCCTTTCTTACCAAATCTCATCACGCTTTTCCAAGGAGAAACCATGAGAAAAACATGATCACCTACCTCGAAAGATAGATCCTTCCTCCGGTTATCCGCATAACTCTTCTGCCTGCTCTGAGCTGTTCTCATGTGTTTCTGAATCAGCTGACCTTTTTCTGCCATCTCTTCTACCAATTCTGGTCCCATCAACCTTCTTTCACCCACTTCATCCCAGAAAGCTGGATTTCGACACCGCTTCCCATATAATGGCTGAAATGGTGCCATCTGTATATTGGAATGAAAACTTTTATTATATGAAAACTCAACCAAAGAATGATGTTGGTCCCATCTTCCCTGATAATCCATAGAACAATCTCGTAGCATATCCTCCAATGTCTGAATTGTTCGTTCTGACTTCCCATCTGATTGAGGATGAAAAGCTGTACTAAAATTTAATTCAGTACCCAACGAGTTCTGAAGGCCTTTCCAAAATTTAGAAGTAAACCTGGGGTCACGATCCGATACAATGGAGAGAGGAACTCCATGTAACCTGAATATCTCTTTAAGATACAAACGGGAATGTTGATCAAGAGAGAAAGTATCTCGTATAGCAAGGAAATGAGCATATTTGGTCAAGCGATCAACAATAACCCAGATTGCATTATTACCTCGAGATGTCTTCGGTAATCCAACAACAAAGTCCATGGATATATTCTCCCATTTCCACTCTGGAACTGGTAAAGGCTGAAGCATCCCTTTCAGTAACTGCCGCTCTGCTTTAACCTGCTGACAAATCAAACACTTCACAGTAAAATCAGCAATATCTCTTTTCATTCCATCCCACCAGTAATACTCCCGCAGATCTCTATACATCTTAGTACTGTCCGAATGAACTGAAAATGGAGAACTATGAGCTTCACATAACAACTCTCTCTTCAACTGTGAATCACGAGGCACACACAGTCTCTTCCCAAATCTCAAAATACAATCATTATCAATGTTGAATTCAGGCAACTTACCTTTCTGAACCAGCTCTACCTTTTTCTGCAACTCACTGTCTTGCTTCTGTGCTTGCTTGATTCTATCTGATAGAGAAGATCTCACTGATACCTGAAACAAAACAGAAGAACTTCCTGCACAAACAACTTCTATTCCAAAGTTCATCAAATCCTTAACCAAAGTATCACGTTCCAAATGCAACATTGTTAATGAAACATTACTTTTTCGACTCAAAGCATCAGCAACTTTATTTGCTTTTCCTGGATGGTAATGAATTGTACAACCATAATCCTTGATTAATTCAAGCCATCTCCTCTGTCTCATGTTTAACTCTTTCTGAGTGAATATATACTTTAGACTTTTGTGATCGGTATATATTTCACACTTTACTCCATACAAATGATGCCTCCAAATTATTAAAGCCAAAACAACAACAGCTAATTCCAAATCATGTGTAAGGTATTTTACCTCATGAGTTTTCAACTGTCTTGAAGCATAAGCAATTACCTGATCATTCTGCATTAGGACGCAACCAAGACCTTTCAATGAAGAATCACTGTATATAACAAAATCACCATTCCTGGAAGGTAGTGCCAAAACCGGAGCATTCACCAATCTTCTTTTAAATTCCTGAAAACAATCATCACATTCCTTTGTCCAGATAAACTTAACACCCTTCCGAGTTAGCTTAGTCATAGGACTAGATAACCGTGAAAAATTTCTAACAAACCTTCGGTAATAGCCCGCCAAACCAAGGAAGCTACGAATCTCGGTTACATTTGTGGGTCTTGGCCATGCTTCCACAACTTTTGTTTTTGCAGGATCAACAGTTATTCCATCTTTAGAAACAATGTGACCAAGGAAAGAAATTTGTTGCAACCAAAACTCACACTTGATGAATTTCCCATACAGTTTCTTTTCTTTTATGGTTTGCATGATAACCCTTAAATGTCTTTCATGGTCTTCTTTACTTTTAGAAAACACCAAAATATCATCAATGAAAACCACCACAATCTTATCCAAGAACTCATGGAAAATTCTATTCATTAAATCCATGAATACAGCAGGTGCATTGGTTAGCCCAAAAGGCATTACTACAAATTCATAATGGCCATATCCCTTACAGAACGCGGTCTTCGGAATATCTGCCTCCTTTACCTTCAGCTGATGGTACCCCGATCTCAAGTCAATCTTTGAAAAAAACTGATCTCCCTAGAGCTGATCAAAAAAATCATCGATATGAGGCAAATGATATTTTTTCTTAACAGTGATATTATTCAAGGCTCTATAATCAATGAAAAGTCTCATAGAACCATCTTTCTTTTTAACAAATAAAACAGGAGCACCCCATGGTGATGTGCTAGGTCTAATGAAACCTTTCTCTAATAAATCTTGCAATTGCTCCTTCAACTCTAAAAGTTCAATTTGTGCCATTCGATAAGGGGGTTTTGAGATTGTCTTAGCATCAGGAACTATGTCAACAGTAAAATCAACTTATCGATCTGGTATTATTCCAGGCAACTCATCAGGAAAAACATCAGGATACTCATTTACCACCGGCACATCATTAATCTGAACAGTTCCTTTATTTTCAACGACGTGTGCAAGGTAACATTCATTTCTATATTTTACAAGTTTCTCAGCCTCTTGATATGTTATCAAAAGTAAGGGTTCATTCTTGTAAACAAACTGAGAGACATTCTGAAAAGAAACTTCTTTAGCTCTACAGTCAAACTTATCATGGTAAATAGAGAGCCAATCCATACCCAGGATAACATCAAACTCTACTAGAAGTAGAAAAATAAGTTTTGTAAGTAGGTTCTTTCAACAGATAAGGATAGGAAGATTCTTATAAATTATTTTTGCCTCAAACATTTCCCCCAGGTGTTTTTACCAAAAGTTCAGGAGTCATTTCTTGAGATGGTATTCCCATTTTACTAGAAAAGGTTTCAGAGATGAAAGAATGTGTAGACCCCGAATCAAACAACACACTGGCATAATCTGAAAAAACAAACAAAGTACCTGATACAACTTCATTTGATGGCCCGACATCTGCTGAAGTAGTTGCAAATGATTTCACCACCCCTTTCTGCTTGTGGTCTAACTGCTTCCCTTCACTCAAGCTCTTTGTCGGACACTCATTTGCATAGTGACCCATCTCATTGCACTTATAACATTTCACTAACTGTAAATCAAATTTGTTCTTACCTTCACCTTGATCCTTTTCAGTGTAACCACGAGCCTTATGTCCCATCTTACCACATCGGTAGCACTTTCCAGAATTCAGAAGACATTCCCCAGCATGCCTTTTGCCACATTTATCACAAACTGGAAACTTAGTTTTCTTACCATCAGACTTTTTTGAAGAATTCTTACCTTTCTCCTACCACCTCGGTCTCTTCTTCTGCTGGTTGTTATAGAACACTTTGTCATCAGCAAACTCCATTTCCACCTTCTCAGCACATCGAAAAAGCTTTTCATAACATTTAAACTCACGAGAAGCTAATGCCCTTCGATACTTTGGCTTTAGTCCTGAGTAGAAACGATTGATTTTACTATCAAGGTCCCCGATAAAATTTGGAGCATACCTTGCCAATCGAGTGAACCTTTCTTCATAGGCAGCCACAGAGTCTTCTTCTTGCCTCAATTCCACGAATTGCTTTTCCATCCTAAGTCGAAAAGCCTTAGGAAAATACTTCTCAATAAACATACCTTTGAATTCATCCCAGTCAATAGAATCAATCTCTTTGGCGTCCCTGATATTTTTAATCATACACCACCACTGATCTGCTTCACCCTCCAAACGGTAAATAGCAAGACTAACCTTTTGATTGTCTGAACACCCCATGACATCAAAAATCTTCTCCAGTACTTTAATCCACCCTTCAGCTAGCACAGGGTCGGATGATCCTCTGAATGATGGTGGATGTTGCCTCATGAAATGTTCCACCACTGACATGTTCCTCTGCGGTTGATCTGGCTGATCTCATGCATGGATACCACCACCATTTATCGCTTGAGTCAACTGCGCCATTACTGCAACAAACTATTCAGTTCCAATTCCGACCATTTCTGGATGCTGATTCGGAAGGTTATTTCCTTCTGTATGCCTTCCTAGCACTGCTTCCCTATTTCCTCTGCGGAAAACCATTCTGAACAAACATGTCTTAGATAAAGAAACATGGTAATCCGTAAATGCTATATCATTTCAAAAAAAAATATTTTTGGATAATCATTTAATATAATTCTAACTCCTAAGGTTATCTAAACCAACCTCTGATACCAACTATAAGGCCCCAGCCTTAAACCTTACTTAATCTTGAGTTATTACAAGATTACACATTGAGGATCTTTTTGGGTTTATAGTTTTAGAGAATTAGATCATAAAACATTCATTACAATTCACATATAAACAAAGTGGTTACATAAAGATAGTATTCTTCATTCCCATAAATGGAAACATATTTAAAATAAAACATGGATTTTTTCTTGACACATCCTTGACTCTATCATCTTATCATATACCTTTCCCTTAACCTGTGAAAAACATTTCAAAAACTTGGGATGAGCATAAAACTCAGTATGGGTTAAAAAACATGGAAAGGAAACATGAGTTCATATATTCATAAGAATGAAATCATACTATACCCATAAAACATAGGCACTTTAACACACCTCATAAAATCATGAATAAATCATAGAAATCATAAGACTTAAAGGTAACTTGAGGTATTCATAACATTCTTACGTAGGGAGTAACCCTCTTGGTTACGTTTGGAATACCCATCACAGTGTATTCCCTAAATTCTCTTCGGAGAAACCTTAACGTTTCACTCCTTCGCGTTACCCAATTCATTGAAGAGCTATAACGGGCTCACCCGACCTTAGTCTATCACGGAACCACCCGTCTTCATAATAATGCCCAAGAACCTCAACATAAACGTATCACATAAAACATGCATAAAGGAAACATAACATTTCCACCATTCAATCAAAAGATATCAATACCACACATTGATATAAAAATATTATGAAAACCATTTTCAATACCAAAATAAATGAAAAGTAAAACATGGTATTTATTTTTCTTTTAAAAAGATGGTATGGCTTGTAGTGGAAGCCGAAGCTCAAAAAAATGGTCACGACGGCGGAGAAGTCGTTGTCGCCGCATACGTACGACAAAAACATTCCCTTTTGTCGTTTAGTAAACGCTTCGTATAAAAAATATTCCTTTTGAATAAACGTAAAAGTCAAAGGGGTTTATACACCGTATAAAAGAAGGTTGTGTATAAAACAAAATATACCTCAATGAAAGGAGATTGAGACGAAGTCCCATACCTTGTATCCGACTTGACCCGACCGTTCTTTAATCTCCTGAATAATAAACTTGAGTTAATCTCTACTTTATTATGAACCTTTTTCAAGTTCATCATTCCTTTTATACCATGTTATGAACATCATGTATTCATTTAAGTTAATAATGTTCATTTTGTCGGTATTTGGTTGTTAAGTCAAAAATAGACTTCTTACACTTACATGTTGTTAATCTGGTCAAATGTTCATTATATCGAGAATATTATTCATGATCAAGATATCATATATGTCATATATATCCAGTACATTCATGCATTTATAATATTACATAATCATTTAGAGGTAAGAAATGAAATGCACCGTTCATGGAGACGGTAAGCCGTACGTACGCATGAACGCTACTTTCATTTCTATTTCATATTTTATAAAATGGAATCATAATGATATAAAGGTATATTATAATTCCAGTATAATATCATATATAATATCATAGTTCCATCCTTTATATGTCCCACATATGGTATTTAACGAATCAAATCACTTTGAGGGGGCGGTAGTCCGCACTACTTAAAATGAAGATATCATGTTTACCCATAATGGAAACCATAAAGGTATGTCCAAAATGAAAAAAAACCGAAGCTTAATAAAAACATAAACATATTAAATATCATATATAAAAACAGTGACATCATAATGGCCACCTTTGAAGGTGTTAAATGAGTATTGAACAATCATCGTTTCGGGAGGCAGAATTTCGCCATCCACGGAAACCGTATGTTCTTTAACAATTTGATGTAGTTGTGTGAGAGTGTAGCTCAAATAAATCTTATAACAACATCCTAGTATATTTAATATACTGGTGTTGTTACAAAAGATGTAAATAAAAAGAGTTTAGGGGGATGGAGAAGCAAAATAAAACAAATGAACATGAGAGAATGAATTACCTTTAAAAGTGTAACTCCTTTTGTTTTGAGCCTAAAGGCTTCCTTTGAAAGGATTATGCCCAAAGGGAATCCTCTAGGATGAGGAGAGGGATTTGGAGATAGTAAATGGGCAGGGGTTGGCCGAGCCAATGGCTTGAGGAATGTGTGAAATGAGGTAGACGTGGGGGCCTTTTATAAGAGGAGAGGAGGGGCACTTTTGGAAAGTAAAGAAATATCACTTTATTTGAAAATGTGTTTCGGTTTTAAAAGGTCTAACATTGTTATAATTCGTGGATAAGGTGATAAGGGATCGAAATCCACTCATCCAATTGGTTTTGGCCATGTGTATGTTTTAGATTTCTCATTATCATTCCATTTTTTTTAAATCGTCAAATAATGATGTCATCACTGCATCATTATTATGTCATAAATAATTTATTTAATTTAATGTCTAAAAATTATAAAGAAAATACTATGATATAGGAAATATTTTTAGATTTCCAATGACAATTTATAATCAAAATTTGGACTTGTATAACCCCACTTAAAAATTGTTTTCGTAAAACATATTATGTTTGTGTCATTTTCACTTTAACATTAAATAAAAAGTAATTTATGTCATTTCCCATCAAAAGTGGATCCATGGGGTCCCCAAGTTGACCCATGGAATTTCATGGTCGGCCATGACACAAAACATTAGGTTGGGACATGTGTATAGGTCATTTCATTTTATTAAAGTATTATTTATACCTTAAACTACCCTAATTACCACTAATCACGATTAAGAACTAAATAAGTTACTATTCACCAAAAAAATTATTGTAATCTCATTGAACCACATTTTACTTCTTAATTACAACCATGTATGTCGGATTTTCAAAATTCATTACACATTAGTGGTAAACTTTCATTTAACTGAAAAATCAGTTTGCTTGATTACCACTTAGTGGTTTCACTATTCATCAAAAATTGAAGTTTTTCAGAAAATTACCAAAAATTCACCCTAAGCTATATTTGATATTCCGAATTCAAAAATGAAGTCTATTTTACAAAATTCAAATCATATAAGTCACATTAATTAATTTAATAATTAATTCCCGCTGCCAGAGCAAATAGCGTGTTTTTACAAAACAATAAGTATCAAAAGATTGACACCAGTTTAAGTCTAATTTCAAAGTGAAATTGATTCCAATGACCACCATTGGATAAAATGGTAAAAATATATTCATATTACACAATAAGACCAATTCAAAAGATAATCTAATCATATAAATAAATTAGATTAAAAAGCAGTTTTGATGTAAAATGCAGTATTTTTCACTATTTATTAAAAATGAACATTGTCAGAAAAATACCAAAAATTCACACAAGGTAAATTTTGATGTCCCAATCATAAATAATATGTTTATTATGACAAAAATAGTTTATAAAATTGTCAAAATATATATTTAAAAAGGTTTTTTCATCATAAGACAGTAAAATAATCTTTTAAAAATATTAGTGTATTCCATGCTTAAGATTGGATTTATTTTCATTTTAAGCCTCTAAAACACTATCTTAATCATTAATAGACATAGATAAAAATATATACTATTCATTAATTACTTGGGATGTTACAATTAGTAGGTGATAAAATCTTGTTGCACTTCGGTAGTGGGTTTGATTCTGGCAACCATGTTTGGTGCGACGAGTTGTCTCCCATCCTACTTGTTATCCCTTTTTCTAAAACTACATTATTATAACATTCCTGCAATAATATCGAAAAACATTATATAATTAAAAAATAGTATCTTATGTCTAATTTAATTCATTCCAATCTTTAGTCTTTTTTAAAATACTCTAGTCCATGCTCATAGTATAAAGAAAACGATTACTAGAATGGTCACCTACCAAGCATGTGGATACCATCATTTATCACCCATATTCATAAGATATATCATGTTGGTCACATTCCAAATAAGTGAATACCTTAATTATGTATTCTCTTGAAAAATGAATACCCATTGAACATTAGTGAAAACATGAATGTTGTCAAATGTTAACCCTTTCCACATACAAAAATCCCAAAATTTCTATATACTCAAACCATGATAGAACTTTGTCCTTATATCAGTCATGAGATCATTAATACTATCAAACATTTCATTTTCTCCTTATCCCTTCATTATGAGCATATCATCTAATTTCAAAATATATTTAAATATCTTTTCATGGTTACCGGTACCATACAATTTGTGAAAACCAAAACATAGATATTACAAAATTCCAGGATACAATAATTCAGATTCAATGATACTATTTTGAAATTCCATTACATAAACACTTACTCATCCCGCAACAATATTGTCATACTCAAAATCACAAATTGTGATCACATGTGACTTTCCTTCATTCAAAATCACAAATTGTGATCACATGTGACTTTCCTTCATTCTTTTCCTTAAGAGGTTGCTCATGTAGATCATCATTAACCATTGGATAAGGGAATTGATAAGTATAATTCCACATTTACTTGCACTTAATTCAATGAAGTGTTAGTGGAGAATTCTCTGTATTCTTGCCTCTATTCATGTCATTACAAACCTTTTTTCCATTACATCAGAACTTACCTTCTCGATGACCTTATTTTATACACTTGAAAAATTTTCAAGTACCTTATAGACAACCTCTGCCATGAATCTTTCAACACTTTGAGAATAAAGAAACATTCACCTTCTTTTCACCACTGTTCTAATATTTTTCCTTGAACTCCATCACTCGTTTTTTGTCAAAACCATGATATGTATTTGTAACACAAACTTCCAGTTCTCCCTTGATAGAACAACGCACAATTCATTCATAGCCACTGAAGTCTCTTATAGCTAATTCCCTTTGACGACATGGTTTTAAGCCACTGAAAAATCGATCAACATGACTTTCAGGTTGGATGATAAATCCACATTCATACCTTGCATTCCATGTAAAATTCACCTCGTATATACAAACAGATTCTTCACTATTTTGCTTAAGATCAAGGAACTCATTTCCTATAATTGTTCGAAGAATACGAGGGAAGTACATACTAAAAAATATGTTCTTGAACTCATCCCATTCAATGGATTCAATTTCATGTTGAGGTCTCTTATTCTTAATTAGAGTCCACCATTGGTCTGCATCACCTTCTAGATGGTAAATAACCAGAATGACTTTTTCAGGTTCTGAACAGTGATGTGTGGTAAATAACTTTTCAATGGTACTGATCCATTATTCAACAACATGTTGATCAGAAGACCCACTTAATGATGTTGGACGTTGCCTCATGAAAGACTCAATATAATATGGGTCCCATCTCTGCACATTTGGAAGTGTAGATTGATTCATAGCTTGTGTAAGTATAGAAATCATAATTTTCACTCCATCTCCCATAACATTGGATTTTTCAGGTTTACAATCATTTCATTGTCCATTACATTGACCAACATGATTCCATTGGGTTCCATCCATCGTCAAAAACCCAAAAATAATAGTGTGAGAGGAAAAAATCATGCTTGGAAAACATCATAATAAAAGGGGAGTACCATCAATATATATCATCTTAGGTTTAATTATAAGATCATTACAATAATTCTTGGACTATAACCTATACATATACTTAACCATAGAGACATCCCTTGACATACCATAGAAATATCTCTAGAGATTTCACTTATGATTTCGCATCCTAGTTTACAATGATTAACTAAACCTGGATCTGATACCAACATTAGAGACCCAAATATGACATAGACATTACATTACTTTTCTAGAACACTTAATACATAACCAAAACAGACACCCAATGACCATATTAGTTTAGTGTCTTTGAAACTCAGAACATAATCTTCTAATCGTGGTTAATGATCTTCAACATCTCCCTTAAATATCTTTCCCTTTTGTGTACATGCCAAAAATATTTATTTATATCTTGGGGAAAAGAAAACATAAAAAGGGTGAGCCCAAATGCTAAGTAAGGGAGAACATGGAGAACATAAAAACAATCTATAATAATTTAAACGTAAAAACATTATCATAAAACATCAAAATCTTGTGCAATGACATTAATATTTACAATACCTAAGGAATATATCATAATAGAACATTAACCATGATACAATAGCATGGTAATAAAACATGTAATTGTTCCAACCATTAATCTCAATTTATGACTTTCATAGTATCCAAGGAATTGCCGCCAAGACCATCATTGTGGATAAAGTCCATTACTGAAATGGGTTTGTGTGTGATTCTAGCCCTGTATTACTGAACCAGATTCCCTTTCTGTTCCAGCCATGTCTATATCTTGAGATATAAATATTTACATAATTTATTTGAGGGATATATAATTTTACCTATCTCATAATGAAATCATTCATTCTTGTACAACCAAATAAACATAAATCATTCCTCATAACCTAAAGAATAATATGGGTTTCACAAACATAATCACATTAAAACATAATCCATATAGAATATATGGATATCATTTCATCATAGGAAAAATGAATCCATTTAAATTATAGATTCATTATACTAGAATCATAAAAATATTAAATAATATCATCGTATATGGAAAATATTTTTGACAAAACACCTGAAATGAATTCATGAGAAAAATATCCATTCTTCTTCAAAATCATTTTCCTTTCAAAAAAATTCATCCAATTTAAAAAAAGGCCTTTTTTTAAAATAATAATGATATATTTTAGAGTATGATTCATGGAAATAAGGAATTATAAACCGTAAAAACCCGTTCATTCCGTATAAGTTAAAAAAACATTCTCCTCATACTTTTTACCGAAAAGTCAAAAAGTACCACGTATAGTAAACAAAAGAAAGATTCATTCCATAACACAAAGTAAAAGTCATGGAGGGGTAAAGATGAATTTAAAAATACATGTAATAATATTAAACACTTTATGAAAAACATTTTTATAGAATTGGAAGAAAAATAAAACCCCAGTAAATATTTTCGTATAAGCAATCTCGGATAAAAATGAGATTGTAAAATTAAACCATAACTTATGTCCAATTTCTTTCAAATGTCTCAGAGACTCCTGTATAGTGCGTTTAAACATATTATTAACTTATAATAGGACCATAATGATATTAATGATATCATATATGGTTCACTTATGACTTTATATTACCCGTTCATTTGTCAATTCCATGTTAGAGAAGCATTTTGGGTAAATCATTTCATTTATCGTATGTGTTTCGACTTTTTGTTCTTGATATATTTACTTATATCCTGATTTACATAATTACATAATGTAAAAATTCATTTATATATAATATATATTCATCATATAAATATATATGATAGATCGATAAATGGAATGAAATAAACCGTTCATGGAGACGGTAGGCCATACGTACGAATGAACGCTGTTTAAGTTTCCTTATTGAATTGAATATAGTTAATTAAATGAAACATATATGTTCATAATTCCAGTATCATTATTATTTAATATAATTCAAGATTATTTATTATATATAATTTAAAACCATACATGAATGGTTAATCATTGAAAATTATTCTCATCGCGTTCATGGAGTCATTAGTCTGTTAGTACGCACGAGCGACAATATCATTGTTTCAATATTAAAATCATAAATAATTGGATGGAATATCATATATACAGAATAATAATATTTTAATATTTATTATTTATTTAATTTATAATCATTATTATACCAATCCAAATGATGAAAGGTTTGAATAAAAAACTACACCACGATGTGGAGACAGTAAGCAGTACGTACACACATGTGGTGACTTTTTCATTTATAGGATGGATAAAATAACTAATAAGGTTGTACAATTTTTATAATAACATCAAAGTATATATAAGATACTAGATTTATTATTTTATAATGGAATCAATAAAGAATGTGGAAATGGATGAAGAACGGAACTTGAAATAGGTGGTGAGATATTTTCCTCTTCTTCGGGTTCTTCCACTTGATTTGTCAAAATGGATCTTTAGGTCAGATTTATAACTAAACTAAGGCCTCTAATATTATAGGAGGAATGTGGACAGGTTATTTGGGAAGGGGATGGTAGAGAAAAAATGTAACATCCCCAAATGATAAAGGGTTAAATGACTAAATCATATGACTCATGTCAACAAGGTGCACCTTCCTTTTCGAGAGCATGCCTGGTTAGAACTCCACAGTTAAGCATGCATGTCCTGGAGTAGTGATCAGGATGGATGACCTCCTGGGAAGTTTCCCAGGGTGTGTGCGAGTGAGGACAAAGCACACTGGAAAGGAAATGTGTTGGCCTGTGGGGACTGTCATTAGTCAGATGACCTGTTCAGGCATGTGGGTGGACCGTGGGGTGGGCCCCACGTGTATGCGGGGCAACTGGTGGTACCTAGTAGGATAGGACCCAACGTCCATGTTAAGGCGGGGTGGTTGTGCTGTCACCAGGACCCGGTTGTCACATTTGGTATCAGAGGAGGAACCCAGTCTTAAGTGCGCGGTACACTGCCTGTGTTGAGATGTAGGGCCCACAATGAGGGTGTTGTGCTCTAAAGAGGGGGTGATTGTAACATCCCCAAATGATAAAGGGTTAAATGAAAAAATGATATGACTCATGTCAACAAGGTAAACCTTCCTTTTTGGGAGCCTGCCTGCTTAGAAATCCACAGTTAAGCATGCTTGGCCTGGAGTAGTGATCAGGATGGGTGACCTCCTGGGAAGTTTCCCAGGGTGTATGCGAGTGAGGAAAAAGCACACTAGAAAGGACATGTGTTGGCATGTGGGGACTGTCATTAGTCAGATGACCCGTTCAGGCGCATATGTGGACCGTGGGGTGGGCCCCACGTGTCTGCGGGGCAACTGGTGGTACCTGGTAGGCTAGGACCTGATGACCATGTTAAGGCGGGGTGGATGTGCTGTCACCAGGACCCGGTTGTCACATTTGGTATCAGAGGAGGAACCATGTCTTAAGTGCGCGGTGCACTGCCTGTGTTGAGATGTAGGGCCCACAACGAGGGCATTGTGCTCTAAAGAGGGGGTGATTGTATCATCCCCAAATGATAAAGGGTTAAATGACTAAATGATATGACTCATGTCAACAAGGTAAACCTTCCTTTTTGGGAGCATGCCTGCTTAGAACTCCATAGTTAAGCATGCTTGGCCTGGAGTAGTGATCAGGATGGGTGACCTCATGGGAAGTTTCCCAGGGTGTGTGTGAGTGAGGAAAAAGCACACTGGAAAGTACATGTGTTGGCATGCGGGGACTGTCATTAGTCAGATGACCCGTTCGGGCACGTGGGTGGACCCTGGGGTGGGCCTTACGTGTCTGCGTGGCAACTGGGGGCCCTGGTGGGCCAGGACCCGACGACTATGTTAAGGCGGGGTGGCTGTGCTGTCAACAAGACCCAGTTGTTACACAAAATGGCATTGTAGGTGTGAATTAGAGTGAAGGGGGAGTGCCCTTTTATAAGAGGGGTGAGGGGAACCTTAGGAAGAAATTAAAATGTTATTTCATAATAAATTTATATGCTGTTAATAATGGATCCAAAGTGTCTTATTTGGAGGCTAGGGTGGGTATGTGTTGAAATTCTATCAACCAATAGGTTTTAGATATGTTTAGGTTAGCATTTTAACCTTATCATTTAGATGTTACTCTATTTTATATAATTTAACTTTTACCGTGTCTTCTTGTATTCTTACACTATATGGTTAATATACATACTATAAACTACCAATAGAAGCCTAATTGGTTAATTAATGTCATATATATTATTATATCAGTCTTTTGGGAGAACCTTTTATTTTGAAGACCACTATATCAATTAATAATATTATATTTTTTAAAAAATTATTTTCTGTCAATTTTGACAATATTTGGTATTTTTTTATTTCTAAGTTCATAACAGCATAATTATTTCTAAAACAACTCATATAACCAACCCTAAAATGTTATATTAACATATAAAATTAGTTTAATTCATAAAAAGTCTTAAATTACAATTATTTGGGTATTTAAAATATCAATTTTGTAAATATTTTGTTAATAAGGTAATTATCACATCATCATTTTGTCGTAAATAAATTAAAGCATATAATGTCTAAAAAATATAAATAAAATACCACTATGTAAGAAATTTTTTATCTTTCTAATTAAGATTTATAGTCGAATTTATCTTATGTATAACCTTATATTAAAAAAGTTTTAGTTATTATACATTGATTTTAACTATTTTAACTCTTCTTTAAATAAAATAATATTTAATGACCTAATATAATCCAAGAGGACCTAAAGTGTAATATTATAATCCTAAGGTGGTTTTTGGACGAGTTACACTTATCCATTAGAATGAGGACATGTGGTATGGTAATAATAATATCATTTTTATCCTTAATGACCCTATTTACTTTTAACCGTGGAAAATAAAAGGTAAAAGTTACTATTTTCCAAAAATTATATTTATCTTATTGAACCACATTTTACTCCTTGATATTAACTGTGTCTCTTGGATTTTTGAAATTTTTCTCACAGAAGTGGTAAAATTATGTTTTATGTAAATTTTTATATTCTCATATTAGGTGGGTAAAAGACGTTAAAACGTTAAATAAAAATTTTATGTATCTAAAATTATTATAAAATGACTCCAATGAATAACATTGAACCTAAATAGTTTTTATGTAACTATTTTGACCAAACATAACTTTAAATAAAATAAATTATTGTTTAAATAAAAATTCATTTTTAACTAATAACTTAGTGTTTTCACTATTCATAAAAAATTGAATGTTTTTAGAAAAATACCAAAAATTCACCCTAAGCTAATTTCCATATTCTGAATCCAAAAATGTAGTCCATTTTTAAAAATAAAATTTATAAAATTTCAAAAAGTGGGTATTACTATTCATGATAGCTAGTTTATATAATATTTCAATAGCATATCGTTGTTTAGTAAAACTCGGTATTGCGTACAATGCAAGCTATCGAGGAAGGTCTCTCTTGCATTTAATGCAAGGCAAGTCAAGGTTGTGTGTGGGGAACACTTCCTTTAGTGTTTTTTATAACATACTCAAAATATAGTTTAGTTATACATTGATCAAAATCTAAAATTGATTTTGATTAAAATAAATTTTATTCGAATGAACTTTAAATTGTGTGAATCACAAGCTAAGAAAAGTGTTGTGTATACTACAAGGCAATACAATGTTGCATATAGTCCAATCTAATCTTGGTGAAGCATAAAAAAAAGACATCAAAGAAATTAAAAGAATAATTCTCCTAAAATCTCAGGGTGTTACAAAAACACTATCATACTTATGTTTATCTTCAAACATTTCATGAATATAATCTTATAAAAACAAAAGTACATTATTTTTAAACACTATATGATTCTTATGGGTATATTATACAAAATATATACCTTCATGTAAACAATTTTTTAATGAATTAAGCCTTTATTTATAATTGATAATAAATACCGTATATCTAATAAATAGAAAATAAATGACCATGTGTACTCTTCCCTTGCACAGTTGTTATGGATATATACTGATAATATTCCTAAAAGGAATTATTTTGATCAAATATCACATGGTGTTTTTTTTTATTTCATAATATTTTTTTTGTTATTATTATTGTTTCAAAATGAAGATGTCAATGAATATGTTATGTATCTTATTTTTTAATAACAATCCACCAATACATGATAATGTTTCTTCACATACAAATTATTGTACTGTAAATTTTTGTTCTGTATTGAAATCATTTCAAGGCATGTTGAATATAGTAGCTATATATTATATATTTCTATTTAAGTGGGTTTTAAGTAATTTTATTCTCTAGTAGAAGTTGAATTCACTAACTAAAATAGTTTTACAGAAGATAAAATGAAATTACAATTCAGTGATTTAATATTTGTACAATAATTTTTTTTCATAGTTAATACATGTAATCCTATTAATAAAATGTCCAATGGAATGGTTTTCATGTTGATGCATTATTACAGTGCATTTAGAAAATGGGTACACCTGTTGATAAACTATAATAAGTGGCATGTTGATCTAATTAATCTTTTTACCAATGACAAACCTATTGAAATTAGTTATCGAAAGAAGTCTTGAAACAATTATATTTAGAAGATTTATTTCTAAAATCTATTATAGGAGAAGAATTGATGATACCCCAGGGATATAACCTAGTCTCCATATAATAATTCTTATAGAACGTAAGGGTGACATGGGACTAATGATGAACGTTTATCATTATTAAGTACAAGAAAAATGTTAATTTCTCCAATGGTGGAATTCATGTTATTATTGAGCTAAACCTATGGTGAAAAAGTTATCGAAGGTAAAGCAACATAGTGTGTTCAATATAATAGGGATTTTCAGAGTACGTTTATGAATCCATGGTAATATAATGACTTCAAATTTTATGTTTAGTTATATTTATAATAATATGATTATATGTAAGATATTATTCCACATATTTAAGAGAATCGTGAAACTAAATCATTTAATTTTAGAAAGGATTTGAAAAGTAATAATTTATTTTTTCCATTACACATGACTTTTCTACGAATATATCATAACTTTTACAAGGGAAAATGATACATAAGATGTTTAAAAATAATAAATTAAGGATTTTCATTGATATGTAATATATACCACTTAATACATGGGAAGTTGTTATTAATACATAATTGGATCCGATGAAACAAGGTTAAGAAAATATAAAATGAAAAAATGTAAGAGTTGTATTCTATATACAGAATAGGTGCATCAGAAATGAACTTAGGGGAATATAAGAGGATATTAATATTATATGTGAGTTCAAAACATATCTAAATTATGATAATTTTTTGAAATTATATATTTTATAATTAAAAAGAATAAATCATTTGATGAAGCTTGCATTGTTCCCTCATGATTAATACATCATGACAAGTTTTCAATTTATGATCCAAGGTGTTATTTAATTAATTACAGGTAGATGAAAATTGCGATATCATTTCACATTTTGATATGTTATTTTCAAGTGAAAATATTTTAAAAAGAGAATTGATATCGAAAATTAATTATATCAGATGCTTGTCAAGCTATTTTCCTTGATGAAAAAATAAAATATGACTTGTCATTTATAAAAAAGTGTATTAGAAGTGGGTATTCATTGCAGTAAAATTAAAATCAACTATTTATATATTCAAATTAAATTAAAATAAAATATTTTAATTGATAACATCAAAAATAAATATTTCTATAAATGTAAAAAATAGCATGACACTTCTTGTATAATAATCCATCATCTAAATGGGAAAATATCAATACATGGAATATTATTCATGGTTAGTAACATAGATATGATTAATACTCTATGAATAAAATGTAAATATAGATTATTTTATGTTATAATGTTATATAAAATAAGTTATATGTAATATTTTAATGTAAAAATCATGAAAAAAACATAATAATTCTTATGATTTTACAATTGGTATTAAATTATTTGAAACTAAATTTTGATTCCATAATGGAATCATAATTTCAGGTTTGGATGTATTGTGAGTGTTATAAATTCAAATTGAATCGTATAGTACCATTGTAAGAGGACTTTGTTTTGTAAATGAAGAACCATTTAAAAATGTAAATTATTGTCTGATTTTTATATAACATTGGAGAATGAATTAATTTTTGTTTTTATGGAAATCCTCTCAGAAGACATAAGGGTAATGTAAAATATGTTAATTGTGAAAAAATTGGTTGAATGAAAAATAAAATGTATAAACAAAAGGTTATTCATATTTTCACAATAGAGATGTGTATTTGAAGGTTAATCAAAATATCCTATGTATTAATAGAGACACACAAATACCAAAACTTCTTGGTAATATAGGAGGATAACCATACATATGTGAGTATATTTTCAATATATAATATATGAAAAATCTTTTTCTGTGATATAGATTGAATATTTCCTTATATGAAGAGAGATAAAATCTATGATAAAAATAACTCACTAAGATGAGAACCTCATAACTATATATAACCGAATGAATTAGATATAGTGCAATGTAAGAAGACCCACTATGGGTCAATAAAGAAGAATAGGAAGCCAACCTACTTCATTTATTCATATAAATTAATCTTTTAATGAAGAAGTAAAAATGAAAAAACAAGTGAGCTGACTAAGACATATGATACTTCATATGTCTGAAATAGTAAGAATAAATGAATATGAATAAAAATGAAATCCATATTTGTGGGGACAAATTTATAATACATTCTAGTTAATTAACAACATGATGATCAATTCGATAGAGCATAGTAGATACCATAAAATATGTTTTTTAAGTATGGGGTTTCTATCGAGGATGAGTTACATATAATACATCTTAAATATTCTAATGTGGTAAAAAAAATTTAGATGAATAACAAATTATATTGATGGAAAAAAATCCACATAAAATTAAACACCCACATATAACTAATGGTTGTTTTATAAATTCATCAAAATATTGTTTATGAATTTTCATATAGGAGGCATTGTATGTTTGATATTCATAATGAGATTATGATTATCCCTGCTCACAATGAATTGGGAGAGGTGATAATTTATTATTGTGAAAAAAAATAATTAATATAGTAAATATTTAATAATAGTTAATTAGTGTAAAAATGGGTAACATAAGGAAGCATTAATAATTTTATTGATATAACACATTTACGATCCAGAAACCCTAATCAAGTGGAAATTCATACATTCTTCTCTCACTAACCATTCCTTTTATAACTCAACTAACTCCATGTATGTATACAATTACCCCTTATATAACTATTTATTCAATGATTTTTTCTGACATTTTCACATATAAAATAATAATAATTAGAACCACTTAAAACAACTATATTCCATCATAATTCCTTAGAAACACTAAACATTTTTCTAAGCCTAGACAACTATTTATGGTTTTGAAGACTGATTTTATAAGCACCTGACTGATGTCCTACATATCAAAATGATCATCAAATATAATATTCAAATTATAAATGGTTGTAAATTGTATTTGTAGAATAATTAATAAAATGTATGTTATTTAATTAAATGGACTCTCATTTCATGTATTTATAATGTTCTATCATGAACTCATTTGTTTTATGTTTTGATTCTTCTTAAATAATATTGTAATACATGGAATTCAATATTCTAATACTATAAAAAATTACTACTTAATTAAAATCATCGTCCACATAGAATTTCATTCTCATAACAATATAATGATATAAAAATTAATTCTAATACACTCAAATAAGAAAATTCACTTCCATGATAATGTTTTGTATTTCAAAAAATGTTCATCTCTCTTATTTTGAATATCTAAATATTTTTATTTTGATCTAGTCACCATATTTCAATTAACCATTTTGATGAGGATTTTTTTGGATTCATTAAATTTATATTTTATGAATATATATTTAAAAAAAAATATTTTAGGATCGTTTATATTTTCTTCCATCGAACATTTAATTTTGATACCCAATATTTCTTTTTGAAGGATCACATTTCATGATTTATATATTTAAAACTATCGGAAAAATATTCTTTTAAACTTATCAACTAAATTATAATTGTGAATTTGACTCATAACTAATCCTCTTTTTTACAATGTTCATAAATTTTATCAGAATAATTTGTTTAACATTTGTATTCCATTTTCAAAATTAAAACAAAAATACCAACATCATATGGAGGCATTATTTTACAATCACCATTTATTGAATATAATAAAAATCTCTATAGGTTGGAAGAATTTTTTATATTAACATATATTATTCTTTGATCCATGTTATTTTTTACCAAATAGAGATGTTACAAAACCAATTTCATTTCTATTGATTATTTTTGACGTTATTAGTGATTGATTTCATTTGGAGTAAATATATATGGATGATTATTATTTGACTAGTTTGGTCCTATATCACCCTTAAATTAATTGGTTAGGCTTGTATATCTCTTTTGAAAATGAGTGTACATGATTTCAAGAAAAAAACATAATCGATGAACCATATTTCTTTTTCATAACATAAGGAATGGATTTTTTTCATTATTACAAGATTGAAATTATATGTGTAGACCCTATATCCTTTGAATGAAAATATATTTCGGGCTATTTATATTTGGACATGTTTATGGGATCGTCCTAAAATTCAATTAGTTGTAATAATATTGAAAAATGATAGCTCAAAATTGGATCAATCGTCACTTAGTGGACAAAAATTGGTCATAGCCACTCAACAGATTTGAAACTCCCTTGGGTTATTATTTAGTGTCCTTAATATTATTTAGAAACCATTATAAATTATTTAATGTTTATTTGAGGACATATTATATAACTAGTTTTGTTACAAAAACTAAAAAATTATATATATGGATAACCAGGGTTGAAAACAGTGGTAACATATTATCTATTATGATCACCATTAATGAGATTAATTTGTATATTAATATTTATAATTTTGTGAATTCCATAATTTAGGAAATATCATAAATTCAATTTTCTTTAATAAATTAATGTATACATCCCAAATAATTCATGTTAATAATGGCTGTGATAGAAAATATCAGCATTTTCCCAGTAGGGAACAGAAAGAGAAATTCATTATATTTTAATATTTCATTGCTATTTTCAGTCAATTAACTGAGGAATTATAAAATAACAAAAGTCATTTTGAGCTTCATAATGTATTATGCTATGAAAATAATTTTATACAGCTATTTATATAGTAACATCCACACACTTATAGTGGGTATTAAAGCAAAATAATCATTCTAAAATGGATCAATGCAATAGAAAAAACCTTTTGGATAAATAATTATTTAATAATGTGAATGTATTTTATATTATTTTTTATTTGTAATGTGAGGTTGAAAACTGGTATATAGAAACTATGAATTCAATGAATAAATGATAAGTATACTCTATTGAATTAGTGTAGTTTAAATATATATTTTAAAATAAATATTTTTCAGAAACACTTATCATGAAAATAGAGAGGTTCTTTATTGGGTATAAATAATATTAAGATTAATTTGTTCCTACTAATGAAAAAAACTTCATTACAATTAGTAGGTGTGACTATCGTATTATTAATAACCATAATATAATGATTAATGGATTATTTACTAAACTAAAACTAAGTCTATGAATGAAATTAAAAATAATAGTCATTAGTAAATATGATGATATTACACTAAATTCATGGATAATCAATATAGAATTTTGATACTCACTTTATATTATACATAAGGAAATAATATTTTGTATTTCTGGCTGCTTAAATGATAAATCACATGAGGAAAACAACTTATTACCCCATGCAAGACAAAATTATTTGAATAATAACCAATGAAATTACATTTATTATAATAGAATATGGTGCTAGTGATTGATGGATTCAACTTGATCTTATGATTGTCCATCATAGAGGAAGAGTTATGTTAATGCAGGGTAGAATAAGAAGGTCCCAATCAATTCATCAACCACGCTAAAATGTACAAAAATAAATATATTTTTGGTTTATTGAAAATAAATTCCCATATATAATGGATAATAAGGATAATAGGTAACGACAACCACCAATTACAAGTTAATCATTAATGTATTATTCCATAACAACCGTTGAGGTTCATCCACGTAGCAATGCAATGAAATATACATTTACTCTATACTCTATGTATAATAAATTTTTTTTATTCATGTTGTTCACGTTACATTTTTCATACAATCGTTAAATGAATTTGGAATCACGAAATTAATTAAGGGATATTAAATTATCATAGAAAACACTATGTGTCCTAATGACATCAAAATGATATATCAGTATTCTCATATTAATGTTTTTTAAGATAATACCTTGAGATCGAGTTCTACTTATCTGGGTCGAATTCAAAACGATATTAGGCATGGAGTATCTATCTCAAAATAAAGATAATATCAATTTTTCATGAAGGTTAATGTTATATCATATCCCAAATCATTCCATTATCCAATAATTGTTATAGGAAGATTATGGAAACTACATAGAAAAAAAAACCCTTTAATTTGGGAGCTAGATATTTGTAATATAAATTGTAGAACTAAAGAAGGATCTTTTGGTTGATGTTAAAATATCATCAGTATCAATTCCTCTTATGTGTAGAACAATTTATCATGATATTTGTAACATCCCTGAAACAGAAGCCACTAAACCGGTGCTCCGAGATGGGTGGTTACATGACCTTAAGCGCACCTCCCCACTTGCCAAAGGCTGCCGACTAGTTGCGGGGGTCTATGTAGTCATGTTGGGAGACTACACCCCCTTTTATTAGAGTAAGCCACAATAGTATAAACCAAATAGTGGGAACAATATCCAACAAACAAGGAACATGTATAAAAAACATTTACAACAGCAAATATGCCAAGTCATACTATAAGTGCAAAAGTGAACAAGCCCAAAATGAATACAATGGCCAAAATCACCAAAATGGTCCTGACTCCAAGTCCAGATCCTCCACCCAGTGCTACCCATGCCCACCCACTTTCTAGAAAAGACCTTTTCCATTCTCATGACCTGCAAACATGAAGTCTGCTCAGGTACCCAACGACAGCCTGAGCAGTGTGTGAGTACAACTCAGTAGGCCACCACCAACAGTGTCTATAAATTACCAACTATAAGAGGTATATCGTGCAATATAATATGTGTGATAATATCCAAGTAAATTAATTAATGTTCCATTACCATGTTTAGAACGAAAGCCATTTCCACTTCCTTTACCATTTATTTATTTTCAATTATCATCACTTACCATTTCATCACACTTCCATTGGTTAATCACATTCATTATGTTACATGGTTCAAATGACAATAATCACATGCAAGAGGGTAAACACATCGTTATCCTATCTCACTAGGACTAACACCCTCATAGAAACCATATCCTCACCTCGAAGCCTCTATTCGGGTGGATGCAACCATTAGGATTATAGACCCTCAGTCCCCTTTCCTAATCCATTCATTAGGGTGGCATTTAGAACCTTAGTTTTCACTCGACCCGTGTGCATAGACCCTAATGTCATACCCCACTCTATGAATCCATGTACACATGATTATATATGAATAACCATCAACCATCCAACCCATTTCCCTTTATAAAACACTATATACAACAACCGACATGGGAATCCCTAGCATCCCCTAACCCATTAACACATTGCCATTTCACATTATTTAACCATTCACCCAATTCCCATGTGTTATGCCTATCTGACTAAGAATTCAACAGTAAACCCATAATCTATCCCATTATGGTCTTTACTCGGTTTATGCATTAACCCATTTTACCCATTTATCATTCCCATGAATCGACCATTTAACCCATTCAACATTAACCCTTAGGTAATTTCCATGTCTAGGTGCATTACCTAACTTCTATCCCAAGTTCAACCAATCATGCCAAAAATTTTATCAAGGGATATACAATTCATCACACAAGGTCACTTATTTAATATCAATACCAACATCTGGGAAAAGTCGGAACATCCCATGGATGGCCGCAAATAGGTCATGTATATCCCAACACGTCCCACAGGGATCCTGAGTGTTCTCATTTACCATTTTATCCATCATTATTACCAAACATGTCTAGGTTATTCAAATCATATCCAATGGAAAACAAGAACACAACTAAGCATGCCAAAATATCAAAATAACCAAGGGATATAGATTTTTAGACTACCTACCTCAAAATAGAGATTGGAATCAATCTCAAATGAGTCTTTACAACTTGATTCATTCAATCCTTGGAGCTTCAACCTAAAACGCACCCAAAAGATAGGGTTTTAGAGCAGTAGAATGTGGGGGAGATAAGGCACAAACCCTAAACCAAAACTTTAACCAAGGATGATATTAGCCTTACCCGGAGCATCTATCCACAACCAATGGCACTATAAATGGCCAATAATCAAAGGAGTACCACCTTTGGGATGCTTGGAATGGCCAAGTTTGTCTCTTGGTTTGAGAGGGTAGGAGAGGAGGAAAATCTCGAGTGGGGTTTAAAAGATCAGGTTGGAAAACATGGAATTTTTCTAACCTTATGTGGCTGTATGGTTTGTCCGCATAGTTTGGTAAACTGTACCCAACCGCGTGCATGTCACTGATCAGAATAGGAAGGGTTGCACGGTTTTTCCTGGTCAGGCCGCATGGTTTACCAGGCCGTGCGCAGGACGTGCTCCCTGGCCTGTCTTGCCCAGATTTCCATTCATCCATGCCCCGAGCCCCAGGAGCACCCCTAAGGCCTCTCACACTTTTAGGAAACATTTTAAAGCCCCAAAACAAAGAATTAAACTCAAAACAAAACCAAAACACACCTTTCCCAAATTGAGGCCTTACACCCTCCCCACCTTATAATAAGTCATCCCTGAGCAGAGTTTCCAAGACTTATTGGTCCACCGAAGAGAAGAGTTTGGGCCAGTGAGCCCACATTTACGATTCCCACTCCCATGTTTCTTCCTGAACTTTCCCATGCTGCCATAGTACTCATACTAATGGTACAACCTTGCCTCAGAATACCTTTTCACTATGATCCACCACATGAAACAGATGCTCCTCAGGGATGCATCAGTCTCAAACTCCACATCTGTAACATTAACCACATGAGATGGGTTAGGGTGATACCGTCGAAGCTACGACACATGGAACACATCATGTATCCCACCATAACACTATTTAAGAGCCATTCAGTATGCCACTGGTTTGATCCTTTCAACAATCTCAAAAATTCCCACAAACATGGGTGCTAACTTACCCTGCTTTCAAATCTGATGGAGACCCAACCTTGGCGACACCTGAAAGAACACTTTATCACCCACCCAAAACTCAAGAGGTCTAATCCTCTGATCTGCATACGACTTCTTCCTACTTTGAGCTGTATCCATTCGCTTCATTATCAACTGAACTCTCTTTGATGTATCCTGCACAAGACGTGGCCCCAACAACTCATATTCAATAGCCTCTAGCCAAACACAACAGATATCTACATGTCCTCCCGTAAACTGCCTCAAATGATGCCATCTAAATAATAGCCTGAAAACTATTGTTGTAGGCCAACTGAACTAACGATTGGTGCTCTCCCAAGAACCACCAAATTCTAATAAACATGCTCTTAACATGTCTTCCAACATTTGGATCGTATGTTCTGACTACCCTTCTGTCTGTGGGTGGAAATCCGTACTCAAAACCACTTGCATACCAAGCGTCTTCTACAACCCTTACCAGAAATGAAAAGTAAATCCTGGATCTCAGTTTGAAACTATGGTTCATGGCACCACATGGAACCACACTATATCTCGAACATATATCTCACACAACTGGACAACTATAAAGGTCTACTGAATCGGTATGAAATGAGCCACGTTCGTTAATCGATCCACAACCACCGAGATTGCATGATTATTATGTGGCATCTATAGAAGACCCATGATAAAATCCATCATTACATCATTCCACTTCTTTTCCGGAATGGGCAATGGATGCAACAATCTTCCTGGGAGTTGATGGTCAGCCTTCACCAGCTGACAGGTAAGACAACGTGCCACAAAGCCCACAACTTTTTTATTCATTCTAGGACACCAAAACTATCATCAGAGATGAAGATACATCTTGGTCAAACCATGGTTCACTGCCCAATTTTTTGCAAGTAACACACACATCAAATCTTCATGCACACACTTTGGCACAACCACACGATCATGAACATGAACAACACCATCCACACTGACGGCACAGCCAGAAGGTAGCTCCCCAGATTTATGCATTCCCTTCACTAAAAAACACTCAAGATCATCAATATGACCTTCCTTAACTCTTCTAAAAAGTGTGGAATCCATCGCTAAGGATGAAAGAGTAACCTAACCACTCTCCTCCTACACCACCAGGTGAATCTCTGTAAATAAATCCATCACCTTCCACTCGGTGCTGGAGTCCTGAACCACCAGATGTTGAACCTTCCTTCTCAGTGATTCAGCAACATTGTTTACCTTTCCTGGCATGTACACCAACTTAATGTCAAAATACAAGAGATATTCAACCCATCTTCACTATCGAAGATTCAGATCTCGCTGTGAGAAGATGTACATTAAAATCTTATGGTCGGTAAACACCGTAAACCTTTCTCCCAATAGATGGTGCCTCTAGCACTTCAAGGCTTACACTACTGCAGCCAAATCATGATCATGAGTGGGGTATTTCTACTCATGGGTTCTCATCTTCCTTGACCCATAAGCCACAACCCGCTCATCCTGCATCAACATAGCCCCATGTCCGATTCTGGACGCATCACAAAACACACTATACTTCTTACCCGGCTCAGGTAAGATCAAGATATGTGATGTCGTCAGCCGCATCTTCAACTCATGGAAGGAATTCTCACAAGACTCAGACCATTCAAACCTAATTCCTTTATTGGTCAAGCCCAAAAGTTGTGATGCTATGTGAGAGAAATCCAGAATGAACTTTCGTTAATACCCAGCCAAACCCATAAAACTCCGAACATCATAAACACACTTGGGCTGCTCCCATGATACAGCTACTTGCACTTTCTTTGGATCAACTGAAACACCAGCCTCTGAGATGTGGTGACGTAGAAAATTAACCTCACCCATCCATAATTGACACGTGTATATCTTGTCATATAGTTGATGCTCTCTTAGTGTACCCAAGATGATTTCAAGATGTTGGTCATGGTCATCGTGAGTTTTCGAGTACACTAAGATAATGTCAAAAAATACAACCATGAACAGATCTAGATAGGGATGAATGATCCAGTTCATCAAAGCCATAAACACTTCTGGTGCATTGGTCAAGCCGAAAGGTATTACCACAAACTCAAACAACTTGTACAGACTCCAAAATGCTATCTGTGTTATGTCAGAAGACCTTACTGTCAACTGGTGATAACCTAACCTTAGATCAATCATAGAAAACTCTAATTCACCCCTTAACTGATCAAATGGGTCATCAATTGTAGAAAAAGGGTACTGATTCTTAACTAACATCTGATTTAACTTTCGATGGTCAACACACAACCTCAATACCCATCATCCTTATTTGAAAAAAGCACGGGATATCCCTATGAAGACATATTACGATGGATAAACCCCGAATTCTTTAACTTCTTAAGCTGAACCTTCCGTTCCTAGAGTTCTGTCGGTGCCATTTGGTATGTCAGAATAGAAACTGGCTCTGCCCCCAGCAGCAACTTGATCGTGAACTCGACATCCCTCACATGTGGTAACCTAGAGAAATCCTGAGGAAAAACATCCTGAAACCGATCCACCACGAGAGGGAAAATAGATTGTTCTCCTCTATCATTATCATAAAGCATGATACATTACAATCGAGTAGTGAGTCAACTCAACCACTAACCAATCGGTCATACATGCCCTACACAAACATCCCATTTACCATGGTGGAATTAAGCTTCACCCTCAAGCGACCTGAATGATACTATGTGAATATAACAATCTATGTGCGCCTGATACAACACCATCAAATCGATTCCAAATTTTAGTTCAATCTGATAAATCACGAGAACTGTAACACCCCAAGATTTCATAGAGTGTTATTTCATCAAAATAATTCAATAACTTTCACTACACACAACACCGAGTTCAATCACACCATGACTTACAAAAAAAGCCATTCAGAAGAGGTTATGAATAGTATTAACTAAATTTCAAACTTTATATAATCCTTATAATTTTAGAATCCATATTATGAGTATCTTAGACATAATGGAAGAACAAATTCATTTTCAGTATTGCACTTTTATCAACTTTTAATAGTGAACCCTTTTTTAATAAAAATATTTTAAACTTTTGGACTAAATGGGGACATCAAAAATTTAAAATGAAACATCCCAAGCTTCCACGGTATGCTTTCCTTTGAATAATACAGTAGCGTGTGTTGTACGCAACTTCGACTTTTAACACACACCACAACCGATCAAACTAGTCGTTATGAATAGTAATACCTACTTTTCGAAATTATATATCTTTTATATTTTAAAATGGACTTCATTTTTAGATTCCGAATATCGAATTTAGCCTAAGGTGAAATTTTGGTACTTTTCGGATAACTTTCATATTTTGATGAATAGTGAAAATTACTAAATTTTAATTAAAAACAAATTTATTAATCAAAATAATTAATAGTGATAAATTATGAATTTCAGTGGTTTTAAAGTATATTTAGAATATTTTTTTACCATTTAATATAATGTTGTTCATTGGACATAATTTTACAATTAAACCGAACATAAACAAGTGTCAATCTTTTGATAGTTATTATCTCTTAAAAACACGCTTTTTGTTTTAACAACGGGAATTAATTTTAAATTAATTTCTGCCACTTCTGTGTTTTGAATTTTGAAAAATGGATTCCATATTTGGAATCAGGATGTTCATATTGTGTAAATAGGTAACTTTTTGTTTTTAGAAATTTTGAATAATTACTGCGATAAAACTTTTATTTACCATGGTTAAGGGTAAATCCGGTAAATAAGGGTTAAAAAATAATATTATAATAATACTAAATTACCCTAAAACGTCTCCTAGCCTTATTTGTTGATACATGTTCGACCATAGGCATCTTTGGGTCGATTTGGGGACCCCATGGTGCCACTTGTAGGTGATAGGGACACTTTATTTTAATTAAGTTAAAATGAATACAAAAATGACACAAGCATATATCTTTTAGAAAAACAATTTTTACATAGGGTTATATATGTTGGATTTTAGATTATAAATTTTCATTAGAAATATAAAAAGATTTCTTAAATAATGAAATTTTATTTATAATTTTTAGACATTAAATAATTTATTTTATTTATGAAACAATGATGATGCAGTAATTACTAAAATAGTAAAAACTTAAATTAATTGATATTATAAATACCCAAATAAATATAATATAAAACTTTTAATGAATTAAAATAATTTTATTGGATAATATGATATATTAGTATTGATTTAATTTACTTTTTTCGAAGTAATCAATCTGTTATGAGTTTCAAAAAAATCAATTATTGAATAGTGTCAAAATTGACATAAAAGAGTTCTTAAAACAAATATTATATTATTAAATGATATTAAATTCCAAAAAATCTAAGGTTCGGCCAAGAGACTTATATCATTATAGGATCATAATTAATGGACCACTTGGGGGTCGCTTGGATGTATATAGTAAGTTTATTAACCATATTATATAAAAATACAAAGAGACATTGTAAATGTGAAACTAATAAACATAGAGTTAATACTTAAGGATAAGGATAATATAAGTACCCAAACCTATCTAAATTCTATTGGTTGAGTTATTTTTGACCCATACCCACCTTAACCTTTGAATATTCATCTTTGGAGCCATTGGAAACCGAATATGAATTTATTATAAACTAATATCTCTAGCTTTTCCAAAGGTGCCCCTCACCCCTCTTATAAAAGGGCACTCCTCCTTCTCATTTCATCACACCTTAAAAACTTTTTGGTTCGGCCAAAATCTGCCCAAATACTCTATCAACATCCCTCAATACAACCTAGACACCTTACTTTGATCAGAATTCCAACTTATGGATCCCTTTTGATCAAATCAAAAGGAAGAACCCGAAGAAGAGGTAATGATTTCACCACCCTTTTCCAAGTTCATTTCTTCTTCCACTTCTTCTTCCTTTGTTGTTACCTTTCTAAAATAACTCCAGTATCATATATATTATGTGATGTTATTATAAATATGGTACAAACATATTAAGTATTCTATCCACCCTTTGAATAACATGTCACCATACGTGCGTACGTACGACTTACTGTCTCCAC
Organism: Viscum album; assembly: GCA_963277665.1. Lineage (NCBI taxonomy): Eukaryota > Viridiplantae > Streptophyta > Magnoliopsida > Santalales > Viscaceae > Viscum > Viscum album. The sequence continues at coordinate 169,579,546 of OY728134.1, forward strand.
GTCGTTGTGTAATTGTTTTTCAATATATTATTATTTGGATGGGTATAATAATGATATGTAACTCGTGTAAATAATAAATATAACATGTTAATGATTCTGTATATATGATATAACAACAATTTATATATTATTTTAATATCAAAATAATGATATTGTCGCTCGTGCGTACGTACGGACTACCGTCTCCACGAACGCGATAAGATTCATTCTCCATCGTATCCATTCAAGTATAATTATCATTTGATGATTTAAAAATTATTTTTAAGGACTTGATATCATTTTGGATATGAATAATATACAACCTATCCAATACAAACATGTCTTATGTAACAAAACATATAAAAGAAAACGAGTAAGTTAACACCCGAAACGACGATAATTCTAAGATATTATTAACAAAGCAATGTTAAAAGATCATATATGATATCATATTAAGGTATATGATTATTGAATAATTTAATAACAATTATTTCACAATTATACAGGACGTTAACCTACCCCATCCAAGTAAAAGTGCAAGGTAAGGGTTTATTTCGCAATCTCTTCATTATTCGAGGTTGTTTATACGTAATAATCTACTGGGATTTCTTTATCATCCACATCCATGTTTCTTCGAAATGTATTTCAAAACATTTTTACTATTTACAAAGAATATGGGTTAAAGTTATTTATACCCTTATGTGTTTTTAAAGGAATATTTCCATCGTTTTCCAAACAAGGCACTTTTTACCTTTCGACAAATTTAAGGTAAGAATGTTTTTTTAAACTTATACGGCGGGTGTGGCAATTTACCACCGTTATAAAATCGTCAAAGCTTACCTTACAAGCTTACAAGGATATTTTCAAAGTAAATGTTTTATTTTATAATTATGTGACTTTTATATGATTTCAAAATGAATATTTTAAGAATTTCAGAAAGGTACTCTATCAAAATCAGAATTTTAAATGTTTTAAAGATTTATCTTTCTAAATATTTTTAATTAATGTCCATGTCTTCAAAATGGGTTTTAAGGATTTATTTATATAGACATGAATGTTTTTAAAAATGTTAATTCATTTCAAAAGTTTCAAATTGGTATGGGACACTTTGATTCAAAAATCTCTTTTTAATTACTTCCTTTATAAATGTGTGACTTTTAAATGATTTCAAAAAAGGAGATATTTCTATCAAATAGTTTTGATTTCATCTATGTCATCATCCTTTGATGGATTTTAAGCTTATTTGAAGTTGATTTATTATGATAAAAAACATTTATATTGTATTGAAGGTTTTGTGATATGTTTGACCATTGATGTGCTATTTTTATACCATTCATAGTTTATGGTGAAAGTATTGACATTTCATATGCTAGTTTTAATACGAATGTTTATGTTATGTTTAAACCTTTTCATTTGGGAATGCATTGGACTTAATATGTGACGGGTGGAGCCCGCTATAGCTCCTCGATGCATCGGTAGGTCTCATGGGACAAACTAGGGTCTTGGCACAAGGTCTTGACAAAATCCTATTTGTAGTCTTGGCATGAGGCCTTGGCTATGTGGTTTTGATAGTCTGGCATTATGCATTCCATCATTATGAAAGTGGTTATTGATTTTGCATGTGATTATTCAATTAGTAGAATATCCATGTGAATAAGTAAATGGAATTATTTCATTTTATTTATGCCATACCATGTTGAAAGTAAAAGTTTGAAAGGCTTTTGTTTTAGTTATACATTGCCTTAAATGTTTATTCTTATTTATGAAAGTTTCCGCTATACTGTTATCCTTACTGGGCATTTGAGATCACCTCTTTTCTATGTTTTATTTTTCCCGGGAAGTGAAGAAGTAAATTATGAATGACCTGCAGGGATATTATGTGGGGATAGGAGTGTGAATTATGGAGACAATATGTTGTTGTAGTAGTTTTTTTATTTTATGATGTAATGTAAGACTTATGAATATATCTAGTGTTTCCAAGGATACAAAACCAATTGGTCTTTTGAGATTTGATCTTTCTTGTGATCATGCCAATGTTATGTAATAATGCACCGACTATGGGTAACTAGGGTCGGGGCGTTACAGTTGGTATCAGAGGAAGTTTAGTACAAACCTTGGAAACTAGATTTAGATAAACTATGATTAGAGGACGTAGACCTAAGATGAACTTTGAGGATTAGTATAGAAGAACTTCCTAGAATTTTGGTATAGTAGATATTTTATGAGTTTTCTGAGCAATACATCCCTGTCTGGATACGAGAAGGTAGAGGCGGCTCTGCCACAGATGTACCTAGGAGTAAAACCCAAAAACACCGCTTTGATCTAGACTCAAACGGGAACTGGTGCACGACAACGGGCCTTGCTGCACTCTTGGTTACGACACTCCCGGGGGATATGCTTAGGATAATTCTCATTTTCTTTACAAACCATTATGATGGGTTTATGAGTATATACATCCTCAAAGACGACATTTTTATGATTATGGATTATATCCATAAATAGTTCAATTTATGTTAAGTGTTTTATAAGTATGAGATTTGGTATTTTTATTCATAAACTGATATAGTGTATGCCATTGTTTAGAAATGGCGCCCAGTAGAAGGAATGAGAACTCCAGAAATGCACATGATCCAAAGATAAGGAAGGATCATATCTTTCATGGTCTTAAGCTAGAATTTATAAGAGAAATAGTCTCCCATGTATTATCATTATATGAAGAAATAATATCGTGTGTTGATAAGATAAGTAAAGAGTTTACTGAGTCCTATGGCTTTGAAGGGAAGCAAGAGAAGAAAAGGATGGAAGAGAGAAAGATGGATAAAGGGAAGAGGGAAAAGAAGAATTTTCCCATATGTGGTAACTGTGGAAAGAAACACCCTGGAACTTGCCTGAAAGAAATGGGAGTTTGTTATAAGTGTGGAGGAAAAGGGAACAAAGTACGTGACTGAAAGGGTAAGAAAATTGTTTCAAATGTACAATGCATCATTTGCAAGGAGTTTGGACACTACACGAACCTATGTCCCAGTCATCAGACTATGCCGCAAATGATGATATTGGATAACAATCAAGTTATGATACTACCACAGATGAAGAGGAATGATTAGAGTTCTTATGTTGATTATGTCAATTGAGTGTTGTATCAACAATGTACTTGTTATAATAATTTTGGAGTATATAAGGATTGTACTGCAGTACTATTTCATTAAGGACTTGAGATTGTGTGGAACAAAAAAAAAGTGACTCAATAGCAGGATAAATTTTTGGAAAATATATGGTTGAGAGAATGATAAATCATAATATAGTTATGATACTGAGGTAGTGATTTTGGAATAATATGTGATTGTTTTGGATAAATTATATTAGATATTCTTGACTACCTTGGAACTGATTAATGATTTGTATATTCCATCATTGTTGGGGTTTAAAACATTTTTGGATTAATGAAGTATATACAGCATTCTATATGGAATAATGGAACATTTATGTAATCAATAAGGAATATGGTAATACATGATAAAGGTATTTATATGCTATTACGGGGTAAAAAGGATCTACATTACGTTTACCTTCCTTATAAAAGTTGGACTGTGAGTTTTGACAGAAGTATTTTGGATAGTTCTAGTTTGGATTATTTTGGATTGCCATAAAAGGACAACCCGGAGGTCGGGCGGCAACCCGTCGCGTCCGGCAAGGCTGCGAGACTTGAACCCGCAACCGAAGGGCGATAAGGGTGTATCACTTACCACTGGCCCACGAGATGCCCTGGATTAAATAATGTAGTTTTTAATAAAAGATCATCTAGATGAATTATAAATTCGTTTATTTTGGAACCCTATACGAATTGTGTAAATAGAATTTTTTTTATGTTCTATTATCTTTTAGAGTGAAAGATGAGTTTGTGGTAGAAATTTATTAATGGATAAAACTCTAATTATAAATTAAGTATATCTCCTTATGATCTTAGAATATCTCATAAATAAATTTCTCAACATTAAGAAAAGGAACTTAGAACAAAAATTTTGTCCTAGATGGTACCTTAAATCATCACTAATTTATGGGTTTAGGATTGTTGGCCTTTTCATAGCCATGTTCTCTACCACTCTCCATCAGATAATTGATGGTTAGATTTTTCTTCCATATCCATATTTTCTTACATGGAACCCTAGTATGTGTTATTTTCGGTAATCTTCATACTTTCCACTCTTTATTTTAAATAGAGGCCTCATTAATTCATTTTTCGATGTGGGATTTCAACTAAGATATTTTGAAACGTCAAAAATGTGTTATCCCAATACCCTGTGTGTTGTTGAACCGATGGTATTTCAAATCATCATAGATTGATGAGTTTAAGGACCTCAATTTTATACTTGTTTGAGATTGATGACCTCAATCACTACCTATAAATATTTACATTTTTCCTCCAATTATATGTCTCTAATTTCCACCAATGTTCTCCTAATCGAGATCATAATTTGGTGGTGACACTTTCATTTCTATTTTCCTCATATTGAGACTAAATTTTAGTAACCCAATTTCCGATGTGGGTTTTCCCAAAAATATATTTTCTATTTTCAACCTTTTATTTTCGAAGAACAATTTCAAATTGCGAGGACGGAATTTATTGAAGGAGGGGAGAATGTAACACCCCAAGATTTCATAGAGTGTTATTTCTTCAAAATAATTCAATAACTTGCACTACACGCAACACCGAGTTCAGTCACACCATGACTTACAAAAAAAAATCCATTCAGAAGAGGTTATGAATAGTATTAACTAAATTTTAAACTTTATATAATCCTTATAATTTTATTATCCATATTATGAGTATCTTAGACATAATGCAAGAACAAATTCATTTTCAGTATTGCACTTTTATCAAATTTTAATAATGAACTCTTTTTTAATAAAATATTTTAACCATTTTGACTAAATGGGGACATCAAAAATTTAAAATGAAATATCCCAAGCTTCCACGGTATGCTTTCCTTTGAATAATACAGTAGCGTGTGTTGTACGCAACTTCGAGTTTTAACACACACCACAACCGATCAAACTAGCTGGTATGAATAGTAATACCTACTTTTCGAAATTATATATATTTTATATTTTAAAATGGACTTCATTTTTGGATTCGGAATATTGAATTTAGCCTAAGGTGAAATTTTGGTACTTTTCGGATAACTTCCATATTTTGATGAATAGTGAAAATTACTAAATTTTAATTAAAAACAACTTTTTTAATCAAAATAATTAATAGTGATAAATTATGAATTTGAGTGGTTTTAAAGTATATTTGGAAAATATTTTTACCATTCAATATAATTTTGTTCATTGGAAATAATTTTACAATTAAACCGAACATAAACAAGTGTCAATCTTTTGATGGTTATTATCTCTTAAAAACACACTTTTTGTTTTAACAACGGGAATTAATTTTAAATTAATTTCTGCCACTTCTGTGTTTTGAATATTGAAAAATGGATTCCATTTTTTGGAATCAGGATGTTCAAATTGTGTAAATAGGTAACTTTTATTTTTAGACATTTTGAATAATTACTGCGGTAAAAATTTTATTTACCATGGTTAAGGTTAAATCCGGTAAATAAGGGTTAAAAAATAATATTATAATAATACCAGATTACCCTAAAACGTGTCCTAGCCTTATTGGTTGATACATGTTCGACCATAAGCATCATTGGGTTGATTCGGGGACCCCATGGTGCCACTTGTAAGTGATAGGGACACTTTATTTTAATTATGTTAAAATGAATACAAAAATGACACAAGCATATATCTTTTAGCACAACAATTTTTACATAGGGTTATATATGTTAGATTTTAGATTATAAATATTCTTTAGAGATATAAAAAGATTTCCTAAATAATGAAATTTTATTTATAATTTTTAGACATTAAATAATTTATTTAATTTATGACACAATGATGATGCAGTAATTACTAAAATAGTAAAAATTTAAATTAATTTATATTATAAATACCCAAATAAATATAATATGAAACTTTTAATGAATTAAACTAATTTTATAGGATAATATGATATATTAGTATTTATTTAATTTACTTTGTTCGAAGTAATCAATCTGTTATGAGTTTCAAAAAAATCAACTATTGAATAGTGTCAAAATTGACATAAAAGATTTCTTAAAACAAATATTATATTATTAATTGATATAAAATTCCTAAAAATATAAGGTTCGGCCAAGAGACTTATATCATGATAGGATCATCATTAATGGACCACTTGTGGGTCGCTAGGATGTATATAGTAAGTTTGTTAACCATATTATATAAAAATTCAAAGAGACATTGTAAAAGTGAAACTAATTAACTTAGAGATAATACTTAATGATAAGTTTAATATAAGTACCCAAACCTGTCTAAATTCTATTGGTTGAGTTGTTTTTGACCCATCCCCACCTTAACCTTTGAATAGTCAACTTTGTAGCCATTGGAAACCGAATATGAATTTATTATAAACTAATATCTCTAGCTTTTCCAAAGGTGCCCCTCACCCCTCTTATAAAAGGGCACTCCTCCTTCTCATTTCTTCACACCATCAAAACTTTTTGGGTCGGCCAAAATCTGCCCAAATACTCTCTCAAAATCCCTCAATACAACCTAGAGACCTTAGTTTGGTCAGAAAGCCAACCTATGGATCCCTTTTGCTCAAATCAAAAGGAAGAACCCGAAGAAGAGGTAATGATTTCACCACCCTTTTCCAAGTTCATTTCTTCTTCCACTTCTTGTTCCTTTTTTGTTACCATTCTAAAATAACTCCAGTATCATATAAATTCTGTGATGTTATTATAAATATGTTACAACAATATTCATTATTCTAGCCACCCTTTGAATAACATGTCACCATACGTGCGTACATACGTCTTACCGTCTCCACGTCGTGGTGTAATTGTTATTCAATATATTATTATTTGGATGGGTATAATAATGATATGTAACTCATGTAAATAATAAATATAACATGTTAATGATTCTGTATATATGATATAACAACAATTTATATATTATTTTAATATCAAAATAATGATATTGTCGCTCGTGCATACGTACGGACTACCGTCTCCACGAACGCGATAAGATTCATTCTCCATCGTATCCATTCAAGTATAATTATCATTTGATGATATAAAAATGATGTTTAAGGACTTGATATCATTATGGGTATGAATAATATACAACCTATCCATTACAAACATGTCTTACATAACAAAACATATAAAAGAAAACGAGTAAGTTAACACCCGAAACGACGATAATTCTAAGATATTATTAACAAAGCAATGTTAAAAGATCATATATGATATCATATTAATGTATATGATTATTGAATAATTTAATAACAATTATTTCACCATTATACAGGAGGTTAACCTACCCCATCCAAGTAAAAGTGCAAGGTAAGGGTTTATTTCGCAATCTCTTCATTATTCGAGGTTGTTTATACGTAATAATCTACTGGGATTTCTTTATCATCCACATCCATGTTTCTTCGAAATGTATTTCAAAACATTTTTCATATTTACAAAGAATATGGCTTAAAGTTATTTATAACCTTATTTGTTTTTAAAGGATTATTTCCATTGTTTTCCAAACAAGGCACTTTTTACCTTTCGACAAATTTAAGGTAAGAATGTTTTTTTAAACTTATACGGCGGGTGCGGCAATTTACCACCGTTATAAAATCGTCAAAGCTTCCCTTACAAGCTTACAAGGATATTTTCAAATTAAATGTTTTATTTTATAATTATGTGACTTTTATATGATTTCAAAATTAATATTTTAAGAATTTCAGAAAGGTACTCTTTATCAAAATCAGAATTTTAAATGTTTTAAAGATTTATCTTTCTAAATCTTTTTAATTAATGTCCATGTCTTCAAAATGGTTTTTAAGGATTTATTTATATGTACATGAATGTTTTTAAAAATGATAATTTCTTTCAAAAGTTTCAAAGTGGTATGGGACACTTTGATTCAAAAATCTCTTTTTAATTACTTCCTTTATAAATGTGTGACTTTTAAATGATTTCAAAAAAGGAGATATTTCTCTCAAATAGTTTTGATTTCATCTATGTCAACATCATTTGATGGATTTTAAGCTTATTTGAAGTTGATTTATTATGATACAAAACTTCTATATTGTATTGAAGGTTTTGTGATATGTTTGACTGTGGATGTGCTATTTTTATACCATTCATAGTTTATGGTGAAAGTATTGAAATTTCGTATGCTAGTTTTAATACGAATGTTTATGTTATGTTTAAACCTTTTCATATGGGAATGCATTGGACTTAATATGTGACGGGTGGAGCCCGCTATAGCTCCTCGATGCATCGGTAGGTCTCATGGGACAAACTAGTGTCTTGGCACAAGGCCTTGACAAAATCCTATTTGTAGTTTTGGCACGAGGCCTTGGCTATGTGGTTATGATAGTTTGGCATTATGCATTCCATCATTATGAAAGTGGTTATTGATTTTACATGTGATTATTCAATTAGTAGAATATCCATGTGAATAAGTAAATGGAATTATTTCATTTTATTTATGCCATACCATGTCGAAAGTTCAAGTTTGAAAGGCTTTTGTTTTAGTTATACATTGCCTTAAATGTTTATTCTTATTTATGAAAGTTTCTGCTCTATTGTTATGTAACACCCCGACCCCAGTTACCCAGAATCGGTGCATTACTTCGTAACATTGGCATGATCACAAGAAAGATCAAATCTCGAAAGACTGATTAGTTTAGTAGCCTTGGAAACACTAGATATAAACATAAAGTTTTACATTACATTTCAAAGTGAAAAACTACTACAACAACAAAGTCTTCATATCCACACTATTAACCCCTCATAATATCCCTGCAAGTCAATCATAATTTACTTCTTCACTACCTGGGAAAAATAAAACATTGAAAAGGGGTGAGCTCAAATGCCCAGTAAGGATAACAATATAGCGGAACATTCAAAATAAGCGTAAACATTTAAGGCAATGAATTACTAAAACAAAAGCCTTTTAAACATGAACTTCAACATAGTATGACAAAAGTAAAATGAAATAATGCCATTTACTTATTCACATGGATATTCTACTAATCGAATAATCACATGAAAAAATCAATAACCACTTTCATAATGTTGGAATGCGTAATGTCAAACGTTAATTTCATTGTCTAGGCCTCATCCCATGACCTAGGGGTTACTTCTAACCGGAACCCAACCCGGAGTGCCTCTAATAACCGGACACCAACCCGGAGTGCCTCTAATAACCGGAAACCAACCCGGAGGGCTTACTTTTACCAGTCCCTAACCTGGAGGGCTTACTTTTACCAGTCCCCAACCTGGAGGGCTTACTTTAACCAGTCCCCAACCTGGAGGGCTTACTTTAACCAGTCCCCAACTTGGAACATACTTGTCCAACACATTCATATGAAGTAAAGATTGAAATATAACATAAACATTCTTAATGGAACTAGCATACGAAATGTCAATACTTTCACCATAAACTATGAATGGTATAAAAATAGCACATCCACAGTCAAACATATCACAAAACCTTCAATACAATATTGAAGTTTTGTATCATAATAAATCAACTTCAAATAATCTTAAAATCTATCAAAGGATGTTGACATAGATGAAATCAAAATTCTTTTAAAAGAAGTATCTCCTTTTATTTTGAAATCATTTAAGATCCATATAAAATAAAACATTTTCTTTGAAAATATTCTTATAAGCTTGTATGGAAAGCTTCGACGATTTTATAATGGCGGAAAATAACCGCACCCGCCGTATAAGTTAAAAAAAACATTCTTACCTCAATTCTGTCGAAAAGGTTAAAAAGGACCTTGTTTTGAAAACGACGGAAAGATTCCTTTATAAACCTCTTATAAAAAGTCAAACAAGGGTATAAATGACTTTAACCCATATTCTTGTAAATAGTAAAAATGTTTTGAAATACATTTCAAAGAAACATGGATGTGGATGATAAAGAGATCCCAGTAGATTATTACGTATAATACAACCTCGGATAATGAAGAGATTGTGAAATAACCATTACCTTGTACTTTTCCTTTGTTGGGGTAGGTTAACCTCCTGTATAATGGTGAAATAATTGTTATTAAATTATACAAGAATCATATACATTAATATGATATCATATACGATCTTTTAACATTGCTTTATTAATAATATCTTAGTATTATCGTCGTTTCGGGTGATAATCGATTCGTTCTTCTTAAATGTTTGGTTACGTAAGACATGTTTGTAATGGATAGATTATATCTTATTCATAATCAGAATGATATTAAAATTATTTTTAACACTAAAATGAGAATAATACTTGAATGGATATGATGGAGAATGAATCTTATCGCGTTCGTGGAGACGGTAGTCCGTACGTACGCACGAACGCTACTTCCATTTAATTTTCATTTTAAAAGAATCAAATCCAAATGATACATAGGTATATTACTATTCCAGTATAATATAATATTTTATATATGTTACTTAAGTTCATTAACACCATCCTTTATACGTTCCATGTGTGGTATGAACGAGTCGTATCATTTTAAGGGGGCGGTAGTCCGCACTTCCTCAAATGAAATTATCGTATGTATATACAACATGAAACGAATAATGGTATGAAATAAAATGGAATTACAGAAGCTTATATATAAAATATATATCATTAATATTATATTTAATTACAGTGCCATCCTAATGGCCACCATGAGAGGTGGTAAGATGTATTTGAACAATCATCGTTCCGTGAGGCGTTAGTTTTCCATCCACAGAAACATTATGTTCATCATCCATTAGATGGAGTTGTGTGTATGTGTAGTTTGAATCCTTCTTATAACAACATCCTAGTATATTGTGGATACTGGTGTTGTTACAAAAGAAAGGAAATAAAAAGATTTTGGGGGTTGGAGAAGCAAAATAAATGAAAATAATTTAAGAGAAATCGTTACCTTTAATCTAGGTAACTCACTTTGGTTGGAACCAAAGGACTTCTCGAAATGCTTTCTGCCTAAGGGGAAGCTTCAAGGAGGAGGAGAGGGATGTGGGGAGCTTATTTGGGCAGAGTTTGGACGAGCCAAGTGGCTTGAGAGGTGTGAGGAAATGAGAAGGAGGAGTGCCCTTTTATAAGAGGGGTGAGGGGCACCTTTGGAAAAGCTAGAAATATTAATTTATAATAAATTCATATTCGGTTTTCAATGGCTCCAAAGTTGACTATTCAAAGGTTGAGGTGGGGATAGGTCGAAAAAAACTCATCCAATAGAATTTAGAAAGGTTTGGGTACTTATATTAACCTTATCTTTAAGTATTAACTCTAAGTTAATTAGTTTCACTTTTACAATGTCTCTTTGTATTTTTATATAATATGGTTAATAAACTTACTATATACATCCAAGCGACCCCCAAGTGGTCCATTAATGATTAACCCATAATAATATAAGTCTCTTGGCCGAACCGTAGATTTTTAGGAATTTAATATCAATTAATAATATAATATTTGTTTTAAGAACTCTTTTATGTCAATTTTGACACTATTCAATAGTTGATTTTTGTGAAACTCATAACAGATTGATTACTTCGAACAAAGTCAATTAAATCAATCCTAATATATCATATTATCCTATAAAAATAGTTTAATTCATTAAAAGTTTCATATTATATTTATTTGGGTATTTATAATATCACTTATTTTAATTTTTCACTATTATAGTAATTACTGCATCATCATTGTGTCATAAATAAAATAAATTATTTAATGTCTAAAAATTATAAATAAAATATCATTATGTAGGAAATCTTTTTAGATTTCTAAGGAATATTTATAATCTAAAATCCAGCATATATAACCCTATGTAACAATTGTTTTGCTAAAAGATATATGCTTGTGTCATTTTTGTATTCATTTTAACATAATTAATATAAAGTGTCATTATCACTTACAAGTGGATCCATGGGGTCCCAAAATTGACCAAAAGATGCCCATGGTCGACCATGCATCAACCAATAGTGTTAAGACACGTTTTAGGGTAATTTAGTATTTATTATAATACTATTTTTTAACCCTTATTTACGGGATTTACCCTTAACCATGGTAAATAAAATATTTACCGCAGTAATTATTCAAAATGTCTAAAAATAAAAGTTACCTATTTACACAATTTGAACATCCTGATTACAAATATGGAATCCATTTTCCTAAATTCAAAACACAGAAGTGGCAGAAATTAATTTAAAATTAATTCCCGCTGTCAAAACAAAAAGCGTGTTTTTAAGAGATAATATCTATCAAAAGATTGACACTTGTTTATGTTCGGTTTAGTTGTAAAATTATGTCCAATGACCAAAACTATATTAAATTGTAAAAATATATTCTAAATATACTTTAAAACTACTAAGATTCATAATTTATCACTATTAATTATTTTGATTAAAAAAGTTGTTTTTAATTAAAATTTAGTAATTTTCACTATTCATCAAAATATAAAAGTTATCCGAAATGTACCAAAATTTCACCTTAGGCTAAATTCGATATTCCGAATCCAAAAATGAAGTCCATTTTAAAATATAAAATATATATAATTTCAAAAAGTATGTATTACTATTCATAACGGCTAGTTTGATCGGTTGTGGTGTGTGTTAAAACTCGAAGTTGCGTACAACACACGCTACTGTATTATTCAAAGGAAAGCGTACCGTGGAAGCTTGGGATGTTTCATTTTAAATTTCTGATGTTCCCATTTAGTCAAAAAGTTTAAAATATTGTATTTAAAAAGGGTTCACTATTAAAAGTTGATAAAAGTGCAATACTGAAAATGAATTTGTTCTTGCATTATATCTAAGAAACTCATAATATGGATTCTAAAATTATAAGGATTATATAAAGTTTAAAATTTAGATAATACTATTCATAACCTCTTTTGAATGTTTTTTTTTGTATGTCATGGTGTGATTGAACTCGGTGTTGTGTGTAGTGCAAGTTATTGAATTATTTTGAAGAAATAACACACTATGAAATCTTGGGGTGTTACATTCTCCCCTCCTTCAATAAATTGCGTCCTCGCAATTTGAAATTGTTCTTCAAAAATAAAAGGTTGAAAGTAGAAAATATATTTGTGGGAAAACCCACATTGGAAATTGGGTTACTAAAATTTAGTCTTAATATGAGGAAAAGAGAAATGAAAGGGTCACCACCAAATTATGATCTCGATTAGGAGAACATTGGTGGCAATTAGAGACATATAATTAGATGAAAAATGTAAATATTTATAGGTAGTGTTTAAGATCATCAATCACAAACAAGTGTATAATTGAGGTCCTTAAATTCATCAATCTATGATGATTTGAAATACAATCAGTTCAACAAAACATAGGGTATTAGTATAACACATTTTTGACGTTTCAAAATATCTTAGTTGAAATCCCACATCGAAAAATGAATTAATGAGGCCTCTATTTAAAATAAAGAGTGGAAAGTATGAAGATTACCGAAAATAACACATACTAGGGTTCCATGTAGGAAAATATGGATATGGAAGTGAAATCTAACCATCAATTATCTGATGGAGAGTGGTAGAGAACATGGCTATGAAAAGGCCCAAAATCCCAAATCCATAAATTTGTGATGATTTAAGGTACCATCTAGGACAACATTTTTGTTCTATGTTTCTTTTATTAATGTTGGGGAATTTATTTATGAGATTGGATAAGATCATAAGGAGATATACTTACTTTATAATTAGAGTTTTATCCATTAATAAATTTCTACCACAAACTCGTCTTTCACTCTAAAAGATAATAGAATGTAATTTTTTTTTTCTAATTATACTATTCGTACAGGGTTCCAAAATAAATGAATTTATAATTAATCTACCAGATCTTTTAAAAAAAACTACATTATTTAATCCAGGACATCTCATGGGCCAGTGGTAGGTGATACACCCTTGTCGCCCTTCGGTTGCGGGTTCAAGTCTCGCAGCCTTGCCGGACGCGACGGGTTGCCGCCCGACCTTCGGGTTGTACTTTTATGGCCATCCAAAATTAATCTCAAACTAGAATTTATCCAAAATATTTCTGACCAAACTCACAGTCCAATATTTATAAGTAAGTTAAAGATAATGTAGATCCTTTTTACCACGTAATAGCATATGAATACCTTCATCATGTATTCTTTTAATACACTAAAACATCCTGAATTACCATATTTCTTATTGATTACATTCATGCTCCCTTATTCCATATAGAATGCTGGATATACCTCATCAATCCAAAAATGTTTTAAACCCCAACAATAATGGAATATACAGATCATTAATCAGTTCCAATGTAGTAAAGAATATCCAATACGATTTATCCAAAAAAATCATGTATTATTCCAAAATCACTAACTCGGTATCAGAACTATATTATGGTTTATCATTCTCTCAACCATATATTTTCCAAAAATTTATCCTGCTATTGAGTCACTTTTCTTTGTTCCACATAATCTCAAGTCCTTAATGAAATAGTACTGCAGTACAATCCTTATATACTCCATAATTATTATAACGAGTACATTGTTGATACAAAGCTCAATTAACATAATCAACATAATAACTCTAATCATTCCTCTTCATCTGTGGTAGTATCATAACTTGATTACTATCCAATAGCATCATTTGCGTCATAGTCTGATGACTGGGACATAGGTTCGCGTAGTGTCCAAACTCCTTGCAAATGAAGCATTGTACATTTGAAACCATTTTCTTACCCTTGCAGTCACGTACTTTGTGCCCTTTTCCTCCACACTTATAACAAACTCCCATTCCTTTCAGGCAAGTTCCAGGGTGTTTCTTCCCACAGTTACCACATATGGGAAAATTCTTCTTTTCCCTCTTCCCTTTATCCATATTTCTCTCTTCCATCCTTTTCTTCTCTTTCTTCCCTTCAAAGCCATAGGACTCAGTAAACTCTTTACTTATCTTATCAACACATGATATTATTTCTTCATATGATGATAATACATGGGAGACTATTTCTCTTATCAATTCTAGCTTAAGACCATGAAAGATATGATCTTTCCTTCTCTTTGGATCATGTGCATTTCTGGAGTTCTCATTCCTTCTACTGGGCGCCATTTCTAAACAATGGCATACACTAGATCAGTTTATGAATCAAAATACATAATCCCATACTTATAAAACACTTAACATAAATTGAACTATTTATGGATATAATCCATAATCATAAAAATGTTTTCTTTGAGGAAGTATATACTCATAAACCCTTCATAATGATTTGTAAAGATAGTGAGAGTTATCCTAAGCATATCCCCCGAGAGTGTCGTAACCAAGAGTGCAGCAAGGCCCGTTGTCGTGCACCAGTTCCCGTTCGAGTCTAGCTCAAAGCGGTGTTTTCGGGTTTTACCCCTAGGTACATCTGTGCCAGAGCCGCCTCTACCTGCTCGTATCCAGACAAGGATGTACTGCTCGGAAAACTCACAAAATCTCTACAATACCAAAATTCTAGGAAGTTCTTCTATACTAATCCTCAAAGTTCATCTTAGATCTACGTGCTCTAATCAGAGTTTATCTATATCTAGCTTCCAAGGTTTGTACTAAACTTCCTCTGATTCCAACTGTAACGCCCCGACCCCAGTTACCCAGAATCGGTGCATTACTTCGTAACATTGGCATGATCACAAGAAAGATCAAATCTCGAAAGACCGATTAGTTTAGTAGCCTTGGAAACACTAGATATAAACATAAAGTTTTACATTACATTTCAAAGTGAAAAACTACTACAACAACAAAGTCTTCATATCCACACTATTAACCCCTCATAATATCCCTGCAAGTCAATCATAATTTACTTCTTCACTACCTGGGAAAAATAAAACATAGAAAAGGGGTGAGCTCAAATGCCCAGTAAGGATAACAATATAGCGGAACATTCAAAATAAGAGTAAACATTTAAGGCAATGAATTACTAAAACAAAAGCCTTTTAAGCTTGAACTTCAACATAGTATGACAAAAGTAAAATGAAATAATGCCATTTACTTATTCACATGGATATTCTACTAATCGAATAATCACATGCAAAAATCAATAACCACTTTCATAATGTTGGAATGCATAATGTAAAACGTTAATTTCATTGTCTAGGCCTCATCCCAAGACCTAGGGGTTACTTCTAACCGGAACCCAACCCGGAGTGCCTCTAATAACCGGACACCAACCCGGAGTGCCTCTAATAACCGGACACCAACCCGGAGGGCTTACTTTTACCAGTCCCTAACCTGGAGGGCTTACTTTTACCAGTCCCCAACCTGGAGGGCTTACTTTAACCAGTCCCCAACCTGGAGGGCTTACTTTAACCAGTCCCCAACCTGGAACATACTTGTCCAACACATTCATATGAAGTAAAGATTGAAATATAACATAAACATTCTTATTGGAACTAGCATACGAAATGTCAATACTTTCACCATAAACTATGAATGGTATAAAAATAGCACATCCACAGTCAAACATATCACAAAACCTTCAATACAATATAGAAGTTTTGTATCATAATAAATCAACTTCAAATAATCTTAAAATCTATCAAAGGATGTTGACATAGATGAAATCAAAATTCTTTTAAAAGAAGTATCTCCTTTTATTTTGAAATCATTTAAGATCCATATAAAATAAAACATTTTCTTTGAAAATATTCTTATAAGCTTGTATGGAAAGCTTCGACGATTTTATAACGGCGGAAAATAACCGCACCCGCCGTATAAGTTAAAAAAAACATTCTTACCTCAATTCTGTCGAAAAGGTTAAAAAGGACCCTGTTTTGAAAACGACAGAAAGATTCCTTTATAAACCTCTTATAAAAAGTCAAACAAGGGTATAAATGACTTTAACCCATATTCTTGTAAATAGTAAAAATGTTTTGAAATACATTTCAAAGAAACATGGATGTGGATGATAAAGAGATCCCAGTAGATTATTACGTATAATACAACCTCGGATAATGAAGAGATTATGAAATAACCCTTACCTTGTACTTTTCCTTTGTTGGGGTAGGTTAACCTCCTGTATAATGGTGAAATAATTGTTATTAAATTATACAAGAATCATATACATTAATATGGTATCATATACGATCTTTTAACATTGCTTTATTAATAATATCTTAGTATTATCGTCGTTTCGGGTGATAATCGATTCGTTCTTCTTAAATGTTTGGTTACGTAAGACATGTTTGTAATGGATTGATTATATCTTATTCATAATCAGAATGATATTAAAATTATTTTTAACACTAAAATGAGAATAATACTTGAATTGATATGATGGAGAATGAATCTTATCGCGTTCGTGGAGACGGTAGTCCGTACGTACGCACGAACGCTACTTCCATTTAATTTTCATTTTAAAAGAATCAAATCCAAATGATACATAGGTATATTACTATTCCAGTATAATATAATATTTTATATATGTTACTTAAGTTCATTAACACCATCCTTTATACGTTCCATGTGTGGTATGAACGAGTCGTATCATTTTAAGGGGGCGGTAGTCCGCACTTCCTCAAATGAAATTATCGTATGTATATACAACATGAAACGAATAATGGTATGAAATAAAATGGAATTACAGAAGCTTATATATAAAATATATATCATTAATATCATATTTAATTACAGTTCCATCCTAATGGCCACCATGAGAGGTGGTAAGATGTATTTGAACAATCATCGTTCCGTGAGGCGTTAGTTTGCCATCCACAGAATCATTATGTTCATCATCCATTAGATGGAGTTGTGTGTATGTGTAGTTTGAATCCTTCTTATAACAACATCCTAGTATATTTTGGATACTGGTGTTGTTACAAAAGAAAGGAAATAAAAAGAGTTTGGGGGTTGGAGAAGCAAAATAAATGAAAATAATTTAAGAGAAATCGTTACCTTTAATCTAGGTAACTCACTTTGGTTGGAACCAAAGGACTTCTTGAAATGCTTTCTGCCTAAGGGGAAGCTTCAAGGAGGAGGAGAGGGATGTGGGGAGCTTATTTGGGCAGAGTTTGGACGAGCCAAGTGGCTTGAGAGGTGTGAGGAAATGAGAAGGAGGAGTGCCCTTTTATAAGAGGGGTGAGGGGCACCTTTGGAAAAGCTAGAAATATTAATTTATAATAAATTCATATTCGGTTTTCAATGGCTCCAAAGTTGACTATTCAAAGGTTGAGGTGGGGATAGGTCGAAAAAAACTCATCCAATAGAATTTAGACAGGTTTGGGTACTTATATTAACCTTATCTTTAAGTATTAACTCTAAGTTAATTAGTTTCACTTTTACAATGTCTCTTTGTATTTTTATATAATATGGTTAATAAACTTACTATATACATCCAAGCGACCCCCAAGTGGTCCATTAATGATTAAACTATCATAATATAAGTCTCTTGGCCGATCCTTAGATTTTTAGGAATTTAATATCAATTAATAATATAATATTTGTTTTAAGAACTCTTTTATGTCAATTTTGACACTATTCAATAGTTGATTTTTGTGAAACTCATAACAGATTGATTACTTCGAACAAAGTCAATTAAATCAATCCTAATATATCATATTATCCTATAAAAATAGTTTAATTCATTAAAAGTTTCATATTATATTTATTTGGGTATTTATAATATCACTTATTTTAATTTTTCACTATTATAGTAATTACTGCATCATCATTGTGTCATAAATAAAATAAATTATTTAATGTCTAAAAATTATAAATAAAATATCATTATGTAGGAAATCTTTTTAGATTTCTAAGGAATATTTATAATCTAAAATCCAGCATATATAAACCTATGTAACAATTGTTTTTCTAAAAGATACATGCTTGTGTCATTTTTGTATTCATTTTAACTTAATTAATATAAAGTGTCATTATCACTTACAAGTGGATCCATGGGGTCCCAAAATTTACCCAAAGATGCCCATGGTCGACCATGCATCATCCAATAGGGTTAAGACACGTTTTAGGGTAATTTAGTATTTATTATAATACTATTTTTTAACCCTTATTTACGGGATTTACCCTTAACCATGGTAAATAAAATATTTACCGCAGTAATTATTCAAAATGTCTAAAAATAAAAGTTACCTATTTACACAATTTGAACATCCTGATTCCAAATATGGAATCCATTTTCCTAAATTCAAAACACAGAAGTGGCAGAAATTAATTTAAAATTAATTCCCGCTGTCAAAACAAAAAGCGTGTTTTTAAGAGATAATATCTATCAAAAGATTGACACTTGTTTATGTTCGGTTTAATTGTAAAATTATGTCCAATGACCAAATCTATATTAAATTGTAAAAATATATTCTAAATATACTTTAAAACTACTAAGATTCATAATTTATCACTATTAATTATTTTGATTAAAAAAGTTGTTTTTAATTAAAATTTAGTAATTTTCACTATTTATCAAAATATGAATGTTATCCGAAATGTACCAAAATTTCACCTTAGGCTAAATTCGATATTCCGAATCCAAAAATGAAGTCCATTTTAAAATATAAAATATATATAATTTCAAAAAGTATGTATTACTATTCATAACGGCTAGTTTGATCGGTTGTGGTGTGTGTTAAAACTCGAAGTTGCGTACAACACACGCTACTGTATTATTCAAAGGAAAGCGTACCGTGGAAGCTTGGGATGTTTCATTTTAAATTTTTGATGTTCCCATTTAGTCAAAAAGTTTAAAATATTGTATTTAAAAAGGGTTCACTATTAAAAGTTGATAAAAGTGCAATACTGAAAATGAATTTGTTCTTGCATTATATCTAAGAAACTCATAATATGGATTCTAAAATTATAAGGATTATATAAAGTTTAAAATTTAGATAATACTATTCATAACCTCTTTTGAATGTTTTTTTTTGTAAGTCATGGTGTGATTGAACTCGGTGTTGTGTGTAGTGCAAGTTATTGAATTATTTTGAAGAAATAACACACTATGAAATCTTGGGGTGTTACATGTTATCCTTACTGGGCATTTGAGCTCACCCCTTTTCTATGTTTTATTTTTCCCAGGAAGTGAAGAAGTAAATTATGAATGACCTGCAGGGAAATTATGTGGGGATAGGAGTGTGAATTATGGAGACAATATGTTGTTGTAGTAGTTTTTTTATTTTATGATGTAATGTAAGACTTATGAATATATCTAGTGTTTCCAAGGCTACTAAACCAATCATTCTTTCGAGATTTGATCTTTCTTATGATCATGCCAATGTTATGTAATAAGGCACCGACTCTGGGTAACTAGGGTCGGGGTGTTACAAGAACGAACAAATACCATAGAAAATGAAACACACCGACTTCTAAGGCACACCCCTTGTACTTCTTTATATCTTCAACCTACACCCCCAACGGAGTGTCAATTGACATAACTCCACACACCCACTCCATAGGTAAACCCAGTACTACCATATGTTGAGTAGAAACAAAAAAAGTGTGTTGAAGCAATGTTAAACAAGAACTAGTAAAAGTAGAATCTACAAGGATTGTACCTCGAATAGTTGACAGTCCGGCCTCGCCATCACTAGGTGAAAATTGAACTACCTGAAGCTGACCTGCCCCTCTACCCTAGGCCCCACCCTGAATTCCTTATGCTGCACTACCCTTCTAGTATGAGAGATCATTCCCTAGAGTTACACGTCCACAACCCCATGCTAGTACAGCCCGTGGAGCTCTAACTGCCTCCCCGGTACGGGGAAACTGATACCCTTCCTGTACCTGGCACCTGCTTTTCACCATAATGCTCACCCTCCTACTGAGGGTTCCTGTAGAAAATTTGCACATGCCCCATCCTGCTGCAACAACGACACTCAACTGGGGGTCTAGGACACTGACCTCTCATATACCCTGACCTACCACACTGATAAGAAATACCCCAAGTTCCCACTCTGAGAGGTAGACATTCTCTTCCATCCACTTTTCACACTTCTACCATGTTGTGAGCTATCATGGCTTTGCTTTTGACCTTTGCTAGCTTCACCGCTCGTCTATCCCACTGACACCACAAGACCACTACCTGAAGCCCCCTTTCAGGTTGCCATCCGAGATCAGTGCCTGATCTACTACCTCTGCAAACCTATTCAAGCAGAAGATGATTACTTGAGATCTAATCTCATGTCTCAGCCCATCCTGGAAACGCCTTGCTACTGCTACTTTATCTTCTACTAACAGTGGGACAAAGCGTCTCAAATCAATGATGTGACTAGTATAGTCCATCACCGAAACTGATCCCTGAGTCAGGATCATAAACTATGATGCTCGCTCCTTTCTCAATGTATCTGGATAGCAATTCTCCAGAAAAATTTCTTGAAAATCCTTCCACGACATTCCCTCAGCCTGCTCAATTTTAGCCTGAATGTCCCACCAATGCCTAGCCTATCCTTGCAACATATAAGCTACCAGCTTCACTCGCATTTCAACAGGAGTCTCCAAATGATTCAGTATCATCTAGACAGACTCTAACGAGAACTCCGCAGCTTTTGGCCAACCCTCTCTGGGGAAATTCAGAGGGTGATGCAGATGGAACTCCCTGGTCAGCTCAGTCATACTCGGTGGAACCCGCCCTGGGTCCCGATGCATCATCTGCATAAGGAGAGCGAAGTTCTCTCAAAACTAGTCTGCTCTATCTTCATTGATCATCACATTTTCTTGCTCCTCTACTAGAGGAGTGTTCTCAGCAACACCCTCCCATTGGCCAACTGGTAACCGACATCGTTGTGGCATTTCTCTACAATGCCATGCATGAGATTTTAGAACGCATACCACAAAACATTCATGATTTTATCAAAAGAAATTTACTAGCTACAACAACACACTTTTCATACACTAACCCAAAAATATTTTCCTAATTTGTTTCAACCCCTATTACTCCAATAACATCAATTACACACTTGTTTTTATTTCATTCTTTTCATTATTTCTTGGATTAATGAAATGCATGATGCACCCTACTTTCCTTCCTCACACACCCACCCTGTGCTTGTGCCTAACACAATTCATTTCACCTATCTCCCTAGGTGCCTCAAAAAATGATTCATTAATGAAAATCCTCATGTCGTTAATGCCACGAGCCAAATATCATAAAACAGTCACATCAAACCACATGTGCATAACCCAATGGTGAAATATCATCAACTGTAACAACACAACCAAGAACACCAATTCCCACACAGGGTGACATGGGTTTTCCCTCGTACATGGGTTAGCTACTCCCAAGCACAAGCTCATTACCAAGGCCCGACAAGTTATAACCCTTGTCTACCAATACCAAATAACAAGACCTCAGAGATGGAGAAGAAAGACCTCCTATGGTACCACTTTGTAACATCCCCGACACGGAATCCACTAAACCAGTGCTCCGAGCCGGGTGGTATCATTACATTAAGTGTGCCTCCCCATATGCCAAAGGCTGCAAACTAGCAGCATGGGTCTATGTAGTCATGTGGGGATACTATACCCCCCTTTTTATTAGAGTAATCCACAACAGAATAAACCAAATAGTGGTAAAAATATCCAAGAAACAAGGAACATGTATAACTAACATTTCCAACAGTAAATATGCCATGTTATACTACACGTGAAAAACTGAACAATACCATAAGAATGACAACACCTAAAATCACTAAAATTGTCCCAACTCAAAGTCCAGATCCACCACCAAGTGCTACCCATGTCCACTCACTATTTAGCAAGGAACTTGTCCCTTCTCCTGACCTACAAAAATGAAGTCTTCTCGGGTACCCAACGGCGGCCCAAGCAGGGTGTGAGTAAAACTTAGTAGGCCACCACTAATGGTGTCAACAGAATACCCAGTATAAAAGGTATTGCATGCAAAGGAATAAAAATGATAATTTCCAAGTAAATTAATTAATGTTCTATTTACATGTTCATAACCAAATCCATTTCCACTACCATTAGAATTCATTTGTTACCAATTATCTTCACATACAATTTCATCACACTTCCATGGGTTAATAACATTCATTATGTTACATGGTTCTAAGGCCAACAATCACTTTCAAGAGGGTAAACACATAGTTATCCTATATCACTAGGACTAACACCTCCTAGAAACCATAACCTCAACTCGAATCCATTTTCCGAATGAATGAAACCATTAGGAGAATTGCCCTCAGTCCCCTTTCCTAACTTGTGCATTTAGGGTGGAGTTTAGAACCTCAGTCCTCACTCGACCCAGGACGTAGACCCTCATTTCATACCCCACTCTACGTAGCAATGTTCACATGCTTATATATGAATAAACATCAACCATCCAAACCATTCTCCTTTGGAAAACAATATACAGAACAACCCACCTGGGAATCCACATCATGCCTTATCCCATTAACACATTACCATGTCACATTATTTAACCATTCTCCCAATTCCCATGTGTCATGCCTATGTCACAATGCATTGAAAATTAATCCCATAATCTATCCCATTATGGCCATTAATCGATTTACAGGTTAACCCATTTAACTCGTTCATCATTTCCATGAATCAACCATTTAACCCATTCCTCTTTAACACTAAGGTTATTACCAATTCTAGGTGCATTACCTAACTTCTATCCCAAGTTCAAACAATAATTCCAACATATTTATCAAGGGATCTACAATTCATTACACAAGGTCACATGTTTAATATCAATCCCCAAATCCGAGAAAAGAAGACACATCACAGGGATGGCCCCAATTAGGTAAAGTCTATACCAAAACGTCCTACGAGGATTGTGAGGGTTCCTGTTTACCATTTTAAACACCGTTATTACCAAACAAGCCTAGGTCATTCAAAACATAACCAAAGGAAAACAGTAACACAACTAACCATGCACAAATATCCAAATAAAGATGGGATATATCATTGTAGACCACCTACCTTGAAATCACGGTTTGACGCACTCTCAAACGAGTCCTTACTCCTCAATCCAACCAACCATTGGAGCTTCATCCTAAAACTCACACATAAGATAGGGTTTTAGAGCTTCAGAACGAGGGGGAGAGAAGACACAAACCCTAAACCAAAAAGGGAACCAAGAATGAGATTAGACTTACCTAGAGCTTCAATCTACAACAAACGACGCTCTAAACGGCCATGAATTGAAGGAGAACCACCCTTGGGAAGCTTGGGTCAGCCATGTTCATCGCTATGGTTGAGTGGGGAGGAGAGGAGGAAAATCCCGAGTGGGGTGTAAAAGCCCGGAGAGGAAAAAATGAAATTTTTTCCAATATTAAGTGTCCACATGGTTTGTCCAAAATGTTGGGTAAACCATGCACAAACCGTGTTCATGAAACTGCTCGAAGAAGGAAGGGTCGCATTGTTTAGCCTTGGCAGGCCACACAGTTTACCTGGCCATGCGCAGGCCGTGCGCCCTGGCCTGTCATACCCCTATTTCCATTCATCAATTCCATGAGCCCCTAGAACACCCTTAATGCCACTCACACTTTCAAGAAAAATTTTAATGTTCCAAAAAAAGGGTTCAACTCAAAACTAAAATAAAACATACCTTTCCAACACCGGGGCTTTACAGTGTGTATTATTAGTGGGACAAAAATAAAAGTTAAATAAAAATTTATGTATCTTGATTCTAATTATTGTAATAAATATTGACCGAACATAATGAATAAAATAAGACGATGTGAAAAAAATATACACCAGTACGAATGTGTAAAAACATCATCATGAATTTCATTACAAGGATTTAAAATATACTGAAGGCGATAATTTCATATGGATATTGGTGGCTAAAATTAAAAATTATTTACACATAATTTATTTTTGAGAACATTAATCACTAGATGATAATGATCAATTATATATAAAAAATTGTAGTAATAATATGAATAAAAATTTTAATAGAATCTAACAATGACCAAAGATTTACATAATTCTGTTGGAGGAGTCTTCGCCAATAATAGGAAATAACACTGGGATTTTCCATATTTAATAATTCTCCAATTTATGGTCAATATGAAAATATATTTCATGTGTTATATGATATCTATTGATCAATCTTGATGCTTTTAAATTTTCATGGTATCAAAACCATCTATTATAGAATCTTCATATAATAAGAATTTACACTCTTGTATCAATATGTCACTACTTTTGGCTTTATATAGAAGGAGATATAGAACTCCATTATTTTGGGATGGTGATGGTAAAATGTATATGATACGACATGATAATTTATATCAAATGATGAAATTTTTTCTATGAATTTACTAACATATGAAATTTGTGAATGTTTCATTTATGTGTTATTCTATTAACATTAGGAGAGACTCCATGTTTGGTGTTGATGAAATGGTATTCATTTGAATAAACCCTTGGGTGTGGGTTATGATATTTTGGAATAATGGGGAAATAATAACTAAATAAATAATACCCCATGAGATTATTTATCATATAAGAGCTATGTATTATCCTACAAAACATCCTACGTACCACTAACATGTGTTTCATGTGTCCCAAATATAGATTTTATTATGTAGCATACCATATCCATAACATTTACTAAGCATAGAAGACCTGCATTTGGTTCATGGTCTATCTTATGGATAAAAACGTGTATATATTATAGATTATAGGGATATGGTTCTACCGATCATGACTAACCTTATGATAAGTAATCTATGGAATAACATTATTTTGAAGAAGATATGTGGAAATCTAATGACTTAATGGGAAACATGTACCATAATTTTATTCATCTGAGTAATAAAATATTTGGGGAATAAACACTTTAAGGGGATAAAATATAACACACTTGGAATTATAATATTTAAAAATAGTGAGAAATTTTGTTTCATAAATAACATAATGGAAATAAAATAATTTAAAATTACTATGTTTTCATTTAAACGTTGTTTTTGAATCATTCGTTATATGTTTATGTAACTATATTATAACTATAATTATCAAATATTTATGAAATGAAATAATTTAATTGAATTTGTTCCTACGATAATATTTTTCTGAAGCTCATAAGGGAGGTAACTTGACTAGTATTTTTGTGAAAAAATCAGAAGAAAAAATCCAAACATATGTGGATTGAGAGAAATCATTTGCAAGAGACGTTCATGCACATGGAAGTCACTAAGAGATCAGTGCTAGCTGAATTACCACATGTGATGTCAATGGATCCTTATCATATCCTTAGGTATTATGTGATAAACATGATGTGTTACTTATCTAGTAGACAAGAATACATAGATATATAATTCTCAGTGTAATAAATTTTTTTTTGGAAAATTGTTTTTTTATAAATTTTATTTTTATACTTCAACAAAATTTTATAATTACTTTAAAATAATTATTAAATTAATGTAGTGGAATAACTAATAAAATCATTATATTATTACAATTGTATTTTTAATAAACATTAGCTTTTATTATACAATACATTTTATGTCAATAAAACTTAATATATTTTTATTAAATTATTATAATAATAACATAAATTATTGTTCCAGAAAATTTATTAACCATTGTTTATTATGTATTAGATACTAAATTAAAAATATAAAAATTTTATATAAAAATTCATTTTTTCCCAAAATTTTGTTTCAATATATTATATACTATAAATGTGAAGATAATTTTCCAATATTGAGTTATTGAATTAGATAAAATTGATTCAAAAGATGATTTTATAGTTTTAAATTTTGTAGGATGGGTAATTATAAATGATTAGTAAATATTAAATAATGTGGTAAATATTTCATCATGGTTAATAAGTGTAAAACTGTGAAATATAAAGTGGATAAATTTTTTTTGTTTAGATGCAACATAGAACTAATAAATAACCATTGTAAGATTAAAAATATATAACCACATATATCACCAATATTTTATTACCTCACACTCATAATTCTCAGGTCATTCAACCCTAACCACCTTCTAATATTTTTTTATAACATTTCAAATCACATATTCATCCTACAAAAGGATCTCAAAGGATAACAAATCAAAAAAATATATTCCATAGAAAGACCCTTTAATGGTGAAGTGTTTTCTTGTCAACCCAAATCTTCTTTATTCGACATATATGGTTACACATTGAGCGTATTTCATTTAGTATTAGATTCATCCACCCTAACAAAATTATTGTAAATTTCATATTTTTTTGGGGAAATTAATTTCTAGTTAAATACATCTTTCATGAAGATATATTTTCCCATAAATGTATAATGTCACGAACCGAATCTGGTCGCCACCAAAACTGGCAGAAAACCCAGCCCGTGAAAACTCCCAAAGGGTGTTCCCAATCCCCACAGGCTGGAACAATTGGCCGGGTATCATAAAATGGTAATTGGGAACGACTTACCCGAGATTATAACCTTAAAACAACAAAAGAATCCAATAAAACGAATATGGATTTTTCAAACCAAATATTCTTTTTCAAAAATTCTATATTTAATTACATAATTTAAACAATGTATAAAGACCATTACAAAGGTAAAACCCAATAAAATACAGCCCAAGAACCTCCACATGGAAAGAGGCACCTCTCTCAAGCCATCCCCACAAGACTTCACCACCATGGACCTGGTAGAAACCCAAACCAATGGTAATAAAAACTGTACCCAACCTGCAATAAAAAATATAACCAAGTCTACTTACACCCATGGGTGTAAGTAGGGTGTGAGCCAATGCCCAGTAGGATACCACCACTAAGGGATTCCATGTGATATACATTTAAATACGAAAAGCATGCAAGTTATCAAAAATAGGAAAAGCTAGTAACAATTTCTAAAAGATGCAACTTTGAATAAAAACAATTTTCAAGTGGGCTATTTTAACAGGTTAACACTTTTAAAATAAACAACAAAGCTACTGAATTTTCTAGCCAAATGTACCGTATGCCGACGGTAAGTATAACGTAACTAATGAGCACAATAAATAGGAAAAAACCCCTAGGCACTAGCTAGCCGTGGGTCTCAGGTACCTCGTATCTCAGTGAGAGTAACAATCAAAAATATCCATTCTCGTGCACGAGCCACTAGTAGGGAACATACCCATAAACTAGTGGTCCCCAATCATCATCATCATAATTTAGTTAGAGTTATAATAGTCAATCTTGCTAAGTTAAACTAAGGCCAAACCCCACAGATTCAGTAGCATACTAGTACACGTCCACCCACCTAGATACCTGGTTTTTCCCTTTGTGCTCAAACATTTTCAACAAGCCAGGAAATATAGTTTTCACATGTAGATAACACTTCCACATCACAAATTAACCAAACAAACCCATGTACATAACATAAGTCACAAATTCCACTTTTCATTCAAATGAATTTTCAAATCAAACTCACACCAAAATAGCCCACAATAATTTTTTCATAACTTTCACAATCCAACAGATCCTTTAACAATTTTATGAAGTCCCTAAAAATATGATAAACATGACATAATAGAACTATTAACATTTAAAATGGCTCATTTGAAAGTATAAACAATCCAAAACAGTTTTCAAATATGGTTCCACCCCTTACATAAATCATTAAACCACTCAAAACTTTCATAAAAGAATTCTAGAGAGTGTACCAAAGCTTTCAAATAGAAACCATTTCAAAACAATATTTCAAGGACAAAAACACACGAATAAAAATTCAAAACAGAATTGTATGCCCCAAAAACATTTATTAAACAACCCCCATGTGTTATACAAACACCTCAAACAATAGCACAAAAGAGTTCCACATGAAAAACACCAAATTTTAATCTAAAATGAAACAATAAAAATAAATGCTTAACCAAATCCAACATAAAAATTTTTTTCACCAGACACAGCATATTATGAGATTGAATATTAAGTAATTCAAGCAAAATAAATCATCTAGAAATTATTACACACAGAATCACCTACCGGAAGTGTCAAAACCCTCAAAACTTGGTTCGAAACGTCAACCGAACAACCGCCACACCACAAGGAAGATAAATTCAGACCTAGATAACAATATTTTACAAAAAATACACCAAATGAAACCCTGGGATCAAACCCTAACTTCTGGAAATTTTATAACAAAATGAAAGAGAGAGGAAACCCTAAGGGAAAAGGAAGAAACCAAGAAGGAATCACTTACCCAAAACAATCCTGAATAAAACGACCCAAAACCGACCAGAATATCAATTTTAAAACAGATAAAAATTTAATGGATATTCGAAAAAGAATGAGAAGATCATGTAGGAATTGGAATGGGTTAAAAAGAGTAAATATTGAAGGAGATATGAAGGAATAAATTTACCTCTTCAAATCTTCCCGATTTTTGAAATTTTAATATGTTCAGCATTCAATCGTGATGAAGAAGAGCTCCAAAGAGGGGAGAGAGAGCATGGGAACGTGACTGGGTTCAGGAGGCGCGTTTGAGGATTGGAATCACCGAAAAAGCCTAAAAAATGAATATGTTATTAATTAATCAACTTTTATTTTTGAAACTAGAATTGGGCTTTCGGTTAGTCCCAATCCCTTCAATAAAAACACATATAAACCTTGGTTATGGATTTATAAAGGCTCAAAACTACAATGGTGGTGTTAATATGTTAGGGTAGACCATTTAGGAATTATAATGGGTGAAAAATATTAAAAAATTAAAATGATATAAAATAAACAAAATTTATTTTTAAATCTGGAATTGGGCTCACGATTTGGGCCAATTCACGAAACTCACACATTCCACCATAAAAGCTTGAGAAACCCAAAAAACAAAGGATAAATGAAAATTAAATTAATTTTAACATTATAATAAGTCATTCATTTGACAATTCTCCCCACCATGGAAACATGCCACCCCGGAAAGTCACATAAAGTCCAAAGCAACATCCAAACCCAACTGAGAAACCAAGAGGTTCTCCCTTGTCAGGTTTCACCCCCAAAGGCCAAAACACCTCCAGTGATCAATTAATGAAGGATTAATCTCACAAAAAAAAATAAAACTACTTTCCTAAAATGATAAATCACATTCATAATTGATCCAAAAATAAATCTTGTTGAACACTATCCGGACAAGACTCAAGAAAGTCACCCAAATGAATAACAACATCGAAGGAGGTTACACTTACCTTACTTTAACAAGACCATTGGGTACTCCCCAATCCCAGTGTTTTCTAAAGGAAGATGTATTTAGCTTGATTTCTATGAATTAGAATACCTACCGCAAAGCCACGAATATG
Organism: Viscum album; assembly: GCA_963277665.1. NCBI lineage: Eukaryota > Viridiplantae > Streptophyta > Magnoliopsida > Santalales > Viscaceae > Viscum > Viscum album. Next base: position 169,609,808 of record OY728134.1, read on the forward strand.
GAGAAGTCTAATTTACTTGTATGGGGGAACACAAATAACCCCCCACCATAAGAGAAAACCTATAATATTTCCCCGAGAAAGAATCAGGACACTAATTTGAGGAGGCCTGAATGAACTCCCCAGTACAATGGGTATAATTACATTAGAAATATACAAAATAACTTATAAAAGACTCATAGTGTGTCTCCCCAACATAAGAACCAACCATCTTAACCGACCATCATGGGACGATACAAAAGGCCCCCAAAATTTAAAGAGTTGGGACGAACACATGGTTAGTCTGTAGGGTTTGGGAAACCATGCACTAACAGTTGAGATATTTCTATCTACAAGGTTTTATAGGGCATGGTCACTGCTAACCAAGTGCAAATCGTGTGCCCAACCTGTCTATCAAAACATCAAAACTTTCTCTAAAGACTCAATAGAAACCAAAAGAGGGTGGAATAACATTGGGTGATGACATGGGTATAAGGTCGTTTACCTATTTACACTAAACATGAACAACAGAAGAACGATATTGAGAACATAGTTTTAAAATCTTAATATCATTCATACAAAGGATAAGACTTTGTACAAGGGTTTAAATGACACTGGGGTTTCCCCTGACTACGCGCCAGCTTCTCTCTGGGACCTATGGCTGGAGCTCAAAATATTAAAGCATATTCGACCTCACATTTAGGTTGTGGAAACCCATATATAGATCTTCTTCATTCGATGCCAAAAACAACAACACCGCATACCCTGATGGGTTCATCAAGACATAACACACTCCATATCTCACTTTACCAAAACAAGACATTTCACTGAAACAAGGGATCAGAATAAGTACACACATCGCACCTTGTTTCTTTGATTGAAAACAACAGAAGGGAAAGACATGTATAAAAACATTCCTCTAAGATAGAGGATTTGATGCTTTTTATAAGGGAGACATACTCCGAACATTACATAGAACCTCAGAGGACTGTGTGACCTTCACCTTTAAGGTCAAAAGAGCACACAACATCCCAATGCATCACCGAACATGAACCATCTGATTAATAGAAACAATACATGGAACATGACCATATTCCAAGTCCCTAAACAACAGACAAGTCCAAAAAGTGGATACAATATCCTATCATGACCAAAATCTCAAAATTGGTTGTTTAAGAGTAACTCTTGCTTCAAGGAAAATATGAAGAACCCAGAGGCCCTCTTAGACACCATCACGAAACTCATTGACACAAACAACCAAAGAACACTTCCACCTTCGATGAATCATGAAACTTAAGAAACTAAGGCCTCTTTCAACCTTCCACAAGCACTATCCCACTACAAGAGGATCCACAAATCAATTAAATTAATGGTTGTAGACTCAATCAACAATGATCTATAAAATATTCCTTATATTGATCAACTGGAGGATTTTACAATAGAGAAACAATACAGGTTGCACTTCAGTTGTGCATTAACCCTTAATGGGGGTGTACCTTATCCAATGAGAGAACCCAAGGACCCAACCAAGCTGGTCCATTGGTAAAAACATGACACAAACTAGATCCAAAAACATGAATGTAACCACCGTAAAGGCATCCCAAATAATTTTTCAAAAGAGACCACTAATCGTCCCTACGACACAGCTTACCGACCAAACAGAAACCCAAAACACAGTTCAAACAAAAGGGGTTCTTGGACTCAAAACATCCCACAACATAAACATTTTCAAAAACCCATAATACAAACCATACCGAACTATTAATCAAGACATCATGTTTTTCATAAAAACCAATTATTTGAAAACAAATGGTTTTGCAGTAAGCGTATCCACCAATGGTACCCCATGGGCCTCACACATGCATGTTTTTGTGCCACACAAGGCACCCTCATCATAGCCATCCTAACACTCATCCCGTCATGCCATCAACCATCCATCATCCCATATAACCCCATGCATGTGGTCACTCATGGAAATACCAAAGGGTAAAACAAAAATTCCTTCCACTTTTCAAAAAAAAGGTCTACCAACCCAACCTTTTTTTTCAAAACTGATAACAATGAGATCAAAATCCCAATTCACATCTTACAAAACATTTCATAAGGACACAACCATTTAAAAAAAGAACTCACTTTCAAGTTTTTCACATCAATTTCAAAACTTCTCATCCCATTAAAACACCCTTTAATCATTTAGAAAACTATATTGGAAACACTTTTGAAAACCAACTTCAATATGGTTCCAGCTTTCAAAATCGGTGTAAGCATACTATTTCCCATTTCAGAAAAATTCTGAAAATTTAGTTCCACCATATGATAAATAAAAACATTCAATATTTATTTGAAAATAATTTCACAAAAACATTACACTTCTTAAAACCAAGTATGTTTAATACCAATGTTCCAAGATTTCAAAACTACAGAACAGAAGACAATGCGAGATGAAACTAGTTTCAGTGGGTGACTTGGAAATATGGTTGGAGGCCATATTCCAATCACATAACTATCACAGAGAGTGTTCTACAGAATATCCCCAGCTCTACATGTCATGCCAGGCCATGCCAGCATACTGAGACCATTAACCCAACTCTCTTTTAATTTCCCCTAATCATTGTCAAACCAAGAAAACCAAAGGACTCTGAAAGGTCCCGACTTCCCCTGGAAACTTGAATCCTGCCATGAGGTGTGGTGATCAGGCACGCTAACCATAACTAGAATACCATGTCCCTACAATCTGATCTCCATACTATCCTGACTCTTCCCTAAATAACATGACCCAAAGAGAGCGAACCTCCTTTGATACCATTTTGTCACGAACCGAATCGGGCCGCCACCAAAACCAGTTCCAAAACCATAAATGGAACCACCATAATGGCATCCCAAAACATTTTTCAAAAGAGACCACTAACCATCTCTATGACACAGCTTACCGACCAAACACAAACCCAAAACACAGTTCAAACAGAAGGGGTTGTTGGACTCAAAACATCCCACAACATCAACATTTTCAAAAACCCGTAATACAAACCATACCAAACTATTAATCAAGATACATCCAATCCTATCTAAGAATATATTAATATTCTATTTGATTATTATTTATTTTAAAAAATACTCCCCTATATTATTTTTCAAATTTAATTTTTTATAGCATGTGGAATTTATATTTCACTTAATTATTTTGAATGGAAATTTGGTTATCAATTTAGAGATATTTGTTTAAATTAAGGTATTTTTTAACATAAAATGCATTTTTTATTTTAGGATCATAACTTTTATATTACACTCAATATTTTATCATTAATATTAAGTTTTTATCAATGATCCTTTTGCATGATTTTTTTCTAAATAATGTTTGAAAAAATATCAATTAATTATTCAATGAATAATTATTATTTTAAATGTTAATCGTGAATTTTAATATTTTATAAATATTTTAAAATAAAACATAAAATTTAATGTTTCACATTAATTTTCTTCATTAAGTACAAAATAATAATGTTGTATAGGGTCTGAATTTATGAATCACCATTTATATCCATTATTAAGTACTTCTTCAGGGTGATTTATTTTTTCGTATCAACTAATCTAATTCTTGATATAATTTTATAAACCACCATTTGTAAATTTTTTGAAACCCATTTTCATTACATGTGTTAATTATGATATGTTCAATGATTTATTTCATGTGGAAATCATAAACTTTGTGGATTCTTATATTATGGATGAGGTATTATTTATCCCTATAATGCATTACATAACAGTTTACATCCACTGAGAGAATGTGTGGACCTATATTTATAAATATAACATAACATGTGTACCTAATTTCATGTCCATAAAATAATTTCTGGAAGAATTTTATTTTTTACACATTCGAAATTATATATGTGGAACTAATTAGATGTCAATAACATTTTAAATTATACATTTTTTCCCATGTTCAAAATGATTCAATTTTATATGTCAACGATTATAATAAATTTTATGTTATTTTATAATATTATTGACCTAGGGTCATATGTATTATCTCATGTTTCCATGATTTGATGTTTTTATTATATATATTTTTACATTATATTAAATGAATATTTATCAATTTCCTTGGAAAAATGATTTATTGCATATTTATGAAATGAACATGTATTTACGTGCATATTATCTATCATTTGAGAAATGTTCATAAGATTTCCCCTACTAATTTTTTTACCTTTCTCCATATTTTGGTTCCCTTTTCTCTATGAAATTACATTTAGTATTATGTATAGAAGGATGTATTATGTAGATATGTTGTCACTGTGTCAGAAGAAATTATGTTAATCCATATATTTATGTATCTAATCTCAATATACACCATAAAAATTGGTTCTTAGATAATTTGATTGTTTTGATATGTAATGTATGATTTATTGAACGAGGTTTATTTTTTAATTTTTTTATCTCACATGATGTAAAATATTATAATGAAATTATGTGTGATTATCAAGACATTAGGGAGTGTGAATCGGTTTTTTAGATGATTCTTGTTATTAATGAGTTAAACAGAATAGTGATATTGTGTGCATTCTATAAAATTCATAAATTCTCAATTATGATGAAAAGTACATAATATTTTACTTATGATGATATTTCATAACATGAAATAAATGATGTATTATTAATCCATGTTCACATATATGATTTGAAGAATATAACAAGAGATGAAATTGAAGTTATCACAACTACAATTATTTTGTAATTTTAAAATGGGAATATTTTAAAATATATCTATATTTAAAAATAAATTATAGATGATGATAATCCAGTATTTTCATTGGATAAAAATCTTCATGATTAATTTAGATTCAAGATAATGTGTTTAAAAAACTCATTTTTAATTTGATAAATGGATTATCAAATATATATGAATTTCTAATAAAAGTAAATAATTCTTTAAAGGGGAGTACCCCTAAAATAATTATTGGGATATAAAAGACTAAGAAAATGGTTATTATTATTAAAATTGTGTATATAATAATTGAAAATACAAAAATTTATTTTTTTTGATTTTGGATGATTTACATATATATAATAGTAATTACTTTAATAAAAATAATTTCAAGTTGAAATGATTTTATGAGAATCAAAATTTCTGAGAACTAATGAAATTCTATAAAAAACAGTTATCAAAATGAACATGATGATTATTGTGTAATATATTAATTTTTTATATATATAATAATCACTATTTATAATTCATGGTGAGATTGTGAAACAAATTATTCAATGATTTCTAAGTATTATAAATTCGATGGAATATAATTCATGGAGGTTATCATGATATGAAGGAAGAGATAGATCAAAAAATGTATTACTATACACATTTTTTTATAAGAGGAAAATGATAAGTTTATTAATATTTTTTAAATTGTTTTAGAAGACTCACTAGTCTACTAAAACAGATTATTTTTACGCGTACTCTGTTAAGATAAATTGATTAATAAAAAATAATAGAGTATTCTTAGTGTTATACTGAATATATTTAGAAAATATAATATTATATTGTTGATTTTAGGAGTATTCCGTATACAATAACTACAGAAAGGTATTATACGGTAAATGTCATGATTTGAAATGATTTCTTATATCTAATAAATTGAAATAATTATATTTCATAAATATATTATTAACAGTTTGAGATGAATATAGTGAAAATTATTCTTGCGTATAAATCATACAAAAAATACTACTAAAGACCAATATCTGATAAAAAACATATACAATTCGTTATAGTAATACTCAACTGTTACTAAAGAGGAATAATAGGTGGTTTGTTGTAGTGAACCCCCTATATCTATAATCAGGATCCAAAACACATACATTACACATTGTATTCAATGCCAAATTTAAATTCTATACATGACAATTTAATCATCACCTAACATAAATAAATATCCCATTAATTACATTGTCATGACCATTTAGGTTTAGTTTTCTATAGATTTTATAAAACATTATCTACAAACCATATTCATTGTATCAAAGTGGAATTTTTTCCAATGTATTAGAAAATTATTAGTCCAAAATATATCATTAATAACCCTAAAAAATATCTATATAATTTATCCTATTAAAAACCCAATTGTAAAACATTTCTTCATGACCTGGGAAAATAGAAACATAAAATGGGGGTCATCAAATTCACAGTATGGGAAAATATAGACAATGATAATCATATAAAATAAGGTAGAATATATTCAATATAAATATTATGTATGGAATATATAATAATATATAGAGTCAAAATAGAATAAAGATGACATAATAATATATCTATATATAATAATTTAAATAAAAAAGATCCCATGGGTTATAACAACTGGTTCATTAGAGTTGAAATTTAATATTTTTGATTGTTAATTCCATAAAAAATTCCTAGTCATAATGATATTAAGAATAATTATATAATTATTAATGACAGATATTATTCTGGTAATAAGAATACCATAATACAAATACTTTTAGGTCCTAATGATACATTCCAATGTGTTGATGGGATATATAATGTTTTCCATCTCATATTAATTTTTATGTAAATTACATTCATAATATAAGATAATTAGTATAGAAAAAAAATAATCAAATATAAAAATAAACCCTTATATTAGAATAACTACTTATAGAATGAAAATATATTTCCCAATTATATTAAAAGGGACAACTTGGTCAATACTAATCTACAGAAAAAACGAATATTATTAAAATATGCATAGTAGTCATATCAATAATCATCCATTATATAAATATATATATATATAAATCTATAAAATATTTCCATAATAATTATGTTGGAAATATTTCTACGTAACAATCAATTAACTAAACCCTTATATAGAAAGTGATATATTGTTAATTAAGTAATTTCCCACAATAATATGAAGTATGGAATTAGAGTGAACATCATTAAATAAAAGGAATATAATATATATCATTGAATGAGGAAATGAAGATGGATGGAAAAACATTACAATAAAAATGGATATAATAGAATTTAAAAGCATATAAATCATCATTTATCTGATATAAATGAAAATTTAATAATACCTTGAGATAAAAGACGTTGATGGATGTAAAAGGTCATATCCTCAGTGGAACAATGTAATCCCATAAGGTTGATGATATAGATGGAAAAAAATATAGAGAGATGAAGTACTTGAATGGTAAATAAAAATAATATAGATAACATTTATTTTAAAATATAATAATTAATAATAAATATTTTAAAATATCATAAGAATTTATATAGGATGTGTGGATTAAGAATAAAATGGTAGATTATGAAAAGAACATATTTAATAGATTGAAGATTTCTTCATCGAAAACCCACATTCCCAGAAGGGTAACCAAATAATTATTTATTAAATTATAATTTTCCTAAAGTGGAATAAAATGTCATATAATTACATATTAATTTTGGAGATCCCATGATGGGAAAACTAATCTTCTTGATAAAACTGTATTTGTCAATGAAAAGATATTTTAGATATAAAAATCCCTTACTAGAAACATTCACCATTTGGTATAAAAAATCCAACATGTATATATGATGTAGGAATGAAAATTCCCATGAAACAATTGGAGAAAAACACATAAAACAATCGTGGGTAGGATTTATACATCTCATATGAAATAACATTGAGAGAACAATCGGTACTCAATGAATGGAAGGTGGGTTCACATAAATCCTCAATACATGAATACTAATTGAATCAATGTCCATTTGGATAAGGGAATATTATTTTAAATATTATATCTAATCAAATATAAAAAATATTTTGAAAATACATTCATATTTATAATTTATAAAATTAATGGAATCATTCTGAAAAAAATATATAATATTTAAATTAATTGTAATTGAGACATAGATAACCCATCATTCATTCGAAACATTAAAATAAAATCACTATTAAGATGGTGATCGAAAATGTAACATTAAATACAATTAATAATTAGTGTGGGATGAAAAACATTTTATATAGGTATTAGACACTCCATTATAATGATAAATTGTCTAAATATAATATATATGTCTCAAGGAATATGATTTAATAAAATTAAATATTATCATAATTCCTTCCAAGTAGAAATCTTTCATACCTTCTTATATAAGAAAATAGCTATATTAATTAATTATTTTAAGGCAATTGTTTTGTATTTTCCATTTTTACTCTTAATTTTTAATCATTTTACATATTTATTTTTTCTGTCATTACATATTTTAAATATCTCATTTGTGTAATCTTTGTCATGTCAATGTAGTTTTATAAAACATTTGACGGTATTCATGGTTTTTATAAATTTAATAACTCTATATTCATTTACAGAACTAGATTAAATCGTACATGATAGTTATAATAGCATAATTTCATTCAATGGTGCTTTATGTTACAGTCTTTGAATACAAAATTATTGATGACCAAGTTTTTTTCTTAATGAACAAACAATGTTTTCATAATTAGTCAGTTTAGTAATGATGTAAACATTAAATAAAAAAAATATTTATATAAATATATATATATATACATGAAATTATTAATATAATTGTGTTCATACATTCATCCATTATATTAATTCCCACCATTGTTCAAGTATGTAGTTAAACTATGCTAAAAATGAACATAACATGATTGATGGTTGATTGTGTTTCGGTTTAGTTGTAATATCATTATTTCAAAATCTTAATTATCATCATTTGTTTTTATTATGGTCATATATCTGAATTTTATGTTTTTATAATATTTTAATGTATATTAAAATATTATATAATATGAATAAATTTTTTCCCTCCAACTGCACACTTTTAAATTATATAAATTAATAATAATCATTTTTTGAACATAAAATTAAAAACCTCAATAACTTTAGCTACCATAATATTAATTTTATAATAAAAATAATATTTATCACCTAAATTCATTCTAATGACAATCAATGTAAGAGAGTCATTAAATGAAAAATTAATAATAATTCTTCTATAGAGGTGGTGGTCCATACATACGAATGGTTGATGATTTCATTTTCAATATAACGGAATAAATATATTATAATTTTTATCATTAAAAAATTTAAAATCTGTTAGAATATCATAATTATTTAATAAATGAATCATTAGAGTTATATGTGTATGGTGGTTTTGTAAAATGGTACATGATGCTTTATTTGTGTTGTGTTCTTTACATATGATTGGAAATAATATGGTTTTTCCTTAAGGGAAAGAGGAAATTGGTTAATTGTCATTTCCATAACAAAATATCATTACGAATATAGAAAATACTGATTTCATTAAATAATTATTTGAAAATTATTATTGTAAACGAAAGATATATATGAATGAAATTGAATATAAATAATTACAAACATTGAAAAAATTTATTTTTCCTTGGATAATTCTTTATAAATGGAGGGATTAGTATTATCTCTTCTGAACAAGAGGTCTAGGAGGATGAAGAGGATTGTAATGGATAGAAAATATTTTGATTCCTATAGTAAACCATATTTTAGGACAAGAATAAAAGGGGTTGAGAGATTTCCCTTTTATAAGTGGTAGGGAAATCATTATTGTAAATAAACATAACATTTTTATAATGAAAATTCCATTCAAAGGAATGGGATCTAAAGCCAAGATATAATTTAATGGGGAATATGAAGCCTCCTGAAATTCCTCAACAACATAGTACCACACAATGTTTTTCAAAATGACTTTCCTTTTACACATTGTTGAACCCTTTTAGCGCTACTTTAATTTTATCACAGTAACTAGTTTTTACCAATGTAATTAAATCTTTCTCTATAGAAATTATATTAACCATTAATAAATAAATTTCCTAAATGTTTCAAAAAATTTAATTCATTTTAGTTGGTTCAATTTATATAATTTATAAAACAAATTACAATAAATGTATTATGTTTAATGAGAAAATTCATGATAAAAATATTGAATATTTTCTAAAATATTGGATATAGGTTTATAAACTAGAATAAATATAATGAAATTTATAATTTTACATTCAAAATAATATTTTTGTGTAGAAAAATGTTTCCCAAATTTATATGACATACTTACATAAGGAATATATCATTAAATCGCCATTTATATAAAAATGTATATTAAAAAATATTCCTAAAAATAAATAATTTCATTCAAATAAAATTATTATTAAAATTTTAATATTATGATTCAATAAAAATCATTTTTTGAAATTCAAAATATAAAATTTTGAAACTTGATATATCAATATAATTATAAAATATATTTCAAAAATATAAATTGAAAATAACTCTTTAGAACACACTCGATTCATCTTTGTATTTAGTATCATTTTATAATTAATTTTAACAAATTATTAATGTAAATATTTATTTATTGAAATTAATCATATGTTTCCTATGAAAAAATTGAATAGTGCATAACATGAATTTTTTTTAGAAAAAACAGTTATAATATTTAAAGGATAATATTATTCATATAAGTTATAACATCTAATTTTAATTCATATTAATGGTAGCATATTTTTTATATTAATATTTCATAAATAGGTTAAACATATTCATTAACACTAATTAAATTCCTTGGTCATAACATTCAAACATAAATATTTTTTTCTATCTAAACATATCAAAGGTACAATTTGGTTCATCATTGTGTGTGGATAAATCTATTGAACACATTGACATATTTTATGTAAATCATATTTTAAAATGATAGGATGTTAGATTCTTCCTCCAAAATGAAATTTCATTATTGAAATTTAAACTAATAATAAATATAGAATTATCTTCAATCTAATATTAAAATATACATCATTAATGATGCATCTTTTAATATGGAATCATACTTTTTCATTTAGGAGATACCAAGTTACATATCATACAAAAAAATATTTTTCAATGATAAATTCATGTACACCAATATTTATATACCCTCACCAAATATTATCCATTTTAGGAATTTCCCAAAACCTAAAATAGTCCAATGATTTTCAATTTAATTTTCTTTATTATGATTATGTCATATAATCACGTGCAATCACAACAAAATTAAATATTATGTACTATGTGACCTTTAAACAAAATTTTTATGCTTTTGTGTTTGGAAATTCGATAATCTCACATTCACAGTTGTGATCTATAAGACGATTATAGATCAATAAGATGAATATATTATTTTGAGAATAACAACAAACCCTTATGAATAGTAATTTCACCCTTAAGAATAGTGATATCTGCAGTGCAACTAGATACTCTAACACCCCACTCAGTGGCTATAGACCAATCCTTCTACTGAGTGAATCTGCTACCACATTCCCCTTCCAATGAGAAAAAACTATCTCATGGTCATATAATTCGATGAACTCTATCCATTATTGCAGTCTCAACTCTTAGAAGCTCTGCTGACACTTCTCTATCCACAGGAAAGACTAACCCTTCTTCATCAAAGGTTAAAAGTGTGCCTCTACCCTTGAGAATCCATGTAAAAATCTCTAATAGTATCTAGCTAGAGTAGAGGTCCCTCTCTCTTCAGGGAGTTAATGCTAGAAAACATATTTTTAAATGATTTCCCCATACTCTACCACCCATGTGGGGAACAGAAAATTGAAAACTCTTACTACCATGAGTGTAAGGCTGGCTGGCTCAAGAGTGATCGGTGGCACTCTTCTATGCATGACTCTATCATGTGATGCATGGGTTTCTTTTTTATTTGAACAAGAAATACCCCATTTGAAAACTGTAGCTAAACCAAAATACATTATCCCTAATACACTCAATCTGAGTATGATCTGTGGATGTTCAGTCCATACCCAAAATAACGTCTTAAGGCCCCGACTCTCCCACAAATATGTTCCAACTGAAACTCTCACCTCAATGGTCATATCACTCCATTGACAAATGTGTGATTATTCAGTCTCCTCCCAATGGTATCTCCAAACATGAGGGTAACATAAATAGCTTAACTAGAAACTCTAGGTATTGTACATGATTTGTGGAAAAAAAATAATGATCTGTACCTATATTTGTTAATGCAGTAGCTAGTAGTTGTCACAGACTATACCTCAAGACATTCATGGAGTTCTTGGGTCACACTTCTTGACCGCATGCAGCTACTCCATTTCCCTATCATCCAGCACCCTGAGCCTGTTGGGGACAACATTGGGGTTGTGGTTGTAACATGTCAAAAGATATACCACATCATGATGCACTCCTATCTCCAATTCCACATTTTATAGCCTTCGTATTCCCTTGTACCCATCACCTCTACTTCACAAAACATTTTACATGCCCATGTCTTTGAGATTGGTGTCAGTTTCCTACTTCCCTGTTGTTAACATTCCCTAGAAACATCCTCTATACCTACAAACATTCAAACACAAGGTTCTCTCTAGTACCCTAACTTAAATATCAATGCAAAGAGGAATAGTTTTCGCTCAGATGTCCATAAACATACCTCACCTGGAGGCTCGAGCCTTGAAGAACTAATAGTATGGTATTCATCAAGTAACTGGTATGGTCGTTACCCCTCAGTGAATACTCAGCTACAACCATGTCGTCATGCCGAAGCTATAGAAGCTCTAGTGAACTCTAATCCCTTATCTCATTATGGAATGGTACCCACATAAATGAGGAAGTTTCTCATGCTTGTCCATAGAAAAGACACCTCTTTGCAAGATATGGGTAACCTAAACACTCTCATTGTCCCACTATGCCACGTAGAATGATCTTTACCAGGACCATCATCAAACTGAATGGTGCCAAGGATAAATTGAATCTTGTCCAACTCCTCATGCCAGTCCATAGATGCCAATGAATCGATCTCTTTCAGACCCTAAGGGGTATCTAATGATGAAAAAAAATTAAGGAACTACTCATACAAGTGTCCAATACTGGTACCACCGATTGTAACAACTGACCAATGGATAGTGATAGATGTGGAACACTATCTGAAGGTACCATTTTGAGAAACGTTCCACATATCAAAGACTCATTAAAATACATACCACCCTCATGTTCATGCACTAATAAAGTCTAGTAGCTGGGATCACCATCTGAACTGATGATCTACCAACTAGGTTGAAAACTCTTGCCACATCCTCCATCCAGTCCACTACTACCTGGTAATCTGACATTCCTCGAATCCTAGGTGGCAGATACCACGGGATCTCAGGCTACATGCTTAGTCAGAGTGCACCATCCACCTGTTCGGCTACAGATAACTCCTTCCAAATAGATGGTGGGAATGCTGGTAAACCACACTTAGGTTCCAACACAATATGAGGGCCCTGAACCGGAGCCTCGTAGCTCGGTAGGCCATCATCATGTACTCTTAGGAATTCTAGGTGGTTGTCTATGTAGATGCATCCTAATAAGGAACAAGTGTGACATGATCATTAAATTATACCTAGTGAGACGATTCAAAGAAATCAGAATAATTTTTTTAAAAAAACACACGCAATCAGTGTTTTCTATTACTGAATCAGAAATCACAATTCATGGATTTGGTGTATTGATAAATCTGCCACCACACCAACATTGTATTCCCCAAACAGACCAAAACACACATAACACTTAACACTATTTCCACACAAAAATTATTAGAGTCATAGTTCTTCTATAGAACCAACATCCTCTGATACCATTTTGTCACGACCCGTCCCTTAGGGCATGTGCTATGACTACCCAAATCCTGCCATCCATTGGCCAAGGATTGGTGACTATCACATGAAAGGTGTATTCTATAAATCATGATTGATTTTCCTTTAAAAATATGAAAAAATATAGTCCCAGGATATAATAAGAAAAATTGTGAAGTAAACTATTGTAATAAATGTATAGTCAAAGTAATGGGGCCAGAACACACGACCAACTGGAAAAGTGAAAGTACAATTAAAAAGCACTTAATAGTTAAATGTAATAAGGAAATCCAAGATCATCCACCATCTATATGACCTAATGTGTATGTATAGATCGCCTCCTCAGCACTCCACGTCTACCCATCTCATTTGCGTATTGCCTAGTCCTATCTCCCTCAAACCTCAGCCATGGTGCTCGTCATCCGCCCTAGACGCAATAATGGGAGGGCGAAGCCCGTGTAGGGAATAGTAACAAAATACCCAGAAGGGACATAGAGACCCATGAAGGTCACTTAGAATTACATAAAGGAAAAAAAATCATTATCTCAATCACAAAACACAAATGAATAGTCTTAGATCAATTAAGGTTTAACCTCAATTTGTGTCTCATCTCAATTAGAGTCTTACCTCAAACCATGTATACAACACAGAGAAACATTATTAGGATGATGACCCTCACATGATCACTAAAAATTCTTATATCTATCAATGAGATTATCTAGTGATAGTAATATGTAACATCCCCAGTCACAATTGTTTAACACCCTAGCTACTGGAGAACTCTTCCTTTATCGAGTACAGTGTGCAGGTCGTGTCACACAAATATGATGCCCTCTAATATTGGGCTACTGATGTACTTATCCTTTCATGTACTCTGGGATTGCCGAGTCACATAGAGGCACTCCCCACTATGGCCTATTGTGGTACTCCTCCGGTCGAGTACAGCAGGTCTGCTAGTCACACAGAGGTACTCCCCACCATGTCCGACTAAGGCCCTACTCTTGTCCAGTACTATGGGTCTGTCGCATCACATGGATATTCTCCCCACAGTGACCTACTATGTTAATCCTCTTATTGTGTACCATGGGTCTGTCATGTATGATAGAGGCACTCCCCACTTGACTGTTAAGTCACACAAAGTTGAAATACTGTGGTCGTCAAGGCTCAATGAGTCGCAGGATTCTGTATGTAGTGCGCTTAGGATAATCACTCATCCATTCATCTGTCATATTACAAATAGAAAAAATTCAACCAATGGAGTACGAAATTGATTCTCCATGTCATAATGGATCCAACACAATAGATTAAATGTCAATAGGATGCATTGTCTTTCCGTTATTGGAATTTCAGTGCTGAGGGACCATTTTCATTCAGGTGAGATCCAACCAGGTCATACTCCATTTTATTTCAAAACACTCATGGAGTAATTAAAAAGTATCATCTCACTCCATGGATATAAATTCCACTAACGGTTCATCAAATGATATCTGCTTGTCAAGATAACACCCTTTAAATGTTTTTGGCTTCGGGTCCGTTCTGACACGGTTGGACCGACCCGACCAGACCCAGCTCAACCAGGTCTACGCTGGGCCGAGGTGGACTCGGACCACTGGGATGTGGTCTGGCCCATCCCATGGGGGTGTGTGGCCCGGCCCGCGGTGGGGTGGAAACCCGATGAGTAGGCGACCAGGCCCTACTACATAGGGCACGACTGAGGGGCATCTTCCAGGTAGCTCGGGAGAGCCGCTCACCCGAAATCCCGAACAACCATAGGGTGTTTGGCCATTGAAGTTTCACTGCCACAAAACATTCCAAAGGTGCATATTCTACCTCTACTATGGCTTTGGCCATGGAAACTTTTCCATCAACGACCTGCTAGTCACACCGCCTCCCCTTCCGTAGTCAGTCATCATGTCGGCCGCCTCCTCTATTTGTTGCGGATGACGAGCAGCGAACTCTTTCTCATGGGTGGCATGCGACAACCCACCACAACTCCTCCACAGCCTACCAGTGTTGTCCGTTCTGATAACCTCCTCAATTTTGTGTCATGACCTACACTTTTGGTGTGTGCCAGTGCGCTATCTGCAATGTAGCTGGTCAGTGTTGTCGCGCTAGTGGGCTTTCATATAGGAGAAATTATATTAAGATAGCTGAGGGTTCAAGCATGGTTTTGTTAGACCCTCTCCATCTATGATAGCTCCTAAAAATAAGGGGGGATTATAGGTTTTATTATCAATTAAATTAATCAAAAATTAATCTCTCTAATGATACCATTAAATTACCTCCTATAAAAATGAAAGAATTGCGGATCAAGCTATTAGTCGGTTGGGCTTTTTTCAACATATTATTCATGAATGGGGAAGGGGAAATCATTTAAATTTTTTAAAAGAATAAACCCCCTACATCGTAAAACCATTGGAGAACATTCGCACTTGATGTGGGATCATGTTGTTAGTTTCCATAACTGGTTCTCAATGACATCACTCTTATGTCATTCTTCGGTTGGTCTTTCAATGTCGCTTGTCTCCTCCCACTGGGATATGATCCATTAATTATGGTATCGACATCATGGCACTCATTCAGCACTTCGTTGCATGGAGAATTTGTGTTGGTACCACCGTGCAAGCTCCATATATATATTTGAGGTGGAGTGTATGTAATGGTGTGTGGAATTAATGGGGGCACATAAATTATAAACCTCTTAATTCACCAAAAAATTCATTACATAGTGTTTTTAGGTCAAACCATTTATTAGAATGAAACATTGTTGACCCCACACAAGTATTTTCTATTGGAGGATATGAAAGAAATTAATAAAATAAAACTATTTCCTTTCATTTCATTTAAAAACTCACAAAAATTAACTTTTTATTTGGACCAACTGTGGTTAAAGTGAAGCTTCCCTTAATAGAATCCTGGCACTACAAATTCAACGGTGCACTCAGATTTTTAATCTGATCATCGGTTGAAATGATAGAAAATTTCGCTCCTGTGTTTACTGAACCAACAGGATAAAATGTTCAGAAAATTATTAACAAACACCCTCATACCGCGCCAGTCAAAGAAAGTCTTTTCCTAAGGGAAACATAACCCAACAAATATAACGGTACTCTAGGTTTTTTAATCAATGTTACAGTTTAGAAGTTTTGAATTTTACAATAAAATAATTTTCCCAAAATTATTATATTTATAACAAAGAACTAAATTTCATTGGTGGCTCGTGCTGTCCAATGTTAGTATCAGGAAAAGGAAAGCATAACCTTTAGAGTTTACCAATGGTATAATATTTCCATTCTAAGTTACTATTTGTGAGTAACAGTTGTTTAAAAATTTAATAATTTTATTTAATTATTTTATTTACAGTTCTTCCATTTTGGGTTTTCTAACCGAAGGCCTGTGCTGACTAAACATAAGCTGCACCAATGTTAAACCCGCAATCTTGAACGTAGTGGCACACTCAGATTTCTGATCCGAGCAACAGTTTATGCGTTATTCCTCATTTTTAGTAAAACTACTTATGTGAGATATTTAAAGTTTAACAAATCTCTTACAGATCATTCTAGTCACTACGGGAAATAGAATATAACATTGTCAGGTTTCACGATCACTAAAAAATTCCATATAATTAAAAACATTACATGGAAAATCCTAATCATTACAAAACCAAGAGATCCAATGTACATTGATAAAACCAGACATCCCCTACCGACTCAATGCTCATCATGAGGTGTGTTATCTTGGAACACTACCCATGACTAGAATGTTATGCACCTACAATCATAGCTTCAGACTATCCAGACTCTTCCCCAGATAACATATCCTCAAGAGATAGAATAGTCCTCTAATAACATATTACAACTAAACGAATATGGTCACCATAAAAACCAGCTCCCAACCAACCCTGTGGAAAGGCCCGAATGGAATTCCCTATAACGACCCATAATTTACAAACATTGTTAATACTTCAAAATTGAAGCACACTTATTACAATATATGACAAAACCACAAAGGACCGTAGAGGTAGAGTGTCTTTAGAAACTGGGAAACATAAACAACTGGTTCATAAATCTTCTACAGTGTCTCCCATTTATTTCATCATATCTAGGGTCCCATTTAGCATATTCTACTTAATATCTATCTTCCTGACCTGGGGAAAAGAAAACACAAAAAGGGTGAGCTCAAATGCTCAGCAAGGGCAAATAAAGGAAATAAAAATCATATCATATCTTTTTGAAAATCATAACCTACAAAAGAGATTATAAAATCATAACATGGAATAAATCATTGAAGTGAAAACGAGATCCCCATAATCATAACATAAAACTTGAAACCTTGTGGCATGCACACATAATCATGGAAAATCATTTCTTGTTAGTCATAACTCATTGCCAAAACTATCTTAGTGGACAAAGTCCCTTTATGAACCGAGTCACCCTCATTCCAGTCCTGTTTCACTGAACCAGTATAACCTACCATTCCAGCCATGTCTATCTCATGAGATATAAAATCTTTACCCAATGTATTGGAGGGAGATATAGGTCCCACCCATCTTATAATGAATCCTTTCTTCTTTAAAAAACTTTTCTTTTCTTAACATGCCATACAATTATAAACTAAAAGAAGTTGATTAAAAATAAACTTGAAAACTTGTAAAGGAAGATTATTTAAATAATGTTTTAAAAATCCATTCATGCCGTATAAGTTAAAAAAACATTCTTCGTACTTTTGTCGGAAAAGTCAAAAAGTACCTCGTACGGAAAAATGACAAAAGATTCCTTTTATATTCTTTACTAAAAACTCACCGAAGGGTAAAATTAGATCTAAACCATTTCAAGTGGATGGAAACAATATTACATATTGAGTGAAAATGGATGTGGATGATAAAATACACCCCATTAAATACTTACGAATAAACAATCTCGGATAAAAATGAGATTGTGATATTTCCCTTACCTTAGGTCCGATTTTCTTTGTTCGTGTCCGAAGCTCCTGTATAATGGTTTAAATAATGTTATTTACTTATTCCAGAATCATACATATTGATATGATATCATATATGGTCATGTTATTAGCTTCTTGTTAGTAATATTTCATTGTTACTTGCTACTCGGGTCTTTATAACTTTTTGTTCTTATGCGTATTTTGTCGAATAAATTATTATTCTTATATTTAAGTTATAGATACTTCATTTCCATAATGGTATTAGTGTATTATATACCATATTCATTCATTCAATTCATTTATATAATCATTATGAATTGAAGATCATGTAGATCGAGTCGCATCACATCGTGGAGACGGTATTCCGTACGTACGCACGAGTGATGATATCGTTCCTATGATCGTGGAATTGTATTGGAGTGTATATATATTATTTCAGTATCAATATAACTTCATAATAATCATATATAGTTACTCATTACACCATTATACCCATCCTTGTAAGGTGATGGTGGAAAATAGAATACACCACGGCGTAGAGACGGTATTCCGTACGTACGCACGCGTGGTGATTTCATTTTTCCGTAGGATGGATAGAAGGTGAATTAGGGTTGTTTAATATTTATAATAACATATCAGTATGTAAGTAATACTGATGTTATTAATTTAACATGAAACAACTAAAGAAGAAGATGTTGATGAAGAAAGAAATTGAAAAGATCGGTAATGGATATTTACTCTTCTTTGGAACGCCTCTTTAAATCCTCCACTAAAGGAACTAAGATTGTTCTTTGAAGAAGACCAGAACCTCTAGGATTATTTTAGGGAAGTGTAGAAGGGATTTTGGCAGGGTTTGGCCGAGATTGAGTGCTCAAATTGGTGTGAGGAGGAGGGGGAGGAGGTGCCCTTTTATAAGGGAGGAGAGGGGCACCTTAGGAATATCTCAAAATATTATTTTATATTAAAGTCAAAATCGGTTTATAATGGTTCCAAAGGGTATTATTTCGAAGATAATGTGGGGATGGGTCTAAATCCTATCAACAAATAGGATTTAGACATGTTTAGGTTATTATTTTAACCTTATCAATTAGATTTAACTCTAAGTAAAATAATTTAACTTTTACCGTGTCTTTTCGTTTTCTTACATTATATGGTTAATACACTTACTATAACATGCCAAAAGAACCCCAAATTGTTTATTATTAATATATATATCCTTATCTAAGTCATTTGGCCGAACCTTAGATTTTTAGGAATAAAATAACAATTAATAATATAATATTTTATTTAAAAACTATTTTCTGTCAATTTTGACACTATTTGATATATGATTTTTGTGAAAGTCATAACAGAATTATATGTTCGAAACAAGTTGATTAAATCAACACTAATATATCATATTAACCTAAAAATTAGTGGAATTCATAAAAAGTCTCAAATTACATTTATTTTCGTGTTTATAACATCAATTATGTCAATATTTCATTAATAAGATAATTAATGCATCATCATTGTGTCATAAATAAATTAATATTTATAGTCGAATTTATCTTATGTATAACCCCATATTAAAAATTATTTACTTATTAAACTTGGATTTTATCTATTTTAACCCTTCTTTAAATAAATTAATAATAAATGTCCTAATCTAATCCAAGTGGGCCTAAATGGTCATATTTTATTCCTAAGTTTGTTTCTGGTCGAATTACACCTGTCTAATAGAATTATGACATGTGTTAGGGTAATAGTAATATCATTTTTACCCTTAGATACCCTATTTACTATTAACCGTGGTAAAAAAAGTAAAAAGTTACTATTCACCAAAAAATTATTTTTATCTCATTGAACCACATTTTACTTACTGATATCAACCGTGGTTGTCGGATTTTCGAAATTTCATTCACAGAAGCAGTAAAATTATGTTTTATGCAAAAATTCAGTTTTTAACCTACCACTTAGTGGTTTCACTATTCATCAAAAATTGAAAGTTTTCAGAAAAATACCAAAATTTCACTCTAGGCTAATTTCGATATTCCAAATCCAAAAATGAAGTCCATTTTCAAAAATGAAATTTATAAAATTTCAAAAAGTGGTTATTACTATTCATAACGGCTAGTTTTAATAATATTTTAATAGCATATCATTGTTTAGTGAAACTCGGTATTGCGTACGACGCAAGCTATCGAGGAAGGTCGTGATTGCGTGTAAAGTAAGCCAAGTAAGTGTGTAGTGAAAGATTCCTTTGATGATATAAAAAAATTATTACTCATAAAAATCTCGGGTGTTACATTCTACCCCCCTTAAAAAGAATTTCTCCCTCGAAATTCATCACTTTGTAACAAACAGATGAGGATACTTCTCCCTCATCATATCCTCAAGCTCCCATGTAGCTTCTTCAAGTTGGTGGTTCCTCCATAAAACTTTCACCAAGCGAGTGGTCTTGTTTCGTAGGACTCTTTCGCTACGATCCAAAATCTCTATCGGCTGTTCTTCATAAGAAAGATCTTGCTCCAGCGGTACAACTTCTGAGCTGAGTACATGTGAAGGATCTGGTATGTACTTTCTCAGGAGAGATACATGGAACACATCGTGAACTTGAGAGAGATTCAGTGGAAGCGCCAATCAGTAGGCTACCTTCCCAACATGATCCAGTATTTCGAAAGAACCAATATATCTAGGGCTCAATTCCCCCTTCTTTCCAAATCTCATAACCTTCTTCCAGGGAGATATTCGTAAGAAGACTTTATTACCCACTTCAAACTCTAGGTCTTTTCTTCTGTTGTCGGCATAACTTTTATGTCGACTCTGAGCTACTCTTATATGTTGTTGAATAGATCTGACCTTCTCTGCCATTTCATCAACGAGATCAGGTCCTAATAGATTTCTTTCCCCAACTTCATCCCAGCAAGTTGGAGTCATGCATTTCTTTCCATAGAGAGCTTCATAAGGAGCCATCTGAATACTGGAGTGAAAGCTATTATTATAAGAAAATTCCACCAAAGGTAGGTGTTGATCCCAACCTCCTTTCAAATCCATAGAGAAAGCTCTCAACATATCTTCTAGGGTTTGAATTGTTCTCTCAGACTGATCATCTCTCTGAGGATGATAAGCAGTGCTGAAACTCAACTCTGTATCCAGAGTATGCTGAATACTTCGCCAGAGCTTCGAGGTAAATCTCGGATCCCGATCAGATATAATAGAAATTGGTACTCCATGCAATCTTACCACTTCCTTTACATATATCCTGGCAAGCTGATCTAAAGAGAAATCCTCTCTAATAGCAATTAAGTGTGCAGACTTTGTAAGATGATCAACTATGACCCAGATAGCATTATTGCCTTTGGATGTTTTAGGAAGTCCTGTGACAAAGTCCATAGTGATGTTTTCCCATTTCCATTTGGGTATGGTTAATGGTTGTAACATCCCTTTAGACTTCTGTCTCTCAGCTTTAACTTGTTGACAAACCAAGCATCGAGAGACATATTCAGCAACATCTCTTTTCATGCCATCCCACCAGAAGTACTCTTTCAGGTCCCTATACATCTTCATGCTTCCAGGATGAAGAGAGAATGCAGAACTATGAGCCTCATCCAGCAGCTCCATCTTTAATTCGGGGATGGAAGGAACACAAACCCGATTTCTGAACTATATTATCCCATCACAGTCAATATTGAATTCAAGAACATTTCTAACCTTCTTTTGTAACTCGACATCTTCTTTCTGTGCCTTTTTAATCATCACATGTATAGATGGTTGAACATTCATTTGAGAAAGATAAGATTTTTCCCCTTCCATTATAATTCCAAGATCCATCCTTTGTAAATCCATAAATATTGGATCTTGTGTGATCCTCATCATGGATAAACTAGCATGGTCTTGTCGACTTAATGCATCTTCCACCTTTTTTGCTTTCCCAGGGTGGTAATGGATTGAGCAGTCATAATACATAATCAGCTCCAACCATATTCTTTGACGCATATTCAGCTCCTTTTGTGTGAAAATATACTTTAAACTTTTATGTTAAGTATAGATATCACACCTTTCACCATAAAGGTAATGCCTCCAAATCTTTAATGCAAAGATTACCGCAGCCAACTCCAAATCCTGTGTTGGGTAATTTTGTTCATGGATTTTCAACTGTCGTGAGGCATAAGCTATCACCATATCATTTTGCATAAGAACACACCCCAATCCCTTCTTGGATGCATCACTATAGATCACAAACCTTTCTCCACTACAAGGCAGTGTGATCACAGGTGCACTGGATAAACTTCTTTTCAACTCCTTGAAATTCTCTTCACATTCCTCTGTCCAAACAAACTTAACTCCTTTCCGAGTCAACTTGTTGAGTGGATTAGATAATCGTGAAAAATCCTTTACAAAACGTCGATAATATCCAGCCAAACCAAGAAAACTTCGGATCTCAGTTACTTTTGTTGGTCTCGAACATCTTTCGATAACCTCTGTTTTTGCTGGATCCACAGATATCCCCTCTTTTGAGATTATGTGACCCAAAAATGCAACTTTTTTAAGCCAAAATTCACACTTGGTAAATTTGGCATAAAGCTTCTCCTTTCTCAGGGTCATCAATATAATTCTCAAGTGATCTTCATGCTATTCCTTTCTCTTTGAATAGACAAGAATATCGTCTATAAAGACTACCACAAATTGATCAATATTGTCTCTAAAGACTCTATTCATTAGATCCATGAAGATAGCAGGGGAATTAGTAAGACCAAATGGCATCACTATAAATTCATAGTGTCCATACCTTATACGGAAAGTCGTCTTTGGTATATCCTCCCTTTTGACCCTTAATTGATGATAACCTGAACGAAGGTCAATCTTGGAAAAGTATTGAGCTCCGTGTAGTTGGTCAAATATGTCATCAATGCGTGGGAGAGGATATTTGTTCTTGATAGTGATCTTGTTATGTTCTTGATAATCAATGCAGAGTCTCATTGATCCATCTTTCTTCATAACAAATAGAACAGGTGCTCCCCAAGGTGACGCACTAGGGTGTATGAATCCCTTATCAAGATTCTCTTTGAGTTGCTTCATCAATTCCTGCAACTCAATTGGGGCCATTCTATAAGGTGTCTTTGAAATAGGAAAAGCACCTGGTACGAGTTCTATTGAAAACTCAACTTCACGATTTGGTGGAAGACCCGGTAATTCCTCCGGAAAGACATCATCAAACTCCCGTACAATGGGCATATTCTTAATCGTGAGTTTCTCACTAACCATTTGAGATAAATAACTTTCATTTAGTGGAATCAAGACCCATAAGATGGAAGGAATTTCCACTGGAAGGTTATATTCATCTTTGCATCGATAAACGATCGTAGATTGATCCGGCATATGAAATGTGACTTCCCTTCTTTGGCAATTGATATGAGCTCCATGTAGAGAAAGCCAATCCATGCCAAGAATCACATCAAATTCCACTAAAGGAAGGATCATAAGATTTGCTGGAAGCACTTTCCCACAAACTTCGATCGGAGAAGAATTATAAACTTTTCATGCGACTGTTGTGCCATTAGGTGTTTTCAAAGATAACTCAACATCTAATTGTTGAGGTAATACGGTGATACCCTTAGAAAATTCTTTAGAAATAAAAGAGTGGGTGGATCCAGAATCAAATAAAACATTTGCTACTTTAGAGTGGATGATAAGTGTATCTTTCACCACTTCGTTATCGTACTCCACATCGCTGATAGAAATTGCATGTGACTTTCCTTTGTCTTTAGCCTTAAGATTTTGTTGACGTCAACCATCATCATCAACCCTTGGATTTGGGCATTGATTGGCATAATGCCCCATCTCCTTGCACTTGAAACATTGAAGTGTAGTAGGATCATTATGCGTATCCCTTCCTTTGTTTGAATCATTAGACATCTTCTTCCCATTATCACGGCATTCAAATGCCTGATGACCTTCCTTTCCACATTTAAAACATTTACTTGTCACTTTAAGGCAACTCCCTCCATGTTTCTTTACACACTTTGAGCATAAGGGAAAGCTTATCTTCTTTTCAGTTTGCTCATTAGATTTTCCATTGAATTCCATCTTCCTCTTCTTATCAAACCCATGTTACTGATGGGTTACTCCAATCTCCATCTCGACTTTGAGAGCACATCGAACGATTTCCTCGTAGCTATTGAAGTCCCTTATGGCTAACGCCCTTCGAAGACATGGTTTTAAGCCACTAAAGAATCGATCGATCTTACTCTCAGGTTGGATAATAATACCAGAAGCGTACCTTGCAAGTCTTGTAAAATTTTCTTCATAGGTACCAACAGATTCATCATCCCTTTGCTTTAGTTCAAGAAACTCTTTCTCCATCTTTGTTCGGAGAATACGAGGGAAGTACTTATTGAAAAATAAGTTCTTGAACTCGTCCCATTCCATAGACTCAATTTCATCCCTTTGCCTCATATTCTTAATAAGATTCCACCATTGATCAGCATCTCCTTCCAAACGATACACTGCTAGGATGACTTTATCATGTTCAGAACATTGAAGAACTGAAAATATCTTTTCAGTAGTACTAATCCACTGTTCATCAACTAATGGATCAGTAGACCCGCTGAAAGAAGGTGGACGCTGCCTCATGAAGGATTCAACAGAATGTTGCTCCCTCCTTTGCTCATTTGGAAATCCTGCATGATTCATAGCTTGAGAATGTTGTGTGAGCATGGCTACAAGATTTTGCATTCCAGCTCCCATATCGTTTGGTTGCTCAGGGGGACAATCATTGCATTGCCCATCGCATTCCGTATTAACACGGTTCCTTCGGGTTCCAGCCATTGACTAAAACCAAGAAGAATAGTGTGAGCAACACTAATTATAATAAGAAAACCACATAATTCAAGAATAAAATTTTCATGCTTAAGGTCTTATCCTAGGTTATTCATGGCCATTTCTAAAACACTAATATTGTGTTCAATGCTTAGACTTATCATTAGGGTTCTTACTAAGGCTTTCACATCCTAGTATCCAAAGGTTGACTATACCATTCCTCTGATACCAACTATAACGACCCATACTTTACATACATTGTTAATACTTCAAAATTGATGCACACTTATTACAATATATGACAAAACCACAAAGGACCGTATAGGTATAGTGTCTTTAGAAACTGGGAAACATAAACAACTGGTTCATAAATCTTCTATAGTGTCTCCCATTTATTTCATCATATCTAGGGTCCGTTTTAGCATATTCTACTTAACATCCATCTTCCTGACCTGGGGAAAAGAAAACACAAAAAGGGTGAGCTCAAATGCTCAGCAAGGGAAAATAAAGGAAATAAAAATCATATCATATCTTTTTGAAAATCATAACCTACAAAAGAGATCATAAAATCTTAACATGGAATAAATCATAGAAGTGAAAATGAGATCCCCATAATCATAACATAAAACTTGAAACCTTGTGGCATGCACGCATAATCATGGAAAATCATTTCTTGTTAGTCATGACTCATTTCCAAGACTATCTTAGTGGAAAAAATCCCTTTCTGAACCGAGTCACCCTCGTTCCAGTCCTATTTCACTGAACCGGTATAACCTACCGTTCCAGCCATGTCTATCTCATGAGATATAAAATCTTTACCCAATGCATTGGAGGGAGATATAGGTCCCACCCATCTTATAATGAATCCTTTCTTCTTTAAAAATACTTTTCTTTTCTTAACATGTCATACAATTATAAACTAAAAGAAGTTGATTAAAAATAAACTTGAAAACTTTTAAAGGAAGCTTCTTGGAAATAATGTTTTAAAAATCCATTCATGCCGTATAAGTTAAAAAAACATTCTTCGTACTTTTGTCGGAAAAGTCAAAAAGTACCTCGTACGGAAAAATGACAAAAGATTCCTTTTATATTCATTACTAAAAACTCACCGAAGGGTAAAATTGGATCTAAAATATTTCAAGTGGATGGAAACAATATTACATATTGAGGGAACATGGATGTGGATGATAAAATACACCCCATTAAATACTTACGATTAAACAATCTCGGATAAAAATGGGATTGTGATATTTCCCTTACCTTAGGTCCGATTTTCATTGTTCGTGTCCGAAGCTCCTGTATAATGGTTTAAGTAATGTTATTTAATTATTCCAGAATCATAAATATTGATATGATATCATATATGGTCATATTATTAGCTTCTTGTTAGTAATATTTCATTGTTACTTGTTACTCGGGTCTTTATAACCTTTTGTTCTTATGCGTATTTTGTCGAATAAATTCTTATTCTTATCTTTAGGTTATAGATACATCATTTCCAGAATGGTATTAGTGTATTATATACCATATTCATTCATTCAATTCATTTATATAATCATTATTAAATGAAGATCATGTAGAACGAGTCGCATCACATCGTGGAGACGGTATTCCGTACGTACGCACGAGTGATGATATCGTTCCTATGATCGTGGAATTGTATTGGAGTGTATATATATTATTTTAGTATCAATATTACTTCATAATAATCATATATAGTTACTCATTACACCATTATACCCATCCTTGTAAGGTGATGGTGGAAAATAGATTACACCACGGCGTGGAGACGGTATTCCGTACGTACGCACGCGCGGTGATTTCATTTTTCCGTAGGATGGATAGAAGGTGAATTAGGGTTTCTTCATATTTATAATAACATATCAGTATGTAAGTAATACTGATGTTATTACTTTATCATGAAACAACTAAAGAAGAAGATGTTGAAGAAGAAAGAAATTGAAAAGATCAGTAATGGATATTACCTCTTCTTTGGAACACCTCTTTCAATCCTCCACTTAAGGAACTAATATTGACCTTTGAAGAAGACCATAACCTCTAGGATTATTCTAGGGAAGTGGAGAAGGTATTTTGGCAGAGGTTGGCCGAGCTTGAGTGCTCAAATTGGTGTGAGGGGGAGGGGGAGGAGGTGCCCTTTTATAAGGGAGGAGAGGGGCACCTTAGGAATATCTCAAAATATTATTTTATATTAAAGTCAAAATCGGTTTATAATGGTTCCAAAGGGTCTTATTTCGAAGATAATGTGGGGATGGGTCTAAATCCTATAAACCAATAGGAGTTAGACATGTTTATGTTATTATTTAAACCCTATCAATTAGATTTAACTCTAAGTTAAATAATTTATCTTTTACCGTGTCTTTTTGTTTTTCTTACATTATATGGTTAATGCACTTACTATAATATGCCAAACGAACCCCAAATTGTTTATTATTAATATATATATCCTTATCTAAGTCATTTGGCCGAACCATAGATTTTTAGGAATAAAATAACAATTAATATTATAATATTTTATTTAAAAACTATTTTGTGTCAATTTTGACACTATTTGATATATGATTTTTGTGAAAGTCATAACAGAATTATATGTTCGAACCAAGTATATTAAATCAACACTAATATATCATATTAACCTATAAAATTAGTGGAATTCATAAAAAGTCTCAAATTACATTTATTTCGGTGCTTATAACAACAATTATGTCAATATTTCATTAATAAGATAATTACTGCATCATCATTGTGTCATAAATAAATTAAATTATTTAATGTCTAAAAATTATTAATAAAATACCATTATGTAGGAAATCTTTTTAGATTTCTAATGAATATTTATAGTCGAATATATATTATGTATAACCTCATATTAAAAATGATTTACTTATTAAACTTGGATTTTATCTATTTTAACCCTTCTTTAAATAAATTAATAATAAATGTCCTAATCTAATCCATGTGGGCCTAAATGGTCATATATTATTTCTAAGTTAGTTTTTGGTCGAATTACACTTTTTCAATAGAATTAGGACATGTGTTAGGGTAATTGTAATATCATTTTTACTCTTAGTTACCCTATTTACTATTAACCGTGGTAAAAAAAAGTAAAAAGTTACTATTCACCAAAAAATTATTTTTATCTCATTGAACCACATTTTACTTACTGATATCAACCGTGTCTGTCGGATTTTCGAAATTCCATTCACAGAAGCGGTAAAATTAAGTTTTATGCAAAAATTCAGTTTTTAACCTAACACTTAGTGGTTTCACTATTCATCAAAAATTGAAAGTTTTCAGAAAAATACAAAAAATTCACCCTTGGTTAATTTCGATATTCCGAATCCAAAAATGAAGTCCATTTTAAAAAATAAAATTTATAAAATTTCAAAAAGTGGTTATTACTATTCATAACGGCTAGTTTTAATAATATTTTAATAGCATATCATTGTTTAGTAAAACTCGGTATTGCGTACGATGCAAGCTATCGAGGAAGGTCGTGATTGCGTGTAAAGTAAGCCAAGTAAGTGTGTAGTGAAAGATTCCTTTGATGATATAAAAAAAATATTACTCATAAAAATCTCGGGTGTTACATTCCCATTCCTGATGGGCGGGCACAAGTTTATGTGAATCATAGAATTAATGTTGGAAATTATTTACCTAAATTTATAATCATTAAGAAACTAATATATAAAATAAAAAAAATCTTTATTTTTTAAAGATACAAATCTTTTAAAAAAATTCAGAATTGAATTCAACAATTTAAAACAATGTTTTATGACTCAATCAAATGGAAAAACCAAAAAGGACAGCCAACAAAGATCCTCAATTCATGTGGACAACCCTTAATCCATCTCTATGATACCACACCAAGAATGTCTGCTAGAAACCAGTACCATTGGCACTAAAATATTTACCCAAACCTGGGACCAAAAATAACCAAGTATACTTACACATAACTGTGTAAGTTGGGTGTAATCCAAATCCAAGTAGGACAACACCACTATGATTTTCTATGTGATAAACATTCAATGACGAAAATATATCAAGTTTTCATAAATCGTAGACACTATTATAAATTTTTTGGAGATGTAACATTATAGAAAAACAGTTTTTGAGTGGGTTACTTTAATGAATAATTTTTTAAAAAAATATAATTCCCATGAAACTAAATTTTATAGCCTACCTTACAATATGATGATAGTATGGACAAGGTATCTCACCACCACAACGAACAGAAAATAAACCGTAGGCACCTTCCCTTTGTGGATCCTAGGTACCTTGTATCTCGGTGAAATTAACCATCACAAAATCCATTCTTGAGCACAGAAGACACTAGTTTCGATCATACCCACATCCTAGTTTTCCCTCAACAACATCATCATCATAGTTTAGTTAGTTTTGTACCTGTCAATCTAGAAACGTGAACTTGTTTCCAAACGCCATGGGATCACTAGCATACTTGTACACGTCCACCCATGTAGATGTCGTATTTTCTCTCTTGTTCTCCTACATGTTCAACAAGCCATGAAATATATTTTTCCCAAGAAAATTCTAATTTTAAATCAGACATTCTCCAAACATCCCACATGTATATCACACGCATCACATAATACCCTTTTTATTCAAATTCATGTTGAAGTCATACACACACCAAAACATCTGATATTACATTTCACCACTATTTCATACTTCAAATGAATCATTAAATAATTTTATACAACCTTTCACTGATAATTAAAAAAACCTAACATCCCATTCCCTTGCCACATTATACCCCTTTCACAGACAAAATTCCGTTTTCATATTAAACACACACTATCATCTCACATCTAAGTTTCAGAACAACATAAAAAATCAATAAATCATATCGAAAAATTATAAAACATTCTAAAAATATTTTACATCACAAAAAACAACATTATCATTAAAAAAATAATTTTAAAAACATTATGTCACCAAAATAGTACATAAACATCTTTCTCACAGTTTGTGTACCTCAGTAACACATTTAAAATTTACATAAAACGCCATCAAGAAGTATTACATGGTTTTTCACATAAAACCCATTCAATAACTGATTTTAAACCCAAAATCTCACCAATAATCAACCAAAGCAGAATTGTAAGCCCAATAAACATTTACTAAACCACTTTCATTGTAAAAAAATAACACAATTAATACCACAAGAGTTACACATTAAAAATCACCCAATTTAGGGAAAAAATGCAACTAAAAAATTAAATACATAACCAAATCCATAAAAAACAGTTGTTCTACCACACACAGAATATGATGAACATGAAAAAAACTAATTGAAGATAAATAACTCATCATGAAATGGTTACACATGGAATCACCTAATGAAATTTTCAAAACCCACAAATCATGGTGTGAACCCCCAACCGCACCCCCACTGTACCTCATGGGAGATAAATCAATCCCCATACAAAAATATTTCACCAAAAAAGAATCAATGATAAACTCTAGGTATGAACATTATATTTTTCATACATTATAACTTAGGATAGGGTGAATTAAATCCTATTGAAATTGAATAATTAAAAGATATATTGAATTACATTCATGATTTTATTATTTTCCCCATAAAATCTCCTTTCAAAATTGAGTTCCAAGAGAGGGGGAGAGAGATTTGAGGCTATACATGGAGGTAGGGAACTAAATATTGAAGAGGGGAGGAATTGGTTTATTTCAGGAAGGGAAGGGGTCAAAAAACATCAAAATGTAATGTGTTGGACACCATTGCATGGGTTGGAGGCACAGTCTGGAACCGTGCGGCAAAACTGTGTGGCCTATTCTAGGAACCCAAAATAGTTGTTATCCTCCAATTATAAGGGGGTCCAAGGGGGTACCAAGGTGGAAAGATAGTCCAAGGTTAGGGGAGAAAAATGACCAACCCAATTACCTCTTTTCACCCAAAAACTCATCCAAATCAAAGGTACTAGCCACCTCAACAACATACCCCCCAAGTGGTTCCAATAGTAGTGTCGCTAATATAATTCCAATGTACACCAACCTCAAACCATCCCATTGAAAAAATAGGATACCTTGTACTATCCAAGACGCCCAATACCATGTTCATTGATCATGAACACTAGAGACACCAAAAATTCAAACCCGTAACATCCAGAAACCAAGAGAATTCTAAGAAACAAAAGGGGATTTTAACAAATCATGGAATTGATAATCTGAGTGTGACAAAAAACCTAAGAGAAATCCATGACTTAATAATGTGTTTTCTGATAGTTATCCATAAAAATATATCATTATCATAAAATCAATTATCATATTTATTGATTCAATTTATTATAAGTTTACTTAACTGTATATTAAAAATACTAAAAATAATAAATTTTTTCACATAATCATCAATACATTTAGAATATACCACGATAAAATCAATATATGTCTATCCCCAGTGAAATTAACTATTAGTATTGACATTTAATTTTTATTATAATATTGAGCATACTACAATATATAGAAAAGATAACTCACCTTTTCCTGCATAACATTAATTTAAAAAAAATATCAACCGCATAACACTGATATATTATTATGTTTTAGGACATAGTGGTTTTTGGATACATAGCATTATGAGATTATTTTTTGTGAGCATATTTAGACCATTTAAAATATCCAAAATGAATCCAATTATATCTAATAAAATTATATTCATTGATCATATAAATATGAAATTTTAATCATATATTCCATATATAAGAACATATTCATTTCAACTAATGATACTTCCAATTTAATTACGTCACAATATGTTCATATAATAACTCTCTTGGTTATATGTGTATTAAATGAGGATTTTAATCTCATAATTTATATCACAATTTTTTATGTAATTAAGAAATTGTTACTTTTTAATGTTTCACAATGATAATTTCATTTTGAAAAATATAACCCCTCTGGAATTTTATCTCGGTGTAATATCTTATCCTGGCTCATCATACAATAGTTTGAAGTTTATTAAATACTTAAATTAAAACATTCCATGTGACTACCGGTAGATGTATCTATGCTGAATTTGGATCCTCATCTTAGTATCCATACAATAATGAAATTTCTAGGAGAGCCACACAGTCTATTAATTAGTAAAATTCCAATATGTTATCTATTACATAGTTATTACAGTTATATCTATCACTACAGTTTTTTATAATTTCATTTTGTCCTAATAACCAAAATAATCAAAATTAACACAAAAAACATTACATGTTATATAAAAAATTTAAATTATAATCATCCATATCTTCTCCAACATTGATAATGTTTTTAATCCTAAATTATATATATCCATAACGTCCAAATATCCAATATTTTTTATCTCTTATTGGAATCCATATTTAGTTCCCTAGACCACAATACCAAATCTAGTGCCTAAAAATATACATTATATATAATATTATATACCAACTATAAATTAATATAAATAACTATTCAATAGAAAAATAAATAATAAAAAATATTTTAATTTATATATTCAAACAACCAATTATGTTTTGATTTTTATTGAATTTTGTGAAAATATAAACTAACAGAACCCATGTTCTTTTTATGAAAATGTAATTATTTCGACTATATGAGATACTAATTAATACAGAATTAATCTAAAACATATCCCATATTCACTTCACATTATATAACTTGTAAAACATACTATTTATAATACAATTCTTTATAAACCATGGTAATATTAACATAATAATTGGTGAGATGAAATTTAAGGTAAGTGTAATCTTATGTAATGATAATCAAAGATCATAAGTGTTATTAAGATGACTATAAATATTATGGAGGATATAGATAACTGAAAATAGTTCCATAATATAAATAAACTGAAAGACTTATGTATATATTGATAATAAAAACTCAACATATCATATGAAAGAAAATAATTTGACCGTTGGGAATGAGATTAATAATTTTATATATGGAATTACACAACATTATCCCTGAAATAATTATCTTATACATCATGATTTTAATATTAATGGAATATCTTGATATGAGAATACATATCAAAAAACAAAAAATAATGTTTATCTCATGATGCCTAATCCAGAATCCTGGGGATATATAATGTTAGGATTCACCCAAAACAATTTATAGTCACTTGAATTCATCATATGATATATTAAGTATATAATAAATATTCAACATTGTCAATAATCATCAATGTAGGAATAATTAAAAAAGAAATTTCAATAATAGCCCATATATCTATAAATCAGATAACATTATCATAATATATCTTGAGAATTGGGATTCATGGTTAGATAACATATATAACCCTATCAACATTAGAATAATAAAAATATAAATTTTAAAAATTTTCTCCTCAAAATAGTTGGAATAAATTTTTATATATACAATCCTCAACTTACACTGTATAAAGAAAGAGTTATATTGTAAAGTTAATAATTTCCATAAATATTCATTAAATGTAATATATATGATCACCATTTAATTAAATGAATGAAATATAATATTTTAAAAGAGGAAATACTTTGGGAATGGAAATCTTACCTATAAATGAAAATTATAGGAATGATAAATGATGTGATAGATTATCCCTCTTATTGATATAATCCTATTATATACCATTCAAAAAAATCTGGTGGATGGATAAAAAATAACATATCCATATTGTAATAATGGAAACTCATAATGATATAATCATATATTAATATCATTAATCCCAAAAAAATCAATATAATTTAAAAATATGGAATCGAGAATCGAATTGTTTGATTCCACATGTTCAATCTCTATAACTATAAATATATATTTTTAATTGATTATAAATCATGCAGAAAAATTTTAGAGGAGTGAAAATTAATTAACATATGAATGTAAATATAATTTTTAAATATTAAAAAAAATTGAAAAAAATTTAGTGTTGTTATAAACTAATAACATACACATCACATTCAAAAATATTATGAAAAGTTGAATTTATGGATTTCTGAAACATTATATATTAAATCTAATCTATTGTAATTGATTTAGAAAAATATTTATATTTTCTAAAGGAAATTTTTAGACCATTGGTAAAACTTTTTATTGTTAGAGGAACCCATTTATTAAATTTATGTTACCTTTGTTAAAAACTCATATTTTAAAATGATCAATTCAATAGTATTTGGATTTAACCTTCATTTTCACATAAAATACTATAATATAGTAGATACTAAAATATTTTTATGGGAGAACCCATGCATGGTGGAATAATTTTGATGCTAAAACCTTACAACTCAATAAAATTTTATTTAACTTTTCAATATCCCTTATAATAGACATACTTAATAGGGTAATAAATCAAAGACATGGAATTATATAGTAGGAATGTAAATACGTGGAAAAATGTGATAATACCTCATAATAATAATATTTATTGTATTTAAAATACCTATATTATTTAGTTTCAATATAAATCTCATAAATCAAAAGAAAGAATGCTGAGTTACCAAAAATTTATACTACTTGGATAACAATTGAGTCAATTACCATTTGATGAAAGGAATCTTATTTTTCATAATATATGCCATGAAATATTAAAAATTATGATTCGAATAAATCCAAATATGAATCAAATAATATATTAAATGGAAAAAATTTCAAAAAATATATTATGTGTCAAATAATAATAATTGAGTGCATGAAAACCCTTATGGATTTTTAAACATTTAAATAAAAAACATTAAAGTATATTATTCAAAATGAAATGATATATTAGTTGAATAATTGGATGATCAATATTATAAAAATATATTATTTTTTAGATACACCATTATAATGAAAACATAAGGTATATT
This sequence comes from Viscum album, assembly GCA_963277665.1. NCBI lineage: Eukaryota > Viridiplantae > Streptophyta > Magnoliopsida > Santalales > Viscaceae > Viscum > Viscum album. The sequence goes on from OY728134.1 coordinate 169,645,059, forward strand.
AAGAAATATGTATTAAGAAATTAAATTGAAAATAAGAAAAACATATATTAATTCCTGCTAATTAGATCTTGGAATTTCCCTCCTATATAAAAAATATATCATAATCCATAATTTTAAAACCATAATCCTATATTTGATGTTTAAAATATTCATTTATTACCATTATCTATATGAATTATTCAAATATATTACCAATTTTAAATATCTGGTGTAAATAATGACGTTCTTTACGAACATGTTTCATAATGATGGTGTTAGTATTCATTATTGCAACAATTTTCATTATCAAATGTTCAATAAATGTCATTAAATAAATTTTATATGATATATATGGCTATAATTTTGTTCCATTGTATTTATTGTCAAAATCGATTTTTGATGTAATTGATGATGATCATGTTTTAGAGATTCGTAATGATTGAAATTTGATTTATTAATTAATGAGGTTATATTAAATTTTCTATTAAAAACTCAAAATAAAATAATTATTCACATATTTATAGAATATTATACAAATAATTATGTTACTAGTATAATAAAATTTTCATATTTTATAGAATTATTCATGAAGGTCATTACAGAAAACCAAAAATGAATATACCTTGATTTAAGGATGATTTTGTTGTGGTTAGTTTGTAAGATAATTATACCAAAATAATAATGATTATTTTTAGTGGTTATTATGACTAAAGATAATAATTTAGATGAATTATATGAGGATGAAGTTGAAATGAACATGTTACATAATATATAGAAATATATTTTCCCCTTTATATGCATTCCATTAAAATATTGAATTAATGATGATCATTTTGACATATCATTAATAGGATACACAAATTTTAAAAAAAGAACAGTAATGATGTCATTAACATTATATTTATCCATCAACATCATTATTTTAACAAAAACTGCAATGATGTGATGAACAAAAAAAAAATAAATCAATCATTTTATGGATGTGGTAGTTAACACAAATGCAGGGTTGATGATTTCATTTTCTATAGAAGGGAAAAAGTTTATAAAAAATTTATCATTGAAAAATAAAATAAAAAAAGACACTAATATTTTTTTATACTAAATGTAACATTGTTAGTTTATGAAAATTATTTTGTATGGTACCAATAAATTTAAGAGGATTTTGATATTTTAGAATAGTGAATGGAATAAAATTTGTGCTAATTGTTAGAATGAAATTATGAAAATTTGTGGGTAAAAAGTAAGAACATATGTACATGGAAATGGATCATGAATTGGATCAATTTTTAAAGGATCATTGAAGAGGTTATATGCGGCTTATGTAAATTTCAGCAGACCATCGTGTATCCTGCAATGTCTAGTAGTGGTACCATACACTACCTAGAACATATGGCTAGCTTGTTGAATCCACTTGCCAGATGGATTTATTTTTAATGGGAACAATTAAAAAAATACCCACTCAAGTATTTGATGTCCCCCAAATCCCCAATTTTTTCCACCAGCAGATATTCCACTTGATGATTGTGGAATTGAACATTTTTCAATGGTATTTTTTTGGATTTCATAAGAGATATCATGAGATAGGGTATGTACACCCTCACTCATCACTACATTATAGGTATGTTTTCCCGTCAATTTCATTTGAATTTGTAATTAAATTTGGAAGAAATTGATGTTTTTTTGAAATTTCCTCGAAGGGATTTAGCATAGAATATGGTCTTGGTATTCCCTGAAAATTTGATATGTTCTTTTCCTTTGTGTTTGTGTGGTGAAAATCTCTGGTAGGTAATCCTTCAATAATACTTTTTTTGGAGTTATTTTCAATTAATTATTATTGGTAATAATAAATTTTTTGTATATTTTTGGCTTGTAAAATTTACTCGGTGGGTGTGGTGAGTCTCAGAAGGACGTTAAATATTTTCATGCCTATGGTGATAATTTTAATATATCAATTAATTTATGTGGTCCTTAAATTGTTACATGTTCTTGTTTGTGAAACTATATGACTATAATGGGAATCACATCGATTTCCCATGTGCAAAATTTATGAAATTTAATTTTTATTTTTAGCATAGAATTAACATGGTTAGAAATCCTTTGACCTATTTAGCCTTATGTTAAGTTGTATCCATGTTTAATGATTTGGTATTTAGATTACAATAGGATTTTTCTAAAAAAATTATGTTTTAAATGGAAATAATATCTTCAGGAAAGAATTTAATACTAATTTTGAAAATGATTTGGTGATTGAATGTGAATTTCAGAAATTCTATTTGGTTTGTATTTTGAATTGAAAATAAGGAATCTGTTGGATGAATGGGCTATATTTTTTTAGAAATACTATTGAAATGTTTATTATAAATAGTATTTTTGATTTTTTTATTAGAATTTAAAATGGTTTTGGAATGATTTAATATAATGAAATCCAGTTCTATTTTCAAAATAGAATTTTGAAGTCTATTTATTTATAAACCATTTTTTAAAATTGAGTTATATATTTGATGATATCCTTGATGTTCCTTATGCTTATGTTAGTCCACATGGGTGATCACCACCCAAGGGGCACAAGTATTTCTAGAAAACCTAGGGTGAAATCTTCTATTAAGGGATGATATTATTTATGATTATTCAAAGATAAATACTACCCCCATTGTTAATTAGTATTTATTTATTAACGAGGTTAAAAACATCCCCAGAGGTATTTCAATACATACAGTTGGCCATAATTTTCACAAGGATCATTGGAGATGTTGGTTATGGATTCCCTGTGTGAACATGGCCCTTAATGGATGATTGGGATTCATGGATATGTATATTTTCCCTATATTCCTCTTTTGTAGAAAATGTATGTGTATATATTCAATTTTTGGTCTGAGATGTTTAGAAGATTCTATGTGACATGCTCAGAGAGATATTATCACTTGTTGAAGTATGTTTTTACCATCCTCGTGGTGATTCTAGCACCCGGGTTCGGTTTTTTTCACTTCAAGTTTTAAATGTTAGAAATGGTTATACATTATTGATAATGTTTAAAACATCTTACATAATATTATATTAGATTATAAATATTTATGGATGCCATTAGTGATGGAAATCTATAATTTACTCACACCATGTCTCAAATATTAGTATGTGGTACCTGATATATGGTTATAATTTGGGGCACAACCTGATGCATTATGTTTGATTTGGATTCCTATATTGACCTTGGATTGTGTGAATGGTTCGAACATGAAACAAATTTATGATTTGGTTACTTGGCCCAATTTTATTATCATGTTTTTTACAACCTGTTTATGACTCAACCACATGGGATCTAATATTTATGGCACATTAATCATTAATTACATGTTATGTTTTGGTTATTTACCGAAACATGCCTAATATTGATGATTATTGAATATTTTGATTTGTATATATATATATTAACTAAATATGAACGTGATTTATTATTATAAAAACCTTATCATAACATACATTGAAATTACATAATATCAATGCAACATCTATTGCATTACATAAACACATGCTCCAAGACCATATTAGTCCAGTGCCTTTGAAAACATGAAATCATAAACAACTAGTTTATAGCACATGTAATACTTCACAAAAAAATTTTCATAACTATAACTATTTTAACATATTATACTTAATACATTCTTTCATATCATATCAAAAATAAATGTAAGAAAGGGTGGTCTCAGATTCTTAGTAAGGGTAAATAAGGGAGATATAGATAAATAAAATGAGCATAATTGGTATGATAATGTGATCATAACATTAATATATTATAACCTACATATCTGATATCATAAAAATGAATCATGGAATAAATATATGTATATTCTAAGACCTTAATAGTAAGGTAATATAAGATAATAATATATGAGAGCGTTTTATTATCATAAGACAAGAAATTATTTAATACACATAATCATATAAAATTGTTTACATAGTAGATAAGGAATCAAAAAAAGGCTATCTAAATAAAATGATATCACACACCATACCATATTGGTAGTCATGGAATGATCACTTGTCCATCTTAGTAGTCATTTTTCTCTAACAAGAACATCTTTGATGACAAATTCCATTATTGAACTGAGTTTACTCCCCATTCTACCCATGTATACCACATTATATATAAACCTTTACCCAATGTATTGGGGGGATATATAGATACCACTCATCAAATAATGATATACATAGTTATATTTTCCATAAAAACTGAAATCACTCTTCATATCAAAACCCATGGAATAAAATGGGTTTTAGAGATATAATTCAATCATAAAATATCCCATGGAAATGAAATGTGTTTCAAAAATATAATTTCATCATAAAAATAAATCATATTTAGAAAGAATAATAGTGGTAGAACTAAATTATATCCCCATTGAAACATATGTAACAACAAATAATGTTTTCACATGTATAAAAAAATTTGAGAGATCCTTTGAAAATAATTCTTGATGAAAATATTTGTTCTTTATTGAAAATGTTTAATTTTAATAAAATCCATGTAATTTTTAAATAAATTGTTTTATTTGAAAATAGAACCATATTATTTTATGAATTTTATTTATATTTATGGTTTAATTGTGTAAAAATACATTAATTATATATATGTAAGGAATAACATTCTTTTTCATACATTTCCCAAAAAAGTGACAAAGATCCTCATTTGGAAAACAACTAAAAGATTTATTTTAAAACATGAAATAAAAATTAAAAAATTTGTAATATTTACATTAAACATCCATGGGAGGATAGAAAAACAATTAAAACATTTTCAGAAAACATGGAAAATGATGATAACTATTCCAACAATTAGACTTCAAATGAAACTATCACAAATATTGATGAGATTATAAAATAAACACACATCACCTTATGAAAAGTATAATAGTATTACTCATTAAATAAAGAAAATTATATTTATAGGAAAATACCATAATAATATATGTATGATTTATAAAATTCATTCAAGTGTATTAAATAGACCATGTAGATGAAACTAGTAGTGTATAAAGCATGTGTCCCACAGAAATAAATTTGAGACATAAATCCATTACATTTTGTCGTGACTATATTCATATAGGTAAAAACCTACAGTAAAAATATATAAATTTATTACTAAGATATTATTGAACCACATTCATATATATATATATATAACCATATATGCCTTACTTAAAATGTTATATTTCCCTTTTATTAATGGTTTGACGTTAATTTTTTGTTTCTGGAAGTAACATCTATTTTTCATACATCTTTTGACTTATTATCCATGGTACACTTATATATATAATGATTCAATAATATTTATAATGATAAAAATGACTAATAAATGTAGTAATTATTTATTCATTCATGGAAAATCATAAAAGATATATGTAGAAAATAAAATACACCATTCGAGATGACAATAGACCATACATATGCATGAACACAAATTTCATATTCTTGTCATATAAAAAAAGAAAAAAATAAAATTTATATTACCATAATAGAATAATTTTTATGTTATATGTATCATATATATTCATAATAATCATCCTCATTACCATCCATGTGAAATATATATGAAAAATGAATCGCATTGCATCGTGGAGATGGTAAGTCATAATTATGAATGTGCGACATTATCATTCCTAAAAGATTTGATGGTAAAAGTTATGATATTATATTTTCATTATAGAGGTATAATTAATTCATATAAATATTTTATTTTCATTAAAACAATAATAATTTTCACTCTTAAAATATTTTTATAGAAAACGAATTGTATCGCTACATAGAGATGTTATGCCGTACATATGCATGAGTGAAATATTAACCTCATGTTAAATGGGAAAGGGGTTGTGAAATTTTTTATTGACAATAATATTTAAATTTAGGAATATATAGTATACACAAGTTATTATTTTATTAAATATATCATTGATTTATATGAGTTTTAAATGAGTAGAAAAATAGTGTTACCAGTTACAGAGATTGCCACTTATTCGAAATGGATCAATTAAATATCTTCTAGTGGACACTATATTTCATCCCCTTGAAATAATATAACCTCTATTATGTATATAGTTAAGGTTAAAATAGAATTTTGTATATATTTTCTTGAAATATAATATATAATATTGTTTAATGAGTTGATGGAGGATGAGCCTTTTTATATTGAAGGGGAGGCGGACTTCTGGAAGCCTCCAAAAATAATAATGTAAAATAAATTCAATATCAATAAATATAAAACAAAAAGGAAATTAATTCTAATATTATATGACATAGGATTGTAATAAAGTCAACCAAAATATTTTAGACATATTATAGAGATATTTTAAACAATATCATTTTGAGTTACCTTGATTTAAGCAATAATAATTCTTAACTATGGTAATAATGTTTTTAATATTACAAGGATGTAAGTTTTACATATAAGGACATAATTGGAAAAAATTAAAATACATATGTTATTTTATTCCATATATCATCAACTGTCTTTATTTAATTTTTTTATTTTATTTAAATAATTTATTAGAAAATTATTTTCATAAAATATCAAAAGGGTCAAGTTTGACATTATTCAACAAATTGACTTTAAAAAAAATATTTCAATATTACATCATAATAAATTTCAACGAACTAAAAATATGTCATAATAACAAAAATATTTTATCACTTTCTTAATTTAAATTATACTTGTAGGTCACATTAATTGAAATATTACTTCATCATCAATGTATAATTATTTTGGATAATTATTTATTCCATAAAAATTAGAAATAAATTTCTAGTAAGTAGATAAATATTTTATATTTCAAAATAACATATATTGTTGATCATATATTCTATTTAAAGAACCATCCCTTAGGGCCCATGTAGTAACTACATGAATCCCACCTTCCATTGGCCAATGGAAGGTGACTAGAACCGAATATTCATATCCCAATAAGAAAAGTCATTTGCCTTTAAACCTGCAAAACATGCACACTGCCCAATCCGAGGAAAGCTATTCAATAAAAATACAAAAACTATCACAAGACGATTATTGTGATTATGAAAAAATAAATGTAGAAGAGCTCGAATAGAAACCCAACAAAAGAGAACTACAAACAAGAAGGATTACAACATAGCTGATAAGACATACGTTGAAAACCCCACCTGATGGGTAAGTGTAGAGTAGTTTTCAAAACCCGTATAAGTATTCCCCGCCCTCCAGATCTCATTGCACACTACATGGTCCAAGGTGTCCAAGTGCTGCTACAATGCATCATTCATTAGAAAAAGACAAGGCAAGTTAGAGCGAAGCCAATACCGGGTTGAGTAGAACAATACTCAATAGGGACCACAATCTCAAAAAGGAATGACAACAAAGAATAAAAACAATGAAAAAACTCAAAACAATATCACCAAGAAAAATATCTCACACCATGTATAACTCACAGTGGAGGAAGTATAATTATTAGTCATAAACAAAAAAAAATGTACTATTGAAGAATTCATTATTTAGGACCGCTCATTACCTGGTCTTGTGGAATCACTCAGACCCACTCGTCCCTTGGGAATGAAGGATCACATTGATGCGTTTATCTTTGGGCCAGTTAGATCACATAAAACCGCTCATCTCTGGGATAGTTGAATATCATAGACCATCTAATATATGGTCCAATTGGATCAAATAGACCCAATAGTTTCATGTCAATCTAGACCACTTAGACTTCCTCGACTCTAGGCCGGTAGGATCACTATGACTTACTCGTCTCTTGCCCAACTGAATCATTTAGACCCACTAATATCTTGAACAGTAAGATCACTTAGACCTTCTTGTCTCTAGGCTAGTAGGATAATATAGAACTTCCTATCTCTACGTCGGTAGGATCACATAGTTCCACTCTTCTCTTGGATATCTAGATCAGAATGACTCACTTTACATATCATTCGCGTCACAAACTTTCGTAGGATTCATGCTCATAACACGATTTTGTTGAAGGAGACTATACTCATCAAGTCATTGGTCAGATCAAAACTAACACAAAATATAACTTAGATTATTCCTAAGGGTCCATCTCATCAATGGATCCCAATGACACAGACATTGTGTAAATCAGATGCCCTGTCTTATTGATATTGGTGTTTTAGAAAATAGGGGTCAGTTGTGTCTGGGCCTAGTCCGACCTGGTCAGACCGAGCCGACCAAACATGCATGGGGTCCCACATTACCCAACTCTATCAGGCTGACCGACCTACCCTGGTGGGATATAGGCAGACCCATTTCTTCTTGGCAACTAGGCCAACCCATTGGGCCTTGTTGAACCAGGCCAGTTTCGGCCAGGGCTCCAACCCACCGGGTTGCCTAGCCAACTGCTTTCATCTGGCATAGCCTGCAACAATTGCGCTAGTTCTCCCTCTATGCGTGCCATCTAATGGCTCATTTTTTTCCAGCGGCCCAGCCTACGATGGTGGGCCACCTCATCTCCATCACGGGCTCCCCAACTGCCTAGTAGGGCAACCGGCCTGACCAACATGTCTTGTTGGTCCTCCCCAGCTCAGATACCGGATTGGTACCTATTTCATGAAAAAAGTGGTCATAAAAAGCTACCCTCACCATTTCTATATGCCACAGTCCACTGTAATGGTATGGTCCTCCAATGTGGTTCCCACGAAGCATGGCACCCAAGAAGCTCGGTTCCCAAGCAGCACAGCCGTACAGCATTGGTCCACTCATGTGGACTAGTCATTTCACATTATTCTCAGCTCATAGACTGGTCCAACAAGTTTTTGTGGTCTATGGAACATTACCTTGGGCCACGTGATTCCTCTAACATAGTCTGGTGGCGGCGTATACTTGTTGTCGGCTCTTGCTTCCACTATAGTCATGTGTCGTGACATGGTGATGTTAGCACTGCACGGTTCCACCTTCAGAGTCTCTCATTGGAGTGATAGGGAATCTGGCATTGGCCATTCCACCTATAATTTCCTCAATATATGGACTACATTTTTGGTTTCACGAATAACCGAAAGGATGATAGATGAGAAAAGGTGAACGAGTCGCACAAATAATCACCCAAGGATTGGTCTGATTCTTTATTTGTGTTGACCAAGATGCCTTCTTGTTAGCGGGATCATAGAGAACAATAAATAAGGTTGAAAGATAACTAACATAAAAATTCACTTTTCCTTTCATCATTAACCCCCTATATGAAGGATCAATTCACCAGTTAAATTTTTTTGAGTGAAAATGCATTCATCGTTTGAACAAACGAATGGGGAAAATTAAGAATTCACTTAAAATAAAACCCCCTATAGGGTACAAAATAGTTTGTTGAAGAAGAACATGATCAAATTACTATGTTCCCCATTCATGATATACATCCCACAGTTTCTAGTAATTTCCCTATGGGTGGAAGAAGGGAGGTACGTTGTTGCGACCCACCAAAACCTTAGAGAAATTCTAGGATTGTGCAAGAATTCCAGTTTTTCATATTAGGCTATTTATTGTTGATTGTGAATCATAATTTCTGTTACACTGCATTGCATCGTCGTTACACTGACTCATTAATGAGGTTCAACAATGTGAATCACCATCACCTCATCAATACACTGTAGTGTTGACGTTCCATTGCTCAACGATGAAGAAAACTATTAAAATAACATGTGATGTCCTTAATTTTTTTCTTAAAAAAAGTATAAAAATTAACATTTACTCTCTAGAAATGTCAGTCGAGGTTAATCACTGTCTAAGGGAAAACACAGCCTCCTGAGCTCAATGGTACTCTTGGATTTCCAATCTGAGTAATCGTTTATGTGTTAAAAGGATTTGAAAATAAAAAAATTGTTACATATTTATTTTATGAAGGAACATAAAAAAATATCCACAGTTTGACCATGCCATCCAATGTTAGGACCTTTATATTGGAATCATAATTCTCTATGTTCAACAGTTCTCTTGTATTTTTGATCTGGTCATCATTTTAAATGTTATAATACCCATGTTTCCAAACAAATTAATGCACCTTAGAAATAGTTCAAAAATATTTTTTGGCCAATATGGGCCTCAGAACTTAAGATTGTCTCTGATTCTGTTATTGAAATAATCAAATTTAATTTGAAAAAAATCATGGAATTATGTGGTATTAAATTACTCAACATTATAAAAATGTATGTCCTCATGAGCCAAAATAATTTCAAATCGAACAAATGGGGGTACTGAGAATAAATCTAAACCTCCTTTTACCAAGTGCTATCTTAGATATTCCCATGATGTCAAAGAACATGCATTAAAGGTATCAATCATCTACAACTAATCCACTCATTTTGATCCCATATCTCTACTTGATATTCCAAAAATTTCACCAATTCGTCAATCTCCATCTCATCGTGGATGATGATGATAGAAGGGTCATGAATGTATCTCCTCAGTTGGGATACATGGAAGATGTTGTACACCCTCTCTAACTACAGCGCTAGAGTCATTTGGTTATACCACCTCATCCACTCTCCAATGTATCAGGAATGGTCTGATTATCCTTAGAGATAAGATACATCCCTAGAGAAATCATTGTATCCCTCTTCATGGAGAGACTCATAAAAATATGTGGTCCCCCTCATCAAACACCATTTGTCTCAATGACCTATCAGAATAAAACTAATGTTAGCTTCGTTTAGTCATCATACACTCTTGGATAGCCTGCACCTTCTCAGTGGTATCCCGTACCATCTATGGACCAATGAGTGTCGACTCCTTAATGACCATCCTGCAAAATGGTGACTTGAATGGTCATCTTTATAACACCTAAAATGGTTCCATACTAATGGTAGAGTGGTTTTTGTTGTTGTAAAAAAACACCCCATGTAGTATGTGGTCCTCCCATATATGATAAAGATAAATCATTCAAGCACGGAGAAATTCCTACTTGTTCTGTATGGTTTGATATGTCTAACAATCAGTTTGTGGGTGAATGGTTGTGTTCCAGTGTAGGTGAGTTCAGAAATAATCCTATAATGCCTTTCACAACCTGGATTTAAATCTTGTGTCATGGTCTAATACTATCATATATGGGACTCCTTGGAGTTTAACTTTCTCATACAAAGAAAGGCATCCCATTCTCTCTACTGAACCCTGCTTTCAAATAGGTATGATGTGGGTCGAAGTTGTTAGTCGGTTTATAATCGCCCAAATGGTATCATCCCCCCTATACATATGTGGTAAGACCATCAAAAATTCAATTGATATTCCATCTCACTTACACTATGGTACCTTGATGGGTTTTTTCAAACCTACTGGATCCTAGTTTGTAGCCTTCACTTTCTTACAAGTGAGGAATCTCAAGACAAACTCTTCTACTACCTTCATCATCCACAACCACTAGTACTTGCATCGTAGGTATTTGTACATATTCTCTATAAATAAATGTTCCACCAAAGGGGATGTATGGTACTCCCTAAACACCTCCTCCCACAATTCCATGAATACAATGATGCATCATCTGAAAATGAAGACCTGCTTCACACCTTTCGAATATCCAATAGGGGCATGCCCTGTTGACATCTAGGCATGGGTAGTCTTGCAGCTAGAATCTCCAAGTTGTGCCTCCCAGAATTGCAATATGAGTAGAGGTAGAAATAACATCTGATGAATATATTTTTCCTCATACCTATCTAGAAATTATATCTGAAGTGCGACCAACTTCTCTAAGGCCACATTCAGAAACTGTGATCTCATTCTCCAACATAGAGCATATACCACCACATTCCCCTTCCCAAGAGTTTAGAATATCTCAATGTCATAGTCCTAGTGAAACTCTAGACAATTTCATTGTCTAAGATTGAGTTGAATTAGGTAAAAGATGTTATTGAGACAATTTTTGGTTAGATTAGATGATGAATCATTCTCCCCTTAGGCAGTCTGACCACATCTTTATTGCGACAACAATCACTACAAATTAAAGTTCCTGAGTTGCATATTTTTTCTCATGTGGCCTCAACTATAGTGATCCATTAGCAGTCACTTATTTCAACTACATTAGGACACATCCAAGATTGATTACTTATACATCCTAGTACAAAACATAGTGGACAACCTCCTCTACAAACCTCAAGATAAGAGCCATCATCAACGTCTTCCTTAGATGCTGAAAGCTCTTTTATAATCCTTCTATCCACACAAAATCTTAAACCATATTTATTAATGTATTCATTGTTGTTGCTAATCTAGAGAACTTAGACAAAATCCTCTGATAGTACCCAACCATGCCAATGATACTCCACACCTCTGTAACACTCTTAAATGGTTCCCAAGTAAGAACCACATCGATCATCATTGGATCCACCAAAACTCCATCCCTTGAGATGCCATGTCCTATAGAGTGGAATTTTAATATCTAGAACTCAAACATTGAGATATTTCCCAAACTATGGTGCTCTAGGGGTGTGTTTGAAACCATCCTTTGGTTTATCAAATGCACCTCCCTAGTTGCAGAATACAAGAAAATATCATCATTGAAGAACACTAAAAACCCATATAAATATGGCTAGTTGATCCTATTAATCTGTTAAATGAGCACTGTTGGGGAATTAATCATTTCAAAATGGCATCACTATGTAAGAATTGTAGGTTTAGTGGAATCATTAATATTTATTTTAGATTTCCTCTCCTTGTACTCAAAGATGGAGATAGCCAAATCTCATCACATTCTTTTAGAACCATATCGTTGCATTCAATAAGTGGAAGAATTCATCAATCATCGGGAGAGGATACTTGTTCTTCATGGTCACCGAGTTTAGGGCCTGGAAGTCCATGCATTACATTATTATTCCTTCTTCCTTCATGGAAAACAATACAGGGGCAGCCTATGGTGAATGTCTGGGCCTTACATACCCAATCCTCTATAAGTCTTACAACTGTACCCTTAGCTCCCAAAGCTCAATAGGAGCAATATGATATGAAGTTTATGATATCATTGTTTTCCATGAGAACAGATCAATGCATAAATTCTACCACTCAATGAAACGTTAGTCCTATAACATCTTCTAGAAAAGATGTCCTCATACTCGTCCACCAAAATGGTAAACTGTGGACTCTTCTCATAAAATGCACTGAGGGTCATTCTTGGAAACTTATGATTGATCATATTCACCCTCCTGCGATTGAGTCAATACCACACGACAAATTCTATATTCTCACTAGTGAATGATTACATAGAACCATCCTCATAGAGACAACACACTCTTTTCCTACAAAATTCAATCTGTGCATGAACTTTGGACAACCTGTCAATTCCCAAGATGACGTTGAAAGGCCACAATGCCGCTACTAGGGGATCCAAGATAATGCTCTTGACTCCAAGAGTATGCTCACACTTTGGGGAATAATGTGTAATCCCTTATTAACCTCCCTTAAGAATCTATAACCATAAATATTGAGGCAAGTACTCGATAAAAATATATGAGATTCAAACAAGATAAGTGGAAACGAAAGAGTGACTAGCACCTATGACTATATGAACTGCAGCCAAGGTGGAGAATACAAATAATTTATCTCTAGTTATATCTGCTGCACCGTGGTCATTGGACTCTATTTAATGAAACTAGACTCACCCCTATCTACAGGATCCCAAAGCCCATGGTGGAGATCCTATGGGTGGTGGTTGGAGCACCTCAAACCTCCATCAACCATCTGCAATATAGACCACTACCCTACCACTCTACCTACTCCCCAATCAATCATCCTGCTCAATTTCCATGTCCACTACCATGTAGACCACATCACTCAAACATATGCCGCTACCTCGGTGGACCTACGACTATTAGTTGATAATCTGTGTGGAGGGTCGAGAAGTAAAGATCCATTTTTCCATTCACACCGCATGAGTATCATTCCATGATACTCTGTTGACTATCATTGCCCCCAATGGCCTCGAACTACCAACCCTGAGTCTTGGGTGCATTCTCTGGATAGTCTGAACAACTTGGACCTCTATGCCAACTTTTTTCTACCCACCATAGATGTCATGACATGTGCCACACGGGGGTAGCTCCCTCCTTCGGAGCCTGATCAGTGTGGAAGGTCTTCACCAGTAGAGCTCTCTCATACACCCAATCCATGGATGGGTTGCTAACTGAAATCATTGATTCCCTAACCTACCATTGGAGACCCCACTCAATGTTCTAGGCCCTGTTGAAAGGGTCCCATAACATATTCATAGAGTAGTGGGAGAGGTATTTAATTCTGATACAGTATTTAGCCACATACAGGATGCCCTGTTAGTAGTAAAGAAGCTCTTGTATGTGCACTAAGTGGAAAGTCACAAGGAAGAACTCCCTGAAAATTCACTCAATCTTAGACATGGTAAGGGTCTCCTCCTCATGATTCTGGATGGTTAACTCCAATATCTCCCCACCATGCCTTGTCGAAGACTATGAAATAGAACCACCATCTGGTAATTTGGGGTCCTTACTAAGTGGATGTCTAGTGGGATCGCCTCCATCCAATCCCAAACGACATAAGGATATTCCCCTCTACAAAACATGGAGTTCTATGTCACTATAACTCATATATGGCACTGAGACTGCATGAATCCTCTACCTATAGTATCAGTAGTAATTACTGAATAATAAGCGGTGGTATTTCTGGGAATGTTCCCTAACATTCCATCTCAGGATACGGTCCTTGTACCGAAGCCCCGTCACTCTGTAGAACGTCCTCATAGTTACACACTAGTACCCTAGATTGTAGAACGCAAACATACGTCCTAAATTAGATCAATATGAATCATGATTAGTATATTATACCTGGTGAGCTGACTCTAACTTATGAATATCATGTGGAAACATTCAAAGGTGAATGTAACATGTGTATTCTTGTACTGAGTTGGAAATAATATTTCTGGGTCTTGCTGTGCGGATACGTTGGTTGTCACACCAACACTGGAATCCCTAGCCTGAAAACCAAACTTGAAACACTTAAAATTTTTTCCCATGAAAAATACAGACTCTTAGTTCTACTAGTAGAGACGACGTCTCCACCGATTCCACTTTGTCACGTCCCATATCCCAGGGCCAATGATGCGACTACCCCATGCCCACATTCAATAGGCCAGGGAATGAAGACCACAACATAATATGCATATCCAAAATTGGGAAGTAATTTTCCTTTAATCCTATACACATGCACAAAGCACAAACTGCAAAAAAGAAAAAACTAAGTAAACCAGAACTGTAACAAGAAAAATTTAGTGAGTGCAATACAAACTTAAAGTAAATGGTATAGAATAAAAACCCAAAAAGGATACTACAACCAAAAGAGAGTACACAATTGCTGACAATGCATCCAATGATTACCCCACCAGATGGGTCAGTGTAGAGTAATTGTTGGAAGCTGTAAAATTATTCCCCACCTACCTGATCTTTCTAGGAACTTCCAGGTTCTTGGCCACCGAGTTCTCTATGAATGTATCATTCTTCTGCACAAGACACGATACGTGCCGGTAAAGCCTGTGCATGGGTGAGTAACATAATACTCAGTAGGGAAACTAAACCACAATGGAAAGACCACAAATCATAACCACAAAATCAATACCACCTCGAAAAATAGCTCCCATAAGGTATTACATAACGTATAGGATGTAGAATTATATGTCATAAACCTGAACAATCATACATATGAGGGATTCATAATCTAGGAAAACTAATCACCCATTCTGATAGTATCACTAAGACCCACTCATCTCTGGGGCCAACTAGATCACATGTATGCGTTCATCTCTGGGCCAACTGGACCAGATAAACCCACTCATCTCTCCGACAAATGGATTACATAAACCTACACTCCTTTGGTCTATCTAGATCAGCTGATTGTGCTAATATCTAGGATATATGTATCACTAATACCTTCTTATCTCATGGCCAACTGTATCAGTTAGACTCGTTCATCACATCACCAGTGAGATCACATGGACCTGGTCGTCTCTTGGCCTGCTGTATCACTTCACCCTTCAATTATTTGGGCCAGCTAGATCAAATACACATGATTTTCAGGTGGCTAGGTAGATCACAATGTTCCACTCAAGATATTATTATCATCCCAAAAAACCATAGGATTAATACTCATAGAACAATTTTTTCTGGGAGAATCTTCTCCTCAAACCATTGTATACATCACAACTACCACAAAATATCACTTAATGAATGACCAATGGACCTTCATGTCATAAGGGACTGGTCCGGCCAGCCTACTGAGCCAGGAAAATTAGGCCTTGATGAACTGGGTTGGGATCAGTTGTGGGTCCAACCCTCCGAGTTACCCAACAACCTAGTTTCATCCACCCTGGCCCTCAACATGCGGGCTGGTAATTTCCCATCTCGAGATACCTAAAGGCCAGTTTGTCATGTTGGCCCAACCCATAATGATATATTGGATTTTCTCCAACCCAAGATTCCCAATGTACCAGTTTACACCACTGGTGTGGCCGGCATGGCAATTCATTCCTCCCCCAGCTCAGATTCCCACTAGGTGTCAAATTCATGAGGCATAGGGTAAGGAGAAGGCATCCACTCTTCCAATGTGGTGCACATGTAGTGCGGCCTTCCAGTATAGGTCTGCTCATGTGGACTGGTCCTTCTATGTGACTGACATGTCCATCTTTCTACCAAGGCCTATCAAAAGCATCCTTTTTCCTTTTGGAACATCCATTACGACCGGGTGTCCGTGTCTGTATCCTTGTAGCTGCTGACCTCCAGGTTGGTGGCTCCAGCAGGCACTGTGGATGGATTTTCCACGGCCTAGTGTCACCAACATAGAAAGGTGTCACGGAAACCTAGCACAACTATAGACTTGCACCGCGGCCTATCGCTCATGCTTCGACCCACCTAATTATGGCACTTTCACCTGGTGTCCCCTCAGCTGATGTGCCACTCCCATTGCTACACAAAGAATGAAATGTGGAAAAGAAGAGGAGTGAGGAAAGTGTCACACACAAAAACACGGAAATAATGATTTGGGTCATTGTTCATGTTGAAAATGGTCCTTTTTTGTTATAAGGATACTAGATAACCAAAAATAATGATAAAATATAACTAAAATAAATATTCAATTTTACACTTGCCATTAACCACCAATCATGAATGATTGATTCACAGGTTGAATTTTTGTGAGTTACCCCATTTTTGTCGTTTGAAGAAAAGAATATGGGAAATAAAGAATTTAATTAAAATAAAAAACCCTACATGGGATATAGTTGTTGGTCTAGGAAAAATTGGATCAAATTCCATAGATCCACATTCTGGATCTACAACCCACTGTTGCTAGAAATTTATTGAGTAGTGGAGGAAGGGGCATTCATCATTCTTCATCACCACCAACCAATGCCTCATATCAATTCTAGGATTGTGCCAAAAATCCATCTTTTCTTGTAAGGATATTAATTGGTGGATGTGATTCTTGAATTTTGTTACACTATGTTGCATCGTCATTACGTGGACTCATTAATGAGGACACTAATTTGATTTGTCGTCACCTTGTTTCTACACTACAATGAAGACATACCCGTGACCAATGATTAAGAAAACAATTAAATTTAATTTTTATGTTATTTAATTTTTTTCTTTTGAAAAATTAATAAAAATTAAATTCACCCTCAACTCGCGTCGGTCGATGATAATCCATGCCTAAGGGAAACACCCCCACCCATGATCAACAATAATATCATATTTCAAATTCGAATTACCATTTTTGAGTGAGAAGTTTTTTATAATAAATTATTTGTAAATTATTTTTTATATTTACTACTAAAAAATAATTTACACTATTGGCCCACACTGTCCAAAGATAGGCGCATTGTAGGTTAATAACAACACTCTTAGTTCAATGGTTTCCTCATATTTTTGGTTGAGTAATTAGTTTAAATGTTAGAAAACCCCACTCGTATGTTTATTTAATAAACATTTAAAATGGTTAACAATACATTTTTCCACTTAAGGCCCCAGAATTACGTTTTGTCTCAGAGCGTAGTCTCCAAATAATAACATTTAATATTCAAAAAAATCATTGAATTTTAGTTCATAACATTTTATTTATCCCGATATAAAAAATAAAATTCATTTTGAATGTATGAGTGTGACATTTTGACCCTACCTTTATGTTTAGTAATATATAATTCATTTTCCCAGAATGTAGTTCATTGAATCAATAATTTTATATCCTTATGTGTTACCTCTCAAATTAAATTCATCAAGTGATAAGGAATTTTTATAATCTATATAATATCATTTTCACCCTTATTTATCCAATTTATCATGAACCGTGGTAATAGCTATTATTAATGATACTATTAAATTATTAAAAAAAATAAAACAACAACTCATTAATAAATTTGGTCATTAGGATTAAAAATATGGAATATATTTTTAAAAAATCATTACACATAAAATTATTAAAAATATATAAATTAATCTCTTTAATGGAACTAGTAATAATGTTTTTCAAGTGAATGTGTACAAAATTTTGGATTGTTATTAAATTAAAATTCAATGTGAAATTGATTGAAATTACATTAATAGTATTAAATGATAAAAATTGCATCTAATTGTACATTTAAAGTAATTAATTATATAATGAAACCTAAATAATTATTTTTAAAGAAAAGATATTTTGAATTAAAATTTTGTTTTTTTAAACTATTTATCAACACACTATACAAATAAGAAAATACCAAAAAATCAAACAATGTAACTATTTATAGTAGAATTTCTATGAAAAAATATATTTTTTAAAATAAAAATTATGAATTTGTTATAAAATAGAATTAGAATGGGAACTCCATTAAAATGCGGAAAAACTACATATTTAAAAAATAACACCTTTTATGTGTAAAACTAGATTTATTCTTATATCATTTCTAGTAAAATCACAATAATATTGTTAAAAATATGATGATATATATATATATATATATTTAATGTACATATTTCAACAACATTAATTTTTATATTACAATAAAACACAGTAATGCATATTTATATAATTTTTCATAAAAACATTTCCTTTTAATTTAATAAAAATACATTAAATTTATTTATAATAAATTGTTCAGATAATTATGTGTAAAACATAATTATATAATTCAATTATTCATGTTTGTACCTACCATTCCAATAATTATGTTATAATTTTCATATTTAAATATGTATACTAATAAATTGATGTTACATAAAAACATTGTATTTCATATGATTCATGTAAAGAAATTGTTCCTTGTGAGTAAATATGTAAAACAAATAAAATTATGTTTTTAAAAAATATTTCACAAAAATATCACAGTATAATATTCCACCCCCATTAAAATGAATTTCTCACATGATATTCGTCTAGTTTTTCAATGTTTTAATTCGTGAATGTTTATTTCATAGAAAACATCATTGTAAAAATTAAAAGAATAATATATGTTAAAAATAGGAATGTTTGAATATTAAAGGTTATCCAATGTTAATCGTAACTAGGATTCCACATATAAGAATATAGGTGCAAAGTGACAACATCGAAATAGAATAGAAAACTAACTATAATGTTTTGATGGAGAGTGATTGAGAAATTGGTTAGGAGAAATCTAATGATCATAAATCCATAACCCAAGTAGTATTGGAAAAGTACACTGATATCATCAAAAATGATGATATCATGACAAAATTTTATTTCAAGACACTTTTCCCTAATGTTGCAGAATTTTCATGAGTATGTGTACTTATATTATTTCATCATAATATCACATGTTGTTGTTCCTTCATTAATTTTCACATCAACTCATATTCCATGAAATAATGGTGAATGATTCAATCATAATGTTTTAACATAAGATGAGATAGAAAAATAAAATGATACATCATTACATCTATATTTATCAAAAAAAAGGCTTTCACAAATTATACAATATGCATAAATCCTTATTTGGATATATAATAATTTAATCTCTCAATCTTCTTTTAATGTTTAAAAAAAATAGTTCCATTAAATGGATATCCATATAACCCTTATAAACTTTGAAAGTCCAAAACATAAGTAATTTGGTCAAAAAATATTGATGAAATGAATTATCATTAATCCACCATACATCATAAAGCAGCTCGTGTTTGTTACATATCAAACATGTGATTACCATGATCATTTATTCTCTTTAAACAATGAAATTACCATAAATACTTATTGAAATCATTAATTCATTCTTAGTCCAATGTGTACCATATATATTCCTTAGTCCAAAAATTTCATAAAATCCACCTATAATAAAATCAACCAAATTTTCAAAAAATTGATAATCAGTTCCAATGTAAGTAATATCGTCCAATTTAAATAAACTTTTCAAACATATATTTATCCAAAATCATCTTCTCATCATTATAAACATATTAATAGTTATATTTAACTAAATATTTTGTTCCCAAAAATATCTCCTTTCGACTGAATCAATTTTCTTTGTTTTAATATCCATTAAACATATCATTTTAATCCTTAATAAATATTTTATACTGAAAATAATTATATATTTCCTGTTTCATATAACATAATATTTCAATTACAAAACAAATATAATTAAATCATCCTAATTTATTCTAAACTCTTTACTTTGGATTGATCATCTTAAACATTCCTTAGCTATGAAATATTGGTCATGTATTAAAGTTCCTCAATCCCATTATAAGTATTATTCTTACTTATAATATAGATAATACAGTTAGAAAATTCCACACCTTTCACATATCAATTTAATTTAATGTATCCTCTATAGTATATAAAATAATCACACATCCTTCCTGATTTTATTCCTTAGATTTCCACTTAGGATGTTAACACATTTAATTCCCATACATTCAACATCTAAAACATTAAATTTTGTATTTGTTACTTCTAGGTATGAATATTGACAAAAGTCATAAATAATAGTGCTCGTAGCACATATCATAGATGAAAAACCCATAATATTTAAAAACAATTTATAGGACGCCTAAATCATACTTTTAAATCTATGAATCCTTAGGTATAAGAACATAGAATTATTACATTTCATAATCTAGAAATTAGTTGGTAAATCACATCCATTCAAATAGAGGATATTTTCATTTTTCAATATTTAGAGATTTGTTACATAATAAATTCAATAAATTACACATAAATACAGGTTGTATACCATAAACACAGTATTCATTTCTCACAAAATATAAACCACATTAAAATAAAACATGATATATTTTAATTTTCATAAAACATTTATCATGGAGTCCATATTTATCATGCACAATAATATAACTTTTGAAAATCATTTAAAAACCTAATATTGGAATAAAATCTGAGTAACAAATAAAGAATAAAGGAAAGAACACATTAGCACATGAATACTAGTAATGTATGAAATTATTTTCAAAAGACATACTTGTCAATCACATAAACTTACAGTGTGAAACCTATGATTTAAAAAATATAAAAACCTAAAAATAACATAAATAGATACATAACTGTATCTTGGGGTATTGAATACATAATCTAGTGACCCTCTCGGCTACCTTAATTCTTTTTAACACTCATAGATACTTTACAATTTGTGTAACCATTGAAGTTACACTTTGAGAAACCATATGGATGACCATTAATTTAATCCTAAAAAATGAATTGGATGGATATATAGGTCCCCTACTTTATCAAAAAAAATTCCATGAACCAGAACATAGTCATACAATATGAATAATTTCTTAATAACATTTCTTTTGAGTTTTGAAAAATAGTATTTGAAAAGAGGTTTATGAAAATAATGTCCCTTTATAATTACATTATAATTGAAGTCAGATTTTTGAGATTTGATGTAATATTAATGTACACTATAATTAAATCTAATTAAATAATAATATAATCAAAATTCATCACACAAATAATTTTAATACCACATAAATAATGATGTAGAATTTTATCCCATCGAATGAAAATCGGGTTAAGAATTCCCATAACTCGAGTATGACTTACATCAAACATATATAACATCTTGTAAAATGGTTACAAGAGTTTTGTTAAGTTCTTAAAAAAATATTCATCTTTATAATATCTTATATGACCATTTAATTACATCATTTCACTTTTTAATTGATATTATTTGGTTCCATGCATAGTTTTGGGTGCGTTCTTTACATAATTTTCATTATCAGTTATTGATATATATTTTTATTGATTGGAAGTGAATATACATAATTAAAATTTAATTGTAATTAAATATTTTTAGTACCACAAATATTCCCAATTATCATTTTGATTTCTGACCTGAGGATGATTCAAAAGTTAATGTTTTATTGATATTTTTTTGTCAATTTGGTGATACATCGATCTTAAAGAACTCATTTTATTTTCTAAATTAATGTCTTTAATACAAACTGATTTCATAAAATTATATAAGATATATTATATAAATTTTAATCTTTTTAGACCACAATTTTTATCATTACCATTTTTGGAGGAATTAAATGAAATTTAAATCACATCGTCCACAATGCCGGTAAATCGAATGATCGTGGACGGTGTTTAAATTTCAAGAATTTGTGGGGGAGGAGAATAAGTATAATCGGAACTCATCAATAAACCTGATTAATACCATAATATGTAAGGTAATGTATCATTCATTCCTCTTTGATAAGGGGAGTCCAGGAAAGAGGAATAATTGAAAAGAAAATGAAAAGGAAAGGGAGAAAACAAAAGAGCATGTTTACCTCTTGATCTTTTATCCTTGATATTCCACTTATGGCCTTTGGTTTTAGCCTTTAGGTGTGACTAGAAGTTCTAGGACATGGGTAAGATCCTTAAAGGGATTATAGAGTAGAACATAGGTATGTCTGAAGGCTTGATAGTTGAAGGAGGAAGAGGGGAATGAGGGAGGTATTTATAGTGGTGGAGATGAGGAATTTTACATTATTTTAATCATTATTATAATATTACAATTCAAGAAATTGAATAATTATAGTTCATTTCATCCTAGATAGTAATAATGTTAGTGAGTATGAACTAGGTTGTCTTGAATCACTTATGATGTTAGATATAATGTATTTAATTGATATTTTTAATATAGGGAATTTTACTATATTTCAATATCTATTAAAAATTCAATAAATTCATAAAAATCGAAAAAATTAAGCCCAATTATTTATTAACATAGAGAATTCAATAATGAACTCCAATTTTTCAAAAAAAAACTAAAAATATTTATTAATTTAATTTTTAAATAAATTCATACATCATTCAAAAATTGACATTTTTAATTCTATAGCTTCTTTTATATCACATTAAAATATTAACTAAAATTTACTAATCATGACACCTTATGAAAAAAAAATAATAATACAATTTACATTTTATTTGGGTCATATTACTATATTTATTACTATTTTTAATGGTATGTTACTATTCATCAATAATCAGCTTGGTTCCATCTGACTCTAAAGATCATACCCAACACAATTGTAGATGACTATTTTTTGAAATTAAATATATTAAGGAGGAAAGTTTATGATTAATGGGATGTTATAAATATCTATATAAAAACATTTATGCACATCAATTTATTTTTAAAACCTTGTTGTGTTGCATTATACCCACATTTCGGATATTGTGACATGAAAATATTATTTACTAATTAATCTAATGAGGGTACCATTCCCTCATAGCATTTCCATATTCCTATGATGCTTCTTCAAACATATGTTTTCTCCCCAAAACCATTGCCTATATTATTAGCTTATTCTGCAATACATGTTCCCTTCGATCAGGATTCTAAATTGGTTTCTCTTCATATGAATGGTTCTCTTCAAGCTGAACTACATATGGGCTCATGTTATGAGATGAATCTGGAACATACTTCCTCAAATGATATGAAAATAGAGAACTATGATCTTCACACAAAAAATCATTCTTCAACTGTGAATCACAAGGAAGAAACTACCTTTTACATATCTTAATATATAATCCTTATCAATGATAAATTTGGGAAGGATACCAATTTTATCCAATTATAATTTTTATGTAGCTTACGATCATTCATTTACACATTCTTAATTCTATCAAAAAAGATTACTAATCTGAAACCAAGAACAAAAAAGAGGTATTTCCATCACCAACAACATCCAAATTAAATTTCATCCATTAATTAATCAAGGGATCATGATCCAAATTTATCGTTGTTGATGATGCATGATGTTTTTTACTAAATTCATCTTCCACATTGATTGGTTTTCGTGAAAGGTAATTAATCATACAGTCATAATTCTTAATCAGTTCAAGACATCTTCTCTTACTCATGATTAATTCCATCTAAGTGAATATATACTCCAGTATTTTATGGTGATTATATATTTTACATTTGTCTCTATATAAATGGAACCTCAAAATTTTTAAAGCAATAACCACTGGTGCCAATTCCAAATCATGTATCGTATAATTTAATTAATGTTGTTTTAGTTTCCCTAAAGCATTTGTAATTACTTAGTCATTTAGAATAAAAAAACAACAAATTCCTTTCAATGAAGAATCAATGTAGATGTTAAATTCACCATTTTTTTAATGTATGGCAAAAAAAAGATCATTTACCAATCTATTTATCAGTTCCTTAATAAACCATCACATTCTTCAATCACAATAATTTTAACCCCTTTTTGAATTAACAAATTTATAAATCTTGATAACTCTGAAATTTAATTAACACAAACTCATTAATAACATTATAATTCAATAAAAGTATGAATCTATGAAACAGTTGTGGGTCTTGGACAATAATAAATAACTTTTTTATAGGATTGATTGTTTTTCCATCGTTAATTACATTGTTCCCAGTAGAAGAATTTTGTTGAATACAAAAATCACACATTCTAAATTTTCTATATAGTTTCTTTTCCTTGATGGTCTTAAAAACAAACCTTTGATGGTTTTCATGCTCTTTTTTATTCTTAGATATATATAGAATACCATCAATAAATACAACCCCCAACTTATCAATGAACACATGAAAAATTATATTAATTAAAATCATGAATACAATATGTGAATTAGTTAACCCAAATGACAGAATGGAAAATCCATAATTCCAATATCTAGTAAAAAAAGTTGTTTTCAGGATTTCATCCTCCTTCACCTTAGGATAACAGTATCCAAATCTGAAGTCAATCATTGAAATGTATTGAGCTCTAGGAAGTAGTTCATACAAGTCATAGATATGAAGCAAATAATTTTTTTAACAGTGATGTTGTACAATGATCTATAGTCAATGAAAAGTCCCATGGATCCATATTTATTTTTAATGAATAATAAAGGTGCACCCAATGGTGACATTCTAGGATGAATGAATCCTTTATCAAGAAAATCTAGAAATTGATTTATCAATTAAATATGGTTAATTTGATCCATTCAATATGGGGGTTTTGAAATTTTCATAGCATCAGGAACTATGTCAATTGTAAATTTTACTTCTCGATTAGGTATGACACCATGTTTCTCATCCAAAAAACATCAAGGTATTAATTTACCACTAGTCCACCATTAATCTAAATAGTTCACTTGTCTTCAACAATCTGAGCATGATAAAAATCATTTCCATCTTTTAAGTGTTTTTGGTATTCTAAAAATGTTATCAAATGCAGGGTTTCTTTCATGAAAAAAAAATATTTATAAAAAACAACTTATATTTCTCTAAAATAAATCATAGAATGATTAACAGAAATCCAATCCATTCCCATAATTACATTATACCCTACTAAGGTAAAAAAATATTTTTAGGTAAATTCTATCCAATGACCATAATAGAAAGGTTCTAATAATTATAATTTTCAATAATATTTTCCTCTAGAGTTTAAACAATACGATTTGGTGTCATTTTTTAGGTTAAATTTCCAATATACATGTAAATTTATCATAATTGAAGGAAATTGTAGACCTCATATCAAACAACACTTTAGAAAAATTAGAGTAAACAAACAAGGTAACTATTACAACTCCATTGGATGGACAACATCTTCTTATGTATTCACAATGGTTATCAGTACACATTTATAATTATATTATGGCTACTTTGCATCACCCAGATCTCTCTTTGGGAAGAAATGTGAATAATGAACCTTCTCACCACATTTAAAACATTTTATACTTTTCTTATCAAGATTAGTCTTTATATCATTTTCATTACAATCATATTCAATATTTCCAATCATTCCACGTAAAAAACACTTCCTGGATTTGGTATGTCCTTTCGTAGGGTGTTTCTTCCCACACATTACACAAACTAGAATCTAGATATTCTTACCATCATATTTAAATGGTTGATTTTTATGCATCACTTCCGATCTGGACCTCTTCTCCTCGATGTTGTATAAATTCATGTGATCATCATTTAACTCCATCTTCACCTTCTCATCACATAGGCAAAGATTCTCATAATTTTTGAATTCACTGGAGGCCAAAGACATTTAATATCTTGGATTCATTCTAATGTGATAGTTATTGATTTTTCTATGATGTTTATGAATAATATTTAGTGCATACATCTCCAGTCACCTGATGTTTGCTTCATCCACACCGACCAAATCTTCATCCTTTTGCATTAACTAATGGAATTTATTCTCTAACATATGACCCAGAAACTTAAGAAATTATTTTTTAAGGAATATAATTATAAAGTTATCCTACTTTAAGGCATCAATATACTCTCTATCCCTGATATTCATTACCATTTACCACTACAGATTAGCTTCACCTTAAAAATGATAAATACGAAGACATTCCTTTGGATTATATAAACATCCCATAATAATTAATATCTATTCAAGGTATTTAATCCAACCTTTAGCTGGTTCAAAAGAACCATTTAAAGAAGGAGGGTGTTGTCTCCTTAAATGTTATAGTACTATCGTATTTGGTTGTGGAACATATGGTTGTTATCTTGGTAGGATTACACTACAATTTATTTTCTAATGTAGATGAGCCATTACTATCACAAACTGCTCAGTTATAATCCCTACCATTTTGGGTTGTTGATTTGGAGGTATATCGTTCTGTCATTGACTCTCCAGTTCATCTTCCCTGTTTTTTCCACACACAACCATTCATAATAAACAAATCATAGTCCAAGAATAGTGGTAATATTTAAATTCTATAACATTTCAAATTAACTATAGTGTAAAAATCATTTATGGTTTTCTATTAACTTCACCATAACCTCTAATGTTAACTAAACAATCTTATGATACAAATTATAATGACCCAACCTCATTACATTACATAATATTGAATTTAATGAAGAAATAACATCTTTTCACATTGGGGATCTTTTATATTTTCCATATTTAGAGATTTGTGACATAATACATTAATAACATTACACATTAATAATAGTTTGATAACATTAAAATAATATTCAATTTCTCCACAAATTTAAAACACATCAAATATAACATGATTTCTTTGAAATTTATTGAAATATAAAATATGGAATCCTTATTTGTCATACATATCATTATAACCTATGAAAGTCATTTAAAAACATGAAATGATCACAAAAATCTCATTAAGGGATAAAAAAGATGGAATGAACACATTAGTCCATTAATACATGTAACATGTGTAATCATTTTTGAAATACATACATGTCACACACATATCCATACTTCCAAAAACCTAATATTCCCAAAAGATTCACACAAAAGATAATAACATAAATAGAACCATAAATTCATCATGGGGATTTACTTACATTATATTTTAACCCTCTCGGAAACCTTAAAATTTGAAACCCTCACGGATAACTTACAATTTGAGTAACCATCGTAGATATATTTGAGGTAACCATACAGCCAACCTCCAACTGACAAAAACACATTAAATTGGAGGGAGAAAGAGGTCCCCACATGAATCATAAACAATTCCAAATAATCATAACATACTCATACAATAAAAATTATTTCATAAAAAAATTTGTTTTTTGTTTTGTAAAACAGAATTATAAAGTAGTGTTTTAAATGGAAAGCCAATTATAAATATATTATAATATAAGTGAAACATAATATAGTTAATGGAATATGTATATATACTATAAATATAAATAATTAAATCATAGTATAAGTATAATTCATCACACAAAAAAATTTTAATACCACATAAATAATGATATTGAAGGTTAACCCAAAGAATCAAAATCGGGTTATGAATTCCATTATCTCAAGTTTTATTACATAAAACATTTTTAATCCTCCTATATAATAGTTAAGATAGTTTTATTAATATATTTCAGAAATATAATAATCCTTATTATAAATTATATTAATATTTAATTACATCATTTAACCCTTTTATTATTAGTATTTTGTTCCTTGCATTGTTATGGGTGCCTTCTTTACACGATTTCCATGATATGTTCATGATGAATATTCATTTAGATTAGAAGAGAAACTCCATAGTTGGAAAATAAATGTATTTAAATATTTTTAGTACCACTAATTAAATAATTTATTATTTTTAATTCTGAAAAATGGATGATTCATATGTTAAAAAATTATTGATAATTGATTATGTCATTTTGTCGATTATTCGATCGTAAAGAAATCATTTTGTTTTATAAATTAATATCATGTGTTAAAAATTATTCATGAACCTTATATAAGATATAATACATATATTATTATCTAGTTCAACTAAGAAAAGTTTTTCATTACCATTCTTGATGAATGTAATAAAAATTAAAATTGCATCGTCCATGATGTCGGTAAATCGTCAAAATGCAGACGGTGTTTAAATTTCTTGAATAAGTGGGAGAGGAGAAGATTAGTATTGGTGAGTCTTCCAAAAACATTATGAAATCGTGAATATGAATGATAATGGATCATTAATATCTCTTAGATAAGGTTATGTGAATAAATATGTAGAATATGACTGAAAATTAAAAGAAAAGAATGAAAATAAAAGAGGATTTTTACCTCTTGATCTCTTCTCCATTAGATTCCTATTAAGGCAAATGTTTTTGCCATTTTGGTGAGACAAATAACTATAAGACATAAGGAAGATACATGGGAGTATTATTTGGAATAACTTATTGATGTCTCATGGTTTGAGGGATTTTGTAGGAAGAGGGAAATTATGGTGGAATTTATTATCGAGAAGAGGAGGTATTTTACCTTATTTTAATCATTATTATAATATTTTTTCTCATGGTTATGAGTAGACAAATTTCATGTCACCCAGAATAGTAATAATGTATTTTTTTCTTGAACCATGTTGTATTACCTCACATATGATGTCATAAATAGCGTATTTAACTGATAATTTTAATATACGGTATTTTACGGCATTTAACTATTCATTAAATATTCATGAATATCATAAAAATCCCAAAAATTTACCGAAACCTATATTTTATGTGTATATTCATAAAATAATCTCCATTTTTTGAATATAATTATCTACTTATTATTAATTTATTTTTTCAATAATATCTTACTTTATTCAAAAAATAACATATTTAATTCTATATTTTCTTTTTTATCACAAATAAAAATTAGCCAACATGTCTTTATCATAAAGCCACAAAAAATAAAATAATAATAAAATTTATAATTCATTGTGTTTATATAACTATTCATATTTATATTCATAAGCCCGTGTTAGTATTCATCAAAAATCATGTTGGTTCCATTAGACTTAAAATATCTTACTGAACACATTTGTAGATGACCGGTTTTTGAAATTCAAAACATAGAAGCATAAATATTATGGTGAAAGGATAGTTATAAATATCTACATAAATTTTTTTATGCATTTCAATTTATTTTTATTTACTTGGGCTGCTACATTAGGCTTATCCTCATAGATATACCTAGTCATATCCAACTCAATAACCCATGTGATATTAATAAATTTCTCTCATCCTATTTTCAAAAGGTTCACTAAATTTTTTTTATTTTTCAAACTATAACAACCCAATATTAACATATATTTAAATTGAATTATTTTTTGTGAACATATTTTACGTTAAAACGAAACATACAAAAAGTCTATATTATTTTAGTTCATCTTGAATCATGCAAACAAGAAACAATTGGTTCATAACACATCTAATTATTCTCCAACGTATTTCTTCATAATGAGAAACCTTTTTGACATGTTAGATATAATAACATTCATTGTATATTCGGTAAAAGAAAATTAAAAAATGGTGGTCATAGATTCACATTAAGGGTAAAAATGAATATATGTCTGCATAAACATAAATATAATGTGTTTGGGAACATGATAATAAAATTAGATGATCACATCTAACATATTATATATCAAAATATTGAATAATAGAAAAAATATTGGATTTTTATCAGAAAATAATCTTAAGGAATAAAATAACATGATCCATGAGATCATATCATTAATATAATACAATAAATTATGTCATAGACATAATCATATTAAATGATTTAAATAGTAGGCAAGGAATCACTAAAAATTTTGACATAGTTTTATGAGATCGCTACCAATACCGTCTTGGTATTCATTGTTCATTCTGATGATCATCTTAGTAGTCAAAGTTCACTCCCAAAACCATTTTAGTAGACAATGTCCATTACTAAACCATGTTCACTCCTTGTAATGGACATGTCTATCTCATGTGAAATAAATCATTAAACAATGAATTGGAATCACTTATAGGTTCCACCAATCACATAATTATAACCATAATTATGTGATCCACCTAATCATAAATCATACTTCATATAAGATCCCAAGGAAATAAAATGGGTTTTACAAAAATCTTCCTATTATAACATAACCAATGAAATGTAACTAGATGTCATCAATACAATTCCATCATAAACATAAATCATTATTAGTAAGAATAATAACAGTAGAATTGAAGAATATCCCCACTAAAACAAAAATAAAATCAAATAAATTAAAATTAGTTAGAAAATAATTTTGATATATACCTTGAAATCATTTCACGAGGAAAATATACTTTCTACTCTGAATTTGTTTTCATTTTATAAAATCTAATGATATATTAAAAGAAGAAAATTTATTTGGAAACAAACATTTTATATTTATGAAATGGATCAAAGAAATAGTGCATCATGTTGGTGGAAAATTCATTTCATGATGTATATGTATGTAAAAACCATGTGTTCATAATTTTTTTAGAAATGTCACATTCTTCCTGGTTTTGGAAAATGAAAGAAAAATATTACTTTCAAAACATATTGTAAAATGAAAAAAATTGGGTAAAATTGACTATAGAAATTAAATAAAAAAGTAATAAAATTGGAATCATTTTTTTCCATAATGTAAATGGATGATAAATATTCCCCAATAGAGACATAATATGAAATAATTCCAAATATTGATGAGATTGGGAAATAAATACAACTCACGTTATAATCAGTAGGATCATATACCCAATTTAATAAATAAAATTATATACATTTGATGATAACATAATATTCTGTATAATAATCATAAAATATATTTACTAGTATATTATACACCATGATGAAGAAGTAGGAAGTGTATAAGTCATGTTTCAAACAAAAATAAAAATGAGATATGGATCTCACACCTTCAGTCTATACTCTCATCATACACATGAAAAAACAATGGTATAATAAATTTAATTTATTTATCAATATAATAAAAACCCATATTCAAATATATAATTCCATATATGAATTTCTTATGACCATATATTTCTTTTTTATGATCAATTTCATGTTAAATATATGTTTTATGTTATAGTGGGTTTTTTTCTTACATTTTTTTTACCTTTTGTCCATGTTCCACTTCAATTGATCATTATTTTATCATCTCCAGAATTACAAATATTGTATATATTTATAAAAATAGTAAATATATATTTATTGGTATTTATAATAGTTATTGGTAGAATATAAAATAAATCATTCATAGAGACAGTAGGTCATACATAAGCATTAATGTTATTTACATTTTATTATAATATTAAAATAATGAATATAAAATTATATATTATCATTAAAGAATAAATTTCATGTTATATATATCACATATATTCATATAATTCATTATTCATTCCTTAAATGTAAAATATATATGAAAAAAAGACTCCATATTATGAATTTGGTATTCCATCCATACACACGAGCACCATTATTATTCCAAAAATATTAGATGGTAAATAAGTAGATATTATATTATCATTTATGAAGTATAATTATCTCATAAATATCATTTATAAACATGAAACTCGTAATCATCAACAGTCATAAAATATTTTGATGGGAAATGAATTGTATTACTAAAAGAAAACAGTATGGTGTACATATGCATGAACAAAACATTCACTTATTGTTCAATGGGAAAAGGTAATAATAGTTGATTGTTCATAACAATATTAAAATTTTGGAAAATATAGGATTTTGTTTATATTATATTCTGTTATATAACTTAAATTTAGAGGATTTATTGAAGAGTACAGGAAGATATTTATTGGTTAGAGAAATTACTTATTCTTCAAAACAGATAATTTATATATCTTATAAAGGACTCAATATTTTGTCGTTTGGGGAGACCATCAACACAATAACGTGAATATAGATGTGTATAATATATTTTGGATTATTTAGTTTGAAGTATTATATTTAATGTGGTGGAATGTGTTGAGGGAGGAGGTGACTTTCAATAATGAATGAGAGGGGCACATTTGGAATCTCCACAAATATTAATTTATAATAAATTCAATACTAGTAAAAATACCTAAAAATAAATTTTTCTCAAATATAATAATTTATATCTTTGTAATAACATTAGAAAATAAATTTTTGACAAGATTTTATACTTTTTAAATATTTAACATTTTGATTAATCCTTTGTGAATTCATTTTAATTATAATAGTGGTATCAAAATTTTAAATATTAAGAGGATGTAATTTTTACATATAAAGTCTCAATTCAGCCAAAAATGGATCATTTATGATATTTTAGACATTTTATCATCCACTCATACTTATTTCATATTTTTATTATTATTAAATAATTTAGTAAACTATTTTAGTCATAAAATACCATTAGCTTTAATTATGAAACTATTCATATCATTCACTATAAGAAAATCAATCTAGAAATATTACTTAGAAAAAATTCATTTAATACACACATAATATTTCATATTCTCATTAAATTTAGTTGATCACCATAATGAAATGAAATTATAGATTTTATTGTTTCTAATACCATTCAATTGATTGTTTCATGAATTGAAAAATTTCAACATCTTCATTATTTAATTATTTATGATAATTTTTTCTTTCCATTAAATTAAAAATATTTTTTGCATGATATAGAAAAAAATTCAATATTTAATATATATATATATTAGATCATATCTTCAATTAATCTTCATATTTAAAATAATTATACATATTAAAAGTAATATTGTGGCATTTGGTTATTCCCTTTGGGTTTGATAATATTTTAAGTCATTTTATGAAATAATATTAATTTAAATTAATAAATTTATATCCTTATGTTTTATGGGTTGAATTACGTTCTTCTAATAATACTTGGGGAAATTTTAGAGTTGTTTTCTAATATTTATAATATTATTTTCACTGTTAATTTTATAATATACATATAACAGTGGTAGTAATCAATACTTTTGATAATGTTCATGTTTTACCAAAAGAATGGTCCAATTTATAAAATTTTGAAATTATAATTTCAAATATTGAATCCATTTTCCATAACTTGAAAAACAAAATTTTATAAAATTATTTAATATTAATATCATTAATTGAATGAGAGAAAAAGTTTCTAAATTGAAAATGTCTGAAAGATTAAATTTTTTATATACAAATTCAATATTAAATTGATTTCAATGAGCTAAATTAAACCAAATCATTATAACTGTCTCTAATTATACTATAAAACTTATCAAATTTTTTATTAATCAATAAAAAAAATTTTGATGTAAATTTTTTTCTTAATTAAATTTAAGTATTTTTCACTATTTATGAAAATATTAAGCATATCAGCAAAATACAAAAAATTTAACCCAAAAAAGAATTTTATATTATTATTTCAAATAATAATTTTATTCAATATGATAAAATTTTATATTTTACAAAAAAATATATTTTACACGCGTGCACCATTAAAAGGTAAAAAGCTACTCGTTTATGAAAATAATTATTTTTGTCGTAAAATTGGATTTGTTCATATATCATGTCTTGATAAAAAAAAGTTGAATTTTAATTAATAAATATATATATATATATACATATATTATACAAAAAATTAATTATTTTTTTATTTATTGGTATAAAACACACTAGGGCATATTTTAACAATTTTTAAGAAAAATATCACCATTTATTTTACACAATGATTTAGAATTATTTTTATTTAATTGGTCAATGATTTATTAGTAAAACATTATTTTATAACTAATTTACTATTTTTTAAACATTTCTTTCAAAATAATATGTTATAATATTCTAATTTAAATAAATTTAACAATAAAATGATTTTCTTGTAGAAACTCAGTTTTGTGTATAATGCAAGAAAAGATGGTTGTCCATGATACATAATATACAAAACAAAAAATATATTAAAAAATATATATTACATAGAAATCATTATTGGTTAATATTATTCATCCAATGGTAATCTCAATGTCCCTAATCACTAACTGACGACCTTTGTCATTAAGGAAGGCGTGTTTGTAGACATGTGGTGATGTACTCTATTTAGTGTTCATAGAGTAAGATTGTCCTGGATATTTCAATGTGGTATCAAGGAATTGATATTTATTTTATATTTATATTCTGTAATGGAATATAGCAGACAATTATGTCATTTAAATTAGATATGAGATCGTTCTTGGGTGCACAAAGCCCAACTATGAGGGGAAATCCATGTTTCCAAGGGTGGTATTGTAGTACCCCCGGTTTTTGGTATGTAACATTTTCTTGATGTTTTTCATGGTTTTAATGTTAAGGGTGTTGAATGGGAGAGTTGGGAGAACTTGGAATGATCTTTGGAGGCAAAGGAGAAGTCGCACGGTTGGTGCACGGTTTGTCTACCCGTGTGGCCAAACAATACGTAGTGAGTCTTGGAGGTAGTGGCTACTGCACGGTCGGCATACGGTATGTATAACCGTGTGGCCAAACTGTGCGTGAAGGTTGTTCGAGGAAAAATCTAACGCACGGTTAGCACATGGTTTGTCAAACTGTGCGGTCACATCAAGTTAGAACCTAAAATTGTGGATCTTACTCGTTTTCCCTTTAATTTCCTTGTTTAAACCTTCTAAGCACCCCTAACTCAGTATTACTCTCCCTTGAAGGTTGGAAGACTTCTCCCAAGCATTCTGGAGGAAATCTGAAGGCTTCCCTTGGCGAATCGATGCCGGATTCTTAAGGTATGTGATCGTTCTTGATCGGTATCTTAGATCTTCTTATATATACTTCTCCTCTTCTCTTGTTTTCATAGATACACACTCATTATGGGTAGATATAATGGTGTGGATGCCAAATATGACAAGATTTGATCTTGATTGTGTTAGGAGAAGAGATCTTAGGGGAGTTATAGAGGTTTTGACCCAGTGTTCCTGAGTGTTTTTCGTCTGTGGCTTGGTTTCTTCTAGTTTGTTGAGGTAGGTGGCTTCACTCTTTATTACTCTTTCTCAAAACATGAAGGATTGGTTTTAAATTGTTTTCCTTGATTGAAATGGTTTGTTTATCTGTGTTGAAAGAATGGTTGAAACCTTTTTTTAGTAACAGGTGATGGTAAATTGTGTGTTTTTGGAAAGTGGTTTTTGAATTAAATTTAAAATGGTGATTTTAAATTGGCTATGGTTTTGCTACTTGAAAGAAATGGTTTTCAATAAAAGGGGATGCTTTATTGATTTTTTTTAACACACTTGGTTTTGGGCATAGACATGCATGGGTTGTGGGGTGTGTTCATGTGCATTGGGAGGGATAAGGGTAAGAAGTCCCCCCATGAAAAGGTTGGGATATATAAGGGAGAGAAGTCCCCCAATCACTTGGTTGGGACATATATGGTCGTGATGTACACCCATCAAGGTAGTCCACTATGTGATGGCTTAGTGGAAGGATAACTCACCACTATCGAGTTTAGGGAGGTCCAGGTTTCATGAATGGTTGATTGTATGGATTTGGTGAAGTGGAACGAATATACCAAATGGAAATGTGAATGGAATAGGGAAAATTGCTCGATTCCTTTTCTTGATAATGATGGGGGTTTTTTGGGAAATTTTTTTGACATGGAACTTATTATATTTTGAAATATTTTTGGATTTGTTTTATATAAATTGTGTTATATAAATGTGCTAACATGTTTTATCCTAGGGGAATGGGTTGGGAATTCATCGGGGAAAACATATTGTGTTTCATTACTCACCCCCTGCTTTGGAAAATTAGTGCTTTTGTAGATGTTATGTATCAGGATGTTGGAAAAGGTAATGTGTCACATGTTTGTAGCACTGCATCATGATACATGGACTATTTCTTGATATAGGACCTTGGAGCTTATGGAGCATGGAGTTGGGTTGTTGTATTGTAGTCGTTCAGTTGTCCTTATGTTGTTTACTCTGATGTTTTAGAGTTGGTTTCCACTATGGTATTCTTAGTTGGTTTTTGTAAATAATGGTTGAGTTGTTTTCGTTTTAAATCATGCATCATATAGTAGTTTCTTGGAGATGTTATCTAGTTTTTGTGGATTGTTAGTTGTTTTCAGTTATAGGGTAAATCACCCCCCATGTATTTTGAAACCCTTCGGCATTTATTGACAGCCTTTGCAATCTCAGGGTTTTCGCTTAAGGCCATGTAATGACTCATTACACTCTCAACCCAATGAAAATTTGATGGTCATTACAAATGGTATCAGCTTGTTCGGTCCTTGGCTTACAAGTGGTAACCGATGTTCTTGTCTTGGAGTTGAAATTCCTTCATTCTATTCTGTGAGTGATCATCTTAGACCGGAGTAGGATTGTTAGAACATGAAATGTATAGCATAAAAGGACGTAGCTAACTCACTTATTCTGATATTCATGTTACCAGGTTGTTGGGTACATAAGTGTTTTGGATACACTTCTAGAATGTTGCAAATATCATTGTCATGGGTTTTGCCAATGAGTTGAGCATGACATGAATTTGTGGAATGAATTCCTACTTGGATGGAATATCTCATTGTGAAAAATGATTTATGATTTTGGGATGGTGAAGTTGTTTTAAAAATGCATAAATTGAATTTCAAATGAAATATTTTGAAAACTGGATATTTAGTATATTTTGAAAACTTGTGGATTTTCAAAAAGGATGTGGCATTTTTTTAAAAATGGTTGAAAATGAGGTAAACTGTGATGGATAAAAAATAATGTTGTTATTGTTGATGTGATATGAATTGAAATTATAAGCCTTATGTTGCTTGTAAGTGAGACTAATGGTGTGCATTGTTTGTATAGAAAATGGAACCTGCTAGATGTCGTAGAAACCAACTCAAAGAAGCTGCGGAGAATCTGGTTGCACCTGAACCACATGTGAACCAAGAGGTGGGTCAGAGTACCGTTAAAGCATTCTAGGATATGGAAGTAGGGAATCCGAAGGTTGAGTCAAGTCATGTAGACCATTTCGTCCAGTTCTAGAAGTAATATCCACCCATCATTCGGGGTGATGTTGAACCTGAGTAGGCGGATGTGTGGAAAAATAGGATAAATCAAATATTCGATTTCATCGGCACACCAGTAGAGCTAAAAGTAAAGCTGGAGACATATATGCTTGAGGATCTTGCACGTCAGTGGTGGGATTTAGCGGTGCATTCCAAATTGGACGAAGGCCATACATAGGAGGAATTTGAAGAATTTTTTAACAAAAAATTCTATCCTCACACGTTTAAAATCTGGAAAATGACGTACATCTTCTTCTTGAAAAAAGAGAGCCTCTCTTTAACAGAGTATGCTGCGATGTTCATAAATTTAGTATGTTTTTCACCAGAGGTTGCAGCAAGTGCTTCATTAAAGTCACAAAAATTAGAATCAGGGCAAAGGCAGGAGATTCGATCGAAGATTGTTGTGCTATGTATTACGGATTATATAGAGATGGTTAAGAGAGAAACAATATCTAAACATGATATGATGGGATCAATAGGAGGAATCATGATGATACCCATGTGAATGGATGGGAACTCTAATGATGGGAACAAGAAGGATAGGGACACCTAGTTCCAAGGTGGGAGTGTGAATCATAATCAGACGGCTGGATCAGTGAATCTTCCTCCACGACCCATGATGAATGTCAGGTGTTTTCAATGTGGCTCAACTGATCAAATAATGCAATAGTGTATGGCACAACCTAGACAATGTCACAATTTTAAGTAGATGTGGCGTCTACAATGCTATTATAGAAATACATTGAGGTCAGGTGCATGTGACACTTCCCAGGTGTTGCAAACATCATATGCATCGACAGAACGAGGACAACAGAGTTAGTATCGTCAGCATAACAGAGCTAGCCATGGTGATTCAAGAAATACCATGACTCCTCAACCAAGTCAATCTCATCAAGGAAAAAAGGAGAATAGTGCAGCGATGAAGCAATTGTATAGAGCTGAGCATATGATAGATGATGATCATGCTAGACCATCAACAGTAAAGGGTACGATTCTTTTGAATTTTACCCATGTTCATGTGTAGTTTTATACTAGTTCCTCACATTCATACATTGCGTCTCATGTTATTGACATTCTATCTTTAAAACTGGAAACGATGCCTTCTGTGTTGAAACTGCATACTCTTATTGGTGAATGAGAATGTCAAGCATTAGTGTGCCGGGCATGTGCTATAACTGTTGATGGATCTAAGCTAGAATGGGACTTCTTCATGTTGGATATGGATTTCTATTACGTAATACTAGGTATGGATTGGTTGACAAGTTTAAGGCTCACATAGGCTATTATAGGAGAACAGTTAGTTTCTCGACTGAGGACGACATTGAGAATGTCTTCATAGGAGAGTAGAAATTAATGAAAGGCCCAAAGAGCTTGTTGGAATCAATGGTGGGAATTATTGCTTACCAATTGGTAGTGTTGAATTTGGAATCATTGGAAGAGAATGTGGAAAATAGTTTTTCAACTATGCTGGATCAATTTCCTGATGTTTTTCCTGAAAACTTCTCAGGGTTACCACCTGTAAGAGAAGTGGAGTTTACAACTGATCTCCATCCGAGGACCAGTACTATCTCACTTCTATCATATAGTATGGCAGCAATAGAGTTACTAGAATTGAAAGTGTAGTTAGAGGAGTTGGAATTCAATTGTTTCATTCAGCCATGCGTGTCTCCATGGACTGCACCAGTTTTGTTTGTAAAGAAAGAAGATGGAACGGTGAGGCTATGTGTGGATTATCATAAACTTAACCATGTTAAAATAAAGAATATATATCCACTTTTATACATTGATGACTTATTTGATCAATTGAGGGGAGCTAAGTGGTTCTCAAAAAATTTCTTATGGCCAGGATATCACCAGTTGTGAGTTTCAAAGGAGGAAATTCTGAATACAACAATCAAAAGCAGATATGGCCACTATGAATAATTATTCATTCCATTTCGTCTTAATAATGCACCAACAATCTTTGTGGAATTGATGAATCAGATATTTCAGCGATATTTGGATTCTTTTGTTGTGGTTATTGTCGATGACATATTGGTGTATTCAAGAACAAGATCTGAGCATGAGAAACACTTGACGATAGTGTTGGAAATCTTGAGAAACCATCAGATGTATGGAAAATTATCAAAGTGTGATTTTTGGATACAAGTGGTACACTTTTTGGTCCATGTTGTTTCTACAAAAGGTGTTTCAGTGGATCCAGAAAATATAGAAGCAGTTATTTCTTGGAAACCTCTGAAGAATGTCTTTTAAATACGTAGTTTTATTGGTCTAGCTGGTTATTACAGACGCTTTGTCTGTGACTTCTCACAACTAGTTTCTCTTATGATAGTGTTGACAAAGCAGAACATTGAATTTCAATGGACTGAAGAGTATCAGAGATCTTTTCATGAGTTCAGTGATTTCCATACATCATCACCCATCTTGATTTTTTCAAAATCAGGATAGGAGTATTTGGTGTTTTGTGATGCTTCGAGAATAGGTTTGGGGTTTGTTTTCATGCAAGGAGATCATGTGGTTGCTTATGGATCAATGTAGTTAAGTATGCATGAGAAAAATAACCCAACACATGATTTGGAGTTGGCTGCTGTAATCCATGCATTGAAAAAATGGAGATATTATATCTTTGGTGAGAAATTTACTGTGTTTAGAGATCACAAAAGCTTGAAACACATTTTCTCACAGCGAGATTGGAATATAAGACAGAGGAGATGGATGGAGTATCTTCAAATGTTCAACTTTGACTTAATGTATACACTGGTTAAGGGGAATTCGGTGGCCGATGCATTAAGTAGAAAGATCTATGCTCAGTTGGAGAAAGAAGTTTCAGATGAGTGGAAGTTGATGTTGGTCCTAGCCAACATGCATGTGGAATGTGAAGATCAAGGTGATGTTGCAGTTTTCTTTTAAGTTGATCTTGTTCCTGTTTTTGTGGAGAGTGTAAAGAAGGCACATGCATCTAATGTAGATTGTGTTTCAATGAATTCAAAACTCAATGGTGGGGAGACCATTGAGGGATGGAAGCTAGATGGTAGTTCGGTTTTTCTATTTCAAGATCGGATGGTTGTTCCTATAGCTTCTCAATAATAACTCATTCATGCTTACCACTATCCAAGATTGTTTGTACATCCGGGTACATAGAAGATGTATAAGGTGCTAAAGGCGCAGTTTTGGTGGAGCGACATGAAAAGGAAGGTGGCTGAGTTCATCTCGCAATGCTTAACATGTCAGCAAGTTAAAGCAGCGTATCATAGACCAACTAGTATGTTACAGTCTTTACCTATTTCATTGTAGAAATGGGAGTATATATTAATGGATTTTATTACAGGTCTTCCAAGAACAGTCCGAAAACATGATGTCGTCTTGGTGATAGTGGGTTGTCTAACCATGTCGGCCCATTTCATCCAGATTCGTGAAACCCATATGGTGGAAGATATTTCAAAAATCTATATCCAGGAAGTGGTAAAGAGACATGGTGTACCAGTGTCTATCGTCTCAAATAGAGATCTAAGGTTCACATCTTGTTTCTATAAATCCTTACAACAAGCCCTGTGGACTTAGTTGACTATGAGCACGGGGTATCATCCTTAGATGGATGTGCAATCCGAGAGGACGATATAGACATTGGAAGATATGTTGTGGGCTTGTGTAATGAATTTTTGTTTCTTATGGGAGGAGCATATAGCCTTAGTGGAGTTCTCATACAATAACAATTATCACGCCTCAATATGTATGGCTCTTTTTGAAGCATTGTATGGGAATCCTTCACATTCTCCACTTTGTTGGGTGGAAACAGGTGAGACTTCACTAGTTGGGTTGATCCTTGTCCAAGAAACAATAGAGAAGATTCATTTGATTAGAAAGAGGTTGGAGACGGCTCAGAGTTGTTATAAATATTATACGGATCATCGCCGAAGACCATTTTCATTTTTAGTGAGCGATCATGTCTTCTTTTGGATCTCTCCATGACATGGACAATGTCATTTTGGGAAGCAAGGCAAGTTATCTCCTCGATATATTAGCCCTTTTGAGATACTTGAATGGGTTGGTGAGGTGGACTATCGGTTGGCATTACCACCATGGTTCTGTGAAGTGTATAATGTGTTCCATGTATCTCAGTTAAAGAAGTATCATCCTGATCCTAACCACGTGATCAGATGGGATCACGTTGACCTTGAGCTGGATGCTTCATTGGTACATATCCTGGTGTAGATTTTTTATAGGCAAGATAAAGTCATGTGTGTAAAAAGCATCAGTCTAGTGTGGGTTTTGTGGCAACATGGTCAGATTTAGGAAGAGACTTGGGAACACGAGAAAGAAATAAAGGAGCAGTGTCTAGAACTATTTCAGTCAAGCGATGGTTTTCTACTTTCTGAGGAAGGAAAGGCCAATGGTGAGGAGAATGTAGTACCCCCAGTTTCTGGTATGTAACACTTTTTTGATTCTTTTCATGGTTTTAATGTTAAAGTTGTTGAATGTGAGAGTCGGGATAATATGGAATGATGTTTGGAGGCAAAGGAGTAGACGCACGGTTGGTGCACAGTTCGTATAACCGTACATCCAAACTGTGTGCAGTGAGACATGGAGGCTGTGTCTTCGGTACGGTCGACGCACGGTTTTTCTAACCATGTGACCAAAACGTGCATGATGGTTGGCCAAGGCAGAAGCTAACGCATGGTTAGCGCACAGTTTATCAAACTGTGCAACTAACTGTGCGGTCACATAAAGTTAGATCCTAAATTAGTGGATCTAACTCGTTTTTCCTTTAATTTCCTTGTTTAAACCACCTAAGCAGCCCTGACTCATGATTACTCTCCCTTGAAGGTTGGAAGACTTCTCCCAAGAGTTCAGGAGGCAATTTGAAGGCTGCCATTGGCAAATCAAAGCCAGATTGTTATGGTATGTGATCGTTCTTGATCGGTTTCTTAGATCTACTTCTCGTCTTCTATCATTTTCTTATATCTACACCCATTATGGGTATATATAACGGTGTGGATT
Source organism: Viscum album (assembly GCA_963277665.1). NCBI lineage: Eukaryota > Viridiplantae > Streptophyta > Magnoliopsida > Santalales > Viscaceae > Viscum > Viscum album. Next base: position 169,687,741 of record OY728134.1, read on the forward strand.
CCAAATATGAGAATATTTTTACTTGGTTGTCTTAGGAGAAGAGATCTAAGGAGTGTTTTTGAAGTTTTGACCCGGTGTTCTTGAGTGTTCTTCGTTCATGGCTTGGTTTCGCCCAATTTGTTGAGGTAGGTGGCTTAACTCTCGATTCCTCTTTCTTAGAACTTGAAGTCATGGTTTCAAATTGTTTTCCTTGATTGAAATGGTTTGTTTATATGTTTTGAATGAATGGTTGAAATCTTTTTTTAGTAATGGGTGATGGTAAATTGTGGGTTTTTGGAAAGTTGTTGTTGAAGTAAATTTAAAATGGTGATTTCAAATTGGATATGGTTTTGCTGCTTGAAATAAATGGTTTTCAATAAAATTTTGATGCTCTATTGAATGGTTTTTAACACACTTTGTTTTGGGCATGGAATTTCATTGGTTGTTGTGTGTGTTCATGTGGATTGGGATATATAAGGGTGAGAATTACCCCCATTAAATTGTTGTAATGTATAAGGGCGAGAATTCCCCCCATCACTAAGTTGGGACAGATAAGGTCATGAAGTGCCCTCGTCAAGGTAGTCCACTAAGTGATGGTTTAGTGGAAGGATAACTCACCACTCATAATTATAGGGAGGTCCAAGTCGCATGCATGATTGATTGTGCGGATTGGTGAAATGGAACGAATGTGCCAAATGGAAATGTGAATGGAATTGGGAACATTGCTCGGTTGCTTTTCTTGTGAAAGATGGGTTTTCTTGGAAAAAGGTTTTGACATGGAACTTGATATATTGTGAACTGATTTTGGAATTGTTTTATATAAATTGTTTTATATAAATGTGTTAACATGTTTTATCCTAGAGGCATGGGTTGGGAAGTCATCTAGGAAAACCTACTTAGATTCATTAATCACCACCTACTTTGGCACATTGGTGATTTTTCATATGTTATGTATAGGGATGTTGTAAAAGGTAATGTGACACATGATTAGAGAACTGATTTTTGATAATTGGATTGGTTCGTGATTTTGGAGCTTGGAGCTTGCGGAGCATGGAGTTGTGTTGTTGTCTTGTAGTCTTTGAATTTTCTTTCAACTGTTTACTCTAATGATTGAGAGTTGGTTTCCATTGTGGTACTCTTGGTTGGTTTATGTAAATAATGGTTGAGTTGTTTTGGTTTTAAATCATGCATCATATAGTAGTTTTTTGGAGATTTTATCTAGTTTGTTTGGCTTTTTGGTTGTTTTACGTTATAGGGTAAATCATCCCCCATGTATTTTGAAACCCTTCGGCATTTATTGCTAGCCTTTGGTGCTTTGGGGATATCGCTTAATACCCAGTAATGACGCGTTACACTCGGAAGCCAATGATAATTAGCGAGTCATTATAGGGATTTATTGTTCTTACTTTTTGAAATTATAGTTGATTGATTTATACCATGAGTTCATTGAATGTTTTTTATGTTATCAATTTATTGTAATTCTATGGAACCCCAATATTATATATATATATTAATTCTGAAATAAAATATAAAATATTGGACAACTTTCCTTATATGCAACCATACATAAATATGGACTGTGATATAGTAAACTATTATGATCTATCGATAAAATTTCCAGTAATTAATATAAAAAAATAATGATAAATAAGTATAAATATTTAATTAATTAAAATATATTTATTAATTGATAATAATTATTAACTCTGTTGTATATAATGTCATATTATATTTCAAAAATATGTCTCTATCAAAAAAAATTGTCATATATTCAACATAAAAATTAAATTATTTTCCTACAATTCTTATAATATTCATTGTGTGAAGTTAGAAATATTTTAAAATCATCAGTTTGGTAATATCATAGGGTAAATTTTAATAAATTTCTAAAAATATTTATTTCTCATGGAATAATGAACAATTTTTATGTTTTATAATATTTTTCATTTTTTTCATTTAAATGTTCCGTTATGTTTTTAGTTTTATATTAAAGTAGCCTAAGACTAATTTAATTGTAAATAATCCAACTAATTAAACATTATTCTTTGTGATACATCCTTTTTGTATAAGTTTTTTTTAGTCATAATAACCCATTTATCAGAAAAATTTATTTTTATGCGTACAAAGTGTTTTGATAAGAATAAATTAAATTAATCAATATTTATTAATTTTTTAATTTTTTCAATATATTTATTATTCTATATAATATTTCAGATTAAATTTTACTATTTTTATAATAAATTTAATCTAAATAAATTTATTTTAACGCTTAAAAATGAATTTTTTAATAATATGATTTATTTTTGGTTTTCACGAATAAATAAATTTAAATTCATAAAATTAAAGTATTAAATTTCAGTAAAATAGATTTAATATTCCAAAACATCAAAAATAATTATTTTAATAGGTTAAATTTTTGTTTTTATAGTGAATATTAAATACAATTATATTTTTTAAACATGATTAAGGTTAAAACAAGTTTACAGGGTGGGTTATGCCACGAGATACTAACATAGTTGACACCCACACCTATAAAGTCCTTATTATTGGAAGATATTTTAACTTTATATTATCCTATATTCAAATAATTTCCCATTTGTGGCTTCATTTTCATAAAATTGACATCAAATCAGTGAAATATTTTGAAAAATTCTGCATATGTCCCTTCCCTCACTTATAAAAGGGAACCAATAATCCTCTCTTATTCACTACATTTCAGCCTTTATGATCTCATTATTCCGACACTAAAACATTCCTATATTTCTTTCCTTGATAATTGATCATCTAGTATTCTTCATGGACTAATTATTAAAAAAATTTGGAGTAAGAAAAAGTAGGTTACTTGAAGAAGAGGTATATATATTAACCTTGATATTTCAATTTTAACTCATCATATAATTCAAATTATCTTTTTGTATATATAAAAAATTAGGAATATTATTTCATAAATTTAATTATATTTCAATGAGAATATTTCATAACCATTTACTACCACCACTCAATTCATTGGTAGATGATAATATCATTCATTCATATGTGTGGACAACCGCCTCCATGATGTGATATGATTAATTTTTCACCAACATAATGTAGGGATTGTTAATAGGATGGGATTAATTTTTATATATGATATCTGAGTCATAAAAATTAATCTATAAATATTTATATATATTTAACATTATTTCTTACTCATTGAATGAGGTAAATTTCACTCATCCATACGTATAGACTATTGTATCTACAAAGTGATGTCATTAATTTTTCATCACTCCATTATATGAATAGATAAAAAATTATATATTTATTATTTATGAAATTTATATCATTATTCTTATTTTACATATAAAGGAACCACTCTCAATGAATAATGACCACTACCACTGAACTAACAACAACATGAAAAACAACATTGTACACATTTTAAACGATGATGATAATGAATTATTTTTAATGGATGGTTTATAACATCATATAAATAAACAAATTATGGTATTTTAGTTATAATTATATTTATATAATTATAATAAATTTAAATTTTTTATTCTAGATGTTAGTTCACTCATGGTGAAAGATGAGCTTTATGAAGGGTTTTATGTTTCAAATTTTTTAATTAGATTGATTGTGATTACATTTTATAACAATGAAATTATACGATATGTCTCTCCAAAGTATTATCTATATTATTCTCTACGATTTTTTGATAAATATTAAATTTTTTCCATCCATATTCTTCTCGTTAATTACTCATTATCTAGAATTACTATTTTCAATTAAAATATACTATATTTATCCACTTTTGTCTAAAATATTTTCTCTAATATAAAAATATTATTTCATTTTTATCATAAAAAATAATTAAATATTATGAAATTATTTATTAATTTTATTTTTTATATTTTTTTAAACAACATAAAATTATATTTCATGGAAAACACTTGTTGTTTTTTGAACATGGTATTTTTGGTTTCTTATCATCAAATTGAATGCAATTATAATTGCAATATGCATGGTATTAATGGATTAAAAAAATCGTAGTACTATTTAATTTCATGATTCTTTATTATGATTCTATGATTACATTAAAAGAATATTTTTCTTCTTAATAATGTACAAATGTTTTATTCTAAATACTGACTTTAAATAAAAACAATATTTATTTCATAAATATTCTTCTGATATTTTAAATATGTTATTATCTAAGACAACATCCATTGATATTTATTTTGATTTATATTTTAAATGATATATTTATTACATAATTATTATATCCTATTATGGTTTCTGATAATGATGGTGATATTTTTATGGAATGCATAACATTTACAAGTGTCGTGATATGATGATAGGATGCGTGATTGATGAGCCTCTGACACAAATCTATGTGGTTGTAAATATGTTATGGGTTCATGGTGAATTATATATATACATAATTAATTGGATAAATAGGGATATTTAATCAGATAATAATGGAAAAAATGATTTTGAAACCAATTCAATAATGGAAATTTTACAACATGATAGTGTTTGGAGAGAGTCCACACTAAAGAAATGATTGACTATGGACAAAACCCATTAAACAACGGTAGTCCTTATAGTGATCATTAACAAAGTAAATTGTTTTATATACATATGTTCCTGAAATAAAATTATTCTATATGATTATACTATTTTTTCACAGCACATGACTAATTATTGATGACTTATGGTCTTATATCATATCTCATTTTTATAAAAAAACCTCATTTTGTGCTTCCTTATTAAAGATGATTCCCTAATTCTGTCTTCATATTGTATTTCATAATCTTTTTACCATACCCTAATGATTATATTATTCCCACATATGATCATGGATTGATATCTCTTATTGTTACCCATTCTAGTCATCTGAGCTCACTATATTATTTTTGTTCACATCCCTATCTAATAAAGTATGTTTTAAGAATGGCATGTTCAAAAAGCATAATAATTGTGAAGAACATAATATTAAATGAATTATATATTTTATGCAACAAATTTTTATTTATATATGATTCCAAATACATTAATATTATATAATATTCAATCATGAATTGTCGTGAAATATTTTTAAAATTCATCTAAAATTATGTAATACTTAGGAAACAAAAGCATTGATTGATATAGTTTTTATCGGTTGTAATTATTAGTTAATTTTGGAAACTAGGATGGGAAAACCTTAGTGAGAACCCTATGGATATTCAAATGTATATGATAAAACCTTGTGTTATGGTTATAAATGTAGTTTGGATTCCCTATGAAAGTAGATCTATCTATGAGTACTAAAACTGTTCAATGTTTTAGAATAGATTCATTTATTGGTAATAACCCTGTAAATAGTTTTTGTACTATATCATGGACATTGTTCTCGAACAAGGTGAAAGAACCCTTAATTCAAACCTTTTATAATAATCCTATGGGATATGTCTAGGTTAATTCACATTTTTATTAAGAGTAATTATATAGGTTTTGAATAGATATTAACCTTGGATGCCCAAGGTTTAATCGACAGTTTCATATATTAAAAAAATATACCATGATTTAGACATTCTATAAATATTTTTCAATGATAAATCATGATGACTAGTTATTCATGATGGTAATGATGATCATTTGTTGTTTCGTAATGTTTTAATGATAGAACGATGAGGTGAAAATGATTAATGGTATTAAAAAATATTGTAGTATCATATTTGTGCTTATTAATAAATTTAATTTATTTATAGAAAATAATAAATGATTTTATATTCCTAACCTCAATGTCAAGGTGTTAAAATAGTAATAAATACTCATAATGGTATGATGATCCATTCTCAATTATATGAATTCTAAAAAATTTAATTTTCATCGAATTTGAATCCTATAAATATTTTTGTTCAGCTTATATTCGAATTTGAAGAGCTTTCTGGTATGGATCAGATTTATTTATATAAATATATTTTCTATTTATGATAATTGTAGGTCCCATTAAATATTCCTAAAAGAATTTCATTCTATATTGGTTTAAGGAAAAATGTGAACCCCTATTGGAAATTACATCCATTTTATGTGTATTTTTTACAATAATACAGGGTATCTATAGCACATGATTTAGGATAAATTCATTATAGATTATGTTACTATTATATGGGAGATTGTTGATTTATTTTAGGAATAGTTTCATAGTTTTACTCTAAATTTTGATATTGAATTTTAAATACTACTCAAACAATATTGATCCTATTTAAAAGTTTCCATATATAATGGACTCAATTGTGTTGCATGAATCAGGGAATAATATTTAGGATAAAAATTATTAGGGATTAATTTTTCCATGAGACAGACCATGAGGAGAACATACACATTTTAAAAAATAAAATATGGATTAATTTCACACATTATTGATTAACAGAAACTTAAGAAGATCATGATCAATAATAATTGTCCTCCATCCTATATTGATGATTTTTTTAATAAATTTTGAGGTTATTAATATTACAAAATGAATTATCACCTCTTTAGAGACACTAGGGGATATGGGTATATTTTGAAGACATGCCAAAAATAGCCTTTTGTTTGAGGTGTGGCTACTATGAATATATAACCATTCTATTTAGTCTTATGAATGAGAATGATACTAAAATGACCTTACCCACTAGGGCCTACATGGACAATGGTATCGAAAACTTCCACAAACCCAATCCTTAATCTTATAGTCTAGAAAATATATTAAAATTCCACTAATGAATAATGAATATTTGATACAATTACCTATTGTTCATATATGCACACACCTGACTATATCCATGAAAAGTGTAGATGAATATAGATAAAAGTCTGTAACATCAAGAGTACAATAATTCATGAAATAAAATCTAGTAAAAATAAAATTGTGTGATATAATATTCCAAAATAGGAAGGAAAAAATTCATTCACATCCAGAAATAATATGTTATAGTCACATTAAATAGAATATCAAGAATGTTGAGAGTTTCTGGATTCTAATCTAATAAAACAAACACTATACGTATTCAAGCCACATGATTATCACAATTATTTACTAAATTGATTGATGGTTTATTCATCATCAATATAAGGAAATTATTTGTTCAAGAAATGTAATACCCCAATCTTCCAAGATACATTTCCCTTTGAATAATTTAATAGCTTATGATGTACAAAAATTCAATATTCTAACACACCAAGACCAATCAAACTAGCCATTATGAATAGTAATACACTTTTTGAATATTTATAAATTTTATTTTTCAAAATTGATATCATTTTTGAATTCGTGATATCGAAAATAGCTTAAGGAGAATTTTTTTTCATAACACAATCAATTTTTTATGAATAGTGTAAAAATCTACGTTTATGTTTAAAAACAAATTTTAATTTAAATAATTATATATTTTATTTAATTTTATTTTAAGTAAAAAGAAACGCACAATAACTATATAAGTTCAAATTAATTTATTTATTTCATTTTATAATAAGTTTAGATATATACAAATTTTACTGAACATTTTACAATCTTTTACCAACCTCCTAATAGCTTTTAAAAATTTTCATAAAATTTAATTTTACCACTTCTTTGAGTTAAATATCAAAAATATGAGAGACACTCTTAACATTTATATGTAAAATGTGTTTCAAAAAAATGAAAATTATTTTTTGTAAATAGTAAATTTTAAATCTCATTTACTACGGTTAAAAGTAAATAGGGTAATTAAAGGTAAAAATGATATTATAATAACCCTAACACATGTCCTAAATCATTTAGATAAGTGTAATTCAAACCAAAACAACCTTAGGAATAAATATTATCCTCATTGGTCTACTTGTATTAGATTATTCCATTTATTATTGTTTTATTTAAAGAAGAGTTAATAGATTTAAAATCAAAGTTTAATAACTAAAATATTTTTAATATATGGTTATACCAAAGATAAATTCAAATATAAATATTCACTACAATGATAAATATATATCATACAGAATGGTATTTTATTTATAATTTTTAATAATTTAAATAATTAAATTTGACATAATGATTAAGTAGTAAATACCTTATTAATGATTGATTAAAATAATTGATATTATAAATATTCAAATAAATCTAATTTTATACTTTTATGGAATTACACTAATTATATCAGTTATTATGACATGTTAGGGTTGATTAAATGAATTTTTTCAAAGTAATACAACTGTTATAAATTTAACAAAAACAAAATACCAAATAGTGTCAACATTTACATAAAAGAGTTTTAAAAAAATTATATTATTAATGGATATACTATTAATAAAAATCTATTGTTCCCCAAAGGGATTAAATAATATTATATATCCCATTAATGAACCACATGAGGTATTCTTGGATGTTTTTTGTATCTTTATTAACCATATAATGTAAAAATAAAAAGAGACATGGTAAATATCAAACTATTTAACTAAGAGATAAATCTAAATAATAAGGTCAATATACTAACCCAAACTAGTATAAAACCTATTGGTTGAGTGGTGTTTGATCAATACCCACCATAGACTCAAAATAAATCATTTTGGAACAATTAGAAACCGGAAATTATTATAATAGAAAAATATATTTTAATCATTTCCTAAGGTGCCCCTCACCCCTCTAATAAAAGGGTATTTCCCCTTATCTTAATTTCACACCTCAATAGTCAATTAGCTTAGCCAAAACCTACTCATAAATCCTCCTTTTTTCATACCATCAATTTAGAGGAATTATTTTCGTCAGAAAGCCAGTCTATGGAGCCAATTTGATCAAATCAAAAGGAAGAACCCAAAGAAGGTGTAAATATTTCATCCCCTATTTCAAGTTCAATTATTCTTCCACTTATTCATTCCTTGTTGTTTACATTATAAAATAATAACTCAAGTATCTTCAATGCAACTTGATTTTATTATAAATATCATAAAAAATATAATTTTTTCTATCCATCCTATAAATGAAAAAGTCTCCATACATGTGTATGTATGGTTTACTGTCTCCACGTCGTGCTATTGTTTGTTATTCAAGAACTTCATTATATGTATGGGTATAATAATTGAAGTTACCAGTCTGGATCCAAGAATCAGTGAGACGGGGAAGGGGTGAATCAGTGATATCTTTTTCTTTTTACGTTTCATTATTTTTTTAAACAACCTTCACCTTCTGTTAAAGAGTTTCCTCCCTGCAGAACAAACACAACCATATAAACACAATATTGACATGTTTCACTACTCAACAAGAGTTTCTACGTCAATGGAATGGTATGGAAACAATCCAGTACCACACAATCCAATAAAAAAATCCATTGATGTTGAATGCAATGTATAGAATATACCCTTACACTCTTTTAGCACATGGAAAATAATCTAGAAGTTTGTGTGAACACACTTATCACAAATTTGGAACTATAGTATTTTAGTGCATCTTTACAATTGAAAAATTATATTATTTTAAGTGAAAATATTCTCTTTTTTATCAGAAATCCGATAAGAACTATCTTACGCACAACCGAATACATGCAATGACAACAATATTTCCACGTAGCCTTTTAGGTACCTTTCATGAAATTCCAATTGCTTGTGGGTAAAAATTTACTTTTGGCAAAAAAAACATTTTCTTGTAACTTTTTTTTTGCGCAACTTTTCAATTTTTGTGAAACCATTCACTTTTTGTGCAACTTCTCATTTTTAATGAAATTCCCTCTTTTTATGTGCAATGTTTCTTTTTTTGCGTAATCCTCTGCCTTTTCGTGCAACTCACTTTGCGTATAATATTTCTCACATCAGAGCTCAAGATTTTCACTACCCGTCGAGGCACAATGTATTAGAGGGGTTCACCTCATATTTATAGCCCTTTTTAACTCAACACAAAAAACACTAATCCGCCCTTAAAACCCCCTTCGTGTGTGTAAAAACACTTTCGTGTGCCATCATTTTTTGTGCAATCCTACAATTTTTCGCGCACCTCATGCCTCTGTCATTTATCGAGCTTTGGATTTCGAAACACCTCTTGTAGGAAAAACATCATTTCTCTATTTCGAGCACTAAGAAAATATTTCACACACAACATTATTTATTTCCCATCATGATGATATTTTGTGCACCACTTTATTTTTTTCGAGCATCCCACAGATATTTCGTGCATCACGCAAATATTTCACGCAACCTATTTATTTTTCATGCACCCCAATAATATTTCGCGCATCCCATAAATACTTAACAAATCCTTTATTTTATTGTGCACTCAACCCATTTTTTCTCGCATTGCATGCCTTTGAAATTTTTTGATGGTTTGACCTTGAATCATGCCTTGCACCCAAAAATCTAAACCATCATCATTCATTTTCCACTACCAAATTATCCTTCCCATTGTTATTTCTCACTTTACTACTTCCTATAACACTTATTCAATAGTCATCATGAACTCCACTATTGTGATAGATATCCTTTGATAGACCTGATTTAGCATCATTATAATTACAATGGAAAGTACTAAAACCTCCCTATCTTCGAGTAGCAACGTTTCATCCAATCAAAACTGTATATGACTGGAATTATATTGTCTCCCAATTTCCTTCATGAGGATTGCATCACAATATATCATAACTTGTGATATTTGTGAAATACATATCAGGAAATCATTTTCTGATTTTCAATTACTTTACAATGTGAATTGATTTAGCTTCTTTGACAACAAAAAACAACACTCTGTAACAAAACACTCTTCTTACATCCTTATCCGTGCAACATTGACCCAAAAATAATGAGTATAAATGATGTAATTTATTAATATAATGCATTAATTATTCTTAATATATTAAATACCAACCACTTTCATATTACTTCACTATAAATACAATAATATCATCGCTCATGCGTACGTACAGATTACTGTCTCTATGACATGATGAGATTCATTTCCACATTCACCATTCAAAGATGATTATAAAAATACATATCATTAATAAGTATGTAATATAAGATATAATAATTCTACTGTATATATATATTTACATACGTACTTACATATATCTTATTGACTTACTTTCGATCAATACGATACAAAAACGGAAACAACATGTATGTGTATGTACGACCTACCGTCTCCATAAAAGGTGACATCATTTTCATATACCTATCTGTTATAAAAATTTATAATCTAAATATATTATATTTATATATATATGAGTTAATATTCCAGATGTATATATTTCTTGTTCTAAATGATACAATCTGAATAACAAGTTAAAATAGGTATGATAAAGAACATGATTATTACCCAAATTGGTAATTTAACATGAAAAATATTATTAAATAGGTAGTATAAAGTCATAAATGAAACATTTATGATATTATAAATATGAATATGGTACAGTTATAATTTAATAACAAACTGTGGTCATTATACAGGTGGATAAACATACCCACGACCAATGGAAAGTGCGACGTAAGGGTTAATTTTACAATCTCTTTAGTATTCGAGGTTGTTTTTGCGTAAGTGTCTACTTAGACATAATTATCATCCACATCTGTGTTTTCTAAAAAAAATTATTCCAAAACAATTTTACAATTATCTACAGAATTGGTCATATTAAATTATTCCCTTATTTGACCTTATATGTTTTGAAAGTAATCATTATGTCATTTTCCAATTAAGGTACTTTATTAACTTTTTGACAAAACTAAGGTAAGAATGTTTTTTAACATATACGGTGGGTGTGGGTATTTTTTGCCATTATAACATTTTCAAATCATCCCATACATGATTATAAAAATATTTTCAGTTTTTTTATAATTATATTACATTTAAATTATTTTCAAATAGAAAGAGATATTTCTCTAAAAAAGTATTGATTTAATATTTTTCAACGTGCTTTGATGGATTTTATGATTTTTTGTTTTAATTTTTGAAGATACAAATATTCCATATTGTATTGAAGTTTTTGAGACATGTTTCACTATGGATATGTAAAATTTACACCATTCATGATTTATGGATAAATTATTGTCATTTCGTATGCTAGTTTTAATTATAATGTTTATGTTATGTTCAAAGATTTTCATATTAGGAATGAATTGGACTTAGTAAGTGACGGGTGGAGCATGATGTATCTCCTTGATGAATCAGTAGGTCTCATGAGACAAACTAGTGTTTTGGAACAAGGCCTTGACAAAATATTTTTTGTTATCTTCACAGAAGGTCATGACTATGTGGTTATGAAGCCTAGCATTATGCATTCCATCATTATGAAAGTGGCTATTGATATTGCATGTGATTATTCGACTAGTATAATATCCATGTGAATAAGTAAATGGAATTATTTGATTTTATCTTTTATATTTTATACTAAAGTTCTAGATTAAAATGCTATTGTTTTCGTGTTATACACTGCCTTAAATTTTTATTTTAATTTATTAATTTTTCTTCTATATTGTTTTCATTACTGAGAATCTGAGCTCACCCCTTTCTATGTTTTATTTTTTCCAATATTCGAAGAAGTTTATTATGGTTGACCTGTAGGGATAAGAAATGGATATAAGTGAAGGGGGAGCAAATGTTTCTGTTGTTTTTATTTCGTGATGTAATTTAAAACATATAAGTGTATCTAGTACATCAAAGAATACTAATCTAATCCGTCATTCGAGAAATGATTAATTGTATAATGACAATGTTAGGTAATAATGCACTAAATCTAGGTAACTTTTGTTACAGTGTTACAATAGAAACCCATTTATTGGTGACTATATGCATACCCAAAAGGATGCCATAAAAACTGAAGAGGGGAGTGGGGGAAGATAGAATCAACCAAGATGTCATCTCAATCAAATGCAAGGTGAAATGGAACACAATACATATAAATTCTAATAAATAATCCCAAAAGGAAGATAAAGGGTTCCTCCATATCATTGCCCATCGCAAGTCTCTGATTCATCCTATAGATCCAAAATTCCATAACTAGTTCCCCACATCATAACTACCTCAGAAAAAATATGTTTTGAAGGCCTGCTCAATAGTAATATTCTCAATATTAGAGGTATCCACAACACCTATAGAGGACCCAATCAACATTTATTATTAATGATAGGTTATGAAAAAAACATAGATAGAGAACCTATTCCCTAATGTAGTGGTGTACCATCCAAATTAGTATAAATAGTATGGGTAACCTACCCTGAGTGTGATATGAGAGTTCATACCATGGAATCTCTTTGGTGATCCTTCCACGATCATTACCATTTTAAAGTGTACACTAAAGATGTGTTCCACTCAAAACATCTCACATAATATATCATATTTGAAAATATAGGTAATATTAGGTTAACTGGGTAAAAAATCTTATGTTATTCTACTCATAATGAAAAATACGAGTCCAAACAACAGACATATGAGAGAAAAAATTATTTGGGAGAAATATAGGACTTGTATGGGGGTCCACACAGCATGTAACCCCACCTCATCACCTGATCGCATTCACATCTTTATATCCTAGATTCTAGGTGATCGTAAACTGTATTTATTGTTGGAATATGGTATCTATCATCAACTTTGTAATTTCTATTGTCCTCATAAACATTCATATGGAATTAAAGTAAATCCCATGTACTTATCCATGTACATAGTCATTCATAGGTGATGTCCAGTGATCCTGTAATCCCAGAATACATGGACTGTCATCATATATGGGTTTCTAGGAATGTATCAATTGTTATATGGTATGGAAACCCTTGGAGGATCACATAGTTTATGGGCACAACCACGTGACTTGTCTCTTTAACACTACCTAAACCCAAGCGCTTTATAAGGGATATTGTTTGACCTATGTTCCTCTAGAATACATGATGTGTATTCTGGTTTTACAAATTATGAATGGTATAGTTTTCAGCCAAATAAAAATCCTCTAATACATGCACAATTTCCTACAATTGACCCCCAGAGATCGATAGAAAAAACCATCTGTTATCGATTTTTGGCCTCTGATGGTCAAAAATAATAATTCATTCTCCCTCTAAATGTCAATGCACATCCCATTTTAATCATATGACATATCATCATTCATAAATCATGGATCCATGAAGATTGACCTTCAATATGAACTGATCTGTCCATAGTACACCAATATATTCATCACTCTCCAAACCTCCATGAATTTGTTGGTTTATTCATTCTTGATACTACCCCATAAATGTCAACTAGTGATATCATGGGCCCATGGAAATAATTATTAATATGTGAGTAAACGTAATAAAAAAATAGAGAACTCATCATTGGAAAAGTGTTATTTTCTATGGATAAAAAATTTGAGATGTCTCGTTTGAGTACATAGAATAGAAGTAATAAATCATATTAAATAAAATAATTCATATACCATGTTCATGAACATGTTCAAATAAAACACATAGGAAAAAGAAGTTAAAATATATGTTCACAGTCTTCTAATGAAAATCATGAAATATGTAATTGATGATCCAGACATCAATTTTCATTGTTCTTCGGAAAAGAAGACATTATTCATTAATAGAGAAGTCATGTTGTGTTCACTGCTTCTTGATAAACGTTGATCAAATCACTTATCATCATTTGATGCAATTTGTTATTAATGAATTTGGTTTTTCATACTCCATAAGAACACATAGGTATGTGGATAACCCTATAAAAATTCCATAAGAGGGTATTTTATTGATGGTTTTGATTAGGTGATTTAAAAAAATAAACAAATTTTATTTTTCTTTCTAAAAACAGACACCGCCACCAAATCCCTCAACGAGACATTCTACACCGACCAAGATTAGGTGATGCCTAAGGTGAACCAAAAATTTTGAACACAGTTAAAGTCTCATGTATAGAATTAGAGACATTTTTTGGATTTTGTACACCATTTCTAGTAAAACAACACATTCATGATATTATTATATCTAATATTTTTATTATATTAGTTATGGTTTCAGTGATCCTCAGAATATCATTTCATCATAGCACCTAGCCCAAAAACTATATCCTAATATATTCCAAATCCTTACATAAAAAAATATGGTATCCCAATTCACCCCTACATCTAGTATATTGACACTAAAAATATCACGATAAACAAAAGGTGGGGATATTGAACCTTCATATAGCTCTCTAGATCCAAGGACCTTTCTTGCAAGGTACTACAGTAATAAGAAAAAAATAAATAAAGTAATGATCCTTACTCAATGAATCCTCTCTTATCAATCCTTGATTGACAATAGGAACTCTTTGAATAAGCCTTCAACCACGATGTCCATTTCACCCCAGTCAATAATGTGCATCAGATCAAACATGTATCTCCTTAGCTACAAAAAACAGAATAATAAATTCACCTACTTCATATTTGGTGGTATACAAAGGTGGTGAGAAACATAACCCATCATCCACATGATCTCTAATTTCTTGAGAATATCATGGGATAATATTCCTCCCTAACCAAACCTAAAAAATCCTCATCATATCAATAAAATTTGAAAACTTGGTCCCCTTGCTCGAACTCAAATGTTATATGATATCGATCATTAAGAGATATCTATTTATTTTTTCTATCCTCATTAATGTTTTGATCTCGTATACATTCTCCATCATCTCATACAACATCTCTATCATATCTATCGATTTCTCAAAATTATCAGTTGTGCATAAGAGATACCGTATAGGACTCCCGTAGATGGCCTTAAATGATTTGATGTGACTCTTAGAGAGAAAACTATTTTTATAAGGAATATATATTAAATTAAATAGTTTGTTCCATCTCTAGAAGAAGTCCAACATGATATCCCTCATCATATCCTCCAAAGAATGAATAATATTCTCTGTATTCCCAACTATTTGGGGATGAAACATTATAATCATACTAAATTATGTCCCAAATGAATTATGTAATCTTCTATAAAACCACGAAATAAACCCTGCATTATAGTCATATAAAATCATCATGTGTAACCCTTAGATACAAACGATCTCAAACATGTAATAATTCCCGCAAACTTAAAACTGAACTCTTCCCCATGATTTCAAGGACATGTTACAACATAATATATAGGTTAACTATAACCAATTTTAATCATGGCCTCCAAAATCTTGGAAATCCATTTAATTAATTCTATCTTAATGTTATACCATTTCTAATTTGGTATCTCCTGATACAATCTAAATCCTATCAAAAATTTGCATAAAGCCTTCACTTACTGATATGTATGAACCCATCAAATTAAATTAGAGAAACTTTTCCTCAAACAAAACCATGATAACAATAGGATAAGATCCATTTACATCTTCAAAACTATATGGTGTAATTATAGAGGTGAATTGTCAATCTCCATCATCTGCACTTATCACATGATGATTGGAACAACCATCCATCCCAAGAAAAAGATAATCTCTTCTCATCCATCAGGTAATCCATCTTGTGAATCACCTAAGGATATATTTTCTAGAATAACCATGTAGTTGATGTCTCCCACATGAGCCTCAATTATTTTCTAAATAATTGGAGGAGTCAATACCGTTGACAAAAATATTTATTTACCTCTACCTATAATCATTTTCAACTATATATAAACCAACAACTCAGTTGCCTCCTGTACTATGTGTGAATGGGAATTCATACTAATGGAATAATCCACCATGTATCCCTTTCCATGACTATAGACTATCATAAATTTATAGTCTTATATAAACCACATCCATTTATTATCAGTTAGGTTAGGATCCCTCTGAGTGAATATATACCTCATATTGTGGCTATTTTAGTAATCAATTAAACTCTTTCTGGAAAGTTATTTCCTTAACCTCTCCATTCTGAAAACAACCATAATTAACTCTAGGTCACGAATCACATAGTTATGTTCATAGGTTATATAATTACTTAACATATATGTGTTTTGTTCCTAGATTTGCATCAACACAAAGTCGAGACCATCTAAATAGGCTTTAGAAAACAAAACTTTATCCATTCCATAAAATGGTTGTATCAAATTAAAATATTATTTCAATCATGAATAAATGTCTCTGAGGATCCTTAATACTCATTTGTCCAACAAAGTGTCTTCTCATTCCATGATGAGCATGTTAATTTATTTTCTACTATAGTAATATCAAGCCCAAACCTCCTATACTACCATGTTATTTCAATAATTCTTCACACCTCTATCATGGTCTTAGGATGGTCCAAATAAATCACTTGATCAATATTCAATAGGTATATTTCACATTCATACTAAAATATGAAATGGAGTAAAAATTGAAATTCACTACATTGAATTATATAGGTCAAGATCATCACATTAAGCTATTTCCCCAGGAGTAAGTATGTGACCATCCAAAAATTATATAAATGGTCCTCCTATGATTTAGTGTAAATGAGTGTTCCATATATCAAGACAACCAAAAAAATGTCAACAAATTTATGGAAGATCCATTTTATCAATAGAGTAAGGGAATATTTCACATCTAAAGGTATCACCTAGAACTCATAATGTCTATATCAATATTGGAAAGTTTTCATAAAAATATTAGATGGATAAGCCATAAATTTATTTATTCTGTATCTATGATAGATCTTAGAGAAACAACTCACACCATGTAAGTAATAAAATTGTTCATAAATCCTTTTATAATGTACATATTATTTATTGTTACCTTCTTCATGAAAATAAAATCAACACAAAGCTCCAATATCAGGTCATCCATTTTTGTGAACCAAACTATAGGTTCCCAGGGGAAACAATTGGTATAATAAATCACATTTTATTGGGTCCGCTCAATGAAACATCATATACTATAGATTAATAGTGGCCATACTATATTATTACTGAAAAGTTTTATTTTATTATAATAAAAACACTTTTGAGGAAAATGTGAGAAACAATACATGACATAACCACTTCACTACTTCCCCACTAATAACAATACAGACCATCAAAACAAATGACATTCAAGCATAATGGATGGACAATACATTCAAGTATTAAAGCTAACAAACCTCATAGTTGGAGCTGAAATATTCAAGAGAAGGCTGAATCACCATGAACCTGGAAACACGAACATCAGAAAAGGTAGAAAAAGCACAGAACCGGTCTCCTCGCGTGCCCACTGGTGCGACCGTCGACAATAGACCAAATCCACAAACCCACTGGAAGACTCCAGTTAGAGCTTCCCCAACCCCTCCAGTGATGTGAGATAACCCAAAGGACATCCACAAAGGGTGATGAAGAAACCAGAACAAGGAAGATCGAGTCGTTTGGACGCTGTAACCTACTTTGTAGACACCACACCACAACCATGGGCCAACTGACACTCTACAAACCAAAATCATTTCAACCACGACAAAAACCAATGTGAGCAGTGAATCGATGACTCGAAAATGTAGATCATTTAGCCAATACGTTGATTCTTTAAAACTGATGAAGCCACCAATCCAATAACTGAAAAAACTTCAATAGCCTCTACAAAATTTCACATCTGAACCTCAGAATCCAATGTAGAATAACCAGATGCAAAACCATGACCAACATAAAGTCCTTTATTGCCATTCAAAGGAGAAAACCCCATGCAGCCGCACATAAACTCTCAACTGAAGACCTTCCACTGCCTGATCCAAATCAATCAACATAATGTAAGACTTTAATGGAAATTAAATGAAACTCTTTCGCCTTCTTTAGCACAGAAACTCCAAGGCCAATTTACAGGAAAATATAGCAAGCACAAATTGGGAATTCCCTCGATGATTACACTGATAGACAAAACTAAGATGTACATATTGGTATCTCCTTGCCTATCACATGCACCTTCACCAAAGGCATAACATGAAACCATAGCCCGACACACCACAAAAAAATAAAAACAAAAACACTGAAAAATCAACGAATGAAGAATCAGTCAAAAAAACTTCACCAATATAAGAAAACTTTGTTTCCTATAGTCCATGCCACTGCTGTAACGCAGAGAAAACATGATCCCAGAATCCCGAATAGTCAAATGTGAAACACATACCAGAGGCAGATCCTGTCACCACCCTCTTATTCTCACCTGAAGACCACCTCGAACCATGATACATGCTTTCACACAGCACAGAACCGCTGAGATGATCCTCATCCATTAGAGGATGGAACAACGACCTTGGCCACACCACGCTTCCAAATGAAGCTCTACCCAGTGAGAGAAAAGACAGGACAATAATCAGTTGTAAATGCCAAGACATTCTCGCTCTTGAAATTACCTCGATGCCTCCCTTAGATGATAAACTTCCATCACCTAAGCATCGATCACGAGGCCGAAGAGATTCCAAAGTAGACCTGAGGTGGAGAGAATATAGGTGGTGACCGGGGAAACCATAATCTCATCATCTCCCCTTATGGTCTCATCCATACTTTTCCGTACTATATTCCATTGAGGATATCTGTGACTTATGGAGGTGAAATTCAATGAGGATTTCATTCTCATACTATGTAGAAAGTATTTGATCATCCTCTATGAAGATGTCTATAATTACTAAACTACTAAAATAATCCAGATGCCTAAATAGCCTGCTACAGTAGTGAAATAACTCACCAACTACTATATGATGATATTTATCTTCCTACATAGAAACCCCACTCAATCAACCTTGAGATCTATCTCACCCATAACATAGAATCTTGTCCCATCATAATGTTTGCCTCTGACTAATAAATTATGATATTGTGGCTACTAATAAACTATAGAAATCCAATAAAAAAATATGAAATCGTAAGGTCTTCATATAATCATCGGGATTTCCATTTTTAAAATAAATCCAACAAACGACAGCTCACACTATCAACAGATATGAGATATTCAAAAATCACTCATTGTAGAAACATCAATCTATAGATCTTGGGATAATGTACGGACTACATCATCTTACTCTCACACTAGGAATAAGGAGATGATGTAATAACTTCATATTTTTTCTTCTAGTACTATGTAATGTGTAAAATAAACCCATATTTTACCTCAAATCATATCATTTTTATCCTAGTAATATCCCTCCATCAATCAGACTACCCATCGACCTAACCTACATCTCTGCAATCTTGATGTGGTTTACCTAGTGGTGATTGTGGTGGGACCTCTTATCATGGTCAGCTACCAATTTATCTTCCCTTAAGAAAATCACTTACTCCTCTTCTAAAAACAACCAACTCTGGGATCCCTTGGACATATATAAGGGATCTAGGATAACATTTTTTGCTCTGTTTTAGAGGTCAATCTTCAGTTGTCCTATCGAAAAGGCCCTGCAATGTCCGTAAATCATGACTCATGTGACCTCTCCCATAAAAAGAATATAATAACCTTTCTCCCTGATGAAGTTATCATAGGTCTGATCCTTGATTTATAGCCCAACATGTTTGAGTCCTGGAAGGAGTATGTATCCTCCGCAGTGACCCTGATATTTGAAGCATTCTAGATGCTATAGAATATTCAGCAACATGTTTTCCCCTTAATGATCTAAAATCATGGTTTCCCTCTTCTAAAAATATCTCAGTAACAAGATCCTGCTCTTGAATTGCAGTGTAGGTTGGTAGACATTAGGAGACTATAATAGTCTAGTTTTCTTTAAAGACTCACTACTCTAAATTCATTTCCCATAAGAAGGAATCATAACCCTTACTAAGGGACTATTATATAATGTCAATTAACCTCACAAAACACTCATCGATATTTATGTCACCATACTCTTTGTAATGAATTTCAAGGATCCAAACATGGAATAAGAAAAAAATGGTTATATTCTTCATGAAATAGCTGATATAAATTATACATTGATTTTGAAAACTCTTTAAGATTCAATGTAACCATAATCCCTAAATTCATAGTTTCTCTATGTTACTGATTGGATTTATGCATCTCCCTATGATATATTAGAGTTCTATCGAGCCAAGATACTCAAATAATAGACTCAATCCAATCCCCCACTACCAGGGGTACAGGCTCACCATGGTATCATATTGAACTATGACCCCTGAACTCACATTTATCTATATGTATGTGCACATCCTCAAACTAAAATGTTAGTACTAACAATTTCATGGTAGGTGTAGGTGTTTCTTCTTATCTACATGGAAAAACACCTTATGATATGGCCCCTATTAAGGGGCCTCATTAGTCATTAGATCATCATCATGTTCCTCAGTTTGTAACCCTGATTGTTATCATCATATATGCATCTGTAATGTAATGAATTAGTACCATTTTTGTATGAGAATATATATATATATATATTAGTCATATGAAGTATAGTTAATAGGCAAAATAAAATATAATTTAAGTACAATTTTTCCTGGAAACCAATGTCTCAGTATACCTAGTCAGTAAGAATGTATTCAGAGTACTTGGGAATGTATACATAGGTATTTTCACCACTAGTGTGTTAGCTAGATTGAAATCTATATTTGGGAAACATCGATAGTATTACCAAATCTCCAACAAAATTCTTCATAATATTAAAACTCCAAGCACCATCCAAATGAGAGAAACTCATTGAAACTTCTATATAATGACCCTACTCACCAGGTCCCACTTGGTTAGCGGAAGGTCATGCCAAAACAACCACAATACTACATCTAAAAGGATAGGGTCTGGTGAGAAAAATCAAGAATGCATAATGAAAATGGGATGATATTATTAGATCACCAATATAAACGCACCCAACCATATCAATAAATAATTGTATAGGAATATATAGAAAAGTATGAAACATATAGATTATAACCTTGTAGCTCTGCATAGTAATTTTTGTGATCTATGTTCCTTCTATATTTTTACATTATGTTACTGAAAAATATTTTGGTTACATTGTGTCATTCAAGGTAACTGATATTTTGGATCCTTCATTATTTTGGTCAAATTAGTGCTATTGTTTATTTATTTTTATATCATCTTGGATTTTTTTGTTGATTATCTTTATTACTAAATGATTTGTTATTGGATCATTATATTTTGATCGGAATTTATGTTAGTTGTTGAACAACAAGTTGGTTTCAATATGTATATGCACTTTTGTCTCATATGAATATTTGTTTCTTGTTAAATTGATTCTGTGATATGAGGGTAAATTCTATAGTCTCCCTTTTTGTCTTTGTGTTCTTTTGCATTGGTGCATCTCATTGTTTGTGTGAGTGTGGTTAGACTTTAAGGTTACTGGTTACATCCCATGAATATGTTTAGTTAACTATGTTTCTCTTTTATTAATTAATTATCTAATTAATTAAGTGAAATTATTGACTATTTATAATAGAAATTTATTTTTGATAAAATTTTGTTTCATAGTTTTATTTGTAACAAATGATATTTTTGAAAAATTGTGAAAACAATCTATGATGCGGTTTTCAATGAATGGATATGATGAAATGGATTTGATAATATATCATGTGGGAATCCATAGATACATAGGTGTATGGTGTAGTAATAGAACTCAGTTTTTGATTCTGCCTATAGGCAACCTCAATGGTTTTTTCTCTAATCTATATGTCTATTGTTCTAAGGACTTGTCCGTTTACATGGGAGGTTCAATTGATTGAGATTAATCTCCCCTCAAGATTCGATGCATATTGCTATATACATGATGTTTGTGATTGTATATGTATATAGATTGTCCTAGCAAGAAAGACCTAGTGTGATCCCTTGCATGATGTTATTTATTTTTTTGGATTCCACTACTTTGGATTTGATATGATATGTGTAACATGATTAAATTGAATTATTTTATTTATGAGATATTATTTTATAAAATTTGATATGTATTATTTGGATCATTGTATACATGGGTATTTATTTACCAAGATTTTAAAATAATGACTATTTAATGGATTTTAATCACTTGTTTTCATTAATAATTGTAATTTTTATATTCTTTTATGGAGACTTGATAAATTACAACTCGGTGGGATCCTATTGATTAAGTTTAAATCACACACCTTTCTAGGCATCATAACTACGTGTAAATTTTTATGTATTTTGAGATTGGGAAGGGAAATGAAACAGAGTAAGGAACCACAGTTTTCTGTTAGCTATATCGGTGTAGCTGGTGGTGACACAGTGGGGTGTTTTCTATTCTATGAGATGAAGTAGATATTTTGATTTTTTTCCATTTTTATGGGAATTGTACCTTAGAGGGACATTATCATAATTTATGTTGTATCATTTATTATATTTTCATTTGTTATATAATATATTTAATATTATCTTTTCACTATTTATAACTAGTTTATATGTGTTTGACTGGTTTTTTACTTCTAGTTTGGTGAAATCATTCCCCCAAGATATTGTTGATTCCCAGGAGCTCTCCTAAATCCTATGTAGATTAAGGAATCCCTTTGGGTATGTGTTGGTTTGGGTTGGGTATAATTTTAAGAGGGTATTCTGATTGATTTTATCATATTATTGAATCATAGGTGTACTTCAACATATTTGATTTGTTTTAGACATGAGAATGGATTCTATGGACTTAATAGGGAGGATTTAGATATTGTTCTTCCAAATCATTCCATGATGTTTGTCAAGTAAAAAAGGGATTTTGGGATGTATATATACTATTTTTAGTTCTTTTTCATAAGCATAGTTTTATTCAAGGTATTTTTTTGTGGAACACAGATTATCTTGTTGTCTGATTATTTAAAATATTTTTATGTGTAGTGGTATGCCTTTGAGATATTCTCCATATGTTCCATAGGAGGGTGAAGTAGATTATCCTCAAAGTAATCAACTAATAGATCAAAATAAAATCATGTCTATCATGCATGAAATTTTTTCTATCAATTATAATGTACCACTTTTCGAGAATGAGATTATCCAGGTAAAATAATGAGTTATAAGAGAAATGGATTGATCATAAGAGTTCTTAAATGATGAGAAACTATCATTTAAGGACATTAATGAACCTAAATAGGTAAAACATTATCTTCAAATGATTTACCATATCATTTACATCCTAGATACTCCAAATAATATCATAGTTATGTGTACATAATTAAAACATGAGAGGATGAGTTTGTGATGGTGGGAATGAACAGAATAAGAAGGTAAATGCAGGGGCTTGAAATTGAATGATTTAAAAGACTAGTTATTCCACCAGTTTGGTATAGAGTCATGGATGGTAGTGAAGCCTATGTTGATCATCCCCTTAATGTAGGGAGATAATACAGTGTCGACATTCACTAATTGGTTTTTGAAAAATGGTATTTTTTATCGAGAGCTAAGAAATAGTGGAATGGAAGAGGATTAGAAGTACATACAGGGTTTCTAATCAGATATCCAAGAGTATCTATTTATTTTGATTCTTTTAACATTTAAAAAGATAGTATACAGGGAAATGATGGAGATAATAAATATGGCCAGATTTTTTTATTATTGTCCTCTTTTTAAACTAAATTACAAAATTATTAATGTACTATAGTGGAAGCAACATAATAGGAATATTCTTCACCATATTGGTGGGGGTGGTTCTCAGAATTAGTCCTCTTTTGAACCTACAGATACATCAATATGTATACCCCTGAGCAACCATTTATGTGGTATGGTTTCACACACCCAAAATTATTGTTCTAAACCTATGAAGATGTGTAATTTTTTTGATCATAATGTTCATTTGAATCATTTATTTTGGGATATGCCTATGCTCTATTATAATTTATGATCATCATTTCCAAATCATTATGTAGTTCATTCATATTCATTATAAAATATAGGGGTCTAGCCACATGCTTTACTAGTAATGATCATTCACCATATGGATGAGCTTCAAATGATGGTAGATGTGGGTCTATAAATAATGATATGAACCATTTTTTTGCATCTGTAGTAGAAACAAGATTATTTGATACATGTTATTTTAACTCATTTATATCTTTACTTTATATGAATGTTACAAAACAGCCATTGGAAATCATGTCCTTTTATGGAGTTATAAGATATACTTATAAATAGAAAAATTTATGGGTTTTTGTGTCTTTCTATTTCTCTATATATATTTAATGCTGTGTTAGATTGGTATTTCCCCTTATTTATATAGATATATTTAAATTCATCATCATGGTGGATTTCCATATAATACATCATTATTAAGTTGATTTTTATCATTTAAGAATTTCATTTACTGAATTTTATGGAATATATGTGGTGTTTTGGGTTGAGGGGGAACTCTGGTAAGGTTATTTAAAAGTTACTAGCTATAGATTGGAATTTTTTCCACTATTATAGTTGATCCCATTGACATTTTATGTTTTAGTTGACTTCCCTTGAGTTTCAATGATTTTTATAATGTTTTAAAAATTTATTTCTTGGTTATTCCCTTAATTGGAATGTATAGTTTAATATTAACATGGTTCTAGAAACACAAAATTTTTATATACCCTATTATCCTATGGAACCAATGGAGATGTTATAACTCATTATTCGGTTAGCTGATATAACAGCCCAATCCCACACATCCAGACTCATCACATTCAAATTTTGTGTATTTTCATAATAAATGATAAATAAAAATACACATAGCATTTATAATTTTCAGAACATTTTTAGTATAGGTTCTGTAGAACTAGATACAAATATTACATTCCCTGAAATTAGTATAAAATGAAATTATTTAAAAAAGAAAAATATTTAGTGTTTGATTCCGCTTCAATGAAATAAAAATACAATTAACTCCACTAAAACTATGAATAATAGTTTAAAACAAGGTATGGGCATTATGATATACACAATTAGGTGTTTTGAAAATGTTAATAAAAATATTTAAAATATTTGATTGGAATTAATATATATATATATATACTTAATGGTGGATTTCTAAACAATTGAATTCCAGATGATTAAAAATCATTAATTTCATAAAAATAATTATAATTAAAGAATCATTGATATATCTATATTAAAAATAATAATTTTTAGTGGATCATTTTAGATACATGTTATACCATTAAAAAAAATACAAGTCCTCAAATCATAACATATATGGAAAAATATTAACTTAATATTAATTGGTTCACTCCCCATATGATAACATTGATTATACTAGAACCATTTTTCGTAAACCGTTTTGATTTAACTAACAGTCATAATCCTTACTCAAAAACAATTATAAATAATATACATAAAATTAGTTTCATCAAAATAATATAACCTTCCATTTAACATTTCACCGTCATATATTCAATTGTTTTTAAAACCATTTTTAGGAGAATCCCACACTTACAATTTTCTATATTTATTTAAATGGTAGAAATAAAATGCGTAATAAAATATGTGAAAACATGATTAAAAATGGAAGGAATTACACTTATATGTTAGTTAATGGACATACCTAATTATTCATTACATTACAAGGTCATAATAAACAATTCCACATATAAATTAATATTTTTTCTTGGACATTCACATAATATGATAATAAATAAAATTTATAAACAGAATAAATGCATAAAATGAGAGGATAAATAAACTCATGTTAAGTATTCATTTTTAAAAAATCAATCCTATAATGTTTTTTGTGAAAAATGGAATCAAAATGGGGTTAGGTTGAAGGGGTAATGAAGAGAGTGGATGAAATAGGGAGTCGACGACCTAGTGGTGTTGCAAGACCATGTTCCTGAGGAAGGAGAAGACTGAGATTTAGATGATGGTCTGGGATAAGAATATAGATATTGAATTCATGCGATAAAACCCTATAATTTTAGATTTGAGGTTTGATCGGGGGAAAATAATATACATTCAAGATTGATTTTAGCTAAAAAAGAAGTGTAAAATATTATCTTTTGTTACAAAAATCAAGTCACACATTGCAATCATTTGGTTTCTAGTACCTCATATTAAATATGTATGTGGAAGGAATTGTTTGGTAATAAGAAATGACATTTACCAACAACCTTATACCTCTTCCATGTGAGCTATCACCCAACTAACACATGGATAGGTTCTTCGTCGAGCTATGATCAAATTGAAACACTACATGTATGTGGTATGACAATGGATTTTTCTATAGTTAAACCACATTGGGCTCGGGTAGACACCCCCTGCTAGGGTCAACCCGTTGAGGGTCCTCCAGTCTTGTTGGGGCTTTCCCCTATGCATTGTCTTGGATGAATTTTATAATCAAATTATGTTTTCCTTAAATAATAAAAATAAATTCTATCTTTTACCACCATTATCATGGGATAATTTAAAATTAATATATTTAAATTTCAAAAGTATTAAATAAAAGAAACAAATATTTTTTATTATTAAATTTCTTAATTTTTAATATATTCTTATAATATGTATTATTTATGTTAACATATTACTTCAACACATTTATAATTATAAGCAAATGAAAAACATTATGGATAAAAAATTATAATTGTTGTATAAAAATCTGATCTGCTACCAAATAAATATTCCGATGACTATTTTTTATATTAGTGACAAAAAATGTTATAAAAATAGCCTTGTCTATGGGAATTCACTAACACAGAAAAATCATCATATTAATTTTCATATTTCATAATGGTGTTTTTTATTATTATTTTTCTTTGGATTCTATTAATATTTCCCACCATAACATTTTTAATAATGGAAATATTAGAGGATGTATACTATATATTTGGTCTTCTTATTTTTATTTTGGGTGTTCTAGTTATTCTTGTGGGTCCTGTAATGAGTTTTCAGGAGGACTTATTGTATTTCATCCTTATAATAATTTAATGTATCAATTTTTTTAATTTAATCATTTAATGTGTGTTTTTATTTTCTTGAACACTTCTTATTTAATAACATTTGTTTGTATTAAATATTAAAAAAATAACAAAAATGTTATTAATAAATTTCAATATTTGTTCTGTGTGTTACATCCCCCCCCCCCCACTGAAAGAATTACACAATCACAATTTTTATTCAGTCACACCGACATTCAGTCTACAACATTGATGTTATTACAACAACACCTTTATTAATATTGTTATTTTTTAAAAGGATATTTTAATCAATCCATACCATCACCAGTTACACTAGTGTTGGAAATTGTCTCTAACAAATGGTTATCTTTTAGATAAATTGTGTAACAGCCCGAGATTTTATGAAAACTATTCTTTATAATTTTATTAATGTCTTGTGTTGTACGCTACACAAAAATGAGCTTGCACAACACGCATCCTTGGATTGCCTTACATTACACGCAATCGCAACCTTCCTCAATAACGTGTGTAGTACGCAATACTGAGTTTCACGAAACAATGATATGCTATTAAAATATTATTAAAACTAGCCGTTATGAATAGTAATAACCACTTTTTAAAATTTTAGAAATTTTAGCTCTCAAAATGGACTTCATTTTTGGATTCTTAGTATCGAATTTAGCCTAAGGTGAAATTTTGGTACTTTTCGGATAACATTAATATTCGGATGAATAGTGAAAATTAATAAATTTTAATTAAAAACAACTTTTTTAATCGAAATAATTAATAGTGATAAATTATTAATTTGAGTAGTTTTAAAGTATATTTAGAATATATTTTTACAATTTAATACAATGTTGGTCATTGGATGTAATTTCACATTTAAACCAGACATAAACAAGTGTCAATCTTTTGATAGATATTGTTACTTAAAAACACGCTATTTGTTCTAACAGCGGGATTTAATTATAAAATTAATTAATGCAACTTATATGTTATGAATTTGGTAAAATAGACTTCAATTTTGAATTCAGAATATGAAATATAGCTTAGGATGAAATATTGGCATTTCTCTGAAAACCATCAATTTTTTATGAATAGTGAAACTACTAAGTGGTAGTTAAAAAAAACAAAATTTTTCATAAAACATAATTTTACCACTTCTGTGAATGGAATTTCAAAAATCCAAGAGACATGGTTGATTTCAGTAAGTAAAATGTGGTTCAATGAGATGAAAATAATTTTTGGTGAATAGTAACTTTTTACTTTTATTTACCACGGTTAAAAGTAAATAGGGTAATTAAGGGTAAAAATGATATTAATATTACCCTAACACATGTCCTAATCCTATTGGACAAGTTTATCTCGACCAAAAACAACATTAAGTTTAAAATATTATCATTTAGGCCCACTTGGATTAGATTAGGACACTTATTATTATTTAATTCAAAGAAGAGTTAAATGAGTTAAAATCAAAGTTTATTTACTAAAACATTTTTAATATAGGGTTATACATAAGATAAATTCGATTGTAAATATTCATTAGAAATCTAAAACGATTTCCTACCTAATGGTATTTTATTTGTAATTTTTGGACATCAAATAATTTATGTTATTTATGACTCAAAGATGATGCAGTAATTATCTTATTAATGAAATATTGACATAATTGATATTATAAATGCATAAATAAGTTTAATATGAGACTTTTTATGAATTCCACTAATTTTCTAGGTTAATATGATTTATTATTGTTGATTTAATCAACTTGTTTAGAACATATAATTCTGTTATGACTTTCACAAAAATCATATATCAGATAGTGTCAAAATTGACACAAAATAGTTTTTAAATCAAATATTATATTAATAATTGTTATTTTATTCCTAAAAATCTATGGTTTGGCCAAATGACTTAGATATGGATATATATATTAATAATAAACAATTTGGTGTTCTTTTGGCATGTTATAGTAATTGTATTAACCATATAGTGAAAGAAAACAAAAAGACACGGTAAAAGTTAAATTATTTAACTTAGAGTTAAATCTAATCGATAAGGTTAAAATAAAACCCTAAACTTTTCTAAATCCTATTTATTGATAGGATGTCGACCCATCCCCACTTTATCTTCGAAATAAGACCCTTTGGAACCATTATAAACCGATTTTGACTTTAATATAAAATAATATTTTGAGATATTCCTAAGGTGCCCCTCTCCTCCCTTATAAAAGGGCACCTCCTCCCCCTCCTCCTCACACCAAATTGAGCACTCAAGCTCGGCCAACCCCTGAAATTTTCTCCTCTCCACTTTCCTAGATTATTCCTTGAGGACCTGGTCTTCTTCAAAGACCAATCTTTGTTCCCTAAGTGGAGTATTCAAAGAGGCGTTCCAAAGAAGAGGTAATATCCATTACCGATCTTTTCAATTTCTTTCTTCTTCAACTTCTTCTTCATTAGTTGTTTCATGAAAAAGTAATAACATCAGTATTACTTACATACTGATATGTTATTATAAATATGAAACAACCCTAATTCACCTTCTATCCATCCTACGGAAAAAATGAAATCACCGCGCGTGCGTACGTACTGAATTCCGTCTCCACGTCGTGGTGTAATCTATTTTCCGCCACCACCTTAATAGGATGGGTATAATGGTGTAATGAGTAACTATATATGATTATTATAAAGTGAGATTGATACTGAAATAATATGCATACACTTTAACACAATTCCACGACCATGGGAACGATATCATCGCTCGTGCGTACGTACGGACTACCGTCTCCACGACGCGATGAGATTCATTCTCCACATTAACCATTCATGAATGATTATAAAGCATATATAATAAGTACTAATGAAATATATGACATAATAATGATACTGGATTTATGTATATTTATGTTATCTACTTAATTTCGTTCAATTCAATAAGGAAACGAAAACAGCGTTCATGCGTACGTACGGACTACCGTCTCCATGAACGGTGTATTTCATTCCATTATCAATATATTATATATATATGTATATTCTGAATATATATTATATATAAATCATGTTTTACATTCTGGATATAAGTAATCATGATCCAAGTAATCATATTAATAATTACAAGTTAAAAAGACGAACGACAAATAAGACTATTTTACCCAAAATGCTACTTTAACATGAATTTGCAAAAGACCGGGTAATATAAAGCCATAAGAGAACCATATATGATATCATAACAATGAATATGATTCTGTAATAATTCAATAACATTATGTAAATCATTATACAGGAGCTTCGGACACGAACAAAGCAAATCGGACCTAAGGTAAGGGATAAATTTTCAATCTCATTTTTATCCGAGATTGCTTATACTTAAGTATTTACAGGGGTTACGTTTAACATCCATGACCATGTTTTCTAAAAATGTTTTTATAAAATGTTTACCATTCTCCCATGAATGTTTAAAGTCATTTTTACCCTTTATTGACTTTTTACCACATTGTATGAATGGAATCATTCCTTTGGTTACAATATAAGGTACTTTTTGACTTTTCCGACAAAAGTACGAGGAGAATGTTATTTTTAACTTATACGGCGTGAAAGGATTTTTACGGTTTCATAACACCTCATTTTAAAAAAGATTTTTCTACAAGATTGCATGATTATTTTCAACAAAAACCTTATCTTTTAAAATTTCATGGAATTTTGTGAAAAGAAAATGATTTTAAAGAAGAAAGGATATTTTTCATCAAGAATTCATTTTGAGTGTTTTACTCAAAACTATTTTCCATCTAAGATGACATTATTTGATATGTATTTTTCAAGTAAAATGTTTCTATGATTTAAATGGTTTCAATATTCTTATGATTGAATGATATCAATTGTTTATGGATTATGATGGCATGATGTTTAAGATTCCCATTTTTATTACATGGGTTATGCAATGATGTATGATTTATGATTTTGTGGAACACATAATAATGGTATCATTATAAGATGTGTGGGACCTATATCTCCCTCCAATGCATTGGGTAACGATTTTATATCTCATGAGATAGACATGGCTGGAACGGTAGGTTATACCGGTTCAGTAAAACAGGACTGGAACAAGGGTTACTCGATTTAGAAAGGGACTTTGTCCACTAAGATAGTCTTGGAAATGAGTCATTACTAACAAGAAATGATTTTCTATGATTATGTGTGTATGCCACAAAGTTTAATGTTTAATGTTATGATTATTGTGATTACATTTCACTTCCATGATTTATCCCATGTTATGAAATTATGATCTCTTTTGCAGGTTAAGTTTTCCAAAAGTTATGTGCTTGTATATACGATGTGATTGATATTTATTTTGTTTACCCTTACTGAGCATTTGAGCTCACCCTTTTATGTTTTCTTTTCCCCAGGATATAATTAATGGTTTTAGGTATAAAAAGGAAGATCTTTATGGGAGATGTTGAAGATCTTCCACCACGATTAGAAGATTACGTTCTGAGTTTCCAAAGACACTAAACTATTACGGTCCTTGTCTGTGTGTTTTTGTTATGTACTAAGTATTCCGCAAAAGTAATGTAAAGTCAATGTACGTCAAGCTTCGGGTCTCTACAGTTGGTATCAGAGGAAAGGTTTAGTCAACCTTTGGAAACTAGGATGCGAAAACGTTAGTGAGATCCCTAGAGTTATTTCTAAGGTATGTCTAGGGATGTCCCTAAGGTTAAGTATACGTATAGGTTATAGTACTAGGATTACGCTAACAATCATAGAATTAAACCTAAGATGTTAGATATTTAATGTACTTCCCCTTTATTATGTTGTTTTCCCAAGCATGATTTTTCCCTCTCACACTATTCTTTTTTGGTTTTAGAAAATGGCTAGAAACAAGATGATTCACAATAATGGAGGATATGATAGACAATGGAATGATATTCTTCATAATGAAATGGGATTTGGAAATCCAAACATCATTATTATTCTGAATCAGCAATCTCATAATATGATCAATACTGTAAAATTTGGTAAGTTTCCTGACTCGACTAATAAGAGAAAGATGGAGTTTCATGATGATCATAGAGGAAAGAAAGTTCAATTTCCCCTATGTAAATCATGTGGGAAGAGGCATCAAGGAGAATGTTTCAAAGGAACTGGAAGATGCTTTGGGTGTGGAAAAGAAGGACACAAAGAAAGTAAGTGCAAAGGAAAAGATTCATTTAACACCATGGATGAGGATAATGGTATTGTTACGACATCAACAATGGTTAAATGCTTTAAATGTGTAATGTACGGGCATTATGCAAACCAATTCCCTATGGGAAAGTCTCATGAAGAGAATCAGTATGGTCGTATGGGAAGTATTTATGTTGATAATAATGAAGAAACTACAAATGATATGTGAGATGAAAGAAATGTTTAAGCTCGGTCAATGGTCTACGAATGTAGTGGAATGATTACATGTTTATCTTGTGTAATGTTGTATAAGTAATCTCATGGAATAAGGAGACATATAAGGATTGTAACATTGTTGACTTTCCATAAGTTTTGAAAGTGTATGATGAATGGTACCAGTAACCATGAAAGGTTATTCAGATACTTTTGGAAAGAAGATGATAAGTGCATAATGAAAGGATAAGAAGATAATGAGATGATTGATTGTATTCATGAGCTCAGGATTGATATAAGGACTAAGTGATATCATGGTTTGAGTATAAATAATTTTAAGGATTTTGGTATGTGTAAAGTGTTAACTTTTAACTACATTCAAGTTTTCACTAAGGTTCAATGGTTATTCAAGAGAATACATGATTAAGGACATTGAATGTTTGGAATGTGACCAACAAAACATATCTTATGATATATGGGATTCAACGATGGTATTAAATTTCTGGTAATCATTTTCACTATGAGAGTAGAATATAGTATTATAGATAAGCCTAAAGACTAGAATGGATTATGTTGGACATAAATTAGTATTGTTTAAGGATAGAAGTTCTTTTTTCAATATTATTGATGGGATTTTATAGTAATATAGTTTTAGAAAAAGGACAACCTGTAGGACGGGCGACAGCCCATCGCGTCGGACAAGGCTGTGGGGATCGAACCCACAACCGACGTGCGACTGGCCTTTATTTTTTTTTATTTTCAACACATTATGAAATAGATTTATGAAAAGTTTTTAAACTAATTATTTTTTGAAAATTATCTATAAAATGGATCACATAGGATTCCTTGGGTACTTAAACAGATGATTTAGTAGTATGCTTTATCTATTGATATGGTTAAGGGGTCTTTCATGGGATATTAAACTACTTAATAGAAATGTTAATTGATAATGTCATTATACCTTCTATGTAACGACCCAAAGTTTAATTAATGGAAAATCCTTCTTGATCCAGTTAAATGTTTCTTTATGAAAAATGTTTTTTTAAGATGTCAACTTCATTAGTTTTATGTTAAGATTTGTGACCGTTACTTTTATAGCCATTGAACAGTGATCATCTGAGTAGTATATATATAAGGCTTTAACGAACCCATTTCTACTCAGACAAAGGAAGCGATGGCCTCATCCAGTATAATTTCCCCTTACGTAGCCCATTTTTCAGAGCTCGAAAAAGAGGTGGAGTCTTTGAGCTTTTCCCTTGACCAAGCCCAAGCCGAGCTTCATCAAGTTAAGCTCGAACATTATCGTCTACTGGAAAAGTGGAAGTTGATTGAAATTACCACTCGAGCGATGTTGTCTGAGCCGCCCCAAGAGTCTGTCACCATCGCACACCTTACCCATAGGTCTTATGCGGCTATTTTAAGGGGTTATGTAACAAATAAGTAGCACCATGTTCATGTACATTATTTTTGTATATAATAATGAATATATTTTCTAGTCATTTTTTATATATTGTAATTAGTTTTTAAAGTACAAATGGTGTTTTAATTATTATTTAATTAAGAATCATATGTTATTAAATTAAATGATTTTTGAATTAAATAATATTTTAATAAAATATTATTATTAATATTAAATTTATTTTTTTTATTAAGTATAAATGATCTTATAATTTTATGAATGCAATTAAAATTTTTATTAAGGTTTGAATGCCATTTCTGTCAAAACCCTTGAATTTTTTTATAAATGATGATTTTTATTTTAAATGTGAAAATTCACATATTTAGAAAATTATTTAGATAAAATAAATATTATTTTTGTAATCAGGACGTCGAAATTATCCAATGGTGAATTTTTTATAATTTTCTGAGACAGTCAAATTTTTGGGTAAAAATTAAATACCATTTAAATATATAATGTGTTTTATGACATCATAATGACCCAATGGTGATGTAATAAAATAACATAATCCTTATGTTCGGCCAATATGTGATTTATCATTACAATAATGAGGTTTTGGGTTTGTTTGACTGACTTTTCAAAGCATTATTGGAGCCCTCAAGACCTATTCAACACTTTGCCTTTTTAAATTAATTTCCATGGGAGTATGACTCACCTCCACATAAGAAACCCTAATTTTTTAATAAGTTCAAACCATGGCCTTGTAAAATATTTTTTTCCTATTTCCTTTTCCCGAACCCATGGGAAAATACCATGGTATGGTTTGTGGTTTGGATTATTTTAATATAAGGGGTCCCAAACCTAAATAATAATGAATTCTCTCACCTTTCCTATATAAACCCACCCAAGCTCCCACTTCCTCCTCACTAAAATCCCATATAGTTCGTCCAACCTCTGCCCTACTCTCTCTAGAATCCTCCCAAGGTGCCCCATGCTCCCAAGAAGCCTCTAACAAGCCTCTCTCTAGCCTTTGGAAGCACACTTCCAAGTAAGGGTTTTTTTTCCTCCTTTCTCATTTTTGTCAATTTTCTTTAAGTTTTATTTCCCTTTTAATTTCAATTATGAATGTTGGGGTATGGTTTCGCACCTCCCCCATACTTCCCTCTTATTGTTTGAAGGATGGGAGAACCCTTTCTCTCTCATTAAATGCCTCCCATGTACACCCGTCACTATGCTGAAATTCCGAAAGGAACTTCTCTCTCTTCTTTTACATTCAAGCAATACTTTTGTATCATGAATCTAAATTCCTTTTAAATTGTTGGGACATGTATATATATGACCTCCTTACTTTCCATTGCATGTAAATATGATGAGGAACCTCTTTCTCTCTCATCAACATTTTTTATGAATTCTTATGTCACGCCGTTACGCTGCCGAAATCGCACCGATTTCCCTACGCCAATGCCATTGTGTAGTGAATACCATGCCCATTTCTCCATCAAGGGAATTCACCTTTATGCACATTTACTTATTTATTGTAAAGTTTCACGTATTAATTCCAAATTCCTTTATCGTGGAATAAATGATTTTGTTTTATGAATCCATGTTTTATGATCCATGTGGCACAGTTATGCATGAAAATGAAATGTTTAAGAACGGTGCGCCCTGATAGCGCTTCAATGCATTGGATAAAGTATAGTATCATGATACATCACGTGCAATGAGTGTTGACTCATGCTAATTCAAGTGCAACGAGGGTTTACTCGTGCTTCATGTGCAATGAGGGTTTACTCATGCTCCATGT
Source organism: Viscum album (assembly GCA_963277665.1). Taxonomy (NCBI): domain Eukaryota; kingdom Viridiplantae; phylum Streptophyta; class Magnoliopsida; order Santalales; family Viscaceae; genus Viscum; species Viscum album. The sequence continues at coordinate 169,723,985 of OY728134.1, forward strand.
GCAATGAGCCTCGGCTCAAGCTTTTTCAATGTTAAGTGTTGTTGCCACATTTCCATTTTATGATTATCATGCTTTATCATGAATTTATGTTCATGTATCTCTTATGCTCTATTGATATGCCTATTGTCTAAAATGTATTGTACTCCTCATGTTATTCCATGTGTACTCCCTTAGTGGGATTTTTAGCTCACCCTTTTCTTATGCATGTCCTCGGGTTATCCAATGCAATGCTAAGTACGAAGGAATGTAGTGGTCATGTAAAAGAAGTTTTCAATAAAGATGTTGTATTTCATGTTTTATGATTTTATGTAATGATCCTAAGCCCCAAAGACACTAAACCTGTCGATCTTCTTTGTGGTATCAAGTGAAGTTTTATGTAATAAAGCATGTTTAAGTTGTAATAAAAAGCAGGGTTGTCATAGTTGGTATCAGAAGGAGGTTTAGTTATTTTTGGGATTAGGAAAACCCTAGTAAAGCCTTAGATACAAGACTAAGTACAACAAAAACATCCTTATGTTTTGCTAAGTATTGAGTAAGTGGTTTATCAAGCAAATACATCCATGTCTGGATACGAGCAGGTAGAGGCGGCTCTGGAACAGATGTATCCTAGGGGTAAAACCCGAAAACACCACATTGAGCTAGAATCGAACGGGAACTGGTGCTCGACAAAGGGCCTTGATGCACTCTTGTTTACGACACTTCCGGGGGGATATGCTTTGATAAATTCACAATCTTAGTATGAACCCTTATTAAGGGAAAAATGCCCCTAAGAATATATGTTAGAAGGTAGATCATGAAAAGCCTGTATTGAATCCTTTAGACTCGTGCGTTAAAGAGATTAATGTTTATTTATAAGTCATAAACTTTTGTCTTTATATTACACTTTATGATTTACCCCTAACTTTCCTTTTATTCTAACCAATGGCCGGTAATAGGAGGACTCGGGCTAACAACCGTTGTGAAGATCAGTGTTATGATTGTACTAATGAGATGCACAATCCAATGGGAGCAGGAATCGCGAAATTTGTCACGCTTCTCTCTCCGATAACTCATGTTTTGAATAGAAACACTGGTCAAGAGGAACGTTCAACCCCCCCAAAGAAAGAACAAGTCGCTATTGAAAGCCTCATGAGACAAAGGCCTCGTACTTTTAGTGGATCATCCGATCCCACGATCGCTGGACAATGGATCAACTCCATTGAAAAGATATTCTTCATCCTCCAATGTTCTGAACGAGGGAAGGTTCTTCTAGAGGCTTATCGTATGGAGGGTGAAGCTGATCAATGGTGGACGTTGATAAAAAATATGAAGCCTGAGGAGGAGATTGAGACTTTGGAATGGAATGAATTCCAGAAGATGTTTTTTGATAAATATTTTCCGTGCACCCTCCGTCTTAAGATGGAAAGGGACTTCCTTTCCCTCAAACAGAAAGATGAAGAATTTGTCAGAGCATACGAGGCTAACTTCACAAGGCTTGCACGATATGCTTCCGGATTTTTCGTTACCCACAAATGCAAGGTTGACCGCTTCTTTGGTGGGATGAATCCTAGTTTGCAGAAAGCATTAGCGATCCGTGACTTCGACAGCTATGAGGAAATTTTCCGATGTGCCCCCAAGGTCGAAATGGAGATTGGAGAATCACAGGGGTATCATGGGGACAAGAAGTGTAAGGTGGAATTCAATGTTGGCGGTCCAATGGATAAATCCAATGGCGCTAAGAAGTTCCAGCACCCCACTTGCCAAAAGTGCGGAAAGAATCACCCCATAAATTGCCTTAGGGGGACGGGAAAATTCTTTATGTGTTGAAGAGAAGGGCAGCTAGCTGTTAACTGTCAGCAAGAAGGATCCGCGGCGGCGACAGTGGAGAAGAACGCTCCGTTCGAACCTCAATGTGTTGTTCAATGCTACAAATGCAGAGAACTGAGTCATTTTTCAAATCAGTGCCCCAATCCAAGGGTTATCGGAGGCAACCAACAACCTCCAAGACAGCAAGGAAGAGATTTTTCCATCACTTCTGCCGAAGTGAACCCCAACAACGAAGTGGTGACAGGTACTCTAGTTATTCATTCAAGAATAGAGAACATACTTTTTGATTCAGGTTCTACGCATTCTTTTGTATCTTGAATGTTTAGTAGAACAATCCCAGCACCACCGCAAATCCTGGAAGTAAAGATGTCGGTGAGTACGACAAATGGGGAAATCATTGCTTCCCATGAGTATAAGTCATCCCCTGTTATAATCTGTGGATTAAATTTCCCGGTGAACCTCATCATACTACCTCTGGTGGAATTTGATGCAATTCTTATCATGGATTGGATTTCCTTATATAGATCCAACATAAATTGTCGGGAGAGGGAAATCACACTCCATATGGAGAATCAACCCCCGATTCTTTACAAGTGTCAGGAGGAAGATGAATATCCTTTAGCTCCATCATCCCAAGCATGGATGTTACTTCATTATGAGCATGCATATTTGGCTCAGATGATTGAGTCTAAGGAAGAAACCACCCTTGAAGAAATGCATATTGTGAGGGATTTCGCTAGAGTATTTCCTGAGGAACTTCCTGGTCTTCCTCCAAGTAGAGATGTTGAGTTCTCAATTGAACTTATACCTGGGGCGCTACCAATATCCAAGACCCCATATAGAATGTCTATTGTTGAGCTTGAAGAGCTGAAAAAACAACTACAGGAGAATCTAGATAAAGGGTTTATACGCCCAAGTGCATCACCATGGGGTGCACCAGTCCTCTTCGTCAAGAAGAAGGATGGGTCAATGCGGCTTTGCATCGATTATCGTGAACTTAACAAAATCACGATACAGAAAACGTATCCTCTCCCAAGAATCGATGACTTGTTTGATCAGCTGCGTGGAGCACAATAGTTCTCCAAGGTGGACTTGCGGTCAGGATATTATCAAGTAAGGGTGAAGAAAGAAGATATCCCCAAGACGGCTTTTCGTACAAGGTACGGGCACTATGAATTCATAGTAATGCCTTTAGGACTCACCAATGCTCCAGCAATATTCATGGACTGGATGAATAGAGTCTTTAGAGATTGCCTAGACAAATTTGTGGTAGTCTTTATAGATGATATTCTAATAAACTCCAAAAGCAAGGAGGACCATGAGGAGCATTTAAGAACTGTACTGGAGACTTTGCGCAAGGAGAAGCTCTATGCCAAGTATAGCAAGTGTGAGTTCTGGTTGAAGGAGGTCTCATTCATGGGCCATATCATCACAAGCAATGGGATATCTGTGGAACCCTCCAAAACAGATGCAATTGAGGGATGGTCGAGGCCAACATCGGTAACTGATATCCGTAGCTTCTTGGGGTTAGCTGGATATTATCGATGATTTGTGAGAAATTTATCACGATTGTCCAACCCTCTTACCAAGATAACTCGAAAGGGAGTAATGTTTTCTTGGAGTGATGAATGCGAAGAAAGCTTCAAGGAGTTGAAAAGGAGGCTTATCACTGCACCTGGGCTCACTTTACCCACATGTGGGGAGCTTTTTGTGGTATTCAGTGATGCTTCGAAGAAGGGATTAGGATGTGTGTTGATGCAGAATTATAAAGTGATATCGTATGCCTCAAGGCAGTTGAAAATCCATGAGCGAAACAATCCAACGCATGATCTGGAGTTGGCGGCAGTGATCTTTGCATTGAAAATCTGGAGGCATTATCTCTATGGAGTGAAATGTGAGATATATACTGAACATAATAGTCTTAAATATATATTCACACAGAAAGTGCTTAATATGCGCCAGAGAAGATGGATAGAGCTCATCAAGGATTATGACTGTTCAATACATTACCACCTTGGGAAGGCGAACAAGGTGGCGGTTGCCCTAAGTAGAATGGATCCAGTGATTCAATCAATGATGAGAATTGAGAAGGATCCAATCTTCTTAGACTTGATGAAGATGGGCGTGGGAATCATATAGAAGGGAACATCATCACTCCTTTCACAAATGATTTCTCAACCATCTCTTTTGGAAAGGATAAAGGATGCTCAAAAGGATGATATGGGAATTCAAGGAAAAGTGGAAGCTATCAAAAAGGGGAAATCCTCGGAGTTTAATGTTAATGAATAAGGAATTGTGCGGTTTGGGAAAAGACTATGTGTTCCATCAAGTTCGGAGCTGAAGAAGGAATTTTTGGATGATGCACATAGTTCAAATTTATCTATTCACCCAGGGAGCACAAAGATGTATTGAGATCTCCGAGTAAACTTTTGGTGGGATAATATTAAGAAGGAGATCGCTGAATATACATCAATGTGCCTGGTTTGTTTGCAAGTGAAGGCAGAGAGGTAGAAGTCTAAGGGGATGATGCAACCATTGCCCATACCAGAATGGAAATGGGAGAACATCACCATGGACTTTGTCACCGGACATCTAAGGACATCCAATGGCAACAATGCAATCTGGGTTGTTGTGGATCGTCTTACAAAGATTGCACACTTCCTTGCTATTCGAGAGGATTTATCTTTAGATCAACTGGCACAGATATATAGCAGGGATGTGGTATGGTTGCATGGAGTACCACTATCTATTGTTTCTGACCGAGATCCAAGATTCACCTCTATGTTTTGGAAGAGTCTTCAACAGGCTCTGAATACTGAACTGAACTTCAGTACGGCCTATCATCCTCAATCTGATGGCCAATCCGAGCGGACTATCCAAACACTTGAGGATATGTTGAGAGCGTGATCAATGGACTTTAAAGGAGGATGGGATCAACATCTTCTTCTAGTTGAGTTCTCTTATAATAATAGTTTCCACTCGAGCATCCAAATGGAACCATATGAAGCCCCCTATGGGAAAAGGTGTATAACACCAGCATGTTGGGATGAGGTCGGTGAACGTAAGCTGCTTGGACCAGAAATGGTCGATGAATTGGTGGAGAAGGTGTAAAACATTCAGCAGCATATCAAGGCAGCCCAAAGTCGACAGAAGAGTTATGTAGATAATCGTCGATGAGACCTTGAGTTTAAAGTCGGAGACATGGTATTTTTACGCATATCTCCATGGAAGAAGGTCATGAGGTTTGGAAAGAAAGGGGAGTTAAGTCCAAGGCACATCGGCCCCTTCAAGATTCTTGATCGTGTTGGGGATGTGGCCTATCGACTAGCACTTCCTCCTACTATGGACAAGGTGCATGATGTCTTCCATGTATCCCTCTTAAGGAAGTACATACCAGACCCTTCACATGTACTCTCTTCCGAGGTGGAACAATTAGAAGACGATCTTTCTTATGAGAAGCAACCAGTGAAGATCTTAGATCGTAGAGAAAAAGTTCGACGAAATAAGATAATTCCCCTTGTCAAGGTGTTGTGGAGAAACCACAAGTTTGAAGAAGCAAAATGGGAGTCGGAGGAAATGATGAAGCTAAGTTACCCACATTTTTTTTAGTGTGGGAAAAGGAAAATTTCGAGGGCTATATTTCTTAAGGGGGGAATATTGTAACGACCCAAAGTTTCACTAATGGAAAATCCCTCTTGATCCAGTTAAATGTTTCATTATGAAAAATGTTTTTATAATATGTCAACTTCTGTAGTTTTACATTAATATTTGTGACCATTACTTTTATAGTCGTTGAACAGTGATCATCTGAGTAGTATAAATATAAGGCTTTAACGAACCCATTTCTACTCAGACAAAGGAAGTGATAGACTCATCCAGTAGAATTGCCCCTTACGAAGCCCATTTGTCAGAGCTCGGAAAAGAGGTGGCGTCTTTGGGATTTTCCCTTGACCAAGCCCAAGCTAAGCTTCATCATGTCAACCTCGAATGTGATCGTCTATGAGAAAAGTGGAAGTTGATAGAAATTACCACTCGAGCGATGTTGTCCGAGCCACCCCAAGAGTCTGTCACCATCGCACACCTTACCCTTAGGTCTTATGTGGCTATTTTAAGGGGTTATGTAAAAAATAAGTAGCACCATGTTCATGTACATTATTTTTGTATATAATAATGAATATAATTTCTAGTCATTTTTGATATATTGTAGTTAGTTTTTAAAGTAAAAATGGTGTTTTTAGTTATTATTTAATTAAGAATTATATTTTATTAAATTAAAGGATTTTTGAATTAAATAATATTTTAATAAAATATTATTATTAATATTAAATTATTATTTCTTATTAATTATAAATGATCTTATAATTTTATGAATGCAATTAAAATTTTTATTGAGGTTTGAAAGCCATTTCTGTCAAAACCCGTGATTTTTTTTATAAATGTCGGTTTTTATTTTAAATTTAAAAATTCACATCTTTAAAAAATTATTTAGATAAAATAAATATTATTTTTGGAATCAGGACGTCGAAATTATCCAACGGTGAATTTTTCATAATTTTCTGAGACAGTCAAATTTTTGGGTAAAAATTAAATAACATTTAAATATATAATGTGTTTTATGACATCATAATGACCCAATGGTGATGTAATAAAATAACATAATACTTATGTTCGTCCAATATGTGTTTTATCAATAAAATAATGAGGTTTTGGGTTTTTTGACTTACATTTCAAAGCATTAATGGAGCCCTCATGACTTATTCAACACTTTGCCTTTGTAAATTAATTTCCATGGGAGTATGACTCACCTCCACATAACCAACCCTAATTTTTTAATAAGTTCGGACCTTGGAATTGTAAAATATTGTTTTACTCTTTCCTTTTCCAGAAACCATGGGCAAATACCATGGGATGGTTTGTGTTTTGGATTATTTTAATATAAGGGGTCCCAAACCTAAATAATAAAGAATTCTCTCACCTTTCCTATATAAACCCACCCAATCTCCCACTTCCTCCTCACTAAAATACTATGGAGTTCGTCCAACCTCTGCCCTACTCTCTATATAATCCTCCCAAGGTGCCCCAAGCTCCAAATAAGCATCTCACAAGCCTCTCTCTAGCCTTTGGAAGCACACTTCCAAGTAAGGGTTTTTTTTCTTCCTTTCTCATTTTTGCCAATTTTCTTTAATGTTGTATTTCTCTTTTAATTTCAATTATGAATGTTTGGGTATGGTTTCTCACCTCCCCCATACTGCCCTATTATCGTTTTAATGATGGGAGAACCCTTTCTCTCTCATTAAATGCCTCCCATGTACACCCGTTACTATGCCAAAATTCCGAAAGGAACGTTTCTCTCTTCTTTTACATTCAAGCAATACTTTTGTATCATGAATCTAAATTCCTTTTCAATTGTTGGTACATGTATATATATGACCTCCTTACTTTCCATTACATGTAAATATGATGAGGAACCCATTTCTCTCTCATCATCCTTTTTTATGAATTCTTATGTCACGCTGTTACGCTGCCGAAATCACACCGATTTCCCTTAGCGAATGTCATTGTGTAGTGAATACCATTCCCATTTCTTCATCAAGGGTATTCACCATTATGCACATTTACTTATTGATTGTAAAGTTTCACGTAATAATTCTACATTCCTTTATCGTGTAATAAATGATTATGTTTTATGAATCCATTTTTTATGATCCATTTTTTATGATCCATTTGGCACACTTATGCATGAAATGAAATGTTTAAGAAGGGTGCGCCCTGATAGCACTCCAATGCATTGGGTAAAGTATAGTGTCACGATACGTCATGTGCAATGAGTGTTGACTCATGCTAATTCAAGTTCAACGAGGGTTTACTCGTGCTTCATGTGCAATGAGGGTTTACTCATGCTCCATGTGCAATGAGCCTTGACTCATGATTTTTCAATGTTAAGTGTTGTTGCCACATTTCCATATTATGATTATCATGATTTATCATGCCTTTATGTTCATGTTTCTCTTATGATCTATTGATATGCCTATTCTAACATGTATTGCACTCCTCATGTTATTCCATGTGTACTCCCTTACTGGGCTTTTTAGCTCACCCTTTTCATATGAATGTCCTCAGGTTATCCCATGCAATGATAAGTACGAAGGAATGTAGTGGTCATGTAAAGGAAGTTTTCAATAAAGATGTTGTATTTCATGTTTTAAGTTTTTATGTAATGATCTTAAGCCCCAAAGACACTAAACCTCTTGATCTTCTTTGTTGTATCAAGTGAAGTTTTATGTAATAAATCATGTTTAAGTTGTAATAAAAAGCAGGGTTGTCATATTCTAGGTGTTTTAATTTATGGGGTGACATCTTCTCTCTAGATTTTAGGAAAATGTTTATATATTTGTTGTGTGTTGTTCTATCTGTTTTGGTATAACTATCCAAGCATTCATTCCCATGTGTTATCCATCACAAGTTGTTACCTATTCTTTAGTTTGAATATATCTGAATTTGATGTGATATGTGACACAATATTTTCATTTAATTCATTGATATATAAAATATTATTTGAAATAATTTTACAATAATTATTTAGAAATGTGTACAAATGAGGATGAATTTACAATTATTTTGATATATAAACATGGTATCTTATTATAATTCATAGATTTCATTAGAGCTAGGAATGTTCAGATTATTTTATATAGATTTAATATGGAACACCTATGTTGGATCAAATTTATCTAATATATCTCAAACTATGTGTACCCATTCAGTGGTGGGAAGACCTTGTTTTGTCATTCGATGTTGGGAATGGAAAGGTACTATAGTGAGGATTTGAGGTTTATTATTAGGTGAGCATTGGTAGATAGTTTGGTGATTGTGAGTTATTTACCAAACCATCAATAGAGTAGATATATTAGTTTTTTTCCTTTTATAATGTACATGTACCATGGAAATTGATTACGGACTTTTTGACTCATATCACTTATGTTAATTATTTTTAATATGGATTTTTTTCTATCATCACTCTAATATTTCTCTCTACTATTTATATGTCTTCAATTTTGTTTTCATCACGTTGCGTGGAATCATTACATCTATTTTTTCTTGCGTTCTATTAGTATTCTTGAGGGGATTGAGGATGACATTTGGTTTTGTGGAGGTTCAGGTTAGTTATCAGTTTGGGAGGGTATCATGGTCGAGTTATTCAAAATTGAAAAATATAATTGAGGGAGCCACCCCACCCATGGAGGACCCTCACATTGTTGGAGCTTCAATTTATTGGGGAACCACTCCATAGGTAGAGGGCCCAATCCCCATGCAATGGATTACTATATCAACCTATATAATGTGTATGGAGAAAATTCACCCTGATTAAATGGGGGAATATAAACTCAAAATATCTTCACTGATACTACCCTGATCACTTCATCATCAATCATCACCTAATGTTGGTTTACAACAAAAAATAATAACATAAAATAATTGAATTCCACATTGGATGCCACCATCATTTCTAAAATAGAATACTACTGAAGAAATAATACTTGTAGGCCAAAAAGTGAAGTACAAATAAAGGGATATGAGTGGAAGAAGTATCTGGGAGAAGTATATATAATGAATGGGGGTACACATGGTGTGTGATGCTGGAAAATTACCAATACACGTCCTCATATAGATATTTATTGTATTCATTTCATCATTAATTTGAGGTGTAGTTAGTACAAATAAGGTTTGGTATCTTGAGATATGTATCTATACTCCTGTATATTATTGTGTACTTCATGACACACTTGTGTACCTAGCCATGCCCAAGTTCCATCCAATTGTCATTTACACCAAGAAAACATGGTGTGTCATCCTGTATGGGATCCCAGGAATGTGCCATTGAGAACATGGATTTCCACTCGGGGATGGTCACATGGAAAGTGTGTCCATCCACATGATATGTGATCCTTAACTCATCCAAATACCATCACAATGTATAAGGGACACACCAAACAACAAGTTATTTTAGAATAAACACCATGTAGTCTAATTTTTCACTTTCTTAACAGTATTATTCTTAATTATCTCAATATATTCCATAACCACCATGATTTCTACCATTTCACCACCATGGACCAGTGGAAAATAACTAAAATTATCAATTCCCTCTCTATGATGGATGGAACTTGGTATCTGTTAACCATAATGAAGTCGTCATACTTATTTGGTGAATTCATATCCTATTTCCATACATGGATCCAAGATCCAAAAATTATATCCCAAAATCTATCTATAATTTTTTGAAAACCCTGAATTATTCAACATTCTAAAAACTGTCATGAATCATGGGATCCAGTCATAGTTTATCCCATCCAAAAAAGTTTAGAGTGTCAATACATGGTCCCAAAAAATGTATGGAAAGTTTATGTTAGGGAAAATAAAAATAAAGTAGATAAAATAATCATTTACCAAATATCATAATGTGGATATATATGAGGTTGGACAATTGTAAATTATGAATAAATTAAATTATAAACATTATTTCATACATCAAGATCATGTGAATTTTTAAATAAATCACATATCAATAGGTAGATATCATATACTGCTATAATAATTTAATCAAAATATTTAATAACTTAATTGACAAGGCCTTGCATAACAAGGTTCAGTAATTGGGAAGATGAAGTAGTCTAGTGAAGCAGAAGTTAAGCTATGATCATTTCTTCTCGATCAACCATGGTCTGATAAACCATCATCCCCTAATGCAATCCTCTAATGGAGAACAAATTTTCTCATCCTCTTTATTCTCAAATGTTTATCCAACTAACCCTATAATGTATTCATATGGGTTTACTTATAAAGGATTTGGATTAGTTCATTTAAAATAAATGAAATTATTGAAATTATTTATTTGAATGAATTATTTACCATATTTGAATTTTTGCTACATAATGTTTCATTTATTCAAAATGTAATCCATGGAAGTTTATATAGATAGATCCAACCAACATCAATGTCATTTTTCTCCATCAAAGACTAACTATTATGATTTCGATCCAATTTTTTCTTCTATTAGATGTTTATTATCTAGGATTTTTAAATTTTTTATCATGATTACACATTCAACACTGCCTGTTAACTCAATATGGAGTAAGTTATTTGTGATATTGAATGTGAAAAATATTTTATATAACTAAATAGATGGGTTTTCACTTCTTTAATTCTCACAGTACCTGATAATCTCGAATGGATTGTGATATAAAATAATGCATCCAAAATGTGTCATGGTAGTGCTCTTATAATAAATTTTGTGGATGTTGCTTATTCCACAAGCAAAAAAAGGTTCATAAGCCTAATTAACATAATCATGATTTATAGTTATCAATGAATTTTTTTTCATTATGTATATTGATGAATTGTCATTATTGAGAAATATGTGACATATATTCTATTTGTAATATATAAATGTATATATTTATTAATAAATTGTTTAATATGTGTCATTGAATATGGTTGGAATTGATTAATGATTATTCATACTCAATAAATGACCACCCTATGAAACATAAATAGGTGGATGATGCATGACCCAAATTGATCCTATAATATTATAAATTATTAGGATAAAAAAAGGTCTTTTATTTATCAATTTTGAATTTAGTAAACCTTGAAATCCTAATGTGTGGGTAAAAAAGTTATATTTTTCGGTTAATAATTCTACCATTTAACCATTTAATAATAAAATTAATGGAAATGAGGATGTGGATCTGTAAATACAGGTGACGAATGTTCCTATTTTAAACAATTATTGAGATGGGATAAAAATGTTCATGAACTATGTATGTGACAATTCATAAATAATCATGAATAGGGAACTACTGTATGAATCTCATATCTGCACATTCTCTTTTCATCATTGAGGTATGAATATTTATAGTTATCTGAAAGAGTATTTATTTTGGGAAAACAAATATAGGGATACTGATATGTTTGTATTTCTATTTATGTTATGTCTATAATTTAATGTTGAGATGAAAATATTTAAGGGAATGTTACAAGTGTTACCCATACAAGAATATAAATGAGAAAAATCATCATAGATCTTGTTATTGGAGTCTTCCAAAACATATAAAGGCCATAATTCTATTTTTATTGAAGTCGATGGCCTTATAAAATAAGCACGCCTATTACTATTATAGAATATTTTCCTCATGATCTTCACTCCATGATATATATGATGTAAGATGTTACGTTACTTGGGGTTTTACAATCTATTGTTTATATTTAAGATCCGAGGCTTCATATAATGTTTCAAAGATTTTATCAGAAAGATCTAGATACATAGTATTTTAATATGATCATTTTGTTGCTTAAAGTTATATCTAGATTAAAATTGATCATATTATTTCCCCCACTACTGATTTAGATATTTTATTAGTTATGAATTTGTGTAGCTGTTAGAGGTAGAATCTTTTTGGGGGATATGTTCTTGGCATTTTATTACCTAATCATTCAGATATATATCTTCTATCAGAATTATATGAATCATAGATTGAGTCATTGGGTGGATTAGCTTACAAATTTTGAAATTAGTATTTCCTACACCATCTAAAAGGATAATTTCATCACAGATACACTTGAAAGTAAAGCATAATCACTTGTTGTTCAGGAATCGATGGAGGTGTATAAAAAAATGGTGTTCTCCCCTCAATTTCACATAGATTTTAAGTATGATGTCTTACATAATGTTTTTAATTATTGTTAGATATCATCATCTCTCGTTGAGTCTATTCTATATGATAAATTACAGGATGATAAATTCAATGGAATTTAATACCCCCTATATGGTCCGGAGATCATTTTTGGTTGGTATCCTTCTTCATATTGTAATATATTTTTGGGGGATTTGTTTTCCATTTCATCATCTATGAGTATATATGTTTTATTTGATAATAACACAATATTATTGTCCAATGATTTGGGCACCATTGTGATTCATTAGGATATGATATTACGATTTTAGTTCTAGGTTTGAAGCATGACATTACTAAATATGTGTAATGTTGTTGCTCCTAAAAAAGATAATGGAAGAGTATCTGGAACACTATATTCTTCTCCAACATCTTCCACTATTTTTTTTAAATGGGATGACTTGTCTATTTTTGTTTTATTTAGATAACCATGGACTTTTGGGGGGAAGAATTTTATCTTGGTGGTTATTGATCGATTGAAAAAATCAGGTCACTTCATTCCAATAAATGATACCACTAACGTAGAAGAACATAGAGAAGTTTATGTCAATTATTTTGTCATGTTTTTAGGGGTTACCTCATCTGTTATTATAGGTAGAGATCCTAGGTTTTCCTCTTGGTTTTGGAAGATTTTATATGAAATGATGTGGAATCAGGTGAATTTTAGTATAATATGCCATCGATGTAAACAAATTTAGAAGAATAATTATATTCATATCCTAGAGGACATTATATATTCATACATCTAGATTTGGGTATTAAATACGATATCCATATTGGACAAGAATATCATGATTTTTTTTAAAAAATATCATTCATTGATCAGAATGACTATGTTCAAATATTTATACGGTCCCCTATGTTGGTAACCTTTTTATTGGAACAATTCTTATTGGTCTCTATAATATTACTGATCCAAATTCAAGAGTTGTCATTAAAGAGTAATTATATACATCAGTTTCTGATGATACCTTTGAGCCAGAAAAAATTATTGGTGGATTGTTAGTATCCTCAATTGGAGATTTCCATTTGTGATTAAGATTTCCAAAAAATTTATCTTTTATTGGTAGAATGTTAACATGAAATCATATAACTTTGTCTCCCTGATGTAGTGGATGATTTGATTTCATTGTTAATCCTGTGAAATATTCTAATTTGTTGTAATTTCCATTTCATTTATGAGAATTCATGATTCTTACCACATATCTCAAATTAGGAAGTACCATAATGATCCCTCTCACATTTTGAGATACAAAGATATCGAGTTGGTGCTAGAAGATTCAATTTTATAAAAACTAGTGGAGATATTTGAATCTCATATTACTTTCTTGCATGGGATGTTGATTATTTGAGGGATAATTATGGTGACACTGATCAAATTCTTACAAAACATTGGAGTGGGATTTTTCATTACGGAAGGAGTATCATCCCCTCTTTATGCACACAATTCATCAAATTGACTTCCCATGGAAGGAAAATTTGATATAGGGATTTTTTTTAACATCTTGATTCCCTCTTTAATTTATTTTTAATCTCTCATTTTGTTTCACTCATTTTTTGGTCTTTTTTCTGAGTCATGTAGTGAGAGAGCCTTTAATGGATAAAATAAACTAAAATTTTTTAATTTATGTCTGTTGGAATTATTAGATTTTTTGTATAAATTTTAAAAAGGTATTAATTGAATACTCCATTTCATTCGGATTGACTATGTAGATTTTTTAATTGTTTCTAAGGAATATATCCTCTAGAAAATTTCAATTACAAAATGGTTTCCTCTAAATTAATCTATATTTGGGAAAATATCATTAACTAGTTCATAATGTCTAGTGTTTGCACATCGCGATATTCATTCATGTACAATACAATTCAATTAGAGTTATAATAAATATATAGTGACTTATTTTATATGTATCTTATAAAAAATTGAATAAATGACATGAAAGGTTTTCATGTAATGTTTATATTTGGATTTGTGATTTTAACCATTATACATGTTTGATTTTATTTTTATTCTTCTACAACATTCTATCTCAAAACATCAAAGTATTCCCAAGAACATTTGGTGATCTCCAGAAATATTTGATCATTAAATTTAGTTATTATTGTTCATTGTGGTTTCTATACATCTCTCGGAGTAAGTCATCATTCTGCTGCTTCATTTCCCCTGGTCGATGCAACACTATTGCTATGCCTTTTTAGATCAATTAGCCTTATGATGTTGATTTCATAGATTCATTATAGATATTTTTCAATATATTACATCTATGATAGACCTTTGTATTGGTATTCATTGGGTGTGTGGTTTACTTGAGTTTTCTTTTGTTATATCTTCATTGTTAACCATTTTTCTTGTAGAATTGATTTTGAGCTGTAAGGATTGATTTTGAGCTATTTGGATTGATTCTGGTATTTATATTATAATATTATTGTTATTCTATGTTAGTGGATCCAATTGTGGAAATGGGGTAACTGAGTTTGAGGTAGGTGGTTCTATCTCTATTTTATTATGCACAAACTTTATTTCTATGATATTTATAAATTGATTTATAAGTGAACTTTCCTGAATATATTTTGTGTGTAAACCAGATTATGATAAAAGATGGTTTCCCAATTCATGGTAAAATAATAATTATTTTCAACATAATATAAAATAGATTTATGAAATGTTTATAAAATAATGATTTTTAGAAATATCTTTGGAAAATGTTTCTCAAGGGATGCCCTGGGTACTTAGACAGATGGTTTAGTAGTTTGCCTCATCTATTGATATTTTTAGGGGGGACATTTATGGGATATTCAACTGCTTACTAGAAATTATATTTTAGGAGTTTTTAGACATTTTGTGAGGTTCACTTTCTGGGGTTTCATCTTCACTCTAAATTTTATGAAAATGACTATAGACTTTATGTGTGTGGTTCTATCTATTTTGGTATGTGTGTCCTACCATTCGTGACCATGTGTGATCTATCACATGCTATTACTTATTCATTAGTTTGTACATCTTTGAATTTGATGTGATATGTTATATAATATTTTCATTAAATTAAATGATATATAATATATTTTTGAAAAAAATTTACGATTATTATTTTAAAATGTGTACAAAATGGGGATGCATTTATAATAGTTTCTATATATAAAGTAGGAAATTTATTATCATTCCTACTTTTCATTAGAGATACGAATGCATGGATTATTTTAGAGAGATTTAATACGGAAAACCTATGTGGGATCCTTCTGAGCCTATATATCTCACACTATGATTACCCCTTCCATGGTTGGAAGAACTTGTGATGTCATTCAATGTTGGGAACGATAAGGTAATATAGTGAGGTGTTGCGGTTTTTTGTTAGATGAGTATTGTTAGATAGTGGAGAGATGTTGAGTGTTTTCCCAAACTATCATATAGAGAATCAAATTAAAGTTTTTTTCTTTTATAATGGACTGGTACAATGGATATTGATTATAGAATTTTGAGTCATATCACATCTACTAATTATTTTTAGATGGCATATTTTTTCTGTTGTCATTCTACTATTTCTCTCTACATTTTATATGCATTCCATGTTTTTTATTTGCATTGAGAGGAATCATTACCTCTATTTATTTTTTATTCTTGTGTTCTATTATTAAACTTTTGGGGATTGGAAATGCCCTTCATTTTTGTGGTGTTTCATGTTAGTTGTCAGTTTGGGAGTGTATCTGGGTCGAGTTCATCAAAACTGATATCTATATATGAGGGAGCAACACCTTCCATGTAGAACCCTCACATTGATGGAGATTCAATTTATTGGGGTACCACTCAAAAGGTGGAGGGCCCAATCCCCATTCCAATTAGTACTTTCTCTACCAATATAATGTGTATGGAGAATATTCACCCAGGTGAAACTAGGGAATATCAACCCCAACATATCACTAATGAAACTACCCGGATCACTTCCATCATCAATAATCACCTAATGATGATTAAGGCCAAAAAATAATAACATAGAAGATTTTATTCAACAATTGAGGAGACAATCAGTTCCATAATAGTATACTACTCAAGATAGACAACATGTAGGCCAAAAAATGAAGTCCAAATAAAGAGATATAAGAGGAAGAAGTATCTGGGAGATGTATATGTTTTGTATGGGGGTACACATTGTGTGCGACCCTACCATATTACATATACATTTCCTTATATAGATATTTATTGTAAATATTTCATCATTCATGGCATGTATAGTTGGTACTAATATTTTCATGGTATCTTGAGTCCATCATGTGTACTAATGGCCATTATCGATTACTACAGGCCATGCTTGTGTTCATAGCCAGGCCCGGGTGGCATCTAATTATCATGTACTCCTAGAGAACACGTTATTTCATCTCATATGGGATCCCATGCATCATCCAGCTAGAAAATGGATATGCTACTCGAGGAGGGTCATAGGTAATTTGGGTCCATCCACATGATAATAAATCCTTAACTAATCCAAATACGACAACAAAGTATAAGGGACAATACACACCATGTGTTATTTTAGAAAAAACACCATGTAGTCAGGTTTCTCACCGTCCTAATAGTATTATTGTTTATTATCTCAATTTATTCCATCACCACCATGATTTCTATCATTTTACAACCAAGGAACAATAGAAAACACCTAAAATTGTCAATTCCCAGTCTCTGATGGATGGAAATCTGTATCTGTTAACCATAATGAATTCGTCAAACTTATTGCGTGCATTTTTTACCTATTTCCATACATGGATCTAAGATCCAAAAATTATCACCCAAAATCCATTGAAAATTATTTGAAAACCTAGATTTTTTCATCATTCTAAAAACTGTTATGAATCATGGCCTTCAATCATTGTTGATACCATCCAAAAATTGTTAAATTTTGACAACATGGTGCCAAAAATGTATGGAAAGTATAGGTCGTGAAAAAGAACAATAAAGGACTTTAAATAATCATTTAATAATTATCATAATGTTGTTACATATAAGGGTTTATGATGGAAAATCATGAATAAATTAAATTAAAATCATTATTTCATACATCAAGATCATGGGAATTTTTAAATAAATCACATATCATTAGGAAGCTATAATATACAGTCACAACAATTTAATTAAAATGTTGAAAAACTGAATTGAAAATACCTTCCAAAACAAGGATCAGACATTGAGGAGATGAAGTTCTCCAATGATGTAGATTTCATGCTATATTCATTTCCCTTTCATTAACCAAAATCCAAAAAACCATCATCCCCAGATGCATTACTCTAATGAAGAACCATTTTTCTCATCCTCTATAATCTCAAATGTTTCATCCAACTAACCCTATATAATATTCATATGGGTTTATTTGAAAAGGGTTTATATTACTTCATTAAAAATATATTAAATAAATATAATTATTTATTTGACTGAATTATTTACCCCATTTGAATTTTGGCTACAGAATGTTTCATTTTTCATTAATTTAATACATTGAAGGGTATATCAATGGATCCATCCAATATAAATTTTATTGATCACCATCCAAGACTATCCATTGTGATTCTGATCCATAGTTTTCTTCGATTGGAAGTTTATTATCTATGATTTCTCAAATATTTATCATGGTTACCTAATCAACTCCGCCTGTTAATTCAAAATGGAGTTATGTTTTTTTATCTATGAATGTGAAAGATATTTTATGGAACTATGTAGAAGGTTGTTCAGTGCTCTAATCTTCATACTACCCAATAATCATGAATGGATTGTGATATAAAAAGATGCATCCAAAATGGGTCAGGATAGTGTTCTTATGATAAATTATGTTGATGTCGCTTATTCCACTTGGATAACAAAGGTTCATGAGCCCAATTAAAATAAAATTTATTTATAGTTATAAATGGTAATGTTTTCATTATGTATGTGGATGAATTATCATTATTGAGAAATATGTGAAATAAATACTATTCATAAAATTTAAATGTATATATTTATAAATAAAATTTTCAATATGTGCCAATGAATATGGTTGGAATTGATTAATGATTTTGTATACTCAATAAATACCCACCCTATGAAACATGAAAAGGATGATGATTCATGACTCAAAATGATCCTATAATATTATAAATGATGAGGATCACAAATTATCCATTTTATTAGATTTACAAATTAATATACCATGAAATCCTAATATATGGGTAGGAATGTCATATTTATCAGTTTTTTATTCAACCATGTATATATTTAATAAGAAAACTTATGAGAAATGAGGATATGGATCTTTAAAAAAATGTGAGAAATGTTCCTAAGTTCATCCTGGATTGAAATGTGATGGTAAGTTTAATGAACATATTATGTGACAATTAAAAAATAAACCTGAATAAGTAACTATTGTATAAATCTCATATGTGAAAATTCTCTTTTCATCAGTAAGGTATGAAGATTTATATTGATATGAAAGATTATTTATTTTTGGAAAAAATAAAAAGGGATATTGAGACATTTGTATCTAGATTCATGGTATGTTTTTAATTTAATGTTGAGAAGAAAATTTATAATTTAATGTTACATGTTCTACTCATACATGAATAGAAATGGGAAAAATCACAGTGGATTTTGTTATTAGAGTCTCCCAAAACATTTAAAGGCCATAATTATATTTGGGTTGAAGTCAATGTTCTTATGAAATTATCACACCTAATTACTAATATTGGAAATTTTCTTCATGATATTCATTCCAAGATATATATGACATAAAAGGTTTGGATACATGGGGTGTCACATTCTATTATTTTTATTCAGGATCTGAGACTTCACTTGATGTTTTGGAGATTCTGTCAATAAAGATCTAGATATATAGTAATTTTTTAATATATCATTTCATCCTCCAAAAAATGTTCAATATGATATAACAAATCAAAATGTGGATGATATGTTGATATCATATTCTCTATATTGAAAATTTTGTTGGGATCAACAACATTATCTTGAAATGTATTCTTAAAATAATATGATTATATTGGTATTTTATATGGATCCTTTATAATCCATCTATGGAAATAATATTAAAAATCTAATATGATAGGATATGGCGGGCGAAATAATGATAAACTGACAATGTCAATATATTCAAATTAAATGAAATGTTTAGGTCCATTAATTAGAATGCTAAGAATTCATTGAGTCAACAGAATCACTATACTAACAATCATTGGAGGATATATATAATATTATGATGATGATAAGTTCCTCTTATTAATTTATTAATTGAATAAGTTTATGACAATCCAAATGATGGGATAGATAATCCATAGTCATGTTGGTCCCTTTAAAATTCCTGATGGAATAGGGACTACAACATTTCACTTGGCACACCCACCAAACCTCTCTCAAGAACACAATTTCTTCCATGTATCTTTATTGAAGAAGTACATACCCTACCCATCACATTTTATCGACATATTGGTTATAACATTGGACTATGATAATTTCTATGAATATTTTTTTGTTGTAATATTTTATCAAAAATATAATGTTTGACAGAATAAGAAAACACGGTAAATGTTTTTTGTAGGAATCATAAAATTCGAGAAGCAACAAAGGAACCCAAGGATAGAATGAGGTAGGTTTATATTTATTTTTTTATACTATAATTATTGAATATCAATGTTCAATTTAATTTTGTTATGGGTAAAATGTGATACCACAATATTCATATGTATTTCATTTAAAAATAATCAAATTATATGATATCATTCTTTACATAGAACCCCAAATCTATATAAACCATGATATTATAAATGATTATAAATGGCCACTAAAATAGATTTTATAAATATAAATAACCACATTATAAAAAATAATCTTATTTTTCATTATTGAAAAAATGTTTAGTTATTAATAATCAATCAGTACTCAATTTTTAGAATACATTTAAAGCTTTAAAAAAATGTTTCCCCTTAAAAACATTTTATCACATTTTTAGACATGATTATTGAAAATAATTTATAACATTAGTATAGATGTTATATAAGTAAATGAATATATTTTATAAATTTATAATTTAAATATTACATTTTTTGAATATTTTTTATAAATATATATTTATCAGTGAATAGTTACAAATAAAAAATTTTGTAAAATAAGAAATTTATTAATAATAATATTGTCGAATTATGTTGCAAATTTAATCTTAAATGAACCTAATTATCCTTTAATTTTTCAAAATCTAAATATTTATATAAAATGCCTCTTTATATTTAAAATTTGTATATGTTAAATTTTGGGATTAAAAACACATTTTTCTAAAAAACTGTTTTTATGTATATAATGTGATTCTATCATAAAAATTTAAATTCATATCAATTTATCAATGGTTTTAATAAAAAAAATTATAAAAATATATTCAATATACTATTTAAAATTAAATCTTATTTGGTAAATAATTTAATTAAAATATGTAATTTATGTTTTATGCAATAAAAATCACATTCAAAAAAGGGGTTTTCATTGCAGTTTCTGCACATAATTAAATAAATTCTACTAGTAATAGAAATTGGATATAATAAAATATATTAAATATTCTCAATTGTAATTATTAATATAATTAAACATCATACATTAATTTTTTTAGTGATTTGTAAAAATAATAAATTTTTTTTTTCATATTTATTTTTTAAATATGTCTGTGAGGTGGTAAAACCATGAGGTAAAGGTAGGATATCCACAAAATCAAAGAAATTATTATTTTTTGTATTTATTTCAATATTATATTATAATTACATTAAATCCATGTCCATTTTGATAATCATTCCATCAAAATGTTCATTAAATAATTGGTATCATTTCAGAAATATCATGTGTGTCCCTCCTATATCATATATAAGGGAACATATCCTCCTCCACATTAACATCAAATGAACCTTATATAATGTAAAATAACTACTCTATAACCATCTAATATTCCTTATATTGAACTTATATTTTTCTAGATTCTCTTAAGACCTATCATTCATGGATTAAGATGTAATTCAAAGGAGGTATCTCAACGAGTAGATATATATCTTAACAGATATCGTACAATTTTATTTCATATTTTACTTCCTTTAATGTTATTGTATCTATAAAATGATGATTAGTATGGAATTATAAATATCCTGAGATATCATTATGAACATTTAATAACCATTTACCACTATTTTCTAATATAATGGGAGATGAAAGTATTATTTGTGTGAACATGTGGACTACCACATCCACATAATGATAAGACTCATTTTCTATAACCATCATCCTTGGTTAGTTATTATAATATATTTACTATATATATATGATATTTAGGTTATAATAATAATTTTTTTAATATTAATTAATATTAAACATTCTTTTATACCATAAATAGTAAAATGGAGAAATAACTTGTGCATATGTACCTACTAACATCTCTATGTAGTGATGTAATTTAACTTGAATCACCTATTTATATGTTTGGTTATATATATATATATATCATGATTAAAAAAAATATTTGTTGTATCCATGATCAAAGACAAAGGACCACAACCACACAACCAAAACATACACGAATAACAAAGTAGTTAACACCTAAAATGATGATGATGATTACAAGGAATGATATTCTATGAATGGTTTATAATATGTTATAAGTTAACCAAGTATGAGATTGTAGGAATGAATATTTTTAAACTATATATTTATAATAATATATAATTTATTATATAATATTTTAGATAACTTATAAGGAAAATGTTACTTGAGATAAGGGTTTTATATTTAAATATCCTTTTTATCTAGATTGTTTATGAATAAATTGTATGATGATGAAATTATATTTTCCATCTCTCCCAAATTTTATGTATTCTATTACACACTATTTATTTATTTATATTTAATTTTTTCCTTCCATTTTATTCTTTTTATATACTCATGAGATTGAAAGCATGTTTTAATAGATAACTAACCATGTTTTTTCTCTTCTATATAGAATGATCTCTTCTATGTCTATATTTTAAAAACCATCTTGAATGATTTTATTCATCATCAGTGATTTATTAAAAACAATTTTATCTTTTATTAATGTTTTATAAAAATATTTTAATGTATTATTATTGTCAATTTTTAAACAACATATTTCTGACTTATTATAGATAAGATGAAATAATTATTTGTTCTAAGGAACTCCATAAGAATGGATATCTCTACCATCATTGATACTAATTTTTTTGATGACTTCATTTTAATTTCTATGATATTTTTAAAATGTTATTTCTTATTTTTTTTTTAAAATTTTAATATTGGAATAAGTGATTTAAAATTTATAGGTTATCGTCTTCCTAAAATGTTATAGTTATATTTTAATTGAGTTATTAGCCACAACAACACCCTTTTAAGTTTCATATGATTTATTGGGGACACGATAAATTATTATCATATTTATTGTTTCTCAATATTTCATACAATTATGTTGATGAAATTATTATGAAACCCATGTCCTTTCCATGGGTTATGATTTGATGATATGATAACTTTTTTGTGATATTGTGGCACTCATATATACAGTTTTCATTATGTTATGGTGTGAATCTGACTATATTTTCCTATAATTAGTTTCTTAAATAATCATATCTTGAAATATAATAATTATTCAAATGTGGAGTGGACCCATTTTGTAATGGAATTTTTAAAATAATATTGACTTGTGAGTGAACCTTGACTATGTAAATCATGGAAGGGGGTGTGAGTGTAGTCTACTATGATAGTATTGGTTCTGATACATGACTAATTAAATGATTTCAAATGATTTAATTTATGGATAAAGTTATATCTTAGACTTAATAAATTTTCTCATATCTCAATAATTTAAATTGGAGATTCCCCAATCTTATGCCTTATGTCATTTAAATGAAAAAATCATAAGACATTTTTCATGATTAATGATATTTGATAGATTGTGTATGATTATAATAATCCATTATCATGTTCTCATACCCATATATTTATATTTTTCACATTTATTATCATTGATTGAAATCCCTTATACCTTCTCATACGTGGAATTTATTCTCACCCACTTATATGATTCCATTTCTTATGTTATGATAAGTAGATTAAAGTGTGATACAACTAAGTATGGTTATAGTTTTAAATAAATAATTAGAAAATAATATAGATAATTTATGTTCGAGTTTCTCATTTAATAATTATTATAAGTGAACTAAACCTTTACAATACTTATGAGTTTTTTATTGTTTAATTTATTAAATATTCATTTAGAATGATTTAATATTTGTGTAGAAACGCTTGGGTGTTTATAATTTCATCTCCCAGATCCATATAGAAGGAAATGGTATCGTTATTCATAAATTACTTAATGAACATATGGTTTATTTATCATCTATATGTTTCTTATGATTCATAATGGTAATGGATTTAGTTAAAGTACTTATATATTTAATATTTCTAATTGTTTTATGATGGAAATTTATATCATTCGTTGATCATGAATAATTTAAAGGGGTTGGTTTTTAAATTTCAAATATCTATATATATGGATTGCATATAATTTTATGATGGAATTATAATTTCACTACTCCAATTATGAAATTTTGTTAATAGGATCGTTTAAATGAATTGAAATGGTTATATTGGTTAAATATTGATCCATTAATCTTATTTTATGGTTATTTTATCATTACATGCGATATAAAAAATTCAATGAGAGAAAAACAATAAAATGTTATATTTAATATGTTTTGGAATTTTTAAATTTTGGGATTCGAAAATTATTTGTAAATCCGATTTTAGTGGGTTTGAAATTATAAATATTAATTAATTTTGAATCAGGAATAGTGGGTCCTTTTTGGGACTTTTGTGTCAATTACCCTTTATTGTTTTTGAAGACCCTATGTATGGGTGGATTGGGGATGAAGACAATTTTTGGATGGTGAAACCATATAATATAGATTGTGAGAATATGAATGGATGGATATACCATATAACAATTTTTTAATTATGGTACCATATTTTAGGAATTGACCATGAGGTATTGAGATTTTTCCTAGTATCCTTGTCATGGTGACCCATATGGGCCAGGACCATGGAGGTTTTGCCTTAGTTTAGGAATGGTTGTCCTGTAATGTTGTACCATCAGTAATGGGTGTGTCTCTTTGTATATTATAACTAGACTAAGTGGATGTTCTTGTAATCTTCTTTCACGCTTACTTTTCTGTTATGGGGTTGGAGTTCAACCCATTAGAAGTCGTTTCTAGAAGACCGATCCTATGGGGCGATGTGTGAATGTTGTGTGATATTGGGATGTGACTCATGATGTCGAGTCGATTCAGTGTGATTAGTTCTTGTGGGTACCAATTGAGTAGTTCTCCCAATTCCATATATGCATCAATATCATGAAGCATGTTTAGATTATTTAATATTGTTTTTAATACACAGGATTTAATTTGAGGCTTTTCTAATGTTACATTCATGCATTTGATATTTTTTATTTTTATATACCTTGAGGGCATCTGTTTTTTTTTAATATATTTTCACTGGATGGGGTCTTTTAGATGCTTGACCTTACTATTTTCTTGAATACATGATGTGGAAATCAGTGTTGACTATGGGTGGATGGTTATACGGTAGAAAATGTAGGGAAAGAAACTTTTTATATTGTGTATATTCCATGGATAATAGGGTGTTGTTTGTTTGATAATGATTCATGAAACAATTTAGGTATTTTTATGTAAGAATCATGGGTTCCTCCGAATCTATGGTACTAACAGGATAAGAGACAATGTCATATTCTTGATTTAAATATTTGGTAGAGTTTCCATATTTCATATCTCAAGGTACTATGATTTTGGATAAAAGTATTGTCGTAGGGAATTATGTTCCCCTATAGATAATAGTGAGACAAATGTGGTAGGCATGGATGTGAAGTGCATGATGTCATTTTGGGATATTTGATCTGTTAGATCGGGTGAAATCAACAAAATATTTTTGATAATATCAATGTGATATGCATTTAGTCTATGAACATGGATTAAATATTTTTTGACGCTGTGGTGGACTCCCTATGCACCCATTGTAAATAATTCAGGTCTTGTGGTAGGATATCATGGGATGTGGTGGTGGAGGTCCACTAATTAACGTTAACTACATAATTCTCTTTTTAGAGTCATGGGGCTATATCTATTCTCAGATTCTTTTTTTCCTTTCAATTTGTTATATCCAATAGTTCATAAGATGTTAAATATAAGGGAGTATTTGGGGCCCATTGTGTGGTTTCACAAAGTCACTATATTGAAATGAACATAATTAATGGATTAGAGTATGGGGGCCCTAAAGGTAAAGTTAAACCTTGAAGAAATTGTAGTTGTTGGGTTTAATGTGCCAGTCATGGCTTATATGAGTGTTATATTTTGTTTCATCCTGAACATTTTACATTATCATTATTTACTATTATAATATATTTTTTATGGTTGGTAGAGAAGAATTGGCCATTAAAGGGTGAGGTCCTCGGTATGGAGCGAATCATAGATAATGTACAAGGATTCGTACTCGAAGAAATGCAATAAAAAAAATTATTAGTGTTTTGTCCTATCAGTCATTTGGTAGTGATATATCCACCTTAAAAATTTATGTTGAGTGATGAATGGGTCATGGGAATTGATATTGGTAGTAATATAAGTGGATTAAATATAACAATATTACTATGTTTGGGAGTGATGTATCTGTTATGAGAATGAATCATGTGTTAAAAGGTTCACAAGAATGGGTAACTAACCATAAAAGGGTCATAACGGAATTTATATTCTTTTATGGGGTCAATAGAATTTATATAGTTATTACTGCAGGGATATCCAATAAAATTTTAATTATGCTGATGATGAAGTTCAAGAATTAGTACCAGGAATAGGGTGGATTTAATGTGGTCAAATGGGTCTTGGATAAGAGGTGTGTTGTGTTTCATGAAAAATGATTATTAATATTTTCATTTGAGGCTCTAACCATTTAATAATACCGTGATTCAGTCATATATGCTAGTATGAGTGTTTGAGTGGTGAAAAAATTAATTCAGTCATGGCTGGGTATGTTTATAAAGTGTATGTTGGTGGAGACAATATTATTCAAGAATGTTTTTCCAAAACAGATCTGGTCGATGTTCTGGAGTGTAAATAGATGTTATATCATACAAACCAAATCATTCCTTCCATCTCAAAGGATATATATTTCATTCATGTTTTAGAATGAACCATTGAGTAAAAACTAGTGCCTTTTGGTTTCTTTGTGGAAGGGGTTTTTTCATATATCCTTACTTATAACCTCAAAATGATAATACATACTAGTATTTAATATCTCTCCTCAATGATGATAGTCTGTGGTGACTTGTGAAAAATTTTGGTAGAATCATTAAAATGTAGGATGGTATTTCAATATGAATCTATAATTTAAGAAGTACCAAAGTTTCATATTTGTTAATAATAATAGAAAAAATATAGTGGAAGAACAATAATATTGATAGGTGTTTCGAAGAAAACACCACTAGTATTTGGGATAGATGTTATTCCAGATGAACCATATTTATGTCTCAGTGTTTTGGTTTTGACGATGGTAGTTGTATTAGGTTTTGGAATACATAGAAAATTAAAAGAGATATTATTCTGTGGTTGTGTTAATGATTATTAGGAATAGAATGAGGTTGTTGGATTCAAACTGATTAAAGGAATAGGTTGGGATACAATTCTTGCATGACTATCAATGGTTATACATGATGAAAAGAATTATGTTGGCAGGTTTGAAAGCTAGTGTGCCTATATGGGCCCATTAAATTCAAGAGCAGTTAAAACTTCTCTAATGGTGGATGGATAAACATTTTAGTAGGCAATTTTAACTAAATTACATGAGCTTAAGAACTCCTAGAATGTGTTATGGACATGGAATGGGGATTATGAAATGGTCTAAATCTTGAGGGATAATTTGGGATTTTCTGGGTGGATAATGAAAATTTAATCGTACCACCCAAAAATCTGTGGGTACCACCAGCTTCATTGTGGTATTTTTAATGGGTTATATTTAATGATTTACCCCTTTAGTTATTGAGGATGAACATCCCCCTTAATTTTGATTACGTATTCCAAATTATATACATTCCTTCCTCCCTTCAACGCACCATAATTTGGGGTGTCTTCTTGGGTTATCATTCATTTTATGACATTATAATCACCCTCTTAAAACCTCATATCATTAACTTCATCATCATCGTCATCATCAGTTTTTGTTTTTGTTTATGGTTTGATGTTTTTTGGTGATTACACTAGAGAATTGTAGAGTCACCCATTTACAATATGGATTTTTATTAGACTACATAGGTAAGAAAATAAGTTGGATTCTATACATTAAATCATGTCATTTAGTTATAGGTATGTTTCGATGACTATTTAATTAATGGTTGTTTTATAAATTTGGTTTAGATATATGGTTTCTTGGGTGTTACCTATTTTTGATTCATCCTAGAATGTGGTTGAGGGTACACCAGTTTCATCTGGTAAGCGTCTCTCTATATTTAAAATTTAGTGTTATCCTTTAGTTGGTCATCCATTGATTTGACCTTCTATTTTTTTCAATTATTTATAATTGATTACAATTAATTTTTTGGAATTTTTTTTCATTTAATAGGTATTCGGTGTGTGAATAATGTATTAATGGGAAATGGTAAAGGCATCGTCTCTTAGTGTTAATGTATTCAAGTGTTGATTAATTCAGGTGGTGCATAAATGTTTCCAAAATGTTGATTATGATTCAATGATCATGTATTTTTCCGAACACAAATTTTTTAAGTGAATACTTCCTAAAAAATTTCTATGTGTTTTTGATGGTTCTTAACAATGGTGATAACCCATTGACATGATGATCATAATGGGAAGGCAGTGAAAGGCCCAGGTACCCCCTAAGTGCAGAATGGTGAATTAGGGTGTCAATGTTTTTTTTGAAAGTGACAAATAATTTTCCAATGTATTTAAGTACCTACTAAACCTAATTGATGAGAAATTTAATTATCAAACAATCACAATCAATGAGATAGCACATCAATTTAACTTGGTACACCACTGAGGTATAGTCCACTGACCATAGGCTGACAGTTTCTCAGTCATTCCTAAATCCACTAATATTCACTAGTTGTAAATAAAAAAATGACAGACACATACACTATATTCTTGGAAGACTTCCATTGTTGAATTTTAGGTATATCACACTGTGTCCCTCAGAACACCTCTCTTGACTCACCCTAGAACACTGCCTTTTGTGAAGACGTACTCAGTTTATCGTCTTGATGGTATATTTATTAATTTGAAATTATATTTATTTTCTATAACTATCATGAGAAAATTCTTACACCATATACCTGAGTTGATGGACATTGAATGTACTTTTGAATTAAAAATAAAAATTCTAAACTACCTTTTTTGAAGCTCATTCATAAATCTCATTGCCTTCATGATGAAAAATGACTTCGTGGAAAAAACAATCTTCATGATGCTAACATATCCATCATAGAATACATCAAAATCATGAAGCACCCATTAATAAAAATCATTACCTTCAGTCATTACATAAATTTTATTTTTGTAATGCTGAACCTCACATAGAAATCTATATTCACAGAGCTACCTATCTTCATGAAATTAGATCATCACATCTTCTCCCTAAATATTATCATGTAGATTTAAGAAGGGGTATCATCATATATATAGTCATGGTCCTTCATGATGATCAATCACCTAGAGGTCACTTTTTGGATCATTCAAAAACATCTTCATGGAGATCCTCCATTTGTTAATCTCCCTCAGCATTTTTTGGTGTTGTGAAGATCATTGTCAAAACATCATGCATTCAAGAGACACAACTTCTCGTAGTCACAAAGAACACCATCACCCAATAATGAAATCGTGAATCTCATAATCATGAAAACTATTCTTCTAAAAACCCAAATCTGTACAATATTTTTGATGAGATGATTCTAGAAAAATCATTTACAATTATAGCCTCTTCATCAAGATTTGGTGCCCAAAAGTTTGTCAAACACTACAAAACACCACCACCTATAACATTATTATCATATTATAATAAAATAACACTTCTCTTGAAAACACCTTGATTAACCAAGTGTGGATTGATAATAAACACAAACCACACTAAATTTATATAAATTAATAAAATTGGTTCCAATAGGTGGCTTATTTTAGAACCTGTGTTATGTATGATGACATTGGATTTTTAAAAATTATTTGATTTTAAAAATAGATTTTTTAATGTATTTTGAAATTGAATTTAGTAATTTGAATTTTTTACAAAAAATGAAATTTATAAATATCATATGGTGTGGTTTTTAAAAAAATATGAAATTTAATGAAATTATTGGTCATGTTATATTTTTAATAGTATTGAAATGTGAAACAAAAATTTTATTTTTAAAATTGTTTTTTTCCTTTGTATTTTATATGGTTTTGCAATGGTTTTTTCCATTGGAAAATAGACATATTTTAAAAATGTAATTTTGGAAATTATTTCTTTTCTACATGATAATTAATTCCGAGTCAAAAAATTATAGATATGCATGATGTTTCATGTCATTTTAATGATTAACCTAGGTTGATTGTTTCCCCAAGGGGAAACATTTATTTATGGTTAACCTAGTGTAAATATATACCTTCGGGGAAACTATATATCTTGGTTATCCCATGTTAATACTAACCATGGAGGTGATGGTTTTTAAGGTAAAACTGAGTAGAACTATACAACCATTGATGCTAGAACTAATAGTTATCTTAAGGTGAACATGACCCCTATGGGGTACTGGTTATGATGATCTTGGGGTAAAAAAACCCAAGTGGACATTTGAACCTTAGGGATGGATATATATCCCTAAAATGATACTTTTTCATATCATGGATGGGAATTTTTTACCTTTTTATGGGTTATATTATTGGATCATTCTTTTAAATTTTTTCAAAGGCAACCTTCCATTGGTTCAAGCATCTTTGTAACAACCTCAATTTGATCGTAGTCCATTGTATTGGTGTTTTATGTTTTAGTTTTAAATGTGATTTTTGGTGTTAATATAAATATTTACTAAAACACCCATACATTCAATATATATCATACTAGTTATCATTATGGATATCATTGGTGGTGGTCTACAAAGTTGTACTCACACACTTCTTAGACAGCCGTGTCACTTAGGTTCCCATGAAACCACTTCTACTTTATTTCATGTTATAGGTTAGGGAATTATATATTTCATTATAAATGATTTTCAATTTTATGTTATATTGAGGTGATGACTTCACATGGAACTCAAAACCAATTGCCGATTGGGATATTAACCACCATGTTATTTTAATATTTTTTTACCCCTTGTGTATGATCTATACATGATAGATCAATTATATTTCACACATTTATTTGTTATTAAATTTGATGATTTGGTTATTCAATATCACATCATAGATTATAATTAATAAAATTATTTTTGACTTATTTTATTTTATATATGGTGTTATAATACATTGATGATCGAGAAATAACAACCCCATGGCTATCCCATAGGACCTCACTACTAGTCATCAGCCATTGGCATACAAGGAGGTGTTCCTGAGCTCATGTAGTGTCTTGATCCAGTTTAAATTTGTAGAATGAGTTTATTTAGGGATTTCAAATCATAATTCATGTAAATTAATTAAGGTAAATGAAATATGATGCTTCATTGAAGTAGTAATCTAGACATATACATCCATGTCAGTTTTTTCTTTTAAATAAAAATTCAAAAAAATATTTAGGATTATTCATTTAGAAGAATGAAATTCAGTATATAAAAAATATTATTGTAATTTCATGGGGATATTAAAATAATAATTTTATGGTTATGAATGGATTACAAGAAGTTGAGGATAATTGATCGTATTGAGATAATTGAGTTTTACTTGTAAAATTATAGTGAAATTGAGGTATTATAATAATCTATTATGAATATAAGCTCAATTAGAAGGATGAGAACTATATGGTAAGTAAAATTGTAGAGTTTTCAAAGGAAACCACATATTATTATTCTAATTTAAGGGATGGAGAGGGGAACCTTTTATATGGTACAGTTTGGGGATTTTTCTATGTTGTCATATCTTTTAAATAATTAGAAGTAAAGCTTATGGTATGTGCCTAAAAAACTAATGTTGAGATGATGATATAAGGTCTATAAAATCCATTAGCAGACATTATCAGAAAAATTATTAACATATTTTTTCCTTTTGTAGTATTTCAATATCTTTTATCCCTTCTTTACTCTTAACGTGAAAACAAGTTTTTACCTAAGTAATTTATCCATTGTGAATCGAAATAAAAAATAATTCTTACAATAATTTTTCCTAATGATTGATAATTAAAAATCCTTTTTTGTTCATTTTTTTAAAAATAATAAAATTAACATACTAATAATAATTTTCTTATGTATTAAAAAAAATATTGAGAGAACGGTTTCTTTAGTTCAAAAATATGATATATCTTGTTTCAAAAAATAAATTAAAAATATTTACATAATAATATTAATTTTAAAATACATAGTTTTGTAGATATTTTTTCCACAGGTTCTTATAATCTACTTATATATTAATGATATAATTTTGTCGTGTTATTTTTAAAATAATAGTATATCTAACTATTCCCTATAAAATGAATCATTTTTAAAAAAAACTAAAAAAAATTAAGTAAATATTAATTAAAAGAATCAAAAAATAATGTTCTTTTTTCAAAATTAAAAGCCAAAAATTTATATATATTACATTTAAATAAAATAAAAAAAAATTTCTATATTGAAAGATACTATTTATAAAATAATATTCCATTCTTCTAATTTCATAAAATTTAATAAACATTGTAACTATTAATTCATATAAAAGTATATTTCCATCAATTAATCATAAGTGACTTGTGAAAGAAAACATAGAACAGAAAAGGTAATTATTTTAACAAAAATATAAGAATTAATTGATCTATGTAGTTTTTATAGTAATAGAAATTTAATTTCAATCATATTTAAAGTATCATCTATTTTCAATATAAAAACATTTCATAAAGAGGTTGCTCTTAATCATTCCTTTTAATTCAGTGGTTCAGATTTAATAATCATGCATAATTTTCTATTTTATCTTACTATATCTCAAATTTTTATGATTGATGTTGTGTATAGAGAAGGATATTGAAAACAATGACTTATTTTATAGAAATGATATATTAAAATATCAGGTAATTATAAATATTACATGATTTTGTTGTTTATTTCCAGTAAATGTAGAAATAATTAGAAAATAAATAATAAATTGGTTCATATAGCAGTTCCTATGGAACTATGAATTATTTATGTAGTGAAAATTCAATTAGATGAACTAATTAGAAAAGATAATCTATATGGATTCATAAATAAATAAATAAATATTTTCAAATAACTAGGTGTTTGAGTTGAGATAGACCAATACATGTATTTTAAAGCTTATATGAAATCAATAATGCTCTACAGAAATAAAATTTCATTCTATTGTTCAGTATGATTGCAATGAGGTTGAAGAATAAAAATATGAGGATGAAGATATGTATATTTTCTGGAATTATCGTCCTAATTAATTTATATATCTTTTGGAAGGGTTTGTAATTTGATTGATGTTATTTTGGAAGATGTATAAATTTTAATCCAATTTGAAATTGTATATGTTTGGATGTATAAAAAGGTTAAAATAATCCCATTTTAGATAAATATTGCATTATACTTTTTTCAACCAAATAGTAATTAATTATAATTTTATGGTTTAGATTCTATTTCATATAACATATCGAACATAATAAAGAGTGGTTTTCCCTAATTGGGGAAAATCCATATAAGAATACCATTTTCCATACATTAATCTCTTCCCAGTATAGAGTGTGGTATATTTGTGTAGGATAAATATTTATGAGTATCCATTCTTCTATACAACTAAAAAAAGAAAAAATATCATTTAATATAAACATTTAATGATTAAATGTAATTTTTTAATAATAGAAACACAAAATTCACCCCCTCTAATGTGTATACACAAGTCCATTAGAATAATCACTCTTTTACATATATGTATATATATAATGTACTCCAATTCATCATGGACCATTCCTTATAACAATATTTTTCCTTCTACTAACTCTTCTATTTAACTATGTTATCAATTGAGAAGATAATTTTCTGAATACACATTAACATCACATAACATCTCAAAATCTTGATTTTAGAATTATCAACCATAATATCTTCTATTGCCAACAATGTTGAGTCCCTTCAAATTTTTTATATTGAAGGTTTGGGTTTAATAAACTTTTTATTATTGATGAAAATACCACTTTCAAACTTGGAAAATGTGGACCCACGATATATCATCTATGCCTAAGGCCATGTGGCCTGTGAACACGACATGAAGGGCGAGTGCAGCATCATGCCTGCATAATCCTTCCAATGTCTCCCGCCTATATTGGGCCAATGTCAATTTCAATCTACATCATTGATTCATCGCCATCAACCCTCATATTTCTTGCATCACCACCAATGTCCATAATCCCCATAGGGGTTTTCCAATATTTTATGCTTTGTCTACTAGATATAGTATTATGGGGTTTACCAGTAAGGTGACACCCAAATTACACCCTTCTTATTTAAAATCAAATAAATATTGTTAATGAATATTGAAAAATCCATATTAATTTGGTCTATTATGTGTTCCAATTTAAATCATATATATTAAATCACAATTATAAAAGTATAACTATTTTTTCAAGGAAAATTAATAATTGATGGTATAAATTATTCATATAAAACCAATTCTTGTTTTTAGTAAATTCTTACATTAATGATCAAATTTATGAATTTCATGTGTTTCTACACTTTTGTGAAAGGGGAAAAAATATTTATATATTCATTCTAATTCATGCTCTTATAGCACATTTTTGTGCTTACATAGCATAGATTACAGCCTAAAATTGGAAGTATCAAGACATATATAACAAAAATTATTATATTCATACACAATATTTAATAGCTTAAAAATTATAGGGTTGGATCATTATGATTTATAACGTTACCATTTAAATGTTTTTTATAGAAATAGGTATAATTGAATGATTCTTCAAAATAATAATTTTTTTCATTTAATATTAGAGATAATCCATCATCAGAAACCTATGAAATTTTAAATATAATTTTTTATAATCCACAAACATATTGATCCTTTCTAATAATTATATAAAATTATAATACAACCTCACTGAATCATCTGATCCTTCTACATGAATTTTCTCTAAAGGTAACATGGCCTCAATAACAATTGCTAAATGTTTTTAATGATTAATTGATCCCATGTGATGTGACTTGAGAACACTTTATCCATTCTCATAATTATATTATAGAAAATTCAATTTATATTTTCCAAAATTAATCGAAATATAATATGTTTTTATACCCATGATACTTTGGGTCCAACTATACTAGTCATTGATGATATATCCCATGTGCATTTAAAAACATAATGTTTTTTATTTCAAAAATTTTAATCGTAATTTGTTTTATAATAGTATACCAACAAAAGTATCAATATTATTCACTCATTGGTTTCATTAATATAAATTTTACTAGGATGAATTCAAAAGAACCATTCCACATTCATCCATCAAATATTGATGTGATCCACTCATTGTCGAAGTGTCATAGCTAAAAGTATCAAATAAATATACTTATAATTCATCTTCACATGAACCAAAACATATAGACCCTTATTATTTGTTCTTCATTTTCTATAAATAATTATTATATAGATTTATGGTGTCCTTAATATCATTCGGGGTTTACAGTATCGATAAACATACTTGGTTCAATGCATTAATAATTTTCTCTTTATTTTCTCACTCTTGATTTTAAAAGAATTTATGATTTGATTGATATTATGAAATTTTATTTAAAAGTATATAAAAAAACAATTTATTGTTAAATATTGTATTATACTTTGTTAAACACATTAAAATTTCATTTTCATCCCATAAAATTACTAAAAATGATAAGAAAAACTGAAAAAGAAGTACTAAATTGGAAACTTTTTACTATGTTTTCCCAATAATTCATCACTCACATTTTATACTTTGAATTGTAATGCGATGAATTGCATTCCTTAAATTCTTCTATAATACCTAAAACTATTAATCGATCCACGAACCAATATCATACTTTTGAGAAATAATATTTCTCTCATATTAAATTTTATACATCTATAGAGTGTGATTACCTTGAGAAATAAATTATTTTATTTTTATTTTATGCTTAAATAAAGTAATTTAATTAATTTACTTTTGATCGATCTCATGCCTTCATTTATCAGTGTTTGTGTGGCCATCATTATCCTAAACTCCAATTCATTCAAATTTATGAATCTTTTCATTAAATGATGTTATTGACTGTCTGTAAACATTATCATTAATTGTTATTTAGTTACCAAGATTGATATCATTAAATACATAATGTACCCTATATATATAAATGTGTGTGTGTGTGTATGTCATTGTTTTGATAACAACCTAAAAACACACACTGTGAAATATATTATCTCTTTCTTATTATATCTCATAAAAATGGATTCATAGATTTTATCATCAGCCATTAATGTTTTTTTATCTTGGTTAACTATTATTATATGAACATTATTTCATATACCATGTCCATATATTTATTTCAATATACCACCAATCAAGTTGATTGTATAAAGATTCATTTCTACTATATAGAAATGAAAAAACTATCCATTATCATTCAATAAATTCCATACAATCAATGACGCAATCTATTAATTATACCCCCCCCCCGGGAATAGTAAATATCATTGATTTTAGATTTTATAAATTTATTTGATAAAATAAAACTAATTTATAATGAAAAAAAGTTTAGATACCCATAAAAAATCTATTATATATAAACATTAAATGCTACCCAAAAATAGGTGATCCTAATATAAATCTCGTCTTTATGATCACCAATAATCAAGATCACCATGTGTGAACATCTTAAGAATAACCCTCAATGATTATAATCATTAAAAACCAGATATGTAGACTTAATTTTTTAAATTTTTAGTATGATGTGTCAAGACAATAGATTATATGTTGAAAATTACAGTAATATTATAACAAAGTAGTATTTAAACTTTATAACCCATATAAACATTCGATAAATCAATTAATCAATGGAAATAACCCTTCAAAAAGTTTATAGATATGTAATAACACTATTTTGGTAAGATATAAAAATTCAAAACTATAGTTATACTTTAAATTATAATTGAAATGTACTAGTAATTTTCATCCTAAGGAAACCAAATTAACATCAATTGAGACCCTAGGATCCCAAATATATTTAACAGTACAATTACCAAGGAATTTACCATATAAATATTGCTATGTAAAATAGTTGGGGTGACCTAAAGATGTGGGATTCCTAATTGTGCATCTATAATAATAACAACATCTCATTCACTAATTTGAGAAAATCATAAACAAATATTATTTTTTCATTAATAAATACTTTCACGTGTATTGTAATAAACTAACGAATATAAAAAATATCATTCCATTTTAGGATTATTCATTTTAAAGACATCATCTTATCATAGTTTTCTCTTGAATTAATGAATTTGGTCACAGAATCATGAAGTCATTCCATTTTTACATCAATATTTTCATCTTCATTGGATTCATATTTTTTTCTTGTTGAATAAATTTTTCTAAAACATTTAACTTCTACCATCATAATATTATTCCCATCAATCGTGGTTTTGAAAATATATTTGAAGTAATTGTATATATAAGTAATTTGTTTAAACATAGATACAATTTTTTCACACAAAAAAATTATTTAATTTTAACATTTCACATTATTATTAAAATCAAAATCAAAATCATTTTCTCCATCAACCCTATCCACCAATAATTTTTTTACTTCGTCTTAGGATTAAATTATTCACATGATTAACTAAACTCCCCACTAATCATAGAGTATTTCATATCCCATTACCCATTTTCTATAATGTTTTAAACCTAACACTCGTTTTTGATTTGTGGATACTATGGATTAATGTGTCCTTATTTATATATTAATATATTGAAACATTATTTTGATTTAAATAATAATTAGTGTTATCCTTCATGTCATTTCAATTGATTTCATCAATTTTGTATCTCTTTAGAAACCATTGGATCCTTTCTATTTTAAATAATATAAAATTCATATATTTTTCAACTCGATCCAATTAATCTCTATTGATATATAAAATCACATATACTGTTTTAGAAGATAAAACATTATATTAATTTATATAATACCTTTTTAAATATTTATCAAATGATAATATCATTAATCAAGGATCATACTTAAACAATGATCTACTGAGTTAATCCAATGAAAAATATTTGATCAATATAAACCACATTAGAAATTAAATTTATAGATAAACCATTCAGTATTCATTCTGGCATAAATAAATTATGAAAGTTTCTCTCACAGAAAGTATATCATTTATATATATAATAAATTCAATCAAAGATCTGATTCGTTATATCATACAAATGTAACTTCGTGTATCAATATTTTTCTTCATTAATTATAAATTTTTTATTTTAAATATATTAATTTCATGGATGTATCACATTTATATTATCATGTGAACATTATATTTATCAAACACTAAAACATGACTAACAATGTATTACATGTAGAACATTAATATATATTCATCATCTCATGAAATAAAACATATTTAGTAACATAATTTTTTATTATAGTATATACAAAACCCTAATGGATTTTATAATGTTTTATCCTTAATTTATAATGATCAAGGGTAAATTTCATTAAATATGTTCTTATTTAGGTTTGTTAATGAAATATTCACTACAGTAAAAGATGGATGGCCTCTAATGAACCCAACCATCATTAAATCCTTAAACATACATGAAAAGATGTATTTTCGTTTAGGATAATAAATTTATAGGAAATTTTTTGCCATAATAGTAATGTATAATTGATATATCTACTCTAATACCCCATGATTTCTAAGATACATTAACAACCACTATTTAAGAGGGGTGAGTTAACAGTTATAAATTTTCAGTGAAAATAATAACTATTTAAAGTATAGACTCTCATTATAGATAAATTAAAAAGGCCCACTCCTCTCTTAAGAGAATATATAACATATTTGTTATTGTGGAACACACTATAAATTGTTGTAATTTAATGTGGATTTGAAAACCATTTATATCTAGAGGTTTTTAACCCACCTTAGATCCATGGGACTGGACAACATACTAATTATGATGAGAAGATAATTCTAAAAAAATAACAACTTCGTTTTATATAGTCCAAAATGAATATGAGATAAGACATGTGGATTATGTAGACTGAACACATCATTTATGGGTTATTCTATGACATATATATAAGATTTCTATTTTGTCACATCATTTCGCTTTTAATTCGACAATGTGTTTTTTTAATGATAATGTTTTTATGAATGTGATGAAAATATATAATATATTTACATATCTAATTTAACATTTATGTTAAAAACAAAATGTGTTTAATATTTATCCATTCATAATAGAAATTATTTTTTAAAAAATATCCACAATTAAATATTTATACTACCTCATAGGCCAGCCAACATAAAATACGTATCGAACTAGACAGAATATTCATGACCCACATTATATGCGGGCCTAAAAAGAACATGTATTATTAGGTGTGGTCCATGTCAGGTTTTCAAGATCTTATCTAATTTAACCCATTAATTAGTCTTCAATATAACTGAAATTTTAATACTGTGACACAAAAAATACAACAATTTTTTTGTTTGGTATGAGAACCAATAAGAACAAAAAAATTTCATGGAGGTAAAATATATAAATTTAATATTTCTTTTGTGTGGATAATTATCATCCCAAAATAGAAGTTTATTTACAAATTAAAATAAATTAAATATTAAAATTAGAAAAAAATAAACAAGAATATAAATATATGGACCTTGTGAAAACCCAAAATTGTCATAGTAGAAAAAATGTTTTGTAGTAATCTGAATGTAGCAATAATCATTGTAAAATCATGGTAATCATACAAAATTTGTTCTGTTATACCATTCGTAAAAAATAATTGTCAATGGTTATTTTTCGATAGAATTCTATTGCATTTGGATTCCATATTAATCAATGAAAATAAGGATTTATAATTTCAAATTACTTATTCAGAAATTGATGGATCAATACATGTTTTCTCTCAGAATATATATGTTATAGATCATTTTATTTCTAACAACATAGTATGTATAATCAAAATAGATCATTTTAAATTGTCAATATATGTTCTCATTCTAGAAAATTATTTCTCACATAAATATTTTTTTCTGTTAGGTCATGATAAATGTCACGATACGATTTCACAAGGACGAAAAAGGGACATCATACTTCCAAACCCTTCCTTATTCATATTTAATGAGAGATAATGAACCCCAAGCCCCGATTTCAATAGGCCATGTTGTGGCGACTAAATCTAAGTGTATTGTATCACACAAAAAATAGAAGGCATTTCTATTTTTGGAGAAAAATATTAGGAGATAAGACAGTAAATCCCATTAATCTCCAAAGCATAAATTTAATGTAAAGTGAAAAATCCATTACCATATGCATGTTCCAAATAAAGTTCTCAAATTACAAGAAAAACATCCAAGGTATGTACACAAAGAATAGAAAATTAGCTACATTAATAGTCTTGGTCTCCGAGCTAATATGGTATAGCACACTCATCAATGTCCTCCTATAAACCTGAATGTAATTTGATATATGTAGGGTTAGTATACATGTATACTCAGTTTGTGAAAACAAAACCTATTGTTCACATGTGGGGTGGCATTCTAATGCCCCTTCAGATAATGAGATAACAAAAGCACCGGGTGAAAAAAATATCAATCTAAACCTCACAAAGACACTCTCCCCAAATAACGCAACTCACGTAATGTTGTAGTAATAACAGATAGATGTTTGGGTACCCATAACAACATTACCACTAGTTATTGAATATATCCTACACATCAACCTCCCCGGTATTTCTCACCACATTTCCACTACCTCCCAAACAATAAACTTGTGGGCCACCACAACCACGCATGATGCCTGCATACACCTAGGCCATAAAAACTCCACGCTCCCACTCGCAAACACCTGCACCACAACAAGCATCCCCACCAATATACACCTAATTAATAACATCCTTGGCCACAACCAAAAGCACCTGGGCTAGAATAATCAATTCCACACATGAAGACACATGGGCCTCTTAATGAAGATAATTGGGAAACAAACCATGCCCTCACACACCTAGGAAAACCACAACAATGTACCCATCATGAAGAATCCTGGAATATAATGGATCTCAATCTATCACATCATACAAAATGTGTCTTGGGATACTTGAGATAGGGAGAAGAAAAATAGATAATAACCATCCATTCGAAGGTGTATTGGAAAAAACACGCTACACTATGAAATGGGCTTGTTTTTATGAGGTGTTCAACATGGGTGGGGTGAGAATAAGATACAAAAGAACTAAACAATATAAATTAAGGTAAAAAGTACGCATCACAACATAAGGATTCCAAAAAACAGCCCATACAAAAACACCCTCATTAGTATTTATTCATACAAAAGCATAACATCCACAACCAAGAACAACTCATTCCTTCAAAACAATTCACCATTAAAACTGTTCTTCTTATCATGTTCAAGTGGTTAAATTTAAATAAGCATCCTATATTGTAAAACTAACAGGCACATCCCAAATCCAAGGAAAAGGAGTCAAATCATCCGTTTAAACATTGAAACTAGGTTCGATTTTAATGTCACAATAACAAAAGGGATTAGTGAGATCCCTTGATGTAATAGAACCAAACCCAGCCCCAACATAAAGCCCCACACAGCCTTAGCACCACAAACCAAGAACTAAAAATTGGGGGATCCTATACGAATCCATCTAACCCCAAAAGAATAAAGATGACCAACCATGTTTACTATAGAAAGGAGAGCTATAAGATTTAACATCACCATTTATCAAGTTATTTTGTTCCGTTTGGTTAATCAGGGTGATCACATAAGGATTATTAATCATTGGAAATTCATTTAATCAACCATGATTACATGATCAACCAGTTTTTTATGATAAAACCTTTCATTACCAAGATTATCAAGAACGTAATGGTTCATTAGAGCACAAGGACCACTAATTTCCAAAATGATGTGTGGGCATAAGCCTATACAATAAAAAACATATAAATGAACATAAATGAAAGTAGAATCACCATTAGACACACACCTTCATTATTTAAAATAAATTCATTATATTTGTTAATGTTTTGTTTTATATCATTAGGAAAGGAAACATTAATATACCCACCCTGTAAGATAAACATTAAAGAGAGACAAAATAAAAACACTACCTGGGTTATCAAAGATCGATGTTTTCTCCTCATGCCAACATCAGGGGATGCACGACTTGTAATGGAAGAACTCCAAAGACTCCAATGTTGAGAAATAAAGGTTATGGAATGGGTTCAAAACTCTTAATAGGAAGAGGGACTCAAATGCACCATTAAAAGGAAAAGAGTCTAGGGAATAAGAATGAAAAGATCTCTCTGTGATAAAAAGGCCAGATCACATAGTTATATGATGTCAAATCATCAACATCTTCAAAGGTAGATCATGGATTTTCCACACAGTTGAACAGTTACACAAGACATATTTAATTGTTGTTTAATAATTCTCCTTTGAGATTTGGCTATAACGGCTAGGTGTTAAAGGATTTCCTTTTAATATAAGAAAACACCAAATAGGGGGGTGAAACTGTTAAACAGACCAGGGTGTGTCAAAGAGGAAAGAGGCCACCAATTTTGATAGGCCAAAGGGCCCCCCCAATTATTGGGTGTTTAAAACATATCATTTTATCTTTATGTTGATTATAATGGTGTATTAAAACAATTTAACGTCAAAATATTACTTATTGGGGAAAACTAGAAGGTCTTGGAAAAACAGGTAAGCACTCACCATTAGGTGAGTCACCGTCGCCCTGGCATCTTGATCTAGCACCATCACCCAAGAACAATCACCAGTCAGATCTTTTGATGACCCACTGGTGCCAGAAATTACCATCAGTGCCACTGATGGCTGTCCGTGCCACCGATTCTCATTGGTTCCACTGATACCCATCACATCCACTGATGCATGACGGTGCCACTGATGCCCGTCGGTTCCACCATTGCCCGTCAGTGCCACCATTGACCATCGTTTCCATGAAATGTGTATCATTTCCACCGTTTGTTACCCATAAAAATTTAGAAAACTTCTTAATGAGTCACTGATGGTCTCAATGCCACCCCAAACACCATAAATTTCACTATGTAAAATACCAGGTGGGAATGGTTAATTAAATCTGATTCCTCTCGAACTATTCACATCATCAAGATTCAAAACTAAACCCGAAGAAAAGAGATGGGTCCAAACAACCACCTCGTATGATACCTCTCAAGAATGAACCCATCCTAGAGTATATCGAAAGCCAGAACAAACCTCGATCCCTTGGAACACCTCTCCCTCATCTATATCATGAACAATCATGGTTTTGTTGAGGCTTCATAATAATACCCCCTTGACATCTAGGAACACCTCTCCCACATACTGATCAACTGTAAAAGCACTATTAATACCCTCCCTTAAGAAAATACACAATCATACAATGGTCATACCATTGTAACATATGGATTAGGGAGTCCCTTATAACATGTCATGATGTTATCCGCTTTGGGAAGCACTGACTCTCCCACATGGGTCAAATCACATCGACCTTAATGCTTCTTGATTAGAGATCAGGTCCCCCATCCCCATGTCAGGAATCATCAAACACATTTAGAGGACAAGGGAAACACCCCATCCCATGGTTAATAAGGTCATTAATTACATCACATTCTAGAACAAAACCACACAAAAAAACTCAAAATAGATCAGGGAATTGGGCACATATTTTTTCCTCCCATTACCAGGTAGTATCCTCAAGGCCACCATGCCTTCAGAACACACGAACCAAGGGAACAGTTCATCCACAAAGTGCCTTATCTTCATGATTCATGATCATCACTAGTCGTTGTACCAATGGTTCATCACCCTTGATGTTCAACATTCCCTTATCAAGGATGTGCAAATCATTGTGTATATACCGACCAAGATGAGAAACAATGATGATTAAATTCACCTTCTATATAAGCAGTGGTAGTGATGACTAATACACCACTTTTTTGACCTTTCGCAACACCATGATGTGTCAAAAGAACCTTGGAGAAAGCTTACTCCCCATATCAAAACTCTATTTCTCACAATAAGGGGATACCTTCAAGAACACGTCGTCCCCAAACATCAAACTCCAAGGGTCTCCTCCATTGATCAGCATAGTACTTATGCCTATTCGGAGCCACTTTCATCCCCTCCCGTATAAGTTGAGCCTTTTCAATCGTGCTCTACACCACCTATGGGACAAGAAAACCTACTTCCCCAACCTATATCTAGAATAAGGGTGAGAGACATGATATTCCATACAAGGATTTGAATGGATCCATATCAATGGTAGAGTATTTGAAATTATTATGGGTGATTTCTGCCAAAGGAATGTTCCATACCCACAATCTTGAGATGTCCAAAACAATGCTGGTAGCTTGTCCTCAAATGATTGTACGTTCCGCTCTGTCTGCACATCTATTTGGAAGTTAAAAGTTGTGATGATGCATGACTGGGTTCCAAATACATTTTTCAATAACATACAAACTTGTGATGTAAACCGTGTATCCCAATACAATATAACAGAACTCCGATCTCCATGTAACTACACCACCTCGTCTAAGTACATTTGTGCTATGGCATCCACCGCACAAGACTCCATGATTTCAAGAATGTGAGCTGATTTAATCCTCCAGTCCACAACTACTAGATAGAATCATATAATCCTTGAACACTATGTTTTCCAATGAAAAAATCCACCAATATGTCATCCCACTTAAACTCAGGGACATCTAAAGGCTGAAATAGAACTCATGTGATATGGTTTTCATCATTCACCTGCTGA
The DNA here is from genome assembly GCA_963277665.1 of Viscum album. Lineage (NCBI taxonomy): Eukaryota > Viridiplantae > Streptophyta > Magnoliopsida > Santalales > Viscaceae > Viscum > Viscum album. The sequence goes on from OY728134.1 coordinate 169,768,797, forward strand.
CTCATGAGGAACTTGTCCATAAACATTGCTAATGCCCACTTCACCACGAGCCACCAAAACTAACCCCTTGGGTATTGGTACATCTTGAAAATTCCTTAATGTATCTCCAGGTGTGATTTATGGAAGTCACTAAGAATACTCCCATGCAATTCCATGAGGACGAACATTATTTCATGAAGCATCATTCGATCCTTTAAATCTACCCACCAACAATCCAGAGAATTTCCTTGGCCAACATGATCATGCATTATATTATTTTATATGTACCCCAAATGAGTCTCCTCAGCCTACTAAAATAGAGAGGACTTCACTCTCATCTATCATAGATAGCCTCTACCATCATCCACCATTGCATCTATGGGTATGACATCCAACTCCTCTATCACCTTCCATGAATATGCATATTCTCAAATAGAAAACTTCGATCACTTATTGGTCAAATTATTGGAAACCACATTACTCTTAACCTTTGTGTAATATATCTTGAAGTCGTGGTTCTTAAGATTCTCCATCCACCTCCCTTATCATGAGTTAAGGTCTTGATGGAATAAATTATAACTCATTCTCTTGTGATATGTGAAGACCATAAAGCATTCACTGATGAGGAAATGACACCAAATAATCAGTGAAAACATTAATCATGCATGCTCTAGGTCATGGGTGGCATAGTTATGTTAGTGATGAAATTTTTTCATGGACCAATAAAAGATACCTCACTTTAGCTGCATCAGCACGCATCCAATGATTTGTCTCGAAACATCATAGAACACATAAAATGTAACCCCTTTTTCTTGAATCCCCAGCATTGGGGAACTAAACAAAATACCCTTAAGAATAATAAAGTCTTCCTGAAACTTCTCAATCTATAAAAAATCCCAGTCAATCGTGATCATGGATTCCAATGGTGATTAACCTCTGGAGAATTTGGGAATGAATATCTTGTAGTAACCTACTTTTAGAAAGAAACTATGTACCTCCACCACATATTGGGTGTGGCCCATGATACAACCACTTCGACATTTGATGTTTCCAATGCTATTACATACCCAGACACCATGTTTATAAGGAAGTTCACCTCTCTTTTCCAGAACATGCACTTAGAAAACATTTTGTAGATCTATTTCTATTAGAGGACCAATAAAACCATCCATAGATGATTGGCATGTCCTCCACTAATATTGAGTATATCAAGATGTCATCAATAAACATGACCATTAACCGGTCTAGATATTCCTGGAAGAAGGAGTTCATGAGCCATGTGATCATGGCTGCTGAGTTTGTAACGCAAAACGATATCACCACAAACTCAATGTGCCCATATCGAGAATTGAATTATGTCTTCTAGATGTCACACTAATTCACCCTCAACTTGAGATACCCTGACCACAGGTTGATCTTAGGGAAACAACTTACTCCCATAAACTAATTAAAATGGACGTCGAACCTTGGTAGGGGGTAATGGGTATTGACTATCCCCTGGTTTTTTCTTCCTTAGTCAATACATATACGAAGACAATTGTCTTCCTTCATTGTAAAGAAAAATGGGGAAACACGTGGTGACACATTCGGTCGGAAAAAACCCTTCTTCATCAGATCGTCAATCTGAATCTGTAACTCCTGCAACTCGGAAGGTGCTATCAGATATAGAGCCATCAAAATATGATAGGAACCGTGTAGTATGTCCATCTCTAACTCAACATCAGATCAAGTGGGTAGAGTCACAGCCTCACTAGGGAAGACATCCATTAATTCACTGATGATCCACGATGTAACACCATGAGATTTTATGAGAATTACTCTTTTTAATTCTTTTGATGTCTTTTTTCGTACACTTTACCAAGATTATCTTGCGCTATATACATAACCATATTATCTTATAGTATACGAAAAACTATTCTTGTATTGCATAACATGCATGATCAACCATCCTCGATAGCTAGCGTTGAACACAATACCGAGTTTCACTAAACAACGATATGTTATTGAAATATTATATAAACTAGTCGTTATGAATATAATACCCATTTTTTTTGAAATTTTATAAATTTTATCTTTAAATATAGACTTCATTTTTTGGATTCAGAATATTGATATTAGCCTTGGGTGATTTTTTGGTATTTTTATAAAAACATTCAATTTTTAATGAATAGTTTTTGGATAAAAACGACTTTTTATTTAAATTTATTATTGGTAAAAATAGACACAAAATACATATATAGGTTCAATTTAATTCATTGGAGTTATTTTATAATAATTTTAGATATATTAAAATTTTATTGAACTTTTTACAGTCTTTTACCCACCTCCTAGGAGCATTTTAAAATTTATATAAAACATACTTTTCTACTTATGTGAGTTGAATTTATAAAATCTGAGAGACAGAGTTAATATCAAGGAGTAAAATGCGGTTCATTAAGATAAAAATATTTTTTGGTGAATGGCAACTTTTTACTTTTATTTACCACGGTTAAAAGTAAATAGGGTAATTAAGGGTAAAAATGATATTAATATTACCCTAACACATATCATAATTCTATTGTATAATATTAATTCAACCAAAAACAACATTTGGAATAAAATATAAATCAAATTGGTCCACTTTTATTAGATTATGACACTTATTATTATTTTAATTAAAGAAGAGTAAAAATATTTAAAATCAAAGTATAATAAATAAAACCTTTTTAATATAGGGTTATACACAAGATAAATTCGACTATAAATATTCATTAGAAAGATAATAAGATTTCCAACTTATTTTTTTTAATTTATATTTTTTAGACAAAATATAATGTAATTTATTTATGAAATAATGATGATGCAGTAATTACCTTATTAATGAAATATTAACCTAATTGATATTATAAATACCCAAATAAATGTAATTTGAGTCTTTTACAGCTTAAAATAATTTTCTAGTTTAATATAATATATTAGGGTTTGTTAGATGATTTTTTTGAAATAATCATGTTGTTATTAATTTGGAAAAAACAATGTACTAAATAGTGTCAAAATTGACATAAAATAGCTTTTGAAACAATGATTCATTATTAATAGATATAATGGTCTTAAAAATATATGGTTTGGATATAAGACTTATATAATAATATATATGTCATTAATTAAAAAATTAGTGTTCTATTGGTAGTTTATACTATGTTTATTAACCATATAGTGTAATAATACAAGAAGAAACGTTTAAAGTTGAATTATTTAACTTAGAGTTAAATATAATGATAAGTTAAAAGTAGTAACAAAAACTTGTATAAAACCTATTTGTGGAATTTATTTCAACCCATACACACCTTATACTCAAAATAAGACACTTTTTTACATTATATAATGAATATGAATTTATTATAAAATAATATTTTAAGTATTTCTTAAGGTGACCCTCACCTCTCTTATAAAAGGGCACTCCACCATCTCTGTAATTCACACCTCCAAAGCCATTTGGTTCGGCCAAACCCAGAGAAAATATCATCTCCTCTATCCTCCTTTCATCCAAGAGTCCTTACTTTATTTATAAATTCAAACTACGGATCCCTTTTGTTCAAATCAAAAGGAAGAACCCGAAGAAGATCTAAATATCTCACCACCTTTTTCAAGTTCCTTTCTTCTTCCACTTCCTCCTTATTTGATGTTTACATTATAAATTAATTAATCTAGTATATTATATATAATTTGAGATTATTTTAAAAAATTTACAACCTTGTTAGTTATTTTATACATCCTATTAATGAAAAATTAACCACACGTGTGTGCATACGTCTTACCGTCTCCCCGTCATGGTGTAGTATGTTATTCAAACATTTCATCACTTGGATTTGTATAATGATGATTATAAATTATATAAATAATAAATATAACATTATTATTATTCTTTATATATTAAATATCATCCAATTATATACGATTTTAATATCAAATGAATGATATCATAACTCATGCGTACGTACGACCTACCGTCTCTGCGATGTGATGTGACTCATTCTACGTGATCTTCATTGATTAATGATGATATAAATGAATTTAATAAATAAATATGATATATATTACACTAATAAAATTCAGTAAATTAGGTATCTAGAACCTAATAAGAGTAATATGAATTTATTTGACAAAACACGCACAAGAACATAAAGCAATGAAAACCCGAATAACAGGTCGTAATGAAATATTTCTAATAAGAAGATAATAATATGACCACATATGATATCATAACAACGAATACGATTCATTAATAAGTCAATGGAATTATTTAAAAAGTATACATGATTTTTGTATATTTACAAAGCATATCAGACTTATGGTAAGGGAAAATCTTGCAATCTCAATTTTTATTGGAGATTGTTTATACTTCGGTATTTACTGGGGCATATTTATCATCAACATCAATGTTTCATTAATTTTTAATATTATTTCTATCCCCATACAATTTTTTTAATCCAATTTTACATATTAGTTAGTTTTTAGTAAAAGATATTAACGGAATCTTTCATCATTTTCAGTACGAGATACTTTTGGACTTTTCCGGTGAAAGTATAAGAATAATGTTTTTTTATTTATACAACATCAATGGATTTTTATGGTTTCATAACAACTAATTTTTATGAATCTTCCTCTATAATATTTCATGATTATTTTCAACAGAATCCTTTTCTTTTAAATTTTCATGGAATTTTGTGAAAATCAAATTATTTTGAAGAAGAAATGATATTTTCCTAAGGAATTCATTTCATGAGTTTTGTCAAAACTATTTTCCATCTTAGAATAAATTATTTAGTACAATTACGTTTCAAGTATAATGTATCTATTATTTAAATGGTTTAATTCATATTATGAATAAACTATATCCATTTGATTTATATGTATTATGTTACGATGGGATGATGTTTATGAAACCCATTTTATTCTTTGGGTTATGATGAATGATTTATGTTTATTTTTTGGCATAAGTTAGAATAATTTCATTATAAGATGGGTAGGACCTATATGTCAAACCAATGAATTGGGTAAAGATTTATATCTCTTGAGATAGACATGGATAGAATGGAATGTAAACTATGGTTCAGTAATAAAGGGTTGAAATGGCGAGTAAATCCGATTTAGTAATGGACATTGTCCACTATGATGGTCTTGGAAGCAATGCTTTCCTACTGTGGAAATCATATCATCTTCATGATGGTTTTCCACAATTACGTGTTTTATTACTATGAAATTTGATCATTATTGATGATCCATTGTGATCTATTCCTTATGTACTTCCATGATTCATGTCATTGGTAATGATTTTGATGTTTTATGATCATGTTTTTAGATTAAAATGTTTATCGATTGTTTATATGTTCTCAACGATTACACATAATGAGAATTTCAGATCACCATTTTTATTTTTTCTTTTCCCAAAGATATAAAGAAAGGATTTAGGTAAGAAAACAAAAGGGGATGATATTTTTGGGAGATGTTGAAAATAATCCATCATGATTATAAGATTATGTACAGAGTAAAGGTTTAGTTAATCTTTGGAAACTAGGATAAAAAACTATAGTGAAATACCTAGAGATATTTGTAAGGTATGTCTAGTGATGTCTCTATGGTTAAGTATAAGTATAGGTTATAGTCCTAGAATTACAGTAAAAATAATATAATTAAACCTAAGATGTTATATATTGAAGTTACTCCCCCTTTATTATGTTGTTTTCCTAGCATGAGTTTTTCCTCCCACACTATTCTGTATGGGTTTTAGACGATGGATGGAACCCGAAGGAACCATGTTGATCAATGTAATGGAAAATGAGATGATTGTCCTCTTGAACTGACCAATGATATGGGATATGTAGTGAAAATCTTATTTCTATACTTACACAAGATATGAATCACTATAGACTTCAAAATGAGCAGATAAAGGAACAATATTCTATTGAGTCCTTCCGGAGGAAACATCCACCTTATTTCAGAGGGTCTTCTGGTCCATTTGTTGCTAAACAATGGATCAGTACCATTGAAAAGATATTTTGCATACTTCGTTGTTCTAAACATGAAAAAGAAATTTTGGTTATTTACCATTTAGAAGGTGAAGCAGACTAATACTGGAATCTAATTTCAAACACGAGGCCCCATGATGAAAATAAATCAATTGAATGGGATGAGTTCAAGAAATTATTTTTCAATAAGTGCATCTCTTGTATTCTTCAAACAAATATGCAAAATTAGTTCCATGAGTTTATGCAAAAGGTTGATGAATCTTTTGGTATATACGAGGTGAATTTTACAAGGCTTTAAAGGTATGCATCTGGCTCTATCATCCAAACTAATAGGAAAGTTGATCGATTCTTCAGTGTCTTAAAACCAAGTCTTTAATTGAAATTAGCTAAAAGAGACATCAGTATCTATGATGAAATTTTGCATTGTGATATCATTGTAGAACTAGAAGTTGGTGTTACATATCCATCTCATGGTTTTGAAAAAAAAATGAAATATGGAGTTCAAGGTAAAATCTTAGAACAATGGTGAATAGAAGGTGAATGTTTCTTGAAGCTCAAAGTGTGGATAGGATCATGGTGGAGATTGTCTAAAATGTAGTTGAAAATGTTTCAAGTGTGGAAAAGAATGTCATCGAGCAGCTGAGTGATGCAGTAATGGGAAAAGGGTTTCTAATGAAATGAATATATGAAAGACTACACAGAATGATCCACCAACACTTCAATGCTTCATGTTCATTGAAATAGAGCCTTATGCTAATCAATTCCCTAATCCAAGGGTTATTGATGATCGACATGTGTAACCTTTTAAGGAAAAAGACAATGGGAAGTTACATGTGATCACTATTTTTGATGTTGAGTATGAGAACGAAGTTGTGGGATGATTAAGTGTTTATGTAACGGGATTTCAAAATAGTATCATGGAATCAAATTTATACTATCGTGGAATTTTCGAATATCAATGTTTTGGTTTTCTATAGTTATTTGGTACCAGTACCCATAAAAAGGGATTGAAATATTTTTGGAAAGAAAATGATTTCCGCATAATGAAGGGATAAGGAGAAAATGAAATGTTTGACAGTATTAATGAGATCATGGCTGATATAAGGACAATGTTATATCATGGTTTGAGTATATAGAAATATAGGGATTTTGGTATGTGGAAAGAGTTAACTTTTGACAGAATTCATGTTTTCACTAATGTTTAATGGGTATTCATTTTTCAAGAGAATACATGATTAAGGTATTCACATATTTGGAATGTAACCAACAAGATATATCTATTGATATATGGGAGATAAATGATGGTATTCACATGCTTTGATGGTGACCTTCCTAGTAATCCTTTTCTTTATACTATAAGATTGGACGGAAGTATTTTGAATAATCCTAAAGATTGGAATGAATTATGTTATAAATAAGATAGTATTGTTTAAGGCAAGATCTTTTTTTGTTATTATTGATGCAATGTTAAAGTAATGAAGTTTTAGAAAAAGGGACAACCTGAAGGATGGGCGACAACCCATCATGTTGGACAAGGATGCGGGAATCAAACCCACAACTGAAGTGTGACAGGCCATTATCAACTACCAGTGGCCTACAGGATGTCCCGGATTAGTTGAAACTAGTTTTATTTTATTAAGAGGCATTATAGATGAAGTATAAATCCATTTATGTAACCATATACGATTAATCTCACCATAAGATTGACTTATGTATATAAATTGTTCTAACGTTATGTTTGAAATATATGGAATGACCTATCATTATATCTCACGATATGATAAAACTACATAGAAGACAAATTCAACATCATTTCTTGAAGAGATGAAGTGGAAATTGTTCAAGGGGAAACAACAGTGAGATTGTACCAAATTCAATCAAGTATGTCTTTAAATTAAATAAATTCTTAAAAATTAGGGAAATGATCTTGAAAACCAAAAATGATGTCCTGGTTCCATCATATATTATGAATCAGATGGAACCGTATATCATCACAAATATTTGGCTTTGTGATTGTTGGATTTTTCATATCCATGTTCTCTACCACACTTCTTCCAAACATGATGGTTAGATTTCTCTTCCATATCCTTATTTTCATATATATTATCCTATGTGGAAACCTAGTGATGAGTTATTTTGGTTATCCGTTATGTTTTTAATGTTCCATTTTAAAATGATGATTTATTATTCCTTTTTACGATGTGGGTTTCTATCAAAGAAACATTCAAGTAGAAAAACATTTATAACCCTGATTAATTTCGAGGGAAAAATTCATTTTAATGGGGGTAGAATGTAACACCACGATATTTTATGAGAATTATTCATTTTAATTTCTTTGATGTCTTTTTTAGTATGCTTCACTAAGATTATCATGAGCTATATGCAATACCATATTATCTTAAAGTATATGCAACACTATTCATTGATTTCATTACACGCAAGATCAACCTTCCTTGATAGCTTGCATTGTACTTAATACCGAGTTTCACTAAAAAACAATATGTTATTGAAATATTATATAAACTAGCCATTATAAAAATTAATACCAACTTTTTGAAATTTTATAAATTTTATCATTCAAAATGGACTAGATTTTTGGATTTAGAATATCGAAATTAGCCTAGTGTGAATTTTTGGTATTTTTTTGAAAACATTCAATTTTTGATGAATAATTATTAGTTAAAACCAAATTTTTATTTAAATAATAAATTTTTAATTTAAATTTATTTTCGGTCCAAATAGATACATAATACCTATATATGTTCAATTTAATTCATTGGGGTTATTTTATAATAATTTTAGATATATAAAAATATTATTGAACATATTATCGTCTTTAACCCACCTCCTAGGAGCCATTGCAAATTTACATAAAACATAATTTTACCACTTCAGTGAGTTGAATTTAGAAAACCTTAGAGACACAGTTAATATGAAGGATTAAAATGTGGTTCAATAAGATAAAAATACTTTTTGGTGAATAGTAACTTTTTACTATTATTTACCACAGTTAAAAGTAAATGGGGTATTTAATGGTAAAAACGATATTATTATTAACCTAACACATGACCTAATTCTATTGGATATGTGTAATTAGACAAAAAATTACCTTAGGAGTAAAATATGAACCTATTAGGTCCACATAGATTATATTAGGTCAATTATATTTATTTTTTAAAAGAAGACTTAAAATAGTTAAAATCAAAGTTTAATAAGTAAATATGTTTTAATATAGGGTTATAGAAAATATATATTCACATATATATATATATATATCAATTAGAAATATTAGAATATTTCATGCATAATTTTATTTTATTTATATTTTTTAAACATTAAATAATTTAATTTATTTGTGACACAATGATGATGCATTAATTAACTTATTAATGAAATATTACCAGAATCAATATTATAATTACAAAAATAAATGTAAATTGAAACTTTTTATGAATTACACTAATTTTCTAGGTAAATATAACATATTGGGGTTGGATAAATGAATTTATTTCGAAAAAATAATTCTCTTATTAATTTAAAAAAACATAATACCAAATAGTGTAAAAATTGACAAAAATGATTTTTTAAAAGAAAATATGTTATTCTTAATTGAGATAATGATCCTAAAAATCTATGGTTTGGCCAAAAGGCTTAAATATAAATATTTATGACATTAATTAAACAATTAGGTTTCTATTGGACGTTTATAGTATGTTTAATAACTATACAGTGCAATAATACAAGAAGACACAGTAAAAGTTAAATTATTTATCTAATAGTTATATCTAAATGATAAGGTTAACATGGTAAGCTAAACATTCCTAAAAACAAATGGTTTAAAGGAGTTCAATCCGTCCCCACCCTATCCTAGAAATAAGTTACTTTGGAGTAATTATAAACTGGATTTGAATTTATTAGAAAATAATATTTTATGTTTTTCCAAAGGTGCCCCTCACCCATCTTATAAAACGGAACTCCCCCTTCTATCTAATTAACACCACCAAATCCATTTGTATCGGCCAAAAACTTCCCAAATACCCTATCCACTGTCATCCTTTCAAATTATAGGCCTTCCATTAGTCAGAAGGCCAACCTAAGTTTCCCTTTTGATGAAATCAAAATGATGAACCCAAAGAAGAGGTAAATATCTCACAACCTATTTCAAGTTCCTTTATTATTCGACTTCCTCCTTCTTTGTTGTTTCAATTATAAAATAATAAATCCAGTATATTATATATACTTTTCTGTTATTATAAAAATTGTACAACCATATTAGTTATTTAATACATCCTATGAATGACTAAGTCACCACATGTGCGTAAGTACGACTTATCATCTCCACGTTGTGGTGTAGTTTGTTATTCAAACATTTCATCATTTGGATGTGAATAATAATGATTATAAATGATATAAATAATAAAAATAACATTATCAGTATTCTTTAGATATGATATAACATCCAATTATATAAAATTTTAATATCAAAAAATGATATCATCACTCGTGTGTACGTACGTCCTACCATCTCCATGATGGGATGCGACTCATTCTACATGATATTCATTGAATAATGATTATATAAATGAATTGAATGAATAAATATGATATATATTACACTAATACCATTCTGTAAATGAGTTATCTATAACATAAAAATATGAATAATAATTTATTCGACAAAACATGCATAAGAACATAAAGCAATGAACACCCGAATAACAAGTAGCAATGAAATATTAATAATAAAAAGATAAGAATATGACCATATATGTTATCATAAAAATTAATATGATTCTGTAATAAGTAAATGACATTATTTAAATCATTATACAAAATTTTTGAATAAGTATGATGTATATCAGTCTTAAGGTAAGGGAAAATCTTGTAATCTCAATTTTTATCTGAGATTGTTTATACATCGGTATTTACAGGGGCATATTTATCATCCACATCCATGTTTCCTTAATTTGTAATTTTATTTCTATAACCCCTGCAATTGTTTAAATTCAATTTTACCTATTGGTGAGTTTTTAGTAAAAGATATGAAAGGAATCTTTTTTCGTTTTCAGTATGAGATACTTTATGACTTTTTCGGGCAAACTACGAGAAGAGTGTTTTTTAATTTATACTGCATGAATGGATTTTTACAGTTACATAATGGCTAATTTTCATGAAGCTTCCTCTACATTATTTTATGATTTTTTTTCAACAAAATATTTTTCTTTTAAAATTTCATGGAATTTTGTGAAAAGAAAATGATTTCGAAGAAGAAAGGATATTTTCCTCAAGATTTAATTTCAAGTGTTTTGTCAAAACTATTTTCCATCTATGATGACATTATTTAGTATAATTATGTTTCCAGAATAATGTTTCTATTATTTACATGGTTTGATTCAACATATGATGAAATTATATCCATTTTTTTATATGGATTGTGTTATGATGGGAAGATGTTTATGAAACCCATTTTATTCTTTGGGTTATGATGAATGACATATGTTTATTTTGTGGAACAAGAAATAATGATTTCATTATGAGATGGTTGGGACCTATATCTCCCTCCAATGCATTGAGTAATGATTTATATATCATGAAATTGACATGTCTAGAACGACAATTAGAATCTGGTTCAGTAATACAGGGATGGAATGACATGTAAACCCGGTTCACTAATGGACGTTCTCCACTATGATGGTATTGGAAGAAATGATTTTACTACTCTGGAAATCATATCAAGTGACTGATAGTTTTCCACAATTATGTTTTTTTCTTCCTAGGATATTTTATCATTATTGATGTTCCATTATGATCTATGCCTTATGTATGGCAAAGATTCATGTCATTGCGAAAGATGTTGATGTTTTATGTTCATGTTATTATGTTCAAATGATTATGGATTGTTTATATGTTCTAAATGTTTACCATTATAGAGCATTTGAGCTCACCATTTTTGTGTTTTCTTTTCCGTAGGATATAAAGAAATGTTTTAGGTAATAAAAAAAAGTGGAATATATTTATGGGATATGTTAAAGATATTTCTTCACATTTAGAATATTATGTTTTGAGTTTTCAAATACACTAAATGAATATGATCTTTAGGTGTCAGTTTATGATATATATTAAGTATTCTGAAATAGTAATGTAATGTCTATGTCATGTTTTGGTCTATACAAATGAGACTTCCACCATCTCTGTAACTATTCATTCTTCTAAAAACTTGATGAACAAATAATGAAGGGGCTCTGCTCGTCAGCTACCCTCATGACAACATCACTTTCCAATGAGGGCTTCACACTGACAAAACATATCAAAAAACACAACCCTTTTCCAGAAGAAGTTGATAACGGAACACATACATTACAAATAAGTGATTCTAAATATGACATCATACTGCTGCATCTATAGAAAGAGTAGGTCTTCACTGGACTGATGAGGCCCCAATAACAGTCTACATCCCTGGAAAATATAAGACAATTTGGTCTAACCTCTGACTGGAATACACAAAAACAAGTGCACAAGACTTCACTCTGTATCTAGACATAGTGCATGGGAAATATGGGGTGTGTCAAAGGAGTTTGAAGCTCTTGAATCTATCAAAGAACTTGAATGAGTACTAAAAAAGATGATCATATCTCAAACAACCTATGTCCCTACTAGAACTACTACCTCTGCTGAGTGAAACTTCCCCCACCGAGATCCTCTTCCCTTTCAGCTATCGACTACCTCCCCAACCATGACCTAGTCTAGGTCCTTGAGGATTGGCCTGAGGTCGGACTAAACCAGTAACGTCAGCCTTGGATGGTGTGTGTGATCGATTTACCTGCTACTGTTGTAGAATGTGCCTGGCTAGAAACAACTGTTGTGTAGGTGAGCACTAAACCTACACACCCCTACTATACTTCAATCAGTCTATGTGCTGATTCTAAATGATCCCATATCTTCTTTAGATGAATCATCTTAGTCCTAGTCTCGCTGAGATAGGGAGATGACATGGTGATCAAAACCGGAACTGCTGGAGCCTTTTCAGCACTGGCCAAAACATAGAATCACTGATATTGGTGGCCTTCCCCGAAGAAGATCCCATCTAGATCCTCTCTCTCAGAACAAATCCCAGGGTGTGAATACTCTCCCCTACTTCATCCTTCTTATGATCATATAATTACATTGTTAGACTGAATTGAGTAACAACATTCTAGAGAGAAGGTTGGAGTGCCTCCTATAAATTTCTCGCCCGATAATCATCTAACTTCCCAGGTAACTAAATAATATTACATTTTGAGGTTTATCAATATTTTTGAATAAAGTATTAATATTACTTTAAAGGGAACGCTATGCTCGATGGATTACCCAACAGGCAACAACGAGTTCCTTTGAAATCTTACGTTGCACTCTAATAATAAAATAATTTTATTTTTAATGGTAGTTAACACCTAGACGTTGTAATGACGGGAATGAACAAAACTAACCACAAAATGATTTTATATGTTTGTTAAATATTTTTACTTTTATCAAATAAATGTTAGAGCCGTAAAAGGCAAATGAATCCAATTTTAAGCACAAATCTTCTAATATTCTTTAAAAGGTCGATTAACTACCTTTTGAAGGAGAACCCTTTTTAAATATACTTTTTACAATTTTATATGTTCTATTTGACAAAATAAAATTTTTATTTAGAATCTGGACATCAAAATTAACTTTGTGTAAATTTTCGGTATTTTTCCGATAAAGTTCATATTTTAATGAATATTGAAAAATGTTGTATTTTAATTCAAAACCTCTTTTAAATATATTTTTTTATATGATTAGATTTTCTTTTTTATTGTTTTTAATGTTAAAATAGAATATATTATTACCATTTAATCCAATAGTGGTCATTGGAATTAATTTCACTTTGAAATTGGACTTAAACTAGTGACAATCTTTTGATACGTTTTGTTTCATAAAAACACGCTATTTATTTTGACAACGGGAATTATTTATTAAATTAATTAATTAAACTTGTATGTTTTTATTTTTGTAAAATATGCATCATTTTTGAATTCGAAATATCAAATATAGCTTAGGGTAAATTTTTGGTATTTTTCTGAAAAACATCAATTTTTGATGAATAGTGAAACCACTAAGTGGTACTTAAAAAACTGATTTTTCATTTAAATGGAACTTTTCCACTTATGTGATTTTATTATAAAAAATCCAACAAACATGGTTTTCATTAAGAAGTAAAATTTGGTTCAATGAGATTAAAAAAAGTTTGTTGAATTGTAACTTTTATGTTTTATTAATCGCGATTAAAGGTGATTAGTGTAATTTAAGGTAAAGATAATGTTATAATAATATGAAATGACTTAGACACATGTCCTACCCTCATATTAAGTGTCATGGACGACCCAGAAAATCCATGGGTCAACTTGGGGACCCCATTGAGCCACTTTGGTTGCAAAATTGCATAAATAACATTTTATTTTACGTTAAAATAAAAATATCACAAACATGAGTTGTTTTACTAATAAAAATTTTAAATGGGGTTATAAAAGTCATATTTTTTACTATAAATATTAATTATAAAGATAAAAATATTTCCTAGATCATGATATTTTTTTATAATTTTTATACATTAAATAAATTAAATTATTTATGACACCATGGTGATGCAGTGATTACCTCATTATTTAATGATTTAAATAAAATTAAAATATAATGTAAAATATAAGACCTAAACTTGTCAAAAACATATTGGATGGGTATATTTAGAACTCTAATCACCTTATACTCTAAATATATAATTTTAGGTCTTGAAAATTCGAAAATAATTTTATAATATAGTAAAAGTTTATAACATTCCAAGAGTGCCCCTCCTCTCCTCTTATAAAAGGCCTCCACCTCTACCACCTTACACACACCTCTCAAGCCTTTTTCTCGGCTAAACCCTAACCATTTCAACTTTACAAATCCCTCTCTTCATCATTTAAGTCTCACTTTGGGCATAATCCTTTCTAATGAAGCATTTGAACTTAAATCAAAGAGAGATACCCGATTTAAAGGTAAGGTCTCCCACTGTGTTCTTTTGTTTTATTTTGCTTCGCCAAACCCCTAAACTATTTTTATTATTTTTCATGTAACAACACCAGTATCTTAAATATACTAGGGTTTTTTTATAAGAAGTATTTGAGCAACACTTTCACACACCCTTGTCTAATGGTAAAAGAACATGCTGTTTCTGTGGATGGCGAATTACTGCCTCACGAAACGATGATTGTTCAATATTATTTTAACACCTTCAAAGGTGGCCATTAAGATGTAACTATATTTATATATGATATATAATATGTTTATTTTTTCCTTAATCTTCTGTATTTTTCATTTATTTCATAGCTTTATGGTTTCCATTATGGGTAAACGCGATGTCTTCAATTTAGGAAGTCCGGACTACCGCCCTCTCAAAGTGATTTGATTCGTTAATGCCATATGTGGTACGTATAAAGGATGGAATTAATGGTATTAAATATTATATCCTACTAGAATTATAATATACCTTTTTATGATTATTATTTAATTCCATTGAATACAAAAAAAATGAAAAGAATGTAGCGTTCATGCGTACGTACGGCTTACCGTCTTCATGAACGGTACATTTCATTTCCTATCTCCAAATGTTATTACTATTATAAGTACATATATATAATGGATATATATGTAATAAATTACATCTAAATTATGGATATCATTCTGGAATTATAATATATATATCTTGCATTTTGTATTAGTTTCATTAATATGACAGAAAAATGAAAGTAGCGTACATGAGTACGTACGTCCTACCGTCTCCATGAACGGTGCTTTTAATTTTTTATCTCCAAATTCTATGGAATAGTATAAAATTAATATATACTAGATATATATGATATTTAAAACATCAATACTATTCTGGATATTATGTACCTATAACTACATGGAAAATTCATTTCCATCAACTTCAATTTTTACTCATGTATCGAACATCGACAAAAATGTCTGAAATAAACTCACTTTATTAATCAATTATTATAACATTATAATATGTGATATGAACTGAATAATAATATTTAAAATAGGTCCTTATGAAATTATAAATTTACCAAATTTTATTATTCAGTAGATTAATGAATGATCGAGTCATGTCGTACATGAGGTAAGGGATCCTACCCCTCTCTTTTTTTAAGTACACTCTTTTATGTCATTCCTTTTATGCTCATTTTTCATATGATTGGGATATTATTTTATATTCCACTTGATTTTAGTTTTATGTTAATATTATGAGAGACCCTTTTTGATCTCGTCAATCCATTTTTTGGATTTTTTATGTGGCATCGTTAGGCTACCGAGTTTTCGTAATGGATTTTTCATCTCACTTTTATTCCAGTGAGATTTATGCTACATTTTCCACAATTTCCATTTAGTGGTATAAATACTACTAATTATTCTACTCTTTGTGTTATATACTTTATTTTATTAGTATTTACATCAATGTCTTATTGTCCTTGTTTCATGGTGTGTATGTTTCGAAAGATACACAAGTCGGTAAGGGGACCTTTCACCTTCCTTTTTTTAAAAGCCTTATTTTGTTGGGTCTTTTAATTTACATATGGTTATGTTGGGATGTGTTCTTCTATATCCTTATTGATGCAAATTTTATTTCCAAGTGATGATATACCCATTTTATCTCCCATCAACTCATTTTTTGAATTTTGATGTGACCTCGTTAGGGTGTCGAATTTTTTCAAGGGAACTTCTTAACCCAATTTTGATTCTTTGGGATAAACTTTCACTCCTTGAATATGTCGTTCTATGAATATGTGTGAATAACCTCTGTTTTTTATTACACTTAATATCCACTTATATGTGGTGTATTATTTTGTCACACATAATTATGTAATTGATTTATCCTTAATCCAAGGATACCGTCTTTGTAAGGGACATTGTCTCAATATCCTTTCATTGAGGCATATTTTGTTTTATACACAACTTTCTTTTATACGGTGTATAAACACCTTTTACTTTTACATTTATCCAAAAGGAATATTTTTTATATGAAGCGTTTTACTAAATGACAAAAGTGAATGTTTTTGTCATACATATGCGGCGACAACGACTTCTCCGCTACCGTGAACATTATTTGAGTTTTGGCTTCCTCTAAAAGCCATAAATTTTTTTTAAAGAAAAAATAAATTCCATTGTTTACTTTTCTTTTATTTTGGTATTGAAAATGTTTTGAATAATGTTTTTATATCAATGTGTTGTATTTATATATTATGATTGAAAAGTGGAAATGTTATGTTTCCTTTATGCATGTTTTATGTGATACGATTATGTTATGGTTCTTGGGAATTGTGATGAAGATGGGTGGTTATGTGATAAACTAATGGCGGGTGAGCCAGATATAGCTATCCAATGCATTCGGTAACATGAAGGAGTTAAACATTAAGGTTTCTCCGAGGAGATTTAGGGAATATACAATGATGGGTATTCCAAACGTATCCAAGAGGGTTACTCCCTACGTAATAATTTTATGAATGCCTCAAGTTACCTTTATGTCTTATGATTTCTAGGATTTATTCATGATTTTATGAGGTATGTTAAAATACTTAAGTTTTATGAGTAATGTATGATTTCATATATGGACTAATATTTTCTTTTCATACTTTTATATCCCTTACTGGGCTTTTTATGCTCATCCCATGTTTTTGAAATGTTTTTCACAGGTCAAGGGAAAGGTGCATGTTATGATGATAGTTTCAAGGAAGTGTTAAGAAAGAATTCATGTGTTTTTTAAATATGTTTCTATTGATGGGAAAAAACGAATACTATATTTTATGTAACCACTTTGTTTAAATGTGGAATGTAATTCATGATTTATGATCTAATTCTCTAATACTTGAAACATGAAAAGATTCTCAATGTGTATTCTTGAAATAAATTATGATTAAGTAATGTTTAAGGCTGGGGCATTATAGATGGTATCAAAGGTCGGTTTAGATATGTTTAGATGTTAGGGTATTCTCTAATCATAAGTTATAGTACCATAATGTTTAGTATTTCAGAAAGAGTCCTAGTTTTAGATAAAGTGAATGAGTAAATATATTTTAGTGTTTATCTTCCTCATTAGTACTTGATGGTTTTGTTGATATACTCACATTGTCATTTATATTTTAGTGAATGGATGGATCTAGTAGGCACCAAACTGGCAATAGGTTTGAAGGAAACTATGGTGGTTCTCTGATTAAGAGACTGGATGAAATAGGGGATTCAATGAGGAAACTCGTGGTTTATCTAAACCAACTATCAATGAGTCATGATCAACCACTTGAACCTTGGTATTTTCTCTAATGTATCATGTACGAGAAGACCAATCAAGGTGGATGTTCATGTAATAATTATAAAGGTATCCATTAGAGTTTATATGATCCTTACTTTTTATGTAATTATGGGTTATTATATGTCATGATGGAAAATGAAAGGCATGATATATACATGAGGTTAAAATATGTTATGATTATTTTTGAAGATTTTATCTCTTTTTGGGGAATGTTTTAAGAATTATATAGTTTTTGTAAAAGTACAACACACAGACTGTGTGAGAACCCGTCGCGTCGGACAAAGCTGCGGGAATCGAACCAACAACCAAAGTGCAACTGGTATTTATCGCCTATCACTGGACTACGTGAAGTCCCTAGTTATTTTGACTAATTCTTTATAGTTAGATGATTTTAGGAATCAAGAGTATTTTTGTTTTTGTTTATCTATGTAAATGATTAACCTATCATGGAGGATATGTGATTAGGTTAATTACTTTTCAATATGATAATTTAAGAGCAACTGATGTTATTAAGAGATAAAAGTTAATTTTTACCTTGGAAGACTATGTGATTAAATCCTTAAAATATTTGGGATTCAATCTTTGTTTTTTTTACTTTGAAAAATTTTATGGACAATTGTTTATCGAATGGTCTTCGTTAAACTTTGGGTTTTTTGGAAAAATTGTGGAGATTACAAATAGATTTTCTTTTTATAAAGGATTATACATTTGTGGATTATCTAATATCATACTAACAATTTTGGTTTTGGATTTTGTCTAAATACATGGGAAATATATAGTTCTCTTTTTTTGATTAGGTGATTCTGAAGAAGTTGATTATAGTACTCTTAATGTGAACAAGTCTTCCTAAATACTCCTCTTTTGGAGAAAATATGATTTTCATTAAGGAATATAGTAATAGTTGAAAGTCTACGTGACAAGTAAGTATGTTTCATTATGATTTAGTTAAGCTCAAAAAATGAATTATTCAATGAAGAGTAACTTCAAACAAAAATGTTGTCTGTTAACTTTTACTACTGGGGAATCGAATACCGTTTAACCCATCCCATGTTTGTGATTTTCATATGGTTAACTTTCTCCTAGACATGTTTACTATCACTCTCCCTCAGAATATGACCCTTTGTTTTTTCTTCCATATCCATATTTTCCTACATGGAATCATAGTATGGGTTAACTCTGGTGACCTCTTTACTTCTCATTCTTTCTTTAAAGTGATAGTTTTACTGACTCTTGTTCCGATGTGGGACATTCAATGATGTTTCCAAGCCCAATTTTTTTAAATTGTGAGGACACAATTCCCAAAAGGGGGGAAGGGTGTAACAACACAGGTAAATAAATAATATCACATTCTGAGGTTTATCAATATTTTTGAATAATGTATTAATATTACTTTAAAGGGAACGCTATGCTCGATGGCTTACCCAATATGCAACAACGAGTTCCTTTGAAATCTTACGTTTCACTGTAATAATAAAATAATTTTATTTTTAATGGTAGTCAACACCTAGCCGTTGTTATGATGAGAATGAACAGAACTAACTAAAAAATTATTATATATGTTTGTAAAATATTTTTACTTTTATCCAATAAATGTTAGTGGTGTAAAATGAAAATGAATCTAATTTTAAGGATAAATCTTCTAGTATTCTTTAAAAGGTCGATTAACCACCATTTGACAGAGAACCCTTTTTAAATATACTTTTTACAATTTTATATGTTCTATTTGACAATAAAAAATCCTTCTTCAGAATCTGGAAATCAAAATTTAATTTTTGTATATTTTTGAGTATTTTTCTTATAAAGTTCATTTTTTAATGAATAGTGAAAAATGTTGTATTTTAATTCAAAACCACTTTTTAATCTAATTTATTTATAAGATTAGATTATCTTTGGAATTTTTTTAAAGTGAAATTAGAATATATTTTTACCATTTAATCCAATAGTGGCCATTGAATTAATTTAACTTTTAAATTGGACTTAAACTAGTGTCAATCTTTTGATACTTTTTGTTTTATAAAAACATGCTATTTGTTTTGACAGCGGGATTTAATTATTAGATAAATTAATGAAAATTATATGTTTTTTATTTTTTAAAATATACATCATTTTTGAATTTGGAATATCAAATATATCTTAGGGTGAATTTTTGGTATTTTTCTAAAAAACTTCAAATTTTGATGAATAGTGAAACCACTAAGTGGTACTTAAAAAATAGATTTTTCGTTTAAATGAAACATTGCCACATCTGTGATTTTATTTTCAAAAATACGACATACATGGTTGTCATTAAGAAGTAAAATGTTGTTCAATGAGATTAAAATAATTTTTGGTGAATAATAACTTTTAAGTTTAATTAATCGCGATTAAAGGTGATTAGTATAATTTAAGGTAAAGATAATGTTCAAATAATATAAAATGACCTATACACATCTCCTACCCTCATCGGATGTGTCATGGCCGACCAATAAAATCTATGGGTCAACTTGGGGACCCCATGGAGCCTCTTTGGTAGGAAAATGACATAAATAACTTTTTATTTTAAGTTAAAATAAAACTATCACAAACATGAGTGGATTTACTAAAACAATTTTTAAATGGGGTTATACAAGTAAAACTTCTATCTATAAATATTCATTATAAAGATAAAAATATTTTATACATCATGATAATTTTTTATAATTTCTATACATTAGATAAATTAAATTATTTATGACACCATGGTGATGCAGTGATTACCTCATTATTTAACGATTTAAATTAAATGGAAATATAATGTAAAATCTATGACATAAACTTGTAAAAAACATATCGGATGGGTTTATTTCGAACTATTATCACCTTATCCTACAAATATACAAATTTGGGACCTTTAATATCTGAAAATAATCTTATAATAATGTAAAAGTTTATAACTTTCCAAGAGTGCCCCTCCTCTCCTCTTATAATGGGCCCCCACCTCTACCACCTTACACACACCTCTCATGCCTTTGTCTCAGCCAAACCCTGCCAATTTAATCTATCCAAATCCCTCTATTAAACATTGAGGCCTCAATGTGGGAATAATCCTTTCCATGGAAGCCTTTGAGCTCAAATCAAAGAGAGTTACACGATTTAAAGGCAATGTCTTCCCTTGTGTTATTTTGTTTTATTTTGCTTCTACAAACCCCTAAAATCTTTTTATTACTTTTTTTGTAACAACATGAGTATCTTAAATGTACTAGGATGTTTTTATAAAAATTATTTGAGCTACACTTTCACACACCTCCGTCTAATGGTTAATGAACATACTGTTTCTGTGGATGACGAATTACTTCCTCCCGAAACATTGATTGTTCAATATTCATTTAACACCTTCAAAGGAGGCCATTAAGATGTCACTATATTTATATATGATATATATATGTTTATGTTTTCCTTAATCTTCTGTATTTTTCATTTATGTCATACCATTATGGTTTCCATTATGGGTAAACACGATATTTTCATTTTAGGAAGTGCGGGCTACTGCCCCCTCAAAGTTATTTGATTCGTTAATGCCATATGTGGGATGTATAAAGGATGAAATTAATGTTATTATGTATGATATACTACTGGAATTATAATATACCTTTATATCATTATTATTTCATTCCATTGAATACTAAAAAATAATAAGTGAAAGTAGTGTTCATGCATATGTACGACTTACCGTCTCCATGAACGGTACATTTCATTTCTTATCTCCATATGTTATGTACTATTATAAGTACATATATATAATGGATATATATGTAATAAATTACATCTAAATTAGGTATATAATTATGGAATTATAATATATATATCTTTCATTTAGTTTTAATTCCATTAATATGACAGAAAAATGAAATTAGCATTCATGCGTACGTACGACCCACTATCTCCATGAACAGTGCTTCTAATTTTTTATATCCAAATGCTGTGGAATAGTATAAAATGAATATATACTTGATATATATGATATTAAAAACATCAATACTATTCTGTATATGATGTACTTATAACTACATGGAAAATTCTTTTCCAACAAGTTCAATTTTTACTCATGTACCGAACATCGACAAAAACATCTGATATGAACACACTTTATTAAACAATTATTATAACATTATAATATTTGATATGAACTGAATAATAATCTTTAAAGGAGTTCCTTAATAAATTATAAATTGACCAAATTTTATTATTCAGGAGATTAAAGAAAAATCGAGTCATGCCGTACACGAGGTAAGGGATCCTACCCCTCTTTTTCTTTTTAAGTACACTCATTTATGTCATTCCTTTTAAGCTTATCTTTCTTATTATTGGGATATTATTTTATATTCCTATTGATGTAAGTATTATGTTAATATGATGAGGGAAACTATTTGATCTTGTCAATCCATTTTTGAATGTTTTAAGTGGCATCGTTAGGCTGCTGAGTTTTCGTAATGGATTTTTCTTCTCACTTTTATTCTCGTGATATTTATGCTACATTTCCACCATTTCCATTTAGTGGTATATATACTGCCCATTATTCTTCCCTTTGTGTAATATAAATTAATTTATGAATATTTACATCAATTTTTTATTCTCCTTCGTTCATGGGGTGTATGTTTCGAATGATACCCAAGTCGATAAGGGAACCTTTCACCCTCCTCTTTTTAAAAGACTTCTTTTGTTGGGTCTTTTAATTTACATATTGTTATGTTGGGATATGTTCTTCTATATCATTTTTGATTTAAACATTATGTCCATGTTATGGGATACACTTTTTATCTCTCATCAACTCATTTTCTGAATTTTGAAGTGACGCCGTTTGGCTGTCGAATTTTTGCAAGGGATCTTCTTAACCCAATTTTGATTTTTTGGGATAAACATGCACTCCTTGAATATATAGTTCTATGAATATGTGTGAATAACCTCTAATTTCTTTACACTAATATCCAATTATGTAAGGTGTCTTCATTTTTCACACATATTTATATAATTGATTTATCCTTAATCCAAGGATAACATCTTTGTAAGGGTCATCGTCTCAATCTCCTTTCATTGAGGCATATTTTGTTTTATACGCAACTTTATTTTATACGGTGTATAAACCCCTTTGACTTTTAAGTTTATCCAAAAGGAACATTTTTTATATGAAGTGTTTTACTAAATTACAAAATGGAATGTTTTTGTCGTACGTATGCGGCGACAACAACTTCTCTGCTGTCGTGACCATTATTTGATTTTCAACTTCCTCTACAAGCCATAAAATTTTTTGAAGGAAAAAAATAAATACCATGTTTTAGTTTTCTTTTATATTGGTATTTAAAATGGTTTTCATAATATTTTTATATCAATGTGTTGTATTGATATCTTGTTATTGAAAAGTGTAGATGTTATGTTTCCTTTATGCATATTTTATGTGATACGATTATGTTATAGTTCTTGGGAATTGTTATGAAGACGGGTGGTTCTGTGATAATCTAAGGGTGGGTGAGCCTGATATAGCTCTCCAATGCATTGGTTAATGTAAAGAAGATAAATGTTAATGTTTCTCTGAATAGATTTAGGGAATATACTGTGATGGGTATTCCAAACATAAACAAGAGGGTTACTCCCCACGTAGGGATGTTACGAATGCCTCAAGTTACCTTTATGTATCATGATTTCTATTATTTATTCATGATTTGATGAGGTATGTTAAAATGATTATGTTTTATGAGTAAAGTATGATTTCATACATGGATTAATGTTTACTTTTTGTACTTTTATATCCCTTACTGATCTTTTTATTCTCATCCCATGTTTTTAAATGTTTTTCACAGGTCAAGGGAAGTGTGCATGACATGATGATAGTGTCAAGGAAGTGTCAAGAAAGAATCCATGTTTTATTTTATATATGTTTCCGTTGATGGGAAGAAAAAATAATACTATTTTTTATGTAACCACTTTGTTTAAATGTGGAATGTAATTCATGATTTATGATCTAATTCTCTAAAATTCTAAACCTGAAAAGATCCTCAACAAGTATTCTTAAAATAACTCAAGATTAAGTAATGTTTAAGGCTGGGGCCTTATGAATACCATTCTTCCATGACCCTCCTTCACCAATATGAGAGAACAGACAACAAAATGCCACACACTTCCTTCTTCATGTTTCAAAAGATATAATGACCCACGATTCCCACCTTCAATTGGTCCTAGAGTGGCTACTAGAACCAAGGGTATATTATCACACACGAAATGTAAGGTGTTACTCATTTTGTGAAAAATCATCAAGAGATAAGACGATAAATCCCAAACTTCTCAAATGTTGAATGTAAATTTAAATCCTAAAGTCCATTCACATTTTCGTCTTCCACATAATTTTCTACTAGTAAATGAAAAGAATTAAAGGAAAGTACTAAAATAAAAGAAAACCAGAAACATCAATGGTCCCGACATCTGAGCTAATATGGTCTAGCATGATATTCAATGACCTCCTGGAAAAATGAATGCAATTTTATATAAATAAGATGAGTATATAGGTCTCATTAGGGATAACCAAAATCTCTCGTGCACAGGAAGGGAGGAATTCTAATGGACCATGAGAAAAATATATGACCAAAGCATCTAGCATGAAATAAATCCACCATATCCTAACCAATTAACACTACCCATATAACGCACGTCACGTAAAGTAATAGTATTAAGAAATAGATGTTTGGGTACCCCACAAAAGTTTATCACTTGTTATTGAATACATATTATGTGATATACCTCCCAACCATTCTCAACACACTCCCACTACCACCCCAACAAAACCCTTGTGGCTCATCACAACCATGCATCCCGCCCGCAAACACCTGGTCCACAACAACCTCATGTCCCAGTCCGTAGACACCTGGGCCACCATATACATCCCCTCTTGCAGACACCTAGGCCATAAAAACCATCGCTATGCCCAAATAAATTGGACCAGAATAACTGCTACCACACCTGGAGACACATGAGCATCATCCTGAAGACACCTGGGAAACAATCCATGCTCGCACACACCTGGGCCAATGACCACAATGTATCCATGACCAAAGAATTAGTAGATATAATGGATATAAGGCCATCATATCCTTCTTTAAGAGTCTTCATATACTTGAGATAGGGAGTAGAAAAGTGGATAATAACCATCCACTCATCAGAGTGTTGGAAAAAACATCCTCACCCATGAAATGGTGGTGTTTGAAAAAAGGTGCTCAACATGGGTAGGGTGAGTTTAAGAAACACTGAAACTAAAAATTATACATATAGGTAAATAGGAACTCATCAAAACATAAGGGTGATGAATCCATCCCATGCACAAAAAACCTCATTAATATTCGTTCATAAAAAAGAACAACAACCACAACCATGCACAACTCATGTGTTGAAAAAAATTCATCATTTAAACAGTTTTTTTACCAGGTTTAATTTATCTCATTTAAATAATTATCCATTAACAGTAAAGTAACATAAAAATTTCTAGGCAACTAAAAATGAATCCATGCAGCAATTTAAGAACTCACACATGGTTATCTTGTAAAGTCGCAACATCAAAAGGGGTTTGTGACATACCTAGATGTACTGGAACCAAACCATCCAACAAAATACAGCCCCACATGGCCTCAGATCCACAATCCAACACCTGCACAACAGGGGATCCCATCCCCATCCACATCACCCCAATAACATCAACCAGCACAACCATGATTACTATTATAAAATCAGGTTTTGATATTTAACTACACCACTTATCAAATTCATTCTTTATGTATGGCTAATCAAAGTTATCAAACAATGATTCCTATTCATTGAGCATCCATTTAATCAACAACACTTACGTGATACCCATGATTCCATATTAAACCATTAAATCTCAATATTATCAATAATGAATATGTTCATTAGTGCGTAATGAAGGACCAACAACAACCAATATTTTCAGCGAGCATAAACCCATACAATTCACAACATATAAACGAGCATAAATGAAAGTAGCAACACCCTAAAATACACCCCTTAAATCATTAAAATATTTTTATTATCTTTGTTAAGTTTTGGTTTCATATCCATCCCCGTATATAAATTATCATACACACCCCTCATGATATAGAGTAAAGGTATACGAAGTAAACCCCAATATGGGTGATCAATGATCGTTTTTTCCCAATTCAATATCTTGGGAGGAACCACATGTAGAGGAAGAACTAAAAGGACTCCAAAGGTGGGAAGGAAAAGATCTATCATAGGCACACACAATGTCAAGGGAAGAGGGACTCTAAATTCAACATAAAATGGTAAATATATTAGGGCAGAAGAATGAAAAGAACTTTGTGTGATAACAAGTACAAATCCTAGAGTTACATGCTATAACATATTGAACCACTTTAAAGGTGGATTGTGGTTTATCCAGTCGTTTGAGATGTTACAGAATTTGGAATTAATTGTTATTTAATAATTCTCCTCGGAGAACTGGTGATAATGAATAATAGATAATGGGGTTCCATTAAATAGAGGAAAATACATAATGAGGTGAGAAACTATAAAACACAGAATGGTGTGACATATATGAAAGATGCCACACTTTTGGATAACCCCAAGTTTCACCAGATAGATGGGAGTTTTAAACATTTATTACTGTAATTCAAGGGAATTTAATGGGGTATTAAAACACTTTAATTTACAATGATATGTTATCTGGGAAAAACTAAAAGGTCCTAGAAAAATGGGGGAGGACTCACCATCACCCTAGAACTATTTTCAATCAGTGATATGGATGACCCAGCGGTGCCTCTAATGCAAGCCAGTGCCACCAATGCCCATTAGTGCCACTAATCGCGCATTGGTGCCACCAATTCCATTAGGTCCACTGATGCCCATTGGTGCCACTAATACCCATCGGTGCCACAATTGTTTCTCAATGAAAATTTTGAGAACTCCTTAATGAGTAACAGATGGTTCCCATGGCACCCAAACACCAAGAATATTTGGAAAAGTAATGGACATGGAGGGTCCAAGCCATTACAATGTAACATAGTGTTTCAACATTTTCTCATGTTAGTTAGGGATATATTATTAAATGAATATCATTTTTTGTGTTTATTATCTTAGTACCTAATGTGATAGCCATTTCAATAAAACATAAATATTCAATAATGCGATGGGACAATAATAATGTATCCCTTCCAAGGATATAAAATATTTTTCCTAATATCATAGGATTCATAGAAATTCTATTAATTTCATAGAATGTTAATTCCATAATTTCAATGAAATAAATTATTAAGTCTCCAATATCGTAACTAGTCAACCGAATTAAAATTTTTTCTATAAGAATTAGTTCGATATTGAATTAATAAATTCCTTGATAAAATGATGTTAAAATTCCCTTTCAAAATCACATCTCATCATCCAATAAAATAATTTTATATATATTAGATTACTATAAGAATTTTATAGTTATAAAACATT
This sequence comes from Viscum album, assembly GCA_963277665.1. Taxonomy (NCBI): domain Eukaryota; kingdom Viridiplantae; phylum Streptophyta; class Magnoliopsida; order Santalales; family Viscaceae; genus Viscum; species Viscum album. The sequence continues at coordinate 169,796,610 of OY728134.1, forward strand.
CAATAAACAACATAAATATAAATAGTTACAGGAATTTGAAAATAATTAAATTGTGATAAAAAATGTAAAAAAATTATTAAATTAAATGATAGTAAAAAAAGAAATCAGGAACATTCTTGGATGAAACATTGTTTCATATTTACATACCATTAATTATAGATGATTTTTTCCCAATACAATTTATGAAGCATAAAATCAGTAATGTAGTTTATATATAATGTAAAAAAAAAATAATTAAAAATCATAACATATTATTTAAATTAAGTTCAATGTAAGTATTAAAATAATGTAATTATTAAATAATGGGTCTAATATGAACTACATGGTAGGATCAGTTCCAAAAATTCAATTGGGTTACCTTGGTTTGACCAAAAAACCAAACCAATGTTTCTTTCATATTCTTTTGAATTACTAGATCATCATATTCTTGATAATTGATATTAGGCAAAAATATTTTATCCTTTATATGTAAATATATTGGGAATGCTTTCCTATTAATTAGTGGTAATTAAAAAACTTTTGGGAACATTTTATTGGTCATTGTGTCCTTTCCATAGTCATTGATGTCATGATATTGTAGGAATATAGTAGGGAAATAATTTCCAATAGTCATAACACTTATTCCATTTATAAAATGCAATTAATAATGATATAGTATAAATCATGTCATTTTTTAATAATAATAAAATAATCATTAACATCATAATCTCTTTAAAAATTGAATTGGGGTCTGTATTTGTACATTTATTTTATACATTAGTTTTTTATAAAGTCATTGTTAGATTTTCATTATTGAAAATTATAAATTATTTTTTTATAAAGCCTATATTTATATATTTTGGGTCCACCAAGTGACTAATAAATTTAATATTAAAAAATTTTAACCCCACATTATCCTTCTTCCCTAAACAATAAAATAATGGTTATTTTATCTTATACTATCATTTTTAATGATATTTATATTAACTATTTTCCTTGGTTTGGAAAATAAATCACATATGAATCATTCAAACCAAAATATTTTACTCATCCATAAATTTGAGCCTCATATTGATTGAGATAATTAATAATAAAAATTAAAAATATAAAATGAATGAAATCAATTTAAATTGTTGAAATAATCTGGATATTACATCCTCAACAACTTTAATGGTTTTCAAAGAATAAAGAAATAATAATTCAAAAAAATTATTTTATTTGGAAATGTTTTAGGAAGATTAATCAATGTTACATTTCATAACATCAATATACCTTTAGAATATGCAAATTGGGGGTGGTAAATTCCAATAATGGAGGATTTTATTGCATTGAAACTATATATTTACATGCTTCAAGGAGAATCATGCTTTATTATTAATATTCCACAAACCTATATTCATAATATGAGAATAATAATACATGAAACTATGATGATGTGAAATGTGTAAATCACAAAAAACAAACTCTATTAGTGATGAAAAAATAATATTAGGGGAGAACATAACAGTATAGATTAGGATTATTAATATATTAATAAGCACTAAGGATGGTATTCTCCCTCATATAAATATCATTTGTCTGTAAATTGAGATGAAACTAAAAAAATAGTATCTTATCTAAATATATATATCCCAAAAGTTATTTTCAAATAATTTATGGATACTAATGGATTTTCCTTTGTATTTGAGTCCACTAAACAATATCAATTTTCTTTTTTAAAATATTGATCCCAATTATCATCGTATCCCCAATTATTCATTAGAATGGGATAAATCATCATTATTCCTGATACATCTCATATAATGGTAATATAAAAATTTTAAAATGTTAAAAAATTATTCAATAAAAATTTAATAAATGAAAAATAATTATGAAAATCCCAATTAAAGTCCAATATACATTCATATAATTTTTCATCCAAAATTCATATTGTTTTCCCTATATATAAAATTTTGTATTGATAAAAAATTAATATTATACATATAAAGATCATAAATATAAATAAAACGATTTAGTACAATCCTGATTTGAAAATATCACATATTTAGACACATACCTCATTGAAACATTATGAAATGGGATAATGACAGTCATGTATAAGATGATCTTTTATAATAGACAATTGTGCCATATTTAAAATAATTAATTGTTCAAAAATATATGTTAATATATCATTAATTATTATTGTAATATTTTCATTAAATCCATCAAAATATTAATTCAGATTGATAATGAAAGATTAACTTACATACATCGAGTAATAATTACAAGAGGTGTAGTCTTCAACTACTACTAAGTTAAAATATTACACACTTTTTACAATTGAATAGGTAGTATAAATAAATTTGAAATTAAAATTCTATAATTAATATAGTAATATTATAAGAATACAAATTATTTCATTACATATTATTAAAATCATCTATGTAAACAATGAATTATTTAAAGAATCACCTATATATTGGAAAAACTACATCATAGTGTAATGTATTTATATTAGTGGTTTTATATTCAAGAATATTTCTTTTAATCCTAATTCAAATTTAAGATATCAATTAAACCCAATATGATACAAATTATATAATTTTTTAATTTGATCTAAAAAAATTAATATTATTTTATTTGGTGGGAATGATTTATTTATATACAGTGCTTATCATTAAATTTGTTATTTAAAAAGTCAACTACAATCATCCTTATCATTTTCTAGGAAAAATTATATAGTCAGTATTATATATAATTTCAAAAATAATATAACCTCAATTTTTCCTATATAGAGAATGACTTTGGACTTTATAGGATTGATGATTTTCTAAAAATTATATTAGGAATCATTGGTGATATATTTTGAAAAAATAAAATACTATGTTTCATTATAATAAATATTTATTGGATTTATCCTTGAACAGTTATTATATGGAAATATTTTTTTAAACCATGTTTCTCTAGGTATTATTTTAAATGTTTGCCTAAAATTTATTCTAACGGATACTAACATTTTAATTTCATTTAGTCTAGATAAATAGTTACATTTTCTAGAAAATTAATTATGTAACATTGTATTTCTTCAAAAAATTAATTTCTATGAGGGTTATTCTAAAGAAAATTTTACATTTTATAGAGAAACATATCAAATTTACATTTAAAGCTTCTTATGAATCTGTTTTCTTTATATAGGATGTGAAATATATTAATAAAAAAATTAAATTTAGATTATACTGATATAAATTTAAAACTTTATTTTTTGATCAAGGATGTATTTATTTCTTATAACCACATTATATTTGAAAAAAATATTTGTTTGAAATTGAATCATTTGATGCACTAGTTTATTTTTATAGTAATCCCAAGAAAATGTATTTCTGATTTTGATAATAATTCAAAACCTTTACATTTGTTATATTAGAATGTTCCACCTATTTTTTCACTAAATTTATAATATATCCCTTAATAATTATTTTATGGTTTCTTAAGAGAAATAATTTTATCATCGTTACCTTGCTGTTACACATTTTTTGTTTACCCATATATCTATTATGATGACTTAACATAGACTATAACACCCAAAGATTCTAAACATTAATTCCAATTTTACAACTAAAAATATCAACATTGGTATTTCATTTCTTGTTATTAACAATTATGGAGACCATGAAAACATTCAATGAAATGTATAGCCGTTTTTTTAAAATGACATAAAAAATTAAGTATTTTTTATTTAAGTAAAAATAAATTTCATATGTATGAATGAATGAAATCATTTCATAATAACATAAAATTAACATAATGATTATATTAAATGAAAAATTATTTTCAATGAATAAATATCATTATATTATATATTTATAATTCACTCCACTCTTATATTGGTTTGATTTTGGTTAGCAGAAAAATATTTTTTAAAATAAATCATATATTATCGGATTCATAAAAATATGAAAATATTATAATATTTTTATTTAAATGTTAAATCTTTAATAAATTTGTATAATATTTATAAATATTTTTTTTTTATTTTTAAATGGTAAAATATTAAAATATATGATTTATGAAACACACACCTGTAGAAATATATATATATATATATATATATATATATATACATGTATATATATATACGTATATCAATATAATTATGTTTTTGGGAAATGAGAATATATATTAAAAATTACTAGTAAATTTTGATGATTTAATAGTTAAACTCGATGTCTAAATATATATATATAATTTAATTATTTGGATTAAAATATTTTTTAATGATATATTTAATAAAAATATTATTCTAAGATAAATTATTTTTGAAAAATTGAACTAAAATATAAAGAAATTCAAAATAAATTATTCTCACCCAGCAACTAGAATAAAATAATATATATATTAAAAAAAGATGAGAAAATTTAACATATAATAGAATAGGGTGGGAAAATTGTGTTGAATGATAATATGTATTATACAATTCATTGAAATAGAGATTGTTTTGTCATGGTAACAATATATTTAAAATACCTACTTTTGATTCAATCCCTCCCTCCAACCACCTCCACAAATCCACCTAGATGTGTAAAATAAAATGATGAAATCTCATTATTATTTGTGAAAATGTCATTCTAATTATGCATGATAGTGCATGATGCATGTAAGGATGTATAAAACGTGCCTATTTTTTAATCTATTCAATCGACATATTTATTCAAAAAAGACATCAAGATGTCTCTTGAAGATAATATTAGGAGAGGATATCCATTTACTCATTCATATTACTACAAAAATTCACTATGTTTTTTTAAGAGTAGAGATTCTCTTCAATAATATGTTCAGTTAATTTTCCAAATACATATAGAATATAGTTTTTGTAGTAGTTTTGGTGTATTGATTTTATATATGACCACCTAAGAAGACTAAAACAACTTAAACATGGGAGATTGAAGGGAAATGAAAAATCCATACCTCCCTCACATTACAACCTATCATTAAACTATAAAATGTTTTTGAATTTAATTTGTGACACACAATTCAATGATGTATTGATATAAAGGTATAAAAATGATATATATGTACAATACTTATGAAAATCTATCGATTGATGGATATTTTGTAAAAATATTTGATCAATAAATTTCATTTATATGTGTTTCTTCACACCAACTTATATATCACATGCTATATCTCACACCCCCACCCCACTTCACATAAACTCAACTATGTGAGGGAGGTGAAATTACAACTCTACATTTCAAGTAAAATGTTTTTTCCATATATATATAACCCTTGGATAGAGAGAAAATGATTAAAATATATTTTCAATACTAGAAATCATGTACTCTTTATACTTTTATACCAAGGTAAAATTTCCTCAGCATATGATTTTCTACTACCACTACCACCAATTCCTTTAACATTGGATATCCACATAGAATGAAATTTTCCTGAAATTTAAATACTACCCTCATGTATATAATAATATTATAATACGAAACGTTGAATTTAACAACAAAATATAGATTCAAAAACTCCATGAGAAGCCTATTTTAAAATTTACTAAGTGATACATCTTCAAAAAACAATTCGGCCCCCACATTTTTTATAAATCATACTCTCATGATTGAGAAATGAAACTAATTTTTTTTCAAAATCAGAGATATATAAATTTGAAGAACATCTATAAAAGGAAATATATTCATAACTGGTGATGAGGATGTAATCATTTCTAATCCTTCAATGGAATCTTAAAACTTCAATTATTATCTAATATCAATAATTCTAGTAGTTGGATGTTTAACACTCTTGAAACAAAGAGAATATATATTAATATAATTTTAATTATCAATAATGTCATAAATTTTAATTCCAAAGAGTTTTTCATTCCTTATATAATGAATAATTAATTATTTTAAAGTAGTTATATTACTATTTTGAGTGACACAATTATAATATTTCTGAATAAAATCTCTAGTAATAAAAAATAACGAATTATTGATAATAATGGATCATCCGAAATCATCTATTATGCATATATTTTACCCTTAATGTTTTAAATTCACAATAATTCATGGTTAAAATTATTTTTATTAATTTACAACTCATTTTCATTAAAAATGACATCATTATAACTGTTTCTAATGAAATTTAAATGATGAATTATTTTTTTATTAACAACACGTTATTTATTTGATCCATCCATGTAGATTAAATATTCATGTGAATGTGTGTACAATTGATACGTAAATTTATCCATGCCTCCAAAATATTCCACAAAATCATCTTATATTGTATAACCAAAACATTATATGATCTATGATTCACATAATACACTTATACAAATAATCATGACAACCAGTCTTTCATAAAATATATAAAAAATTATATTTCACCGAATTTTCAACTTATCATCAAATTTTCTAAAATTATTATGTTAATAAACTCTGAACATATTCATGTTATAATGGTTATAAAAACAATACAAAATATCTTGATATTTTTACAAAATAATGATACATCTTAAATTATTTTGTATTCTAAAAAAAGTAATGATTTTTAAATTTAATGTTGTACAATATAATAATTCACAAGTGTATTAATCCTATAAAAATTCTATCACAAAAACGAACTTCAAAATATAAGTATTATAATTTTATATGGAATTTATCAAATATTATTTTAATTTAATTCATTATAATAAATTATTAATATAAAATATTTACCATTTGGGAGAAAACCAATGGGATAAAAGAACATTATTATTTTAAAATTATTTCCATTGTTTTTTCCCAATGTTGGATGAGTGTTGTTTGCATTGGAATTTTTACATCATGTCAAGTATATTAATGTAAATACCATGTAAGATATAAATTATTGTTACATATAACATGGAAATATTGGGTAACAACCCCTTGAATATATATAAGACAACGTAATGCCTGATAGATGAAAATAACGTTATTTTCTTAGGATATTTTAAGATCATTATGAGTAAGATCACTTATATAGAGTTACAAATTATTAATCATTTTATGTATGTTATTGAAATTGTACTCAAATTTACCAAGTTAAATTACACTATAATGACTATAGTACGTATTTTCTTAGTGTTAATTAAGTTAAAATTGGTTATGTTTCCTTTAATTTTAGGTTTCAAAGAGGTTCCCTAGATGTGAGATTTCTAATTGATATAATTAAGGAATTTATTTTTATTATAATTTCATTTATTATATTTATTATCAAATTTGTATTATTAAAAATAAATTGATAATATATGTTCTTTATATAGTAATTGGTATTTTAATTTTAGATAAATCATAATTATTTTAATAGAATAAGATTAATATAGATATGTATGAAATTTTGTTCATTTTCAGTGATATGAAAATGGTTGTTTTCACAATGTTTTGTAACCATGTAATGAAATATAAATTCATTCGATATAGGGATAAAGTTCATATGCATCATATAGAATTCATATTATTCATGTCTATTAAAATTTTAGAGAAAGGGATTAATACATTTGAGGTTTTCATTCAAGTATTTTCTTACATATATGAGTAGTTGAGGATACGTTTACCCTTTTCATACATTAATAATAACATTTTCACACTTTTAGTTTCATGACTTATATGATGCCATGAGTTTCTTAGATGATATAAGGAGTTTTTATCATTGATTTAATACTGATGTTGTGTGATGACGAAGATGAAATATTTTGTTGAAATCATGTCGTAAGATTTATGGTGAGAACCAAAATTCGAGTAGAAATATATAGATATATAATATATTCAAATATATAATAGTTCATCAACACTCTCCCTAACAATTTGGTGATATATTTTTAATGGATATTAATGGACTCTGTTATATGGTTTCCATGCATTATGGAGGGGTTATAGATTTCAGTATATAATGAGTTATATGATCCATGATATTAAGATATTTAATCAGATATAGATACACAAATATAGAAGGATGTTTGTTGATAAATATAAATTTTACATTCAAACAATTGGAATCAATTACTGAAGTCCTTATTCATCATCTATATTTGGGAGGATACTTTGTATTCTTCTGTGGTTCAATTTATTTTGGTTTAATTCCCTCTCATAAATATCAATACAGGGTGTGATATTTGAGCTAGTTTATATGATGTAAGGATTATTTTTAATAATGATAATGTCTCCTTATACTTTCATAGCATGTTTATGTTCATATTAATTATACAATTATATATTCTATATTACCTATTGAATGACCATTTTTTCATGTGTGAGTGTTTTATTTTAATCGATGTTCCATTTACATGGGTGTTACCATTTCTTTTGAGTGAGGGCATGTTTTTTAGTGTGATTAATAGGTTGTACATTCAACCATGAATACTAGTTTAGTTTTATAATTTAATAAATTATTTTTCTAGTTTCCCATTACTTTATTTATTCTGATGTACATATACAAGTTAAATTTTTTTCATATAGAGTATAGAGTGCCTATAAAACCTTGGGATTCACCGAGATGAAATTTCAATAACACCATCATCATCGTATATCAATTTTATTTTATTTTTAATTTTTAGGAACATGATAATTCCTAACACACTAAATCATTACATGGTTCTTTGAGATTAGTATATTCATTTAGAAAAACAATGTGAATATACATAGTAATTGCCCTTTGAATGTCTAAGATCATGAAATTATAAATTACAAAATAGATGTACGGTAATCATGATGTTGTCATAATTAGGTCCAAGTGAATCCTATGGTTTGGATAGAAAACATCCACTCTCTAAGATCACATTTTCACTTTGAATGATACACTCAAATAACTAAATTAATGAATGACCAAAAAATATATTTAATCAATGGATAACATAAAAAATGGTATTTAGGAAGATAAATCATTGAAATCTCATTAAAAACACTATCTCACACCTAAAAGATATTGGTCAAGCTCATTTAATGGGAAGATAGATTGAAATTAAACTACCTCACCCATAAAATAATGATCTTGCAAGAGTTGATAAAGAAGATATAATATAATAATGAAGATTTATAATAATCATCTATAAATTCCATAATTTTTTTTAATGATAACCATTATTTAAAAAATGGGTATAATGAAATACCATGTCATGGAATCTATGAGTAGGAATAAACAAATAAATAACTAAAATTAATCCTATAAACTATATAAAATCCTATTAATGTAGGTATGTTAAAGAGACCTAAATAATATGATGCCACTTGGTGTGTATTGCCTTCTATTATTTATAAATACACCATTAAAATTAATTTTTCATCTAAAGCATATTACATATCATCATATCCTAGTTTTTATATTTCATTCAATATCTCAAATTCAACTACTCAATATTGAATCATACCCTTATTCTATAATACCTTAATCTTCCATAAAATTATATCACATAATTATCAATGAAATAGTGTATGAAAAAAAACTATCACATCACTCAATATATTTTATATTTGTATCTCACAATATGGTTTGTAGTTTACAAAAAAAAATTCCTATATATATTCAAAAAAATATTCCACATCCATCATTAGGTCCCAATATTATTCTGTACATAACCAAAATTACATGTACCTTAAAACAACCTCACTAACATATATATAATATAATAACAACAAAATAAAAAACATAGTTGTGTCACCATAAGACCCTTCATGTAGAGTCAACACTCTCTGCACACAAGAAACAGAATGAAAAAAAAACTCGATGGTGTGAAATAAATCATATGAATTTCAAAATTCCAATTAAATTAAAGCTACCAATGAAACTTTATAACATTTTCCTTTGCTCATAAAAATTAATTTAATGGTGATATATTACATAATACAGAGATGACTAACTCATTCATTTTACTTCGAATGGTCAATATTCCCTCTTCTTTTATTTCTTCCCCTGTATCTAACATACTCTCGTTTTGTCTAAAATCTTAATTCAAATGTTTCAAACCAAAAACATATTAAACATATATCAATTAAGAGATTATTATTTTATAAAAAAAATAAATGATTTAAATAATAAAAAGTTATTCATGATTTACAGCTATTAGATTCATATATAGATATGTACCTAAAATATTTTGAAAATATATACTAATGGAAGTTAATTTTTTAAGATTCAAATCATAGAGAGGGATTTGGTAAACAATGATATGATGTGTCCTCCATTTAATATATTTTTACATCATATACCTCAATTGGGTTCTGTGGAAAAATATGTATACACGGTCCTTAAAAATTTAATGTAAGGTAATTTTATGACATTTAGTAATACTAATAAATGATTAAAATTGATGAGATATACAAGATTTATAATTTATATGTCTTTGTAGAGACATGTATTGGGTTAGATCATACCAAAAATATATTTATTTTTTGATGATATGATTTATTTTCAATTACATTTTTTTTTAATTTTGAATCCAATTCATGATTACTGACCACTTTATAAAGGTCCTTTGGGGTTTAAATTATCATGGTCTAAATTGGGGTTATTTGATTCATGAAATCAGTTCATGTGTAAACATTTTTATGTTTTTATGAAAAAAAATATGTTTTTTGATTTCTATATTTTATGTATTAATTAAATAATTTTAATATAATTAAGAAAATAATTTTGAATTATTTTATGTATTGGTTAGATTATTTTATTAAATTAAAAACATGAGGAAATGGAAAATTCAAATTTATATTTGGTATTTGCCATTTTGTATTGGGTATTTTAATCACATATATTGTGAGAAATCACTATTACACATTCATATGTCATTTCAGAACCCTCTTTACTATATTTATGAAATTTTGAGGCTTCCCAAAGTACCTCCCAATGTGGATTTGGACATAAGCCACTTATGGAGGCTATTTAATTCTCCAGAAGACCATTAGATTATATTTATTATAACTACATTGTTTTATATGTTTTTAACATCCTTATATGAAATTTGATTGAACTATCTATATAATTAGAATTTTGAAATATAATAAATATTTTAATTGGAGTGAAATAAAAATTCCTACTTAGATAACTCATGTGTTACACTTTTTAGATTGTTTTTTGTGTTTCCTCTCCTATGATGTTCTTTATTTTATAATTTTCTTTATGATAATGGAATTCAATTACATTGATATGAGGAATCTACAATCGAATAAACTATTTTTTTGATTATTAGTTGATATTGAAAAAAAATGTAATACATCAATCCAAGATTGACATAAATATTATGAACATTATTAATAGGTAAATTTACTGTATTTCATAATGATGCGTTTTTATTTTTTATTTTCTATTATTGTTTTCATTTAATTATTTATTCCCATGTGTACTATGGGTTGAATATATAATTAAAATCATATTGTGGTATCAAATCCAGCCTCAATGTATCAAAGATAAATTACTTTATATGTTGTAATCAAACTATGTAAATACATTTTAGGATCACATGAATATTTGAGGAAGGTTTGGGTATCTAATTAGACTACAAAAATGTAATACGCGGATGTGGGTTTCCACTCAACCCCTCCGAGAAATATGACATGCATTTTGCACCAATCCACCAGACCCCATATGCATGTAAAATCAAAAACCTTACTAAAACTAATGTATAGAAATTAATTTATTTAATGTAATGTAATTAAATTTCTTGTAATTAAATAATATATAATAGAAAATAAATTATGTAATTAATATTTATAAGTCCAAATGACTGTGTATGTATTACATACTATAAAATTTCCAAGATTATTATCACCAAGGGTATATATATATAATACATAAAAAATTAGTTGTGAGAATTAAAATTTCATCTATCATTAATTATTAAAATATTTTATTACTTCCAAAAATAAAAAATGTCATTAAGACCATGAAAAATTAATTATGTTCAACATTAATAATCAATTATAAATAGTCTATATTATGATAATATTAAATGGAATTGTTATCCATACGTGAATATTATGAGACACCTTACATGGTTAATCAATTATATTGGAACCTAGAGTCATGGTGTTGAGAATGATCATATATTTAATTAGTAAATATTATGTCTTCTAGATTCGTAGATTTATATTTTATGCAATTAAAGAGTGTTTTTAACTAATTATTCATGAATTTAGATAATAGATTAGAAATTTAAATACATGTAAAAATATAGATCATCGCTAACTAAATCAAAAATTATAAAGGTTAATATTTTAATGAGAGTGTATTTAATAAAATAAAATATTGAATAAAAACATATGTGATATTAATTGTGGCGTACAATTTTATTTTGATATTCATAGAATTATAGATAATATAAGTTTCATCCTTGATATATATCCTTAAGAAGATGAAATTAATTCTTCAAAATATCATCAATTGAAATCATAATATTAGATTTATTCTCAAACATGATGGGAAATTATATATTCTATATAAAATCACAACATAGGATTTATTTTTATCTCCCTCACAGGTGGAATAAGTTACTAATGAAAATTATCATAAGGATATATATGATATAAGATTTATTTTAATGTTTTAAATTGATTTGAACCATTTTTTGATATATTAAATCATGGAATCATTTAATGTGGATGAATTCATATAGAAGAAATAAAATATTTTTATGTATTAAAAAATATATATTTTTAGAACAATATCCATAAATTGGAATCATGGTCATTAGATATCCAATATTCATCACATATTAGTGTATTAAAAATCGTCTTAGGGTTTTTTGGAAATTAATTTAAGGAGAAGTAGACCAAAATGTTAACAATAGAAAATGTGTTTCTTTGTTATTTTTTGTTATAATGAATCTAATCCTTATAAGTTTATTTTAAATATTTCAAGAAGACTACTATAATTTACCTTAAATAAACTAAAATATGAATTCACTAACATTCTATCATTATTAAATAATTTTACTTTTTTAAAGTACATATATTTCTCCATTTTTATGAATTAATATTTTCATGATTATGATGACATGTTTAATAGAAAAAATATATTTGATAATGAAAATATAATATATTAAAAAAATTAAAAGAAGATAAAAACTAATTAATTAAAATCCATATATCCTTATAAATTTCCTATAGGTTAAATAAATACAAATTATTGGATACAAATTCATAAGGATAGATTAAGTTATTCATATTATTCTGTTTCAATAAGTATATGTGAATCTCAATAAAATTTTCAAATAAACCAATTTAATTTTAATGGTAATGTTAAATGATATTATGATTTATTAAAACTAAAACATACTAATGTATTTGGTCACATAAGAAATATATCATAAGGGATATTTTATTATATCATTGATTTTAATTAAAACTTCATTACATTTTAGAATTTGAATAATGTGAACAAAAAATATGAAACATTGGAAATTATTAAAATTTTCATTGATGAAGTATAATTTCATCTTGGAAAATGTACTAAAATAATTTCATCAAATAAAGGTGGAGAATACTTTATTGATGAATTCCAATTCCATTTAAGAGAATGAAATATTTTACCAATGATCACTCTACCAAGGACACAAATTAAATAATTTCTCTAAAAGGTGGAACAAAACTCTATCGTACATGGTTGAGTCATTTTTGATTAATACTCAATTTCCTATTTCATTTTAATGTTATGCTCTAATAAATATTTCATTTCTACTAAACTGTGTTGCATACAAGTTTTTTCGAAAGACCCCAATTGAGATGATTATAAGGAAATGACATAATTTTTATTTTAGGTCTGTTTAGGATTGTATTGAATATGAAAGACAAATTAACCCACATAAAAGAGAACTTTAATTAGGTAAATATCTGTTTTAACGTCATAATAGGAGACCATAATGAGTTTGGAATTTGAAAAATGTTTAAAATAAATTAAATTTGATGTGTAATCAATGTAAATTAATATTCTATGATACCTAGTATATCCATAGGATGATCTATAACAATGTTGGATAAAGTGGGAATTTCATTAGAATAATTTCATGGATAATTAGAGTTTATCAACAAAGTTCAGTTAGTGGCTAAATCTTTTTTAAAAATTAATGTTATTGATAGTGACAAAACATTTTCTCCAGTCAATAAGATCCAATCAATTAAAATTTGTTTACCATAATATCATATTATAATTATGAGGTATGTTAATTTTTTTATGATTCTTGGTGAATTTTTGGTTCACTTAAAGGTTGGGTGAATCACGGAACAATATTCTATTTTCACTTTTATGATTTTTTACAAAATCAAACCCTTTCAGTTATTATAGTTAAAAATATCACTACAAAACTATAACACATATAGAAAACTATTCATGGAATAAAACCTGATTAATAAGTTTTACATTTAAAAATTTCACTACTACTCCTTCACATGATCGATAAAATACCAACACCACATGGTTCACTTAAATAACCATTGTGGATACAAAGAGTAGGGTATATTAATGAATCATAGTATAAGAATTATAATTTTTTTTATCCTGAAAATCCTCCTTAGAGTTTTTTTAGTGTATTTTCCTTAAATTAGGTATATATTATACTTATTACTAGGATTTTATTACCTCCAAAAAATATAATGTATGCATGTAGTTCAACAATTTAGAACATGTGTATGATCTTCCACTGTTATTCATCACACAAACACAAATAGTTGTATGGTGATAAATCTACCAACATATAAAAATTGTGTATACTCATTTTATTCATTGATAGCAATTAAAAAATCATCTAAACATGTCTCTCGTTATCACTATTAAAATAAATGTAAGATCTCACATCGTAATTTTGTAAAAAAAAAGAAGCATATGTATCTCTTCAAATTTAGAACTCTATGAAAAAATTACATGAATTTAATAGGAAACAAAATTCATTAAAACCGTAGAACTCAATGATTCCCAATCTTTTTTGATAATTATTTTTATTTAAGATACTTTTTAGATATACTTTAATCCTATATAAGACCCCCAGTTCCTAATATGTCTATTTCGAAGTGTTTTGTTTAAAACATCTTCTATAGTAAACCAAAAAAAATTATTCGAAAAATCTAAATTTACCCTTTATTATTGAGTAAACCTTGAATATAATAATATATAGAAAATAGTAGCATTTATATGCTTATATATCAAAATGTAATATTTATTTATTATATTTTCTCTTAAAAATTACTATATATTTGAATGTCGTCATTTTTTAGTTGTTTAACATACTTTTTTGAATGTAACAAGTATGTATCAGAGTGATTTTTACATATTATAATTATATCATAAGTATCACACAGTATTGTTTAATTTTGATACAATTAATTTTTTTTAACCCATTCTTTCAAGAACCTAACATTCCCATACTTTATTTAGATACCTACAATACTCTATCAAACACCTTTTGACTTCCCAATATTTTTAATATAAATTATTAAGCATTATGTTATGTTATTTTAAATTGGATTTATATATTGAAATTTTAATTCCCTACACCTTATATTCCATGCGAATATCTATTATTTACTACATGGTAAATAATGTAAAATATATTACAATAGAAATATAATGATTTAGTATTCCTTTAGATAGTAGATAAATTATTTTTAATCCTCAAAATATTAAAGAATAAATTATTATTCAAAAATTATAACCTCTTTCAATCGTTATATTCCACTTCATTTCCTGGGAAAATGGGAATCTAAGAAAATTTGTTGAGATTAAATATTCTTTATATAGAAAATCATATATTGGAAGCTAATAAAAGATAAATATTGCACATACCACATCATGAGTAAATTATTATCCATAACAATGAATTAAAATGTGTAATCTATGGGGGAATGAGAAATTCAAGATACAGTGTATTATAAAAATAATATAAAATATGGAATTACATAATGTTTAGCATCATAAAAATATCTTCATGGCATTTTTCCATGATATTTTACATAATGGGTAAAGAAGATCCCATTAACCAATTATTGTTTTCCAATGAGACCGACCATGGAAATAGGGGCTATATAATTACAAAACCCACCAATCAGAAAAAATAATGATGTGTTAAATCACATATAAAAGTAATAAAGGTTGTAAATGGAATTATTTTCCATTGTGGTAAAATTATAAATACATGGAAAATTTTACCAAATGAACTTATCATACATTCCATTACCTTATGAGAAAATATGATATAGTTTTCATAAACAATTTCCCCATTAATGAAATCAATATAAAAACCATGCATGAATTCCCTCATCAAATATAAATAAAAAATATAGATTCATTTTTTTATAACGTACCTAAAACAAGTAAGTTATATGATATTATAGCAAATGGGTCCAAACAAAAATTATAGATTCTACATGTGTTAAAAAAATTAAATTTGATAGGGTTGTAGACTTTGGGAAGGCATAAATTATGCACCACCATATAACTTATATGTTTTGGTTTATAAATTTTTTTGATAATTATCCATAGAATATCCCTTTGGTGCGGTAAAACTCAATATACTATAACAACCCACTCCCCAAGCACCAGATTGATGGTTCATATATACCTGACCAACTATTTGAATGCTTATTACCCCATTATTCATTTAATACAAACCTAAATCCACTTTTAGTAGCAATATATGTAAATTTTTCCTTGTAAAATCACTCGATTATTAATTAATCAATGTCTATGATTCTATTTATATGAGGAGGTTTAGGCATATGAAGAGTATATTAATTTGGCATAATGTGGGTAAAAGAATGATCACATGGATTATTTTTATTAATAATGGAACATAAAATTACATCTAATAAATTATTTGAAAAAAAAAACTTTTAGATTTCATATATTTTAGAAATGAAAATTTAAATCAATATTGTAAAGGGAGAAAAAATAAACCCTTACTTCAACATATTAACATGTTCCAATAAAGGGTAAAAATGCTAGGTATTTTGTGTTGTATGAATGATAATATTTCAATTTGGAGATAATAACATGGAGAAATATCATGGAATAATATACAATGAAAAATTATGTGGGATTAATAATAAAGAAAATCAAATTATAAATGAAGTGAGAGAAATAGAAACCCTTAACTCTCTTTAGTATCTTTCATTATAACATGACCATATATCTAACAAAAATCTTAAATAATTTAGGGGGATATTATGGAGAGACTCCATGTGATTGAAAATATTGTCATAACATTAATTTTATTTTGTAATAATGATATTAGGGTTGGGGTATTTACAGGGGTAGTCAGTGGAATTTCCATTGATAATTTACTAAATATTTTATTATTCTATTTCCCATTAGTGGTTGACTATAACCATGGGTCCCCACTACCTTATTTAATGTCCCAATATAGGTTTTAATTCCTAATATAGTGAAATTATACTCTCTTAGATGAAATTATCCAAGAATACTTATGTATTTTGTCATAAATATATTATATACAGTATTTTATCATGCTCTACCATTTTATCGTATTGCAAAATTTTAATAGAAAAATAAAAAATTACATACCATGGTAAATTTTGACATCCATATATGTAATATGAAATAAATTTTATCAAATTAAACATATATTTACAATCATTTTTCCTTTTATGAGATGTTGATACATTCATAAAAAATAATGTATAAGAGTAAACATCATTTAAATTTTATAATGAATTTACACTATAACACAGCCCATCCCCTAAGTATATACCTACTAATAACACCATCACATATCCTAATATTATCATGTTTAATTGTGTTACATTAATTTTTTGGTTCCTCTAATATTGATCTGTTGTTGAAAACCACTATATTGAAGTTCCCACATAGATGATTCCCAAAAAACATCGCTTGTTACAATAATACATGGACCTTGTAAAGTTAAAACCCTAGTGTTCTTACCACTAACTAAGGATGTATTAAATAAACATCATAAGGGATGATCATATAACATGAATCTTTATTTCATCCATTATATGATAATTAACATCTATAACTTCCCTTAATATATACTAATTCTAAAAATTTATTCTTAATAACTATACCAATAATAATCATACATCCTAATGGAAAATTTGACTAGTAGTAATATCGACTTATTGACATAATATAAAATATTTATATTGAAAAATATTACCTAATTCCTAATGTAAATATTAATCATTTTATATACACAAAATCATCTAAATCCCTTCATATCATCCCTTACGTTCACACACTATAAAAGTTTCAATATTTTTTGTATTTTTTAAATAGTATTGTATATCAATTAGTTATTACAAATTTTTTATAATGATCTAAATGATTACATGATTATTGTGGTCCTACACATTGTTACATTTTTTATAGTTCTAGTTTTAATATTTTATAAAAAAATTATTTCTTTTATTATTGTATAAATATGTTTTGTTCTATTATGTTGAAATAATAAGTTGTGCATTGTATCAAATGATGTGATAAATGGTTTATTTACTATTAAAGAATATAATCTACTACAATATACCAAATAAAAAAATTAATCCTCAAAATTGAAAATCATATTAATAATAGTCATGGATAATATTTTCTAGTAGCATCCAATACATACCATGTTGCCACTTCTAAAAGAGGATTCCTCTAATAAACCATCACCAACGTAGATGTTCTAAATCACAGAACATATTGAATTATATCATGAATTTTAATTACCTATTTATAATATTATAAGACATACTCATAATGGAAAATATCAATTTATAGATCATGGGTATGGTCTGGAATATGATTCTATAAAACTAATATATGGAAGACTTTAAAAAATTTGGTTTGGTTTGGGGGAAAGGTAAAATTATATTCCTTTGATCCTATCTGTTCCAATATTTTAAATGGTTTAGCATATTTTTTACTTGTATCAACCATAATATAAAATATTATATACACATTACATAACTATATCTTCATAAAGATGTAGTCTCCCACATTGAATTCAAGATCCTTCCTTCGATGATCAATGTTATGATAGATGGTATAATTATGAAATACTAAATTATGTAAAATTATATGTTTTAAAAATGTTTAAAGTAAATTAAATGTTTATATACTAATTATAAAAAAATAATAACCATCTTAATGAAAAATAATTTTTATTCTAGAAAAACTATATTTTTCTAAAAGGGTTTTTAGTTATATATTTGAGACACGATTTAAAATTAATTTTCTACACATTACGACTATATATTTCAATAATGAACTTAATTTTTAAAATTATCATTTCTAAATTTCCTAAGATTGTATTTTGGGATTTTTTTATTAAATTTTTCATTAATCGATGAAAAGAGAAAAAACTGATTTTTATTATATATTTCTATGTTCCTTAAATATTTGCAAGAAAAATGTTATTTTAATTTTATTTTTCATGTAAAATTTACTCAAATATTTTCTAATTAATTAAAATTAGTTAATTAGAATAAAATTCATTTTAAATTTGTAAATAATAATGCTTTCAAATTTTAAATGTTTATCTTTTTTGAAAAATATTTTTTTTGACACATATATAGGTTTAAATTTAAATTAAATTATCACAATTATATTAGATGAATATAGAAAAATTTATTCCATATTTTTATTCATCATAATTTATATTATCCAATAATATAATATTATTTTTTACTATAATGAATTGTGAAAATAGTAAATATTATTTATCATTGTTAAGGTAAAACAATTTTACAAAGGGGATCAACTAGAAATGAAATGGGTTAAAATTAACCCCCAAAATTATTTAATTCATATTTTATTTCCATATTTATACATTATATATTATAAGGATTGAATTTAGTCCCTTTTTGCGCTTTTTTCATGAGTAAAACATTGGTGGAATTCATTCTTTCCATACATTTTAAGTGTGTCATCCCCCACATATAAAATACTGCCACATGTTATGTATATTACAACAATAAAAAAGTAAATTATTTTGAAAAATGCTTCTAAAAAAATTTCTATAAATTCCTGAAATATTCCTAAAAACCTTTTATCATTCATAAATCCATCCTAAGGAGACTTTTGATTCATTCCAATTGAGTTTGTCTGAAGAAAATGCGATATCTTTAACTAAGAATTTTATTTTATTTTCTCCTATACCTCTGTGAAAAAAATAATACTGAATTATTATAGAAAGAAATCACAATATTACATACAATGATATTGTAGTATGTTGTTTAATGATATACAACAATATCTTCCTCCCTCAAATTAAAAACAAAACTATTTCTTGTGTGCATGGAAGGCACCTTCCTCACAAACATCCATAATTTTTTTCCACCACTTCTTCTAAAGGATTGATATAATTATTTATAAAGTCCATATATATTATATTTTTCAAATAATTACACTTCTATAATTATAATATTTTATATAACTTATTGCTATCTCATTTTGTATAGAAAACCATTGCATTTCTCATGTGTATGGAGGAATACTTCCTCCTGAAACAATTTGATTCACATTCTAGTTATTCAATAAATTGAAGGTAATTAAGATTAATTTTTTATATATATTATATTAATTAAATATTAACCTTTATAAAAAATAATTATTTATTATATTTTCATTAATTTTTATTCATTTAACAAATGATATCGTCGTTCGTATGTTTAGAGGAATATAACCTCATGAAGTGATGTGATTTTATTTTATTACCACATCACATGGATTGTATATGATAGTGGTATTTAAATAACTAAAATGGTATTTATGATATAGTTATAACCAAGTAAATAATAACTTACCCTTATCTTCATTACATTATGAACTTTGGAAAATGGAAACGTTTCTCATATGTATATATAGTGAACCATCTCTATTATTGAACGTCATTAATTTTTCATAACAATATTTCATAGGCAATTTAAAGGGTATAATCCTTGTTTAAAAATGATCACTATGTCATGGATAACATTTATTATGGTATAAATTAATAATCTATTTGATTACATGTATATAAATAATTTGATTTTATCCATATAAGACATTTATCATTAAATAATTTAATATGAAATTAATTACTAATGAAATTTAATATGATATATAAATGAATAAAATAAAAGGATTAACAAAATAAAAAAATGTATCTTATGAAATGAAAAAATTATATTATATATGTAACACCCCAAGTAAATAAATAATATGACATTTTCACATTTATCCATATTTTTGACTAAAATATTAATATTACTTTAAATTGGACGCTATGCTCGATGGAGTACCCAACACGCAACAACGAGTTTCTTAGGAATCTTACGTTGCACTCTAATAATAAAATAATATTATTTTAAATGGTAGTTAACACCTAGCTATTGTGATGGAGGGAATGAATATAAATAACTACAAAATGATTATATATTTTTTTCAAATATTGTTTCTTTTTACAATAAATGTTAGAGGATTAAAAATGCGAATGAATCCAATTTTAAGCTTAAACATTCTGATATTCTTTAAATGGTCGATTAACCGCCTTTTGATGGCGAACCTCTTTTAAATCCAATTTTAACAGTTTTATGTGTTATATTTGACAAAATAAAATTCTTCTTTAGAAATGGGACATCAAAATTTACTTTTCCTAAATTTTTGATATTTTTCCGATAAAGTTCATTTTCTAATGAATAGTGAAAAAATGTTGTATTTTAATTCAAAACCACTTTTTAATCTAATTTATTTTTATGATTAGATTATATTATGAATTGGTTTTAAAGTGAAATTAGAATATAGTTTTACCATTTAATCTAATAGTGGTCATTGTAATTAATTTCACTTTGAAATTGTACTTAAACTAGTGTCAATATTTTGATACATTTTGTTTCATAAAAACACAGTATTTGTTTTGACAGCGGAAATTAATTATTAATTTAATTAATGCAACTTATATGTTTTGAATTTTGTAAAATAGACTTCATTTTTGAATTTGGAATATCAAATATAGCTTAGGGTGAATTTTTTATTATTTTTTGAAAGACTTCAATTTGTGATGAATAGTGAAACCACTAAGTGGTACTTATAAAAACTGATTTTCCATTTAAATAAAATATTTCCAGCTTTGTGATTTGAATTTAAAAAATCCAACTAACATGGTTTTCATTAATAATTAAAATGTGGTTCAATGGGAATAAATAATTTTTTAGTGAATAGTAAATTTTATGTTTTTAATCGCGATTAGAGGTAATTAGTGTAGTTTAAGGTAAAAATAATGTATTAATAATATGAAATGATTATGGCACATGTCCTAACCTCATTGGATTTGTCATGTCCGACCAAGAAAATCCATGGGTCAACTTGGGGACCCCATGGAGCCACTTTGGTTGGGAAATGACATAAGTAACTTTTTATTTAATGTTAAAGTAAAAATGACACAAACATGAGATGTTTTACTAAAACATTTTTTTCATGGGGTTATACAAGTCATATTTTTTACTATAAAGATTCATTAATAAGATAAAATGATTCCCTACATCATAGTAGTTTTTTTATAATTTTTATACTTTAAATAAATTAAATTATGTATGACATCATGATGATGCAGTGATGACCTCATTATTTAACGATTTAAATAAAATTGAAGGATAATGTAAACTCTAAGACCTAAACATGCCCAAAACCTATTGGATGGGTGTATTTCGAACCATTATAACATTTTCCTTGAAAAACATCAATGTGGGACCATTAAAATACGAAACAAAATCTAAAATTAAGTAACATTTTCTTACTATCCAAGAGTGCCCCTCTCCTCCTCTTATAAAAGGCCCCCACCTCTACCTCCTTACCCACACTTCCAAAGCCTTTGGCTCGGCCAAACCCTGCCTATTTTTCCTCTCCACATCCCACTATAACTCTTAGAATCCTCACTTTTGTCATAAGTTTTCCCAAGGAAGCCTTTGAGCTCAAACCCAATGGAGTAACCCGATTTTAAGGTAATGTCTTCACTTGAGTCCTTTTGTGTTATTTTTCTTCTCCAACCCCCTAAACTCTTTTTATTCTTTTCTTTTGCAACAAATCCAGTATCTTAAATATACTAGGATGTTTTTATAAGAATAATTCGAGCTACACTTACACACACCATCGTCTAATGGTTATAGAACTTATTGTTATTGTGGTTGGCGATTTTCTGCCTCACGAAACGATGATTGTTCAATATTCTATTAACACCTTTCATGGTGGCCATTATGATGTCACTACATTTATATATGATATATAATATGTTTATGTTTTCCTTAGTCTTATGTATTATTCATTTATGGCATACCTTTATGGCTTCCATTATGGGTATACGCGATATCTTCATTTTAGGAAGTGCGGACTACCGCCCCCTCAATGTGATTTGATTCATTAATACCATATGTGGTACGTATAAAAGATATATTTAATGATATTATATATGATACCATACTTGAATTAAAATACTATTATGTATCATTATGTTTTAATTCCATTAAATATGAAATAGAAATGGAAGTAGCGTTCATCCATACGTATGGCTTACTGTCTCCATGAACGGTGCATTTCATTTCTTAACTCTAAATGTTATGTAATATTATAAATGCATGAATATACTGGATATATATGATATATATGAAATCTAAATCATGAATAAAATTCTGGATATAATGGATATTTTACCACATGAACAACTTGTAATTATAAAGAGTTTATTTTTGACTCAAGTACCAATGATCGTTAAAAAGACCGTTATTAACTTAAATAATAACATATTGTTCATGACATGGTAATAAGTGATATAAAAGGAATAATTAACTTGAAAAAGTTTCTTATGGAAGTATAAATTAACTCATGATTATTATTCAAGACATTAAAGAACGATCGAGTCAAGTCGGTCCCGAGGTAAGGGATCCAACCTCTCTCTTTTTTTAGTACACTCTTTTATGTCATTCCTTTTAAGATCATATTTATTATGATTGGGATGTTCTTTTATATTAATACTACTTTAATTTTTATGTTCATATGATTAGAGAGCTTATTTTCTCTCATCAATCCATTTTGGAAGTTTTAAGTGGCTCTGTTAGGCTGCCGAGTTTTCGTAATGGATTTTTCATCTCACATTTATTCTCGTGATATTTATGCTACATTTGCAACAATTTACATTAAGTGGTGTATGTACTACCCATTATTTTACTCATTGTGTAATATGCTTTCATTTATGAGTATTTACATCAATGATGTATTGTTCTTCTTTTATGGGGTGTATGTTTCGAAAGGTACCCATGTCGGTAAGGGAACCTTTCACCCTCCTCTTTTTAAAATACTTATTTTGTTATGTCTTTTAATTCACATAATACTATGTTGGGATATGTTATTATATACCCTTCTTGATGTAAATTTTATTACCAAGTGATGAGATACCCTTTTTATCCCCCATCAACTCTTTTTCTGAATTTTGAAGTAACGTAGTTAGGCTATCGAATTTTTGCAAGGGTACTTCTTATCCCAATTTTGATTCTTTGGGATAAACTTGTATACCTTGAATATGTCGTTATATGATTTTGTGTGAATGTCCTCTGATTTTTATACACTTAATACCCACTTATATTTTGTGTATTCATTTTTCACACATAATTATGTAACTGATTTATCCTTAATCCAAGGATATCATCTTTGTATGGGACTTCATCTCAATCTCCTTTCATTGAGGAATATTTTGTTTTATACTAAACATTATATTATATGGTGTATAAACCCCTTTGACTATTACGTTTATTCAATAGGAATCTTTTTTTATATGAAGCGTTTACTAAATGACAAAAGGGAATGTTTTTTTCATATGAATGAGGCGATAACGACTTCTTCGCCACTGTGACCATTATTTGAATTTCGGCTTCCACTAAAAGCCATGCCATCTTTTCAAAAGAAAAATAAATACCATGTTTTACTTTTATTTTATTTTGGTATTGAAAATGGATTTCATAATTTTTTTATATCAATGTGTTGTATTGATATCTTGTTATTGAAAGGTGGAAATGTTATGTTTACTTTATGCATGTTTCATGTGATAAGATTATGTTATGGTTCTTAGGAATTGTTATGAAGACGGGTGGTTCCATGATAAACTAAGGGTGGGTGAGCCCAATATAGCTCTCCAATGCATTGGGTAATGTGAAGGAGTGAAACGTTAATGTTTCTCCGAAGAGATTTAGGTAATATACTATGGTGGGTATTCCAAACGTAACCAAGAGGGTTACTCCCTACGTAAGAATGTTGTGAATGCCCCAAGTTACCTTTTATATCTTATTATTTCTATGAATTATTAATGATTTAATGAGGTATGTTAAAGTGACTATGTTTTATGGGTAAAGTATGATTTCATTCTTATGTATATATGAACTCATGTTTCCTCTCCATTTTTTTATAACCCTTACTGAGATTTTTATGATCATCCCAAGTTTTTTTGAAATGTTTTTCATAGGTCAAGGGAAAGGTACATGATATGATGATAGTGTCAAGGAAGTGTCAAGAAAGAATCCATAATTTATTTTTAAATATCTTTGCATTGATGGAAAAATAATGAATACTCTCTTTTATGTAACCACTTTCCGTAAATGTGGAATGTAATGCAAGTTTTATGATCCAATTCTATAAAAATCTAAACCTAAAAATATCTTCAATGTGTAATCATGTAATAACTAATGATTAAGTAAGGTTTAAGGCTGGGGCCTTATAGTTGGTATCACAGGTCGGTTTAGATAACTTTAGAGGTTAGGGTATTCTTTAAGTATAAGTGACATTACCATAATGGTTAGGATTTCAGAAAGAGTCCTAGTTTTTGATAAATTTAATGAGTAAGTATATCTTATTGTTTATCTTCATCATTAGTACATGATGGTTTCATTGATATACACACATTAACCTTTTCGGTTTCAGTAAATGGCTGGATCTAGCAGGCACCAAAGTAACAGTGGATGTGAAGGAAACTGTGACAGTTTTTTGAGCAAGCAACTGAATGATATGGGAGCTGCAATGAGAACTCTTGTGTTTATCCTCAACCAACTATCTGGAGTCATGATTTACCAGCTAAACCTTGGTGATTTCTATAGGCGATCATATATGCGAGAAAAAAATCCCTACGAAACTATGGGTAATAATCATAATGGTAAGTGTGTTCAAAAACCTATGTGTCAAAGATGTGGAAAGAAACACCTAGGAAAATGTTTCAAAGGGACATAAATATTCTATAGATGTTGAAATGAAGGTCATAAAGAAAGAACCTACCATGGAAGAAGGAAGCATCCAGTTGACTCGAGGAAAGGGAAAGAAGTTATTTGTGAGGGATAAATTGAATTTTTTAAATGTGGTGTGCATGATCATTATGCAAACACATGTCCTATAAACCAGTATCGTGAATGGGGTCACCAAGATCGTACAAATATTCATTTACCAATACCTAATGTCATTCTGATTGAGGATGAAGAAACTAACAATGAACAATCAAAGGTATGGATTATTTCATAACTTTTGTTTTCTTATTTGGAATCTTAGGATATGATTCAGGATTTTGTTTGTAGGAAAGAAGTATTTCAGAATAAGTTGGAAAGGAATGGTTAATGGATCATGAAGAATGTTTAATGAGTAATAAGTCAACATATAAGGGCTTCAAGAGTTATGGTGAAATTCTTAAGAGTATTAAGTCTCTTTTGATGATGGGGTTACATTTGAAGACTTTTTATCGTATGTGTAACCCTATGTTTAATATATGAAAACTTTTATTCAAGGAATAGTTATTCGTACTTTTGTGGACATCGTGATAAAGAACCATTTGGGTTTATATGATCCTTAATATTGAGGTAATAATGGGTTACTATATGTTATGATGGAATTGAAAGGAATGAGATAAAATTGAGGTTAAATTATGTTATGGTTATTTTTGATGATTTTTTCGCTTTTTGGGGACTGATTTGAGAATTATTTAGTTTTGGAAAAAGGACAACACGCATACCGTGTGACAACCCGTCGCGTCGGACAAAGCTGTGGAAATCGAACCCACAACCAAAGTGCAACTAGTATTTATCGCCTACCACGGGACTACGTGAAGTCCGTAGTTAGTTTGACTGATATTTTTAGTTAGATGATTTTATGAATTAAGATTAAGTTTATTTTGGGTTATCTATTGAAATATATTAACCTATCATTGAGGATACGTGATTAGGATAATTACATTTCAATACGTGACTTTAAAAGAAACTCATGTAGTTTGGAGATAAATGTTATGATTTAACTTGGAAGACTATGTGGCTAAATCCTTCAAATATTTGGGTTTCAATATTATATTGGTTTAATTTGAATAATTTTATGGAAAATTTTTTTATCGAATGGTCTTCATTGAAATTTGGGTTTTTTTTGGGGAAAATTTTGGAGATTAAGAACAGGTTTTATTTTTATAAAGGATTATACTTTTCAGAATTATCTGATCTTGTACTAACCTTTTTGGTTTTGGTTTTGGTTAGAGTCTAAAGACATGGGAAGTTTATAGTTCTCTTTTATGGATTAGGTGATTCTCTATAAGTTGATTGTAGTACTCTTAATGCGAACAAGACTTCCTAAAAACTCGTCTTTTGGAGAAAATATGAGTGTGATTAAGGAATCTAATAAAAGTTGAATGTTAACATGATAAGATATTATGTTTCCTTATGAATAGATTCTTCAATAAAAAGTAACAAAAAACAAAAATGATGTCTATTAACTTTTCCTTCTGGGGAATTGAATACTGTGTTACAAATCACAAGTTTGTGATTTTCTTGTGGTTAACTTTCTCCTAAACATGTTTTCTATCACTCTCTATCAGAACATGACCCTATGTTTTCTCCTCCATGTCCATGTTTTCCTACATGGAATCCTAGTATGTGTTAACTCGGGTGACCTATGTACTTCTCTTTCTTTATTTTGAAGAGATTGTTTTACTGACTCTTGTTCCGATGTGGCATTTTCAATGAAGATTCGAAGGCCAATTTCAAAATTGCGAGGACGCAATTCCCAAAAGGGGGGAAGGATGTAACACCCCAGGCAAATAAAGAATATGACATATTCACATTTATCCATATTTTTGAATAAAATATTAATATTACTTTAAATGGGAAGCTATGCTCGATGGCGTACCCAACACGCAACAACACGTTTCTTGGAAATATTACGTTGCACTCTAATAATAAAATAATATTATTTTAAATGGTAGTTAACGCCTAACTGTTGTGATGGTGAGAATGAATAGAACTAACTACAAAAGTATTATATATGTTTTTCAAATATTTTTACTTTTTACAATAAATGTTAGAGGATTAAAAATGCGAATGAATCCAATTTTAAGCATAAACATTCTAATATTCATTAAAGGGTCGATTAACCGCCTTTTGATGGAGATCCTCTTTTAAATACACTTTTTGACAATTTTATGTGTTATATTTGAAAATATAAAATTCTTATTTAGAATTGGGACATCAAAATTTACTTTGTGTAAATTTTTGGTATTTTTCCGATAAAGTTCATTTTTTAATGTATAGTGAAAAATGTTGTATTTTAATTCAAAACCAGTTTTTAATCTAATTTATTTATATGATTAGATTATCTTTAGAATTGTTTTTAAAGTAAAATTAGAATATATTTTTACCATTTAATCTAATAGTGGATGTTGGAATTAATTTCACTTTGAAATCAGACTTAAACTACTGCCAATATTTTGATACATTTTGTTTCATAAAAACACCGTATTTGTTTTGACAGCGGGAATTAATTCTTAAATTAATTAATGAAACTTATATGTTTTTAATTTTTTAAAATATACATCATTTTTGAATTTGGAATATCAAATATAGCTTAGGGTGAATTTTTGGTAATTTTTTGAAAAACATCAATTTTTGATGAATAGTGAAACCACTAAGTGGTACTTATAAAAACTGATTTTTCATTCAAATGAAAATTTTCCACCTTTGTCTTTTTAATTTCAAAAAACCGACATACATGGTTTTAATTAAGAAGTAAAATTTGGTTCAATGGGATTAAAATAATATTTTGTTGAATAGTAACTTTTATGTTTTTAATCGCGATTAGAGGTAATTAGTGTAGTTTAAGGTAAAAATAATGTTTTAATAATATGAGATGAGCTTGAAACATGTCTTACCCTCATTGGATGTGTCATGGCCGACCAAGAAAATCCATGGGTCAATTGGGGGACCCCATGGAGCCACTTGGGTTGGGAAATGACGAAAATAACATTTTATTTTATGTTAAAGTAAAAATAACACAAAAATGAGATGTTCTACTAAAACAATTTTTACATGGGGTTATACAAATCTGATTTTTGACAATAAATAGTCATTAGAAAGATAAAAATCTTACCTACATCATAGTTGTTTTTTTATAATTTTTAGAATTTATATAAATTAAATTATTTATGACATCATGATGATGCATTGATGACCTCATTATTTGATGATTTAAATAAAATGGAAAGATAATGTAAAATATATAACCTACACATATTCAAAACCTATTGGATGGGTGGATTTCAAACCCTTGTCACCGTATCCTCTAAATACATCAATGTGGGTCCATTAAAATCCGAAAGTCATTCAAAAATAAAGTAACATTTTCTTACTTTCCAAGAGTGCCTCTCCCCTCCTCTTATAAAAGGCCCCAACCTCTACCTCTTTACCCACACTTCTACCGCCTTTGGCTAGGCCAACCCCTACCCATATTTCCTCTCCACATCCCTCTATAACTCTTAGAAGCCTCACTTTGGTCATAAGTCTTCCCAAGGAAGCCTTTGAGCTCAAACCAAAGGAAGTTACCCTATTTTAAGGTAATGTATTCACTTAGTCCTTTTGTTTTATTTTGCTTCTCCAACCCCATAAATTTTTTTTATTAATTTCTTTTGTAACAAATCCAGTATCTCCAATATACTGGGATGTTTTTATAAGAAGGATTCGAGCTACACTTACACACACCTTCATCTTATGGTTAATGAACATACTCTTTCTGTGTTTGGCGATTTACTGCCTCACGAAACTATGATTGTTCAATATTCTTTTAACAAATTTCATGGTGGCCATTTTGATGTAACTACATTTATATATGATATATAATATGTTTATGTTTTCCTTAAACTTCTGTATTTTTAATTTATGGAATACCTTTATAGCTTCCATTATGGGTATACATGATATCTTCTTTTTAGGAAGTGCGGACTACCGCCCCTCAAAGTGATTTGATTCGTTAATACCATATGTGGTACGTATAAAGGATATATTTAATGATATTATATATGATAACATATTGTAATTAAAATACTATTATGTATCAGTATGTTTTAATTCCATTAAATATGAAATAGAAATGGAAGTAGCGTGCATGCGTACGTACGGCTTACCGTCTCCATGAACGATGCATTTCATTTATTAATTCTAAATGTTATGTAATATTATAAATGCATGAATATACTGGATATATATGATATATATTATATCTACATCATGAATAAAATTCTGGATATAATGGATATTTTACCACATGAACAACTTGTAATTATAAAGAGTTTATTTTTGACTCAAGATCCAATGATCGTTAAAACAACCATTATTAACTTAAATAATAACATAGTGTTCATGACAAGGTAATAAGTGATATAAAAGGAATAATGAACTTGATAAGGGTTCTTAAGGAAGTATAAATTAACTCATGTTTATTATTCAGGAGATTAAAGAACGATCGAGTCAAGTCGAACCCGAGGTAAGGGATCTGACCTCTCTCTTTCTTTTTTATGTCCACTCTTTTATGTCATTCTTTTTAAGATCATCTCTCTTATTATTGGGATGTTATTTTATATTAATCCTACTGTACTTTTTATGTTCATAGGATTAGAGGCCCTATTTTCTTTCATCAATCCATTTTGGAAGTTTTAAGTGGCTCTGTTAGGCTACCCAGTTTTCATAAGGGATTTTTCATCTCACTTTTATTCCCGTGAGATTTATGCTACATTTGCAACGATTTCCTTTAAGTCTTGTATGTACTGCCCATTATTTTACTCATTGTGTAATATTCTTTCAACTATGAGTATTTACATCAATGTTTTATTTTCCTTCTTTCACGGGGTGTATGTTTCGAAAGATACCCATGTCGGTAAGGGAACCTTTCACCCTCCTCTTTTTAAAAGACTTATTTTTTATGTCTTTTAATTCACATACTATTGTGTTGGGATATGTTCTTATATATCCTTATTGATGTAAATTTTATGATCAAGTAATGAGATACCCTTTTTATCTGTCCTCAACTCTTTTTCTGAATTTTGAAGTGACGCTGTTAGGCTGTCGAATTTTTCCAAGGGAACTTTTTAACCCAATTTTGATTCTTTGGGATAAACTTGTACACCTTGAATATTTCTTTCAATGATTATGTGTGAATGTCCTCTGATTATTATACACTTAATACCCACTTATACTTTGTGTATTCATTTTTCACAAATAATTATGTAACTGATTTATCATTAATCCAAGGATACCATCATTGTATGGGACTTCATCTCAATATCCTTTCATTGAGGCATATTTTGTTTTATACACAACATTCTTTTATACGGTGTATAAACCCCTTTGACTTTTACATTTATTCAAAAGGAATATTTTTTTATACGAAGCATTTACTAAATGAAAAAAGGGAATGTTTTTGTCATATGTATGCGGCGACAACGACTTCTCTGCCGTTGTGACCATTATTTGAATTTTGGCTTCCTCTACATGTCATACCCTCTTTTCAAATGAGTAATAAATACCATGTTTTACTATTATTTTATTTTGGCATTGAAAATGGTTTTCATAATGCTTTGATATCAATGTGTTGTATTGATATCTTATTATTGGAAGGTGTAAATGTTATATTCCCTTTATGCACGTTTCATGTGATAAGATTATGTTCTGGTTCTTGGGCATTGTTATGAATACGGGTGGTTCCGTGATAAAATAAGGGCGGGTGAGCCCAATATAGCTCTCCAATGCATTGGGTAACGTCAAGGAGTGAAACATTAAGGTTTCTCCGAAGAGATTTAGGGAATATACAGTGGTGGGAATTCCAAACGTAACCAAGAGGGTTACTCCCTACGTAAGAATGTTATGAATGCCTCAAGTTACCTTTTATGCCTTATGATTTCTTTGATTTATTCATGATTTGATGAGGTATGTTAATGTTCCTAGGTTTTATGGGTAAAGTATGATTTCATTCTTATGTATATATGAACTCATGTTTCCTCTCCATATTTTTGTAACCCTTACTGAGCTTTTTATGCTCATCCCATGTTTTTTTTGAAATGTTTTTCGTAGGTCAAGGGAAAGGTACATGATATGATGATAGTGTCAAGGAAGTTTCAAGAAAGAATCCATGATTTATTTTTAACTATACTTTTGTTGATGGAAAAAAATGAATACTATCTTTTATGTAACCACTTTGTGTAAATGTGGAATGTAATGCAAGTTTTATGATCTAATTCTCTAAAACTCTAAAATTGAAAAGATTCTCAATGTGTAATCTTGTAATAACTCAATATTAAGTGAGGTTTAAGGATGGGTCCTTATAATATATTTTTTTTATGGAGATAAATAGTACACATGATAAATTTGGTTGATGTAGATGGATCTTTATTTCCAACTATTTTCTAGGGTTTATGAACATTCTCTCTATAATTAAATTTAACTATATTTATTTTTTAAAGTGTTTCTAAATTCTATATATATCCTTATAACATGTATAAAAACATTATCATTTCATCCTTTAATGGGGTAATTTATTACTTATGAAAAAATCTCAAATTCCATATTTAATGGTTCTATTTTAATTATGTTATGGTAACATATAATGAAATCCATTTATTTCGTTGGGAAATTATAAGGAATGTGAATTTATATTGATATCATTATGTGGATGAAATATTAATATACATAAATTTAATGTGATTGGTGGTAGAGGAATTATATAAACCTCTAATTCATTGGGTAATGATTTAGTCTCATGATATGTCATGTATGGAATTCAGGAGATAACCTAATCTATTATTGAAATTTGCACACCATGTGATGTTGTCTTGGTAGTTTCTATGACATAGTTTTATGTATTGTTTTGTGTTATCTTATGTTTACAATTTTACCATTACATTTTGAAACCTTTATCATTATTTTATTATTATTCTTGAATACTCATGTACCTTCTCTTTCATGTCAAAAATTTATACCTCTAAATCGCATGTTATTCTTCGTAATCATGTTATTCCATTACATGCATTTTTTAGATCATCCTTTTAATTTTTTATTTCCTATGTTATGCCATATAATTTCATGATCTCAAATGGATTTTATGATCTCACCATGGATAATAAATTAAAAATTATATGTTTTGTTTTTGATTCATGTATTATCAAATATGTCTTTTAATGAAAACGGCCTTCACTTTACCCTTGTTGTAATTATTGGGTATTTGGGTTTAAAAATGACATAATAATTGTTTTTAATGGATTTGGAATCATTATTTGTGATCAGATGAAATGTTAATTCCTACTTTTGAACTATGATATGAAAACATTAGGGAAACCCTTTTGATAAATTTACGTATAAGTCTACGTATAGAGAAATATCCATGGATATTAGAGATGTATATAGAGAGTTATTTCTTATGAAATTACATCCCTTTCAGGATACTGTAAGTTGATTTTGTTTATGAATGGATGTTACATAGAGTAATAACTATCAAAAAGTCATGTTAGTATGGAATCAAGTGTTACAAATTACAGAACAATGGACTTTACTAGACACTTTCTATGACACCCCTAGAGGTTATGTTTT
Source organism: Viscum album (assembly GCA_963277665.1). Lineage (NCBI taxonomy): Eukaryota > Viridiplantae > Streptophyta > Magnoliopsida > Santalales > Viscaceae > Viscum > Viscum album. The sequence continues at coordinate 169,830,419 of OY728134.1, forward strand.
TGAAATTCAAATTATCTTTATAAAAAAATATTAATGGAAAAAAATCCTAATAATTTTTATAATGGTAAATAGATCACAAATAATGTAGTTTGAAATGTATAATTTTATTTTTTAAGGCATATAATTCATTTATGAGTTATCCCATTAATTTTTTTAGTTTCATGTATATGGTTTTAATAAATTATTATTACACATCCCTAATTCTCCATTTCATTTAGAAAAATGGATTGAAATAGGTGAAACAAATTCAACAACCATTTAAAGGGTAAATGTGATGACTACCCAAGTTATATCCTCATCCCGATGGAAGTAGTAGGGAACATCATTAAAATATTTTCTCAACTAAATGATTTTTTTAAATGAATCATGATTAAAGAGGAATACATTAATGCCCCTATAAAATAAAAAGATACAAATGAAACCATTATGTGATAATAGCCTCCCAAATTAACTAAATATTAGGATCCATTGTTTTTATAATAGTGGACAAATTCTATTGAAAATATATTATCTATACTTAAATTCTCTATGTAAGAGAAGGTTGTGTTGGGTTTTTATCAAATAGAGTAAAATGATAAATAATTGTTGACATTGTTCAAAATTATGAAGACTATAGAAGAATTCAGAATTATAGATTAGAATGAAATATAAAAAAATCATTAAACATTTCCAAACAAATTCCAACATAAAATGTAGTGTTTTTTAATTATAGAAATGTAAAATTATTGTGAACTACCTTTGTTATATGAATATTTTTTAAAAGACTTCAAAAATATGCCTATAGAATTTTTTTCTCCTTCAAATGTAAAGTGGACTACTTATTTTCTTGGATGACACATTGTCTATGAATATATTTCAAAATTAAAGACTTTGGTATCTATGATTAAAACATTACATGTCTAATCAAAGTTGAGTTAGAGGTCAACAAATATGAATTCACTCACATGTATATGAATTTGAAAATGGATTTTGATTATGATGTTATTATTGAGAAATATATTAGTGGTATGAAAGGGAATCATCACCCATATAGATTGTGTGGGAAGAGGACATTTGAATATTTTCTAATGGTGGAATGAGAAGTGATTTCGTTGGAAAAAACAAGAGAACATATCTAGGGATTTCTAATTGCCTAAACCCATCGATTACATGTATGAATGGAATTTTCCTTCAATCCATTAGAAAGTTTTCCAATGGTACAACTACAAGGAACAAGGACACTACGTAAACCAATTCACTAATCCATGGGATTTTTATAGAACCCTTCAATAATAATCTCCATGGAGTTAAGAAAAAGGGTGAGCTTATTTAATCACAATTGTAAAGGATTATCATGATATGGAAGTGGAGAATGGTAAGCTAGTTATTCATTTAGGAATATTAAACATAAATTTTGATTAGGGCTCTTTGAAATCATTCATATAACATAGAATTAGTACTTTATTTTGGGAACAAACTCATAACATTAAAGTTGTGTTATCAATGAAGATAGACAATCAGTCAATTATTTAATCCCAAGAATATTATACACATAACATCCATATTTTTTTAATGAATATACAAAAAAACCAAGTGAAACATCCTTTAGGGTAATTTTATAAAATTATGGGAATTAAATGGAATTATTTATATAGATCAAACATAAATGTAAAAGTTTTGTAAATCACCAACTAAATCATGAATCACCAAAAATTATGTACATGTTTGTAGATCTTTATGAGCCATCTATTATTCATCATTTTATGAATGAATATTTTTCCATTTGGGTAGGTGTATCTTATTCAAATGATTTATAGTAAGGAAATGATATTTCTTTAAGACAATCCCATTTTGATGGATTAAATAGATGGATTCCCCAAATATTTTTTTGGTCATCCTCTTAGTTTATATATTGAATTTTTTCTCAATCATATACCTGGATATTTTATAATATATATAACTACATATTAAATTTATACTATTAAAAATTAGGTTGTTAAGAAGCTACTATGGGAGAATCTCGATAAAGTGTTTATAATTCCATGTGGTTCGCCAGGGTATTCACTAGTCATCTTCATCAAGAAGTATGATTGTTTAATCTATGTTATCTATGATCTACATCCCAACACATATTATTATGGGAATTTTTTATTCCCTTAATAATGGATTATACTAAGCTTATGTAAATTTCTAAATCATAACCCCTGGGAGTGTCGTAACAAAGAGTTCATATAGGGCCATTCTAATGAACCAGTTCTCATTCGAGTCTAGCTAAAAGTGGTGTTTTTAGGTGTATCCCTAGATACATATGTTTTAGAGCCACCTCTAATTTTTTGTATCCAGGAAGATATGTATTTTCTTCATATAACATTTACTCTATTCTCACAAAATTTTAGTGATGTTTTTCATATATAGACATATCCCTGAATCATTAACTAGAGTTTTCTAATCATAATCCCAAAAAATGTAAACATATCCTCTTATACTAGCTACAATAACCCTACTCTTTATTAAAACATAGACATGATTTATTACATAAACATCCCCTTAATTCAACTCAGTTGATCAAGAGGTTCAGGATCATGGGAAAATTAGTGACATTAAATAACAACTTATAACATATAACAAAACATCTTTATTGAAAACTTCTTTTACATGACCACAAAATTCCTTCAAACATAGAATTCCATGGGATAATATGAGGACATTAATAAAAAATGGTTAGAAATAAAACCCAAAAAGGGAATAAAAAGGCATAAAATGAAGAATATATTACACTTTAATAAATAGGAATATCAATGGAGCACAAGATAAACATGATCCTAATGGCCTGATATATAATGATTATCACAACACTGAAATGTTTCAACAATATTTAACATGATATTATGATGATCCAAGGATCATTACGCATGGATCAGGAGTAAACCCTTATTTTCACATTAATTATCATTATTAAACCACATTTCTCTTAAATTATATTCATTAAACCCTTATTGTACTTGAAATATCATGATAATCATCTTTACACAAAGAGTTTTAGCACTATCAGGGTATACCCAATATAAACATTTAATTTTATGCATAATTTCATCACATAGACCATTCAAGATGAATTCATTAAACAGCATAATTTCAATCATGAATAATATGTGTGGAATAAATAAATTTATGTCATCATTCAAAAAGTACATGTTCATAAATGTGAATACCCTTAATAGAAATAGGGGTATGGAATTCACTTACATGTTGATTTTTTCATGGGGAATTTTGGTGTAAATTCGGTTTCATAGCGAGGTCATATAGATATCCTATAATGGGTTGATAAGAGTGAAAGGGGTATCTAATAATTTATATTGGAAATTTGCAGTATTGGGGTCATGGAACATAATATCTCAACTTATTTAATGGAATTTAGATGCATAATATAAAATTATTTCTTGAATGCAAATGATAATAGTGAAATTGCTTATAGAATTTCGGTATGGTAACAGATGTACATGGGAGGCATTAATGATATTAAAAGAGGAATATCATCATTAAAATATATAGAGGGGTTTATTAAGAGGTGATAAATTATACCCCAAAATTTGTAATTAAATATAAAAGGGTATAACAACATAACGAAATTTGAAAAAAATTGAGAAAGGATGAAATCATTTACATGGAAGTCTGATCCATATAGATTGGGAGAGGGTTGATAGGGGCTTATAGGGAGATTTGGGTTTCATGGTAGGATTATAGAGAGAGGAGTGAAGATTATGGTATAGATACAAAGGTGTTGATTAATGTGGAATTGGATATTGACTTGGTTTATAAATGAAAGGAGAGTGAATTGTTTATTATTTAGGTTTTGGACACAACACAATAATCTAATAAAAAACACAACCACCCCATGGTCTTTCCGATGGTTTTTTCAGACATGGAGTGGAAAAATAATATTATGAGGCCAATGGAAGAACATATTAAAATATTATTCTTGTATATGGGGAGTTGAGTCACACTATCAATGAAATAATTTTAAAAAGTAAAATTGTTTTATAAGTCTTGGAGGGTCCACTAAGGCACCATATAATTAATAAAAAATAAAATACAATAACTTTTTTTAAAAAAATATATATATATTGGCCGAAAATATATTTTATATTATTTTATTTTATCAATAAAAGGACATTATGATATCATAAAATAAATTATATATTTAAATGGTATTTAATTTTTACACTAAAAATAGACAATCTTTGAAAATTATGAAATAGACCCTATTAAATAATTTCGATGTACTGAATCAAAAAACAAAATTAATTTTATCTTATAAAATTCAAATATATGTGATAATTTACTTTTGAAATAAAAACCAATATTTATCGAAAATTCATTCGTTTTGACAAAAAATAGCTTTCAAACTAAAATAAAAATAAAAAAGGTTTTCTTAAAAGTTATACGCTCATATTAATATAAGAAAAAATGACTTAATAATAATATATTATTAATATATTATGTAATTAAAATATCCCTTAATTCATCAAAATAGAGTTTTTTTAGTTGAATATTAACAACATATGCTACATTATCATTTAAAAGTAATTTACAAAGTAACAATAATAAATTGGATGTATATTATTTATTCTAAAAAATAATGCACATAATCATACTAAAATGGTGTTTTTACATAATCCCATATAACACTTGAATAAGTTATAGGGTTAAGGTGTGTGATGGAGGCAAACTCTTGGGATGGATTGGATAACATTTCTCGAGTGGTAATCTCAATTAACTTACACTTCTCCAATAGCCAGTTCCGTTCATGCAAAACGTGTTGAATCTTGGATTGGGATTGGTCTATAGATAATCCCAATAATGCTAAATCCTATTTAAGCTAAAAAAAACGGATTCAGATGGTGAAATTATACTGGATGAGACAATCACTTCAATTTTCTGAGTGAATTGGATTTGTTAAAGCCCTATATTTATACAAATCATTTTATCACTAGTCAACAACTATATTAACCACGGTAACAGTTCTTTACAGTATTTTTAAAATCCAACAATAGAAAACCAAGGAAGTTCATATGTTTTATATAACCAATAACATAATAAGACATATAATTAGATCAAGATGAATTTCTGTTAATAAATGATTTAGACATTAAAATAAATCTGAGTTTATATTATCTCATGTAAATTACTGTGTAGGTATAGATTATGTTACTCTTTTTATAAGATGTATTTCATCATTCAACTTGGTGATTAACTGTGATTCCTACATTATTATCTACAATTTATATTTTTATATTTTACCCTTGATGTTCTCTTAAATATCCATATACATCATGGAAAAAGTAGAATATATAGAGATATTTGAACAAGGAGACTCATCTTATAAGTAAATCTATAACTTTGTAATTGAAGTAACACATAGCCATTTTCTAAAATGTAAAATCTTTCATCACCAATATTATACTCTAATAATATCCAATTCATCACATCTTCCATCTTTATTTGAAGTTATTTATAACCTTGTTTATCTTTCTTCTTCATATTTTATAAATATGGATTAGTAATTTCATAGAGTAAAAATTATGTTTTCCCTTAAATCATGATTCAAAAATATATACTAACTATGTCATTGATAATTGGATCATTCTTTACCCTCAATACGGATAAGATTCCATAGACCCTTTTACTCAAGGAATCATCTCCCTTATTTTTGTTACCTTGATAATAGAGGATATAAAATTCATAATACTTGAGTAGTTCTTACAAAAATATTTTAATAATATCTAGATAATTATGAGTAATAATATATCTCAAATTTTTGTGGTCTTTCTGTATATCCCATTTCTCTATATAGAGTTAATGTCACCATATATTCATAGAAAATATAATGATCGCCTATAATAAATCATGATTTATATATCTAATCTCATGGGATTTAGAATTTCATGAAAAGAATACTAAACTCTATCATTTTCAATTAGAATACATCCAATTACATTCCTGATGCATAAATATAAATATAAATTACATATTTATCATATGTAACATACAATACAGAGTATTCACCAATATTCTATTTTAGTATCAATAACATCATTATGTTTCTCTTTTTGTGTGACATTACCCCCCTTATGTGTTATATATGTTAATGGATTAGCAATATGTGGGAAATTCTTAAAAAATAAATTTTCAGTATCCCACTAACCCAATAATATTCCCAATTTCCGTTCTAATGGTGTATCTTTTCATTTCAGATATATGTTTTTTTCTATGGTTGATGAAATATTTAATAAATGGATTCAAAGATTCAATTTAAGGTAAATTGTTGAAGTCAAAATTCACATTTACTAAATTTTAAATATAGATAATTTTTCTTCTACAACTCAATAACATTTTGTTACTGAGTATCATGATCCTCAAAACACATATAGTATGGAATAATTTCATCAATATATATGATAAAATACTAATGAAGGTTGTATTTTAAAAATCTAGTCCCTAAATCCATAAAAATAGAGAGATAATTTTTTATCCCAAATTGAACTACTATAAACTTATAAGGACTATACATTATAAGAAATGTTTTATTTAAAATATCCAATTTTATATCATTTTATTGATGGTATCCAAAGTGGAAAAAATATTCAAAAAAATGGGCTCATTAAAGTGTATGAATTGTGTATCAAAATAATGCAATTGATAGATGTTATTTTCATTATTTCCATTTATTTCCATGTAATCGATGCACAATATCAATGTCCCATCCGTAAATAAATAACTAAAAAACATCATACATTCCATAATAAAAATACCAATAAAAATAATAATAATAGGAAAACAATTTGTACCAATATCCTATAAACTTGTTCATAAGATCATATAGGTGCAGTATTGATTAAAATAAAGAATCCATCATATTTCATGACCTTTATTATCTTTATATATGTTTTTTCCAAAATATTCCTATATACCTGAAGTGGGGACAGGGGAGGGTGGTGAATCCAGTTATTAATATTTTTTTAAAAAAAATCATTCCAAAGGGAGCATGATATGTTTATTATAAGGGTCAGTTTATTTAATGTTTATTGTTTTTATATATCTTATCCTTTCCAAATTTATTTGATAATGATTCATAAATTGTAATTTAGAAATTTATTCATACTTACAAATAGATATTTACTTTGTTCAACCTAAATTGGATATATACAAGGAGTATAAAGTGTAAATATAATGATGTGCCAAATACACTATGGAATAGTGCCAATCCATAGTTCCATATAGATCACTTATATTCCAATGATAACTAAATTTACAATGTTTACAGATAGATCAATGAATTCCCAAGGGTCACTCCCTAACTATATTTCAATGGATCACTACCGATGGAAAATATAACCTTATTCCAATTCCTTTTCCCACTACTCTGAAAATGGTCCACCTGCAGTTTATGGACATACATGTCCATTCATTATCAATAATAAATACATCTTTAATTGTAGGTATATATCTATTGATTTTATTTCTAGTATAGTTATTCACTTTCATTAAAACAGCTGGATGAATCCAATCAACATTCCAAAAAATTGAATGAATCTATTTTTCTATAGACATAGTAATAAAATCATCTTTGGAAAATTCTTCAAGAGATAACCAGTCATCCTTAAACTACCTTGGATGAATTTGTGACCAAAATCCTTATACAAATATATTATGATTATAAATTACCTCATTCATCATCATCTTATTATTCTTTAAAATTTTGATATAATATTGATACAGTTCACCGGATTATCCTTGTATGTTTCCTAAGGAATGAGAATGTCATAATTGTTTCAGTTTTAGATGTTCCATGAATAATTTTTTTCACCAGGTAGTTGAAATACACATATTCGCATATTGATTTCCATTTAGATAATTCATTAAAATAATGTATTAGTCCATTCACAAACATATATGAACCATCATGCTTCCTCATCAACATACCTTTAATCACAAATAAATATAATTTAAACACATTTCAGTAGTGTTTCACAATCTTCTTTTCCTTTGTCGACTACCCCTCCTATGTGAATAGATCATCCCTTGTAGACCACCCTTTCTATGATATTTTTTCACATTGAGATCTACCATGCACCAAAATCCCATTTCAAGAACAATAAACACGAGCTATTGCCATCATAGAATTGATCCTTCACAAACTACTTCCTTCTTCACAGAATAATACTTCATGAACTACATCCTTTTAGTGATTCCTCCCTCGTTAACTCTTCTCCTTAGTAAATAACACCCTCCCAAACAACTTCAGACTGGCCCAAATTCTTCCAACAGTGATGATATTATCTAATGAAATTATCACCCAAAAATTATGTAATTAGGGTACTTTATATATGAAAACAAATCATGAAATAAACACTAATCACAAATACGCTCAACTCCAATCTAGTAAAACCCTCACTGCAAACTGATATGTGGTCCACATAACACCTAAATATTTTTTATGGATAATTTATTCCAAAAAAACTATTGGATCCTTAAATCATCACCAAAATTCCCAAAATGGTTATCCTCTTATGACAATAAATTTCCATAGAAAATCGTACTTTTCCAAAGAAAAATCACCTAAATATGTTTCCCAATAATTTGACAAACAGATGAAATCTTTTCCACCATAAACATATATATCAACAACAATAACCATACTTATTTACAATTTATTATATTTGTCAACATATAGAATCATCCAAAAATACCACAATTTTACCTTGATGGATTTATTGCAATAATGTACGATAACCTAAAAAGTAATACAAGGTGAAGAAATTGTTATTCAACATTATAAAAAATACCCAACCTTGTTGAGCCAAATGGATTTGAGTTGGGTGGTTCCATGGGATGTTAGATAGACCACTTCATAAACCATATATGAAGTCTATATCCTCTAGTATAATAAAATAATAATCTAAAAAAATTTACATCCACAATTAAAATGTGATGATAGTGTATATAGATTTATTTTTAGTGAGATGGAATACATTGTAAATTTCATTATCATGGTATAGTATAAGGTACGCACTATTGGTTATACATTTCTATGTTATGTGTAATATCTCATAATGGGTTGATCAAATGATAAAATAAAATAAAACAATAAACAAATAATGGAGACCTCACACTATGATAAACGTTTCATTGAAAATATTCTAGTTTAGATTATCTCTAATTGAATCACTATGTAAAAAAAACTTATTCTCAAAACTAATTATCATTCATTGGATCAGAATATTAGCCAAAATACTTGTTCATGACACGAGGATAAAAATTAGTGGGCTTAAACCAGTTATATACCGAATAAAAATTAATATATATTTGAAATAATGCACAATATTAAAATGAAGGATGAAAACTTTCTTGTGTTACAACTGTCAAACCATTTGGTACACAAGAAGCTATATTAATATGTAACTACTTCCAACTTCAAATAGTGACAATTATGGCTACTATATAGAACTATAACCACCAATTCTAGTTACCACTATGAGTGACTTTCCTTATTATATTTTTGGTTGTATATATAACCAATAGATCCTGTATACTTATAGGGGGGAGTACATTTTAATCACCATGAGTTATTGTCAAATTGTTTTCAAATAAGATTATTATCTTCAATATTTTTTCTTATAAACAACAACGAGATTAGTATATGTTACATAACAAATGAGTTTATATTATAAAAATAAAATAATTATTTTATATAGAGTTACGTACAAAAAATATTTGAGTATAAAATATATTCGAAACCATGTTTAGAATGTATTACCTGTATAAACAAGTTTAAAAAAATGTGACATACAATGAATATATGATTATTTAATATAATAGTTATCACATAGCCATTGGAATGATCGTTTTGAATAGGAATAACAAAAATAATAAAATATATGGTTTACACATTTATATAAAATATATTATATCGTGGCCAATAAATTAGATAAGAAAATAAAATGTATTAGAAAATATATGAAATCATTTTCTAAAAAAACTATTATTATATTCAAAAAAATGTTTTTTAAATAAATTAATAAATATATTTAAGTTAATATATTTAAGTTAATTTATATATTATATATTCAACCAAATGTTTAACATTACTATTTAGTGTTTTTTATACATGATATTAAAATAAATTAATGTTTACTCTTAAATACCATATTTTCTAAAAAAGAGTCATTTCACCTATTTTGTACTAATTTGAAAACTAAGCAATTAAAATTTTAAAAGTACTTCTCAAATGATTATATAAATTTTTTAAATAGTCATTTCAATATTATATTATGATAAATTATTACGAATTATCTAAGAAGATAAATTATTTAACAAATAGTGAAAACAACGGTTTTAATTGAGAATAGTTATTTATATTATTGAATTTTAAAAAATAAATATTTGCTAAAATATGGTTTTAAAAGAAAAAATAATTGAGTAATATAAATATTAATCAAATTTAGGTCACTAAATGAATTTAAATATGGATTTTTGATATAAAAACTTATCAATCATTTGAACATTTTCTCTTTGAAAAAACTCTTTATAGTCACTCAAACATGATTAATATTAAATTAAAATTTTACACTTTTATGTTTTTAATTTTTAAAAATGGATTCTATATTTGGAATCATCAAAATTTATATTATATAATATTTTAAACCTAATTTTTTAACATAATTAATAGTAATAACTGGAAAAAATATTTACCATGGTTAAAGAAAAAATGTGTTTACCATGGGGTTAAACTAAAATGTTATATATTAAATGACCCAATACATTTTAAAAATGTATTATAATGATATATTTGGACACTAAATACAGTAGTATTAATTATTTACCATTTTTGAGACTTTCCATTGGGTAATCCAAGTCCCAAACAAATCATTTACTTAATTTAATCCTATCATCCTATAATCCATTGTTTCATGAGAAATACAACCTAAAAAGGCTTTGGGTTCTATCCTAATGAGGTTAATCAATTAATAGACATTATTCAATGATATTAATAATTTTACTCCTTACTCAACAACATTAAATTATAATTAAATCATGATGATATAATATCAATAATAATATATGTATAGTGAGTTGTATTATGTTATGTTAATGACATACAAACATCTCATACTCCATTAAATGGGTAAAGAAATCATCATATGTCGGTACGATGGACCAAAGCCTCAGAAAATATTTCATTGATTTTTCAATTACCACCTATCATGGATGGATACAATGGTGGATTTATTTTTTCTATTTGATATATGATATTATTAGGTTCCTTTAATCCTTATATCACATATTCTTTATTACATTCCATTCTATGGGAATATGATAATGTAGGTTTGGTGTATGGAATACTACCACCTCATAATGTTCTGTGATTCATTAAATATTTACATGGAAGTTAATAATTATCAGTTTAATTAAACAATGTGATATATGCGACAGAAAAGTTATTATGTAATGTTATTATATTATTTATATTTCTTTCATTATTTCCATCTGAAAAACTGAAATAATGTTCATGCATACATATGACCATCTATATCAATGAATAATGTATTTAATTTTCTATATCTAACTTTTATGGATAAATATAATTACATGAATACTAAAAATCAATTATATTTATATCATTGTTAAAATAATAGATATGATGTAACCAAAATAAAAATATGTAAACAAAAAATAACAAATCAAAACATACATGAAAAAAGAATTTATTTCCCAAAACATGAATTAAACATTGAATTGTTAATAAACATGTATTTAAAGTTCATAAATAAAAAATATATGGTTATATATATGTATATATATATTTATTTGGTTTGTTATAAAATTTTATTTATTATAAAATAGGTTTGAACATGTATTGAATATGTTGAGACTTATGGTAAGGGGATTCCATATCAATTTTGTTTTCTACTAGTCAATTTCCAGATTAACCATTTGTTTTTTTGTGGTGTGTATACTACACATGAATGTATTTTATTACTATTATACTGAAAATTATTTTTATTTTCATATCAATTTTAGATCTCTCTTTCCTGGGATTTATGGTTTGAATTTTACAAATGCATTATTGGATATTTATCTCAATTTTTCTGGTTTCGGACATTAGTTATTGTATGCACCCACCATATTTAATAGATTATAGATAATTACATTGTGATGTGGTATATCACAAATATACTTATTCTAATGGTATTTAATGATTAATTTTATGGTTTTATATTCCTGGGCTTATAATAGAAATGTTACAAAACTGGTAAATATTTTATGTTACGATAGCATCATTTACCATGATTATTTTTTATTATGATTCCAATGATTAAAAATTATGATATATCTCTAAATAAAAATATTAATATTCTTTTAATTGTTTATTCATGGTTTTATAAATTAAAAGTACCATTTTCTGACACTTTGTTACGTGAAATGATTGAGAAAATCTGTTAGAAAAATCTGACTTCATTCCTCTCCTTAGTTTTAAATCATTTTTCATCCCAAAAAATATCTTCTAAAATTATATCTGTAATAAATTTAAAATTCTTCTAAATGATTCATTTATGAAATTTTTACTTATATTTTGTTTTTTTACAACATGTTATTAATATAGTATTCATATCATTTTCTAAACAATACATATTTGGATTTTATTTAACTGTGAAAAGAATCATTGTTTACACATACTCATCATGTATTAAATTCATTAAATTAGTAACCACTCAAGTTTTATATATTTCATTATAATTTTCAATGTTATTTCCAAATAAATGGAATTTTTAAATGTTTTGTGATTTCAAAATTGGTTTCCATAATGTATAGGATATTTTCATGATGTTATGTTTTAAATTATATATAAAGCCTATTTTATAAGTTCTAATGTTTATTTTCAAATAAAAGGTATTGAAATTTTTTTTATGAATTTTGAGTTTTTGAAATTTATTTTCAACGAAGTTTATTTTTCTCAAATATCTGTTTTAATGATAATTAAAACATTTTATATAAATTTAAGATTATATTTTTAAATGAAGTGATTTATAAAATGTTCTATTAATTTTTTTATGAATATGATTTAAAAGAAATGATATTTTATCCTGTAATATTTGAAATGACCTTTCAAAATTATTTTACATATAATAAAATATATTGATATTAAATATGCCTTAATGTGGATATGATTGAAGGATACCATTCTTATTCTTTCTCGAAATTGTTTTTTTAATTATAAATGATGCCTATGAATCCTCTTTCTATTACATAGAATATTTCATGATATAATAGATTTTAAACCCGCTTCATTATTACATAAGAAAATTCTATAAAAATATAATGAAATTATTATAAATCCAATTTCATTTCATTAGTTATGATTTGATGAATGAAAACCACTCTATTTTATTAGGTAACAATTAATGAATTTTTAGTTATAAGGTTGCATATGATCTTATACCAATCTTGAAACAAGTTATATATAAGGGAATATGAATCCTAAAATATGGTATATGAGTTGTTATCCCAAGTATTTAAGTGGGTACACCTGAGGTAATCCTATGCCTAAAGAATGTACAATGGTGGTTAACCCTAGCCATAGATGTTATGAATGTTTTAGTGGGCTTCCTTGTCATAATATTTTCTATTATTATGTATATTAAAAAAAATCTATATCTTATTCTACTATTCTAGACTAATGGATCATGTTATTTTATTACATTATGATTCATGTACTAGGAACTTCTATGATTTATTCTATGAAACATATTTATTATCTACGATATTTTGGGAATTTTTTCATGGGTTATTATCATGTTCTCATAGACATTTGGTAAATTTTTATTGATATATATATCGTTTACCTTACTGATCATATAAGAGCACCCTATCTAATTTTTTCCCCATGATATGATTTAATGTATTATGTATGATATTTATAACAAGGCTTATAGTTATGGAGTAAATAATGGGATATGATATAGCTAACTTATGGACCAATTATTTATGTGTCAATGTATCCAAATTCACTATACCATTATCTTCCTTAGGCTAGTGTTTCTATATAGCTATAAATATTCATATAAATAGATGTAAAATATTTTTTTTAAAATCCCGGTTCACTATAGAGTGTAACATAGGAAATATTTAGTTAACCATTTTAAACTTGGATGAGAAAATATTATTTAGATTCCTAGGAATATTCTTAAGGACATGTATACATGTATTTTGAGGGATGTTTCTAAGGAAGACTCAATGTATAGAAAATTATCCTGGAATTTTTTTAAAGTATATAGAGGGTGGTATCGATGAAATTACAGCCCTATCTAAATTTTACAAGTTGATGATTCTATAAAAAAGAGGAATATATGTATAATAACTCTAAAAAAGTTGCATTGTGATGGACTTGGTCATCACAAGGATTATGGATTTGGGACATGCTACACACCATATTTGACACTGTAGTGGGATATTCTTTTGAAATATTAAAAATATTTATAAACCATATTGAAAAATTATAATATATAATTACCATGAATAATCTTGGTTAATTTTAATGTGTCATATATTGAAAATAATTTTCCATGATTTAGACATCATATATGTGAGTTTTTTTTATTTTGTTTCCCAGTCTGAATGTTGCATCTCAAACTACATTTTTTAGTTTTATTCAATGGGGGAATGCTGATGGAAATTGGTTAAAGTTGAATATGATGGATAATGGGTTGTTAGAAAATAAAATATGATGACTATTAAATTGTAGGATATTTTGTATATTTGTTATCAGATATGATTATATATGATAAATTATATATACATTAGCCAAGTCAATGACACACCAACTAAGATAAGGATAGAGTTTTATAAGAGATAATTTGGTGATGACCATGGAGTAATGAAGATTTACTTTTATATATGATGATAAAGTTGAATGAAGAACTATAGGGAACGCCATTATGGATCGAGGACATGTTTTAGGTTAGAGAAGAAGGTAATAGAGAATGGTATTACTGAGGGAAACTTAAATGTTCATTTAATACAATGTATTTGAATATTGGCATCCCTAATATATTGTCAATGGATTTTTGTTTTAAATATTGAGAGCATAGGAATTATTAAAATTTATATCCTAGGAGGAATTTTTATAATGGGAATCAACAAGGTGGTACATGGATTTGTTATACTTATTATGATTAAGATACCATAAAAGATATATAAAAGTTATGGGCTATTCTAATCATATTGTATGTTAAACATAAGAGGAAATAAAAATTTATGTTGATGAAAGTCTCAATTTTTATTTCATATAACCAGAAATGGGTATTAATGAATAATTTTTCAAAGCCTATTTAAGGTTTTAAGAAGAAAGTATAATGATTGAAGTGGTTATGTATTGTTATTCAATAATAATTAAATATATAAGGATTGTTTAGTATACATTTTTAGTTAAAAATTATCATGAAATTTATAAGTGATGCTTATGACCTTGAAGAGTGATTTAATGGAAATGTTATATTCATGGATAACACATGATCAATGGAAATATATTTCATAATATGTTACTGATCATGAGATAATGATATTATAATAAATCCATGATTTATATGGATATAGAAAATTAGACAATACTAATTTCCATGGATTTGATTAATGATTTTTTGAAATAGGGATTTATTATATCATTTATGGAGTTTAAAATCATTTTATAAAAAAGTTTTAAAGTCCCTCGAATATAACATAAACGTCATCATCATAAATTCAATTATTTTTTTAAAGGTCCACAATTCTGTCCCACTTACATTATAAATTATAATTATGACATTACTTCAACTAATTATTTTTATATCAATTTCAATACCATATAAATGTTTATATATCCATCAATAAATGTTTTTTAAAAAATATCACCTTAAAATGAAATAACATTATTTTTTATCAGTACCATTCAATAAATTCTTAAAAATAATTAAAAAACACAATATAAAATTTTTTATATGTTTTATGATTCTAATAAACATATCATCATTATATAACACCTCTACAATATTGTTTTAACCATCCCTCCACATAAATACTTCTATCATTCATCCTGAATGATTGGAATGGATTGTGGAGTTAATTACTCTAGAATGTTACCCATAGATAAAAATATTGTCTCTATAATGCCCATATTAACTACACAGAAGATAGTGAAATTTATGTGTTATATTAGGATAATAGTTAATTAATTAATTCATACTTTTATTTTTTCCTCCATAATTTTTTTGATAAAGTTTCTTATTTTATACATTAAAATCATTTTCCCATTTCAAAGTGAAATACTTCATGGCATCTCTATAGACATTTTTCAACCAGAAGTAATTTGATCCTTTATTTCTCTATGGTCTCCAATATGTATAATCTTATATGAATATATCCGTATATTATTTTTTAGTTAGATAATTGATTAATTGTACACTTATTAATCATATATCTGGATAACTAGTTAGGAATAATCAAAATATCTATCAGTCTTGTAGTCATCCAATTTGGTGGCGCATGCACATTCATCATTAACATTTTTCATTATTTTAATATCCTATGATTGAAATAAAAAGGTATACTATGAGAAACAATTATCATATGAGGAAATTTTTAAATTTCATTCACTGTATAACTAAATAATGGATCCCTATTTTAACTGTATGATTGTATTGGTTTATCTAGGCCTATATTTGGTTATCAAATATTCTAATACATCATAACCGAAAATAAATAAAATGTGATTTCAAAAAATTATATCCCTTGGGAGTCTCAATCCAGGTGTATATTAAGGGAGCCCTCACATTGAAGAAATATTATTGTCGATATATTCTCAACAACTTATTTTAAATGTTATTACCCCTAGATTCATATTTTCCAAAACCACATCTACATATAGTGTCCAAAAAATTATTAATTTTGTTTAAATCATTATAATCTCAACATTACTAGAATATTTCAATTTATTACTATACTTAGACATATCCCCATATTCTATCATAGTTCTATGTAACCTCATATATGTTTTTATAGATCTAGTTTCCATGGTCTCTACAAAAATTTCTATAATACCATCTAGAAAAACAATAAATCCATTAACCCAAATCTTGTCTTTATTTCACTGGTTCAAGATATGAGTAATCTAACATCATATGGTCGATTAATTTATTAAACCAGAAAAACTATTTAAAAACATGATTCCCATATTACAGTATAAATATAACAAAATAGAATATGATACATTCTTTAATCCGTGATATCTACCATAATATCATCCCTCAAATCATGGGTAATGAAAAATAAATATCAGGTGATATCAAATTATCATTAAAGGTAACATACAATTTAATATATCACGATTAAAGAAGGGATAATCAATATAGGTTAGTGGATAATAAAAACACATTATATTGAACAAACACATCAGTTTAATGAGTTCCCATGGATAAAATGATCATAAAAAACACATGAATAATGATAATATTATATTAATAAAAGAAATACAGAATTTTGGAAATTAATTATGAAGACTTCTCAAACATGGTATCTTGAATATTATTATTATGGCCTCTCAACCAAGAGAAATTTTTTAATAAATGATAATGTTTAAACAAAATATAGAAATAATACGAAATTTTTACTATTTGGTTTCATGTGGCATGTTAATAAATTTTGGTGATATCTGTTACTGGGATACATCCAATTCATTCTTCATATTTATATTGAATAATATAATTTATTCTAAAAAGCTGATATGTATAAAAATTTATGCACTAAATCCAAATATAGAACATTAATAATACATCCTTGAATTTCCCGGATCAGTGTGATCACTGAGAGGCGGAGGGGTGAATCAGTGATCCTTTTAAACTTTTTACTAATTGATTCATTATCAATTAATACTCTATGGCTTGTTAAGGCCTCGATCCACTCTTCTTGTATCTCTCATCCTTCCCTCGAGTGATGCAGTAAATGAAAAGGCACATGACACAAGTATTTACAAGCGTTGTCACCAAAGGCCTACGTCCTTGCCATGTTGGTTAAGCACCCCAACATGGATTATCCACTCTAATCTTTCACAATTAAAATGGTCGGTACAGAGTCAAATTATACCTCTCTTGAGTCCCATAGGTGGTTCTTTATACTGCATCCCAGAGTGTTACGAGAGTCCCACTGGTCTGCTTTAGTTTATACCAAAGACTTCTCCACCCTGAGTCTAACAGGTGGTCTTCTCGTGGCTACTCGAGTCACATGAGTAGTTCTTCTTATTTTGAAGCTCTTCAAGAGTCTTCACTAGCCTTGGATAAGGTCTGCTAGCCTTGATCACTTCTTCTGATCACTTGTGGGGATTAAAAAACCTTTTCTTTGCTCGGGCTTTATCTCATTCTTCTATGGATGACCCAACCTCTGGCTTCAAGAATCATGATTGTAAAATTATGTTCCTGCACTGAGTCTGCCCACTCAATCTTCTTGGTCTTCTCAACTACATAAAAACTCAGATAAATTATGTCTTTAACTTCAGTTTGGATTCAGTCTCTCTATAATTCAACTTCATGCACAGAGTGCATGACATCCTTGAATATTCATGCAATGTTTTCATGGGATCTCAATAATCATGCATGACTCACATGGAATCTCAAATATCTTCAAGAACCTTTGTTCTTGGACTTCTAAAATGCACACACACTGATTTGAACTTTGTTTACATGTGCATGTACATGAATGCAAGCATGATCTCCCCTTTTCATCTTGTTGTGATAAACCCTCAAAGGGTGTAATCTCTTTTAGCACACACACCTTCTTCTTGGAGTCACATTATTTTATTCTTTCTCACACACACCAAATTGTGTGTTGTTCTTTACTGTGAAATTCTCCTTCTCTCTTTTTCTCAAGGTGTTCACGCACATGTTCAATTATTCATACATGAATGGATATGCGTATATCTTCTTCCTTCACTTGGTCACAAATAAAAGGTATGGCCTCCATAACTTGTGCCCATACATGTCTACGATATTCTTGTTTCTTTGCAAAAACTTTGTTATCATATTCTTCTTCAAAGTGTACACACTCCACTTCTGCACACTCTATGTTAATGGCCTATTCACTTGATTAGAACACAAAACCCATATGGCCTTGTACATGCACCCTTCACCCACACGTGTGCTCCTTTGGGCCACCTTTTATTTTTTGCACACACAACCTTCCTTTTCATGTACACATAAAGTATGTTTCGGCCTTCTTTTTTCTATGCACAAACACACAAAAATATGGTGTGGCCTTCCTCTCCACCTTGCACACATGACCTTCATTCTTCAACCAATCCACACATACATAATCCCTAGTGGGTGTGGCCTTCCACATCAGCACCACTTCAAAGGAGGGCTACCAAGGATGAGGGAAACTCCGGTCTTCATCCTCGTAGGGTACGACAGCTTCTACCGCATGGGTGGTGCGGAAACTCCTTCTGCCTCGCAGGTGCGGCAGCTCCCTCCTACTACACAGGTTGCGCGGTGGCTTCCTCCTACCGTGATAGTTCGCTGTAAAAGAGGGCGTACAGGGTGCGGCCACTTGCTATCGTGCAAGTGTTGCGGGCAGGATGTGCGCAAGGTCGCACAGATCGGCTTTTTCCCTATTGCGCAAGGGGAGTGCACAGTGAGGCCTCCTCCTAAACTTCTTTCGTGTAGGGATTCCAAAAAAAGGTCTCTCAAAGCCTCGGGTGGCTTCGGGCTGTCCATCCACGCAGTTTGTGTGTGGAGCTTCGGACTTTTCCAGGCTTGGAGCTTCATGGGACCTCCGTATTTCTCAAGTGATCAGCATCTCCCTTCAAGGAATCGGCTCCTCCTCTTATAGGCAGAGGATGTTCAAGATCCGTCCAAGATTTATTCCATTTAATAACCGATATATTAAGTTATTTAAAAACATTCCACACGCATTCATGATATGCCACATATCTCAGCTGTTTCAATTTTCTTTTTCAGCCATGGGATCATTCGTTCATGGTGTGCAGATTCATGATCTTATGGCTGATTCTCGTGCATGAATCTCACATGGTTCCACGTGGCCTCAGCAACTCTGTTTGCCTCGGTTGAGTTGGAATTCATTATCTCATTGCATGGATCAAAATTTTAACGCATGAATCTGTTCGTGAAGAGGATATGAACACACTAGAGGCAACAACTTCATCAAAGGAGGTCGGGAGCTCCATCTACATCACTCTAGTTTCTCTGGTTTGCGGGAGGTATCAAGGGGAGTCCTCAGCTCAGGGAGAGGTAGGAGACAATGCCACAGCCATTGGATCCGTGTTTAATGATCAAGGATGGTTGCGATTATAATGCAGCGCTGCGGATTAGATGGACTATGGCGATTCAACGTGCGATCAGATGAGCGGCCAGAATTTCCTCCGTCTTTTAAAAACTCATCCCACATCGAAACCTATTGTGGTTCCACAGTTTAAAAAACAAATCCTCCCAAACATAGCTCAGATTACTCATCTCCACCCCTTCGGTGTCTCCCCAATCCGGTTCTCTTGTGGGTGTTCTCTAGAACCCACTATACTCCTACACGGGTGCGCCCTTGGCGTCCATGCTGCGCAGGCTTGACCTCCGTGTAGCTCAGGCTTACAAGCGGCCCAGCCTCTTGTGGGCTGGCTCTGCCATGGCCTCCTGATGGGTGCGGTCGACCTCTTTTGGTCATGCATGATCCTTGGGTTGACGCTTGGGTAGCTAGCTCGTGGGCATGGACCTTTTTTTACATAAGATCTACTTGTATACTTGGTTAAGCCAAGTAGGAACAAGTATACTTCAATCCATTCTCTTATTCTTCACTAGAATTCTATAATCCTCCTACCTGTCTTCCTCACATAGAAGGGAATTCCCAAAGGTTCTTCTTCAACCCTTTCTCTTGAATCAAATAATCCTTCAGTGTTATTCAATGATCCAACCAGAGATGAGGTTGGATCATCATCAAATCCTCATTCACTAAGAGATAGTGCATGGTCTTCTTCAGACCACTCCATCGATTTAGAGGTTTTGGATGGATCCCTTTTTACTCTCCTCATGCATTTTGAAGACAATGCATGGACTTCTAAAAATGTTGTGACAATGTATCTGCTTGATACAAGTTTTTTGAACTAAAGATCATCTCTAAAATCATCTGATTTTGTATGGAGAATGTTTCAACCATTACCTCTGATGATACTTAGTGATTCTCCTAAGTGAAATTCTTCTTAGTACAATGGTCATTCTCCAATAATCACCATCACCATCACTTCCTTTGTCATTCACATATTGACACTCCATGTCATCCATTCCATCCTTGACATCATATTCAAAACATCACCATCACCATCACTTCCAATTTCATTCACATATTGAAACTCTTTGACATCCATTTAATCCTTGACACATTATTGACAACAAATTAAACACAGTGCACAACAATCTCCCCCTTTTTATTTGTTGTCAATATCACTAGAGAACATGTTAATGGGTCAATATGTGTGCTAAGATTTTTCCCCCTTATTGGCAACCAAATGCAAAGGTGTGGTGTGATAATCTTCAAAATATTTTTTCCTCCCTTTGAATAGCATCTTCTTGAAAATTACTAAGAGAGGGATGATGTCACATGTTCACTTTAGCAAAAAGCCTTTAGTAAATCAACTCTAAGTCTACTTGGGCTAACCCGGTGTAGAAAACAAGAGTGATATAACAAAGGAATTTGATGTTGTTCACAATTCACTATACATGTGAGATCATGCTTAGTATTCATGGGGTTGAAATTTTTCAGATATATCAATGTATTTCTAAATCCAGCACATACTTCACCAAAATCATTAGAAAGTTCAGGTGAAAAGATAAAGCTCCCCCTTTCATACTTTTGACTTTAATCAAGCACTCCCCCATAATTGACATGTTAAATACAATTATGAAATAAGGAATGAAAGTGTGATTGTAATACCTACATTTTTCACAAGATGATATGAATCTCAAAATATCATCTTCTACAGATTGGCTCCCCCTCAAGGTGTGTGCAACATTCTATCCATACCACTCTCAATTTGAGAGGGATCATCATATTCAATTCCCTGAAATGTAAGAACATTTATATACCAGTGATTAGGGAATAAGATAGAACCTCATTGGTTCATCAGTTTGAACAACAAGGTTGAGAAGATTCTCTCAACCGAGATGTTCCACTTTATCCATTCTTCAGACTTTCACATTTGATCATCAATTATGTTTGTGATTGTGTTGATATTAACACCTCTTCAAATTCTTTGTGTGTGACTCCTTTCTTTCTAAGTTCCTTCTGAGCACTAGAATCTCATGGTGCAGTCTTCAATCTCTTGAAGAATTTTTTTTGAGCTGGAATGAGTGTCATGAATTTATTACTAGTATGACCAGCTTTGTTGCACACCACCCACAGAACTTCATCTTCATGTGAAATCTTTTGTTTTCCTTTTGCACTAGCTATGGAATATTCATTTCCTTCCTTTCTTGTTATTTCCAAATCATCTGGACAGATGATTAATATGTCATTTAGAATTGAGGCATCAGATTTGGATGTTCCACATGGTTCCTTTGATGATTTTAAGTTACTTTTCTTAGGTAGCTTATTTTCAATCAATCCTTTCTTCTTTTTCTGGATTTATTGTGCTTTTGATTATATTTTGCTTCTATTTAGTTCAATGGATTGTTTACAAAGATCAATGGTATGACCTTTATTTCCAAGGTAGAAGCATTTTTTCTTTTTGGTCCTTTAGGATGCATCACCCTTCTTTGATTTGCAATCCAAGGACTTATCATTATTTTTCAAAATCATCTTGGGAGAATTTTCAACTTTCTTCTGATAGCTTCCTAGGGATTCTTCTTGTTTCTTAGCCAGGTTTTTTGATTTTCTCTTCTTTTCTACTTTGGAAACATTTGGAGATTGGTATGTATCATTCTTGTGACCACTTTGGAATTCATCCTAGATGTTATCAAACATACCAAATCTATTTGCAGTAAACATATGTTTCTGGACCTTTGGATGTTGCTTCTTCATCTCTGGATTGCTCCCCCTTGGCATGGGCTTCCTTTGTGCTTTAAAATTTAGAGAATTGTACCAACAAAACATTGCACAATGCCAATATCTATTGCAGCACCAACATTGACCAACAAATATTGTCTTCTTGACTTCTTCTGATTGTTGGATCTTTCTCTTGAATTGCCGTGTCTTTTTAGGAGAGCTCTCATTATTCATCTTTTTTATCCATACTTGTTTAGATTTATTCTTCCATCCTATTATTTTTTTGGAAACACATTAGAATCATTAGTACAAGATGGGATGGATGGTACCTCTTTTTGGTAGATGTTGACCTTTCATAACAGGATATCCTTCTTTTGGAATCATCCTTCTCAATACACACTTGGGTGGCAACATTTCTACTTCCAGCTGACTGGGAGGTTTTGGCTTTGGGTAATAACTGATTTTTCAATATCACCTCTAGTTCTAAGTATTTCACGTTGAGAGAGTTATTCTCATCCTCAACAAATCTTATCCTTCCTTCCCAGTTCTCTTTCAGTTGTTTCATCTAGTCTTCATACACCTTCTTCGTTTCTTGTAATGAATTTTCAAGCTCCATTACCCTTTTACTTTGTCTTCTAGTGGAGCATCTTTCACAACCATTGAAACTCTGTGCCTCTTTTCCAGTGCATGGAAAACATCTTTAAACACTATCTCAAAGAATTCATTCTCACAAATGCTTTTTTGTAGTTCTCCAGTGAAATCATCAATTTTTTCACTTCAAAGGGAAATGGTTTCATCTATGGCCTTCAATAGATTTGTGGGAGTGTTGGTTATGCCAACTCTTCTTTCCAATTGATCTTCCATAGAATTGGATTCTTCTTCTAGCTGTAATTTTTCTTCTTCAAGATCATGGATACTTATAGAAATACACATTGCCACTTCTCTAGGGACTGTCTCACGAAGATATTTGAGTGAATTTATAAGATCATTGATTGTTCCATCATTATCATAGCTAGAGCAGGCTTTAATAGAAGAGTGATAAAAGTAATTTTCATCAACTGTGACTTTCACATTACCTTCAATAGAAAGTGTTTCTCTATTAGTAGTAATATTCTTCTTCATCTTCTTGGACTGTGTCTTATTTCTATTTTTCTGAGTCTTGGAAGATATCTCTATTTGAGGTTGTTCAATCATTTCTTCAAATATGCACTTCATAATGGCTCCCTTTGATCTTTTAGAGGCAACCTCCCTCTGATTCCAATTGAAGTGGCCAGATCAGTGTGATCACTGAGAGGGGGAGGGGGTGAATCAGTGATCCTTTTAAACTTTTTACTAATTGATTCTTTATCAATTAAACCTCTATTGCTTGTTAAGGCCTCTATCCACTCTTGTTGTATATCTCAGCCTTCCCTCGAGTGATGTAGTAAATGAAAAGGCACAGGACCCATGGATTTACAAGGTTCGGCTCTAAAGGCCTACATCCTTGCCATATTGGTTAACCACGCCAACATGGATTCTATACTATATTCTTTCACAATTAAAATGGTCGGTATAGAGTCACATTGTACCTCTCCTGAGTCCCATAGGACGTTCTTTATACTGCATCCCACAGTGTTACCAGATTCCCACTGGCTTGCTTTATCTTCCACCAATGAATTCTCTACCCTGAGACTCACAGGGGGTCTTCTCCTAGCTCCTCGAGTCACACGAGTATCTCTTCTTCTTTTGAAGCTCATCATGATTGTTTAACAGCCTTGGATAATTTCTGCTGTCCTTGCTCACTTCTATTGATCAATTGTGTTGATTAGTACTACTCTTCTTTTCTTGGGCTTTATCTCCTTCTTCTAAGGATGACCCAACCTCTGTCTTCAAAAATCATTATTGGAAAATTATGTTCCTCAACTGAGTATTTCCACTCAATCTTTATGGTCTTCTCAACTACTAAAAAATCAGATAAATGATGTCTTTAACTTCATTCTGGCTTAAGTCACTCTTCAATTCAACTTCATGCACTGAGTGCATGGCATCTCTGAATCTTCATGCAATGTTTGCATGGGATCTCAATGTTCATGCATGAATCACATGAAATCTCAAATATCTTCAAGAACCTTTGTTCATGGACTCCTCAAATGCACACACACTGATTTAAACTTTGTTTACGTGTGCATGCGCATGCATGAAAGCATGCTCTCACCTTTTCATCTTGTTGTGATAAACCCTCAAAGGGTGTAATCACTTTTAGGGCACACACCTTCTTCTTGGAGTCACACTTATTTATTCTTTCTCACACACACAAAATTGTGTGTTGTTATTTAGAGTGAATTTCTACCTCTCTCTTTCATCTCAAGGTGTTCACCCACATGTTCACTTATTCATACATGCATGGATATGCATGTATCTTCTTCCTTCACTTGGGAACACACAAGAGGTATGGCCTCCTTCACTTGTGCACATACAAGGCTATGACCTTCTTGTTTCTTTGAATACACTTTGTTATCTTATTCTTCTTCAAAGTGTGCACACTCCACTTGTCCACACTCTAAAGTAATAGACTCTTCAATTGAATAGAACACACAACCCATAGGGCCTTGGCCTTGCACCCTTCACCCACATGTGTGCTCCTTTGGTCCACCTTTTCTTTTATGCACACACGGCCTTCCTTCTCATGTACACTTAAAGTATGCTTCAGCCTTCTTGTTTCATTGCACACACATACACAAAGATGGTGTGGCCTTCCTCTCCACTTTGCACATATGGCCTTCTATCTTCAACCCATGCACACACACATAATCCCAAGTGGGTGTGGCCTTCCACTTCAGCACCACTTCAATGGAGGGTGCGCAAGGATGCGGCCAACTTTTGTCTTTATCTACGGAGGGTGCGGCACCTTCTACTGCGTGGGTGGCGCGGCAACTCCTTCTGCCTCGCAGGTGTGGAAGCTCCCTCCTACTGCACATTTGGCGCTGTGTCTTCCTCCTGCCGCCAGAGTTCATGGGCACAGAGGGCACGCAGGGTGCGGTCACTTGCTACCATGCAAATGTTGTGGGCAGCGGGCACACAAGGTCGTGTGGCTCAGCTTCTTCCCTGTTGCGCAAGGGGAGTGTGCAAGGAGGCATACTCCTAAACTTATTTTGCATAGGTATTTGGTAAAAGGGTCTCTTGGAGCCTTGGGTGGATCCGGGCTGTTCTTCCACACATGTTGTGCATAGAGCTTCGGACTTCACGAGGCTAGGAGCTTCACAGGACCTCCATTTTAATCAAGTGATCAGCAGGTCCCTTCAAGGAATCAGCTCCTCCACTTATAGGAAGAGGATGCTCAATATCGGTCTAAGATTTATTCCTTTGAACCACTGATATATTTGGTTCTTTAAAAACATTCAACCCGCATTCAATATATTTCTCATATCTCAGTTGTTTTCTTTTTCTTTTTCATCCACCGTAACTTTTGTTCTTGGTGTGCAGATTCAAGATCGTATGGTTGATTCTCGTGCATGAATCTCGCACGGTTCCACGTGGTCTCGGAAACTCTGTTTTCCTCGGCTGAGTTATAATTATGAATCTCGTTTCATGCATGCAATTTTTAACACATGCATGTGTTCGTGAAGAGGATTCGACCACACTGGAGGCAACAACATCATCAGAGGCATTTGAGAGCTCCATCCACATCGCTCAGGTGCCTCTGGTTTGCTGGAGGCATTGTGGGGAGTCCTCGGCTTGGCGGGATGTAGGAGACGTTGCCACAACGGTTGGATCCACGTTTAATGATCACAAACAGCTGGGATTATAACACAGCGCCATGGATGAGATGGACTGCATCATTTAGACGCGCGATCAGATTAGGGACCAGGATTTCCTCAACATTTTAAAAAATCGTCCCACATCGAAATGTAATGCGGGTCATGCGCAGTTTAACAAACAACTCCTCCCAAACACATCTCAGATTACCCCTCTCCCCCCTCTGATGCTTCCCCACACCGGTTCTCCTGCGGGCGTGCTTAGCGCCCACTATGATCCTCCATGGGTGCTCCCTTGGCGCCCATGCTGCGTGGGCTTGACCTACGTGTGGCTCGGGCTTACACACAGCCTAGTTTCCTGCGGGCTGTCTCTGCCTATGCCTCCTCATGGGTACAGTCGACCCCTTATGGTCCCGCATGGGCCATGGGTAGAAGCTTGGGTATCTAGCTCATGGGTAGGCCCATTTTTTACATATGGTCCAATTGTATACTTGGTTAAGCCAAGTAAGATAAAGTCTAATTCAATCCATTCTCCTCTGCTTCACTTGAATTCTATACTCCTCTCAACCTATCTTCATCACTTAGAAGGGAATTCCAAAATGTTCTTCTTCAACCGTTTCTCTTGAGTCAAATATTCCTTTAGTTTTCTTCAATGATCCAATCAGAGATGAGGTTGGATCATCTTCAAATCCTCATGCACTAAAAGATAGTGCATGGTCTTCTTCAGACCACTTCATCCACTTAGAGGTTGTGGATGGATCCCTTCTTACTCTCTTCATGCATTGTGAAGATAATTCATGCACTTTTATCAATGTTGTGACATTTTATCTTCTTGATAAAACTTCTTTGAACTGAATATCAGCTCTACAATCATCTGATTTTGTATGGAGAATGTTTCAACCATTACCTCTTTTGACACTTAGTGATTCTCCTATGTGACATGCTTCTTAGTACTGTGGTCATTCTCCAATCATAACCATCACCATCAATTCCTTTGCCATTCACATATTGACACTCCGTGTCATCCATTCAATCATTGACATATTATTGACAACATCACCATCACCATCACTTGCTTTGTCATTCGCATATTGACACTCCTTGTTATCCATTCAATCCTTCACACCTTATTGACAATAAATGCAACATAGTGCACAACAATCCTAATAAAACATAAAAAGAATGTATAAGGTTTTTATCATAATATCATATCCTAAATAACATTAGTGCATGTTTTTATATAAAATAACACTTTTAAAATATCATTGGAACATTTCTAGAAGAAATTTCCAGTTTCAATTTGAAAAATCTTATTAAAAATGTAAAAATTCAAAAATATTAATGAAAAATTTTTATTTTAAAAGAAATATAGAAACATGTAAAGGAATACTCATTTCATTGGGTGGTCCTGATGAATTGAAATTTTTTCATTCTAATTAAGTTAAAACAAAAATTCCTTAAACATTTTAAATAAAAAGTCAAATGTAAATAATTTTGAAAATGATAAGATGATTACATTTAAACCATTTTGTAACAATATAATAATGGGTAAATCTGACTTTAAACATACATAATATTATATTAAAAAATTTATTTTTAATTTATTATAAATTAAATACATTGAATAAAAATATTCTTGAATATAGACGAAATTTAATCTGTTTTTCTTAAAAAAATTATCTTGATAATATTTTGTTCCAATGATAAGAAAATGTTACTATTACCTGAAGGATTCATGATTAAATTATGTGAATAAAATGAAATGGTTTTTTAATATGTTTATTATATAATTTCCTTCAATGTAATTTCCTTTATAAACAACCCCAAAATAATATGATATTTTAAAACTAATAATCTACCACATTGGTTAATTTCAATTTATATCCCCATGGATGAAATAATTTTAGTTATAACATAAAATACCATTAACTGATATGTATTGGTCATATTGCATGTTAATGGGGTACAATATACACCTTAAAACCGTATATACGTTCATGACATCAAATATCTCATAACAAAATATTATTGGGATGAAAACCTCATACATCATATATGAATTCCTTTTTACGTGTTCAATCCTCCAATATAATTAATTTATAATTATAATATAATAACCACAATTATGTATTTAATACCAAATACGACCAACTTATGAAATTTTATCGTGCACTTATAATAAATAATTTATTAAAATCATATTTCTTGTGACAATGACTTCATTTTTCATTTTTTTTGGTATGGTGGTTTTGGACCTTATCCTTTGATAATTATTCCATCATATAAAGATTGTTAATAATGATAATAATATACTTTATATTCATTATATATATATATATTGATAAATAAAATGAAGATATGGATAAATTAATTAGACCATTCTTAGATATGGTATACCTTACTTTCACAAGATCATTGTTTTATTTTTCTATGGATTGAAAGAATGAATGATAAAAAATAATTCACCTTAAAAAATATTTTTATTATTATTATTTATATTCATTTAATCATTTATTATTACAATCTATGTAAAATGGTAATGGAAAACTTATTAGATCACTTCCTGGTGGTTGTTGTCCATAGATACAAATGGGAAACATTATCATTTT
This sequence comes from Viscum album, assembly GCA_963277665.1. NCBI lineage: Eukaryota > Viridiplantae > Streptophyta > Magnoliopsida > Santalales > Viscaceae > Viscum > Viscum album. The sequence goes on from OY728134.1 coordinate 169,859,808, forward strand.
CCAATGGATTGGAATGTAAGATGATAGATATGATATTATAATTCAAAAATAATTATAATTTGAAAAATACCATATATTATAACTATGTACATAATTATAACCATGCATGTGAAATTTTTATGTAAAATGAATTAAATCACTCCTTAGTTATGGTAACCCATTCATACACAGAAACGATGTTTTCCCTTTTCATATGATAGAAAAGCACCTGAAAATGGTTTTATGGTAATAATAATAAAATATTATTAATATTATGTTTCTGGATTAATTATTTTATATTGGGTACTATATATTAATTGTAGGATTATGAAAATATATAAATGATTGCACGTGGATTATTGTTTTACCTTATCAGTGTGAATTCTCCTTTTTCTTATAATTTAATCCTTGTAATGATGGTATTTTAGAAAGATTGAAATATATAGGTCATGTATAATGAGGATCAAAATGTATTTTTTGGGGATTTTTCCTAATATAATGATCAAAATGAGTGAGGAATAGGGTATAAGAGGTTCCCATTTATATGTGATGGGTAGGGAACTCTTAAAAGTACATAAAGTATGAAATTAATATAAATAAAATTTTATAATGATTTGGATCATTATATAATAAATTTGTTGATTGAAATATTTTATATGTAAAATATATCATAAAATAATAATTTTAAATGGTTTTTTTAATTTTAAATAATTATCTCTTAGTTTTACCCATGTAAACCATTTTTATAATTTCTCTGTTATTAATTTTTATTTCTCTTTAAGTGTAATGAATGATACCATTAAGTTTAATGTCTCCCATAAATGGACTATGGTTGATGTTTTCAATCTCCTATCATTTAAACGTCCGATGATATTATTTTTTAAATTTTCAACCATATAATAATATATTGATTGTTATAAAATACCACTAATGTTAATTTTTTAACTATTCAATCACTTTGACATTTAATTAACCAAGATAGTGATGGAATTCAAATATAAACATTTCATTAATCCCGAATAAATTTTCATATATATAAATTCATGTATAATAATAAATGACCCATATTATATAACTATAAATTTTTTAAATATCATTTATTTAATTTTTTATTAAATTAATAAAAACTGTGTTGGGGTTGTGAACAAACTTAGTCAAATTATTCAGTACAAAAAAATAAAAAAAATTCAGTGATATAAAATAATTATTATTTTAAATAAGAAATTATATTTGAATACTACATCCATTTTTCTATATAATTAATATTAATGATATAGAATCAAGAGTGTGACATTTTATATTAATCCTTTTATTAAAATAATAAAAATTCCACAATTATGGAAAATAGAAAACATTTAAAAAAATTAAAAAAACATAAAATGGATGAACTGCACTGAAACAATTATAATTGGAATTTTAAGTGAATGTTTAGACTTTTATCACATTTTAAACTATTTTTAACCATTTTACACTTACTTGGACTGAATCAGTCGATGGCTATATTTTTTTGTATAATCCCTTTGATTACTGGTCTAAGAGTGAAAAATTACGTGAAATATAGGGTAAAAGGCACAATTCATAGTATGTCACCCAAATAATAAAAAATGAAATATACTTGGTATTATACATCTTTATCATCTTCTTTATTCAGGACACCTAGGTCCCCAACTCATGTGGATGATCAGATAGAATTTTTACATGAAGAGATACATGGTTCATTATTCTAATGGAGACTTCCATACCCACTCTTCAATCACAATCAGATTATCTCTTCATTCATGGCAGGTAGTTTCACTAATTCCTCTACTAAGACATGCTCCTATGGGGTCTGACCTAACTACTTCTTGGCCAAGAGTCCCTAAACACAATTGTATGAAGTGGTCCGGAGGCCCAATGGGTTAAAGGTCAACGATTGAATGAAGGACCCATGGATAATCTCCCCAATATAATAGCCTGGACACCCAAACAAGTTGAATATTTTTGTCTTCTATAGTACTACTAAAATACCTACTATTGTACGTGGGGAATATACCTCCACCAGAATTTGTTCAAAGGTTTCATGAAATATCATTTTACCCTTACCAAGTAGAATTTTATTTACCAGGCTTCCAATTCAAAATGACTAAAGAAATTAATATTTAATAAATATAAACCACTTGATTCCATGTATGGAACATATTTTTTAATATTAAATATCGATAATATTCATAAATAATTTTTAATACTACTAATGAAAATATAATGAAAAATATTATTTAGAAAAATGCATTTTTATGTCATAAAATTAAATTATACCAAAATAATATATGATGATGATTCAATTGTAATTAATTAGAATATATTTAATTAAAAAATATATAATTTACATTTAAATAAAATTAAAATTATAATTGGAATTGTAAATGAATGGAAATCAAAATATTTAGAAAAATCATTATTTTTTACTATTCAGTGATAAATTAATCCTTTAATAAAAAAAATATTTTACCCTATGTTAATTATGATATATATATATTTAAAAATTAATATCACTTTTTAGGATATAATTATTCTGATTGGAAAAAAACATTATAATTTCCAATGACAATGTGAAATAAAAATAATTTTTGATGAAAACATATTTTTTATGTATAAAATTATTTTTCAAAAAATTATGCACTTATATTTTTTAAGAAGTACAACAGATAATAAAAAAATTCATTTTTTTGTAATATATTTATCCATATTCATACCATCCATTCCAACATAATGGTATTTATTATCACATTATGTAATAATACTTTAATCATATATCATGGTTCTCTTAAATCTTGGTGTAGTGTGTTAATTAAAATATCAATCATAGTATTCTTAATTTTGGGTTAACACATAACATGTCTCCAATGGTTACTTTCCAACAATGAATTCAATAAAACAAGGATCAAATTGAGGGTCACATAAAACCCCAGTATTGACCTGCAAATTCCTATTGGCTGGAGAGTACAATAAGTCATTACTGGGCCTTAGGCAACATCTCCAATACACAAATTTCTAGAAGTAAATGTCGAATGATTTTCAAAGAGGGAGGGGGATTATTTACCCTTTAATATATAAAAGAAACAACCCAAAAAAACATCAAAAAAATCACAATATATGATGCATAAAATTAACTTAGACATTTCAATTCATGCCCTTTATAAAAACCAACCAATGTACGAAACAATAGAAGAGAGATCAACATAAAAGTAAATATCAGAAAGGCAAAAAATAAACACCAAGATAATAACAAGACTCCATTCTCTAGAGGTTCTATGATCCAATATCACCATGTAGGCCAATGTATAATGACATGGTGCTAACGACATGTGATTCTTTACCTTTTCCCAACTCCTAGAAGGTAGAACCTACAAGATCACCAAAGTTTCAAAGCATGGGTGAGTATATAACTTAGTAGGATTTCCAATGACTTCCCTATTCATACCTAGTAAGAATATTTCATAAAAAACTATATATAAAACAATCCACTAAATAAGTTTGTAACCAATTATAAAAAATTTCGAAAAAATAGAACCAAGTGCACACAATTGTAAATGAAACATGTTTTTAGATAGTTATTTTTCATTAAAATAACAAATCCTGGATTAAAAACCGATTCATATTATCATTTTTTCATACCCATTCCATAGTTAACAATACATAGACTAATCCATGATTTGTTTGACAGTTCCATGCTCATGACCTGTCTCTCATCGAATTACCTTGTGTCCAAATGAATAACTCCCTAGATCCTTTGTCACGCACCATGAACCCCAATGGTACACATCATTTATTCAGAGGTATGTTGATCATGAACTCACACAAAACACCATGTATGAAAAATCTATTCTGAATATTCATTTCAAACCATTTCATTTAAACATTACTTTTACTGAAAACCAATTAATAATCCATTTTCCAAAGAACCATTTCATTTCAATACAAAACCATTTTTATTAATAAAATCATATCTATTTTGTGTGCCAAAAATCTAGAAAATATTCATTTTAAAATCCATATATTAAAACCAGAAAGAAAATAACTTTATTCAAAACAACAAATTTTCCATATTTCCACAATTTACCAAACCTTTACAAGATAATTTTTCCAACAATTCATAAACTGCCAATTCAAGATCAATTCATCACAAAGAAATTGATTTTAATTCATGACAATTGGCTAAACTGTGTGGATTCATGAAACAATCCACCTACCACAATGGGTTGTTGAAACATGACATGGATGAAGAACACTTAAGAAAACTAGGTTGATTCTTCATGAAGCCTATTTATATATATTCTCCTAGAAACATTACGAACAAAAATCAACATTTTTTCGACCACACAATAAGATCTACCCATAAAATGTTCATATCTATGAAGCCATTGAGAGAGGAGAAGTATACTAATGTATATATAAGAAAATGATCAGGAACGATGAGGAACAATCACATACCCCAAGAATCAAGGCTTGAAACAGAAATGGAAGCATGTGGTTTTACTCCAAATATCTTGGGAGATGATTGTATACCTTCAAGCAAGATAAATACCAAGTTATGGCCACCTAGAAGAAAAAACAAGAAACATTGAGGCAAAAACATGGGAGACCCATTTTTTAGGATCTCACTTTAACCATCTACATGGTATTTTACATGGTTAAAAAAACTGGGTGCTAACCGTGCATTCACTACTATCTAGGAAGACCCTAGAACAACCCCTATGCATGGTCCCCCCCAACCATTTTTACACTGTGCCAATGCAATCTATCTCAAGACTAAAATTTCACATGGCTTATACTAGGATGGACACATGGTTTTGAAAAACCATGTGCAACATCTGTTCCTCTCCATTAGCCCGAAAAACATACTAAAGGATCAACAAAGTCTCCCAACATCACCTAATATATATTATATACTTAAAAACACAAGGAAAGGGTTACATAGAAAAAACCAGGTGTAATACATTCTCCCTATCATCAATATTTTCATCACAGAAAAGTAGAAATCCATTAATACTGTGAATGATTTTGGGCCATTTCACTTTCATTTCCTTCTCACATTCACCCATATCTTTTGAAATGTGACCATGCTACATTAAAACCCGCACAAGGCTGAAATGTTTTCATGGAAGACTGTCAATTTACTATCCACAATCCATACGAGGATATGTATCAAAAAAGAATCTAACTCTTGGTCAATGTGATACCATATGATCACATGGTTAGGATCAGGATAATAAATTTCAACTAGGATACATGGAACACATTGTGTACCAAATTGAACTATGGTGGTAATTCCAACTTGTATTCCACATCATCGACCCATTCCAGTATCTCAAAAGGGCATATGTATTGGGGAGTTAACTTCAACTTCATCCCAAGACAATTATGTCCAATTCATTGAGAGATCATTAACAAAACATGATCACTGACGTAAAATGACAACATCCATAGAAGATGATCAACAAAAGATTTATAATGATTTTGAGTTGTATCATTTGTCTTTCTGATTAGCTGGATCTTCATTGTTGTTTTTTGATGAGGCTTGGCATGACCAGTGATGCCTCACTTGTTTCCACCAAACATAGTGGAGAAAAAAAAGGACACCCATACAATGATATAGACTAAACCATCTATATCTAGGCCTGATATCTATTATTATATGAGAAATATAACAAGGATAAGTGCTCCTCCCATGATCAATAAAAATTCATTACACAATCATGCAACATGTCTTCCAATGACTGTTTTTTCCATTCATATTTCCTATTTCTCTAATGATGATACGCAGTGCTCATAGTCAACTATGTCCCATGGCATTTTTAAATATTTCTAAACATGAGATGTAAATCTGGAATCCATATCCAACATGATTGAAACTGGTATTGTATATATTTTTACCACTTCTAAGAAATAAATTTGGAATATATTTTTAATCGTATGAGTTTCATGAACTAGAATGGAATGAGACAACTTCATAAGATGATTCAATATAACCAATATGGCATCATGTATATGGACAATTATTGCAATAATTTTATCAAAATACATTTTTGAATTATCCCCATTCCACACAGGGATAGGTAAATAATACCACATACCCTATGGTAGTTGATGCTCTTATTTAACATGCAGAAATGTTATGAACTATGATGTGAATTGTGCAACCTTCATTTTCAGGCCCCTAAACCAAAAATTTGACTTCAACACCTTATACATATTCTGTGTTCATAGATGTACAAAAAATCAAAAATGGTGGTTTGTATGAAGTTTTTTTTAACAATTCATAGGTACAACCATCCGATCTCTAAAACAAAATACTAAACTCCCATATAGTATTCACCACTCAAATGTCTACCCACCATTGAGTTTTCAACTCATAACTAGAGATTTTTCACAAGTTTTTATACCTCTTTGACCATATTTACCAAATGAGAAACATTAATATAAAAAAATAAGACAATAGATTCACCTTATTATTTACAATCCATATACATTTCGTCTAGGACTGACATCAACTACCATTCATCTGAAGCCTCTTTCACCAATTGAGCATATGACATTCTACTCAATTCATTTTTCATCAAATACCCTTTTCCTAGTGTATACATCAAGTCAATTTCAAACATCAGGAGATACTCCTCCCATCTCCTTGCCTCAGATTCAAATCTCATTGTGTGAAAATGTGTTTCATGATTTTGTGATGGGTGTGAACACAATAACTATATCAGAAAAGAGAAAATGATTCCATGTTTTCAACAAATAGAAAATTACAATTAACTCCAAATTGTGTGTTGGTTAATTCTTTTCATGAATCCTCAAATGCAATTAACGATAAGAAGACACATGGTCTACTTTCATGAGAACACAACCCATCACTGATCCTGAATCATCGCAGTACACAATATACCTCTATCTTGGTTCTAGAAAAATCAAGATGGGTTCTGATGTAACACTAAGATTAAATTCTTGGAATCACTATTGGAATTCGTATGTCCGTTTTAATTAACCATTATTCATTTTAAAAGATATCATTTGTAAATCAAGTCATGAAAAATCATGAACAAAGTGTCAGTATTAGCCATCTAGGCAACGAAAACTTTATATCTCGAAAATATATTTCTTTGGTTTCATTGAAAAAACAACATATATATATTCAGGATCAATAGAAACTCCATTCATTTAATGGAAATAGCAATGAATACCTACTTCTTGTATCCAAAATTTAAACATTGAGAATTTGGTATGTAAAAAGTGATATCTAAAAATTTGTGTCACAATTTCATGGAGTTTCTCATGGTCAGCCCTTATCTTGGGATACACTGACATGCCATCCCAAACACCAAAACAAAAGATTCAAGATTTCATTTAAATATTTGATTCATCAATGACATGAAGACTGATGGTGCATTCATTTGACCTAAATTAATGACTATATATTCATAGTTTCCATATCTGCTTTTGAAAACATTCTTTGTGATATCATCCTTCAAAACTCACAATTTTTTATATCTTGATCGCAAGTAAATCATGGTGAACCACTGAGGTCCCCTCAATTTTTAAAACAGGTCGTTAATGCATGGATGCAGCCACCTATTCATTATAATAACATGATTACATTTACGATAATGAAAAAAGGAAAATAATTTTATATTCTTTCTTAACAAAAAAATACGTGTACAACCCAACGAGACATACATGGCCCAATGAAACATTGTTTTCCCGCTCCTCCAACTACAAATTCAATCTTGTTAACTCTATGGGGCCCATACAATAATATTTAGGGGAAATATGACTAGTTCCCAGAACAATATCAGTTATAAACATCACTTCACCTAGAGTTGGTAAACTCTATGGGGTCCATACAATAATATGTAAGGGAAATATGACTAGTTCCCAGAACAATATCAATTATAAACATCACTTCACCTAGAGGTGGTAAACCTGAGATGTTTTTGGGAATGAGATCTTGAAAATACTCCACTAGTCCTAGAAAAATATTTTCCTTGATCTCTTCCTTTGATGAAAAAGTAAACGATGCCAACTAGAAAGAGATCATTCCCATCATCAGTGTGAAGAAATATTTTTTCACCCATAATTACTATCATCTGTCCTCTAAAGAGTAGCTTTATTTCATCCGCCATTATAAAACAAATTTTTATCCTATAACACATGATGTGAGTACTGAATGTTTTCGACCACTCTATACCTTGTATTACATAATATATATCCATGTTTAACACCGAGAAGTCCCATTTGAGGTTACCTCCATAAATAGTTATAGAAAATTCTCTACACAGAATAGCTTGCCATTCTATTTCACTGATAAGAGATTCCAATTTTAAAATAGAATTCATCATTTCCACCTTTAGGCCATGAAATTTGTTAGCCCAAGAAGTAATGATAGAATTAAATACACCAGTATCAATGAGAACTTGCAAAAGGGTAGAATTCAAAATAATAATACCTGTAACAATAGATGGTCCATCCTAATCATCGAAAATATTCTTCTCAACTCAACATAATTTTTTGTGTTGCACTATTATTCTTGTTTCCATGCTAATATTTCCTTAATTGAGGAGTCATGGTATCTCTTGAATCACCATGGCTAGACCTGCTCTACTAACGAGATTGGTTATGTTGTCCTCACCATGTCAAAGCATTATACGCTTTTAAAACATGAGAAGTTTATCGGGCACCAGATCTTGTAGAAATGTTATAATAACACTGATTAAAACCCATTTATTACAATTATGACATGCTCTTGGTTGTGTCATACAATATCACATTATGTCGTCAAATGAACTACATTGAGAGCAACCGGATTTTCTCTTCTGTAGTGGATGAAGGTTCACTGATCCAGCTGTCGGATTCTGATTTCCTCTTCCAACATGGTAATAGATGTCCCTTTTTTTCTTGCTCCGAACATTTAAGTTCCCACCACTCCATGTAGGTGTCATCATACCCCCTACCATAGATCTTGATATGTTAGGTTCACCAACAGTATCTCTATTCACCATCTCTATATAATATTTAATACAGAGCACTAAAATATTCTATCTAATTTCCTACCATAGTCTAGATTTAAAGATCTGTGTCTTCAAGGACAAACGTGTAGAAACAATTAGTGTCGAGGGTACTAAATTCATGAATATTGTAGTATATTCCATGATTGATAGATTATCATACTTCTCGTTAATGATGTCCATAATTTTATATATTTTGAATGTTTGAGGAAAGAATTGTTTTTTGAACAATTCTTCAAAATCCTCTCATGTAAGGCTTTTATCCAATTTACCCTGCATTGCATAATCCCATTACTGCCGTGCAATATCCTCAAACATATAATTCACTATCGTAACTTTTATCTCTAATGGTGTGACAATGAAATCAATGATACTATTCATACTAATCGGCCACACCTCCATTTCTTTGGTTTCTTAATCACATTAGTTGTTAGGTGGATTCTAATTCATGAACAGGATGGTATGATCCAAATGTCTTAGCTCTTTCCTTCAGTTCTTTATATCCATAGCTTGAAAATCTATGACAATAATCAAAACAAGACCTTGGTTCAACCGTGGTTCGGGTGAAACCACATTCTTTGTTGCTTTGTAGGGTTAGTTTTGATGACACCAATAAGGGTCCATTATCTATACCAACAACTAACTCCATCAATCTCACTATCTAGCAATTGATGACAAAGAATGTCAAATTCAATCACATTAACTATCACAACATTGTTTTCCAAAAACAAAATTTTTTCTATCTAAACTATTTTTTTAAAATATTATTCCGGATTTTGAAAATCAATCAATCTCAAAAATTTATCAACCATGTTTTACAAAGTCATTCATTTGAAAACAGTATCATAATTTTTCATAAATCTACACATTATACAAAACATGAATCATTCCTAAGAATGATTTATGCACTCCTAGTGGGACATCATTCCACTAAAATACATGTTATGATTGTCTCATTGGATAAACCTATGACAATGGGATTTCCAGATTCAAGAAGTGTCTCCAAACACATTTTTAACAAACTCCCATGAACATCATGTTTAGTATAAAATGGTTAGATAAATCCTTCTATGCAATGCATTTTATGTTATAAAAATCCTAATGTTTTCTATCATTCAAACCTAAGGAACTGAAAAAATGGAATTTTAACTCAAATAAAAAATAATAATAAACACTTTTTATGAAAGTACAATATAAGATGATACCATTTGTAATAACAAGATTATTACAAATGTATCGAGAGTACAACGAGTCATTACTGGGACTTAAGAGACATCCCCATGATGCCAATGGCTAGCAATATATGTTTAAGGGTTTCAAATAATGTGGGGAACAATTTACCCATTAATGGCTAAAAATAACAACCCAACAAATCATCATTAAAGAATTCACAATATGATGCATGAAATAAACAAATAAATTTAAAATAATTCTCTTTATAACAATCAAACAATGTATTCTACAATGGAATACATACCAACATCAATGTAAAATGCAGAATGTTAATGAATAGACTTTAATATGATTACAATACATATTTTTCTACAACATCAATGCTCCAGTATAACTATCTAGTCCATGTATAATGACATGTTGCTAATGTTGTGTGATATATTACCATTACCCATGTTCGGGAAGGTAGCATCTGAAAAAGAACAAAAATTCCAATAAATGGGTGATTATATAACTCATTAGGTTTTCCCAATGACTTCTCTAAGCACACCAACAGGATGTAATTGTTAACACATTATAAAAAATAAATTATATTAACAAATTAACCAAAAAAATTTGTAACAAAATATTAAAAAGTTTGAAAACCAATTCAAAACAATTGCACAGAAGACTAAATGATTCCAATTTTCAGAAAGTTATTTTTATACAAAATAACTAATCAAGAAATAAAAACCAAGTCTCGCTAATATTTTCAATTCACATTCCATAGTTCTTAGCACACCAACACATGCATGCTGTGTTCAACAATTCCATACTCATGAGTCATGTGTTGTCTAATTATCTTTTGTCCCATTGACACATGGCACTAATCCAGGGTCACAGACCTTGTACCCCGATGTTACACATCCCTTATTTAGGGAAACATCAATCATGAACTAAAAAAATTCCGATTTATGCCAATACCATTCCAAATAACCATTTCAAACCATTTCAATAAAACTGTACATGTATTGAATACAGATGAATAAAAAAATTTCCAAACAACCCTATCATTTCAATAAAACATCCAATTTCTATTAAAAACATATAATTCAGTCCATGTTCCTAAATGTAATAAAATTTACATTTTAAAATCCATATTTTAAAACCAAGATCAATAGAACTTTATTCAAAATAATAATTTTTCTTAACATCAACAATTTTCCATACCATCAAAAAATGAGGTTTCCAACAACTCATAACTAGCCAATGCATGATAAATTAATATCAAGAAAATCCATTTCAAAGCATTCCAAAACATTCTAATAAGTGGATTTGAGATTTAATCCTCATACCTCAATGGGATTGAAATTATAAATTGGAAATGAATGCTTAAAAATATGGGAGATTCTTCACGAAACCTCCTTAGATCTATTATATAAGCTAGATCAATACAAAAAAATCAAATTTATCGGCATACACACACATAGTTCAACCCATAACATCTGTATATCTGAGTAACCATGAATATAGGTGAAGTATATCTAATTAGATTTAAGAAAACGATCAATAATGATTAAAAAAGATCACATTCCTCAAATATCTAGGATTGAAACACCAAGGGAATACGTGTACTTGTATCTTAATTTCATGGGAGTGGTTTTACTCCCTTCATGGAAGAGAAATACATTGTTATGGAATCTTAGGAGAAAAAAGGCCACATAGAGGCAAAAATGTATGAGATCCTCTTTTTTATGATCTCATTTAATGTATCCACATAGTTAGTTCACATGGTTAGACAAATCGTGCAATAACAGTTCCTTAGATACTACCTAGGATGACCCTTTAACGTCTTCCTTGCATGGTCCCCATAACCATGAACACACTGTGCTTAATATCTATACCTCAAACCATTAATGTTGTATGGTTTAATCTAAGATGGCTGCACTTTTTGGATAAACTGTGTACAACCCATGGGCCTCTCCTATAGACCCGAAAACATGATGAAAGTCCGTCATACAATCCCGACATTCCTTCACATACATTATATTTATAAAAATACAAATAGAGGGTTACATACCACAAAAAGTGGGGGTCCTAACCCCCTCATCTATATTCACACTGTTTTATCATAGACCCAAATATCTATGAATATTTTTAGAGCACTACCATATCCCATCAGTAATCCCTTATGATCAAATTCACATCACTCTGTTAAATTTAGTTGATTGATTGCCTAACATTTAAATTTCTCTTTAACCGGGATCATAATATTTTTTTTAAATTATATCATTATCACATGATTGTGCTAAATTTTTTTGATTAAAAATATTTAACATTGAAATTTTATAGCATAAGAAAATTGGAAATCAAGAACAGTGATTCGAAATAAAAAATTAGTGTTCTAAAAATCCAAATAATGTCTAAAAAAATTGATTAAAAAATTATCTTTCTGTAAGGAAAATATATTCAATATAATAATCCCCACCACACATTTGGATCTTTCAAAGGAAATGATGATGATTTTACAGGGTTTCATTGGTGATCCTTGAGGAATAGTATCATTACTTGGGCTTCAGATATTATGAAATTATCTTATTTATTTTATTCCTAATCCCTAAAAATTGATGGGTCTGTGGTAGCTAAACGTATATTTGGAGATTGTAGATATCTTTCAACAAATGATATCTTGGTGAAACTATAATAAATTAATTAAATTATTTATTAATTAATTAAATTAATTAATGTCATCTATGATGGTATAATACTAGGCACCCCAATGTAAAGCCTTATTAAATATTCCAACATATCACACCCCAATTATAGATGAATCTATGATAATTTATTTATAATATATGGATACATTATGATGGAAAATTATTAATTCCATGAAGAAATGCATGTCAACTATAAGAATTATTTCATCTATAATATTTTTTTTAAGTCCAGTGACATTATAATTAAAGATGATTATTGGTGAAAAAAATCAGGAGTAGTATTTAAAATAATATATTATTTAATAAAGTCAAAATCATGGCCACTAAATCCCACACATATTAGGATTTTATCTTTAAGTAGAATCTATTACATAAAAAATATGAGGGTATTAAGACCACATCTATTTATCATTATCAAATGGGATCTCCTGAAGGATTCCATGCTACAAATGGATATACACTAATGGAATAAATCATACATGATGTGTAAACTCAGATCGATGATTGAATTTCAATAGTTACTCAAGGAAGGATTCTATATCAATAATATCCAACATACCCAGGTCAATGACATGCAATGCATCATGCATGAATATCCTCATCTATGAAATAAGGAAGAGTTTGGACACCCAGTAAAACTATGGGAGAATATTATGTAGTAATAAAAATCACCCACCATATGAAATATCGATAATTTACAACGGATTACGATATAGAACTCACCACCTTGACCAATAATACAAATTTTCCCTATAGTGGGACCATTAAGAACACATGATATCCCCATCAAATTCAAATGCCACTATAACTGGTTTGTGTTGGGATTGTGTTGGATATGAGTAGTTCTTTTACGTTTTTATAACATCTACACCTTCTCTATCACCATCCACACTAACATTATCCCCATCAGAGATGACTCTACCACCTTTACATGACACAATGGTAACCATCAATTTATCCCATTCAATGCCGGAGGTGTTTACATGTAAATAGAAAAAATCCAACAATCAAGAACATAAGATATCAATGTGAACCTAAATGGTTCTCATAGTGAACCCATCAACCATACAATATAACACCATACTCATTAGAAATTGAGTCCCAAATACCTCATATAATGTAGTGTACAACATTGAAATAAATTAACTATCATATTTTTGAACAATTTCTTAGGATAAACCATGAAATGAGATTATATAATTCATATTAATGAATCAAAAGTTTTTCCCTCTATAATAATCGTGCAGATGAAGTATGTTGGTGGACAAAGTTAGGGGTTTATTATCACCTAATAACATAAGGATCCTTGACTGAATCTTGGATATCTATTATAAATTTAATCATTTTATCTCACCTCACACACTTTGGAACCAAATTTAGTTGGGAAAAATATTTTGAAGATTGTTGTCATGGATTCACCTACTAAAAAGTGATTAATTTAAAGACATTTTTTTGCCACACATTTTTTAATACATTCCCAATTTAACACATAATATATTCCTTTATATATCTTCTTCTCCCCAAGATAAACCTCTATTTCCCTTGAACTAATCTCTCTCAGGGAATCCTCATGTTTGTGTGACTATCACAAATATACATACCCCGAAGAGGATGACATTATTCCCAGCTATGGAATACACCTCTAGAATATTTCATGAGGGTATATTTGAACCCACCACTGATTGTTCTTAATAGTCATCTATATAATTAATTAATGACCACTATAATGAAAAAAATTTCTTAGATTCCATACGCAGTATTTATGAACATGAATTCATTCTATGGGTTACATCCCCCATTTATCCATTCCAAAGAGTATAAGTAATAAAAAATTCATAGACTTGTATGAAGTATAAAATAACATCTCAACAACTAGTTCTGATAACTCTATGTAATGATTGACATGAGACAGTTATGGTACATATGGACTGTGACTAAATCAGAAAGATGGTAGTTCATATAATCCTTCATGGAAAACAATACAACACCAAGAAAGAGATTATGGGTCTTGTATTTATTCTCATGTAGCATTAGCTATGTTGAGAATTAAGCACCTATTGCATCATTATGTTGAAACACACAAACTATCATAGATTATGTTAAATCAGAGAACCCCTCTGTATAAGAATCCCTTTATTGGAAACAATAATACACGTACACTAATTGACAATGTCTTTATTAAATAGAAATTTCTCAGTCATCGATCAATGTAAATAAATGCTTTCCCTTTTCAGGAATGGGCAGTCGTAGGAGACTCAATAAAAGGAAAATATTCCATGAATCTTCAATAGTATCCCAACATACAAGGGAAAATATACACTATAAACAATATATTTAGTTCCTTCCAAAATATAACTATGTCGATCTCCACCAGTATAATATAAACCCCAACCTCTAAGAAGACATTACCTAAAAGGAGGACCTATAATATCTATAAGTGATACATAGATATATTTATTTCTAAGTGATTATAAAATTTTAAATAGAGAATAATCATCATATGATGATTATTTATGTCCAATTATTATGAATAGATGAGGATGATTTCAATGAATATAACAGTTAATTATTCTAATAAGGGGTGAGTGGTCTGTCTCATGTGGCCCATGAAAATTACTGGGGAATATTTCACCCTGAAAAACATATATTAAAACTCAAGATGGTCATAATTGAATGTATAAATTATTTTTGGAAAATAAACCTCTATAAAAAAAATTTATCTTCCAAATAAATTATTTTTATTCATGAAACACAAAATTCTCTTTTTCTCATTGAATATATCATTGATCATTGGTAGACGATACATTTTCTAACTATCACCACATCCAAGTTGTGATATTTAACAAAAATCCTCAATATCTCATTTTAGATCATAAATAGTAAGAATATATTATCACAACCGAAACTTTTTTTATGAATCATTTCTCTATAAGGTCCACTAACTATAGCTTCGTCTCCCTAAGCTCATATGAGGACAATAAATAAGATTCTTTACATATCATATCATAATCAGGAAAAAAATTAATGGAAATATCAAATATTAATTAAGAATAAACATAAGGTTATCATTATGAAAAATGAATATATAATCTTATAAAATTATAAGTTCATCAACCAAGGATTTTGGTGCACAGAGAATCAGACATTCCAACTTTTGTGTGATTAGCTACATCTTCACCAAAATATTCCATGATCATTTCGAATAATGGTTCCACTTATAGATGGTGTAAAATATACATCCATAATCCTAGTAGATTATTACTACAAATTGGTAATAGTTTAACTTATCACGAATCAAATATTTACAACCCATACCAATGATGAAATTTTATGGATTCCTCACATAAACTATAAGGCCCCATGAAAATACATTTCCACCATGAATAAGATGAAACTCTATGATGATACATATATATGGGAGATGACTTTTAGATGAATTATTTATACATATGGGTCATTATAAGGCCTCTATTAGAATCTATTACTCTCCAAATATTAATTAAATAATAATTATCCCTGTAAGACCACCATAAATTTCATTTGGACATATATATAAGATAAAACCCTTCATTACATGAGATATTTACCATGGTGAGTTTGAATTTGTAAAATAATATAGCCATATCTTCCTTTACATCATCCTCTTATTGCACCACTACATGCTCAATTGAACCATCCATCCAAAGGATATACTTAATCACCACTAGAGGTATCTCATTAGACTACTATCTCTTTTGTGTAGGTGAATCATCTTCATGACTACTATATATTATGAGATAGGTCTGTGAATCAAATACATGATGGAACTATCATTCACATATATATCATAACATATACCTTATTTTTTTATAACTCATACGGAAATTTTAAATTATTAATCTTTTAGACTGAGGCAATTTATGCAAATTTTTATTACTTCATTCCCCTGGAATCTATCATAAAAACTATATCTAATGTTTCTTCTCTTGTATAAATTAACACAAGTATTTACTACATTTTATACCTCTACCATAAACATCTCCATCCAGGATGTTGGTCTAGAAAAAATGTTTAGATTAGTACAATGGGGTATGACACCTACATGGAGGTCTAAATAAGGGACATTATTAGACATCTACATTTGAAAAAAATATTTCATCGATCATGTCAGTGGAGTACCTCATGAGATCATTGAATCTTTATATGTATGTATAAACAAAACTGATACCTTACTATAAATCTAGCATATTATTAATTGAATATCATTTTAATATCATCATGAATTACTCCATACATAATTGGTCTAAAACTCTTTCCAGTGAAGATTAGCCACATGTTCGGTATGAGTGATCAAGACCAAATAGTGAGTCTATAACCTATATAGATGATTGGAGGTTATTCCAAACATATATACAGAAAGAATAAAAATATGGTTGAATAAAATAAATTACTCATGAAAATAATCAACCAAATGATGGGAAATATCGTCCACGAACGTCAGTGGTCAGTATAATTGAAAAAATTTAAAATCATTAAAAATATTTCTATATTCATCATATCATATTAGATTCATATACTTTAAAAAATTGAGGAATTTTTCCATCACATAAGATAGTTGGTTTACATGATTTATTATTGGTATAGGTACTTCTCTAGAAATTCTAAATATAAAAAACTCATAATATGGTCCATGGATTGAATCACCATCACAAAGTTAGTTGCTAGAAGGAGACCCAATGAATGAAATAGTATTATAAGGAACATTCCCTAAGATCATAGGGGGATATATATAGACAATTTATATAATTTAATATAATAGACCATGTTAATTAAATCATATAAGGGGATCTTACTCGAAAAGGATATTGAAATTGATTTCCAATTCATGTATGACTCACATACAATTTATTTGACTATGATAATCCATTTCTTAGTGAACATAGTTGAAAAACACATTATAAATTCCTTATTTTATTGTTATCAAGGTCACTAAACAAATAATAGGTTTCCTTAATTGAATGAAATAATAAAGATAACATAATATAATTTCTCTAAATTCCCTTACATAATACTCATAACAAGACAAATTATAGAATGCATCATCTAGAAATACCTTGTGATGATTCCTATCTAACATAACCCAATATATTGGTACATATGTAGTTATAGAATGAGTGGTGTATCCCATATCAACCTATATTACACTAAGAATTTCTGACTAGTACTATTTTAGAAAATAACTTGAAATAGGAGGCCATAGCTGAATACAATTGTATACATCACATATATAGACAACCAATGTATAATAAAAAATTATAAATAAAATTAACTAACTTATATATATAATGTATGTTATCATATAAAAATAAAAAATAAAATAATGATTTCATACCATAATGAAAAAGAAAAAAGTACATTCAATATTACCCATTACAAATCTGTAATATGTGAGAGGGATAAGTACCCACCAATAATTACCTCCAATGAATTGTATAACCCACTACAATAACTTCCTAATACAAATATTCTACACCCACGTTGTGACTACCAATGTTTCCATTCATTTTTATTATTCATATAATACAAGACACATTTAGGTTAAGTCACCAATGCAAGGATGTGTACACAAATACCCATTAGAAAACTCCATTAAGAGAATTTATTATTAATAAACTATTTAGATCAATACCAAAATCCCAAATGGAATGAAAAAAATATGAAAATACATCGTGAAATGATTTATAAATGATGACATGGGACATAAAAATAGATTCTCACCCTACACATCCTAGTCAAACGTTAAACAATAAGTATCCATGATAACCTGATCTACCAAAAAAAGGAAACCCATGAAATATATTAGAAACCATTGATGATTATCCTCTCCTCATTGAAGGTTAAAAATTTTCAATGTATTAATGAAACATAGTGGAGGATAGACACAATATTTAATCTCATGGATGGGGCTATTGTCTTTATAGGTATAGGACAGACACCTTAAGTATGCATGAAGGTATTTATTAAATATTTGGTTTTAAGGGGCACTAAACCAAATTTACACACTATTAGGGGAGTAAATCCCCAAATTTGTTTCCTAAAAAATCAACCTCATCATCACATCATTCCATCGAACATTATAATATGAAAATTTATCAATACCAAACATCTAAAAAACATGTTTTCGTGATTTATTCATCCACTGATAAAGATCATAACTCCATTGAATACCATATACAATGATTTTGTGAATGAAATAATTTATTTTATTATATGGATTCCCTAAAAAATGGATCTTGTAGGGGATTCAATGGAAAAATCCTTTTTTATACATGCCATTACACAACTAACCCCACACTGATGATTCTTTGTACAACAATTCTATAGCCAATCATAGATCGGACAATCCCTAATTTTTTCACTACACCAAAATCTATTAATTAAATGACTTATATTTCAATCAATTTTTTAAAAAACTTATTTTTCAAATTTAATTAAAAATATCTTGAACTAGGAACAATTTTATGTTTAAAATCAATAACTAAGAGATTTCACATTATATAAATTGGGGGAATTTTAAATAGGGATTAAAATCAATAATTAGGTGTTCATAAGTTGAAAATATGAGTCATCAAATTAATTAAACAATAAATAAAAAATAAAGGATTACTAATTAAAATAAAAAACTTGACATGTAATTTTTATTATTTGATGGTGATTATTATGCCTTTGTAAAGTCTCGCAGGGGATTTATCAGAAATCATTACATTAATAAGGTTATATAGATCCCTTGACATCCCCATATGTCATACACTATATCACTCACACATGACTGGTTTGGTGATGGATAACCCTAGAATGGGAAGTATTATATTATTAAATATGGGATATTTATGTCTTATAATAATAAACTAACAAAATGAATAATGAATTAATTAAATGATATGAATTTATTAATAAATATCTCGAATTTCTGATCCTGTGTACACTGATAAAAATAGAGATAATACCACTCATTGGGTAAATACCCATTCTATATGAATCTATAATATAATATTTCTGATCCTTGAATCTCAGATAATATAAATAAAGTATTCCACTTAATGTTTATACCTTAATTAAGGATTAAAAATTATATATAACATATTTTTTTTGTCAAAATGATATCAAATTTAATTTTTTTTCTTTGTAAACATGAAAAAAATATATATAATATATTAAAAATGTTAATTTAGAGTAAACAATAGGGTAAAATAAAATGAAGGGTATCAAAAAAACCATTTAATTGAGAGAGAAAGGCGGAACAGGAAAATTCAATCTTGGGCCTTCAAATATTTATTTTGTAATGGAATTTTTGAAAATATCAATATTTCTATCCCATTTAGGGGTAAATTATATTTTTTAATCAATATTTTAAACATTATTCTTTGATGAAATGATATATAATGTCATTTTTCTGGATCAATAGTTCAATATAGGGAACATTAAACATTGAATTTTAATTTTATAATCACATGAAATTTCCCAAATCATTTATCTTGTTTTTTTAATTTTATGAAAATAAATTTTATGGTTAAAAACTAACCACACTTATATGATGGATCCATGTAATAAACCTCCAGAAAATAAAAAAATGAACATCAAAAATTAAAAAGTGATTTTTTAAAGAAATCGTATATAGAAAGTATTAGAGAGGGGATAGAAAACTCAAGTCATATGAGGAAATTAGGGAAACCCTCATAAGATGAGAAGCTTCCCTATCCATTTATTGGTTACAAATCGTCACCCCCCACACTCCATTGACTCTGTAGTGGCATCCCTTGGGAATATATATTACTGGAAATAAGACGGTATCTCCTGAAATCTTCATTGATCACAAAACCCTTAATTAGAAGATCCTAGAACCTGACTAAAAACATAAACACATAAAATATTTGATTAATATATATACCTCAAAACAATTTTTGTTGCTAAAATACAAGGGAGGCCCATATTGGGTGGATAAAAGAGAAACAAATGAATTTGGGAAGAAAAGAGATGATTTTGATGCCTGGGTGGCAGGTGCATGCAACAGCTTGAGGGGGCACGCAAGCGTCCGTCCTGTGTGCAAAATCCTCTATTCCGAAGGCAACGTCAAACGACCTTTTATATGCCTGACCCACTTTGCGCACCCAAGGTGACGTCAAACGTCCCATTGCACAACTGGCCCCCTACAAGTGCCGAAGGTGACGTCAAATGTCCCTTTGCATGACCACCCCACTTTGCACACTCCAGTTGATGTCAAATGGCCATTTGTACAGCCTCCTCCCTTTCTGCACCCAAGGCGATTTCAAATGGCATTATGCGCACTTGGTCCCCTTTGTGCGCCACCCCATGGACTCCGTCTATAAAAAATGAACCCCATTCCCTTCGGGGAATAAAAAATAAGAGAAATTGAAGATCTGAAGCGCGAAAGAGACCGCTTCTACTACCGGGCGAAAAACAAATACCATGGACTCCAGGTATTCCATTTTGTGCGACAGGTCCCCCAAGGTTCCTCCTTCGGGTTTCCCCTTTTGGGCTCAATCCCCATCCATTAATTGCCACCAAAGTAATTTGCACGTAATAGATCACTATTGTGGGCATGCTTCCACTACATCAGACCATTATTGTGCTTCACCCATTCATCTTGCGTGCAACCCTTCCTTCTTACATGCAACCTCCATCTTGAATGAAACCATCCATCTTGTGCACAACACATCCTTATTGCACCCAAAACTTCCATCATGCACTTTAACCTTGCTCTTGTGCATTCTACAAGTGTCGTTGTTACCTTAAAATGTCATGTCTGGGCCCCTTTGATGAGCAATGTATATTCATTCAACGCCCTCATCCTGTGCGGTCCTTTAGGTTTTCCAGGAGTGATTTGAATATCGATTGGGCAGTGCTTCACATTGTGTTTTTTTCCTCATGATACTTCGCATATGAAAGCTAACAAGTATTCTTACTTCATGTAACCATGATAACATGCACCCCTCAGTAGATTACACCACGACACCCCTCCACCCTGGCGTTGTCAGTTCCTTCCCTTCACCATGGTGTAAAGGGTGCCGGTTATGTATGTCCTAGGGGTGAAAAGTGATCCCATCTCATCTGAGCTACAAGATGTTATAAATCCATGCATTTTTGTCCACAATACATGACATTAAATTGTGACCTCACCCTGGCATCTATATGTGGGGAAAGGGAAACAATAATTGTGTAATCCCCTAGATTTTCATGTAGGAGGAAACACCTCTACTCCTTCTCTCTTATTCCACGCAAAAGTCAAAGAGGAGAGATGGGGATAGGGATTTTATTATCCCTTCCGTCTCCTTCTGGGCTTTGTCTCCATCTGCGCCTCCACCATGGAGTACATCCCAGTATCCAACTCAACGGCCCGCTCCACATGTAAGCCCCAATTTACATTTTGGGATGCAAACCACGAGTAAGCCCTATTCCACTTCCCATGTATGCACCTTACATGACGTGATCGTCAGGTCATTTCTGCCTCTTGTTTCTTACTTCATGCATGACTCACATGGTCTTAGATTAAGCACCGACCAAGATATTCTTTCCAGGAAGCCCAGAGTGTAATCCCCACACACATCATCCCAAACTATGTGGACTTTAATCCTTTCCAACACAATGTACATTGGAATTATCCCTTAGGTTCAAGCCCATAACACAGTTATTCTGATCATATTCACATCATTTCACCAAACACCATCCAGAACTCTATGGACATTGATCTTTTCCAAGGAAATGTATGTAGGAATCCTCCCTGAGGTTCAAGCCCAACACTTGGTCATTCTGACCATCATCACGTTGGTACACCAAACACCATCCAAATCTATGTGGACTTTGATACTTGCAAAAGAAATGTACATTGAAGGAATCCTTGAGGTTCAATCCCAACTCATGGTCTCTCCGCCAACATTCACGTCGGTTCACCCAAACCACCCCAAACTACATGAACATTGATCTTTGCCAAGGCATTGTACATAGGAAGCCTCACCAAGGTTCACAACCTACACCTAATCATTCCGACCATCTTTACATCAATCCTCCAAACAACATCTGGATCTCCATGGACATTGATCCTTTCCAAGTCAAGGTACATAGTAAGCCTCCCTTACGATCAAACTGAACACACTATCGTTCCAAACCACTTCATGTCGGTCCACTCCCGTCATGCTTTATCTTAAACTATGTGCTCCATTAGTGCCCCATCTGGAGGTAAGCTATGGAAATTACATACACAACGGTAACCTATTGTGAACTTAATGCTGGGTTAAGCCATTACCACCCCTACTCAGTAGTAATTCGTTGTCAACCTAAACCTAGTGGTATGTCGTTGTAGTCCACTTTGTTGGGACCCTTATCTCTGGTTCGTCCCAGTCGTGTCAGACCAACCCAAGCTACCAACCAAGGGAAATCCCATGTATATCATCAGGTTGATGTCATCTGTGCACACCCTAATCCAATAACCCATCTTGTAATAAGGGTACATTGATTCTCTGCCATGGGGATACATAGGAAGTCTCGTCAAGGGCCAAGCCCAATATCATTGTCGTCCTCGTAGTGGCTCCATCTCATTACCCATCCACTTCACATAACCATCCATCATCCATATTGATTAATACATGGGCCAACACATCCTAAAGTGATCATGTCAATACACCTATGCACCACTCAAAGAAGTAACTAGGTAACTAACCATGTGTTAACCCTGACATCAGTGTCCCATCCTGGGGTTTCACACATCCGATCCACTGTAGTTAGTGTTCTGATCAGTCCGATCTTTCTCTACTAGAAATTCAACTCGCAACATACCATTTTTAAAACATTGAATGCTATGGAAAACCTTAGAGAAATGCCTATGGAATATATTTCCCCACATTCGACATGGGATTCCTTGGGCTTCGACGCCCTCGAGAATCCCAATAATAAGGGGATGAAAACCCAGACGAACCATCATTCTAGCGTCTAGACATGCCAGTGATGTCCAATGTGACTACTCCATTTACATAAGGTTGCTTCCATGGATGTACCCCATGGAATGGCCCTACAAAAGCAATGTAATTAACTAGAGTCCATGAAGATATGGCCCTGGGACGAGTTTCACAAACATCATATTAAATCTTTAAGAAAGACTCAGACATGGTGACGAGTTCTGAGGAGGAATCCACATAAGTAAGAAACAAAATCCCATCATCCTATTTTGATCAATGAGAAAACATCTCTGAACATGGAACAAGTGCCTCCCACCTTTGGAAAGTGGGAATATCGGGCAAAAAACTAGGTCATCATCCTTGAATCAGACATATATGCGCGCACCCCGACGAAAGGGTCAGAAATAGTAATGGTGAACCCAATGGAAAAATATTTGACTTAATGTGGAGATTATTAGCATTTGAGATATCAGTGTATTGACGTATCACTGGATCTATTTATCTGGTGTCAGGTCATGCCATGAATATAGTGGGATTGGCGTGAAACTCACTAGATAGTGGGGCATTCAAAATGAAGGGCATCTCGGTCTGTGACTTTGTATGTATGAATCCTTCTAAAAATACATGGATAATCAAATGGATCTTGGTCACTATACATTGATTTAATTTCTTCAGCACTAATGGTTGAATATCCCTTCTTTCCATGAACTAAGATGATGAACTAAGAACCCGATCACCACCAGGCCACTGATGTAGGGTTTGGGTCAACGCAAATGCAGAAACCCCATGGGCCATCACCACTTCAACAATGACCTCCAAAACTACAGTTTTCAGGTGCTCGTTCCCCATCTCCCGTTATGAATTCATATATTGAATGGTGATCAAGGAACTTATATTCCAGTACAAGGAGAAGGGAATTATCCTAACTATGGGTATAGCCCACCGGGATCTGTAGGCGTCTACGCCTCATCCACACCACTATCCCCATGTGCCATGGATGGAGCCTCCACTCCCCAAACCTACATATAATCGTGTCGGGAGACTATCATCGGAATACCTTGACGACTCCCTCTCCTACGCCGATGAGGTAGGGGATGTCCTGGTCAACCAGGCCCCCATAAAAGAGGCTCCATGCGAGAGATCCCTAGAGGCTGCACCGGCACCACCACCTAGTCCTACTAGCTGAGGATATTATATGTCATGTACCTAAACCACCGGCTCTGATTTGTCTAACCCGATGCCTTCACCATGCGCAAGCCGAAGAGGACGCCCATCATGGGTCGTCAACATCAGTAGCTACTGTGGCTTGATCCACAATAGACATATGTCACTAGAACAATGTGTATGCTGATAATGGACATTCATACTCCTGACTTGGAATGAGGCAGCAACCACCCCACTGGCAGGCTGGGTCGACTCTCTTGGTCGTCGGCACAAGTGGGGGCCGCCACGAACCAATCCGCAGTGACGACACACATTACAGAGGTCCTCCCTGTACTGCAACCATAGTGTGTAAAGGTCCTCCCCACTTCTAATCTCGACATGGTGGTCCACCACGTGCCACCTTCAACCCAAATGAGGGTCTTCCTCATGATGAAAACACTTTGTAAGGGAGTCTCTCCCATGCTCACTACACTGGGAATAGATTCATTCCCCCTACCACTAACCACTGAGGTGGGGGGGTGCATCTCTGTTCATTATCTAACATGGGGGACCTCCCAATGTTCTCTTAAAAGTAGTAAAATGTCTTCCTCACCCTAGAAATTAGAGAGTTTGAGGTCAACTTCAGTATACTGGTGCCCAGTACGGATGTCCTACCTATGTTCAACTCAAACAGCATGAGGATCTTCCTCACACTGATTTCACAAGGGGAAACAAGCACATTGGTCCCACCCATGCTCTTATCAGCTCCAATGATAGTCCTACCCACTCCAGCACTTACCACAGAGGTCCTCCCCTTGTCCACATTAATATCTTCCCCAGTTCTCCTCGCACCTAGGTTTACTCATGCAAAAATCCTCTCTTCCCCACCACCAATACGGTCGAAGTTCCTCCTCATGTATGAAGCCTATATTGTCTTAAAAGACTCCCCAGGGCAAGAAGACATGTTTTCACCACCAAAAAAATTCTGGGAAGATCTAGACAAAGATCAAACCAACCAGCTTCTTAGATTCTGAAGTTGAGTATCACTCAATGGTGGAACCCTACCCACGGTCTTCTATGTCAAAAGATGGGGAAGGAACAAAGAACATCATCCTCATACTCATGGAATGTGATGTCTACTATATCCCCACCTCCCTCCATAGGTATTTCTAGGTGGAAGAAAATTTGGCAAACCCACAGGTTACATTCGTGTAATCACCACCATCATCATCAGAATAACTGTCTACCTCGACTAGAGATCATATAGAGCTATTCTGAGGACAAATGGTGGACAAGAAGTATCAGTGTCCCTCACCAGTAGCCATTTTCCCCTCAATGGAATCTTCAGCCATTATTCTGTCTTACCATGATGTGGCATCCATGTCTCTAAACTCTTCGTAGGATAGCCCAAGATGCTGCGGTTTGTCAGCTCAGTCGACAAATTCTCCACCGGCCAGCATACTTCCCTACGATCTACTTCATTACCATTTCCATTTCCTCAGCTGCCTCTCTTTGATGTGTGGGGGAAATGAAGGTCCAGAACCTGAATCCAAACCAAGGAGATTGTGGAATATACTCTCACCGGACCACTTCTGAGAGTTGTTTTGGCTGGTTGCAGCACCTAATTGTTTTTGTACAAGAATCCCTCACCCCAGAGGATGTCAAGTGCTTCTGTTAAAAAATCTGGGCGTCTCACATTATTCATATACATCAGAAAGTGGCTTACGCTAATATCCATGCACATTTTTAGGATATCGTTGAAAAATTCTGTTTGTTTGATCTGGTTTCACACCATGTGGCCCTGCGCCATTAGTCACTAGAACACCCCAAGGCATCTGGTAAAGATGTGTTCAAATTTTTAAGGTACTCCGCATGATTATCAATAAGGCTTCCCCCTGTGTGTATAGCTGTGATAGTGTTCAATATACTACCATCCTCTTTCGTCCTATCTGGCATTAGCCCGACCTGCAAGGTGATATTGAGGACATGCCACCAGGTAGGGTCACGGTCAACATGGCTAGCCTATCGGAAGAAGAGAATGAGATACAGCTACTTGCTGGATACCTCCCTCCCCTCCCCCCCCCCCCCCCCCGAGGACATGGAACCTCTTTTGGATTTTTCAAGAATTGTTACATGCCACCAAAGATATTTAATGGGTCTCCCTGCACCCACCGAGGTATTACTTTTTAGCTGGAATCATGGTAAGGGTTAAGAAAATCTTAGAGCCGCCAAACCCTTCGACCCATCTGGCTCAGTGTAGAAGATGGAGAAAGAATCTTAAAAATACATTTTTGACAACAAAATTCTAAACATAAGAATTTGGATGATGACCTCCTAGCTTAATGTGTAGCAGAGTGACAGCCAGACTACAGTGATCCTCAACCAGGATAATAGGGGAATGCACAACATCACCTCAGTGAGATACCCTCATGTGACCCTGATCATCCTACACAAGCATACAGGGTTGAAGGCAGAGCTTATGGAATGAGGTAATGGTACATATCGCCAAATCAACCTAGTCTGCTTGACAACCCTGAAGACTATGCTTAGCTTCTCCCATCTTCCCCACACACAATTCTTCTAGCCTCTCCATGATACACAGGGCCGCTATATCATGCTGAATAACCCACAAATGCATTGGTTTTTAGGGATCCCCATCAAGACATGAACCCCCACACAAATGATATGATGGTGGTGAAGTTCCTAGTCAGGATCCAAGTATCACTGAGAGGGGGGGGGGGGTGAATCAGTGATATCTTTTTTTTTAAGTTTCCTTTTTTTTGAAACAACCTTCACCTCCTGTTAAAGATTTTATTCCATGCTGAGCACACACAACCACAAGAACAACATATTTAAAGGGTTAACTACTCAACAAGAGTAGCTACGTCCTTCGAATGGAACGGAAACAATCCAGTACCACAAAATCCACTAGAAAACAATCCTTTGATGTGGGGTAAAATGAGTAGGATATACCCTTACACTCGTGTTGCACTTGGAAAACAATCTGCAAGTGCATGTGCACCCTCTAAGCACAAATTGAGAATTATAGTATTTCATTGCTTCTTTACAATTGATCAGTTGTTTTCTCTGAAGTACATATTCTCACTTTCCTACCCAAAAGCTGGTATGAAATCCCATATTCACAACATAATAAGTGCTAAGACCCCAAATTATTTGCGCATCCTTTAGGGTATCATGCTCAAAATTCAAATGACTTGCACAAAAAAATACGCTTTTTTCAAGGAAAACATATTTCGCACAACTTCTTTTTTGTGCAACAATTCATTTTTTCGCACAACATTTTCTCTTTTTCATGCAGCTGTCCTCTTTTCGTGAAAATTCCTTTATTTTCGAACAAATGACTTAGCGTAAAATTTTATGCACACCAGATCTCTGTATTTCTTCCTAGTGTCTAGCATTAACAAATATGAGGGTTTCACCTCATACTTATAAGCCTTTTTATCCCTGTTCTAAACACTCTTATCTGTGTGTAAATCCCTCTACATGCACGTAAAAACTCTTTCCCGCAACATCATATTTCGCTCAATCCTCTAACTTTTTGTGAACCTCATGCCTTTTCAAATTTTCGAGCTTCTGATCTGGAAAGACCTCTTTCATGAAAAATATCATTCCTCTATATCACACACCACCTTATTTTTCATGCATACCATTTATATTTTCATGATTTCATCACATATTTCGCACATCCTGTAATTATATCATTCATGCATTTTTTTTCTTGCATCCAGCAACTATTATGTGCATCCCGCTATTATTTCATGCATCACGCGAATATTTTGTCCATCCCACTACTAGTTTTTCCAGTGCATTTTTTTCACACAACATGCCTAGATTTACATGCACACCATGCCTTATCCATTTTTTTGATGTTCTGTCCTTGAATAATTACTTTCATGCAAAAATATAAATCATATTCAATTTTGTGCACAACATTCACTGTCTAAAACAAATTTCTTCATCTCCTGATTTTCATGCCCTAAATTTTGGAAAACATAAGAAAACAGCACCACCATAAACTGTTCTTTTGTGCTGCATCCAGATTGTATGTTCCTTCCTCATTTCCCTCTTTACTACTTCCCATAACCATTCTTTAAATTTCTTCACAAACTCCACTATCATATAATTTATCCTTTGACTGATTAGATTTAGCATCGTCGGAGTTACAATTGGTTGCATTGAATCTTTCCATCTTCTAGTAGCATCATTCCATCCAATCAAAACTATATATGACTAGAATCATCATTTCTCCCCATTTCAATCATAAGTCTTGATTCACAACATCTCCTAACTTATGATATTTGTGAAATACATATCAGCAAAGCATCGTCTGGTTTCCAAGTCCTTTACAAAGTGAATTAATTTAGCTTCTTTGACTAGAGAAGACAATACTCTGTAATAGAAAACATTTCTTACTTCCTTATACATCCAAATTTTTGCCAACAGGCATCCCTCATTTCCCTCCTCGAGGCATTAGAAACACAATAGGTGGCACTACCACCTGATGGAAATCAATATCCAGTGTCGGTGGAAGATATGCCAGCGCCCTGGGTTTTGGGAATCCCACACTTTCCCCCTTCAAGGAGACTGGGGACCCACCGCAGCACCTAGCCCACATCAACTCAAGGTGTGGACCCATGTTGGGAACCCCAACGCTACAGGAATCCACCAATATATAGTGTTATGTGAAGACATTGGAAGGGCATGTTTTTGTCTGGTACAACCATCTCCCCATCGGATCAAGGGATGGATGGGAAGGCCTCCATAGGAAATTACTCTACATGATCAGTTCAACCACCTAGAAGATGAGTATTGCAGACCTTATCAAGTGCAAGGTGAGGCCTGATGAGAACGTCAGGGACTTTGTGGCCCTATAGAAAGGGCTCACATACACCCTTAGTATGTCACTGAATCATAAAAAATTTCTAATGATGTGTGTAGGGAATGTCATGATGAAATATGTCTCCTCCTTGATCACCCATAACAACCCTGGGGGATTCTGAGACTTCTCCCATTATGTAAAACACCTTGAGGAAGCCTTATAATATGATAAGTGGGCACGTTTGTTGCCTCCTGCTATCCCTGTGAGATGTGCCGCAAGGGTTAATACCATTGTGTTGGCCCAAATAAAGGCCCATAGGAAACTAGAATTGTTACCGGCGAAGCCAGATTCATAATCACTCATAGGCCTTTCACCTCAGGTACAGCCTCCGGCCAAGCATCACCCACCTCAGAATTGGTAGGTTCCCCCGCGTAATGCGCTGCCACAACCTGGCCAATATAACCAAGCACCACCCCCCTCAAGGGGCTTCTCTATATCCTTGTCTAGGACAATATAAAAGGTCCCCCTTACCTGATAGCAAAAACCAGACCTACTAGTTCATTGAGGCTCAGGTCCCTGATTACATCCATAGAGCCTTGGAGCAGGGGATTGTATATTTTCATGAGTGCAGAAACTATAAAGATGTGAACCCCACCTATAGCCCTAAATACTACCCCTACCACTCAATCCTAGGGAACACACTCAAACAATGCTATATATTCAAATATTAGATCCAAGTCCATATGGATAACAACATAGTCTGGTTAGTCCCAGCCCCGACATAGGTGGTGTGTATCTTCGTGATGCCAAACAGAAACAGTGACAGTGAGGATGAGTGGCATCATGTTGTTAACCATAGGTCCCAAAAATATGACTACTAGGTGGATTTTAAATTAGTTTCCCATGGCCATGGTGTCTTTTGGACAAGCCTGAATTGGAAGGAGCCTTCAAGAAGCTGCAACTACTACCTTTTTATCATTGTCTCAGTCGTCCTCTTCCTAGAAGAGCATGCATCAATGGCACACAGGAAAAAATAGTCTCCTGCCGATGCAATCATCATATGGTATTCTCGGTGACTTCATGCCCTCAGATATGAAGATTCCACCAAAAATCTACACGGTAGTGGATGAATCTTCAAGTGATTGTCAAGGGTATGCCTCGGTTAATATCGTAGATCTAGTAAACCTCTATAAGACTCTCGGCGATGAGGAGTGCCAGGAAGATCCACCCAATATCCCCAGTCGTCATCATCGTCGAAGGATTCATGGTTATATGGGTGGTTAGAGGGTTTCAGTCAGAACTTCAATCTAGGTCATGCATGCTACTGAAAATATGAACCAAGCTTAGTGTAGGTCTTAGCATGTGCTTCCCTCTCATCTGGTGGCATCAGGTATGCCTTCACCGTCGTTCATGCTACTCGATCAGGAAAAGCTGCCAAGACCTCGCCACAATCAATGGTGCTTCCCAAGAAATCGATCTCAATCATTTAGCCCTCATCTAGTAGTCACCTAGAAGTATTCGACTATTGAGTAGCGGGATAGTCCTAGCACTAGTCAGCAGTTAGTTCAGCTGGCAGGACCCACCAAACCTTCTATCATAAAGAGCCTCTTGTAAGAAGAAATTCATGCCTAGCATAAAAATATGACATCCTCAAGAATATTTAAAACATTATGGAAAGGATAACCTTCATTGTGGCTCTTCTCCTATCTTCATGTATGTGTGAGGCCCTTGGGAATGCTTTAAGAAGCCCCCTCCAGTTTGAGACAGAAGTGGTAGTCACAAAAGTCATTCATGCTGAGGAGGTCGAAAATGTTGAATACCAGGAAATTATCTCATTCTTTGGAGAAGATAATGTCTCTCCCATATAGTGGCATATTCTATTGTTGTAAATCATCGGTCAGTTTAATGTCTTAATGGTCCGCCATTGCCTTGTTGACATGGTCTCTGGTATCAACCTAATCCCGACTCAGACACTACTAAAATGGAGTTTTCAGAAGATGATCTGATCCCCTCTGACCTAAGAATCCAAGGTTATGATAGGACGGAATAGAAATAGGTTGGAAATATCCATTTGAAGACCCATTTTGGTGGTCTAGTTTCTTGCACTGAGTTTATGATTGTCTCCCAGGACACCGCCTACAATGCGTTTATGGGCAGTCTTTGGCTCCACCTACATTCAATGATTCTTTCTTCATATCAGCAGTTCATCAAATACTCTTACAATGGTTGTGTGGGCATGAATCAAGGAGATGCATCTCCCATTTCCTATTCTGAAGCCCACTCTCTGGATGTCGACAAATACAATATAAAGGACATGATGATTATTGCTAAAGAGGATGAGCATCCTACGACTATGACCGACCTATGGATAGATCAATATGATGCCTAGGTATTTCCAATCCACCGATTGGAGGCTACAATATCGGACATGGGAAAATAGTATTTTTATCATGGAGCCATGGTCATGGATGATGTTGATAAGCTCACCATAGCCATTTTTTAAGCAGTTCCAGTACGCCAAATGGATGGAAAACATCATACCAATCAGGAAGACGAAAAAACATATTAGAGTTTGCATCAACATTGGGGATCTCAACTGTCACTATCTGAAGGATGATTTTCTCCGGCCTATGACTGAACTCTTAATTGATTCCACGACTGGGATCCATGCCCTCTCCTTCATGTATGGGTACTCTTGGTACAACCAGATCTGAATGGACCTCGAGGATTATGAGCCTACAGCCTTTAAGGAAGCACATGTATCTTTATGTTACCATGTCATGCCCTTATGTTTAATGAATTCATGTTCCTCCTATATGTGGGCCATGCATTTAATATTTAAGAAATTCCTCAAGACATTGGTGGAATGTTCTGTGGATGATCTGGTGGTCACATCCCTCTAGTTCTAGGACTATCTCAAGGACCATGAGAAAGATTTTGGCATCCTCTCTTCCCATAACCTGAAGATGAACCAACTAAAGTGTGACTTTGGGGTAACCTCGAGAATGATTCTCGACATCATTGTTAGATAAAATGGCATCAAGATCTACCCAAATAAGATCAAGTCCATCAGCCAAATGTCTCCCCTGAGAAATATCTATGAGTTATGAGGTTTCCAAGGCCACTTAGCCTACATTCATCGATTCATTGCAAATCTGGCCAAAACATGTAAGCCCTTTTTGGCTCATGAAGAAAGGCACACTCTATGAGTGGGATGAGGAATGTCAGACCACATTCAGGGAAATCATGCAATATCTACTCCAGCCTTCAGTCTTAATGCCACATGTCTCTAGAAATCCACTATTCCATTCTGTGTCTTCCCTAGAAGGATCTTTCAGTGCCCTTCTCACCTAGAAGAACAATTAAGGGATGGGGAATAGCCTTTACTACATCATCTATGTGGTCCTCTATATGGAGACCACATGATCACCTATCGAGAAGATTTTCCTCATGCCGGTATTCGTAGTACAGATGTTGAGACGTCAACTATAACACCACGAAATGAAGTTGGTGTCCCAGGTTGATCCAAAAAAGTACATATGGAACCGTTCCATATTTCCAGGATGTATATCACGGTGCGTAGTTATCCTCTAGAAGTACGAAATGATGTTTGTCCCTAAGAAGGCTATTAAGGGTAAAGCATTGGCAGATTTCCTTGCAGACCATCCAGCTTCTATTGACCAGTTCCTGGACCTCGATTTCCCCGATGGGGGAATCCTCTCGCTAGAACAAACCATGCCATACTGGTAGATGTACTTCGATGGTGCTTCTCAAAGCCATAATGGAAAGAGGATAAATGATCTAAGACTCAACATAGTTGTCTTAGGTATCATATTCTTTGCCCCAACACAAGTTATTCTTCTGTACTCATTAATTTTGAAAGAAGGTTTCACCAACAATGGGGTAGAGTATTAGGCTCTCAACAATGGCCTCAAGCTGGCCCTAGAGATTAATGTGAACCATTTTCATGTAAAAGGGGATTCCGAACTAGTCATCAAATAGATGAATGGGGACTATGAAATTTGAATTCCAGAGCTTGTACCATTGTAGGAGGACACTCTCCATCTAATGGCTCCGTTCCCATCCCGGCCGGATATTACTATAGTCCTTTAATGAATGAACGGTTGGGCGGACGCCGTAGATAGCCTAGTTGCGTCGCTTACAGATCCCGAACTGGATGATCTGTTTATCCTTGTAGATAACCAAAGAGTCAATGATCTGGTCACCCCATATGAAGATGACATCCTGAAGGTAAGCCACCTTAACACCAGTGCCTCCACATCAGGACACCTTGGTCCCCAGGATGCAGTGATTATAGTGACTTCTGAATGGAGAACATCCTTTGTCGAGAAACTCCAAAATGGTAATCTCAACACAGATCAGGCCAAGTGAGAGTGAATTAGATGCCACACATTATAGTAAACCTTCTAGAATTTTCCTTGTCATGATCATATCATCTACAAGCGCATGATTGAATGGTTTCTCCTCTGTTGCATTCCAGTAGTTTATATTTCTCAGGTAATGCAAGAGGTTCACACCTGTATATCTAGGGCTCATCATAAAGATTTGAAGATATCTCACCAGATCCATAGACTGGGCTAATTTTGGTCTTCCATTATCCATGACTTCTTCATGTTTTCCAAGAGGTGCCATGGATGCCAAATTCATGCTACCTTCATGCATCAACCACCAGAGACTCTCCACTCTACAATGTACTCCTGGACATTTGTGGTTTGGGGACTCAATGTCGAAAACCTTACCCACTAGGGACAGCTCGCCAATGCAGGTTAACCCAGAATGCTACGGATTTCTTCTCTAAGTGGGAAGAGGTAATTCTGCTCATGGAGGTCAAGGATGGATTCATCGTTGACATTATGAGCTCCAACATCCTCTACCGACTTGAATTCTATCACTGTGTACTCACCAATAACGGCACAATCTTCTGGGTAGCTATACTAATGAAACTATATTCTATGTACAAAATCTATTCTAACCATTAATCATGCTATTATGTGCAATAAAATGGATAGATAAGGGTGTTCAACAAGACCCTCTCTAAAATTTTATAAAAAATGGTTGGTCATAACATGAGGGGTTTCCCAGAAAATCACCCCAATACTCTCTAGGGTTATCAGATTATGACTCCTAATTACACCCAGGTGACCCCATATCTCCTTGTTTATGGAAATGAGGATTTCTTTCCCATCAAGGTTTTTATACCCTCATTCTGCACAACTTTTTTTGATCAACTAGCGCTGGATAAAGTTGCATTAATCAACATGGATGAGCTGGAAGTGCTCGACGAGAACAAGATTCCTACTATACAAAATCTGTAAAGGCACCAGAACAAGAAGGAAAGACATTTCAAAAAGAAATATTTCATCCATTCCTTCTTTCAAGGTGACTTGGTACTAGCTCTCATAACACTAGTGATACCCATCAGAAAACCATCCAAGTTGGAACCCATGTGGGAAGGACCTTACATTTTTTTCACAAGGTTTAATCCAATGGAGCATACTCCCTGTTCACCATGGATGGTGGGGGTATAATTCCTCCAGTCAATGCCACATTCCTCAAGAAATACATTTCATGAGCAACAATTTTGGTCCTGCATGACCCTAAAATTCTAGACTTGGATATCCCTAAAATGTTGCTCCCACAAGAACTTAAACTACTATGTCCTGCATGATATTAAACTATACATCATCTAAAAAAATGCTAATCCTCACCCTATGAACTACGTATGGCTTGATTCCCATCCTCATGGGATATGTAAGAACACTCGGACAATGATAAACAACATGTCCTTCAAGAACTATGTATGTCATGATTATCATCCTCATGGGTTACATAGGCATGCCTAGTCATTTTGTTCGTAGGCATATCCTAAATGTCAGAATCTCCACTCGGGTCCGAACATAAGGTGTGGTTTAAGATTCCTCTCTCATTCACATCAATTTTAACCTAAACTCGCTATACATCCTACCACGTGGAGATGTTACCCTCTTTTACTACCCTGCATGACATTAAAATGCATGGGCACATCTATTCTTACCTCACTCCTTTGCATGGGACACCATTATCATTCATATCCAAAAGTACCCCTAAATGGCCTGGATGCTCAGCCCAAGGGCTATCTTACCATTTCAGATTAATGGCCATGAGGGTTTTAGTCATGCAATCAATACAAGCCCCACATTATGAATATGGTCAGTGGTCAACGCTCATTTGTTGTTCCCATTTCAGATCAACAAAATTAAGATGTTGTGTTTCAAACATAGTCAAATGATATCCTTTATCATTGTCACTACCCTTGCATGTCCCAAACATTGAGTGTAGCGATTCATCCAGTCCCATTGTCTCTTTATGCCTTGGTCCACTATGGGATGGAGCATGATTCCAGCGGCTGGTCCCTTTTGAGATTGGCATGGCCTAGTACTACTCTTTTTTTCCCACACCAAGCATTCCTCCTGTGGGTGTAGGATTTAGGATGGGGAAATGCCCATATGAGGGGTCATATGGCTACTGTTGGCCATGATTATCAACCTCAGGATCCTCGATCATTTATTCCCCATGGCCCAAATTCTCATATATGATTGTGTGCGTGGTATTGAACCACATTTTCATTCATGTCAGGAAATTTTGCTACACCCCACACAAACCCATGATATATCCCTCCGAACATATATTTTCCCTTTCGCGAACATTTCCCATGCCATGATTCGCGAGCCCTGTCATTTGGGTCTCCATGATATTTTAGTTCTAAAAGGAAACCCAAATTGAATGGATATTTATTCTAAGGGATCTCCTACCATTTCAGGCCAACATCTCTGACGTCCCTCGACATTCTTAGGGACTGGGACTGAGGTCTCACATAGGATTGTACGGTGTGGTATGGGATTATTTCATTATTTACGTAGAGCTACTCGTCGTGCCAGACAAATCCCTCGTTAGGGTATCCTTTTATTACTATGAGTCTTTGTCGCAAGATGATAAACAACACGACATCCTCTAGAACTACATGTGGATTGATTCCCATCCTTATGGGGTACATTGGACCACCTGAGCACCTAGTTCTCGGGTCCAAACCTACATCGTGTAAATCCCCCTATCCTTGTGGCCCCATGGCCTGCGTTATTCCAAGAGAGAGATGTATGGTGTGATATGGGATTAGGTACTCATTCACAACAAGTATAAAACAACCACACCTCATACCTCTCTCTATACTGAGTGGCCTTCTCTCCCATTAACCATAATCATATTTTTGAGTCGACTGCCTCTCTATTAGGTCTGTCGACCATCTTCGGTGATTCACCAATGTTCCCATGAGTACTCTACTCCCGCACCTAGAGTGTCGAATTCTATATGTATATGTTCTTACCCACCTTCCAGAATTTATGATCCTCTTCATTAGGGATTCCATCATCTTTCACATTAGAAATGCCCTCAAAATGGCAAGGATTCTCAGCTGAAGGGACATCCTACCACTTCGGACCAACATCCTTCAGGGTTTTGAACAACAAGTTGATACAATTCACGCTCTTCAAATAGGCGCAGCGGTGGACACTCATTTGTAGTTCCCATTTCAGGTCATGCGATATGGATACTGAGTTTCGAACATGTTCAACAGTTATCATTAATCTCCACAACAGCCTCATTGAGACCAAAATTCCAGTCACATGATTCAAATCATTTTCCACCACATCATTTCTATGTGGAATCTCAACACTCCTGGTGATATCCCTCAGTTCACTTTAGCACGTTAGGAAAAAAAACCATAGTAATGTGTTCTTCGAGGCTCTGCACTAAAGTTACCTTTACACGCATTCCATGTATTGTGAAGATATCTTCCTCCCTTGTTACCTAAATTGAGTTCAAATCGCATTGGTTTATGGATTGGGCTGAGGTCTATGCCTATTTTGAAGAATTCCACTTCTACATGGTCCGAGCTCTAAGACATTAAACTAAGATCGCTTTATAGTTCCTCTCTTCTGTTCTAATAGATAGGATCTAACTCTTATGGGGCCACATGTTGTGATGCGAGTGGGAATTTTCCATCACTCACGTCGGGTTTGCAATATCCAAACCACATACATCCCATTATAGGAGTTAGTCCCTCCTACTTCCTGTCCCACAAGGCATTACACTATATGTTATCTTGCGTGATGTTAAGAGGTACCGTCGAGAACAAAATATGTCTTGATTCCCAACCTCATTGGATACATAAGAACACCCATACATCTTATATTCAGGTACAACTCATCCAAGAGTTATCCCCTCCTATCCCATATCCTCTAACTTTTTTTGGCCACTCAGCCTGAGGATTCTCTCTCAGAAACGTGTGTGGTGTGATGTGGACCAAATTATCATTCACTTAAGTTATGCTTTATCACATTGTCCATATGACGTTAAATAATGTCACATGGTCCCATTGCATGAACCTAAACTTTTACATTATCCTCTTGGCCGCATGATGAAAAAATAGCATTGCATTGTGGTGTCCTCAATCGATGGGACGTCGTGGTTGGATTCAGTCATACCCAATACCATTTTCCAATGCATTCACGCATCTTGATTCTTGTGGCCTTTCCAGGACATTCTATCTTAGGTACATTAAAACACATAAAAAAACCACACACATTCATCCTAAAGGACAAATGAGATATATCGAATACTGCTTCTTTGGGTTTAATGTCCAGACTCGTGCAACCATATTATCCCTAGAACTTGTATCTTAACATGAAATATCCTATAATTATGTGTTTCATGATTCTCATATTCATAGGATACATAGGAACCCCCATGCACTTTGCCTCGGGCCCAACACAACTTTTTTTTGCAGCCCCTCGACTTAAAACCTCCCCAAGGAACACATTGTGGTCTAAATTCGAGGTTCCCATTCACATCAGGTTTTATAATTACCCCACCATGTTTCTCCTACATGCCATACAATCCCTGGAATAATTTGTATGACCATAAACTAATATCACTCTGCTTCCTTGCTGCAAGATGTTAAAATGCATGCCATCTTCTAGAGCTACGTGTGGAATTATTTCAATCCTCATGGGATATGTTGTAATGAGAGACCGTTTTGCTTCGGGTCTAGCCTAATTTTCACTTTTGATCCCTTGACATAATAAAAACCTTCATGGATATGTGGTATTGTCTGGGTTTATATCCTCATTCACGTCGTGTTTATTTCTACCACATCACATACTCCCTTCCTGGGATCTTCCCTTTCATTAAACAACATTACCGTATGACGTTAAACTAAATTTATATCACCTTCAGAAGTATGTATGAACCCTAACCGGATAGATACAGCCATATAATGTGTTTCCACCATGGTTTTGTAATTTCAAGAGTGTGGGATTCTAGTCAAACCACCCACCACTCCACATCCCATGCTTTGCCTGGCCTCTATTCAGACCCTCATCATATTTCAACTCAAAAAGACCTTGTAACAGTATGGATTCTCAACCTATGGATCTGTTGCTATCCGGGGCTAATGTTCGGGAAGAATAATGGATGAAATTATGAGTCAGGACTCGTTTTTTGAACATGGTTATCGGTCAGCCCCCATTAGTTAACCCAATTTCAGTCTAACATAATAAGGATAATATTTTTCAAACATGGTCAATAGTTATCCTTTATTTTCACGCCATCCCCATAGTGTTTCGAATTTCTGGTATCATGATTCACGAATTCCACTCCATTCTATTCATATTTATTAGAAATTCCTCTAGCGCTACATGGATCATTCCCTAGAGCACATTGGGAAAATGGAGATTTGACTGGTCTGAGGCCTCCCTCTTCTAGTCAAGCCTCTTCCCCTTTTCTCCCATGATACGCGGATTGGCTCTTCAAACCCATGGGTGCCTGACGCTTGGTTTTTCCTTTTAAATATGGATATAATAATAAGGAATAATATCAGAGAACATTATGTTAATCATGTGAATAGTCTGTTTATGCATGAAATTTGGGACATGCAGAAGTAAGGAAATATGAGTTTAGAGATTTGGCCAAAACAAGGCCCCTAAGGGTGGATATTTTGGATGGACTGCTCCAAGGCTACCAATTTCTAACATGTGGCTTCCAACGTCGCTACCCATCCACTAGGATACTTCTCATTGACCGCAATGGAAAGTCATAACTCTTTAGCCCAGGAATGTGCCCATGTTTACCCATCATGGAATCTAATCATCCGGAGAATCTCCTACACTATCTTCTTTTCAGCATCCACGATCTAGGCCTTCAATCATTCAATGATCTCAGATATGTTTACAATTAATGCCTCCCTTTCTGTTGATTGTTCCTCAAGGCGTTGGAACCACTGCTCTGCCTCCAGAAAGGCCTTAGTATACTATAAATCCTCCTCACACCGGGCCATGTCTGAATTTCAGTTGTCCTCCCATATCTTCTCTACCATGTAATCACGGATCATTACATGAGAATAGAGAGCATCTACCCCTCCAGCATAGGGGAAGTGTATCCATGTTTATCGTAAACCCATATGGCTAATCAATTCTTCCTGTGGTTGGCTGAGAAAGCATCTAATGCACTTCCACACATAATGCCACATTATACGGCTCTCCTCTACAACATCTGAGTCTGAATTGTAAATTTCTTCAGGGTCTGTGGGCTTTTATTCGTAGAAAGCTACAAAGATTTCAATGGAATGGTCTTCTTCGGTAACCCCCACTTTGTCAGCAAATCCACACTCCTCGAGTTAGATCTCTACCCTGGTGGCATTACTGTAACACCCCAGGTTAATAAAGAATATGAAATTTTTATATTTATCCCTATTTTTGAATAAAATGTCAATATTAATTTAAATGTAACGCTATGCTCGATGGCTTACCCAATATGCAACAACGAGTTCCTTTGAAATCTTACGTTGCACTCTAATAATAAAATAATATTATTTTAAATGGTAGTTAACGCCTAGCCATTGTATTGACAGGAATGAATAGAAATAACTAAAATATGATTATATATGTTTGTTAAATGCTTTTACTTTTATCCAATAAATTATAGAGGCTTAAAATACAAATGAATCTCATCTTAAGCATTGAATACACTAGTATTTTTAAAAGATTGTTTTACTACCTTTTTATGGCAAACAATTTCTTTTAAATCAAAATTTTGAAAATTTTATAAGCTATATTTTTAAAAATAAACATATTATTTATGATTGGGACATTGAAATTTACCTTTGGTTAATTTTTGTTATTTTTCCGAAAAAGTTCAATTTTTAATGAATAGTGAAAAATGTTGTATTTTAATTCAAAACCTTTTTTTAATATAATTTATTTATATGATTAGATTATCTTTTGAATTGGTTTTAAATTGAAATTATTATATATTTTCTCCATTTAATCCAATAGTGGTAGATTGAAATAATTTCACTTTGAAATCAGACTTAAACTAGTGTCAATCTTTTGATACATTTTGTTTCATAAAAACACTCTTTTTGTTTTGACAGTGGGAATTAATTATTAAATTAATTAATTCAACTTATATGTTTTGAATTTTTTAAAATAGACATCATTTTTGAATTCGGATTATCAAATATAGCTTAGGGTGAATTTTGGGAAATGTTCTGAAAAACATCAATTTTTGATGAATAGTGAAACCACTAAGTGGTACATATGAAAAACTGATTTTCTGTTTAAATGAAAATTTTCCACCTTTTTGTTTTGAATTTCGAAAATCTGACATACATGGTTATCATTAAGAAGTAAAATGTAGTTAAATGTGATTAAAATAATTTTTTTGTGAATAGTAAATTATTAAGTTTTTAATCGCGATTAGAGGTAATTAGTGTAGTTTAAGGTAAGAATAATGTTTTAATAAAATTAAATGACCTAGACACATGTCCTACCATCATTGTATGTGTCATGGCCGACCAAGATA
Organism: Viscum album; assembly: GCA_963277665.1. Taxonomy (NCBI): domain Eukaryota; kingdom Viridiplantae; phylum Streptophyta; class Magnoliopsida; order Santalales; family Viscaceae; genus Viscum; species Viscum album. Next base: position 169,901,542 of record OY728134.1, read on the forward strand.
ATCCATGGGTCAACTTGGGGACCCCATGGAGCCACTTTGGTTGGAAAATGACAAAAATGCCTTTTTATTTAATGATAAAGTAAAAATGACACAAACATGAGATGTTTTACTCAATCAATTTTTACATGGGGTTATACAAGTCAGAGTTTTGACTATAAATCGTCATTAGAAAGATAAAACGAGTTTCTATATCATAGTATTTTTTTATAATTTTTAGACATTAAATAAAATAAATTATTTATGACATCATGATGATGCAGCGTTGACCTCATTATTTAACGATTTAAATAAAATGGAAAGATAATGTAATATCTAAGACCTACACATGTCCAAAACCTATTGAATGTGTGTATTTACAACCCTTATCACCTTATCCACGAATTATATCAATGTGGGACCTTTTATATCTGAAACTAATTTTTAAATAAAGTAACATTTGCTTACTTTCCAAGAGTGACCCTCCTCTCCTCTTATAATAGTCCCCCACCTCTACCTCCTTACCCACACCTCTAAAGCCTTTGGCCCGGCCAAACTCTGCCTATTTCATCTCTCAACATCCCTCTCTAACTTCTTGAAGCCTCACATTGGGCAGAATCCATTCCAAGGAAGCCTTTGAGCTCAAATCAAAGGAAGTTACCCGATTTAAAGGTAATGTCTTCACTCGTGTCCTTTTGTTTTATTTTGCTTCTCCAACCCCCTAAATTCCTTTTATTCATTTATTTTGTAAAAAATCCAGTATCTTCAATATACTTGTATTTTTTTATAATAAGTATTCGAGATACACTTACACACACGTACATCTAATGGTTAAAGAATATATTGTTTCTGTGGATGGCGAATTTCTGCCTCCCGAAACGATGATTGTTAAACATTCTTCTAACACCTTCAAAGGTGGCCATTAAGATGACACTATATTTATATATGATATCTAATATGTTTATGTTTTACTTAATCTTCTGTATTTTTCATTTATGGCATACCTTTATGGTTTCCATTATGGATAAACGCGATATCATCATTTAAGGATGTGCGGACTACCGCCCCCTCAGAGTGATTTGATTCATTAATACCATATGTGGTACGTATAAAGGATATATTTAATGATTTTATATATGATACCAAACTTGAATTAAAATACTATTATGTATCATTATGTTTTAATTCCATTAAATATGAAATAGAAATGGAAGTAGCGTTCATGCGTACATACGGCTTACCGTCTCCATGAACGGTGCATTTCATTTCATAACTCTAAATGTAATGTAATATTACAAATGCATGAATATACTGTATATATATGATATATATGATATATATATCATGAATACAACTCTGGATATAATGAACCTTTGACCACACGAACAACATGTAATTGTAAGAAGAACACTTTCGACTGAAGAACCAAATATCGACAAAACAAACATTATTAACATAAATGATTACATAATGTTTATAAAATGGTAATAAGTAATATAAAAGGAATAATGAACTCGATAACGGTTCTTAAGGAAGTATAAACTAACTCATGTTTATTATTCAGGAGATTAAAGAATGATCGAGTCAAGTCGGACCAGAGGTAAGGGATCCTACTCCTCTCTTTCTTTTTAAGTACACTCTTTTATTTAATTCCTTTTAATGCCCATATTTCTTGTTATTGGGATTTTATTTTATATTAATCTTACTGTAATTTTTATGTTCATGTGATGAGAGACCCTATTCTCTCTCATCAATCCATTTTGGAAGTTTTGAGTGGCGTTGTTAGGATGCCGAATTTTCGTAAGAGATCTAACCTCTCTCTTTCTTTTAAAGTACTCTCCTTTATGTCACTTATTTTAAGCTCCTCTTTGTTATGTTAGGGGATGTTCTTTTATATTCTTATTTCTACAAACTTTATGCTAATATGATGATATACCCTACTTTATCTCATCAATCCATTTTTGTAAGTTTTATGTGGCGCCGTTAGGATGTCGAGTTTTCGTAAGGGATTTTTCATCTCACTTTTATTCCCGTGAGATTTATGCTACATTTGCCAAAATTTCCTTTAAGTGGTGTATGTAATGCCCATTATTCTACTCATTGTGTAATATACATTCGTTTATGAGTATTTACATCAATAATGTATTGTCCTTCTTTCATGGGGTGTATGTTTTGATAGATACCCAAGTCGGTAAGGGAACCATTCACCCTCATCTTTTTAAAAGACTTCTTTTGTTGGGTCTTTTAATTTACATATTGTTACGTTTGGATATGTTATCATATATCCTTATTGATGTAAATTTTATGTCCAAGTGATGAGATACACTTTTTATCTCTCATCAACTCATTTTTATGTGACGTCGTTAGGCTGTCAAGGGAACTTCTTAACCCAATTTCGATTTATTTGGGTTCAACATGTAGTTATTGAATATGTCATCCTTTGAATATGTGTGAATGAAATTTTATTATTTTACACTTAATATCCACTTATATTTGGTGTATTCGTTTCTCATACATAATTATGTAATTTATTTATCCTTAAACCAAGGATATCGTCGTTGTATAGGACTTCGTCTCAATCTCCTTTCATTGAGGCACATTTTATTTTATACACAACCTTCTTTTATACGGTGTATAAAACCCTTTCACTTTTACGTTTATCCAAAAGGAATATTTCTTTATACGAAGTGTTTTACTAAACGACAAAAGGGAATGTCCTTTTTTCATACGTATGCGGCAACAACGACTTCTCCGCCGCCTTGACCATTATTTGAATTTCGGATTCCTCTAAAAGCCATAGCTTTTTTAAAAGAAAAATAAAAACCATGTTTTACTTTTCTTTTATTTTGGTATTGAAAATGGTTATCATAATGTTTTTATATCAATGTGTTATATTGATATGTTGTGATTGAAAGGTGGAAATGTTATGTTTCCTTTATGCATGTTTTATGTGATATGATTATGTTGAGGTTCTTGGGCATTATTATGAAGACGGTTAGTTCCGTGATAAACTAAGGGCGGGTGAGCCCGATATATCTCTCCAATGCATTGGGTAACGCAAAGGAGTGAAACGTTACGGTTTCTCCAAAGATATTTAGAAAATATACTGTGGTGGGTATTCCAAACGTAATCAAGAGGGTTACTCCCTACATAAGAATGCTATAAATGCCTCATGTTACCTTTTATGTCTTATGATTTCTATGATTTATTCATGATTTGATGAGGTATGTTAAAGTGTATATGTTTTATGGGCAAAGTATGATTTCATTCTTATGTATATATTGTTGGGCGGAAGAAGGCAAGGGAGTGATGGCAAGAGGGGGGTGAATTGCCTTTTTAAAAAATTGATTAACAAAATCAAATCAAAGCTAAAGTGCAGCGGAAAATAAAAGAGGCAATCACACAAGCAATTGTTAACGGAGTTCGGCCAAAAACCCGGCCTACGTCTTCGCTCCCAACTCAACCGTTGAGAGATTCCTACCGCTTGCTTTTCAATGGTTTTAGCAAGAAACCCACTAGGCTTTGAGGTAGCACTAGGACCTATTACAGCTTGCTTTTTGTGGTTTAGCAAGAACCCACTTACTTTTAATGGTTTAGTAAGAACCCACTAGCCTTTTTAACGGGTGAAGGCTAGCTCACCGTAAACTCAAGCCTTTTAAAAGGAAAGGCTTGAAGAAACCTCTTTACACCTTAGTGGTGGTGTGAAACCCAAAAGAAAGGGGGATGAGAAAAGGGGTTGGGGTTTGTAGGCACAAACCCAATTTTAAGCTCAAAATAAAATAAACAATAAAAACTGTATTGGAGGAAGACTTGGGCGCCAAAGGATGAATGGAGTTGATGTAGCTTGCTCTCCCAAGCTTCTTGAGGTGATCCTTGGATTGGAAATTGGATTGGAGCACTTGAGGATCCTTGAAGGTGGAGCGCCGGAGGTTCGCCAAATGTGCAACAATATGTCCGGGCGCTTGGTATATGATCCGATTGGTGTCTGGGGCTTCCTTGGCCTTTATTTATAGGCATGGAACCCATTGGGGGCCTTCGGAGCCGTTGGAGAAGTCCTCGGAGCCGTTGGAGGCCAAAAGAAGGTTGACTGGTCAAACCCAACGGCTAGTTTGACTGGGCTACCGGCTGGCCGGTACAGCTCCACTGGCTGGCCGATGCCTTGGCAGAGGAGAGGAGATTTGGTCCAGGCTCCACTGGTTGACCGGTGCCAGAGCCACCGGCTGGCCGGTGGGCAGACAGTAGCTGGCACTGTTTGGAGAGGGTGCCACCGGCTGGCCGGTGCTGAGGCCACCGGTTGGCCGGTGGGGAGGCAGTAGCTTCCCTTTGAGTGCAGGTGCCACCGGCTGGCCGCTGGTGTTCCACCGGCTGGCCGGTGGTCTGGACAGAAGGATGCCTTCTGTCCAGGCTCCATCGGCTGACCAGTGGTGAAGCCACCGGTTGGCCGGTGGACTGAATTTCAGTCCACTTTGCCTTCTTTCTTTCTTGGCCTAATTCCTTGGCCACCTGAATTGATTCCTATCATCCAAAAACACTTAAAAAGGATTAGATAAATATGAGGGTGATTGTGATCATGAAAATAAAACCTTGAGGGGTTCGAGAGGTACAACAATCTCCCCCTATTTTGATGATCACAATCACCAAAACAATTAATGTAAAATACTCAAATGAAAGGAAATGCTTAAGCATGATGAAAAGTATTCTCCCCCAATCAATCAAGAAATTTCTCCCCCTTTGTGATTATAAAAATAGAGTGGGGCATATAACTTGATTGAGGGAAACGGATGAAAAACGAGATTTTAAATCAATTGAAAATGATATCAATTGTTGATAATTTTGAAAATTTTGAAATGAAAATTGAATAACAGTTTGAATTGAAAGTTTTGAATCTAAAAAAAATCGATACCAACTGTTGGAAAAATAGAAAAGAAAATTTAATAGAAAATGTTGAATTGAAAGAATTGAAACCAAGATTTGAGTTTGAAATAAAAAAAAATTTGAATACACAAAAAAAACTTAAAAGATCCTAACTCCCCCTAAATAAAAACAATGAATCACCGGGGAGTGGAATTTGAAACCGAAATAAATTTTGGGCCGGAGAGACTCGCTAATAGGGATTTTTCAATCCATACCTGCCTCATGGCGGGTCTTCTCCTATAAAATTCATCCGAATAAAAAATCGATTTGGGTTGTCCGTACCGGGCATTTTTGCAATTACATTCATATATAATGTGCCCGGATTTTTTACAATAATTACAAAATTTATAACTAGAGCTCCCCCTTACAAAAACAGTGGGTGCATGGGAGGAGGAGGCTACATTGGTATAGCCAAGTCCATTGGTGGTTCTAGATACTCGTTGAGAACCTAAGATTTTGGACAAATTTTGTTCACCTTGGGTGAACTTGGCTAGGGTCTCCCTTAGGTCTTTGATGGTTGATTCCATGGAATCAATATCCGGGAGGTTTTGGATTTTAAGGGTCAACTCCTCCTTCTCTTTGAGAAGTTGTTCTTTTTCGGAGGAGAGTTTTTTGAAAGACTTTTTTAAAGCAACAAATTTTGACGATAAATTATGAAAACCATTTTCAAGTTGGTCTCTAGCGTGTGAGAGTTCTTCATAAGACATATGATTGAAAGAATTTGAATTTCAAGAACACGAGGAAGAGTCGGAAGATGTTACCTCATGGAATGCCATTAGTCATTTTGTACCTTGGTCGCTCGAGGAGGAGGAGGAGGAGGAGGTGTCACTCCATGTCGCCTTGAGGACCTTTTTCTTTCCTTTTTCATTTTGTGAGGCCCGTTTTTTGTTGAGTGGGAAATCGGGCTTGTAATGGCCCTTTTTGCCGCACCCGTAGCATTTTACCTTGGGCTCGGATCTTGCGGTGGGTTCTTGCTTTTGATGCTTGCGGGATTTCTTCTTCTTGTGCTTCTTCATGAATTTTTTCATTTGGCGGGCGAGATTCTCCATTTCCGAGTCGCCACTTGATGATAAAGAAGATGAAGATGATGAGGTAGATGAGGAGGAGCTTACTTCTTTTTGTACCTTGAAGGCAATATTCTTTGGTGTCTTGATTGGTGTGCCCTCCTTTTGTGCTTGCCTCCTCATCGTGATCTCATAAGTCATGAGAGATCCGATGAGCTCCTCTACCGGCATATTTTTGACGTCCTTAGCTTCTTGGATCGCCGTCACCTTTGGTTCCCACGAGCTCGGAAGGACCCATAGGATCTTCATGACCATTGCTTCAGCTGAAACATCATCACCAAGGGACTTTCTCCCATTGCACACGTTAGTAAATCTAGTAAACATTTCAGAAATAGATTCATTTGGATGCATAGAAAAAGATTCAAAATCCTGACGGTACATGTCCAATCGAGTATCCTTTACTTTGTTGGTCCCCTCATGGGTAACCTCCAAAAGTTTCCAGATTTCATGTGCGGAGGTGCATGTGGAAACTCGATTGAACTCATTTCGGTCAAGGCTGCAATGAAGAGCATTCATGGCTTTGCCATCAAGCACAAAATTTCTAATGTCGGCTTGGTTCCATTTGGATTCGTCGGGGGTAGACAAAGTGTAACCTTGCATGACTATTTTGTAAATGGGATATCCTATACTTCTTAAAAAAGTGGTCATGCGGGTTTTCCAATAATTATAGTCGGACCCATCAAAAAATGGAGCCCGACCCAATGAGAGGCCCTCGGGGGCGAAAGAGGTTGATGCCATCTTAATAGATCTTAAATTTGAAACCGGGTTAAGGTATTACTCAAATTTCCCTCTGATACCAAATGTTGGGCGGAAGAAGGCAAGGGAGTGATGGCAAGAGGGGGGTGAATTGCCTTTTTAGAAAATTGATTAACAAAATCAAATCAAAGCTAAAGTGCAGCGGAAAATAAAAGAGGCAATCACACAAGCAATTGTTAACGGAGCTCGGCCAAAAACCCGGCCTACGTCTCCGTTCCCAACTCAACCGTTGAGAGATTCCTACCGCTTGCTTTTCAATGGTTTTAGAAAGAAACCCACTAGGCTTTGAGGTAGCACTAGGACCTATTACAGCTTGCTTTTTGTGGTTTAGCAAGAACCCACTTACTTTTAATGGTTTAGTAAGAACCCACTAGCCTTTTTAACGGGTGAAGGCTAGCTCACCGTAAACTCAAGCCTTTTAAAAGGAAAGGCTTGAAGAAACCTCTTTACACCTTAGTGGTGGTGTGAAACCCAAAAGAAAGGGGGATGAGAAAAGGGGTTGGGTTTTGTAGGCACAAACCCAATTTTAAGCTCAAAATAAAATAAACAATAAAAACCGTATTGGAGGAAGACTTGGGCGCCAAAGGATGAATGGAGTTGATGTAGCGTGCTCTCCCATTCTTCTTGAGGTGCTCCTTGGATTAGAAATTGGATTGGAGCACTTGAGGATCCTTGAAGGTGGAGCGCCGGAGGTTCGCCAAATGTGCAACAATATGTCCGGGCGCTTGGTATATGATCTGATTGGTGTTCGGGGCTTCCTTGGCCTTTATTTATAGGCATGGAACCCATTGGGGGCCTTCGGAGCCGTTGGAGAAGTCCTCGGAGCCGTTGGAGGCCAAAAGAAGGTTGACTGGTCAAACCCAACGGCTAGTTTGACTGGGCTACCGGCTGGCCGGTACAGCTCCACCGGCTGGCCGCTGCCTTGGCAGAGGAGAGGAGATTTGGTCCAGGCTCCACCGGCTGACCGGTGCCAGAGCCACCGGCTGGCCGGTGGGCAGACAGTAGCTGGCACTGTTTGGAGAGGGTGCCACCGGCTGGCCGGTGCTGAGGCCACCGGTTGGCCGGTGGGGAGGCAGTAGCTTCCCTTTGAGTGCAGGTGCCACCGGATGGCCACTGGTGTGCCACCGGCGGGCCGGTGGTCTGGACAGAAGGATGCCTTCTGTCCAGGCTCCAACGGCGGACCGGTGGTGAAGCCACCGGTTGGCCGGTGGACTGAATTTCAGTCCACTTTGCCTTCTTTCTTTCTTGGCCTAATTCCTTGGCCACCTGAATTGATTCCTATCATCCAAAAACACTTAAAAAAGGATTAGATAAATATGAGGGTGATTGTGATCATGAAAATAAAACCTTTAGGGGTTCGAGAGGTACAACATATATGAACTCATGTTTCCTTTCCATATTTTTATAACCCTTAATGAGATTTTTATGCTCATCCCAAGTTTTTGAAATGTTTTTCACAGGTCAAGGGAAAGGTACATGATGTGATGATAGTGTCAAGGATGTGTGAAGAAAAAATCTGTGTTGTATTTTAAATATGTTTCTATTGATGGGAAGAATTAATATTTTCTTTTATGTAACCACTTTGTTTTATGTGGAATGTAATGCAAGTTTCATGATCTAATTCTCTAATACTCTAATCCTAAAAAGATCCTCAATGTGTAATCTTGTAATAACTCAATATTAAGTACGGTTTAAGGCTGGGGCCTTATAGTTGGTATCAGAGGTCGATTTAGACAACTTTAGGGATTAGGAGTTCTTGTGAGACACATGATTAGTCCCTATTTCTATTATTTCAGTTAAATCATTGTTTTATAACTTTTTTTTCAGGTCAGGTAAATTCGGTTAAGAATGGAAGGAGAAGGATCTCAAACAACATTCTTATCTCTTCCTGATGACATGCTTGAAATAATTATTGTAAAGTCATCTTCGGATGATTGTGAAACTTTTTCTAGCATACAACTCACTTGCAAGCAGTTGTTTGAGATATCAAACACCTCCACTATACCTCATTATCATCGTGGATCATGGGTTGTTTTTAGAAAAATATTATTTTCACAATATTCTCATATTTTCATGAAAGGTAAATATTATCAAGGTATTTTCAAATATTTTACCCTATCATAAGAATTTGAAGAATATTATGATTCTAAAAATGGTGCTGAGGAAGGAGACCCTTGCGCAACCTATTTATATTTTCTTTTAAAATATAATCTCACATCACATACTTATAGAATTTTAAAAGGACCAATAATATAAAGTTTCAAATCAATTTCGGTCCGACTATTTTATAAAAATCATGTTTTATCAGATGTTTTGGAATTATATGTCATACATGATTATTTTCCAAAACTGTTTTTCTGTGAACACCCATATGACCCATGTTGTACGAGGTGTATTTGGATGGAGGAAGAAAATGATTTTGAAGGATATCTAAATCATTGTTGTAATGCATGGGACTTCTACCTATGTGAGCAAGATGACGATGAAACCGGTGGATTCCATGATCAAGGTATGATGTTATTCATTTTAGGAATCATTTTATTTTATCTTATGGTGGTAAAATAAGACTTCATGAATTAAGATGTTGAGATCGTAATGAATTCGGATGAAAATTAAAGGTATAAGGAAACGATTGAGGTTAAAACAAGTTAGGGTTAATTTTGGAGTTTTATAAAAAAAAAGGACAACACGCAGACCGTGTGACAACCCGTTGCGTCAGACAGAGCTGCGGGAATCGAACCCACAACCAAAGTGTGACTGGTATTTATCACCTACCACTGGACTACGTGAAGTCCCTGGTTAGTTTGCCTGATTATTTTTATTTAGATGATTTTATGAATTAAGTGTAAGTTGATTTTGGGTTATCTATGGATATTTATTAACCTATCATGGAGGATATGTGATTAGGTTAATTACTTTTCAATACGAGACATTAAGAGCAACTGATGTTGTTTGGAGATAAATGTTACGATTTAAATTGGAAGACTATTTGACTAAATCCTTAAAATATTTGGGTTTCAATCTTAGTTTGGTTTAGTATGAAGAATTTTTATGGAAAAAGTGTTTATCGAATGATCCTTGTTGAACTTTGGGTTTTGTTGGACAAATTTTGGAGATTAAGAATAGATTTTCTTTTTATAAAGGGATACCTTTTTTTGGATTATCTGATCCTGTGCTAACCTTCATGGTTTTGGTTTTGGTTAGAGTGTAAAGACATGTGAAGTATATAGTTCTCTATTGTGGATTAGGTGATTCTCTAGAAATTGATTATAGTACTCTTAATGTGAACAAGCCTTCCTGAATACTCATCTTTTGGAGAAAATATGAGTTTGTGTAAGGAATCTAATAAAAGTTGAAAGTCAACATGATAAGTGATTATGTTTCCTTATGAATAAATTCCTCAATAAAAAGTATCTTAAAACAAAAATGTTGTCTATTAACTTTTCCTACTGGAGAATCGAATACCATTTAACCCATCACAGGTTTGTGATTTTCTTGTGGTTAACTTTCTCCTAAACATTTTTTCTATCACTCTCCTTCAGAACATGACCATATGTTTTCTCCTCCATGTCCATATTTTTCTACATGGAATCCGTGTATGGGTTATCTCAGGTGACCTTTGTACTTATCTTTCTTTATTTTAAAGTGATAGTTTTACCGACTCTTGTTCCGATGTGGGACGTTCAAGGATGTTTCCAAGCTCAATTTTAAAATTGCGAGGACGCAATTCCCAAAAGGGGGGAAGGATGTAACACCCAAGGTTAATAAAGAATATGACATATTTATATTTATCCCTATTTTTGAATAAAATTTCAATATTAATTTAAATGGAACGCTATGCTCGATGGCTTACCCAATATGCAACAACGAGTTCCTTTGAAATCTTACGTTGCGCTCTAATAATAAAATAATATTATTTTAAATGGTAGTTAACGCCTAGCCGTTTTATTGATAGAAATGAATCGAAATAACTAAAATATTATTATATATGTTTGTTAAATGTTTTTAATTTTATCCAATAATTTTTAGAGGCATAAAATACAAATGAATCCCATCTTAAGCATTGAATACACTAGTATTTTTAAAAGATTGTTTTACTACCTTTTGATGGCAAACCATTTCTTTTAAATCAAAATTTTTAAACATTTATAAGCTATATTTTTCAAAATAAACATATTATTTATGATTGGGACATTGAAATTTACCTTGGGTTAATTTTTTGTATTTTTCCAAAAAAGTTCAATTTTTAATGAATAGTGAAAAATGTTGTATTTTTATTCAAAACCTTTTTTTAATATAATTTATTTATATGATTAGATTGTCTTTTGATTTGGTTTTAAAGTGAAATTAGAATATATTTTTACCATTTAACCCAACAGTGGTTGATGGAATTAATTTCACTTTGAAATCGGACTTAAAGTAGTGTCAATCTTTTGATACATTTTGTTTCATAAAAATACGCTATTTGTTTTGACAGCGGGAATTAATTATGAAATTAATTAATGAAACTTATATGTTTTTAATTTTGTAAAATAGTCAAAATTTTTGAATTCGGAATATCAAATATAGCTTAGGGTGAATTTTTGGAAATTTTATGAAAAACTTCAATTTTTGATGAATAGTGAAACCACTAAGTGGTACTTATAAAAAACTGATTTTCTGTTTAAATTAAAATTTTCCACCTTTGTGTTTTGAATTTCAAAAATCCGACATACATGGTTATCATTAAGAAGTAAAATGTGGTTCAATGGGATTGAAATAATATTTTGGTGAATAGTAACTTATTATGTTTTTAATCGCGATTAGAGGTAATTAGTGTAGTTTAAGGTAAGAATAATGTTTTAATAAAATGAAATGACCTAGACACATGTACTACCATCATTGGATGTGTCATGGCCGACAAATATAATCCAAGGGTCAACTTGGGGACCCCATGGAGACACATTGGTTGGAAAATGACAGAAATACCTTTTTATTTAATGATAAAGTAAAAATGACAGCAACATGAGATGTTTTACTCAAACAATTTTTACATGGTGTTATAAAAGACAGAGTTTTGACTATAAATAGTCATTGGAATGCTAAAAAGCTTTCCTATATCATAGTAGTTTTTTTATAATTTTTATACATTAAATAAAGTATATTTTTTAAGACATCATGATGATGCAACGATGACGTCATTATTTAACGATTTAAATAAAATGGAAAGTTAATATAATATCTAAGACCTACACATATCCAGAACCTATTGGATGGATGGATTTAGAACCCTTATCACCTTATCCATGATTTATATCAATGTGGGACCTTTTAAATCCGAAACTAATTTTCAAATAATGTAACATTTGCTTACTTTCCAAGAGTGCCCCTCCTCTCCTCTTATAAAAGGCCCCCACCTCTACCTCCTTAACCACACTCCTCAATCCATTGGCTCGGCCAAACTCTGTCATTTCATCTCTCCACATCCCTATCTAACTCCTTGAAGCCTCACTTTGGGCAGAATCCATTCCAAGGAAGCCTTTGAGCTCAAATCAAAGGAAGTTACCCGATTTAAACGTAATGTCTTCACTTGTGTCATTTTGTTTTATTTTGCTTCTCAAACCCCCTAAACACTTTTTATTCATTTATTTTGTAAAAAATACAGTATACTCAATATACCAATATGTTTTTATAAAAAGTATTCTAAATACACTTACACACACCTACATCAAATGGTTAAAGAACGTACTGTTTCCGTGGATGGCGAATTTCTGCCTCCCGAAACGATGATTGTTCAACATTCTTCTAAAACATTCAAAGGTGGCCATTTAGATGACACTATATTTATATATGATATCTAATATTTTTTTGTTTTACTTAAACTTCTGTATTTTTCATTTATGGCATACCTTTATGGTTTCCATTATGGGTAAACACGATATTTTCATTTAAGGAAGTGCGGACTACCACCCCCTCAAAGTGATTTGATTCGTTAATACCATATGTGGTATGTATAAAAGATATATTTAATGATATTATATATGATACCATACTGGAATTAAAATACTATTATGTATCATTATGTTTTAATTCCATTAAAAATGAAATAGAAATGGAAGTAGCATTCATGCGTACGTACGGCTTACCGTCTCCATGAACGATGCATTTCATTTCTTAACTCTAAATGTAATGTAATATTATAAATTCATGAATATACTGTATATATATGATATATATGATATACACATCAGTAATAAGAATCTGGATATAATGAACCTTTGACAACACGAACAACATGTAATTGTAAGAAGTCCACTTTCGACTTAAGAACTAAATATCGACAAAACAAACATTATTAAATTAAATGATTACAAAATGTTTATGACATGGTAATAAGTAATATAAAAGGAATAATGAACTTGATAAAGGTTCTTAAGGAATTAGAAAATTAACTCAAGTTTATTATTCAGGAGATCAAAGAATGATCGAGTCATGTCAGACCCAAGGTAAGGGATCATACTCCTCTGTTTCTTTTTAAGTACACTCTTTTATGTCATTCCTTTTAAAGCTCATATTTCTTGTTATTGTGATGTTATATTATATTAATCTTACTCTAATTTTTATGTTCATGTTATGAGAGACCATATTCTCTCTCATCAATCCATTTTGGAAGTTTTGAGTGGCGTCGTTAGGCTGCCGAATTTTCGTAAGAGATCTAACCTCTCTCTTTCTTTTAAAGTACTATCCTTTATGTCACTTATTTTAAGCTCCTATTTGTTATGTTGGGGGATGTTCTTTTATATTCCTCTTTCTATAAAAATTATTTTAATATGATGATATACCCTATTTTATCTCATCAATCCATTTTTTTAAGTTTTATGTGGCGTCGTTAGGCTGCCGAGTTTTCGTAAGGGATTTTTCATCTCACATTTATTCCCGTGAGATTTATGCCACATTTTCCACAATTTCCTTTGAGTGGTGTATGTAATGCCCATTATTCTACTCTTTGTGTAATATACCTTCGTTTATGAGTATTTTCATCAATAATGTATTGTCCTTCTATCATGGGGTGTATGTTTTGAACGATACCCAAGTCAGTAAGGGAACCTTTCACCCTCCTCTTTTTAAAAGTCTTCTTTTGTTGGGTCTTTTAATTTACATATTGTTATGTTTGGATAAGTTATCATATATCCCTATTGATGTAAATTTTATTTCCAAGTGATGAGATACACTTTTTATCTCTCATCAACTCATTTTGATGTGACGCCGTTAGGCTGTCAAGGGAACTTCTTAACCCAATTTCGATTTATTTCTGTTCAACATGTAGTTACTGAATATGTTATCCTTTGAATATGTGTGAATGAAATTTTATTATTTTACACTTAATATCCACTTATATTTGGTGTATTCGTTTCTCACACATAATTATGTAATTGATTTATCCTTAAAACAAGGATACTGTCTTTGTATGGGACTTCATCTCAATCTCCTTTCTTTGAGGCATATTTTATTTTATACACAACCTTCTTTTATACGGTGTATAAAACCCTTTGACTTTTACGTTTATCAAAAAGGAATCTTTCTTTATACGAATCGTTTTACTAAATGACAAAAGGGAATGTTTTTTTCATCATACGTATGCGGCGACAACGACTTCTCCGCCGCCGTGATCATTATTTGAATTTCGGCTTCCTCTACAAGCCATACCTTTTCTTAAAAGAAAAATAAAAACCTTGTTTTACTTTTCTTTTATTTTGGTATTGAAAATGGTTTTCATAATGTTTTTATATCAATGTGTTATATTGATATCTTATGATTGAAAGGTGGAAATGTTATGTTTCCTTTATTCATGTTTTATGTGATACAATTATGTTGAGGTTCTTGGGCATTATTATGAAGACGGGTAGTTTCGTGATAAACTAAGGGTGGGTGAGCCCGATATAGCTCTCCAATGCATTGGGTAACGTGAAGGAGTGAAATGTTAAGGTTTCTCCAAAGAGATTTAGGGAATATACTGTGGTGGGTCTTCTAAACGTAACCAAGAGGGTTACTCCCTATGTAAGAATGTTATGAATGCCTCAAGTTACCTTTTTTGTATTATGATTTCTATTATTTATTCATTATTTGATTATGTATGTTAAAGTAACTATGTTTTATGGGTAAAGTATGATTTCATTCTTATGTATATATGAACTCATGTTTCCTTTCCATATTTTTATAACCCTTACTGAGCTTTTTATGCTCATCCCAAGTTTTTGAAATGTTTTTCACAGGTCAAGGGAAAGGTACATGATGTGATGATAGTGTCAAGGATGTGTCATGACAGAATCCGTGTTTTATTTTAAATATGATTCCGTTGATGGGAGAAATTAAAATTGTCTTTTATGTAACCAGTTTGTTTTTATGTGGAATGTAATGCAGGTTTCATGATCTAATTATCTAAAACTCTAAACCGAAAAAGATCCTCAATGTGTATTCTTGTAATAACTCAAGATTAAGTAAGGTTTAAGGCTGGGGCCTAATAGTTGGTATCAGAGGTCGGTTTAGACAACTTTAGGGATTAGGAGTTCTTGTGAGACACATGAATAGTCCCTATATATATTATTTCAGTTAAATCATTGTTTTATAACTTTTTTTTTTCAGGTCAAGTAATGTCGGATACGAATGGAAGGATAAGGATCTCAAATGACATTCCTATCTCTTCTTGATGACATGCTTGTAATAATTTTTTCAAAGTCATCTTCGGATGATTGTGAAACTGTTTCTAGCATACAACTCACTTGCAAGCAGTTGTTTGAGATATCAAACACCTCCACTATACCTCGTTATCATTGTGGATCATGGGTTGTTTTTAGACAAATATTATTTTCACAATATTCTCATATTTTCAGGAAAGTTAGATATTATCAAGGTATTTTCAAATATTTTACCTTATCACAATAATTTGGAGCATATTATGATTTAAAAAATGGTGCTGAGGAAGGAGACCCTTGCACAACCTATTTATTTTTGCTTTTAAAATATAGTCTCACATCACATACTTAGGGAATTTTAAAAGGACCAATAATAGAAATTTTCAAATCAATTTCGGTCCGACTATTTTATAGAAATCATGTTTTATCAGATGTTTTGGAATTATATGTCATACATGATTATTTTCCAAAACTATTTTTCTGTGAACACCCATATGACCCATGTTGTACGAGGTGTATTTGGATGGAGGAAGCAAATGATTTTAAAGGATCTCTAAATCATTTTTGTAATGCATGGGACTTCTACCTACCTGAGCAAGATGACGATGAAACCGAGTGGATGCCATGATCAAGGTAAGATGTTATTCATTTTGGGAATTGTTTTATTTTATCTTATAGTGGTAAAATAAGACTTCAAGAATTAAGATGTTGAGATCATAATGAATTCGGATGAAAATTAAAGGAATAAGGAAACGATTGAGGTTAAAACATGTTAGGGTTAATTTTGGAGATTTATAAAAAAGGACAACACGCAGATAGTGTGAAAACCCGTCTCATCGGACAAAGCTACGGGAATCAAACCCACAACCCAAGTACGACAGGTATTTATCACCTACCACTGGACTACGTGATGTCCCTGGTTAGTTTGACTGATTCTTTTTATTTAGTTGATTTTATGTATTAAGAGTAAGTTGATTTTGGGTTATCTATGGATATTTATTAACCTATCATGGAGGATATGTGATTAGGTTAGTTACTTTTCAATACGAGACATTAAGAGCAACTAATGTTGTTTGGAGATAAATGTTACGATTTAACTTGGAAGACTATGTGACTAAATCCTTCAGATATATGGGTTTCAATCTTAGTTTGGTTTAGTTTGAACAATTTTTATGGAAAAATTGTTTATCGAATGGTCCTCGTTGAACTTTGGGTTTTGTTGGACAAATTTTGAATATTAAGAATAGATTTTCTTTTTATAAAGGGTTATATTTTTTTGGATTATCTGATCCTATACTAACCATCTTGGTTTTGGTTTTGGTTAGAGTCTAAAGACATGGGAAGTATATAGTTCTCTATTGTGGATTAGGTATAAGGCCCTAGCCTTAAACCTTACATAATCTTGAGTTATCACAAGATTACACATTGAGGATCTTTTCAGGTTTAGAGTTTTAGAGAATTAGATCATGAAACTTGCATTACATTCCACCTTTAAACAAAGTGGTTACATAGAAGACATGAATCATTCTTCCCATCAATGGAAAGATATTTAAAATAAAACTTGGATTCTTTCTTGGCACATCCTTGACTCTATCATCTGATCATGTACCTTCCCCGTGACCTGTGAAAAACATTTCAAAAACTTGGGATGAGCATAAAAAACTCAGTAAGGGATACACAAAGAATGAAAACTATTAGTTTTTCAAACATCAAGTAAACCATGTATACTATACCAATGTAATACCTTCACCTTCATGAAGTAGTAATAACTCTTCACTGAATAAAGTATCATTACTTATCTTTTGTAACCAAAGGATTACCATATAACCCATATAAAGAACACATAACATATATAAAGGTAACTTGGGACATAATCATACTTAAGTGGAATAACCATACGGTCGACTCCACACATATCACTTAATGGAATAGCCATACGGCCAATTTCCATACATACTTAATGGAATAGCCATACGGCCAAATTCCATACCCAATGCATTGGAGGTTATAATGTAACCACCCGTCCTGGTATTCACGGCACCACCCGTCATAATGTCCAAGTACCATTATTACACATAAAATATTGAAAATATAAACATTTCAATAACAACATTTCAATTTCAATCACAATAAGTAATTCCTAGATATTGAATTAATCAATCCATTTTTAAAAACCATTTAAAATAGATTTTTGATTCAAAGTGTCCCATATCACTTTGAAGATTTTAATGGAATTATAATTTTAAGACATTAATGTCCATATAAATAAATACTGAAAACCATTTTTAAAACATGGACATTAAATATAAATATTTAGAATAATAAATCTTTAAAACATTTAAAAAGATATTTTTGTTAAAGTGTTTTTTAACAAAATGAGAGACTCTTCAATACAAATAATTGCGGAATAATATTTAATCCGAATTTATAATATCATGATAATAAAGGGAATCATGATATAATATGTCAAAGGACAGTATACACACAATTTAATAGTGAATTGGTGTATAACAACAATGAAGTCTCAATAGAAATGTCAAATGTGATGAAATCCCTTATAAAGAAGGTATCCTTAAATTAAGGATAAACCAATCTCAAAATTATGTGTGAAAAATATAAATACACCCAATATAAGTTGATATTAAGTGTAAAACAACAAAAGGTCACTCACACATATTCATATAATGACATATTCAAGGAGAACAAGCTTATCCCAAAGAATCAAAATTGGGTTAAGAGGTTCCCTTGCAAAAATTTGACAGCCTAACGACATCACTTCAAAATTCAGAAAATGAGTTGATGAGAGATAAAAAAGAATCTCATCACTTGGACATAAAATTTACATCAATAAGGATGTAAAAGAACATATCCCAACATAATATTATGTGAACTAAAATACATAACAAAAGAAGTCTTTTAAAAAGAGGAGTGTGAAAGGTTCCCTTACCGACTAGGGTATCTTTCAAAACATACACCCCATGAAAGAAGGACAATAAATCATTGATGTAAATACTCATAAACGAAAGTATATTACACAAAGAGTAGAATAATGGGAAGTACATACACCACTCAATGAAAATTGTGTCAATGTAGCATAAATCTCACGGGAATAAAAGTGAGATGAAAAATCTCTTACGAAAACTCGGCAGCCTAACAGCGCCACTTAAAACATCAAAAATGAATTGATGAGAGGAAATAGGGTCTCTCATCACATCAACTTAAAGTTTAAAGAAAGAGGAATATAAAATAACATCCCCCAACATATCAAATAAGAGCTTAAAAGAAGTGACATAAAGGAGAGTACTTAAAAAGAAAGAGAGAGGTTAGATCTCCTACGAAAATTCGGCAGCCTAATAGCGCCCCTCAAAACTTCCAAATTTGATTGATGAGAGAGAATAGGGTCTCTCATCACATGAACATAAAAAAATTACAGTATGTGTAATATAAAATAACATCCCAATAACAAGAAAGACGAGCTTTATAGGGAATGACATAAAAGAGTATACTTAAAAAGAAAGAGAGGAGTAGGATTCCTTACCTCGTATCCGACTTGACACGACCATTCTTTAATCTCTTGAATAATAAACTTGAGTTAATCTCTACTCGCTTAAGAACCTTTTTCAAGTTCATTATCCCTTTTTATACCATGTTATGAACATCATGTAGTCATTTAAGTTAAAAATGTTCATTTTGTCGGTATTTGGTTCTTAAGACAAAAATAGACTTAATACACTTACATGTTGTTAATTTGGTAAAAGGTTCAATATATCCAGAATGATATTAATGATTTGGATAACATATATATCATATATATTCAGCATATATACCTGTATTTATAATATTACATCACATTTAGAGGTAAGAAATGAAATGCACCCTTCATGGAGATGGTAAGTCGTACGTACGCATGAACGCTACTTCCATTTCTATTTCGTATTTTCTGGAATGGAATCATAATGATATAAGAGTATATTATAATTCCAGTATAGTAGCATAAATAATATCATTAACTTTACCCTTTACACATCCCACATATGTTATTAACGAATCAAATCACTTTCAGGGGGCGGTAGTCCCCACTTCCTAAAATGAAGATATCACGTATACCCATAATGGAAGCCATAAAGGTAAGCCACAATTGAAAAATACAGAAGCTTAAGTAAATAATAAACATATTATATATCATATATAAAAATAGTTACATCATAATGGCCACCTTTGAAGGTGTTAGATGAGTATTGAACAATCATCGTTTCGGGAGGCAGAATTTCGCCATCCACGGAAACTGTATGTTCTTTAACCATTTGATGTAGTTTTGTGAGAGTGTAGCTCGAATAAATCATATAACAACATCCTAGTATATTTAGGATACTTGTGTTGTTACAGAAGAAGTAAATAAAACGAGTTTTGGGGGTTGGAGAAGAAAAATAAAACAAATGAACATGAGAGAATGAATTACCTTTAAAAGTGTAACTCCTTTTGATTTGAGCCTAAAGGTTTCCTTTGAAAGGATTCTTCCCAATGGGAATCCTCTAGGATGAGGAGAGGGATGTGGATAGAGTAAAGGGGCAGGGTATGGCCGAGCCAAAGGCTTGAGGAGTGTGTGAAATGAGGTAGAGGTGAGGGCCTTTTATAAGAGGAGAGGAGGGGCACTTTTGAAAATAATGAAACTATTATTTTATTTTCAAAAGTGTTTTGCATTTCTAAGGTCCCACATTGATATATTTCGAAGATAAGATGATAAGGCTTCGAAATATTCCCATCCAATAGTTTTTGGACAAGTTTAGTTCTTAGATATTACATTATCTTTCCTTTTTATTTAAATTGTTAAATAATGAGGTCATCACTGCATAATCATGATGTCATAAATAATTTAATTTATTGAATTTCAAAAAATTATAAAAAAAATAATATGATGTAGGAAATCTGTTTATATTTCTAATGAATATTTATAGTCAAAATTTGGACTTGTATAACCCCATTTAAAAATTGTTTTTTCAAAACAACTCATGTTTGTGTCATTTTAATTTTAACATTAAATAAAAATATATTATTGTCATTTTCCAAATAAAGTTGCTCCATGGGGTCCCCAAGTTGACCCATTGCTTATATTGGTCGTCCATGACTCACCCAATAGGTTTTGGACAAGTGTAATGGTGTTTTCACATTTTTATAATATCATTTTTACCTTAAATTACACTAATTACCTCTAATCGCGATTAATGAAAAAAAAGTTACTATTCACCAAAAAATTATTTTCATCCTATTGAACCACATTTTATATACTAATGACAACCATGTATGTCGGATTTTCAAAATTCAATACACATTAGTGGTAAACATTCATTTAACTGAAAAATCGGATTGCTTGATAACTACTTAATGGTTTCACTATTCATCAAAAATTGGAGTTTTTCCGAAAATTACCAAAAATTCACTCTAAGCTATATTCAATATTCCGAATTCAAAAATGAAGTCTATATTACAAGATTCAAAACATATAAGTAAAATTAATTAATTTAATAATTAATTCCCGTTGTCATGACAAATAGCGTGTTTTTATAAAACAATAAGTATCAAAAGATTGATACTAGTTTAAGTCTGATTTCAAAGTGAAATTAATTCCAACGACCACTATTGGATTTAATGGTAAAAATATTTTCTAATTTCACTTTAAAAACAATTCAAAAGATTATCTAATCATATAAATAAATTATATTAAAATGAGGTTTTGAATTAAATTACACCATTTTACACTATTCATTAAAAAAATGAACTTTACCGGAAGGATACCAAAAATTTACACAAAGTAAATTTTGATGTCCCGATTCTAAAGAAGAGTTATATTTGATCCAAAATAATGTAAAAGATTGATCAAAACTATATTTAATGACGGTTCGCCATCAAAAGGTGATAAGTGAACCTTTAGTGAAAAATTAGGCTATAAATGCCTAAAATTGAATTCTTTCCGTATTTTAAGCCTTTATCGTTTATTGGATAAATGTAAAAACATATAAAAATATATATAATCTTATTTTAGTTATTTCTATCCATTCCCGCCAATACAATAGCTACATGTTAACTGCCATTTAAAATAATATTATTTTATTATTAGAGTGCAACGTAAGATTCCCAAGAAACTCGTTGTTGCGTGTTGGGTACGCCATCGAGCATAGCGTCCCCTTTTAAAGTCATATTAATATTTTATTCACAAATATGGATAAATATGAAAATGTCATATTATTTATTTACCTGGGTTGTTACATCCTTCCCCCCTTTTGGAAATTGCATCCTCGCAATTTTAAAATTGGGCTTGGAAACATCCTTGAAAGTCCCACATTGGAACAAGAGTCGGTAAAAAAATCACTTTAAAAGAATGGGAGATAAGTACAAATGTCACTCGAGTTAATCCATACAAGGATTCCATGTATGAAAATATGGACATGGAAGAAAAAACAAAGGTTCATGTTCTGATGCAGAGTGATAGAAAACATGTTTTGGAGAAAGTTAACAATGAGAAAATCACAAACTTGTGATGGGTTAAACGGTATTCGATTTCCCAGTAGGAAAAGTTAATAGACAACATTTTTGTTTTAAGATACTTGTTATTGAGGAATTTATTCATAAGGAAACATAATCACTCATCATGTTGACTTTCAACTTTTATTATATTCCTTACACAAAATCATATTTTCTCCAAACGACGAGTATTTAGGAAGACTTGTTCGAATTAAGAGTACTATAATGAACTTCTAGAGAGTCACCTAATCCATAAAAGGGAACTGTATATTTCCCATGTATTTAGACTTTAACTAAAACCAAAACAAAAAAAAAAGCTATTACAAGATCAGATAACCAGAAAAGGATAACCCTTTATAAAAAGAAAATCTATTCTTAATCTCCAAAATTTGTCAAACAAAACCCAAAGTTCAACAAGGATCATTCGATAAAAAATTTGTCCATAAAATTCTTCAAAATAAACCCATCTAAGATTGAAACCCAAATATTTGAAGGATTTAGTCACATAGTCTTCCAAGTTAAATCATAACATTTATCTCCAAACAACATCAGTTGTTCCTAAAGTCTCATATTGAAAAGTAATTAACCTAATCACATATCCTCCATGATAGGTTAATCATTTTAATAAATAACTCAAAATCAACTTACTCTTAATTCATAAAATAATATAACTAAACAGAATCAGTCAAACTAACTAGGGACTTCACGTAGTCTAGTGGTTGGCGTTAAATACCAGTCGCACTTTGGTTGTGGGTTTGATTCCCGCAGCTTTGTCCGACGTGATTGGTAGTCACACAGTCTGTGTGTTGTCCTTTTTCCAAAACTATATAATTCTCAAATCATTCCACTAAAAGGGATAAAATCATCAAAAATAACCATAACATAATTTAACCTCAAATTTTATCTCATGCCTTTCTCTTAAATCATATAGTATCCCATAATTACCTCAAAAGTAAGGATCATATAAACCCACATGGTTTTTTATAACTATGTCCACAAAAGAAAAGATAACTATTCATTGAATACAATTTGCCTGTATTAAACATCATGGTTACACATAATATAAAAAGTATTCTAATGTAACCCATCATCAAAAGAGACTTAATAATCTTAAGAATTTCACCATAACTCTTGAAGCCCTTATATGTTGACATCTTACTCATTCAACATTCTTCATGATCCATTAACCATTCCTTTACAACTTATTCCGAAATACCTCTTTCCTACAATCAAAATCATGAATCATATCCTATGATTCCAAAATAGGAAAACAATAGTCATGAAATAATACATACCTTTGATTGGTCATTGTCAGTTTCTTCATCCTCAATCGGAAGGGCATTAGGTATTGGTAAACAAACATTTGTATGCTCTTGGTAACCCCATTCACGATACTTCTTCATAGGACATGTGTTTGCATAATGACCATTCACACCACATTTAAAACATTCATTTGATCCCTCAGAAAGAACTTCTTTCCCTCTCCTCGAGTCAACTAGATGCTTCCTTTTTCCATGGCAGGTTCTTGCTTTATGACCTTCATTTCCACATCTATAGCATATTTCTGTCCCTTTGAAACATTTTCCTAGGTGTTTCTTTCCACATCTTTGACACATAGGTTTTTGAACACACTTACCTTTGTGATTATTACATGTACTTCCGTAGGGATTTGTTTCTTGTATATATGATGCCTTAGGGAAATCACCAAAGTTTAGGTGGTCAATCATTACTCCAGATAGTTGGTTGAGGATAATCACAATATTTATCATTCCAGATCCCACATCATTCAGTTGCTTGCTCAAAAAACTGTCACAGTTTCCTTCACATCCACTGTTACTTCGGTGCCTGCTAGATCCAGCCATTTACTTAAACCAAAAAGGTCAGTGTGAGTATATAAAAAAACCGCCAAATACTAATGAGGAAGATAAACACTAAGATATACTTACTCATTCACTTTATCTAAAACTAAGACTCTTTCTGAAATCCTAACCATTATGGTAATGCCACTTATGCTTAAAGAATACCCTAACCTCTACAGTTATCTAAACCGACCTCTAATACCAACTATATGGCCGCAACCTTAAACCTTACATAATCTTGAGTTATCACAAGATTACACGTTGAGGATCTTCTCAGGTTTAGAGTTTTAGAGAATTAGATCATGAAACTTGCATTACATTCCACCTTTAAACAAAGTGGTTACATAAAAGACAGGATTCATTCTTCCCATCAACGGAAACATATTTAAAATAAATCTTGGATTCTTTCTTGACACATCCTTGACTCTATCATCTTATCATGTACCTTCCTCATGACCTGTGAAAAACATTTCAAAAACTTGGGATGAGCATAAAAAGCTCAGTAAGGGATACACAAAGAATGAAAACTGTTAGTTTTTCAAACATGAAGTAAACCATGTATACTCTACCAAAGTAATACCTTCAACTTCATGATGTAGTAAGAACTCTTCACTGAATAAAGTATCATTACTTACCTATTGTAACCAAAGGATTACCATAAAACCCATATAAAGAACACATAACATATATAAAGGTAACTTGGGACATAAAAATACTGAAGTGGAATAACTATATGGTCGTCTCCACACATATCACTCAATTGAATAGCCATAAGGAAAATTTCCATACATACTTAATGGTATAGCCATACGGCCGACTTCCATACCCAATGCATTGGAGGTTATAACGTAACCACCTGTCCTGGTATTCATGGCACCACCCATCATACTGTCCAAGTACCATTATTACACATAAAATATTGAAAAATTAAACATTTCAATAACAACATTTCAATTTCAATCACAATAAGTAATTCCCAGATATTGAATTAATCAATCCATTTTTAAAAACCATTTAAAATAGATTTTTGAATCAATGTGTCCCATACCACTTTAAAGCTTTTAATGGAATTATAATTTTAATACATTAATGTCCATATAAATAAATACTGATAACCATTTTGAAAACATGGAAATTATATATAATGATTTATAATAATAAATCTTTAAAACATTTAAAACGATATTTTTGTTAAAGTGTTTTTTAACAAAATGAGAGACTCTTGAATAAAAATAATTGCGGAATAACATTTAATCCGAACTTTATAATATCATGAGAATAAAGGGATTCATGATATAATTTGTCAAAGGATAGTAAACACACCATTTAATAGTGAATTGGTGCATAACAACAATGAAGCCTCAATAGAAATGTCAAATGTGATAAAATCCCTTATAAAGAAGGTATCCTTAAATTAAGGATAAATCAATCTCAAAATTATGTGTGACAAATATAAATATACCCAATATAAGGGGTTATTAAGTGTAAAACAATAAAAGGTCACTCACACATATTCATATAATGACATATTCAAGGAGTACAATCTTATCCCAAAGAATCAAAATTGGGTTAAGAGGTTCCCTTGCAGAAATTTGACAGCCTAGCGACATCACTTCAAAATTCAGAAAATGAGTTGATGAGAGATAAAAAGGATTCTCATCACTTGGACATTAAATTTACATCAAGAAGGATATAAAATAACATATCCCAACATAATATTATGTGAATTAAAAGACATAACAAAATAAGGCTTTTAAAAAGAGGAGGGTGAAAGGTTCCCTAACCGACTTGGGTATCTTTCAAAACATACACCCCATGAAAGAATGACAATAAATCATTGATGTAAATACTCATAAATGATATTATATTACACAATGATTAGAATAATGGGATGTACATACACCACTCAAAGTAAATTGTGGCAATGTAGCATAAGTCTCACGGGAATAAAAGTGAGATGGAAAATCTCTTACGAAAACTCGGCAGCCTAACGACGCCACTTAAAACTTCCAAAATGGATTGATGAGAGGAAATAGGGTCTCTCATCACATCAAAATGAATTTTAAAGAAAGATGAATATAACAGAACATCCCCCAACATAACAAATAAGAGCCTAAAATAAGTGACAAAAAGGAGAGTACTTAAAAAGAAAGAGAGAGGTTAGATCTCCTACGAAAATTCGGCAGCCTAACGGCGCCACTCAAAACATCCAAAATTGATTGATGAGAGAGAATAGGGTCTCCCATCACATGAACATAAAAAAATTATAGTATGTGTAATATAAAATAACATCCCAATAATAAGAAACACGAGCTTTAGAGGGAATGACATAAAAGAGTATACTTAAAAAGAAAGAGAGGAGTAGGATCCCTTTCCTCGTATCCGACTTGACACGACCGTTCTTTAATCTCCTGAATAATAAAATTGAGTTAATCTCTACTCGCTTAAGAACCTTTTTCATGTTCATTATCAGTTTTTATACCATGTTATGAACATCATGTAATCATTTAAGTTAATAATGTTCATTTTGTCGGTATTTGGTTCTTAAGTCAAAAATAGACTTCTTACACTTACATGTTATTAATTTGGTCAAAGGTTCATTATATCCAGAATGATATTAATGATTTGGATAAAATATATATCATATATATTAAGAATATATACCTTTATTTATAATATTACATCACATTTAGAGGTACGAAATGAAATTCACTGTTCATGGATACGGTAAGCCGTACGTACGCATGAACCCTACTTCCATTTCTATATCGTATTTTATGGAATGTAATCATAATGATATAAGAGTATATTATAATTACAGTATAATAACATATAGATTATCATTAACTTTATCCTTTACACAACCCACATATGGTATTAACGGATCAAATCACTTTCAGGGGGCGGTAGTCCGCACTTCCTAAAAAGAAGGTATCGCGTATACCCATAATGGAAGCCATGAAGGTAAGCCACAAATGAAAAATAAAGAAGATTAAGTAAATAATAAACATATTATATATCATATATAAAAATAGTGACATCATAATGGCCACATTTTAAGGTGTTAGATGAGTATTGAACAATCATCGTTTCGGGAGGCAGATTTTCGCCATCCACGGAAACCGTATGTTCTTTAACCATTTGATGTAGTTGTGTGAGAGTGTAGCTCGAATAAATCATATAACAACATCCTAGTATATTTAAGATACTGTTTTTTTTATAAAAGAAGTAAATAAAAAGAGTTTTGGGGGTTGGAGAAGAAAAATAAAACAAATGAACATGAGAGAATGAATTATATTTAAAAGCGTAACTCCTTTTGATTTGAGCCTAAAGGATTCCTTTGAAAGAAATATGCACAAAGGGAATCATCTAGGATGAGGATAGGGATGTGGAGAGAGTAAATGGGCAGGGTATGGCCGAGCCAAAGGCTTGAGGAGTGTGTGAAATGAGGTAGAGGTGGGGGCCTTTTATAAGAGGAGAGGAGGGGCACTTTTGGAAATCATGAAACTATTTTTTTATTTTCAAAAGTGTTTCGAATTTCTAAGGTCCCACATTGATATAGTTCGAAGCTAAGATGATAAGGCTTCTAAATATTCCCATCCAATAGTTTTTTGACAAGTTTAGGTCTTAGATATTACATTATCTTTCCTTTTTATTTAAATCGTTAAATAATGAGGTCATCATTGCATCATCATGATGTCATAAATAATTTACTTTATTGAATGTCTAAAAATTAAAAAAAAAATATGATGTAGGAAATCTTTTTATCTTTATAATGAATATTTATAGTCAAAATTTTTACTTGTATATCCCCATTTAAAAGTTGTTTTAGCAAAACAACTCATGTTTGTGTCATTTTAATTTTAACATTAAATAAAAATATATTATTGTCATTTTCCAACAAAAGTGGCCCCATGGGGTCCCCCAGTTGACCCATGGCTTTTCTTGGTCGGCCATGACTCACCCAATAGGTGTAGGACAAGTATCATGGTGTTTTCACATTTTTTATAATATCATTTTTACCATAAATTACACTAATTACCTCTAATTGCGATTAATGAAAAAAAGTTACTATTCACCAAAAAATTATTTTCATCCCATTGAACCACATTTTACATACTAATGACAACCATGTTTGTCGGATTTTCAAAATTCAATACACATTAGTGGTAAAATTTCATTTAACTGAAAAATCAGTTTGCTTGATTACCACTTAGTGGTTTCACAATTCATCAAAAATTGGAGTTTTTCAGAAAATTACCAAAAATTCACTGTAAGCTAAATTTGATATTCCGAATTAAAAAATGAAGTCTATATTACAATATTAAAAACATATAAGTCACATTAATTAATTTAATAATTAATTCCCGCTGTCATGACAAATAGCGTGTTTTTATAAAACAATAAGTATCAAAAGATTGATACTAGTTTAAGTCCGATTTCAAAGTGAAATTAATTCCAATGACCACTATTGGATTTAATCGTAAAAATATTTTCTAATTTCACTTTAAAACCAATTCAATAGATTATCTAATAATATAAATAAATTAGTTTAAAAAGATATTTTGAATTAAATTACAACGTTTTACACTATTCATTAAAAAAATGAACTTTACCGGAAAGATACCAAAAATTTACACAAAGTAAATTTTGATGTCCCAATTCTATAGAAGAGTTATATTTGGTCGAAAATAATGTAAAAGAGTGATAAAAACTATATTTAATGATGGTTCTCCATCAAAAGGTGATAAGTGAACCTTTAGTGAAAAATTAGTCTATAAATGCCTAAAATTGAATTCTTTCCGTATTTTAACTCTTTATCGTTTATTGGATAAATGTAAAAACATTTAAAAATATATATAATCATATTTTAGTTATTTCTATCCATTCTCGCCAATAAAACAGCTACATGTTAACTTCCATTTAAACTAATATTATTTTATTATCTGAGTGCAACGTAAGATTCCCAAGAAACTCGTTGTTGCATGTTGGGTACGCCATCGAGCATAGCGTCCCCTTTTAAAGTCATATTAATATTTTAATCACAAATATGGATAAATATGAAAATTTCATATTCTTTATTTACCTGGGGTGTTACATTAGGTGATTCTCTAGAAATTGATTATAGTACTCTTAATGTGAACAAATCTTCCTAAATACTCAGCTTTTGGAGAAAATATGAGTTTGCGTAAGGAATATAATAAAAGATGAAAGTCAACATGATAAGTGATTATGTTTCTTTATGAATAAATTCCTCAATAAAAAGTATCTTAAAACAAAAATGTTGTCTATTAACTTTTCCTACTGGGGAATCGAATACCGTTTAACCCATAACAAGTTTGTGATTTTCTTGTGGTTAACTTTCTCCTAAACATGTTTTCTATCACTCTCCATCAGAACATAACCCTATGTTTTCTCCTCCATGTCTATATTTTTCTACATGGAATCGTAGTATGGGTTAACTCGGGTTACCTTTATACTTATCTTTCTTTATTTTAAAGTGATTGTTTTACCGACTCTTGTTCCGATGTGGGACGTTCGAGGATGTTTCCAAGCTCAATTTTAAAATTGCAAGGATGAAATTCCCAAAATGGGGGAAGGATGTAACACCCCAGGTTAATAAAGAATATGAAATTTTTATATTTATCCCTATTATTGAATAAAATGTCAATATTAATTTAAGTGGAATGCTATGCTCGATGGCTTACCCAATATGAAACAACGAGTTCCTTTGAAATCTTAAGTTGCACTCTAACAATAAAATAATATTATTTTAAATGGTAGTTAAATCATAGTCGTTGTATTGACAGAAATGAATAGAAATAACTAAAATATGATTATATATGTTTGTTATATGTTTTTACTTTTATCCAATAATTTTCAGAGGCTTAAAATACAAATGAATCTCATTTTAAGCATTGAATACACTAGTATTTTTAAAAGATTGTTTTACTACCTTTTGAGGGAAAACCATTTCTTTTAAATCAAACTTTTGAAAATTTTATAAGCTATATTTTTTAAAATAAACATATTATTTATGATTGGGACATTGAAATTTACCTTGGGATAATTTTTGGTATTTTTACGAAAAAGTTCAATTTTTAATGAATAGTGAAAAATGTTGTTTTTTAGTTCAAATCCTTTTTTTAATCAAATTTATTTATATGATTAGATTATCTTTTGAATTGGTTTTAAAGTGAAATTAGAATATATTTTTACCATTTAATCCAATAGTGGTCTATGGAATTAATTTCACTTTGAAATCAGACTTAAACTAGTGTCAATCTTTTGATACATTTTGTTTCATAAAAACATGCTATTTGTTATGACAGTGGGAATTAATTATTAAATTAATTAATGCAACTTATATGTTTTGAATTTTGTAAAATAGACATCATTTTTTAATTCGGAATATCAAATATAGATTAGGGTGAATTTTTGGAATTTTTCTGAAAAACTTCAATTTTTGATGAATAGTGAAACCACTAAGTGGTACTTATAAAAAACTGATTTTCCATTTACATGAAATTTTTCCAACTTTGTGTTTTGAATTTTGAAAATCCGAAATACATGGTTATCATTAAGAAGTAAAATGTGGTTCAATGGGATTGAAATAATTTTTTGGTGAATAGTAACTTATTAAATTTTTAATCGCGATTAGAGGTAATTAGTGTAGTTTAAGGTAAGGATAATGTTTTAATAAACTGAAATGACCTAGACACATGTACTACCATCATTGGATGTGTCATGGCCGACAAATATAATCCATGGGTCAACTTGGGGACCCCATGGAGCCACTTTGGTTGGCAAATGACATAATTACCTTTTTATTTAATGATAAAGTAAAAATGACACAAACATGAGATGTTTTACTCAAAAATTTTTTACATGGGGTTATACAAGTCAGAGTTTTGACTATAAATAGTCATTGGAATGCTAAAACAATTTCCTATATCATAGTAGTTTGTTTATAATTTTTAGAAATTAAATAAATTAAATTATTTATGACATCATGATGATGCAGCGATGACCTCATTATTTAACGATTTAAATAAAATAGAAATATAATGTAATATCTAAGACCTAAACATGTCCAAAACCTATTGGATGGGTGGATTTCGAACCCTTATCACCTCATCCTTGAATTATATCAATGTGGGACCTTTTAAATCCGAAACTAATTTTCAAATAATGTAACATTTGCTTACATTCCAAGAGTTCCCCTCCTCTCCTCTTATAAAAGGCCCCCACCTCTACCTCCTTACCCACACCCCTCAAGCCATTGGCTCAGCCAAAATCTGCCCATTTAATCTCTCCACATCCCTCTCTCAAAATATTCAATTAATATAAATTAATTTTAAACTCCACATCGATAATAAGTGAGATATTTAAAAAAATTATGATTATTTGCCTACATACCCATATCAAAAAATTTGTTGACATGTTAAGGCCATATTAGTTCACTTATCCTTGGATTAAACTGTTTCTAATCCCTTTAACAATTATCATGAAGACATGTATTTTTATTCAATAATTGTTCTTACGGTTACTCTGAAATGAATATGGAACAATAAATGGATAATTTATCACATAAGTAGCCATATGGAAAACAGTTGGAAAGCTTTATATTTTTATTTAATTTATATGATTTAATTAAATATATTTTATTTTAAAATATCATTAATGTCTACATTGATTCTATTTATTAATTGACTTTTAAAAATATAATAAAAAATGATATCCTACAAAAAAACATTATAAAATCCATATTATTTTTGAGTAATCCAAAAAAATATTTCTGAAATTAGTTTTCTAAAATTATAAATATTTTCATATTTTAAATATCTTTTATTTGATATTTCCATTAATTAAACAATTACTCCATTAAAATTATTTATGAAATTAATGTAATTATTTAATTCAAAAACATTTAAAAAAATACCCAGATTAATATTAATATTTTATATTTATATTCTAAAATATATTTTGAATAAAAACATATAAAAATGTAATACTTATTAAAAATATGAGTATAACATAATAGATATTCCTTAGAAGAAAATACTAAAAATGGAATTAAGATATCTATGTTCAAAAAAGAATCCATAAAATCATCCTCAGGATAATATAGATCTAAAATCACCCATAAAATTAAATTATCACATGTTTTAGGGTGATTTTATAATATTTATAATATTATTTTTTCATTTAATTACCCGATTAACCATTATCCGTGTTAATTGAAACATTATTAAGGTTAATATTCATAATATAAAATAGTAAAAGGAACCTATTCATATAATTTTAACCCACTGTTTCCAATAATAGAATCAATTTTTCAAAATTAAAAAAAACTACATTTCATAAAATAATTTAAAATTAATCCCTTTTATAGTTGTTCATCAAAACATTATACTTATCGGTGAATTAAAAAAATAAATACAAAGTAATTTTTTTATTCAAATTTAAAATAAGAAGTTTGTTTTAAAATATAATTATTAATAGTGTCAAAAACTATATTTAGAAGAGGTGCACCATTAATTGGAGGTAAACAGTCACTTAGAAAATAAATGTAGCCTTTTAATTCATGAAATTTTATTTATTCTTATCTTTATCTGAAAAATCTAATTGGTGAATATCAAGAATATTTGATTGAATGTATAACGTAATGTTTCCACAATTATAATTCCCTAATAGAAATAAATTTAATTTGTTAGTATGAAACATCATGGTGGTTAAAAAATAGTTTTAATAAAAACAAATCCATTATATTCAGTTGGGTTCTATATTCATTTCTATCACCAAAGGTTACATAGTGTGTTGTAGTTTGTTAAAAATTGGTATTGCGTGTACCAAAAACTGACCTTGATGGTCCTTGTAGAGGGTGATAAGAATTATGTAACACCCTAGGTAAATAAATAATATGACATTTTTATATTTATCCCTATCTTTGAGTAAAATATTAATATTACTTTAAAGGGAACGCTATGCTTGATGACATAGCCAATATGCAAAAATGAGTTTGTTTTAAATCTTACGTTGCACTATAATAATAAAATACTATTATTTTAAATGGTATTTAACACCTAGCCATTTTAATGGTATGAATGAACAGAACTAACTATAAAATTATTATATATGTTTGTCAAATATTTTTACTTTTATCCAATAAATGTTAGAGGCTTAAAATCAATATGAATCCAATTTTAAGCATAAATCTTCTAATATTCTTCAAAAGGTCAATTAAACACCTTTTGATGGAGAACCCTTTTTAAATATACTTTTTACAATTTTATGTGTTATATTTGACAAAATAAAATTCTTTTTTAGAATAAATTCTTCAAAATTTACTTTGTGTAAATTTTTGGTATTTTTCCGATAAAGTTCAATTTTTAATGAATAATGATAAATGTTGTATTTTAATTTAAATCCACTTTTTAATATAATTTATTTATAGGATTTTATTATCTTTTGAATTTTTTTAAAGTTAAATTAGAATATATTTTTACCATTTAATCCAATGGTGGTCATTGGAATTAATATCACTTTGAGATTGGACATAAACGAGTGTCAATCTTTTTATAGGTAATATTTCTTAAAAATAGGCTATTTGATTTGACAAAGGTATTAAATTATAAAATTAATTAATGAAACTTATATGATAAAAATTTTGTAAAATAGACATAATTTTTTAATTCAGAATATCAAAAATATCATAGGGTGAATTTTTGGTATTTTTCTGAAAAACCTTAATTTTTTATGAATAGTGAAACCACAAAGTGGTAGTTACAAAAACTATTTTTTCGTTTAAATGGAACTTTACCAATTATGTGATTTGAATCTCAAAAATCCAATATAAATGATTTTTATTATTAACTAAAATGTGGTTCAATGGGATGAAAATAATTTTTTCTGAAAAGTAACTTTTAAGTATTATTCATCGCAATTAAAGGTAATTATTGTGATTTAAGGTAAAACGGATATTATAATAAAATGAAAATATCTTTACACTTGTCCCTACCCTATTAGATGAGTCATCGCCGACCAGGACAACCTAGGGGTCTATTTTTGGGACCCCATGGAGGAACTTGGGTAAGATAATGTCATTAATGCCTTTTATTTAATGTAAAAGTAAAAATGACACAAACATGTATTGTTTTATTAAAACAATTTTTAAATTGGGTTATACAAGTAAAGTATTATACTATAAATAATCATTAATAAGATAAAAATATTTCCTACATGATAGTATTTTTTATAATTTTTAGACATTAAATAAATTATATTATTTATGACATAATGATGATGCAGCGATTACCTCATTATTTAATGATTTAAATAAAATGAAAAGATAATGTAAAATCTAAGACCTACACATGTAAAAATCCTATTGTATGGGAGGATTTCGAACTCTAATCATCTTATCCTAAAAATAATTCAATGTGAGACCTTTAAAATCCGAAACTCATTTGAAAACAAAGTAACATTTTATACCTTTCCAAGAGTGCCCCTCCTCTCCTCTTATTAAAGCCCCCCCCCCCCCCTCTACCTCCTTACCCACACCACTCAAGCCTCTTTCTAGGCCAATATCAGATTATTTTGTCTCTCCACATCCCTCTCCTCATCCTAGAACCCATACTCTAGGCATAAATCTCTTCAATAAACCCTTTTGGTTCAAACCAATGGGAGTTAACCGATTTTAAAGATAATGTCTTCACTTGTGTTCTTTTGTTTTATTTTGCTTCTCCAAACCCCTAAACTCTTTTTATTCCTTTATTTTGTTAGAAAAACAGTATCTTAAATATACTAGGATGTTTTTATGTGAAGTATTCGAGCTACACTTACACACACCTTCGTCTAATGGTTAAAGAACATACTGTTTCTGTGGTTGTTGAATTTCTGCCTCACGAAACGATGATTGTTAAATCTTCTTTTAACACCTTTGATGGTGGAAATTAGGATGAAAATATATTTTATATATTATATATATGGTATTTATGTTTTCTATATGCCTCTGAATTTTATATTTAAAACATCCCTTTATGCTTTTCATGTTGTGAAAATGCGATAATTTCATAAGAGGAAGTCTGGACTACCGCCCCCTCAAGTGATGTGACTCATTCATGAAATACATGGAATGAATAAAGAATGAAATTAATAAAGATATGTGACCTATAAAACTTATATATTATAATGGAATTATAATATATCTCAATTATTTTTAATTCTATAAATATGACAAAGAAATGAAAGTAGCGTTCATGCGTATGTACGACCTACCATCTCCATGAACGGTGCATTTCATTTCTTTTTATATTAAAATTTTATGGAGTAGTATAAAATCAATATTTACTGAATATATATGGTATTTAAATCATTAATACTATTCTGTAGATGATTTACTTATAACTACATGGACAATCATTTTCAAACAAGTTCATTTTTTGACTCATGTACCAAATATCGACAAAAACGTCTGATATGAACTCACATTAGCAACCAATTATTATAACATTATATTATGTGATATGAACTGAATAATAATATTTAAATGTGGTCCTTAATAAACTATAAATTTACCAATGTTTATTATTCATGAATATAAAGAAACGAACATGACAAGTCAGACTTTAGGTAAGGGATCCAACCTCTCTTGTTCTTTTTAAGTACTCTCTTTTATGTCATTTCTTATAAGCTCATAATTATTATGTTTGGGGATGAAATTTAATATTAATAATTCTGTAATTTTTTTGTTCATATTACAAGAGACTCTATTTGATCACATAAATCCATTTTTGGCAGTTTTAAGTGGCGTCGTTAGGCTGCCGAGTTTTCGTAAGGGATTTTTCATCTCACTTTTATTCCTGTGAGATTTATGCTACAATTTACACCATTTTTCTTTGAGTGGTGTATGAAATTCCCATTATTCTACTCTTGGTGTAATATACTTTTGCCGGTGGGTATTTACATCAATGTTGTGTAGTCCTTCTTTCATGGGTTGTACGTTTCGGAAGTTACCCAATTCAGTAAGGGAACCATTCAGCCTCCTCATTTTAAAAGACATCTTTTTTAGGTCTTATAATCTTATTATGATGGGATATGTTCTCATATATCGTTATTGCTATAAATTTTATGTTCAAGTGATGAGATACACATTTTTATCTCTCATCAACTCATTTTATGAATTTTGAAGTGAATCCGTTAGGCTGTCAAATTTTAGCAAGGGAACTACTTAACCCAATTTTGATTCTTTGGGATAAACATGTACTCCTTGAATATGACGTTCTATGAATATGTGTGAATAACTTCGGACTCTTTTACACTTAATATAAACTTATATTTTGTGTATTCGTTTTTCACAATTAATTATGTAATTTATTTATCCTTAATCTAATGATAACGTCTTTGTAAGGGACTTCGTCTCGATCTCCATTCATTATGTCATATTTTTGTTCTAATACACGGATTTATTTTATATGGTGTATTAACCAATTTGAATTATACTTTTATTCGAAATGAATATTTTCTATATGAAGAGTTTTACTAAACGACAAAAAGTATGTTTCTTTTTAACATACGCGGTGACAATGACCTTTCCGACGCCGCGAGTTTTATTTGATCTTTGGCTTCTTCAACAAGCCATTGTATTTTCAAAAGTAAATAAATACCATGTACTCTTTTTTGGTATTGAAAATTGTTTTGATAATGGATTTGTTATGTCAATATATTTATATGATATATTATGCTTGAAATGTTGAAATGTTTTCTTTCCTTTATAATTTTTTTTGTGTTATGATTTTATAATGGTACAAGGACATTTGACAGGTGGTTATGTGATAACCCATATGACGGGTGGTGTCGTGAATACCATGATGGCTGGTTACGTTATAACCTCCAATGCATTGGGTATTGAAGTCGGCCATATGGCTATTCTATTATGTATGTGTGGAAGTCGATCATATGGTTATTCCATTTATATATATTTATGTCCCACGTTACCTTTATATGTTATGTGTTTTTTATATGGGTTTTATGGTAATATTTTGGTTACAAAATGGTAAGTAATGGTCTTTTATTCAGTGAAGAGTTTTTACTACTTCATAAAGGTGAAAAGTATTACTTTGGTAAAGTACTCATGGTTTAATTGTTGTTTTGAAAAACTATCAGTTTTCCTTCTTTGTGTATCTTTTAATGGGCTTTTTATTCTCATCCCAAGTTTTTTAAATATGTTCCATAGGACATATAGATGAATAGGGTCAAGGATGGGACCAAGGAAAGAAATTATATCAAAAACATTGAACTAGACATGTTTCTTTTTAAGTGTTTTTTTATTTTATGGAATCCTAGTAGAATTGTCTACTTTGTAATCATTTGAGAAGTAATAGTTATGACCTAATAATCTAAAACTCTAAACCTGAAAAGATCCTCTATGTGAATTATTCATTTAATTAATGATTAATTAAGGTTAAGGTTGGGGCCTTATAGTTGGTATCATAGGTCAGTTTAGATAACTTTAAAGGTTAGGGTATTCTCTAAGCATAAGTGACTTTAGCATAATGGTTAGGATTTCAGAAAGAGTCGTAGTTTTTAGATAAATCAAATGAGTAAGTATATCTTAGTCTTCATCTTCCTCTTTAGTACATAATTATTTTGTTGATATACTCACACTGACATTTTTGTTTTTTTTAAAGTATGGATCTAGCAGGTACCAAAGTGACAATGGGTTTGAAGGAAACGGTGGTTGTTCTCTGATTAAGAGACAGGATGAAATGGGGGATTCAATGAGAAATCTCATGGTTATTCTAAACCAACTATCAAGGATACATAATTAACCACTTGAACCCTGGTGAGTTCTCTAATTCATCATATACGAGATGACCAACTAGATGTGGAATTTTAGGTAATAATTATAAAGCTAACAATTAGGGTTTATATGATCCTTACATTTGAGGTAATTATGGGTCACTATATGTTTGATAGAATATGAACGACGTGAGATAAAACTGAGGATAAATTATGTTATGGTTATTTATGAATATTTTATATATTTTTGGGTAATTTTTTAAGAATCATGTAGTTTTGGAAAAAGGACAACAAGTAGATCGTGTGACAACCCGTCGCATCAGACAATGCTGCGGGAATCGAACCCACAACCAAAGTGCGACTGGTATTTATCACCTACCACTGGTCTACGTGAAGTACCTGGTTATTTTGACTAATTGTTTTTAGTTAGATGATTTTATGAATTTAGAGTATGTTGATTTTGGGTTATCTATGGAAATTATTAACCTATCATGAAGGATTAGTGATTAGGTTAATTACTTTTCAATACGAGACTTTAAGAGAAACTGATGTTGTTTGGAGATAAATGTTAAAATTTAACATGGAAAACTATGTGATTAAATCCTTCAAATATTTGGTTTTCAGTCTTAGTTTGGTTTACTTTCAGTCTTCGTTGATCTTTGGGTCTTGTTGGACAAATTTTGGTGATTAAGAATAGATTTCCTTTTTTATAAAGGATTATCCTTTTTGGGTATTATGTGATCTCATACTGACCTTTTTGGTTTTAGTTTCGTTTAAGGTCTAAAGACATGGGAAGTATAAAAATCTCTTTTGTGGATTAGTTGATTCTTTATAAGTTGATTATAGCTCTCTTAATGTAAAAAAGTCATCCTAAATACTCATCTTTTGGAGAAAATATGAGTTCGTGTAAGAAATCTAGTAAAAGTTGAAAGTCAGCATGACAAGTAAGTATGTTTCATTATGTTTTAATTAAGCTCCAAAATAAATTCCTCAATGAAAGGTAACTAAAAAAAATGTTTTCCGATAACGTTTCCTACTGGGGAGTCCAATACCATTTAACCCATCACAATTTTGTGATTTGTTGGTGCTTAACTTTCTCTTAAACATGTTTTCTATCACACTCTCTCAGAACATGACCCTTTATTTTTTCTTATATATCAATGTTTTCATACATTGAATCCTAGTATGGGTTATGTTGGGTGACCTATGTAATTCTATCTCTTTCTTTTAAAGTGATTGTTTACTGACTCTTGTTCCGATGTGGGACTTTCAATGATGTTTCTGAGCCCAATTTTAAAATTAAAAGGACGTAATTCCGA
This sequence comes from Viscum album, assembly GCA_963277665.1. Lineage (NCBI taxonomy): Eukaryota > Viridiplantae > Streptophyta > Magnoliopsida > Santalales > Viscaceae > Viscum > Viscum album. The sequence continues at coordinate 169,940,424 of OY728134.1, forward strand.
AAAGGGGGAAGGATATAACACCCCAGGTTAATAAATAATATGAAATATTTATATTTATCCCTATTTGTTAGTAAAAATTTAATATTAATTTAAAGGGAATGCTATGCTTTATGGCGTACCCAATACGCAACAACGAGTTTCTTTGAAATCTTACGTTGCACTCTAATAATAAAATAATATTAATTTAAATGGCAGTTAATGCCTAGTTGTTGTAATGGCAGGAAAGAATGAAACAAACTAAAAAAATGATGATATATGATGGTCAAATATTTTTAATTTTATCCAATAAATGTTAGAGGCTTAAAATGAAAATGAATCCAATTTTAAGCATAAATATTCTAATATTCGTTAAAAGGTCGATTATCCGCCTTTTGATGGAGAACCCTTTTTAAATATACTTTTGAAAATTTTAAATATTATATTTGACAAAATATAATTCTTCTTTATAATCAAGACATCAAAATTTACATTATGTAAATTTATGGTATATTTCTGATAAATTTCATTTATTAATGAATAATGAAAAATGTTGTATTTTAATTTAAAACCTCTTTTTAATATAACTTATTTAAATGAATAGATTATCTTTTGAATTGGTTTTAAAGTGAAATTAGAATATATTTTTACCATTTAATCCAATGGTGGTCATTGGAATTAATATCACTTTGAGATTGGACATAAACATGTGTCAATTTTGATGGTCATTGTTTCTTAAAAACACGCTATTTGATTTGACAGCGGGATTTAATTATAAAATTAATTAATGAAACTTCTATGTTATGAATTTGTTAAAATAGACATAATTTTTCAATTCGAAATATCAAATATATCTTAGGGTGAATTTTTTGTATTTTTCTGAAAAACCTTAGTTTTTGATGAATAGTGAAACCACAAAGGGGTAGTTACAAAAACTAATTTTTCATTTAAATGGAGCTTTACCACATCTGTGATTTGAATTTTAAAAATACAATATAAATTCTTTTCATTATTATGTAAAACGTGGTTCAATGGGATGAAAATAATTTTTTATGAAAAGTAACTTTTAAGTTTTATTAATCACGATTAAAGGTAATTAGTGTGATTTAAGGTAAAAATGATATTATAATAAAATGAAAATATCTTTAAACATGTCATAACCCTATTGGATGAGTCATGTCCGACCAAGTAAATCCATGGGTATATTTACGGAACCCCATGGAGTCACTTGGGTAAGATAATGACATTAATGCCTTTTATTTAAAGTAAAATTAAAAATGACACAAACATGTATTGTTTTACTAAATCAATTTTTATAAGGGGTTATAAAAGTCATATTTTTTTACAATAAATATTAATTATAAATCTAACAATATTTCTTACATCATAGTATTTTTTTATAATTTTTAGAAATTAAATAAATTAAATTATTTATAACATCATGATGATGTAGCGATTACCTCATTATTTAACGATTTAAATAAAACGAAAAGATGATATAACATCTAAGTCCTACACAAGTAAAAAAAATATTGGATGGGTGGATTTAAAACTATTATTATATTATACTCTAAATACAACAATGTGGGACCTTTAAAATCCGAAACTCATTAGAAAATAATGAAACATTTTATACCTTTCCAAGAGTGCCCCTCCTCTCTTCTTATAAAAGGCCCCCACCTCTACCTCCATACCCACACCTCTCAAGCCTTTTTATCGGCCATGATCTGATCATTTTGTCACTAAAAATCCTTCTCCTCATCCTAGAATCCTTACCTTAGGCAGGAAACTCTTCAAGAAACCCTTTTGGTTAAAACCAAAGGGAGTTACCCGATTTTAAAGGTAATGCCTTCACTTGTGTTCTTTTGTTTTATTTTGCTTCTCCAAACCCCTAAACTCTTTTTAATACATAATTTTGTAACAAAAACAGTATATTTAATATATTATGATGTTTTTATGTGAAGTATTCGAGCTACACTTACACACACTTTCGTCTAATTGTTAATGAACATACTGTTTCTATGGTTGGCGAATTTCTGTCTCATGAAACGATGATTGCTCAATATTATTTTAAAACCTTTGATGGTGGCCATTATTATGTCAATATATTTTATATATTATATATATGGTATTTATGTTTTCTATATTCTTCTGAATTTTATATTTAAAACATGCCTTTATTCTTTTCATGTTGTGCAAATGCGATAATTTCATACGAGGAAATGTGGACTACCGCCCTCTCAAGTGATGTGACTCGTTCATGCAATACATGGAATGTATAATGAATGAAATTAATAACCATATGTGACCTATATAACATATATATTATACTATAATTCTAATATCTCTCATTTATTTTTAATTCTATTAATATGACAAATAAATGAAAGTAGTGTTCATGCGTACGTACAGCCTACCGTCTCCATGAATGGTGCATTTCATTTCTTTTTTTATCTCCAAATTTTATGGAGTAGTATAAAATGAATATGTACTAGATATATACGATATTAAAATCATTAATACTACTCTGGAGATTATTTACTTATAACAACATGGACATTCATTTTCAAACTAGTTTATGGGATTCCCAATAAATCACAGTGGGTCGTCCCATATGTTATTGGGAGGAAAATATTTTATGTACCCCAACCAATCCCTATAGACATTAGAAGTTGGTCTAATGATGTTGAAAACATGAGAAAATGGTTGTGATCCAATGCCAACACAATCCCAATCAAACACCTGGAAATCCCCCCCACACCCCCAATTTAGAAACATTAATGATTCATTATTTTCTATATAAATTGGTATTAAACATGATTTATTCTTTGATGTGACATAGATTTTGGTAAATGGTGAATAACATCATGATTTTAGAATCATTTGATGACCTCTACAAGACACTAAAAACCCCCATAAGTCACTTCAATTTATCATTTCTTTATTGTAATTATCCCTTCTCGATACACTATGATTGATTTGGGATCATTAAAGATGTTTTATGTGTATATAGGGGTGGAGTATATGTTCTCTTTCCATGAATTACCCCCAAAACCACACCAAAATCAACCCCACCTCAAGGGGGTGAAGGGGATTCAACCCACAGCTCCTCTTCCTAAATTAAGAAGGAATATAAGGGGTTAACACTCTAAAATACAAGAATAAATATTTGATTCCCCATTAAATATCATATTTAAATGGAAATTGGTTCTTATACCTCCATGCAACATCGAGGAGTTGTTGGCTATACTACTTCTTTGCTCATAGTAGCCACCAAACTCTACTGAAGTTCTAATGAACCCAATGCCCCAATTGTTCAATACTATATGTATAGAAACATTAATTAATGATGTTATAACTGTAGAAACATTATCCTAAATCATGATTCTCAAAACCAACCAACCACAAAACAAGTATGGCCTATTTCCCTAATGAATATTTTAACTCATTATGATGTGGGTAATTACAAACACAAAATTGTAATGGTTCATATTCTTGACAACAAATAAAATGATAGAACCATGTCTCTTGACCTATCCTAATAATCTACAATCAAATAAATAATCAAATTACATCATTGAATTCCAGTCAAACTTTCCCTATTGAACTCCAACCTAGAGCCTAACTAAAATGATTTCCAAATGGAATGCTTTGTTTGTTTCTCAATCCCTATCAACAATGTCCTAAATGATTCCCCTGTTGTAGAATAAAACTCATGAATATTACTATACATGAAATCAGTGATTGGACCCTCCAAAACATACAATTATTGAAACAAAATTCCATATCCTACTGTAATACACCCGCATCACCCAAAATGACACCCTACTCTAAGAGGAACTATAACAGCATCTAACACCCACACTGAGCACCCTCTTGACATACATAATAAATTCTTGACAAGTTAAAACATTTACCATATACTTCATCATACCCAATTTGATTACTTAAGTGAATCTAATATTATTCACTCTTTGATCAACTCACCACTAACCCATGATTTATGTAAATACATTGGATACATCTTAATCTAAATTTAAACATCGATGTTAGTATATACAAAGATTATTTACTCATTATTTCCCTCACCCACCATCTCTATTTCATTTCAATCATCCATGAATGGTATAACTTCTCTAAACCATCCAACATGAGAGTCATTCATCTATGACCAAATTGATGCTCCACACCATAAGATTATTATTATTTTCTTCCACCAAAAGAACATGGAATGCCTAGGTCCACACTCCATCTTTAACAACACTCATGAACTAGGAATGGAAACCCCTCAAATACAATAGCATTGTCATAGAAAAATAACAACTTCCTATTATCCATTCAGATAAATGATATTATCAACATAATTGAATATCATCAAAAATTTGGGTTACACCATCCTGTCATCCATTGGTGCACTCTCCACCAAATGGATTCCATTATATTGTTGCACAAGAGTCGAGCTAAAAATGAACAAAAAACCATGTACATTTGAATTCTCTATATACATATATACATCATTACATTAGAAATATTTTTGAATAGAAATATCAGATTGAATGTACCATGGTGTGTTCATATTTCTTTGATGTCACCTCATCCAACCATGGTACATCCTACATTTATCACCAATATAACAAGACCACCATGGACACATGCTAACCACCTAACATGCCTATAATATGAACATAAGAGTGTAACTAAATCAAAACTACCATAGGTACACCATCATTACACTACTCATTTTAATCTACAACCTCACTCATTCCCAGCTGTCCCACATATGGCATGTTGCACTGATTTATAAACCAACCAACACCATAAATCACCTCACACACTTTAAATCACACAACATGAACTTTATCATGTGTTTCATTAATGATAAATACTTTAATATGAGTTATATTTTATATTTAACTAATTATTTTTCACTCATTTTATAGACATTTAATATAAAAAACAAAACAAGTACAAAATGGGGACTGAGAGGCATAATGTAATTGAATTAAAATGTTCATTATACAAGAAAAATAAACTAAATAATTATTTATTATATTGTAAAAAATTATATATTAATACCGTTGGTCTCCTATAATTTAATTTTATAATATATGTAATACCTAAAATAATGGTGTGAGGTATCAACCCATGTAACTAAATAAAATTTGAAATGAGGCACACTGTATTAGATAGAAGGTATAACATAATGACATAAAATTAAATGATCATGAATAAGCATATGGAGTAATAACATAAATAGAATTTAATAATAATATAAAGGACACATATAAATGTAGGAGAAATATAAAACATGTAATATGAATATGTGAAGGGTACCTGTCCAGAAAACATTAAATGGTAGACAAAGTCCCATCGCATATTATGTTTAATCCAAATCAAATACATATCATCTCATGTGACTTGAAAACTACCCAATACATAGAGAGATATCTAGTCACACCAAACATTAGACCCACATTCTTATGTGTTCCTCAAATAAAAATCAATAGTACTTCATAACATCAAAATTTCATATGGAAAGAAATGAGTTCCAAAATTATTTTTCATATCATAAAAAAATAATATTTAATAAATATTACAAAAGGAAGATGCAATTAAATATTTTATAAATTTATATTTTTGTAAATATCTAGAGTCTTGGAAATATTGTGTTCATTTAGACAAATATTATATGGGAAAGATTAAAATATTATTTTTTTAAATATTCATTAAAAATAGTGTCTTAAAGAATTGTTGAATTACTTTTGTAAATTTTTTTGGTAATTTTCATTAAAAACAATTGGTAAAAATGAATAGTTATACAAAAAAATATTCAGTTATATAATGAAAACATTAATTCTAATAATGAATTTATTATGGTGTTAAATAAATATAGTAATGTAAATAATATATTACCTTAATCGGGTTTGATTTTAATGATTGATTATGGGAAATAAACATAACATATTTGTTACCCCATTAATAAAATAGATTACAAGCTTTAAATATATGTAGGATAAATATATATATAAATTAAATTTGTTTAATATCAATATATAGTGTGAAAATGTGAGTTAGAGAGTGAAAATTTTAACCCAATTAATATATATGGTTTATAGATATCGTTTATATTTTTTGAAATTATGTTATGTTCATTTAATAATGATTCAGTTACATATAATATTTAATTTATATTTTATAAGGTCATTCATTTTCATGGTTCCATGGTCAGATAAATTGTGTATAATCATTAATGTACTTTTAAAAATAGGAATATAACAATATAATTAAAATGAAATAATATTAAATTAAATGGATAAAATACAATGGTCCTAAATGAACATATGTGTTCTAACCTAGGGATGATTGTTGGAGTAAAAATAGTAACATTATATAGTTCCTTCACTGAGGTTGTTTTTTTTGTCTGTCACAAAATAGATTCATATTATTTAATTAAATGAATATTAAAATATATAATAAAATTAAATATGTTAAAGTATACTTAATATAATAATATTTAACCATACTTATATTTTTCGGACCATCTTTGAAGGCAGTTGACAAAAATGAATTACATTGTTCATGGAGGTGGTGAAGGAACCGTATTGTAAATAATATTTTTTGTTTAAAATCTCTAAATGGAGGTAAATTATATAGTCATCCATATATAAGAAAAACATATATAAATATATATGATACTTATTTCTAGTTGTCTGGATATCATAAGGGTGTGGAAGAATAAGACTAAAGTTGAATGTTATTAGTCAAGAATTGTACATCTTCCATTAGTTGTATCATCTTAGAATACCCATTAAGGCTAATAAAAAGGCTCTCAGGATGATAATATAAGCACCAAGACTTGGTGGAAAATAATGTAATGTTTTTAGGTATAAATTTTGAAATCTCCAAAACATATAACTTTTTACGGGAATGGGTGGTGATATGTTGTCTTAATACGGGGATGGGAGGTTTTTTTTCGATATAATATAATGTTTATTATTTTTTCTCAAGAAAACAAGTAATATTTATTCAGGATGCTCTATTATATTAATGGTGTGTTTTAGTTTAAACTAGTGTGTTCTTACTTCAATCATGACTAAAAATTCACGTATTTACTATCTAATGGGAAATTCCACGTTTTTCTATGCACCAAAAATAAACTACTTTACACAAATAATAAAAATACCTATAGTAAATTTTAGACATGAATATTAAATAAAATAAATCCATTTTAGGAATGTTTTTCTTAGAAATATGAGAAATTTAATTTTTTTAATAAATTCCTCATTTATTAGATAAATATCCTTTTGAATATTAAATTTAATTTTCAAACCCTTGTAAAAATTTATTATGGTCACATAAAATAAACAAAACATTATAGTACAACATAATATAAAATTTCAACTTATTTTTTTTAAAATTAATCATTTATTTAAATCAATTTATATATTATGAAATTAAAAATAAGACATTTTCAGTTTAAAAAATAGCCATTTTTTAAAAATTATTTTTTTTACTATGGTAAGAATATATAATTTTTTTATGATTCCAATTTTTTTTACATTTTCATAGGAGATTAATCTATTATAAAAATCATGTAAATATTGTTAATGGTTAGTTTACAATTAATATAAAAATCCATTTTATGAATATAATAATTATTTTAAATAATTATAATTATTATAATTTTGAAATTAAAACATTTATATATTTGAATAATTAAAAACACTTAATATTAATATATATACAATTTATTTATCTGGATCATGGAATAAATATATCATATGGTCATTTTATAAGATATCTCAATATTATTTTACACTTCCATATGTGATTTGATGAATCTAACAGTCATGTTACTCTTCCTAATGGTGAGATAACCATTTAGATGTTTAATTAAATATTTCAAAGTTAATATTTCTATTTTAATGATAATATTCAAAAATGGAATATTGGTTTCCTAGTTTATATAAATTTTAAATTTTTTATTCATTTTTCATTAACCTATATTTTCTATAATGGTTTTATAATTTGATTTTCTAAATTTATGTTTAATTAAGAATATTATTTTTCATTTATATAGTTTTTTATGAGTGTTGTTAATCTTGTGTATCCACTATTTATAAATTTTTATATTCTACTTAATTGGATATCAATTTCAAATCTAATTGTAATATATTCAATTCATTTTTCAATTATTATTATATAAACTAAATTTCCGATAAATTTAATAAAATATTTTTTGTTCCATCATGTTTTAACTTTCATTTATGAAACATTTCTTGATATGAATCAATTATATAATCTGAGTGAAATATCATTGAATAAATTCTAGGTTGTTAGGTTATACTGCAGTTACGAAATTTCACCTTTCAACTATCATTTTATATTATAAGGTGAAAATATATGTGGGTAATTATACTTTATAGATTCATCTAAAATTAATGTTCCTTTCTTGTAAAAAAGGTTTCACTATATAACATTTACTTGGTGAGTATTCATATTTTGCATAAAATAATGTCTAGTGTCCAAGATCTTCACCAATGGATATATATAAGAGATATAATTTTCCATGAGTATCAATAATAAATTTAGTACATGTTAATGATCTGGTATATACATACTCCTAAGGGATATGAGGAGAATGTCACATATTTAAGACCAGGTTATTGGAAGTTCTATTTGATTGGCCAAATCTCAGATGAAATCAAGAATTTGAACTGTTCTTCTCTACCTGGGACTTTTCATTCCATTATTCCAAATCATATGAATCTATTATTTTGGGATATATAGTATAAACCATTATCTCTGCAACACCCGAGACTTTTATGTTATATAAATCATAAAAGGAATCTTTTTCTACACAACACTTGCTTGTCTTGCTTTACACGCAATCACGACCTTCCTCGATAGCTTGCGTTGTACGCAATACCGAGTTTCACTAAACAACAATATGCTATTAAAACTATCCGTTATAAATAGGAATAACCACTTTTTAAAATTTTATAAATTTTATTTTTCAAAATGGACTTCATTTTTGGTCTCAGAATATCGAAATTAGCCTAGGGTGAAATTTTGATATTTTTCTGAAAACTTTCAATTTTTGATGAATAGTGAAACCACTAAGTGGTAGGTTAAAAACTGAATTTTTGCATAAAACTTAATTTTACCGCTTCTGTGAATGGAATTTAGAAAATCCAACAGACACGGTTGATATCAGTAAGTAAAATGTGGTTCAATGAGATAAAAATAATTTTTTTGGTGAATAGTAACTTTTTACTTTTTTTACCGTGGTTAATAGTAAATAGGGTAACTAAGGGTAAATATGATATTACTATTACCCTAACACATGTCCTAATTCTATTGGACAAGTTTAATTCGACCAAAAACAAACTTAGGAATAAAATATGACAATTTAGGCCCACTTGGATAAGATTAGGACATTTATTATTAATTGATTTAAAGAAGGGATAAAATAGTTAAAATCAATGTTTAATAAGTAAATCAGTTTTAATATGGGGTTATAAATAAGATAAATTCGACTATAAATATTCATTAGAAAGCTAAAAAGATTTCCTACATAATAGTATTTTATTTGTAATTTTTAGACATTAAATAATTTAATTTATTTACGACAGAACGATGATGTAGTAATTATCTTATTAATCAAATATTGACATAATTGATGTTATAAACACAAAAATAAATGTAATTTGAGACTTTTTATGAATTACACTAATTTTCTAGGTTACTATGACATATTAGTGTTGATTTAATCAACTTGGTTCGAACATATTATTCTGTTATGACTTTCACAAAAATCATATATCAAATAGTGTCAAAATTGACACAAAATAGTTTATAAATCAAATATTATATTACTAATTGTTATTTTATTCCTAAAAAACTAAGGTTCGTCCAAATGACTTAGATAAGGATATATATATTAATAATAAACAATTTGGGGTTCGTTTGGCATGTTATAGTAAGTGTATTAATCATATAGTGAAAGAAAACAAAAAGACACGGTAAAAGTTAAATTATTTAACTTAGAGTTAAATCTAATTGATAAGGTTAAAATAATACCCTAAACTTGTCTAAATCCTATTGGTTGATAGGATTTAGACCCATCTCCACTTTATCTTCGAATTAAGACCCTTTGGAACCATTATAAACCGATTTTGACTTTAATATAAAATAATATTTTGAGATATTCCTAAGGTGCCCCTCTCCTCCCTTATAAAAGGGCACCTCCTCCCCCTCCTCCTCACACCAATTTGAGCACTCAAGCTCGGCAAACCTCTGCCATTTTCTCCTCTCCACTTCCCTAGAATAATCCTAGAGGTCCTGGTCTCCTTCAAAGACCAATCTTAGTTCTCTAAGTGAAGGATTCAAAGAGGTGTTCCAAAGAAGAGGTAATATCCATTACCGATCTTTTCAATTTCTTTATTCTTCAACATCTTCTTCTTTAGTTGTTTCATGATAAAGTAATAACATCAGTATTAATTACATACTGATATGTTATTATAAATATGAAACAACTCTAATTAACCTTCTATCCATCCTACGGAAAAATGAAATCACCGCGCGTGCGTACGTACGGAATACCGTCTCCACGCCGTGGTGTAATCTATTTTCCACCATTACCTTACAAGGATGGGTATATTGGTGTAATGAGTAACTATTTATGATTATTATAAAGTAATATTGATACTTAAATAATATATATATACTCCAATACAGTTCCACGATCATAGGAATGATATCATCACTCGTGCGTACGTACGGACTACCGTCACCACGATGTGATGCGACTCGTTCTACATGATCATCATTACATAGTAATTATATAAATTGAATGAATAAATATGATATATGTTACACTAATACCATTCTGGATATAAGGTATCTATAACCTTAAATAAAGAATAAGAATTTATTCGGCAAAACACGCATAAGAACAAAAGGCAATAAAGACCCTAGTAACAAGTAACAATGAAATATTACTAACAAGAAGCTAAGAATATGACCATATATGTTATCATCTCAATATGTATGATTCTGGAATAAGTCAATAACATTATTTAAACCATTATACAGGAGCTTCGGGCACGTACAAAGCAAATTGGACCTAAGGTAAGGGAAATATCACAATCTCATTTTTATCCGAGATTGTTTATTCGTAAGTATTTACTGGGGTGTATTTTATCATCCACATCCATGTTTCATCAATATGTAATATTATTTCCATCCACCTACAATTTCTTAAATCCATTTTTACCCTTTGGTGAGTTTTTAGTGATATGTATGAAAGGAATCTTTTGTCGTACGAGGTACTTTTTGACTTTTCTGACAAAAGTACGAAAAATGTTTTTTTTAACTTATACGACATGAATGGATTTTTAAAACATTATTTCCAAGAATCTTCCTTTATATGTTTTTAAGTTTATTTTTAATCAACTTCTTTTAGTTTATAATTGTATGACATGTCAAGAAAACAAAAGTGTTTTTTGAAGAAGAAATGATATTTTCCTCAAGAATGGAGTTCAAGTGTTTTATCAAAATTATTTTCCATATAAGATAATAAAGGGTTCTGTTTTTATCACTTTAATTACATTGATTTGATTATGTTATGAGGGAATTATTTGTTGTACCTCTCGTTCCCCTCGTTGTTTGATTTTCATGATCACAATCACCTTATTCTTTGTCTAACCTTGTTTTTGAGTGTAGTTGATGTAAAGGCAGCCCAAGCTTCAAGGATGGCAATTGAATCTCAAGTGGCCTTTGAGAATTGTCGTAGGAGCCTAAAATGATCAAAATAGCTTTGGTATGCTTCGGTATATGATCGGTAGTCTTCCCGGCATCCATGGACGTCTATTTATAGGAGAAATACTCCCAAATACTTCAATATGGCCATTGGAGGGCTTTTGGAGCCGTTGGGGATCAAGTGGGCAAGTCTGGTCAAGCTCCAACGGCTAGTTTGACTTTGCTTACCGGCTGACCGGTGCTTGTCCACCGGCTGGCCGGTGCCTTGGAAGGTGGAGAGTGCTTCTGCCCAGGAGCCACCGGCTGGCCGGTGAGAAGGCCACCGGCTGGCCGGTGGTGAGGCAGTAGGTCTCACTATTCCAAGGAGTTCCACCGGCTGGCCGGTGAGGAGGCCACCGGCTGACCGGTGGTGAGACAGTAGGTCTCATTACTTGATGGAGTTCCACCGGCTGACCGGTGGTGGCACACCGGTTGGCCGGTGGTCTTGACAGAGGGAAGACCCTTCTGTCCAGCCTCTACCGGCTGGCCGGTGCTGAGGCCACCGGTTGGCCGGTGGACATGAAAACAGTCCACTACTCCTCCTTTGCCACTTCTTGCTCCTGAAAGCATGTCTATTAACAAAAAAACTTGAAACAATATTAGATCACGATGAGAGTGATTGTGATCATTAAAATCCAAGAGAGTGGGGTACAACAATCTCCCCCTATTTTGATGATCACAATCATAAAAGAGAAAGCTTTTAAAAAAATGGTATGTCAATTGAAAACTTAAATAAACAATTTGAACTTGGAAAATATAGAGACGTGCCAAATATAATGATCTTGAAAGCATTTAAATACTGAGAAATGGTCATTTTTTGAAATTGCAACCAAATGCCATTTTTAAAGAAATCAACTGAAAACAATAACTTAACCATACTTAACCTTTTAAAACAGATTTGGATGACATCAAAAACTTAAAATGGAACTTGTAAAAAGAGCATTTTAATAAATAACTATGTAATAGAGAGGTTTTCTCCCCCTTTGGGATTATCAAAATAGGAGGAAAAGAAAAATACTAATAAGTAATGACAAAAAGGATGAAAAGATAAGATAACTTGAATTCCATAAAAGATGAAACAATACATAGGAGGTTCAAAAAACAAATACAAAGATAAGCCAAAAAAACAAGAACGGCTCTATTCACTCCTAGAGGGCCGAGAGGGACGGCGGCGCCTGAAGGTCGGAGGAGCCGGAGGAGCCTGGACCGCCTCAAAGCGACGATCTAGAGAATCAATCCGTGAGTGGAGCTGATCAAATTGAGAGCTGAAGAATGAAAAACTGCAAGTCCAGCCGAGTCTCAATCTGATCCTGGAAGCGTAGGAACTGATCAGCCATCACCGGCAAGCCACCAGCATCAGCAGGAGGGGGCACAACCTCAGCAGGCTCAGGTGCATCATCACCCTCTCCAGCCTCCTCATCAGCAGCAGCATCAGCCTCACTTCCGCTGTCACCACTTCCTTCCTCTTCATCATCATCACTATCCTCACTGTCTGAAAGAGGATAGGCAGCGGCAATAGCAGGAGGCATGGAATTGGAAGGAGGATGGGAATGAGTCTGAGGAGAGTAGGCTTTGAGAAGACCGTCCTTGTCCACAATCCATTCCTGATGCCAAGGGTGCCAACGGATGTTCATTCGTTGTACCATCATAAAATTCACTATGATATCCTTCGTTGGCTGCTCGAAGGAAGTAGCATGAAGAGGCACATCGAGAAAGGAAAAGATTTTAGTCAAGAGGAATCCGTAGGGTAGAGTTTTGGACCGGCGCGGGTGCTCAGCCACATAAGTCATGGCCCGGAATAGAAACCAGACAAAATTGAAATGTATGCCTCGGGTGATAAATGAGAGAAGATAAATATCAATGAATTTGACATTATCATGATCCCCGATACGGGGCGCAAGGGAAGTTTGAATGAGGCGCTCAATAATACGATGGTTAGGAGAGAGCTGGGAGAGCTTGACAATAGGATTTGTGGGCTGCCCTGTGAGATGCTCAAGGGCTTCGGCTATATCAAACTCATGGTCCCGAGGAAACTCCCCCTGAGCAAAAGCATGGGGTCCAACATGAGGAACCCCGAGCATCCGGGCAATCTCCAACGAAGTGATAGTGATGGGTTGCCCATGAGCAGTGGAGGAGATGGTATCAATGTCATCAGAAACGGACCACGTCAAATGAGCATAGAACTCTTTGACTAGAAGAGGATAAATGACATCCTTCTCAGGGGGTTCAAAGAAAGAATGCCAATGTTGATACTCAATAATCGAGAAAAGCTCAAGACGAGCAGTAGACAGCCAAGAATAATCAATTACCCTACCCGGCAGAATGACTTTGTCATGCCAAATGTCCGGGAGTTGAGGGATTGAAGGAGGAGGAGGAGCTTCTTGAGCGATTCCCTTGCCTTTGCGAGTAGATCGAGGTCCCATGATGGCAAAAGGAGCTAAAAAGAGAGAGATTGAGAGAAGAAAGGAGGTTTGAGAGGTCAAAAACCAAGAAAGGAGGCTAGGGATTGGAGGACCTGCGGTTTTAGGAGGAGCAGCCCGAGAGAGAAGAGAGAAATGAGGGAGGAAGGGTTTAAAATAAATTTTAACCCTTCCTCGGGTCGGCCCAAAAAACAGAAACCTGACACCAACGGTTAACCGGTGATGTACCACCGGTTGACCGGTGGTATTGAAATTCATAAAATATAAAAAAAAACAAAGTTAAAAAATAAGGTTTAAAAATTTCTAATAAAAATAAAATATAGGCAAGCCAAGAAAGTCAAATAGTTAATAGTGCTCATTGACGAATCATTCCTAACTCCCCTTTAATAAAATCAAAACGGTCAACTGGGAGCGGTTTGGTAAAAATATCAGCTAATTGGAAATCAGTGGAAATGAAGTCCAAAGTGAAATCTCCTTTTTGAAAATGGTCACGAAGGAAATGATGCCTTAAGTCTATGTGCTTTGTCCTAGAATGTTGTATTGGATTCTTAGAGATACTAATGGCACTAGTGTTGTCACAACGAATAGGGACATGATCATAGAAAAGACCATAATCCAAGAGAGTGTGTTGCATCCAAATAATTTGGGCACAACAATTGCCAGCGGCTACATACTCGGCCTCGGCAGTAGAAAGAGAAACACAATTTTCCTTTTTGCTACTCCACGAAACAAGGGACTTGCCTAGAAGATGACAGGTTCCACTAGTACTCTTACGATCTAATTGACATCCGCCAAAATCAGCATCCGAATAAGAAGATAGTTCAAAAGAAGTATTTGAGGGATAAAATAAACCAAGATTTTTGGATCCTTTTAAATACTTAAAAATTCTTTTGACCGATTTAAGATGGGATTCTTTAGGATTGGCTTGAAAACGAGCACAAAGGCAAACACTAAACATGATGTCTGGACGGGTCGCAGTTAGGTAAAGTAGACTCCCGATCATACTCCTATAAAGCTTGTTATCCACCGGTTTCCCGGCTTCGTCTAACGTAAGCTTACATGAAGTACTCATGGGTGTACTAATTTCCTTTACTTGATCCATACCAAAACGACTTAGAAGCTCGTTTGTGTATTTTCTTTGGCTTAGAGAAATACCATTTGAATTTTGAAAGATTTGAAAACCAAGAAAAAATTTCAATTCTCCCATAAAACTCATTTAAAATTCTTTTCTCATTAAATCTGAAAAATCAGTACAAAGAGATTCTTTGGTAGAACCAAAGATAACATCATCAACATAAATTTGGACTATTAAAAGATCTTTTGAAGTGCGTTTTAAAAAGAGGGTACAATCGGCTTGACCGAAATGAGTTCAATCGAGTTTCCACATGCACCTCCGCACATGAAATCTGGAAACTATTGGAGTTTACCCATGAGGGGACCAACAAAGTCAAGGACACTCGATTGGACATGTACCGTCAGGATTTTGAGTCATTCTCTATGCATCAAAATGAATCTATTTCTGAAATGTTTACTCGTTTTACTGACGTGTGGAATGGTAGAAAATCTCTTGGAGATAATATTTCTGCAGAAACCATGGTCAAGAAGATCCTATGGGTCCTTCCGAGCTCATGGGCACCAAAGGTGACGGCGATCCAAGAAGCTAAGGACGTCAAAAATATGCCGGTATAGGAGCTCATCGGATCTCTCATGACTTATGAGATCACGATGAGGAGGAAAGCTCAAAAGGAGGGCACACCAATCAAGACACCAAAGAACATTGCCCTCAAGGTTCAAAAAGAAGTATGCTCCTCCTCATCTTCTTCCTCATCTCCTTCCTCATCTTCCTCATCATCAAGCGGCGACTCGGAAATGGAGAATCTCGCCCGCAAAATGCACAAATTTATAAAGAAGCACAAGAAGAAGAAGAAATCCCGCAAGCACCGAAAGCAAGAACCCACCGCAAGATCCGAGCCCAAGGTAAAATGCTACGGGTGCGGCCAAAAAGGGCATTACAAGCCCGATTTCCCACTCAACAAAAAACGGGCCACGCAAAAGGAAAAAGGAAAGAAAAAGGTCCTCAAGGCGACATGGAGTGACACCTCCTCATCATCATCCTCCTCCTCCCCCTCGAGCGACAACGGTAACAAATGCCTAATGGAATTCCATGAGGTAACATCTTCCGACTCCTCCTCCTCTTGCTCTTCAAATTCAAATTCTTTAAATCATTTATCTTATGAAGAACTCTCACACGCTAGAGACCAACTAGAAAAAGGTTTTCATGAGCTTTCTTCAAAATTCGTTGCTTTGAAAAAGAATTTCAAAAAACTCTCTTCTGAAAAAGAACAACTTCTCAAAGAGAAGGAAGAGTTGACCCTTAAAATCCAAAATTTTCCAAATGTTGATTCCATGGAATCAACCATCAAAGACCTAAGAGAGACCCTAGCTAAGTTCACCCAAGGGGAACAAAACTTGAACAATATACTTGGTTCCCAAAGGGTTTCTAGAACCACCAATGGACTTGGCTATACCAACCTAGCCTCCTCCTCCCATGCACCCACTGTTTTTGTAAGGGGGAGCTCTAGTTATAAATTTTTTAATTATTGTAAAAAATCTGGGCACATGATATATGAATGTAATTGCAAAAATGCCCGGTACGGACAACCCAAATCGATTTTTTATTCGGATGAATTTTATAGGAGAAGACCCGCCATGAGGCAAGTATGGATTGAAAAATCCCTATTAGCGAGTCTCTCCGGCCCAAAATTTATTTCCACTCCCCGGTGATTCATTGTTTTTAGTTAGGGGGAGTTAGGAGCTTTTAAGCTTTTTGTGTATTCAAATTTTTTATTTCAAACTCAACTCTTGGTTTCAATTCTTTCAATTCAAAATTTTCTATTAAACTTTCATTTCTAAATTTCCAATAGTTGGTATCGATTCTTTTCAAAACTTTCAATTCAAACTGTTATTCAATTTTTGATTCAAAATTTCAAAAATTTCATTTTGTTTCAAATTTCAATTGGTTTTTGATTCAAAACTTTCAATTCAAACTGTTATTCAAATTTTTCAAATTCAATTTTTCATTTCAAAATTTTTAACAATTAGTATCATTTTCAATTGATTTAAAATCTCGTTCTTCATCCATTTCCCTCAATCAAGTTTTATGCCCCATTCTATTTTGATAATCACAAAGGGGGAGAAATTTCTTGATTGATTGGAGATGTCGAAGGCCGCTTCCAAGCTTCTTGGGTGGAGCTCCTTGGATGTGGAAGTTGTTGGAGCTCTTGAGGTTCCTTTGAAGGAAGTCGCCGGAGGTTGGCCAATTGATCCAAAATATGTCCGTTGGCTTTGTATAAGTTCCGGATGGTGTCCGGGGCTTCGTATAAGTTCCGGATGGTGTCCGGGGCTTCCTTGGCCTTTATTTATAGGCATGGAACCCTTGGGGAGGCTTCGGAGCCGTTGGAGAGGCTTAAAGAGCCGTTGGGAGCCAAGTGGGCCAGCCTGGTCAAACTGTAACGACTAGTTTGACTGGCTCCACTGGCTGGCCGGTACAGGGCCACCGGTTGGCCGGTGCCTTGGCAGAGGAGATGAGACTTGGTCCAGGCTCCACCGGCCGACCGGTGCCAGAGCCACCGGCTGGCCGGTGGCAAGACAGTAGATCACACTGTTTGATCTGGGTGCCACCGGCTGGCCGGTGACAGAGCCACCGGCTGGCCGGTGACAGAGCCACCGGCTGACCGGTGGATCCTGGCAGTGGGCAATGCCTCTGCCAGGTCCACCGGCGGGCCGGTGCTATCACACCGGTTGGCCGGTGGACTGAATTTCAGTCCACTTGAGATTCTTTCTTGGGCCATTCCATTGGCAATCTCTGGCCCAGTTGTTATCCCAGGCCTTACGGCTTTAAAACGCGTTGCTGAGGGGAAGGTAGGCACGGGAATTTCAAGCACCCACCAATCTCCCTCCACAACCGATGTGGGATTGGTTACCGGGGCACAGGCGCCAACAATCCTGGCGGGGGCTCTCAAGGCCCAGGACACAACATCCCCCCCCCCCCCCCAAGCCCACACCGGTCCCGAGAACAACCACCCTCTGATACCAATTGTTGGGTCGGAAAAAGCAAGGGATGATGGCAAGAGGGGGGGTGAATTGCCTTTTAAAAAATTGATTAACAAAATCAAATCAAAGTTAAAGTGCAGAGGAAAATGAAAGAGGCAATCACACAAGCAATTGATAACGGAGTTCGTCCAAAACCCGGCCTACGTCTCCGCTCCCAACTCAACCGTTGAGAGATTCCTACCGCTTGCTTTTCAATGGTTTTAGCAAGAAACCCACTAGGCTTTGAGGTAGCACTAGGACCTATTACAGCTTGCTTTTATTGGTTGAGCAAGAACCCACTTGCTTTCAATGGAATAACAAGAACCCACTAGCCTTTTTAACGGGTGAAGGCTAGCTCACCGAAAACTCAATCCTTTTAAGAGGAAAGGCTTGAAGAACCTCTTCACACCTTAGTGGTGATGTGAAACCCAAGAGAAAGGGAGGATGAGAAAAGAGTTTGGGGTTTGTAGGCACAAACCCAATTTTAAAGCTCAAAAAGAGATAAACAATAAAACACGTAATGGAGGAAGTCTTGGGCGCCTTTGATTGATTGGAGATGTTGAAGGCCGCTTCCAAGCTTCTTGGGTGGAGCTCCTTGGATGTGGAAGTTGTTGGAGCTCTTGAGGTTCCTTTGAAGGAAGTCGCCGGAGGTTGGCCAATTGATCCAAAATATGTCCGTTGGCTTTGTATAAGTTCTGGATGGTGTCCGGGGCTTCGTATAAGTTCCGGATGGTGTCCGGGGCTTCCTTGGCCTTTATTTATAGGCATGGAACCCTTGGGGAGGCTTCGGAGCCGTTGGAGAGGCTTAAAGAGCCGTTGGGAGCCAAGTGGGCCAGCCTGGTCAAACTGCAACGGCTAGTTTGACTGGCTCCACCGGCTGGCCGGTACAGGGCCACCGGTTGGCCGGTGCCTTGGCAGAGGAGATGAGACTTGGTCCAGGCTCCACCGGCCGACTGGTGCCAGAGCCACCGGCTGGCCGATGGCAAGACAGTAGCTCACACTGTTTGATCTGGGTGCCACCGGCTGGCCGGTGACAGAGCCACCGGCTGACTGGTGGATCCTGGCAGTGGGCAATGCCTCTGCCAGGTCCACCGGCTGGCCGGTGCTATCACACCGGTTGGCCGGTGGACTGAATTTCAGTCCACTTGAGATGCTTTCTTGGGCCATTCCTTTGGCAATCTCTTGCCTATCATCCACAACACTTAAAAACAAGGTTAGACAAAGAATAAGGTGATTGTGATCATGAAAATCAAACAACGAGGGGAACGAGAGGTACAACAATCTCCCCCTATTTTGATGATCACAATCACCAAAACAATTAATGTAAAATACTTCAAATGAATGGAAATGCTTAAGCATGATGAAAAGGATTCTCCCCCAATCAATCAAAAAATTTCTCCCCCTTTGTGATTATCAAAATAGAATGGGGCATAAAACTTGATTGAAGCTTGGGCTGCCTCTACATCAACTACACTCACTTCTTGGCGCTCAAGGCTTCCTCTAGTTTGTTCTAACTTATTTACTTCAATTGTTTAGTTCTTAATTGGGTTTGTATTAAAACAAACCACCCTTTTTCTTCCTTCTTTCAATTTGGGTTTCTTGCTACAACCATAATAAAAATGCAAGCTGTAAGAAGGTGATCTAGCCTACCATAAAACGGCTAGTGGGTTTCTTGCTATGACCATTAAAAAGCAAGCGGTCGTATAAATCTCCCAATGGTTGAGTTGGGAGCAGAGACGTAGGCTTGAGTTTAAAGCCGAACTCCGTTATCAATTGTGTCTTGCCTTTTTACTTTCCGCTGCATTTAAATTTGTTTTAAATTGTTTTTTAATTTTAAAAAGGCAATTCACCCCCCCCCCCCTCTTGCCATAACCTCCGACCCAACAATTGGTATCAGAGGGTGGTTGGTCTCGGGACCGGTGTGGGCTTGGGGGGGGGGGATGTTGTGTCCTGGGCCTTGAGAGCCCCCGCCAGGATTGTTGGCGCCTGTGCCCCGGTAACCAATCCCACATCGGTTGTGGAGGGAGATTGGTGGGTGCTTGAAATTCCCGTGCCTACCTTCCCCTCAGCAACGCGTTTTAAAGCCGTGAGGCCTGGGATAACAACTGGGCCAGAGCGGACAATTTTGCTGGGCCGAGGGATCCGATCCATCATTATTTTTATGAAGTCATTTGCCTTATAAGATTTGTTTTATGATTTCATGATGTTTCAAGAATCTCATTTTGTTACATGTGATTATGTATGATTTATGATTATGTGGCACACATAAGAAAGGATTCATTATAAGATGGGTGGGACCTATATCTCCCTTCAATGCATTGGGTAAAGATTTTATATCTCATGAGATAGACATGGCTGGAACGGTAGGTTATACCGGTTCAGTGAAACAGGACTGGAACGAGGGTGACTCGGTTCAGAAACGGACTTTGTCCACTAACATAGTCTTGGCAATGAGTCATGACTAACAAGAAATGATTTTCCATGATTATGTGTGCATGCCACAAAGTTTCAAGTATTACGTTATGATTATGGGTATCTCATTTTCACTTCTATGATTTATTCCATGTTAAGATATTATGATCTCTTTTGCAGGTTTTGATTTTCAAAAAGATATGATATGATTTTTATTTCATATATTTGCCCTTACTGAGCATTTGAGCTCACCCTTTTATGTTTTCTTTTCCCCAGGTCAGGACGATGGATATTAAGTAGAATATGCTAAAAGGGACCCTAGATATGATGAAATAAATGGGAAACACTGTAGAAGATTTATGAACCAGTTGTTTATGTTTCCCAGTTTCTAAAGACACTATACCTATACGGTCCTTTGTGGTTTTGTCATATGTTGTAATAAGTGTGCTTCAATATTGAAGTATTTACAATGTATGTAAAGTATGGGTCGTTAGAGTTGGTATCAGAGGGAGGGTATAGTCAACCTTTGGAAACTAGGATGTGAAAGCCTTAGTAAGAAACCTAAGGATATGTCTAAGCATAGAACACAATCTTAGTGTTTTAGAAATGGCCCTGAATAACCTAGGATAAGACCTTAAGCATGAAAATTTTATTCTTAAATTATGTGGTTTTCCTATTATAATTAGTGTTGCTCACACTATTCTTCTTGGTTTTAGTCAATGGATGGAACCCGAAGGAACCTTGTTAATGCGGAATGCGATGGGCAATGCAATGATTGTCCCCCTGAGCAACCAAACGATATGGGAGCTGGAATGAAAAAACTTGTAGCCATGCTCACACAACTTTCTCAAGCTATGAATCCTGTAGGACTTCCAAACGAGCAAAGGAAGGAGCAACATTTTGTTGAATCCTTCATGAGGCATCGTCCACCTTCTTTCAGCGGTTCTACTGATCCATTAGTTGCTGAACAATGGATTAGTACTACTGAAAAGATATTTTCAGTTCTTCAATGTTCTGTGCATGATAAATGCATCCTAGCAGTGTATCGTTTGGAAGGAGATACTGATCAATGGTAGAATCTTATTAAGAATACGAGGCAAAGGGATGAAATTGAGTCTATAGAATGGGACGAATTCAAGAACTTATTTTTCAATAACTACTTCCCTCGTATTCTCCGAACAAAGATGGAGAAAGAGTTTCTTGAACTGAAGCAAAGGGATGATGAATCTTTTGGTACCAATGAAGCAAATTTTACAAGACTTGCAAGGTATGCTTCTGGTATTATTATCCAACCTGAGAGTAAGATCGATCGATTCTTTAGTGGCTTAAAACCAAGTCTTCGAAGGGCGTTAGCCATAATGGATTTCAATAGCTATGAGGAAATCGTTCGATGTGCTCTCAAAGTCGAGATTGAGATTGGAGTAACCCATCAGTCACATGGGTTTGATAAGAAGAGGAAGATGGAATTCAAAGAAAAATCTAAAGAGCACATAGAAAAGAAGATGAACTTTTCCTTATGCTCAATGTGTGGAATGAAACATGGAGGGAGTTGTCTTAAAGGGACAAGTAAATGTTTCAAATGTGGAAAGGAAGGTCATCGGGCATTTGAATGCCGCGATAATGGGAAGAAGATGTCTAATGATGCAAACAAAGGAAGGGATACACAGAATGATCCTACTACACTTCAATGTTTCAAGTGCAAGGAGATGGGGCATTATGCCAATCAATGCCCAAATCCAAGGGTTGATGATGATGGTTGACGTCAACAAAATCTTAAGGCTAAAGACAAAGGAAAGTCACATGAAATTTCTATCAGCGATGTGGAGTACGATAACGAAGTGGTGAAAGGTACACTTACCGTCCACTCTAAAGTAGAAAATTTTTTATTTGATTCTGGATCCACCCACTCATTTATTTCTGAAAAATTTTCTAAGGGTATCAACGTATTACCTCAACAATTAGATGTTGAGTTATCTGTGACAAAACCTAATGGCACAACAGTCACATCAAAAGTATATAATTCTTCTTCGATCGAAGTTTGTGGGAAAGTGCTTCCTGCAAATCTTGTGATCCTTCCTTTGGTGGAATTTGATGTGATTCCTGGCATGGATTGGCTTTCTCTACATGGAGCTCATATCAATTTCCAATGAAGGGAAGTCACATTTTATATTCCAAATCAATCTACGATCGTCTATCAATGCAAGGATGAACATAACCTTCCAGTGGAAATTTCTTCCATCTTATGGGAATTGATTCCACTAAATGAAGGTTATTTATCTCAAATAGTTGGTGAGAAACTCACGATTAAGAATATGCCCATCGTACGGGAGTTTGATGATGTCTTTCCGGAGGAATTACCGGGTCTTCCACCAAATCGTGAAGTTGAGTTTTCAATAGAACTTGTACCGGGTGCTTTGCCTATTTCAAAGACACCTTATAGAATGGCCCCAATTGAGTTGCAGGAATTGAAGAAGCAACTCCAAGAGAATCTTGATAAGGGATTCATACGCCCTAGTGCGTCACCTTGGGGAGCACCTGTTCTATTTGTTAAGAAGAAAGATGGATCAATGAGACTCTGCATTGATTATCGAGAACGTAACAAGATCACTATCAAGAACAAATATCCTCTCCCACGCATTGATGACTTATTTGACCAACTACGCGGAGCTCAATACTTTTCCAAGATTGATCTTCGTTCAGGGTATCATCAATTAAGGGTCAAAAGGGAGGATATACCAAAGACGGCTTTCCGTACAAGGTATGGACACTATGAATTTATAGTGATTCCATTTGGTCTTACTAATGCCCCTGCTATCTTCATTGATCTAATGAATAGAGTCTTTAGAGACTATCTTGATCAATTTGTGGTAGTCTTTATAGACGATATTCTTGTCTATTCAAAGAGAAAGGAAGAGCATGAAGATCACTTGAGAATTATATTGATGACCCTGAGAAAGGAGAGGCTTTATGCCAAATTTACCAAGTGTGAATTTTGGCTTCAAAAAGTTGGATTTTTGGGTCACATAATCTCAAAAGAGGGGATATCTGTGGATCCAGCATAAACAGAGGTTATCGAAAGATTTTCGAGACCATCAACAGTAAATGAGATCCGAAGTTTTCTTGGTTTGGCTGGATATTATCGACGTTTTGTAAAAGATTTATCACGATTATCTAATCCACTCACCAAGTTGACTCGGAAAGGAGTTAAGTTTGTTCGGACGGAAGAATGTGAATAGAATTTCAAGGAGTTGAAAAGAAGGTTATCCAGTGCACCTGTGCTCACACTACCTTGTAGTGGAGAAAGGTTTGTGATCTACAGTGATGCATCCAAGAAGGGATTGGGGTGTGTTATTATGAAAAATGATATGGTGATAGCTTATGCCTCATGACAGTTGAAAATCCATGAGCAAAATTACCCAACACATGATTTGGAGTTGGCTGCGGTAATCTTTGCATTAAAAATTTGGAGTCATTACCTTTATAGTGAAAGGTGTGTTATTTATACTGATCATAAAAGTTTAAAGTATATTTTCACACAAAAGGATCTGAATATGCGTCAAAGAAGATGGTTGGAGCTGATTAAGGATTATGACTGCTCAATCCATTATCACCCTGGGAAAGCAAACAAGGTTGCAGATGCATTAAGTCGACAAGACCATGCTAGTTTATCCATGATGAGGATCACAAAAGATCCAATATTTATGGATTTACAAAGGATGGATCTTAGAATTATAATGCAAGGGGAAAAATCATATCTTTCTCAAATGAATGTTCAACCTTCTATACATGTGATGATTAAAGAGGCACAGAAAGAAGATGTCGAGTTACAAAAGAAGGTGAGAAATGTTCCTGAATTCAACCTTGATTGTGATGGGATAATAAAGTTCAGGAATCGGGTTTGTGTTCCTCCCATCCCCGAATTAAAGAAGGAGCTGCTGGATGAGGCTCATAGTTCATCATTCTCTATTCATCCTGGAAGCACGAAGATGTATAGGGACCTGAAAGATTACTTCTGGTGGGATGGCATGAAAAGAGATGTTGCTGAATATGTCTCTGGATGCTTGGTTTGTCAACAAGTTAAAGATGAGAGACAGAAGTCTAAGGGGATGTTACAACCATTACCCATACCCGAATGGAAATGGGAAAACATTACTATGGACTTTGTCACAGGATTTCCTAAAACATCCAAAGGCAATAATGCTATCTGGGTCATAGTTGATCGTCTTACAAAGTCTGCACACTTCATTGCTATTAGAGAGGATTTATCTCTGGATCAGCTTGCCAGGATATATGTAAAGGAAGTGGTAAGATTTAATGGAGTACCACTTTCTATTATATCTGATCGGGATCTGAGATTTACCTCGAAGTTCTGGCGAAGTCTTCAGCATACTCTGGATACAGAGTTGAGTTTCAGAACTGCTTATCATCCCCATACAGACGGTCAGTCTGAGAGAACAATTCAAACCCTAGAAGAAATGTTGAGAGCTTGCACTATGGATTTCAAAGGAGGTTGGGATCAACACCTACCTTTGGTGGAATTTTCTTATAACAATAGCATTCACTCTAGTATTCAGATGGCTCCTTATGAAGCTCTCTATGGAAAGAAATGCAGGACTCCAACTTTCTGGGATGAAGTTGGGGAAAGAAAGCTATTAGGACCTGATCTCGTTGATGAAATGGCAGAAAAGGTCAGATCTATTCAACAAGACATAAGAGCAGCTCAGAGTCGACAAAAAAGTTATGCCGAAAACCGAAGAAAAGACCTAGAATTTGAAGTGGGTGATAAAGTGTTCTTACGAATATCTCCCTGGAAGAGGGTTATGAGATTTGGAAAGAAGGGGAAGTTGAGCCCTAGATATATCGGTCCTTTCAAAATACTGGATCGTGTTGGGAAGGTAGCTTACCGATTGGCGCTTCCACCGAATCTCTCTCACGTTCATGATGTGTTCCATGTATCTCTCCTGAAAAAGTACATACCAAATCCTTCACATGTACTCAGCTCAGAAGTTGTACCGCTGGAGCAAGATCTTTCTTATGTAGAACAGCCGATAGAGATTCTGGATCGTAGTGAAAAAGTCATACGAAACAAGACCACTCGCTTGGTGAAAGTTGTATGGAGGAACCACCAACTTGAAGAAGCTACATGGGAGCTTGAGGATATGATGAGGGAGAAGTATCCTCATCTGTTTGTTACAAAGTGACGAATTTAGAGGGCGAAATTCTTTTTAAGGGGGGTAGAATGTAACACCCGAGACTTTTATGTTATATAAATCATCAAAGAATCATTTTCTACACAACACTTGCTTGGCTTGCTTTACACGCAATCACGACCTTCCTCGATAGCTTGCGTCGTATGCAATACCGAGTTTCACTAAACAACAATATGCTATTAAAACTAGCCGTTATGAATAGTAATAACCACTTTTTAAAATTTTATAAATTTTATTTTTCAAAATGGACTTCATTTTTGGACTCAGAATATCGAAATTAGCCTAGGGTGAAATTTTGATATTTTTCTGAAAACTTTCAATTTTTGATGAATAGTGAAACCACTAAGTGGTAGGTTAAAAACTGAATTTTTGCATAAAACTTAATTTTACCGCATCTTTGAATGGAATTTCGAAAATCTGACAGACACGGTTGATATCAGTACGTAAAATGTGGTTCAATGAGATAAAAATAATTTTCTTGGTGAATAGTAACTTTTTACTTTTTTTTACCGTTGTTAATAGTAAATAGGGTAACTAAGGGTAAATATGATATTACTATTACCCTAACACATGTCCTAATTCTATTG
Source organism: Viscum album (assembly GCA_963277665.1). NCBI lineage: Eukaryota > Viridiplantae > Streptophyta > Magnoliopsida > Santalales > Viscaceae > Viscum > Viscum album. The sequence continues at coordinate 169,966,923 of OY728134.1, forward strand.
GACAAGTGTAATTCGACCAAAAACAAACTTAGGAATAAAATATGACCATTTAGGCCCACTTGGATTAGATTAGGACATTTATTATTAATTGATTTAAAGAAGGGATAAAATAGTTAAAATCAATGTTTAATAAGTAAATCATTTTTAATATGGGGTTATACATAAGATAAATTCGACTATAAATATTCATTAGAAAGCTAAAATTATTTCCTACATAATGGTATTTTATTTGTAATTTTTAGACATTAAATCATTTAATTTATTTACGACACAACGATGATGTAGTAATTATCTTATTAATCAAATATTGACATAATTGATGTTATAAACACCAAAATAAATGTAATTTGAGACTTTTTATGAATTACACTAATTTTCTAGGTTACTATGATATATTAGTGTTGATTTAATCAACTTGGTTCGAAAATATAATTCTGTTATGACTTTCACAAAAATCATATATCAAATAGTGTCAAAATTGACACAAAATAGTTTTTAAATCACATATTATATTACTAATTGTTATTTTATTCCTAAAAATCTAAGGTTAGGCCAAATGACTTAGATAAGGATATATATATTAATAATAAACAATTTGGGGTTCGTTTGCCATGTTATAGTAAGTGTATTAATCATATAGTGAAAGAAAACAAAAAGACACAGTAAAAGTTAAATTATTTAACTTAGAGTTAAATCTAATTGATAAGGTTAAAATAATACCCTAAACTTGTCTAAATCCTATTGTTTGATAGGATTTCGACCCATCTCCACTTTAGCTTCGAATTAAGACCCTTTGAAACCATTATAAACCGATTTTGACATTAATATAAAATAATATTTTGAGATATTCCTAAGGTGCCCCTCTCCTCCCTTATAAAAGGGCACCTCCTCCCCCTCCTCCTCACACCAATTTGAGCACTCAAGCTCTGCCAAACTATGCCATTTTCTCCTCTACACTTCCCTAGAATAATCCTTGAGGTCCTGGTCTCCTTCAAAGACCAATCTTAGTTCTCTAAATGAAGGATTCAAAGAGGTGTTCCAAAGAAGAGGTAATATCCATTACCGATCTTTTCAATGTCTTTCTTCTTCAACTTCTTCTTCTTTATTTGTTTCATGATAAAGTAATAACATCAGTATTAATTAAATACTGATATGTTATTATAAATATGAAACAACCCTAATTCACCTTCTATCCATCCTATGGAAAAATGAAATCACCGCGCGTGCGTACGTACGGAATACCGTCTCCACGCCGTGGTGTAATCTATTTTCCACCATTACCTTACAAGGATGGGTATATTGGTGTAATGAGCAACTATTTATGATTATTATAAAGTAATATTGATACTGAAATAATATATATATACTCCAATACAGTTCCACGATCATAGGAATGATATCATCACTCGTGTGTACGTACGGACTACCGTCTCCACGATGTGATGTGACTCGTTCTACATGATCATCATTACATAGTAATTATATAAATTGAATGAATAAATATGATATATGTTACACTAATACCATTCTGGATATAAGGTATCTATAACCTTAAATAACGAATATGAATTTATTCGGCAGAACACGAATAAGAACAAAAGGCAATAAAGACCCGAGTAACAAGTAACAATGAAATATTACTAACAAAAAGCTAAGAATATTACCATATATGATATCATCTCAATATGTATGATTATGGAATAAGTCAATAACATTATTTAAACCATTATACAGGAGCTTCGGGCACGTACAAATAAAATTGGACATAAGGTAAGGGAAATATCACAATCTCATTTTTATCCGAGATTGTTTATTCGTAAGTATTTACTGGGGTGTATTTTATCATCCACATCCATGTTTCTTCAATATGTAATATTATTTCCATCCACCTACAATTTCTTAAATCCATTTTTACCCTTTGGTCAGTTTTTAGTGATATGTATGAAAGGAATCTTTTGTCGTATGAGGTACTTTTTGACTTTTCTGACAAAAGTACGAAGAATGTTTTTTTAAACTTATACGGCATGAACGGATTTTTAAAACATTATTTCCAAGAAGCTTCCTTTATAAGTTTTCAAGTTTATTTTTAATCAACTTCTTTTATTTTATAATTGAATGACATGTCAAGAAAAGAAAAGTTTTTTTTGAAGAAGAAAGGATATTTTCCTCAAGAATGGAGTTCAAGTGTTTTATCAAAATTATTTTCCATATAAGATAATAAAGGGTTCTGTTTTTATCCCTTTAATTACATTGATTTGATTATGTTATGAGGGTATTATTTTTATGAATTCATTTTCCTTATAAGATTTGTTTTATGATTTCATGATGTTTCAAGAATCCCATTTTGTTACATGTGATGATGTATGATTTATGATTATGTGGCACACATAAGAAAGGATTCATTATAAGATGGGTGGGACCTATATCTCCCTCCAATTCATTGGGTAAAGATTTTATATCTCATGAGATAGACATGGCTGGAACGGTAGGTTATACCGGTTCAGTGAAACAGGACTGGAACGTGGGTGACTCGGTTTAGAAAGGGACTTTGTCCACTAAGATAGTCTTGGCAATGAGTCATGACTAACAAGAAATGATTTTCCATGATTATGTGTGCATGCCACAAAGTTTCAAGTTTTACTTTATGATTATGGGGATCTCATTTTCACTTCTATGATTTATTCCATGTTAAGTTATTATGATCTCTTTTGCAGGTTTTGATTTTCAAAAAGATATGATATGATTTTTTTTTCCAATATTTGCCCATACTGAGCATTTGAGCTCACCCTTTTATGTTTTCTTTTCCCCAGGTCAGGAAGATGGATATTAAGTAGAATATGCTAAAAGGGACCCTAGATATGATGAAATAAATGGGAGACACTGTAGAAGATTTATGAACCAGTTGTTTTTGTTTCCCAGTTTCTAAAGACACTATACCTATACGGTCCTTTGTGGGTTTGTCATATGTTGTAATAAGTGTGCTTCAATTTTGAAGTATTAAAAATGTATGTAAAGTATGGGTCGTTAGAATCTCCAACGTCAAAATGTATTTCTCATTAATGATTTTCATCATAGAACTTATTTTGAATCTAACCATACCAAATATGGTGTTAATTATTATTGAACTTTTGTACTATTACCTAAACCATTTCAGGTACAAGAAGCTTCTATTCCCCATATTCATCCTGATGTAAAGGACTTATTAATCTATTCCCATAATTGGTTTCATGTTAATATATTTTAATTATTATGGTAGTTCTATTATTTCATAATTACATGAAAATAAAAAATCCTATCCAATTTAAAAATCCATAGAGAATCCTCTCCAAATATCTTTTACTTTCTAGACTGTCGACATGGAATTTGCATTACAATATTGGTGATAAGTTATAATGAAGTTAAAATTAGTGTTTAGATTATATTATAAACTCTTGTAGAATATTTAGGTAGATATCATATCATTATCTAATATAATCAAAAAATTTATTCCATACATTATCTCCACTTCTCGGATATGTTGATCAAGTTATTTGTCCTCTAGAATAGTTATGAAATGCAATGTTTCTGTAATAATATAGTCCACATAATAAATATCGACATTCTAAGATAATTTATATGAAAACCCATTGGAAATGTTTGTGGGTTTGTTTCACCATATCCATGTATGTGTGAGTAAAGTTTTCCTCATCCCATTGAACATTTAAATTTAACTTCCACCTATTGACATACCTGGAACATGAATGTATATTCCAGGAACTGCATTTCTAAATTTCCTAGACAGTAAATCTATTAGAGAACTTCCTAAATATTCATGCACCCTGGGAGAATAACAAATTTTGAGCAATGTGAATTATTCCAAATGCATTTCAGTAAATAAAGAATAGATGGTATAAATACAAATGACAGAAATCATAACACTTCTTCTCCCTTTTATTTTTGACATTAAGGATTTCCATTTTCTTATATAAACACCCTTTTTAATTTCCAAATAATATATTTTGGGATCCTTTATCATCTCAATAATGGATAGTTGTGTAAAAATTTATTAAATTAATGGTTTTTTCCTTTATTATTTCATTGTTCATCATATAAACATCTAAGAAGATTGGATTCTTCTTAATTCTCATAATTTATTTGTTTATAGGGATTTTCTTCTTTGGGAATATGAATCTTCCATCACATTACATAGATGGAAGTGTATTGAGATATCATATTATCTTATCTTTTATGACCGTCATTATTTATTCATATTATTCTCATTATATATGAAAATATATTTGAAGCAATTATGATCCAAATATATTTAACACATTTGTATATACCTATAATTATATAATATTTTCAATGTGTATATTTCTATAAGAAAATATGGATCATTTTTTGTATATTTATTCTCATGATCATTCAACTATATTGAGTAATAGAAAATCACTTTATCATTTTTCATTAATACACAACCTAATTCATTCTTTGATGTATCATTATATACCCTGAAAAAATCCCTACATGAGGCCAGTGTGAGGAATAGTGCAATGATAAGCCTCATTTTCAACTCTTTGAATCTACCTTCAAGCTCATTATTCTAAAAAATATACTTCCTTCTCATATATCTTGTATAGTGGGTTTAATATTTAAGATAATTTTATGAAAAATAATTAGTAAAACCCACATCGTCCATAAAATCTATATAAATCTACTATATTTGATGTTCCTAATAGATTTTTAATCTTCATCATCATAGAAGGATCTATAGATATCCATATTCTATTGATAAGATTGCATACGAAAGATACATTCCCTATATATAACTCATATTTAATGTACTTTTCATATAGATTATCCATTCCCAATTTCAACAGAGAAGTATTCAAATTCTCCTCATGCTCTACAATTAGCTGACAATATATCATAATATAATATTTAAAGACTAATAAATTTTATTATGGAAATATCTAAACAATCTATTCATTATGTCCAATATGGTTTCATCAGAATTATTGAGACTAAAGAGATTCTATATAAAATCATATTTTCTATTCATTGTTTGGATGAATGTCATGGTAATATCATACATAACCACATTTAATTGTGGATGTCTTGACCAAAGGTCTGCTTAGAGAAAAAATATGCCCCATAAAATTGGACAGAAAACTCAACTTTCTCTATAAGGAATAATTATTTTTTATCAAGATTTGTTTAGTTTCTCATAATCAATGAACCTGTCCATTGACACAACCTTCTTCATGTATGAGATGACTAACAAACCCATGGTGAAGAACATTACATTGTGAAACCCTTTTCTAAATTCTATTATATCTAAATATTTAGTTCCTCTATCACAATTATTTCTATATAGTATTGAATCATGTATATAGGTAGTGATCATGGTATATGATAAACTGATAACTAAACCTATTGGTCATGTGAAATACAGTTAATATTTTTATAAAATACATTATTTTATTCCATTGTTATGGGTATTTATTCAAAAATTATTCTTTCCATTGAATTAATCATTTGAGCAATATATTATTTTTTAAAATGCAATAATATATATACATGAGAAGAAAAGTAAAAGGGATATTTATCATCCATATTAAAAATTGATAGAATTTAATATGACATGTGATGTGAAGAGTGATTTCCATTTATCTACAGTTGATGTTGTATTTATATAAGGACATAAAATCCTTTCCAAATATAATATCAAAATCTAGTTAAGTGTGCAAGAAAATATTTTATGGGAGGTTATGTCCACCATCATAGATATGGGATATTTTATATACAACGGATGAAATAAATTATCCCTTTTATGATCTCAGAGATATCTCAACCCCAATGTTATCAGTTGGTGTTTCAGAAGTTCTACTAAACATTTATGATATAAATATATTAATGGAATTATAATCAAATAGTTCATTCACTATTCTTACATTATTATCCATTTTTCATGTCACCACATTATTTTCAGGATCTACCACAAAATACAGATAGAATATTCACCCCCTTTCCCTATATCCCTTGGAAGTTATAATTAATAATTGTATTCTAAAACCCATGGATTAAGGAATTTTTCTATATTATGCATGTCTTACCTACAATTTAAACACTCAACACTTTGTAGAGTGTTGATCTAACACTTCTTTTATTATACCACATTAGGGGGATTATTCATCTATATTTGGTATTGATTTGTATGATATCACTATTTTCCACTTTATTTTCATCTATTTGTTCCCTTGTGGTAGCTTCCAAGATGCTTGTAATAATACTATTTTACATTTGGGATGTTTTTTTATTTCATTCATATGATTAATCCACAAATACTGTTGAAGGAAATAAATTATGCATTTCATATCAAAACACTTAATACCACTAAGAGTTTCCAATACCCAAATATACCATGAGGGAATAACGAACAATATTTTCATCGATATAATATTCTCAAATTAGTAAATATTTCCATAGAATCATATTTATCAAACTAATAAAATGGTTCACATTAATATTGGTGATGATGATAATGTCAAAGATAACTCGTGCAATACTTGTGGAGTTTTCCTCAACTTACCCAATAGACTCATCATCATTTTATATTAGTCAGATCAAATCCATATCAATTTAATGATAAAGATTTTAGGGAAAATACTCATTGAAAATAATTTCATGAATCCTTGATATTCAATTGAATGAATTTATTTTTTGGAATTCATGATTTTGATCACTACCCACAACTAATAGTTTTCCCCATCCAGATGGAATAAATGAGACAAATATTTATCTTCCTCCTATAAATAGAGCAGATAGAATTTCTTGCCTATTGATTTTACACATTTTTCCATGATTAAGGGATTAGATTATCCACTAATTACCCACGTTATTTTTCATTTAAAGGATTAAACGGAACACTTATTTTTCTTAAGAAACTAAGGGGGTTCAATATGATTCTTGTTATTTTTCATAACTCAAGCAAGTTGATCATGAACTTCCGTAATTTTCTTATATCCTTCTCTAATTAGATTAGGCATATCACTTGGATAATCAACACATTTATTATCACAATGATTTTTTGAATGATTTCACATATTTCATATAATTAACTACAAAATTAAAATTAGGAGTGAGAAAACATAAACTAATATAAATATTAGATGGGAAAAATGATCATATATTGAATAATATATAAATGAAATTTAAATAATTAATTATGTGTATCTAGGTTTCAATAATGGTTCTCCATTGTAATTTTTCATTTTAGATATTATGACCTACAAATATTTTCATATCATTTATAATATATTACAAGGAGTTTGATAATTACCAAAAGAATATCCTTGGATAGTGTTAAAACTGGTGTAAAAAATGATACTTTTTTATACACAAGGTGATGATCAAGCTAAAACTCATTTCACCCATTTAGGGTTATCAACATTGGGTAAGAATATTCCCAAAACCTAAACACTTGTATAATCAAAACATGGATGTAATTACATTGAAACCATACACTCTTAAAATCTCCATAATTGTATCAAATTTTCCGACATAGAGAAATTTCTCAATGGTTATCATAGAATCATTCTATTCCTAATTTGAAAAATTAACTAGACCATCATTTTATACCAACTATACATACCCAAGAATTATTCAAATTGTTATTTATGATTTTAAAATAAAAAATATAATAAAAAAATATATTGAGTGATAGAAATAGTCTATAAAGAAGCCAATATCCGCAATACATCAAAAGTAAACTAAAAAACAATATAATTATATTTTTATATATAATGATCTCATATATTAGTTAGAGATACAAAAACTATCATTGATTATATTGGAAATAAATAAAATATATAGGTGGTCTATATAAAATTTGGGAATAAAAAACAGATTTGAACAAAAATATATGTGTTAGATGGAATAACATAATAATATAAAAGACAAGGATCATGAATAACCATGAGGACGTATCACGTAATGAATAAGGAATCATAATATCATGATCTCATAGTAATGTCTTTAAAAATGGACATAATGATATGTTGATGCTAACTACCAAGAAAATATCTCATAGTGGAAGGAGTCCCAACATAGATTATGTTGATTATCTAATAACATAGATATAGTATCATGAGAGATAAATATTACCCATTAATTGGGTCCCTATCAAGGCACAAACATCATAACATGTACATGATTATATGTTTTTCATTTGTATATTAACCATAATCAATATGGAAAATAATTACCCAGGTAAAAAATGTGTTTCATAATGATTCCTCTTGTAAATGTAAAAACATGTTCTATAAGAATTAAAAAGTAAAAATGGAATTAAATAGGTTTTACATTCATATATATTACCATAATAATTTTTTCATAAAACATGTTGTTCTTTTGGGAAAAAATATCATTTTAACTATTAGAGAATTTATTATTGAAATGAACATTTAAAATATACTATTAAGGATCCACGTAGTCTCTTAGAGAAAGAATAAGTTTGTATTATTTATCAAATACAAGATGAAAATAAATATATAATAATAAAATATTACATTTTTTAAATAAAATATTTATGTGAATAAATAAATTAAATGGAACTCATAGAAAAGGAATAAAGGATAGAAAAGTTTTTCTTTATGTTGATTTATTTAAAAGAATTTATTTGACAAATGAACATAATGAATGTATTAACCAATCAAAGGGCGGGATAATAATCATGGTATATGTGTAGGTGTCATATATATAGAATTTATAAAAATTAAATTATTTAAATTATAGGGATAATGTGATTTAGAGATATTGAAATCATAACAAATGTAAAAGCGTTGTTCTAAGAGATATCTTACATTATGTTCTAGAATCAATTCGATCATGCACTTAATGTGTTGAATAATAAATTTAACTTAATTAAATAAATAATTATGAAAAATTTCCACTGGTTTTTTTATTGTAATTATATTATTTTTATATACAACCATTTCATCAGTAAATATAGTTTAACTTTATGTTTCTAAGGTTTTTTGGAACATGGATCCACCATCATATAAATATTCTATAATCATTGATTATCTAGTCAACAGGGACAAAAAAAATTTAAAATATAATAATATTAATATTCTAATAGAAATATATAATTTCCAAAATACCTAATATTTTCTAATATATGGATTATTCTAATATTAAAAATGGTAACATTATATGGTGTGTTCATTTTGGCAGTTTTGTCAACCATCATAAACCAGATTCATATTAATTAATTAAATGATTATTTAATCATTAATGTTATTAATATATTTTATAGTATACTTATTATAATTAAATTTAATCATTAAAATATTTTTATTATCATAATTTATAGTGATGGAGAATAATGATGTACATCATTTATGATGGTGGGGATCCAACCATATTGAATACAAAATTTTCCGTTTAGATTATAAACAAGTTAGTGTAGATTATATATATTCCAAAATAATAATAATATAAAGTTATATTTAAGATATAAATGTTACTATTAATAGTTATATGGAAATCCTAATGGTGTGGTAGAAAAAGAATAAAATCTAAATTGGTTAGTCAAGAGTTTTACCACTTCCTTAGATGTCACTTCTTCAGCTAAACATTAAGGATAATTGATAGAGTATTTAAATGATATCATTTAAAAAAGGAATTTGAGGTTGAGAATTAAGTGTCTAAATGATTATAAATTTAGAAATATCAAATTCTTATAAGTTTTTTGGATAATGAGTGGTGAGGGAAAGTACTTATAAGGGGTGGAGAGGGGTGTTTTTTTGAATATTTCGTTAATTAGTTTACTATTTTGATCAAGAATACCAATATAATTTATTATTTGTACTATTTATTAAAATTGGTGAGTATTATCTGGAACTAATTATTCCATACCTCATTATATATTATAAAATTCATCTATATAGATTATAATGTTATATATTGTATTATTTTTATATTTCACTATTCACCAAAAATAAAATTGTTCTTCATACATACAAGAAAATTTCACACAAAAAACTTATCGATGTGTAGATTAATAATATGAAATAAATTTTATTAAAAACTATTCTAAATATGATAAATTTAATTTTTAAATAAAATCATCATTTATTTGAAACTATCAATTTAATATTATGATCATGTTTTTAACCAATCGAAAAATATCAAATTTTCCTATAAAATTTTATTATCATTATAATAATTTTTTATAAAATTATAAGACCATTTAATGTAAATTAGATTTTTTTAATCACTATAAATATTACAAAAGTCCTATAAAAACATCATTCTTATTAAAAAATAAAAACAAATAATTTATAATTTTCGGAACATTTATTTACTTGTACCATGGTATAATAATAATTTATTTTAATTTAATTATAATATTTATTATTATTTTAAACATCCAAAGGTGATTCCAATAATTTTAAAATTTAGAATACAATTATTTCATTTCAAATTACAATTCGAATAATTAGGTTTTTATTCCAATTGTCATATTAATATTCATATAGTATCATTCATATGGGTTCCCTACAATCTATAAATATATCATATTTAATTCATTACAAATTTTATTATATTTTATATTAGGATATTTATTTTCAGTTTTAAAAATTCTTATTTCATTATTAATATTCTACATTATTTCTACATTATTTATTGTGAGTGTGTATATTTTTTGGATCCAGTAGATCAAAATTTTTATATTTTAGTTATCATTTTTTAAATTTTTTTCCCATTATAAAATTTTTAAATTTTATTTTTATTTAATTTCTCAAAATGTAATATTTATATTTAATAGTGAAATGGTATTTGTATCATCTTGTGATACATGTTCATTATAGAAAATATCAGGATATAAAACTATTTTATAATCTTCTAGAAATTATAATAAAAATCTCATGGATCATTATAGTGTAGCAAACTAAGATCCCAGCCAAATGTTTAAACGCAATATTTAACGTGTTCTCAGACAAACCAATTATCTTTATGCATTATAATACATTATCAGACAACTAAATACTCTAAAATAAAAATCTCATCACATATGTCCTTGTCACATGTTCCAAACCCATTGAATGCACCATACACCCAATATAATATAATGAATCCCCATGTACCCCTGAGACTCCTCTTCTAAATCGGAAAATCTACCCATGCTCATTCATGAACACATGACCTCCAAACACATTGGTGACATTCATAACTTCCAATTGAATTGAATTTTACACTTACCAACTACAACTAATTCCATAAATGAAAATAAAAACATGATTATTCTGATCATCCCCATTATCAAGAACTAAGAAAGTTATAATGCACGCATGTAAAATTAAAAACATAAATGTGTCATCATTATCAAAAAAAATCCAAATTATTATTGTGCTCTACTCTATGTTTCCACTACTGAAAAAATATTCTAAATAGTAGTGCTCCCCACTGTATGAATTAATGAGCACAGATAATCATTATACGACCACAACATGGTCCCAAACCAAATAAAAATCCAAATATCTAACAATGAAAAACGACCAAAGCATATCAAAACACATAACTCAGGTTTAGAACCTAAACCTATCACACTAATATAATGTTATTATAGCCTCACACCAACGTCGTATGTCCCTCCACATAGGCATCCCATTAAAAATCATATCATAAGACTTCCATGAGCATGAATGAATGACAATAAATCCAATGACCCCACTATATGTTGCTCCATCAAGTATCCATTACTTAACTCCTAGCATAGAACTAAATAAACAATTGTCACCTGATCCATTAATAAATATCCAATTAACAAGCCTATAGTGTAGCCTGTGGTAATATATAAACCATACCAAGAAGAAATGACACACTGAAAGACCCCACTAGAGAGTTTACAAGTATGCAATGTATGATTATTGAGGACACAAATATATCATTCTTCTCACCCCCAATTGATAAAAAAATACAAGAAAACAAATTCTCTATGGTATTGGAGGCCTCTTTTTTAAAAATAATTCACATACAATTTACACAAACAAAAATCTCTATGCTTAGAAACACTCTGTGAAAAATAAGTGTAAGTAGATTTAACCAAAATAACAAAATTCCATGGTCTAGTTGAACTTATTCAAAAAACTAACAATGTTCCCAAAATTCCATTTTGATAATAGTATCCCAAACACCTATAAAATCCAATATAAAACATTATATTTTTTATTTAAATATACACATTCTTTATTCTATTCAAAAAATCTAAAAATACAATTAAATTAATAATTTCTAGATCTATAATCAATTTTCACCAAATTAACACATAACACAATATACGAACATCTCATTCGGTCGTGTAATAATTATAATTCAAATACTATATATTTTTAAAAAACAATTCCCAAAATCAATTTCCCTTTGGTGGAAAACATGGAATCCTCTCCAATGAAATACACCACTAACATCTATATTAATTGCATCAACCATTAAAATATATTAAAAAATAACTTATATTATATTATTAATTAATTAAAATGGATTTTCACATGAATATAATGTAAAAATAATCTACCATATGTTTGACTATCAACCACCTATAATTCTGCTAATAAGATGCATGTGTAACTCACTGGCTCCTAAATAAGCCTTATAAATCTTTTTGAGATCAATCATTACTATATTTGGATTATTGGTCCAACGAAACATTTCACTCATCCTAGAGTGCCTAATCCGAAAAATGTACATCCCATGGAATACTGTGTTTCAACATAAGGAATAATGTATATGAATGTATTTGATATACCTGTTGAGTCCAAAAATCCTCTCCCAAATTATAACTATCATATCCATACCAGGATATGTATGATTAAATAATGTAATGACCCATCCAAGGCCTCCAAAATGAATTTGTAGTGGGTTTTTCCACAAAAATATAATGACACCTCATCATATTCCAATGTCTGCAAACTAGAGGTGGGGCCTAACATATTCCAAGGGTTACTATTCGCTATAAACTAACCAAAGGTTAATGAAAATTACTTATAAGTTATTTAGCATAACCTGTCAACACAACAAATATCTGTTCAGACTATAGATGTAAAACACTTATCCCGCATGGACTCTCTATTACAATATAAAATAAAATAATTTTCTATATGATGCTGTAAGTAAAATAAGACTAGTAAAAGACAACAAATCAATGGAGGTGTCATATATAAAAATTCACATTTTAATGTATGTCATAAACAATAACAGTAATCAAATACATTTAATCTGACCCAACTTAAATAATGTATCCATGAACTCCATAACTAGATGACCTATTCCACGAGTCTAAATCCATTCAATACAGGAGTCCATAATTAAAAATGGAGAGTCTAAAAACATACACATGAACCCACCCTATGTAAATGGACAGAGGGTTAATAAAATTGATCATATTTTATCTATAGTTGCTCATCCAATATTAGTGATTCTATGATCCAAAGGATGTGCATGAATCATGAAAGTAAAAAAGTGTGTTCATGAACATGTGACACACCCACAAATAAATATAACACACATTTACATACAATAATACAAGGATTATAACTATGGTAGAATTCTGGTCATATAATGACCTATACCCACTAAATATCTTTGCTCCATGAAGGAATTGTTTTTTATTAGAAACTCGGTATCATAATAAATTAATGGCCCTTTCATGTTAATCATGGCAGGACCTTAATATTTACCCATCCCACCCTTCTGTACTCAATGTGTAAGGACCAAACATTAAAAATTATGTAATACAAATAATTAAAGAATAATAATAATTCATAACTTACTAAATTTCATTTTTGTCTAGTGTTTTAGATAATTTTTTCATAATATCATTCATATAAACTCATATATTTCTAGGTAGACACTTATAAACAATATGCATTTTTTCACACTATGAAATTTTTTACAAAAAACATGCTTTCATTCCATATCAAAACGTCATGATATTAAACATTAATTACTTATTTCCTTTATCCATACTCAAAAATTATGAATCATTTTTTTAAATAAGGGTAAGAAAAATAAAATAAGTAATGGAAATGGAATTGAAGACATAAACTATTAGTCCAGGAATGAAAACATTTTAACAAGGTAATAACTTTTACACATAAAACATTTTCTCTTTATCTTACAATATAAAATTATTATTTTCATGTAAAACCATATCAATAATAAAAACAGTTAAAAGGTAAATTGTAAAAAAAAATCATTTCACTCTTACATATAAATTATCTCTCCTAGAAACATAGCGAGTAACTATCATGGTTACCATTGGAGTGACCATTATTCTATATTACTATAATATCTATTGGGAATACTAAAAAACATACTCTATCCTGTTTCCCAAGGAATTAGAGATATATAACATGAATACCATCCCAATGTTTATCAGGGAACCACCCATCATCATCAAAATTCCCAAAAACAATTATAATCTCACAAAGCATAAATATTTCATAAATACAGTGTTAAGGAAAATAAATTTTCTATTTTCAAATCACTTATAATTTTTAAGAAGTCAAAATCATATAAATGAAAAACATTTTATTTCAAAATAAGCATGTTGAAATATAAAGGGAAAATTCATAAGTATGGAAAAATATTATTTTTTGTATAAGTAAAAAATCATTTCTTTAATAAAATGTGTTGTAACTTGAAAAGAGGTTTCATAAAATTATATCCCAATACCTTATGTCCAAATGTGTTCATCACATAAACTTAATATATTATATAATTAAATTATATTCATTAATAACAAAATTCATAACCTTTTCCACATATATTTTATTTAATAACATTATATTATGTTCATTTATGGTCATTTCATTGAGTTATAATTATTATAATCGTAGTTCATGTAGCCTTCATTTCATGGATTTATGGTTGATTCCCTTGAGTATAATTATGGGGGATCATTTTTAAAGTGAAGAAAAAATCCTGATGTAAAATTAAATGGTATTAATATGTTTCCAGAATTTAAATTACCATATATATCATTTTTTACTTATTTACGGATTATTCATTAGATAAAATATTAATAATAAATTTATGGTTTCTTTATGTATGTTTTTTCAATTATCACAAATTGTTTAATGATATATAATATTATGTCTATAAATTAGTTTCAAAACACTAAAATATTAATAATATTAATAATAAAAAATATTTTAATCATAATAATGGTTTTATGATAATCCTTGAAAGGATAAATAGAAAATGAAATGTCATCATTCACGAAGGTCATTAATGAACATGTTATAGACACTAATTTCATTTTTCTAAATAACAGGAGATGTGTTGTGTATTGGTGATGTTAATTTAATTAAGACAATAAAGATACAGTGTATATATGATACTAGAGTTATTATTACACTTTAGATAGTGTATGTAAGGATAAGGTACCATGAAATAATGAATAAATGGATTTAAATGAGATAAAATGGAGTATTTTACCTATCGAGTATTGTCTACTTGAGAACCAACTTAAGGAAATTGGTTTCAATATTTTGATGAGACCATTAGGACTTTTACATTGGAGATTTATTTTCAATAGTAAATGGGAGAATTTAAATATGATAATATGCTCTGGAGGAGTTAGGAGAAGGGGTGGCGGTTATATAGAGATTAAAGGAGTGTTTTTTACGATTTTATCCATTTTTTATTATTTTATATCATCAAAATAAATATTGTTTATTCACGAGATTGTGTACAATAACTAGTTCATGTGACTTTGAAATAAGGGGTTTGTACCACATAAAACATCATCCATGACTAAATAAACCATTTATTTAATAATATAGTAAATTATCGTATTTTAATATTCAAAAAAATTATGATATTTTTTAAAAACCCGAAAAACTCACCCAAACCATTTTTCAATTTATAGAATTCAAAAATAGAAAGACTTTTTAGAAATTAATTTCCTAAAAATGTGAAATTTAATTCCAATTAAAATTATCATTTATTATAAAATTATAAATTTTAATATTATATCAAATTTAATGACACTTTTTAAAATTAATTAAGATCTCAAAATATAATCATATAATCATAATATAAATAATAATTTATAAATATGTTTTATGATAATATATTTTATTTTAAATCAGTATATTTATTATAAATAAGTAAACAAACATTATTGTTTCAAAAAAAATACTGATACTTAATATTCCATTTGATAAAATTTATATACATATTCCACGATATAAATATATCATTTATTCACTTATAACATATATAACTATAATTTATACTTTCATAAGTGAGAATATTATTCGAATAGTAATAATTCATGCATTTTTATTAAAACAAATAACATCATTATACATTTATATTGAATTAAAATATTTAATTTCACAATGAAATCAAATTATTATATAAGTAACTTGTTTGTCACATTCTCCCACCACATTATATAAATATAATTCATGAAATTTTTATTCACATATTAAAAACATGAGGATTTCTTTCTACCGTATCATTTTCAAATTCCCATGTTCCTTCTTTAACCACGTTGTTTCTCTATAATATATTTACCAGGAGAATTACCTTATTCTGTAATGCATTCTCTATATGGTTAGGAATTTGAACAAGATTTTCCATATTTGAATGGTTATCTTCCAAATAAATAATCTCATGGAGTTGAACAATAGTTAAATCTAGCATATAACTTATTAACATCGATTTATGAACAACATTTTGAACATTGGAAAAACTCGAAGGTAAATAGACTCAATAGTAAAATAAGACAATAGTCTCAATTATTTCATAGGATTCCACTACTGATGGACTCATATTTTAATTTTTACTAAAATGCATCAAACATTTCCATGGAGAAACATTTGGAAAGTCCTGATCTGTAAAGACCAGGAAATTTGAAGGAAGTTTTTTTCTTAATTTTCTTTGGAATTTTACAAGAATGCAGTTTCTGACGGCGCCTGATTCCGAGGCCCGGTGTGCCCGGAATTAATTTCCGAAGTTTGGCTCGGGTACGTTCAGTGAACGAGCGAGCATGAATTTCTATCTTTTGAACCGGTGCCCGGAATCAAATTCGGAGGGCACCGATGAACTCGCAGCGCCGATATTCGCTTAAGGAGACCTTTTCCGAGGTTGTGTTTTATGCGGGTTGAGAGTTACTTTTGGGGGAATTAAAATGAGGTTAAATAAAATGTGGAAACACATTTTATTTTTTTAACAATGTTGGTTATATCCTCTCAAGGGGAGTTAGAGGTGGGACCCACATCCACTTAACCTCCCTTGAGAGGATTAAGTGTGGTGGGGCCCACACGAAGCCTAACTCCTCAACTCCCTTAAAACTCTCAAATTACTCCTCTTTAATTAATGTTTGACAACTTAGGTTATTAATTGAGAAGAGTTGTCTTAATTTCAAACCTTTGAAATTCAAATGTTTTGTTGTGTAAATAAAATAGGCTTGAGACTTATTTTATTTTGTTAGAATTTGTGTCTCCTTGAGAGAGTAGAGAAGTCTTCTTCATCTTCTTCAAACCCAACGAAGAACACGAAGAACACTCAAGAACACCGCTCCTCTCTTCTTCCTAGCCGGTTTGTTTCCGAAGATCGACGACGCCTTCCGTGTCAACGAAAGGGAACGCCGCTTCCTCCTCGGACTTTCTTCGTCGGCATACGAAGATTCACCAACGACGTACCTCTTCAGACGTACCTCTTCATCAACGGAATCGACGAACGATTACCGCGACGCCCGACCTCCGCGACGCTTGTCTTCCGCAGTTTGTTGACGTTCTCCGCACATGAACCGAGGTAGGGGTTTGTTGATGATTATTTTTTTATTCTCGTTCTTGGTTCTAGCATGACAATCTTGAGGATAAATGAATATGTGTTATCATCTAACGAGAGGGGGACCGGACCTTACAAACACGACCGAACCCCCCTCCTTTGTTCTTGAATGTTTCTTGCGGATGAAATGTGATGGCTTGGTGTCGTCGCACCAAGCAGATATCATTCGACAATTATTGTGCGGCGCCGTTGCGCCGCGCCGCGGAAAGATTATCAAGAACGCGACGCCGTCGCGCCGCGTCGAAGGAAACCGAAGGCGCCGCGGCCAGAGCGGGGCCGCGGCGGAGGGGAGTGGTGCCGTCCCACCGCGCCGACGACGAAGGCCGCGTCCGGTTCTGGGCCGCGGCGGAACGGGAAGACCGGCGGCCAGCCGGGCCGCCGGTGCCGGAAGCCGGAAAGGGGACCGGCCTCGCCGGTCCCGTTGAGGAAAAACCGGCCTGCCAGGTCAGGCCGGCCGGATGGGAGGCAAAACCGGGGGAAATTAATTCCCCCGGCCAGCCAAAATGGCCCCCCATTAGGAGTGGGGGTCGGTTTCTCAAAGGGGGGCAGGCGGCCCCCTGTTTTTTCTCAAAAGCAGGCCCCCACGTGGGGGGGGGGGGGGGTGGGCTTTGACCCAAGGCGCGACATCTAGCCGCGCCGCCAGTAGAGGAGGGCGGGGGCCTTGCCCCCACGCGTGGCACCCGTGCGGCGCACTGGCCGCGCCGCCGGCCGGGCCTGGTCGGCCTGGGCCCAGACCCCCAGTTTCGGACCACTTTTGGTCAAATGCCCGTATCTTGGGCTACGGGTCTCCAAATGACTCGCCTTCAGTGACAACACGATCCTTGGATCGAGACGGTCGTTTCGGTATACTCTACTCAAGGTACACCTTCCTTTTAGGGAGCCTACGTGGTTAAAACTCCATAGTTAAGCGTGCTTGGCCTAGAGTAGTGATCAGGATGGGTGACCTCCTGGGAAGTTTCCCAGGGTGGGTGTGAGATGGAAAGACCAATAACTTTCAGACCGGGTGCCCGATTGACGCGCAGTCTATTCCGTTGCGTTCCTGTTGACGATACGGAACTTTTGGCATCCTTCGCCCGAGTTTTGGATGCAGTTGGATAATGGCCGGGATGGATCGCACCCGAAATCCAACCGGGACCTTAGAACGGAAGAGCTGATATCTTTCAGACTGGACGTCTGTTTGGCGAACCATCAGCGGCATTGGTGATCACGATGAGAAACGGTCCCTATGAGTATACCCTATGAGAGTTCGGGGTACAGTTGAGATACGACCGGATTTGGTTCGCTCACGAAACCAACCGGGGCCCTGGAACGAAAAGGCTAGTAACTCACAGACCGGGCGTCCGATTGACGCGCCGTCTGTTGCTTTGAGACCCCTATGACGAGGCAGTCCATTGAGATACTTCTTCATGGAACTTTGAGATACTTGGAGTATCGACCTGTAGCTCGTGGAGCAGACCCTCCCAGTGACGAGCATGCGGAGTACAGAGACCGTGTAACTAGCTGAGACCTGACGACTGCTTGACCGACTCGAATTGGAGTGAGTCGACTAGCCCAGTGGACGGAGCACTACTTTCTGAGGTGCAGACCCATGGCGGACGGAGCACTACCTGTGTGACAGTGTAGACCCGCGGTGCTCGTCCGGAGAGTACTTCAGCAGGCTACTAGGGGGTGTGCACTACTATGTTTGGGTGACATACCTCGTCATGAAGCACTACTGTGTTTGGGTGGCTGGCCCGCAGTACTTGACAGGAGGAGTACTTCAGCAGTCTTAGGTTAGTGAGAAGTACCTCGGAGTCCTGACAGGACCACTGTACACTCTTGAGATGGAGCTCTTTAGCAGTTACGATTTTGATAATGAAAATCCTGGTTTGAGCTGAGACTTTTGACCTTTGCGTTTACCTCATGATTGAGATGGGTCACTTGATAACTTAGGTATATGTATGGGCATATACCTGGGTAGTAGTTATCCGTTGATTTCACAATCCTTGTGTTTCCTCATGATTGAGATGGGTTACTTGATAACTTAGGTATATGTATGGGTATATACCTAAGTAGAGGTTATCTGTTGAGATATTCTATGTGGTTATCTTTGTTGGTTTTAGTGAGACCTTGAGGGTCTCGGGGTCCTTATTGAGTATCATTATACTCACCTCTGCATGGGCTATGCCCGCACCTCGTTGTGTTGGTTGCAGATGACGGGCAGTGCTGACAGAGGCCGAGTGTTCGAGGACTGGACGGTACCTGGAGGTGGACTATATGACGAGATGGTACCCGGAGGAGGACCTCATGACGAGACGGTACCCAGAGGTGTACGTGACGACGAGGCGGTACCAAGAGGTGGACCACTAGGTGGGACATACTCAGAGCAGACGGCGGGACCTGAGGAGCAGAGGAGCTATCTGTACCCACCCTTTAGGTGGGATTTCCAGTGGACAGCTCGGCGTAGCAGCATTACTTTTCAGTTGTTGTTTTCCCTTTCGAGTTGTACTTTAAAGTTGGGCTTGTATTTCCGGCCCCTTTTTACTTTCCGCACTTACTGTTGTACTCAGTTTTTACTTAGTGTTTACTTCTTCCACTTGTACTCTGTGTGATTGTTACTTTACAAAGGAAATGCCTTCCCTTTTTACCAGGATTTACGCCTTGGTGCTAGTCGCCAGCGCCTGGCCTATGGAAGGCGGGCTTGGGGTAGTCACGGAACGGGCCCCTAGGATGGGTTGTGACAAATTGGTATCAATGGAGTTCGGTTCTACCGTAGAACTTATAACTCCGATGTTTCTTTCTGTGAAGAAAATAGTGTTAAGAGTACAGAGTGTGGTTTTCAGTTCAGGGAGTCCAGTTTTGGTGCTGGCGGCCAACGTATCCATACACCAGGACCCTGTCAACTGATTTCCATCTTTGTGCACGAAACACTGATTGCGTGTGTGTTTTCAAAGTTTTTTCCTTAAAACAGCTCAAACCAGGTCAGCTCACCAGGTATAAATGTTTGATCGTGTCACGTTGTTTCTTTCAGGAGGCCTTTTTTCGGATGACCAGCTAGAGACCAGAGGGATGTGCGTGCTGACAGCCTGTCGAGTGATGAGGCTTCGGTACAGGGCCCTATTGCAGTTGAGGTACCAGCGGAGGCACCAGCGGTACTACTAACAGTTGGGCCACCGATGCCACCAGCCCCAGCAGTAGGCGATGCACGACGCTTGACCACGCTGCACGAGTTCCAGTGCCAAAGGCCACCCAGGTTCCGGGGTTGGACGGACCCGCAGGCGGCTGAGGTTTGGCTGGAGGCTGTGGTGAGACTCTTCAGGCTTGTGGGGACGCCGGCAGACTTCATGGTGATCTTTGCTACCAGCCTCCTTCAGGCAGCAGCAGGCAGGTGGTGGAGCCTCTTGATTCAGTTTTGCGACGCGATGACTCTCGCATGGGAAGACTTCGAGACCATCTTCAGGGTGGAGATTGTGCTAGTAGCTCTACACCCCGACCGTGTACAGGAGCTTCTACCTTTTTCGCGTGTTTTTCAATCAGTAGGCAAGTCATCTGTGGGAAGTAGATAGATGATGCAGAGGTCCAGGAGGACCAGACTAGCAGTTGGACGATCTCGTGTTTTAGGACCGGTGGTGCGGGTCACCTGGGGTGGGAACAGAGCTAGGCATGCCAGAAGCAGGTTGTGTTACTCATGCGGCAGAAAGGGTCACCTGGCATGTGATTGTCCGACTCCTCGTACGGTTGAACAACGGGTGTTGGAGGAGCCACCGAGAGCAGGTGGGCAGGAGAGGAACTAGTGGATACATCTTTTTTACTTCTAGTTCCATGTTGCTTTTATATTCGTGTCTTTGTACTATGAGCTTCAATAATAAAAAGACACTTATCTTTGAGATGTTTTCTTTCCAGTCCTTTTGTTTGGTTGATACTGAGTGGTCCCGGTTAAACTGTTGACTTGACCCTCACTTTCGAGATTCCTACTGGAGGGGACCCAGTGACCTCACACTGATGCCGACAGTGTGACTCGACCCTTGGAGGCGAGAGTGACAGTTGGATCTCTTAGTAGTTACGTCGAGGCCTTACGACGTCAGCCATGGCATGAATGCATCATTCATGTCAAGATAGTCTGTATTAGGCAATGAATGTGGTTCATCCAGGGAATGAGACAAGATTTCTCTTCTCGGAAAAGAAGAAATCATAGCAGCTCTTGTGAGACTAAAGGAGGTGCAGTTCATCTAGGAGAAGATGAAGACTGCACAGTGCAGCACGAAACAAGAAAACCGGTGCCAATCTTAGAGACTCGGGCGTGTTAAAGAAGAGGAATCTTAAAGGAGAGATGAGTCTACAAAGCATCAGACGTGGAGGCAGAGCTAGGAGAGCAGCATGAGGTGGTGTACATCCTAACATTGTACAACCACCCGCCTTAGTTTTTCCTGCCAGGTTGAGGGAGTTAGAGGGCGTAGGAAGAGTGCGGCTGCATGCGGTCAAGGAGTGTGACCCAATGGCTCTAGAAATGATTCAATGGAAAATCTGTGTCTACTACTAGCTGCTGTAGTAACGGACATCGATGTGAATCATTCCTCGCTTTCACAAATCTTGTTCCAGACCTAGAGTTTCCGGTAAGCCGTGGACATGACCCTCACGTCTGGAGATACCTTGGGAGGAGACTCGATAATCACACTTATGCCGATGGTGTGGTCAAACACTCGAGGTGAGAGTTTCGGTTGGAATCTCTTGGTGGCATCGTCGAGGCCTTACGACCTTAGTTTGAGTATGGAATGGGAAATAACTGTTCCTACTCAAATTGACGGTTTTAGGCAAACGTCGAGATGGGTTTTCCTTGGTCGGCGGAAAAGGAAACCCCAGGCAGCACAGGGTAACTCTGCACAGGAGGGTGTGACCGATCACTCTTGAGTCGGTCAACCTTACCCTCGTGGTAGTATCCTTTTGGGTTCCATTTCTAACAGAAAATGGAGACCTCTGGAGTTCGAGGATGACGATCACGTCCTTATATGGGTCTCAACTCGACGAGGATTACGGAGATGTGGCCAAGGCAATAAGTTATCTACAGGGTTCAGCGGACCTTATTAGGTCCCCAGCTGGGTAGGCGGGGGTGGTTTACCGCTTGACCCATTCACCTCAGTTGCACCAGGTGCACGACGACTTCCACGTATCTCAACTGAGAAGATACGTGCTCGACCCTTCACATACCATCGACCATGTGGAGCTGGACGATGGAGATGGGGTGTCTTTCACGGAGGTTCCAGTGGGGATTGAGGATCTACAGGAGCAGATCCTACAAGGAAGATCGATTCCTCGGATGCACTTTCTTTGGAAGTACGGAACCTCCAGGTAATCACATGGGAGCGAAAGGCTCAGATGCGTGCTCTGTACCGCTTTTGTGACCCTAGTTTGTGTTGAAGCTTTACGGGGACGTAAATCCCTGAGGTGGGAGTAATGTAAAGACCTGGAAATTTCAAGGAAAGTTTTTTCTTAATTTTCTTTGGAATTTTACAAGAACACAGTTTCTGATGGCTCATGATTCCGAGGCCCGGTGTGCCCGGAATTAATTTCCGAAGTTTGGCTCGGGTACGTTCAGTGGACGAGCGAGCATGAATTTCTATCTTTTGAACCGGTGCTCGGAATCGAATTCTGAGGGCACCGATGAACTCGCAGTGCCGATATTCGCTTAAGGAGACCTTTTCCGAGGTTGCGTTTTATGTGGGTTGAGAGTTAGTTTTGGGGGAATTAAAATGAGGTTAAATAAAATGTGGAAACACATTTTATTTTTTAACTATGTTGGTTATATCCTCCCAAAGTTAGTTAGAGGTGGGACCCACATCCACTTAACCTCCCTTGAGAGGATTAAGTGTGGTGGGGCCCACACGAAGCCTAACTCCTCAACTCCCTTAAAACTCCCAAATAACTCCTCTTTAATTAATGTTTGACAACATAGGTTATTAATTGAGAAGAGTTATCTTAATTTCAAACCTTTGAAATTCAAATGTTTTGTTGTGTAAATAGAATAAGCTTGAGACTTATTTTATTTTGTTAGAATTTTTGTCTCCTTAAGAGAGTAGAGAAGTCATCTTCATCTTCTTCAAACCCAACGAAGAACACTCATGAACGCCGCTCCTCTCTTCTTCATAGCCGGTTTGTTTCTGAAGATCGACGATGCCTTCCGTGTCAACGAAAAGGAACGCCGCTTCCATCACGGACTTTCTTCGTCGGCTTACGAAGATTCACCAACGACGCACCTCTTCGGAAGTACCTCTTCGCCAACGGAATCGACGAACGATTACCATGACGTCCGACCCCCGCGACGCTTGTATTCCGCAGTTTGTTGACGTTCTCCACACTTGAACTGAGGTAGGGGTTTGTTGATGATTATTTTATTTATTCTCGTTCTTGGTTCTAGCATGAAAATCATGAGGATAAATGAATATGTGCTATCATCTAACAAGAGGGGGACCAGACCGCACAAACACGGTCGAACCCCCCTCCTTTGTTCTTGAATGTTTCTTGCAGATGAAACGTGATGGCTTGGTGCCGTCGCACCAAGCAGATATCATTCGACAATTATTGTGCGGTGCTGTCGCGCCGCGCCACGGAAAGATTATCAAGAACGCGACGCCGTCGCGCCGTGTCGAAGGAAACCGAAGGCGCTGCGGCCGGAGCGGGGCCGCGGCCGGTTCCGGGCCGCGGCGGAACGGGAAGACCGGCGGCCAGCCGGGCCGCCGGTGCCGGAAGACGGAAAGGGGATCGGCCTCGCCGGTCCCGTTGAGGAAAAACCGGCCGGCCAGGTCAGGCCGGCCAGATGGGAGGCAAAACCGGGGGAAATTAATTCCCTCGGCCAGCCAAAATGGCCCCCCATTAGGAGGGGGGCCGGTTTCTCAATGGGGGGCAGGTGGCCCCCCGTTTTTTCTCAAAAGCAGGCCCCCACGTGAGGGGGGGGGGGCATTTGACCCAAGGCGCGACATCCAGCCGCGCTGCCAGTAGAGGAGGGCGGGGGCCTTGCCCCCCGCACGTGGCACCCGTGCGGCGCACCGGCCCCGCCGCCGCGCCTGACCGCGCCGCCGGCCTGGCCGGGTCAGACCCGGGTCGGGTCGCCCCGGTTCGGCCCGACCCAGGGGGGTCGGGCCGGGTCGGCCAGGGCCCAGACCCCCAGTTTCGGACCACTTTTGGTCAAATGCCCGTATCATGGACTACGTGCCTCCAAACGACTCGCCGTCAGCAGCAACACGATCCTTGGATCGAGACGGTCGTTTCAGTATACTATACTCAAGGTACACCTTCCTTTTCGGGAGCCTACGTGGTTAAAACTCCATAGTTACGCGTGCTTGGCCTAGAGTAGTGATCAGGATGGGTGACCTCCTGGGAAGTTTCCCAGGGTGGGTGTGAGACAGAAAGGCCAATAACAACCAGACCGGGCGTCCGATTGACGCGCCATCTATTGCGTTGCGTTCCTGTTGACGATACAGAACTTTTGGCATCCTTCGCCCGAGTTTTGAATGTAGTTGGATAATGACCGGGTTGGATCGCACCCAAAATCCAACCTGGACCTTGGAACGGAAGAGCTGATATCTTTCAGACTGGACGTGCGTTTGACGAACCGTCAGCGGCGTTGGTGATCACGATGAGAAAACATCCCTATGAGTATACCCTATTAGAGTTCGGGGTACAGTTGAGATACGGCCGGATTTGGTTCGCTCACGAAACCAACCGGGCCCCTGGAATGAAAAGGCTAGTAACTCACAGACCGGGCGTCCGATTGATGCGCTGTCTGTTGCGTTGAGACCCCTATGACGAGGCGGTCCATTGAGATACTTCTTCATGTAACTTTGAGATACTTGGAGTATCGACCTGTAGCTCGTGGAGCGGACCCTCCCAGTGACGAGCGTGCGGAGTACGGAGACCGTGTAGCCAGCTGAGACCTGACGACTGCTTGACCGACTCGACATGGAGTGAGTCGACTAGCCCAGTGGACAGAGCACTACTTTCTAAGGTGCAGACCCATGGCGGACGGAGCACTACCTGTGTGACAGTACAGACCCGCGGTGCTCGTCCGGAGAGTACCTCAGCAGGCTACTAGGGGGTGTGCACTACTGTGTTTGGGTGACATACCTCGGCGGGAAGCACTACTGTGTTTGGGTGGCTGGCCCGCAGTACTCGACAGGAGGAGTAATTCAGAAGTCTTAGGTTAGTGAGCAGTACCTCGGAGTGGTGACAGGACCACTGTACACTCCTGAGACGAAGCTCTTTAGCAGTTACGGTTTTAATAATGAAAATCCTGGTTTGAGCTGAGACTTTTGACCTTTGTGTTTACCTCATGATTGAGATGGGTCACTTGATAACTTAGGTATATGTATGGGAATATACCTGGGTAGTAGTTATCCATTGATTTCACAATCCTTGTGTTTCCTCATGATTGAGATGGGTTACTTGATTACTTAGGTATATGTATGGGCATATACCTAAGTAGAGGTTATCTGTTGATATCTTATATGTGGTTATCCTTGTTGGTTTTAGTGAGACCTTGAGGGTCTCGGGGTCCCTACTTTGTATCGTTATACTCACCCCTGCATGGGCTATGCCAGCACCTCATTTTGTTGGTTGCAGATGACGGGCAGTGCTGACAGAGGCCGAGTGTTCGAGGACTGGACAGTACCTGGATGTGGACTATACGACGAGATGGTACCCGGAGGAGGACCTCATGACGAGACGGTACCCAGAGGTGGACATGACGATGAGGTGGTACCCGGAGGTAGACCACTGGGCGGGACATACTCAGAGCGGACGACGGGACCTAAGGAGCAGAGGAGCTATCTGTACCCACCCTGCAGGTGGGATTTCTAGTGGACAACTCAGCGTAGAAGCTTTACTTTTCAGTTGTTGTTTTCCCTTTCGAGTTGTAATTTACAGTTGGGCTTGTATTTCCAGCCCCTTTTTACGTTCGTCGCTTACTGTTGTACTCAGATTTTACTTAGTGTTTACTTCTTCCGCTTGTACTCTGTGTGATTGTTACTTTACAAAGGCAATGCCTTCCCTTTTTACCGGGATTTATGCCTTGGTACTAGTCGCCAGCCCCTGGCCTATGGAAGGCGGGCTTGGGGTAGTCACGGCACAGGCCCCGAGGACGGGTCGTGACATGATAACCTACCAAGAAAGAAGGATTCTTCCTCTGGTATCCATATAACTTTTATGCCCTCTCAATGAAATCATCAAGTATCATTAAATAAACAAAAAATTTACTATATATTCCTTTTCTAATTCTATTAACATCAACATTATTTTACCTACATCATCCCCTAATGTTTGAGTTCAACAGAAATTTATGTATACTGTTTCTAATAACAATCTGTTTACTGGAATTAAAACTATTATTATATGAAAACTCAACCAAAGATATATGTTGATCTGAAATTTCTTGGTAATACATCGAATAAGATTCAACAATATCCATCATTTTCATAGTTGTTTTCTCTTACTACCCATTTGATTGAGGATTAATAGTTGTACTTATATTTAATTTAGTTTCCAATGAATTCTAAACACCTTCCCAAATGTTATAAGTGAAAATGAGATTATGATCAGATACAATTTTTTGAGGAACTCCATTTAACTTAACTACTTATTTAAGATATTATCGATAAATCTAATTTAAAGACATTGCATCTTTAATCGGAAGAAAAAGGGTATGTGTTGTATCATGACCAGTAGTAACCCCATGAAAAATTATACCTCGATAAGTTATTAATAATCCCCCAAAGAAATTCATGGAAATATTTTCTCATTTCTAATCATTCCCCAGATGCAGATAATGTATCCCATTCAGTAATTGTATTTGTACTTTTACGTATGGACAAGTCATAAATATCATGGTAAATTCAATGGTAACTAATTTCATTCTATCCCACTAATAATTCTCAAGATTTTATCTTTATATCATAGTGCATCCATGATCAATTAAAAATAGGGAACTATATGCTTCACTTAATAAATCATTCTTCAAATTTGAATCATAATGTACACATAATTTCATTAAATCATGGTATTCATTCATACATTAATTAATTTTATATAATAGAGAATTTTTAAGTGACACTTGAAAAAAAATGGAATTTATTACACTAACAACCTCTATGAAAAATGCATCAAATCAATAATGAAGGGGTCATGTTTCAAATAAAACACAGTTATTGTAAAAAGATGTTTTAATGTCAAGGATTATGCCACATTGTTCTCTTTTATAATAGGGTAATTTATAATATAATATTAATACTTTATCACTTCCAGCCATCTTCTGTGCCACATTTTCAATTAATTATGAATAAATATATACATGAAACATTTATGATTAGTATATATTTCACATTTGGAACCATATACATGATTTTTAATTTTTTTTTAAAAAACTATCTACTAATTCCAAATAATTTGTGGGATAATTTTACACATGGGGTTTCAATTTTGATGAAGTGTAAGAATTTAATAAATAATTCTTTATCAGAACACAACCAAGTCCATTTAAATAATAATAACTATAGATGACATACTCGTCGTTTCTAGATGTTATTGCCAAAAAATGAGAATTCACTAATCCTGTTTTCAGTACATTAAAAAAATTATTAAATTCTTATATCCAAATAAAATTATATTTATTTCATGATAACATAGTAATCAGGCTAGATAATCTTGCAATTTTTTTAAAATCGATTGATTAAATTCAACTAACACCTATAAATAATGAATCCTAGTAAACTTTTTAGTTCATGTTCATTCATCAACAACCTTATGGGTGGGATCAATGGATATTTAATCCTTATTTATACATTTCCAAATAAAAGAAAACAGTTGTAAAAATATAACATTTTTAAAATTTACCATATAACATTTATATTTTAGTGTTTTAAAACAATACAAATATCTATTTCTCAAACAACATAACTTATTTTATAAACGATAATATCATTTACAAAATAACACCAAAGTTATCCAAATATTCATTGTTGATTATATGTATAATATTCATAAGTAAAATAGAAGATCATTCAAAAGAAGTATAATAAAAAACTCATAAAAACATATATAGTATGGAATGGTGTTTTGGGAATTTCATCATCATTCATCATTAGGTGATGGTACCCGGATCTCAATTAAATTTTGGAAAAATATTGAGCTCCCTAGAGATGAATAAACAAGACATTGGTATGAGGAAAATGATACATATTCTTTTAAATGAGTTTATTCAGTGTTTTATAATAAACAAAAGGTCTCATTGAACTATCTTTATTTTAAATAAACTGGCACCACGCAAAGTGATGTACTCAAGTGAATGAATCCTTTATCTAGAAACTCCTAAAATTACTTTTTAAATTAAGGATTTTATAATAGAGAAATTGTATATGCGATTTTGAAATGGGATTATAATCAATGATTAAATCAACGGTAATACGAAGATCCTGATCAGTTAAAATAAAAGGAAACTAATCAAGAAAAGCATTTTGATTCTCATTTAGCACTTAAAAATCATTAGTATGATCATTTGACTTGTTTCCATGAATCATTGCAAGATAAAATTTATTAAATTTTTTTAATATTTTCTAAAATTACTAATATTTTATCACTTGTTTGCGTTCATTCATGTATAAAAAATGTTACTCTTTATGAAAAGAAAATTTTTACCTTAATAATCAATAACATCATTGTAGATCAAAATCCAATCTGTACCCAGAATAATTGAAAATTGTACAAGGGGATTAAAAATATGTTTTTTTGGTAATTTATTTCTACATACATTGATATAAATATTCTTAGAATAACTTTATTCCATTATGTTTACCCCTTGTGTTTTTACCATAAGTACATACTTCATTTATTGAGGTGAAATTTCCGACTTGAGATTAAATTTCATATATAAATAAAGGTATGTGTAGACCATGAATGAAATAAGGCATTAGCAAAATATGACTAAAAAACAATGTACCTGATACCACACCATTTGATATACCAACATCTTATGATATAGTTGTAATTAATTTAAGCACACATATTGGCTTATAGTTTGGATGGTTTCTAACATTTGGGTTACTCTTCAAATAATCATTTGCATAATGACCCATCTCATTACATAAAACAAATATTACTGTTTTTATATGGGAATATTTCATACCAAAACCATGTCAATTTTTCTTGCAAGTATAAGTTGTATGAAGAATCATAACACATTAGAAACTACAAAGGGACTTTTGTATTCATTACCCATTGTGTTATTTACAAAAATTCATATAACAGGAAAATATAATATTCTTACTATAAATCTTGATTGATGATTTCATTACATCTCCTACTGCCTTGACCTATTTTGCTTCTAGTTTCTGAAAAACACATTGTCTTATGAAAAATATAATTCCACCTTCTATGAAAAAAAATTTATGTTTTTTATAAGTTATTAATACATATAAATTCAATAACATAAGATATTTTGAATTCAAACCTGAGTAAAAAAGATTGAGTTTAAAATCAAGATCCTAGAAAACATTTGGAGCATACCTCACCAATTGATTGAAATTTTCAATGAATATAGCTAATAAATCATCCACTAATAACAGTTACATGAAATATTCCTATTCTAGTTTGATCCACCATAGGATAATATTTATATAAAAATAATAATAATAATTCATTACATTATAAATCCCAAATATCTTAATTGTCAATGATATTCATTACCATTGATGACCAATGGTTGGATTCAGATTTCAAAATTTCAAATAGAAAATTTTAAATTTTTATTGTATGAACACCCCATTAAATATAAAATATATACCTGGGCATTAATTCACCCTTTAACGATCACTATGTTAGAAGATCCAAAAAATTCTTGAGGGTGTTTCCTCACAAATTATTCCACCACTAACGTATTTCTCTATGGTTGATAAAGATGATATTGTGCCTAGATGTTGCCTCAATTTATGTAATTTGTAAACTAATTAATTACTAGAAAAAATGTATTGGCTTCAATTTGAAACATTTCATATTGTAGACTGGGAAGGATATCATCCTCTCAGTTCCTTCCTACTTTACTTTCCATGTTTACTATGTGGAAAAACATTCCGAATGGACCTATATTGGATAATGAAACATCATAATATATAAATTGTACAAAAAATAGACATAACCAACATGTAAAAAAATTAATGGGTATTCCATTAACCATATCATAACCCATATACTTATCTAAACCTTCTTCTGATACCAACTACAATGATCCCACATTAATTATTACATATTCTACTTAATTAAACTAGGATTCATCTTCTTACATTCCCAAATATATTTTAGGATTTGTGTTTTAATTAATTTGGTGACAAACTCAAACATAGAAATAAATATATAAAAATGTACACTCTTATAACAAATATTGATATTACTAAAAATAGGAAAATTTTAAAGTAAAGAAATTTTCCTTTCTGTATAAATATATCAAATATATTTAATTGAAATATTAAATTACTTTAGCAATCGATAAAACCTGTGAAAAAAAATTTAATTATTGTTATAAGAAGAAAACTCAATAATGGACATATGACATAAGAAATAATCAATTATTCCATAAATGAAAACATTTTCACAATGTCATAAATTATACACATTATAGAAAATCTTTTTAGATTGCCTTATGAAATTATATTATTCCTATAATACTATAGAAAGAATACAAGAATAATAAATATCACTTATGGAGTCATTTAAATTCAACTATTACATATAAAGTATCTCTCCCTACTATAGAGGGTGTTACCATCATGGTTAATTATGGAATAACCATCAAAACACAATCCCATAATATTTTTAGAAAAATCTAATAGGTTAACTGCATACAATTACCCAATTTATTGGAGAAAAAAAAATAGTCTGACCCTGCATTGGTTATTCATTAAATTTCCCATAATCATAAAAATTCTGAAGTGTAATAACATGATCATAACACACAAATCATTTATAAAATATGCATTCATGAGGAAAATAAATTATAAATTTTGAATTCAAATTTAATTTTTGAGAAGATACACAACTATAAATGAACAAATTAACTCGAAAATAAACGCCTAAATATTTAATGAAAACATAAAATCAATAAGGAATAATGAAATTGGGAAAATCCACTTATTCTATATATAAAAAGTCTTTAATAAAAATAATTGTAACATGAAAAGTAGAAATTTTTAAAAAAATTTGTTTTTTTCTTTATGTCCAAAAGATTTCTATATATGTAATTAATGTTTTATATAATCAAATTATATTTATTAATTACCTAATTAATAATATTTTCCATATAAATTTTATTTATTACTATTTTATAAGTTATTTTACAAAAATTTTTATGGGCTATAAATATCAAAATCACCTTTCTCAGTTTGTTCATATTATTGGTTTATGGTCAGTTCCCTTAAGTATAATAATGGGAGTCCATACTTAATGGAAAAAAATTACAATAAGTTTAATGATATATTATTAATATATTTATATAATTTAAAATAATCCCATATATTTTTTTTAATTTATGATGATGATTCATTTGATAAAATATTAATGATAAAATCATGGATTTTTTTTTCTATTTTTCTATCTATCACAACATGTTTTGTTTTATTTAATATTATTTCAATAGATTAGTTACATAAAATTGAATATATTAAAATTTAAATATTAATATCTTTTTAACCATAATAATGGTTTATGAATAAACATAATGTTGGTAATAAGAAATTAAAACTCATCATTCACAAAGGTGGTGAATTGACATGTAACAGCTAATGATTTCATATTTAAGAATTAGAAAAAAAAGAAAATCATTATTGATGGATTTCACATAAAATAATTCAAGATTATACTCTATATATGAAATTGTAGTTATCTTTAATATTTGGATAGTGGAGGTGAGGATAAGGTAGGAATAATGGGGAAAATATAATTTAAATGAGAATGGATGGTTGATTTTTCCTATCGAATGTTGTCTCCTTGAGATCCTCCTTAATGAAAAAATTCTTTTGAATTTGGGAATGATTAAAGCGTAAGGTATGTGGATAATACTCCTAGTAAAGTAATTTTTAATAATCTAGGCATGATACAATACCATGGAGGTGTGAGGAGAAGGGGTGGTTAGTGGTGGTATTCATATGGAGACTCGTGCGTTTTAAATTACTTTATTCATTTGTTTATTAATTTTTTCTATGAAAATAAATAATCATTATTCTTGTAATTATGTATAATATCTAGTGAATTTGAGTTAAAAAGATGGGTTAGTACATTATCCAATAAGCA
This sequence comes from Viscum album, assembly GCA_963277665.1. Classification (NCBI taxonomy): domain Eukaryota; kingdom Viridiplantae; phylum Streptophyta; class Magnoliopsida; order Santalales; family Viscaceae; genus Viscum; species Viscum album. The sequence goes on from OY728134.1 coordinate 170,000,073, forward strand.
TTTATTACTCAGTAATTCATTTTTTTAATTATAATGTAAATTACTATATCTCACTATTCACTAATTAATTAACTATTGTTAAAAAATTCTAAAAATTCACCCCCAGTACTAGTCAATGTGTAGAATTAAAAAAATTACATACATTGTTTAAAAAAAATTTCTAATTGTAATGAAATTAATTTTTATTTAAAATCAACATTTATTCGAAATATAATTATTTTAATATTATAAATGATTTTATGAATCTTTGAGAAATTAATATAGGTATCACAAAATTAACATTTAATTAGAATAAAAAAATATTAATTTAGTAATATTTCTAGAGAAAATAATTTTTCTTTTAATTCTATATATTTACTATAAAATTGTAAATAATCATTTACATTTCCAAAAAATACAATCAATTAATTTATTTTTTTTAAAACATTTATTTACTTATTCCATGATATAAATATATAAAATGTTGACTTATAAAATTCGTAAATTAATATATACATTTATAGTTGAGGTTACTATTCTATTTGTATATATTAACTAATTTTTATAAACACCACTGATTTTATAATACATTTATATTGAATAAAAAAATTAAATTCTCGAAGGAAAAAAATTATTCAATAATTACAGAGGTTCTTAAAAAAGGAGGCCGATTATAACACCTGGAACAATCCATGAAAACTTTGGGGAGGTCATCTATGCACCCTGATGTATCCCCGTATTTTATAAGGAGCCCAATAAACCACACCATCACATCTTGAGGGTTCTCGGGTAGTCAAATCCCAACATCCCCACCCTAGAGGTTCTATAATGTCTTATAAATCAAATCGAACCATATCAAAAGAACATGGGAGGCCTAATAAGTCCCAATTCCCCATCTCAAAGGTTCATGGGAGGCATAATTGTTATATACCCTAACCCTACCTAAAAACACTGTGAAATCACATGACACAAGATGTTATCCCAAATTATAGAAATGAAATTGGGAAGAAAACCCATATTATAAAATAACATCTCACTATCTTGGTAGTAGTCTATTATGACATGGTTTGATATGTAATCACCCAACACGATATTATGGACCCATCCCAACCCTTGAAGGGTCCTCAAGTTCCATCCAGATAAATCCACTACTTTTATTAAATGAGAAACCATCATTAGTTAACAGACAAAACCCATTAAACATACTAGAAATTAACTTTCATGAGTTACAAAAAAAATAAAATATATAGTTATCCAAGATAATCAATTATGGTCAAGCACCCATACCACTAATGATTTTTAAAAACTCTTCCCTAGTCTGTCATAGATTTCATAGAATCTGATAGACTAGATCTTAATATCTAGTATTTTTACTTTAATTAATTAAATTAATTTAAACTAAAATCTGATTTAGCCTAAATTTCACCTAACTGTCAGTTTTTACCAAGAAAAAAAAATATAAGAGATTGGGTCACTAAAATAGCCAAGGAATCCCTGATCCAAAAATTACGTAAATAAAAACATTATATACATGATTGGATAATAAATTTAACACAAAACAATTACAAAACTAATAAATCTCACACAATGATACATAATTAATAACATTTTTATTATGACATCATTATCCCTATATGATATGAAAAATATATACATAGATGGTATAATGATTTCACCTTGACTGAATGAAATTTAAACATCCCAAAACACAATTTTTGAAATAAAATCATCAAATAATGGAGTTTAGAATGTATGTGTGGTGATGTGGATATCTAACTTCAAGAATTCTTGGGAAATGAAAATAACATCAAGTCAACATCGTGGGGGAAGACTTAGGTCCATGAATTTTGTCATATTTCCAACCAAGAAGATAGTAAGGGTTTCCCTATAAAATATTGAGGGGGGAGAGTAGGAAATTCACTTTGACAGTCCCAACTAGAGAGGCAGTGGAAGCCACTAGATAGCTATTGGCTATATTTCTTCTACATCCAGACACCACTGAAGTGCACGTGGTTCCTACCAACAATACAGTCGTACCTATTAACTACACGGTGGCTTTGCTTCTTCGTTGGAAACATAATCCACCCAATATATCACTAATCACCTTAAATTCCATTAGGCCTCTCCCAGACTCATGATAAGTCTAAAAAATTTCCTTAAATACTTTATAACTCCTATAAACAATCCATAATTCCAATTAAAAAATGGACTTTCCTCCAAACTTGAATGATAAAATTTCATTGTTATTTTTTCTAAACCATAATGACATGGGTCATTATATAAAATATATGATTCATACATTTTATAGTTTTTCACTACCATTGAGTGTTAGAGGGTTTGGTAATGACAAAATCAAGGGCTGGTTATTTTTCAATTGAATCCATTTAGTGTTAGGGTTTAGTTAATACAAAAATTAAAAGAGTGGGAGAATTGAATATTACACAAAACTATTTAAATTATAGAACAATAAATTGGTGTCCTACTATTATTATAAAAATTTTGGGTCTTACTAATTATAAATGGGTTTATTAACAATCCATGAATCAAAAGGGTAATAGTAACTATCATGAAATTAAGAAGAGGATATGTAGGGATCCCCTTGTGGATTACATCTCAACTCAATTGTCAATGTATTGTTAATGACATATAAAATTTATTTTTTCACTATAATTAATTTTTTAATGTTTAGTTTATCACTTTAATTTTTGTAATTTCCTCTCATACATGATTAATTTTTAAATAACATTAATGTAAATACATCACCTTACATTCAATCATTATATAGGCTAATAATTTGTTTTAGATCCTACTATGATTTCAAAATAGTAACAAGTTTCAAGGAAAAATCATATAAGGATGGTCACTAACAATAATTCTCAAGGTTCCCTAGAAGTTACCTAAATGGGAGGATACACAATAATTTATAAAACTAATTGTGGTTATTTGAAAAATTTAATTTCTTAAATTCTTAATATTTGATGGTATCTAGTTTATCATATTTTAATGAATTTATATACATCACCAAGGAAACATATGAAAAATAGTGTCTTTATAATAAAGAAGATATTGATATTGAGGGAATATACATTATTTCCCATCATTGAAAATTTGATTGGGATGAAGTTATTAATGTTACCTATTTTAAAACTACCAATAAAATAATTATATTGTTGTATTTTTTCTTTAGAGACTCTAATAATGAAGAGGATAATTATATTAATATATACCTACATTATTGTAAAAGATTTAGTATGCAACTTGAAAAGTCTATAATTGGAATTATTACACAATTCATTAGTATTTTTTATAGGATGCCGATATTTAAAATTGAGAGACTTTTCAAGAAAACCAAATGGGTATTTACAATCTCATTAAAATCAAATGTGATTAAAATGTACGATGATTAAGACCTGAAGCATATGTTAGTTGAGGATGTCATTGGATCTCTCATGACCTATGAGATTACTATGACATTATAAAATGTGAAAGAAAAAAATTATATGAAGGATAAAAAATAAAACATATTTCAAATAAAATATTTATCATTCATTTAGATGTAATATGGAAATGGTATATCATGAAATCAATATAAACATGTTATTCAATAAGAAAAAGTCATTACACCATTAAATATAAGGAGAAGTAAAAACCTAAAATATATGAAATATTATATTTTTGTAACAAAAGTATCACATTAACCAATATTTTTCATCTCCTAAAAAAATAAAATTAACAATATTTCCTGTAAAAATGATTTCATAGTATAAAAATGGACCACAAGTGATCGATCTATATATTTCTCAAAATCCAGTGATGGAATACAAATGATTCTCATAACCATCAATAAGGTGATTTATAGGTAAAATATTCCAAATATTATTGATATTATTTAAATGTAAATTATAATGGTCAAATTAATTAAAGAGATCATATAATGGAAAGTGTTCATGGGAATAACAAAAAATTTAGAAATATTTAAAATAAATTATATAATTTTTTTTCAACTCATGTACTTAACATACAAAATGTGAAACTAAATGAGTTTAATGTAAAATAAAATTATTTTCCTTAACAAACATGATTTTCATGAAAAAATAATCTATTTTTTCTTAGGGGAATATAAATTCATAAAAAATAAAAAATGATTAAAATAATATGGTTTTTAAATGTTTAACCAAATGTATTAATAGAGAAAAATGAATTTCAGTCCCATACAGAATCGTTTTCTCAATTCAACCAATGTAAGAAATAGCAATATTTTATTTTGGGTTCACAATGTATGGTGAGACGTAATTATGGGATTCAATACTATAATCAAGAGTAATCTTCTAAAAATTTATTAAATAGTATGATTGATAATGGTTGATCTCAAAATAAAATAATAAATTAATATACGAAAATAGTGTATGTGATTTATGAATTAAATTATAAAATTTCTACTTGTATAATGCCAAAACATAATAGTCTTTATCCAAAAATTTATTCTATACAAATATTTAAATCAACTATGGGTTCCAAAATATCGTATTTCTACTATTTATAGACATATATTTTGGGTCCCAATATATTTTGTACATAATTTTTTCATTTAAATAATACCCCAAGATAAATTCTCAATGAATTATATTGTACAATAAAAATGGGTTCTTAAGGAATATTTGTGGTGAATATACAATGTAAAACCCCCGTGATAAAATTGATGGAAGAAGTGTCACATTTAGATAAAACTAAATGATTATGATCATCTTTATAGGCACCATTGGTTTGTCAAACACCTCTAATAATAATGTTGTTTTATATTATAACTTTTTGAATCAAAATTATATTATAAATAGATAATTTTTTGAACGTTATTCTATTGATTCATTCAAAAATTATATTTTCAATATTTTTGATTCCCATAGAATAATAATATTTAGCACATCAATGATAATTTTTTATGTTATTTATTTGAAATCTCTTTCTAGTGAAAAAGATAAATTCTAAAGTGCATAAGATTGTAATTCAAAGTTATAGAATATTAACCTTCTTCATTGTTGCACCACCAACTAGTTAACTATTTTCAAAAAAATCAAATTGAAAAATTAAAAAATGTTCATTTTAAAAAAATATCTATTCATATTACCATGAAATATTTGTTAAAATCGTAACACATTAAATCTAAAACTGTTTATTTGGACACTTAATCCCTTGAAATTGTAAAAATTAATCCTTTTAGATCAACCCATGTGGTTGGTATATGAGATAAATCTTACATATTTTTGCATGTCACTTATTATACAAGTTTTACATGGGTTTTATTATTGCTACATAAAAATGAGGCTTTTAATGTCTTCAAAAATTTTATTAAGAATTTTGGAAATAAATGGGGATATAATATTCTATTCCTTTCAAAGTGTTCATGAGGGAGAGATTGAAAATAATTATTTTGAATATTTTATTAGTTCAAAAGTTAATGAAAATTATATTACACCTAAATACCTAAATAAAATGGGTTTGTGAAAATATGTAATAATATATTTAATGAAATTTCATAAAATAGAATTATTGAATTAAAAGTCTATTATTTATAGACCGTGTCTAGAAATATGACACTTATTCCATTAAGATTGTAATAATAAGGCACATTAATTACAACATCTATCCTGGTCTTTTTAATGTTAAATTGCCTATGGAATGTTATTTTATGAATTTTTGTTTTAAATATTTTATTTAGAACAAAAATTTTAGTCTTAGTAAATATGACCACAAATCGAATGATAGTATCATTATTTTGTATTCCAACTCAAGTAAATATTTTCATGATTTCTTTAAAAGAAAAAAAATCCCATTTACGAGTTAATCCTCATAATATTTGATAATATGTTTCAATGAATCCATTCGGAAGTTGATGATATTGATGCCAAATATAATAATTTTACATCAAATGAAATATGAAAACCTATTTAAATTGAATTATAGAAATATCCTTAAACATTACCCAATGAATGGTTCAAATCTAAAGGCCATCACCTTTAAAATTTCATTAATGATTTTCATGTTGATACTCATACTATGAGGTGAGTCATAAATGAAATAGATAATCACTTTGTTATATCACAGCATAAGTCAGAAAGCTTGTATGATGCCATTCATGATGAAAATTATGTGCATTACAAAAAGATACTTAAATAAATTTACATTAAAAAATTCATGGACTCTATTGTATAGGCATGGTGTTCATCCCATTATAATCAATAATTGGAATTTATAATTAAATTAGATGATAATTGTAATATAACTGATAAAAAAAAATTTCTTACTAAAGCATATAAATAAGAAGGTGTAAGTGATTATTGTGATTCATTTTCTCCATTATTTGATCTATTTTCCTTTTAGATCTTGTTTCCAATCTCCTATCATTAAAATTATATTTGTATTATAATGGATATAAATAATGAATATTTAAATTGTTTGATTAAAAATGATTATGTATAATAACAACTTGTGTTTGAGGACTAAAATTATTTAATCTGGTTTTATTCTTTAATAATGAATATTGTGGTTTAAAATAAACCCCTTGGTCATGGAATATTAGGTTTACCAGATTTCATTTAGAAAATAATTTTTTAAATGGATACTATGATTGCCTAAAGTTATTGAAATAAATTTTAAATGACATATTAATCAAGTAAAATTTATGTTGAAAATGGAGTTTTTGGATAAACTAATGAAACTATTTGAAATAAGTATTAAAATATTATTTGTGATGAATTTGATATATGTTTTATTGAAAATCTCAATTTTTTCTATGGTTTTTAAATTTAAAAAAAATAGGATGGAAATTTTCTAAGTTATAATAGGAAATCCAATAATATTTTAATTTGTTTTTAAATGAATCAAATTAATTAGATTATAACCCAAATGTGTAATTCTGTTAATGTTACATTTGATTAACATGGTAAACTGGGAGATAATAATATTTATAGAGGGATGATTGGAAATATTATGTATTTTAATATGAAAAGGATGAAAATCCTGATTAGTGTATAGTATGGTGATGATTTTCAATATAATCCAAATGAATATATTAAAAATCCACTCAATTATTTTTTAGATATTTAAAAGGAAATCGAATTCATGGTCTGTTTTATTAGAAATAAACTTATTTTGAACATTTTAATTATTCTGATGCAGATTTTTGTGGTTTGTTATAAGATAAGAAAAGTAAATTGATGAATTCTGACCTACATGGAAAACCAATTTTCTAATGGAAATGTTAGAGAAAAAATTATAAATACATTTATATTCATGTATAAGAATATATGTTAGTGGTATTTTTTCTCCCAAATCATTTGGATGAAAAATAACCATCACTAATATGTATTAAATTATACCATGTTCCCATTAAGTGTAAAAATACCTGTAAGTTTAAATTTCTTAATAAAAATCAATACTCTAAGAAAAATAAAATTGAATTTAGTCCCAGTTTCTTAAACACCATTTCATAAATGGTGACATCATGCATGATTTTTTTACACTAACATTCGATTGGCCAATATCTTCAAAACCCCAATTATGATTGAACATATTTATTATATTATGGGGGTGTTAGGAATTACATAATTGTTATTATTTTTGTGGATTTTAGAATAATAATTATTTATCATTTATTTTCTACATGACATTAGTTAAATTATATTATTTCTTTTATATAATGAATTTTATTGATTCATCTTGAAATCATATGCCAATTTATTTATTTTTTTGGATAAGTAGGGGTATATGGAATGTGGTAGTTTAGGCCATTAATTTCAGATGCCATTATATATGGCATCTGATGTTGGGTTATATTTGTGCCATCAATTAGGAATGTCATGGAACAAGTGATATTTATATTCCCTTCCACCTATTCCGTAGCATCGATGAGGAAATATAGGAGTCATGTTCAGATTTTTCAATGTGGAAGACCCATCTTGGAGTGGGAAAAGATCTTTAGCTTAAATGGGGTTCCATACATGTTAGAATCATCCAAGAATGTAGGCTCTCGGTTCAGAGGTTATGGTGTAGGGATGGATCATCTTCTAGGCTGAGTCAATTAAAGGGAAGATCTATAGGCAAGTGGTCTTCCTCATGCTCATGTTGAGGGGTGGAAACATTATGTTGTGGATTGAGTACTAGTGAAATCAAATGCAGAACCTACAATAGTTTGAGGTGCCATCATTATTGAATTTACATGTTTTTTCCTTGTTTGATACATGTTGTTAGGTTAATTTTATTTTTTCACCATATCGTGAATGTGTTAAAAATTCAAACTTCTATTATGACATATATTATGGATTTGGTGATATCACATGGTAAGAAGTGGGATCAGTGTTTCAGGTGTCTCTCATGTGCACTAAACATGTCAAGGGTTGAGTTAGAGTTGTATTATCTTGTTTTAGAGATATAAAAATTTGGCATGATCTTTATTACGGATTTAATTATTCCACCTATGGTACACATTGATTTTTATTGGTGTTGAGTGAGTATTATTGTTCTAGATGATGTTACTTTATACATTAAAGGTGAATGTGATCATCAGTTGGTACATATAGGACCTCCACTTCTAGAATTGGGAAATATTGTCAATCAGATCTTATCGCTCACATTGTTGGATGATAACATTGCTCCATGTGGTGGATTTACTCCTTTAGTGGATATGTTCCTGTAGGTTATTCTATAGGATTTTTCTATTTTTCCTCATATGTTGTATTCTAAGTTCCCCATTGATTTGGCACACATATCCCCACTGATTTCTATTCCCTCACACTATATGCCCCCCCACTAAGTTGAGGTAATTAAAGGTACCAATAAATGATTTGGAGTCTAAAGGATTCACTCTCTCAAGTGTCTCTTATTGGCTAATCCAGTTCTATATGTGCAGATGACCAATGGATATATCATGTTATTTATTGATTACTAAAATATGAATAAGGCAAAGATTGAGAACAAGTATCCCTTTCTCGAAATTGATGAATTATTTATTTATGCTTCGAGGGATGATGATTTTCCAAGATTGACATATGTTCTGGGCATCACCATGTTTCATTGAGAGAGTAAAATGTTCCAAAAAATTTATTCTAATGAAACTATGTGCATTTTGATAACATGTTAATTCCTTTTAGGTTGAAAAATTCTCCGAAAAGCTTTACGGATATTATGAATAGGGTGTTCAACCACTATCTCAATACATTATATTGGTGTTAATGGATGAATTACTAGACTATTTATAGACTGAGGAAAGGAATGAGAGGTATTTCAGGATTTTTCTATGCACCCATCGAGATCATTATCAATATGTGATGTTTTCGAAGTAGACCTTCTAGATTACAAAGATGATGACATTGAGCCTTGTGATCTCGAATCAAGGGGATTCAGTGGAATCTATGATGATATGTTCAGTGATTTAATGGGAAAAATAATATAATTCTTTTGAAATAGGACAGTTTTTGGGCCATCAAGTGTATTACATGTGTTTTCTTTATAATTTTCTCAGCATTATTCATCCATCAAAGTAGTCACCCAGAGGGGGGGTGAATTTATAATTGTAATGGCCCGGACCTCTTCGGTCCACTATGTGAAAATGTGGTGTTGGAGGTGTTCCGGGAGGTCAAGGTGACTTATCCCATAGCTGCTGCCTATCGGTAGCTCGGTCTACCGGTAGCTACTGCATACCGGTAGCTCGGTCTACTGGTAGCTGCTGCCTACCAGTAGCTCAGTGTACCGGTAGCTGCTGCCTACCGGTAGCTCGGTCTACCGGTAGCTACTGCCTACCGGTAGCCGCCGCTTACTGGTATCTTGGTCTACCGGTAGCTGCTGCCTACCGGTAGCTACCGCATACCGGTAGCTCGGTCTACCGGTAGCTGCTGCCTACCGGTAGCTCGGCCTACCGGTAGCTGCTACCTACCAGTAGCCGCCACTTACCAGTAGCTGGGTTTACCGGTACCCGCGGCGTACTGGTAGCTCGGTATACTAGTAGCCACAGTCTAGTAGTAGCACGGCTAACACTTTGCCAAATTTCAAGTTCTGTGAACAGTGTTTGCAGTTTTATGAACAGTATCGGTATGTGAATAGTGTTTCTATCGGTGAGGTTCTGTGAACAATGTTTCTATCGGTGAGGTTCTATCGGTGGACTTCTATCGGTAGACTTGAATAGTGTTTCTATCGGTGAGGTTCTATCGATGGACTTCTATCAGTAGACTTGAACATTGTTTTTATCGGTGAGGTTCTATCAGTGGACTTCTATCGGTAGACTTGAACAGTGTTTCTATCGGTGAGGTTCTATCGGTGGACTTCTATCGGTAGACTTGAACAGTGTTTCCAGAGTTCATAAGAGCTACTGATTCCATACTTTGCCAAATTTCACGAATGAACAGTGTTTCCAGACTTCATAAGAGCTACCGATTCCATACTTTGCCAAATTTTTTGAGTATGTGAACATTGTTTCCAGCTTTGCAAATTTGACATTTTCTTTGATGTAAAATACTTTTAAAACTTTATTTTAATGACTTTAAGACCGATTCAAAGGCCATAAAATTCTATATTAATTATTCCTATGGCCGGGATGTTTTTACTTGGTCAAACCGTGTGTGTTAATGCGATTCGTTTTTAATGGAAAATACATCGGATCTTAACCGTCGCCCCATTAAATCTTCAAAAAGGGACGAGATATCATTCTGCCTTGTTCTTTCCCATTGTTCTCAACTAAGAGTCACTAGAACTGTTCAATCCTATCTGTAGGAGTTGCACAATCAATCTTTACTCCTCGGATTGGTTCTGCTCTGTTTTGGATGCAACCGAGCTGTGTCGATCAATCTTCGATATAAGGCATGTTTTATCGTCATTCTTTTGGGGTTTATCTTCTCCTATCCTCCGTTCCATTATTATACCATGTAATTTCCATGATTCTAATGGGTTTTCATGGGGTTGGTTGGTACTGTCGTACCGCAGCATCCTCTGGTGGATGCGGTTGTCACGAGGGGAGGATCGTGACCTGTTGTGTGGATAAAGAATGTGAGGAACTGTTTGAGGTAGGGGATTCATGGCTTCTCTAATTTTATATGTGCAATCATAGAATTAATATGATTTAACACTTTGGATCACAATGAAATTGACCTAATTAAATACATGAACTTGATTAAAAGAATTGGTTGATCTCATGTTGTCGCTTTGTACCGTGATAACGGTTTGCCTCATGTTTTCTTAGATAGAGTGATATCTATGATTTTCTTTAATTAGTTGCTTGTTCATGATGGAAATTGATATAGAACGTAAAGCCGGAATTATTTGTTAAATAATTGGCTAAAGATAAAGAGGCATGTTAATGAATCTGTTAATTCAAGATGGATTATAGAACTATTAGTTCGATAATTTCAAAAGGGTTTTGAGTTACCCGCTTGCTTGTAAGGCTGAATGCCTTGTTGTTTGGAGCTTTGAGTGCACATTTTGTATGAAAGTTGAATGCCTTGTTAAAGGGTCGATCCCCATTTTGTGATCTTTGATTTTCCTGCTGCTGGTGATTTGATGTGAGCCTAGATGGCTGTTGTGATATGTGTAGGCAGGGAGGCCTTGTGGTTGTGGCAGCGGATGACGCCTAGAGTGGCGAGATTCATCGTTTTATGCATGTGGGTGTCAGGGAGGACACCAGGGATGATGGAATGGGATGGTTGTGGTTGCTGGATGCTTGTGGTTTCATTGAATGTTAATCTTCTTTGCTTTTCCCCACTGCTCAAGGCAGCTGGTCTTGCTACCCTTCTTCCGAAGGAGGCGAAGACACGTGGTGTATGCCACGTGCTTTCTGTGTTTAGCCTCTCGAGGGAGAATGGGTCTATACTCTTTCTATAGGCGGCAATGACTCGACGGGTAGTATATCTACTCACCGTGTTGAGCCTCCTTTGTGTTTAGAAGCTTAGGATGCTTTCCTATACTTCATGGGAATATGGAAAAGTAATTCTGTAATGAATGTATGATTAAATGGTGAAAACCCACGGGGATGGAGATACTGGAATTTAAAGGTGATGGGAATCTTAAAAGGAGTAGTTTTTTTGAATGTGATGATAATTCAGTTAAATGTGGAATTGTTCATGGTTAATTAATGTTTAAAGAATTAATTAATGTACAGTGGAAATGATAATATGAGAATGGAGTAATCTAATAAAGCTCTTCAAATGGTTGTGTGCTTATAGGATACCTAGTCTTAGAAGTAGCAGCCTGGAGTCTAAGAGACGTTAGCTGCTGTTGTGCCTATGACTAGGTAATGCCCATAGTGTGGTTGTGAGTTATATATATTCTGTACTTTTTTTGTTTCTATATGCTACTCCACCCTATCGGTAAGGGAAACTAACACCCCGGGGATTCTGAGCCCCGGGGGGGTGTTTTCCCCAACATTCTGATGGGAGGTTGAATGGCTGACTACCCCCTTTGGCCCTGCTCTCTTCTCTTGGTAGATCTTTGTGCTGGTAGGAAAAGTGGTTAGTTTTACCCATATATGTGTGTAGAGGGCTGTAATGTATTGTGGTTATTTCACAGACATATATTCTGGATATAGTATCTTATGGACTACTATAGGCGTAACGTGTATAGGCTATAATGACTTGAGGATCCTTACTCGGAGTATGGACTGTAATGGCTTGAGGTATTATACCCGATGTATGATACACGTTATGCGAGCTGTGGTGGCTCCCAGAAACTACCTGGTTACTTTGGTTGTGAGGATGGTATGGTGCTTAGCCCAGGTGTTTGTGGGCAAGCCTTTGTGGTGCACGTGGTGTAGGTTGTGGAGCTTAGCCAATGTTTATTCGGGCCATCATTTGGAGAGAGATGCACTGGATGTATGTCGTTGTGGAAAAGCGGAAAATCAGTGGGGAAGTAGTAGCAGTGTACCCTGGATATTCTTTACTATATGCTATATTCTTGTATGCGTTACTTGGTGAGAGTAGCCATGGTGAGGTTGGGAACTTAGTATACCTATTTAGATAACGAGTTAGTTTCACTTGTTGTTCACTGGGCTTTAGCATGCTTTCTTTAATTTTGCACGAGAGGCTTGAGAAGGATCCTAATGAGTATACTGTTATACTCACCCTATGTCTATATAAACTATTTTTCAGGTCACTTGGAGCAGGTTGGAGGTCAAGCTGGTTACTATTAGCTTGTGGTTAGAGGAGGTGCTGTTCAGGATTGTGGTCGCTGTGGTTTTACTTTCATTTGGGTACTTTTAGTTTCCCCTTTCAGTTGTAGTACTTTTGCATGACATTTCATATATGTACTTGGATTTCTTTTATATCTCAGTTCTGAGTTGGAGTTTATTGGAGTATATTCCATCTCTCTCTGTTCTGCATGTGTTCTCTTAGAGGGTAATGCCTCCCATTTGTGTGTGTATTATACCCTTGGTTCTAGTCGCCAACCCGGGGCCTATTGGAGGCGGGACTCGGGGGTCATTATATCCCTTCTCACATTTCCGGCCCAGGAGGGGTACACTTTGTGGGGAGGGGGTCGTGACAGAGTGGTATCAGAGGTCTGGTTGAGGGATAAGATGAAGTTTGGAGTTAGGCACAGGTGAGGATGCATGGGATGGTAGGGAAACAGTGTCATTCATGTTTAGAAAGTGGGGTAAACATTGGATACTGGCAGATACATAGGCGTTTAGGGCCCCCTAGGATCTGTTGCACGGACCATTAAGTTTACGATGACTACTAAACAAAGTGATACCGGTTGCAGGGTAGAGACCTAGGAAAAGATCAGGCATCATTATTCTTTGCGCTTGTGTTTGAATGGGTAGACCTTGGGATAGGTAACCTCAAATAAATAAAACAAAACAATTAACTAATTAATGTTGAGTCTTCCATATTCCAGGCTTATGAGCTCTAACAGTTGTTATTTTGCAGGTATGGATCCAGGTCGACGTCCTCGTCAGGTTTGTGCAGAAGATGCCCATCAGGCTGTTTCAGCAGATTGCCGACGAGTAGAGGTTGACGACGATGACACTTAGAGGAAGACACTTCGAGAGTTTCAGCGCCAGTGTCTACAGAAGTACGAGGGATCCGTTTCAGATGCAGTCACAGAAGACTGGTTGGAGGATATCGAGATAGGCTTCAGTTCGATTCGTGCTCGGAAGAAACACTGGGTGTCCTTGGTTGTGATGATGCTGTGTGGAGCAGCGAGGCAGTGGTGGTTCTTGTTCCTCGGTGATCGTGAGGAGTCAACAATATCATGGGAGGAGTTTCGAGATAGGTTTAGAGTCGAGTTTCTTTCGTCGACTGTGAAGGCGTCCAGTCGCCAGGAGCTTCTTAACCTTCGACAGGGGAGCTCTAGTGTTCGGGAGTTTGGAATTCGTTTCAGGAACCTTCTACGATATGCTTCATACCTATTACTAGATGATGAGGCCAGGGCGAGGCTTTTCGAGGAGGCTCTACGTCCAGAGATCCAGCGCCAGGTTACCCCATTTATGCAAAAGACATATCTTGAGGTGCTGGCGAGGGCAGAGGTTGTTGAGAGGACTTTGGCCAGGACTAGATCATCACGAGAGGGGAATCGTCATGATTCATCATGAAGTAGAGATGTGGTCCGGGTTTCCTAGTTTTCAGGACAGAAGAGTTTCCGTTCACCTGGGGGTAGGTCCCACCCCTTCCCATCTCGTTTCTCCGGAGGGAGAAACTCTCAGGCCTATGCCAAGGGATCAGGTGCTTGTTTTTCTTGTGGTGGTCGTGGTCATCAGCAGTGGGAGTGCCCGACTTTTCAGAGCAGTCATCGTGCACCGGGTGCTCCACTCCAGGTTCCTCCGTTGAGGCAGTTCCAGCCGAGGCAGCAGCAGCAGGTTGCACCAGCTTTAGATCACCAGAGGGTAGATGGATCAGGCAGAGGATAGCCCCATGACGCTCCCCGTCCTCAGAGAGTAGAGTGTGGCCGTGGTGGTGGTCGTCATCAGGGTCAAAGAGGTCATGGAGGAGGTCGTGGTCAGCTCCGTGCTCTAGCGTTGCCAGCCCCAGGTGAACCAGATGTCGTTCGAGGTACCCTTTGCTTGTTTTCTACCTTGGTGTATGCATTGTTTGATTCAGGAGCAACACACTCCTTCATATCACCTACCCTTGTCCATACTTTGGGACTTGAGGTAGAGAGGCTTCTATTGCCCTTGGCGTTGACTACGCCAGTTGGAGGTCGAGATAAATTGTTTGAAGTATGTAGAGACTGTGAGCTAGTGTTGGGGAAACACCGCTCTTGGGGAGATTTCCTATGATTGCGAATACAACCATATGATGTCATACTTGGCATGGATTGGTTGTATTAGGTGCAGGCTGTTGTGGATTGCTACATGAAGAAGGTCATTTTTTTTGATGAAGATGGAGAGAAAGTGATGTTTTTTGGTGAGAGAGATCCTCGGATGAGTCATAGACGAGTTCCATCCTTATCATCCATGATGGCTGGGATGATGCTGAGTTCTTCAGAGGTTCAACAGTTGGTTTTTCCTAGGGTCGTAGAGGAGTACCCTAACGTCATTCCAAAAGAGGTTGTATCCTTACCCCCTTTACGAGAGATCGAGTTTGGGATCGAACTACAGCCAGGAGCGTCTCCTATCTCTATGTCTCCGTATAGGATGGCCCCTTCTGAGTTACGAGAGATACGTATTCAGCTCGATAGTCTGTTGCAGTGTGGTTTTGTTCGGCCAAGTATGTCACCGTGGGGTGCACCAGTTTTGTTTGTGAAAAAGGCTGATGGCAGTCTGCGGTTGAGCGTCGATTATCGTCGGTTAAACAAAGTGACAATAAAGAACCGCTATCCTCTCCTGCGGATTTATGACCTATTCGATCAACTGAAGGGTACAAGTTGGTTCTCAAAGATAGACTTGCAGTCAGGATATCATCAGATGCATGTAAAGGATGAGGATATCCCGAAGAATGCTTTCTGCTGTCGTCATGGGCATTATGAGTTTGTTGTAATTCCATTCGGCATGATGAATGATCTAGCTGTTTTCATGGGGTTGATGAATACTATGTTTCGTGAATTCCTGGACAAGTTTGTTGTTGTTTTCATCGACGACATCCTTGTGTAATCCACATCTAAAGAGGAGCATGCAGAGCATCTACGAGCCGTTTTTGGAGTTCTTAGCCAACATCAGTTGTTTGGGAAGTTGTCCATGTGTGAGTTCTGGGCCCGATAAGCTCGTTTCTTGGGACATGATGTGTCCCAACAGGGAGTATCTGTGGATCCTTCGAAGATAGAAGCAGTGGTGTCTTGTCCAGCCCCCAAGACCGTGTCAGAGGTGCGATGTTTCCTTGGTCTCGCAGTATATAATAGGAGGTTTGTAGCTAATTTATTCCGAGTTGCGACTCCTCTGACAGCTTTGATCAGGAAGGATCAAGTGTTCATATGGACTTATCAGTGTCAGACAGCTTTCAAGTATCTAAAGGAGAAGTTGGTAAGTGCTCCAGTCCGTTGTCTTCCAGCGGAGGGAGTCCAGTTTGATGTTTTCTGTGATGCTTCACATCTGGGGCTAGGCTGTGTTCTCATGCAGCAGAGGTCAGTTGTTTCTTATGGGTCTCGGCAGTTGCGTCCCCATGAATGCAACTATTCCACCCATGATCTTGAGTTGGAAGCCGTGGTGTTTTCTCTGAAGTTGTGGAGACATTATCTCATTGGTGAGCACTTTGTGGTTTTCACCGATCATAAGAGATTGAGGTATGTTTTTTCCCAACGTGACTTGAACTTGAGGCAGCGTTGGTGGATGGAGTTCTTGCAGGAATACGACTTTGAAATATTGTATACACATGGAAAAGGGAATGTTGTAGCTGACGCACTAAGCCGAAAGACACGTAATGATGTTGTGCATGAATCTGGTGATTCTTGGAGAGTGATGGAAGAGCTATCAGCTTTGCATCTTGATATGGGAGAAGTTGGGGGTAGTGGTTTTCTTTCCCAGATGACGGTGCAGTCATCCCTGATGCAGAAGGTGGAAGAGTCTCAGTTGGGTGACCTAGAGGTGGAAGTTTGGAGAGACAGAGTTGTATGTGGTGAGGCCCCTGATGGTTGGTCAGAGTATGAACAACACCGAGTGTTGTATCATGGAAGGCTTTTTGTTCCCTTGGCGATGCGTGAGACAGTTCTCTGAGAGTTCCATAGTTCACCCTTGGCGGTACATCCTAGTGTGATGAAGATGTACCGATCCTTGAGGAGTTAGTTTTGGTGGCCTGGGCTGAAGCGTACAGTTGCATAATGTGTGTCTCAATGTTTAGTCTGCAAGAAGGTGAAGGTCGAACACCGTGTTCCTGGTGGTCTTCTCCAGCACTTAGAGATTCCTCAGTGGAAGTGGGAGGACATCTCAATGGACGTTGTTACAGGTTTACCCCGAGCTCCAGGAGGACATGATGCTATATGGGTGGTAGTGGATCGTTTAACAAAATCATCCCACTTCATAGCGATCAAGGAGTCGAGCTCAGTGGACGTTTTTTTGAGGCAGTATCTAGAGGAGGTGGTGAGACTCCATGGAGTACCTAGGACGATCATTTCTGATCGAGATCCTCGTTTTAACTCCAGGGTGTGGAGAGGTCTCCATCATGCCTATGGCTCTCAACTGTTCCTTAGCACTACTTTTCATCCTCAAACGGATGGTCAGACAGAGCGAACCATCCAGAATCTTGAAGAAATGTTGCGCTCTTGTGTTCTTGATTTTGGAGGTTCATGGACGAAGCACTTACCCTTGGTAGAGTTCACTTACAATAATAGTTTCCACTCTACCATCGGTATGGCGCCCTTTGAAGCCTTGTATGGCCGGCCAAGCCGTTATCCGTTGCTGGACTGGGGTCAGAGATTCAGCAATTCTCAGACCAGAACTAGTGCAGAATACAACAGAGATGGTTCAAGTGATTCGTGAGAGGATGAAGACAGCACAGGATCGTCAGAAATCATATGCTGATCAAAGAATGAGATCCTTAGAGTTTAATGGTTGGGATCATGTTTTTCTGAAGGTGACTCCCCACCGGGGGCAGTGAAGGATTGGTCATGGAAGTAAGATTTCTACCCTGTTTGTTGGGCCTTTCGAGGTGTTGGCTCATGTTGGAGCTGTGGCATATCGAGTAGCACTTCCCCCTCAGATGATTCGGATACATGATGTTTTCCATGTATCACAGCTCCGTCGTTATCTACATGATGAATCTCATATTATCGATTGGGGAGAGATCGATATTGACAATGATGCAACCTTTGAGAAGCGACCTGGGGAGATCCATGACCGCAAGGAGAAGGAGTTGTGTGGGCATTCTATTACTTTAGTTCGTGTCCTGTGGCGACATGGTGGCATGGAGGAGAGTACCTATGATCATGAGTCACAGATACGTGGTCAGTACCATGAGTTGTTTAATGTTTAACTATATTCATGTAATGTTGTTTCCTTTATGGTTAGACCTTTCATGTTTTATTTATGTTCCTTTTTTTGTGTGATGTTATGATTGAATTTTTGGATATGGATTGTTTGTTTCCATATTCTCCGATGTCATAGTTTTGTTCCAGCTTTTGAACAACTAATGGTGGTTTTCCCATGAGAGGTATCTTATGGGGTGGTTGTTCGGACCCCTCTGTTCCTATAAGTTGGTTTTTAATTCTCGAGGACGAGAATGTTTTGATAGGTATCTAATGTAATGGCCCGGACCTCTCCGGTCCACTACTTTGTGAAAATGTGGTGTTGGAGGTGTTCCAGGAGGTCAAGGTGACTTATCCCCTAGCTGCTGCCTACCGGTATCTCGGTCTACCGATAGCTGCTGCCTACTGGTAGCCGCCGCTTACCGGTATCTCGGTCTACCGGTAGTTGCTGCCTACCGGTAGCTTCCGCTTACCGGTAGCTTGGTCTACTGGTAGCTGCTGCCTACCTGTAGCTCGGTCTACCGGTAGCTGCTGAGTACCGGTAGCCACCGCTTACCAGTAGCTGGGTTTACCTGTAGCTGCGGCGTACTGGTAGCTCAGTATACTGGTAGCCACAGTCTAGCAGTAGCTCGGCTAACACATTTCCAAATTTCCAGTTCTGTGAACAGTGTTTGCAGTTTTATGAACAATATCGGAATGTGAATAGTGTTTCTATCGGTGAGGTTCAATGAACAGTGTTTCTATCGGTGAGGTTCTATCGGTGGAATTCTATTGGTAGACATGAACAGTGTTTCTATCAGTGAGGTTCTATCGGTGGACTTTTATCGGTAGACGTGAACAGTGTTTCTATCGGTGAGGTTCTATCGGTGGACTTCTATCGGTAGACTTGAATAGTGTTTCTATCGGTGAGGTTCTATCGGTGGACTTCTATCGGTAGAATTGAACAGTGTTTCTAGAGTTCATAAGAGCTACTGATTCCATACTTTGCCAAATTTCACGAATGAACAGTGTTTCCAGACTTCATAAGAGCTACCGATTCCATACTTTGCCAAATTTTTTGAGTATGTGAACAGTGTTTCTAGCTTCGTAAATTTGACATTTTCATTGATGTAAAATACTTTTAAAACCTTATTTTAATGACATTAAGACCGATTCAAAGGCCATAAAATTCTATATTAATTATTCCTATGGCCGGGATGTTTTTACTTGGTCAAACCGTATGGGTTAATGCGATCCGTTTTTAATGGGAAATAAATCAGATCTTACACCGTCGCCCCATTAAATCTTCAAAAAGGGACGAGATATCATTCTCCCTTGTTCTTTCCCTTTTTTCTCAACTAAGAGGCACTAGAACCATTCAATCCTTTCTGTATGAGTTGCACAATCAATCTTTACTCCTAGGATTGGTTCTGCTCTATTTCGGATGCAACTGAGCCGTGTCGATCAATCTTCGATATAAGGTATGTTGTATCGTCATTCTTTTGGGGTTTATCTTCTCAAATCCTCCTTTCCATAATTATACCATGTAATTTCCAAGATTCTAATGGGTTTTCATGGGGTTGGTTGGTACTGTCGTACCACGGCATCCTCCGATGGATGCAGTTGTTGTGAGGGGAGGATCGTGACCTGTTGTGTGGATAAAGAACTTGAGGAACTATTTGAGGTAGGGGATTCATGGCTTCTCTAATTGTGTATGTGCAATCGTAGAATTAGCATGATTTAACCCTTTGGATCACAATTAAATTGACCTAATTAAATACTTGAACCAGATTAATAGAATTGGTTGATCGCATGTTGTCGCTTTGTACCGTGATAACGGTTTGCCTCATGTTTTCCTTGATTGAGTGGTATCTATGATTTTCTTTAATTAGTTGCTCGTTCATGATGGAAATTGATAAATAACGTAAAGCCGGAATTATTTGTTAAATAATTGGCTAAAGATAAAGTGGCATGTTAATGAATCTGTTAATTCAAGATGGATTAAAGAACTATTAGTTCGATAATTTCAAAAGGGTTCTGAGTTACCCGCTTGCTTGTAAGGCTGAATGCCTTGTGGTTTGGAGCTTTGAGTGCTCATTTTGTATGAAAGCTGAATGCCTTGTTAAAGGGCCGAGAGACCATTTTGTGATCTTTGATTTTCCTACTGCTGGTGATTTGATGTGAGCCTGGATGGCTATTGTGATATGTGGAGGCATGGAGTCCTTGTGGTTGTGGCAGCGGATGACGCCTAGAGTGGCGAGATGCATCGTTTTTTGCATGTGGGTGTGAGGGAGGACACCTGGGATGATTGAATGGGATGGATGTGGTTGCTGGATGCTTGTTGTTTCATTGAATGTTAATCTTCTTTGATTTTCCCCACAGCTCAAGGCAGCTGGTCTTTCTACCCTTCTTCCGAAGGAGGCGAAGACGCGCGGGGTATGCCACGTGCTTTCCGTGTTAAGCCTCTCGAGGGAGAATGGGTCTATGCTCTTTCTATAGGTGGAAAAGACTCGACGGGTATTATATCTTCTCACCGTGTTGAGCCTCTTTTGTGTTTAGAAGCTTAGGATGATTTCCTATAATGCCTGGGAATATGGAAAAGTAATTATGTAATGAATGTTTGATTAAATGGTGAAAACCCACGGGGATGGAGATACTAGAATTTAATGGTGATGGGAATATTAAAAGGAGCAGTTGTTTTGAATGTGATGATAATTCAGTTTAATGTGGAATTGTTCATAGTTAATTAATGTTTAAAGAATTAATTAACGTACAATGGAACTGATAGTATGAGAATGGAGTAATCTAATAAATCTCTTCAAATGGTTGTGTGCTTATAAGATACCTAGTCTTAGAAGTAGCATCCTGGAGTCTGAGAGACGTTAGTTGCAGTTGTGCCGATGACTAGGTAATGACCATAGTATGGTTGTGAGTTATATATATTCTGTACTTTTTGTGTTTCTATACGCTACTCCACCCTGTCGGTAAGGGAAACTGACACCCCGGAAATTCTAAGCCCTGGGGGGGTGTTTTCCCCAACATTCTGATGGGAGGTTGAATGGCTGACTACCCCCTTTGGCCCTGCTCACTTCTCTTGGTAGATATTTTTACTCGTAGGAAAAGTGGTTTGTTTTACCCATATATGTGTGTAGAGGGCTGTAATGGCTTGTGGTTATTTCACACACATATATTCTGGATATAGTATCTTATGGACTACTATACGTGTAATGTGTATAGGCTTAATGGCTTGAGGATCCTTACTCGGAGTATGGGTTGTAATGGCTTGAGGTATTATACCCGATGTATGATACACGTTATGCGAGCTGTGGTGGCTCCAGGAAACTACCTGGTTACTTTGGTTGTGAGGATGGTGTGGTGCTTAGCCCAGGTGTCAGCAGGCAAGCCTTTGTTGTGCACGTGGTGCAGGTTGTGGAGCTTAGCCCAATTTTATATGGGCCAGCCTTTGGAGAGAGATGCACAGGACGTATGTCGTTGGGGCAAAGTATCAAATCAGTGGGGAAGTAGTAGTGGGGTACCCTGGATATTCTTTACTATATGCTATATTCTTGTATGTGTAACTTGGTGAGAGTAGCCATGGTGAGGTTGGGAACTTAGTATACCTATTTAGATAACGTGTTAGTTTCACTTGTTGTTCACTGGGCTTTAGCATGCTTTCATTACTTTTTCACGAGAGGCTTGAGGAGGATCCTACTGAGTATACTGTTATACTCACCCTATGTCTATATAAACTGTTTTTCAGGTCACTTGGAGCAGGTTGGAGGTCAGGCTGGTTACATCTAGCTTGTGGTTGGAGGAGGAGCTGTTCGGGCTTGTGGTCGCTGTCATTTTACTTTCTTTTGGGTACTTTTAGTTTCTCCTTTCAGTTGTAGTACTTTTGCATGACATTTCATATATGTACTTGGATTTCTTTTATATCTCAGTTCTGAGTTGGAGTTGATTGGAGTCTATTCTATCTCTCTCTATTCTGCATGTGTTCTCTTAGAGGGTAATGCCTCCCATTTGTGTGTGTATTATACCCTCGGTGCTAGTCGCCAACCCGGGGCCTATTGGAGGCGGGACTCGGGGGTCATTATCTCCCTTCTCACATTGTCGGCCCAGGAGGGGTAAACATTGTGGGGAGGGGTTCGTGAAAATAATAGAGCCATGTGTGTCAAGATTCCATTAAGGTGATAAAGTTATGGTTGACACAACACATGTTTTGATCTTTCCATAATCTAGAATGTGATATGTTATTATTTTGATTCCACATGTATGGCTCCTGGGTGTGTGCTGATGTATGTGACCATGTGGTGGTTTATGGTTCTCAAAAATTCTAAAAAAAAACAAATGAGTTACACAACCCCTGATTTGTAGTTGGTGGAAGTGATGCATTCTTTGATAGATTTGGTTTATTATTTTTTTGTGATAAGTACATAATTTATTTTTATCATGATATTTTAGCCTACATTTCTAAAAGAAATAATTGAATATGAGTTTGGTTTGTTGGGTAGAGTACCTTCCTAGGTTTGTTTTTTATATAGTATTCAACATTCGAAATAGAAATGTTGTGGAAGATTATTTGAGTAGGAAAATGCAAATACAATCATTGAATGAGTGTAGTGATTTATTGACATTGATTGGGATCATTGCTCATATGCACCTGGATAACAAGTAGCTTGGTGGAGGTGTGTTCTTGGATACTTTTCAGCTATCACCTTTCTTTTTTTATAGTAAATTCACCTCAAGAACCTGAATGATGATATGTGACACCATTTTGGGAAGATTATAAATGAGGGGAGACACCTTAAGGGTGGTCATTTTCTCCTAAGGGAGATGTTTTCTTCAAGGGGTGAATCATGTTACTGCTTTCATTGAGAAAGTTTGTGATACATTATATCCACCAGTATCAGTGGTCCATTCAATCTATTGCCACAAATATATTCTACGATTTTTGTCAGTACTTTTAGTGTCATAGTATTAGGTGAGATATATTTTATTTTGTATTTTATAGTTATACATTTCTATAGGATAACGTAGAGCACGACTGACCTATCAATTTTATTCAGCCTCTGCTCACTCTTACAAGAATGATGGATGAAAATGCCATGTATTTTATTTTTGGAATACCATGTACAAATCAGGTATGTAATTCCATTTTAATAGTGATTGACCATAGGGGAAAATCATCCTATTTTTTATCATGGATTTAAGAAAAGTTGATGAATTGAGATGATTTCATGTTCATGATGTAATAATTATTCATGGTGTCCTATCGTTAAATATTTTTGATAGGGACCCCTATTTTACGTCAAGGTTTTGGGAATTAATTTGGAAGGAAATGGGGTTCTAGGTGATGTCGAGTTTGGCATACCATCCTCAAATGGTATGTTAGATGGAGAACACAAATCAAATCCATGAAGACATACTCTAGCCATGTTTTTTGAATTTTATATTTTCGTTGTAATGCCATAGGGGATTGGTTGAGTTTTCATATAAAATAGGTACCAACTCTAAGTTAGAATGGCTCCTTTTAGTTGATTTGTGGTCATCCAAGTCGGTCTCCTTTGAGTTGGGATGAGTTGGGTGAGACTTCATTATTTTGACAGAACCATATGAATGGGACGTCTGATAAATTTATGTCTATTAAACCATGATTATTTTAAAGGTAGATTTTTTATAAATATTTTATCGATATGAGGCTACAAGATATTGATTTTTTTGTAGGTGACTGGGTGTTCTTGAACAGGGCACCACTTGCAGGACATCATCATCTTGGTAGGATGGGGATGCTAACACTGAGGTATTTCAAATCTTTTGAAATTACCAAGAGTATTGTAAGGTATAATATAAGCTATATTTTCCTTCTCTGATGATGTTAATTCATTTTGAGGCCCATGACTCGTAGCTATAAAGGTATAATCCGGATTATTTCTATGTTTTTAATTGGGATAAGTTTGCATTGGAACCTGATTTCTTTTATGTTTTAGTAGATATTATAGATTTTTTTTCTCCTGGGAATTTTCTTTGTGCGAAGCCTCTTCCATTAGTTTTATTTCTTTGGATGAAAGGTACTAATGGGAATGATACATGGGAGCATAATTCCAGGGTTAAGGAGGAGTATCTATTTCTTCTCTCTAATCATGCTTTGAGTTTACATTCATTGGGTAGAATATTTTAATGGTGGGAAGTATTGACTAATGCATGCGTTTAATTTGAGGTATGTCCAATTATTTTCAGCTGTTCATTTATCCCTTTTGTTTTTATTAGTTATTTTGGGATCAAAAGAAGGTGTAACACATTTGGAACATGATTAGTTGAATCAACGTGACCTTGAAGAGAAAAAAATATAGAAAATGTTCATTATGGACATTGTTTGTCAATCTATTGTCACACAGTTTGTAATGATCTACAGTATAAGTGTGGAATGTTCCTCTATGATAGTTATGGTATCAGAGTTGACATATATTTTGGAAAACCATCTGGGCTAACCATGTGACTAGTCAATGTGATTAAAAATTAAAAATTATATTATTTCCCTCTTCAATTTTACCCATAAACCTCCACCCATCCACACCATACAATTTTTTAACCCCAGGATAATCTTAAATTAATCTGTGGAACTCTTGAGAAAAAATAATTAGGTGGTTTTATCCTTATAACTTCATCAAATCATCATGTAAGTCATTCCATCATTTATTTCATCATCTTTCAAGTGTTTGTATTCCCCCTTTCTTGAGTTCTTATTTTTCAGATGGTTTTTAGATATAATGAGGGTCTGATCATGGGATGTGGGGTCAAATCATGATTTTTTTATTCATCATTACCTTATCTGGTTTTTTGATATAATATCAGACGGTTTCAATTGTTTTTCATGTGTTTACATGGTTTAGGATTTCTATTAAATGATTATATATTATTAAACAATTTTGAGTTGTTTTTTTCTTATAAATGTGTTCTATAGATTTTTTTGTTGAGAATCATGTTTTGAAAATGTTTTGATATAAATATTGGATTAATGTTTTTTGTGAAATAAAATGGATACAGTTTATCTGTTTATCATTATGGTGCTTCATGAATATGTTTTATGCTATGTGTGGATGTTGCATTCAAATATATCAATTGATGATAATATGTTGAACAATAGTTTTACATGATAAATGGGGTGCATTTTATTCTTGAATTCTTTATTTTAAAATATAAATGTGTGTTTGAATTGTGAAAATGATGTGAAATATTCTATAAAATGGTTTTTATGAGATTTTGAATATGAACAGGGCTTTACCCATAGAAATGGTTTCATCTATTTTGACCTATTCATGTTATATTTTACAATAGTATTCATAAATTTTGAAGGTGGTGAGAAATGTATTTCCAAATAGTTTTAGTGTTTGGGTGAAATAGGAAGTGTTTCTATGCAAAATGGTAGTTTCTATGTGTTCTTTGATGATTGGATTAATCTTAATTTTGAAAACTTTTATAGTATTGTGATATTTTGGAGCTTGTAATGTGTATTTGAAAGTGTGATTTTTTTGATTTGATAAATATATTTTGAGAACAATTGGAATCCAAATATTCTAGGTGCATAAACTAGAATTAGTGATCTATTTTTCTCAGTGTTGTGGTGAACCAAATTTATATAGCACTATTGAAATTACAATAATAAATAAATATGTGATGTGATTGGAGACAAGTAGACCATTAGGTTGGGATACCTGCTAATGGATCATGCCATAGAACATCGTTGGCATTGTCTAATGATTTGGAGGCCACAATAACTTGGGATGCATTAAACTATAATTTCTCAAGAATGGGAACATAGTTAGATGTCTATTTGATGTTTCTTTGATCATCAAGGTATGAGGTTCATAGGGTCCGGCTGTGCTAATTATTGATTGGTAATTTCCAAAGAGATCTCAAGTAATGTGATACTTATGTGGTGTGGTGATATGTGTCCGTATATGGTAGACCTTGTGTACATATTAATTTCATGAATCTTTTTTTGTGAAAAAGGTTTTCATTGAAATGTGTTTATTAATAATGTTTTCATTAAACTATTTTCTTAACAATGCTTAAAATATCCTTATGGAAATGTGCATGTTGATTTGTCTTCTATTGATATAGCATGGAATATATATTTTGGGTGGCATCCAAATTGGTTCTCTTTCATACCTTACATACATCATTGGATATAGATATGATTTTTTAATAATGACATGGGTAAAGGAAAGATGTATCATAGTAGTGATTGGGAATCTGATTTCTAGTGTTCCACTTCTTACTGGGGTTGGTGGTAGTGGATTGAGGGTGATGTCCCTCTTGTTTCACTGAGATATTTGGGATGGTTTTTTTCTCCAATCAATTATTGTACAGTAGTTTTGGATAAATTTGATTATATTTGAAATAAGATAATTGATGTACCCTGTTTGTTTATGATTATCAATTATGGAGATCTTTACTATTTTATATTGTTTATGATTATCTGAATGGTTGAAGTCAATCACAATGTTAATTTTTTATAACCAAGAACTATTTTCCATCCTATGGAGATTGGGAATTCTCATTGATCCTTGTCACAAATCTGGTTTGGTGTAAGGTCGAATGTCACTCCATCTTGGTTCATGACCCATTACTGAAAATTATGCATTTTACAATCAATATGTTTTAATTAAGTAAAAACATTATACATGATATTTTAAATTTACTTAATTCTATTTATATCATTATGTTTATAAATGTAGTATTAATTGAATATTTAAATTATTATGTTAATAAAATAACACTATTTGTTAATGATCATAGTAGCGTGGAACATTATTTATCGAATAAATTTAATTTATTCCAATAATAGTAATTAAAAAAATCGATGTTACATTATAACACTAATAATGAGTTTTTATTCCATGAAATAAATCAATATGATACAAATAAATGAGTATACTAATTACTCATCACATACTCATGTTTCCACATAACTTCTTCGAACATGTAGATTATCAATTAATTGATGACCATCTTAATGGTCATGTTTCGTAGAAATTTTTCACTAGAACAGAAAATATAATTTAGTTGTTCATCAAAAAATTGATTTTTTTATATTGATAAAAAAATTAGTATAGTACATATGAATTTTTTAGTATGTACTACCTCATTAGACATCCATGGAACACATCATGGACTTGAGAGAGGTTTGGTTGAATCACCAACTGATAGGATACCTTCCTTATACAATGAAGAATTAAAAAGGGAGCATTGTATATACGGATTGGAATATAATTATACTAGAATATAATATACTTATTACATGGAGAGATTATTAAAAACACCAAATCATAATCTTAAATTCATGATCACACTGATGATTTTAAACATAACGTTTTTGTCAACTCTATGCTGCAGTGATGTGTTGTTGAGTCTCTCTAACCTTCCCTTCAATTTATTTATCTAACTTAGGTCACAATTTTTTCTTTCAATAACATCATTACAATGTGTTTGTTATCTAAAAATATTTCCATCGAGGGATTCATAAGGATCCATCTGAATTTTTGAGTGAAATCTAATTTTGAATAAATACTTATCTAGGGGAGGATGTGATCTCAACCATCAATGAAATATATAATACAATATCTCAATAGTCCTATAGGGTTTTAATTGTTCACTACGTGTAACCATATGTATGATGATGATACATTATACTAATAGTGAACAACATATCAAGAGTATATTGATGATTTTACTTGAACATTAATGTAACCCTAGAAACGCGATAAGACATAATGTAATGTGCTACACCATGAAACCCTAAAAATCAATAACGTTTATCATTACCA
Organism: Viscum album; assembly: GCA_963277665.1. NCBI lineage: Eukaryota > Viridiplantae > Streptophyta > Magnoliopsida > Santalales > Viscaceae > Viscum > Viscum album. Next base: position 170,028,227 of record OY728134.1, read on the forward strand.
CATAATTGAAAGATAAGTATTTTCAGATATTTATTGGATGTGCATAAATATTGAGGTGATCAAATAAAACCTATAAATCATTAATCTATTTTTATGATTTGGGGAGTCCAATGAAAAAAAATGATGTTTCCAATTTTAATTATCGCATGGGTAGTGGATGTAACATCCCCTTATAATTTTTTTTATCGTCCATCACTTTCTAACATTCCTTGAACAAAGATACTAAATCAATGATATCTCCTTTTATTCCATCCCAATAGAAGCACTTATTCAAATATTTATACATTTTCCTACAACCAAGATTAATAGGGAATGATGAACTATGATATTCTTCTAAAAATACCTTCTTCAGATTTAGTGTGGAGGGAACAAATAAAAAGTTCCCAAACCATATTAATCCATCATTGACAAGGTTTATCTCAAAAAAATTTAAAAAAATCATTTTATGCGCTATGTATACCTTCTATAGATCATTAATATTTACTAAGATATATTTATGGAAATTCAATAAGTAAATATATTATTTCCACCCATATTTTAGGATTACTCCATCCATCATTTTTAAATAATATAATATTGGATCTTATTTGAACCTCATTGTTGATAATCTAGAATAATACATTTGACTTATAGTAAGATGATTTTAATAAAATTTTGGGATCCAAAATACATAGTTATATGGAAAATACAAAGAGATAGGAAGTGGTCTAAACTAAGGAAATATCCTTGGATTTCCACCGTACACACTAAAGGAAGGGAACCCAAGCTGTCATAAATGATAATCTCCTCATCTGGACTTCACAGGTGAGTATGTCAGTCTGCTGTGAAGTTTATCTCCCTATAGATGTGATAGAAATTATTCTGTAGGTTAGCATGCACCCTAAATATTTGAATAAGATATATTAGCTCATGTGTCACCTTTTGACGGGCCAGGATAGCATTCTCTATAACTTACAAATCTGTCCCTATCTCTACCACCCGAAGTTCCCATCTTCTATTAATTTATATACATGAAATAATAACATAATAATTCACTCCTAAAGATGTTCATGGACAATGAATATCACAGAAATCCATGAGAACTGATCTATGAGAGTTGCAAAGCACCCCACCACCTCTCATCAACAACTCCATGAGAGAGACATCCACATTATACTTTCAGAATCCAAGGGGAGGTGTACGTAATGGTCTTTTGAAATCATAAAATCATTCACCTTGTTTTATTTCTTAATGAAGTAATGTATTGAGAATTTATAATCATTAATCACCTCTAACCATCTTCTCAGTCCCATATTAAACTACTTTTTTGTGAATATATAACATAGAAGTTAGTGATCTATCTATTAATCACACATTTATCTATATATAAAATGGTTCTAGATCATTAATGAAAAAAATACCACAAAGGGATCAAAATTATTTGTTGGATAATTTATCCTGTTAATATTCAATTATCAAATGAATGTGATATAACCCCAAAATTCAACATAACAATAACAACCAATTTCTTCTTGGATGTATCAATATATAAGGAAAACCATTACCCCCTTTATGTTATTGTTAAAATAGGTGTACATACATATTATCCTTTCATTTAATTAAATGTTTCATCACTTTAATATTTCCTGAGGAACATGAATCCCATTTCAATTAAATTAGTTACCTTATTAGATAGTCATTAAAAATTTTCCACAAAACATAATGAGTTATCAACTAAACCATGAAAAATATAGATTTCAGTCACGAAGGTAGGTTTGGTCCAATAATTGATAGCCTCTACATGTTATGGATCTATTGATATACCCTCTCTTGAGATTATATGGATGAAAAATGAAACCTATTTCAGCCCAAATTTACACTTTGTAAAATTTAAATTTGGAGACTCCTTACAGAGGTTCCACAGTGCAATTTTCATGTTATCTAAAATATCTTCCACTCTATATGAATAGATAGTAATATCATCTTTAAAGACTCCTGAAAACTAATCAATGAAATATTTGATGATTTAATTTATTAAATCCACCATGATAAAAGGGGATTTATAAGACCTTATTCTATCACTATATATTCATAGTGTCAATTCCTTTTATGGAATTCAATATTGGATATATACTTATTATTAAAAATTTGTTGATTACTTCTATAATGGTGGTACATGTTGTAAAATTATTTATTTCAGCCTCGTTCATGAAAAGATTCATCATGTTGGGTAATAGGATATGTTTCATTGATCATGATATTGTTCACATAATAATATTCAATGCGAAGTCATGTTGGTCCATATATTATTCAAACAGGTGGTCCACTCAATGGTAACACACTTCAATAGATGAATCCCATTTTACGTTTCTCTTGGAGTTAATTATTTAATTTTTTAAACTCAATAAGGGCCATTATATAGGTTTTCTTTTAACTCATTATGTCGTTGGGTATGAAATCTATTAAAAACTAATTTCATGATTCAGTGGAAGGATTTCTAACTCTTCCAGATAGACATCTTCAAATTCATTCAGAATAGGTATACCATCATATTCATTTTTCATCCTGACCAACTGAGACAAACACCAATTATGAATGGGATTTAAGACCCATAAAATTTATGTGATCTCTATCTGATGTTATTACTTATCATTACATTGATAGAAGTTAATTGGTTAGTCTAGAATATCAAACATGATAAACCTTCCTCAAAAATTTCTGTTCGATATATATTGATAATGAAAATCCAGGCATTATATGTCATAAAATTTTACCACATTAAAAAGGATAAGATATTTCAAAATCACATTCTCACTAATATCGACAATAGAGGAATCATGAACTTGAGATACACTCATAATACAATTATGGGTTTTCCAAATTAATTTTAAATCAAATGTTTTCTTGTGGATAATTGATACACTTAGAAAATTATTTTCAGATGAAAAAATGGGTTGATTTAGATTCAAATAATACATAAGATATTCTAGAGTGAATGGTAGGTGTAACTTTCACCATGTAAGTATCTCACCACACTTCAGGAATTGTGATGAAATTGTATTTCCATTTGTATCTGGAATTAAGATATTACTAAAATCATTCATAGTAACTGGCCTTTGGATTTAATAACTAGTTAGACAAGTTTCCATTCTAATTATATTTGAATCACAGGAGTATATATGGTTCATTTTGTGTAGATTTCTCTCTATTCACAACATTATAAATTTTCCTCCCAATACTTCAGTAGTCAATTTTATGAAATCCTTCTATTTAACACATGGAACATTTACTCATCCCCTTATGAAAACTTCCACAATTACTTTTAACCCATGTTGTTCATAAATGAAATATCATATTCTTCCCTCCAGTATTATTATATTTCACTTTGAAATATATTTTTGTCTTCTTATCAAAATTATGAAATTGATATTTAACTTGAGCCTCCATTTTGATCTTGGTAGAACATCAACCATAATATTCAATATAGAGACCAAGGTTTAACACATATAGATATTACCTCATTTATTTGGATATTTATTAATTATTAAAACACACACTTGATGATGGTAATAATTTAGTGTGTTTGGAAACATTTTACATGAGAACAACCATGTGATATGTAAATATCAACATCTCCAATATTTATCATCATCAGTAGAACCATTAAAATTTATATCATACGTAATAGATTTCTTCATAATAAAGGGAAAGGTAAAAGAGGAAAAAGTGATATCAGAAGCACCATAATTGGAATTAATTGAGATATATAAGAATAACATGATCATAAGGGTATCATAACATTATTATAAAATATTATTACCAAACCCCCCCATATCATTGATAAAAATCATTACTGAAAAAATAACAATTGAGTTCACAAAATATGAATAATATGGAAATTAATGAAATTGATCCATGATATAACAAAATTGGTTTTATACGTGTATTTTTTTCATACATATATGCTTAAAAAAATTTATTCCAATGCTACCTCGATAAAATTCATATCATGTTTGGATGAGGCTAACCACCTTTGTACATTATTCATTGTTGTGTTGACCTCCCATGTAACAATTTTTGGGCAATGGATAACATCTTGTATACCATTTGAAATCATATAAAATTACTCATTATCCAATTATTTGTATGTATGTATAGATACTACCCATAATTTAATTAAAATAGTAAATAGTTGTTCCAAATGATCATAAATCAGTCATCGTATCAGAAACTACATAAAAGAGATTGTTTTTATCATCATTTAATCATTTCATCCTTGATTAAACCATGGTAAAGAAGCGGGTTTGATAAAAATTATATCTTAGTATAACTCATGGGAGAGATAATAGTGTCTTAAATATATTTTCATAATGAAAATTTTAATGAATTAATAATAATGTTAACCTTGGTTAATATCCCTTTTAAATCATTGGTATCATTATTAGATGTAATCATATATTGAAAATGTATTTGAAATATCATTTAAAACATTTATTTTTGAAAATTTATTTTATTTGAAAATAATATGAAAGATAATTCCTTTTGGGAATTCTATTTTATTCAAAATACACTTGAATTCTTATATAGGAATACTTATAAAAGAATTAAAATCATTTATTAAGTAAAATATAATTTTCACTTTAAAAAACTCATTTTATAAAATTAGTCACTATTAAAATACTTATCATTTAAAATATCATAGAAAACTTATAAAAAAAGATTCAAATAAAATAATTTTCATGTTATTGGGAAGTAACTTTCATGTTATACATGTTAAAAGAACGATACCTTTAATATTTTTGGTAAAATCTACACCAGAATGTTTTTGAAAATTATATGAAGATATATTTAATATTTTTTTGTTAAAATAAAAACATGTGTTGAAATATCTTCTATAAATCATAGGATAATAGTACATCATTTTTGAAATTATTTGTTAAAATCATGGTCTTGGAAGATATTGGATTACTGACTGAAGATATAGATAAAGTCTCATTTTCACTGAAATAATTGATCAAATATTATATGTACCAAAGGGTTAAAAATTATAAAATTAATATAATTAATAAAAAAGATAGTAAAATTAAATAGTTTCATGAGATAAGGATCATAGGTTTTTATGATCAGAACCATAATCATAAAAAGTTCTAATAAATGATGAGATTGTAACATAAAATCATTACGATGTCAATATCTTTAAATTACATGAAACATTAAAAATTACATAAAATTAAACATATTATATCATGTTGATAAATATAATCCTGATATTACATGTCAAATGTGTTTTATATAAACCTCATAAAATAATATATGTGCATAACATAACATATATCTCAATGAAATATTATTGAGAAAATAACCCCTTAACCTATTCTTATATTTTCAACCGTAAACCCAAGGAAATAGAACCCCACAAAGGGATATGTCAATACCATTGTATTTATTAAAAATTATCATAATATAAATAATTCATAATTATATAAAATGAATAAAAGTAATCATGTGATAAATATAAAATGATATTCATAAAAACTAAAAGAGACATAGATATCCTTTAATGCTTTATATGTTTTTTGGATCGTAAGAATAAATAAAGAAAACATTTTTAAAAAATATAATATATCAATAATATAATTCAATTAATGATATAACATATTAATGGGGTAGTATATACACTATTAGAAATAAATGGTTGGCGAATTTTAATTTTTCTCTATGAAATTAAAAAGAGAAGAGAAATTTATCTCCTTAACTTCAAGCATCCTCCATATATGTTTGAACCTCATATATAGTAAATTTACGTTTATTATACCTATATAATAGAAGCACTCACATATATATAATTTAATATATTATTTAATTATGTCATTTTATTTCATTTTTATTAAAAATTAAATATCAAAGTCATGTTTTTAGTAATAATAACATTTGTTTTCATTTATGTATTGATTTTTTATTTTCAATCCTATTTCATATTTTATGGATACATTATATGTAAAATAATTATAGTGAAATAGTTATAATATGTATTCATAAATTATTCATTTTTTAAAAATCATTAAATATTATTTTGATATGGAATGTATTTTATAGTCATGGTGATAGAATGTCATACAATGGCATGAGTAACATTTCCATTTTCTACTGTAATTATGTAAACGAGTTGAGTAAAATAAAATATTGAAAGAATTATAATAATGAATTTAATATCATATTAATTAACTATATAAACATATAAAATTCATTTATTTGGTTTGGTGATGAAAAGAGTGTAACAACTCACTGTAAAGTATGCAGTCTACACATACATTGATGACTCAATAGTCCTTCATTGAATGAAAATATAATAAATAAAATTATATAACATCTTTTTTGAATGATAAATTTTTAATTAATAACATAATTATTCATTTAATTTAAATATATTTACCTTTATTATTTTTTATATAATGAATTAGGGAAAACAAATCACATCACTTTGCAACACGGTAGTTAGCAGTTCACAAGTGGGGTGTGGTCATATCCCATATATAATGGAATGTAAACATGTATATATGGTATAAAGAATAAATAAATATAAATATATTATATATTATATATTATATTATATATATACACTTTTAATCCATATTCATACCCAACCATGTGAGGTGGTAGTGGTAAAACGAATGACATCAACTCACAAGGTTTTATTCTGTTTTATACAGAAATGATTATTTTTTAACCAATTTGATTAGAGTGGAAATGGATTTAATAATTACATGAAAAAAGATCATTTATTTATAAGGATTATACTGAGTTTATATATAATAATTGTTCAATAATAATTTAAGGATGTTGATGACTAAATATAAAAATATTTCAGGTTGATTACTATAACATATTCTTTAGGTAACCACCTTTGGTATTCAACAAAATTCGTCCTAGAATGGAATTATTCCAACCATAATGCTTCTTGGATGAGATGATGGAGTTTTGGAAGACATTTTTTTGTTAATTTATATCCAAATGGGTCTTATGGTGTTAATAATAGTGGAGACTGCATGCCTTTCGTATTTTGGTGAGGGGAACACTTATACCTTTTTTCAAATAAACTGTTGTACATACATTTTTATTATTCCAAAAGGATCGATAATGGTGGATTATATATAAATAGACATTATAAGGTCTAAATATATCCATAAATTATATTTTTAAATATTTTTATGTCATTGTAATCTTTAAATTTTATTTTATCCCTTGAGAAACCCATTTTTTACATAACCATGGTAATTAATTTTTTATTTTATCGATATTCATTTTGGTCAAAAATTAATCTCAAATTATAAAATTATTTGTATAAAAAGTAATCCTAATAAATAATCTAATTTCTCAAAATAATTCAACATTCTTATAAAAATTCCAATTATAATTAATCTCATAGAAGTGATGAGAATGTAAAGATTCCAAGTCAAAATGCTGAAAAGATTACAATGTTTTTATATAAATATATAATATGATTATGATTCCTATAACATGAATTTAATTAATAGTTATATAATTTATCAAATTTAAAATCATAAAAAAATTATATATATGTTTTCATTGATAAATAAATATAAAAAAATGTAGTTTTAATAAAAATTCATTATTTTTCACTATTCACCAAAAATGAGAGTTTTCAGAAAATTCCAAAAAACCACCATAATATTACTTTTAAATAAATATTTGAATTAATAATTTAATTTAATAAATTTACTTTTAATAATCATTAAAAAATTAAATTTCACTCAAAACATTTCGACAGGACGAGAATCTGGTTTTTGAGAAGTAATTATATGGAATAAATATTAATAAATAATAATAATTGGACATTAAAATATATGTTTTTATTTAAATTACTTAATCTTTTTAAAATAAATAATAGTTTTATAAAAATTAATATTTTATAAAATTAACAAAAAATAAATATTTTCAAATATGATAGTAGAAATTCTATTTATCTTAATTTTTATATAAAAATTTTAAAATGTAAAATTCATTTTATTAAAAAAAATTATAATATCAATAATAAATTTTTTTGATGAAAATATATATTTCATGAATATAATTACATTACCAATAGATGATTTATTATTTAATAAGTGTTTAAAAATAAATTTATATCAAGGTATGTCATTTGAATGTGTATTTTCTATATTTTTTTACAGTATTCGTACCCACCAAATTAAAATTGTAGGTCATACTGTTCATATTTAAAATATTATTAGTTCATGGTTTTCCAAATTTTAGTGTCACGTGTCATAGACAGTATCAAAAAAAATATTGTATTTAGCAAAAGATAATAATTTTGTTTAGTTTAACGAAAAATTAACAAGGATTTTTGTACAATGAAATAAAAAATTATTGTTTCATGTAATTATATCTATCAATGAAAATTGATTAATTGGGAATTAAATCAAAATATTTGGGATATTATATTCTACCCTTATAAAAATGAATTTCTCCAATAAATTTTTTCTACACAAAATAAATATATTTTGTAAAATTCTGCATCAAAATATCTTAAATTTCACAAATTTCTTCCTCAAACTATTGTGTTCACTAGATAACATTGAACATGTGAGTGAAATTGTTTCATAGAACAATATGTATTCAAACTAGAATCCTTATTGGTTATTCCACGTTAGAAATTTCACTATCCAGCGATATGACCTCTAAGATTTGAATATATGATCGATTAGAAAAGTAATCCATCAAGAGTGAGACATAGAACATATCATGATCTAAAAGGTGTTTTTTAAGCACCAAATGATAATAAATTTTCTAGATATAATAAACTATTTTAAAGCATTTGATATATACATGGCTTAGTTTTCCTATCTTTCTTCAATGATGAAATTATTAGAAATGCCTTCTCAACAATATAAAAATTCTAGATCAGATAAATTAATATCATTAATTTTATGTTCATTTGATAATCCTTAACAGTTTCTAAATTTCTCTAAAGTTTTCTACCATATAGTCATCATGATTCTTTCCCAAGATATGTCTTCTTACATAATCATTCTAGTTCATTAAAATGAATTTATAAGGAGACATATAAATGATTGATTTAAATATATTTGTTAATGGAAACTCCTCTAAAAGAATATTTGATCCCTACCACCATTTAAATCAATTAAATAATATCTTATCATATCCTCTTCAGTTTGAATTGTTCTCATTGTGATGAAAATAAGCACCATATGAATGAGCCTACAAAAGACATCTCTAAAACAATGATGTTAACTTCAGGTCACGATCAGATACAAAATATTGTGGTACTCCATATAACCTTATCACTTCCTTAGTATTAATTCTATAACTCTTATCCCATGATAAATATTCTATTATATAATAAAATTGTGATTACTTTTTATGATGATCAACTCCAATACATGTATAACTATTCGATTTAGTTGTTTTAGGGTGTTTAACAAGAATATCGAATGTGATTTCTTTGCATTTTCATTATGGTATGGATAATGGTTATAACATTCTTTTATGAATTTGTCTCCTAGCCTTGACTTGTTGACTTTATAATAATATATACTCAGCAATGATACTCATTATGTTGTTCCAAAATATTTAATATTTAGTATAGCCTATTGGAGGATTTTATACACATGCCTACATTTGGTTGTAGGTTCAATCTCTTTGACCCCTCTAGATATATCATGTTATCACCCAATACGCGGGTCATCATTTTTATAAAGAAATATTATTAAAAAATCTATATTGAAATAATCTATAATTATGATTACAGAAAAGATATGATAAACCAAATCATTTCTAATAACTTTAATCAAATGTCTAAAAAATGGAATTCCACCAAACAACTAAAGGGTTGTGATTCCAATACTATCCCTTAAATAATATTAATGTTAATAAAATCTCATTATGTAAAACTTCATGAGGGGTGTTTATGACATTGATGTTATGAACATCCTAAAACCTCTAACTCCATGGTGAAATCTGTAGTTCCTATGTTAATCTTACTATGAGACATATACACTTCCAAAAATAACATAATCCTTTAATGTGTTATGTTTATTAGAACCCAAATTCAACTTGGAGAATAATTCCACCACATAATACATAAATTATAATAAATAAATATATTAATCCATCGACTTCAATGTTTGATAGGGTATATTTATTTCCTTGTTCAAGAATTTAATTATTGCATTAGAGAAATTGATTTACATAATTCCCATGTTCACCAAATATAATACAATAAAATTCATGATAATTTTCCACTATATGTCCTTATACACATATATAACATCATCTGTTCCATCTTAGAAACGATTATTATCTCTTAATCAAATATTCCTAACATTTAGAGAGATTAATCTTATTTCCAATGTGTTATTTCAACTTCTTATTATTTTATGCATTAATAAAGTCATCGATGAAGATTTTGTTATTCATATATCATGATAACTGATTAGTAATAACCTTAATATCAACCCTCTACAATCATCATTCAATTTGGTTTCTCAATGTCACATAATTTTAAATCATATTTTATGTTTACATTATTCATCTTTCTTCCATACATTGACTAAAACAAAAAAAATTACTATGAGTTTCACTAATCATAATGGGAAACTAATGGTTTAGGAAAATCACTTATAATATATATAAAATTTTAAACTCGTTTCTTAATTTTGTGACACCATAGTTTTATCCTACTTTATTAATAGTCATCAACTACATAAATCATTCAGGATGGTTGGAATTTATTTTTCTAATTTCCAAAGAATATCCACTTGGAGTGTCAACTTGGGTGTGAAACAAGAAAACATTTCATGCACCTACTAATGATCCAATCAATATCAATGCACACTTTAAGGATTCATTATCTATTTTTACCTTGCTATAGTATCATCATACTCTTTATTATGTAGAAATGGATGAAACTAATTGTAAACAAATTGATTTATCATTAACCAAATATTAAAGACATCATTATAATTTTTGAATCCTCTATAGAAATATATAAAGAGACATCCCAAGATGTATCCTTATAAATATCCCTTTCTAACTATGTTATTATTTCACATCCTAGTTTCTAAAGGTTTACTATTTATTTCTTATAATACCACCTATATCTAACCTAGAATAATATATATATATAACATCGTTTCTATGAAGATTCATTACATTACATAAACAAAATCCCAACGAACAAAATAGATTATTATCATTGGAAAATTGGAAACATAAAAACATTTTATATAGGTAAACTAAATCATATTCGACTATGATCTCCATTACGAGCACCCTACATTGAAATATCATATGCAATACATTTATTCATAACATGGGAGATGAAATTTAATAAAGGCTGATATCAGATTCTATGTAATAATAAAAATGGAGATATGTAAGCACAACATGAACATAATGGTATGATAACATGATAATAACATTTGAAAACCATACCCTACATATCAATGATCAAAATATTGTGTTAAGGAATATAGATAGACAATTTATAAATATGAATCATAAGAGAATCAAATAACAGAAACCATGAGATCATAAAAATGGAAAAAGACATAGATTTTTAGAATACACATAAAATTATCAAAACAGATTTCAAGGGTACCCATCAAGACATTCATATCATTTTATTATTTGGATGAACACATTGGTATCAAAATTGTGCTTTGGGTGACCTCTTTTTTATTAATTTTTTAGGCATCGGATAACCACATGTGTTCCCTTTGAGTTTTTATAACATTAATAATTTCCCAATAAATTGTATGGATATGTAGTTCCCTTCATCTATATTATTAAAATAAAACATATGTGCATGAAAATATCATTAAACATTCATCATATCATAACCCATTAAATTATATAGGTTTAATAAAATTTTCATCATATTAAAACCATTGAAAAAGATAGATATTTCACAATCATTTCATCATTTATAGAAATATTTTCATAATAATCCATTCCCCAGAAAGTCATGGGTAACTTCAATAAATACCATATCAGATTGAAAATGGTTTTAAAATTTCAGTTTATACATTCCTTGGGAAAAATAAATTTCATTAAAAATCATTTAAAATACAAAAAACTTTTTCCAAATTCCATTTCATTAAAAATGACATGAAATATTATAATGGAATAATTAAAAATAATTTAAAACAATTATTGAGGAAAATATCCTTTCTCGATGATTTTTTTAAACCATAATGTTATTTAAAATCATATAATTTATATATAAACTAGATGAAATATCAATTAATCTAATAATAAATTCGATGTCATGATGATGAAATGAATTCCTTAAGATCTACTTTTTAAAACTAAGATTTGTTTTACATTTTCTGTAAATCACACACATACATTATTTGAAAAAAAACATGAAGATATTGTAAAGAAAATTATAAACATTCAAAAATCTGTAAAAAAGTATTTTAAATATCATTTGAGAATAGTAAATTGTTTTTTGAAAGATATATAGAAATATTGGTTTTTGATGAAGAATGATTTCTGATTGAATAGAGGGATACAATTTTATTTTCATAAACACATTTGAACTATTATTTTCCTACCAATGATTGAATAAAAGTGAAATATTAATATTTTCTATTAACAAGGATATAAATGTTTATTTTTTATAGATTGTTCAGTTAAATTTATCATCGATAACATAATCATAAAAAATCTCAGTAAACAATGGGATTGTAACATAAAATTATTACCGATTTATAATAACTGAATCAAAATACTCATGAAGTAATTACATTTAATTAAACATAATATATATTGAGGTTAAAAAAATTTCTGACATTAAATGTCAAATGGAATGTATTCAAATATCCTAAAATATTATAGGTGCATAACATAACATATGTTTCAAATATCAATAATTGAGATAAAAATCTATTAACTCTTTGGTAAATTTTCAGCTGTAAACCCCAAGAAAGATAGATAATAAATTGTATATGTAAATACAAATAATTTCATATATATGGATCATAAAATACCTTAAATGGATGTATATATACAAAATAAAAGAAACACATGGTTAATATGACATTTTTCTCATTGAAAATAAATGTGAGACAAAAATATCTTATTGATTTAGTAATATTTTTGATAATTACCAAAAAATATAAAAAATAAAATGAACACTTAAATATCAAGAAAATTATGATATTAATGATAAAAAATATTAAAGGGTCAGAATATTCATGACACAAATTAATTGAGTATTGAATTATTTTTTGTTCCCATGAAATAAAAATTATATTAGGAATCCATTACCTTAACTATCAAATTCATAGTACTGGTTAAATATTACTATATAATAAATATAATATAATTATATACATAGTATAAATAAATAAATATATATATATATATCAAATCATATATAGTTAAATTATTTCTTTTTAATAAATTTTTATTAATAATTTTATGCTAAATTCGTGTTTCGGGTAATAACTTGTTTTTTATTATATGTTTTTATTTTTTATTTATTTTTAAATTTAATTATATAATTGAAAAAATGTCTATATGATAATAATAATTAAATAACTATAATATTTATGAAAAATAATACATTTAATACTATTCACTAATTTTGGATTTCAGAAGTTATAGAAATTTAAATCATTGAGATCACATTCCATATATACACATGATTAACAATTCTAATTTCCCATGATCATTTTATAAAGGAGAAAAGTAATATATTATATTCAAATAATGATAATAATATCATAAATACTATATTTATTCTTTAAATATAATTATACATGTCACCCATGTAGTGTGGTGGTGAAAAAAGTGTCACATCTCTTCGTGGATGTGGTAGTCTACTTGCAAATGAACGACGTCATCATCATTTGGCAAGTGAAATGGTAAGAGATAAAATGATATATTAAATTTTATTCATGATAATTATTTCATTAATATCATAATAATATCATGTATGTCATATATATTTACCCTTATTATCTTTTGTTTAAAGCTTTAGTGTAAATAGATCACATCACTACATGAGGCAAATGTCCACCATACACATGAGTAATGTTATTGTATCCCCTATGGAATATTAATAAAAAATTTATATATAAGATATAACTATTAAATATGACTAATAATATTATAAATATTTTATATATACAATATATCCTTCATCATACCCAACCCTGAGAGGTGGAATTGAAAAAATGAATGGAATCAGCTCGTAAGGCGGTAATCTGACTTATAGACGAATAATTATTCCATAGCCCATTTCATGGATGTGTAAATTGTTTTAGGTAATTAAATATCGAAAGAAATATTATTATATATAATATACTATGTTTATGAAATCAAAGGTTTTAATGAATTTATTTGGAGTTAGATGGAGAAATTAAATTAAAACGCTGGTTGAAGAACATTAACTCTTCTTTGGGTGACATCTATATATTTTCAAAAAATATATTCCTAGTTTGGATTTATGAAAAATATATGGATAGTAGGATAATATGATGTAATATGCGAAGATATTTGGTAAGATATTGGCCAGAATAATATGGTTTTCTGTTTTGATGTAGGGAAGAGAGGGTGTGCCCTTTTATAAGTGATGTGAGTGGCAAACTATTAATTGTTTGGAAGGTAAATGTTTTCCATAATTATTCACATAATAAAGGCTAAAAATATATTATTAATTAATTTTATATATTGTAGGTAGTAAATATTTCTATAAAATATATTTTATAAATGTTTGTAGCTCAATTAATCCCTTATAAAATTAGTTTAGCACCAAGGTAAACCAATATTTTACATTAACAATAATAATTATAAATTATTGTTGTAAAAAAATTGTTTCAATTTATATTTAACATATTTTATACTAATAAAGAATTGTAAATAAAAATATTAAATTCATTTTTTAATAATCAATTCTTTAAAGGGAAAATTTTAATTTAATATTAATCCTATAGATAGGATGAGAAATTTGTTTGTAAAAGTGAAAATGTTCAAACGTTTACTAGTTGTTTATAAGAAATTAAATATGGAAAAAAATTAAATGACAAAACTGAAAATTAGATATTATATTTAAAAAATGTTAAATAAAATTAATTTTATGTTGGTATTTATTATTTAAATAAAATAAACAAAATTTATATTTTCTATTAAAAATCTATATTTTTCGATATACATAAAAATTGAATCTTTTCAAAAAAAAGATGAAAAATCAAAACAATCATAATTTTTTAATTATTAATTAAATATGTTCTATAATTTTATCAAATTATTATTCTATTATTTGAATAAAGTTACATTAAAATATAACATGTCGTCGTGATGAAAATGTTTTTATTGAGAACTATATTTTTCTAATGATTTAAGTGATTTTATATTAACTCTATGTATAGTAAAATGATTTTTATTAATGTAAAATAATTTTTATTGTTATATTATAAATAAATATTGGTTATAAAAGTTTTAATTTTGTCTTATTTTTTTTTATTAAAATAGATAAACATTAGAACATTAAAATAATCTTTATAAAAAATATCTTTTTAAACCCAAAAATAAACACCAACTAAAATATAATATAAAGTTTATTAAAAATAAATTAAGTGTATTAAATATTAATAATTAATAATTATGTTAATTGAATACATATTTTGATATTTTATTCTTAATTTAGTGAATTTTATAGGTTTACAAAAACTAATATTTTAAATTTTTCTTGTAAATTCAATATTTTCAAAAAAATTTAATTTCAATTTTTAAAAATTTTTGAAAGATGATTTCAAAAATAAAATTTTTTTTAAAAAATATATTTTATGAAATCAATATAAGTTAATTATAATATTTTTTTCAAAAAACATTAAATATAATCTATGATGAAAACATATTACTAAATATTATAATTATTTTACGAAAAAATGGCTGATTATTTATTATGAATTTATAAATATATTTATATTGAGGTCGAAATTCAAATGTATATTTCATAATTTTTTAATTCATATTTATTCCCGCCTATTTTAGTACTATGTTATAATGGTAATATTTAAAATAATATTATTCCTTGGTTTATAGACAATCGGTTAAATGTTTCATGCATGCTATAAAAAGAGAACATTGTTATGTGTATCCCAATATAAACTATGTGGTGTGTATATTTAAATTTTACATGATGTTTTTTTAATGAAATATTACCATATGGTTGAATTTAACACGATCTTTCAATGAAATTTTATTAATTTGATAATAAAATTCTCAAATACTCGTATTATTGTATTCATAGCTACTAATATATTTTATGGATAACACCCATAATGACTTGGTTTTAAGACATTTTAAAATTTACCAAACATAAATTAAGGTTATATGATAACATCAAAATCATAAACCACAATTCCTATAAAATTTCATTATAGGTACCAATAGATTTATAATCCTTTTAAATTATCAGAAGGAACTCTTTCTCTGCATTCACAAGTATAAAAGAGAAAATGCACCTTTTGGAAAATATTTTCTTGCAGTCATCCCAATCCATGGATTATATTTTATCATAATTCCTTATATTCATCATAATATTCATCCACTCATCCTCTTCATCTTCCAAATGGTAAACAACCAAAATGACCCTCCCATGTTATGATCACTATAGAATATAAAATATTCTTTAGTAGTACCGATCCATTGATCATTAAATATTGGATTATAATGCCCACTAAATGAAGTTATAATCTTACATATAAGTAACCACAATAATCTTGTTTATTTTTTTTTGGATTTCCATCATGATTCCAATCATAATTAAGGTATGTGATCTTTCAAAAATGACTTCTCATTCCATATCCCATAACAATTGGATGTCTAAAACGAAAATCAGGAAAAAAAATTCATAATAAGAATTAAAATAGTTACTTATGGTTCCATCCATTGTCTATGACCAAAAGAAATTCTAAATGAAATTAAAATCACAGTGGGGAACCACATTATTAGAAAGAATAACATATAGGATGTCTAAATCATGATTCCATAATTCAAATATTTAATAACTTATAATTACCCAATTTATTTCATATTAATCATCTATTTAAATATGATATGATTTATTTTAAACAATTTATGAATTTCCAATGAATATCTCCCGATATTGAAAAACCAAGTGTGCAACATGGCCCTTCTTCATGCACTAAGGGATGATAAATTCTATCTCAATGCACCCATTTTAGAGTTATTTAACCTCAGTAACAATATATGAGATCAAAATAAACGTTAATTATTAATAGATGGATTTAATTTATTGAAAACCAAATCCTCAATCAATTAAAAAGAATCTAAGAAATTTTTCTATACATTGAATTGACCATAAACTTATCGGCAGAGACATTACCTTAATGATATAACTAAATATTTCTCATCCTAGTTTATAAATGTTAAATAAACTTATACCATGATACCAAATATAGAGACCTATAAATTTTCAATATAGATATTATATCGTTTTTTTGAAAATTATCTTCTTTTCGCAATAATATTACTAAGGCTGAAATAGGTATATATCCTTTGAAAAGATCGAAACATAAAAACCTTGTTATTAGGTGAACTATGTAATCTCTAAGTAAGTTATTTATATAATTACCACTTATTATATATATCATCTAGAATATCTTTCTTCATAGTCTGGTGATAGGTAACATATGAAATTGTGATATCATATGATTATTATGGTTTAAAAATATAGATAGATAAGCATAATGTAATAGAAATGGCATGAGAACAAGAGAATAACTTTTGAAAATCATACACACCATATTAATCATCAAAATAATCAGTCATATAGTAAATATTTTTTTCATAAGAAGTGAATCATAATGTAATAAAATAACTTGAGGGAATAGAGCATAACATTGGAATAATACATGTATTTATAATATACAATTAAGAATATAAAATCATTTTCATAATAGTAAAGGCTCACATACAAGGCTAACATAATTGAAGGGGTCCACTCTAAAAACATCATAGTCGTCAAGGTACACACTAAATACCATCATAGTGGGAAATTTTTTTTACTAAACTATGTTCACTACCCATTCCAATCATTTCTATATTATGAGATTTAAATTATTACCAAATTAATTTGAGTGAGTTATAGTTCCCAACCTATCTCAAAATTAATACCGTATTAATTTCATCCAAATGATCTTAAAATAGTCAACATATCATCAACTATGAATTTCAATAACTTCCATAAAAATTTTATTATATCATATCCTATAGAAATTTGACATGTTTCTTAGTCTTTTCATCAATCCATAATTGAATACACCCTGTAAAATAAGTTGTTTTCATAATAATTGTATCGTTGTACATCCCAGTAGTAATGGAAACTAATTAAAAAAAATATTTTAAATATAAACCATTAAAAGAATGAATATTAATGGCATCATGGGTTCATATCCCCAGTAAATATTATGTTACATCGAAAAATGTTATCTTAGATAGGAAATGGTTTCAAAAAATCAATTTGAAATTTATTTTAGAAAATAACTTTTATTTGAAATTAAAATTTTAAAAATAATAAAATATCATCAAAATCATTTCATTGGAAATAACATCGAAAAAATATAAATTGTATTTTAATATGTTATATAAAATATTTATTGTTTGAAATATAATTTCTATTTTGAAAATACCTTTTAATAATATATATTATTAATAGGTCTCATTTAAATTAAACTTTTCTAATTATAATTGAATCATTAAAATACATTTAAAAATTTTCATGAGGAAAATATACATTCCAATTTGAAAAAAATATTTTTATAATATATAAAGCATAGATAGAATTTTCCTAAATTATAAAATCTTATAAAATATTAACGAATAATGTATATCATGGGGTGTTCATGACAATGATAAATATTATTCATGTCGTTCGTGTTAAAAAAAATTCCTTTAGCATTTTTGACAAAATAAAATCAATGATTTTTTTAAAAAGACATGTATATTTTTTATAAAAAATTAAAAAATTAAAAAATTGGTATTAAATTATTTTAAACAACATATGATGATAGTATATCATTTTTATAAATAGTTTTTTTCTATGAAAATGGCTATATGATCAAAGAGATAAATTATATTTGATTTTCGAAAAAAACATTTTCTCAATTTTTATATGTACCAAAAATTGGAAATTAGTACAATTAAAATCATGAATAACTATTGGGGAAGAAAATTACATAGATTCATAAAAGATTTATCACAATATTTTAACCTTAGAAACAAAATCAATTTTAATCCTGTTAAACGCTATGATTTTAGCATAAAGCCTTTTCCACTTGGGATACATTGAATCATAATAACCATGACAAAAATTAATTAAATGAAACCTAAAATATAATGAGGATAAATACATTCATGATATTACAGGTCCAATGGTCTACATTTTATCCTAGTAATGGGTGATAGGTGTATAATTTTACATATGCCACATTGAAGACAAATAGAGAAAAAAATTCCTTAACTTCAGTCACGACTTCCTTTATTCACATTCATCCCTATTTTATATTAAATATCTGTTTTTATTTAATATAATATAGATATATAGTTATATATAACATAAAATATTTTATTTTATTTTGACCTTTTATTACTCATTTATTAACAATTCTACGTTAATATCACGCTTCAGGTAATAGCCGCTTTGTTTTCCATATATGTCATGATTTGTAATATTCAAACATTTTACATGCTATATAGTTCAATAATATCCATATTGTTAATGGTTATATAAATATAATGTATTTTATTTGTGTATATATATAGTTTTACCCTTAAATCTATAGAGAGAATATGAAATACACTATTCTGGGAGACGATAGGCCTTACATATGAATCAACAATGTCTTCATTTTCCAGATAGAATTAAATAAATAATGTTAAATAATAAATTAAAACTATATATTCATTTATTTATCATATATATCATATATTTTCATTATAACTATCCTTATTATCATGCATGTTATGCATGCATGAATCATGTCACTTCTTGAGGTGGTTGTCCACTTTACATATGAACAACCTTATCGTATTCCAATAAAATGGAAAGTAAAATAGTAAAATGTTATATAATTATTTTAGAAGCATAATAATATCATAAATTTCATATATAAGCATTTAATCCATCATTATAACAACTATGTGTGGTATTAATGAAAAAACTAATAACATAGGTTTACCAGGAGGAAATCTAATACACACAAAAATAATGACTTAGTATCCCATTTTATTGAAGAGGATATAAATTTATTTCATTAAAAAAATTAATATAATTGTATTATTATGTCACTATGATTTAATATTAATTTACTTAGGTGTAGGAATAAATAAGATTAAATTACTCATTAAAGTATATTACAACGTCCTCTAGTAAACTCCTTACCTTTGAACCAAAATCATTCAATGGTTGAATTTGATCTAAAAATAAGGCTTCGAGTAAGAGATGTGTTAATTGTAGATTTCATTTTGGACCTTATTTTTCTGAACTAAAAGGGTTTTATGGTGTTAATAGTAGTTGATAAGGGTGTCTTATTATAAGTGTGTTGAGTGATTCACTTGTAATTTTTTTGAAAAGTAAAATGTGTAGCCACATTATTTAAATGATAAAGGATCCAAAATAAAATATTATATATTCATAAACATTATAAGGAAAAATATTTCCATAAAATGCATTTTTGGCTAAAATTTATATCATTTTATATATTATCTTTTTGGTTTACCCCATATTATCCCATTTTGCATCAACATCGATAGATATATAATTACTTTTTATACTATTAATTTTAGACAAATATTATGTTGAACTTATTAGATAATATTAATTATGATTATAAAAAATATAAAATCCATTTTCTGAAATTCCACTCACCTATGTAGAAAAATTAAATTTAAAATTAATCCCACAGTCGTGATTTTTAAGAGAATTTTCAAAGAAAAAATGATTCAATGTTTACCATGTTTTAATATAAATTTTATATAAGAAATTGATTCCAATGAACTAAATGTAATTAACAGATATATTATTGAAATAATATTACATTAATTGAAATTTATTATAAATCCATTATTATATATGACATAAATGAAAAGTTTTGTTTAATTAAAATTTAGTATTCTGACTATTCATCCGGAAATATTTATTTTTATAAATTCTCCAAAAATATTACAAAAGGTAATTTTGAAATGATGTTTTCAAAAATAAAGTTTATTTTAAATAAATTATATTTTTAAATTATGAATAAATTAAATTTATTATTTTTTACGAATAAACAAAAAAATTGACAATATGTAATATTGGAATCATATAAAAATTTTAACGAAATTTTTGTATTTTTATTATATGTATGTTTTTTTTAAAAAATTCATGATAATATTAAAAAATTATTTATTACAATTTATATATCTATGTTTAGTGGATAGTTAATGTATGTAATGTGTAAATAATTATATTAAAAATGTAATGCGGTTTGTAAAATATTAGTGTTTCATGTAAAAAAACTATCAATGAAATTTAATTTATACACAAAAATAAAAAGACACAAAAACTATATGTCCTTAAAAATAGGGTTTTATAGTCCTATGGTGGAAATTTATGGAGTTTTAGATATTAAAATACTATAAGATACTCATTGGACCACACCTAATGGCCACTGACACCAACTAGTTACTCATCGGCTTCAATACAAAAAATGTATAGTTATTAATGGTGCACCCATATGCATTACTAATGGCCCAATGATTCTGTAAGACCCTAAAAGAAACCCAAATAGACATAAATGATCATATGTAAATATATTCCCCTCCATAGATCCTTTTAGGTATGTATTTACTATAATATTCAAACCCAAATGCAAATAAACTAGTGCTCTAAGTTGTTATGCAATGATGCATCAATCATTCCATTTCAAACACTGGTGGATTTTCAATAGCTAAAAGGGATTATTGTGAGTAAATGGAAATATAAAAACCTCGTATCAGAGTAAACAATTATTACCTAGATATCATCCAAGAAGTAATAATCTGATTGTGTATGAAATAAATAACTGAAATAGAACATGATGTAATATTAAATAAAATTTCATAAAAGACTCAACAACCATGCCATACAAAGATTGTCACCCACTAGTCTAACTATATATCTAGGATTACATTATGGAAACTGAAATAAAATTACAAGTATCTACTACTATCTTCAATCTAGAATAAATATCCCATCTCCATGACATTATCAAACTACATCAAAACAATCATAAGAATCCACAATTGTGGCTCTTCTCAATCATCCCACACTGGGCCATAGCCCTATATTCCATACATTTGTTCTCAACCTAGAAAGATTACATATGGTCCATATTCATACTTTGATTCACATACATAGGTTAGAATGTAACTTAATTAGGCCACCCCAATTACGAACCTATGCATCTGCTATCATTTGTGAATCCTCATGAAATATGTTCAACTTACAAGATAAACAATTGGTGAGACAATTAAATCAAATAAAAATGTAAAACCATAGACGATCTATGGATCCCTAATTTTGTCAACTGGGAAAGAAACTATTATCTATATCCATATTTATATGCATATATATATGTATTGTAATAGATAAATATATATAACTAAATATGAATATTATTTCATAAGGTTGAATAAATATCATGAGACAATAATAGTCAATCAAGGGCTTTGTAATCCTGATCGAATCGACATCATGTTTAAAGGGATGTGTGATTGTTGTTTTTCTAATCAATAGGGAATAATTAATTTGATTTATGGGACTGTAATCCCAGAAAAATAATTATTTCTCCTACCACAAGAATGTCTCTGTGAACTTTCCAAAAAATGGGGATACTCATCCTAACCCTTGGTTCACCAATAATCGCATATAATTCTTATAATAATGTAATAAAAGGAAGTATACATGGTAATCCAGTATATTTCCTTGATCTCAGTGAAAATATGCTCATTTAATGTAAATCTTCCCCAACGTATGATCCCTAGGCCCCATTCATTAGGTAGTAATTACATTGTGACTCTGATGAACTATAAGTGCGGGACCCTTAGGAGATCTATAATGAGAGATAATATGGGATACATCATACCCACCATTCTAGATCTCTTATTAGGGAGAGAAGAATAATCTATATCACTCGAGAGAGTGTAACCACACATATATACCCAATGATGTGAAATAACTTGTCAAACAATGTGGTTTTTTAATCCATAAGGGAGAATGTAGTAAGTTTATTTTATTGGAATAACATAATCATCTATAAGTATAATTATATTAAGGAGAGGATATTAAAACACATAATGTGTAAATAATAAGATAGTGGAATCGTCATTAACAAATAACAACTCATGGAGAGTGTAATCATCTTTTTTACTATAAGAGTATAATCATCCATGAGTATCATTAATATGGAGGACATTCCCATATTTCATAATGAAAATATCAATAATTTGATCTTAGTATTAACCTCTAGAAATACCAATAATATAATAGTAAAATATAAAGGATCAACTCCTAGGTCCCAGGTAGTACCACCATGTAGGCCAGTGAATATAAGAAATATCATTGATCATATATCATATGACAAAAAATACATTCGGTAGTCCTGATAATGAATATGGATGATCCTAGGAATGATGTTTGAGAATCCCAAAGAGAACAAAATATGCATTGTGTTAGCCTCATGAAACACTAATAATGAATAACCCCTAGTAATCATAACCCCATCATTAATATGCATGTAAATTTAGAAATGAATGATTAGAGGTCTCAGACACATAAAGCTAGAACTACAACCAACAAATCAAATGATTACAGGTTTTCCTTGGGTTATATAGTGACACCCACCACAATATCTACCCAAACCATATGAACTAGGTTAGTGTCTATCAAACATCAAGAAACACACTGGGGTATCTTGTAAAAATACTAGTAAGGAATCATATTATGGATCATTGTGTCTATGTAAAAGGGAAGAATCATTCTCAAGATTCTCATTTATGAAATAAAAAGGAGGAATCTTATATGGGATCCTAGACAGTATGAATGAAGAGGATTCTTATAGAGTATCCTCTGAATGGTTCATAAAAAAGGTATCCCACATGGGACCTATATATTATTTATAATAAATAGTGTAATATTACATGGGATCCTCGTAATAATATAAATCCTACAGGATCCGACACGGGAATACCTATGTTATCATTTAGTGTATATATCCCTATAGGGATCCTTTGTAAATGGAATAAGATAAAGGATTCCTACATGCAATCCTTTATTTCAAAATATAACAATATGAACGCAATAAGGGGTCATTAGAAGAAACTAACATCATGAACTCCAAGTCTAGGAGGAAACATCTCAAAATAAAGATGTCCTCAAGGGGAAATCTATAAAATTCATAAATGAAGGATCGTTTTCCATCTCATATAAAAGTCTATCTCTATGGAGACAATTTGATTTAGTAACAAAATAAAGAACAAATACATTCTTGAAAAAACCAAAAAACCACATAGGAGTCCCTAAATCACTATAAGGGTTTCACTATTATGATCCAATTTAAAATATAATAAAATAGACAACTTATGGGTATAAATTCTAATACTAGGATAGAATATACGAGACATCCTAAAATGGTGGAAAATTGGACAATATGTGGCATGTATACCAAGTACACGATATGTTCTCTCAATTACACACCTAGATGTGTGGAATTTCAATATAGATAACCTATCCTTTTACACATAATATGATATTATATAGACCATAATACAAATAAAATATAGAATATAATATTGTCTTTGTAAGACTAGATACAAGATTATAAAACATGAAAATAATTTAAAATAAGATATTTAATATAATATCTTTAATGAGATCCTTAATCTTATTGAGATCCTATGACTTCATATGATAACTTAGTGAATAAATATAACAAATGGATTAGATAAAAAGCATAATCATTGAATAAACCTGGAAATAAAGCATAACACAAGAGTTAAAAGGCATTCTATGGTAACATAAAAGGAATAGATCATGAATAAACATGAAAAAGAATAAAATATATAACATGGATTCATATACATATGGATATAGTAGAATATTGAAAAAACACATATCATTACATAAACATGAGTAATGAATAACTATAGAGATAGTGTCACATGGTGGGATAAATCCCACAAATGATTAGTTTTACTCTATGGTATCATACATAATGACTCATGACACAAAAAAAATTATCCACTGAATTATATAACTATTTTACGGCACATATCATATTATATTCCTTCATATATGTGTGACATACATAATCAATCATAATGAATTAATATATGGATTTCCATAGTAATGATTTAGGTTTCGTAATCATGTCATAAGGAATACCATAGAGTGTATCAAAATCATATCCTTGAAATAAGAGAATTAGTATTTTATATAAAATAATAAAGAATAGGAAACATTATATCATGAATAATGATATTCAATTGAAGTGAATACTTGAAAATTTGTATTTATGAAACATTAGATATGAGCTACATCAGTGTTGTTTAAAAGGAAAGAATAATGAATTGTTAACGAATAAAATCGAATTTTATTGTAGAGAAACACAAATGAACTAAAATATTTTTCAATGATAAAAAAATATGATTAAAAAAATGTGATTTATAAAATAGTTTATGTAGTGTACTTGAAAATGGGTATGAAATAGAGTAGTTTCACATAATTGGGCATGCCAATCATGCAGAATTGAGAAGAGAACCATTTTAAAAAATATATTTCTAGAAAAAATAAAGATAAATTCAGATATATAAACATTTTTATAACATTTAAACTAAATTTAGGATAATTATATAATATTAAAAAATAAATGAATTGGTGTAATGTGAGAGAAATCCTATCCGAAATGAAAAAATATAGGTTCTGATAGATCCCTTACTATATTTCTGAATTTGTTCAACACTTTCACATCATTTCTGAGATAATAAAATTATATTAATTAATTACTTAATTAAGAAAATATTATATATTTAATATATTTATTTTAGGTTTATTACGTTATCTATAACCATTACATTTTGTAATAATTCTATATTTCTTTATTTCTAGACCATT
This sequence comes from Viscum album, assembly GCA_963277665.1. Lineage (NCBI taxonomy): Eukaryota > Viridiplantae > Streptophyta > Magnoliopsida > Santalales > Viscaceae > Viscum > Viscum album. The sequence continues at coordinate 170,054,412 of OY728134.1, forward strand.
AGTCTAATGGTTTTATGGTCCGTCCACATGTGACGACTTAAAAAAGTTCTTGTCAAATGGGAATAATTCAATTCATGTAAAACAAGATTATAATAAATAACATAAAATATTATAAACGATCTCCTAAATCATTTTTTAATGTATGAGAATCATTCATTTGATAAAGTTATAAAAATAATAGTTTTGTTAGTATTGTGGTTCTTCCAACCATTATGTAGTAGTTTCATTTTTTGAATATTATTTCTATATATTAGTTTTAGAACATAAAAAATTTATAATATATATATATTAAAATATTATTTAAACATAATAATAGTTTTATTTCCAATATTGATGTTGGTGATATAAATTAACAATCAACATCCATGTGAATGTTAATCCACCATAATTTAGATAACTAGTTAGTTAGATTGAATAAGACGAGATGATAAATTAGTAGGATAGAAGAAACTACCTAATAAATATAATATTATACTATACACATGATTATAGAGTTACTATTCATTGATGGATGAAGTAGCTTAAGAGATGGCAGAAAAATAAATGAAATACAAAGAAATTGTTTGAGAACTTTACCTCTTGAATATCACTTCCATGACATACCTATTAAGGAAATTAGAATTTTTTATACCATACGTGTTTAGAAGTGAGGGAGATTCTTGGAATGTTCATTCTGATCAATTTTATAATATAAATTTATTAGCAGTTATGGGCATATGGGTTGGTATTTATAGGGATACTGGGGTGTTTTTTATTATTAAATTTATTAGTTTATTATAATTTCTCAAGAATATAAATAATGTTTATTCCTATTACTAAATATTTTAAATATATTAGGAGTGATTTAAAGATGGGTTATTACATCATTCTTAAATCCATGATTCAAAAATTTACGTATTTAGCATCTATTGATAAATACCGATAAATTTCATACATTATTATTCAGAAACATACACTATTGTTAAAAAAATACTAAAATGAAACCCTCACTATTTTTTATGTTTATATTTAAAAAATGAAATCTCTTTTTTGAAAATAAATTTTTAAATATGAGAAATAATTTTTTTTAACAAAATAAATATTAATTCCAAAAATAGAAATTTTAATATTATAATTGATTTTATGAACATTTTAAAAATAATAGTCTCATAGAATAACAATGTAAATATAATAAATAATAATAATAATTCAATAAAAAATTTTACGAAAATAATTCCACTTTTGAATCCTGATATTAATTTTTTTAAAAACCATTGAATTTTACTGAAATACTTGCAAGTATTTTATCATATATACTACATTTATTTACATATTTAATGATATAAATAAATTATTCTTCTATCTATAAAATAAATAAAATTCATTTATATTTTCATATTTGAGGTTACTATTCTAGTAGACATATTACTATTCCTGACTTCCATGTGATTATTTTAATGGTGAGGTTATTGATCCAATTGTGTAGGTTCTATAATTTCATTAAATACCTCTTATGAAAATAATTCATCCTTAAATTATTTATTCTCCTAAAGTTTTATAAACTATTATAATCTAGATAATTATTTTATTAATAAAATTATGCTTTATTTATTCATATTTCTTCATTACTTCAGTTATTCTTATTGATTTAGTAGATCTAAAATTTTCATTTTTTATTATCATATATTTAATTTAAAATCCTTCTGTAATATATTTCATTCTCATGGGGTTATTTACGGACTAATGAATCTTTCCTCATTAAGGAGAATAATTTTTTTTCAATATGACGTATGTGTATTTTAATGTAATTATAAGAAATAAATTCCATTGAAAAAATTATGTGTCCCTTCCTTCTCCCCCTTCATGAAATTTCTCCCTCAGAAATTATTTTTTACATACAAAGTTAAAAATAGGTGACGGTATTTGTCCTTTATCACTCCCTCTGGCTCCTCGGTATCATCTCTGTACACAAGGTTTCTCCATAGTTCCTTGACAGTGTGAGTTCCTTGTTTTCTAGAACCCAATATTTATGTCCACAATAATCATCGGATGCTCCAAATTTGGGAGATACTTTTCTAACTATATCATATCACTGTTTATTAAATTTGAGAGATCAATTATTTACTTTCTTCAGAGGGATACTTGTATTAAATCATATACCTAAGACATGGTTTGTAGAAGATCTATCTGATAGGCCACCGCTATGAAATAATAAAGAATCTTGATGTTGCTGATGTACCTAGAAGATGTCTTTCCTTTATTCCCAAATATTATAACACTATTTCATGGGGATAAGTGCATGGATACCTTGTAACTATCTTCAAAATATATTTATCATAAATGATTATCTACAAAGTTGTTTTGATGAATTTTGGAATTCCTAATGTGATGTGGAATGTTCGTTACCTTTTTTTACATTTCTATCGCCATTTCAGGTCTCATTAGCTTACATTCACCAATGTCATCCATACATGAATATGATATCAAAATTTTACCATATGGGATTGATATGGACCCATTTGGTTACATTGTTGGAAAAAAATTTGTTAGAAAACATAACCTGTTGAATTTGTTTATCCCATCCTCCATGGAAGTGTACATATTATGCTATAAACATGTAATCTAGTGTCTATATAGGATTCTCGGATTGGCTATCAGTTTGGGGTGATAATCTATATTGATGTTCAAATCCCTAATTAGATCATGATATAGAATTATTACAAATAGGTTTGTAAATCAAGGATCATGAATGGTTTTTGTAAATAATGTTACTTGATAAAACCCCGCCACTTATCTGATGTATATTCTTACGACACTGTTGAGTGAGAAATCCTCTCAAATGGAAATACATTTATTAGTCTTTGTTAGATGATCCACACTAACACATATAGCATAATTTCATTTGTATTTCATCAAATTTCCAATAACAATACACATAGTGATTTTCCCATTTCCATGTATGTATGTGTTATTTTTAGATAATTCCTTTAGAAATATATCTTTTATCCTTCATTGTTTTAAAATAATATTCACTTCTTTATATATTCAGTGATAAACATCTTCTTATTTTCCCATAGAGTGTTCTCATTGATATTGATACATCTGTGTTCTTCCAAGGTTAATGGATAAGGTATAGATATGTGCATCATTTGGATGTTCATTCTTAATCCCTAGAATAGATGGTACACATAGTTGGGTCCCAAAAATTCTAATATCTTCCTCATTAGTCTTTAATTTTTATTAATTTCCTTTTATTGTATCTTTTTCTTGTTTCTAAATTTCCAAATCATCTCTTTAGGGACCCTTTATATTAAATAAAATGGATGGTAAAAAATGATATAATAAAGAATGATGATATTACATCTCTTATGATTCTCATTTCCATCCATAAAATGTTTAATTTGTTTGTATCCTTCTCAATTATCATCATTGATAAAGTCACATGATCCTTTATGCATAGTTAATTTTCAACTTTATTCATTTTACTTGGATAGTAGTTGATTGTGAAGTTTTAATCCTTGATGAGATCTAACCATCATGATTGTCACATATTAATCTCATTCAGATTCAATATATATTTTAGGACCGTTTAATTAGTATATATCTAAAACATAGCCCCATGGAGATAATGCTTCCAGATTTTCCATGAAAATATCACATCTTCTTACTCTAGATACTCCATTGGATAACTTTTCATATAAAAGTTCATAAATAATATTTCATAGTCTATAATGTTATCATTTTTCATAATTAATCATCCTCATCTTTTATTTAAATCATCAATATATACCATAGATATTTCACCACCTATTAATAGATTAATTATAGGTTAAATGATAATCCTCTTTCTAACACTTTTAAGAATTCATCGCATTAACTAGTCCATAATGGTATTATTCCCTTTGGATTTATCATGGTTAGTTGGTTTGGAAATCATGAAAGGTTTCTCCCAAAATGTCACTAATAAACAGCTAGATAAAATATACAATAGATTTCTATTATAGATGATGGTCTGGTCCACTCATCAATATCCTTTCTATATGAGGATTCACATATATTCCTATTTTTTTGATAAAATCACACATAAATGGCACTTATTCCATCCAAAAAACACATTTATTTTAATTCTCATATATTTTCTCTTTTTTATGGTCTTTAGCATATTATTAAAATTATCCAATGGACCTATTTTCCCTCTTAGTATATTACAATATCATCTATAAATAATACTAAAAATTTATTAATGTAATCTCTATAGCCTCTATTCATTCATTCTATGAAAATGGTAGTAGAATGTGTGAGTTTGAAGTGTTTCAAAATGAATTCTTTGTTTCCATACCTTTGTTCCATTTTAATATTTGGGGATATCTTCTTTCCTTACCAGTAATTGGTGATATCTCAAAAGATGGTCCACTATAGAGTAATAACATTCCACAGACAGTTATACCAAAAAATTATATATATATATATATATATATGGTAGGATATACTTTTTCTTTATCCAGGTTTTTTCAGATTATGGTAATCAATGAATAAGAACATTGATCCATCTGTATTCTTGATTAAGAGGACTATAACACTACATGATAAACCACATGATTGTTTAAAACCCTTGTCCATATTCTCTTGTAATTTCTTATTGAGTTCATCCAAATAAATGGTGGACATCATATAATACGTTTTCAATATTAATTGAGACCTAGTTATATGATCAGTTGATAATATAACATATCGGTTAGGAAAAAGGCTATATATTTATTCATGGAACTTATGAGTGTAGTCCCTCACAATGGAAATGTCTTCAAGCATAGTTCTCTCCTTTGTCTCAATCATTTTTTTGAGATATGCTTCTCATAATAAAATAATATACAAAACTGATATGATGATTTAGAAGTATAATTATCCTCCTTCATACAATTATATATTTTTTTTATTTCCTCGAGATGTAAAGAGTGATATCCCTGTTCCCACAATTGATGTTTAATTTGTATATGGATATCAAATTCTGGCTAAATATAGAATTAAAATCCAACAATGGAAGTAAGAAGATTTTTTCTAGGATTTTCATTCCACAAACAATTAGTGATAATGAGTTATATACTTAAATGAAAAAATTTACCCTATCTCTATTCTCATATATAACTCAGCATTAATATTTTTAGGTGATGATTCAATAGTTCTAATAAAATCACAAGTTATTAAAGAATGTGTATAAATAGAATCAAATGGTACAATCTCTATTGTTGAATGTATAACTAGTATACCTGTCATGATATCTTTATTGTGATCCATCTCAAATGTAGTGATATCGTATATCATTTATTGTGACAATGGATGTTTTTGTTGTACATTGACTCTAAAAACCCTTGACATAGGGAATTAGATCACATATGACTGTGTTTCTTATATTTGAAACAATATAATATAAGATGAGTCTTGACCTAAACCTTCTTTTATTATTATAATTTTTTGCTTTTATTCATATCCCTTCAGAAAAAATTATCCTCTTGACCCTCTCTTCCTTATTTGGTCATCTCCTAGTTCAATTTAGTTAGTTCCCATGAATGGTGTTCCCATATTTTTGAGATGTGGGATGTTGGTTTTTTTCCATCATGGGATTTTTTTATTGATCCTCCCATATAAATCTCCACTTGACAATTTTTATCTCTAATCCCACTATAATATATAGAGTCACCAATCTCCATTTCACGCATTAGTGAACTGTTGAATATTTTCCTATGTATTTCAATGGCATGAATCACAAAAAATATATACTCTGATATATTCCAAAAATAAGTTATCCAAATTACTTTCAATGTTAAGGAAACATCAAATGGTGTATCATGCAATCCATGAATAGTGTTTCAATTATACCTCAATAGATTCATCTTCCTTTTTCATCAACCAGTAGAACTCGATCTCTTTCCTTACAGGGAGAGTTTGGTGTAAATACTTATTGATAATCTTTTATGGAATAATTTAGAATCCATAGATTAAATTTCTTCTTTATAAATTTTGGTTTTCACCATATTCACTAATAATAATCTTCTCCATCAAAATGATAAACAACCAATATGATATTCACTTAATTTCAGTAATTAACAATATGAAATTTATTCTAAATGGAGTTAATATATTTTTTCTCAATAAGGAGATCATATGATAAAAAACATATTAGGCCCTTTCACATAATGTATTGGACAAAAACATTATCTTTAATATGATAAAAATGGAATTACACATGAATTGTGTTGTTATTCAAAACATTATCAAGTTGATCCCATATTGTCATAATGTTCAGGGCTCCCATTCCCATCATGTTTGGAATACCAATAGAGAAATCATAAAATTTCTTATCACATTGATTATTTTCCCTTGATCTCTTATTTAATGATATTAACTAAGAAAAATAAATAAAATAAAATAAATGCGATTGAATAATTGACAACTCAACACATAAAAATGGAAACCATAAACTTCAAGGAAATAACTTATAAAGGTGAAGTATTTAAAAACATATAATTCCCTATGTTTCAAAAATGGTTTTTCATTGTGATAGAATTATTCCTAGTGTTATTAATAAAATGATCTAGTCTTAATCCCCAAAAATTAACCAGAATATGCTATCATGCAAACGATAGTGGTATAGAATTATTTTCAATCTACTGTAATTGATACATATTTAGTCACTCCATGGGTGGCTATACATCTTGTGTAAGACACACCACCAACCCCAGTTGTCTCACTATATTCATGTATCCCTTGGGCATAGAGACATGCTTCATCCTACACTCTCACATTAGGGTTCCTAAATATCATATTCATTATTTTTCTAAGATACTAACTATAATAAACTTTTTCCTATTTCAAATAACATTACATGATTTTGTGTATAAAAACAGAGGATTGTAAAGTATAGTGTATTTCAAAAATTAGGTACATGATTAGAAAACATTAAACTAAACACAAAATAATTTTTTATATAATATATATTATGAGATCTTAACTACCTTTGAGCTTCTGTATGTATATAGGATAACCTTGGGAATACATAAACTAATGGATGATCTAAAAGGCCTAATAAAGTAATAAATATGGTAATAAATCAAATCATATGAGTTATAAGCAATATCAAGGTAACATAAATTGAGTGGTTCAAGACCAAACATGAATATAAATAAAAAATATAATATTGAATAATATGATCATGGGAATATTGGAATGTGGAAAAAACACTAATCATGACATAAACATGATTCATGGATAACTGGAAAGATGGAATGAAATAGAGGACAATGTCTAAAAATGGATTTGGTTTACTATCGAATCCCATATAAAATGTATCAAAAGACAAAAACATACCAAATGAAATGGTTCACTATCTATGTTAACCATTTATTACATGTTCATGCATAAGTGTTCAACATAAAGAATCACTCATAAGTAATAAACAAAATGGTTATCCGTGTAAATAAATTGTTTTTGTATTCATGTCAAAAGGAATTACCAAATGGTGTATCAATATGGTATCTATTAAAGAAGGGATTAATTCATTTATTAAAAATAATAATGTAAAAATTATAATATATCAAGAATAATTAATTATAATTTAATTGAAATCATGGAATGAGTGTTTAATAAAAATTAGAAATGAGCCACTTAGGTGTGGTTTTAGGAAAAATATTAAAGATTATTTAAATATAATAAAGAATAATTTTTATATTTAAAATATGAATTTAACTATAATAGAATTTCATGTTGAAATTATATATTTTGTTTAAAAAAAGCTATAAAAATTGTTTATGAAGTGAAATTGAAAATGTATATAAAATAAAGAATCCCCCTTTAATAGGGCTTTACTATCGAGAGAAATTGAAATGGGAACCTTTTTAAAACATGTATTTATATATAATAAAATGATTAATTTAGATATGAAAACATGTATGGAAAACTTTCAAATTATTTTGGGGAATTATATATTATTAATGAAGAAAACAATTGGTGTGAATAGTTAAAATGTTTCCCCAATGAAAAAATGAAGGCTCAGAGAGATCCATTAACTTATGTATGCATGTGTTTTGCACTAGAAATTAATGTTATGGATAATAAAATTATATAAATTTATTAAATATATAATAATATATTCTCTAATAATTTTATTTTTCATTATATAATTATGTATTTTTTGATATTTTCTATGAGTTATAATGTTAAATTTTATCTTTATTGGAGCATTTGATTAATGGTTTCATTATAGGATAGCTTTTTATTATTATGGAATTTATTCTTAATTGTGAATAATTATTTTATATGAAATTATAAATAATTAAATAAATTCAAAAAAATTAAATATCCCTATATATATTGATATGACTATGATTCATCTGATAAAGTGTTAATGATAATGGTTTATCTTATTTTGGCGATTTTTCCATTTGTCACATACTATATTTTTTATATAACATTATGCCTATTTATTAGTTTAAAAACATAAAAAAAGTTATAATATTCAAATTAAAATCATTTTGACCATAAATTATTGATGACATAACTTGAAGGTGGAATTGGAAAACAAGAACATATCATATCCTCCAAGGACAAAATTGTTTGTTCTGACTGCCCATCTAATTGCGGATGAAAATAGTTACTATATTTTAATTCAGAATCCAACGACTTCTGAAGGCCTTCAAAAAAGTTAGAAGTAAACCTGGGATCATGATCAGATACAATCGATAGGGGTTCTCTATGCAACCTGATGATATCAGTAACATAAAACTGAGAATTTTGATTTAGAGATAAATTTTATCAAATAGGAGAAAAATAAGCAAATTTACTCAATCGATCAATAATAACTCATATTTTATTATTAACTCGAGATGTAATTGATAATCCCACAATGAAGTCCATGGATATATATTCCAATATCCACTTTAACACCACTAATAACTAAAGCAACCCTTTCGTTAACTGCTTCCCTACATTAACATGTTTACAAGTAAAACAATTCACATTAAAATCATCAACATTTCTTTTCATTTCATCCCTCTAGTAGTACTCTCTAAGATCTATGCACATCTTAGTACTTCTAGGATGAACAAAAAATGGGGAATTATGAGGTTCACATATCAACTCATTCTTGAACTGCGAATCACAAGGCACACATAATCACTTTCCAAACATCAAAACACAATCATTATCAATGTTAAAATCATTTAACATACCCATCTAAAAAATATATTTTTTTTTACAACTCACTATCTTCCTTTTGTGCTTTCTTATTTCTATCAGATATAGATTATTTTCCTAACACGTGAAACAAAATAGACGAATTTCCTTCACCAACAACTTCTATGCAGAATTTCATCAAATCGATAATCAAAGGACCATGTTCCGAATGTAACATAGTTAATGTAGCATTAATTTTTCGACTCAAAGCATCATCCACATTATTTGGTTTTCCTGAATGGTAATGGATTGTGAAATCATAATCCTAGATTAATTCCTACCATCTCATCTGTCTCGTGTTCAATTCCTTCTGAGTGAATATATATTTCAATATTTTGTGATCAGAATATATTTCACTCATTACACTATACAAGTGATGCCTAAAAATTTTTAAAGAAAAAAAGCAGCTAATCCAAATCATGTGTAGGGTAATTTTACTCATGGTGTGTAAAAGGACGTGAAGCATAAGCAATTACCTGATCATTCTGTATACAGACCCAACCAATTCCTTTCAATGAAGCATCATTATAGATAACAAACACACAATTTATAGTAAGTAGGGACAAAATTTCAACATTCACCAATCTTGATTTCAATTCTTAAAAACAATCATCACATTCTTCTGTCCAGATGGAATTAACAGCTTTCCGAGTTAACTTAGTCATTGGACTAGATTACCTTTAAAATTTTCCGCAAACCTCCAGTAATAACGTTCCAAAACATGAAAAATAATAATATCGGTTATATTTGTGTGTCTTAGACATTTTTCGACAACTTTTATTTTAGTAGGATCTACATTTATACAACATTTTGAAACAATGTGACCAAGGAATGAAATTTATTATAACAAAAACTCAATGTTGTTGAATTTCCCATATAGTTTCTTTTCTTTTAAGGTTTGCATAACAACCATTATATTACATTCATGTTCCTCATTACTTTAGAATAAACCAATATTTCGTCTATAAACACAACAACCATTTATCACAAGAGTCGACTAAGTCAACACTACAACAAAATGTTCAATTTAGATTCTAACCATCTTAGGATGATTATTTGGAAGTTCTATTCCCTATGTATTAATTCAAAGTATAGATTACCTGCTTCCTTTACAAAATAAAATTCTGAACACAACAATATCTTAAATGAAGAAACATGGTAATATGTAAATTCTATATCATTTCAATGTTACTGTAAATTAATTTATGTACACCAATTTGACAATATCCTAAATCCTAATGTTATCTAAAATGGAATCTGAAATAGACTATAAGGACCCAACCATAACCATTAGAAAATATTGAATTAAATGAATAATTTACATTGGGGATCATTTAAGGTTTAGTGTTTTATAAAATCAGGACATAACTATTACATTACATCTAAAAAATTATATATTATATACTTCTTCTTAGTTTAGGTTTTTTTCATTAAATAAAGTCACTAGAAAAAAGAGTTATGTCTAGTTCCATGTTTTATATAGCATGACATTTACATTATCTTATCATTGACACTATTCATCTTTGTGTCCTCTGAAAAACATTTAAAAATGTGGGGTGAGAATAGAAAGATCAATAAGGGTTATAATACAAAGAAAGAAAACCTATGTTCATCAATAAAAACATAACATATTCTCTTTAACATACCTCATAAAATCATACGATTTATGAATAACATATATTAATCACAAATCATAATCTAAACTTGTGGCATCAACATCTTACTTACATTGTATCAATCACAGCAACATAGGGAGTAACATTTGTAATACCCATCACAATATATTCTAGAAACCTATTAGGAGAAACATTCATGTTAACCTCATTCACATTACCCAATCCATTAGAGATCTATATCATGCTCACCCTCCACGTTTTATCATGGATCTACCGATATACATAACAATGTGAAAGAACCAAAACATATTAACAACACATAAAATAAATATAAAGGAATGATAACATTTACACATTGCTATCCCAATATATCATTTAAGTATATTGACATATAAAATACATTATCAAAACAATTTTTAATACCAATATACATAAAATGGTTATATGGTATTTATTTTCATTTTAAAAACATTATGGATTTTTAACGAAGCCAATGGTCAAATAATACTCAAAGCGTTCGAAAGTTCATTGTCATCGCTTACATTAAAAATAAAAATTCTTTTTTCTCGTTTAGTAAAACGACTCATAGAAGAAAATTCTATTTGAATGAAATTAATAGACAAAGGGTTTTTTACACTGTATAAAATAATTTCGTCTATCAAACAAAATATGCATCAATGAAAAAAGATTGAGACAATGTCCCTTATAAAAATCATTTTTCTAATAAAATAGACCGATTATGTGTACTCAATATAGGTACACAAAATTATTGTAAAAAACAATATAGGACACAAAAAGTTATTTATTGCATAATTGAAACACAACATAATTTAAAAGTAGATGATTATCCAAAAGAATGGAAATTGGGTTATGAAATTTCTTACCTCGTGTCCGACATGACATGATCATTCTAGATTCTCTTGAATAATAACCTAAAGTTATTTTATACATGAATAGGAACCTTTTCCATGTTTATTGTTACTATTATATTAATTATTACCTTTCTATAAAAACTAGTAAATTATTTTAGTTTATATTGGACATTTTGTCAATTTTTAGAACTTGAGTTAAAAATATACTTCTTATAATTACAATTTCTTCTTGTGGTCACATGTTCATTATCTCCAAAATTATATTCAGGATTTTGGTATAATATATATCATATATATCTAGTATATATATGTATTTATAATAGTAAATATCATTTGGTTGTAGGAAATGAAATGCACCGTTCATGGAGACGGTAAGTCGTACGTATTCATGAACGCTACTTCCATTTATATTTTGTATTTAATGGAATGAAGACATAATGATACATAGTTATATTATAATTAAATTATAATATCATATATAATTTTAATAAATCCATCCTTTATATGTTCCACATATGGCATAACTGAGTCATATTACTTTGAAGGGGTGGTAGTCCACACTTCCTCAAATGAAATTATCGTATTTATCCACTATGGAAACCATAATGGTATTCTATAGATATAAAATAAAAAATAATAGAAAATAAATTTAAATATAATATATATTACATACAAATATAGTTCTATCTTAATGGACACCATAAGATGTTGTAGGAGATAATTGAACAATCATCGTTTCGTGAGGCGTTAGTTCTCCATCCACAGAAATAATGTATTCATTACCCCTTAGATAGTGGTGTGTGTAAGTTTAGTTCGAATAATTCTTATAGAAATAACCTATTATATTGAGGATACTGGTGTTTTTATAAAATAATGGAATAAAAATAGTTTTTTGGGATGGATAAGTAAAATAAAACAAAATAACTTAAGAAGAGATGTTAGCATTAAATTGGGTATCTCCCTTTGGTATGAACAAAATGGTTTATATGAAGTTCTTTATGCCTAAGAAAAGGCTTATAGGATTAATACAGGTATGTAGGGAGATTAATTGTGCATAGGATGGATGAGACTAAAGGCTTGAGAAGTGTGGTAATGGGTTATAATTGAGGACTTCGTATAAGAGGGAGGAGGGGTTGATTAGGAATGTTTGAAAATATTATTTTCTTGTATAATGATATTTAGTTTCGAAAGGTCCAAAACATATTAATGTAAAATATTAGATGACTCATGGTCGAAATAAAATCATCCAATAATAATTGAACTTGTTTTGTATAATATTTTAATCTTTATATTCTTATATATTTAAATAATTTATGAATGAGGTAAACACTGCATCATTATTGTGTTATAAATAAATTAATTTATTTGATGTCTAAAAAATTTAAAAAAATTAAATAAATTTGGAAATATTTATATATTTCTAATGAATAGTTATATTCTAAGAGATATATTATATAACCCAATATAAAAATTGATTCAATAAAAGATATAAGTTTAAGTCATTTTTGTGTTTACATTTTAATAATTAATATGATGTGTAATTATCACTCACATGTGGCTCCATGGGGACCCAAATTCGAGCCAAGGAAGTCCATGGTTGGAAATTTATCAACCAATAGGATTTTTACAGATGTTAGGGTAATTTAGGATTAGTATAAAATTATTTTTTACTCTTATTCATCAGATTTACCGTTTATCCATGGTAAATAAAATATTTACTAAAACAAATATTCATAATGTATAGAAATAAAAGTTACCTATTTACACAATTTTTACCTCCTGATTAAAAATAAGATATCCATTTTTCAAAATTCAAATCATATAAGTCTCCAAAATTAAATTAATATTAAATCTTTTTGTCAAAACATAAATCTTGATTTTATGAAATGGAAATTATAAAATGATTGACAAGTCTCCAAAATTAAATTAATATTAAATCTTTTTGTCAAAACATAAATCTTGATTTTATGAAATGGAAATTATAAAATGATTGACACTTATTTATGTCTAATTTCAAAGTGAAATTACATATAATGAAAAATATTGGATGAAATGGTAAAACCAAAATATAATTACAATTTATAACCAATTATAAAGATAATATATCCATATAAATAAATTATATTAAAAATAATGTTTTGAATTAAAATACAATATTTTTCACTCTTCATCCAAAAATGATTTTTTTTTCAAAAAAAAATACCAAAATTTTACCCCAATAAAATTTTGATGTCCCAATAAAATAGAATAATTTTATTTGGTCAAATAGAACATATTATAATGACCAATACTATATTTATTGAAGGTTCACCATCAAAAGGTTGTAAATCAACATTTTTAACAATATCAGAGTAATTATGCGTACAATTAGATTACTTCACATTATAAACCTATAAAATTAATTGGGTAAATGTAAAAACATTTAACAAACATATATTATAATATTTTAGTTATTTATATTCATTCCTACTAATACAATGAGTAGGCTTTAACTACCATTTAAAATAATAATATAATATTTTTAGTGTGCAACATATGATTTCAAGGAAACTTATTGTTGCGTATCAGGTATTCTATCAAATATAGAATCCCTTTTAAAGTAACATCAATATTTAATTCAAAAATATTAATAAATATGAAAATGTATTATTTAATTATTTACATGGGATGTTAAAATAAATATGTTTTGGTGAAGTAGATATTGTATGGTTTACCAAGAATTAAAATACCTATATAGATACTCGAATGAGGATATGAATATTGGGGAGATTCACCAAGGGGAAATAAACATGAAAAATGCCAGTTGCATAACAATTTGATATACACTATGTGAAAAATGATTGATCCTAAGACTTCACGCCATACAAGAAATCTAGTTGGTATATTCAGAGGCTATTTATTATATTCTTTATGAACTATTATGATGTATTGGAAAAGAGAATAGAAATGGATGACCATTGTTAAATATATGTTTTTGTAGTTTTTAAACTAGTTATCATTATTTAGACAGCTGATGAATTATTTTTATGATTATATGATTTTTAGCTTTTATTATTATTTCTCAAAGTATTCTATATAGTTTTATTAAATTGTGGGTACCATGAAAAATCATGTTATTTTTGAATGTGATGGATGATAAAGTGATTTTCCTCACGATAAACCAAAAGAAGTATATGATAGAATGTGACATCATTAGATTTTTTCTAACCTTCTATATGAATATATGAATAAAAACTAAAATATAGGTAAATTTGTGGTTACAAAAATATGATAAAATAATATTTTAGATTAGACAATGTTCTAAAGAATTTTTATAATCCTACATGTCATGAATGTGGGAAAAACACCTAGGAAAATACCTCAATGTGATGGGAAGATGATTTATTTTTATAAATAAAGTAAAAAATTAATAATTGATGACACAAAAGAAAGATCACAATAGAGGAAAATAAATTAAATAATAAGGCACCATTAATATTTCAATGTCTTATGGGTGGGGAACATGATAATTATCTGATTCAATTCTCTAATACAATGGATAACTCATAGAACATGGTAAATAATATTATATGGAAATAAATAAAGTTGTATCCATAATGTGTTTACATATTAGGATTTGATAATTATTTTTTTGATGTTCTTTATCAATGATATTCTAGTTATAAGAATCATGAAACATCAAAGGATTATTATGAAATATTTTTTTAGGATTTATAAGAATATATTGAATAATAAGCATACATTATTTATTTTATTTATTTTTATGTTGATAAATTTAGAAAAATGATGATTTTGGGATATATATAAGACCGCTAATATATGCATAATGCTGAGATAATAATTTTTATTTTAGATAATTAGATGATTGATATCGATAATGTAAATTGGATAGTATTGGTGACAATTAAATTTGTTAGTGATTTGATGAAATGTGATTTAGGATTTCATGAATGAAGCATATTTAATTTTAAAATTTTGGTAATATATTCTATTATGTAATATTTGGTTTTTATTGAATATTTATAGAGTTAACTATTTTGAAAATATATTTTCTACAATTGATGTTTTATATAGATAAAGGTCATTATTTTATTTTAGGAGAATATATGATCAATTTATTCAAGTATTTGGTTCTTCCCAATAAGAATTACATTGTAAAGATTGGAGATTAAAGTTATGTTTCTTATTGAAATTGTGAGAACTTATATATCTATTTTTATATTTCAAATATGAGTTGATAATGAATTGATGTTTTATTGAATTTAGCTATTTTTAGAAATAATTTTTTAGATATTGTGTAATATTATTATAATATTTTAGATTTATCTTTCAAATTATAGTTTATTCATTTTAGTTATCTAAACATATAAAAAACAAGTTTGTATATCATTATGAAAATAGTGAAAGTATGAATATATTATCATTTATTTATAGATATTATGATCTAATGTATTTTTTTTCTAGTTCTTCATGGATAAAAAATAAAAATTATTTATCCATTATCAGAATATGGGATAAAAATATGTTGAATAAAATTTAAACATGCATAAAAAGGATTAAATTATTTTTATTTTATCATATTTGATGGTAAAAACACCTATAATCTTTGTAAAAGGCCATGAAAATGAAATTTATTTCCTTTTTAGGAATTTCTAAATAATTGATAGTAATTTTCAACCCTCACTAATTTTTGGTTTGGGGATCATTAATATTATCATTACCATGTTCTCCATCACTCTTTATAATCCATTGGTAATTATCATTCTCCTCCATGACCCTGTTTCCACATCGTAAATTTTTTTATCCTTATCTATGAAACCACCAACATTTGTATCATGGAGAGCCATTATGTTTCTGACTCCCCCTTTTTAAAATAATTTTCATTATCCCTTTATTTGATGGGTGGTTTTAGAAAAGGTATTATCAAATTCCAAACTCATTATTAGTGAGATAAAAATTATAATCACGCAATATCGTTTGGGGTAGAATGCAATAACCGAATTTTATTTATAAAATAACATTGTTCTTGATATCTTTCTTAACAAAAACAATTAATCTTTAAGTAAAATATTAAATTTAATAAAATTTATTTATTTAAATGTTACAATAAAAACCTATTCATTAAACGAGATGATTTAATTTTCGATAACAAAATTACCAAAAAATGAATAATATTACAAAATAATGAAATTGTTTTGATTAATTCCTAAAAAACTATTTTTACATTTTTAACAATGTCATTTTACAAATTGAAAATAAATTTTTATTAAGAATATCTTTATTGTATTCAATATATAGACATTATAATTAATTTATTCAAATTTTATATATTTCATTTGTGTAATATATTTTTATTCTTAAATTATTATTCAAATATTATATTATTGTGATTATTTTTTGTTTTTTAGTAAAAGATTTATTTTTTAATGAATAGTTTAAATACCTATTTTTCCAAAAAAAAATTAAATAAATAAAATAGTTTGAATTTCCCACTATGTTTTCAATTTTATCATAAAGTAATATTCTTCTTACTTAATTATTTATAATATTATTGAAATCATAGGAATCATAACTATTCATGATTTAGGCATAATTTCATTTTTAATATTCAAAAATCAATTTTAAAATCGTTTTATTCATTTTATTCTGTAATATTAAATTCAATATAACCCTATTATATAAATATAATCAGGAATATTTTATTCTATATTTTCAATTAGGATGATTGAATTTGGTTGATATATCCATTTTTCTGTCATTAATAGTTGTATCCTTTTTAAATATTTTCCTCATAGATAACAGGAAAACAGGTTAAAACTATGGGATAAGGCATAAAAACTAACTAACACATGAATTCATCATATTTTTTAGTTATTTTCCCAAAAATACATCCAATTTTTTAATAAATGATTATCAAATTTCACTGGACCTGGATTAAAACATTATATTATGTTAACAAAAGTTTAAATACAAAATTCCACATTATTTATTTATAATTTTATTGATGGATATCATAGGGAATAAATTTTGGTTTTTATAAATATAAACGTTATATTAAACATAAATAATATTGTTTTGATATTTATTTATTTTAAATTATTATTTATGATTTAATTACCATAAACACTTATGTATCATCAATACAATAATTTTGTAAGCAACAAAAAAGGTAAATGATTTTAAAATAATAAAATTATTATGTTTTGGAATAAATGTTGTTTTGTAATAACCAAATATTTTAAAATAACAACTATTTTTTATATAAAATATGAAACATCGTATGTAATCGAACCGTGAAATATTATTATTTAAATATAACTGTGATAACATAACTATTATATTGTATAGTATGAATAATATCTTGTATGGTTTGACAAATATGTAAATATATAACCGTTCTAATAAAAAAAATTATTTATGTATTCTTATAAACTATGCATTGAAATTTTAGAAAATCTATTTAATTCATCAAAGATACATTTCCTTAAAAATTGATTTTATTACTTTTGTGAGTGAATAATATATTTAATTTCCAGAAAATTTATAAATTTTCACTCATAAAATTAATATCCTTTTTAAATAATCATAACAATATTTTCCAATAGTGTGATATAAAATTTTTTTTGAAATGTTTTATTTTTCAATCAATAATTATGATACTGATTTTTATTGAAAAAATATATTTATTTTATTTATTTAGAATGAAAAATAATATTTATTATTTGTTATAAAATTTCATTATTTCATTTTTATAATGAACAAATTATTATTTTTTAAAATATTTTAATATTGAATTTTGTATAAAAATATTTTTTATTTAAAAAGGGAATTTTTCTGAATACACATTTTTCATCGCATTTGTCTTGGTTGATTTTATATTAATTTACAATAGTGATTAAAATATGAAAAAAATGTATTCCATATTTGGAATTATTGGGTAAATATTTATTAAATATTTTTCATTTATGTTTGAATAATACGATTAATGACATTAATATTTTTGTTTCCACCATAAATGTAAATAAGGAAATTAAGAGTTAAAATAATATATAACAATTTCATAAAAATTACCCTAAAACATTCCTTTAGTTTTTTATCATTCCATTTCATCAATAATCATCGAATAATTAGATATATGTTTTTTATTTTCCATTTATAATTGATAATATATTTTATAATATTTTATAATATGGAAAATTTAAAAAAGCCCTACTCTTTTTTTTAATAACTATAATTATTTTGACTAAGAAATAACAAAGTTATATTTTGGGATATAAGTATTATTTCTAAATATAATTTATATATTATAATCAGGGTAATATAATATTAATTTTTATAAAATAAATAATTACATTAAATACATACGCATTACTAATGTAGTAATTACTTAATTAATATAAAAAATAAATAAATTATTTGAAAAATATTAAAAGATGTATAATTTGAATGAATTCATGTTACACAAAAATTTATATGATAAAAATAATTTTTTGGTGTTCTTTAAATTTTTTAATTTTAATTTCTTTTTTTCCATGATGTTATTAAATTGAATGTAAATGATTTTTTATAAAATATGCATTAGTGATATTTTATGAAAATAATATTTTATAAATTTATATAAAATTAATATTTAAAAAATATAATTTTATATGGTTTAAAATATCATCCATGGTCCATTTATTTTATTTTTTATCATTTATATTAACTATCATGACCCTCAAGTAGTAAATAAAACCATGTTATTATGGTAAGTATAAATTGGATTAATAAGGAATAAAAACAAATGCCAGTGGGTAAAAATGTGGCCAAGTGAGTCCTAAATTTTATTATATGATATTTTTTACACAGTTCCTCAAATTATCAAAAGAAAATTATCAAATTTCAGTATTTATTTACAAAAAACAATATGAAATTAATTTTATCAAAAAAATACCAACAGTGGCCACCCCTCTCTTATAAAAGGGCACCACTTATTCTAAATTCTTCACACATAAAAATTAATTTTTATTTGACAGTAAATACCTAAATCAATTAATAATATAATTACACATGTTCTAGAAGTACTATTTTTGGATTAAGATCATTCTTAGAGGACTTAGTTTGTTTATAAATTGATATTTTTAAAGTATGTGATATAGATTTAATAGCATATTTTTGTCTTATTTTTTTATCCACCTCACTAAAATATAACTCATACATGATAAAATAATTTTGAAACATTTTAAATTTGGATTATAAATTATTTTTTTAATTTAAAAACAAATATCCATATCCACATCCATCAAATGGGGAACCAATACAAAAATTCTTGTGTACGTCGGAATATCCTCTCATGAATAGAAGTAATTGATTTTCAATCACTGTCTCTCATAGATATATTAAAATAATGTATATAATATTTATATATTATAATAACTGAATATTTATCATTATAAAAATATAAAATATCATTTAACTTATTAAATTCCAATTCATTGAAAAATGATTACATTTTTTGTATGTTTGTGTGGACTACAACCTCCATAAAATGACAAGATTATATTTTCATGACCACACCACATGGATTAAATATATTAGTTTATTTAATGAATTAAAAATATATTTATTGTTTTAATATCATTATATAAATATAAAATAATACAAACCTTTTTTGATTATCATCATTGAAAAATTGAAATGTTTCTCGTGCGTACGTACGACCTACGATCTACATGATTGTAGCATAGTCAATTTTATGTATCCATATTTAAGGATTGGTATTAAATTAATAATTTATGAATAAAAAATACAATTATTTCCTTATTATTATTCAATATATGAATATATAATGACAACACTTTCAATTTTAATATGAAAAAATTCATTTTGGACGTATGAACCGAATATCAGCAAAACATACTATGTGATATTAAATAAATTGTTTATTGTTATATAAGAGAAATATTTTATAAGAAAGGAATAATAAACATATAAATATTTATAATTAATGTATATAAATATATTAATTCAACTATTCATGAGTATAATTAGAATACATGACGAGTTGGACTCAAGGTAATGGATTTTCATTTATGAACACACTTTTAAAGATTAACTTAAAACTCCTTTTATTACATGAAATATTTTCAAAATTATATTATTGATGTATTTATGTGGAAACACATGTTTTATAGATTACATTTAATGTCAATTTCAATGGTTTTTCAAAAATGAATCTATTTATGTAATGTTTATACATTCTTTATGTGATGTAAATGTAATGTTCTATTTTAATGAATATTTTGAAAACAAAATTTCCAACATCCAAAACCATTAATTGAAAATTTTATTAATTTATAAAAATCCATATTAAAAAACCAATTCTTTTTATTCTATGAAAAATATGTTATAAAATCGTGTCTTAAATAAATGATATAAAACAATATATCAAAATTTTCTATATAGGTGAAAATAATTTTTTAATAATTAAATATTTTATGTGTTGGTATTATTTTAAAGTTATTGTTCATTTTTTATACTTTTTTTTGTTCTATTATAAACCATTTATGGGGTGTTATGTTATAAACCAAGTATATGAGGTTATATTATTAACAAATGGAATAAGGTTTTATGATAAACCATTGTCTGGTGAGTCTGTTAGAGATCTAAAATACATTTAGTAAAGGGAATGAGTTTTCTTAATATGATTATACTAAGCCATCATGGAAATATATTTTGATGGTTATTAAAATTATAACTGTTATAGTCATTTAATGTGTACATATAGTGGTTACTCAAAATATAACTATGATGACTGATCAATGTGTAATAATAAGGGTTACTACATATTGAAGGGTGTTAGAAAAAGATGTCTCCACTTACCTAAATAATTTATCTATGCTTTCCTTGGATTTTTATATAAATATTATGATTCATAATTTAAAATAAATTATATGATACATTTTAAGGATTCATATTATAGAATTTTGAATTTTTTTATCATATTTTCATTATTACTGTGAAACCATTATAAGATTTATTTTTCCTATTTGATTTAATATGAATTATGTTATACAGATATTTTGGTAGAGAAAGTGACTTATTGGGTAATAAAATGATTAATTAGAATGAAAATATTCATTTTTAAAATTATTGATTTTATATGTATTCAAGGACTTACAATTTCTTACTTTTTTTATGTCCATTACAATGCATCGTGTCACAACCCATTTTTTAAATGAATCGTAATTGTTACTAAAGATGGGAATAGAAAAATAATATCTAAAGATAAAAATAATAAATAATTTTCACGAAAGTAATTCATATTTTATTTTAAATTTGTTTTACCATTTTAATTAAATACTATTCATATTTGTATACATTGTAAATTATTGGTTTTTTATATGTGGGATATGATCTAAATCTTTAAAAATAACAAACTAAATTATAATCTGAATGTAACAAAGTGTTTTCTAATTTAATGTCACTAGATTGAGAATTTTTTATTGTTTGGACCTTACAGTTTGTCTTGGAAAATGTTTTAATAAACATTATAATTTAATAAATTATATGAGCAAAATTTAAATTTTCTATATAACCACAAATAAATGTTTTATATGGGGAATTATGGCCATTTTAGATACATTAATGGTGTTAAAGATAAACTTTTTAAAAATATCATATTGTTTTTCATTATCATAAGATAGTTTATTACGATTTTAGAGAAATACACACAATAAAATTTTGGTTTATTCTATGGATGGATATAACAATAACCTAATTAAAAAAAGAACTTAAGGAAAATGTGGTGTTTTTCTAAATAAAATGCAAAATAAAATTGGAGTTGTAGTGAAATTGTTTTAGTTATTATTAAAACACTATCAGAAGTTATGATTAACAACATGAATTTATGTGAGATTACCAACTCATAATATTATATATAATTGATGATCCATGGATTTTCGGGTGATAAATTCCATAAAGGTAAAAGTACTCAGGAAAAAATATTTCATGAATTTCGGACGAATCACATAGAAAATTTTCATAAATTAACATGAATATTTTTTTGGAAATTCCTTTTTCAGTTAATGTTGAAAGTGAAGAAAATGACATTACATTTGAAATGTATTTATTATATATAGACTTATATTTTAAATTTATTGAATCTTATGATATAATTCATATTTATTTATTGAAAGGAAGTACTGAGGAATAAGATGGAAAATAAATGGTAAAAAGTAATGTCAAATGATTCAGGTATATATATTTAAGGATTCTAGTGTTATATTGTAGAATTATATTTATGTTTTATAATAAGTTCAATGATTTATTGACCCCTTTTAAGAAAATTTTGATGAGAATGCTTTATTTATTAATTTTTAATTTTTTTTAAATGTATATGGTATATTTTATAGTAAATTTTTACAGGAGGAAAAATTAGTTAATGTTGAATGAATTTTTTTTGAACTGAAGTTTAAATGTATTGATTAACCTTATGGTCGTAATTTTATATCATGATTATCACTACTTTTATTTATGTACACCATATTTTTGGGAAAACTATATGAATAATATTGGTATGGTATTAGTCAAGGACAACACATATGATATGAGCCAACCCATCAAATCCAGTAAGGTTGTCGGTCTCGAACCCACAATCGAAGGGCAATAAGTTTATATTTACAACCACTCTCCAATGTGATATCCTGGATAATATGAAATCATTATTTTTTAACATAAATAGTTTGAAATATAATGAGTGATATAATATTGGAAACAAATGTTCTATCATAGACATAAATATGGGGTGTAAATGTGATTTGGTGATTTGGTGACTAATCACACATTTTAGGATGTTTTAAATTTGTAAATATTATTTGATTTTGGTAAATATTAAATTATGTGATTTTGTAGGATTAAAGGTTTAGTTATTTTTTAGGGTAATATATATTTTTATGGTTTATTTATAGTGATTCAGTTCATTTATGGAAACATTATCATATCTTTGTTATTATATGACTATGTTAAATAACATTTATATATGAGACTTTATAAGTGACTAAATTTATTTAGAGATTAATGTTTAAAATATAATATAAGAATATGTGACATAATAATTATAATATTTAGGTTTGAAGATTGGTTAGGAATATTTTGTTGTTATTTTTGGATAGTTATTTATGGAATTTTTAGGTTTGAGCATTCTATATTACTGTTGAATTTTGATGAATAATGTTTTATTTCTTTATATGAACGTTTATTAATTTATGGAACTATATTATCATTTTATAAAAATTATATCCAAGAATAATATTTAATTACAGGATGAATGGTATTTTGTTATACGATTCTCAGTCGAGATGGTAATGAAATTACCAACAACTAGGAAATTGATCTTTAAAAAAACAAATAGATGTTTACTTTTCTTATCGACAAATAAATGGTTATTTAACACATAACATATTTTCATTTTTGTAAAGTTTAACATACTGATGAACCTATTCTTTATCACACTATATTAATCCTTTGGAATTAATTTCGCTTACAAGTTTATATATTCACTTTACACTTATTTTTTCATCTTTTTAAACCATGTATGTGATATCAAAAATAACCATTGAACATCCCTTTTTCTCATTTAATGAAGATGTTTTTAATAACGATTCATAATATGTGGGACATCAATAAAGGGGATTTAAAATTTCAACCATTAGTATAGTGATAAATTTATAATTTTTGCGGCAAACGTTTTATTAAATGGGGATAAATTAATATCCCTGGATTTTATCAGATTAAATATTTTTGATACCATTAAAAATATACAACACTAAGTGTAATCAAACTGGGATGTACTATAATTTAAATTTTCTCATTATAACCTAGAAATTACATTGGAAGTTATGAATATTATTAAATATATATATATATATATATATTCTAATAAATAAAAACATATTCATTAATTTATAATACATATGAAATAAATTTTTAGTAAAGCAATTTATTCTTTTTAAATATGTTTTCTTAAATTATTTTTATTTATTGTTATTATAATATAATATATCTAATTAATATAATATTTAAAAATTTTACATAGTCATATATGTTTCAATTTTTGAATAATATAATAAATATATACCTATAGTGATATTTTGTATATTTTTTAAAAAATTCGGCTTTTCGATGAATAGTGGAAACACTGATTATTGTTGAATCCATTTTATCTTTTATGGTATTTAAAATTTAAATTTTTATTACATATTATTTTGAAATTTTAATTAGTATTTTTTATCTAATAATCCAATTTTGGTTTTTGAAAATAATTTTATACATGGATTTATTATAAAAACAATTTATATTTATTATGGTTTTTTCTGAGAAAGCAATTTTCACAAACGTTTTCATGATTTATTTTATATTAATTTCATTACATTTTGTTTTTTAAATTAAGGAAAAATGATAAAGTATTTCTAGTCATTGGACCATAATTTAATAAATATTTTCATTTTATATTTTGACATTGTGAATAATAAAATTTGTAAATTTTTTTACCAGGGTAATAGGAAATCGTGTAATTAAGTGTATAAAAATTTGACTATGATTAAAAAATAACCCTAACACATTCATTTAGTTTATCATATATCTCTATTTCATCCATAAATTTCATAAATCAGTTATATGAAAATTTACTTCCATCACAATGTGGTTATAACATGAATTATCTTTTCTTTAATAAAAACTCAAAAACAATTACACATTATTATTTTTAATTACTATAATATGTTTAACATAGGAATAAGTAGAGGATTTTTCAATTATAAATATTATTTCTAAATATAATTTTTTTATATTTATCATGGAAATTTATTTTAAAATTTTATTGAACAATAATTTACCTTAAATGATCACACAATGTTGAGGCATTAATTATTGAGTAAAAGGATGAATAAAACAAATGGTGTTAAAAATTATTTAATTTATTATATTTTTATATAATTAATATGAACATGAATTTTTTATATATAACTATTTATTTATTTTTTAACTATTTTATTAAAAATAAATATATTTTGTTGAAGTTATAAAATTCAAAGAAAATAATTTTTTCTAAAATCAACATTATTGATATTTTATGAAAACAAATATTATATTAAATGAAATATAAATAATATTTTATGATAAGTGATTAGTATATGATGAAAAATATCAACCATGTTACATTTATTGTTTGTTGTCTAATTATAACAAATATAAGGACTATAAATGATTTAAAATTAATGGTTCCCTAATAAGTCTGAAGATATTAAATGGGGGTTAAAAAAATACGGGTGATATATTGGTCCAAACATGTCCAAAATTTATTATATTTGATTATTTATACTAATCCTCTTGTGACTATTAAATATTTTCAATTTTTATAACTTTGTATTCAAAATTAATTTATATTAAATTAATATTTGCAAAAATTTTAAGAATGTATATCCACTCTCTAATAAAATATTACGAAATCTTCTCATTTTTTAATAATTCAAATCCCATTTTCAATCCAATTTATTTCAAAATCCCTACCTCTATTCACTCCCAACATTCTAAAGACCATATTTGATGTAGAATAAAATTATTAGGGGATTTATGGTTTTATTTAATAACTATTTTCCAAAGAAGATGTGTAGTTTTTTAGTAATATTAGTTTTATTTCTTCCTCCAACACATTATAATCATATAAATCCATTATAATGTAATAATAAATTAATACAATATATAAATTTATTTAATTATGTAATTCTCATAACATATATCTATATCCTTTTCCATAAAAGTGGAAACTAATCCACCATTCTTGTGTTCGATAGACTATATCTTCACGAACTAATATAAATAATTTTTCATCATTATATCTCAAGGATATATAATAATAATAATGGAGTTAATGTTTATATATTATATTCATGAAAATGTTTCCCAGGTTAAATTATAATATATAATTTAAATTGTTACATTTTAATTTATTGAAATTTGATAATTCCATTCGTGTGAATGTGTGGACTACCACCACCACGAAGCTTTGTGACTCATTTTTCATCACAACTTCTCATGGATTATTTATATAAGAATATTGAAATAGGTAATAATATGTTTATTATTTTATTTAAATTATATATAGATAAAATAATACGTACCTTATTTTGATAGTGATCGTTGGATAATGGGAACATTACTCATGCATACGTACAACCTAGCATCTCCATGATTATAACATTGTTATTTTTTCAAGAAAATATATATTGATTGTTTTTAAATGTATAATTTTTGAATAAAAATGATAATAATTTCATTATTGTTATTATATATATGACGGAATAAATAATTTTTTAAAATAGTCAACCTATCGACGTCATTTTCATCTTATGATGAAAATATCATCAAAACATCTAATGTGAACATAAATGAATATATAAATGTTATAAAATATTAATAAGTGAAAAAAATAAATATTAAAGATGAAAATGGTTCTCATGAATGTAAAAAATTTAATAAAAAATTATTATTTATAATGATAATGAATGTACAGTATGAGTTAAAACCAAGGAATGGGGATTTATTTTAAAAAATCCCCATTTAATGTTTATATTAAAACTATTTTTCATAAAATTCAATATATTGGTGAAAAAGTAATTAATTTTTTTAAGCACATATATTATTTTTAAAATAAATTACAAGTAAATTTAAAAACCCAATTCAAATGTAATATTTTTATGTAATGTTTTTGTATTTATTATTAAATAAAACAATGTAATATTCTATTTTAAAAAATATGGTGAAAATAACTTTTCCATACAAATTAAAATTTATTTTATATATTCATTACATGATAAGATTCCATGTTTTATTGAAATATAAACCCATCGTTCCATTTCTGATTGGAATTTTATTTTTGAAAATTGGGTTCGATATAAAAGGGATATATAATTTTTTCTAAATATTTTCGTATGGTTGAAAGGAATATCGTTTGGAATAATGATTTCATGTGATATGATTATGTTATGGTTCTTTTATAAATATTTTATTCAATGTTTTGTAAGAAAAAAAATCAATATTTTGTCATAATATTAACCAGTAAAGGGTAACTCTATGGTAATCCTATGTCAGTTGATCCCAATATAGCTCTTTATTACATTTTGTAATGGTAAATAGTTAACCAATTATGATTCTTCGAAGCAATTATGATATTATACAATCATTGTTATTAACATTATAATCAGGGTTGATTTTTAAGTGTGCCAATTATGGTTAATTTATGTTTAACCATTATAATTATTCGACATGTAACCACTAGGGATAATATACTAGTTCGAGTGATAAGGTAATGATGTATCAAGTTAACTATATAATTTATCTATTATTTATATTCGGATTTATGAAAATATTATTATTTAAAATTTAAAGGAAATAATATGCTACTTTTAAAGCTTGAATAGTACAATTTTGTGAGAAATTCATTATGGGTTTATCAGGATTTCAGAAACACCATCATGAGCCTTTTTCCATAATGTTTTATAATGAAATTTTGAATCAAAATATTTGGGCATATAAGTTTATATCATTTTTATAAAAATATCTTTTATAAAACAAATGTTAATTTTTAAATATAATTATTTTTATTTTTGTTAATGTGGTAATTGTTCGTTTGTTCTTATTTATTTAATTTTGATCTTTTTATTATGATTCCAAGTATTAAAATGTTATTATAGGTGTTAAGGATATGTAAGGGACAATGTATGTTATGTTCATAGTCATCAATATTTTTCAAGAAAAAAATGATTAAATTTAAATATATTATATTATTATAAAAATTGATACTGATTAGAATCTTTCAATATAAAATATATGGTTTTTATATGTATGATTTAGGATATAACTCCCAAAAATATAAACAGAATTTACCATTGGAATTTAATAAAGTGAATTATAGTTTAATGTCACTAAATTACGTAATGTTTATATACATTTAATTTTAGTTTTAAACAAAATTAAGAGGAAATTATAAATAATAAATTATATTAATTTTTATTATATCAAAATTACATTTTTGTCTTGATGATATTGAAGTAGAATTATATGACATTAACTTAACATATATTTAATGATATTTTATGTAAACTAATATTCGATTTAATTATTTAATTATTAAAAAAACATTTAAATATGATATTTTTGATGGAAAATGGTCAAAAATTTCATACATTGACCGTATCTGAACAACATGTAAATGTGCAAGTAAATTTATGACCCTTAGTGGCTAAAAAATCGTTTATACGGGTTATGGATACATATAGATAATGAAGAATATAAACCATATGTTAAAGATTGAAATTCTATAAAAACATGTCTACTTTTATTTTTGATGTCATTCATTCCTTATCAAGTCATACCATATATATCATTTCCATTTTATTCCTCTTTATATGATTATGATATATATTATATTTAATAAAAATTGTAATTACATGTGTGTCATATACCTCGTTCATAAAATAAAACATATTCTTATCCTATATTCTTAATTATTTATAACTATATCTTATACATGACCTAATATCATACCATACCATATTTGTTCCAATACCATAATGATTTTTTTCTTCCCATTATACAATCCTAAAAATGATTAAGGTATAATCTAATTTAGGTATCTCAAAGTAGTTTAAACCATACTACATGTCTCCTTAACATAATATTAATCCATATACCTCATCTAAAAGTACTATATCCACACTAGAATGAATATTTAAGTATAATAAATAAAATAATATACTATTATGATTATGTGACTACAATGTTTCACATTAATTTTAATAAAATTTGATATGAATATATCACTCATGCATTGGTGTTGATAACCACCTCCGCATTGCGATGTGATGGATTGTCCATCACCATAATTAATGGTTGGTTATAATTGTGTATTAAATGTTTATATATGAATATTATGACATAATTATTCATCTATAATTGTAATTTATTTTCTCCCTTTAAGCCCTCTTATACATTGGAAAATAATATTGTCGTTCGTGCGTATGTGTGGACTACAACATCATAATGTGATATGATACCATTTTAATATATGAATTAAATGGATTTTAATATGGATAAAATTAATTAATGTATATATATATATCATTTTTCGTATAATAAATTCTCATTAATTGTTAATTATTATTTATAATACTTTTGTTCCATCCATCAGAAACTAGAAACATCCCTCGTGTGTACAGATGGATTTCCCTCTCACCAATGTTATTTAATTTATTTATAATCACCAATTGGTATAAATAGTAATTTAGAGAATAATATTATTACACTGGAGATTAATTTTTTAGTTATTCATCTCAATATTATAATATCATGTGTTTCTTATGTTTTTGGGAAGTGGTTTATTGTTATTTGAATGTTATAAATTTCAGATTTTTTAAATCTATCATTTATTTTCGTTAAATTGAGTATTTAAAATAGCACATCATACTTTTAGGTTGTTATTAAAGTAAAATAATAAATTTAAAATATTGATAATATAATTTTTTATATATGAGTCATCATTATAACAAATTTTTTTAAGTTCAGTGTTATGATTAAAAAACCATTTTTTCAGAAGTCATTTTTCCATTTAGTCTTGTGAAATTCTATTAAAATTTATTTCCAAAAAATATAGAAATTTAATCATTAAAAGTGATTAATGATTGGGAATTGGAGCTTTGGAACTTTGTAAATATGCCACCTTTTTCTATATGAATAGTAACCTTACTAAATTTTGTCTCCATGGTAAGGGTAAAAGAAAAAATGTGGAAAACACTATGAGTAATGTCTTGAAATATCACATACATATTCCTCTTTACTATTTTATTAGTAGTATTAGAGAAATTTGATAAAAATATATGAATAAATTGAAAATCAATGCCACATTCCTTTCATTATATTGGGTTAATTATTTTATGGAAGAAATAAATATAAAATTTCATTTTCATTTTTTTAATTTAAATTATATGTCTTAATAAGGATTAAAAGTAGTGATGAACGATTTTAAATTGATATTTTCAACATAAATAATATATTTTTATGGTATAATTTCTTTTTTAAATATTTAGTGTTTACATGACTAAGGAAATTCATAATCATCTTTGATACATTGTATATCCATATTGTCGAAAAATCAAGGTAAATGATATAAATAATAATAATAAAATAATTTTTATGATAACTAGTATTTTATTGATTGAATTAAAATAAATAATATTTTTAAAGGAAAAATATCTCATGGTATCTAATATTAGATATCATTAATTTCACATTTTTTCACCACGTAAAACTTTTTTAAAAAAATTATTACCTTTAAAATCTAAAAAAAATGTTTCCAATATTATGTTTTTAAAGTGTAAATGAGGGAATTAAACATAAATATTATGTTTTAAATGAAACTAAGGTTTTTTCTAAATTATATTTTAGGGTTATTTGTAACATATAATATCCTACCACAAAAATTAGGTCTGTTTGATTCCAATGGACATGATTGTGATATATATTATATTTAACTCATTTATTTCACTAATAGTGTGCCTTTTCCCTCACATATTAAAGGGAAACTCCTATTATCCATTATTTAAAAAGTCTGAGGACTGTTTATAAATAAATAATTACCTTAATTACATCCATTAATCTTTAAATTATTTTTATATAATCTTTTCATCCCCTAAAGCAATCCTATAAAAGTTTATTTTGTAAGACTAATGAGGTATCTCAATGAAGAAGTAATCATCTTACCCAAATCATTGAATTTTTATTTATTCTTATATATCAAATGAAACAACTTTTATCTTCCTAAAATTATTACTATAACATCACTATCATAGTTTTGTGATATTACAGTTATGGGGTAGCTTTATTTCACCACCTTTCCCTGAAATTAGAAATTTTGGTATCACTCTTTTGTATGTGTTGATTATCACCTCCATGCAGTGAAATGATTCATTTTAGTTCACCATTATTCATTTTTTTACAGTGATTTTCTAAATATTTGTATAGAAAATATAATAAATAATGTTTCTTTTGAGGTTATATGATCTTATAAACCTATTTACATCCCAAAATATTGTAAAATAATAACATTTTTCATGTATATCTGTTGATGACTTCATTCATGAAGCGATGTTTTTCATTTTTCTTTTATTATTTATAGGGAATGAAATAAGGATATATTAAATGAATATATATCATATTTTTTATATTATTTAGTTTTTAATGTTTAATTGTTATTTACCTTTCCTTATATATATATCCATGATAATGATGAGACACCTATAGTGTGTACGTTCAAATTACTATCTCCATTATGTAACGTTATATATTTTTCATCACATGATTATTTGAATGGACATTAATTTTACAGGGACTAGAAAAATAATCTTATGATGATTTGAAATTTGGATATCATGGAACCATAATCAATGTACATGGAATGGTACTATCAAAATGAATGATTCATGGAAAATAAAACAATTATCACTTAAATCATGATTTTAAAAAAGAATTTTTTAAAAACTGGTGGTAAGATGTTATATTTAAATAATATATGGTATTAAATTTAAAAATATTTTTCTATAAAATATTTATAGTAAATATGTTATTATTATATATGATTTATTCACATGTTAAAATTAAAATAAGACTCTCCGTAAGGGTTTATCATCTCAATTTTTTTCTATTGATCCATATTCCACATTAAGCACTGGATTATTTATTGTGTAGTTATATAATAATAATTTTATATGATATAAAATGTATATATATATATATTAATTTAATAAATTATTTATTTATATTTATTTCATGGTGGTTCTAGTTAGAAAGTGGCCAATATATTATGGGTTTATGTTAAAATCTCATTTCATTTCATGTTTTTTCTATGATAAATTACATTATAGATAAATTATATTAACATAATCATTATAGCTGAATATATTTTATTCTAATATTTTTGTTCCATGATTTTTTTTCAATATAGTTAAACTCTCTTTTCTTCTATAATTGAAATGATTGAGAAATGTTTTGAGGAAAACCAGAACTTATTTCCAAATTGGTTGTCAAATATTTCAAAATATGTCATTATTTTCATTAGACTATTTTCAATATTTTTTTACTATTATGATAATATATATTTATGTAATTTTCATAAATATTTTAGCTTCTATAAAATTATTAGAGAAGATATATCTTTTTATTTTTTGAATGAATTAAATAATACAAAACAAGTGAACTAAATATTTTTTTTAAAGTATATTTCATGAATGGAACTTCCTTATGATTTGAAGAATAGTTTTATTAAAAATTAACTAAAATATTTCCAAGGTTATTTGAAGGGAAATTTTTTTCACGATTATTACATAGTTGTTTTATTTTAATTAAGTGATTTCTAAATGATAAGGATATTTTATCACAAGTAAAATTAAATGTATATTTTAAGGGAATGTTCATCGTTAAAAACAATGATTGTTGTTACCTATACATAAACTGGGATGCTATCCAATTATAACCATCCTTATTATTTCACTAGATGTTTATTTATCAGGATTATGGAATACCAATTATCTTTGTTTTCCTTTCTATGGGATAAGATGTGATGAAATGATACATATGTTAATGAACATGCAGATAACATATGAATAAATTATGATTATTTGAATTGTGGGACTGTTATGTCTATCTAATTCATTGGGTAATGAATTATAGATATCTCATGAGATACTGATGAAAATCCTTGATAGGATTGGGAATATATAGATTCAAATATTCATTCATTATTATGATGGTTCTCATCTATGATCAGAGGACAATATATAGATATGATTGTAGATAGATATGTTAAAATTTTGACGTGTAAGATTTATTATAGATATTTTCACATTATTATAAATGTTTGTTTTTTTAAATTAATATATTTAGAATATTATGACTTCCTTTTATTATTGTAACTCCATAGAATGATAAAAAGTTAAATAACTAAATTAGTTGACTCGTGTCAACATGGTGTACCTTCCTTTTAGGGAACCTATGTGATTCGAACTCCATATTTATGCATGATTGTCCTAAATTAGTGATCAAAATGGCTGTAATTCTAGGATGATTCTTAGGATTGGTGTGTGAGGAAAAAACACACAATAAAAGACATGTGTTGGACTGTGGAAATTGTTGTTAGTCAGATGACTTGTTCAGGCATGTTGGTGAGCCCCGGGGTTGGGACCACGTGTCTGCAGGTCATCTATGGTGCCTGGAGGTCAAGGACCTGATGTACACATTAAGGCAGGGTGTTTGTGCTATTAGCAGGTCCCAATTGTTAGATTTTGTATCAGAGGTGGTGCCCAGCCTTATGTGTGGATCCATTCTTATGTTGAGATGTAGGGATTACCACAAGGATGTTGTTCTCTAATGGTTTAGGTTATGTTACACCCCAAAAAATGGATAAATGAGTAAATGATACGAATTATTTCAACAAGTTTCACATACCATTTTATAATCCAACCTAATTTGAACTATAAAGATAAGCATGCTTGGCATGGTGTAATGATCAGCATGTGTGAACTTATGGGATATTTCCAAAGGAGTGTACTAGTGAGGACATTGAACATTTGAAAAGACATGGGATGTCCTCTAGGTACTATCATCACTTAGATGAAACGTTCAAACACATTGGTGGCCCCTTGGGTGGGGATCACATGATTGTGGGGAAATAGGTGGTACCAAGTGGGCCCGGACCTGACGAACATGTTATGTAATGATGTGTGTGATGTTATCAGGGCTTAGTTATCACACCTATAATTCCACATTTTTATGTTATTTCTATTGAATGATAACTTCTTTTTAACACACATATTAATCATTATTTTTTTTATTACATGTTTTTTGAATTTAGGATACAATATTTTCTTGTTATGAATCTTTTATATTGAGATCATTTATTTTTTTATGTTATAATCGATTTATGATCATCATATTCGCGATTTTTATTGATATATTCAATGTTTACCCTTATTTATAAATTGAGTACACATTTTCTATATATTATTTCCCCTAAATATGATGAATGGGTTAAAGTTTATTATCAACTTCAATTTTAGTATTTGAGAATAAAGTTTGTGATATGTCTTAATATCATTTATGAAATATTATTTTTTAAATATCATAATTCGAAATACATTAATAATGTTCAATTATAGAGAATTTTTTATTATGATATTTATTGAATTTTCAACTAAAATGACTTAATATTTATTTATTTTATGTTTGGAGGTCTTATATAGTGTTAGAGAATAGTTTATTTATATTATAGTATTATAATTTTAGAAATTTTGTGATAGAACTTGGAATTAGTCTGTATACATTATATCACTATGAAGGTCATTAAAAACCATTATGTGGTTTCAAATAATGAAATACACTATTAGATGTTGGATAGTAGATTTCAATGTGGAATAGATGAATCTAGGGGGAGAAACCCTAAAAATTTATTATTAATTATCAACATCATCTTTTCATGGAGATCATTGATTAAGCATAAGATTGCACACCATTCTAGTCACTCATGGGTGATATGAATGAGTTAATTTTTATTTCTAGAAGAATAATTACGAAGTATTTGAGTAGATAATGACCTTAAGAGGCTAATGTTAAATATAATATGTTAGAAATTAAACATAAGATGTCATTATTTTGTCATGTTATGAATAACTTTTTATAGATATATCATTTTTCTATATGATTATAATTTATTAACCTATAATTTTTTATTTTAATTAATCAATAAAACTATGATGCATATTTTTTATAATGAATGTGATGGATGATGTTGTGATTTATCTCACAAGAATCCAAATATAATGGGAGATCAAATGAGAAGGATTGTGATTTTCATATCATTATATCTCGATATATTATTAACAACAGAAAATAGCCAGTTTCCAAAGGATCTATATAAGTGAAAAAGGAAATTTCATGGAGAACATAGTGTAAATTAGATTAATATTTATATAATTCATGAATGTGGGAATAATAATAAGGTAAATCTCATAAATGAGCACGAAGATGTTTTTTATGTTGAAATGAAGGGAATTAGGCTAGAAAAAAGAATAGTTTAGTGACGATAAATAAAGTTCATCCTATGTATCTATTTATATGTAAATATAATATATGTGGGGAATTGGGGAATTATCCAGGTCAATTCACTAATTTATGGGATAAATCCTAATCCCAGGAAGGGGCATTGAAATTATAATCATTGAAGTGCATGAATTTACGTAATTATTTATTTGGATTTGAGAATTTTCTTAGTAGTGTTTTATTAAGGACCTTTTGGTTATATGAATCATTTTTTAGATAAATATTTTTACATCAGTTATTATTTTATTATTTTAAATAATATATTAAATGTTACCAATAACCTAAAATATTGATTTAGTGGTAATTTCACATTTTTCTAAAATCATTACTGAACAATAGAAAACCATTAATATATTCATGTTGTTTATATAAAATTTTATATTTGGGATAATTATAGGGTTTTATTTTGATAAATTTAATGTGATAGTATTTTTTATCGTGAAAATTATTAGTTATCTGAAAAGAAAGTGATTATTTTCTTCATTGATGATGTTTTTTTCGTAGTCGATTAATATTTGATGAATATGTAAAGATATAATTTTTGAATCATATAATTTTTCATTAAGGATTTCTAATGATTTATCATATTAACTAATTTTATATGAATATATGATCAAAATATTTATGTGTTTCGTATGGGATGTTTAGAGTTACTTTATTTTTTTTAAGATTGTTATTTTATTGATTTCAAAAATCATGTAACAATTTTTACAATTTATTCTTTGTTTCTTATTATATTTATTTTATTTACTGTGATTTTTTAAAATTAATCTATTTGTGGAAATAATTTAGATGATCATTGGGTATTTTTATTAAAATATTTGAAATTAATATTTATAGTTATATTTTATTCATATTAGTTATCTTAGAATGTTCTAGCCATTTTTTGTTTCAATAACTGATTTGTTAAAAGTGGAATAAATTTTCATCCTTTTATATATCATATGATATTTGGGAATTATATTTTACTATTTAAATGATGAAAAATTTATTATATTAATGAATCGTTTGAATATAGTATGAATCTAGGTGGATACTAAATTAAACTAACTAAAAAAATGAAATTATGGTTATTTTCTTATATTACAAGGTAAAATAAATCCTCATTCCCTAGATAAAATTCATTGAAAATCATTTTTTTCATTTTTATAGTTACTTCTAATTAATTGAAGGATAGTTACAACACTTAAAGAAATATGGTTTTGTGGTCATTAACTTTTTCAAAGGCATGTTCTATATCATATTTTTTATTCATTAAAAATTAAATTTCTCTTTAATTCCCATACATTATTTTCAGAATAATGTTCTACATATTTTGGAAATATTTGTTTTTTTATTTCAGTCAACAATTATGTCTCCCACTTTCCCATTTCAATTGATGCATTATTATCTAGTTATATGATGTCAACATTTAGTAAATGTGTTTTAATTTATTAATTTCATCATTATCAAGAAATAAATTTTTAGGATGCAACTTATTTAAGGGGTGATAATATAACACCTGAATTTTATTAAGTGAATATTTCTTTCAAATAAAATACCTAACACGCAACACTGATTTTTATGAAAATTATGATAGATATATAATATTATTATTTATTTGTGAAAATTATATACTAGACATTATGTTCTAAAGATATAAAAAGTGATATCTATTTTCCTAAATAATCTATAAAAGATTTATATATTTCTAATTTGCTGACCCTTAAAAAAAATATTTTCATAATTTTGATATATACATTTTATACATCATAATTTCTTTTTCTTCAGAAATGGGTAATATTGAATTTTATGCACATAAATTATAATTAATGTTTTGTAAATTTATAAAATTTTTAAGAAAAAATGAATGAATTTTTAAATAATTACATATATATTATGTGACGTATAATTATTATGATTTTTCTGAAAAAACATTATTTATATGTGAATCGTGGAATATACAAATTTTGGGAAAAATGTTTTTTATTATAAGTAAATAACGTACATTAATGTTCCTATTTTATTATGAATTTTAACTTTAAAATAATCATTGTTTATTTTAATTAGATATAATCTTATTAATTTTAAATAAATCATCTTTACACAAAATTTTAGTAATAGTTTTACTTTAATCTCAAAACTGTAATTTTCTAAAACAATATTTCTTTGTGTTATATGAATTTATATTTAAAATTATTTCTCCTGCTTATAAAAATTTTAACAAAAAGGAATAATATATATTTTTAATTAGGTGGTTAAATTTTTTAAATATATTTCCACATTTTTAAACATTTTATAATTTGATATTGGTAAATATTTTTCCACCTCGGTAAATGTAATATAGTTTAACCAAGGATAAAACTATTATATAAGACCAAAAAAACATTACTTTTTTATAATATGATGATTCAATTTTGAAAAAATATATTTTATATATGAAAATATTGAAAAAAAATGTACATAAGTTTTATAATAATGTTTATATTATTTTAATTCGGGATAAATAGAGAATAGCACACTCTTGATTATAATTTCTAATATATTTTTTATAGGAATAAAAAATGAAATATATAAATATAGTTGATTATTTTGAACTTAAGTAATATTTGTTTATGATATTAATTAATTCTATTTTATGTAATGATATAGTTACCTTAAAATCGTACGTAACATTGATATAGTGATTGCGAAGGAAATAGAAAAATCAAGGTAAATGATTATAAAAAAATAAATTTAGAATTTTTTTATGCATTATTATATTCCAAAAATTTAATACAAAATTATAATAGATAAATTATTGTAAAATATTTTATAAATATGTTATATACTTTCTTGATCTCTTTGATGTAAAATGAAATAAATATAAAAAATAATTTATTTATAAATTATTTTACCCAAATGTAATTAAATGATTTAAGAATTGTAAAATCTTGATAGAGGAAAATTTTCACTGGAAATTGTTGAAAATTTCATCCATGGGCCACATGGGAACCACATGTAAACATAGAAGTGAATTTATGACCCATAACAACTAAAACAAATGTATAATTACATTTATGGTTAAAATGGTTAACAATGGGGATAAACCAAATGATATAGTTATTAATGATTCATAAACATGATTAAATTTTACTTTTTAGTTTTATTTTTGACATATAATGTTCTAACTTATATATTATGTCCATTTCTATCCACAAGACATGATTTTGAGATTTATTATATTTTAATATTATATATAATTCAATGTGTGTTGTTTCCCTAGCATATAAAATCGAACATCCTCTTCCACATGCAATTTTTGAATAGTATATATTATCCAATACTTACAAAAATATGTTCCTAGAATGTTTTTCTTTATCCTAAATCTATTTTTTCTTCCCCAAATACAATCATATTAATTAATAAGGTTTAATCCGAAGGTTGTATTCCAATATAGACGTAATAATCTTCCATCCTCATGAAAATATTTTTTCTTATTCAACATCCTATTAAACTATTTTATTCATCCTAACATGTTTAATATAATATAAAAAATATAACATTATTCTATTATTTTAATGGTATAAAATATTTCAATGAATATCTATCAAATAAGATGTGAAAGTATCCATCGTGTGTACATGTGCACTTCTACTACCATGTTACAATGTGATTCATATTCAATCGCCATCATGAATGTTTGTTATTAACATTTATTTATAAAATTTATGATTTTTTAATTATAATATTTTATTTAACTTTATACGTTCTCATCCATTAAAAAAATATAACATCACTCGTGGGTATTTGTAGAATGCCTCCTCCACGAAGAGATGTGATTCGTTTTTCATTATCAATTATAATTTACCATAATATGGGTAAAATTATTTATTATATATTATTTTTGTTAAAATTTTATTTTTTAAATGGTTGGTTATTGTTCATCTTATTTTGGTTTCATCCATCGATTAGTGGAAACATCACAATTGGGATGTACATATTATTATCACTATGAAGTTATGTAATTCATTTCCATCCCTACATTATAAGAATAATTATATAAATGTATATAATTATTTCATATGATACTTATGAGATGAATAGTATTTTGGATAATATTCAACTATGATCAATGTACAATGAGTAGAACTGAAAATCAGAAAAATGAAGTAAATCTATAAACTTTTTCACCCAGAACAATGAATTAAATAGAAAAATTGTTATAAACTGTTTTGAAGATGTTTTAAGAAAACAATATTTTGTATGATATGTTTTAAAATAGTTTTATAAGATACATACAATCAATATATATTGATCATACATTTTTTTTGAGCCCGTACCATGTAATAAAATACATTAGTTATGGATAACTCATTACACTTTTTTATGTGATATATATTCCATATTCACTAAGTTCATTCTTGACACAGGAACCAAATACCAACTAAACTACAAATATGAACATAAATAATAATGTAATTTTTATAACATGGTAATATTTAATATAAAAGGAATAATAAACAAGGAAAAAGATCTCATAAACAATAAATTAACCTATATTTTTTAGGAATATAATGTATAAAAGTTACAAGTCAGATTCGAGGTAAGGGAACTTCTGAACATAATTTCCAATTTTTTGGTTAATCTTCTACTTCTTCATTAGGTCAATTGATAACTATGTGAAAAATAATTTTTGATGTAAACTATTATTTATGCTTTCTTTATGTCTACATATAGTTAATACAGATAATGTAACACCCCATGTTTCCACGGTACTCTTCTCTTTGAATAATACAGTAGTGTGTCTTGTACGCAACTTCAAGTTCTAACACACACCAAAAACAATAAAACTAGTTGTTATGAATAGAAATAACCACGTTTTGAATGTTTATACATTTTATCTTTCAAAATGGACTTCATTTCTGGATTTGAAATATCTAAATTATCTTAGAA
Source organism: Viscum album (assembly GCA_963277665.1). NCBI lineage: Eukaryota > Viridiplantae > Streptophyta > Magnoliopsida > Santalales > Viscaceae > Viscum > Viscum album. The sequence continues at coordinate 170,095,201 of OY728134.1, forward strand.
TGAATTTTTGGTATTTTTCTGAAAACATTCAATTTTTTATGAATAATGAAAAAAACACTAAGTTTTAGTTTAATACCAAATTTTAAATTAAATAATTATTTATTTTATTTAAATTTAACTAAGGTCAAAATAGATACATAAAACATATATATGTTCAATGTAATTCATTGGTTTTAGTTGGGAATAAATTTTGATGTATAAAAATTTTATTGAACTTTTCACCGTCTTTTAACCACCTACTAAGAGAATTTGGAAATTCATAGAAAACTTAATTTTATTTATTATGTGAGTGGAATTTCTTTATTTTGAGATACAGAATTAATATCAAGTATTAAAATGCGGTTCAATAAGATAAAAATAATTTTTGTTGAATAGTAAGTTTTTTACATTTATTTACCACGGTTAAAAGTAAATAGGGTAATTAAGGGAAAAAATGATCTTTATATTACCTTAACACATGTTCTAATTCTATTGGAAAAGGGTATATTGACAGAAAACAACCTTAGGAATAAAATATTATCACTTAGGTCCACGGGAAATAGATTAGGATATTTATTATTATTTAATTCAAAGAATTTTTAAAAGAGTTAAAATCAAAGTTTATTAACTAAAACATTTTTAATATAAGGTTATACATAAGATAAATTCAATTATAAATATTCATTAGCATGAAAAAAAATTCATATGTAATGGTATTTTTTTATAATTTTTATACATTAAATAATTTAATTTATATATGACACAATGGTGATGCAGTAATTACCTAATTAATGATATACTAAAATAATTGATAATATAAATACCCAAATAAATTTAATTTGAGCGTTTTTATGAATTCCACTAATATTTTTGGTTAATATGACATGTTATAATTTATTTAATAATGTTTTATCGAATTAATCATGCTGTTATGATTTTCAGAAAAATCAAATACCAAATAGTGTCAAAATTGACATAAAAGAGATTTTAAAACAAATATTATATTATTAATTAATATTCATTTCCTAAAAATCTAAGGATCGGACAAATAAACTTATATAATGATAGGTGTATAATTAATGAATCACTTTGGGTTCTCTTGGATGTATATGGTAAGTTTATTAACCATATAATATAAAAATATAAAGAGACATGGTAAATTTCAAACTATATAACTAAGAGTAAAATATAAATGATAAGTTTAATATAGTGATCCAAACCTATCTAGAATCTATTGTTTGAAAGGATTTTTACCCATACCCACCATAGAGTTTTTATAATATTTTTTTTGGCCATTAGAAACCTAATATTAATTTATTATAAATTTATACATTAAGTTTTTCCTAAAGAGCCCCTCCTCCCCCTTATAAAAAGTCACCACTTCTAACCAAATATTCCTACCTTCAAAGACTTTTGGTTTGGCCAAACTCTGACCAAATAGCCCCACAACTATCCTCTCTTAATCCTAGAGGCCTTCCTTTAGTATGAAATAGAACCTATGAATCCCTTTTGATCAAATCATAAGGAAGAACCCGAAGAAGATGTAATGTTTTCACCACCCATTTTCATGTTCCTTTCTTCTTAAACTTCTTCTTTCTTTGTGTTTTCCATTATAAAATAATAACTCTAGTGTTTTATATATATTATGATGCTATTATAAATATTTTTCAGACATATTTAGTATTTTATCCATCCTTTTAAGGACATGTAACCATACGTGCGTATGTACGGCCTACTGTCTCCACGTCGTGGTGTAATTTTTATTCAAATACATTATTATTTTGATGGGTATTAAAATGATGTGTAATTCATGTAAACAATAAATATAACATGATAATTATTCTATATATATTATATACCATCCAATTATATATTATTTTAATATCAAATGAATTAAATTGTTGCTTGTGCGTACGTACGGACTACCGTCTCCACGAACGTGATGAGATTCATTCCCCATCATATCCATTCAAGTGTAATTATCATTTGATGATTAAAAATAATGTTTAAGGAATTTATATAATTCTGGATATGAATAATATACAACCTATCCATAACAAACATGTCTTATGTAACAAAACATATAGAAGAAAATAGGTAAGTTTGCACCCGAAACGACGATGATACTTTGATATTATTAACAAAGCAATGTTAAAAGATCATATATGTTATCATATTAATTCATATGATTCTTGTATAATTTAGTAAAAATTATTTCACCATTATACAGGTGGTTAACCTACCCTTAACAAAGGAAATGTACAAGGTAATGGTTTATTTCACAATCTCTTTATTATCCGAGGTTGTTTATACGTAATTATCTACTAGGACCTATTTATCATCCAAATCCATGTTTCTTAAAAATGTACTTCAAAACATTCATAATATTTTACAGTATATGGGTCAAAATCATTTATACCCTTTTTTGACTTTTTATAAGATGTTTATAAAGGAATCATTTAGTTGTTTTTCAAATAAGGTCCTTTTTATCCTTTTCGATAAAATTAAGTTAAGAATGTCTTTTTTAACATATATGGTGGGTGCAGTTATTTTCTATCGTTATAAAATCATCGTAGATTACCTTAAAAGCTTATAAGAATATTTTTCAATGTAAATGTTTTATTTTATAATTATGTGACTCTTAAATGATATCAAAATATAAAGAGATATTTCTCTACAAAGAGTTTTGATTTCACCTATGTAAACATTTTTCGATGGATTTTAAGTTTATTTATTATGATAAAAAAATACATATTGTATTTAAGATTTTTTGATATGTTTGACTGTGGATGTGCTATTTTTATACAATTCATGATTTATGGTTAAATTATTGACGTTTCCTATGCTAGTTTTAATACGAATGATTATGATATGTTTATACCTTTTCATATGAGGAATGTATTGGACTTAGTATGTGACGGGTAGAGCCCGCTATAGCTCCTTGATGCATTGGTAGGTCTCATGAGACAACTAGATGTGGAATTGGCCAAGGCCCTTTCCCAATTTGATTTATGGTTTTGGTCGTGGCCTTAATAATTTTTAGATGTCTTGGTTGAGTCTGTGACAAAATGTTTCAGAATGTCCAGCATTATACATTCCCTCATTATGGAAATAATACTAATGGGTCATATGGTCATTCTACTAGTATAATACCCATGATTATGTTTAATTATGGAATTATTTACTCATATCTTATTCTTTCCATAAAAGTTTTCATGATTATTATTGGTAAATTCTTCTGGTATTAATTATTTACCATGCTTAATATTTATGTCATTTTCTACTATGTTACATACCCTTACTGAGCATTTGAGATCACCTATTTCTTATGTTTTAATTTACCAGGATATGAGGAAGTTAGTTAGGAGTGTCCTTCAGGCATAATTTAGGAGTCCTGGTTGTTTCTAATGAAATATATTTGTGTTGTATTTCTCTTCAAGATTTAATGTTGAACATATGCATGAATGTTGTTTTCAATAATACTAAATTGATCGGTCTTTCAAGACTTGATTTCCTTATAATCATGCCAATGTTATGTAATAAGTACAGACTCTAGGTAACTAGGGTCGGGGCGTTACAGTTGGTATCATAGGAAATTTAGTATAAACCTCAGAAACTAGATTTAGATAAACTCTAATTTGAGCACATAGCCCTAAAATAGACATTAAGGATTAGTTGAGAATAACTTCCTAGAATTTTGGTATTGTAGATATTCTATGATTTTTCAAAGCAATACATCCTTATCTAGATACGAGCAGGTAGCAGCGACTCTTGCACATATGTACCTAGGGGTAAAACCAGAAAACCCCACTTTGAGATAGACTCAAACATGAACTGGTGCACGACAACCGGTCTTACTACACTCTTGGTTACAACACTATAGGGGGATATGCATAGGATAATTCTCATTTTTGATACAAACCATTATAAAGGGTTTATGAGTATATACTTCCTCAATGAAAACATTTTTTATGATTACGGATTATATCAATAAATAGTTCTATTTATGTTAAGTGTTTTAAAAGTATGGAATTATGTATTTTGATTCATAAACTGATCTAGTTTATGCCATTGTTTAGAAATGGTGCCTAGTGGAAGAATTGGAAACCGTATCAGTTCACATACTCCATGTAGGGATTTCCCTCCTGATCAAGAAAATTAGAGTGGCGCTGGTGATGCAATTGGTGCTGATCAGCTAATCACTATACTGGGACAACTCACACAGGTTATGAATAATAACCATACACATATGGAGCACCCCGATATGCAGCGTAGAAGATCAATGTTAGACCATTTCATGAGGCAACAACCACCAAAATTCAATTCGAGTACAAATCCCTTAGTAGCTGAGCAATAGATAAATTCCTTGGAAAAAAATATTCAATGCCTTGGGGAGTTGTGAAAGGGAAAAGTTATCATGGCAGTCTACCACCTCACTGAAGATGATGATCTATGGTGTTCATTGATTTAAAACACAAAGGAAGATGATAAAGTATCAAATATGGAATGGAGGGAGTTCAAATAGTTTTTCATAGAAAAATACTTTCCTCGTGACCATCAAGAATATATAGAAAGACAATTTCTGAGTCTGAGGAAAAAGTAGGATGAGAATGTGACTAAGTATGAGGCTATAATTACAAGGTTAACGAGGCATGCTGCAAATTATATACATAACCCAATAATTAAGATTTATAGTTCCTTTGATGGGCTAAATACATTTCTCTTTCGAGCATTAGTATCACAATCCTTCTCATCATATGAAGATAATGTATCGTGTGCTATCATGAAAGAAAAGGAATTCTATAATTCTTATGAAATTAAATCAAAGAAAGAGAAGAAAAGATGTTCTGAACACTCTAGGAAAGGAAATAAGGAAATATGGTAGAAGGGTAGAATTTAATATTCACCCTGTAATAATTATGGAAGGAAGAACCCTGGTGCCTGTCTAAAAGGAAAAGGATTATGCTACAAATGTGGAAAGAAAGATCATCTAGCTGGTGATTGTAAAGGAAAGAAATACACTACCAATGTTCAATGATAAAATTACAGAGACATGGGACATTATGCAAATGGATGTCCTAAGCATCAAGGAAACTTACCTCAGAAAAGGCCAAAGGATCAAGGCCAAGCATATTCAATCACTACTACTAAGGTTGAAGCCCTGAAAGACATGGTGGTAGATAATTTATTGGTTTCCTCGAGTTTAGAAAATTATTTATTTGATTCTAGATCATTGAATTATTTCATATATTCCCAGTTTTCTTATAAAATTATATATTTCCAATTTGATTTAACAAGGGAGTTGTTAGTTAAAAATCCTAAGGGAAAGATCATTGCTACACAATTATGTGGATCCATTCCCATTATGGCATATAAATGTCCTTTATCTGCTGATATCATCATCATACGCATGACTGAATTTGATAGAATCCTCGGTATGGATTTGCTTTTGGACCATAATGTGATAATATATTGTTAGAAGAAGGAGGTTATGATTTTTGATGATGATGATAAGGAACACCTTATATTTAGAGTGTAGTCGTCACCACTTAATTCTTACCTAGATCCACCCCCATTAGCTCAACTAAATTCATTTATTAGAGAGGAAGAGAATGAAATAACTGTGGGTATGGAAGGAAATGTTCAAATATAGGATGTACCTTTTGTGAATGAATATGTTGATGTGTTTCCACAAGATTTACCTGGACATCCTCCAGAATGTGAAATTGATTTTTCCATTGATTTCATTCCTTGATCAAGGACCATATCGAATACCCCATATAGAATGACCACTGTGGAATTAGTGGAACTAAAGAAACAACTAGAGAAATTTAGTAATAAGTGACTTTTTCACCCTAGTGTTTCTCCATGGAGAGCCCCTATACTTTTTGTTAATAAGAAAGATGGATCTACGAGGTTATGTATTGACTATAGGGAAATCAATGCTATACCAATAAAGAACAAGTATCCCCTACCTCACATTGATGATTTATTTGACCACCTTCACAGAGCTCAATAATTTTCAATGATTTACCTTTGATCTAGATACCATAAGTTGTGTGTGAATAAGGAAGACATTCTAAAGGAAGCATTTCAAACCAGGTATGGGAATTAGAAGTTTATAGTAATGCCTTTTGGATTGACAAATGATCCCTATGTATTCATGGATCTAATAAATATATTCTTCAAGGAATATCTCGAAGATTTTTTGGTGGTATTTTTTGATGATATCTTAGTATATTCCAAAAGTTACGAAGATCATGAAAATCAATTGCGCATTATCCTGAAGACTCTGAGAAGAGTTGAATTATATGGGAAGTTTAGAAAGTGTGATTTCTGGCTTCGAGAGATTTCTTTTCATGACCATATTGTATCTAAAGATAGAATCTCTATTGATCATTATAATATCATGAAATCCCAAGAATGGCATGCACTGATGATTATAAATGAGGTACACAGTTTTATCGGTTTAGCAGGTTATTATCGAAGTTTTTCCCATAACATTGCCCGATTGGCTAACCCATTAACGATGATCACACGTAAAGGGGTTAAATTGGTTTGGAAAAAAGCGTAAGAAGAATTTTATGAAGAACTGAAGATAATATTATTCAATGCTCTTATTTTGACTCTTCTATCGGGAAATGACAGGTTTATTATTTATAGTGATGCATTGAAAAAGGGACTTGGTTGTGTCCTTATACATAATGATATAGTTATTGCCTATGCATCACGACAGCTGAAAATTGATGAGAAAATCTATCCTACACATGATCATGAGTTAGATGTTGTTATCATTTCATTAAAGATTTAGAGACACTATCTCTATGTTAAAAAATGTAATATTTACACTGATCAGAAGAGTTTGAAGTATATTTTCTCACATAAAGAACTCAACATGAGGAAAAGGAGATGGCTTGAACTACTCAAGGATTATTATTGTATAATACACTACCACCTGAGGAAGGAAAATAATGTGGCAGATTCTTTGAGAAGAAAGGATCATGGAGTTTTAAACAAGATTTGAGTTGAAAAGGATCCTATATGCATGGATCTAGTAAAGATGGATATGGGAATCAGCATGGAAGGTGAATCCTCAATACATTTTCAAATTTTTGTCGAACCATGTTTACTAAAATTGATAAAAAGTTCTCAGACCGGGGATGAAGAGTATCAAAATAATATTAATGCTATAAATGATGGTAGATTGAGTGACTTTGTGTATGAAGATGAAATTTTGAAATTTTGGAAGAGACTTTGTGTTCCCAAAATACCTGATCTAAAAAGAGATTTGTTGGATGATGCTCATTGTTCCAATTTCATTATACAACCTAGGAGCACGAAAATATTTGGAGATTTTAAGGAACATTTTTGGTGGGAAAACATGTAGAGGGAGATTGCTAATTTTGTGTCAAGATGTATGGTTTGTCAACAAGTGAATGCTGGAAGGAAACAACCTGGAGGAGTCATGCAACCTATTCCTATACCTGAGTGGAAATGGAATAATATATTGATGGAATTTATCATGGGACTGCCAGAGACTCCTAGAATGAATAATGCAATATTGGTCATTGTTGATCATCTTAACAAGTCAGCACATTTTCTTGCTATAAAAGAAGATTTACCACTCGAAAACCTAGAAAGACTATATATTAATGATGTTATGAGACTTCATAGAGTACCCATATCTATTGTTTCTGATCATGATCTCTGTTTTACATCAAGATTATGGAAAAGTCTTCAGAATTCCATGGATACTGAACTTTATTTGAGCACTGCTTACAACCCCGAAACTGATGGACAATCAGAACGGACTAGTCAAACCTTAGAAGACATTTTGAGATCATGATCACTTGACTTTCAGGGTATGCAGGATCAATATTTACCTCTGGTAAAATTTTCCTATAACAATAGCTTCCATTCGAGTATTCATATGGAACTATATAAAGAGTTATATGGAAAGAGATGTCGCACACGAACCAGTTGGGATGATGTTGGTGGAAGAAAACATGTAGGCCCAAAACTGGTGGAGGAAATTATGGAAATGGTGATGGTAATCCAAAACCACATCAAAGTAGCTCAATGTAGGTAGAAGAGCTATGCCTATAACCAAAGGAAGGATTTTTAATTTCAGGTAGGAGATCATGTTTTCTTGAAGGTATCTTCATGGAAGAGAGTTATACTTTTTGGAATGAAAGGTAAATTGAGTCCCAGGTACATAGGACCTTTCGAAATTCTATAACGAATCGGGGCTATAGCATACCGTTTGGAAATACCACTAAGTCTCTCCAAAGTTCACGATGTGTTCCATGTATCTCTGTTGAGAAAATACATTCCTGACCCAATGCATGTACTCACTTAAGAAGAATTAGAACTGGAACATGATCTATCTTATTGCGAGGAGCCTATTAGGATTCTTGTTACAAGAGAACAAGTGCTGAGAAACCGGATGACTCGTCTGATAAAAGTTCTATGGAGAAACCATAATATGGAAGAGGCAACGTGGGAACCCAAGGAACTTATTATGAAGAACTACCTGAGTCATTCCATGCAATAATATTCTAGAAATTTTGAATACAAAATTATTTTATGGGGGGGGGGGGAGAATGTAACACCCCATGATTCTATGGTACGCTTTTCTTTAAATAATACAGTAGCGTGTGTTGTAAAAAACTTCGAGTTCTAATACACACCACAACCAATCAAATTAGCGGTTATGAATAGTAACACCCAATTTTTGAATGTTTATACATTTTATCATTCAAGATGGACTTCATTTTTTGGATTTGTAATATCGAAATTATCTTAGGGTGAGTTTTTTGTATTTTTCTGAAAACAATCAATTTTTGATGAATAGTGAAAAAAACACTGAGTTATAGTTTAAAACAGAATTTTTATTTAAATAATTATTTATTTTAGTTAAATTTAATTAAGGTCAAAATAGATACATAATACATATATATGTTCCATGTAATTCATTGGAGTTAGTTTAGAATAATTTTAGATATATAACAATTTTATTGAACTTTTCAACGTCCTTTACCCACCTCCTAGGAGAATTTGGAAATTCACATAAAACATAATTTTACCACTTCTGTGAGTGGAATTTCAAAAATCCAAGAGACACGGTTAATATCAAGGAGTAAAATATAGTTCAATAAGATATAAATTATTTTGGTCAATAGTAACTTTTTACTTTTAATTACTACGTTTAAAAGTAAATAGGTTAATTAAGGGTAAAAATGATATTAATATTACCCTGAAACATGTCGCAATTATATTGGATAAGTGTATCATGACAAAAAACAACCTTATGAATAAAATATTGTCATTTAGGTCCACTTGGATTAGATTTGGACATTTATTATTATTTAAATAAAAGAAGAGTTAAAAGAGTTAAAATCAATGTTTAAAAAATAAAACATTTTTAATATAGGGTTATACATAAGATAAATTCAATTATAAATATTAATTAGAAATATAAAAAGACTTCCTACATAATGGTATTTTATTTATAATTTTTTGACATTATATAATTTAATTTATATATGACACAATGGTGATGTAGTAATTACCTAATTAATGAAATATTAAAATAATTGATAATATAAATTCCCATATAAATTTAATTGGAGAATTTTTAATAATTCAAATAATTTAATAGGTTAATATGACATTATATAATTGATTTAATTTTTTTTCTTCGAAGTAATCATGCTGTTATAATTTCCAAATAAATCAAACACCAAATAGAGTCAAAATTGACATTAAAGATTTTTTAAAACTAATATTATATTATTAATTAATATTCAATTCCTAAAAATCTAAGGTTCGTCCAAGAGACTTATAGAATGATAGTTTAATCATTTATAAACCACTTTCTGTTCTCTTAGATGTATATGATATGTTTATTTTCCATATAATATAAAAATACAAAGAGACATGGTAAATGTCAAACTATTTAACTAAGAGTTAAATATAAATGATAAGGTTAATTTAGTGACCCAAACCTGTATAAAATATTTTAGTTAAAAGGATTTCGACCCATATCCATCATATACTTCTAATAATCGACTTTGGAGCCATGATAAATAGAATATGAATTTATTATAAATTAATACTTTTAGTTTTTTCTAAAGAGCCCCTCCTCCCCCATATAAAAGGACACCACTTCTAACAAATTATTCATACCATAAAAGGCTTTTGGTTCAGCCATCCTCTATCAAAATACCCCCTCAACTATCCTCCCATAATCCTAGAGGCCTATGTTTAATCATAAATCCAATCTAAGGATCCCTTTTGATCAAATCAAACGGAATAACCCGAAGAAGAGGTAATGTTTTCACCACCCTTTTTCAAGTTCCTTTCTTCTTCAACATCTTCTTTCTTTTTTGTTTCCATTATAAAATAATAACTTTTGTATATTCTATATACTATGATGTTATTATAAATGTGGTATAACCATATTCAATATTTTATCCATCCGTTGAATGACTTGTTGATGTGGCCTTTGGAACACATGTTTTGCCACATTTTTTTACTTAATTTTTAATGATTTAATTAATTATTTAATCATTTAATGCTAAATATGTGAACTTTTGTATTTTAAAGATTAAATTTTCAAGTATTTTATTTTTTATAACATTTTATGTAATTATAGAACCATAAATAGTTGATTTATTCCTTCTTTGTTTTTAATATAATTAATTTCAAAATTGATCATTAAATATATATGTGTTTATTTTATTTATTTTTATATAATTAATAATTATTGAGTTCTCTATTTAATTTACTTTAATTTTTAAGTTTATATAACTTAGTTGTGACTTTCCAGACTATCGGTAGCCTAGCTATCGATAACAGGTTACCTGTACTATTTATCATTGACTATACCTCTATCGGTGAATTTTCCTCTATGAGCGACCCTTGTCACCGATACTCTTTCCTATTGGCAGCACTTATTTATCAGAAGTGGTAAGCCCTTTAATTTTATAAAAAGAAAAACAATGAGTAACTAGTTTAAATTAGTTCTTCTTTCTTTCTTTTTAATAAGTTATTTTTTATTTTAAATAATTATTTAATCATTGTAATTTTCTTTAATTTGATTAGACCTTATTTTATTAATTAATATTTTAATTAAGTAACATTAAAATAGGTTAATTTTATTATTTTATTTTTTTAGTCTTCCTGCTCATCATTTAAGTAAGTTATGTGTGCTTTTAAATTAATTGAATTGGTTCGCACTTAATTATATGTGTGAAAATAGTTCATTAATTAATTAATTAATAGTTTTTAAGCATTAATTATATTATTTAATGTATGAATATTGGGTTTTAATTAATTTATATTTTGTTTTAGTGTACTAGTGAGGTAGACGATCTCTTATGGTGATTTATTGGGTCACCGATGCTATTTATTTATATTTTCTGCTATTTTTTAATTAATTTTTATAGTTATTTTAATGTCAAGACTTTTATTAATTTATTTTTATAATTTATTTAGTTTATAATTTTATTGTTTCTAATTAATTATTTTAATGTGTTTAAGGTTTAATAAAAAATCTATTTTGAATTAATGGTATTTAGCGTTATTTTTATTAATTATCTTAATTCATTTTTTTAATATATTTATGTTTTAGTTCTATATTATTTTACCAAACTATTATTTTATGTACTATCGCTATCTAAGCTATCGATACTTCATTTTTTCTATCGGTATCTTCAGATACCGATATCCCTCACCGGCTGCCTTGGTTTGTTTTCTTAACCTCACCGATACATCTGATGCTTAGCTACCAATAAAAAAAATACCTCAACTAGTAGCTGCATCTCACGGTTACCTTTCTCTCTACCCACACTGTTTTTCCTGCTCTCACTTTCTATCAACCACAGGACATAAAATCTGAGCTTTGCACCTCCTTGCTGCCATCAACATGAACTAGTCTAATGTCATCGCTCGAGGAGGAGCTGTGGTTTTGTGGATGTGTCAGTTGGAACTGCTCCGCCTCTCCTATTGGAAACAGCTTATGCCGAGTTGCTGGAATGGGAGGCAGAGGATCATTGCGCCAGTGTTGTTGGAATTGTGGGATCCTATTGAATCAAAAATGAGCCATGGCCTTGCGTTGTCTGCTGGAGGGGCCGCCGGTTTCATTTTCTTCTTGGACCAGAGAACAGAGGACGCCACAGAGGGAATTATTGAGCAGAGATCAGTGCCGCTCCACTGTGTTAAGAGTTGATTCGATACTAGGGATGAGCCGACTGCTGCATGAAGCTGGGAAGAGGAGGCCGCTTTTGCTGGAGGAGCTCGGCGCCGCTGTGAGAGACATGCACAAGCCGTCGGTTAGAGAGAATCCAAATCCTCCCCCCTTGTATCATTAATTTGGGGGAGGATGTTTAAAAAAAATAATAGATAAAATATAAAAATAAATTATAATAATTAAATTAATGTTAAAATATAGGAAAATCTAAAGCTAAAGTAAAGTTAACATTAAGTGAAGTTAACATTCCATAAAAGATAAATTTACTAACTCAAATATAAAATAAAATAATAAAATCAAACAATTATAATTTTAATAAATAAAAATATTATAAATAAAAATATTAAACTAAATAAATAATAAATGAAAATAATAAATTAATAAACTATTAATAGTAAAAATATATAATTAATAACAATTATATGTAAACTAAAATTGTACGTCTTAATTTAAAAATATTTAAATATTAAGTTTTAATTATAATTTCTAAATTAAGATAAACTAATTAATGTATAAGTCGACCAAATTAATTCCTTAAATTGTAATAATTAAATTATTAATACTTTATAAATTATTTAATTTCTAATTACTTATTTATTTATGACGTCAAATTTTAATAATTTAGGTAAAATATGATAAACTAAAATAATTTAGTATATAGTATTTATATTTTTTAATTTGAATAAATTAACATTGTTTTGATAAAATTTTTAATTTAGTTATTTAATAATTAAGTAAAATTACTTTTAATTAGTATTATAACAGAAAACATAAATAATAACTTTAAAATTTTAGTTAACTCTCGTTGAGTTTTATTTATTTCATTTGGTTTAAAACATGGCAGGTTCATTCAGGAGTCATGTTTACTACCAGGTTCATGTAACTAACTCACCCAGAGTAAGTTATAAGGGAAAAACTCACGCGATGTGCCTGTCATGGGTAAAATGAACATGTGAGGTGCTCTCATGAGAAAAACATGAAATCGGTTGAAGGCGTGTGGTGACATGTAGCAAGTGAAAGATGATACATAAGAAGTGAAAGTGGCATGTTTGGGGACCCTCATTCGCTGACGCTCATTCGAAATTCCACGAACACATCAGACAAGATCGAAGACCCCGAGGAGTAGTACTGAATATGAGCAGGAGGCTAATGAGCCTGAAGGAAGATCTTTTCAAGGGGAGTTTAACTTCCCTCTGTCCATAATTTTGTACTCTGTTTTTGGTTGTATTTCACTACATTAATCAATATGATGATAGGTTTAATTTTCATAGCTCGGGAATTTTAAAACTTTCTGTTTATGATCTCTAAATCATAATTAGCTTATCTTTTTATATAATTATAATCAGTTGGCGAGATAGATTTTGTTTCTAATGTTTTGATCATTCACACATCAATTATTACAATTTCAATTCAAATTCGACTTGCGGGGTTGTGTTTGAATGAATTTTTCGGAACATTAATGTAATTAACTTTGGGAATTTATGGTGAGTTTATTTCTGAATTTAATCTTTTTCAAACTTCTTATAAGTTCGATTATGTTTTGGTGTGGCAAACTCCAAGACTTAATAATATGCCAGTTGAGATTCCTGGCGAGGGGAATCTCTTCAGTATTTCTTGATGTGTGGTTTGGTTATAAGATGTTGGGAGAACATCCATTAGAACCAGTTGTTTAGAATTCCATAGTACATTTTTGATCTCTCTTATTTGCCTTGTTCATTTATATTAGTGTACTGTATTTCTTTAGTTATTTCATACTTATTGTAAATTATAGTTTCTCTTGAAAAATAATTGTTCCATCATCCTGTTTATGTTTCATTAATAAGATAAAAATAAAAAAAAATTAAAAAAATGTTTTCCCCACTGCTGACAACAATGGGGGTTTAAAGTTTTAAAACCTTAGAAATCACTCATCTACCTTCTCTATGGATCAACCCTACACCACTGTGCTAGTGTAGGAGTAATAAATGTAATTTTGAGGGTCTTGATGACCTCCAGCTAGTTCAAAGTCCGGCACTGTTACCGGGGAAGGCACACACTGAGAGTCTAGGGATTGGAAAAAAATAAAAAAAGTTAAAAAAATCATAAAAATCATATAATTTTTTTTTATAAAAACTGCTTTGAACTAGAACCTACTGTTTGTGTTGTCTTTGAAAATTATAATTCACTGTGAACTGTTTTGTGTTCAATATCACCATGATTTAGTTTAAAAATGGATGTTAAAAAGAACTAGAATAAACCTAGACCTTACTGTGTTTGTTGTGGTGATTATAGACATTCTTCTTGGCATTGTGTCTTTAAACAGCCACAAAAGACTACTTTCATTGAAGAGAATGAACCAAACATTTAATTTAGTCCTGGCACCATTGCTAAAATTGAATTAATTGATTCTAAACTAGATGCTAGTATGGAATTAATTAACAATTGGTTAACTAAATCCCATGAAATTAATCTTAGGGATTTTCAAGAGTATGATCAAAGAATGATATGATTATAAAATATGCTTTTTTAATTACAAAAAAGGGTTAAAGAACAAAAACAATTTGGAGAAAATGAAATTGAAAATGTGTATAAAATATTCGAAAATAAAATTGAAGACGAAAGTGACTGTGAAACTGGGAAAGAATCAATTCTCTGTGAGAAATCTGTTTCTAGTGAACTAAATCTAGAAATAACCAACACACTAAAAAAAGAACACCTATTTGAAAATCCAATAAAGAGCTTTAATGGTTTTGAGTTTGACAATTCAGAAGATGAATTGAAACAGATTTAAAAAGATAGACCAGTTCTTTTCATAATTCCTACATTAGAGAAAAATTTTTGTTTTAGGGGTTTTGAGAATGAAGTCATTCAGATTGAAGTCAAACTTGGATCTGAAGACTTGAATGCTTAAACCTCTTCACCCAACTTTTCTTAATTTGTGAATAATGAGTCTTAAAAAAATATTGGGAACACTTTAGAAGAGAACATTAAGCTGGATAACATGGAATCTGAAATATTTGAACCTCAACTAAAAACATCTCTTCCATGTTTTGAAACTGTAAACCCAATAAATTCTGAAATGTTGTTGAATTATGATGAAAAGGGAATGATATTTAAAGAAAAACTAAATGATGAGTTTGAATTTCCCTATTCTTATTGTAACCACTTTCTTGAAACCTTGTACAATGAAATTGTAAGTAGTGTTAACCAAATTGACGAGTATTGTCTTAATTTTATCAATTTGGAAACAGAATTTATTGAAACTTAATTGTACAATTCTTCTCTTGAAATAGAACTGAAACACTAAAATATCATGGTTTTGGAATGTGAGCCTCTTTAAAATGAAGTAGAGGTTGAAAACACACATGAATTAGGAATAACTAATTTGATAGAAGCAGTAGATGTTCAGTGTGATTTAACAGATGTGGACCTTTTGGAAGAGATTTACAATATTGTTAGCCCTGAATCTATTGGTGTTAAAATAAATTTTCTTCTATGTATGTCACTTCTATCCAAAAATGAGTTTGGTGAAAAAGTTAATCATGATACAGATAATAGTTTAGAGGGGGAATCAGACTTGAGTTCCAATGTTCATAATTCTGTTCAGCACTTAATTGAATTCCCTTTGGAACTTGCTAATCAGAATTCACCCATGAGCACTCTTGAAATTGAATATATTAATGATGTAGTTAAGAGAGAACGATCTTAAGTCATTTCTAGACCCTTTAAAGCACATAGTTTTATGTTGTCCCATCACGTGCATTCAAATATTGAAATTTCTGAACATTATCTGAAAGTGGACAACACTATACTCCCTACTAGTTAAGGGTGCTATGTGGGGGTTATTTTAGGCTTTGAGAATTCAGTTTTTGTTGTGTTGAGTCTTGTTGCCCACAAATCTCATTGTTCTGTTAAAAATAATTTTTCCAAGCACATGTAGTGGTTCCTATTAAGGAAACCACATCCAACTAGTGACTACAGTTAGTTTCTAGGTGAGTCTGGCTGTGGACTTTAAACCGGGCGTTTCATGGGAGACAACCCATGGTTTTTGTTTTGTTAATAAATAAAAAACTATAATTAAATATAGTCTAACTGATGACTTTAAATTCAGCGCTTCATGGGAGTCAACCCATGCTCTTTCTTTGTGTTTAATTTTGTTCCGTTCTTATTTTTCTTTGAATAAAGAGCTCCTTAGCATGCTTATATATGCTCTGTTTTTTCTAGATACTTGTTCTTGGTTTATATACTCTGTGTTTCTTGGGTTGATGCTGCTTGTGTCAATTAATGGTTCGGAATTCCCACGATGAAAGAGTAATGGAAAACATAGTCAGGGAATTATTTCAACTTGATTCATTTATTTTTGCTCCTATTTTTACTAAAAAATTCTTCTTATCTTAAAAAATCTGCTACATGTTGCTGATGTTCTTCTGCATATCATGCATATATATAGGAAATTCTACAGCATGTCACTAAGTTGAACTAAAAAATCTACATGTACATCACTGCATAAATCTGAAATTTATTGTTTAAAACATTTTCATTGCTTGAACTTAAGTGTGTGGGGGGGGGTTCATGCAGTCTGAAAAATATTTTTTTGAATCTGCTTGTATCTTTGAGGTGTTTAGCATGAACTTTGTCTACTGTATTGAACATCTATTTGAACTCAATCTGTTGAAATGCTTGCACCCAAATAACATTGAACTTACACATCACATGTTATCTTTTGAGATATATTGAAAATTTTAAACTGGACTTAAATGTTAATGTTTGTACATTGCTAATGAACCTGCTGATTATTTAATTATTGTGGAAAAATAAATTTTTTAACTTTATTGAGACCCTTTATACATGTTATCTTTCTACTTAATCGAAAATATATTTTTAACCTTAATTTAATAATTATTTTCTCCATATTTAGAAGTCAACTTTTGGGACAATGTTGATTTTTAAGTGTGGGGGATGGGTCAATTCTTGACTGTGCTTAACTAGGCTTTAATGAGATCCCATCAATTCCCACTGCAAATTCATATTCTTGTTAAAAAATGTAAAAAAAAATTTCAAATTTTTTGTATAATTTTAAGATTTACATATTTCTCATTTGGGTCTTTCCTTAAGAGAAGTTCCTTAATGGTAGTTGAGAGCTTCTTTGAGCCTGAAATTAATGAGTTTGGATGATTGTTGTGTGGTCTTACTTAGTGATTTGATGGAAATTCGGTTTTCTACCTAACTCTGGAATTGTTATGGCTACAATGTTTGTGGAATTATGATCATACCATTTGGAAAATGAAGTTTGATTCTGATTCTATGGGCCTCATTAATTTTCATTTAATTATTAAAAGTAATTGTTTTAATGAGCCAATGTAAATGAGTTTTATATAAATATTTTGAAACTGGAGAAATTTGGGTATCTGGGATCCCACGGTGAGTCTCTGAGACCCTAGATGCTGGGTGCGTTTCTGTTAACTAAAAGCCTACTGTACACCTATAATAAATTCATTACACTGTGATTAACACAATGATACATAGCTTGGGAAAAATAAATAAATTGTCTGTGGTAAAAAAATGAGCTCATTAAGGTGAGGTGAATGATGAACGTCAGATGAACAAGGGATCAAATCGTTTATATGGAAATCATATAGGTTGTTTCATTGAAGTGACCCAAAAAATAATAATAATTTTTGGAACCTAGGTGAAATAGTCAAAGTACAAAGTTCCTTGGTTAAGATCATAACTCCATTGATATTTTACCTCATGTCACTTTTGAGATTAGAACATGAGTTTGGATTGAAATGAGTCACTATGTTGTGTCACATATGAGGCATGGAATCTTCTATGATGGATGGAATTTTTGTTCTTAATTACCCTTGAGTATTTTCTTAGGCAAGTTTCATATGAGTAATTAATTTTCTAAGAGCCTGGTATTATGTGTTGTCCTCTATTTTGAATGCTGGACATTTTACATTTGAGAAAATTCATAAATTAACATCACTATTTTTTCAAGATAAATAAAGAATGGGATTGTTTGAGGACAAACAATGCTTAATTATGGGGGAATTTGATGTGGCCTTTAAAAGACACGTTTTTCCACATCTTTTTACTTAATTTTTAATGTTTTAATTAATTATTTAATTATTTAATGCTAAATATTTGTACTTTGGTATTTTTATAATTAAACATGTCAAGTATTTCATTTTTTATAACATTTTATGTAATTATAGATCCATAAATAGTTCATTTATTCCTTGTTTGTTTTTAATATAATTAATTTCCAATTTTTCAATTAAATCTATATTTGTTTATTTTATTTATTTTTACATTATTAATAATTATTGAGTTTTCTATTTAATTTACCTTTAATTTTTAATATTATATAACATATTCGTGACATGATAGACTATCGGTAGCATAGCTACCAATAGCAAGTTACCAGCACTGTTTATCATTGACATTGTCTCTATCGGTGACTTTGCCTCTATCGGTGTCCCTTGCCACCGATACTCTTTCCTACAGGTAGCTCTTATTTATCAGTAGCAGTAAGCCCTTTAATTTTATTAATGAAAAATGATTAGTAAGTAGTTTAAATTAGTTCTGTTTGATTTCTATTTAATAAGTTACTTTTTATTTTAAATAATTATTTATTCGTGGTAATATTATTTAATTTTCTTAGACTTTATTTTATTAATTAATTTATTAATTAAGTTACATTAAAATAGATTAATTTTATTATTTTATGTGTTTAGTCTTCCAGCTCATCATTTAAGTAAGTTATGTGTGCTTTAAAATTAATTAAATTGGTTCGCCCTTAAATATATGTGTAAAAATAGTTAATTAATTAATTAATTAATAGTTTTTAAGCATTAATTATATTATTTAATGTATGCAGATTGGGTTTTAATTCATTTTTATTTTGTTTTAGTCTACCGGTGAGGTAGACTATCTCTTATGGTGATTTATTGGGTCACCGATGCTTTTTATTTATATTTGATGCTATTCTTTAATTAAAATTTTCAGTTATTTTAAAGTTAATTCTTCTATTAATTTAGTTAAAAATTTTATTTAGTTTATAATTTTAGTGTTTCTAATTAATTATTTTAATGTTTTCAAGGTTTAATAAAAATTATGTTCCGAATTTATTGTATTTAGCATTATTTTAATTAATTATCTTACTACTTTTTATTTAATTTATTTAAGTTTTAATTCTATATTATTTTACCAAACTATTATTTTATGTACTATTGATAGATAAGCTATCAATACTTCATTTTTTCTATCGGTAGCTTCAGCTACCTATATCCCTCACCGATAGCTGCTACTTTTCTGTTGCCTTTGTTTTTTTTCTTAACCTCACCGATACATCTGCTGCTTAGAAATAGATAAACAACAACCCTCGACCAGTAGCTGCATATCACTATTACCCTTCTCTCTACCCCATGCTATTTTTCCTGCTCTCACATTCTATCAACCTCAGCACATAAAATTTGACCTTTGCACCACCTTGCTGTCATCAACATGAACTAGTCCAATGTCGTCGCACGAGGAGGATCTGGGATGCCGTGGATCTGTCAGCCGGAACAGCTCCACCGCACCTGTTGGAAACAGCCTCTGCAGAGTTGCTGGAATGGGAGGTCGAGGATCGTTGCTCCGGTTTCACTGGAGCTGTGGGATCCTACTGAATCGAAAAGGATGCAGGGCCTTGTATTGTCTGCTGGAGGGGCTACCGGTTTCAGTTACTGGTTGGACAGGAGAACAGACGATGCCGCGGAGGGAATTGCCGAGCAGAGATCGGTGTCACGCCGCTGTTTTAAGAGTTGATTCGATAATAGGGATGATCCGACAGCTGCCTGAAGCTGGGAAGAGGAGGCCGCTTTTGCTGGAGGAGCTCGCCACCGCTATGAGAGGCCTGCGCAGGTCGTCGGTTGCGGAGATGCCAAATCCTCTCCTTTGCATCGTGGATTTTGGGGAGGAGGTTTAAAAAAAATAATAGATAAAAATAATAATAAAGTATAATAATTAAAGTAAAGTCAAAAGATAAAAAAATCTAAAGCTAAAGTAAAGTTACCATTAAGTAATGCTATGTTTACATAAAAGATAAATTTTCTAAGTCAAATATAAAATAAAATAAGAAAATTAAACAATTATAATATTAATAAATAAACAATTTAAAAATTAAAAATTAAACTAAATTAATAATAAACGAAAATAATAAATTAATAAATTATTAATATTAAAAATATATAATTAATAACAAATATATGTAAAATAAAAATGTACCTCTTAATTTAAAAATATTTAATGATTAGGTTTTAATTCTAATTTCTAAATTAAGATAATATAATTAATGTATTAGTCGACCAACTTAATTTCTTAAATAGTAATAATTAAATTATTAATAATTTCTAAATAATTTAATTTCTTATTAATTATTTATTTATGAAGTCAAATTTTAATAATTTAGGTAAAATATGATAAACTAAAATAATTCAGTATTTAGAATTTATATTTATTAATTTGATTAATGTAATAAAATTTTGATAAACTTTTTAATTTAGTTATTTAATAATAATGTCAAATTACTTTTAATTAGTATTATAACAGTAAACATAAATAATAACTTTAAAATTTTATTTAAATCTCGTTGAGTTTTATTTATTTCATTTTGTTTAAAACATGGAAGGTTCAATCATGAGTCATGTTTACGACTAGGTTCATGCAACTAACTCACCCGGAGTTAGTTATGAGGGAAAAACTCATGCGACATGCTTGTCGTGGGTAAAACGCACATGTGCGGTGCACTCGTGAGAAAAACATGAAATGGGTGGAATACGTGCGGTTACATGTAGCAAGGGACAGATGATACTTAAGCAGACAAAGCATCATGTTTGGGGACCCACATTCGCTGATGCACATTTGAAATTCCACGAACACATCAGACAAGAGCAAAGACTCCGAGGAGCAGTACTGAAGATGAGTAGGAGGGTAAGGAGCCTGAAGGCAGAGCTTTACAAGGGGGGTTTACCTTCCCTCTGTCTAAAAATTTTGTACTCTGTTTTTGGTTGTATTTCACTACATTAATCAATATGATCATAGGATGAATTTTATTAGCTTAGGAATTTTAAATCATTCTGGTTATGATCTCTAAATCTTCATTAGCTTATCTTTTTATGAAATGAGAATCAGTCGGCAAGACTGATTCTGTTTCTAATATTTTGATCATTCACACATCAATGATTACAATTTCAATTCATGTTCGACTGGTTAGGTTGTGTTTGAATGAATTTTTTATAACATTAATGCCATTAACATTGGAAATTTATGGAGAGTTTATTTCCAAACATAATATTTTTCAAACTTCTTAGCAGTTCGATTAAGTTTTGATATAGAAAACTCCAAAACTTAATCATCTTCCTGTTGAGTTTCTTGGAGAGTGAAATCTCTACAATCTTTCTTGAAGTGTGATTTGGTTGTAAGCCGTGGAGAGAACATCCACTTGAACCAGTAGTTTATAATTCCTGAGTACTTTTTTGATCTCTCTTCTTTTCCTTGTTGCTTTATATTAGTGCACTGTATTTATGTTTTTATTTCATACTTAGTGTAAATTTTAGTATCTTTTAAAAAATACATGTTCCATCATCTTTTTTACGTTTCATCAACAAGATAAAAATAAATAAAAAGTAAAAAATATGTTTTCCCCACTACTGACAACAATGGGGCTTTAATGTTTTAAAACCTTAGAAGTCACTCATCTTTCTTTTCTATGGATCGACCCTGCACCACTATGATAGTGTAAGAGTAATAAATGTAATTTTGAGGGCCGTGATGACCTCCGACCTGTTCACAATTTGGTTCCGTTTCTGAGGACGACATGAACTGAGAGTCTAGGGTTTCATAAAAATAAAAAAAGTTAAAAAATGCATAAAAAATCATAAAAAAATCTGATAATTTTTAAAAAACTGCTTCGAACTAGAACCTATTGTTTGTGTTGTCTTTGAAAATCTACTTCACTGTGAACTGTTGTGTGTTTTATCTTACCTGGTTTTAGTTTAAAAATGGATGTTAATGAGAACTGGAATCAACCTGGACCATACTGTGTTTGTTGTGGTGATTATGGACATACTGTTTGGTAGTGTGTCTTTAACCAGCCACAACCGACTACTTTTATTGAAGATAATGAACAAAAATTTGAATTTAGTCCTGACACCCTAGCTAAAATTGAATTAATTGATACTAAACTAGATTCTATGGTGGAATTAATTAACAATTGTTTAACTAAAACCCATGAAATTCAACTTAGAGATTTTCAAGAGAAAGTTCAAAGAATGAAAAGATTAGAAAATGTGCTTTTGGAATTACAAAAATGGGTTAATGAACAAAAATAATTTGAAGAAAATGAAAATGAAAATGTGTATAAGAGATTTGAAAATCAAATTGAAGAAGAAAGTGACTGTGAAACTGGTCAAGAATCCATTCTCTTTGAAAAATCAATTTCTATTGAACTAAATCTAGAAATAACCAACTCACTGAAAAAAGAACACCACATTGAAAATCTAACAATGATGCTTAATGGTGTTGAGTTGGACAATTCTGAAGATGAATTTAAATATATTGAAAAAGATAGCCTAGTACTTTTCATAATTCCTACATTAGATAAAAATCACTATTTTAGGAGTTTTGAGAATGAAGTCACTCAGGGTGAAGTCAAACATTAAACTGAAGACTTGAACGCTAAAAACTCTTCACCCAACTTTGCTGAATTTGTGAAAAATGAGTCTGAAAAAAAATATTGGGAACACTTTGGAAGAGAATATTAAGTTGGATAACATGGGATCTGAAATATTTGAACCTCATCTAAAACATTCTGTTCCATGTTTTGAAACTGTAAACCCAATAAATTCTGAAATGTTTTTGAATGACGAGGAAGAGGGAATGATATTTGATGAAAAACAAAATGATGAGTTTACATTTCCCTATTCTCATTGCAACCTATTTTATAAAACCTTGTGCAATGAAATTTTAAGTAGCGTTAACCAACTTGAGGAGGATTGTCTTAATTTGGACATTTTGGAAACTGAATTTATTGAAACTAAATTGTACAATTCTTCTCCTGAAATTGAACTTCAACACTCAAATATCATGGTTTTGGAAATTGAGACTCATGAACATGAAGTAGAGGTTGAAAACACACTTGAATTAGGAAGAACTGATTTGATAGAAGCAGTAGATGTTCAATGTGATTTAACATATGAGGATCATTTGGAAGAGATTTACAATTTTGTTAGTCCTGAATCTATTGGTGATAAAATAAATTCTCTTCCATGTCTGTCACTTATATCCTCAACTGAGTTGGGTGGAAAAGATAATCATGATATTTATAATAGTTTATAGCGGGAATCAAACATGAGTTCTATTGTTCATAATTCTATTCAGCACTTAATTGAATTCCCTTTGGAACTTTCTAATCATAATTTATCCATGAGCACCCTTAAAATTGAATATATTAATGATAAAGTTATGAGAGATAGCTCTGAATTCATTACTACACCCTTTGATGCACCTAGTTTTATGTTTTCCCTTCATGTGCATTCAAATTTTGAAATTTCTGTACATTATCTGGAATTGGACAACACTATACTCACTGCTGTTAAAGGGTGATACATAGGGGTTATTTTAGGCTATGAGAATTCAATTTTTGTTTTTCTGAGTCTTTTTGCCCACAATTCACATTGTTATGTCAAAAATAATTAGGGAAACACATGTAGTGGATTCTATTAAGGAAACCACATCCAACTAGTAACTACGGTTAGTTGCCAGGTGAGTCCGGCTGTGGACTTTAAACCTAGCGTTGCATGGGAGGCAACCAATGGTTTTTGATTTGTTAATAAATAAAAAAACTGTAATCAAATAAAGTCTACTTGATGACTTTAAATTCAGTGCTACATGGGTTTTAACCCATTATCTTTCTTTGTGTTTAGTTTTGTTCTGTTCTTATTTTATTTTGAATAAAGTGCTAGTTTGCATGCATATATATGCTCCGTTTTTGCTAGATGCTTGTTCCTAGTTTATAAACTCTGTGTTTCTAGTGATGATGCTGCTTATTTCAATTAATGGAGTGGAATTACCATGCTGAAAGGGTAATGGAAAACCTAGTCAGGGAAGTATTTCAACTTGTTGTATTTATTTATGCTTCTATTTTTACTAAAACAATTCTTCTTTTCTTAAAAAATCTACTACATATTGATGATGATCTGCTTCATATCTTGCATGTATATAGGAAATTCTGCTGCATGTCACTAAGTTGAACTAAAAAATCTTCATGTACTTCACTTCTTAAAGCTTAAATTCATTGTTTAAAATCATTTAATTGCTTGAACATAAGTGTGGGGGGGGGGGGGGGGGGGGGGTTCATGCAGTCTGAAAAACCATGTTTTGAATCTGCTTGTATATTTGAGGTGTTTAGCATGAACATTGTCTACTGTATTGAACATTTATTTGAACTCAATCTGTTAAAATGATTTCACCCAGATCACATTGCACTTACACATCACATGTTATCTTTTGGGATATATTGAAAATTTTACACTAGACTAAAATTTTAATGTTTTTACATAGCTAATGAACCTGGTGATGATTTATTTATTGTGGAAAACTAAATTTTTGAACTTCATTGAGACCCTTTATACATGTCATATTTCCACTTAATTGGAAATCTATTTTGAACCTCAATTGATTAATTGTTTTTCTCCATATTTAGAAGTCAACTTTTGGGACAGAGTTGATTTTTAAGTGCGAGGGAGGGGTCAATTCTTGACTGTGCTTAACTGTGCTTCAATGAGATCCCATCAATTCCCACTGAAAATTCAACTTTTTTTTATAAAATGGATAATTGTTTTCAATATTCTTTTATAATTTTTGGCTTTAGATTTTACTCGGTTGGGTCTTGACTTAGGAGAAGTTACATGATTGTCGTTGAGAGCTACTTTGAGCCTGAAATTAATGATTTTGGATGATTGTTGAGTGAGTGTTTTGATGGAAATTCGATGTAGGACCTATCTCTGGAATTCATATGGGTACCATGTTTGTGGAATTATGATCATACCCTTTGGAACTGGAAGATTTATTCTGATTATATTGGCCTCATTATTTTTCTTTTAATTGTTAAAAGTAAATGTTTTAATGAGACAATGTTAATGAGTTTTATATAAATCTTTTGAAACTGGAGTAATTTGGGCATTTGGGATCCCACGGTGAGTCTCTGAGACTCTAGATACTGGGTGTGTTTATGTTAACTAAAAGCCCTCAGTACACCTATAATAAGTTCATTATGCAGTTCTTAGCACAATGATACATTTCTTGGGAAAATTAAATAAAGTGTCTGGGGTAAAAAATGAGTTCATTAAGGTGAGGGGAATGATGAACGTCAGATGAAGAAGGGATCAAATGGTTTATATGGAAATTATTTAGGTTTTATCATTGAAGTGACACAAAAAAATAATATTTATTTTTGGAAACTAGGTGAAAATGTCAAAGTACAAAGTTCCTTGTTTATGATCATAACTCCATTGATATTTTACCTCATGTCACTTTTGAGATTAGAACTTGAGTTTGGATTGAAATGAGTCACTAATTTGTGTCACATTTGAGGCATGGCATCGTCTTTGATGAATGGTATTTGTGTTCTTAATTACCCTTGAGTATTTGTTTTAGGCAAGTTTCATATGAGTAATTCATTTTCTAAGAGCCTGCTATTATGTGTTGTCCACTATTTTGAATGCTGGACATGTTACATATGAGAAAATTCATAAATACACTTCACTATTTTTTGAAGATAAATAAATCATGGGATTTTTTGAGGACAAATAATGCTTAAGTGTGGGGGAATTTGATGCTTCCTTTAGAACACATGATTTTCCACATCTTTTTACTTAATTTTTAATGAATTAATTAATTATTTAATCATTAAATGCTAAATATTTTTACTTTTTTATTTTTATAATTAAACTTGTCAAGTATTTCATTTTTAATAACATTTTATGTAATTATTGAACCATAAATAGTTTATTTATTCTTTCTTTGTTTTTAATATAATTAATTTCCAATTTTTTCATTAAATATATATTTTATTATTTTATTTATTTTTACATTATTAATAATTACTCTGTTCGATATTTAATTTACCTTTACTTTTTAAATTTACATAACTTAGTCACGACATGCCAGACTATCTGTAGCTTAGCTACCAATAGCAGGTTACCAGTATTGTTTATCGTTGACTCTGTCTGTATCGTGACTTTGCCTATATCGGGGACCCTCGTCACCGATACTCTTTCCTACTGATAGCTCTTATTTATCAGTAGCAGTAAGCCCTTTAATTTTATAAAAAGAAAAATGATGAGTAAATAGTTTAAATTAGTTCTAAATTATTTATTTTTAATAAGATAATTTTTATTTTAAATAATTATTTAATCAAGGTAATTTTATTAAATTTTCCTAGACTTTATTTTGTTAATTAATCTTTTAATTAAGTTACATTAAAATTGGATAATTTTATTATTTTATGTGTTTAGTCTTCCTGCTCGTCATTTAAGTACGTTAGGTGTGCTTTTAAATTAATTAAATTGTTTTGACCTTAATTATATGTGTGAAAATAGTTAGTTAATTAATTAATTAATAGCTTTTAAGCATTAATTATATTATTTAATGTATGCAAATTGTGTTTTAAATCATTTTTATTTTCTTTTAGTCGATCGGTGAGGTAGACGATCTCTTATGGTGATTTATTGGGTCACCGATTCTTTTTATTTATATTTGATGCTATTCTTTAATTAATTTATATAGTTATTTTAATGTTAAGTCTTTTATTAATTGAGTTTGTAAATTTATTTAGTTTATAATTTTAGTGTTGCTAATTAATTAATTTATTTTGTTTAAGGTTTAATAAAAATTCTGTTCTGAATTCATGGTATTTAGCATTATTTTAATTAATTATATTAATTATTTTTATTTAATTTATTTAAGTTTTAATTATATATTATTTTACCAAACTATTATTTTATGTACTACCAGTAGCTAAGCAACCGATACTTAATTTTTTCTATTGGTAGCTTCAGCTACCGATATCCCTCAATGGTAGCTGCTGCTTTGCTGCTGCCTTTGTTTTTTTCTGAACCTCACCGATACATATACTGCTTAGCTACAGATAAACAACATCCCTCAACTAGTAGCTACATCTCACTATTACCCTTCTCTCTACCCCACGCTGTTTTTCCTGCTCTCACATTCTATCAACCTCAACACATAAAATCTTAGCTTTGCACCGCCTTGCTGCCATCAACATGAACTAGTCTGATGTCGTCGCTCAAGGAGGAGCTGTGGTGCCTAGGAACTGTCAGCCAAAACAGCTACGCCGCTCCTGTTGGAAACAGCCTCTGCCGAGTCGCTGGAATTGGAGGCCTAGGATCATTGTGCCGGTGGCACTGGAACTGTGGGATCCTACTGAATCAAAAAGGATCTGGGGCTTTGCGTTGTCTGCTGGAGGAGCTGCCGGTTTCGTTTGCAGCTTGGACCAGAGAACAGAAGACTCCATGGAGGTAATTTCCGAGACAAGATCAATTATACGCCACTGTGTTAAGAGTTGATTCGATATTAGGGATGAGCCAACTGCTACATGAAGCTGGGAAAAGGAGGCCGCTTTTGCTGGAGGATCTCGTCGCCGCTGTGAGAGACCTGCGCAGGCTGTCAGTTGCGGAGAAGCCAAATCATCCCCCTTGCATCGTGGATTTGGGGGAGGCGGTTTAAAAAAAAAAATTGATAAAAAATAATAATAATGTATAATAATTTAAAAATGTATAAAGATTAAGTTTTAATTCTAATTTCTAAATTAAGATAAACTAATTATTGTATTAGTCGACCAACTTAATTTCTTAAATAGTAATAATTAAATTATTAATACTTTTTAAATTATTTAATTTCTCATTTCCTATTTATCTATGACGTAAAATTTTAATAATTTAGTTAAAATATGATAAACTAAAATAATTTAGTATTTATTATGTATATTTATTAATTTGATTAAATTAATAGCATTTGGATTATTTTTTAAATTTAGTTATTAATAATAAAGTCAAATTACTTTTAATTAGTATTATAAAAATAAACATAAATAATAACTTTAAAATTTTAGTTAACTCTCATTGAGTTTTATTTCTTTCATTTAGTTTAAAACATCGCAGGTTCATTCAGGAGTAAATTTTACGACCAGGTTCATGTAATTAACTCATCCAGAGTTAGTTATGAGGGAAAAACATGCGCGACGTGCCTGTTATGGGTAAAACTCACATGTGCGGTGCGCTCGTGAGAAAAACATGAAATTTGTGGAAGACGTGCGGTGACATGTAGAAAGTGACCAATGATACTTGAGGAGAGCAAGAAGCATGTTTGGGGACCCTCATTTGCTGATGCTCATTCAAAATTCCACAAACACATCAGACGAGATCGAAGACTCCGACGAGCAGTACTGAAGATGATCATGAGGCTAAAGAGACTGAATAAAGTGCTTTTCAAGGGGGTTTTACCTTCCCTCATTCAATAATTTTGTACTCTATTTTTGGTTTTATTTCACTTCATTAATCAATATGATCATAGGTTGAATTTTCTTAGCTCATGAATTTTAAAACTTTATGGTTATGATCTCTAAATATTCATTATCTTATCTTTTTATGAAATTAGAATTAGTTGGTGAGACTGATTCTGATTCTAATATTTTGATCATTTAGACTTCAATGGTTACAATTTCAATTGAAATTCGACTGGTGAGGTTGTGTTTGAATTAATTTTTCAGAACATTAATATCATTAACATTGGGAATTTATGGCGAGTTTATTTCCAAATTCAATCTTTTTCAAACTTCTTAGCAGTTCGATTAAGTTCTGGTGTGGCGAACTCCAAGACTTAATCTCCTGCCTATTCAGTTTCCTAGTGAGGGAAATCTCTCCAGTCGTTCTTGATGTGTGATTTGTTTGTAAGCTGTGGAGAGAACATCCATTCGAACCAGTAGTTTAGAATTCCCGAGTACTTTGTTGATCTCGCTTCTTTTCCTTGATGTTTTATATTAATGTATGTTATTTCTTTAGTTATTTCATACTTAGTGTAAATTTTATTTTCTTTTAAAAAATACTTGTTCTATCACCCTGTTTACGTTTCATCAATAAGATAAAAATAATTAAAAAGTAAAAAAGATGTTTTCCCCACTACTGACAATAGTGGGGGTATAAATTTTTAAAACCATAGAAATCACTCATCTGCCTTCTCTGTGGATCGACCCTGCACCATTGTGCAAGTGTAGGAGTAATAAATATAATTTTGTGGGTTCTGATGACCTCCGTCTTGTTCACATGTCACCATACGTGTGTACGTACGACGTACCGTCTCTACATCGTGATGTAATTGTTATTCAATACATTATTACATGGACGAGTATAATAATGATGTGTAATTCATGTAAATAATAAATATAACATGATAATCATTCATTATATATGATATACCATACAATTATATATTATTTTCATATCAAAAGAATGATATTGTCACTCGTGCGTACGTACAGACTACCGTCTCCACGAACGTGATGAGATTCATTCCCCATCGTATTCATTCAAGTATAATTATAATTTTATGATTATAAATAATGTTTAAGGACTTGATATCATTGTGCATATGAATAAGATGCAACCTACCCATAACAAACATGACTTATGAAACAAAACATATAAAAAACGATTATGTTAACACCCAAATCAATGATAATACTAAGATATTATTAAAATAGCAATGTCAAAAGATCATATACGATATCATATTTATGTATATGATTCGTGTATAATTTAATAACAATTATTTTACCATTATACAGGTGGTTAACCTTCCCTTAACCAAGGAAAAGTACAATGTAAGGATTTATTTCACAATCTCTTCATTATCCGAGGTTGTTTGTACATAATTATCTACTGCGGCCTATTTATCATCCACATCCTTGTTTCTTAAAAATGTATTTCAAAAAATTATTAATATTTTAAAAAATATGGGTTTAAGTCATTTATAACCTTGTTTGACTTTTTTTAAGAAGTTTATAAAGGAATCTTTTCGACGTTTTCCAAATAAGGTCCTTTTTAACCTTTTTGACAAAATTATGCATGAGATTGTATTTTTTAACTTATACGGCAGGTGTCTCTCTTTTCAACCATAATAAAATCGTTTAAGCTTCCTTTACAAGCTTATAAGAATATTTTCAATGTAAATATTTTATTTTATAATTATGTGACTCTTAAATGATTTCAAAATAGAAAGAGATATTTCTGTAAAAAGAGTTTTGATTTCATCTATATCAACATCCATTGATGGATTTTTTGTTTATTTGGAGTTGATTTATTATGATACAAAACTTCCATATTTTATTGAAGGTTTTTTGATATGTTTCATTATGGATGTGCTGTTTGTATACAATTCATGATTTATGGTTAAAGTATTGACATTTCGTATGCTAGTTTTAATACAAATGTTTATGATATGTTTAAACCTTTTCATATGAGGAATGTATTAGACTTAGTATGTGACGGGTGGAGCTGCTATAGGTCCTCGATGCATCGGTATGTCTCATTAGACAACTAGACGTGGAATTGGTCGAGGCCCTTTCCCAATTTGATTTATGGTTTTGGACGAGGCCTTAATAATTTTTAGACGTCTTGGCCGAGGCCTTGAAAAAATGTTTCAGAATTTCCGGCATTACACATTCCATCATTATGGAAATAATATTGATGGATCATGTTGTCATTTGACTAGTCGAATATGCATGATTATTTTTTATTATGGCATTATTTACTCATCTCATATTTGTTCCATAAAAGTATTCATGTTTATTATTGGTAAAGGCTTGTGGTATCAATTATTTACCATTCTTAATATTTATGTCATTTTACCCTGTGTTACTTACCCTTACTAAGAAATTGAGCTCACCACTTTCTTATGTTTCATTTTCCTAGGATATGAAGAAGTTAGTTATGAGTGACCTACAAGTATAATCTAAGAGGCCTGGATGTTTATAATGAAATATATTTGGTTTGTATTTATCTTCAAGCTATAAAGTTGAACTTATATAGGAATCTTGTTTACAATAATACTAAATTGATCGGCCTTTAGAGACATGATTTCCATGTTGTCATGACAATGTTATGTAATAATGAACTAAATCTGGGTAACTAGGGTTGGGGCGTTACACATAATCTATTTATTTTATTTACAAAATGATCTTTGTAATAGAATTTTTAAACATAATTTTCACGCATTGGATTTTACAGATACTTAGTTGATTATATTATGCCATTATTAATTATGGAATCACTGTTTATTTATTTATATTGTAACATACAATTCAATTTGAGTGTATATACTATTGATACAAAAAAATCCACATTGATACAGTCATACGTCATTTGTACGAACAATGTAAGAGAAATCATAACTCAATCTCATTTTCATGAGTTAAATATACATGTCATTGGTTTATTTTCAAATAGGTGTCTAAATTACTTCCTATTGTTTTACAATTAATATAAACTTATATTGTGTGTATTTAATGTTTTCATAGATAATTAGTTCATTGATTTATCATTAATCTGAGGATACATTCTTTGTATGGGACTTCGCCTCAATTGCCTTTCATTGAAACATTTCTTGATGATATGCAACTTTATTTTGTTATAAAGTGTATATACAACCCCTTTTACATTACTTATAAATATTTTATCTATACTCATGTTATTTAATGTCTTTCAAATAGTTAAACTTTCATGTGGTGTATAATTTAAATTTTTAAAATTGTAAAGTACTCTTTACATAAAACATCGTTTTAAATGTTTTAATGATTTAATCATCTAAATACTTATTTTTCATGTACATGAATTCAAAATTATTTTTTCTAATTAATTATAAGTACCTGAATGTTTTATTTGTAAAATCATTCCAAATTTTTCATAGTGTGGGGGACAATTTTATTAAAAAATATTTCTTTAATATTTTTTAATTGAGTTTCAAAAATGGATTCATTATTTCAAAATCTTTAAATTCTATTTATATATATCATTAATGGAATTTGTCACGTTTATGAAGATATTATGTATTTTTTATTACATTACATGTTTTCCATTTTATTTTAAAATTAGTTTTTTCATTTGTGAACATGCATCTTATAATGATGAAATATGATTTCAAAATGGAAATGGTATCTTCCTATTATACTTGGTTTGTGTGTTTTTATTATTTTAAGGTTATATGGTAATTTCATTACACTATTTTGTCAATTGTGTGATAATCCAAGGGCAGGTGAGACTATGATATCTCTACATTCATTGGGTTTTGTGACATTGGTAACAATTAAGGTTTCTCCGAATATATTTAAAGAATATATTTTGAGAGTTATACCAAACATTACCATGAAGGATACTCCATATGTGGGTAAAAAATCTGAAGTGTATGTATGTTATAGATCCCACAATTAACCCTTATGATTTATGATTTCTATGAGTTATTCAAATATTTTATGATTTAATGAGGTATGTTATAGTGAATAAGTTTTATGAGTAAAAATTATGATTTCATTGATTCTTATGTATTCATGGATGGATATTTTCATTCCTTATTTTATATCCCATACTGTTATTTTTATGATCATCCCATGTTTAATGAAATCTTTTTGATAGGGTATAATGATCGTTATGATAAATTAATATTTCTAAAATATTTTTTCCATGAACAAAATCATGGGTTTCAAGGAGTTTTATTGTTATTAATAAAAATGAATAGAGTATAAGTGTTTACATTGTAATATTTGAGATGTAATGTAAATCATATGGCATAATTCTTTAAAAATATAAACAATAAAATATCTTCAATGTGAAAGAAAGTAAATTCTTGATCAAAACTCAAGATTATAAAAATATCATGGTTGGGGCTTTAAAATTGGTATCAAATGTCGTTTTAGTTATCTTTAGAGGTTAATATGTTATTTATTCTTATGTGACATGTTTTATATAACCTAAAGCTTTGGCATATTAGAAAGTGTCATTGTTATTTTATATATATTTAATGCATTGAGGATAACAAGAATAATTATATCATAGTGTTTACCGTCCTGGTAAGATATAATATGATGATTTTATAGTTATACTAAAGCAAATTTGTTTTAGTAAATGGAAGAATTTAGTAGGCTCCAATGTTAAAATTTATGTGAAGGATCCATTAGTGGTTTTCTGAATAATAAACTGAATCAAATGAGAGTTTCAATGATAAATGTTTTGGTTATTATTAACCAACTTTTTTGAGTCATTATTGGCCGCATGAACCTTGGTGAATTTTCTACAGAATCATATATATGAGAAACGAATAACTTTGGATGTTTAGATAATAATGATATGGGTAAGTATATTCAATTAATTATGTGACAAAGATGTGGAATGAAACACCTAGTAAAATGGTTAAATGATACATACATATTTTTTATGTGATTAAATGATGGTCATAATTCAATAACCTTCCTTGGAGAATGAAAGTGTTCAGTTGACTCTAAGAAAGGGAAATATGTTCTTTCCAATAGATCAATTAAATGTTTTAAATGTTGTTTCATTCATCCTTAGGTAAATAGATGTCCCATGAATAACGGATTGGAATGGTATATGTAGGGCTGAACTGATATATGTTTACAAATACATAATGCCATTCAAATTGAAGGTGAAGAAACTAAAAAAGACATATGAAAGGTATGTATTATTTATTATATCATGTTTGGAAACTATTGAATCATAGAACATGACTCATGATATTGTTTACAGGAAATAAATATTATATAATAAGTTAGAAAAAATAATTAATGGATCATAAAGATTGATTCATTGTTAAGATGTAAACATTTTATAAATTCGGGAGTAATTTTTTATCTATGGGTGATGAAATGTTTAAAATATATATTATGGTTTTTTTATAGGATTACTTTTGATTTTTTTTCATTTGTATGCATTACACAGAGGATTGTTATGTGGAATTTATATTTTTGGAATAATTATATTTTTTATTGGATATAATTATAAAAAAATCATTAGTGTTTTTATGATCCTTGATTTTTGAGTTAATTATGGTCTATTATATTTTGAGATGAAAAATGAACAGAATGAGATAAACTTGATATAAAACTTCGATAAGGATATTTTTGAAGATTTTATATCATTTTGTGAATGTTTTATGAATTATATATTTTTAGAAAATGTAAAAGGAGCAAGAAGGGTGGCAACACGTCATGTGAGATATGTTAGTGGTAATCAAACCCACAACGTAAGTATGAAACATTTTTTTCACCTACCACTATCCTACACGAATTCTATTATTAGTATGGCTTATTTTAATTAGTTAAATTATTTTAGGGATTAAGAATATGTTTATTTTGGTAACATATGTTTTTAAATGTATATACATAGTATATGAAAATTAATTTGTTATTAATTTTTTAATGTTATTTTGGGTGATGCTTGCTCTTTTGAGAACACTATATTCATATGGAAAAAAAGAATACTATAAGATTTAATTTGAGGAGTAATGGTTGAATTTTATTATCGAAAAAACAATTTTTATATTGTGTACATATGGTTAATTGGGTTGTTTATAGAAATGATTATCCGATGATTAAAAATATGTGATTATGTTAATTACATTTAAGTGTGAAACTATAAGATTAGTCGATGTTATTTGATGATTAATGTTACAATATATCATATAAGACTAGGTGATCAAATCATTCTAATTTATTTGTTTCAATATTAGTATTGATTAATTTTATTAATTTTATGGTCTTCCTTATTTAATGTTCATAGAATAACTTCGGTATTACTCTTTAATTTTTGAGATCAAAAGTTTCCCTTCTCCTAATAAGGTATTATCATTTTTGGGGGATTATGTGAACTTGTACAAACCATTTTGGTTTTGGTTAATGTCTATGGATAAGAGATAAATATAGTTCAATTAATGGTTATTATGTGATTCTCTAAAAATTGATTCACATACTTCAGGTGTGACTAATTCTTCTAGAATACTCATCATTTAGCGAAAAGATGATTTTGTTGATGATATTTAGAAAATGTTGAAACTCTACGTGACATGTGAGTATGATTCCATAGGATCTTAGTTAAGCTTGTAAATAAATTCTTCACCATTATGAAATGGATATTAAATAAACATTTTCCATTTACTTTTCTTACTCAGAAATCAATGATTGTTTCTCCTATAACGGTTTTATGACTTTTTGGTTGTTTGCTTTTTATTAATCTTGCTTTCATTAACAATCCATCAGAAAAATATTGTCAATTTACCTTTAATATCCATTCTTTCGAACATGGAATCCTAATTTTTTATATCTTGGGTTACCATTGTACTTCTCCTTTATTCTTTTAATGTTTTAGTTTTACAAACTATTTTTCAGTTTTGGTATTTTTAATGATGTTTCCAAGACCAATTTTAAAAATGTGTGGACATAATTTCTAAACGGTGGAATGACATAACATCCCATGTATTTATAGAATAATACATTCTCATTTCTATTTATATTTTGGAATTTAATATTATTTTTATATTAAATGTGACATTGTGTATGATAGAGTACCCGGCAAACAACAATGTGTTTCTTCAAAATAATACATTGCACACAAAATGAGTTAAATAGAAAAATAATGACAAAATAATAAATATTATTTTAAATAGTAGTTAATAATAATCCTCTATATCAGTGGGAATGAACATAATAAGATTAATTACTATTTATATATTTTTTAAAATGCTTATAAAATTATCTAATTAATTTTAGTGGATTTAAAATAGAATGAATCCAATTTTACCCATAAAATACTATAGTATTTTAGAAGGACATTTTACCTTATTTTGATGGAGAAGCCTAATTAAATATTTTTTAACATAAATATGTTCTATAATATTAAATAACATTCTTCTTTATAAGCGGGTCTTCAAAATTTATTTTTGGTTTTCTTTTCATAAAATTCATTTTTAAACGTGTAGGGAAAAATATTGGATTTAAAATAAAAACGACCTTTTCGTGTATATTTTTAAATAGTTATATTCACATTTTAATTAATTTTAATTTGTAATTAGATTATTTTTATATCATTTTTTCAAATTATGGTCATTGGATTATTTTTCATATTTTAATGGTACATAGATAGATGTCAATATTTTGATAGTTTTTACTTCTTAAAAACCCGTTTTCTGATTTTCAAAATGGGAAGAAATTTTAAATTAATTTATTCCAATTCTATGTTTTAAATATTGAAAATTGGATTCCATATTTTCAAAAAAAAATACCTAATTATGTAATTTGGTATATGTTATTTTGGTACATTATGAATAGTAATTTTCATAATTATTTTTAATTACCATTGTTAAAGAGAAAATCAAGTAAATAAGTGTAATAAAATAGTATTATAATAAAAATAAATCCATTAACCATGTCTTAATCCTAATGGAAGAAATATTTATGACCATTATCATCCTTCAGACGAATAATTTGAATTTTCTAGCTCCATTGGTGTTAATATTAAATTTTATAAAATTAATTTTATGAAAAAAGAATTAAAAAATAAACATGAATCTTTTAATAAATTTTTTTTAATATAGGATTATAAAACTGATATATTTGACTATAAATATTAATTGTAAGGCTGATTATATTTTTTACATCATCGTATATTAATAATAATATTTATACACTTAATAAATAAATTTCATTATGTCACAATGATGATATATCTATAGCTTCTTTAATAAACAATTGAAATAAATGATATTATGAATATTATCATTAATTTAATTTAATAATTTTGAATCCTTTGAATAATTTTCTATATGATAATGACATATTTTCTTTGATGTAATTATTTTTTTGATGGAATGATGTTGAATTAACATTAATGAAAATCAATTACTAAATAGTGTCAAAATGGACATAAATGTGTTTTTAAAACAAATAATATTTTATAAAATGATATAATAGTTCTAAAAATTTGTGATTCTCCAAAATGAAATTTATAATTTCAAAAATTAAATTAATTATCTACTTATCATTCTATTGTTATTTTATATTAACTATAGTAACTATATATTGTCAAAATTTAATAAGACATGGTAAGAGATGATGTTTTTAACTAAGTGTTAATGCGAAAATATAAGGTTAATATTGTAACATAAACCTGTATAAAAATAATTTTATGAGAGGATTTTGACCCATACTCATATTATCTTCTAAATATATCACTTTGGAACTATTAAAATTCAAAAATCAATTAATAATAAAATAATATTTCAAGTCTCTCTTAATGTGCTCCTCCTCCCTCTTATAAAAGGCTAACTCCTCTACTGACATACTCAAACCTTTAAATAACATTTTCTCATCCAGAATATATGAAAATAAAATCCATATATCCCTAAATTCCTCCTAGTTTCCAAACATTGTGTAGAAATTCATCCTAAGGAGATATTTTGTTAAAATCAGAAGGCGGCACTTGACAGAATAAGTATTTGTTTAATCACCTCTTTCAAAATTCTCTTCTTCTTATACTTCCTATTCATATGCCGTTTACAAAATACTATAAAAAATAAATTACTTTATAAATTATGATATGTTATTATAATTATTTTACACCATAATACCTCCTTTTATTCATCCTACCA
Organism: Viscum album; assembly: GCA_963277665.1. Classification (NCBI taxonomy): domain Eukaryota; kingdom Viridiplantae; phylum Streptophyta; class Magnoliopsida; order Santalales; family Viscaceae; genus Viscum; species Viscum album. The sequence goes on from OY728134.1 coordinate 170,133,185, forward strand.
ATAACAATATCACCATGCGTGTGTGCATACGACTTATCGTATCCACGTTATGGTGTAATTTTGTATTCAACATGAATTAATTAGGATGGGTATAATTATTATTATATTATAGGTATATATTTAATATAACATGATAATTAATCTTTATTATTAATAAAATATCCAATTCTTTAATGTTTATTCATTAACAGAATGATATCACAGCTAGTACATATGTACATCCTGCCGTCACCGCAAACCGATGAGATTCATTGTACATGATATTCAATAAAACATGATTATATACATGAATGGGATGAATAAATATGATATATATTTTATTTATTTTTACTGTATGATTCTTTAATTTTAATTTACAATAATCCATTTTTCTTTCCATAATGTATAAATATAATAATTTCAATTGAGGATATGTGGACTACCACCCCCTCAAAGTGACGTGACTCATTCATTCCATACATAGTAAATTAATAGTATGTAGTTAATGTACTTATGTAATATAATATATATATATATATTATAATATAATTATAATATACATATGTATCATTTAGATTACTTTTATTTAATAAGAAAATGAAATGAAAGTAGTGTCCATGCGTACGTACAGTATACCGTCTCCATGAACTGCATATTTTATTAATTATCATCAAATGTGATGGAATATTCAAAATACATATATAATTGATATATATGATATTTATTTAATGGATAATATTATGGAGATGATTTACATTTGACCACATGGACAATTTACACCAAACAAGTTCATTTTTGACTCTAGTACCAAATATAGAAAAAATGACCTACATGAACATAAAGAATTATGTATTTTTTATAACATAGAAACAAGTGATATAAAATGATAAATAAATAAAATAAATTTCTCATGAAATTATAAATTAACCTAAGTTTATTATTCAATAATATAAATAAAGAAAAAGACAACTCAGATTCGAGGTAACGGAACATCTGAACCCAATTTCCATTCATTGGGATAAAATTATAAGTCTTGAATATTCCATGATATGAAAATAGGAGAAATAAAAATTCATGTACTGAATTTGATTTATAATTTAATTATGTGTAAATATAGGTAACACAAAAAAATTGATCTATTTTATTTATAAAATGATCATTGTATAGGAATTTCTAAACTTAATTTCCACTCACTAGGTTTTACACATATATCATTGATTATATTATTCTAATATTATGTGTGGAATAATTTTTTATTTATTTATTCTTTAATTTCCACTGAACATTGTTTTTATATACTCTTTCTACACATAATCACCCCATTCATAAAGATTTATGTCATTTATATTAACATTGTATGGGGAATCATAACTCAATCCCATTTAAATGATTTAAATATTCATATCACCGGCTTTGTTTTCCGATGAATATGTGTAAATAACTATTGATTGTTTTACATTTAATATAATGTTTTAGTTGGTTTATTTATATTTTTCTCACTTAATTATTTCATATATTTATCATTAATCTAATGATACGATCTCTATAAGGCACATTGTCCCAATGTCCTTTTATAGAGAAATCTCTTGATGATATGCACCATTGTTTCCGTATAAAGTGTATATATATCCCATTTTACATTAATTATCCATATTATATCTATAATCATAATATCTAATGTCTTTTAAAATGTTATACTTTCATGTGTTCTATAATTTAAATGTTCATAATTCTAAAGTACTCTATCAAAAACATCATTTTAATTGTTTTAAATATTTAATCTTATAAATAATTCTATTTCACGTTTAGGTTTTAAAAAATGTTTTAAGGACATATTTATATAGACATGAATTGGTTGATGTGTAAATTTCATTGTAATATTTCATAGTTTATGGGAAAATTTAATTAAAAAATATTCTTTTCAAAGGTTAATATTGTTTTTTAAAAATAGATCAATTATTTTGATAACATTGAATTTTTATTTTATATATATTTATGTAATGGAATTTTTCAATATTATGTGTCTATTATGTATTCATGATTACCTTTAAACATTTCTTATTTTAATTTTAAATAATTTTTTTCATTTATGAGTGTGTGTATATTATAAATATGAAATGTCATTTCATAGTGGAAATGTTATTTTTCCTTTATGCTTGTTTTCTGTGTTAGGATTACGTTATAGTTATTGGGAATCGATTAATTATATGGGTGTTTATATCATTAATAAAGGGTGGGTGAGACCATTACTACTGTACAATGCATTGGGTGATGTGTTGGAGCTAAAAGTTAATATTTTACTTGAGAGGATTAGGCAATATACATTGATGGGTATTCCAAATGTAACCATGAAGGACACTCCCTATGTGGATCAGAAAGCTACAATATATGTTTGGTATGGATTCCAAATGTATCCATTATGATTTATGTTTTCTATGAGTTAATCATAAATCTTATTATTTAATGAGGTATGAAAAATAGAATATGTTTTATGAAATAAACATATGATTTTATTGAATTTTATTTATTCCCAGACTAGTGTTTTCATTCCTTATTTTATATCCCTTACTACGATTTTTATGCTCATACAACTTTTTTTTTTAAATTTTAATCATTGGAAATATGAATGGATATGAAAACTGAAAATTAAATAATATTTTTATTAGGAAAATAATTCTTGTTTTTAATTGGTTCTTATTGTTGTGAAAAAAAATAAATATTGTTGAAGTAACTAATTTGAAATATTTGAGATATTATGTAATAGTTATGACCTAATTCCTAAAATCTCTAATCCTGAAAAGATAATAAATGGGAAATAATTTAAATTACTGATTAAAAGTGAAGATTATGGAATGTTTAAATCTGGAACATACAATAGGAGAATGGTTATGTTATATCCTCAATTGTATTTTCATCTAGATGAGTTAAAATGGTTATTGAAAAAGAAACTGAACATCGAATGTAAATTTAGTACATACAATGATGGATTAGTTTCTCAAAGGGTTAATAAATTTCATTTAATGTAAGATGATAAAAATATTTCATCAGTTTCTATGATAATCCATAATAATTCAATATTCTATAGTATCATTCCATGATTATCATCTTTGTAAAATGGATGTCATAATATCCTTCTATAATGGGAACCTTACATAATATCTCTATATGTCACAACAAAAGTTTTTATAAAATATAAAAGATACAAATAATGTATGAATGTTTTCGATACCCACTTATGGGTTTAGGAAATAATCTAGATCTTGGGGTATTAAAATTGATGAATCCATATGAGAAATGTTTTTCATAAAAAACTAATTTTTTCTTCAATAACTATTTTAGTGGGAGTGTTTTTTATTCCAAGTATTATATTTCAATGATATATTATTAATATGAAAAGATATAAATGTTTTATAATCATTTATGTTATGGTTTTACAAATAATTCTCTATGAAATATTTTGGTGAAACATTTTGTATTTTAGGGATCATGGTATTTCAGAATAGATGTATATCACTTCAAACACAATGTCTGGTTTTATAAATTGTTAAGGTGTAAGATACATTTAGAATATAATATCACAATATGGGATTTTTGTAATTAATACATGTAATACAACTGTCAATGATAATATTACCTCACTCATAAGGGGATAGAGAGTGTATGAGTAGAATCCATCATGCTAATGTTAATTTTTCTATTATTTTTCATTACCATGTACAAGATAGGGTATTTATTTCTCCTTGAAAACCATAGGAATAAAATAATAAGACTATATAGAAATGAAATGTAATCCAATAAATAATATTCTATAGTATCAGAGACATAATAAAGATATTTTTCCTCGTTTATTTAGGATATGAAAAACTAGTCATTATGGGATAGATAAATTTTCGTTTCTAGATTTATTGTAATGATTTTATGTCTCACATGATATATTTCATCTAATTAAATGTATTAGAAATATTTTGGATGAGAAAAGTGTGTCTAGTTGGAACTTATTCTACATGATTAAATCACATTTCTTGTTGAAAATAATTTATTAGTGCTCTACCCTTAAGAACAATGTTCACATCAATTGATAATGAATATAATTCAGAAGAATCACCTCCTGAGGAATTTTTTCACAAAGAGACAATGTAAATGTAATTAGACTACCATATTTTATATAATGGATCAATCATTTAATAAATACATGTCTAATTAAAAACATGAATATGATGTGAGATATGAAGACTACAATTGTTTTGTAGTTTGTACTACTAAATGTTTGATCTGTTGCAATTAGTTCCCTAAAACAAACATACATTGTTCCTTCTCATTAATTTTATATTCAGTGACCTAAAAATTAAATAAATTATTACCACATAATGATTTATATTAGTTATAACATTATTGTGAAATATTATTTCATACTATGAAACAATTAAATGCTACAAAAGATTCATATTATGATGATAACCATGGAGTGATATAACAAAATTCATAATAATATTTTATATGGTCAAATGACATCTATATAATGGGAAAAAAATTATTTAAACAATCTATTATTGGGGGTTAATAAACCTTAATTATCCATTACATAATGTTTTCATTTGGAAATATCCTTAAGAAAAGTTTATAAGAACATACCCAACTAAGGGAATTCTATATGTCTTTATCATTTTTTGTCTCTATTTTTGTATTTGTGTTCATACATGAGAATATTATTAATATATATATTGAATGAAATATTTTTTTTATGGTCATAAATAGTAATTAAATATTCTTATCACAAGGTTTCAAACATTGGGTGTGTTGTAAGTGATCTGAAATTTATGAATATTTCAAGAATGTAAATATCCCATGCATTTTAATGTAAGTTGAGATATTTAGAAAATTGATTTGAATTGAACTATATATCTAAGAAATTTTTTATTGTTTATTGACAACATCACATTTGGAATTAAGATAAATATATATCAAGTGTATAGGTTGATGAATATAGAATGTAATCTTTTTTATGAGATATTATGACAGAATGATTATATTACATAATGAGAGTACTTATGATATTTGTTCCATCATGGAATTAATGTAATTATCTATGGGATCCTTGATATGTCGATATAAAATAATTTTATACATTAGTTAAATTTACCTAATTTTATTGAGAAATATTCCACGAGGGTCACATAATAATAGTATTAAAAATTACTAAATTTTTATTAAAATTTATTTCATTTAATAAATATTAGTAATCGATTGTGGTTATATAATTATTCTGGTTTTTCGGGTTATCTAAACACAATCACTAGTTGTTCGAAAGAATATATATGAGTTTTATATTAAATTTCGTTTAATTTTCAATTATAAAATATTTAAAATTTATTTAACTCTTGTATACTCACATAGTAAAAAATTATGAATTATTTTGTTATATTAATGTTAAATATGAATTTTTGGAGCAATTAGTGAATATAATATTTATTTAATTAAAAATAATATGTTACTTATTTATTTAAATATATATTTATAATTAATGTTTTGATAAATTCCAAGAAGTATGGGAATTCCAAGTTAATTATTCTGAAGAAATTTATTGCTAATCATTAAATTGATTAAATAAAAATAGATTTATTTATTAAAAAATTGATATCTAAATATCATTAATTCTGTAAATTTTATCAAATATAATACTATAATAATTATTATTATCTTACAAGGTATTTACATAGAATAATAAAATTAGTTCTTTATACTATTTGAAATAACGAGTAATATAAAAAAAATTTTATAACTAAACTTATATCATTCGTAGGGAGGTAGATAATTATTGTACAAAAATATATTCTCCATAGAATTAAATTTAGAATGATATGTGATAATCTTCCTACTCCCTTTTAATATCAAGTGAAAAATATGGATTTTTGAATACAAGAATGATTCTTGATGTGATTTATGATGGACATCCTTAGAGGTTTTGTATGACTATACTATCAATAAGAGTTCCAATAGTGTCATTTATAGATTCATAGAACATATGTTGATACTAATATATTAAAAATAATATGGAACAAATTCCATAATGATAGTGTTATATTATGGTCAATTAATATATCCATATTAGAATAATTATCAATTTAAGGTAATTAATGTAACACAACAATCTTCCACGGTATACATCTCTTTGAATAATACAATACCGTGTGTTGTACGCAACACTGAGTTCAAGTACACCACGACATACCAAACTAGCCGTTCAAAAAAGGTTATGAATAGTATTACCTAAATTTGAAATATTATATTATCCTTATAATTTTAATCCATATTATGAGTTTCTAAGACATGATTTATTAACAAATTCATTTTTTTCAGATAAAAGAAGTATTTTTCAAAAAATAAAATTTTACGGCCTTTTAATGGTGAAGCCTTTTTAAAACCAATATTTGAAACATTTATATATTAAATTTGACAAAATTAAATTCTTATTTAAAATCGGGACATAATAATTTAGTATCAATAATGTTTTGGTCCTTTTCTGATAACTTTCATATTTGGGTGAATAGTGAAATATACTATATTTTAACTGAAAACAACTTTTTTAATCAAAATAATTTATAATTTTAAATTATAAATTTTAATTGTTTGGAAGTATAAATAGATTATATTTTTACAATTTAATCCAATTATGGTCATTTTATGTAATTTCACCTTGAAATTGGACATAAACAAGTGTTAAACTTTTGATAGTTATTATTTATTAAAAATACGTCTTTTGGTTTCGAAAGCGGGAATCAATTTTAAATTAATAAATGCAACTTTTATGTTTTGAATTTTTTAAAATAGACTGCATTTTTTGATTCTGAATAACAAAATTAGCCTAGGGTGAAATTTTGGTACCTTTCAGATAACTATTATATTTTGATGAATAGTAAAAATTATTAAATTTTAATTAAAAACAACTTTTTTAATCGAAATAATTAATAGTGATAAATTATGAATTTGAGTGGTTTTAAATTATATTTAAAATATATTTTTACCATTTAATACAATGTGGGTCACTGAACATAATTTCACATTTAAACCAGACATAAACAAGTGCCAATCTTTTGATAGTTATTATCTCTTAAAAACACACTTTTTGTTTTAACAACGGGAATTAATTTTAAATTAATTTCTGCCACTTCTGTGTTTTGAATTTGGAAAAATGGATTCCATATTTGGAATCATGATGTTCATATTGTGTGAATAGTTAACTTTTATTTTTAGACATTTTGAATAATTACTGCGGTAAATATTTTATTTACCATGGTAAAGGGTAAATCCGGTAAATAAGGGTTAAAAATAATATTATAATAGTACTAAATTACCCTAAAACGTGTCCTATCCTTATTGGATTATACATGTTCGACCATAGGAATCTTTGGGTCGATTTTGGGACCCCATGGAGCCACTTGTAGGTGATAGAGACACTTTATTTTAATTAAGTCAAAATGATTACAAAAATGACACAAGCATATATATTTTAGAAAAAAAAATTTACATATGGTTATATATGTTGGATTTTAGACTATAAATATTCATTAGAAATATAAAAATATTTCCTACGTAATTCTATTTTATTTATAATTTTTAGACATTAAATAAGTTAATTTAATTATGACACAATGGTGATGCAGTAATTACCATAATAATGAAAAATTAGAATAATTGATATTATAAATTCCCAAATAAATATAATTTGAGACTTTTCTTGAATTAAAATAATTTTATAGGTTAATATGACATATTAGGATTTATTTAATTTACTTTATTCGACGTAATAATTCTGTTACATGTTTCACAAAAATCAACTATTGAATAGTGTCAAAATTGATATAAAAGAGTTTTTAAAACAAATATTATATTATTAATTGATATTAAATTCATAAAAATCTACGGTTAGTCCAAGATACTTATATCATGTTAGGTGAATCATTAGAGGACCACTTGGGGGTCTCTTGGATGTATATGGTATTTTTATTAACCATATAATATAAAAATACAAAGAGACATTGTAAAAGTGAAACTAATTAACTAAGAGATAATACTTAAAGATAAGGTTAATATAATGACCCAAACCTGTCTAAATTATAATTTTTGAGTGGTTTTCGACCCATAACCACATTAAAATTTAAATTATTAACTTTGGAGCTATTATAAATCGAATATGAATTTATTATAAATTAATATTTCTAGCTTTTCCAAACATGCCCCTCACCCCTCTTATAAAAGGGCACTCCTACTTATCTTTTCATCACACCTTCAAAGCCTTTTGGTTCATCCCACCCCTGCCCAAATACTGTCTCAACTTCCTTCACTACAACCTAGAGACCTTAGTTTGATCAGAAAGCCATCCTATGGAGCCCTTTTGATCAAATCAAAAGGAAGAACCCGAAGAAGAGTTAATGTTTTCACCACCCCTTTTCAAGTTCCTTTCTTCTTCCACTTCTTCTTTCATTGTTATTACCATTATAAAATAATAACTCCAGTATCATATATATTCTGTGATGTTATTATAAATATCCTACAACCATATTCAGTATTCTATCCACACTTTGAATAACATGTCACCATACGTGCGTACGTACGGCTTACCGTCTCCACGTCGTGGTGTAATTGTTATTCAATATATTATTATATGGATGTGTATAATAATGATGTGTAACTCATTTAAATATTAAATATAACATGATTATGATTCTGTATATATAATATATCATCCAATTATATATTATTGTAATATCAAAAGAATGATATTGTCGCTCGTGCGTACGTACGGACTACAGTCTCTACGAACGCAATGAGATTCATTTTCCATCTTATCCATTCAAGTATAATTCTCATTTGAGGATTAAAAATAATATTTCAGGACTTTATATCATTCTGGATATGAATAATATACATCCCATTAATAACAAATATGGCTCACATAATAAAGAATATAAAGTAAAATGAACCCGTTAAAACCCGAAATGACAATAATTCTAAGATATTATTAACAAATAAATGTTAAAAGATCATATATGATATCATATTAATTCATATGATTCATGTAAAATTAAATAACAATTATTTCACCATTATACAGGAGGTTAACCTATCGTCGACCAAGGGAAAGGTACAAACTAAGGGGTTTCTTATCTCACTCTTAATTTCGTGAGAATTCCATTGTTCACCACTTATTTATTACATGTGGTGTATGTGTACTACCCGTAATTGTATTCATTGTGTATTATACATTAATTCATGGGTATAAACATCATAATTTTATGATCCTTCTTTCATGGGTGTATGTTTCGTATGTTACCTAATCGATAAGGTAATTCGAAATTTCAATTTCCACTCATTTGGATTTACGCATATTTCATTGATTATATTACTCCAAGATTATGTGTGGAATCACTATTCATTTGATTATGTCATATTTTCCAATCCATTTTCTGTGGATATACTTTTGATACACATAATCAGTCCATTTATAAATTCTCAAGTGATCGGTATGAACTTGATAAGAGTAATTTTAACTCAATCAACATTTGTTGAGTTAAGTATCCAATTCATTGGTGTTGTTTTTACAAGAATATGTGTGAATATCATCTGATTGATTTACACTAAATATCCAATCATATTGTGTATATTTATATTTTTCACACATAATTATGTCGTTGATTTATCCTTAACCTAAGGATATGACCTTTATGAGAGATTTCATCTCAATTTAAATTCCATTGAGACTTCATTATTGTTATACACCAAATCACTTTTATGTGGTGTATATAATGTACTTTTACATAGTATATCATGAATCCATTTATTCTCTTGATATTACAATGTTTTGATTATCTCAATTATTTATATTCAAGTGTCTCTCTTTTGGTTAGAATCTCTAACTAAAATACCATTTTTAAATGTTTTAAAGACTTATTATTCTAAATCATTCTCACTAATGTACATGTTTAAAAAAATGGTTTTATGGATTTATTTATATGGATATTAATGTTTTAAAATTAAAACTCCTTTTAAATGTTTCAAAGTGGTATGGGACACTTTGATTCAAAAATCTATTTTTAAATGGCTTCCTGAAAAATAGTGTGACTTTTAAATGTTTTCAAGAAAAGGGGGATATTTCTCTCAAATAGTTTTGATGATTATTTTCATCTATGTCAACATCCTTCATTATTCCTGATTTCGGTTAATTTGATACAATACAATCTTCCATATTGTATTGAATGAGTTATGTTTGACTGTGGATGTGCTATTTTTATTCCATTCATGGCTTGTGGTAAAAGTATTGACATTTTGTATGCTAGTTTTAATATTAATATTTATGTTTTGTTTAAACCTATTCATATGAGGAATGCATTGGACTTAATAAGTGACGGGTGGAGCCCGCTATAGCTCCTTGATGCATCGGTAGGTCTCATGAGACAAATTAGTGTCTTGGCACAAGGCCTTGGCAAAATCTTATTTCTAGTCTTGGCATGAGGCCTTGGGTATGTGGTTATGATATTTGTTGAATTATGCATTCCATCATTATTAAAGTGGTTATTGATATTGCATGTGATTGTTCGACTAGTAGAATATCCATGTGAATAAGTAAATAGCATTATAACATTTTATCTTTTCCATATTATGCTAAAGTTCATGTTTAAATGTATTTTGTTTTAATTATAAATTTCCTTAAGTGATTATGCTTATCTATGAAAGCTTTTGCTATAATGTTATCCGTACTGAGCATCTGAGCTCACCCCTTTCAATGTTTTATTTTCCCCAGGATTATGAAGAAGTAATTTATGAATGACCTACAGGGATAGTATGAGGGGATATGAAGACAAGATGTTTTTTATGTAATGTAAAACTTTATGATTGTATCTAGTGTTTCCAAGGCTACAAAACTAATTGGTCTTTAGAGACATGATCTTTCTTGTGATCATGCCAATGATATGTAATAATGCACCGACTCTGGGTAACTGGGGTTGGGGCGTTACAGTTGGTATCAGATGAAGTTTAGTACAATCCTTGGACGCTAGATTTAGATAAACTCTGATTAGAGCACGTAGAATTAAGATTAACATTGAGGATTAGTATAGAATAACTTCCTAGAATTTTGGTATTGTAGAGATTTTGTGAGTTTTCCAAGCAATACATCCTTGTCTGGAAATGAGCAGGTAGAGGCGGCTCTGGCACAGATGTGCCTCGAGGTAAAACCCAAAAACACCGCTTTGAGCTAGACTTGAACGGGAACTGGTGCACGACAATGGGCCTTGATGCACTCTTGGTTACGATACTCCCGGGGGATATGCATAGGATAATTTAAAATTTCTTTACAAACCAATTTAAAGTAATATATATATATATATATAAGATGGAGAGTAAATGTCCTTGGTAAATCCTAATGTGTTTCAAATTGAGAATATGGTGACATGTTAATCTCTAAATGATTTTATGACTACTGTTCCTCACACAATGATTTCTAGTTTTAGTCAATGGCTAGATTCCAAGGAAGTCATAGTGGCTTTGAGAATGATGTACAAGGTGGGAACGGTGGTGGAAATGTGCAACAAAATGGAAATTTGATTAGCGTAAAAGATATCGTCTTTATGCCAAATAATTTTTCCAAAAATATGATCAACAACATATATATTAACCAACTCCCGGACTCAACAAGGAATAGAATGGTGATGAATGATAAGAGCTCCAGTAATGGAGACCATAAGGAAAAGAACCCTCAATTTCCATCATGCAAGAAATGTAGTAGGAGACACCCAGGAAAGTGTCTCAATTGTACCATGAAATTCTTTATGTGTGGGAAGGAAGGACATAAAGTGACGAATTTCCAAAGAAAAATGAAGAGTACTATGGAAGAAGATAAAAATGGTCCCAAGAGTCCATTTACAGCCATTTGCCGTAAATATAGGGGACCTGGCCATTACCCGAGTTAATGCCCTATTCTATAGGATATTTTCTTGGTCAAAGAAGAAGCTATGTGAAATAAATGGTTAGAGAAATGTTTAAAAAGATTTAGTGCTCCTTGTTGATGGGTTTACTTTGGAATAATTTTCTCTTGTATTTGTAACCCTACAGTTTGACATGTGAGAATGATATTTGAGGAATAATTACCTCTTCTCTTGTGGATATAGTTATAAATAACCATTTGGTTTTATATGATCATTGGGTTTGAGACAATTATAAGTTATTATAATTTGGGATGAAAATGCAAGGTATGAGATACGATTTTCGGTTAAATTATGTTATGGTTATTTTGAGGAATTTATCTAATTTTTGTAATGTTATAAAGCATAGTTTTTGAAAAGGACAACACGTAGACCGCATGACAACCCGTCGTGTCAGACAAAGTTTTGAGAATCGAACCCACAACTAAAGTGAGATTGGGATTTATCGCCTACCACTAGACTATGTAAAGTCCATGGTTAGTGTGACTATTATTTTTAGTTAAATGATTTTATTGATCAATAATAAATTGATTTGGGATCATATGTCTTATCAAATGATTACCCTTAGTATAGGAAAATGATTTGGTGATTAAGTGATAGATGTTATTTCAGAAGTTGTTCGCTTTGTTGTGAACACTATATGCCCAAGGAAAATAGAATAGTATGTGATTTCATTTGAAGAGTAATGGTGAATTTTTATATATGTTTATATTATGGATTTATAGTGATTTGGGTTGTTTATGGAAATGATTAGGTTAAATACTTTTAAGTATGTGACTTTAAGAGTATTTCATGTCATTTGGAGATACAATTTAACGTGGAAGACTACATTCTTATAAGTTAGGACTTTCAATATTAGTTTGGATTATATTGAAGGATTTTAAGGACAATTGATTACTGAATGGTATTTTTTTAACATTGGAATATTGTTAGTATAATTTTGGAAATTAAGATTAGTGTTTTTTTCTCTCAAGGAATATCCTTTTGGGGGATAATTAGATCTTTTACTAACAATTTTGGTTTTGATTAATCTCTAAAGACAATGTAAATATATAGTTCATCCTTCATGGATCATGTGATTCTATAAAAGTTTATTCTAGCTCTTCCAATGTGACCAAGTCTTCTTGAATACTCATCGTTTAAATAAAATGAGTTAGTGGTGGAAATTTATTAAATGATGAAACTCTACTTAAAATGTAAGTATATATCTTTATATTCTTAGTCAATATCATAAGTGAATTCCTCATCCTTATGTAATGTAACTTATAACAAAAAAAATGTTGTCTGTTTACTTTCATGCTAGGAGACTAATGGTTGTTTGTCCCAACACAAGTGTGTGGTTTTCTTATTGTTAACTTTATCCTGATCATTATTTCTATCCCTCTCTATTATAACTTGACACTTAGTTTATCATCCATATCCATGTTTTCCTACATGGAATCTGAGTATGGGTTATCATGGTTGACCTTTTTACCTCTCTTTATTTCATTTAAAGTTATAGTTTTATTGACTCTTTTTCTGGTGTGGGACTTTTAATTCTTAGGCCTAATTTTTAAAATTGCGATGATGCAATTTATTGAATGAGGGGTGAATGTAACACCCTAATCTTCCACGGTATAAATCTCTTTTAATAATACAATAGTGTGTGCTATATGCAACACTGAGTTCAAGTACACCACGACATACCAAACTAGCCGTTCAAAAGAGGTTATGAATAGTATTAACTAAATTTTAAATATTATATTATCCTTATCATTTTAATCCATATTATTAGTTTTTATGACATGATTTATAAACTAATTCATTTTCATCAGATAAAAGAAGTATTTTTCAAAAAAAATGCAATTTTACCGCCTTTTAATGGAGAAGCCTTTTTAAAACCAATATATGAAACTTTTATATATTAAATTTGACAAAATTAAATTCTTCTTTAGAATCGGGACATAATAATTTAGTATCAATAATGTTTTGGTGTCTTTCTGATAACTTTCATATTTAGGTGACTAGTGAAAAATACTATATTTTAACTGAAAACAACTTTTTTATTCAAAATAATTTATATTGTTAAATTATACATTTTAATGGTTTGGAAGTATAAATAGATTATATTTTTACAATTTAATCCAATTATGGTCATTTTAAATAATTTTACCTTGAAATTGGACATAAACAAGTGTCAAACTTTTGATAGTTATTATTTCTTAAAGATATGCCTTTTGGTTTCGAAAGCGGGAATAAATTTTAAATTAATAAATGCAACTTTTATGTTTTTAATTTGGCAAAGAAATACTTCATTTTTTGATTCGGAATAACAAAATTATCCAAGGGTGAAATTTTGGTACCTTTCAGATAACGTTTATATTTTGGTAAATAGTAAAAATTACTAAATTTTCATTAAAAACAACTTTTTTAATCGAAATAATTAAGAGTGGTAAATTATGAATTTGAGTGGTTTTAAATTAAATTTAAAATATATTTTTACCATGTAATACAATTTGGGTCATTCAACATAATTTCACATTTAAACCAGATGTAAACAAATGCCAATCTTTTGATTGTTATTATCTCTTAAAAACACGCTTTTTTGTTTTAACAACAGGAATAAACTTTAAATTAATTTCTGCCACTTTTGTGTTTTGAATTTGAAAAATGGATTCCATATTTGGAATCAAGATGTTCATATTTTCTGAATAGGTAACTTTTATTTTTAGACATTTTGAATAATTACTGCGGTAAATATTTTATTTACCATGGTTAAGGTTAAATCTGGTAAATAAGGGTAACAAAATAATATTATAATAATACTATATTACCATAAAACGTGTCCTAGCCTTATTGGTTGATACATGTTCGACCATAGGCATCTTTGGGTCGATTTTGGGACCCCCTGGAGCTACTTGTAGGAGATAGGGACACTTTATTTTAATTAAGTTAAAATGATTACAAAAATGACCCAAGCATATATCGTTTAGAAAAACAATTTTTACATATGGTTATATATGTTGGATTTTAGACTATAAATATTAATTATAAATATAAAATGTTTTCCTACATAATAATATGTTATTTATAATTTTTAGACATTAAATAAGTAAATTTATTTATGACACAATGGTGATGCAGTAATTACCATAATAGTGAAAAATTAGAATAATTGATATTATAAATATCCAAATAAATATAATTTGAGACATTTATTGAATTAAGATAATTTTATAGGTTAATATGACATACTTGGATTGATTTAATTATCTTTTTTCTATGTAATAATTCTGTTGTGTGTTTCACAAAAATCAACTATTGAATACTGTCAAAATTGACATAAAAGAGTTTATAAAACAAATATTATATTATTAATTGATATTAAATTCTTAAAAATCTATGTTCCGTCCAAGAGACTTATATCAGGTTAGGTGTATCATTATTGGGCAACTTAGGGGTCTTTCGGATGTATATGGTAAGTTTATTAACAATATAATATAAAAATACAAAGAGACATTGTAAAAGTGAATCTAATTATCTAAGAGTTAATAATTAAAGATAAGGATAATATAATGACCCAAACCTGTATAAATTCTATTATTTGAGTGTTTTTAGACCCATCCCCACCTTAACCATTAAATAATCAACTTTGTAACTATTAGAAACTGAATATGAATTTATTATAAATTAATATTTCTAGCTTTTCCAAAGGTGCCCCTCACCCCTCTTATAAAAGGGCACTCCTCCTTCTCATTTCATCACACCATAAAAGCCTTTTCGTTCGGCCAAACCCTACCCAAATACTCTCTCAACATCCCTCACTACAACCTAGAGATCTTAGTTGGTCAGAAAGCAATCCTAAGGAGCCCTTTTGATCAAATCAAAAGGAAGAACCCGAAGAAGAGATAATGTTTTCACCACCCCTTTTCAAGTTCCTTTCTTCATCCACTTCTTCTTTCTTTGTTATTACCATTATAAAATAATAACTCCAGTATCTTATATATTTTTTAATGTTATTATAAATATGGTACAACCATATTCAGTATTCTATCCACCCTTTGAATAACATGTCACCATACGTGCGTACGTACGGCTTACCGTCTGCACGTCGTGGTGTAATTGCTATTCAATATATTATTATTTGGATGGTATAATAATGATGTATAACTCATGTAAATAATAAATATAACATGATAATGATTCTGTATATATAATATTCCATCCAATTATATATTATTTTAATATCAAAATAATGATATTGTCGCTCGTACGTACGTATGGACTACCGTCTCCACGAACGCGATGAGATTCATTTTCCATCGTATCTATTCAAGTATAATTATCATTTGATGATTAAGAATAATATTTAAGGACTTTATATCGTTCTGGATATAAATAATATACATCACATTAATAACAAATATGGATCACATAATAAATAATATAATGTAAAATGAACCCGTTAACACCCAAAATGATAATAATTCTAAGATATTATTAACAAATCGATGTTAAAAGATCATATATGATATCATATTAATGCATATGATTCTTTTATAATTAAATAACAATTATTTAAACATTATAATGGAGGTTAACGTACCATCGACCAAGGAAAAAGTACAAAGTAAGGGGTTTCTTATATCACTCTTAATTTCATGAGAATTCCATTGTTCACCACTTATTTATTACATGTGGTGTATGTGTACTACCCGTAATTGTATTCATTGTTTATTATACATTAATTTATGGGTATATACATCATAATTGTATGATCCCTCTTTCATGGGTGTAGGTTTCGTATGTTACCTAATCGATAAGGGAATTGGAAATTTCAATTTCCACTCATTTGGCTTTACGCATATTTCATTGATTATATTACTCCAAGATTATGTGTGGAATCAATATTCATTTGATTATGTCATAATTTCCACTCCCTTTTCTATGGATATACTTTTGATACACATAATCACTCCATTGATAAATTCTCAAGTGATCGGTATGAACATGATAAGATTAATTTTAACTCAATCTCCATTTGTTGAGATAAATATCCAATTCATTGGCGTTGTTTTTAAAAGATTATGTGTGAATGTCATCTGATTGATTTACACTAAATATCCGATCATATTGAGTGTATTTATATTTTTCACACATAATTATGTCATTGATTTATCCTTATCCAAAGGATACAACCTTTATGAGAGATTTCATCTAAATTTAAATTCCATTGAGACTTCTTTGTTGTTATACACCAAATCACTTTTATGTGGTGTATATAATGTACTTTGACATATTATATCATGAATCATGTTATTATCATGATATTAAAAAGTTTTTATTACCTCAATTATTTGTATTCAAGTGTCGCTATTTTGGTTGGAATCTCTAACTAAAATACCATTTTTAAATGTTTTAAAGAAATGTTCTTCTAAATCATTCTCATTAATGTCCATGTTTTAAAAAATGGTTTGAAGGATTTATTTATATGGACATTAAAATTTGAGAATTAAAACTCCTTTTAAATGTTTCAAAGTGGAATGGGACACTTTGACTCAAAAATCTATTTTTAAATGGCTTCTTGACAAATAGTGGGACTTTTAAATGTTTTCAAGAAAATGGGGATATTTCTCTCAAATAGTTTTGATGATTATTTTCATCTATGACAACATCCTTCATTATTATTGATTGTGGTTAATGTGATACAATAAAATCTTCCATATTGTATCGAATGAGTGATGTTTTACTGTGGATGTGCTATTTTTATACCATTCATGTTTTTTGGTAAATGTATTGACATTTAGTATGCTTGTTTTAATACGAATGTTTATGTTATGTTTAATCCTGCTCATATGAGGAATGCATTGGACTTAATAAGTGACGGGTGGAGACTTGTATAGATCCTCGATGCATCTGTAGGTCTCACGAGACAAATTAGTGTCTTGGCACAAGGCCTTGGAAAAATCTTATTTGTAGTCTTGGCACGAGGCCTTGGCTATGTGGTTATGATAGTATGGCATTATGCATTCCATCATTATGAAAGTGGTTGTTGATATTGCATGTGATTGTTCGACAAGTAGAATATCCATGTGAATAAGTAAATGAAATTATTTCATTTTATATTTTCCATATTATACTGAAGTTAGAGTTTAAAAGTCTTTTGTTTGAATTATAAATTCTGTTAAGTGTTTATACTTATCTATGAAAGATTCTCCTATAATGTTATCCTTACTGAGCATCTGAGCTCACCCATTTCAATGTTTTATTTTTCCCATAATTATGAAGAAGTAATTTATGAATGACCTGTAGAGATAGTGTGAGGGGATATGAAGACAAGATGTTTTTTTATATAATGTAAAACTTTATGATTGTATCTAGTGTTTCCAACCCTACTAAACTAATCAGTCTTTCGAGACTTGATCTTTCTTGTGATCATGCCAATGTTATGTAATAATGCACCGACTCTGGGTAACTAGGGTCAGGGCATTAAAATTAATGCCTATAAATTAATTATAAACTATATATGAACAATGGTACTACACATGGATTTTTTATGGCTTCATTTATCAATATATGAATATTTAGTTTGATGAAATCAATAAAAATAATATTGGACTGTGGGCCCAACCAAATTTATTATACCTAAAAACCCACAATAGTGAGTTATGAAGGTACTAATGGTAGAAAAAACAATGGATTAAGGGAATTTTATTAGTTAATCCGTAAAAATAGTTCCATGGAGACATTGAATAAAATATTGGTTCATATTTCTGTGAGCGTCAAAATAATTATGGTTTTACCAATGGACTATTGGGTAATAGTATTTAATTATAAGATCTACTTTATTAACGAGAGTTCATCAACACCATTGGTCCTAGGAAATTGAAATTTATTTTGGCCTAAAATAATTATAGAAATCACCAATATCAATGTCCTAAACTGACATTAAAATATCTGTTTTAGTAATAATGATAATAATTAGATAAATTATATTTCTTTAACTTGTTAATTTTTAGGTTATATAAGTGTCAAATTTGGATTTTTATATTGGGATAAAAACTCCAAGATAGTTCTCATAAGTTCAAATGTTACCGTAAATTGTGACATCTAGTGTAAATATTTGAACAATGAGAAAAACACATATGATATTAAAATATAATCTGATTTTTATGTTCATAATATATGGATGTTAAGAGTTATTGATATTTAAAAAGATTTAGTGTTTACAATATTTTTTGAAACACCTGATAATCATGAAGAAATTTTATATGGTTATTATCTTCTAATGGTGTTACTAAAGTTTTATGTGTAGGAGAGATCAGGGTTTTCATAATCTAGGGGGTGGTCTCTTGTGTATGATGTTTCAGAAGATGTAGTTTTTGAAGGATCAAATATATAGATTATTTTGTGAAGGTGTTACATTATTAGGATCATAGTGCAATGATACGTAAGTTATTCCCATTACATTATTATCGTAGATAATGGAGATTACAAGATAACATAAGATACTACAAGTATTAATTACAAGAAAATGTTTGAGCTTTACTTAAAACATGGGATTCCATACATTATCAAAATAATTTGAGTGAGCATAAAGGAATATAGAGAATAACGTGAATCAAAATATCCATGATTATCAATTAAATAAGGAATCGGGTAATAGAAAATAGGTATAATGAAAGGATAATTGAGAGGGTGTTTAAAATATGATATAGTATGGAAATTTAAATGATCTTTTCCCAATTTTTAAACCTACCATTATTTGGATGGTCCTTAATTTTGAAAAAATAGAGGTAATTCATATTGAATTGTTAATGTGAAGACAAAATTGTCTTGTGGGACTTATATAAGGAATGTTACATGGATAATCTGGAATATTTCATGGAGAATTATATCATAAATCTTTTGTGCATCTAAAAATATAGTATTTTATGGATTGAATGATGAAAAATTCCAGAAGAACTAGAAGTTAATTTCCATTATATTAAAAAATGTTCATAAAAATTATTTAATACCATTAAAATTACATGAGTGTATGAGAATATATGATCTTTAATATCTTAATTTTTATCTAAATTGAAAGCATATTATTGGTACAATAAACAAAAGGATTGACGAGTTGAATGAACATTTCTCAGATATATATGAGATGAAGGATAACATATTGGTCAATTAATCAAAGGGAAGTGGATTATAAGGTACATAAAATTTCAATATTTATTTATAAGAAATTAATCTTATATTCAGTATGTTGTGGAACACTTCAAAATGAGTGAGATAGAGCTAGTTTCATAACACTTTCTATAAATTTGAAATTTATTAAATAGAATTCACACTAAATGGAAACTGAGGTAATGTATAGTTTAAAGTTTATTTTTGAATCATCTATATGATGAATGATGTATTCAATGGTTATTACATAATTAGAGATTATGAAAGTAGTGGGAGAAGTCAGTCTTTTCTTGTCAAATACTTGATGAAAAATATCCAAGGAGTTAAAGGACATTTCCAATTATTTAGAGATTTATAAAATAATTTTCTCTTTATTCAAAATTAAGGAGACATCATAATAGTTTAATATTTAGAATTTTTCAGAGATAAAAACACTTAGAGGAGGACCACATGTAATATGTTCACACTCAGAGGAACAACTATGATATTCATGTAAAATATTCAATATATAGTTTCATTTTCAACAAAAAAGTGTAGTATGATTCGAAAATAGAAATTGGGTTTGAGTTGATCTGGATGAATGGACAGTTGTAAGATCTCAAATAGATGTATACAACTTTTTTTGTTGAAAATGAAACTATATATTGAATATTCAAAAATAGAAATTGGGTTTGAGTTGATCTGGATGAATGGAAAGTTGTAAGATCTCAAATAGATGTATACAACTTGGCATGTTTTATGTTATTTATAATGTATAATCCATATTATTAGTATCTAATTTTTCAATCCAATAAAAAGAAAAAATAGTTTAAGTATAACCTCATATAGAAGTATTTAGGGTATATATTCCTGGATATATAGAATATTTATAGAGTTCATTTTCATGTTAATAATAATAAAAAGGTTATATATTTTGAAATTTTTAGGTGATGACATGTCTATGTTTATTTGGGATAACATGAAGCATGGAGGATGAAAAATTAGTTTGCAAATGATTTTTTTTGATTATACAATGATATAAAATTATTTTTGGACGTCATAATGGGGGATACAGAATACCAATTGACAAGTGGGAGACAATAAGGTTTGGATATAAAATTTATTATTAGAAAAATTATTTAGATCACTCAAAATGAGTGATTGAAAAAATCTAACATTAAATGTGCATACAGATATTAGAAAATTTTAAGTTCAAAAAGTAAAAAATTATAGGAGAAGATAAATGAATTTTCACAAAAAGATACAATGTACCATAACTTATAACTGTATCATTTTAGGTTGGGGCGAATAGCTGTAGTAGAATTGAATAAGATTCATTACTTAGATGTTATATGGATGATGTTAATCATTAATAATATTATATGAAGTTCTTTATTGATTTAATTATTTACAATAATGAGAAGTTATAATTGGGACAAAATTAATCTTAAATAGGTTATTTATGATGATTTCAATAATATGGAATAACTACCAAAAAATAATGGAAGTTGATGGAGATTCATTGAACTAGCCCGACTCTATAATTATGAAGAGTGTAGAATATTTCATTCATAGAGTTGTAAAATTTAATAATCTTATGATTCTATAAATCACGGTATTGAAACATTATCCCAATTAAATAGGACTCATTTCCAAACCCCATAACATTTTTGAACATCTTTTTCTTTTATTCAATTTGATCATTTTCTTTTAGATGTTCTTATACGAGTCATTTGATCGATAGAGAGTCGTCATATTTACTAGGGGTGAGTGATATTCCTAGTTTAGGAACATGGAAAGTATAGTTTTCTTCCAGTTATTTGGTTTTTTTATTTTTAGTTATAGAGCATTAATATACATGGGTTTAATTAAATTTTAATAAAACCCAATAGTAATTTATTATTCGATTTTGCAGACACAATGAAATTATGACTTTCTCAGAACTAAAATCATTAATAGAGACTCATTTTTTTGAGTTTTCCAATTATAAATACATGAAATATTATTTTTCATGTAAAAAAAATATCCCCATATACCATTTCCCCTCTTCAATCATTTTCATTTTGTAATTTGATACTGATTTTCTACCAATTTAATACTGATTTGAGTTTTTTATGATTTAATATTAAAACTTTTGGTATGATGATGATTTAGATTCATTTTCTAGTTCTTATAATGTTGTGTTTTTCATAGTAGATTTATGAAGGAAAATAATTATATATATTTAAAAAATGGATGTATTATTATCATTAGATAAATTATTTTTTTATTGTGTTAAATAAATAATAATGTTTTAAATATAAAACAAAATCAAACATTCTTACTTTTTGTTTCTTTATATAAATCGTTGTGATTCAAGGTAAATCAATCTTGATGATCTGGAAAAAATCTTTATCAAATACAAAATTTATTTCAATTATAAATCATGATATAAACAAGGATATGATATGAATTTATATAGTGATTTAATTAACCATATATATTATGTGTAAATTTCTTTCAATATAACTGAATATAAAAACATAGACTGTATTAAATAAATGAATATTTTTTGAATATAATTTTTTTGATTATCCAAAAATATTTGATGGGATAAAATATTATGAAAAACTAATTATTTTTATCGAAAGTTTCCCAAAAGTAGAAATCATTTAGTTAAACTAAGCCTATATAATATGGATGATACCCACAAATATTGTGATGAAATTTAATTATAACTACATTCTCTCTAGAAGGATATGATATAATGTGATAAAAAAATTTATTTCCAAACTTATAAAGCTAAATCAAATTTTCATTCCATGGATATGTGCTTCGAAATAGTATATTACTATCATAATGTCTGTATATTATTTCTAAATGACTGTAATTTACAAAAAATGCCTTCAGTGTGATGGGTCTAAATACCTAAAAATGATTCATTTTTTTATTATTTATTGAACATTTTAATCATTCAATGAATTAGATGACTATACATATTCTTAGATACACTATCTTAGATGACATCATATATAGATAATTTAATTGAATATGTGAATCATATTCACCAAAAAATGTTCTTCTTATTGCAAGAAAGTGCTCATGAATTTCCAAAATTTAGAAATGACACACAGAACCATTGACTTGAGTTATCAATAGATAGCATGGATCCATCTAATGTAAAAAGCATCACATAATATACATAGTTAGGTTTGTTGATAAATATAAACATACCACTGTAGATATCAATAAAGAACATGTTTATTATGTTTTATCAGTATTTTTTAGGATCAACATACCATGTTTATTATAATTTCATATATTTAGCTAACTTTTATATGATTTTATACTTATACAGGCTAAAATTATTTTCATTTATGAATCATGATCCAAAAAATATTTCATTTTATGAACCATGTTAGTCTATATTATAAATAAATTTCTAATTTGTAAAAATATTATTCAATAAAATACTAAAATCGTGTTAATGTGTAGTATATGTGAATATACTACACACCCAGTTAACCTGAAATATTGAATGAACGTTTAGTTTCATGAAAATAATTACTTTTTACCTCACCAAATTCAATACTGATAATAGAAAAAAATAGAATTGAATTTGGATGAAGTCATGTCAACTACTCAATTGATATATGATGAATAATTTGATAATTACTTGATATTACCTTAATTTTAGGTAAATATTTCTTTTACATATCTTATGATTTTTCTGTATTAAAAGATAATAATTTTTATTAAAATACAATAATATTTTTTTATATGTGATGAATTCTAAATATGTTGTGCATACTAATATATATATACATATAAATTATAATTTCATTAGAATGTAACTAATTGCAAGAATCAAGGATAATGGTGGCTCTAATTGACGTTTTTCAGTTCCAACCTAAGTTATCAAAATAGATTAGTGCACAACAGTAAGGCCTTACCTAATAAGCAAGATGATATAGACTAACATAAATAATTAATTACAAAATATGGATACTATTTTTCTAACTAGTAAATTCAATAAGAACACATACATACATATTACAAAAAATAATAAAAATAATATTTCACTTGAAACAATGGAGTGATCTAAAAATATAAAATATATTAATACATGTATCATTAAGAAATTCCTATGTAGTTATAACAGAAAAATAGGATAAAAAATACATATGTATCCCACATTATAATGGGTAAAAATAAAAAATTCATACATTGAAAAAATAAATAATAGCATGAAAACTCCCAAATTTATCTCTAATCTATTTTTTAATCCATTTTCTATGACTAGTAATACTTAATTATCATAAGTCATTACAAACCTAGGAAAAAAATCACACATGTGTATATATAATTCTAGGTATATAAATACTTATTATATCACCCCAGGTATTAAAAAGTAACTCATGTGAAAATAAACTAATTTTAAAAATAAATTAATGATGTTACAAAATAATGCCTTCACATCATTCATAAAAACGTACCTAAAGTATCAATCAGAATGAGTTAAGCACATAAAGACTTGCTATCCTAGGAATATGTACTAAACAATACTAGAACAACAAATCAAAATATACAAAATCCTTGAGATGTTACACATAACAAAATAGGTCCCCAAAACCTTAATAAACCATTATATATATGGATTTATATGTCATATTGGAATGTAAGGATGCTCATATAGATAAACAAAATGAGGTAGAGGATTCACACCCCACTGAGGGATTTTATTTGTGGGGGGGATTTGACCCCCTTACCAATGGGGGACCTATTCAACTATTTTGATAATATTGATTGAGGAGTAATTTTTCCATTTTGTCAATTGTGTGACTCATGAATAATCAATGATTGAATTGAATAAAGGTATTCCTACCCCTATGACTAATATATGACACCCACATTATTCAAATTAGTGGAACCAATATGAGTATTTCTATTATGACCCTAAATATTCATATATAAATATTTCAAATTCTGGGATGAATATACAATACATTTCATAACCACAATATTTAGAAAAATATTAGTTTAGTGTACTTGTAGAAAAGATACAGAATATTTATACTTCATAAAACAACATCCACAATTCCCACAATGTTATTCTCACATAGTAATCATATTTATCATAACCTGACATTAAAAATCTTCATTAACTAGTGTGGGAAAAATAAGAAAGGGTGAGCTCAAATTATCAGTAAGGGTACGCATCAGAGATATAAATCTATAATAAATTAAATAATAATATAAAAATAAGGGTGTTTGACCCTGAACATAACTTATTAGTTTCATACACAACCTATAATAGATAAAAAATATGAGTAATGGAATAAAACATTGTCATTACCAAATAATATCACATAATAATAAAAAATCATCATAAATCAATCATGAATCATATGCTCATCTAATAGAATTAAGTAACCATAATAAATATAGAGAATCATTTCATATTTCAATTATAAATATAAATAACCTGAAAAAAGTGCATTAGGACTCATTACATGTTTCCCATTGTGGATCAAGATGAACTTGTTTCCAATTGAATAATAAGGCACACTTGTTTCCCATTATGGATCAAGAATCACCTACTCCATAATGTAAATAAATAACATTGACTTTTTTCTTATATTTTAATCATAAGTTATAATGATTTACCCAAATCACAGGAGGGATATATTGGTACAACCCATTTTTTAATTAAAAACAATCTTATGTGATCCATGATATCGTAAAACATTCATCATATCATCACCACAAAACCTATGTGATGAAAACATATTTCATAAACATTTCATCAATTTCCTATAAGATAAAACTCAAAAAATAAATGGGTATCTTCAAATTTTCATCTTCATAAGAAGTAACGATCTCAAGAAAAAATACAGATGGTATAATTAAATATTATTCCATTTAAATAATAATAAATATAAAAATATTTCATTGCATATGGAATATTATTTTGAAAAAACACCTCGAACATTTCTTGATGAAAATATCCATCAATCTTTGAAGGAATATTTCTAAATATAAATGTTCAAATAAATAATTGGATATCATTTTCACTAAAAATAAAAATTTAAAATTTGAAAAAATCATTAAAAAATTGAGTGGTCATAATTGTGTGAAATTTCATCCATATCGTATACATTAAAATATAGATATCATTAAATATTAGGTAAATGCCATCCAATAATTGTTTTTGTAAACAAAATGAAGATTAAAATATAAAAAAATATAAAAATGTGTAAATATTTCGTTAATAAATAATTTTAGTAATGTTGCAAATATTTTTAAAAGTTTATTTATAAAACATTGTATTGGAGTAACAATGTTTATTGACCGAATAGTGAAATAAAATATTATTTCATTAAATTATAATTTTTGAAACAATAGATCCTAAATAAGGGAAAATGAATATGAAACATTTTTTATACCTACATTTAAATATGAGAAAAAAATCCATACGTATCATTAGAAATGGATGATAATATTTCATCATTAGAAGAATAAACATAAACAATCCGAATAAACAATGAGATTATTTAAGAAAACCCATTCAATTTTGGTAACATTGAATTGTAATCCCCATGAAAAAATAATGTTAAATAAAAATATCATGATAATAAATAATATCATGATATTTCATATAAATTTAGAGGTATATAAATCTCATCAATGATGATACATTCACAACACATCATATTTATCATAGAAGTCTGATTGAGACAAAAATAAATAAGAACTTTGGTAACTTTTTAACAATAAACCATGTGAATGATAGATACTAAAATGGATATTTAAATTTCAATAACTATTCACTATAAAAATATTAACATTTTTTTGTATTTTATACTACACATAAAAGAAATGGTTTGTGAATATGGAATGTGTCTCACAAAAGTGAAACATTCGTATTTAAGCCTCTTACCTTAAGTGATAACTTACATCATAAACATTAAAACATCCTATATAATACATATAATATATTAAAAAAAAATTATAACCATACTTATAAATATAAAAAAATATATGATTTACTTTTGAACATTCATTTCTTGTTTATAAACAATTCGATGTTAAATAGATGTTTTGGGAAATAACTTCTGTGTTTATCTTGTTTGTTTTTAGTTTTTTTTTCATTGTGTTACATTTTTCAACATTCAATAAGTTACATAATATTATACATGATATAAATAAAATATTATTTAATTATAAATATATATATATATATCTATAAATCCATAAAATTTATATTTATAAAGTGAAATACACCCTTCATAGAGACGGTAGGTCATACTTACACATTAACGTTGTTTTCAATTTCATAAAGTACTCAAATAATGAACATTAAATAATATATTACCATTATATAATAATTTATTTCATATATAATACATATTTCCTTTTAAACCATTTCATATTACCTTCTATTTATAATTTTTTTGAAGAACAAATAACATGGTTTCTCTAGGCGATAGTTATTCATACACACGAATGAAATTATCGTATTCTACCAGAATGAAATTTAATAATGAACATGTGATATCATAATTACATATGTATTTTAATATCTTAAATATAATATATAAACAATAAAATAATCATTATATAAAGATGTGTTAGGTGGTGATGGAAAACAATAAACATCTATTCCCGAGGTGGTAGTCCACCATACACACATATGATGATTTATTGACCCATTTAATAGACTAAGATATGGAAATATATAATGATATTAAGGTAATAATATCCCATTATATAGATGTTAATTAGTTTGTTTTATAATCATGTTTTAATAATAATTAAATGAGATGTAAGAATAAAAAAATCATTTGCTAGGGAGGTTACCTATTCTATAGAAATGTTCTTTTTTATTTCTCTAAGAGACTTCCTATGTAAGATTTCTTGAAAATATTATGATTCATGTATAAAATGATATAATTAAGGAATTTATATTATCTAGAATGTATTGTTATGATAGGGTTTAGAATTTTACGATCTTGACCTTTTCTAGTGTAATATCAGGAGTGTTTTAAGGTTCGTTTTGTTTTTATTAAGTACCATTGGGTTGGGGTATTATCTGTTGTCAGTTTCAGTTTTGTTATAAGGATCTTGGGAAGACATGGGTTTGTTCATTCATTGCATACAGTTTGTCCAACCCGTATTCAAGATAACCATGCGGGTAGTGGAAGTCGGCACGTTTGGTTCATAGTTTTCCAAACCGTGCGCCATTGAGCCATGCAGTCTGAGGAAGACCGCACATTTGGAAAAAGGATTGTCCTAACAGTGTCACCTCCTAGGTGAAACTATCCACGTGGAGCAGTTTATTCTGAAAATTGGTTTTAAAGCCACTAAAACCATTAAAACCTCCCAAAATCAACCTAGGATTTGTCCTGACAATTTCTATGGGATCTTAGATCCTTCTAGATATATTACAAGGCTATTGAAACACATTTCATTGAGATTGAAATCCCAGATTGAATATCCTCTCTCTTCCTAGTATGTGTATTTCTTTCTATTACTTCTCTATTTCATTATTACATCTTTCTTAAATCTTTTCAAGGTAGATCGCCACCATTTTCTTGGATATAAACCTATGGGTTGTGATCTATATCTGGGATTGTGGATATAGATATACATTTTGAAGATCATAATGTTTTAGATTTTAAGTTTGCTTTAGGTATTTATATGATATGATTGATCGACGACGTTGTGCCACTAAGATTTTGGGGATTCCCACAGGGCTAACATTTATAAATAAACTGATGTGGGTTGTCTAAATTGAACTCCCATAGTCATGATTTATGATATGTGAATGTTATTTTATGATTTTCTAGATTCCTATGATAATTGATTCCAAAATTGGAGAATTTTGGAATGTTGAATTGAATCAAGATTCCCTTGGTGATTAATTGATAACTGAATCATAAAACAATCTAAGGGATTTTTCACAAATGGATATTTTGGATATTTGTTATGGATTGAGATATTGTAATTTATATATTGTATTTATTGTGTTGGGATAATTAATTGGAGGAAAATAAATAAGAAATGAATTTTTGTGGTGAAATTTTAATTAAATAGGGGAATTAATAATGTACCATGACGTTGACCAAAGATAACTATTTGGGAAAATTAATTATTATTAATGATGTTCATCAAAGATAATTAATTTTGAAATCTAATTGTACAATGTTGGGGTATGATATGAATAATTAATTTAAAATAATTAATTATGGAATGAGAATTGTGTTGATTGATTGATTAATTGATTAACTAATTAATTGATTGTGTGCATAGTTATTTGTTGTGTTAATTAATTGCCTTTTAATTTTTGACTTATTTTTTGGATTATTAATATAATGACGTGGATAATTCTTAATAATTAATGAATGAGTAATGGATGATATATTTTTTTATAGACATGATGTTGTATACCAATTAAAATTGGGGACATGAACATGGAGTTCCTCCCCAAAAGTAATCCATTCTTTAGATTTTGGTTACTAGTCTTGATGACCAACACTGAATGAGAAAATGTGTTATATGCTTGAAGAACTACACTCAATGATCTGTTAGCATGTCATGCATGGCATCCTAAACCAAGTGAATGATAATAATGAATGATGAATCAAATGATATTGTGGTGTTAGGAATGACAACCTATACTGAATGAATAATAATAATGAATGATGACTCAAATGATATTTTAGGTGTGAGGCATGGAAACCATCACCAAATGATTAATGTAATTGAATGGCAATTCAAATGGGAAATATGAGTGGAACATGGCCTAATGTGATGATTTATGATTAAATGAAAATGTTATAACTGTTTAAATTATGCATTTTATTTATTTCTTTATAGAAATGCATGCAAAATAATTTTACTGAATACTTTTTAGACACCATTTGTTGTAGCCAACTGATTTGAACCGACAAAACTATTCAATCCACCTAATCGGAACCTAAACATAATTTTTTGTTGCATGACATGATAAGGGAGAGGCCTTGGGATTGGTTGTTGTTTCGGATTGGAGCATGGGAGAAGAAACATGATGTGGTTCAGGACCTATTCTTGTGTTTTTGTGTCATTACTTCTAGTTTCATTATAAACACTTGAATATTCTATTTTGATACCCTAATTTACCTTTCATCTATGTATTTTATTCTCTAGTTTTAACTATCTTACTTTATGGTATTGTTCTGGTTCTGTATAGGCTTCTACAATTGGTTTAGTTTTTTTCTCTCGTTTGTGTTTAATTCTAATAAAAGAGGGTATAATATCCCCAATACTGACTTAACATACCCTCACTGATAGTCGACACTCTCTAGCATACTAGGTGTCATGCTTGAGGGCATGTGAAAAAATGTCTTCGGGTACCATCCATTGGCTCCTCGATCAAGACATTACAAAGAGGTATTAAAAGGATTTTTAATTTAATTCTTGTTATTTTGTGTTACATTATTGGTAATGGTAAACATGAGACTATGAAGAGTTGATTCTTGGTAATGAGCTTATGCATGGGAGTATCCAACCCATGTCAGGGGTAAAATCCAAGTACTTGGGGTGGGAATGTTGTGATTGTTGTTTGTTGTTATAGTTTGATATTATTTTTCCTTGGGTGACGCACTAGTGGTGTTATTTGATAGTTGTTTTGAAAGATGATGAATTTCGATTTATGGTTTAATGAGGACCGATAATTTAGTCTCCCTAAATCATTTTAGGCACACATGGTGGTTTTGACATTCATCATTATATGAACTCACACGAAAACAGGTTATGGGTATGTGGTTGAACATGAACATTTTTTTACTAGCCATGAGATTGAAATAATAATGAAAAATGAGAATAAATGGTTGCTTAATGAGATCCTTGACTAATGAAATGAGAATGATTAATTAATTAACTATTGAATTAATTTATATGAGAAAATGTGATTAATTAATCGATCAATTACTTAATTATAAAGTATGATCCCTGGTTATAAAGACCTGTAAAATTCAAGGAAATTTTTTTCTCAATTTTCTTTGGGATTTTACAAAAACCCAGTTTTTGACGGCACCTGATTCCGAGGCCCGGTGTGCCCGGAATCAATTTCTGAAGTCTAGCTTGGGTACCTTCAGTGAACAAAGGTGCGTGTTTTCCTAACTTTTGAACCGTTGCTCGGAATCAAAATCCGAGGGAACCAATGAAACCGCAGTGCTGGTAATTGCTTAGGAACACTTTTTCTGGAGTTGTGTTTGCTCGGGTGTGGTTATTTAAATAAAGGGTTAAATAATGAATAAAATAAAAGTTTTGCAACAATTTTTATTTTATGTTCTAAGTAGTTTAAACCTACTCATCGAAGTTGAGGTGGGACCCAATATATCCTAACCCCACATGATAGGATAAATGTTAGGTGGCCCCCACATGAGCCCCACATTTTCAACTTCCTTAAAACCCCATTATTTTTGTAACACACCCTCACCCCCTTATAAAATGCCAAGTCAACTCTCCCATTAATTAGATTGTTATGACTCTTTAATTAATTCTATTAATTGAATGAATTCTTTTGAATTTCAAATGGAATGTAGGCTTGTGTGTGCTAAATAAATAATTCAAATTCATATTTCATTAGGGGTTACTTCGCTTTTTTGAAAGGGAGAGTTCCACGAAGAACTTCATCTTCCTCGAAGAACGCGAAAAACGTACCGACACCGATGAAGAACGCCGGCCTCCGATGAAGGACGATGAAGAATGCTAATTCCTAAGAGATCGGTGAGACGACTCCATGTACCACGACGCCAATGATCCTCTTCTCCACAACTAAATGTACCACGAAATCGACAACACTCACAGATCCTCCTTCCGCGATGTCATCTTCCGTGACGTCTCTTTCTGTGATGCTCATTGATCGTTAACTCGTTATCGAGGTAGGGGTTTGGTTCTGTTCGTAAATAATTCGTGGTGTTCTTCGTTTAAAATTCCAACTGCATGTTATCAATTTAATAGGAGGAGGTCAAACCACCCGAACACGGCCGATCCTCCTCCCCCCTTTGATGTTGTGTTTGTTACGGCTCAAACAAAGGCATGAGGTGCAACGACACCGCACGACAACTTGGAGGAATGCGGCGAAGAAGCGCGGCGCCGTTGCGCTGCGCCATTGAGGCCGAAAGAAGTTGTGGAAGGAGTGGGGCCACGACAATGGGGCATGACACCATCGCATCTCGCCGGAGAACCACGAAGAGGCCGCGGCTGGAGAGGGCCGCAACGTCGGTCAGAGCAAGGTCGCAGCCTTTGGCCACAACAGAGCAGTGAGCGGCGACCGAAACCACCGTCCGCCAAAGCGTCGGAGGGGCGGGAACACGGGGTCCCGCGGTGGCAGCACAGACTTCCAGCCGGGCTGGCCGATCGAAGAAGGTCGGGGCTCATGACCCCCAACTGGCCAAAGGAGCGACCCCCACATGGTGCTGCTGTTTCTTCAATCAAGGGGGGCAACGCTCCCCCCCCCCCCCTTTCCGCGATAGATTGGCCGAGCCAAGTTGTCTAGCCATGCGGGTTGTGCTCGTGCTAGGCCAACCGGCCGCCTAGGCCGGGCCGGGCCACTCCCAGCAGGTCAGGCCACACCCTTTTAGGCTAGATCCAGACCCGGTTCGGGTCGGGTTCGGGCCGACCGACGGGGTCTTGGGCGGGGTTGGTATGGGCCCAAAACCCCCTAATACCGAACAGGTTCTTTTAAATGCCCGTAACTTGGGCTACAGACCTCCAATCGATGCACCGTTAGTTGCGATGAGACCCTTGGATCGAGACAGTCGTTTTAGAATATTACACTCAAGATTTTAGAGATCATGGGGTACGGCCAGGTTGGTTCGAGTATGAAACCAACCGGGCCCTCGGAGCGAAAACACTTATAACTTGAGCTTCGGACGTCCGATTGACGTGCTGTCGACATTGTTGGATTCCTCTTAGTGAGACAGACCATTTGGCTTACTACGCACGAGGTTTGGTTATAGTTGTAGTGCGGTCGGGTTGGTTTTGACTTAAAACCCAACCGGGCTCCTGGAATGAAAAAACCAATAACTCTCAGACCGGGCGTCCGATTGATGCACCGTCTATCACATTCAGTTCCCTATGTCGAGATGGAACTTTGGGTTACATCAACACCGGAGTACATGTCAGTTGATGTATCGACCCCCTTGGCTCATGGAGCAGACCCTCCCAGAAACGACCATGTTGTGTGCGGAAACCCTAGAGCTGGCTGAGACTTGACCACTGCTGATCGATCAACTTGTAGTGTTTCAATAGTCCAGTGGGGAGCGCTTGGTTGAAGAGGCAGACCCACGGCGGATGAGTTCTTGGTTGTAGAGGCAGACCCACAGTACTCAACAGAAGGAGTACCTCTGTAGTCTATGAGGGGGAGCATTTGGTTGTAGCGGTAGTCCCATGGTGGGAAGTGCTTGGTTGTAGAATCTGGACCACAGTACTCAACAGGAGGAGTATTACAGCATTCCAAGGTTAGTGGGAAGCACTTGGTTGTAGAGGCAGGCCCACTATACTCGATAGAGGAGGAGTTCCTCAGCAATTTTGGGTTTGACGGTGAATACTATCGTACTGTAATCCTCCATGGGTTCGGCGGTGACGACTATAGTACATGTATCCTACGTGGTTCCCAACTAGATGAATCAAGGACTACATATGATCATCTCCTATTACAATAAAAATGATGTATACATGTGTGAGATGAGTCGTGACTTTCAATCATTATCTTCGATATGATTGACTTACATTCCTGTGTGGATTGGGTTGTGCATTCCTATGTGGATTGGGTTGTACTATCTTGTATGGAAATGATCGAACTTAGGGCTCAGATGTTGGACCCGAACTGTAATTGATGACTTAGGTATATGTATGGGCATATACCTAAGTATAGTTGGCTGTTACTTCGTCATTGTATATTTCCATTGAGGATTATCCTTTGTGGATTCTGAGAGACCTATGGGTGTTTCGGGGTCCCTACTGAGTATCGTATAATCAAATGTGACAACTGTGTCTCAGGGACAACACAACCACCCCACCTTAATGGTAGACCCATGGTGGGAAGTGCATGGTTGTAGCAGCATGCCCACAGTACTCGACATGTGGAGTATTATAGTAGTCCAAGGTTAGTGGGAAGCACTTGGTTATAGAGGCAGTCCCACTGTACTCGATAGAGGAGGAGTTCCCCAGCAGCAATGGGTTCGACGGTGAATACTATCGTACTATAATCATCTGTGGGTTCTGCGGTGATGACTAAAGTAAATGTATACTACGTGGGTCCCATCTAGATGAATCAAGGACTACATCTAATCATCTCCTATTGCTTTACAAATGATGTATACATGTGTGAACTGAGTCGTGACTTTCAATCATTATCTTCGATATGATTGACTTACTTTCCTATGTGGATTGGGTTGTACTAGCTTGTGTGGAAGTGATCGAACTTAGGGCTCGGATGTTGGAGCCGAACTAAAATTGATGACTTAGATATATGTATGGGCATATATCTTTGTAGAGTTGGATGTTACTTCGTCATTGTATATTTCCATTTTGGATTATCCTTTGTGGATTCTGAGAGACCTTTGGGGGTTTCGGGGTTCCCACTAAGTATCGTATACTCAAATGTGACAACTGTGTCTCATTGGAAGCACACCCACCCCACCTTAACATGGTCGTCGGGTCCTGGCCCACCAGGTACCACCAGTTGCCACAGAGACATGTGAGGCCCATCCCAGGGTCCAACCACATGCCTGAACGGGTCATCTTACTAATGACAGTCCCTACAAGCCAACACATTTCCTTTCCAGTGTGCTTTGACCGCTCTCACACACACCCTGGGAAACTTCCCAGAAGGTCACCTATCTTGATCACTAATCCAGGCCAACCACGCTTAACTGTGGAGTTCTAATCAGATAGGCTCCCGAAAAAGAAGGTTCACCTTGTTGACATGAGTCGTATCATTTAATCATTTAACCATTTATCATTTGGGGATGTTACAATCACCCCCACCCCTTTAGAGCACAACATCTTCATTGTGGGCCCTACAACTCAACCCAGGCAGTGCACCACACTTAAGGCTGAGTTCTTCCTCAGATACCAATTGTGGCAATCGTGTCCCAGTGACAGCACAACAACCCCGCCTTAACATGGTCGTCGGGTCCTGGCCCACTAGGTACCACCAATTGCCCCACAGACATGTGAGGCCTTCCTCAGGGTCCACCCACATGCCTGAATGGGTCATCTGACTAATGACAGTCCCCAAAGGTCAACACATGTCTTTTACAGTGTGCTTTGTCCTCTCTCACACACACCCTTGGCTCGAATGTTGGAGCCGAACTCGAATTGATAACATAGGTATATGTATGGGCATATTCCTAAGTATAGTTGGATGTTACGTCGTCATTGTATATTTCCATTGTGGATTATCCTTTGTGGATTCTGAGAGACCTTTGGGGGTTTTGGGGTCCCTTCTGAGTATCGTATACTCAAATGTGACATCTGTGTCTCAGTGACAGCACAACCACCCCACCTTAACATGGTCGTCGGGTCCTCGCCCACCAGGTACCACCAGTTTCCCCAAAGACATGTCAGGCCCATCCCAGGGTCCACCCACATGCCTGAATGGGTCATCTGACTAATGAAAGTCCCCACAGGCCAACACATGTCCTTTCCAATGTTCTTTGTCCTCTCTCACACACACCCTGGGAAACTTCCCAGAAGGTCACCCATCCTGATCACTACTCCAGGCCAAACATGCTTAACTGTGGAGTTCTAATCAGATAGGCTCCCGAAAAGGAAGGTTCACCTTGTTGGCATGAGTCATATCATTTAGTCATTTAACCATTTATCATTTGGGGATATTACAATCACCCCCCCCCCTAGAGCACAACATCCTCATTGTGGGACCTACAACTCAACCCAGGCAGTGCACCGCACTTAAGGCTGAGTTCCCCCTCTGATACCAATTGTGACAACCGTGTCCCGGTGACAGCACAACCACCCTGCCTTAACATGGCCGTCGGGTCCTGGCCCACCAGGTACAACCAATTTACCCACAGACACGTGAGGCCTTCCCCAGGGTCCACCCACATGCCTGAACGGGTCATCTGACTAATGACAGTCACCAAAGGTCAACACATGTCCGTGTACTTTCCAGTGTGCTTTGTCATCACTCACACACACGATGGAAAACTTCCCAGAAGGTCACCCATCCTGATCACTACTCGAGTACAAGCACACTTAACTGTGGAGTTCTAATCAGACAGGCTCCCGAAAAGAAAGGTTCACTTTGTTGACATGATTCATATCATTTAGTCATTTAACCCTTTATCATTGGGGATGTTACACTGGTTAACCACGACAATGGAGTAGTATAGTTAACGGCAGTGATAAGGACTCGGTGTTGAGCGTGTGGTGAGAAGAAGGGGAACAAAATTTTTGAAACTTGTTGTGTTAGATACTTAATTGTTTGATACTAGTGCCTCTCATTCCTTTATATCTATAAATATTTTTAATAGCATGAGCCTGGTGGTGGAGTCTGTAAGAGGGCTCATGAATGTCGATACACCACTACGATCACGATCTAGGTATATCTTCTTATACAGGGGATGTTTTCAAGAGATTAGAGAGTATAATATTCATTAAGATATCAATGTCTTTGATAAAATGGTATTAGACCAAATTATTGGTATGTACAAGATTGTTTCATATCGAGCCCACATAGATTGTTACTATATAAGATTTACCTTTGTATCACCTGAGGGTTAATATTATGCTTTTTGTGGATAATGGGATATCCATGAAAGCTACGTAGGGCTAATTACTCAGCAACTGGGAGAGATCACTTTCCCTATTACTATTTTTTTGTTGGATGATGGGTTTTGTATGCAAGAATTACTTCCACCAGTAATGAAACTATTTTATGTTGTCATTCTTAAAGACATTTGAATGTTTACACTAGAGAGGGATGTGGAAATTACTATTGATCTCATGCTGGGGTGGAGCTGATATCTATTACACCTAACACAATGGCACCGTTTATGCATCAAGCGGTCAAAACATAGTAGTAGTAGTTGGAGGAAAAAGGGTTTATCCATCCAAGTTCATATGCTTGGGGATTTCTAGTTTTGAATGAAAAGATGGATGATGGGGGTTTACCCTTGTGTGTCGATTTATGGAAGTTGAATAAAATTAAGTTGAAGAACTGATATCCAATTCCCCGTATTAAAGATGTGTTTGACTAGATGAAGGGGGATAATGTGTTCTAAATAATCGATCTATGTTCAGGGTATCATCAGGTGGGTGTTTGGAGCTCTAATATACCATGAACTAATTTCAGAACAACGTATTACCTTAATGAGTTTTTCCAAATTCCATTTGGGTTAAAAAACACTCCAATCGTGATAAATGAATTAATTAATATGATCATTCATCTGTATACAGATAATTTTGTGGTGGTGTTTGTGGTGGAAATCATTGTGTACTCTTAGACTCATTACGATCATGCCCAACATCTTGACATCGTCTTAGGTATACTGAGATTGCATCAGCTATTTTCTAGGATTTCTAAATGTCAACTATGGTTTGGCAGGGTACAAATTTTGGTACACATCATCTCAGAATAAGGTGTGGCAGTGGATCTAGAAAAAGAGTAGGATGTGATTTCATTTGAGCAGCCTAAGAATGTGATTGATATTGGATGCTTTTTGGCATTACCTAGCTATAACAACAGGTTTATGTATGAATTTTACCATTTAGAAGAACCTCTTATACCTCTTTTAATGAAAGGGATAATGTTTGATTGGACAAAATCATACAATAATTTTTTCTACGAGGTGAAGAAGCACATGAAATCATCCCCAATTTTGATCTTAACTAAGTCAGCTGAGGAGTATACAGTGTATTTTGACACATATAGGACTGGACTTAGTGCTGGTTTGATGAAAGGGTATCGATTCGTTGATAATAGATCTCAGTAGTTGAAGTCACATGAACAGAATTAACAAACACATGACCTCGAGTTGGCAACAGTGGTGCATACTCTTAAGTGTAGGTAACACTATCTTTTGGGAGAAAATTTTACAGTTTTTAGTGATCAAGAAATATTTAAATATATCCTTTCACAGTGAGACTTGAATCTTCGATA
Source organism: Viscum album (assembly GCA_963277665.1). NCBI lineage: Eukaryota > Viridiplantae > Streptophyta > Magnoliopsida > Santalales > Viscaceae > Viscum > Viscum album. The sequence continues at coordinate 170,171,429 of OY728134.1, forward strand.
GAGTAGATGGGTATAATATATATAGTCATTTTATTTTTAATTGTAATATAAACTAATAAAGGAGAACAATGTTTCTGATTCCTTGAGGGGGAAAAGTCAGACTCTGTTGGAACATGAGTTGAGTGCAGAGTAAAAGATGATTAATATTCTTAAAAAATGATTGTGGTAGTTCAAGAGTTTCATGTGAGGATGAATCTGGTTTCAATAACTACAGATTATATAGTCTTGAGATGAATCAGGGATAGGCTTTATAAGGGTTTGGAGTGTTTATAAATAATTGGAATCCTTTATGGAGGGAGACACCATCGGATTGGATAATATATTAGAATGAGATCATCTATGGGAATAATTGGGTTGTAGTTTCAATGAGTATGCGAGAGGATCTCATGTTAGAATTTCATGATTTAAGGTTTATGGTACATCCAGCGGTGAAAAAAAAATGAAATGTGAACTATGATGAAAGTATTTGTGATAGTAATGAAAACGAAGATAACAGGGTTCATAATAAGATATTTCACTTGTTAGCATGTGAAGGTAGAGAATCAACAACATGGAGGCCTACTACAGCCAATACCTATTCTGAAATGGAAGTGGGATGATGTGAAAATAGATTTTTTGTGGGAAAGACAAATACCATTTTGATTAATAAGGAAATATTGGTCATTATGGGTTGAGTAAAGAAGGTATAAAAATTATTTCCTATTAGGGGAACCCTTATAGTAGATCAGTTGGGATAACTGTACCTAAGAGATAGTGAGAGAGTGTTTTCATTGGGTTCCAAAAACAACATTATCATTTTGTGATTCACACTTTAATTCACACTTCTAGAAGGGAATACGTAAGGCACATGGTACATAGGTTCTATTAAGTATGACCTTCTACCCAGAGAAAGATAGGTAGTTAGAGCTTACCATGCAATTGTTATAGGATATGTTGGGGGTTTTGCTATAGACTTTGGTGGCTCTTGGGAGAAGCATTTGAATTTATTGGAGTTATCCTATAAAAACAATTATCAGGAAACTATACATATGTCACCATATGAGGCCCTTTATGGAAGACCTTGTAGAGTAACACTTTGTTGGTTAGGGGTGAGTGATTCCTAACTATTGGGACCGAATCTTATTAAGGAGACAACAGAGTAGGTATAATTGATTAGGAAACATATGGCTATGGCTCAGAGTAGGAAAATTTCAAATGATTATAGAGAGAGATGATACCTAGATTTTATAAAGGGTGATCATGTATTCCTTTGGGTGGTTACTAGATTGGGTCACCACAAGATATAGTGGAAGGGCTAGTTGGAAACCATGTTTGCAGGACCGTTTGAGGTGCTGGAGAGAATTTGGTCTGTGGCATACTGAATAGCCCATACACAAGAAAATCAATGCCCTTCATGACATTTTCCATGCATTACAATTACATTAGTATCACCCTATGAAATCTCATGTCATTGATGTGGATTATGATGATCTTGAAATAATTGAGTCATTGAGGAGTATATGATAGGTGAGTTGTGTCATAGTGGGAATGTGTAATGGGGAATGATTTTGTTGTTAGTTCATGTGATATGGAATCCTGGAAATGATCAAGAGGAATGGTGGGAATGGGATGTAGCAATAAGGGCTCAATGGACCTATCTTGCTGGCTTAGAATGATAGAGATTTTTCGGAGTGTAGATCAAGAATAAGCTATAATATGGTGGGGAAATTGTAAGATCCAAGCCAATTATGGTGAAATATCAGGCTTTTTTTCTAATACATTTTTGCATTATGTACCTTAGGGTTGGGTTATGACATAGGTTGTGTGTGTGTTATGTTTCAAAAAACATGGGAAAACATGAGGTTGAGCACGGTTTGTGTATGGTTTGGCCCAACTACGTGCAAGCTATCCATGTGGGAAATGGATGTTGACATGGTTGGAATAAGGTTTTCCTAATTGTGCTCCATAAATCCATACAGGTAGTAGAAGACCACATAGTTAGCTATCAATTTTGGCTAACAGTTTAGCCTCTTAGGTGAAACCAAATGTACAAAGCATTTTATTCCAAAAATTTGTTTTAATCCTACTTGAAACCCTAGAACCCCTTTAATTAGACATAGGTCCGGGCATGAAATTTTTTGGGTGATCTCAGAGCCCTCCAAGCATCTTCCATGGTGATCTACACAATATTCTTCAAGATAAAAATATAGGATCGATGATCCACTCTCTTCTCGGTAAGTGGATTTCTTTCCATTGCTTCTACAATTCATCATTTCATGGCAGATCCACACCATTTTCTTGTATTTAAACATATGGGTTGAAATATAGATATGGGATTATGGATCTGGAACTATATTTCAATTATCAGGACTATTTTGACAATAATTTGTGTTTAGGGATTTAGATCCAAGGCTTGATCGACGACATTGTGTAACTCGGATGTTGGGGATTTATGCTCAGGTAACTTCAATAAATAATCCAAGGAAGGTACTCTAAATAGGACTCCCATAGTCATTATTTATGATATTTTAATGTGAGAGTATGATTTTCTAGCATCACTTGATAATTGAATTCCTAAATTAGAGTAATTAGAATTGTAGAATGGAATTGGGTTTGACTTGGTGATTAATTGATAATTGAATCACAGAACAAACAAAGGTGGGTTGTCCAGATAGATATTTTTTAGGTTTGTTATGGGTTGATATATTGGAATAGTGATATTCAATTTATTGTTTTAATACACATAATTGATGAAATTATTTATGAAATGGAGTTTGGAAGTAAATGATAATTAATTGGGAAAATTAATTATATGCCATAATGTAGACCAATGATAAATAATTGGGAGAATTAAATTTGTGCCCTGATGTCTATCAAAGTTAATTAATTGTTAAAATGAATTTTTACAAGTAGATATTTTATATGGAGAGTTTATTGTTAATAATTAAATAAGGAATGAGTATTTTGTTGATTGATTGATTAATTTATGAATTAATTAAATGATTATTTATTTAGTTAATTGCATAGTTAACTAGTGGCCTTTTAAATATTAAGCTAAACATTGGATTAGTAATGTAATTACATAGCTAATTAATCTGTGTAAAATAAACAATAAAGGTATATATTTTTTTGTTCTAGACATGGAATTATAGATCAATTATAAATTGGTAATTGGACATGGTGTTCCTCCACAATAGTTATCCAAGTATGATATTTGGGGTGTTAGTCACGACAACCTAAAACGAATGAGAAATTTATTGTTTGGCATGATGAACAACACCCAATGAGATTTTAGGGTGACAGAAAAGCCTACCAAAACTAAATAACTGATAATAATGAATGGTGATTCAAATGAGATGGTCGTTCTAGGAATCATGATCTACATTGAATTATTGATAATAATGAATGATGATTTGAACAAGATTAGTGGTTCTAGTCATGAATATATACAAAACATGATTAATAATATTGAATGATGATTAAAATAGGAAATATGAGTTGCCCTTGATCTAATGTGAGGATTAAAGAATGAATGAAATTTTTGATAACTATGTAAATTTTGCATTGTATTTATTTCTTTACCAAACATCATGAACTATCTTATGACTAGACTCATTTTAGAAACATTGGGTGGTTACCTACTGAGTTCTATTCACACCCTCTTTGGGCCGCCTGATCTGCACCAGATCAGACAATGTTGTTGTAGTATAGGACATTGGAAAGGAACTAAGATAGCAAGATGTTTGTGAATGGATCACGGGATATGGAACCAGACATGGTTCGAGATCCATTTTTTAGTCTTTGTGTCTTTACATTCAGGTTCATTATAGACACTAGAAACATTCATTATCATAGAATGATATACCTTTCAACTAAGTATTGTATATTATGCTTTTCACTATCATATGTCATGGTATTGTTCTTGTTGATTATACACTTCATCACGTGGTTTTTTTTGTTTACTTCCATTGGTGTTTTATTTTTGCAATAGTGGGTATAGTTTCCCCGTGACTTACTTACCAGACACTCAAAGCTAGTCGGCTTGCTCTGGCATATGGGGAGGAGCGCATGAGGGTAGGTGGCCAACCAGATCGAGGCACCATCCAATGACACTTAATTCGGTACGTCACCAGAAGTGTGAAAATGTGAGAAGAAGGGTGGTCTTTTATAACTGAGGAGACTTTCACAAATTCAATTTTTTATAATAAGAAGGTGTACCTACGTTTTTCACATTTAAAATTAAAAAATTTTAAATACTCCAACATATAAGATATACTTTCTATATATATCACGAGTATTGGTTTTGAATGAAAATAAATCTTTTTTAATCCATATCATTTTAGTTTAACACCTCGTAAACCCATTATACCTTTACCGTAGTAAATACATCTTATTTATTATGATATTTATTTGGGTAAAAAATTATGTAGAAGATATTATATAATCAGAATTATTATGTTCCAAAATATTAAATTTATTTTTCCAAATTCTGTTCAAATAATTGGAAGAATTTAATTTAAAAATAATCACTCAAAAACCATGAGAAAATAGTGTTTCAACGAAAAAATGTTCAAAATATTACACAGTATTAATATCAAAATTCCAAATCAAATTGATTCTATTGAAATAAATCATACTAATATATATATAATTGAAATAATTTATTTTAAAATACATGATAAATTTTTTATGGTTTAAAAATTATTAAGATAAGTGTGATTTCATAATAGAAACTAGTATTTTAAACTATTTATGGAAAATATTATATTTTAATATTATTCTAAAAAATTACCTCCAAGATTAATTTGACATTTATATTTCAAAAATGAATTTTATTTTGTAAAATACATTTGTTAAATATGGTAAAAATTAATTTTAATATTTTTTCACAAAATGAATCATTTTATTTGATAAAAAATATTATTTGAAACATATAAAGTATTTAGTAAAAGTTACATACATTTTTATAAATATGATTTATTTTTATAAATAATTTTTAAAAAGTAATTAAAATTTATTTATTACATTTCATATAACTATGTTTAATGTCTATGTTATAACATTTGTGTTTAAATAAAAATATCAATAATATATCATGCTTTGTTTAAACTCAGTTTGGTTTGTAATTCAAGCTAAACACAGGGTTCAGTGTAATGAATGTTAAACACAATGTTTATATAAATTAATGACATCAATGAAATTATCTTTATTTGAAAAAAATCATATTTTTTTCAGTGCTACATCATTCCACCATTTAAATTATTTTCCCTCAAAATTCATCACATTGGTACATAAAACTACTGAGGCATTTTTAGCATTACATCATTATGTTCCTATGTAGCTTCCTAAATCTTTTGATTTCACAACAAAACTATAAAATATTTAATGGCCTTCCATTGCAAAACATTATCTATATGATCCAAATTCTCTACAAGTTGTTCCTAATAAGAATGATCATGAATGAGTTGTATAAACTATATGTTCAATATTAGAGATTGATCATATATTTACTACCTCTAGTTAAGTACATGGAATTCAATGGTAAACTAATATAGGATAGATGAATTCCCCATGTGATTATATATGTATCATATATGATTGATAATTTTAATGTTACATATAATAATAGAGATTAGTTTTCAATAATTTATTTAATAAAAAAATAATTGAAACCCCTTCTCACCATCTTAAAAATATATATCATTTTGATGATTATTTTTTTAAAATTTATATCATACATTTTAGTACAATAAATGATACTAAATGTCTCTAAACTTATTTTACATTTCATAATCTATATTAGGTCCCAATAGATCACATTCTTTATGTTAATTTCATTTCATTAGAATTTTACAAGATATTTTATAATGGTCTTAATATGGATCGATCTGTATTCTTGATTGAATGCTACTGTTGTAAGACAACTCAACTAGAAGAAGATGATGATCCCTGAAATAATTTTAATCCATAGAAACATATCATAGCATATCTTCTAGGGTTTGAATTTTTCTCATATACTGAAAATATACATGAGGATGATAAGTAGTAGTTAACTCAAATCCATATTAATTATATGACAGAAACATCACAAAAACATTGAGGCAAATATGAGATCCAAATTGGATATTATTTAATATGGGACACCATGAAACATTCATCATAATTAATTTATATTCTAGAAAGAGGATCCAGAGAGAATTATTATTTGTTATCTATGACGTGTGGAAAATTCACAACGTGATCGAATAAAACCAATAATTACTTCAATATCAAAGATATGCTAAAGCCTAAAGGTATCTAGTACCTTTAATCATATTTCCATAATGTCTGTAGTCTTCCCTCCTCAAAAAAAATTCTTATCTAAAACATATAAAAACCAATTGTTTATATTTCCATTAAAGTCTCTTAAAATATCTATAATATTGATACAATCCCATCACATAACACCTCAAAAAAATTTCAATGAAATCAGCATTATGATCAACCGTAAACTCAGAATCAAATAATGAAATCGATAACTGTGATGTTAGGCTTTCATGGATAAATATACACATCCAAACGATAATTCATACAACATTATTTTTTCCAACTATGTTATATAAAAATTTATTTGGAATATTCGGGTCATCCTAGAACTGATTGTATTAAAAATGTTATTTCATTTACCCATATTCTATATGGAGGGATATAACCACATGTACTTTCACAGAATGATGAAAAACAGTATCTTTATTGGGATCATTCATACAAAAATCGCACATGAAATTACTTACTAAGGAGGTGAGGATAAGTGTTCACTAATTATTTTTATTCACTTCATCTAATGTGATTACATAATATTTCCATTTCTCTTTTGTCTTCATAGGATTAATTCCATATCATCCATATTATCCATTGGACTAGAGAATTGTTTCTCAGAATTCCCAAACTCTTTGAGCATAATACACTGGATTACAGGTAGTGCATTAGTTAGTGTCCTCTTCTCCTCCATTGCATTAACTATCCCATTAATCTCATTTTGATATGCATGAAATTTATGAATTTCCATTAAACATTTAAATAACATCACACTTCCAATCAAGAAATTCCAACTATGCATCTTAACACATTAAAGGCATGCATATTGATTCAATTTCTTTCCAATAATATATTGATTCATGTTTTCATGAGAATATAACTTCATTTTCTTATAAAACCTATGGGAATGGTTAAAATACCCAATTTACCTCACTAACAATAGTACACATAAGAAGACTTATTCATTGTTACTAAAGTATCTTATATCGAATACCTTTTGAGGAGATAGTTTTTTTACCACCAATGAATCAATATATTTTAATTACATGGATGATTATTAAATCAGATGTGTACCATGAATGTCTAATTAAATTACGGTCATTGGTTCAAATATATTCATCATCCTTTTACTCATATTAAATGAATTCATTCTCCATATTTTTTATAATATAATGGAATCACATACAATTATATATCCATTTGAAGTCATCTTATTCCACATATTCGATTTCTCCTTCTTCTTTCATGTTATTAGTACGATTCTACCACATATTTTATAATCTTTACAAATGAAAAATAACCAAAATGGCGTTTCAAGGGTCCAAAAATTTAGTATTAGAGAAAATATTTTCAATTTACATTATCCACTACTTAGCCACTAATGTACTATAGAACCACTAAATGATTGTGGGTGATGCCTTATAAAGCACTCACAAGAACATTGTTCCTTACATTTCTTGTCTGAAATCATAGCATTATTCATAGCTATATACTATTTTATGAGAATGAAAATAATATTTTATATTCCATCTATCATAACATTTAGTTTATCATGAGAAAAATTATTTCATTTTTTCTACACATAATATTAACATGGATCTTCATGTTCCATCCATTCACAAAAAACCTGAATGTATGGTTTAGAAAACCCAATTACAGTCAAAAACCCACTCATCATGAATAATAATTTATAGGTAGACTAAATTATGAAAACATCATTTTAATGAAGGATACCTTATTATTAACATAGGTTATCAATTCTCATCCATTATTAAAATCCTTCTTAATGGTTTATAATGATAATTAGGAATAACCAAATAATATCCCCTATGAGTGTCAATCTATGCATAAGAAATCATGTTTTCATTTACCTTGTGAAAATAAAATCTATATAAAAAACATTTTCAATATTACTATATCAATTTACATATGTACAAAATCTATATCAACTATTGGTATCCCAAAAGGGCTGTATTTATTGGAAAACCACAAAAAACCATTCTTAAAAAATATTTTGGATGTTATATTATAATTAAACTAATCCCCAAGGTATTTGAATATTTTTTTTATAATATGAATATTCAAATATGAAAACTAAATTTTCCACTAATACCTACTATAATGAACAAGGATTTGTATACATAAATATCCCAATATTTTGTATTAATATTCAATACATTTAAAAAAACACGCATGAGTATTGTCAAATTTTATTTTATTTTGATAACATAAACAAAATATTATTATTTCTTTAAATATATTCAACATTTAATAGAAATATCTTCTCACATAGTAATTCTTTTATTCATACCCTTCATAAATTTTTTTACCATATGAGGGGAAACATAAAAAATGGTGATCACAGATTCTATGAAAGGGTAAACATAATATATATCAATATATTATCATATAAAAGTATAATATTAAGATAAGTATTTTTGTGATAGTGTATATAGCATAAAAAGGTAATAACCAACATTTTAGGGATAATCAACAAGTTTCCGGGCATAAAACATTATCATTACAAAAATAGGGCCCTCATGGGGGAGAAATCATCATAAATAAATCATTAACCATAATATCATATCATAATATTATGGAACAATTATAAAGATATAAATCCATTTCATATGTCGGGGATAACTACCAACGCTATAAACACAATGGATAAGGACTCATCACATGTTTCGCATTATGGATCGGGATACACCTATTTCCTATAGTGCATTAGGACAAACATATTTACAATTATGGATTATGACACACCTATTTCCCATACTATAGCAAGCCCAACGATTTGTGTCCCCTCAAAATATCTAGATATAAAAGGAATTTCCCAGTTAATTAAGGGAGATATAGACACCAACATGCTAAAAATTAAAAAAATACTTATGTGTTCCACAATACTGTAAGACATTCATTATATCATAACATATTAAGTAGTTTAAATAAATTAATTTTCACAAACATTTCATCAATTCTACAAAGAATAACCAAAGGAGAATAATTGGTTTTCAATTTTTTTATCAAAATAAATATTATCCATCCAGTGAAAGAATGACTATGATATAATTCAATATTATCCCAATTAAATGAAAACTTATTTCCAAATATTTCATCATATATAGGAAATTATTTTTAATGATCACATGGAACTTTTCATAAAGAATATAGTCTCTCAACATTGAAAATGTCTTTCAATAACTAAAAGATCACAAAACACTATGGAAATAATTTTTCATTAAAATTACCTTTTAAAAATATTAATAATTCATTGAAACATTGATTTATGATTATTGTGGGAAATAAAGTATATTATATTCAAACTAAATCACATATTTCATTCTATATTTTTGTAAAATTCAAATAGGAATTGTTTTGGAAAATGACCTCATGATTACTGCATAATGAATTTTTTAAAAATATATGCATGGGTAAAAATACCATTAATAAATAAATTTTACTTTTTTTAAAAAAAATTTGAAATAAATTTATGAATACAAAATTTTTTAAGAAAAGGGATTATCAAATGATGAGAAAAAATCGTATTCTTCCAAAAGAAAATTCTTTTGAAATCTGGGGTATATAATTTGGATAAAATGAAGGTAAAAAATTAATTCTCATGAAATATCCATATTGAATGAAAATAAATGAGTTTATTGATATATGGATCTGAATATATGATCATAAAAATAATATTTATAAACAATCCTGATAAATGATGAGTTTGTATCATAAAACTATTAACTCTATTGTAACATTGAATTGAATGACCCATGATAGAATTAAATTAAATTAATCTTAACCTATCATGTGAATAAATATTTTACTGATATAATATCTAAAAGGTTATTTATATAACCCTCATAAAATAATATTTGATAAAATCCCATCATATATCACAAATAAAGAAAATTGTGATAAAAATAACTTGTCGCTTTGATAACATTTCTATAGAAAAACTTGTAAAAGGGATATCCAAAAATGGATATTAAAATAAAAATAATTATTCATTATATTATTAATAAAATAAATTATTTTTCATTATATTAACCAAATAAATGAAATAGGTGGTGAATATGGAATGTGTCTCACAAAAGCTAACTATGAGACTGAAATCACTTACTTTATGTCTTGAATTTCATCTTACACATTGAAACCTCATGTTTAATAAATATAAGTTTTTTATTCATATATTAAATAAAAATAAATATATTAATCATACAATATATTGATTAATTACGACTATTTGTTACCCTTTATTAACAATTCCATCTTACAGTCACCTATTGGGGAATAATGACTATGCATGACATTTATGAATTGATTTTATATTTTTCATGGAATTAATTTGATAATGGTTCCATGATATATATAATTTTATTCATTATATAATTACCATTTATATTCAATACGTATTTTTATATGTTAATCTATTATATATAGATGTTGAAAGTGAAATACACCTTTCGTGGAGATGGTAGGTCGTACGTACGTGTCAACCCTGTTTCCATTTTCTGAAAAGATTCAAAGAAAAAAAGGAAAATAATATTTAAAATAAGATAATAATTTGTTTTCATATATTTCACATATTTTTATTCAATATTTTTTTTAACATTCATTTTAATGTGCGTGCGAATAGTGAATCACTTAACATCATAATACGATAGTCTTTCGTACACATGAACACCTCTATTGTATTTTCTATTAATAGAAATAAATATGTAATATCTGATATAATTATTAAATAATCATATATATATATAATAACTAAAATATATAAAAATTATATACATCATTATATCTATCTAATATAGGTGTTGATAGAAAATCTATTACGTCTATCGTAATGCAATGTTCTACCTTACACATGAATAATGATTTCATAACCCATTAATAGAAGAGGAAAATAATTTAGATCATTAAATTAAAATAAAAAAAATATAATTATATTTAAAATACATAGTTTATTTTATCACGAGGGATTAATAGTAATTGAAGGATGTTGTGGAAGAATTAATATAACATTATTCATCATGAGTGTTAACTATTCTTTATAAAACATCTTTTGATTTGCAAAAATAGATTTCCTAGGTTGGATTTATGAACCAAATACAGATTATATAATGGGTTTAGGTAATTAAGGAATTTTTTGGGATAGTTCATTGCCCATATTTTTTTTCAAATGTGTTATGAGGATATGATATTGGTGGCCGTTTATAAGTGAGGTTAGTGGCACATTTATAATGTTTTAAAAGAATATGGGGTACCCACATTTTTCTCATTCAAAAAGGATCTCAAATGGCCCATACTGAGAATTAGAAGTGATAAGTATTATATAGAGCCATAAACATAGTTTTTTTTTAATTTTTGGGTAAATTAAACAATTTTTTGTTTACTTTATCCTCGATGTAAACCCATTTACCTTAACTACAGTAATTAATTTTTTTCGTTTCTTACTATTTATTATTGTTATATATTAAATTTTCTTTATTATATAATATATATAATTATTATCCAAAAAATTAATTATTTTTTTTCAAAATCCCATTCATATAGTATTCAAAATTTAATCAATACCAATCCCACATATATGATAAGAAAGAGGGTTTTTAAGGATACATGTTCAATAGATTATATATTTTTTGTATCAAAATTTAATATAATTGTTTTCCAATAATGCAAATTACAATAATAAATATATAATTGTATTAATTTATCTTTTAAAATATTATTATATAAATTTGGAATTTCTAAAATGCTTTAAAATAAATGGAAATTCTTATTGAAAAAAAGTATTTCTCACTATTCACATAAATATTATCTTTCAAAAAATTTCCCCAAAAATAAATACATGGTTTTTATTACATGTATATCTCAATAATTAAGTTTATTTTATAAAATATATTTTCATAAGTTGGTAAAAATTACTTTTCGTGTTTCTTAACAAGTAGAAATAAATAATTTTTTTTGGAAATTGCTATTTTAAAAACATATAAAAACTTTATAAAAAATTAAGTACTTATTTTTTAATATTTCCTCCTTATACAGAACAATTATAAAGAGTATTATAAAATTAATTATTGATAATTCGTATTTATAAATGTAATGGCTAGTTTATATGGATCATATTTAAATAATAATAATAATAATATATCTGGGTCTGTTAAAAGTCATTGCTGTGTGTACCACAAACTATACTTAGTGTTTATGTAATGAAAGATACACAAGATGTTGTATGTAATAAAAGATATCACATAAATTATCTTTATTTCAATTTTTTTTATAAAATCTTACTATATCATAATTTCAAACCACATATGTCTCCTCATATATATTCAAATGGAAAATGATACCATCATCCTAATGTCTGGATCACCCTATGAAGAATTCCTGATTTTTTGGACCATATCAAATAATACACTAAAATAAAAAATAAATTGATATGTAAATAATTTGTTCAACCATTTATATTGGTTCCATTTTTAAAATTATTATGTTTAATGATCTATATCCCTCAAATTTATCATAGGAAACTATATAGTTGTGGGGTTAGCAACACATTTCTATATAAAAACCAATTTTAAGGAACCCCAATATCATTAAATTGATTAATATGATATTATTGTAAACAAAATAATAGTTTGGTGATAATACCAAATACTATCATCTTAATGGTAATAAAATTAGTTACAATTATGATTTGATAACATGATCTCATAAACAATTAATTAATCCATCTATTGTAATGAGATGGAGTAATGGATATATCCATCTTATGATATTCCAAATCACCATACACTTTTTCACATATAATAAAATTATATGTGAAATTGATTGATAATTTATCTATCTATCACAATATGTCACAATATTTAGATGAGAAGATATAAATAATCTCTTTCTAAAATGGATAAATTATCATCTAAAAAATATGTAATGATATATTAATGATTTCATGGAGTCATTATAGTATTACATAGAGTCTTGTGTTCAATTGGGAGAACCATATGTTCCATCATTTTTACATAATTTATAGGGCAATATTTCATAAATTTATGTGAAAAATACTATTTTAGAAAAAAGACACCATTTTCAGGGATTATAAAACTAAATGGATGACACTATAATAATGCACCAAACAAATATCTCCAAATATTTTCATAACTAAATCCACTAACAATATCAATTTGAACATATTTGTAATAGTAACAAAATTCAACTTAATTATTATATAATGAAATTAGTGAAATATCTATTGAAATATACATTGTAAAATAAGTGATATAGTTTATTTATTCCTCCAAGTCATATATCACACTGTATACGAGGGAAAACATATATTTTAGGATTGATTGGTTACATTAAGTGGCCATCTAAGCATTCCCCAAGGAACGGCAATATTGAGTCATGTCATCCCCTGACATAAAAATAACTGAACTTTCCAATCCATCATCTACTTGGCCATGGGATAGTGACTAATGATGAGTTATTTTAATAATAATGGTATTCATTACCTCTAAAAAACCTATGACCTACTATCCTACACCAATATCAACTAAACATGTTAAAAATATAACATAAATAATACTGTATTTAATGATATGTATAAAAAACCCTGATACAATATGGATGACATAATTAAATCAACGAAATTAAAATTCAAATTAATATAATTTACTATTTTTTACACATAAAACAATGGGTACAGCCAAAACCTCCTACTAAATTTACATCCTGAAAGATGATGGCCACAGGGGGCCTCGACAATAATCTTCACTATACTAGTTATCTATATAAACAAAAATCTTTAAAAAATGGCCCCCCATACACAATAATCAAAGGATTTTTATGAATATATGGAAAATAATGTGAAATTATGCCAACATAGAAGAGTATAAAAATACATACTGATGTTTTCACAAGTAGTGGACTAACTAGAAAAAAACAATTTGTAATATTCAATAATGATAAATGTGGTTTTTATATATGAGGCCTCTTATACCATTAACAAAATGAATAGAATCATAGTCATTTCTTATCAAGATACCCATATCTCAGTTATGTTTCACTCAACCAATAAATGTTCCATCATATAAAATAATTTAAATAATTGCTACTGATTACAAATTAAATCATAGATTCCTATATCATCAATTCACCCTAAACTAACAATTCAAGAGATGTTGTATGTAATAGATATCTCCACATATTATATAAGTATTATATTAAATAAAAATATCTATATACTATTAATTTGATGAAGAAAATGAAAATAATCAATGATAGTCGATTATACTTGTTTTGGTGTTGAATGAAATATGTTTCGTCATTTATATAGGAGTCTGTTGGAGTAAATACATATCTCTAGGTTTTTAGATGTACATCTTGTGAGCCTAGATCCGAGCGTTGTGAGTATGAGGGGAGTTGGTTTTTTGTGTATCATTGTCTACCCCATTCATTGTGCACGGAATGGGTAGTATTTCCACCACTTAAGTGATTAATAATTCTATTCATTTTCGTATAAGGGATGTGAGGGGAAATACACATCATCTCCTATCAAACCAACTACATTCTTAAATTACTTATACTGGATGAATTACTCCTCTCTATCTATCTTCCTCCAGACATGATAGAATAATTACTAATATTTAACCATATTCTTGAGTTATCTAAACCGTATCACCCTAGATCAATGAAAATGAAATTTATGATAACCCTATAGTGTATCACCGGTCATTGTATAAATATTTAAATGTGAAGGATACATCCCCATTCATCCCACACAATCACCATTCAAAGGGTTAGTGTAAGTAAGATTATAAAATTATCATTTCATCATTGATATCCAACTATAAATAATTATACCACATATATGAACACACACAAAATATCCTCAAATATAATGAAACAATACTTTTATTATACATTCAATTTATTTACAATAAAAATATTTCTACTATATCACACAAAATAGAATCCAAATTATTCAACACATTTTTATTGAATGATGATTCATTAAATTATATATTTTACTGTTCAATTATCTAGCATTCTAATTCACAAAATTTAATATATTACATTCCTCACAACAATCCATGTCTGATTCCTCAGATGAAACTAAAGGTACTTCCCTAAGCTCCCCAATCACTAAAAAGAGACATAACTCATTGATTTAATGATTCAATAACTTTATACTTAATATTCCATGTCGCCCTTACACTCTATATTTCTTTTACTCATTAAAAATTAATTATTTATATTTTTTCCCTTATATAAGGGTGTATCATTCTAAGGGGTGAAAATTTTCAATAGTGTTATATTATCACATGATCTCCTTTAATTTCCATCACATTATTTTCTATACTGCACCATAATATATTTACACCATTCATTCTTATTCATTTGTGGAAGAAAATTTCATGCCAAATCTAGATAAAAATGTTTAAATTTATATAATTTAGGAATCATTATTACATCAATATTCAAGAATGATCAATAGTTCAAATTATTAATTTTAATTACCATTTTTTCCTTCAAGTTGTTTCTAAACTCATTAAAACTCTTGTTTCAATTATCAAATATCTCAATAAAAATTTCATTCAATTCATTATGATTCATATAAATATAATTATTATGGTTTAATATTTATATTTATATCTCCTACATTTAATCATTATCAAAATTCATCACTTGATAATGAGTTTCAATACTTTAATTGATTAAACAATGAGATCTAATATGAATCAACGGAGTGTTCAATTACCTGTATAAATCATCTATATATACTTATAATGACCATTAATCAATCATTCATAGAAAAACACTACCTCCTATGATGAAGAAATTTATCAAAATTGATAATTCAATCTGTATATATAGGTTTAATAAATCCCTTTATCTATTTTTATTATCATCAAATAATAACATTTTCGAGGATAAAATCACAATATATATGAAAATAGAAAAACATTAATTATTCACATAGCAGAACAAAAAAATTAACACAACATCTATTGGATGACAGTATTTAGAAACACAACCCATTTATTTTCAACACTAATGATATAATATTATTTTTAATAAATATTTTATCATTATTTCATATTCATATCATTAAATTTATACCCAATAATCTCATAATGTTATAGACATGGTTTTAAAAGACTAATATGGTTGGAGAGGATTCTTGGGTGGTTTGCATGTGGAAAATATCACCTCCAGAATAACACCCACAGACATGTGATATATTTAGCTAGTAGAAGTGGTGTAGGTGGTTCTACACACATTAGAGAGGAATGACCTCCATTTTCACCCATTTGATCTAGTTCAGACCTGTCCTAGTTGTCCAATCAAAATCATAATTCCATTATGTACTTTATTTTTTTGGGATAATCCAGAACATTCAATGATGACATGGTCATCTAATATATGATGTGACCATAATCATTGAACTATAACCTTTTATGGTATGGTGTACCCATATGCCATTCATAGACACACAAGATAAAATCCAATAAAATGAATTAGATGACTATCACACCCTCGGTTTTTTTCAGTAATTGAGTGTGGAATTGTCATGTTAGTTTAGTCCACATCGTCTAAAACTTTGACTTGGAATTAAAATTTAATTTCACAACCATGGTATGAGAGAAGACACAATGTGATATGGGTAAGGATACATGGAAACAACTTGTACATTCAAATGTATATCTAATAACCGTAGAATTATTTTATAGCCTCCTATAATATGATGACAACAATATTGAACAACCTACAATGGTATCATAGAGAGATACATTGCAGAAAATTAATTAAAATCTCAAATTATAAAATTTTCAATCTATAAATGACAAAATATAAATTATTGTTAACAGGTATATAAATAATTATGGCTACTAATTATTAAAGTGAATTGTTATTATATAAATAAACCTATATACCATATCTTTTATCCTATTTATTCATTTGATCTTATATTTTCTTTAATATAGTTGAATTACAAAAATAAATATTAAATTATATTTATTTATAGATTATTCTTCCTTGAATTATGTAATTATTTTAATTTTATAAAAAATATATGATCTCCTCTCTCAAGAATATTTTTATAATTTAAAAAAATTAATTTAAATCAGTATCAAGGGAATGTTTCAAAGACATAGAAAAATATGTATAAATATGGGTTTAAGATATTATGTTTTGTTCCTAAAAGAATCACTAGATATTTATAATCCAAAATTATACTTATATTTTGTTTCACTATATTCATTGCATTTCCAGAAAATATAAATACAATTTAATTGGTATGGATCAACAAAAATACATAAAAAAATTTTATATAATTATTCATCTATTTGTTTCAATAATAAACAAGAGAAGATACAGATGTTAGAATTTAAGAAAAAAATAATACAATTTTCCAAATAACCAAACATTGAGTTTGTATCTCTTGTTCTACCATGATCTATTATCAAATGGGTTCCACCTTCTCTTTAGATCAAGTGATAATTAGGTTTTTTGTTATGATTTTATTTTAAAAGGAAAAATATATGACCATATAAAAGAATTAATTTCTATAATGAAGAATTAAAATATTATTATTTAATCCCATTTAATTCATTAAAATTTATCAGCCACATTAAACAAATAATAAAAACTCACTAATGTAAAAAACCATATATTATAAAATCTATTAAAGGGTACAATAATTATTACCCTTTCACAGAACAAGTAAAATGTGCATCATAAAATTTATAACATAATTAAAAACATTATAATATGTTGGAAAGAAACTTGGATAGATGTGTAAAAGTAATGGTATGATAAAAAATATATATTATAAGATACAAGGGATGGTGGGAGGTCATATTCATGACACACATGTATTTATAATGTTTATATAGCAAAGAATATTCATATGAATACCTAAATAATATTCAGTAACCCACATGGCCATATGTAATGACTTACTGCTCTGTCAAACAATGGGGATGGCCGAAATACATTCCCACAAAAGATATGCACTGGGTCCACTTATTTCTATCTTAGTGAACATGTAACCATCCCCTATATTAGTTATGAAATTGTACTAGATTCGGTGTATAGATTGATCAATATCTAGAAGATCATACATCTCATTCATCGCATCCCTAAACTATCCTAATCTCCCCAAGTATAACCCTAGTCATATAACACATATACACACACTTCTATACATCTATCATAGTTTTCACAACATTATTCCAAGGTTAGTTACTATATTTTCCACCTCATCGTTATGTGAATCCATTCGTTCCATAAAACTAATATCATAAAATAATGTGTGTGTACTGTTCAAGAGTTGAGGTTCTTTAATGATGCATCCCATCTTTTTTGGTCTAGTGTTAAATGTGAGGGGTACGGGTGTCATGGGTTATATTAATGGATACTACAATACTATCCTGGAACTAATTAATATTTTAATACAATTATATTCATCCTACCATTGTACGAAGGTCGAATCAATCCATGGTGGCCAACCAACCACCCTTAAAGCTGAATATCAATTTTTAATTATAATAAACAACTATAATAAAAACTTATGAAAACATCATAATATAATTAAATTAAAAACATGGATTCTTAATGTATGTAGAAGAAAGAGGGACATGAAATAATACCTTGAGGAGAACACTGTTGCTCTGATATATCCTAAATTGATATGCATCATTGAACATGTTTCTATGAATAATTATACATCATTTGTTATTTATAGAAAAAAAATCATAGGATAGTAATGGAGAACATATTTTAGTTATTTCACATAGAAAAGAGGCATTGTGTCCCAAGATATACTACATTATAGTATTTTAACGAAAAGATCAATTGAATGATTTTTTATTTTATTCTTTTCGGTAATCTTAACAATCAGAATTAAATAAAAATTTTATTCAAAATATAAGAATGAGATATGTTATTTTCAAATACAATATACTAAGACATTCAATTCTCCACATATTCAAAGCTATTTATCCAAAATTTAATACAAACTCAATATGATACAGTTATTGGGAAGAAAAAAAATTCTCATGTTGGATATGAACTATAATAGGGTTATTAAACATCATTTGTTTATTACCAATGGTATGAATCGATGCTTATCAAAATTAAGGATAAATTTTTATAAAAGATATACTTATGAATAATCTAGAGATTTAATTTATTCTAATGTATTCACGTATTCCTGAAAATTACATTTATTGACTATATTTCCCCTATATAACATGGTCTTACGTAGGTTACTATCACATTTCTCCTTTATATTATTATCAGTTATAAATAAATGAGTTTTTTAATTATTTGACTAATAAATCATTTAAAAATTTTAAATGGGAATTTTTTCTAAAGGGTTGTAATGCATGGGTTGAATGAGTTGTAACATTATTCAAGTGGTTCTCCTCATATAATATATATTGTTTGTGGCGGCCAAATTGGAAAGGATTTACCTTTTATGGGATGTACCTTCACTACATGAAGGAATAAGCAAAAGTATATTCATATGAATAAGAATACATTGTATAATTATTGTTCTCATGCATATTTTTTGTGATCTCATACACTTTCATTATGAAAAACAATCCATGTATAGTGTTTTATAATAAAGGCATGGAGCCCTTGTCTAGTACATTAGTCATCTTCATTAAGTGTGAACTGAAGCATTAAATATTGGTTACATGTTTTAACAATAATGTTTACTTTTTATCGTATATGTTTATATTGTTTCTATTGAATACATATTCGGTACAATATTGGTTTTCATTATTTACCAGGTATCTTAAATGAGAAGTCAAAACCCATATGTCGCACCAACTCATTTTTATTTGATGGATAAACATGTTTCTTTTACTATTTTATGAAGAACATGTATATTGTAATTTTAATAGATAGACTAACCTATTACTGTGATATGTGATAACGTAATGTAAGGTTATCTTAAAAAATAATACAATAATAATTAACATAAAAAATAGGGACCCTAATCTACAATAAAGAATTAATGTAACCTGTGTGGTATCATATGAATAAGATATTTCATAAGGTAATCCCCATTATGAGGTTGTGATAATAAGATATGTGATAACATATTGTAATGTATGTACTTCAGGTTATGAAAATTTATCAACAAACATTCAGTGGGTAAAAACATAATGTTATTCTGATAACGTACAATGGATTTTAATGCATAACATATGTTATATGATATCATAGTATGCATTCTTTTCTACAAAAACCAATTATCATTAGTTCACTACATGAAAATAATTTGTTTGAAACATAGAGTGTTGTAAACTAATTGACATAAAATTTCGAGAAAACATAGTGTGGGGTTTTATAACATGACAATATGTCAAACATTATAATATTATCATGTGATTCTATATGATTCAAAGACAATATTAGATATTATTAACCACTATGTTATTTATAAAAAATATTAGATTATTTGTGGAAATTAAGTTAGCTCTATTTGAAACATAATAATTATTTTAAACACTACGATATTATGATTCGTTATTATTTATATGACTCATCCCATGCCTTTAAAAAATTATACCCTCATACTTAGGATTATGACCACATGCATTTAGATTGATTATTATTATCAGATTAGTACTATATTTTCCCTTTTTTCCATTTCATTCCATTATATTACATCCTTTATTAGGATTTCATATCACATTTTTTATGTATATACATAGGTTATAACATGTACTAATTATAACATGATATATTTAGATGGACTGAGGAGAAGAATTTAAATATTTTTATTGTTTCATGTATTTAAGTAATAGATGACGCTAATTTTACCATTATACTAATACTATCAATATTTTATTGTGTTATTACTATGTTATTTGTCATAATATTTTTTAATAATCATGTATGAAACAATTAGGTCACTATACATAGCATAAAATATTTTTTTGTTCATATTTGGATTATTAATAGAATAAAAATTTGAAAAACCAAGGGATGAATATGAATATAAAAAATAATCTAATTTTTTTTAATTTATTCTATTTTTAGTTTCATAGTAATTACACCCATTTATAGATACAAACATGTTGATGAAATATTAAGAACATACGAACCTTGGGATAATAACATTGGAAATGTTTTATTGGGTATTAACTCAATCATCACTCATGCATGACATGTGGTCCTAACTACACACCAATTTAAACAGTCCTGTATGATATGCATGGTTGATCATATTGTTTTTATAGATCATTGTAAAATGTTTTATTATTAATGAAATTATTAATTTTAATGTAATAAAATATTAAAATATATGATCCTATAAAAGTGATTTGGAAATATATCCTAGTCTGAAAAATGATATCCCATAAGAGATTTATTTTGAATTGATTTCAAAATGAGAATAAATTATTTATTAATGAATTATTAAATTTTTATTTCTTTAGATCATTTTCTTATTAAGAGAATACTGGGAACATGAATTAATAAAAGGTCATGAAAAAAGGTACACATTAAATTAACAAATAATGAGGGAATGCTTTATTCAGTTAGTTATCAATATAGAAATTTATATCTTTATTTTTTTCTACATGTATTAAATATCCACCCAAAAACTATCATTATAGATACTTGTGAAAAAATATTGTGATTTGATCATTTAAAAAAAATGTTGGGATCTTCTCCAATAGAGTTTGTAGGAAGATTCTTTTACTATATCAAATAATCCATCCCAGTGACTAATTTGAAACTACACAAGGTAATGATTATATACCACTATATAGATGTCACATAAACTATTAGGAAATTTAATCCTAATGAAATATCATATCATATCCCATAATCCTTAACATATATAAGTATAATTATGAAATAACTTTTGAAAATTCATCATTTCAATCGGCATTGATACCTAGTAAAGAATCATATCCTGATAAAATGATTGAATAAAAGAAAATAATAACCATTGAGGACATTCCAATTGTGAGTGATTATACTGATCTTTTCCCCACAAATTTTCTTAAACATTCCCCTATATAATTAGGTTTATTTCACAAAATAACATAAACAATGATCAAATTCTATCTCTAAATCTCTTATAAGATGACCTTGATAGAATTGTAGGAGTTAAATATGTAGTTTTAATAGAATTTGAAAAAACCATTCATCCTCCCCAGTGAATTGTTGTGGGGTGTTACTATGTTATTTTTAAAGGAGGATAGATTTTTTTGGATATGCATCAATTACGTGGATCATTACATAATCATAATAAATTCAAATTTAGTACAACCAAGGATTTATGAGTTTTTAAATCAACATCATGGAGATTAGTATATATAAAATGAGGTAATTCATTTTGGATATAAATATTTATATTTAAAGGTAGTACATATTCATAATGTATACTTTCAGACATGATATAAAAATAATGGGTCTATAATGATAGCAGTCATACTGACCAATACATGTATAATCATAATGGACATGAGGAGTCATTCATTTAGAGTCTACCTATATATTTATTTGGTAGAATTTCTTAATGGTATTTTAATTTACTGTAGGTTATATAAGGGACATCAATAGCATCTAAGGATTGTGGAAATGACTTTATGGAAGGAGAAGATGTATGATAGGTTTAGTATGTCTAAATTCTGGAGAAAAAGTCATGTTCATGTAGAATATTATTTCAAGTGACCTAATTTATATATTCCATGAAAAGATAACAGAATGCGAGGAATGGACCAGTCCTTCCAGAATTATTGAGATCCATTGATTTCTTGAATTAACTACATAATATTTCTTTCTTGTGAGAATATTGTCATAATTGTTTATACTACTTAGTACACTATACTAGAAAGGGGTAAATTTTTTGTGGATATAAGAATGTGAGGATATATTTATGGATCTCCAAAAGAGACTAATCATTATTCTACTAAAAAAATAACCACAAGTAGTGTAGGATTTATGATATAAAATTATTCTCAAAAAACATTTGGTTGTGTCATCATTTACAATGAAATTTATAGCATATGTCTTAAAAATGATGGAGATGCATGAGCAGAAGTACCCAACTCATGATCGTGATTAGGCAGTATGATATTTTCATTAAGGATCTATTGGATATATCTCTAGGGAGAAAAGTGCAAATTATATACTAAAAAAATATATTAATTGGTCAAAGAAGATGAACTTTAATCAATGATGCTAGTAATAAAAAATCAATGACTATGATTTCATATTTCTCAACCATCCCATAAGTAAATATAACAGTCTTGATTATCTTAGTAAATAACCAAATACACTATCATTGATGATGACTTATAAAGGCCCAATATTCATATATATGAAAAATATGGATCTAGAAATCATAATCGCAAGAAATACAGAAAACCCTTCCAAAATTATTTCCTGACCATTTCATAAATATAAGAACTACGATTCATAAAAAATGTTTTTGAATCCTAAAAATAAATTATAAGTTAGAGAGAACATGAAAATTAAGGAATTTTATATTGAAAAATAAGGTTTCATTCATTTAAGAACTATAATATTTATTAAATCATCTCCAGGGATAATGAAAGATCTATTAGACAATATAGAGAGCTTATAATTCTCAATTAATCCTATAATTACAAATATTTTACATTGTAATTAAGCTCTTTTATAGTGGAAAAAATTGATAAGGGGATTTTCTGAAATACTTCATAGTTTATGGTATATAAGGCCCCAGCCTTAAACCTTACTTAATCTTGAGTTATTACAAGATTACACATTGAGGATCTTTTTAGGTTTAGAGTTTTAGAGAATTAGATCATGAAATCTGCATTACATTCCACATTTAAACAAAGTGGTTACATAAAAGACCAAATTCATTCTTCCCATCAACGGAAACATATTGAAAATAAAACATAGATTCTTTCGTAACACATCCTTGACTCTATCATCTTATCATGTACCTTTCCCTTGACCTGAAAAACATTTCAAAAACTTGGGATGAGCATAAAAAGCTCAGTAAGGGATATAAAAATATGGAAAGGAAACATGAGTTCATATATACATAAGAATGAAATCATAATTTACCCATAAAACATAGGCACTTTAACCTACCTCATCAAATCATGAATAAATCATAGAAATCATAATACATAAAGGTAACTTGAGGCATTCACAACATTCTTACGTAGGGAGAAACCCTCTTGGTTACATTTGGAATACCCATCATAGTATATTCCCTAAAATCTCTTCGGAGTAACCTTAACGTTTCACTCCTTCGCGTTACCCAATGCATTGGAGAGATATATCGGGCTCACCCGCCCTTTGTTTATCACGGAACCACCCGTTCTTCATAACAATGCCCAAGAACCATAACATAATCGTATCACATAAAACATGAATAAAGGAAAAATAACATTTCCACATTTCAATCATAATATAAAATTTTAGGATATTTAAATAATGAATCCATTAAAAACCATTTTCAAAACCATTTAAAACATTTAATAAATAGATTTTTGAATCTAAGTGTCCCATACAACCTTGATGCTTAAACAATTTAAACCATCAATATCCATATAAATAAATCCTTAAAACCATTTTTAAAACATGGATATTAATAAGAACAAATAATTAAAACATTTAAAATGATATTTTGGTTAAAGGGGTTTTACCAAAATTAGAGACACTTGAATACAATAATTGAGGAATAACATTTAGTCAGAACTTTATAATTTCATGAGAATAAATGGATTCATGATATAATACTCCAAAGGACAGTATATACACCATATAATAGTGAATTGGTGCATAACAACAATGAACCCTCAATAGAAATGTCAAATGTGATGAAATCCCTTATAAAGAAGGTATCCTTAAATTAATGACAAATCAATCTCAAAAATATGTGTGACAAATATAAATACACCCAATATAAGTGGATATTAAGTGTAAAACAATAAACTATCATTCACACATATTCAATGGATGACATATTCAATGACTACATGTTGAACCCAAAGAAATCGAAATTGGGTTAAAAAGTTCCCTTGACAGCCTAACTGCATCACATCAAAAAGAGTTGATGAGAGATAAAAAGAGTATCTCATCATTTGGACATAAAATTTATATCAATAAAGAAATATGAGAACATATCCCAACATAACAATATGTAAATTAAAATACCCAACAAAAGAAGTCTTTTAAAAATGAGGAGGGTGAAAGGTTCCCTTACCAACTTGGGTATCTTTCAAAACATACACCCCATGAAAGAAGGACAATAGTTCATTGATGTAAATACTCATAAACTAAAGTATATTACAAAAATAGTAGAATAATGGGCATTACATAAACCACTCAATGGAATTTGTGGAAAATCTAGCATAAATCTCACGAGAATAAAAGTGAGATGAACAATACCTTACGAAAATTCGGCAGCCTAACGACGCCACTCAAAACTTCCCAAATGGATTGATTAGAGAGAATAGGGTCTCTAATCACATGAACATAAAAATTACAGTAACTGTAATATAAAAGATCATCCCAATAACAAGAAATATGAGCTTTAAAAGGAATGACATAAAAGTGTATACTTAAAAAGAAAGAGAGGAGTAGGATCCCTTACCTCGGGTCCGACTTGACTCGATCGTTCTTTAACATCCTGAATAATAAACTTGAGATAATTTACACTTTATTAAGAACCTTTTTATAGTTCATTATTTCTTTTAGATCACTTATTTCAATGTTATAAACATTATTTAATCATTTAAGTTTATAATGTTTGTTTTTTCGATATTTGGTTCTTAAGTCGAAAGTGGACTTCTTACAATTACATGTTGTTCGTGTGGTCAATGGTTCATTATATCCAGAA
Organism: Viscum album; assembly: GCA_963277665.1. Classification (NCBI taxonomy): domain Eukaryota; kingdom Viridiplantae; phylum Streptophyta; class Magnoliopsida; order Santalales; family Viscaceae; genus Viscum; species Viscum album. Next base: position 170,197,587 of record OY728134.1, read on the forward strand.
TTATATTCATGATTTGGATATCATATATATCATATATATCGAGCATATACATGTATTTATAATATTACATAATCATTTAGAGGTAAGAAATGAAATGCACCGTTCATGGAGACGGTAAGTCGTACATACGCATGAACGCTACTTTCATTTCTTTGTCATATTAATGGAATTAAAACTAAATGAGAGGTATGTATATTTAAATTACAGAATTATATTAATCATTTATATGTATCATACATCATATATATCCATTATATATATGTACTTATAATAGTACATAATATTTTGAGATAAGAAATGAAATGTACCGTTCATGGAGACGGTAAGCCGTACGTACGCATGAACGCTACTTTAATTTCTATCTCATAATTTAATGGAATGAAATAATAATGAAATATAGGTATATTATAATTCCAGTATAACATCATATATAATATCATTAACTTTATCCTTTACACATCCCACATATGGTATCAACGAATCAAATCACTTTTAGGGGGTGGTAGTCCGCACTTCCTAAAATGAAGATATCGTGTATACCCATAATGGAAGCCATAAAGGTAAGACACAAATGAAAAATACAAAAGCTTAAGTAAAGAATAAACATATTATATATCATATAAAAAAATAGTGACATCATAATGGCCACCTTTGAAGGTGTTAAATGAGTATTGAACAATCATCGTTTAGGGAGGCAGAATTTCGCCATCCACGGAAACCGTATGTTCTTTAACCATTTGATGTAGTTGTGTGAGAGTTTAGCTCGAATAAATCTTATAAAAACATCCTATTATATTGAAGATACTGGTGTTTCAATGAAAGAAGTAAATAGAAATAGTTTAGGGGGTTGGAGAAGGAAAATAAAACAAATGAACATGAGAGAATGAATTACCTTTAAAAGTGTAACTCCTTTTGATTTGAGCCTAAAGGCTTCCTTTGAAAGGATTATGCCCAAAGGGAATCCTCTAGGATGAATATAGGGATGTGGATAGAGTAAATGGGCAGGGGTTGGCCGAGCCAAAGGCTTGAGGAGTGTGGGAAAAGAGGTAGAGGTGGGGGCCTTTTATAAGAGGAGAGGAGGGGCACTTTTGGAAGGTAAAGAAATATTACTTTATTTGAAAATGTGTTTCGGTTTTAAAAGGTCCAAAATTGATATATTTAGAGGATAAGGTTATAAGGGTTCTAAATCCACCCATCCAATAAGTTTTGGACATGTTTAGTTCATAGATATTACATTATCTTTCCATTTTATTTAAATCGTCAAATAATGATGTCATCGCTGCATTATTATTATGTCATAAATAATTTAATATACTTAATGTCTAAAAATTATAAAAAAGATACTATGATGTAGGAAATCTTTGTAGATTTCTAATGAATATTTATAGTCAAATTTGGGACTTGTATAACCCCATTTAAAAATTGCTTTAGTAAAACAACTCATGTTTGTGTCATTTTACTTTTAACATTAAATAAAAATATATTAATGTCATTTTCCAACTAAAGTGGCTCCATGGGGTCCCCAAGTTGACCCATGGCTTGTCCTGGTCTGCCATGACTCACCCAATAGGTGTAGGACAAGTGTCATGGTGTTTTCACATTTTTATAATATCATTTTTACCTTAAACTACACTAATTACCACTAATCGCGAATAAAAACTTAATAAGTTACTATTCACAAAAAAATTATTTTTATCCCATTGAACCACATTTTACTTCTTAATGACAACCATGTATGTCGGATTTTTGAAAATCAAAACACAATGATGGCAAAATTTCATTTAAATGGAAAATCAGTTTTTATAAGTACCACTTAGTGGTGTCACTATTCATCAAAATTTGATGTTTTTCAGAAAAATCCCAAAAATTCACCCTAAGATATATTTGATATTCCAAATTCCAAAATGAAGTCTATTTTAAAAAAATTCAAAACATATAAGTCATATTAATTAAATTAATAATTAATTCTCGTTGTCAGAGCAAATAGCGTGTTTTTATGAAACAATAAGTATCAAAAGATTGACACTGGTTTAAGTCTGATTACAAAGTGAAATTAATTCCAACGACCACTATTGGATTTAATGGTAAAAATATATTCTAATTTCACAGTAAAAACAATTCAAAAGATAATCTAATCATATAAATAAATTATATTAAAAATTGGTTTTGAATTAAAATACAACATTTTACACTATTCATTAAAAAATGAACTTTATCAGAAAGATACCAAAAATTTACACAAAGTAAATTTTGATGTCCCGATTCTTAATAAGGGTTTTATTTGGTCCAAAATAATGTTTAAGAGTGAACAAAACTATATTTAATGATGTTTCAACATCAAAAGGTGATAAGTGAACCTTTAGTGAAAACTAGGGCATATACGCCTAAAATTGAATTCTTTCCGTATTTTAAGCCTCTATCCTCTATTGGATAAATGTAAAAACATTTAAACACATATATAATCATATTTTAGTTATTTCTATCCATTACCACCAATACAACGGCTACATGTTAAATACCATTTTAAAATAATATTATTTTATTATTAGAGTGAAACGTTGGATTTCAATGAAACTCTTTGTTGTGTATCGGGTACGCTATCGAACATAGCAACCCTTAAAAGTAATATTAATACTTTATTCACAAATATGGATATATATGAAAATATCTATTCATTATTTACCCAGGGTGTTACATCCGTCCCCCCTTTTTGGAATTGCATCCTCGCAATTTTAAAATTGGGATTGGTAACATCCTTGAAAGTCCCACATTAGATCAAGAGTCGGTAAAGCAATAACTTTAAAATAAAGAAACTTAAGCACATAGGTCACCCGAGTTAACCCATACTAGGAATCCATGTAGGAAAACATGGACATGGAGGAGAAAACATAGGGTCATGTTCTGATGGAGAGTGATAGAAAACATGTTTAGGAGAAAGTTAACAATGAGAAAATCACAAACTTGTGATGGGTTAAACGGTCTTGGGTTCCCCAGTAAGAAAAGTTAATAGACAACATTTTTGTTTTATGTTACTTTTTATTGAGGAATTTATTTTTGGAGCTTAACTAAAACATAATGAAACATACTTACTTGTCATGTTGACTTTCAACTTTTAATAGATTTCTTACACAGACTCATACTTTCTCCAAAAGAAGAGTATTTTGGAAGACTTGTTCGCATTAAGAGTACTATAAACAACTTCTATAGAATCACCTAATCCACAAAAGAGAACTACATACATCCCATGTCTTTAGGCTTTAACCAAAACCAAAACCAAAAAGGTTAATACAAGGTCAGATAATCCAGAAAAGGATAACCCATTAAGAAGAAAATACATTCTCAATCTCCAAAATTTGTCCAACAAAACCCAAAGTTCAACAAGGACCATTCGATAACCAATTTTTCCATAAAAATTCTTCAAAGTAAACCAATATAAGATTGAAACCCAAATATTTGAAGGATTTTGTCACATAGTATTCTAAGTTAAATCGTAACATTTATCTCCAAACAATATCAGTTGCTCCTAAAGTCTCATTGTGAAAAGTAATTAACCTAATAACATATCCTCCATGATAGGTTAATAATTTTCCTAAATAACCCAAAATCAACTTACTATTAATTCATAAAATCATATAACTAGAAAGAATCAGTCAAACTAACCAGGTACTTCACATAGTCTAGTGGTAGGCGATAAATACTAGTCGCACTTTGGTTGTCGGTTCGATTCGCGCAGCTTTTTCCGACGCGGCGGGTTGCCACACGGTCGGCGTGTTGTCCTTTTTCCAAAACTATATAATTCTCAAGACATTCCCCAAAACGATATAAAATGTTCAAAAATAATCATAAAATATTTTAACCTCAATTTTATCTCATGCCTTTCACTTCAATTATCACATTTAGTAACCCATAATTACCTCAAATGTAAGGATCATATAAACCCAAATGGTTCTTTATAACTATGTCCACAAAAGAAAAGATAACTATTCCTTGGATAAAATTTGCCTATATTAAACATCAGGGTTACACATAATATAAAAAGTCTTCTAATGTAACCCCATCATCAAAAGAGACTTAATACTCTTAAGAATTTCACCATAACTCTTGAAGCCCTTATATGTTGACATATTACTCATTCAACATTCTTCATGATCCATTATCCATTCCTTTCTAACCAACTCCGAAATACCTCTTTCCTATAAACAAAATCATGAATCATATCCTAAGATTCCAAAATAGGAAAACAGTAGTCATGAAATAGTACATACCTTTGATTGGTCATTGTCAGTTTCTTCATCCTCAATAGGAATGGCATTAGGTATTGGTAAACAAACATTTGTACGCTCTTGGTGACCCCATTCACGAAACTTCTTCATAGAACATGTGTTTGCATAATGACCATGCACAACACATTTAAAACATTCAATTGATCCCTCAGAAAGAACTTTGTTCCCTTTCCTCGAGTCAACTGGATGCTTCTTTTTTCTATTGCAGGTTCTTGCTTTATGACCTTCATTTCTACATCTATAGCATATTTCTGTCCCTTTGAAACATTTTCCTAGGTGTTTCTTTCGACATCTCTGACACATAGGTTTTTGAACACACATACCTTTATTATTATTACGTGTACTTCCGTAGGGATTTGTTTCTTGAATATATGATGCCTTCGAGAAATCTCTAAGGTTTAGGTGGTCAATCATGACTCCAGAGAGTTGGTTGAGGATAACCACAATAGTTCTCATTGCAGCTCCCATATAATTCAGTTGCATGCTCAAAAAACTGTCAAAGTTTCCTTCACATCCACTGTTACTTTGGTGCCTGCTAGATCCAACCATTTACTAAAACCAAAAAGGTCAGTGTGAGTATATCAACAAAACCATCATGTACTAATGAGGAAGATAAACACTAATATACACTTACTCATTCAATTTATCTAAAACTAGGACTCTTTCTGAAATCCTAACCATTATGGTAATGTCACTTATGCTTAAAGAATACCCTAACCTCTAAAGTTATCTAAACCGACCTCTGATACCAACTATAAGGCCCCAGCCTTAAACCTTACTTAATCTTGAGTTATTACAAGATTACACATTGAGGATCTTTTCAGGTTTAGAGTTTTAGAGAATTAGATCATGAAACTTGCATTACATTCCACATTTAAACAAAGTGGTTACATAAAAGACCGTATTCATTCTTCCCATCAACGGAAACATATTGAAAATAAAACTTGGATTCTTTCTTAACACATCCTTGACTCTATCATCTTATCATGTACCTTTCCCTTGACCTGAAAAACATTTCAAAAACATGGGATGAGCATAATGATCTCAGTAAGGGATATAAAAATATGGAAAGGAAACATGAGTTCATATATACATAAGAATGAAATCATAATTTACCCATAAAACATAGGCACTTTAACCTACCTCATCAAATCATGAATAAATCATAGAAATCATAAGACATAAAGGTAACATTAGGCATTCATAACATTCTTACGTAGCGAGTAACCCTCTTGGTAACATTTGGAATACCCATCATAGTATATTCCCTAAAATATCTTCGGGGGAAACCTTAACGTTTCACTCCTTCGCGTTACCCAATGCATTGGAGAGCTATATCGGGCTCACCCGCCCTTAGTTTATCACGGAACCACCCGTTCTTCATAACAATGCCCAAGAACCACAACTTAATCGTATCACATAAAACATGAATAAAGGAAACATAACATTTCCACATTTCAATCATAATATAACATTTTAGGATATTGAAATAATGAATCCATTAAAAACCATTTTCAAAACCATTTAAAACATTTAATAAAGAGATTTTTGAATCAAAGTGTCCCATACAACCTTGAAGCTTAAAAATTTAAAACCATTAATATCCATATAAATAAATCCTTAAAACCATTTTGAAAACATGGATATTAATAAGAACAAATAATTAAATCATTTAAAACGATATTTTGGTTAAAGGGGTTTTACCAAAATTAGAGACACTTGAATACAATAATTGAGGAATAACATTTAGTCAGAACTTTATAATATCATGAGAATAAATTTATTCATGATATAATACTCCAAATTATAGTATATACACCATATAAGAGTTAATTGGTGCATAACAACAATGAACCCTCAATAGAAATGTCAAATGCGATGAAATCCCTTATAAAGAAGGTATCCTTAAATTAAGGACAAATCAATCTCAAAAATATGTGTGACAAATATATATACACCCAATATAAGTGGATATTAAGTGTAAAACAATAAAAGGTCATTCACACATATTCAATGGATGACATATTCAATGACTACATGTTGAACCCAAAGAAATCGAAATTGGGTTAAAAAGTTCCCTTGACAGTCGAACGACATCACATCAAAAAGAGTTGATGAGAGATAAAAAGAGTATCTCATCATTTGGACATAAAATTTACATCAATAAGGATATATGAGAACATATCCCAACATAATAATATGTAAATTAAAAGACCCAACAAAAGAAGTCTTTTAAAAAAGAGGAGGGTGAAAGGTTCCCTTACCAACTTCGGTATCTTTCGAAACATACACCCCATGAAAGGACAATAGATCATTGATGTAAATACTCAGAAACGAAATTATATTACACAAATAGTAGAATAATGGGCAGTATATACACCACTCAATGGAATTTGTGGAAAATGTAGAATAAATCTAACGAGAATAAAAGTGAGATGAAAAATCCCTTACGAAAATTCGGCAGCCTAACGGCGCCACTCAAAACTTCCAAAATGGATTGATGAGAGAGAATAGGGTCTCTCATCACATGAACATAAAAATTATAGTAAGTGTAATATAAAATATCATCCCAATAAAAAGAAATATGAGCTTTAAAAGGAATGACATAAAAGTGTATACTTAAAAAGAAAGAGAGGAGTAGGATCCCTTACCTCGAGTCCGACTTGACTCGATCGTTCTTTAACGTCCTAAATAATATACTTGAGTTAATTTAAACTTTATTAAGAACCTTTTTATAGTTCATTATTTCTTTTAGATCACTTATTTCAATGTTATAAACATTATTTAATCATTTATGTTAATAATGTTTGTTTTGTCGATATTTGGTTCTTATGTCGAAAGTGGACTTATTACAATTACATGTTGTTCGTGTGGTCAATGGTTCTTTATATCCAGAATGATATTCATGATTTGGATATCATATATATCATATATATCGAGCATATACATGTATTTATAATATTACATAATCATTTAGAGGTAAGAAATGAAATGCACCGTTCATGGAGACGGTAAGCCGTACGTACGCATGAACGCTACTTTCATTTCTTTATCATATTAATGGAATTAAAACTAAACGAGAGGTATGTATATTTTAATTCCAGAATTATATTAATCATTTAGATGTATCATACATCATATATATCCATTATATATATGTACTTATAATAGTACATAATATTTTGAGATAAGAAATGAAATGTACCGTTCATGGAGACGGTAAGCCGTACGTACGCATGAACGCTACTTTCATTTCTATCTCATACATTAATGGAATGAAATAATAATGAAATATAGGTATATTATAATTCCATTATAAAATCATATATAATATCATTAACTTTATCCTTTACACATCCCACATATGGTATCAACGAATCAAATCACATTTAGGGGGTGGTAGTCCGCACTTCCTAAAATGAAGATATCGTGTATACCCATAATGGAAGCCATAAAGGTAAGCCAAAAATGAAAAATACAGAAGCTTAAGTAAATAATAAACATATTATATATCATATATAAAAATAGTGACATCATAATGGCCACCTTTTAAGGTGTTAAATGAGTATTGAACAATCATCGTTTCGGGAGGCAGAATTTCGCCATCCACAGAAACCGTATGTTCTTTAACCATTTGATGTAGTTGTGTGAGAGTGTAGCACGAATAAATCTTATAAAAACATCCTAGTATATTTAAGATAATTGTTTTGTTATGAAAGAAGTAAATAAAAAGAGTTTAGGGGGTTGGAGAAGCAAAATAAAACAAATGAACATGAGAGAATGAATTACCCTTAAAAGTGTAACTCCTTTTGATTTGAGCCTAAAGGCTTCCTTTGAAAGGATTATGCCCAAAGGGAATCCTCTAGGATGAGTAGAGGGATGTGGAGAGAGTAAATGGTCAGGGGTTGGCCGATCCAAAGTCTTGAGGAGTGTGGGAAAAGAGGTAGAGGTGGGGGCCTTTTATAAGAGGAGAGGAGGGGCACTTTTGGAATGTAAATAAATATTACTTTATTTGAAAATGTTTTTCGGTTTTAAAAGGTCCCACATTTATATATTTAGTGGCTAAGGTGATAAGGGTTCGAAATCCACCCATCCAATAAGTTTTGTACATGTGTAGTTCATAGATATTACATTATCTTTCCATTTTATTTAAATCGTCAAATAATGATGTCATCGATGTATTATTATTATGTCATAAATAATTTTATATATTTAATGTCTAAAAATTATAAAAAAAGCTACTATGATGTAGGAAATCGTTTTAGCTTTATACTGAATATTTATAGTCAAATTTCGGACTTGTATAACCCCATTTAAAAATTGCTTTAGTAAAACAACTCATGTTTGTGTCATTTTAATTTTAACATTAAATCAAAATATATTATTGTCATTTTCCAACTAAAGTGGCTCCATGGGGTCCCCAAGTTGACCCATGGCTTGTATTGGTCGGCAATGACTCACCCAATAGGTGTAGGACAAGTTTCATGGTGTTTTCACATTTTTATAATATCATTTTTACCTTAAACTACACTAATTACCACTAACCGCGATTAAAAACTTAATAAGTTACTATTCACCAAAAAATTATTTTTTCCCCATTGAACCACCTTTTACTTCTTAATGAAATACATTTATGTCGGATTTTTGAAAATCAAAACACAATGATGCCAAAATTTCATTTAAATGGAAAATCAGTTTTTATAAGTACCACTTAGTGGTGTCACTATTCATCAAAAATTGATGTTTTTCAGAAAAATCCCAAATATTCACCCTAAGCTATATTTGATATTCCAAATTCAAAAATGAAGTCTATTTTACAAAATTGAAAACATATAAGTCACATTAATTAAATTAATAATTAATTCCCGCTGTCAGAGCAAATAACGTGTTTTTATGAAACAATAAGTATCAAAAGATTGACACTGGTTTAAGTCTGATTACAAAGTGAAATTAATTCCAACAACCACTATTTGATTTAATGGTAAAAATATATTCTAATTTCACTTTAAAACCAATTCAAAAGATAATCTAATCATATAAATAAATTAGATTAAAAAGAGGTTTTGAATTAAAATACAACATATTACACTATTCATTAAAAAAATGAACTTTATCGGAAAGATACCAAAAATTTACACAAAGTAAATTTTGATGTCCCAATTCATAATAAGGGTTTTATTTGGTCCAAAAGAATGTTTAAGAGTGAACAAAACTATATTTAATGATGGTTCAACATCAAAAGGTGATAAGTGAACCTTTAGTGAAAACTAGGGCATATACGCCTAAAATTGAATTCTTTCCGTATTTTAAGCCTCTATCCTCTATTGGATAAATGTAAAAACATTTAAAAACATATATAATCATATTTTAGTTATTTCTATCCATTCCCACCAATACAACGGCTACATGTTAACTACCATTTTAAAATAATATTATTTTATTATTAGAGTGCAATGTAAGATTTCAATGAAACTCTTTGTTGTGTATCGGGTACGCTATCGAACATAGCAACCCTTTAAAGTAATATTAATACTTTATTCACAAATATGGATAAATATGAAAATATATATTCTTTATTTACTTGGGGTGTTACATGGTATGTTAGTAAGTTAATGTAAACTGAAAAAATTACAATGGGATGATAAAACCCTTATCCACAAAAACTAGGAGATGAGAAAACATCATTATGAACATTGTCGCTAGTGTCCTGATGAATTCCAAAGGAAGAAACATGATATTGTTTAAGGTGGATATATTAATAAATACTTCCCATTTCACCACTATTCAAGAATGTTTATTTAATGAAAATGAAGATATATATATATATATATGGAAATTTGATAGGCGGCATATGGAAGCACTCCCAATCATTCTTGATTATGATCCAAGGATCACATTTCAATTATTGAGAAATTATTGACATGCTTTGAATACTAAATTGAATATTAGTACACCTTATCACTGCCAAAATGATAACTATTTACAAAGGACCTACCAGACACTGAAGGGAATTATGAGATATATGGAAAATTAAATTTAAAAGAGGATGTGATCAAAAATTACTATTTTTTTATATTTCATACAAAAAAAATTCCCATAATGTTTCAAAATATCCCTATATGATGATCTATATGGTATGTGATGTAAAATATACTCATGTTAGAGTGACATTTTTGAATAGATGATTCTTGGACTCAATCTTGTGTAACATATGACCAAGATGGTTCATGTAAATCCCAAAACATTAATTATTCTCATATTCGATAAAATTTATATGGTGAAAATCATCTTGGGGACATAGAGATTAAGATTTGAGAACAAGTGTTCCTTAAAATTATACCTTATAAAGGACACATGAGTTTTTGAAAAAGGGAAATATCAACCCCAATTACGTAATCCCCTTAGAGATCCATGATCATATTGTAGTAATGGATTATCAACAAGTCTTCTCACCAAACATATATTATGTTCAGGTTTTGTTCAATGAATCTCTCCTAATAAAAAAATTCTTGATCTCTCACATATATTGATATATAGAATGTGAAATTGGAAGTTTATTTCTCTTATAAACTGTATTTGGTGGGGATAATGGACCATAAATATAATGTTATATGAAATAAGACAACTCACTTATTCAAAGTGCTTCAGTAGAATAAAAAGTATTAGGATGAATCATAGGAATGTGTTGACATAATATAATATGTATACCATCATCTAGTCTCATCCTAAGATATGAGTTAAAATTTTGAGTATGAAGTATAAAACTTTTGGATTATTATAACTACACACACATTTAAATATATTGAATTTTCCTTCTAAATAAATGACTTGTGACATATGAATGAATGAAGAATTTAATAATTTAACGTCTTGGTTCCGGAAGCCACCCAGAGGTTCCCCATACCAGGTTGGTAACATGGCCTCAAGCACATTTCCCCAAACTCTAGAGGTAGCTGACTAGCAGTGAGGGCCTTGGGTGTGATTGTGGAGAAACTATACCCTCATTGGAAGAGTACCCAGTAGAAGAGAGAACAATAAAAAATAGAGGAATTAGTAAAAAATATATACACAAGTGAACAGAGGAAGACCAAATATGATAAATAGTAGGAGCACATGTATATATGATGCATGATACATATGTCTAGGAAAGAATCCAAACAAGTAACAATGGTGGAAATAAAAATGGCAGTAAAAATAAGTACAAAATAAAGATAAGCAGCTCCTCAGCATTACAACCCTATGCTTGATTCCATGCTCTCTAGATATATAGCAAGTCATGTACATGAAGTCGAAGGGCACTTTCACTTGTCTATACCTGCAAAAATATAGTCTGTTTGGGCCCAAAAACATGACCCAAACAGGGTGTGAGACAAAATATTATTATGAAACCACCCAAAGATATATTACTAATAGTTAGTTAATATAAGACATGTAAAAGTACAGAAAACAGTAAACAATAACTTGCTGAACAATAATCAAACCATAGTTCCAAAGTCAAGAAACAACTAACAAGCAGCAAATCTCAACATGTAACCTTCTAGAAGTTCTCATATCTATTCACTCTGGTCCTACCTAACATGTACCAACGACCCAATGGGTAGTGCACTCAGCATAATCCCTCTGGTTTGACCATAAAAAATTATTAAGACTATCTGAGGAATCACAAGTAGTCAACTCCCCTTATAGTCTAGGGTAGTTAGGAACTCTCTGAGTAAGCTCGCACAGTCAATTCCCCTTATATCCCCATGGTCAAGGACTCTCTGAGGACATACACTCAATCAATTCCCATTATAGATCTGGTCCTTAATAGACTCTATGAGGAAGCATACATAGTCAATAACTCCTATATCCTATGGTAATCAGGTGATTCAAACCAACAAAACAGAGATTCTCTAAGGAAGCTCACGCGGTCTATCCCCGTATAGTCTAAAGCAGTCAAGGACTCTCCGAGTAAGCTCTCCTGGTCTATCACCATATATCCTGAATCCCGAAGACTCTTTGAGGAATCTCTCATGGTCTATCCCCATATAGCCTAAGGCTCAAAGACTCTCTGAGGAAGCTCACTTGGTCTATCCCCTTATAGTCTACTACACCCGGTTCTCATGACCATGTGTTGGATAATGGAATACCAACACAATATGACCAAAGTATATGTATAGAACTACATGGTTAAATAAAAAACAAAATATCAAGCATGTCAGAAAACATTTCTTGATCCTACTACATCAGGCATGGAAATAGACAAGGGAGCCATGGCAAAATAGGACCAAACGGTCATAAACAGAATGTGCATGGGTAAAACCTCCAAAGAATAGTAGTTCAACCATATTTATATTCAATCATACTCTATACATGCATACTAACATGTCATGCATATAAAATGGGTAAAAAAATAAACACACAATACCCCGTTCAAGGGTATTGTTGGAATTTGCACATAATATTCAAGGACATTAAACAGAAAGGCACAAACCACCTACCTTGGTGCAAGGAGATCGATGTACTTGAACCACGAGGCTTGAACTTCCTTAAAAATTTATAGATCTATGAAAATGCATACAACATTCAACCCATTATAACTTGAGAATGATGGAAAATCATCGAATGAAACTAAATTAGAAGGAAGATCTTTTTGATGTGGTTCTAATTCAATCGACAACAGTCGATTCAGATAACAAATGGAGGCATGGGGGCGCATAGAAGTTTCGGTGTCGTATAGTTTCTCTCGACCGAATGAGACCTAGAAGAAGACTCTTCTGGGGGTTAGACGCGACCCCGGTTCATTTAATGAAATATAAAAAAATACATAGTCTGTACTTTTGGAGTACACGACGTGTACTTACTGTTTCCATAGATCGGATTTGGTGACCTCCATGATACCCCTACATGTCAGTGTGTATGGTCATGACACAACTAGAACACGACCTCCAGTAGCATCACAACACCATACATGTACTTATAAAGGACATGACTTGTAGAAATATTCCAGATTTTCCCCTTTTTCCAAAAAATTGACCAAAAAGTAAAAAACATACCTGAAAAGAAGATCCGGGTTCTTACAAATAAAACACATGAAACAAAATTGAAAATTCATTATTTTATTAATTTAGAATGTTACATTTTATGAAAAAATTAACACAATAAAATTTATATATTTATGTTGGAACAATGAACATTAATATATATAATAAATATAATAGAAAAATTTATATCATCTCAATCACCTAGTGTTAACACACACACAAACAACACTATAAAATGTTATCATAAAATTAACAGGGATATAAATATTTTTAAAATTCAGAATATATAAATATGAGGGGAATAAAGAAGGAATATGATTATGGAAATTAAGTGGTATTTATAGGAGGTAGTATTGCCTATTGAAATTATAATATAACTATAGGAATTGTTACATTATTGTTAGTAGTAGTTACATGATCGTTGGAATCATAACTTGATGCAGCAAATTAAAATATCATGTTGAATTTATTTACCATGATTAATATAGGAATATATATATATATATATATAATGACATAAAATAAATGTCCTGATTATAAACAAAAGGATGGTGTTTGCATAATTTTTAGAATCAATATTTTATTAAAACCTTCTTATTAGGTAAAAATTTAAAATTACCATTGTTATAAATTTATTTCATAAAATTCATGTTATTTTTCTAATTTACCTCAGTGAAATTTTCGATATGTGATTTCTATTGTTAGTTTTAAAAAATGAATCAATTTTTGTGAGTAATAAAAATAACGTTTTCGTAAGACTAGTATGTTTTTATTGAATCATTATTTTAGTAATATTGAAATAAAAAAATCTACAATTTTTGTCTTCACCAAAAAAATAATCATTAAGTTATATTATTCAATTAGAAACTACTATGTTATTTTCAAAACCTAATTTTTTTTTCTAAAATCCTAATGTATATGGTATTCTTTTAAGAATAAAATATTTAATTGTTCCACTTTCCATTATACTAAGTCAAAAAATTTGGATGTTTAAGGAGTAAAAAAACCTAAAACCATGTTAATAAATTAATGAGGAGTCTCTATGGGAAAATATCAATATTCAATGTCTTGCCTGAAATAATTTTTCTTATTAAATATATTATCACTAAAGTACCCCTCTTTATTAGCAAAAAACACCATTTCCCTATCCTTAAAAAACACATTCACTTAAACTTACTAAATCCAAATATTTTCCCAATTACCATATCTAATGCCCTTAGTATCCATGGGAATTTATTGTAATAATATAACTCCAACCATTCTAGTATTAAAAATTCTTTGAAAAGAAACCATACAATGTAGTATGTAATATTAATTATTCTTTTTCATTTATTTTCCTCTTCTATTCATCAACACATATAATAATTTTTACCCCAAACAAGTTAAAAGTTATTATATATAATATTTGAATTATGTAAATTTTATTACTTATATTTATAAATTTTATGTATTTTATACATCTCTTGCATCTTCATTTGAAAATTACATATTAACTATTATTTAGCCACAAACAATGAAATTTACCTTTCTCTACATATCACCTACCTTATGGCACATAATAATAAATTATTCTTTATATAGAAATTTTTAAATACTTGTATTTTTTTAATTAATTATACTATTGTATAAATTGAAATAATACAAAATTATTATTTCTAGGCATGAGGGAATATGATAAAGAAAACATAATACCACAACATTAAGACATTCACAAAGAATCTTAGTAAATAAAATCCATTGATTATAAATGACCACGAGTGAAACATTTAACAAAATTAACTTTTTTTCATTTTCTAATTAAAATAAGTTTATTATACTAGATCATAAAATGTGATAAAAAATGAGTCCTATGGCAAGGGGAATATTGAACCCAATTATTTTGTTTTGTTTTTACCTATAAATTTCAATCATTTTGTTACAATTGTAATAAAATAATTTATTTCATACTTCTAGTTTGATTTGCCTTTATTTTATATGGATATGATAACTTCTATATCATTGAGATATTTTCCATAATCCCTATAAATATAGTTCAAAAATGATTTTAAAAATATCACATTGATCATAATTGAGTTTCATCACATTATAAAAATGACATATGTATTTTATGCTAATATTATATGTTAAAATAAAATTTTAACTTATATAATTTAGAATATAAAATGTTATTCATTAACATATTCTTTATATATCATTTTATTAAACCCATTATATTCTGTTGGTATATTTCATGACTAAATTTTTTAGATGTTTTCAATTCATGTGTCAGGAATGATTATTAATTAATATTATATAATGGAAAGTGTGATATATCTCATGAGAAAATGTGTATTATACATGAACATAATTCTTATTTTGTTCATAGTAATATTGTTTTTATTTGTTCTCATATTTTATGCATGAACATGATGCTAGATTAGTTCATTGTTGTATTTTCAATCTATGTTATGATTTTTATTTATTAAATATATAGTCCATTCGATTTATTTTATAGCAATTCTTGTTATACATATTATGATGGTCTCATTTTAATGATTTAACAACTATTCAAACCAATTTAATATATTGTCCCATCTCTCTCATTCCATTGATGTTAGTCCTATGCTAATATGGTTTTTAGATATCCATAGTTTTAATGTATATCGTATGGTGACTACATGTACTAAGAAGAATATTTGATACTTATTTTATAGTTGGATAATAAATTTAATAATATTTATGTTTTATTATCCACAAGTTATATATGAACCAAATTTTTCCATCACACAAAACATATTGAGTGTATAATGAATTTGTGTTATGTTTTTAATCAAAACATTGTATAGTAATCATGTTTGGAAATATGGGATTGTTATACATGGGTCATGTTCGAACCATGTAGGGTATTTTTGGTAGCTTGACTTTGGGTTAATTTTTATCAGTTTCTTAATCATTTTCATGTTTTATAGTATTTTATATTTAGATATTAATTTCCTATGGTTTATGACAATTTTTTGTGATGGCATTCAATATGGATATTGTCATTATTTCTCATATAATGTTTTTCAGAATTCATATTCTAATTTTTTTTAATGTAATGTCTATCCAATCGATGGATGGATCACTAAAATAATTTCAAAAGAAATATGTGAATTGATTATTAGGATTACATGGGTGATCCCATTTCTAAAATGATACACAGTGAGACCCTAATACTCTTTTTTATATTGTGGCAATCAGGAATTAGCTAATGGAATAATGGTCAAGTGTCTAGGGAATGGATTTGATTGAACTAGGTCAGTTTATTATGAAATGGTTTCACAACCCTTGTTTTGTTGAGAGAATAAATTCAGTATAGATATTAGATCATATTATTATTATTTATAGGTGCCTCGGATTTCCTAAAAAACTATCCCTCATGATGAACCTCGAGTTACAATGGATGTTTTGGGGGTATCCATTTAATTTTAACTTGATTTTTAGTTTTTTTTAATGAAGGCTGATGTTAATTACAACTATTTATTGGTTGGGGAATGAAAAAATGTCTCATGTTGAGAAATATTGAATTTCTAGGTGAAAGGGGGGATGAAAATAGAGTTAATTGGTTATTAGAAACATTATGGAACGATTGGGGTGGGATCTATAGTCATATTGGTTCCAATGGTTGGTGATCGGTTTACAAATCCATGCAACTGAACAATCTACAAATTCATATATGTTTCATTGTTTACTTTTTCACACTTTTGGATTTTAAAACCACATGGATTTATGTTTTAAAATTTTAATTTATAAATGATGAATTAATATGGCTTAATTAACGGTTTTAAGATTTTTTTTATAATTATTTTAAAGCTTATTATTTACAGATGCTAACTGGAATAAGTGCCACTATGAACCAAATAGAAGGAGATGGGTACAATGTCTCGCAATGAAGACCCCTAATAGACCCAATCATTAATGATATGGTTATATGGACTATCTAATCCTTGTGAAATGATTATGAAATAGGGTATACAAGGATGGTTATATTTTCTAAGGAAGAGAAATCTCCAGGTATTTTTAGTCACAAAGTACCTCATGAGTTTGCAGAGTATATTAATAGGATTTATCATATTATCTTTTTATGTAAGATACCTTGGGATTCTAATGTCAAAATCATAGCTTATATATTTTTAATAACTAATTAAAAGTTACGGGATTCCATATTTCTTTCCATGATTCAATAGAATATCATCTAGGACACATTCAAGAAAACATTCCATCAAACATTACATTCTAAGATATTGAAGGTGGTGAAGTATTTTTAGATTTTTTACTCTGGTGAATGGGGATTAATTATAAATTATTTTTCAAATAATTATGTCAAATTGGTTTATATATCTCCCAAGATCATCATGAATTAATTTAATTAAGGCTTGAAACATAGAGATAGGGTAAAATCTAGAGATTCAGTTAAATATTATTCTATATTGAGTGTTAACCTATGTAGCATTAGAGGAAAAATTATTTTTGGGATTAACCAATCTAATCGGTTTGACATGTCTCGTTTAAGCCTCTTATGTGGAAGGGTTAGTCAAAGATCCTATCTAGGTCAGAAAAGGAAGAGAGAGGAGGTCTGACAATTTAATTCTATATGCACGAAATGTTCATTAGATTTTTCACTATTTGATTCTTTGTAGTGTATGGATGTGACACAAGTAATGATTGTAAATATAGGTTAGACCAATAGAAATTTAGAGGTATATCCCTGAAAATCCCATAATTATTGGAATCTATACCACCTATTAGGTTTTTTGAATTATTTTATAATATTGTAGATGAGTTCAATCTTCATTTAGTAGAGTCTCTCAAGTACATTCTGATGCAACTAATTGTATTGGGTCACATGATCAAACAGAATAAAAATATAAACCAACTAAGAAGACATAGGATGGATCAGAATTTGAATTTTTATATATAGATGAGAATATTCATTAGGATTTATATTCTAGACCTTCCACTATTAGTCTTATAGTTTTTATATCCACCACCACAAAATTTTTATTGTTTGATATACAAGCATATCATTCTTTCATTTCTTCTAAATTTATTATGTCATTATATTTTTATTCTGAGGTGATTTCAATTATAATGTATCTTTATACACTATTATAATAGATGAATGAGATGGTCTTCATGTTTCTAGATTGAGATTTTCTAATTTGTGATTTGTATTTAAATCATGGTATTTTATACTCCTTGAAATGGATGTTTCATATCTCAATACAATAATATTATAGAAAATATATATTAAGGAGTTTATTTATTTCTATCACATGAGTGTTTAGTTTCACTTTAATGATATTGGTACACTAGTATTACATGGATAGTAGGATCATAATACTTTTAATGTGGGACCTTTTGTGTTTGATTTTTTTTGGAATGTTCCCAATTCTTGGTTTTTATCTTTTATCTGGTGAAGCGATGTTTATATAGTTAATTTAAAAGGGGGTAGATAGATATCCAAATTCATTATGATACTAATTTTTTTGAAATTCTCATAAGAATATGGTTTACTTTTATAACAACAAATTCATTGGATGAGTCTTAAAACATTCCCTTCTTAACATATGGATGATATAAAGAAAGGGATTGAATTTTTTTTATGGGATCATATTGTCAAAGGAATTATTTTACCAATGGTATAAGAATGAGAATAAACAATTTTATTTGAAAATAATTTTGATGGAAGTCTTGGTATTTTCATCGATTAGTAAAAATACTACTATGTACATAATAAAAATAAAGACATATTGGCCAACCATTAAGATGTTTTTTTGCTTGTTAAGGGTAGCTAGATTGTTTTTACATATTTATTTGGTTTTGATATATCATCGGTTCATGGTCCAGTAGGATAATGGTTTTAATGCCACATTGAAGAGAAAGAACAAGCACAATGTGTATATAGTTATGATATGTAGCCTTACCAATTATCTTATTGTTTTAATGGACTTTAGAATGAGTAACTGTCAACACATTTTTCATTCTATCATGGTGGTGTTTTTTATGACATCTTGATATACTCTATGTTAATCAAGGAACATGTGGAACATAAATTTGTTGTGTTGGAAACCTTGAGAGACAATTTCTTGTATTCTAATATATCTAAATGATATAATTATGATTTAAATATGTTTATTGGGTCATGTGATATATAAAAATGGTATCTATATGATTCTTAAAAAGATAAAGGTTTTGATGTTACAGGATCCTATTAATAATGTTTTTATTATTAAGTGATTCTTTTAATCTACTACATACTTTATGTGTTTCATTCATTAGTTTTCCACATAAGACTCTCCCATGACAGATTTGAACAAAAAATGAGTTAACTGTGATGATTTTGAAAATTTTCAGTGGTATTTTGAAGAGATAATTTTGAGGTTAGGATAATCTCCTATTATGATTATTCTTATTTTGAGAAATGATTATGATATGTATTTGGATACTTTTCGATCATCATTGGGGAGTTTGATAATGCAACATGATTATATGATGGATTATGGTTCAGTATAATTACACTTTCATGAGAATAAAAACCCTACTAATGAAATTGAGTTATAAATGGTGATAAAAGTTTTTGAGACATGTAAGTACTGGATTTTGTGGAGAAATTAATTTTCTTTTATATCTTAAGAGACTATTGTATATTTCCTACTAGAGGAATTTTATTCAATGTTAGTGAAATTGGGCAGATTATGTCCAAAATTTATATTTCATAATTTCTTATGAAGATAAAAATTGGAATGTTATAGTCGAAACATGAGTAAAAACTACCAACCCATAATTTGAGAGATTTAGAGGTAGAATACTACCTAAAGGGATTGTCTACTATGATGCATTTGGTTGTAGAATAGGAGTACAGGTATAAATTTTTGACCTATGGGAAAGTATATCCTTCCATTTATAATCTTATTCATCTTAATTGGGCATTAGATTTATATTCAATGTATATTAGATGAATGTTAAATTTTGCGGAGACATTTGTTTTTTTTCACAATCTCTTGAAGGTTAATTTTTTAAATAAGATTTACATTTTCCATATTTGATATAGGAGAAGTTGGTGGATGGAAACTAATTGAATAGGGGTATTAACCCATGGGTTTCCATGATGTTTAATTGTATGAGCCATCATAAAATTAACATATGATGATATAGTTAATTTTTTATTTTTTTTCATGATTCTATAGGTTTTATATGATAATTCATAAGAATTAGATAATTCATTGCCTTCTATAAATACATCATAATTTGGTATGAATGTGGGATAATATATACATAAATTTATTGATAATCATTGCTTAGACTCTATGTGGGAAGGAATATATTTTATAGATTATTGATCAATTGATTGAATAAAACCATTATCATACAATCAATGTGATTATTGATAGTGTTAGAGATCAGACACTGATACATTTGATATATCGATAACATTATTAAAATATATTTTACCATTGTTTATAATCCAGAATCTAATTTCACATCACAGTTTTGAAGAAATCTCTTGGAGGTGATGGGTTCTCAAGTGATGTTAAGGATAAAGTATCACCCTCAGATAGATATTCAGATTAAGAAGGCCATCCCAAAACTAATGTATATTCTTCAATCAAGTAGGCTTGAAAATGTTTGTCCTTGAGTAAAGAAACGTTCATTGGAAGAATTATATTATAAAAATAGTTTTTAAAACTAAATTAATAAGGATATCTAGGAGTTCTATGTAGGAGATCATGTTGATCACATCTCTCATTCTTGGAGTTAAGTCACCACTTCTAGATAGGGCCGGGTATCATTACTGATTAGAAATAGAATGTGTAGTTTATTAGAATGATGATGTTGGTTGAATATGGTCCTTAAAAATAATATACCCATCATTGATTACTTATGTTCTAATTTATGGTTGGTGGTCATGTTTTTTGCATCTTTTTCCCTACATGGGACACCATCAACATATGAAATTGTGTAATATGGAATTTTTTTGTGTGGTTCCATTCAAAATCCTAGAGCAACATAAGATTATGTAATTTTAGTTGAGCTTTACATCTATATTGATTTACATTCATGTTGTGTTCAACGTATACTAACTAAAAAAATATCATCTAAAACCATCCCCTATGATCGAGTGGAACAATTTAGAGGTTGGACTTAACAACCTTTTTTGAAGATAATTTATATCATCGAGTCTCAAAAAATTATGTTTTTGGCTATTTTGATTAACTTATTTCAAATTATATGATAACGTGGATGGAATATCCATGAAATGTTGGGGTCTGGAGCATGGATTGAGGTAGTGGCTTCACCATATTATTAATTTGGATCCTTATATACATTATGCGGGAATAACATGGCATGGGGAATATAATTGTGAAACCAATCGGGTTACTAGAATGTATTAGTTTGAGGATTATATTCAAACTGATTTATCAATGTAGTTTTAGGGAATATGGGGACATAGTATTAATTTTTTAGAAAATAATTGTTGTTTTCATGGTTAGAACAAATTTATTTATGACCATGTCTATAACCATGAAATAGGGGGTTCGAGGGACCAATGTTATCATTCAGTGTTTTTCTATTCATGTGGGGTCTATAAAATATCATAGATTTAATTTTATAAAATTATGTTGATCAACAACATTTTCATAGGGCTTAGAAAACCTTTTTTCCTACACAAATAAAAAAATATTATTAAAAAATATTTCAAATAAGGAATTATAACACTATTTTTATTACTTTTCATCCTAGTCACCAATCTAAACCACTTCATTCCCATGAATCTCTTCCTCCAAGGACTATTTGGTGTTATCCATTTATTATTTAACAATTTCTCAATTGTGATGTTCTTTTACTCATTTTATTTCCTATATTATCCTAATCCAACATTAGTAACCATTTATCTTGGATTTTTGAAGCCTATAATACCATGGGAGGAGAACCCCAGGGTAACAAATGAGTGGTTTGTTGTTTTTATTATTGTTTTAGGATTATGAGTACCCTCACATCCCATTTATAAATGTATATATTTATGTAAATTTTAGTTCAACTTATTTATGGTAGGTTTATATACCTTATTGGTCTATCCCATGGAGAACATTTAACTCATTGATTTTTTTAGTTTTAAATATTAAATTATCATCACTTTGAGTTATTGATGAGTTTTATCTGATTGATTCTATACAATATTACCATGTGTTAGAATGAAATTAATTTTGAAGGAGTATCTTTTGAAAATATATTTAGTTTTGCAATAGTGTTAGGGTAAATTATTTTGAAAAAATTATTTAAAATGATTTTCTAAATATTATTTCATATCGGGTTTATTATGTATTTTTTACAACATTGTATTTTTACGTGTGAATTTATTATTATATGAATGCTTAATTACTAGAATAACATTTGAGGACATGGGTGAGTAGATAAGACATATTAATTCAACATATAATTTAGATTGTGTACTAAATCGGTTAAGTAGACCTATTATACTAACTATGATGATTAAATGAATGATTTCCCTATTGAGACAATTTATGTCTCAAGGATGGTTATTTGGGTTCTATTATAAAAACTATAGTTCTGAGTGTTATTATTATTTTCATTATATCTATAATTAAAGACCATGGTTTTTTGTTGTGTTTATTAATTCTGATTACAATATTTCACATATGATATTCCATATTCCATGTTTCAATATTTTTATATCTCAATTTATTAATTTCTCATGATTTAAAAATATGAATGTTTTAAAAAACAATAGTATTTATATATTGTTTTAAATTATAGTGTTTTTAAAAAATTATTTCATAACTATTGCTATTTTTTTTTTGATTGGTGGCATTATATATATATATATATATTCATCTTGATATTATACTATCAATTTTCACACACCTTAATTATTAATTTAGAAAATGAATACCTTTTAATTAAAGAAAAAGGTATATATAAGAGAACGATGCTGATTGGTGGCTCTTAAAAAACATTTCAAATATTTTTTATAATGATGGAGGTGACTGTGGGTCAAAGGTAGGGTTGGACTCATATAAGATATTTTTTGTTGCATAGTTTGGGGAAACACTATATCGACCTCTCATTCAATGACCTATATAATGGTATATTTGTACAGATACAAGTGTCCCTTGGTTTAAAAATATGTTAAGATGTATTAAGTTTTTATTGTTATTGTTACAGTGGACTATAATTTTTTGGAAGGCTATTATATTTTTTAAAAGAATTAGTGAAGGTATGGTTAACTAATCTCTAGATGGGCCATGTTGAAATACTAAGAGGAATATTTGTGTAGTTTTTTATACATTTTAAGGGTGAAATCATTCCCAAGTGGTTATATTTTGATACCATATTGTCTTTAACTAACCCATACTAATCTAAAAAATTCATTATTCATTGTGGAAAAATAAATCAGCTGATGTGTCAGATCAACCAATGTCTATTCATTTTATTAATATTTAAAGAAATACCTTCAAATAATTATTGTGAAATTCCATTTAGAGTGAAACTTTTCAATATATAAATCATCCAACTGGGTTAGTTACATAATAACTAGGTGCCCTTGAATTATCTTATATAATACAAGGAAAAATTATTATACCAAATAGTATTATGCCAACATTTTTTGAATTAGATTTTTGTTTCAATTTCTACCATATCAAAATATTATTATTATACTAGAGTAATGGATCTAAGCATAAATATATACTGGAGTTGGGAAAAGAGTTATTTATTCAACTATCCATGAATTATCAGTGAAATGTTTAGGATAATTTTTTTCCTAAATAACGTAGTGGAGAAATAAACTTCATATTAGTCTCATTAATTAATGAAGTATGTTTATATTATCACTAAATGGAAATGATGAAATAGATAATAATTTTTAATTAAAGTAATTTCATTTATTTTACTTGATGAAAATATATGAAAAATGATAATTACAAATATATATATGCCTTTTTTTCAAATATGGAAAACATCGTGATAATAATTTTACGAACTATAATATGTATGTCTTATTAAATATGTTATGATCAGTATATAGAATATATAAGTGTTCTCAAATAGAATAATTATAATCATATACATGTGATTTTATAAAAAAACTCCCCCTATCTCAAAACATTTGGTATTGGATATCAGTTATGTATCACACATTTATACAGATAAATATAGATTTAGAGATAAGATATAGTTGTTGATGGGAGAGGTTTTTCATTATGGTGTGAAGAGGGAAATATTTTTTTCATTGGATGTTGATAGTTATGACTAATATCTTTTAACTCTATTCGTCCTAGTATTTATGAACTATTATTATGATCCATCCATTAATCAAAATTTTATCATTCTTATTTATAAAAGAATTTTTTTCATTCAATAATATGATAAAATTTTATTATATATATAAGAATTAAATTTTTTATTACATTAGGAATATAATAAATAATTTATAAATTCTAGATAGGGATAATCATATATAAATTATTTGGATTATGATGTTCTGGGTTCATTCTATTCTGATGGAGTATTTGAATTGTCAACATGGGCATATAAATTAAAAATACATCCAAAAGTTATGTATATATATATATTTAACCAATTTTTTTATGAATTATTTAAATCATGTAAATATTTCTTATAAGAAGAACTGGCCAAAGAAAATTTTAGTGGAAAAAGTAAAAGGGCTAGTGATTTGCAAGATCTCGTAATTATTGATTTATGTAAACCAATTAGACTAAAATATTGTAGGGAATTAAATAAATTCATTACCATTAAAGATTAATTTATTTTTCATGGATATGTTATTTTAGACATAGGTATTATAATTTTGAAAATTTCAATCTATTTTATAATGAAGTATAGAGTTAACTAGAATAAGATTTATGATTATATAATTTGATTTCTTTTGTGAATATATAAACCATTTATCATTAACCATCCTTGATATTGTATAATTTCTCCACAAATAACTCTTCTTTGATCTCCATGATGTAATTGTGTGTTTGAGAGGATGAAGTGTACAATATTTGATATGGTTCAATAAATTATGAGTTATTGTAACCTTACAATTTCATTATGGGGATATGATTTGGAGATAAATTCATTCATAATTCACTAAATCAGCATATAAAGTATTCACAAATATGCAATATAAGAAAATATTTGGTAATATTCCTAATTTAACTCGAGTAAATTATTCCATGTTTACAAAAAAAATTATATTATCCTATGACGGTCCTGTATACCACTGAGTATTTATAGAAATTTACTATATGGTTAATTCATTTCATGGGTTCCTACCTATTATAAAAATTATTTCAGTTATGGACTTGTCAATCATAGGTATCATGAAATACCATATCATATATCAGTATGGTATCACATACACTGTTCTCATAGATATTGGAAACAAATTTAATGCCTTAAAGCCAAATAAGTTCTATGATAAGAATTGTATCAGGTCCAACAATACATTCTGATATCATGAATTTTTGAATTGATAGATAATTTCATTTAAAAATTTGAAATATAACATTATATTTAATTTTGTTTATATAAATGATAATATTTATAATGAAAATATCTCTATTTCATTATGGTTGTACCTGATGAATCATGAACTTCCACCCATAGGACTCATTATTCCTCTATGTATGGAATATACGAATTTCTACCCATTGAGGTTTAGATAGCATAATGTTATAAAATTATCTATGAATACAATAAAATGTATAATTTATCAATATTTAATCTATCTAATTTGAATCCCATGATTAAAGTATTGGCCATGTGCTGCAAAATTATGAGGTAACAAAAAATTGACAGTCATGAGCAGTAAAAAAATTATACCCTTTCTATCTCCACTATAGAGAATTAGTAATGGAGTTGATAATTCCATCGATTATTTTATGAAATTGTTTAATGTTGGATCCGATATGGGGGGTTCCATTTCCTTTTCATATGGCTTACCCCAATCGTTTTTACGCACTAATAATCATAGGCAGGTAGCATGTTACACATCATTCCAACATAATATTTCTCATGAATTACCATGAATAGGACATATGACCCAAAGAATTTTTTATATAAGGATGTTAAATTGAATTACATTAGACATTCAATTTTATAATTATTTTTCTTGGAACTAGTAATTATCTCATAATGAACAACGTCTCAACATAATTGATTGCTATAGGGATTTAATCTTTATAACATAATAGTCATTCCCCGTGATTCCAAACTACTCAAAATTTGTCAAGACTATATAACGATAATCTACATGAAATTAATCCTTGCCATTCGATATTAAACTATATAAAATAAGTCAACGAAACATGAATTAAATTACACATCACTTACACCCCATTGTATTATGTTAAACTATGTATCCAATAACATTTTCATGTAACGAACAATTACCCATACCATGATCATTAATACATTTTCCAAAAAATATAGATAGATTATTTTCATATAATGTTTAAACGTATGAAATATGTAAGGGTCCTAACAAAAAATAACAAGACATTTTTTCTTTATTTACCATGTCACATACATGAATTACATGTGACTTGATTCTTATTTTTATTGGATATATACTAACACCCTGACACTGTAGTCTTATGCCCTGCTATAGGTTTTCTATTGACCCTATCTAATATATGTTTCATTTATCCCTTAAAAGAAATATCATTCCCTACAATTATATAGACATTGATGTTTTCATTGAATGTGGTAGATGATATATGACCATAAAATGCTTCCCCATTTTGTTTGAGCTATATGACATTAACATTTTTTGCCTTTGGAATATGTGTCACTGTTTAGTTTACTTTTCCAAATTAACTCCAATATTTCTATGGTAATGGATTAGGATCTCGAGCCTCATCTCAATCCCCATATTGTTCATGTATTCTTAATGGATTTAAAAAAATACGAATAATCCTTACATTCGATCTCAGAAAACATTCATCATCATTTTTTCTTCTCATATTCATAGTAGTACAACTATGGGTCATGCCTTTTGAAATTCATCGTTTGTTAAAAGATGACAATCCAACCACTTATTTTGATTTAAATTTCCAAAGTCATGATTTGTATTTCTTACCCACTGCTAATTTAGTGGAGTTGTAACAAAGTTTTAATTAATGTGATGTAGACCTAAGCACGGGTAGGGAGAATTGGTCTCCCTAAATCATAACTGATTGGTATCCACCATTTTTAATGAGTTTCTCTTAATGGTAAAAGTGATATATTAAGTTTGAACAATAAAACTTTGTTATAAATTCTTGTATAATATTTTTATCTTCTTTTACATATTATTTCTTACACTAATCGTTAATCAAACGTGCTTGTGGATTTTTATTGACTATTTCATGAAACAACTGATATAGATTATGGTCACAAATAGGGAGAGACCACAAGTTCTAGTTGTATAACATTATTCAATATAAAATTTCATCTTTGAGTCATTTCATTAAACATAAAATCCCTTATTAGGTCAATAACCATTTCCTTAAACTATGTTTTACTATCCCTATAATCAATAGTTTTATTATTGGTGTTCTAATTCACATTAGGATTACATGTTGTGTTTACTACATAAAATACCTCACAACTTCTGTGTTCCCCATTCCATGCCAATAAACATAATTTTTCATCGTTCATTATTTATAATAAATGGAATAAGTGTTCATTTTCTTTATTTCCTTATGATAAATTGATTGTTTTCAATTCAAAATTTATATTAATAAACTACCTAATAATGTTCATTCATATAAAGTGTTAAACTTCCTAGAACCATTTATGAAAAATGACTATAATGTATGTGATACATTGGTCATTTACAAAGAATAAAATCCCATTTCTATTGTGGTATCTTTCTAAAATACCCCCAATTTTTGTTTCGATCTCCTGTCACACTAACTCATAAGAACTAAGTGTGGCTTGATTATCATTTAATTGGATATATAGTGATTTAAAGATGATTATTACTAATAAAAACCCAAAATATAAATACCATAAATCATTATGGTTGTGATTATTACTCAGCATATATTGATTCCCCATTCTATTTCTCAGATGATTATCCCATTTTCCCATATACGAGCAAGATCTATGTGGATGATTCATTACATTGTGAACTATTTCTGGCTTAATTCCCTTACCTTATGATATTTTGTTACACATTGATGCCTTATCTCAACTTTATCCAAGGAATATAACTCAGTATCATATTCTACCATTGATGATGAGACTCAAACCAGTTCATATAATATTATTGTCACCCACATCGTATAAGGATACCCAATCATTTTATACCCTTTCCAGTGTATAATCTTATCCTACGTAGATAGGTCAAGAATGAATTTGGGATAATCCCCATTTAATTGGATATGTGATGTTGTGTAGAAATTCAATACATGAACTAAATGTAAATATAAAAACACACAACGTTGCACCATGTGCCACTTTTCTCTCTTTATATATTCCATCTTAGACTCAATATGGTGTTTCCCTAATTAGAGAGAGTTCATTTAATAAAACTATAAACCATTAACCCAAATTGTGTTATAAGTGAATAAAATTATATTGGATCCTCATTTCTAAAGGAATTACAACATTAAAATAGTATTACATTTCTTGGACATCATTTATATATTATAAGGATCCCAATTTCTGAGTTAACATAGCCAATATTTCTATATTGTCTTTCATACGAATCCTCTGATTTGAGTTCATTGTTTATAATCTATGAATATCCCCTATGGTAATGGATTCATGAACTTAAATGGAATATTTGTGTTTATAGTTTCATAAAATTAATGGCTCCATCATTGATCATTGCAAAAGGACCTTAAACTTTTTTATGACCTAATTATCATTTCCACAAACATAAACATGGTAACATGGCCTTTGAATAATGAATATAGAAAATATAAATTCAACCTTGTGGATTTCTATATTAACATTATGAACATAATACACAATTATTTTATATTTAACATACTATAATTTAGAATATGTTATCCCATAGTTTATACTATATAACCCAAAATGATAGAACCCATTGATTCAATTATTATGACCCCAAAATCTTGCACCACCATGATAGATGCTTCATTACCTTGAACACTATAATCATGTGGTTCTTGCATTATGTTTTTCAATTGGTTTCATATTTATGGTCGGAGTATTATTCCATTAAAATATTGTCTCAGAGACGGCTCCAATCCACCACATCAAAACT
This sequence comes from Viscum album, assembly GCA_963277665.1. Lineage (NCBI taxonomy): Eukaryota > Viridiplantae > Streptophyta > Magnoliopsida > Santalales > Viscaceae > Viscum > Viscum album. The sequence goes on from OY728134.1 coordinate 170,227,166, forward strand.
TTTTCAAACTCCATTAAATTTCCAATAAAAAGGATTTAATTTCCACTTGGTCTCGAAATCATATCCTCTCGAATTCCCTCATTTTATTTGGGTTGTCACTATATACATGCTCAGTATATAATACCATAACCATGGAGTGTTAACTAAATTCATGAGAATATATCATCTATATAGATACACTTTTTATGCCCAAAAATTGAATCACTATCAACATTTCATTTTTAAAATAAATCCCATTAATAAATTGTCAATGATCATGTGTCCTAGTCTTGTCACACCTCCTATCTAGGTAACACAACCCAATGGTAGTATCATTATTCCAAATAAACATTCCTCAAGAAACAGTGACATATCAGGTTCCCTAGTCTCAAGTTGTCTCCTATCCAAGGAACACATCCTCAAGCACTTAGTGATAACATTGTTGAATTTGATATCTGGATACTATATTAGTGGTAATACTCATCTTTTTCCCCATATTTATTGTTGTATGATAGTTGAACCCACCTTAAGAATGTCACTAAGTGGTCACATTCATCTTATCATTCATTATCCTTCAATTAAACATATTAGAATAAAAATGAACTTTCGCCAATATCCCTTTTCAAAAGTGGGATTCCAACATTAGTAGTGTTTCTCCCTCATGAAATTCCTTATGTTATTAGGGAAAATCCCAATTTTAGAAACATACCAACCTGGTATATGAATTCTATATTGGTTTCATAATATTGGATGATGAAATATTCTAACCTCAAACTATCCACCCATGTCACACACTCCCCTTTTGAATGAGTTATTTTCTATTACCTCATTCTTATCACACTAAAAATGAAAGCAATGGGCTTAGATATTTTAGTATGTTATTTTTTTATCATTGTCGAGACACATAAATATTTCAACATAAGGAGTAAAATTATTAGTAACCATTATTACATAAAAAAATATTTTGTTTGTTCATCCATAAAATTTAGTTTCTACATTAGTAACAAAGTGGCTGAGGTTTTCACACGAGATATTGAATTCTCAAAATTGGATGACCTTTATTTGGAGTGTCCCTTCTCCAACCATATCCTTTTCTGTTCCTCCATCACAACTTATTCATATGAATGTATCCTGACCAGCTTATTGGTGAAAAATATGTTCTATGGGATTTATAAAGGAATTAAGAACCAGTTACCAAAAAATAGAAGCTACAATATCCCCAAAACCCCCACTATAGGACTTCTTCATGATTCCCTTCTTTGAGGATCCCCTTTCATGAACGTGTGATCCCTTTATGGAAATCTATGCTAGTGTTATGGTGATCTTCCCCAATGTTATAGATTGATAGTGCCCTTCGCGAGTAATTCAAAACCATATCCATCCTTTACTCCCAAAAGTACTTAATGAACCCAATCCCATGATCTTGAAACCCTTTTCATATAAATACTCACCTTATTCCAACTATTAGACAATGGTTACTAGAACCTTTGACTTTTTAATTAATCCCCATTCTAAATGCAAGCTCGCATCACCAACATGACCTAAAAAGGATCATCCATGGTACTTGAGCTTCATGAACACCCTTCCATATGTTCTTGAATACCTCTACCTATGGTGGGGATGACTTTCAGGAAGTCCTACACCCTTGACATAGGATGAAGTCCCTAATGGGTACACGAGGCATCATGAATATTTATGCTTTTGTGAAGCAATAATTTACCATGTTGGGGTCTCATCCTAAAGTATGATCACCATGAATCATGAGTCATATCCCTTTGTAAATCCATTTGCCTCCCGGAAGCACCGAATCCTAGCAAAGAACTTCTATATGTGGACCTAGACGTCATGATGTTATTCTCATGGGATTATACACTATACCTTCTTTATAAGGACACCTCTTCATGATGGTTGAGTGACTGTGGCACCCATACCAATCTAGGATTATTATAGATCCACTTCAAGTCCCTATGTGATTCTTTCCACCAATTCATGTAGACCACTCCATCCCATGTGTTGCAGAATACACCAATTTACTATTTTCTTCTCATCATAGGTTCTCTATCAATGTTTTTCATATCTTATAAGTGTTAAAATGTACCTATTAATCGAACAATCCTACAAACCATTGAAACAATTATTCTTTGATTCCACATCCCTCCGAAGGGTTAACGGGCTATGGTTATATATGCCTAATGGATAAGGAGTGGGTCACCCTTTTCTGAGATGAAAAAAATAAACTACCTACCACAAAATTATTTATACCATGAAAAGAAAAGATAGCATTACCCCATGAATTGTACAATGAATACCCCATGTACAGTCATCATGGAATTCCACCTCCTCCCATCATGATGGGAAATCCTCACATATAGGGAAGCTTCCATATATTATCCTTAAACAAACATAATTGGATTCTCCATGTGTGACACACATGGAATGAGATCTTCCTCGCATCGAGTGAGATCATCATCTTGTTTAATGACTTTCTATAAGGGAATAATCCATGCACAATACCCACATCATCTCTCATTGACACATCATTCGTGTTATGACTATCAGCTATATGGCTTCCTCTTATTTCTCACACTTACCATGAAACACACAGGATAAGAGGATAGTAGTGAATATGACTCCAAAAATACACTTTCAGGGGATACCTAATTGGGTAAGGCCAAACCATATCATGTAACCCTAAGGGAATATTCTATCACATAATCCTCTACCAGATGGGTCTCTAAATAAGGTATAATCTCCAACAAACCTTTCTAAAAATGATGTCTTGGATTCCCAGTTAACTAGGACACATAGGAAGAATCCATGTAGATAAAACCCAACATTCCATTCATATCATCCATTCCATCAATTCCATCAATTTCATACACTCCATCCACTCCCTCCAATCAATCCACTCCATCCATTTCCATACGGAATTTACATGGGCTTCCACAACACAGTATGATCATGCCCCTTGTGTCACATTCATTCATAATACCCATTGTCACATGTTTACTCTGAGAGACACCCATGAATCTCCCAAACATAATTCAAAAAAAATATAACCTGTTAAAACATCTTTCAATGGGATGATTCCATGAATAAGAAAGACATAATCCCCTGTAAATGTTTAATTTAAGGAATGAGAGTCATTAGCATGTGATGGTAAACTACATAGAGTTTTCTTATCTACCGTGTCTCCATCACTCTATATGTGAGAAAAGATATTGGGCTCCCATGCATTGTCTAACCCTAAAAATCATTCAAATGAGGGTGATGGATAAAATAATATTTTTGTACAAGTAGGAGGGGTTATTCCCAAAAAGGACATGGACATCCTTGACCTAGAATATTATGTTCCCCACAAAATCAATGACCCCAAGGTCCACACAAGGAAACATTTCTTCCCACGCCAATAGTGACACACTTCAGGATCATCTCCCTAATGAAATCCTATGACTATCACCACAACACCCAGGATGGGGGGATTACTAACACACCACATCTATGATTACTTCCCATGGGCTTACAAGGAATTAACGCAACATGACCCATTAGTGTGAGTAATGAATATTCCTATTGGCTATAGAATAGGTTCACTATACTAATGTTCTACTAGAACATGTCTAAATGACCCAATGATAATGTCGATTGGAAGCTTATGAAGATTCTCATAAAGAGGCATCATCTTCCATAGTTATTGTGGCTCCACCCACCCCGTCGTTTCCTACCAAACCCTTATAAACATTGATCAGGGATCTATCCTCTCTCAATTGAGATCATGACCCTAGTCACCTAAAAAGAATGTTGGGTTGATTCCCTCAATTTACACCTCCACTACAACCATTAATGGCCAACATATGATGATGAGTTCCATAACAGAGGTCCCGCATTTTCCATCAACAACCCAATTGGAAGACCACCCAACACTCATAATTAGTGTGAATTTCTTCTTTATGTCATTCAGAGTTCAATTGGAGGTCTTCCATGCTTCAACGGATAGTACGGAGGCACTCCTAGTGCCACCACAATAAGTTAACATGGAGGCCCTCACCATGTCAGACATGATAAATGAAATGCCCATCACTGAATTATCACCATATTAGGTGGAGGTCATCCATACTCTATGATCGAACAAATAAGAGACCATCTCTGCTTCATCCCCACTAAACTTGGACGTCCTCCCCATTTTACCTCTAATCAAATTAGAGGCCCTCCCCATGTATTCGGTATGCAATATGGATTTCCTCTACATATTTAAAGTACTCAACATGGAGGTGCTCTATATTTCCATTTTAAAAAAATTAAAAGATTGTCCTCTCACATTAACCCCAAAATTTGAAGTCCCTCACCATTATAACAATCAATATGGAGGTCCATCCTATGTTCCCAAAATAATATGAAAAGGTCGTCCCTATATAGTTTTTATTCTTTTAGGAGGTACTCCAAGATTAGAAAACTACAGATTCATAGGTCCTCTATGTTCCATCACCCAATAGCATGTCAATCCTCCCCGTGGTAAGGATATTCCTTTCACTAAATAACAATCCCAAATAAGAAGGTTGAACCACCTCCATCGAAGGAAAAAATAATGGAAGGAGAAATTTGTTCTAAATACAAATCATTTTTATGTATTATAAGATTGAATGTTATTCAATGATGGAACCCTCCACCCAAGAACCTATATATGAGTCTACAAAAGGATCCAAATAGGTGAATTTTTCCATCATAGATGTTGAGATCCAAAAAATCCCAAAATCCCTTTACAACTAAATTTAGGTGTTGGTTGATTTGGCTCCCTTCTAGGGACTCATAGTGTAGTCATCTCCAAAATGAATAGTTTTATTCTCATCCTATACTCATGATCATGGATATATTTTTTTGGAGGGTAATGTACTTTATGAACCCAACAGACCGGTCAATGATTATCATTTACATCATACATGAGGTTATAGTAAACACCCAGTCTAATAGGGTTGTAATCTTGCAGTTTGAACCACCATTGAGAGAGAACCCTATGTGTAGAGAGAAATCGACTCATGCATCAGATTCTACACTATCCAAACCACAACCACACTGATCCATATCAATACTGACACCAACATACCAACATTATCTGACCAAAGCATGGTCCAATCAAGTGTTGGAACCCTATTATGAATAAGAAATAATGTGGGACACTCTTTACACATCTTAGATTTTTGGGGATATTCTGGGCGAATGTGAGGACCAGCATTGACATCCCAAAATCCCTCAATGAGAAATAAGAACCATGAATCTTCTAGATTAAATTGATGATTTCATGTAACCTCCCAGACCATCAATTAGTTTACCAGGGATGTTGAGATCGTTTCAATGACATTGATCAGTAGTGCAACATTGATGAGTAATCAACACTCCCAGTGTCTCAACATCATACATAACCTAGATACCAGCATACCCTCCAATAATGATGTGTATACAGAGTCATACTGTTCCATATAATTATTTATGAGGCATCTATGCATATGAATATCTAAGGTAGGGGACAGTATTCATTTCCACATTTTATCCATATCTTCTGGAACCACAACATACCTACTGGTAATTAGGATATTAATCTAGATATTATTATGGTTAAGATGGGTTTCCATGAAATATCCAAGTACGGGGACACCAGTGTAGGTTCCAACCTAGATTACCCACCCACTAGGGTAGTGTAGTATCCGGTGCAACCCTGAATAGGTATCTGTACTTGACTGACTAGGTAGAAACTTGTTAATTGAGAACCGTATTCATAATTACCTATCAATTGTAACACCATCAGTGAAAATAAACCTCCTAATCCCTCTAATCTATTTGATGTCGCACAAAATATATAGATCGATCATGAAGTCACTTCCTTGCTCCTAATAGTTGTAGATTAGAAGTCTACCACTAATGATGTTTGTACTGAGTGACACCTATATTATGGTTTTCCTCGATAGATCCAATCGCTCCACCTATAAGAAAATAAGTGCTTCAAAAATTCCTTCATATCAAGATGCTCCCCATTTATCTCGATGATTTGACACAACTAAAAAGAGTATATGTGGGATTTTATAGAAAGTGTCCATGATATTCATCACCAAATCCACCTGAGTACCTTGGTTACATTCCTTAGCACCCAGGACGAGCCACTAATGAAGTCACTCTATAATTCTCTCCATTAAGCACAAAGCCTACCTACTAGGATGATGATACTCTCAATGCACTGGTGAGAAGAGATCACCACCCATATGATAAAGTTTCTCACCCCAAATACGTATAAGTGCATTAGGTGAAATTCCAACCTTATTAAAACTCTATCTAAAATTGGTGGATAATATGATATCAACACCATGATTTTGAATCCAACCTTCACCCACTTAAACATGATGGGTTACCCACTACAACATTTTTCCAACATCATCTCATGGTTTGGGCCAATGATAGGAACCCTAAAGAAGTAGAAGAAAGAAATCTCTAATATTTTTTAAAGACATTAGAAATTAATATGTTGGTCTAGTATATCTTGTTGAACATTGTGTCTATCATTGGTTGGGAAGACTTCAGCATGCATTTTGTCTACTAGTTTAGTTCCACCACATACATGACAAACATTGACAACCTATTCATGTGAATAAAACCACATAATGAGTACGTTGTGGACTTTGTCACCTAGTGGAAGTGCCTCATGTCTTCACACAATATTCCAATAACCCCAGATATGCATCTAATGATGTCTGTAGGAATGTCATGGATAAAATAGTCTCTACCCTCATCACTCATAAATTCCCAGGTGGTTTTTTAGATTTTCGCCAAAACTCAATGCATAGATGTATCATTGGAACAAACCAAGATTGCACATCTATTGTCTCTTAAAGATATTGGAAGATGATCGACCTATGTAGGGACCATCACCTCTGTATAGGTCAGGTATCCACATATGCTCAAGTGTTTTCCAATAATACCTCAAAATTTGCAGCCTGACCCAGTATAGATGCCTCGTCAAGATAATCCCCCCCAGCGTATATTAAAAAGGATGATCCTCTTCAAGAACCAATTCCTAGGTGAGGAAATGAGGTTCTGTCCCCCATTAGGATCCATCCCAACATTAGGTCCATCATCATAGACCTCCCTTCACATATAAAGGTAACTAAACACATTCTATTTAGGATGCACGGGTTACCGACTATTTCAATAGTGATTTTTAATAGTGTGTTTTGAAGCTGCGAATGTGATAGAATCCCCAAGAGGCCAAACATTTTAATCACCCAAACCACTACCTCTAAATAATATCCTCGGATATACAAACATGAAAAGCTATTTGTTGAATTATTGGGATATGGACCAATTAGATATAACATTGAAAAGTTGAACGATGTTCTGCCACATTTGGTGCACATATTTTTTGATCTTGATACTAATATTGAATGTTATAGTGAATATAAATATATTTCTAACCATGGGTATTAGAAGTACAAAAATTTGTTTTCTCACACAACCATTTCTCTCACCCTGAGCATAATCAGAACCCACTAATTCTATGATAATCCTACATAATTCATCATCTCATCCATATTTTTTGTTACCACATCCACATCATGTACATATACTACTAATAATAATCATTTTTATTAGCATAAGGGAATGAAAATTATCCCAATGGTTCCAAATCCCTCCCACACACTTGGTGATTTCATGCCTCTAGATTTGGGAATCATTCCTAGGGTACACCCATTATTGGAAGACACCAATAATGATGGTCATGAGTATCCCTAAATGAATACCATCATGTTGGTAAATCCTTTCGTGTTTTTTGATGACATGAAATATAATGGAAGTACTTAAAGTGCCTTGGGTGTAACATGTTGAAGAATTTATCAAAGTTTTGTAAACTAATAGAGTGATTCAATCCAAGTCATGCATGCTACTAAAACCTGAAAATAGGATCTACATAGAGCTTGATAGTCACAGTTTGATCATGATCCTCCAAACTCACTGCCACATCTCAATATAATAACTAACCTGGAATAAAAACCATTACCATACCATGATAGTTCACATTGATATTGTGAAAGGTCACACCAATCCTCTTTTTATCCATTACTATTTATGGGTGACCGATATGATGAGTAGAAGGACATTTCTATAACCATACAAAATCTAGGGGTTTATCCAATATCACCTATCATTCCTTCTACCAAAGTCTATTCCCCAACAACCAAAAACATGTTTCTGACATGAAATAAATACACACATAAGATCCTATCTTACATACCTATATTTCCCCATATATTCAAGGACCATCACATATCATAAAATATTTGTGAGTCCGAAGAAAAATATTTGAGGTTCCCCTACCATATTTAAATATAAGTATAACACAAAAGGAATTATATGCTAAGGATATGGAGACAACATAATTCAAGGACACCATTTATTTACCTTGAGAGGATGAAAAAAACCATGTGTAGTGAAAAATTCAACCAGAGTATATCACCATCTATTTAAATGGAATAGAGATTCATCATTTTCTAGTATTCATAGGTTTTGGGATCAATCATTCCTTAACCCAGAAACTTTTCAATATTGTATTTACTAATGCCAATTTGATGTCCTCAAAGAGGAAGATGTGGGGTTATGACATTATTGAGTGGAGACATTATGGAAGGATTTTGTTGAAGACAAGTTTCGGATACAAGATAGAAAATGTAGTTTTCATGGTTGTCTCATGCGATGTCACCTTAAATGAGATTATGGGTCAACCCTAGGTACACATACATGCAGAAATCCCCTTCTCTTATCACCAATACCTCATGTACTCCCTCAATGGTTGAGTAGGTGTGCTCCATAGTGACGAATCTCCCATTGTCTCCAATGAACGTCGTTGTATGGATTTCATCTATTATAAGATAAAGGAAATGAATGTTCGGCCCATTGAATATGGGAATACCATCCTGGAATATGTCCCATGGATAGGCCTAGATGATCATTTCATCCTCTAGATTTATAAGTTGGAATCCACTACACTAGACTTTGGAAATTTATTTTTCATTTCATGAAAGAAGGGGTTTCATATTTTTATTTATAAGAATCAAAAAAATATTAAATCATAATCATAAACATTCCAGTAATATAGAATAAAAGAAAACCCTACACCTTGTAAGGTAATGAGGTGTTCTCCTAATTTGTAAAACTGTATGTTATACCCACTTGTTCCACTGATCAGTGTTAAACTGGAACAAGAAAACCCACCACTATTTCTTTGATATCAATCACGGTTTCCATAGTCAATTCCCTAATTAAATTTCCATTAAAACCTATATATCCTTACTTTTAGTAGAGGAGGAGTCCCCTAGTGGGGATTCTAAAACCACCATCGCTAGCTCTAGTATTCCGCAAAAATTAGTCAGCCCATATGAGCCATCTATTCCAAGTGATTCCCTTTGATTAAATTATGACGTATATTTTGGAGACACTCCAACAACATTTGAAAAGTTAATCTTCACCATCGTTAATGAGTTTTTTCTTGTCATCCTTGGTACTGAAGATGAATTGAGGCCAATTCATATCCGTTTTGTCATGCCTCGAAAGGAAAAATAGTAGTACATTGATTTCTTAATGAATTATCTAGATATATTTTCTTGTGATTTATGATTATATGTAATGACTAGAACCTTAGGTAATAGTCAAAAGTCTTGGTCACTTGTAGATTAATAATAGTTTCAAAACTGACTCGAGAAAATACATCCTTCTCATGGTTCCATGGTTGATGAAAAATATTATAATCTTATCAAATACAATATAGTTAAGTAATATTAGTGCCCCATGGGGATATCCAGAATCAGTATTGAAATTATAAAGAGAAATATTATCAGAATCTGTATTATCTTTCAGGACCAAAATCACCACTATCTAATGTTTGATTTTACCCTTTCAGTGAAATAGTTGTTGATTAATTACAAAGCTTGGTTCTAGCCTCTATTATTAATTTCGGGATACATTAGACATAATAATATCTAGATGTCCCTTGTAGAGGAAAATTCTAATGCCTTTAGGGATTCTTAAAGAACTGTATACTACTAGGTAATTCCCTTCCACCTGAATAATTAAGATGCCAATTTTCTAGGGGCAATGCACCAAATCCTCAAATTGATCATTAGTGAACTAGTGGAATTCTACATGGATGTTTTTTGGTTATATCCTTCCATAATGAAATCCATATTAGAGAACATGATAATGTTTTAAAATTCATTCCCTCTCATCATTTAAAAATGAACCCCCAAAATTGATCCTTCTAATGATTATTGGTTTTTTTTATCAGATATAGAATCCTTAAAATAGACCAATAGCATATCATGAAAATATTCAAGATTTCACCTATGGGAAATATATGTGAGTTATGAGGCCTCCAAGACCACTTATCCAATATAAACCAATTCATCATCAATATAGATAGAAAGAGTAATTCATTTTCCCACACTCATAAAAAAGTCACCATTTACCAGTGGGATATAGATTTCCAGTATTATTTTTAGGAAATCAAGCCATATCTACTACACCATCCGGTTATGATGCCACATATGCCATGGATGACTATGTACCTCTAGGTGACTACCGTTGAATGATATTTTAATTACCTTATATCCTTGAACAAAAAAACAAATTTCAGATAATAGTTTATGCTAACTCAGTATCATGCACCTCAACAATGATAACATATACTCTCCCATTAAGAAAAGATTCCCTGTAAATGTTAACGATGTGTTGTAGTCACATGATTATACTCAAAATCATGAGATGAATATGTTGTCGAGTTGGGATAAGATAATTTATATATTTTTTATACTATAATATTTATAGGATGACTAGTGCACTAGATAATGATCCTATAGTAGTTCAACATTAGGAATGTTCCACAGAAATCTGTCAAGGTTCTAGTGCTGGTTGACATTCAAGATGTCCATCTAGAACATATAGAATAGTCTCTAGATTTTTACTTCCCAGATGATGATATCCTTTCAGTGTATTGGGATATGTCGTGACAGAAAATAAATTTCTATGGTACTATTTGAATTCAAAAACATTTATAGGCCCAATGATCACAAAATCAATTATGTAGGATTGAGGATGATCATGATTATGTCCAAATTTATTTTTCTTCCCTAATAATTCATTCTGATATAAGTCTACACTAAAAAATGTGGAAGAGTATCAAAATCTCATTACATGTCTCTCATTGTCCCTCACAATTTGTGTCCCCCAATTACATTTGAAGGGACACTCTGATATATACCTCAAAAAAATTTGTTATAATTATCTCCTTAGGAATCCAAGGCGCATACCCTAGTTATATAATGCTCACAAGTTGATGGAAATGTTCCCATTCTCTTCCAGAGGTGACTTGTGTTACCCAATAATAGAATGGTTGAGATAACAACTTTTTAGTCAACCCAAATCTCTTATATATCATGAAAATGATAATATATTCATCTATGTTTATCACTAAAGAATTATTTCTCTTTTCATACTAGAAGATAATGATATTGAGTAGGTAAACTAGATGACCACCAATGCATCTACATCGGGACTTCGAGATCCCCCAGTAGTGAAATGATCCTTGGATGGGACAACATAATTTTTCATGTATCTCAAACATTAATATAACCTAGTAGATAGTTCCATACTGGAGTGAATGTTTCAGCGCACATCACTTTTCATCCTCCAGAGTGGACCCAACATTGATTAGACTCTATACAGACATAGAAAGTATGGAATTATCTTCTGTTTTAGTCAAGGTGATGAGATACTCAAATTCATGTTGTTTGTTCATTCAAGCTCATCTGGTGATCATAATGCAGGCATGAATCTCTCCCACGGGATTCATATGCGGGGATATTTCTATTCCACCATAGTCAAGGATTTGATCGAGTTTTCTAAGAGGTTACAAGTGAGTCATATTTAAGATAATGTTTTACATCGATCGCCAAATCCCCTACATACAACCAAGTAATCATATCACTTTACTGTATTGGGACTTGATGATTCTAGGCTATATCCACAAGTGGAATCTAGTTTATTCTGGTTCGTTTTTTACCTCAATTTATTTCCATTCCGTTATGGTGGAATTGATTCCTCTTAAGGATTTTAAGACCTGATTAGTGGTCGAATTCAAGATCTCCAACATTATCCATAAATTCAATGTCTGTCAGACCATTCTCACCGATATTGGTACCAAATTATTGGTTTTTGAGCTGAAGAAGATTTATTCTATATTCAACATTCGTTCAAACAATACATCTCACTGCCATGCATAGTAGAATGGAGATATATTGTTGTTTAAAAAAACCTTCTCCAAAATATACATAAGATGGTTGGAAAGAACAAAAAATAGTTTGTTGGACATGATCCAAAAATGTCTCTAGTGTTATTGGATTATGACTCGAAATTACATATAGGTGATGTCATATTTCTATGTGTATAGAATAGTGGCAGTACAAGAATGTTAAATTCAATTTCCATTTTTCCATAATGTTTTCTTTGACTAGAACATGAGAGAATAAATGGTATATGTTTGTCTAGATGTGATGGAATCCCTTAAAGATAGCAGACATCGGGCCTTGTACAATTTAGATTGGAACCAGAATATGACAGAAATGGCATTCAATAAATTTTTTTATCTTATCCTTCAACAAATGAGACATAGTACTGGAACAAAGAACATTGATTATATAATGACTAAATCCACCAAATTTAGATCCCAAATGAGAATTAACATAATATTTTCACAAGGATTATCCTAAACGCATGTAGTCTTTTATCAGAATAGATAGACGGTGCATCTCTAATCTAACAAATTCCAATATCCGGATGAAGTAATTTTCATAATGAATCAATTTTTTAGTTGTATGACATTCTAATGAATAGCTATATTACAAGAATCATGATGTTAAATTTTATGAACGAGTTATTCTTGATTTTTTCATTGTCATCAATCCTTCGTGTCCTTAAATCATGATTACATTTGTTACAATGGAACAAAAAAAAAGAAATTCCCCTAAAGAAAGCTACCCCATCACTACAAAATCTAGTACCTTAAAATAAGAATCATTTTCAAAGCATCATATCTATGCACTGTGTTAGAGAGGTATTGGCAACGTGTGGTATGAATTGGGTATTCTAGGACCTCACATGACACTTTTTTTAATCCCTCTACTGTACCACCTTACCTATTTATGACCTCCCACAATTCTTATGGTCCAATATCTAGGAATGTAATCTATGATCCCATGGTCTAGGTAAAATGACCTTAAACTAATTACATCCACAACAGTCATAGCTGAATGAATTTAAATAGAACATCATCTACATCTTAGTTGCATGATACTAAAATGCATAGAAATGGAATTACTTTTTCATGAACATAGAAGGAATATTCCATTATTCTATCTGGATGATGTTAAACATTGTAAATACAAACTTACCCAGAACATGACATCAGTAACGACCCAACATTTTGAATAAATCTTTTTTCCTAATTCTGTATGTTATTTTTTTATAATCAACAAAAATGTTTCATTTGATAACATTAGTATAATTAAAATGAGACCGTTGAGTTTTTAATGTTATATGACCATTGGTAAATATGACTGCAAGAAACTTAACGTTTTGATTATTGTCCCTTAATACAAGTAATCTTATAGAAAAAATATTTGATGGCCTCACCCAGTAGTCTTGGACCGATCGAAGCCCATGTAACAAAACTTGGGAAGGAGGTAGAACCACTGGGCTTTGCTCTGGACCAAACCCAATCTGAACTTCATCGTGTAAAGCTAGAATGGAATCTCCTTCTCGAGAAGTTCAAACTAATATAAATTACTACTCGTGCGATGTTGTTTGAGCCTCCCTCAGATTCATTCAACTTAGCACACCTTACACTTAGGTCCTATGCTGGTGTGATAAGGGGCTATGTAAGGAGAGCGTAACTGCAATGTGTAATCCATTGTTTAAAATAAAAATTGGGATTTGTTCTTATGATAATGTTTATGACTTTTTAGATGTCTGGATAAATATAGTATGCAGATTTTTGGTGAATTTTAGAGAAAAGATATTTTAAAAAATGTTTATGTAAACCTTAACTAATTATAAATGTGTAATGATTTTCAAAATATGGTTTTCTATAATTATGTTCAGTACGAAAATTAGAGTCTAATGAGATCAAATTAGTTTTTTATGAATAGTAAATTATGAATAGTTATTTTATGCTTAGGATTAGTATTGTGACCAAATGGATTAGTAATCTCACTTCAAGAAAGTATTAATATAATCTAGGCACCTTAAATAAGTAATGTGATACAATAAAATGGTTAAATAACGGTTTTATATATTATTATTAATGTATTAGTTTTTTCAAGTGAATAGTGTTTTTTAATTAAAAATTAAATTAAAAATTTTTAGAAAATTATTTTTATAAAATGGATTTCATTTTGAAACACCGAGCGTCGATATTATGTTAAGGTAATTTTTGGGGATTTTTCTGGAAAAAAAGAATTTTCGGTGAATAGTGTATTTATTTAAAAATTAAATTAAAAATATTTAGAAAATTATTTTTATAAAATGGAGTTCATTTTTGAAATCAGAGTACTGATATTTGGTTAAGTTAATATTTTGGGATTTTTCTGAGAAAGTTGAATTTCTGATGAATAGTGAAAATACAGTTTTTAAGTTACGAGTGTTTAATGACATCATTAAATTATGTATTAAGTATGTAATCAATATGGTTGACTTATGAATAGTAATATAAGTTATGAGGTGTTCCATGTGGCCAAGACCATGGGCAAGCCCATGGTTTTTCCCAAACCACCAATGAGGTGTCCCTTGGACATTGATGCCTTGTCCCCTCACTTTACCTATAAATACCAAGTAATCCACTAATCCATTCAACTCACAAATCTCTCCCAACGAATATCTGGTCTCATTACCTCCTAAGGTGTCCTCCCAAGGTTCCCCCAAGCCCTCAAGGTCCCAGCCTTTGAGTTTTAAGAGTTACGTTTTAAGGTAAGAGATCCAAACTCTCTCTTTCTTTTCAAGTCATCTCTTTTATGTCATTTCCTTTATGATCCAAGTTCTTATGTTGGAGGATGTTCTTTTATATTCATCATACTGCCATTTTCATGTTTATATAATGATATATCCCCTATTTCTCTCATTAATTCGTTTTAATAATGTTTAAGTGGCGCCGTTAGGCTGCCGAATTTTATGGGATTCTTTTACCCTTCTCATTTTCAAGTTCTACATTCATGTCATGTCTTTAAAGATCCTTTTTATAATGTTGGGGTATGATCTCTATATCTATCATACTGATCAATTATGATCATATGATAAGAGACCCCATTTGATCTCTTAAATTCAGTATTTTAATGTTTTTAGTGGTGCCGTTATGCTGCTGAATTTTTAAGGGATTCTTTCACCCTTCTCATTTTCATGTCAAGTCATTCAAGTTCCTTTTTATTATGTTGGGGTATGATCCCTATATCTATCATACTGAAATTTTTTGTTCATATGATGAGAGACCCTATTTGATCTCTTCAATTCATTTTTTTGAAGTTTATGTGACGTTGTTAGGCTCCCGAATTTTGAAGGGATTATTTCACCTTTCTCCTTTTACAAAGTTCCACATTCATGCCAAGTCATTCAAATTATTTTTTATTATGTTGGGGTATAATCTGTATATCTATCATATTGATATTTTATGTTCACATGATGAGATACCCTATTTGATCTTGTCAATTAATTTTTTTGAAGTTTATGTGACGCTGAATTTTCATAAGAGAAATCATATTTTTTGTCTTCCTTCCATGTTTTTCATTTCAAATTGGTATGTCCTTCAAATTTCATTACCATTTTATTAAATCCTTTATATTCTATTCCCCTAATTTTTTATGTATCATTTATGAGTGGGTGACCCATTTCCCCTCTCTTTTCAATGTTTTCTAAAACCATGTATCATAGTTGTTATGCTGCAAAATTTTCGTCTCAAAATTCCTCTCTCCTTTTCTCAAATTATTTTATGTTATTAAGTGAATACTCAAAGAAATTTCTTATACATGGGTATTAACATATATTCCAAGTTGTTCTATTCTTGGATTTACATACATGATAACCGCTTTCCCTTTCTGTGGGTTTAATGTGACATAGAGATCATATTTTAAAGCAATTTTTAAAATGTTATGATTATGAAATGAAACCCATTTATTTTATGCTATACGGGTTTTTTATGAAATGATTGATGATGATATATGTGTCTCACATGATAATAAATACATGTAAAGGGTTCACCCATGTAGCGCTCCAATGAATTGGGTAAAGACTTAATCTCTAGAGATGTCCATTTAGACAGATACCTTGCTGAATAACCTTGGTCATTTTTAATGACACCTTGGGGATAGACCTTGGTGAAACAAAATTATTGTAAATATTAAATGTTTTAGCCACATCTTCAAGTTATGAAACACATTATTTTTATTATGATATGCCACATGATTCATTTCTCATGCCTTAAAGTTCTTTTCATGATCTTATTGAAGTATCTCAAGTTCACATGTAGAATGTTACTCTTGATTCCCTTAATGGGCCTTTTTCTCACCCTTTATTTTGATGTTTGTCCCCAGGTTATGAGATGAAATAATGAACCTAGGATGAACATGTGGAGTGTCCTTTCATGTGTTTATTTATAATGTTTTATATGTTCGTTTTTTATGTTCCTGGTTTCCAAGACACTAAACCTTAAAGATCCTCGGTTTTGTAAAATGTAATGAAAGTTTATGTGATAAAAAGGTGGGATGCTATAGTTGGTATCAAAGGATGGTTTAGTTATTTATGGAAATTAGGATTTCTTATATTTTGGTGAGTATTGAGTAAGGGGTTTCCAAGAAAATACATCCCTCTCTTGATACGAGCAGGTAGAGGTGGCTCTGGCACAGATGTACATAGGGGTAAAACCCAAAAACACCACTTTGATCTAGACTCGAACGGGAACTGGTACACGACAACGGGCCGTGCTGCACTCTTGGTTATGACAATCTTGGGGGATATTCTTGGGTAAATTCATAATCTTAGTATGAACCATTATTATAGGAACAATGATAAAATAAAATAAAGAATCACATAAGAATATATGAACATGGATAAACTAGTTTGAAACCTAGGGGATCACCAGTTACGGTATACTTTTCTTCTAAATGTTATCCTTATATGCTTTAAGTTCGTTTTCATGATTATTGGCTAAGTATTTATGCCCCTAATTATACTTTCTCTCCTTAGTTAATGGTGGGAAATGGAAGAACATGTCCCAACAACCAATTTTATAGAAAATGCGACGATTTCCGTATTAATATGATGGAGATGATTAGGGGATTAAAAGATGATTATTATTTTTTAAGATGTTCAGTATTTTGGGAACCCTATATGATCGAGGTAAATAGATTACTACGGTATTTTCATTGAGGAGTAAGGCTGGGTTATATTTTGATGAATTGATGAATTTAAGGTGAACTTATGGTAATATAGGTTACTTTTGGAAATGATTAACCTATCTTGGGGAAAATATATTTAGGTTAGTTACTTTTGTAATAATATTTTAAGAGTGGTTTATGTTGTTTGGATATGAACGATAAAGTTTATTTTGAAAGACTATGTTATCAAATATTCTTCTATTTGGGTTTCAATCTAAGTTTGGTTTATTTCAAGGAATTTCAAGGATAGCTATTTAGGGAATGGTCTATGATAAACTTTGGGTAGTACCATAAAAATTTGAAGATTTAAAAGTAGTTTCCCTTCATATGGGATTATTTATTTTTGAAGAGTTGTTTTATCTCACCCTTTCTGTTTTTGGGATAATGTTTAAAGATAGAAGAAATTGATTGTTAATCTTTTGTGTATTACGTGACTCTCAAGAAGATGATTCTTGTGTTTTGATGAGACCAAGTGTTTTTGAATGCTCATCGTTTGGAGAAAAGATTAGTTTTGGTAGAAACTTATTAAAGGATGAAACACTACTTAAAGGAAGGTATATTTCCTTATGTTTTTGTTCTATGTAGTAAATGAATTACTCAGAATTTTGAAAAGGAATGTAAAACAAAAATGTTGTTGGTTTAGGTTTCCTACTAGGTATTCAAAGACCATTTACACACATCATAAGTTTGAGATTTTCTCATGGTTAACTTTATACTAATAATGTTTTCTATCACTATCCCTCAGAACTTGACCCTTTGTTTTTTTCATCTATGTCCATGTTTTCTTACATGGAATCCTAGTGTGGGTTAACTCGGGTGACCTTTGTACTTCCCTTTATTTTTTTTAAAGTAATACTTTTACTGACTCCTTTTCCGATGTGGTACTTTCAATGAAATTTTGAAATCCAATTTTAAAAATTGCGAGGACACAATTTCTTAAGTGGGAAGATTGTAACGACCCGAAATTTTGAATAAATCTTGATTAATAATTTTGTGTGTTATTTTATTTTTTATAATCAACAAAAATGTTTCATATGACAACATGAGTATAATTAAAATTTGACTGTTGGGTTTTGACAATTATATGACCATTGGAAAATATGACCACTGGAAACTAAACATTTTGATTATTGTACCTAAATACAAGTAATCTTATAGAGAGAAGATTTGATGGCCTCACCCGGTAGTCTTGGGCCGATCGAAGCCCATCTAGTAGAACTTAGGAAGGAGGAAGAACCACTAGGCTTTGCTCTGGACCAAACCTAATCTAAACATCATCGTGTGAAGCTAGAACATAATCTCCTTCAAGAGATGTTCAATCTGATAGAAGTTACTACTCGTGCGATGTTGGTCGAGCCTCCCCAAGATTATCTCACCTTAGCACACCTTACACATAGGTCCTATGCTGGTGTGATAAGGGGATATGTAAGAAGACCGTAACTACCTTGTGTAATCCTTTGTTTTAAATAAAAATTGGGATTTTTTCTTATGATTATGTTTATTACTTTTCAAATGACCGGATAAATATAGTATGCATATTTTTGGTGAATTTTAGGGAAATGATATCATAAAAAATGTTTATGTAAACCTTAAATAATAAAAAATGTGTATTGATTTTCAAAATATGGTTTTCTAAAATTCTGTTCAGTAAGAAATTTAGAGTGTAATAAGATCAACATAATTTTTGATGAATAATAAATTATGAATAGTGATTTTATGCTTAGTATTAGTAATGTGACCAAATGAATTAGTAATCTCACATAACGAAAGAATTAATATAATCTAGGAACCTTGATTATGTAATTGGATTCAATAAATTGGTTATATAACGGTTTCATATATTATTATTCAAGTATTATTTTATTCAGGTGAATAGTATTTTTTAATTAAAAATTAAATTAAAAATATTTAGAAAATTATTTTTGTAAAATGGATTTCATTTTTGAACTCAGAGCGTCGATATTATGTTAAGGTAATTTTTGGGGATTTTTCTAGAAAAAAATGAATTTTTGGTAATAGTGTATTTATTTAAAAATTAAATTAAAATTATTTAGAATTTTTTTATAAAATTGAGTTCAATTTTGAAATCAGAGCATTTATATTTGGTTAAGGTGAAATATTTGGATTTTTCTGAGAAAGTTGAATTTTCGATGAATAGTAAAAATATAGTTTTTAAGTTACGAGTGTTTAATGACATCATTAAATGATGTATTAAGTATGTAGTCAATATGTTCGACTTAGGAATAGTATTATAATGTATGAGGTGTCCCAGGTGGCCAATACCATGGGAAAGCCCATGGTTTTTTAAAAACCACCAATGAGGTGTCCCTTGGCCATTAATGCCTTGTCCCCTCACTTTCCCTATAAATACCAAGAAATACTCTCATCCATTCAACTCCCAACTCTCCCCCAACGACGATCTGGTCTTATTATCTCCCAATGAGTCCTCCCAAGGTGCCCCCAAGCACTCAAGGACCCATTCTTTGAGTTTTAAGAGTTATGTTTTAAGGTAAGGGATTCAAACTCTCTATTTCTTTTCAAGTAATCTCTTTTATGTTATTTCTATTATGCTCCATGTTCTTATGTTGGAGGATGTTCTTTTATATTCATATTACTTCCATTTTCATGTTCATATTATGAGAGACCCCTGCTTGCTCTCATCAATTCGTTTTAAGAATTTTAAGTGGCATCGTTAGGCTGCATAATTTTAGGGGATTCATTCACCCTTCTCGTTTTCAAGTTCTACATTCATTTCATGCCTTTCAAGTTCCTTTTTATTATGTTGGGGTATGATCACTATATATATCATACTGATCTATTTTGATCATATGATGAGAGACCCATTTTTATCTCTTCAATTCAGTATTTTGAAGTTTCATGTGGCGCCGTTAGGCTGCCGAATTTTTAAGGGATTCTTTCGCCCTTCTCATTTTCAAGTTCTATTTTCATGTCAAGTCTTTAATGTTACTTTTTATTATGTTGGGGTATGATCTATATATATATCATACTGATCATTTATTCTCATATGATGAGAGACCCTATTTTATCTCTTCAATTCATTTTTGTTGATTTTTAAGTGACGCTGTTAGGCTCCCGAATTTTAAGGGATTCTTTCACCTGTCTCCTTTTACAAAGTTATACTTTCATGTCAAGTGTTTAAAGTTCCTTTTTATTAAGTTGGGGTATGATATCTATATCTATCATACTGATCTTTTATTTTAATATGATGAGAGACCCTATTTGATCTTGTCAATTCATTTTTTTGATGTTTAAATGACGACGAATTTTCATAAGAGAAATCTTATTTTTGTCTTCCTTCCATGTTTTCCATTTCAAATGGTATTTCCTTAAAATTTCATTAACATGTTCTTAAATACATTATATTATATTCCCCTGCTTCTTTATTTATCATTTATGAGTGGGTGACCCATGTCCCTTCTCTTTTCAATGTTTTCTAAAACCATGTATCATAGTCGTTATGCCGCAAAATTTTCGTCTCAAAATGCCTCTCTCTTTTTCTCAAATTATTTTATGTTATTAAGTGAATACTCAAAGATCTTTATTCTAAAAGGGTATTCTCATATATACCATGTTGTTCTATTCGAGTATTTACATTCATGAGATCTGCTTTCCCTTTCCGTGGGTTTAAAGTGACATAAACATCATATCTTTAAAGCAGTTTTTAAAACGTTATGATTATGAAATGAAACCCATTTATTATATGCTATATGGGTTGTTTATGAAATTATTGATGATGATATATGTGTCTCACATGATAATAAAGACATTTCAAGGGTGCACCCTAATAGCGCTCTAATGCATTGGGTAAAGACTTAATCTCCAGAGATGACCATTTAGACTGATACCTTGGTGAATAACCTTGGTAACTTTTATTGACACCATGGGGATGGACCTTGTTGAAACGAAATGATTGTCAATATTAAATGTTGTAGCCACAAATTCAAGTTATGAAAAAGGTTATTTTTATTATGATATTCCCCATGATTTATTTCTCAATCCATAAAGTTCTTTTCATCACATTATTGAAGTATATCAAGTTGACATGTAAAATGTTTCTCTTGTTTCCCTTAATGGGCCTTATGCTCACCCCTTCTTTTGATGTTTGTCCCCAGGTTATGAGATGCCATAATGAACCTAGGATGAACATGAGGATAAACCTTTCAATTGTTTAAGAAGAATTTTTTATGTTTTCATGTTTTAATTTCCTGGTTTCCAAGACACTAAACCTTAAAGATCCCCGGTTTTGTAAAATGTAATGAATGATTATGTGATAAAAGGCGGGATTCTATAACATCAAACATTGAACTCAGTCCAACATAAATTACCTTAAATTATAATTTATTGTTCATAATTCACAATATTAAACAATATTTAGGTCTTCCTTGACTATGTATCATTTGGTGTAGTCCAGCTTCATCCTCATTCTTACCATGATTTAGAATTCATTTCTTGCAAATCCTTTTTGGAAAACTACAATCCTTATTCATTGAAACATTATGTTAAAATGTGTAATAGTCATAATCCTCGATGCACAGTGACAATATTCATGGAACTATTATCTTTTTCGTATGATAATAAACTACACAGGATAATAATTTCTTCACTGAAGAGAACATTCCACTATTGTTGGTAATCTTCCATGTCAAATGTCAGAACAGTGAATGGCCGGATTCATATCGACATGTGATACGTAGCAAGTATTTGATATTATATACAATTCTAGCTACATCAAAAAAAATTATAAAAAACAAAAAATTTCCCCTCCATTTTAATGTGTTATACATATTTAGGTAAAGCTCCATAAAGACCTATGTGTGGAATGATTCCTATCATTATGGGATACATAGAAATTCCCAAAAACATTTGAGAAAAGATATAAATTAATGAACTATAATTCTCAGACCCCAAAATCCTAGAGCCGGTGCATTATTTTTATACATTAGCATGATACAAAGAATCATGTACCAAAATACCGATACTTTTAGTAGCCTTGGAAGTACTATATACATTAATAAGTTTTAAATTATAGTATAAAATTAAAATACAACAACATTGTCTCCATTGACCACACTCATATCCCTTAGACTATCTCTGATGGTCCCTCATAATATTCATATTTGAATCATGGGAAAAATAAAACATAGAAAGGGGTGAGC
The DNA here is from genome assembly GCA_963277665.1 of Viscum album. Classification (NCBI taxonomy): domain Eukaryota; kingdom Viridiplantae; phylum Streptophyta; class Magnoliopsida; order Santalales; family Viscaceae; genus Viscum; species Viscum album. Next base: position 170,249,832 of record OY728134.1, read on the forward strand.
TTAGATTCTCAGTAAGGATAAAAATACAGTGAAAACATTCTTAAATTAGCATATACATTTAAGGTAATATATAATAATAAAACAAAATATTTTTAAACATAAAATTACTCATAATACGGAAAATAAAAATAAAAATAATTCATTTACTTATTCACATGGATATTCGAGTAGTCGAATAATCACATGTAATATCAATAGCCAATTTCATAATGATGGAATGCATAATTCATGACATCATAACCACATAGTCAAGGCCTTGTTCTAAGGCTACAAATAAATATTTTGTCAAGGATTTGTTCCAAGACACTATTTTTTCTCATGAGACCTACTGATGCATCACATAGCTATAGCGGGCTCCACCCGTCACCTACTAAGTCCAGTGCATCCATCATATTAAAATGTTGAAACATAACATTATAATTCGTTTTGAAAATATCATACGAAATGTTAATACATTTACCATAAACCATGAATGGTATAAAAATAACACATCCTTAGTCAATCATATCACAATACATTTACTATAATATAGATAATTGGTTCATATCCTTCAAAAAATTGTAATATCCGTCAAAGATTGTGGAAATAGTTGAAATAAAAACAGTTTGAGAGAAATATATCTTTCTATTTTGAAATAATTTTAAATTCATGTAATTATAAAAGAATACATTTATTTTTAAAATATTCTTATAAGATTGTTATGGAAGCTTCAAAAGTGTTATAATGGCAGAAAATAGCCGCACCCACCAGATATGTTAAAAAACATTCCATCCGAAATTTTCATGAAAAGGTCATAATGTATGTTGTTTGGAAAAGGACATAAATATCCCATTATAAACATTTAATAAATATCCAAGAAATTTTATAAATAACATTTAACCATAGTCTATGAAATAGTAAAAATATTTTGAAATACATTTTTTTGAAACAGGGATGTGGATGATAAAGAAGTCATAGGAGATACTCACGTATAAACAACCTCGAATAATGATGACATTGTAGAATAAAATCTTACCTTGTACTTTTCCATGGTCAATAGTATGTTATCCTATTGTTTATTAGTTAAAACATTTTCATTAAATTATACATGAAATATTAACATAAATATGTTATCATATATGATCTTATAATATCGCTTTGTTTATAATATTGTAGTAGTATCATTGTTTCATGTGTTAAGTGATTCATTTTCCCTGATATTCTTAGTAACGTAATCCTTTCATGTTAAGTATAGGATGTATATTATTCTTATCTATAATTATATAATGTTCTTAGACATTATTTTTAATCCTAAAATTAATATTATTCTTGAATTATTATGATGGGGAAAAAATCTCATTTCATTTGTGGAGACTGTAATCTGCCTGTACGCACGAGGGACAAAATTTTTATATAAATTAGGAAATATTATGTTATTGGATGGAATATCATATATAAATAATAATAATACAAAAGTTATATTTATTATTTAAATCATTTATAATAATTATTATACCCATTCAACATGTCAATTGTTAAATAGAGAACTACACCACAATGTAGAGACAGTAAGATGTACGTATGCATGTATGCTGACTTTTTCATTCATATAATGGATTGAATAATTAATATTTTTGTAACTTTTTTATAATAACACCAAATTATATATAACATTGTTGTGTTATTTTTTTATAATGGAATCAATAAATAAAGAGGAAGTGGAATAAAAAAAGAACTTTAAATAGGTGAAGATATATTTTCCTCTTCTTCGTGTTCTTATTTTTTATTTGATAAAAATTGCTCCTTAATTTGGATTTATTACCATTCAAATGCCTCTAGAAAAATGTTAGGGTAGTTTGGAGAATATTGTGGTAGGTTTTGGCTATGAAAAATTTCTTTGGAGGTTTTAATTTGAGAGAAGGGGAAGTGTCTTTTTATAAGAGGGATGAGGGGCACCTTATGAATAACTAGAAATATTATTTTATTATATAATCAGATTCGGTTTATAATTGCTCCAAATGAATTAATTTGGAGCCTTATGTGGTTATGGATCAAAATAATCTCAAAACGTAGGTTTTAAAAATGATTGGGTTATAATATTGACCATATCTTTTAGATTAACACTTTGTTTAATAGTTTAACATTTACCATGTCTCATTGTATATTTATATTAAATGATTAATAGTCATATGAAAAAATTACCTGAGAACACCAAGTGGTTAATTAATTACATATATATCATTATGTAAATCCGTTGGCTAATCCTTATAATTTTAGGACTGTTATATACTTTAATAATATAATGTTTGTTTGAAAAAAACTTTTATGATAATTTTGACACTATTTGGTATTTTGTTTTTGTAAAAGTCACAAAAAAATGATTACTTCGAAAAAAAATTAATTGAATCAAACATAAAATGTATTATTAACCTATAAAATTTTCTTAATTAATCAAATGTTTCAAATTACATTTTTTTGGATATGAATAAGATCAATTATTTTAATATTTCATTAATTAGGTAATTACTGCATCATCGTTGTGTCATAAATAAATTTAATTTTAAAATGTATAAAAATAATAAATAAAATTAAATTTTGTAGGAAATATTTTCTCATTTTTAATGAATATATATAGTCTAATTTATCTTATGTATAACCCTATATTAGAAATGTTTTATTTATGAAATCTTGAATAGAACACTTTTTACTCTTCATTAAGTTAAATAATAATAAATGTCCAAATCTAATCCATGTGGACCAAAAGGATCATATTTATTACTAAGGATGATTTTTTCTGAAAAAACATATAAAATAGAATTAATACATGCATTAGGGTAATTATAATATCATTTTTACTTTTAATTACTGTATTTACTTTTAACCGTGGTAAATAAAAGTTAAAAGTTACTATTCACCAAAAATTATATTCAACTTACTGAACAAAACATTACTTATAGATTTAAACCATGTCTCTAATATTATTAAATTTCACTTTATGAAGTGGTAAAATTTTGATTTATAAAAATTTGCTAATTCTCTGAGAAGGTTGGTAAAATACGGTAACAAGTTCAATAAAATTTTACATATCTAAACTTTTTATAAAATTACTCCAATGAATTACATTTAACATATATAGGTATTATGTATCAATTTTAAACTAAAATATATTTAAATAAAATAAATAATTGTTTGAATAAAAATTCATTTTTAAACAATAACGTAGTGTTTTTACTATTCACTAAAAATTGAATCTTTTCAGAAGAAAAGAATTCACCGTAATATAATTTTTATATTCTGAATCCAAAAATGAAGTCCATTTTGAAAAATAAAATTTATAAAATTTCAAAAAGTTGGTATTACTGTTCATACAGGTTATTTTGACTTGTTGTGGTGTGTTGGAGAAGGAAGTTTCTTACAACACAAGCTATTGTATTACTCAAACAGAATCATATTGTGAAAGCTTGGGGTCTTACATTATTCTCTTCAATAAATTTTTTCCTCACTATTAGAAAATTTTCTTCGAAAATAAATGGTAAAAAATAGAAAAATACATTTCTGGATAACACACACTGTAAATTGGGTTAATAAGATTTTTTCTTAATAAGAGGTAAAGGGAAATAAAAAAGTCTCCACCAAATTATGATCTAAATTAGGATAACATTGGTTTCATTTAGATACAAATAATCAGATGAAAATGTAAATATTTATAGTGAGTGATTGATGTCATCAATCACAAACATGTGTAAAATTTAGGTCCTCAAAGCCATCAATCTATGATGATTTAATATATCACTAGTTTAACAAAACATTAGGTATTAATATAACACATTCATTGTATTAATATCCTATCCCTAATGTTTAAGAATTAATTTCTTCATAGAATAAGTTAAAGAAATATATTTTACAAGTAGTGTTTCTTACATTAACTAACTCCTCCCACAAACCCATGTTTTACTCCAAAACATAATAGAGCCCAAAAATATTCTATTTATCCTAGTCATATACATTTTAAAATATAAACATATACCATTTAAATGATGAAAAATATTTTTTAAATATCAGGGACATCTTGTAGGCTTGTTGTAGGTGATAAAGCCTTATCGCACTGTGGTTGTGGGCTCAATTTCGACAGATTTTTCAAACACTACAAGTTATTGGCAGACCTACAGGTTGTCCTTTTTCTCAAATTATTGAATTATAATATTCCATTAATAATCATAAAAATTGTTTTAATCTTAATAAAAACTACTCAATGTTCATCTTAATCCATTACAACATTTATGGTTATCCAAAATGCTTCTGTCCAAACTCTCTCTAAAAGGTCTCAAAATTCCAAAATCAATTGTATTATCAGATTCCCCAAACAATGTAAAGATTTTATAATCTTCCCATACTGAAAATATTATTACCTTCATCATATTAAAACCTTAATGAAAAGAAAAAGTACTACAATACAGACCTTATATATATCACATTCTTCCTATAACCATAATATAATTATTGAATCCAAAAACACAAATAAAATAATTATTACACTTAAACTATAGTAACAAAATAATCTCAAGCTTTCTCCCATGAATTTTTCTGAGGAAAGTTTCCTTTTCTCCAGGAAAAACATTTGAATAAATCCCATCTTCAGTATAATTTTATAATTCAACATTGACACACTGATTCTTTCCATTTCAATCACGAGTTTGAAGTCCATTTTCTCCACACTAGTAAAAGACTCACATTCCCTTCAGGAATGTAACAGGGTGTTTCTTCCCTCCTTTACCGCATGATATATATTTAAATTTTCCATTCTTCTTTTTAATTCCATTTCCATAGTGTTCTAATGACATATTTTTCTCCTTCTTTTCTTTAATGACGTAAGACTTAAAGAATTCATTTTCTGTCTTGATGGAATATGAAACTATATCATCGTACTGTGAGAAGTATTGTAAGACTAATGCTTTAAGGGGAAATGGTTTTAACACATAAAATAATTCACAAATCATACTCATTGAGTTATATATATTATCTGAATCATGTGTTGCTAAATTTATAATGTTAGCCTCATATTTTGTGACATTCACATCTTCCTTTTTCCTCAGACTCAATAATTTCCTTTCCATATCCTCTCAATGGTCATGAGGAAGGTATTTTTCAAATAAAATATTCTTAAACTACCTCCATTACATGTATGATATTTTTTATCTTCGTTTGTGTTTTGAATCAATATCCAACATTTATCTGCATCTCCCTTGAGGCGATAAACTTTTAATACAACTCTTTCCCTCTCACTACTCCCTAAATCATTAAATATTTTCTCTATGAAACATGACCATTTATTAGCTAAAAATGGATTTTTTGTCCAATTTAATATTGTTTGTCATTTCCTCATGAAGTTTTCAAACCTTGATCTATCACATAGTGGATCAGGGTGCTCCATATGGGTAAGGTTATTATTCATAATGCGAATGAGTTATCCTAGTATAGTGAAATGCTGATAAGCACCAGTTGCATCACTAGGTCCACTATAATTATCTGATGTATGAGGGAAATCCCTAAATTTAGTACATGTGTTGATACGGTTTCCATTCCTTCCACTAAATTCCATTTTTATACTATTTCAAACACAAGATTAGTTTATGAATCGGAATACATAATTCTAAACTTGTAAAACACATAACATATATTGAAAAGTTTATGGATATAATACATAATAAAAAAATTGTTTTCGATGAGGTATTATATACTCATAAATCCATCTTAATTGTTTGTAATGAAAATGTAAATTATCATAAGCTTATCACCCGTGAGTGTCATAACCAAGAGTGAAACGGTGCTCTTTTTCGTGTACCAGGATTCCCCTTGTCAAACTTGAAACTCCTTGTACTATTTTTGAATCATAGGTACATTTGTGCTAGAGCTGCCTCTACCTTCTCGTATTAAGACAGAGATATATTTCTCAAAAAATACTAAAAATCACATGGCTACAGAAATTCTACAAAGTTATTTTATAATAATCCTCAATGTTTTTCTTATAGTAATGTTCTCTAATCAAATTTATCCTAAATATGGTTTCCAAGGTTTGTACTAAAATTCATATGATACCAAATGTAATACCACAACCCCATAATCCCGGAGATGGAGGATATTTTTTAATACATTGTTATGATACATAATATAATGTCCCGAATGATAGATTAGTTCAGTAGCCTTGTAAGTACTAGATACATTCATAAGATTTACATTAAAATTTAATATGAAAACAAAAACAAAATTGTATCCATTGACCACACTCATATCTCTTAGACTATCCCTGTAGGTCAGTAATAATATACTCTTCGAATCCAATGAAAAACAAAACATAGAAAGTGGTGAGCTCAAATGATCAATAAGGATAACAATATTAGCAGAATCTTTCATAAATAAGCATAAAAATTTACGGAAATTTATAATATTAAAACAAAAGAATTTTAAACATAAAGACTATCATAATATTTCAAATATAAATCCAAAAAATTCCATGTACTATTTCACATGTATATTCCACTATTCAAATAATCTAATGCAATATAAATAGCCAATTTCCCAATGATGAAATGCATAATGTCAAACATCATAACTAAATATTCAAGGCCTCGTGCCAAGATTACAAATAAATATTTTGTCAAGGCCTTATTCCAGGACACTAGTTTGTCTCATGAGACTTACCAATGAATCAAGGATCTATAGTGGGCTCCACTCATCAATTACTAATTCCAATGCATTCCTCATATAAAAATGTTTATACATAACATAATCATTCGAATAAAAACTAGCATATGAAATGTTAATACAGTAACTATAAACCATGCAATGTATAACAATAACACATACATAGTCAAACATATCACAAAAACTTCAATACAATATGTAATATTGTATCATAACTTCCAACAAGTGTAAAATCCACCAAAGGATGCTGAAATGGATTAAATCAAAATTGTTTGAGAGAAATATATCTTTATTATTTTGAAATCATTTAATTTCCAAGTAATTATAAAATAAAAAATTTATTTTGAATATATTCTAATATGATTGAATGGGATGATTCGAATGTGTTATAATAGTTGAAAATATCCTCACCCACTTTATAAATTAAAAATAAATTCTTTCCTTAATTTTGTTGAAATTGTCGTAAAGTACCATGTTTGGAAAATGACATATGGATTCATTTATATAATTTTTTATAAAAAATGAAATAATGTTATAAATAAATTTGACCCATAGTCTAGTAAATAGTAAAAAAAATGAAATACATTTTTAAGAATCATGGATGTGGATTTTAAGCAGGTCCCAATAGATACTCATTTATAAACATCCTCAGATAATGAAGAGATTGTAGAATTAACCCTTAAATTTTACTTTTCCTCGGAATATGGTATGTTAGCCTCTTAAATAATAGTTAAAACATTGTTATTAAATTATAAATTATTTACAAACATAAATATGATATCATATATCAACTTTATATATTTATTTGTTAATAATATTGCATTAGTATTACTGTTCTGGCTGTTAAATGATTTGTTTTCCTTTATATGCTTAGTTACGTAAGACATGGTTGTTATGGATAAGATGTATTTGATTAATATCCTGAATGATATAATATTTTTTTAAAAATAGTCATAAAATGAAAATTATTCTTGAATGAATACAATGGGGAATGAATCTCAGCGTGTTCGTGGAGATGGTAATTTGTACGTACGCACGACAACAATATTTTTAATTGATGGTGAAATAATATTTAATTGGATGGTATATTATATATAACACATTATTAACATTATATATTTATTATTTACATCAATTATGCTTATTATTATTCCCATCCAACTAGTGAAGTGTTAAATAACAAACTACACCGCGACGTGGAGACAGTAAGTCATTCGTATGCACATATGGTGACATTGTGATTAATATAATGGATAGAATAATGAATATGGTTGTACAACATTTATATTAACATAAAATTATGTAAAATATACTAGATTTATTATTTTATAATTTTAACAACAATGAAAGTGGAAGTGGAAGAATAAATTAATTTGAAATACTTGATGAAATATTTACATCTTTTTCGGGTTCTTCCATTTTATTTGATAAAAAATACACCAAAATTTATATTTATTATCTAAATATGGCCTATAAGATTAATTGATTGTAGTTGGGAGGATATTTGGTAATGGTTTGGCTCAGCCAAAAGACTTTGGAGGCATAACTTTTAGAGAAGGGAAAGTTCCTTTTTATAAGAGGGGTATTGGGCACCTTAAAAAACATCATTTATTTTTTTTTATAAAATAATATTTAGTTTGTAATGGCTAAAAATGAATTTATTTCGATCCTTAGGTGTTTATTTGTCTAACTAATTTTATACAATAGGATTTATACTTCTTTAGGTTACAACATTAATCATATATTTTTTATTTAACTATTGGTTAAATAGTTTAAAATTTACCAAGTCTCATTTTATTTTTATTTTATATGGTATGTAACATACTGTAAAATTCCAAGAGAACTCCAAGTAGTTTATTAATTACATATATATCATTATTTATGTCATTTATCTGATCCTTATATTTTTAGGACTAATATATCATTTAAAAATATAATAAATGTTTGGAAAACTCTTTTATGTCAAATTTGACAAGTTTTTGTATTTTTTTTTGATAAAGTCATAATAGCATTATTACCCAGAAAAAAATTCATTTAATCTACCCTATAAAGTCATATTAACATATATAATTACTAGATGTTATCAAAAGTATCTAATTACATTTATTTGGATATTTATAATATCAATTATTTTAACATTTCATTAATATCGTAATGACAACATCATCATTGTGTCATAAATACATTTAATAATTCAATTTATAAAAATAATAAATAAAATACAATTGTGTATTAAATCTTTATATATTTGTAATGAATATTTATAGACCAATTTATCTTATGTATACACCTATATTAAAAAAATTTAGTTATCAAAACATGAATTTAACACTTTTAACTATTATTCATATTAAACAATAACAAATGTCCTAATCTAATCCAAGAATACCAAAAAGACCATATTTTATTCCTAAGGTTGGTATTGGTCGAAAATAAACGTATTTAATATAATTATTACACGTTTTATGGTATCTATAATTTAATTTTTTACTTTAATTACCCTATTTAATTTTAACTGTGGTAAATAAAACTCAAATGTTACTATTCACCAAAAATTATTTTTATCTTATTAAACAAAATTTTAATTACTGATGTCCACTGTATATCTATGATTTTTGAAATTAAACTCACAGATGTAGTAAATTTTTTTTTTTGCAAATTTGAAAATGCACTTAGGAGGTTGGTAAAAGAGGGTAAATAGTTCAATAAAATTTTATATGTCAAAACATATTATAAAATGACTACCATGAATTTCATTGAACTTATATAGACTTTATGTATATATTTTGACCTAAAATAAATTTTAGAATTGTAAATAAATTTTTAAATAAAAATTAGGTTTTAAACACTAACGTAATGTTTTTCACTATTCATTAAAAATTGAATGTTTTCATAAAAATACCAAAAAATCACTCAAATATAATTTTGATATTCTTAATCATACAATGAAATACATTTTTAAAAATAAAACTTATAAAATTTCAAAAAGTGGGTATTACAATTCATAACGACCAGTTTGATTGGTTGTGGTGTGTTAGAATTCGAAGTTACTTACAATGCAAGATATTTTGTTATTCAAAGGGAAACTTATCATGGAAGTTTGGGGTGTTACATGAACCATGTTATACATTTAGGGACCATTTATTGAACATAGGGCCTCCTAGGTCCTTGTCAGGTACATTTTCTATCTTTTCCATTTAAGGGTCTCTGGGTCCCATCTCCAAGATATTCACTATATATATGGTGTGGAGTGACCTCTCATGGAACACGTTCATGTACGGTTTTCTATATACCATGCTATATAGATTCATTTGGGGATTCTATGGTATGAACTCGATGTAACTAAAAAAATAACATTATGGTTCAAATTCTATGACATTAAACTAAGATCCATATGTTCCTAGAGGCACGACCTTAAACTATTCACCCCAATTACAGAAATCATGACTATACACAATATTTAAGGATCCATAAGAATGTGTACATTGTACATGTGCCCCTTTTCCCTCATTCATTTTTTGTTACTCATGTTATACCCCACATATCCTTTTTGGTTGAGATTCTCCCCTCACTGTAGGTAGTATTTTTTCCGAGATGTGTTAGGTAGGCTTGGGTGTCCTTATTCATCATTCATATAAATGAAAACACATAACCATTTCAAACATTATTTTAATGGTATGAAAACTACGACATTAAAACGAAGATTCAATGTACATAATTCCTGAACATAAACTATGATACTACCCTAGAAAAATTCAGAATGCCTCACAATAGACATGGGATGCCGCAATTATCTCATTAAAGAGGATTTTACCCACTAGTTGTTTTCTCTCACCACACTATATTCTAGAACTATGTTTGTCTTGAAGCCCATAATTTTGGTATATGTAGTGACTCTGAGATGTTTTCACTTTTGGTCCATCTATAGTTCCATCAAGCATTCAACCCTTTGGCCTCAGTTCTGGTCTAGGCATTACAAACAGAAACTGAATCTGGTCCATTTCAATGTATGTGTGGGTTATTTGAGCCTCATTCCCCCTCACTAAAATCAGATTATTTATCATCTATACCATTCATATACATTGGGAATTTACCTCCCACATTACATAAATCATGACATTAAACTGCTCACCCATATTTTTCAAGGAACACAAACATAATCATGTCACAACAAGTCTAGGAATGAAAGATTTAAATTATATGAGAGTGTATTTAGGAATGTATTGTGTGGTTTGTGGAACTTATTGGTCCTCATTCACATTTTTTTACATGAAATCAATCTATGTCAATCAACATGATAAACCCAACCATGGCTCATACAGTAAGACGTTAAACTAGTATCCATGGCCTATGAAATATGACATTAAATAGTTTTCCAAGACCGGGTTTGAATCCCACTTTCTAATACACTCCATTATAATCCTCAATCCATTCCTTTTATGTATTCACATAATATTTCAAACTATTATGGGCCCCAAAACAATGGTTGCCTCACTCAATTTTTATTTTATTCTCATCCTAGGACAATGACCTAATGGTTATCTGGAATCAAATAGTGTATAATTATTTTATAATTGTGTACATAGTTGTTCCTACATTTTCACATCCCATTATTGATGGGTTTGGTTGTATATTCTATCTTCTGACCATGGTAAACAATTTTTCCTTACTAACAAGTCACCCCTTTATACAGATCTTCAATTCTCAACATACCTTGTGTCCACTCCCATGAATCATAATTGAATTCCAAACCCCTGATGGTACACCTAATTTGTCCTTAAAAATGTTATGATAACCCCTCAATACTATTCCTTGTTTCCCACACATATTATGGATCACATGGTCTTATGAGTTTTGTTAGGGTGTATACCAATGTTGTCTATTTGCAAATGGATTCTCATGGTCCAAAATATATGGCCATAAATTAAAAATCTATGTCCATGCATGACTTTAAAATAATTTTTAATCTAATATTGTTGTATGGTGCGGTGTGGGCCTTCATGGTCTATATTAATGTTCAAACCCATATGTTACCTAGTACTTGTGCAGTACATGATCCTCCCATCCCTCATTCAAATTCAGATTATTTCCTCTATTCCACATAAAAACACTTTGGATATAATATTCCATAGTCCACACAAGTCTATATTAAACATTTTCTATGGTCAATTTTGTACTGGATTAAATTGTCTGTAATTTCTCATTTAGATGACATTGAACTATTGGATGCATCCTGATCCCACAACATAACATTGTATTATGAATCTTTCATACCATATGATTTATATTTTAATGTCTATCAACATTCATTTCAGGATGTTAAAATGAAAAAAGTCTCAAGCCCTCACATGATATGTCATCTTCCCCAATGAAAATCACCTATATTATTTTTCATGTTTTCAGTTTTCACCCAGAATATGAGATTTCACTTCCTAAGAAGACGAGTTTGATAATTTTTTCAGAACAATACACATATACCCATGTGTTCTAATCCATGGTGGAATAATTTATATATTCATATAATCCATTAAAATATTTCATCACTCCATATACAAGATTTTTGTTCCTGTTACTTGCATCCTCATATTTATTCATTTCTAAAGGGACCCCTTTATGGTTTTGTGTCATTCCATTCCAGCTCACCTACCATTTTTGGCCAACATCCAAAAATATGATACATGAAATTCATATATAGGATCCTTTTTTAAGATGGTTAGTGGAAAACATTAAATTTTTATACCCATTACATCTTAATAGTGTGAATTATGTGTTTTAAACCTGGTCAGAAGTAATAATATATTTCCATATTACTCTCTTTATGTTCAATGATCTATGAATAACGGATCACACATTCCAATCCCAATTGTTCAGTTCAAATACCACACCTTGGGAGTTATCGCATTATTTCACAATATACATTTTTAAAAGCATAAGGGTTGATTTAGTAACATATTTTTCATTGAGAAACTTCTTATACAATGAGTTTTTAGTGATCATCTAGAGTTTTAATATGAAAAAAATAACATGGTCAACCACTATTTCTTACACAGTGCATGGACCATGTTATATTAGGGATTGGTTGATGGTTTCATAAAAAAATGATCTATATAAGATTAATAAGAAACCAAATATGTTCAAGAATGAAATTTATGTTCAAGAAGACATTTAGGGGGTCATGAACATAATAAGGAAAACCCTTGGAATAGTTTTCCTCTATAGTTCTCAATTAGTGTATTGAGTGTCTAAGATCAGACAACCTATATTGAGTGACTGGGAAGGAATGTTGTAGTAATACTATACAATATGTCTCCACATTTCCCTTGGAGTGAACTTTTCTAGACCTAATTCATTATCGATCTTTCTCTTCCAGGGATACAGCTTCCACCTTATTTATTTTAGATTCATTGGACTTAGAAATTTCTAGTTAAACCATCAAAATATTATTGATATTAGCAGAGTGATAGTATTCATAACCACCAATTTCTACATCCCCTTAATAGAAAAAATATATTCCTTATCATTCAGTAGTTCCTAGAATCTGTCATCCTTATGTTCCCTCCAGGCCAGATTCATCTCATTTCATTCCTCATTTTCCCACTAGATGAGGATGTCCTAGTCCAACCCATTAAAAGTAGTATAATACAACCCATCAAACCAAAGACTTACAAACAAATTGATGAGAGATCCCACCTATTCTGGAAGTACATCTCTCTAGATACCAGTCTTGATGTTAAACACATTTATCTAATAATTATGAAAGAGGGCCCAAATATTATCAATGATGTTTGGTTCAGAGTACTAGAAATCTTTGGGTGGCATAAAATCATAAGAATAAAACACATCAAAGATGTTTTTTCTGGTTCCTCTAGATGGATATCTTAAAATGTTTGTGGCCCAATAACCATCACTTGGAGGAGTTCCTCATCATCTTCTCCACCCATGGAAGTAGCCCCTATTGCACAATGTGGTACTGTAGAGGATGGAATCATAACCCCAGATCCGTTATATATTTTGGATGATTTCACAATCTCTTATTTGATTTCCATAAAATCCACTAGTAGATGTTCTGAAGAAGTCAGACATGATTCGACCGTCCTAACTGCTGACACCATTGTCGCTTCCCACATCACAATATCATCCAAAGCAGCTACTTATGGTAGCCCGACTAAAAGGTAACCCACAAATTTAGAATTTCTAGATTTACCTATTGTGGGCCTTATCACAACCCCTCCATTGAGTGAATTTTCATAGGATTCCCCACTATAGTGCCTCAATAGTTGGTTTGACTACCACAACTATTCTATCCATTATTTTGGAAAACTATTTCATCCCTCATCACACTGGATTCTAGTTCATATAATATATGATTCAGAAAAGGTGGTTTAATTATATTCACCATCTTAACTACAATTACAACATATGTTGGTCAAGCATATGAACTCTAAAAAATGAATCATAACCATATAAGATATAGTGGATTATGTGAATAATATACACTAGTGAAGATCTTTTGAATACACACTAGAAACCCCCTGGGAAGGGTTTATTCATCACATGTTGCATACATTGTAGTTTATGATATTTGACTCCTCGTAGACATGTAGTAGGGATGAGACCACATTTTCTCTACTTCATAGGTTGAGATCCTATCACCAATAATTTCAGGTCCATCTCAGACCTACCACTCCTCAGTATTTGATTCCTGTACGTGTGGATGGATTGTTAGATAGCTGTTCTAAGGATAATTGTTTATCTAATGTATGTGAGAATAAGTTTTTTACATTTTCTTCTTCAATGATTCACATAGAAGGTAAACCTGGATGGGAATCATCTCAACAGAACTTGTCTAATTCCTTGGGAAAGGGAACACCTATATACAAATCTGCTACCCAATGTTTTTTATGCAAGAACAAGTCTAATAGAAACCTCACTCAGTCATTTAATGACCATTCAGTTATCTATTAATGAACCAGGATTACCTTATTAGTCATGTACCACTGCCACTCTTCTTGATAAAGAAGAAAACAGACTGTTGTGTAATAGATCCTTGTGAGATCCATCCCATGTAACTATATATGCTACCCCACCCTGTCAACATTGGAGAAGAGTAAAATGATGTACCATTTGTCCTATGCCTAATAGTAGATTGAATAATAAGGAATTTCCAGGTGATCTAACTACATTTTTAGAGATTAAAAAAACTCTTATGGACCACACTAGATTGACCCCTTCAACATGAGTCCTCCTTCCCATGATCATTGGGCCTAATGTTACTTATCCTCTCCCTTTGACTCTTGCATATGTGGGCCTATGAAGATAGGGTCTTGCTAAAAATGCCCTAGATACCAACCACAACCTTTTCCAATGGAAGAATCCATTCAGAACCCTTCCCTGATACCATGGTAGATGGATTTCCACTTCATTTTCTAGATAGCCTACCACCTCTGTATTACCTAAGGATAAACGATCTCCCAACTTTTCAAATAGTCCAGGGTTATATTTTATAAAGTAGTATGTTGAGGAATCTTGTTCCACTTCTTTATGCCCTCAAATTTGAACATGATCCATTGTTCCCCCCATCATATTAGGGTGGAACATAGAAAATACCTTTGGGTACTTATTCATGGTAAACCTCAAAAGTCACTTAGATAGCCTCGCAATCCTATGAATATTTTATTACTCATAGAAAAACCATTACACTAGCACCAAAAATCATAATGGTAGGAAGTATGATATTTTCCCCTCAGTCCTGGCACCATAATTAGTTACCACCTGAGATGGTATGGGGAACATGTGGAAGATAAACTGATCATCAAACCAAACCTTATCTTGCTCGTATTTCTATCCCAATATGAGTGGGTAAGTCCTTGAAATATTCACAGTGACCAGATAAATTGTTTATGGCATGAGAAATTTGGTTTACATACTAATAGAAGCACAATTTTCTAGAAACAGAACTTTGAAGAAAGTGAAAAATCATCTACACCCACATTGGGTTCTTCCCATCACTAACATGTAGAAGTACATTGTAAAACATCTCAATCACTAGGATTTTTTAGTTCACACAAATCAATTTCACTCAAAAAACTACCATAATAAATTATCTTGGACACACTATTATTTTTACATCCATTACTAGGATCATCAAACCAAAAATAAGTATCCTGATTAATCATGCAAATATTATAATGGGATGATCCATTTCCTTGATGATGTAACCCTATCGTTTCCACGATCTCATATAAAAATAATCTAGTGGGATCCGTCCTTTCCATGTTGGAATCCCATAGTAAATTTCTATATCCTCATAAAATATTTCCTTGCTGGATTCTCACCCTCTATGGTCTCCTCTGTCTGGCAGTTCATGAAATAGTTGACCAATTTCTTGATGTTGATTTCCCTAATCCTTGAATTTTATTTATCGGTTGCCTTCCCCAAAATTATTATCACTTTTTCCAGAGTTGGATGTTGTTCTTGTTCTCCTAGAACATTATCCATATGGTTATGGTCATTATAAATCTCTCTAATGATTGGGATCCCAGAGAATTGGGTATGATTCTAATGAATGATGTCGACCTCCCCATGATACAAATGGAATGTGTTTATCTCTAATGATCATATTATTAATAGTTCATGCATGATATACTATGTCTAGTAAAACTAAAATTTTGAATCCTATTACACCTTATAAACTCTTACATACTTCACCTCAACCTCAAACCATCGACGTGGTGAGAAATCCTGGTAAAACCATTCCCATTAATTTTTAGTTTTTCTCCATAGCACAGATCTTAACCATCATTCCATCCTTTCACCTTGTCTCTCAAACCCACATTGATAATCATATAATAGTTTGGAAGTGATGGCTTTATTTCTAGTTTCTCCCCATCAACATTTCTGATTTTCTTGTAGAGTCATTTTGTGGAAATGGATGTTTGGTCATTCCAAATGTGGTAAAAAATGACATATTTTGCAATAATTTCCCTAATACGCCCCTAAACTAGTAATCTGACTCATCCCTACATTCCTCTAGAATGTGGAAATCATTTATCAGTACAAATCCGTACAATTACATTCTAATTCAATGAGGTTACTCTGTTTGATTATTTGATTTAATCCGAACAACAGATTTGAGGTCTTAGGTATTTGGGAACATTACCAAATCATGTTATTTTTCTCCATTTCCACTCTCTGAATAGTTTATACAATGAATTACCAAGAAATTTCATCATCAACCATTAAATTTTGGACATAGATTATTGTTCAGACTAGTTGGAAATGTAACTTCACAAATCATCTTTACAGATCATGTTTCGATGATCTCTGAGATTCTACAATAAATTCATGAAGATGTGATTTGTGATGACTTGTTCACTAAATAGTGTTCATGGAGCAAAGGTCCAGATGTCCATATCTCAAATAAGGCATTAATAGAGTGAGATCATAGTGATCATGAGATTCATGAAATGTGAGTAAATAATATTTTGTTCATAAAAATTCATGTCTAGTGAAGAATACCTATGGTGTAATTTATAGGTGACCAACTATCCACGAATTATGATGAATGTTGCAACAATGATCAACACCTATTATAATCATGAGTTAATATCACAAATGGTTTTCAGGAAAGGTATAATATTGTCAACTTTCATGGATTCCACTTCAAAATCATACCTTCCTTTTTCTTATTAGCTCCCATTCTAGGGGGTGGATTTGTTGATGTCAAATGAAATTCCATTAGATTAGCTGATGAATTCAAATTCATTTTGTAGAAAAATCAAGCCAAAATGGAACCAAAAACCTTCATAATAGTTTCCATCATGATGTGCGTACATGAATCTCCGGCTTCAAAAATGCATAACTCCAAAAATAATGTTTTGTGAGTCTAACAGGGCTCCACAACCACACCAAGGATTGATGGTTCACATCATGAATCCAACATAACTACATCCATTCACGAAGCCTATTTTTACTTTAAAAACCACCTACCAGCTTCATGAATCCCTTTTCCAATAAATAGTCTTCTCATTCCAAACATTGGAAATCTATTTCTTGACCCTTCATCTTCTTAATTGACCATATATGTTGTTTATCTGATCACAGAAAACTATTCCAAAAATGGATCATCCAAGGTACATGAATTTCATGAAAATCCCTCCCATATTTTTTGGAATACATCCACCTTTGGTATGTATTACTTTCGTGAAGGAATATAACCTTCAAGGTGGAGGAAGTCCAAAAAAAGCACATCAGTATTCACAAAGAATAACACCTTCATGAAGCAACCCATTCAAATTTAAGGACATAATCATGAGTTTGGTTCCTCATTATTCATGAATAATATCCCTTAGAGAATCCCCAATCCTCCAAGAAGGAGAAATACATCATGAGGCACCACTCTATGAGGGACTTGGCTTCATGAAGACTCTCTCATAGGATTCTCCAAGTTTCCTCCCTTTAGCAGATGACAAATTCGGAAGGATGAGTTCCCAAGGACCCAACACCCATCAAGTATCTGTCTAAAAACACTGCAAGTCCCTATGTGACATGTGCCAGCCATTGTTGTGGCCCATTCCATACTAAGTGTGGCCCAAGACTCTGATTAAACTTTTTCTTCTTTATATAGGTATGCTAACACCATTTTATTATCATCATAGTCATGTTAACATGGACCTCATTATCAACCACTCCTATGCATCATTGAAACCAATAATTGCTTAAGACATCCCCCTACCATTGGTGAAAGAGCCATGATTATGTAATTTTAATGGGTAAGGATTGAGTCGCACGTCACTAAGCTTCATGAATTATATAATTATAGAACCAATGTATAAAACCGTTTAAATTAATCTATATCCCATCCCTATTAAATTTACAAAATATTCCACATGTTTTCTCATCATGGGATATAACCTCCTCACACCACAAATGGAAATCCTCACATACAAGGAATATTACACAAATAATCCCCACACACCCTTGATTGTATTTTCCATGTATGACTAATAGGGAATGCGATCCTACTCACATGTAATGATATATTCCTCACATGGAATGACATCCTCTTTGGGAAGCTTCTATGCTTAATGCCCTCACCATCTCTCATTTGTTCATCATTTACAATATGACCGTAAAGAATACTTCTTCCTCTTATTCCTCACACTGTGAAATAAACATTTTTCTATTAGAGTCTAGAATTTACTAAGTGAAAAAATATATACTTCTATAGGAATCCCACATAGAGTAATCCCAAACAATGTCAATTCCTCTCAAGGGTAGCTTCTATGATGTAATCCCCAACCATATGGGACTCCACTTTAGGTGTAACCCCCACAGTCCCATTCATAAC
Organism: Viscum album; assembly: GCA_963277665.1. Taxonomy (NCBI): domain Eukaryota; kingdom Viridiplantae; phylum Streptophyta; class Magnoliopsida; order Santalales; family Viscaceae; genus Viscum; species Viscum album. The sequence goes on from OY728134.1 coordinate 170,268,862, forward strand.
ATTGTGGGATTTGATTCCCATTTAACTAATAAAATTATGAAGCATCCCTAATGTCAAAACCCCAAATTATATCCATTCCCTCAATCCCATCCATTCCATATACTATATCCACTCCATCCAATATGTCCACTACATCCACTACATCCATATCCATACAAATTTCCCATGGGCATCCACATCCCTATAAGAACATTCCCCTTAGGATTATTTCATGTGTTAGACCCATCCAAATCATTTCAACTACAAGAAGAACAGACGACTCTCTTATGTGTAATCCTCACACAATCCAACCACGTGAGAACCTCTTGAGAAGGGAGACTTCCATATATAATCCTAACACAATCACCCACTGGTGGTTCATTTGTAGCATGATTATCTTTACCGAATGATGTTTAATTGCATAGAATGGTCATATCATATGTCATTAAAATGTAGAATCAAACACGATGGGTTTTGATCCATTCCTCAAATATAGGGTATATTGGATACCTCATTAAGGTTCAATCCTTTAAAATGGTAATCCTTGGTTCCCCCCTTTTATGGGTTCACCTCATTGACCTTCTCTAAAGAGGGCATTCATAATATCTGTAATGATATAAAATTTTAATTTAATGGGACACACCCCTAGGGTCCACCTCCATTGGAGTTATCACCCATCATCAGTAAGTATTTCAGGAACTCCCTCCTATGGATACACTTCCCTGATCTTATTCAATAGGGAATTATGATCAGTCTCATACGATCACTACAAAATGTTAAACTCTATATGTATCTAATGATACTACCTTTTGAAAAATATGGGATGCCTGAGTGAAAATGTTTGGAAGATATGTTCTTGTGGTTTCAACTAACTCATTCTAAACATTGGAATACTTAGGTGAAATCCCTAGAGGATATTCCTTCATAATATGATGCCTTATGACCAATATGGGATACCATTGAAATCTATTCCCAATGATGCTTCCATGAGATTCCCTTATATAAAGAATAATATAAGTGGAAAATGTTCCTACGTATAGACATTCCAGTGAACCCCAATGTGAGTACTCTCCTAACTGAAGGTTTTTTCCCTATCATGACCCTTTGGAATATCTAGATAAGAGAAGTATAATTAATCTTAATCCACAAGAAGGTGGCACTTGTGATGATTTACCAAAACCTGAATTAACTCTATGAGGGTTAACCTAACTATGTGATGAGTTCCATGGAGTAATCCACAGAAGGAATAACTAACATGTTATCATCTCATTTTTATAAAAAAGTCGACATCAATGATTAAATTGATGAATTGCACCTGCCTTTGAAAATTAGGATTGTAGGAAATAGAAATATGATTCTAGCACATGATAACATGTGGTTCCATGGAGAAAGAACCAAAAACAAACTTGTAATTGGAGTGTGTCTTTATAATCCCCATAATTACCTACTGAAGTCTTCACTTAGACTAGATCGACATCAACTTTATCTTGATGGTTCTTCCGTAGGTGACTATAAACTCCCATAGGGGAGTGTATACCTATAGCAGGTGATTATCTAACACCTCTTGGGAAATATCCTATTAACATCACTAAAGATATTCCACCACATTATCCAGAGACCAAAAATAGGTAGATTCATAATCATTGTCTTCTACTAACTTCTTCTAATCCAATATTTCATTAGTTGTTATGAGTATGTAATGATCCTCAAGTTTATTAGCCCTCATAAATATTATCCAATGGGAGTGTGTTCGGTTTTGGGTACCCATATGGAATTGTTTTGTGAAGGTGATGATTTTCATGAAGTTCATGAACACCTATCAGTATATAATGTAGTTATATGAATCATTTTGTAACTAAAAAACATTATCGTCTTCTTGAATATGATACTTTTCCAAAAATTAATAGATAATATAAAATGAGAAAACAACAATAGGTTCAATTATGCTAGACTCTGGTATGGTAGAAGGGACCAGGTTCCTAGTTGTATAATACATAAGAGAGGGATTCACCTCTAGGATCATTATAGGGTCCTCCTTTTATATTATAATATGTGAACCCTTCTACTCCATAAATTCACTTGTAGGATCATGATAATAATTAAGAGGTAATTTTCATTTCTTTTTATACTTATTAACCATTGGGTTAGTGACATATCCCTTAGGGGCCATTCGGACCCCATGATCATACATATAAATGGGAAAAAATATTAGATAATTTTGATAATTACTTCATACAATTAAAGAAAAAAATATCTATCGACTAAAGATTCAGACTCAATGTAATTTTTTCTAGGTTTTATGGCCATTCTGTTTGGAGGGATGGAGCTACAATTTCCGTAAAGGGTTAATCCAATGCACAAGAAAATAAGTTTATAATCAAGGAACATGTTTCTAAATCCACTACTATGGACCCCTAGAAATCAATTACATACTCACCAATAACTACAAGAGGCTCATTAACCTTTTTTATATACCCTATAAAGAAACAATACGATAGGTTAGATAGATGTAACCAAAAATTATTCGTAGGGAAATGAGTTTTGAGTTTTAATTTGAATCAATACCATAGGATCATCATTAGAACCCTCAAATGATAATCCTCATTATTGGTTAATGTTACCCATAAATCATTATAATTCATCAATTTCTGAATAATTTTAAAGGCCATATGGTAATGTGATACAATTCCACGCAACCTACATTATTTGGAACAACTCACCTCCCCTCCCCCATGCATGATATTGGGATTATTTTAGAATAAAATAATTTACTATCCCCGATACATTTCATAAAAATTGTATTCCATAATGATGGAGGTATTTCAGTGATTCCATTTGTGTTATAAGAGTTCAGTGATAAATATTTAGGTGTGTCTTTGTGAGACTCCTAATTATATACAATATCATCACCCTTTATTGACGAATATTCTGAGTCATCACAAATTACCATGGACTCAATATCATTGTTCTCTCTTTTATCGATCTCTTCGATTATCCTTACATCTATATAGTGTCCAATATTCTACATATCCCTAAAAGTAGGGAATAAATCACTCTTAGAACCCACCCATCCATAAGAGTAACCAATCTACTCAAATTAGTTGATTTTTTAATCTTGTAAAATCAAATGAGAGGTAGAAATGAAATTTTCATAACTTAAATCAGCGTGTCATACCATAGTTTCCTACTGGACACCCCACATTCTTCATTGGGATAAGTGATGATAAAAATGATCTCAATGTGACTAGGATTTACTGGAGTCTAAAAAAACATGTATTTATCTATTTTCATGCATTATAGGTTCCAAAATCCATTCATAGACTGATTTTTGAATTCCTAATTTAATATCATTTATCTCATATTTTCTTCACAATGAACCATCCACCAATAGATAACTCTGTCTCCAGGATAATACATGGTTTCCTTCAGCTTCTAGAACTACATAAGTGGAATCCATTTTCATTTATTATGTTATTTCTTTGTAATGGAATATTATTCACTCATCATTACTCTATAATATATCAGTTATGTAAAAAAATAATCATTTACCTTAATATTTTTCAATTGTTATTTCTAAAAAAACATTTCACATAATAGATGAGTATCTCAATCAAGGAACAATCCATAAATAGTCTAATCACAACCTCGATTCTCTCATAAATCATCATCGACAAAAATATTCTAAATAACCACATGGTATTGTTTCTATTGAACCATGTTATACAATCATTCTGTGATTTACCAAAATCAATAAAATTATCCAAAAAACCATTTCGAGATTCATATATAAAAAATGATGGTTATAATGATTTGTGAGGCAAATAACAGACTCCTAAAAGAATCTATGTACTCCCTCTAATTTTTCATCCAGGGTTATTATCCATGATCACTCCATTTTAAGTGATAAATTGAGTGATAATGAAGATATTAAATCAAGGGGATTGACTTTATCCTATTAGTTTATACTGGGTGCACCCTGAAAATGATCAATTCATTTTTCAACATGTTTACCCCTAAAATAATGAAAATGTATCAGTACTCATACAGAGAACAATTAAATCTAAGATACCTATAGTGGAATATTTATATTTCACATAGTCATGAAGATGAATCTCTATGGTTGATGTCCCCTAATTTATTTTCCAACATATATAGAATTATAATAGTCATATTGAAAATATTTCTTTATCACAAATTTTGATTCAATGATTAAGTTTACTGGTCCCAAATCCATTCATGTATTTGTGTTTACCAAGTTCCATCCCCTCATAAAATTATTTATATTCTCAGACATCTATAACTCAGGCGCTGTCTAGTTGTTTACAATTATGTACCACTCCTTGTATTTTTAATATTTAGCACAAAATAAGAAAAAATAAGATTTTATAATGATTAACTTCTATGTAACTAATTTTAATGCCCCATCATCCATAATACATGCATGTTTAAGAATATCCTAAATCATGACCTAGAGGGATTCTCAAGATATAACTGGGGATCCTTTTATTGTTTGATCCCCAATTCCCCTAGTAGTGCAACCAGAAATGGGTTTGTCTCCCTATCCACTTTGAAATTTTCTAATAACCAAAACAATTCAATAATCTCTATCAATATAGGTATCCCCTTAATGTTTTGTAGATTCAATAGGCTAATCCCAAACTCAGCATGGTGAAGAATAATGATTAATCTATATGGTGACCATCTATTAGGAATCTCTGATATGATATTGGGGTGGTGGTAAGAGTTAAATTAATATGAACATAAAACATAATATAATGAATTCCTTAGAAATATATAACAACACTCTCCAATTCTATTATGAATAATGTAGGATCATTCCCATTATCCCATTATAATCTTGAAGATATATTTTATATTTTTTATAATCATGTAAGGTTAAGACCCTCATAAATACCTTTCATATCATTATAATGATGATATAGCATATTTGAATATATAATGTTTTTATCTGATCTAACTGTGTCCTCTATTTTTGTTGTATCCTTAATGAATTAGGTTATCCTACAAAACCTATATAAATACTCATCCATAAAAATTACTTAATCTTATGTTAAATCAAGAATTCAGATTGAGGATCCTTTCTGGTTTACAGTATTAGAGAATTATTACATATCTATTACATATCTACAAGAATATTACATGTAGACACGTCTTCTCCATATTAATTTTTATAAAATAAAAAAGAAACCTATTTAGTTCCCAGTTTTAGACAGCTTGAATTTTCCTTAATCCCATCTATGACCCTTATTCATCTTTAAGTCATGCGGAAAATATTTCAAAAACATGGGATGAGAATAAAAACCATCGTAAAGGATATAAAGAAAGGAATGAAAAAAATTCACATCAATAAATACAAAACAATGAAACCATACTTTTCATTCATAACATACCTTATCAAATTATAATATTTTTGAATAAAACACAGAAATCTAAATTTATAAATGTAAATTAAGGAATACATAACATACTTACATTGTAGTTATCACAACTACATAGGGAGTTACATTGGAATACTCATAACATTATATTCCATAAATCTCTATGAAAAAACATTAACATTTACCTCATTCACATTACCCAATGCATTGGAGAGAAATCTCAGGCTCACCCACCCAAGGATAATCATGAAACCACCCTTATAGGTAAAACATTACAAATGACCATAAAATATCCACAAAACATATAACATGAATAATAGAAAGATAATATTTCAACATTTCAATCACAATCCATCATTTCAATATAATTACATAATCAATTCATTGTCAAATTTTTTTGAAAACCATTTATAACATTTAACAATGATATTTTTTAATCAAAGTGACTCATAACACTTTGTATCTTTTAATGGAATTAACATTATAAAAAATCAATGACCATATAAATAAATCCTACAAACGATTTTGAAAACATAGAGATTAAGGATAAATATTTAGAATAATAAATTTTTAAAACATTTAGAACAATATTTTAGTTAAAATATTTTAAAAAAAATGAGAGACGCTTGAATACAAATAATTAAAAAATAATATTTAATAAAATTTTTATAATATCATGATAATAAAGGTATTAATGATATAATATTCCAAAGGATAGTATATTCAGTATATAATAGTGAATTGGTGCATAACAACAATGAAGTTTCAATGGAATGAAAATTGAAACAATATCCCTTATAAAGATGGTATCCTTAGATTAAGGTTAAATAAATGACATAAATATATGTGAAAAAATATAAATACATCCAATATAATTGAATAATAATTGTAAAATAATCAGAGGTAATCAACACATATTTATAGCACAACATAACCAAAACTATAAGTTTAACCCAATGAATTGAAACTCGATAAAGAAGTTCTATTATAGAAATTTGAGAGCATTACAACATCAATCAACATTTTAGAAAAAGTGTTACTGAGAGAAAAAAGGATATCTAATCACTTGGAAAAAAATGTACAGAAATAATGATATTGAGGAAAATATCCCAACCTAAGAATATTTAAATTAAATGTCATAACAAAAATAAGTCTTTTAAAAATAGATGGGTGAAAGGATCCCTTAATAATTTGAAGACTTATGTAACATACTCCATATTAAAAAAGGATAATACCATGGAAATATAAATAAAAATAAATTAATTTATATTACACAATGAACCCAATAATCACCAGTACATACACCACAGAAAGGAAATATTTTAAAATATAGAATGAATATTATATGAATAAAAAGTGATATGAAAAACCCTTAGAAAATTCTAATTAATCGAGTCATATGACCAAATGTTAAAAACCACCATATGATTAACAAAATATCATGAATATAAATATAATTCTGATTATATATATCAAATCTCAGTACACAATACACTGCATGCAATAAATTCGTGGAAAACAATGGAATTCCCACATAATTAAATGTGAGATAAGAAACCTCATACCTCATGTCTGACCTGACTTCTTCATTCTTTGTTATACCTGAATAATAAAATTGACATAATTTATACTTTATTTTGAAAGGTATTCATGTTTATTATTCCTTTTATATCACATCATACCATGTTATAAACAATATTTAATCATTTAAGTTAATAATGATCGTTTTGTCGATATTTGGTACTTGAGTAAGAAATGATCACCTTATAATTACATGTTGTCCATGTGGTCGAGAGTACATTATCTCCAAAATGAAATTCATGATCTAGATATCATATATATATATATATATAATAATAAATAACATTTGGTGAAAATAAAATAAATGCATCGTTTATGGAGACGGTAAGTCGTACGTGCACATAAACGCTACTTTTAATTTTATTTCATATATTAATTGAATAAAAACATAATGATACATAGTAATATTATAATAACAGTATAATATTATATATAATTTCATTAACTCTATCCTTTATAAATTTCACATACTGTATAAATATGTCATATCACTTTGAGGGGGCGGTAGTCCGCACTTCCTCAAATGAAATTATCACGTTGACCTATAATGGAATCCATAAAAGGGTGCTATAAATACAAAATAAATAAGAATAAAGAAAACATAAAAATTATATATTTAATATATAAATACATTTCCATTATAATGGACTCCATGATAGGCTATTGGAGATATTTGAACAGTCATCATTTCTTGAGACAATATTTTGTCGTCCAAAGAAACAATATGTTCTTTACCCATTAGTTGGAGTTGTGTGTAGGTGTAGTTTGAATCATTCGAATAACAATAACCTAGTATATTGAGTATACTTGTGTTTTTATAAAATAAAATAATAAAAATATTTTAGGGGGGTTTATATGTAAAATAAAATAATATATTAAGGGGAAAACATAACCTTAAAATCAAGTAACTCCCTTTGGTTTCAACCAAAAGTTTTATTTCAAGTGCCTTCTACCAAGGGTAAGGATTCTAGGAGGAATAGAGTGATAATGAGGTCTTATTTGGGAATAGGATAGATGAGTCAAGGGGCTTGAGAGGTGTGGGTAAAGGGTTAGAAGTGATGGCATTTTATAAGGTGGGAGGGGCTCTTTAGAAATGTTTAAAAACAGTATTTTATTATAAATTTATCTTCAGTTTCAAAAGGTACAAATCTCATTAATGTTGAAGATAATATGACTAAATTTATATATAAAATTAACCAATAATATTTGGACGTGTTTTGTATATTGTTATAATATTTATAGTCATATTTATTTAAATAATTCATTAAGTAAGGAAACATTGCATCATTATTGTGTCATAAATAGTTTTATATATTTAATTTCTGAAAATTTTTAAAAAAATATCATGATTTAGGAGATATTTTTAAAATATAAATTGAATATTTATATTCGAAATGATAATTATTTTACCCTATATAAAAATTGATTTTATAAAAGATATTAGTTTATTCCATATTTGTCTTTACTTTATGTTAATTAAAATAAACTATGATTATAACTAATAAAGTGGCTCCATAGGATCCCAAAATAGACCCAATGATTCACATAACCTACGATGACTCATAAAATTAGTTTAGGACAAGAATTCTGTTAATTTGTTATTTGTATATTAATATTTTTACATCGAATTACGCTATTTACCCTTAACCGCGGCAAATAAAAGTCAAAAGTTACTATTTATTAAAAAAAATATTCATCTTATTGAACCAAATTTTATTTAATAATAATAACCATGTATGTTGGAATTTGTAAATTTAATTCACATAAGTGGTAAAATTTAATTTAAATGAAAAAGACAAAATTTTAACTTCAATATAGTGGTATCACTATTTATCAAAAATTGATGTTTTTTAGAAAAATTACAAAAATTCATCCTAAGATATATTTGATATTCCGAATTCAAAAATGGTATCTATTTTACCAAATTAGAAACATTGATCTTGGATTAATTAATTTAATAATAATTCTCATTGTCAAAACAAAATGTGTGTTTTAAAGTAATATTAACTATCAAAAGATTTACACTTGTTTATGTCCAATATCAAAGTGAAATTTATTCCAATGAGAAAAATTGGAATCAATGGTAAAAATATAATATAATTATACTTTTAAACCAATTATAAATAAAATCTAACCATAGAAATAAATAATATTATATTGAATATTTGAAAAAAAATAAAGTATTTTTCACTATCCATTAAAAATTAAATTTTATTCGATAAAACCGAAAATGTTGCCAAAATATATTTTTATGTATAGATTCTAAAGAAGAATTTCATTTTTTCAAATGCAAAATATAAAAGATTCCAAAAATAGATTTAATGAGGGTTCTCCATCCAAAGGAAGTAAATCGGCCTTTTAAAGTAAATTATGCTTAAAATTAGATTCTTTGTAATTTAAGCCAATAAATTTAATTGGATGAATATAAAAACAGTTAGAAAATGTGTATAGTCATATTGTAGTTATTTTTTTCACTCCTACCAATATAATGGCTAGGCGTTAACTACCATTGAAAATAATATTATATTATTATTATTTAGTATGACCCAACATTTTATGCAATGTAAGATTTAGAAGAAACCTATTGTCGCGTATCGGGTACGCTATCAAACATAACATCACCTTTAAAATAAAACTAAGATTTAATTCACAAAATATTAGTAAATATTACTATTTAGAACTATTTATTTACCGTGGATGTTACATCATTCCATCATTTTTGGAATTTCATCGTCGCAATTTTAACAATTTTGGCCCAAAAACATCATTAAAATTCAAACATTGAAAAAGAGTCAATATAATTATCACTTTAAAATAATGAATGAAAATAAAAAAGCTCTCCTGAGAAAAAAATATAATTCCATAAAAACATGGATATGATGTAGAAAACAAACCATTATTTTTTGATGGAGGGAGATAGAAAACATGATTAGGAGAACGTTAAACACAAACAAATCCCCAACATGTAATGGGCTAAACAATCTTTGATTTCACAAGAAAGAAAAGAAAACAAAAAATGTTTTCATTTTAAGTCCCTTTTCAAAAATATGATGAATTTATTTATGAGCATTAATAAGAACATAAGGAAACAAACTTACTTTTTATGTGGACTTTCATCCTTTATAACATTTCTAACAAAAACTCATATTTTCTAAAACCGATGAGTATTTTGTATGATTTGTTCACATTAAAATCACTAAAATAAACATTGAGATAATCACATAAAAAACAAAATAAAAACTATATATTTCCCATGCCCTCAAGCCAAAACCAAAACCAAAATGGACAGTACAAGATTAGATCATACTTAAAAAGTATAATATTTTAGAAAAAGAAAAACTACTCTTAATCTCCAAAATTTGACAAACAAACCCCAAAGTTCATCAAACACCATTCAATAAACAACTATCCATTAAATTCTTTAAAGTAATATAGACTACAATTGATTCCAAATTCCTAGAAGGATTTCATCACATAGTCTTCCAAGATAAATCTTATCATTTATCTCAAAATAACATCAGTTACTTTTAAAGTCTCATATTGAAAAGTAATTAATCTATTCATGTATTCTACAAGATTGGTTAATCATTTCCATAGATAACCCAAATCACTGTATTCGTGATTTCTAAAATCATCTAAAAAATACAATTAGTCATACTAACCAGGGACTTCATATAGTCTAGGAGTAGGCGATAAATCATAGTCGCACTTTGGTTATGGGTTTGATTCCTGAATCATTTTCCAATGTGATGGGTTGTCACATAGTCTGTGTGTTTTCATTTTTCAAAAACAATAAAATTTTATAACATTCCCAAAAAAGATATAAATTCATCAAAAATAATGATAATATATTTTAACCACAATGGTTATGTAATAACACTTGTTTTCATCACAATATGTATAAACCTATAATTGCCTCAAATTAAAGGATCATATAAACCCAAATGGATCTTTATATCAATATCAACAAAAGAAAAGATAATTATTACATGAATAAAATTTTAATATATCAAAATATACGGCTACACATACTTTAACATGTATTCAAATGTAATCCCATAAACTAAAGAGCCATAATAATTTTAATCATTCCAACTTCCTAAAATCTACCATAAATCTTGAATAAATTATATGTAGACTTCTTAATCATTCAATGTTTTTTATGATCCATTACCCATTAATTTGAAACTAATTTTGAAATAATTCTTTCTTAAAAACAAAATCATGAATCATATCTTATGATTCAATAATTTCTAAACATCAGTTATGAAATAATCCATACCTTTCATTGGTCATTGTCAGTTTCATCATCCTTAATTGTAATGGAATTATGTATTGGTAAACATATATTTGAATGATCCTAGTGATACCATTCCCGAAGCTTCTTCATAGGACATCTATTTTTATAATGTCCATGCATTATACATTTAAAACATTCAATTGATCCCTCAAAAAGAAATTATTTCCCTTTCGTAGATTCTACTGGATGGTTCCTTTTTCCACGGAAGGTTATTTATTTATAACCTTCATTTCCACATCTATAGCATTTTCGCATCCCTTTGAAATATTTTCCTATGTGTTTATTTCCACATCATTGACACATATGTTTTTTAATATAATTACCTTTATATTCTTACATAAAATTTCATGGGGATTTGTTTCTCGCATATATGATGCCTTATAAAAATAATCATGGTTCAAGTGGTCAATCATGAATCCAGATAGTTGGTTTCGAATAACCATAAGAGTTCTAATTGCATCTCAAATTTCATTCAATTTCTCATTCTGAAAATCGTTAAAGTTTTCTTCATATCCACTGTAACTTTGGTGCCTCTGATATCTATCCATTTAGTAAAATAAAAAAGGTCAGTGTGAGTATATCAGTAAATTCATCATATAATATCTTATGAGGAGGGCAAATACTAATATATAAATATTTATTTTTTCTTCTACTCATTTACTTTATCTAAAAATGTATGACTATTTCTTAAATAATATCCATTATGTTAATTTATTATATACTTAAAGAACACCCTGACCTATAAAGTTATCTAATCCGACCTTTGATACCAACTATAAGGACCCAAATTTAAGCTTTAATTAATATTGAGTTAAATAAAGAATTCTAATTGAGGATCTTTTCAGGTTTAGATAATTTGAGAATTAGGCCATATCTATTATATATCAACATGAATATTACATGAAGACATTAATACTAAGTATCCATTTTTTTATAAAATAATTTATATACATGAATAGTTCCATGTTTTAAACAACATGATATATCCTTGACCTCATCCTTGACTCTTATTCATGTTTAGGTCAGGTGGAAAATATTTCAAAAATGTAGGATGAGTATAAAAAGCTCGGTATAAGATATAAAATAAGGAATGAAATCATTATAACATCAATAAGTACAAAACAATGAAACCATACTTTTCAATCATAACATACCTTATGAAATCATAATATTTATGAATAACATATAGATATAATTAATAATAAAGTTAAATTATGGAATACATAACATACATACATAGTAGTTATCACATCTATGAATGGAGTTACATTTGAGTTTCCATCAGCGTATATTCTATAAATATCTTAGGAGAAACATTAATGTTACCTCCTTCACATTTCCCAATGCATTTGAGAGTTGTCTCCGGCTCAACCACCCTAGGATTATCAAAAAACCACCCATATACGTAAAAAATTCCAAATAATCATTACATACCCATAACACATAAAACATGAATAATGTAGTTATAACATTTCCAAATTACAATCACAATATATCATTTCATGATATTTACATAATCAATGCTTTATCAAACCATTTTATGAATCATTTAAAACATTAAATAAAGTGATTTTTGAATCAATGTGTCCCATTCCACATTGAAGAATTTAATTTCCTATACCACATTGAAGAATTTAAAATAATTAAAATTATAAAAAATTAATGTATATATAAATAAATTATAAAAACCATATTGAAAACTTGGACATTAATGAGTATTATTTATAAGAATAAATCTTCAAAACATTTAGAAAATGTTTTAGTTAATGTATTTTTAACAAAACGTGATATAATTGAATAAAAATAATTGAAGAATAACATTTAATAAAAATTTATAATATTATGAGAATAATGGTATTCCTGATATATTATTCCAAATAACAGTATATACACAATATAATAATGAATTAGTGCATAACAACAATGAAGTATCAATGAAATGTAAATTGAGATGAAATTACTTATAGAGACAGTATCCTAGGATTAAGGATAAATAAATGAAATAATTATGTGGGAAAAATATATATACACCCAGTATAAGTGATTATTTTGTTTAAAACAATCAATGGAAATTCACACATATTTATAGCATGATATAACCAAGTAGTATAAGTTTAACCCAAAGAATTGAAACTCAGTAACGATGTTCCCTTTTAGAAATTTGATAGCCTAACAACATCACATATAATTGCATAAAAAGATTTGATGATATAAAAAATGGTATCTCATAACATGGAAAAATAATAACTGCATTAAGGAAATAGAAGAACATATCCCAACATAAGAAGATGTAAATTAAAATACCAAAAAAACATTAAGTCTTTTAAAAAGATAATGGTGAATTGTTCCCTTACTGATATGGTAACATAAAATATATAAACCCCATTAATGAAGGATAATGAAATTAATATTTAAATACCAATTAATAAATGTATATTACACAATAAATACAATCATTTGAATTACATAATCACAGAAAGGAAATAGTGGCGAATATAGCATGAATCTCACGGGAATAAAAAGTGAGATGAAAAACCCATACCATGTTGTAATCAATTAGGTCATCTGAACAAAAGATAATAACCACCAAATGAATCACATAATACCATGAATATAAATATAATCATGATAATATATATCAAATTTCAGTATACAATTCACCATAGGCAATAAATAAGTGGCGAACAATGGAAATCCCATGGAATTGTAAGAGAGATATGAAACCCCTATTCTCATGTCCAACTTGACATGTTAGTTCCTTGATCTTCCTAAATAATATACTTATGTTAATTTATACATGATTAAGAACCTTTTTCATGTTTATTATTCATTTTATATCACTTATTACCATGTCATAATCATTATGTAATTATTTATGTTAATAATGGTTGTTTTATCAATATTTGGTACTTGAGTCAAAAATGTAAACCTTATAATTAAATGTTGTCCATGTGGTCATGTGAAAATTATCTCCAGAATTATATTAAGAATTTAGATATCATATATATAATATATATCTGGTATATATATATATTTATAACAGTACATTACATTTGGATATAAAAAATGAAATGCATTGTTCATGGAGACGTTAAGTCGTACGTACGCATGAATGGTACATCCATTTTTATTTCGCATTTTACTGGAATTTAATGTAATTATACATAGTTATATAATACTTCCAGTATAATATAACATATAAATTCATTAACTCCATCCTTTATACATATCACATATGTTACAAATGAGTCATTTCACTTTGAGTGGGTGGTAGTCCAAACTTCCCCAAATGAAATTATCACTTCTACCCATAATGGAAACCATAAGGACATGATATAAATGGAAAATATAGAATAAAAAAGAAAAAATAAACAGAATATTTATCATATATAATTAAATTTCCATCATAATGGCCTCCATGAGAGGCAGTTGGAGAAATTTGAACTATTATCGTTTTGTGAGGTAGTAGTATGTCTTCCAAAGAAACAGAATGTTTTTTACAATTAGATGGAGGTGTGTGTAGGTGTAGTTTGAGTCCTTCTCATAATAACAACTTATTACATTGATTTTAATGTTGTTTTTATAAAATGAATAAATGAATTGAGTTTTAGGGGTTGGAGAAGTAAAATAAAATAGAAGAACTTAGGAGAAAACGTTACCTTAAAATCGTGTATCTCCCTTTTGTTGGAAGCAAAAGGTTTACTTGAAGCCACTTATGCAAAGGGTAAGGATTCTAGGAGGAATTGAGGGATATGGAGAGATTATTTTAATAGATATTGGATAATTCATGGTGCCTGAGAGGTTTTAGTAATGGGTTATAAGTGAGGGCTTTTTATAAGGGGGGATGGGCTTTTTTGGAAAGTTTAAAAATATTATTTTATTATAAAAATATCATCGGTTCCAAAAGGACCACATATAATTAATGTTTAATATATGAACACTCGTGTAAGAAATAAAATGATCCAATAATAATTGGATAGGTTTATGAGATTTATTTAATATTTATAATCTTATTTATTTAAAACATTCATTAATGAGGTAAACATTATTTCATTATTGAGTCATAAATAATTTTATTAATTTAATGTATTAAAATTATAAAACAATTACCATGATGTATAAAATTTTTTTATATATCAAATGGATAATTTTAGTAAAAATGATAACCTATATTAACCCATGTAAAAATTTATTTACTAAATGATATTTGTTTATGTCATTTTTGTCTTTAAATTATGTTATTTAAAATAAAGTGTCATTATCACTCTTAAGTGGCTCCATGGGGTACCAAAATTGATGCAAGGATGAATAGGGTCATCCATTTCTCAAACAATAAGGTTATTAATAGATTTAATGTAATTTTTTATTATTATAATATGCATTTTTACCTTGAATTTCCCTATTTATCATTAACTGCGGTAAATAAATGTCAAAAGTTAATACTCACCAAAAATTATTTTTATCTTTTTAAACTAAATTTTACATACTAATAAAAACCATGTATGTCATATTTTAAAAATTCAATTCACAAAAGTGGTAAAATTCTATTTATATGAAAAATCCAGATTTTTAAATATTACGTAGTTGTTTCACTTTTCATAAAAAATTGATGTTTTTTCAGAGAAATAAAAAAATTTAGACAAATATATATTAGATATTCTGTATTAAAAAATGATGTATATTCTACCAAATTGAAGACATAAAATTTGGATTAATTAATTTAAAATTAATTCATGTTTTCAAAACAAAAAGTTTGTTTTCATGAAATTATAACTATCAAATGATTGACAATTGTTTATAACCAATTTCAATGTGAAATTAATTCCAATGACCAAAATTGAATTAAATGGTAAAAATAAAATCTAATTACATATAAAAACAAATTAAACAGATAACATAAACAATATAAATTATATATATTAAAATTCAGTTTTGAATTAAAATACAATATTTTTCACTATTCATTAAAAATTGAATTTTATCAGGAAAATACAAAAAAATCTCCCAAAGTAAAATTTGATGTCTCCATTCTGTAGAAGAATTTTATTTTGTCAAATTGAACAAATAAAAGTGAACAGAACTATATTTAATGAGATTTCTCCATCAAAAGGAGGTAAATCGACCTTTTAAATTAAATACTGCTTAAAATTAGATTCATTCATATTTAAAGCATCTATCATTTATTAAATGAATGTAAAAATATTTAACAAATATGTAAAATAATATATAAGTTAGTTCTATTCATTTCCGCCAATACAACAACTAGGCGTTAGCTACCATTTAAAATAACATTATATTGTTATTTTTTAGTGTGACCCAACATTGTGTGCAACATAAGATTTCAAAGAAACCAGTTGTTGTGTATTGTGTACACTATCAAACATAGAATACCCATTAAATTAATAGTAATATTCCATTCCAAAAATATTATTAAATTTGAATCTTTCATATTCCTTATTTACTTGGGATGTTAGAGCCTAGATTTGTTTGTGGTAATTTTTTTGGACAATTTGTTACTATAATGTCAAACTAAACATGCTCATGAAACACGTCATGATATCATAATGAGGACACAAACTGAGAAATTATTCTATTACATACTCTAAATTTAACACTTATATATTGAAAAAGTTCAATTATCATGTTATAATATATATTAAGTAACAGTATCTATGAATCTATAAATGGTAAGAATTTTATATTTTTAGTGGAATCCTAATAATTTTGATCACATATAATGATTCCAAGGACCTTTTGGTTACTATGGGTGCATCATATATAAATTTTTAGGCCTTTAATAATCACTTATAAGATATATCATGAATGGTTTAATTTTTACAAGGTCTATTTATTTTTAGAAAACCTTTCGTAAGTTGATTTGAATGGTATCTTTCACATCAATATTGATTTTACCAGATCCTCTAAGAGGATACACTGTATAATATGATTCATCAAACATAGGGTGATATGATGATACCAATGGATCAAGTCATCTAATACAAATTCCATCATTTGATTCCTCATGAGAATAAGTACTTGACACATAACCATTATTTTGTGGACGTTTGTTAATTCTTTTCATTATTGTAGATATTACAAGATGGGTGAATGGTTCATCATATACACAAACCATAAAACTAATATATATATATATATATATATATATATTCTCTTATCATGAAACAATCCATAAAAATAGTCATTTTTTTAATATATTAAATCCATTGACATAGAGCTTACTTATATAATAGATAATGGAAATATAACTATTGATTCTATGTGTTGGAATTCTCATAAACAATCTGTTCAAGAAGTTAGAAGGGATTGGATGTTTATAGAACTTATTTATAAAATAAATATTTGTGATTATTAATGTGTTGAGATTCAATTTCATTTCAAATTTATAGGGATATCATTTATTCAATATTTTATAAAGAGAAGGAAAATTTATTATCTCATGTGATTATTTTAATAGGAATCTATTTCATGTGAGAACATGCCACCAAGTTGGATTAGCCATAATGATGAGATATTATTTAATCATGGGTGTTTATGTGTACCTGAAGGCACGTGAGATGAGATGATGTGTGAATGTCTAAAATCCAAATGGTAATTTCCTATAAGAATAACTAGTCTATAATGTGACTTGTTCCACTATAATTGGAGAATCGATATGGAAAATGTTTTTTTTAAGATTTTTGGATTGGTGTTCAACATTTCAACTAGTAATAAAAAACACTATCAACAGGTAGGTCTCTTATTATAATTAAACATCCTAAATTAGTAATGGGATGATGTTAACATGGAAATTGAAATAATTTTTTTAGATTCAGGTTGAGGTAGTGACGTTGTATCTGTGATTGTGGAAAGGATAACGAAGGTCAACCATTTTTTGTCTTATCATGGAGAATTTTTCAAGGGAAGGACATGGGGATAATATATGTACAAGAGATCATATGACTTCATGGGGTTCGTTGTACCGTTATATCATATAGGCACTCACGGTTAACCTCTCTATTCTATAAGGGGATGTCGAAAGCACTTTGTGCATATGTACTTCTGAGCACAACCTACCACCCACAAATCTAAACTTATTCTAAGTATACTATGTCGGTGATCAATGATCTTCTCTATCCACGATTCCTTGATTTTACAGGATATTTGGAAAATTACATACCTATTTATAGGTTTTCCTGTAATAAATGATTCCAAGTGAATTTCTAAATGGTTCTATGTATTGCATTATACAGCATGCCATGCTATACACCTCTGTATGGATTAGAGATTGGAGAATCATCTCTACCAGCAACATGTCTCATTTAGGAGGCATCATAGAAGGCACAATAGATTAAGAATTTTATGGAAATGGATCAGCCTAAGATAAATTCATATGTATATATATAGCATCGACCTATAGAGTTTGAGGTGGGGGATCGAGCAATCCTATGAGTCTCACCTTGATTGGTTCATTGACATATTTATAAGAAATGTATGTTATCTCCTATATTTGTATGGGCTTTTGATATTTTTCATTTGGTCGGGAAAGAATCATATCTAATAGATCTTCCTTGGTGATATAAGGACATGCTCATTGTATTCCATGTTTCATTTCTCCACTAACATTACTCTAACCAATCTCATGTTTTTTATCTTAGGAAATTTTAGTTATGGGATGATGATTCTTGTATAGAGTATCTAATTAATATCATTGATCATAACATGAAGACTCTCCCTGGTATGGTTGTTTCCATAGATTAGGTTTTATGGAGAATTGAACTTGTATAAGAAAATACATAAGAATAAGATTCTGATATATATTATTAGCAAATAGAGTCATTATTAGATGCAACTTAACTAACCTCATAAGGGAAACATATGGATGTGTTTTCTTATGGAGGGGAGGTTATAACATCATTGTTTTTAGGTACGAATCCTCTTAATTTCAATATAAACATTTTTCACCATAATATAAGAACCTAATGGTACATAGATATTAAAAAATAATTTAGTATTTTTTGGGTCTTGTTTAATATTTTTCTCTATGAATGGGTGATGTGAACTATTAGAAAATATTTATCACAAATCACTCAACGCAACCATATGACCTAGAGATGGGAAATCCTGGTTTTTCAAATTTTGCAATAGGAGCCTCATGACTATGAAAATAAATTAATTTATTAATGTTGAACAACATATTGATTGTTCATGGGTAGTATAACAATTTTTTATCCATGTGAGGGGTGTAACCAGGGCTATAGGTTACCAGGTTTGGCATACATTTTAGAAAACCATGTGGAAAAACCATCAAACATTTTAAAATTATGGAAATTATTTTCCACTTATTCTAGTAAATATAATTCCTTAATTTTCTTCTCCACATTCTCAAAATCTCCAAATCAGATCTCTCTCCTTCACTACTTCCTATAATTTATTAGATATTCCTCATCAAGATCATATTTCATGTCACTATTTGTCATATTGGATCCCCCATGGTTTGTGTATCACCAGTCATTTTTGTTACTATATTTATCTCCCAATATTTGTTTATAGATTCATGTGAGTGAATGTTCTATATTTTCAAGGATTTTTTTTTCTAGATCTCAATTTTCAATCATTAGAATCCAAATTTGTTTTGATACTAGATGAGGATTATTTTACCATGGTACGTTATCTTATTTCTTTCTTGACTTTATGGCATTTGATATTTGTTGTTCATTTTTGTATAACAAACATTTTAATTAGGTTCAGAGGTTACCCTTACATGAACTATTTACCCAGAAGCACAAGGCCTTATACATATCCCAAATTCCTAGATGAATAAACCCCAATAATGACCCTAGAGGACCAGAGACTTGGCTTACAAAAACTACCCATTCAAATAATCTACATTTTTTAAGGTTCTTCCCTCCCCACCATGATAAGATAATAAAAAATCATTTACTCATTTAGATATGTATGTTTCCTATTACCAATATCATATACCATAACATATCATTTACCCTATATGGTTATTTTTTTACTCGGGGGTAATACTGTATATGAATCCATTTATGGGTCATAATATTTTTTTGTTTGGATAGACTAGTTCTTTATCATTGTCTCCTGAGGGCCCATGGCTCATAGGGGTGAGGAAGATTATGGTCCATGTGGCATGAAGGCTAGTGGTGACTCGATGTCCCTATAGTCCATATGCCCAAATCGATGCCTCAAATACCAAGATATGGTTATTAGTTATGGATTCTAAAATATCAATATAGTAATATGTATAGTACTATTACAGTATCCTCGAAAAATCCCTACACTAGGATTATATCTTGGGTTTCATTCAGGATTATGGGGTGTGTTAACCACTCAGTTACCACCCAAACTAAAAATTATGAACAACACAGAAAAGGGAATATAGTCTAATTATTTTACCTAAGAGTCATTATGTTTATAACTTTTCTTTGTTCATACATACATTATAAATTCCCTACAGTGCCTCTAAAATTCCATAATCCATTATTCATTCAATTAAACCATGAAATTTATTTTCTATTATCCACATTCAATTATATGAGTCTAGTGAACTCATTATGAAACATCCATTATGGTCTGTTTGTTTATATTCCCTTGAAAAACATTTATTCCTTTTTTTCCAAAACACACATGAGATAAGCTTAATTTGGCCCTTGTAAAAGGAATGAACAAATGAATAAATTTAATGGTTAAATGTTTCATATGAACACTGTGGCCCTTGATCACATATATGTGATACAAATAATGGGATTGTGTATTTTTAAATAGTATGGATACATCCCCTGATATATGTTTAATCATTAAATTTATTTATTTAAGATTATTATGGACCTTACTGGAAATTTTAAATTTGTGACCTTTTGTGATTAATACATAGATTCGTAACATGATATGCCTTGGGGGAACTCATGGGTTGCCAAAAGATTCATTAATTCTAAAAATAAGTTATAAAATATTCATGGAATCAATCAATGTCTAATATTCATTAATTCCAAGGCTTATTACCAATGATTCTCTTCCACACTCTAAGATGTTAAATTCATTGGATTATCTCCTGCGATTCATCTTGATTTCCTCAGACCCAAACTATATTGGATTATATCCTTGGTATCCTATAAAATATATCATTAGATTACCTTCGACATGATACATGGTCTCTATAAAATTATTTTTGGGATGGATTTCCATTGGTTCACCACATAGATTCTACTCAACCCCTATTAGCTATTTTCCATCATTGATCATTTTCAGTTGGATCTACCTCAAATGGTTAATGATTCCATTGTTTCTACTTTAATTCTATTTGAATATTATAAATTGGAATCGTGGATAGTTTCCATGGGTATATAGAAATATTAAAAAAAGTTTATTCAGAGACAACCAGCTTAGCCTAATGTAGGTCAGGTTTTCAAGGTATCCCGTTAGGAGGATGATATAGAAATGGTTACTTATATTTTCACAATTTTAATTTATATTGCATTCATAATGTTACATTATATTTACATATAAAATATATGAATATGAAAAAATTTGTTGTGGCCTTTCTAGTTTTACTAAATCACTATTCAGGTTTCCATTATGTACCAGGACATACCTCGTGGATGCATGTTACTATATTGGGAAACACCAAACTATGGATGGTCGAACTCTTATGGGTTTAAGAATAAATGATTGAGTTATTTGTTAGGATTACCATGGAGATAGTGGTTTTCCATATTTATTCATTTTTGTACCTGCATTGTAAGTTTTCATACTCCCATGGATAATTTTGTTTGTTTTCATATACACATGAAATAATTTTTATATGATTTTATTACTACTTTACATCTATTCTTGGTGTCAGATGCTTTACTTTTTCTATTTAATTATATTGTTTTTTCTACATTATAATTAATTACCGATCTAATATACTCAGATAAAGTGGGAATAATATCCTCACTCTAACATTACAAACCATTTATACTAATCATATTTCACTGTAATATGGGGAGGAATGAATGGAGTTATTGAAAACCCAATTATTGTTATATCTAAATAAAATAGGCTTCAGACACCCCATCTCAAACGAACCCAAAAATTGTCGCGATTAAAAAATAACCCAATAAAACAAATGAATACACCTAAGATTTAATAATAACTATAGGTAAAATGGGATGAACTAAGACCTCACACTCAGGGAACACTCTCATAGTGAACCCATCTATATCCAATCTAACATGAGTCTTTGTATGATCTCAACTCATGCCATACTCATCCTACCTACTCAAATAACTCACTCAAGGACATATATTTACCAAGAAAAAAATATATTTAAACGTAAGGCCCCACATACAAGGAAAAAATCGCTTAAATCATCCACACACACAGAAAAACTGAAAACACATAATGGAAAAACTAAAAATAGTCACTTCTGATACAAAAACATGTAAGAATAACATTGATCCCTTATCCAAAACATCTTGAATAAAAACAACCACTGTTGAAAAACACCTACTTGATAAATGTTTCTAAACCCATTAATAATGAAACATCAAATAAAATAATTATTTCAATATAACAAAATCACCCAATAGATCATGCATGTGGATTCTCACCAAGACACTCAAATGACTGTCCATTGGTCACTTATACTAGTTTCTCCAGAAAAACCACTATTTAATACACTTCAACATGAAGAAATAAGAGGAGATCATTATTTACACTACTAGGGGTATATGAAAATTTCAAAAGATAGTGGGGATAAATTAAATTGAAGTAATACAGTCAACCATTACTAAGACCATATTGGAGAGTTGTACGTTAAACAATGTGTATCATAAACAAAACCTGTTTAGGATCCCTAAAACAAATCAACTGTCCCTACCCACATGTACAAATGAAATAATAAAATTAAAATTTGTAAATTAAAATAACCATTCATTTAATATAAATCTATTTTTTATGGAATAAAAACAATTTTCCAGCAACATGTGTGCTTTTAAAACCACTTATTCCTTGATGGATTTTGACAATATTTTCACCCGTATTTTAAAACTCACTTGATCATTTTAATGATATATGTTTTTTTACTTTAATAAAACTTCTCACATAATGTAAATTTAATTAAAATAATAAATTTCTCAAAATAAACCCAAAGGTATAAAAATTCCTTTACAATTAACAACCTATCAGTTTTTCGAACCAATATGTTTTTTGAAAAACAAATCAACTGATTTAAAAAACAAATATACACAATTTTATGGAAGATTAATTTTACTTTATAAAGAGACCAAATTATAGTGATGCATTAATTTAACACATATTATTTGATTTTTTTACATATCCATCCATTAATTACATCATAAATATTAGGAGGCCAACTGTCTTGGGAAGACTAGTTTCATACCACATCAATATGAGACAAAAATAAAACACCATTATTTTAATATAGTTAATAATATCTTAAATCCTTTTGGGATCCAATGAAATCATAGTATATCCTTGGTATAATGTAAAAAAATTGGCAAAAAACATCATATTCTAGGAATAAACATGACAAGGAAGGATAAAATGTGATTTAATAGTATAATGTAATATCATAAAAGAGATGGAACATGTGTAATAAAATCGAAGAATAATATTATGTACATGTTATAATATGATATTTGTAGCATGTAAAATGATGTAAATAATTACAACTAACATAAAAATGGGTCAAGGATAACATCCAAGACCACATCACATGGTGGATGCAGTCCCATAAGGAATTATGTTCACTCCCCTATCCCATATAAGATGTCTCACGAGACTAAATTATTACCCAATGAATTAGAGTGCTATATAAATTGAGGGACACATATAAAAATAATTTCATTTATAGTAATATGTGTGTCATAGAATTAAATAAATCATAAGGATTTGTATTAATAATTAACCATGGAAATAAAAGGGTTTCACAATCCTCTCACTTGTCATAATCAAATGATATTTTCTAATGAATGAATTTGATATATGAAAATAAGTAATTATTATTCAATTAATATATAATATAATAATATAGGAAAATAAATTATAGTCATATATACATTATTTTTAGGATATCCATAACATCATAGGATGACTACATTGATTAAAATGTATTAAAAATATTTCAGAGAATATTTTATGTTGAAAATTCTGTTTTCATGTTTAAATTAGTTCTATAAAATACCAAAAATTTTAAAAATATTATAGTATTTTTTAAATTAAATATTAATACATATTAATTAATTTTTAGATAACTGAGTGGTTATGATGGTGGGTATTTCTCTTATTGTTGTATAACATAAAAAAAATCTTCTCTAATAGTTGTGAAAAGGCTGAAAAGCAAATCATTAAGAAAATTAATAGAATTATCCATTTCAATGAATTTAAAAAAAAACAAGATGGAATTTTTTATTAATAATTTCATTTGTATTGTTAAAAAATTATTGATAATATTTTCTAATAAATAAGGTTATGAAATAAAAATGATTTTTCATCGAAGCGAAAAATGAAGTCAGAGTTTCCTAAAAAATATTTTCAACCAAATTAAATACCAGAAAAGTGTAAAAATGTTCTATTATAGAAAATATTCAATAATAAAAAGAGGATATGATAATTTATGGTGTGAATTAGATATTGATTATAAAATTTCAAATAGGATAAATTCAAGCATAAACAATCTATATTAAACTTAGATTTAAATATACACCCCACTATATTTGTAAATGTTGAATCCTAAATTCCCATGAATAAATTATATTTATAATAACATAAAATAAAATGAATTATGATATATTCCTAATATAATATGTAAAGGGCCAGTATATACACTATTTCAAAAGAATTTTTTTCATGAAAAAACAACTGTCTCAAATAAGAATGTTTCGAGATGAAACACTTACCTTGAGTGCAAATATTTTCATTTATATATTTTATCTCATCTATAATAAAAATATATAAAATATTTCATAATAAGAAATTTTTTATGATTTAATTCCTTATAATTAGACAATTTAATTCATCTAATTAAATTATAAATATATCTTCCTAATCAGTTATGTCTAGGTTGATTGTTTTGAGGATGGTTGGTATATAATTTCAAAATGGATCTGGTGTGTTGTACGTGGTCAATGGGGTTACGGTTCCCTAATATCTATAATAATAATAATAATTAAATAATTATAGTTTTATATACATATTATAAACTTTTAATATTAACCTTCTATCATTTTTATTAAAAATAAATAAAAAACATTTCAATCGTAGTGATAGTAGGTTATACGCACGCATGTGTACACATTCTATTTTTCAATGATCATGAAAGAAATAAGGTAAGTGTTATTTTATTATTAAATAATTAGAATAATATGATAAATATAATATTATTTCATTATATAAAATTTCACATTCCATCAATGTGATTCAAAAATAAAAAACGAATCACATCGCTACGTGAGGTGGTAATCTGCATACACATGAATGATGTTATCAGTTTTCCATGGATGGTATTGATTGAAGGAATAAAATATTATAATTTAATATAACGATTAATATTTCCTTTATACAACACATATAAATTAATTCAATCATCTTGAAAAATTCCATTAGGTCATGATCGTTTAATGTCCAGTCCCAGGTCACCCCTGAACATGTGGCCACACTGGTCTCCACATGACCTCAATCACGTATCACCTTACGCTAGAGGCTGCCCACTAGCACAGAGAGTCTTAGGATAGCCAATGGGGAGACTATACCCTCTTTCTAGTCTTCAAAAATAGACAAAGCCAATAAATAGAGGAAATGGTATAAAAAATGATTAAGCAGTGGAAAATAGATTTTATAAATATTGTATAAAACAAATGGCCAACACCAAATAATAAAGTAGATTCATGCATGACATGCTAAAGATGAAAAATTAGAAAACAATGAACAAAATAGCATGATTTTAATTCCAATGCCAAAATAAATAAATAATGACTCAATGCCTCAAGGGAAGTCTCCTCGGGCATCCCAAGCCTCTTCTCAGTCCTCTTCTCCCAAGTCACATGTAAATGAAAACATCATAGTCTTATTACCAAATATTGTCTACTCGGGTACCCAATGTAATGGTGGCCTGAGTAGGGTGTGAGATATAAATATCAGTAGTTCGGGACCACCGACGTCTAAGCCAAATCCATAATTTTAATAAATAATTTAAAAAACCTAATGGCATGCATAATGTAAAGTAAGCAGTGCAAAGTGACTATATACTCAATTACCTACTTTAGCCCTCACCTGGTGTCTCAACCTGCACTATTCATTTGTCATGCATACTCAACAATAATTACATAATCATTTTTCATTTATCAAATTCTCAAATATTATTATGAATGTCTTGAGATTCAGCTGATGCTAGACATCCTCTTTATATGTAACTCACCACAGATGTCTCTAAATACCATCTATATAATCTAAGTAAAGACTGAATCCAAGCTTGTTCTTTCTCTTGGATAGTGCGTCATAAGTTATTCAATTTAGTCTTTCATACATTATGTCTAAGCTCGTCCACTAAAATAGTGATTCGCTCCAGGGTACGTCCACTAATAGTTGTTCACCCAATTCATTAATAAGTCTAAACCCTTTTCCCAAAATCAATTCACAAATCATCATGTCACAACAGCCTTCATTAACCGTTAACTCATTTCATGCATGAACAATTGGACCGACAATACAATTTTAATTAATGGATTTAGAACATCATGTCTATCACCCTCAGGAGTATTTCGTGCGTCATTCCTTGTCTCACAACCCATGGGTATTTGGAGCATCAGTCAATGTCCCATAAAATAATATTTTCTTGCATGCAGGGTGTAGAACGCCATTTCTAGCACCCCGTGAGTATTTGGAGCATCAGTCCCTATCTCGCAACCCATCTATAAATCATAAATACACATCTATAATAAGTGTTGAACATCATTCCTAACACCTTGTGATTATTTAGAGTCTCAATCCTTGTCCCACAACCCATTCATCAATCATAAATATATTTTTATCACTGGTTTAGAATACCACATATAAAACCACAAAACCAATCCGTTAATTAATTCAACAATTAATTAACAAGACAAATAATTGTTCAGATAAGTAAATAATTAAATAACCATTGAACATCTCATTAATTAATAATTAATTAACAATTATTTATTCCTAGTAATACAACTTAATAATTAACTTAGCACTTAATTGTCCAAATTCATTAACAAGTCTGAACCTGTCCATTCAAACAATGGTTCGTCCAGGTTATTAAAAATCTACAAGGACACCATAATCATCTCAAAAAATGTTGAGATTAGCCTATATATTTAGTGAACATCTAACACAACATATGATATCTCTAAACAACACCATCCAAGACAACTTAAGGCATGGAAAACTAATACGCATCAAAAGGTACTCCTGGCCAACAATCGTAACAAACAATCAATTCACAATCTAAATTTAATGCATGAAAATTAATTATTTCAACAATTATTTAATAAAAACTTATCTCTTTAACCAATCATCAATTAGTTGACCATTTAACATTTAACATGTAATAATTAATCCCTCCATTAATTATTAGCAATTTCCAATTATCCTCCGAACATGTCAAATATTCGATATTCCCAATAATAATTAAAATCCAAAATATTATTCAAAATCATGACTTTATTATTAAACATACCATTAATTACCCTATTATTCATTCTTCCCATTCAAATCATTAAACTGTTTAATCATATCACTTGAAGTAAATTAGCCAAAAATGCTTAAACTCAACAGAAGTTCAAATCGTCACTTATCTCATGTGGGAAGAATTATTTAATAACTTCAAAAGTGGAATTTGTTGATATATCATAAAGAAGGATAATAATTTTCCTAATTTATTTAAAGAAACTATAATTCATAAATAATGTTTTAATGATTTGGGACCCTACCTCGGGGTTTAGACGAAAACCACAACGAACGAAGAACACTGAAGAGAAATGGGTTGATTATTCAAGAAACCACTTTAGATCACTTCTTCTATAATGAACAAGACCAAAACATATCATACCTGTCATCCACACACTTATATTTATTCATAATGGGCGTATATCTAAGATACCAAGAGAAGAGGAGATGTAGATCTAATTAGATATAAGAAACAAAACAATAATAAAGAAGAACATCTACCAACCTCATTAATTCGGTTTAGATTCGACAAGATAAGCCTTCAGATATCCTCCAAAATTCATTGGAGAGGTTTTTCATCCTTCATTGGAGATTAATCCTATGTTATGGTCACTTAGGGGAAAAATAATCCATCTAGAGGCTTACACATGTGAGATGTACTTTTTTAAGATCTCACAAAAGTGCCCGAACAATTTTCTTGCACGATTAGACAAACCGTGCGCTAATTGTGCGTTAGGTACTGCCTTGGAAACCCCCCTCGTGCGGCCTAATCACACAGTCCCTCCTAAATGTGCAAAACCGTGCGATAGCTACTGTTTCCAAACTTCAACTACTCACAATTTGGACACACGGTTAGACAAACCCTGCGCCGCCCGTGCGACATCCCCTTTACCACAAAACATATATCAATGTTCGATAAAACAAAATCATTATCTATTAGAACACTCGTAATAAAATTATGATGCTCAATTATAGAAGAACAACCTGTTGATAAACTAAAAATGAAATTTATAAATATTACTAATTTTAACCCGGTTCTAAACACAGTATCTTACATTATACCCACCTTAAAAACTTCACGTCCCCGAGATGCAATCTGGAACCACTTCTAAAAGAACCGACCTACCAAGGTCATTTAATCTCGTTATAAGTAACATGTTGCATTCCCAATGCCAAACAAACCTTTAATCCTTCTTAAAACTGATGGATAATTCTTTTTAAACTAAAATCAAAGATTACTCTAAATCTCATACATCAAAATAGATATTATATATCAGGTCATTAGATTGACTGTATCAACGTAAAAGGTTGAACATCTATCAAAAAATGGAATAGGTTTATCATGATTCACTCAAAGACGTCACAGACACAAAAGTGACTTTCTCCTTTTATCTGACGACATGCCTTTAAAACTATTCCAAAACCATCTAGCAGTGTAATGAAGTCCTTACACAACATCTGGTAAATTTTCCAAGTCAAGCCATCGAAAAGCTATTTTAAAAACAATCATGCCCAAACATGAAAAAATATGTAACCCAAAGAGACAGCGCATCCCACGTAATACCCATATAACAACTACTCCCCATGCCCAACTACATTTAAACAATAGCATGGCACAAGACCGATGCTATCTTAGTTTCTCAATGACAAGGTCATGACATTGGACATACTCATCGTGTCCTAAAGAGCGCACTAAGAGAAATCCAAGGTCATGGAGAAGAGCAGTCAAACCATTACTAGAAAAATATGTTCTAAAATCTCTGCATCACCTACCAACACATTCATCATGATCAAAGTGTAAATATCCACCTTAGGATTTCCCATGATGTCACAAGAAAAGATCAATTGCTCACTAGTGCTCTAGATTAACAACAAGATCGGCGTGTCACCACACCTGGGTCTTTTGAAAGCCATTCCATGTATTGAAATGAAACTGATTGTTTAACGCTCAAGTTACTCTACATGGAGTTGACCTGAGACCATAATCAATAGTATAAAATGACTTATTATGGAGTCATTTTTCTTCATATGACCATTTTCCTGGAGGACACCATAACCGGTCATCCATTACAAATAAGAAAGTGTCAAACGACCAACAAAGAAGACGACCATGTACGAGGCACGTCTAACTAGCTGATAAATAGAATTACTCGATGCTCAAGCCCACAACAATGTAAAGGTACCCATCACCACACATTCGAACAAGGGTGTCATAGGAAAATAGAAGTCCTACCTGGGACATCAGCATCCAAAAACACCAAAAGAGTGAGAAAAGACATATAACTAGCTAGACATTTATGTTATGACGACACTACCGACAGCAGGATATCCCCTTATGAAGAAAAAGTGTCAACTGTAAACTGGGTCACTTCAAACAAGTCAGTAGGCTCAAAAGCCAAACATAAGGCCATTTATATGGAGATGAATGCATACGGAATGTAATCATGCTTCTGTTCCAAGGATACTCAAGAGAAGTTCCAATTACCCTTTACAGAAGGGTTTTAAACAGTGGACTACACAATAGGTTGCATTTCCATGCCTCTTATATTTAATTACTTTTAATCATTAATCATCAAAAGATTTAATAAAAACATCAAAGTACAATTTTCAAAATCCCCATGGAAAAACATGCATGTTTTATAAAACTCCATTTTTAAAACATTTACGTTAGTTGATATCCCATCATTTTCAAGAAACTTATAAAAATAAATTTCTTTGAAGAAGATAAGGAGACCTATGAGGATCCCATTTTAACCAACCTAGTTTCTCTATAAAGTAACACAATAGAGAAGGCACATGTATTAAAATTTTAAAAACCCAAACGGGTTATCCCATAAAAACAATACCCAAATGATCATCATGTGTCTAGTTTCATTTTAGAAGCTTGCCATTTGATTTCAGATCAACATTAAACATCATTCTCATTTATAATCATTTCACACAACATCAAGTCATCACATTTAATATGAGTCATAATTTCCCAATTCATGTATCACCCATACAATCCATGGATTGAAAATTGTCTCTAATTAATTGATACCAATGTTAATTCAAAAATTAACCTGATCAACCTAATGGTCCAAATTATATCGGTCACCAACTACCAATCGATATCCCATACACCTTATATTTGGATTTTGGATCCCACTTAAAATAATCAATATTTATTTAACATTTTATCTTCATTACCCCTTTCACATATCAAAACTTCTGTAACATGCTAGCATAAGTAGTAACACAACACTATGTTATAACACAAAATCATTCCACAAAAACAAAACATGCTAATAACCATGGAAGTAAGAAATATAATCATTGATGCATGTTAACTCTATCACTCTAACATGATATCTTGAGAGGCATGGTAAAGTAGACCAAACATGGCATTGCACCTAAGGAACACAATCCATATTAGCAGGCATCCTACTAATGCAACTACATGGAATGTTATATACATTTCATGTGAATATCTAAGTGCCTAAGATGATTCATGTATGAAAATTATTTCTCATATCAGTTCAGGAAAATTAGTCTTTTCAAAATTTTCAAAATCAATAAATGGTGGAAAATACATCAGTCACTCAAGGTGAAATCATATCAACTGTAACCTATAATAGTACAAACATCAATTACCATTCTTGTCCACTTGGCCATTTCCCATAAATGAGGTGATCAGTCCCACGAACGACAATTAAACCAAGCACTGACACATTCCTAGTATCCTGTCCACCGACCCCAAAAAAGTAATACAATATAAAAGGAAGAAACCTAAACCTTTTATACCAATTTTTAATGTACCGACAAGGTTCACCCCTGAACTGGTGGCCTGACCAGCTACCACATGACCTCAGGCACGTATCCCCTTATGCCAGAGGCTTCTGACTAGCATCAATGGTCTAATGATAGTCAGTGGGGAGACTATACCCTCTTTTTTGGTGTTCCAAAATAGAAAAAATAAATAAATAGCGGAAACGGAATAATAAATGATAAAGTAGCAGAAAACAGATTTTATAAATCTTGTACAAAACAAATGGACAATGCCAAATTATACAGAAGATGCATGCATGACTTGCTAAATATAAAAAAGTAGAAAACAATGAACAAAACAACATGCTTTACATTCCAATGCAGAAATAAATATATAAATACTCTAAGCCCCAAGGGTGATCTCCTCGAGCATCCCATGCCTCCACTCAGTCCTCTGCTCTTAACTCCCATTTAAATTCCAACAACATAGTCCTACAACCAAATAATGTCTACTTGGGTACCCAGTGCAATGGAGTCCCGAGTAGGGTGTGAGATATTAATATCATTAGGCCGGGACCAATGACGTCTAAACCAAGTCCAGACATTTAATAAATCATTTAAAACAATGTAAGGCATGCATAAAAAAATTATGCAGTACAAAGTGACTATATACTCAAGTACCAGCTTCTGCCCTCAGCTGGTGTCTGAACCTACACTATTCATTTGTCATGTATACTCAACAATCATTACATAATCATTTTTCATTTTTCAAATTCTCAAATCTTATCATGAAAGTCTTGAGATTCGGTATATTCCTGACATCCTCTGTATAAGTCACTCACCATAGATGTCTCTAAATAACATGTAAATAATCAACATATTGACTGAATCGAACCTTGTGCTTTGTCTTGGATAGCGCATCATAAGTTATTCAATTTAATCTTTCATATATTATTTATAATCCCATCCAATAAAATAGTTATCCACTCTTGGGTCTATCCATTAACAGTGGTTCACCCAATTCATTAATAATTCTAAACCATTTCTCATAATCAATTCACTAATCATCATGTCACAACACCCTTCATAAACCATTAACTCATTTCTTGCATGAAAAATTGGACTGACAGTCCAATGTCAATTAATGGATATAAAACATCATGTCTATCACCCTAGTGAGTATTTGAAGCATCACTCCTTGTCTCACAACCCATGGGTATTTGGAAAATCAGTTTAAATCCCATAAATTAATATTTTCATGCAATCTGGGTATAGAACGCCATGTTTAGCACCCCGTGATTATTTTGAGCATCAGTCCCTATCCCACAACCCATCTATAAATCATAAATATACATCTATCATTGATGTCAAACATCATGTCTAACACACTGTGCATATTTGGAGCTTCAGTCCTTGTCTCATAAACCATTCATCAATCATACATATATATTTATCATTTGTGTAAAATACCATGTCTAACACCACAAAACTAATATGTTAATTTATTCAATAATTAATTAACATCACAAATCGCTCCTCAGATAAGGCAAATCTTAATTAACCATTCAATATATCATTAACTAATAATTAATTACCAATTAATTATTCTTAGCACACCAACTGAATAATTAACTCGGCACTTAATTATCCAAATTCTTTAACAAGTCAGAACCCATCCATTCAAACAATGGTTCATCTAGGACATTAAAAATCTACAATCACACCACAATCATCTCAAAACATGCTAAGGAAAGCCAATATATTTAGCCACCATCTCACAACACATATCATATCTCTAAACAACTCCATCTAAGACAAAACAAGGCATAGAAAACTAATACGTATCAAAAGGTACTCTTGGCCAACAATCGTAACAAACAATCAAATCACATTCTTAATTTAATGAATATAAATTTATTAATTTAATATTTAATTAATAAAACCTTATCTATTTTATCATTCATCAATTATTTAACCATTTATCATTTAACATTAAATAATTAAACCCTCCATTAATTATTACCAGTTTCCAATTATCATTTGAACATGTAAAATACTCGAAATTCCAAATAATTAGTAAAATCCACAATCTTATTCCAACTCATGACTGGATAATTAATAATACCATTAATTATACTATTAATCATTCGTCCAATTTAAATCATTTAACTGTTTAATCATATCACTTTAAACAAATTATCCAAACATGTGTAACCTCAATAGAAGATCAAGTCTTCAATTATCTCATGTAGTTAGAATTATTTAATAAAATCAAAAGTGTCGTTCGTTGAAATATAACAATGAAGGAAAATTAAATTTATAATTTATTTAAAGAAAATATATTTCTTAAATAAAGTGATAATGATTTTGGCCCCTACCTTGGGGTTTTGATGAAAACCTCAACGAACGAAGAACACTCAAGAGAAAAGGTTTGATTCTTCAAGAACCCACCTTATATCACTTATCCTAGAAAGAACAATACCTAAACACATCATAACTATCATCCACACACTTTGATTTACTCATAACGGGCATAGATCAAAGAAATCGAGAGAAGAGGAGACGTAGATCTATGTAGATCTATGAAACCGAACAATAACGAAGAAGAACATTTACATACCTCAAGAATTCGGCTTCGATTCGCCAAGAGAAACCTTCATACCACCTCTGAAACACTTGAGAGAGGTTTTCAAACATTCAAGGTATAGTAATCCTGATTTATGGATGCTTAGGGGGAAACAACCCATCTAATTTCTTAAACATGTGAGATCAACTTTTTTAGGATCTCACAAAGGTGCATGCATGGTTCACTCACACAGATAGAAAAACCGTATGTTAACCATGTGTTAGCTACTGCCTTGGCCACCCCTCTCACACGACCTCCTCGAACAGTCTCTCCTAACCTTGCGCCAACTGTGTGGGAGATACTGCCTCAAAAAATCAACTACACAAGGTTTGGCCGCACAGTTAGACAAACCGTGCACCGCCCGTGCGACTTCCACTTTACGTCAAAACAACTTTCAAAGTTCGATAAAATGACATCTTTAACTATTCCAACACTCTGAATAAAATTCTTGATCTTGGTTTAAAAAGAATGATACATTGATAAACTAAAAAGGATTTCAGAAACATTCGTAATTTTAACCCAGTTTAAAACATAGGACCTTTCAGATGGAAAACTAATTATATCAGGTTGTGATAAGTTATTTAGGCATTCACATTAATGATGTATTTTTGTCATTTGACGGAAGAATGGTAGATGCGTATTATGAAATAAACAAAACAAAAAATAATTATATACTTGATAGTATTTTTATTATTTTGGATGTTTTTAGATATAATTTATGTTCAAAACTAAAGAAGTTAATTGAAGGGTCTTAGTGAAGACGATTACCTTTAATTTATATCACCAACTTTGGATATCATATTACATAAAATAATGACAGTATTTATGAAAAAAATGCTAAAATATTTCATATTTTGTTTGGGGATATTTCAATAGCATATGGTTGAGACACAAAGCTTTATAGTTGTGACTATGAGAGGGGAGGGGTTGTTTTTTAGAAGTAAGCAGGACTATAATTCAGTTAAATACCCAAAACAATTAAATAATATGAAAAATCCTCCAAGACACATGGCACAAAAATTAAAAAATTAAGGATAGTAGGAGATATAAGTACTATAAAAACAAATAAAATTTTATGGAAGTATGTTTAAAAAATTGTATCTTCATGATATCAAATGTTACTCAGTATTACATTATTAATTCTTTCACAACCATAACTATTTTTTTATAATTTTTATTTTTCATTATCAAAAAAATAAGATGGTTTTATATATAATATAAATTATTATAATTAATATAATTGAAATAATTTTAACAAATTCAATTAATTTAGGGGGGTTATGTTAATTTAAAATTGGACCTGTAGATGTGTCAAAAATTGTTTTTCATGAAATACATTTTCAGGCATAAGATGCTGTTATAATAACAATACAACAAGTAAAAAAATAAAATAAAATAAAATTATATTTATATAAATATAATATATTTATATCATTTTAATTATTTTTATGGTAATTTGTTTGGTTAAAATGATGAACTTAAATGAACATTATAACAGTTTTTTAGATACAATGTGTTTTAAATCCTAAAATTAACTTATATTTAAATTTATTACAAATATTATTAAAATATAATTACTTGAAATAAATCTTAATAAATATTACCAATGTTACTTCTGATTTATAAGAAATAATGAAAATTATTTTAAATTGCATAATTTATTAAAATTAAATAACGGTTTTACCAGAAGTCGTTATTTTTCACAATTAAATGAAAATCAATATTTTCTAAAAACTATTGAAAATCAAAACTATTATATTTTGAATATTAGTATTCAAAAAATGATATACAATTTATAAAATAAAATTTCTCAAATTGAAAAAATCTAATTAATTTATTTTCTCACACAATGAAATAAATATCACTTTTGATGAAAAATTTTTTTTTAAGAATAATTTTTTTTTTAAAATGACTATTTATTTCCTAGGTTGTTATAAATTAATTTGATAAATTATATCAATTTAATATATTATATAATATTATATTAATCATATTAATTAATTTATAAGTTATATCAATTGTAGTTAAATGTTAATTTTTTAATATTATATTGTGGGTTTTTAAACATTGGGTTGAATTTTGAATATGTTTTCAAACATAGTTTTATTTTTATATTATTGGGTGGTATATTGTATTCCCCAAAATAAATTTTGTCCTTGTTGTTTTAAATTCATCTTAATTAATGGTTTGATATTAGAAAATTCATATTCGGAAAACTCACAACTCAAAAATAGTTAATAAAAAGTAATCTTTAAATAATAGTAGAGAAACATGAATTTTATCACATAAATACGTTTACACGTAGGATAACATTGGTGAGGTGTTAAAAAGGGGTATTTAATGAATATCCACATAGGATAAAATTTTACAACATTTTTTAAAATTATATAAGAGAACATAAATTTATAAAAAATAAATAACAACTTTATTTAAGGACCATTTCAATTAAGATGAGGGATACATTTACCATCTATTCTAAGGGCATAAGGAAATATGTTTACATAAAAAGTATAATTACATATATCAATTATTTTCAAAATGGTATCTTCTATTTCTCCAAATGATGTGAATCAAATATTAATTTTTTATTCAAGATGCTTTAAAAAAAATTTAATCGATCACTGGACTCCACAATAATAAATCAATATATTTATTTTCTCATTAGACATTAACTAAAACTCAAAATGGGTTGAAAAATGTAAAATAATACAAAAAATCCAAATGAATATATTAATCTAAAAAATATAACAAAAAAAAGGTTTTTCATAGATCATTAATTAAATAAATGACCTTATATCAGAAATAAGAATAATATAATTAAAATGAAAGAAGGATTTTAATATCAAATGTTATCATATTTTCTTTGAGTTACAAATCCAAAAACAAAAAAACATTTTAAAAAATAGTGCATTATATTAAACTAATTATATATATATATATATATATCTTATCCAAAAAAATGTTTTCCAAAAAATATTATGGGAATACTCAATATAGTATTTATACTATAATTAGTTTTTAACTGATAATTTCTTCTATAAAGCTCATTTTATCCCACAATATCAAATATATTAGTTTAATATAATTACCCAAACACCAAGAACATATAAAAGAGTATATAATTCTCGATAACTTGTTTTCACATAAAATGTAACAATACAATTAAATCACCATTCTATTTTAATATTAACATTCAATATTTTCTTGAAAATTCATGAAGAAAATATACTACATAATGATTTTTATAATAATGATGATAATATTAATTGATAAACGTAAACAACAATATTCTTGAATTCTAAAAACTAAACAAAAAAATAATTCCACATAAATATTTTTAATAACATAGTTTATAAGGAAATAATACTTGGACTAGGTCATTGATTATGAAAATGGATAATTTTACACCATATATGAAATTTATCTATTTGTGGTGCCCTATATTGAACCATTTTTCTCAAATATTATTAACCATACACATCATTTTTATTAGAAATTTATCTACATCATCCTATCTTTTTACACACATGAATCGTATTCCAATTATTATCAGGAATATTCCATGGTTCCTTACCACTTTTTTTAATGTTTAAAATATAATATTCAATTATTAAAATTCATTAACACTTGAACATATATGATATTTCATCCATATATTATATTATGAGTTTTGAAATTTAAATGTTTTCTAGTTGTTAATCATGATTTTAGATTTCTAAATCTACATGATAATAATATGTTTATATACAATACCCATTATGTTAGGTATTTCATTGTGAAAACCATTAAATTTCCTATAACATTAGCAATTAGAACACTTTCTCTTATTTGACAACATTAACTAAAATGGAAAAAATAGAAATATATTAACTTATAAACATACAAATTAAAATATTTCAAAAATTATTAGAATAAATGAGAAATTATATATGTATATTGTATTAAGGGTAAATAGGATTAAATATAAGATATCTGTGGAAATTTTCTCTTTTGAGTTTTATTACATGCAATCTTGTTCATGTCCTTCATATGGGTTTGTTAAGAGTTTGTGAATTTCATAATCATATCCCGAGAGTGTGTCAAACTTGGTTCATATAAATTCATAATTTCATGAACTAGGTGATGATTCAGTCAAACTAAATGTACCCTTTTCATAGTTATAACACTTTGTACAACTATTCCCAATCCATTTTGTGTTGTAGAATCATTATAGGGATATAATTTATTTTAACCCAATTACTAAATACTTCATCAAAATTACAGGATATTTTTAATATACATATTATTGTCCTTATACATATCCTTCAACTTATCCCTCCTATAATCACTACACTATTATTATCTAGCAATCTGTAGGATGCCTAAATATTTTCTCTAATACCGACTACAATGACCCATGATATTTTGAAATATTTTTACATGATTTTTATCTAAATCATCATTTAATGAAATCCCAATGATCTTGAGGCCATGTTTCATTGTAATATTTGTTTCATAATACATAAAATTGATAATAAAATGAAACATCTTGGGCAATTCACTGTGATTAGATCGTAAATTCATTTGATACCCTAATACTTCATTGGAAATATTTGGGAACATATAAAGAAATGTGTGAGGTTAAAATCCCAATAAGGGAATAAAAATGAAAAAATATCATAATATTTTTTTAATGTTATAAATTATATCAATAAAGTGAAGGTACATGAGTAGGGACAAAGAAATATAACATAACAGACATGGAATCATAGGATAATTGTAGCATGAGAAAATGTGGATGTAACCAAAGGCATGACATAATCATAAGTCAAGCATAAACATAGAGACAATATCACTTGGTGGACAAAGTCTCATAATGATTATTGTTAAGTTCCTAATGTCA
The DNA here is from genome assembly GCA_963277665.1 of Viscum album. Lineage (NCBI taxonomy): Eukaryota > Viridiplantae > Streptophyta > Magnoliopsida > Santalales > Viscaceae > Viscum > Viscum album. Next base: position 170,308,089 of record OY728134.1, read on the forward strand.
TATAGAATTTATCATCATACCAATACATCACCTAGTAAATTTTTGGGATATATAAATCCAGTCCCTCCAATCAAATTCATTTTAAGGACATTTATAGGTGTTCTGTTTAAGGATATAAATATGAATTCATAGATATAATAATTACCTATGGAAATAAATATGTCACATCATCTTGTCTCATATAATAATCAAAGGAAACATTTTCATGAACATATTTTAGATATGAACAAAAGAAACTTATTAACTCATCATTGTATGGGTGAATAAGCAATTTATATCTATGAGAGACATATATACACAATTCATATGAGACCCATAACATTAAATGGTTTAGATATTGGTGAAAACATATATAATAGATTAAATGGAATATTTCATTAGATAAATACTCTTTTAACATTCAAATAACTTCTTAAAAATCTAAAAAATTTCCAAAAATTATAGAAAATATTTAATTTAAAAATAACTATTGGAATATATAATGGAATATTAAATTAATTGAGTGGTAATGATAGTGATGTATTCTATAGATGTCATATAAGTTAAAATAAATTTCATTCATACTTTTTTAAATGGATTAAAAGTTCCTTATTAGAAAAATGTCCTGAATATTACTATTCAAATCATTATAAAAAATCAATAAATGGTGAAAATTTCATTAATAAATATTTTTTAGGATTTAAAACTATCCCAAAAAATATATTTATAAAACATGGAAATAGAAGAAAAATGATTTTGGACTGACTGGGGGAATGCAGTTCGATTTTTTTAAAAATACTCCAAATAATTTTACATACTCTAGAGTGAAAAATTATAATCTTCCAAGAAAAATTATTTAAAAACCAGAGAATAGTTAATTTAATTTTATTTATTATAAAATAATCATATAATTACCTTCAAGTGTAATTCCAAAATAAGAAATCCAGATTAAAATGTGATTGAAAAGTTAAGACATATCACTTTGTTATGTTTTGAATCCCAACATTACATGATAAATTCAGATTAAAGATAAAAAAATAACATGATGTATGAATTATTAACAATATAATAAGTAAATGAGCACAATATAACCCATTCAAAATAAATTAGTAGCAGAAAATAACATGTGCCTTAAAGAAAGAAATTATGAGAAGAAACACTTAACTCAAGACCATACATTATATTGTATGTATTTTACCTCCTATGAAATAAAATTATAAAAATTAATTTCTATATAAATAATATTTTTGTTTTTAATCCATTACAGTAAACCAATTTACTGCATTTATTTTAATGATTTTTTTTACAACTTAACTAACTATTTCTATACATGTTGTTTTAAGGACACTCAATGCATAATATCGAAATGTCATCAGTTTGTTAACTATGGTAAAATGGAATATTGTTCCATATTGTAAATACTAATATTAATTAAATAATACATAAATTATTCTATTAAAATTTACCATGATTCTTGTATACACAAAAATGAATAATGTTAAAATCAGGGCAATGACAGTTAAAATGCATGGATGTGTAACATATACATTTTTCAATGCTCATAAGGAATGAAATTTATTGTTTTTTCCCATTAGATAATTATAATAATATAACAAATATAATATTTTTTATTAAATACTATTACATATACAATCCATGTGATGCGGTACAAAAATGGAACATATCGCTTGGTGAGGTGGTAGTCTGTCGTTCAAATGAACGATGTTATCATTTTTCCATATATGGTCTGTTATGAAGGTATCTAATAATCTAATTTTCATTAATGATTAATAATTCATGAAAATAAATTGTAAATATTAAATAAATCATAATTTAAAACCTATAGTGTAAATGATTTAAAACAAATTACATCATTTCATGAGGCAGTTGTCAATCATACAGTTGAATGTTGGTTTTCATTCCCATTTGATTGTAGTGGGGATGAATGAAAATATTGAAATTAAAATTATAAAATATAAGTATATTAAAGGTAATTGTGTTATTATAATGTAATTTCTAAGACATAATCTAAGATGGAAAAAGAAGAAGTAAAAATGAAGGAAATCAGTGAAGATGATTGCCTTCACCAAGAAGGACCTCCTATGGATCTATTTTTAAGGAATATAAGTTCAGTGTTTTGTGAATAATAGAAGATCCATAATGTGTATAATAATGTTAGGGAGTGAAATTCCCTTAGTCTAGTTGATATAAATTTCTTTATAGGTGTCAATAATTAAGGGGAGGTGTGCCCCTTTTTTAGGGAGGAGGAGTGACATTCTTGTAAATACACAAAACTATTCATTAATGTATGGTCACTCTCAAGAAAAGTTCATAAAAATATTAAAATAAAGGATTTGGTTAAAAAAAATAATTAGAAAATTATTTTTCATTTATAATATTCTTTTAATGAAAATTTTATCTTCTTTACATCAACTATTTAGTCACTACTAACCATTTAATTATGATAACCATGTTTTCTATTAATTTTAATAAATTTATTATTAATTATAAAAGAAATTATATTGATCTTATTATATAATATTTTTAGAAATGAAATTTTCAAGACTAATATGTCCTAATAATAAATATATGATCAGTATTAATAATTAAATTTATTTCAATTATATATATATATATATATTTTAATTAGTTATAATGTAGAGGTATTTTAATTTGATAAAAGGAATACCCATTATGAACATTGAAATTATTTTTATAAAAAATGCGATTTCAAGCATAAAAATAATATTAGATTTAATTAAAATATAAAAATTTTAAAATTTAATTACATGCATTAAATATAAATAAATTAAAAATACATTACATTTTATTGATATTAAAAACTAATTGGACTTTTAAAATATTATATTTGTTAAAATGAAATGAAACATTTAATAAATATCGATATTTTTTAGTATTCATTTAAAAATTAACATGTTATTTGAAATTGTATAATATCATGCTTAATTTATATTTATATGAGTATATTAAAAAATATTTTCATTTTATAAAATAATATTTTTATAATTTTCAAAAATTGATAATAATAAATTTTTCAATAAACCAATACAAATTATTTTCATAGAAAACATATTTTTCCAAAAATAAATTCCATTATAAAAAATTTCAAACATTGTTATTTATAATCTTACAATTGAGTAGGAAATTTATATACATATAGTAATATATTTGGTCATATTCGTACCCACTAATTTCACTTCAAGGTTATATCATCCACATTTAAATAATAATATTTTATTATTATATCATGGTTGTTTTAACTCGATGTTTCATATATAATATGTTATGGAACATAGTAGTATTTAAAAACCTATTGGTGTAAGATAAATAATAAATTTCAAAACCAAAAAATGTATCAAAAAATCCTAACCCATTTTATAAATATTCTTGATGTATTCAATGTGAACCAATAATATTATCTAAAATGATATTTTTTTTACAAGAACAAATTTCTGACAAAAAATATCAATCCTCAAAAAAAACACACTACATAACCCACTTTTACTGACATATCATCATTAGGGATCCCTCAAGAGTAGTATAAAAATAAATTAAAATCATATGTTGAATCATTCTCAACTCGACCACATGTCTCAGCAGACCTCAAGATAAACATGAAACAACTGAAAAGGTATTTGAATATCGAGCTTGCAATCATTGGCTAGTTGGTCTGGCCATTAAATCTAACATCACTCCACTAACCCAATCTATATATCTATATGAAAATAAAATTTGAATTCAATTGATAATTTAATATTTTTTTGAGTATCAACACATCATTAATGGTAAATCCAACAAAATCTTCCAATAAACTTTCAAATAACACATATTAAAGAAACTCGAGGCTGATGGAGGGTAGGATCTAGACTCTCTATTCACCAACAACCCATATTATCATGAAATAGTATTAATTGGTATTACCATGAAACCCAAATAATAAAATTTAAAATGTTTGGGATCCTATATAATATAAAAAACCAATGATGGGGTAGAATTTTTAGGGAACCACCACAGGTCATCCATCTTGAGGATTCTTGAACTTGTCTACCTTAGTTTCAAAGGGACTTCATAATCCACATTGGTTAGATAATAGTTCTATGGAATCATAGTAAAATATTTGGAATAGGATCACCCAAATTCATTAAAAATAGTAGATGAATTCAAGTAAAATTTCACTAGGAATTGTTCATACAATGGCCATCCATACCATAAAAAAAGGCATGAAACAATAAATTGACAACATAATAAAATCATGAAACCACAGAATAAAAGAAAACCCTCCTTTTCCCATAATCTCCCTTCATTGGAAGGAGTATACCCCAATGAGACATTATTGCTTCAAATAGTAGTAGTTATTTATACCCCATCTCTAATGAAAATGTTAAAATCATAATTGGACATATTATATCAGTTAAAGAGACTCTATTCAAGAATAAAATATTAAAATAAAATCAGGACATACTAAATAGATGTAATTAAAAGTTCTATATAAATTCAATACAAAAATGGACATCAAATAAATCAATTACTAGTGAGAGGTATAGATGATAAAAAATAATATACAACTAGGATAAAATAGGAATGAACACAAAAGAACTCACTGGGAGAGCATAACACATAAAAAATATGGAAAACCATTACTAATATAGTTAATAATATTCTATTTTTAAGAAGAATTCATAAAATTGATTTTTCCATGATTTATAAAACCAAATCAGATGAAAAATTTGAAAAAATAACCATTTCTATTATATAAAAACAAGGATAGTTAAATTTTATAAAAAATTGTTAAAAACTAATTTAAACAAACATTCTATTTTTCCAACATCATATGAAAATATCTGTTTCATAAAATAATTCAAGGAAAACCCATTTATATATAACTTATTTAGAAATACATAAACCATTTTCCTTTTCAAATCATACATTGAAACATTTATAAAACAATTAATTTCAAATCAATCCATTTAATCCCAATTTTATTCATAATCTATATGAATATAAAAAATAACCAAAGAAAAATAATCAAGTAATAATGCCAATGCAATAAATAAAACAAGAGAAATACAAGTATATCATAAAACGAAATACCTAAATGTTAAAAAAAGACATAGTGTCATGGGAATCAACCATGGGATCTTGTAATACCACACCTAAATTATATACAATAGACCGTGGATGAAACTATTGAACCTATTAATATCTCTAAGAGTCCCACTAAAATACCCTTGATAAATTCACTAGAAATATTCCATCCTTGGGAATAAAGATGGTATTGTACCTAGGTCACCATTCCTAAAAGAACATATAGAGAAATGATTCTTCATAATTGAGGTATACACTCCTTCTAGCTTGACATCTCATTATCTACAGGATAAAATTCCATAGGAATCCCACTTTTGTTCTAGGGTTTTCCCTCTCACAGGATAGATACTGTATACCTTGGACTCTAATTACTATTCAAGTAAATAGGATATAAATTAAGAATCACAGGTACAAATTGTATAAAATTTCGAAATAAAACAAAACTCACCACATTAATCCTCTTAAGAATCATCCAAAAAAACATACAAGAATAATTATCACAATATACATTTAAATATAGATCATTATCTATGGGGTTAAAATCCATTGGAAACAAGGGTAAACACATGAGACTCCAGATATTGGCATGAAATTATAAATGCATTTTGAAATGTCAAATTTCTTTTAAAATACACCACATCAGATTTTGAGACAAAAACTCAATTCTTAATATCATTTAAAATGTCATTTTAAAAAGAAATTAAAAAATAACATTTTCAAAACATGATAAAATATCATTTGTAAATTTACCCTTTTTCATTTAAAATTATATTTGAAAAACCCTGATAACGTTGGACAAAAAATAATTTGAAAATAGTTTTTATTCCATTATTTAAATAAAAAACCATTTAATATAAGTCCCATCTATTTCCAAATGGAATAAATCTTCAAAAAAATTGAAATAAGACTATCCATTTGTAATATCCAAAAAGTAATTTATCCCAACTCATAGAATATGAACAAGGAAAATTCTATGTATTTAATTAATATTTTAATCAAATATAAACCAATACAATTTTCTAAAGCCATTCAAATATCGAGGAAACCATTTTAATATTAATTTAAATCTCATTAACGATCCATGTGAATGATTCATTAGTACTTGGAATAATATCCAGGTCCCATGAAATTCCCTTCAATACAATTGTTAATCAATTCATGAATAAAACAACATATAATTGAATATAAAATATTTAAAATATTTTTTCCAAACATAGATGAATTTTTTACCATGTAATGTAAAGTATTTATTGATCCACTTATAGTTAAATGGGTGTTGTCATGATAAACGGGTCGGAAATGCATTTCCTTTTGCAAAATATGGCATTATGCACTAGAAGGTGACTCAAGAGACCCATCACACTAAATAAAAATGTAGTAACAACAAAAATAAGGTCATCGATTTTTTAATAGGGTTCAGATTAATATGTGTGGAAATTGGGAGAGGGAAATCATATGGAAAAAAGAATGGGGAGGGTAGAGGATAATTAACATTAGATAATAATCCTCAAATTTTAAAATAATTGGATTGAAACTGATGTTCCCATATCAGTGTGAGATCAGTGAGAAGAGGGTGTAAATTATTTATCCCTTTTTTACATATTTTTTTATTTCCAATTATACATTTATCTCTTATTAAATCCTCAATATACTCTTCTTGTGTCTCTCACCATTACCTAGAATAATTCAATAAATACCTAGGCCAAGAAAATGAATTTTTTAAGGTTTGATAAAAATACCAACTAATTGAAATGTTGGTTACTCTCCCTAACATAGATTATACACTACAATCAAATAATAATTATAATGTTCAATACTCAGTCCCAATGTATCTCTCCTTAATACACCATGGAGTTTATTTATATTTTATCCTCGAGTGTTAACAATATCCACACCATCATGCTACAAAATTCACCCTAAAGAATTTTTATCCTAAGTCACCAAAGATACTTTTTCTATTGAATACACAATAGTTACTTATTTCCTTTTTTGAGGATTGATACACTTTAGGCTTATATATTTATCTTTAACTATAATATTAATGGATCAAACATTCTTGTGTAACTATTCGGGTACCATTTCAATACTTTTCGGTCATTCTCATATATCTATTTTCACTTATAATTTATCATTTCTTTGGTGTAAAAAATGATTGGGCTATGATTCCTTCTAATGATGATGTCCCATCCTCACTTTAAAAATAAATTACTAAATTTCTTCTTCCATAATATCCAAAATTAACGACATTTTTCTACACATTTATTTATACTTCTTATTTAAATTAAATAGATAATTATTTCCTGATACATTTATGTTTTAAAAATCCATCTTCACATTATTTATCTAATTTAAAAACATATATTATCACTATGAGTTAAAAATTAATTTCTTAGAATAATGGAACTGAACATCAACACACTCACATAATCTAAACATATTCTATAATATGACTCTCTTTTCTATAAATAAATAAAATATTTAGAAAATATTATTCATTAATTATTGAAGTAGTTATCACATGATAAATCTATGAGGTGTGATGTAGAATACTAAAATTAAATGGCCTCTACATAGAATATCAATATAGAATTTTTTATCACTATCTAAAACAATTTTAAATATTATCCAGAACAAATCACCATAATGAAATGCTATAATTTTGAATCTCATAAATCATTTCATTTAGAGTTGACCATGGGGAATTTTATTCTATCACAAACCACTATCTTTGAAATCAATCGTAAACTCCACTAGATCATTAATGAAATCCACATAGGATTTGAAAGGCCATTATTTCATACTGCATACTTGCATTAAAAAACATGTTGGTCTCATCACATAATTCATGGAACTATGAAATACTGTCTACAATGTAGGTTCCTTATAATCAAAATGCAATACCATAAATAATTTATATTCATTTATAAAATTAAATATATAATAGTGTAACATCCCAAGTATGTAATTAATAATAGATATATTTATCTATGTCTATTAATGAATTAGATAGTGTTTTAGATGCATAAAATTAAAATAAATCCAATATTAAGCATATAATACACTAATATTTTTAAAAGATTATTTTACTACCTTTTAATGGCAAAACATTTTTAAATCTATGTTTTTACAATTTAATAAGTTATATTTGTCAAAATAAACTTATATTTTATGATTGGAACATTGAAATTTACTTTGGATAATTTTTTCTATTTTTCTGATAATGTCCATTTTTTTAAGGAATAGTGAAAAGTGTTGTATTTTAATTCAAAACAACTTTTTAATCTAATATTTTATATAGTTAGATTATCTTTTTTATTGGTTTTAAAGTTTAAATAAAATATATTTTTACCATTTAATCCAATGGTGGACATTATAATTAATTTCACTTTGAATTTGGACTTAAACTAGTGTCAATCTTTTGATATATATTGTTTCATAAAAACACGCTATTTGACATGACAACGGGAATTAATTATTAATTTAATTAATGTAACTAATATGTTTTGAATTTGGTAAAATAGACAACATTTTGGAATTTGGAATATCAAATATAGCTTTGGGAGAAGTTTTGGTATTTTTTTGAAAAACATAAATTTTTTATGTATAATGAAACCACTAAGTGGTACTTATAAAAACTGATTTTCCATTTAAATGAAATTTTACAACCACTGTGTTTTGAATTTCAAAAATCCAACATACATGGCTGTAATTAAGAATTAAAATTTGGTGAAATGGGATTAAAATAATTTTTTGGTGAATAGTAACTTAATAAGTTTTTAGTCGCGATTTGAGGTAATTAGTGCAATTTAAGGCAAAAATGATATTATAATAAATTGAAAATACCTAGACACATGTCCTACCATTATTGGATGTGTCATGGACGACCAAGGTAATACATGGGTAAACTTGGGGACCCCATGGAGCCACTTTGGTTGGGAAATGACATAAATAACATTTTATTTAATGTAAAAGTAAAAATGACACAATCATGAGATGTTTTACTAAAATAATTTTTAAATGGGGATATAAAAGTCAGATATTTAACTATAAATAGTCATTAGAAATCTAAAAAGATTTTATACATCATAGTATTTTGTTTATAATTTTTAAACATTACATAAATAATATTATCTATGACATCATAAAGATGCAGTAATTACCTCATTAATAAAGGATTTAAATAAAATGAAAGTATAATGTAAAATATATGACCTAAACATGTCCAAATCCTATTGGGTGGGTATATTTAGAACCTTTATCACCTTATCCTAGAATTATGTCAATGTGGGACCTTTTAAATCAGAAACTCATTTTCAAATAAGGTATCATTTCTTTACTTTCCATGAGTACCACTCCTCTCCTCTTATAAAAGGCCCCCACATCTACCTCCATACCCACACTTCCAAAGCCTTTGTCTCGGCCGAACCCTACCCATTTTATCTCTACGAATTCCTCTCTTACTCCTTGAAGCCTCAAATTGGGCAGAAGTCTTCCCAAGGAAGCCTTTTAGCTCAAACCAAAGGTAGTTACCCGATTTTAAGGTAATGTCTTCACTTGAGTCCTTTTGTTTTATTTTGCTTCTCCAACCCCCTAACATCTTTTTATTAATTTCTTTTGTAACAAAACCAGTGTCATCCATATACTAGGATGTTGTTATAAGGAGTATTTAAGCTAAACTTACACACACCAACATCTAATGGTTAACGAATATACTGTTTCCGTGGATGGTGAATTTCTGCCTCCCGAAACGATGATTGGTCAACATTATTTTAACAGCTCAAAAGGTGGCCATTAAGATGTCAGTATATTTATATATGATATATAATATTTTTATGTTTTCCTTAAGATTCTGTATTTTTCATTTTGGGCATACCTTTATGGTTTCCATTATGGGTAAACGCGATATCTTCATTTAAGGAAGTGCGGACTACCGCCCCCTCAAAGTGATTTGATTTCGTTAATGCCATATGTGGGATGAATAAAAGATTTAATTAATGTTATTATATATCATATTATACTGGAATTATAGTATACCTATATATCATTATTATTCCATTCCATAAAAATATGAAATATAAATGAAAGCAGCGTTCATGCGTACGTACGACTTACCGTCTCCATGAACAGAGCATCTCATTTCTTACCTCTAAAAATTATGTAATATTATAAATTCATGCATATACTCGATATATATGATGTATATGATATATAAATTATGATTATAACTATGGATATAATGGATACATGAACAAATTTTAATTATAAAGAGCATATTTTGACTCAAGTACCAATGATCGTTAAAACGACCGTTATTAACTAAAACAATTACATAGTGTTCATGACATGGTAATAAGTGATATAAAAGGAATAATGAACTTAAAGAAGGTTCTTAAGTAAGTAGAAATTAACTGAAGTTTATTATTCAAGAAATTAAAGAATGATCTAGTCAAGTCAGACCCGAGGTATGGGACTTCTTCTCAATCTCCTTTCATTGAGGAATATTTTATTTTATACAAAACATTATTTTATACGGTGTATAAACCCCTTTGACTTTTACGTTTATCCAAAAGGAATATTTTTTATACGAATCATTTTACAATACGACAAAATGTAATGTTTTTGTCATACATATGCGGCGACAACGACTTCTCTTCCGTCGTGACCATTATTTGGGTTTCGGCTTCCTCTACAAGCCATACCATCTTTTTAAAAGAAAAATAAATACCATGATTTACTTTTATTTTATTTTGGTATTGAAAATGGTTTTCATAATGTTTTTATGTGTTGTATTGATATCTTGTTATTGAAAGGTGCAAATGTTATGTTTCCTTTATTCATCTTTTATGTGATACGATTATGTTGTTGTTCTTGGGCATTATTATGAAGACTGGTGGTTCTGTGATAAACTAAGGGCGGGTGAGCCCGATATAGCTCTCCAATGCATTGGGTAATGCGAAGGAGTGAAACGTAAAGGTTTCTAAAAAGAGATTTAGGGAATATACTGTGGTGGGTATTCCAAAAGTAACTAAGAGGGTTACTCTCTACGTAAGAATGTTATGAATGCCTCAAGTTACCTTTATGTCTTATGATTTCTATGAATTATTCATGATTTGATGAGGTATGTTAAAGTACATATGTTTTTATGGGTAAAGTATGATTTCATTCTTCTGTATATATGAACCCATGTTTCCTTTCCATATTTTTATCCCATACTTAGCTCTTTATGCTCATCCCAAGTTTTTTTGGAATGTTTTCACGGGTCAAGGGAAAGGTACATGATATGAGGATAGTGTCAAGAAGTGTCAAGAAAGAATCCATGTTTTATTTTAAATATGTTTCTGTTGATGGGAAAAATGAATACTATCTTTATGTAAGCACTTGGTTTAAATGTGGAATGCAATTCATGTTTTTATGATCTAATTCTCTAAAAATCTAAACCTGAAAAGATCCTCAATGTGTAATCTTTTAATAACTCAAGATTAAGTACATATTAAGGATGAGGCCTTATAGTTGGCATCAGAGGTCGGTTTAGATAACTTTAGGAGATAGAATTATATTAAATGATTTTCCAAAAATATTTTTTTCTTAAGATCACATTGAAATGATATAGCATTTGAAGATTACCAAGTTGCTTCATCTAAGAAATGGTTGTTCAAAATGGTTTTCCACAGAGGAAACAGGGAAGCAGTGCTAGGAAGGAATACAGAATGAAATAACCTTCCAAATCAGCATCCTGAGGTGTTCAAAATTGGAACTGAACTGTTTGTTGCAGTAATGGCACAGTTGACTCGGGCGATAAATGGTGGTGGTATCCATGCACGAGATCAGCCAGATCAACCACAGAGGAACATGTCAGTGGTGGAACATTTCATGAGGCAACATCCCCCATCATTCCGAGGATCATCTGACCCTGTGCTAGCTGAAGGGTGGCTTAAAACACTGGAGAAGATTTTCGATGTCATGGGGTGTTCAGAAAATCAAAAGGTTAGTCTTGCTATTTATCCTTTGGAGGGTGAAGCAGATTAGTGGTGGTCGATGGTTAAAAATATCAGAGACACTGATGAGATTGATGCTCTCGACTGGTATGGATTCAAAGGTATGTTCCTTGAGAAGTATTTTCCTAAGGATTTTAGACTTATCATGGAAAAACAATTCTTAGAATTGAGGCAAGAGGAAGACTCAGTGGCTGCCTATGAAGGAAGGTTCACTCAATTGTCAAGGTATGCTCCAAATTTTATCCGAGACCTTGATAGTAAAATAAATCGTTTTTACTCAGGATTAAAGAAACAATATCTTAGATATTTAGATTCTTATGAGTTTAAATGTTATGAAAAGCTTGTTCGATGTGCTGAGAATGTCAAAATGGAGTTTGCCGATGATAAAGTGTTCTATAAAAACCATCAGAAGAAGAGACCGAGGTGGCTGAAGAAAGGAAATAATTCTTCAAAAAGGTCTGACAGTAAGAAAACAATGTTTGCAGTTTGTGATAAATCTGGTAAAAGGAATGCTGGGGAATGTCTTCTGAATTCTGGTAAGTGCTACCAATGTGCTAAGATGAGACATATGGCTCGTGATTGCACTGAAAAATATCAAGGTGATGGTAAGTCCAAATTCGATTTACATTTTTTTGAAATGTTTTAAGTGCAATGAGATGAGTCATTATGAAAACGAGTGTCCGACAAAGAGCTTGAGTGATGGGAAGCATTTAGACTACAAGCAGAAAGGGGTGGTGAAATCCTTTGCAACTACTTCAGCAGATGTTGGGCCATCAAATGAAGTTGTATCAGGTACTTTGTTTGTTTTTTTAGATTATGCATATGTGTTGTTTGATTCAGGATATACACATTCCTTCGTCTCTGAAAACTGTTCTAGTAAAATGGGGAACCATCTCATGAAATGACTCCTTAACATGTGGTAAAAACAAATGGGGGAAATGTTGAGGTAAAAATAATTTATAATAATATTCCTATCCTTATCTGTGGAAAGAACCAACTTGAGTATGGATTGGCTCTCTATTTACCATGCTAAGATTGACTGTATAGCTAAAGAAGTTTCTTTTCAGAAAGAATTTCAGTTTTTGTACAAGAATGAACCCTTACTGTTGATAAAATATCAAGAGGCCAAGAAAATTGTAAAAGATGGAAATGAATGTTACCTTGCACACATTGTTGAAAACAAGGGAACTATTCAGATTAATGATGTGCCAGTGATAAATGAGTATCCTAATGTTTTTCTTGACGAGTTTCCGGGAATAATACCAGATCGAGAAGTTGAATTTACTATTGACTTAGTTCATGATGCTAAGCCAATTTCAAAACATCCTTATCGAATGGCTCAAATTGATCTTTTAGATTTGAATGAGGAATTACAAGATTTATTATAGAAAGGTTTCATTTGACCTAGCAAATAACCATGGGGTGCTCCTATTTTATTTATTAAAAAGAAAGATGGTTCTATGAGAAATTGCATAGATTATAGATCCTTGAATAACATCACTGTTAAGAACAAATATCCTTTGCCTCATATCGATGATTTGTTTGATCAGCTCCAGGGAGATCAGTATTTTTCAATGATTGACCAGAGATCGGGGTACCATCAGTTGAAGGTAAAGGAAGCAGATATTCTGAAGACCGTGTTCCGTACAATATATGGCCATTATGAATTTGTAGTGATGCATTTTGGGCTAACTAATGCACCTGTTGTATTCATGGGCTTAATGAATAGAACTTTCCATGAGATCTTGGATAAGATTGAGGTTTTTTTCATTGATGATATTTTGGTGTTTTCTAAAAGTAAAGAGGAGCATTAAAGACATTAAAGGTTATCTTGAAAACCTTAAAATAATATAAATTGTATGGGAAATTCAGCATGTGTGGCTTTTGGTTGCAACAAATTTCTTTCCTTGGTCACATTGTTTCTAAAGATGGGATAACTATGGATCCTGCAAAAACAACGGTTGTGGAAGAATTGCCAAAACCCACAAATGTAACTGAGATTCATAGCTTCCTTGGTTTGGCAGGGTATTACCGAAGGTTTGTTAGAAACATTTCATGTTTATCTAGTTCAATGACTAAGCTAACTCATAAGGGTGTTAAGTTTATCTGGACAAAAGAATGTGATGATTGTTTTCAGGAGTTGAAAAGAAGATTGGGGAATTCTCCAGTTCTAGCACTACCTTCCAGGAATGGGGATTTGTTATCTATAGTATGCTTCATTGAATGGACTTGGTTGTGTCCTAATGCAGAATGATCAGGTAATTGCTTATGCTTCACGACAGTTGAAAACTCATGAGGTAAATTACCCTACACATGATTTGGAATTACCTGCTTTTGTTTTCGCTTTAAAAATTTGGAGGCATAATTTGTATGGAGTAAAGTGTGAAATATATATCGATCACAAAAGTTTAAAGTATATATTCACTCAAAAAGAATTGAACATCTGATAGAAGAGTTGTCTATAATTAATCAATGATTATGATTTTAAAATTCATTACCATCCGGGAAAAGCAAATAAAGCGGCTGATGCTTTGAGTCGAAAAAGTAATTCTTCATTAACAATGTTTCATTTGAAACATCATGCTTTGGTTAAGGATTTGATGAATTTTTGCATAGAAGTTGTTGGTGTAGGAAGTCCTGTTTTATTTCAGGTATCAGTGAAATATTCTCTATCTGACAAAATCAAGAAAGCACCGAAGCAAGACACTGAGTTGCAGAAAAAGGTAGAGGTGGTTCAGAAAGGTGAGTTTCCTGAATTCAACATTGATAATGATTTTTTTTTTGAGATTTGGGAAGAGATTGTGTGACTTGTGATTCACAGTTGAAGAGAGTGTTGTTATGTGAAGCTCATAGTTCTCCATTTTCAGTTCATCCGGGCAGTACTAAGATGTATAGAGATCTTCGGGAGTATTACTTGTGGGATAGAATGAAAAGAGATATTGTTGATTTTACTGTGAAGTTTATGAATTGTCAGCAGGTTAAAGGAGAGAGGAAGTTACCGAAAGGGATGCTTCATCCTCTACCAGTTTTAGAGTGGAAATGGGAGAATAAATCCATGGACTTTGTTATGGGATTACCGAAGACATCTCGAGGTAATAATGCAATCTGGGTTATTGTTGATCGCTTGACTAAATCTGCTCATTTCCATCCTATTCGAGATACCTTCTCTCTAGATCAACTTTCTCGATTGTACCATAAAGATATAGTCATGTTTCAAAGAGTTTCTCTATCTATTGTATCTGATCATGATCCCAGGTTCACTTCTAAATTTTGGAAAGGCCTTCAGAAGTCGTTGGCTGCTGAATTAAATTTTAGTACAACATTTCATCCTCAATCATATGGGCAGTCAGAACGAACAATTCAGACTTTGGAAGATATGCTACGTGCTTGTTTGATGGATTATCTGGGAAGTTGGGACCAACATCTTTCTTTGGTTGAATTTTCATATAATAACAGTTTTCATTCCAGTATACAGATGGCACCATTTCAGGCATTATACTGGAAGCGGTGTCAAACTCCAGCTTTCTGGGATGAAGTGGGTGAAAGGAAGTTGATGGGACCAGATTTGGTAAAAGAGTTGGCAGAAAAAGTTCATTTGATACAGAAACACATGAGAACAGCTCAGAGCAGGCAGAAGAGTTATGCGGACAATAGGAGGAAGGATCTCTTTTTTGAGGTAGGTGATCATGTTTTTCTCAAAGTACCAACATGGAAAAGTGTGATGCTATTTGGTAAGAAAGGAAAGCTGAGTCCAAGGTTCATTATACCATATGAAATTCTGGAGAGAGTTGGATTAGTTGCTTACCGAGTGGCTTTACCTCTGAGTTTATCTCAGGTACACAATGTTTTTCATTATTCGATGATCAGAATGTATATGCCAGATCCAGCTCATGTTTTGAGTCCAGAGGTAGTTCAGTTGGAAGAGAACCTATCTTATGAGGAACTACCGGTCCAGATTCTTGACTATAGGGAGCAAGTGTTATGGAATATGGTGATTCATTAGGTAAAGGTTTTCTGGAAAAAACCACATGATTGGAGAGGAAACATGAGAATCTAAAAATGCTATGAGGGATAAATACCCCCACTTATTCGATAAGTAAATAATTTACGGGGATAAAATTTTCTAAAGGGGGGAAGGATGTAACATCCCAAGTAAATAATGAATAATAGATATTTTTATCTATGTCTATTAATGAATTAGATAGTGTTTTATAGGCTTAAAATGAAAATAAATCCAATCTTAAGCAGGAAATACACTGATATTTTTAAAAGATTGTTTTACTGCCTTTTAATGGAAAACCATTTTAAAATCTATGTTTTGACAATTTTATAAGCTATATTTGTCAAAATAAACTTATTCATTATGATTGGGACATTGAAATTTATATTGGATAATTTTTGTAATTTTTTTGATAATGTTAATTTTTTTAAGGAATAGTGGAAAGTGTTGTATTTTAATTCAAAACCACTTTTTCATCTAATTTTTTATATAGTTAGATTATCTTTTTGATTGGTTTTAAAGTGAAAATAGAATATATTTTTTCCATTTAATCCAATGGTAGACATTGGAATTAATTTCATTTTGAAATTGGACTTAAACTAGTGTCAATCTTTTGATATATATTGTTTCATAAAAACAAGCTATTTGACATGACAGTAAGAATTAATTATAAAAATAATTAATGTAAATAATATTTTTTGAATTTTTTAAAATATACATCATTTTTTAATTCTTAATAACTAATATAGCTTTGGGAGAAGTTTTGATATTTTTCTGAAAAACTTCAATTTTTGATGAATAGCGAAACCACTAAGTGGTACTTATAAAAACCGATTTTCCGTTTAAATGAAATTTTACCACCATTATGTTTTGAATTTCAAAAATCCGACATACATGGTTGTCATTAAGAAGTAAAATGTGGTTCAATGGGATTAAATTAAATTTGTGGTGAATAGTAACTTATTTAGTTTTTAATCGCGATTAGAGGTAATTACTGCAATTTAAGACAAAATGATATTATAATAAATTGAAAATACCTAGACACATGTACTACCCTTATTGTATGTGTCAGGGACAACCAAGAAAATACATGTGTCATCTTGGGGACCCCATGGAGCCACTTTAGTTGGGAAATGACATAAATAACATTTTATTTAATGTAAAAGTAAAAATGACACAAACATGAAATGTTTTACTAAAACAATTTTTAAATGGGTTTATACAAGTCAGATATTTGACTATAAATAGTAATTGGAATGATAAAAAGATTTCCTACAACATAGTATATTTTTTATAATTTTTAGACATTAAATAAATAAAATTATTTGTGACATCATAATGATGCAGCGATTACCTCATTAATAAAGGATTTAAATAAAATGAAAGGATAATGTAAAATCTATGACCTACACATGTCCAAAACCTATTGGGTGGGTATATTTCGAACTCTTATCACCTTATACTCGAATTATATCAATTTGGGACCTTTCAAATCCGAAACTCATTTTCAAATAAAGTAACATTTCTTTACATTCCAAGAGTGCCCCTCCTCTCATCTTATAAAAGGCCCCCACCTCTACCTCCTTACCCACACTTCCAAAGCCTTTGTCTCGGCCAACCCCTACCCATTTTTTCTCTCCAAATCCATCTCTTACTCCTTGAAACCTCACTTTTGGCAGAAGTCTTCTCAATGATTCCTTGGAGCTCAAACTAAAGAGAGTTAACCGATTTTAAGGTAATGTCTTCACATGAGTCCTTTTGTTTTATTTTTCTTTTCCAACTTCCTAAACTCTTTTTATTCATTTCTTTGGTAACAAAACCAGTATCTTCCATATACTAGGATGTTTTTATAAGGAGGATTCGAGCTACACTTACACACACCTACATCTAATGGTTAAAGAACATACTGTTTTAGTGGATGGAAAATTTCTTCCTCCTGAAACGATGATTGTTCAACATTATTTTAACACATTCAAAGGTTGCCATTAAGATGAAACTATATTTATATATGATATATAATATTTTTATTTTTTCCTTAAGCTTCTGTATTTTTCATTTTGGGGATACCTTTATTATAATCCCCCGGCCTTAAACCTTGCTTAATATTGAATTAGATGAATAATTCACATTGAGGATCTTTTCAGGTTTAGAGTATTAGAGAATTAAGACATAACTATTACATCTCAAAAGATTAAAAATTATAAACTTTTACTAAGTTTCCATAATATAAAAACTCTTAAAAAGAAACATGTCCAGTTCCATGTTTTAGGTTGCATGACTTTCCCTTGATCTTATCCTTGACCCTATTCCACTTTAAGTCCTGTGAAAAACATTTCAAAAACTTGGGATGAGCATAAAAAGCTCAGTAAGGGATACTCAAAGAATGAAAACTATTAGTTTTTAAAAACAACAATTAAACCATGTATACTTTATCAATGTAATACTTTTCACCTTTTCGAAGTAGTAAAAAAACTTCACTGAATAAAAGTTCATTACTTACCCTTCTGTAACCAAAAATTACCATAAAACCCATATAAAGATCACATAACATATAAAGGTAACTTGGGACATAAACATACTTAAGTTGAATAACCATAAGGTCGACTTTCACACATATCACTTAATGTAATAGCCATTCGGCCAACTTCCGTACATACTTAATGGAATACCCATACGACCGAATCCCATACCCAATGCATTGGAGGTTATAACGTAACCACCCGTCCTGGTATTCACAGCACCACCCGTCATATGGTTTATCACATAACCACCCGTAAAATGTCCAAGTACTATTATAAAATTATAATACATAAAACCAATATAAAGGAATAATAACATTTCCACATTTCAATCACAATATCTCATTTAAATATATTGAAAAAATATAATCCTTTATCAAACCCATTTTCAATACCAAAATACATAAAAGAGTATATGATATTTATTTTATTTTAAAAACAGTACGACTTGTTGAGGAAGACAAAGATCAAATAATACTCGCGGCGGAGGAAAAAGTCGTTGTCACCGCATCCGTTAAAAGAAACATTCCTTTTTTTCATTTAGTAAAACGCCTTGTAGAAAAAGATTCCTTTTTTAAAAAAGTAATAGTCAAAGGGGGTTTATACACCATATAAAATAAAGTTGTGTATAAAACTAAATATGCCTCAATGAAAGGAGTTTGAGATGAAGTCCCTTACAAAGATGATATCCTTGTTTTAAGGATAAATAAATTAAATAATTATGTGTGACAAACGAATACACAAAATATAAGTGGATATTAAGAGTAAAAAAATCTGAGGTTATTCACACATATTCATAGAATGACATATTCATGGAGTATAAGTTTATCCCATAGAATCAAATTTGGGTTAAGAAGTTCCCCTCCAAAAATTTGACAGCCTAATAGTGTTACTACAAAATTCAGAAAATAAGATGATGAGAGATAAAAAGGGTATCTAATCACTTGGACATTAATAAGGATATATAAGAACATATCCCAAAATAATATTATGTGAATTAAAAGTCATATCAAAATAAGTCTTTTAAAAAGAGGAGGGTGAAAGGTTCCCTTACCGACTTGGTTAATTTTCGAAATGTACACCCCGTGAAAGAAGGACAATACAAAATTGATGTAAATACTCATAAATGAAAGTATATTACACAATGAGTAAAATAATGTGCAGTACATACACCACTCAAAGGAAATTGTGGCAAATGTATCATAAATCTCAATGGAATAAAAGTGAGATGAAAAATCCCTTATGAAAACTCGGCAGCCTAACGGAGCCACATAAAATTTACAAAAATGGATTGATGAGATCAAATAGGGTATCTAATCATATTTATATAGAGTTTATAGAAAGGGTAATATAAAAGAACATCCCCCAACATAAAAAGAGGAGCTTAAAAGAAGTTACATAAAGGAGAGTACTTAAAAAGAAAGAGAGGTTAGATCTCCTACGAAAATTCGGCACCCTAACGGCGCCATTCAAAACTTACAAAATTGATTGATGAGAGAGAATAGGGTATCTCATAATATGAACTAAAAAATTACAGTAAGAGTAATATAAAATAAAATCCCAATAACAAAAAATATTATCTTTAAATGGAATGACATAAAAGGGCGTACTTAAAAAGAAAGAGAGGAGTAGGATCCCTTACCTCGGGTCCGACATGAATCGATCGTTCTTTAACATCCTGAATAATAAACATGAGTTAATTTATACTTTCTTAAGAACCTTTATAAAGTTCATTATTCCTTTTATATCAATTATTGACATGTTATAAACATTATGATATCATTTATGTTAATAATGTTTGTTTTGTCGATATTTGGTTCTTAAGTCAAAAGTGGACTTCTTACAATTACATGTTGTTTGTGTGGTAAAAGGTTCTTTATATCCAGAATGACATTACTGATTTGGATATCATATATATCATATATATCCACCATATACATGTATTATAACATTACATAATCATTTAGAGGTGAGAAATTAAATGCACCGTTCTTGGAGACAGTATGACGTACATACGCATGAACGCTACATTCATTTCTATGTCATATTAATGGAATTAAAACTAAATGAGAGATGTGTATATTTTTAATTCCATAATTATATTCATCCTTTATATGTATCATACATCATATATATCCATTATATGTACTTATAATAGTATATTACATTTGAGGATAAGAAATGAAATGCACCGTTCATGGACACGGTAAGCCGTATGCACGCATGAACGCTACTTTCATTTCTATCTCATACTTTAATGGAAATAAAACAATAATGATATAAAGGTATATTATAATTCCAGTATAAAATCATATATAATAACTTTAAATCCATCTTTTATAAATCCCAAATATGGAATTAACAAATCAAATCACTTTGAGGGGGCGGTAGTCCGCACTTCCTAAAATGAAGATATCACGTATACTCATAATGGAATCCATAAAGGTATGCCACAAATGAAAAATACAGAAGCTTAATTAAAACATAAAAATATCATATATCATATATAATCATAGTGACATCTTAATGTCCACCTTTGAAGGTGTTATATGAGTGTTGAACAATCATCGTTTCGTGAGGCAGAAATTCACCATCCATAGAAACTGTATGTTCTTTAACCATTAGATGAATGTGTGTGTAAGTGTAGCTCGAATAATTATTATAACAACATCCTAGTATATTTAATATACTGGAGTTGTTACAAAATAAATGAATAAAAATAGTTTAGGGGGATTGAGAAGAAAAATAAAACAAAAGAGCACAAGTGAAGACGTTACCTTAAAATTGGGTAACTCCAATTGGTTTGAACCAAAAAGGGTTCCTTGAAGAGCTTCCTGCCTATGTTAAGGCTTATAGGATGAGGAGAGGGATGTGGAGAGACAAAATGATCAGAGCTTGGCCGATCAAAAGGTTTGAGAGGTGAGGGTAAGGTGGTAGAGGTGGGGGCCTTTTATAAGAGGAGAGGAGGGGCACTCTTGGAAAAGTATAAAATGTTACTTTATTTTAAAATGGTATTTGGATTTTAATGGTCCCAAATTGATTTGTTTCGAGGATACGGTGATAAGGGTTCGAAATACACCCATGCAATAGGTTTTAGACATGTTTAGATCCTAGATTTTGCATTATCATTCAATTTTATTTAAATCGTTAAATAATGAGGTCATCGTTGCATCATCATGATGTCATTAAGAATTTAATTTATTTAATCTCTAAAAATAAAAAAAAAATACAATGATGTGGGAAATATTTTTAGATTTCCAATGACTATTTATAGTCAAAATTCTGACTTGTATAACCACATGTAAAAAATGTTTTAGTAAAACAAATAATGTTTGGAGATTTTTATTTTTATGTTAAATAAAAGGCATAAATGTCATTATTAAACCCATGTGGCACCATGAGGTACCAAAAATCGACCCATGGGTTGTCTTGGTCGGGCATAACTCATCCTATAGGGTTAGGACAAGTGTCAATATATTTTCATTTTTTATAATATCATTTTTACCTTAAATCACACTAACTGCCTTTAATCGCGATTAATAAAACTTAAAAGTTACTTTTCATCAAAAATTATTTTCAACCCATTAAAACACATTTTACCTAACAATTAAAATCATTTAAATTTTATTTTTGAAATTCAAATCACAGAAGTGGTAAAGTCCCATTTAAATGAAAAATCAAATTTTGTAACCACCACTTTGTGGTTTCACTATTCATAAAAAATTTATGTTTTTCAGAAAAATACCAAAAATTTACCCTAAGCTATATTTGATATTCCGAATTAAAAAATGTTTTCTATTTTACCAAATTCATAACATAGAAGTTTCATTAATTAATTTTATAATTAAATTCTGTTGTTAAAACAAATAGCATATTTTTATGAAACAATATCTTTCAGAAGATTGACACTCATTTATGTCCAATCTAAAAGTGATATTAATTACAATGAACACCATTGGATTAAATGGTAAAAATATATCCTATTTACACTTTAAAAACAATTAAAATGATAATCTAATCATATAAAAAAATTAGATTAAAAGGACTTTTTGAATTAAAATACAACATTTTCACTATTCATTAAAAATTGAAATTTTTTGGAAAAATACCAAAAATTTACACAAAGTAAATTTTGATGTCCCGATTATAAAGTAGAATTTTATTTTGTCAAATATAACACATAAAATTGTCAAAAAGTGGACTTAAAAGAGGGTCACCATCAAAAGGCGGATAATCGACCTTTTAAAGAATATTAGACTGTCTACTCTTAAAAATGCATTCATTCACATTTTTAATCCTCTAACATTTATTGCAAAGAGTAAAAATATTTGACAAACGTATATAATAATTTTGTAGTTAGTTCTGTTCATTCCCACCATTACAACGGCTAAGCATTAACTACCATTTAAAATAATATTATTTTATTATTAGAGTGCAACGTAAGATTCCCAAGAAACTCATTGTTGCATATTTGGTATGTCATCAAGAATATCATGCCCATTAAAGTAATTTTAATATTTTATTCACAAATATGGATAAATGTGAAAATTTCATACTCTTTATTTACCTGGGGTGTTACATCCTTCCCCCTTTTGGGAATTCCGTCCTCGCAATTTTAAAATTCGGCCTGGATACTTCATTGAATTCCCCACATCGAAAAAGGAATAAATTAAAATATCACTTTAAAAGAAAGAAATGAAAGTACAAAGGTCACCCGAGTTAACACATACTAGGATTACAAGTATGAAAATATGGACATGGAGGAAAAAACAAAGGGTCATGTTCTGATGGAGAGTGATAGTAAACATGTCTAGGAGAAAGTTAACCATAAGAACATCACAAACTTGTGATGGGTTAAATGGTATTCGATTCCCCAGTAGAAAAAGCTAATAGACAACATTTTTGTTTTAAGATACTTTTCATGGAGGAATTTATTTTTGAGCTTAACTAAATCATAATGAAAAATAATAACTTGTCATGTAGACTTTCAACTTTTACTAGATTCCTTAATCAAACTCATATTTTCTCCAAAAGATGGGTATTTAGGAAGACTTGTTTGCATTAAGAGTACTATAATCAATTTCTAGAGAATCACCTGATCCACAAAAGATAACTATATACATTACATGTCTTTAGAATCTAACCAAAACCAAAACCAAAACGGTTAGTACAAGATCAGATAATCCAGAAAATGATAACCCGTTATAAAAAGAAAATATATTCTTAATCTCCAAAATTTTCCCAACAAAACCCAAAGTTCAACGAGGACCATTCGATAAACAATTTTTCCATAAAATTACTCAAAGTAAACCAAAATAAGGTTGAAACCCAAATATTTGAAGGATTTAGTCACATAGTCTTCCAAGTTAAATCGTAACATTTATCTCCAAACAACATCAGTTGCTCCTAATGTAACACCCCAAGATTTCATAGTGTGTTATTCAATAACTTGCACTACACGCAACACCGAGTTCAATCACACCATTAATTACAAAAAAAAATCCATTAAAAGAGGTCATGAATAGTATTAACTAAATTTTAAACTTTATATAATCCTTATAATTTTAGAATCAATATTATGAGTTTCTTAGTCATAATGCAAGGACAGATTCATTTTCAGTATTGCACTTTTATCAACTTTTAATAGTGAAACCTTTTTAAATACAATATTTTAAACTTTTTGACTAAATGGGGACATCAAAAAATTTAAAATGAAACATCCCAATCTTCCACGGTACACTTTCCTTCGAATAAAACCGTAGCGTGTGTTATACGCAACATCGAGTTTTAACACACACCACAACCGATCAAACTAGCAGTTATGAATAGTAATACCTAATTTTTGAAATTATATATATTTTAAATTTCAAAATGGACTTCATTTTTGGATTCGGAATATCGAATTTAGCCTATGGTGAAATTTTGGTACTTTTCGGATAACTTTAATATTTTGATGAATAGTGAAAATTACTAAATTTTAATTAAAAACAACTTTTTTGATCAAAATAATTAATAGTGATAAATTATGTATTTGAGTGGTTATAAAGTATATTTAGAATATATTTTGACAATTTAATATAATTTTGGTCATTGGACATAAATTTACAATTAAACCGAACATAAACAAGTGTCAATTTTTTGATAGTTATTATCTCTTAAAAACACGCTTTTTGTTTTGACAGCAGGAATTAGTTTTAAATTAATTTATGCCACTTCTGTGTTTTGAATTTAGAAAAATGGATTCCATATTTGGAATCAGGATGTTCAAATTGTGTAAATTGGTAACTTTTATTTTTAGACATTTTGAATAATTACTGCGGTAAATATTTTATTTACCATGGTTAAGGGTAAATCCGGTAAATAAGGGATAACAAATAATATTATAATATTACTAAAAATACCCTAAAACGTGTCCTAACATTATTGGTTGATACATGTTCGACCATAGGCATCTTTGGGTCTATTTGGGGACCCCATGGAGCCACTTGTAGGTGATAGGGACACTTTATTTTAATTAAGTTAAAATGAGTACAAAAATGACATAAGCATATATCTTTTAGAAAAACAATTTTTAAATAGGGTTATATTTGTTGGATTTTCGACTATAAATATTCATTAGAAAGATAAAACTATTTCATACATGAAGATACTTTATTTTCAATTTTTAGAGATTAAATAATTTAATTTATTTATGACACAATAATGATGCAGTAATTACTATAATAGTGAAAAATCAAAATAATTAATATTATGAATACCCAAATAAATATAATATGAAACTTCTAATGAATTAAACTAATTTTCTAGGATAATATGATATATTAGGATTGATTTAATTTACTTTTTTCGAAGTAATCAATCTGTTATGATTTTCACAAAAAAATCAACTATTGAATAGAGTCAAAATTGACATAAAAGAGTTCTTAAAAAAAATATTATATTATTAATTGATATTAAATTCCTAAAAATCTAAGGATCTGCCAAGAGACTTATATAATGATATTTTAATCATTAATTTAACACTTGGGGTTCTCTTGGATGTATATGGTAAGTTTATTAACCATATAATATAAAAATACAAAGAGACATTGTAAAAGTGAAACTAATTAACTTAGAGTTAATACTTCCAGATAAGGTTAATATAAGTACCCAAACCTGTCTAAATTCTATTTGTTGAGTTGTTTTCGACCAATCACCACCTTAAAATTTAAACAATCAACTTTTGAGACATTAGAAACCGAATATGAATTTATTATAAATTAATATTTCTAGCTTTTCCAAAGGTGCCCCTCACCCCTCTTATAAAAGGGCACTCCTCCTTCTCATTTCTTCACACCTTCAAAGCCTTTTGGTTCGGCCAAACTCTGCCCAAATACTCTCCCAACTTCCCTCACTAGAACCTAGGGGCCTTAGTTTGATCCGAAAGCCAACCTAAGGAGCTCTTTTGATCAAATCAAAAGGAAGAACCCAAAGAGGAGGTAATGATTTCACCACCTTTTTTCAAGTTCATTTCTTCTTCCACTTCTTCTTCCTTTGTTTTTACCATTATAAAATAGTAACTCCATTATCATTTATATACTATGATGTTATTATAAATATGTTACAACCATATTCAGTATTCTATCCACCCTTTGAATAACATGTCACCATACGTGCTTACGTTCGGCTTACCGTCTCCACGTCGTGGTGTAATTGTTATTCAATATAATATTATTTGGATGGGTATAATAATTATCTGTAACTCATGTAAATAATAAATATAACATGTTAATGATTCTGTATATATGATTTAACATCCATTTATATATTATTTTAATATCAAAAGAATGATATTGTCGCTCGTGCGTACGTACGGACTACCGTCTCCACGAACGTGATGAGATTCATTCTCCATCGTATCCATTCAAGTATAATTATCATTTGATGATTTAAAAATTATGTTTAAGGACTTGATATCATTCTGGATTTGAATAATATACAACCTATCCTTTACAAACAAGTCTTACGTAACAAAACATACAAAAGAAAACAAGTTAGTTCACACCCGAAACAACGATAATACTAAGATAATATTATCAAATCAATAATAAAATATCATATATGATATCATAATAATGTATATGATTCTTTTATAATTTAATAACAATAATTTCACCATTATACAGGAGGTTAACTTACCCCAACCAAGGAAAAGTACAAGGTTAGGGGTTTTCATCTCACTCCTTATTTCCGTGAGATTCATGCCATATTGCCACCATCACCTTTTGTGTGGTGTATGTACTGCTCATAATTATATTCTTTGTGTAATAAACTCTAATTTATGTGTATTTACATATTCATTGTATGATACCTCTTTCATGGGTTGTATGTTTCATAAGTTACCAAATTGGTAAGAGTTATTTCACAATCTCTTCATTATCCGAGGTTGTTTATACGTAATAATCTTCTGGGATCTCTTTATCATCCACATCCATGTTTCTTAAAAATGAATTCCAAAAAAATTTTACTATTTACTAGAATATGGGTTAAAGTCATTTATACCCTTGTTGAAATTTTTATAAGAGGTTTATAAAGGAATCATTCTGTCATTTTCCAAACATGGTGCTTTTTAACCTTTTCGACAAAATTAAGGTAAGAATGTTTTTTACACTTATACGACGGGTGTGGCTATTTTCCGCCGTTATAAAATCGTCGAAGCTTCCCTTACAAGATAATAAGAATATTTTTTAAAAAAATGTTTTATTTCATAAATATAAGACTCTTAAATGATTTCAAAATAGAAAGAGATATTTTTCTAAAATAGTCTTTATTTCATCTATGTCAACATCCTTTGATGGATTTTAAGCTTATTTGAAGTTGATTTATTATGATACAAAACACCCATATTTTATTGAAGGTTTTGCGATATTTTTGACTGTGGATAAGTTATTCTTATGTCACTCATGGTTTTTGTATAGAGTATTGACATTTCATAAGTTATTTGTAATCCGAATGTTTTCCGATGAATGTGTTAGACAAGTATGTTCCGGGTTGGGGACTGGTAAAAGTAAGCCCTCCGGGTTGGTGTTCGGTTATTAGAGGCACTCTGGGTTGGTGTCCGGTTATTAGAGGCACTCCGAGTTGGTGTCCGGTTATTAGAGGCACTCCGGGTTGGTGTCCGGTTATTAGAGGCACTCCGGGTTGGGTTCCGGTTACAGTAAGCCCCAAGGTATTGGGACAAGGCCTTGACAATGAAATTAAAGTTCAGCATTATGCATTCCATCATTATGAAATTTTTTATTGATTTTTCATGTGATTTTTCGATTAGTAGAATATCCATGTGATTAAGTAAATGGAATTATTTCATTTTATTTATGCCATACTATGTTGAAAGTTCAAGTTTGAAAGGATTTTGTTTTAGTTATACATTGCCTTAAATGTTTATTCTTATTTATGAATGTTTCCGCTATATTGTTATACTTACTGGGCATTTGAGCTCACCCCTTTTCTATGTTTTATTTTTCCCAGGATGTGAAGAAGTAAATTATGAATGGCCTGCAGGGATATTTTGTGGGGATATGAGTGTGGTTATGGGGACATTATGTTGTTGTAGTAGTTTTTCATTTTATGATGTAATGTAAAACTTATGAATATATCTAGTGTTTCCAAGGCAACTAAACCAATCGGTATTTCGAGATTTGATCTTTCTTGTGATCATGCCAATGTTATGTAATAATGCATCGACTCTATGTAACTAGGGTCGGGGCGTTACAGTTGGTATCAGAGGAAGTTTAGTACAAACCTTGGAAGCTAGATTTAGATAAACTCTGATTAGATCACGTAGACCTAAGATGAACTTTGAGGATTAGTATAGATGAACTTTCTAGAATTTTGGTATTTTAGAGATTTTGAGAGTTTTTCGAGCAATACATCCCTGTCTGGATACGAGCAGGTAGAGGTGGCTCTGGCAGAGATGTACCTCGGGGTAAAACCCGAAAACACCGCTTTGAGCTAGACTCAAACGGGAACTAGTGCACGACAACGGGCCTTGCTGCACTCTTGGTTACGACACTCCCGGAGGATATGCTTAGAATAACTCTCATTTTCTTTAGAAATCATTATGAAGGGTTTATAAGTATATACTTCCTCAAAGAAAACATTTTTATGATTATGGATTATATCCATAAATAGTTCAATTTATGTTAAGTTTTTTATAAGTATGGGATTATGTATTTTGATTCATAAACTGATCTAGTTTATGAAATTGTTTAGAAATGGCGCCTAGTGGAAGAAATGGAAACCGTATCAATGCACATGATACAAAGAGAAAGAAGGATCATATATTTTATGGTCTTAAGCCAGAATTTACAAGAGAAATAGTCTCACATGTATTATTATCATATGGAGAAATAATATCATGTGTTGATAAGATAAGTAAAGAGTTTACTGAGTCCTATGGCTTTGAAGGGAAGAAAGATAAGAAAAGGATGGAAGAGACAAAGATGGATAAAGGGAAGAGGGAAAAGAAGAATTTCCCCATATGTGATAACTGTGGAAAGAAACACCCTGGAAATTTCCTAAAACGAATGGGAGTTTGTTATAAGTGTGGAGGAAAAGGGCACAAAGTACGTGACTTCAAGGGTAAGAAAATGGTTTCAAATGTACAATGCTTCATTTGCAAGGAGTTTGGACACTACGCGAACCTATGTACGAGTCATCAGACTATGCCGCAGATGATGCTATTGGATAATAATCAAGTTATGATACTACCACAGATAAGGAGGAATGATTAGAGTTCTTATGTTGATTATGTCAATTGAGTGTTGTATCAACAATGTACTTGTTATAATAATTATGGAGTATATAAGGATTTTACTGCAGTACTATTTCATTAAGGACTTGAGATTGTGTGGAACAATGAAAAGTGACTCAATAGCAGGATAAATTTTTGGAAAATATATGGTTGAGAGAATGATAAACCATAATATAGTTCTTATACCGAGGTAGTGATTTTGAAATAATACATGATTGATTTGGATAAATTATATTGGATATTATTGACTACCTTGGAACTGATTAATGATTTGTATATTACATCATTGTTGGAGTTTAAAACATGTTTTGGAATGATGAAGTATATCCAGCATTCTATATGGAATAAGGGAGCAGGAATGTAATCAATAAAGAATATGGTAATTCAGGATGTTTCAGTGTATTAAAAAATACATGATGAAGGTATTCATATGATATTACGGGGTAAAAAGGATCTACATTATGTTTACCTTCCTTATTAATGTTGCACTGTGAGTTTGGACAAAAGTATTTTGGATAGTTCTAGTTTAGATTATTTTGGATTGCCATAAAAGGACAACCTGGAGGTCGGGCGGCAACCTGTCGTGTCCGGCAAGGCTGCAAGACTTGAACCCGCAACCGAAGGGCGAAAAGGGTGTATCGCCTACCACTGGCCCATGAGATGTCCTGGATTAAATAATGTAGTTTTTAGTAAAAGATCTGGTAGATAGATTATAAATTCGTTTATCTTGGAATCCTGTACGAATAGTATAAATAGAATTTTTTATGTTCTATTATCTTTTAGAGTGAAAGATGAGTTTGTGGTAGAAATTTATTAATGGATAAAACTCTAATTATAAAGTAAGTATATCTCCTTATGATCATAGCCAATCTCATAAATAAATTCCTCAACATTAAGAAAAGGAACATATAACAAAAATGTTGTCCTATATGGTACCTTAAATCATCACTAATTTATGGCTTTGGAATTGTTGGCCTTTTCATAGCCATGTTCTCTACCAATCTCCATTAGATAATTGATGGTTAGATTTCTCTTCCATATCCATATTTTCCTACATGGAACCCTAGTATGTGTTATTTTCGGTAATCTTCACACTTTCCACTCTTTATTTTAAATTGAGGCCTCATTAATTCATTTTTCGATGTGGGGTTTCAACTAAGATATTTTGAAATGTCAAAAATGTGTTATCCCAATACCCTATGTTTTGTTGAACCGATGGTATTTCAAATCATCATAGATTGATGAGTTTAAGGACCTCAATTTTATACTTGTTTGTGATTGATGACCTCAATCACTACCTATAAATATTTATGTTTTTCCTCTAATTATATGTCTCTAATTACCACCAATGTTCTCCTAATCGAGATCATAATTTGGTGGGGACCCTTTCATTTCTCTTTTCCTCATATTAAGACTAAATTTTAGAAACCCAATTTCCGATGTGGGTTTTTCCACAAATATATTTTCTATTTTCAACCTTTTATTTTCGAAGAACAATTTCAAATTGTGAGGACGCAATTTATTGAAGGAGGGGAGAATGTAACACCCCAAGATTTCATAGTGTGTTATTCAATAACTTTCACTACACGCAACACCGAGTTCAATCACACCATTACTTACAAAACAAAAGCCATTAAAAGAGGTCATGAATAGTATTAACTAAATTTTAAACTTTATATAATCCTTATAATTTTAGAACCCATATTATGAGTTTCTTAGTCATAATGCAAGAACATATTCATTTTCAGTATTGCACTTTTATCAACTTTTAATAGTGAAACCTTTTTAAATAAAATATTTTAAACTTTTTGACTAAATGGGGACATCAAAAAATTTAAAATGAAACATCCCAAGCTTCCACGGTACGCTTTCCTTTGAATAAAACAGTAGCGTGTGTTATACGCATCTTCAAGTTTTAACACACACCACAACCGATCAAACTAGCCGTTATAAATAGTAATACCTAATTTTTGAAATTATATATATTTTAAATTTCAAAATGGACTTCATTTTTGGATTCAGAATATCTAATTTAGCCTTAGGTGAAATTTTGGTACTTTTCGGATAACTTTAATATGTTGATGAATAGTGAAAATTACTAAATTTTAATTAAAAACAACTTTTTAAATCAAAATACTTAATAGTGATAAATTATGAATTTGAGTGGTTTTAAAGTATATTTAAAATATATTTTTACAATTTAATATAATGTTGGTCATTGGACATAAATTTACAATTAAACCGAACATAAACAAGTGTCAATCTTTTGATAGTTATTATCTCTTAAAAACACGCTTTTTGTTTTGACAGCAGAAATTAATTTTAAATTAATTTCTTCCCCTTCAGTGTTTTGAATTTAGAGAAATGGATTCCATATTTAGAATCAAGATTTTCAAATTGTGTAAATAGGTAACTATTATTTTTAGACATTTTGAATAATTAATGCGGTAAATATTTTATTTACCATGGTTAAGGGTAAATCCGGTAAATAAGGGTTAAAAAATAATATTATAATAATACTAAAATTACCCTAAAACGTGTTCTAAACTTATTGGTTCATACATGTTCGACCATAGGCATCTTTGGGTCTATTTGGGGACCCCATGGAGCCACTTGTAGGTGATAGGGACACTTTATTTTAATTAAGTTAAAATGAGTACAAAAATGACATAAGCATATATCTTTTAGCAAAACAATTTTTAAATAGGGTTATATATGTTGGATTTTCGACTATAAATATTCATTAGAAAGGTAAACAAATTTCGTACATGATGATATTTTATTTTTAATTTTTAGAGATTAAATAATTTAATTTATTTATGACACAATGATGATGCAGTAATTACTATAATAGTGAAAAATCAAAATAATTGATATTATAAATACCCAAATAAATATAATATGAGACTTTTAATGAATTAAACTAATTTTCAAGGATAATATGATATATGAGGATTGATTTAATTTACTTTTTTCGAAGTAATCAATCTGTTATGAGTTTAACAAAAATCAACTATTGAATAGTGTCAAAATTGACATAAAAGAGTTCTTAAAACAAATATTATATTATTAATTGATATTAAATTCCTAAAAATCTAAGGTTCGTCCAAGAGACTTATATCATGATAGTATAATCATTAATGGACCACTTGGGGGTCTATTGTATGTATATGGTATGTTTATTAACCATATAATATAAAAATACAAAGAGACATTGTAAAAGTGAAACTAATGCACTTAGAGTTAATACTTAAAGATAAGGTTAATATAAGTACCCAAACCTGTCTAAATTCTATTTGTTGTGTTTTTTTCGACACATCCCCACCTTAAAATTTAAATAATCAACTTTGGAGCCATTAGAAACCGAATATAAATTTATTATAAATTAATATTTCTAGCTTTTCCAAAGGTGCCCCTCACCCCTCTTATAAAAGGGCACTCCTCCTCATTTCTTCACACCTTCAAAGCCTTTTGGTTCGGCCAAACTCTGCCCACATACTCTCCCAACTTCCCTCACTAGAACCTAGGGGGATTAGTTTGATCAGAAAGCCAACCTAAGGAGCTCTTTTGATCAAATCAAAAGGAAGAACCCGAAGAGGATATAATGATTTCACCTCCCTTTTTCAAGTTCATTTCTTCTTCCACTTCTTCTTCCTTTGTTGTTACCATTCTAAAATAATAACTACATTATCATTTATATACTATGATGTTATTATAAATATGGTAAAACCATATTCAGTATTCTATCCACCCATTGAATAACATGTCACCATACGTGCGTACGTACGGCTTACCGTCTCCACGTCGTGGTGTAATTGTTATTCAATATAATATTATTTGGATGGGTATAATAATGATGTGTAACTCATGTAAATAATAAATATAACATTTTAATGATTCTTTATATATGATGTAACATCCATTTATATATTATTTTAGTATCAAAATAATGATATTGTCGCTCGTGCGTACGTACGGACTACCGTCTCCACGAACGTGATGAGATTCATTCTCCATCGTATCCATTCAAGTATAATTATCATTTGATGATTTAAAAATTATGTTTAGGGACTTGATATCATTAAGGATTTGAACAATATACAACCTATCCTTTACAAACATGTCTTACGTAACAAAACATACAAAAGAAAACAAGTAAGCTCACACCCGAAACAACGATAATACTAAGATAATATTATCAAATCAATATTAAAAAATCATATATGATATCATAATAATGTATATTATTCTTGTATAATTTAATAAAAATTATTTCACCAATATACAGGAGGTTAACCTACCCCAACCAAGGAAAAGTACAAGGTAAGTGGTTTTCATCTCACTCTTTATTTCCGTGAGATTCATGCCATATTGCCACCATCACCTTTTGTGTGGTGTATGTACTGCTCATAATTATATCCTTTGTGTAATACACTCTAATTTATGTGTATTTACATATTCATTGTATGATACCTCTTTCATGGGTTCTATGTTTCATAAGTTACCAAATTGGTAAGAGTTATTTCACAATCTCTTTATTATCCGAGGTTGTTTATACGTAATAATCTTCTGGGATCTCTTTATCATCCACATCCATGTTTCTTAAAAATGAATTCCCAAACATTTTTACTATTTACTATAATATGGGTTAAAGTCATTTATACCCTTGTTTGACTTTTTATAAGAGGTTTATAAAGGAATATTTCTGTCGTTTTCCAAACATGGTGCTTTTTAACCTTTTCGACAAAATTAAGGTAAGAATGTTTTTTTAACTTATACGGCGGGTGTGGCTATTTTCCGCCGTTATAAAATCGTCGAAGCTTCCCTTACAAGATAATAAGAATATTTTTTAAAAAAATGTTTTATTTCATAAATATAAGACTCTTAAATGATTTCAAAATAGAAAGAGATATTTTTCTAAAATAGTCTTTATTTCGTCTATGTCAACATCCTTTGATGGATTTTAAGATTATTTGAAGATGATTTATTATGATACAAAACACCCATATTTTATTGAAGGTTTTGTGATATTTTTGACTGTGGATAAGTTATTCTTATGTCACTCATGGTTTTTGTTTAGAGTATTGACATTTCATAAGTTATTTGTAATCCGAATGTTTTCATATGAATGTGTTAGAGAAGTATGTTCCGGGTTGGGGACCGGTAAAAGTAAGCCCTCTGGGTTGGTGTCCGGTTATTAGAGGCACTACGGGTTGGTGTCCGGTTATTAGAGGCACTCCGGGTTGGTGTCCGGTTATTAGAGGCACTCTGGGTTGGTGTCCGGTTATTAGAGGCCCTCCGGGTTGGGTTTCAGTTACAGTTAGCCCCAAGGTCTTGGGACGAGGCCTTGACAATGAAATTAATGTTCAGAATTATGCATTCCATTATTATGAAATTTGTTATTGATTTTTCATGTGATTTTTCAATTAGTAGAATATCCATGTGATTATGTAAATGGAATTATTTCGTTTTATTTATGCCATACTATGTTGAAAGTTCATGTTTGAAAGGCTTTTGTTTTAGTTATATATTGCCTTAAATGTTTATTCTTATTTATGAAAGTTTCCACTATATTGTTATCCTTACTGGGAATTTGAGCTCACCCTTTTATATGTTTTATTTTTCCCAGGAAGTGAAGAAGTAAATTATGAATGACCTGCAGGGATATTATGTGGGGATATGAGTGTGGATTATGGGGACATTATGTTGTTGTAGTAGTTTTTCATTTTATGATGTAATGTAAAACTTATGAATATATCTAGTGTTTCCAAGGCTACTAAACCAATCGGTCTTTCAAGATTTTATCTTTCTTGTGATCATGCCAATGTTATGTTATAATGCACCGACTCTGGGTAACTAGGGTCGGGGCGTTACACCTAAAGTCTCATATTGAAAAGTAATTAACCTAATCACATATTTTCCATGATAGGTTAATAAATTTCCATAGATATCTCAAAATCAACATACTCTTAATTCATAAAATCATTTAACTAAAAATAATTAGTCAAACTAACCAGGGACTTCACATAGTCAAGTGGTCGGCGATAAATACCCATTCCACTTTGGTTGGGGGTTCGATTCCCGCAGCCTTGTCCGACGCGACGGGTTGTCACAAGGTCTGCGTGTTGTCCTTTCTCTAAAACTAAAAAATTCTTAAAACATTCTCCAATAACGAGATAAAATCTTCAAAAATAACCATAATGTAATTTAACCTCAATTTTATCTCATGAATTTCACTTTCCATAATTAAATATATTAACACAATATTACATCGAAAGTAAGGATCATATAAACCCAAATGGTTCTTTATAACAACGTCCACAAAGGAACAGATTACTATTCTTTGAATAAAATTTTCATATATCAAACATCAGTGTTACACATACAATAAAAATTATTCTAATGTACCCCATTATCAAAAGACACTTAATACTCTTAGGAATTTCACCATAACTCTTGAAGCCCTTATATGATGACTTCTTACTCATTCAACATTCTTCATGATCTATTATCCATTCGTTTACAACTTATTCTGAAATACTTCTTTCATACAAAAAAATCATGAATCATATCCTAAGATTCCAAAATATAAAACAAAAGTTAGGAAATAATCCATACCTTTGATTGGTCATTGTCAGTTTCTTTATCCTCAATCGGAATGTCATTTGGTATTGGTAAATGAGTATTTATATGATCTTGGTGATCCCATTCACAATACTTCTTCATAGGACATGTGTTTGCATAATGATCATTCACACTGTCACGACCCGCCGTCACCAAAAGGAGGGAAGGGTCAGCTGATTTCCAGGCCCTTTCTTCTTTATTTTGAAGGAGAGATAATGACCCCCGAAACCCGCCTTCAATAGGTCTCGAAGTGGCGACTAGCTCTAAGGGTATATAAAACTCTCGCAAATGGAAGGCATTACCCTTTTTATTTTATAGGATCAAGAGATAAGTGGAAGAAAACCCAACAACACCAAGGTAGAGAGAAAATTAAAGCAAAAAATAAACCATTCCCACATGCATGTTTCAAAGTAAAAGCCACAAGGTGCAAAAAGGTGACTACAAGGTAAATACCAAAAAGGAAAACAACAACTGCAACTGCTCCAAATGTTCAAGTTAGTAAGGTCCTGCATAATCCCCAAAGTCCTCCTGGAAACCTGAAAGCAGTTTTTTTATATACGTAGGGTGAGCATACAAGTACACTCTGTAGGGAAAACCAAAGACTCTCGTTCACAAGTGGGGGAACGTACTAAAGTCCCGTGAGAAAAGAGTAAACTTGACACCTATCAAGGTAAACTACCCACACCAGGCCTCACCAAGGCACACTCCCCAAATAACGCAAGTCAAGTAATTTATATAATAAGAGCACATCAATGTTTGGGTACCCCGCGCCACTTTCCCACTGGTTATTGACACATCCTACGAATCGGACCAATCCCGCAATTCTCACCGCAGTCCCACTGCCACACCCACCCGCACACACCTGGGCCACAACAACACGCAGCCCCACTGCTGTAATCCTACCCGCACACACCTGGGCCTCAACCGCACGCAGTCCCACTGCTGAATCCCGCCCGCACACACCTGGGCCACAACTGTCACATGTAACCATGTCTGCAAACACCTAGGCCAGAACAACCACCACCACGCCCGAAGACACCTGGGCCTCATCCCGAAGACACATGGGAAACCACCTGCCGGACACACCTGGACAACCACCACACTACCCAGCCTGAAGGTTCTTGGGCTAATAATGGACTTCAGGCCATCACAGCCTACCTAGAGATATTTGGGGTATCCGGAAAAGGCAGCAGAAAACGAGCTAATAACCAGCCACTAAGAATATTGTTGGAAAAAACACCCTCCCCCATGAAATGGGGGTGTTTGGAACTAGGTGCTCAACTTGGGTGGGGCGCGAATAAGAAACACAGAACTACAAGTATAGATATAGATAATAAGCACTCACCAATAGCTAGGTTTTTCTTCGGGCAGCCTATAGATAACAACAACACTCAAGTCTGAGTCACGACTCACGCAAACAACCCATCATCCCATTATTGTTTCATCTTCAGTAACAATATTTGAGTTAAGCACTACTGGCCATCTAGCAGGCATAGGCATAAGTCGAGAAAAGTAAACAGTCAAACATCAACCAAAACGTCCACACGTGGTTCTCAAAAATAGAGGATTCCACCCCAATTTGTGATATGAACAAGTAACCACCCTGATTTAAAAATCACAACCACCTAAAGTATAAAATAACAGGGGATACCATCCCCTCCCACATCTTCAGCAATCAGCCGAAAGGAAAACAACCAAATACCACCACAAACACAACAGGGCCTTGCATGTATTTTCAGATTTAAACAACTTAACACACTCCATGATTCAATTTCCATGTGTTTTAACCGGGGTTTATCAGAAAAGGAAAGATCCTGGTGCCTCAATTTATTTGTCCGGATATACGTGATTAACCAATTCACTTTTCACAGTAGGAGTTTACAACCACAACAAGCTATTTAAAACATTAGCAGGGGTTCATTAGTGCACAAACAACGACCACCAATGGCCTCGATTTTCAGGAGGCATAAGCCATCACAACACAACAAGATGGTCAAATAAGAAAAAACATCAAAAAATAAGACAACATCAATGATCACCGCCCCCCCCCCCCCCCTTAATTTCTTTATATAATTCGTTCGTTATCTCTATTTAGGTCTGGTTTATCCAATTCTACAGAAACAAAAGCATGCCCACCCCGCATGATACATAAAGAGAGAGGCAAAGGAGAAATTCCCTACTTGTTGATAGATGATCGACGTTTAGGCCAGGGGCATAGAACTTTACAGATAACGATGTGGCTGGTCCGACGCACCAGAAGCTGTTTGTGAAAGTCACGATGGAGGAAAGGAGAAACCATGGCTATCGCTCAGTTTATAGGAGCCAGGGACGGTTGAGGTGAAAATGCGAATCTGCGTAAGGCGCAGGGGTCGTGGGTTGATCAGGGGGATCCATTCATCACAAAAAGGTTCGGGTGGTTTAAGCCGACTCATGAATTGATGAAGAATTTAATTAAAAATCTTATGGGCTTTACGGGTCTTAAAACATGGTTTAACGAGTCAGAATAGGGTTTAAAACCCTATTTGCGCAAAGGAGAGTTACTGGAAACAACTTTACAAGGTCGGGTGACGCCGATCGGTCGCGGTGATCAGTCATGTCGATCGGTCTCACCGATTGGTCTCACCGAGACCCCACTCCTTTAGGACCCAGATTTTCGCAAAGGGAAGGACCAAGAGAGTCTGGGTCATCACATCAGATACCTCTCAAACCATTCTCGTCCCAGAGAATTTAGATAACCCAAAACTGAAGGGCGAGTACGAACAACCACCCCAAAATATACCTCTCAAGAGAGAACCTCATCACTAAATAAGAACATCTTCCTGTCATGAACCATGCAACATACCATGCCAAACTGCCCGGGTACATGGGTTGGGGAGTCTCTTCCCCCATGTCAAGATATTATCCTCTTTGGGCGGCACTGACTCACCCGCACGTGTTTAATCACATCCACCTTAATGTGTCTTGATTAGGGGTCGGGTTCTCTCCTTCCCTATAGCCGGGGGTTTTCACACACAAGCAGAGGAAAGAAACCAGTACATTTCATAGCCAAAGGGCAAAACGTTCTACCACAATAGGTACAACAAGGAACAAAACTCAAAACAACTCTGGGTACTGGGTACGCATCTGTGCTTCCCTTTCCCACGTACTCTCCTCATGCCCACCATGTCTCCAAAACACGCGAACCAAGGGAATGGTTTACCCATAAATAAACTTCTCCTTGTGATCCTCGATCATCACTGGTCTCTCCACAAAGGTAATGTCGTCCTCGATGTCCAGCTCGCCCCAATCAAGGACGTGTGAATCATCATGCAGATACTGACGGAGCTGGGACACATGAAAGAAATCATGTATCCTTAGTAGCGGTGGTGGGAACGCTAGCTGGTAAGCCACTTCGCCGACCCACCACAACACTTGGAAGGGTCCGATAAACCTAGGGAAAAGCTTACTCCCCTTGTTGAACCTCCGCTGCCCACGCCGAGGGGAGACCTTCAAGAACATGTGGTCCCCAACCTCAAACTCCAATGGCCTCCTCTTGGTATCAGCATACGATTTCTGTGGGTCTTGGGCTGCCTTCATCCTTTCTCATATGAGCTGAACCTTCTATGTCGTGTTCTGCACCACCTCCGGACCAAGGATGCATGCCTCTCCTACTTCGGTCCAACACACAAGCGAACGACATGGCCTCCCGTACAAAGCCTCAAACGGGGCCATGCCGATTGTAGAGTGGTAGCTATTATTGTAGGAAAACTATACCAGAGGAAAGTATTGCACCCATGACCCTCCTGAGTCCAGAACACATGCTCGCAGCATATCCTCGAAGGTCTGGATGGTGCGCTCTGTTTGCCCATCTGTCTGGGGATGGAAAGCAGTGCTAAGGAGTTATTGAGTGCCAAACGCATGCTGCAATCCTTCCCATACCCGTGAGGTAAACTGTGCATCCCTATTCTAGACTATAGACCTCGGAACTCCATGCAACTACACGACCTCATCCACATACTTTCGTGCCAAAGCATCCACAACACTCGACTCCCTGATCTCCAGAATGTGAGCCGATTTCGTCAACCTGTCCACTACCACCCAGATGGCGTCGTACCCTCCTTGGGCCTTGGGTCGTCCCATGACGAAATCCATTGAGATTTCATCCAACTTCCACTCGGGGACACCTAGGGGCTGTAGTAGGCCTCCTGGAACTCGGTGTTCAGCCTTCACTTGCTGACACACTAGGCACTTGGCCACAATCTCCACCACTGCTCGCTTAATCTCTGGGCCACCAAAACTGCCTATTCAACCCCTGGTACATTATGGAATCTCCAGGGTGTACCACCAAGGGTGAGTTGTGGAACTCACTGAGGACCCTGCCGCGCATCGCCTCTAAGACAAACAACCTCCCCTGGAAAAGCATCCAGTTCCGACCATCCTCAGTCCATCATTTAGGAGCATTACCCTGGTCAAAAAGATCGTCTATCCTTTGTAGAGGGTAGCGATTCTTGATCGTCACCTGATTCAACCTCCTGTAGTCTATGCATAGCCTAAGACCTCCATCTGCCTTCTTTTTAAACAAGACCGGAGCACCCCACGGTGACGCACTCGGATGAACATAACCCTTCATCATCAGATCATCAATCTGTATCTGCAACTCCCGTAGTTCCGAAGGTTCCATCCGGTAAGGAGCCACCGAGATTGGACGAGCGCCAGGCTGCAGGTCTATCCCAAACTCGATATCACGTCGAGGGGGTAGAGTCGTCACCTCTTCAGGAAAGATGTCCATAAACTCATGGGCGATCTCTGGCACTTACACCATTTCCGCATCTATTGATTCTACCATCAGCTCAGTCAATAAGGAGAGGAGAGGTTTCTCTATCCTGCTTCCCTTCGGACTGCTCTGCTCACCGGTGAAGGTAACACGCCGGCTGTCTAAGTCTGAGAACACCACCCTCATTCGAAAACAGTCGATGACGGCGTACACAGAAAATAGCCAGTCGATGCCTAGGATGACATCGTATGGATGAATCTGTAGTAGAAGAAGATCCTGAACTAACTGATGTGGCCCCATCATCAGTCTACATCCCCGACAAACGAACAACAAGTCGGTATGACCTCCAAATCGTGTGCTCAACACCAGGGGCACTGGAAGTCTCTCGACATCTAGACCCACGACACGGGCTATACAGGGTGCAACGAAGGAGTGAGAAGCTCCGGTATCGAACAAAGCATAAGCAAGAGTGGTAAACAGACTGATCGTACCTCAAACAACCTTCAGCCCTGCTTGGACTACTGCCTCTGCAGTGTGTAACTGTCCACACCCATCTCCCTTGTTCCTCAGCTGTCGGCCACCCCCCGACCACGCCCTTGTCGAGGTCCCTGTGGAGCGCACATAGGTCGGCCTCCTCATATGTCTGCCCTCAAAGGAGCGGGAGCTCTCTGTCCCTGCTGCTTCTACTGGAATGGTCTGGCTGGAAGCTGCAGCTGGGGCGGGTGCTGGGGCTGACTTCCACTGCCGTACTGCACCCGGTCTGGGCACTGACTTCGGAGATTCCCAGGGCTCCCACAGATGAATCACTGTGGTCCCGAGCCTATAGGAAAAGGTCGAGGGCCGGGGGATCGAAACAGAAACTGCTGCGGCCTGCTCCCTACGGGTCGGAACCTAGAGGGTCCTGACGATGGAGGCCTAGTGCTGACGGATTTCCCCTTTGATGGTCCCAGCTGGGTCCCCTCTCGTGACACTCCGCCTAGAGCATGCATCTGTTCCACCACTTCGGCCTTCTTCTGGACCTCCAAGTACGTCGGCAGGGTAAAGGGGGTAACAGCATACTGGAGGGAGGGTCGGAGTGCCTCCTCCAAACTTCTTGCCTGAGACTCCTTGCCGGGAAAGATGTCCGGAGAAAAACGTAGGAGGTCCTTGAACTTGATCCCTAGCTCCCTCATAGTCATAATCCCTTGCTGGAGGGAGAGTATCTCCTCCCTCTTTTCTACTTTCATCTTCGAGGAGAGGAACTCCGCCCGGAACTCCTTCTCAAAATCCTCCCAAGCCACCTCAGATTCTCTCCTCTCCCCTAGGTAAAGCATCCACCACTGACGTGCCGCTCCCCGCATCTGGCTAACGGCCAGGGGAACCCAGTACTCGATCAGGGCCCGAATCAGGCCGAAGGCTATAACTAGCTCTTCTAGCCAGCCTTTCGTATTCATATCGGAGGTGATGCCTTCATACTTCTCGAGGGCCTGTCGCTGGAAGGCTCGAAGTGTCTTCTTCCACTGGTCATCCTCTTCCTCTCGATCAGCTCTCTGCCGATTGGCCAAAGTAGTCCCAGGGGCCTCGATCGTCTATACCACACGTGGTCGCCTTCTATGTTCCATAGCTGAAAGGTAAACAAGGAATTCCTAAGCCCAAGTAGTGAAAAATATCGTTCTTAAATATTCTTAAGATTTAAATTTATTCTTAATTCCCAAATCATCCCAGAAACACAAGAACACAAGTCATTATGATGCATGTACCTTTCCTAGGGTCTCTACCTTGCAATCAGTGTGGCCTCACTTGGTCGTTCGGTAGGTCCAGAGTCCTTGCATCGGATCACGGGGGGCCCTAAAATCTCGTGTCCTAGCCGGTCTTCCCTGGCCTAATTCATGCTCCAAGGTCACCCAACACCGTTGCCTTACCATCCCATGCAATCCTCACTGTGCCTAACTCCAGACTCCGTCCTATCCCTCAACCACCCTCTGATACCATTCTGTCACGTCCCGCCTTCACCAAAAGGAGGGAAGGGTCAGCTGATTTCCAGGCCCATCCTTCTTTATGTTGAAGGAGAGATAATGACCCCTGAAACCCGCCTTAAATAGGTCTCGGAGTGGAGACTAGCACCAAGGGTATAGAAAACTCTCGCAAATGGAAGGAATTACCCTTTTTATTTTATAGGTTCGAGAGATAAGGGGAAGAAAACCCAACAACACCAAGGTAGAGAGAAAAGTAAAGCAAAAAATAAACCATTCCCACATGCATGTTTCAAAGTAATAGCCCTAAGGTGAAAAAAGGTGACTACAAGGTAAGTAACAAAAAGGAAAACAAAAATTGTAACTGCTCGAAAAGTTCGAGCTAGTAAGGTCCTGCGTAATCCCCGAAGACCTCCGGGAAACCTGAAAGCAGATTTTTTTTATATACATAAGGTGAGCATACAAGGACACTCAGTAGGGAAATCCAAAGACTCTCATGCACAAGTGAGGGAATGTACTAAATTCCCATGAGAAATGAGTAAACGCGACACATATCAAGGTAAACTACCCACCCCAGGCCTCACAAAGTAACACTCCCCAAATAACGCAAGTTAGGTAATATATATAATAAGAGCACATCGATGTTTGGGTACCCCGCGCCACATTCCCAATGGTTATTGAGACATCCTACGCATCGGACCAATCCCGCCATTCTCACCGCAGTCCCACTGCCACACCTGCCCGCACACACCTGGGCCACAACCACACGTTGTCCCACTGACGAAATCCCTCCCGAACACACCTGGGCCTCAACCGCACGCAGTCCCACTGCTGAATCCCGCCCGCACACACCTGGGCCACAATTGTCACACGTAACCATGCCTGCAAACACCTAGGCCAGAACAACCACCACTATGCCCGAAGACACCTGGGCCTCATCCCGAAGACACTGGGGAATCCACC
Organism: Viscum album; assembly: GCA_963277665.1. NCBI lineage: Eukaryota > Viridiplantae > Streptophyta > Magnoliopsida > Santalales > Viscaceae > Viscum > Viscum album. The sequence goes on from OY728134.1 coordinate 170,351,772, forward strand.
TGACTCACACACCTGGCCAACCACCACACTACCCAGCCTAAAGGTTCTTGGGTAAATAATGGACTTCAGGCCATCACATCCTGCCCGAAGATACTTGGGCTATCCAGAAAAGGGATCAGAAAAGGAGCTAATAACCAGCCACTAAGAATACTGTTGGGAAAAACACCCTCCCCCATGAAATGGGGGTGTTTGGCACCAGGTTCTCAACTTGGGTGGGGCGCAAATAAGAAGCACAAAACTACGAGTATAGATATAGATAATAAGCACTCACCCAAAGCTAGGTTTTTCTTCGGGCAGCCTATAGATCACAACAATACTCAATTCCGAGTCACGACTCACGCTAACAACCCATCATCCCATTCTTATTTCATGTTCAGTAACAATATTTGAGTTATTCACTACTGGGCATCTAGCAGGCATATGCATAAGTCCAGAAAAGTAAACAGTCAAACATCAACCAAAACGTCCACAACTAGTTCTCAACAACAGAGGATTCCACCCCAATTTGCGATATGAACAAGTAACCACCCGGATTTAAAACTCACAACCACCGAAAGTATAAAAGAACAGGGGATCCCATCCCCTCTCACATCTCCAGCAATTGGCCGAAGGGAAAACAACCAACTACCACCACCAACACAATAGGGCCTTGCATGTATTTTCAGATTTAAATGACTTAACACACTCTATGATTCAATTTCCGTGTGTTTTAACCGGGGGTTATCACAAAAGGAAATATCCTGGTGCCTCTATTTATTTGGCCGGATATACATGATTAACCAATTCACTTTTCACAGCATGAGTTTAAAACCACAACAAGCTATTTAAAACATTAGCAGGGGTTCATTAGTGCACAAACAACGACCAACAACAGCCTCGATTTTCAGGAGGCATAAGCCAACACAACTGAACAAGATGGTCATAATAGAAACATCATCAAAACATAAGACAACATCAACGATCACAGCCCCCCTTACTTTAGAATTCGTTCGTTACCTCTATTTGGGTCTGGTTTATCCAATTCTACAGAAACAAAAGAACGCCCACCCCGCATGAGACACAAAGAGAGAGGCAAAGGATTAATTCCCTACTTGTTGATAGATTATGGACATTTAGGCCGGGGGTGCGGAACTTTACGGATAACGATGCAGCCAGTCCGACGCACTAGAAGCTGTTTGTGAATGCCACGATGGAGGAATGGAGAAACCACAGCAATCCCTCAGTTTATAGGAGTCGAGGACGGTTGAAGTGAAAATGCGAATCCTCGTAAGGCGCGGGGGTCGTGGGTTGATCACAAGGCTCCACTCGTCACAAATAAGGTCGGGTGGTTTAAGCCGACTCATGAATTGATGAAGCATTTAATTAAAACTCTTCTGGGCGTTACGGGTCTTAAAACACGGTTGAACGAGTCAGAATAGGGTTTAAAACCCTATTTTCGCAGAGGAGTGTTACTGGAAACAACTTGACAAGGTCGGGTGACGCCGATCGGTCCCACCGATCGGTCTCACAGATTGGTCTCACCGATCGGTCACGCCGATCGGTCTCACCGGTCGGTCTCACCGAGACGCCACTCCTTTAGGACCCGGATTTTGGCAAAGGGAAGGACCAAGAGAGTCTGGGTCATTACACACACCACATTTAAAACATTCAATTGATCCCTCAGAAAGAACTTCTTTCCCTTTCCTCGAGTCAACTGGATGCTTCCTTTTTCCATGGCAGGTTTTTGCTTTATGACCTTCATTTCCACATCTATAGCATATTTCTGTCCCTTTAAAACTATTTCTTAGGTGTTTATTTCCGCATCTATGAAACATAGGTTTCTAAACACACTTACCTTTATGATTATTACCTGTAGTTCCGTAGGGATTTGTTTCTCGCGTATATGATGCCTTATAGAAATCACCAAGGTTGAGGTGGTCAATCATGACTCCATATAGTTGGTTGAGGATAAACACAAGAGTTCTCATTGCAGCTCTCATATCATTCAATTTCTCACTCAGAAAACTATCACAGTTTCCTTCACATCCACCATTACTTTGGTGCCTGCTAGATCCAGCCATTTACAAAAACTAAAAAGGTCAGTGTGAGTATATCAACAAAACCATCATGTAATAAATAGGAAGATAAACACTATGAAATACTTACTCATTCACTTTATCTAAAACTAGGGCTGTTTATGAAATCCTAAAAATTATGGTCATGTAACTTATGCTTAAAGAATACCATAACCTCTAAAGTTATCTAAACCGACCTTTGATACCAACTATAAGGCCCCGACCTTAAACCTTACTTTATATTGAATTAAATGGATAATTCACATTGAGGATATTTTCAGGTTTAGTGTTTTAGGGATTAGGACATAACTATTACATCTCAAAAGATTATAAAGTAGAAACATTTACTAAGTTTCCATAAAATAAAAACTCTTAAAAAGAAACATGTCCAGTTCCTTGTTTTAGGTTGCATGACTTTCCCATGATCCCATCCTTGACCCTATTCCACGTTAATTCATGTTAAAAACATTTCAAAAACATGGGATGAGCATAAAAAGCTTAGTAAGGGATACACAAAGAATGAAAACTATTAGTTTTTAAAAACAACAAGTAAACCATGTATACTTTATAAAAGTAATACGTTTCACCTTTTCTAAGTAGTAAAAACTCTTCACTGAATAAAATTTAATTACTTACCCTTTTGTAACCAAAAATTACCATAAAACCCATATAAATATCACATATCATATAAAGGTAACATGGGAGATAAACATACTTATGTGGAATAACCATAGGGTCGACTTCCACACATATCACTTAATGGAATAGCCATTCGGCCAACTTCCATACATAATTAATGGAATAGCCATACAACCGACTTCCATACCCAATGCATTAGATGTTATAATGTAACCACCCATTCTGGTATTTGCAACACCAACCGTCATATGGTTTATCACGTAACCACTCATAAAATGTCCAAGTACCATTACAAAATTATAACACATAAAACCAATATAATGGAATGATAAAATTTCCACATTTCAATCACAATATCTCATTTAAATATATTGAAAAAATATAATCCTTTATCAAAACCATTTTCAATACCAAAATACATAAAAACGTATATGATATTTATTTTATTTTGAAAACATTACGGCTTGTTGAGGAAGGCAAAGATCAAATAATACTCGCGGCGACAGAAAAAGTCGTTGTCACCGAATACGTTAAAAGAAACATTACTTTTTGTAGTTTAGTAAAACGCCTTGTAGAAAAAGATTCCTTTTGTGTAAAAGTAAATGTCAAAGGGGTTTATACATCGTATAAAAGAATGTTGTGTTTAAAACGAAATATGACTCAATGAAAAGTGCTTGAGACGAAGTCCCTTACAAAAACGGTATCCTTGGTTTAAGGATAAATCAATTTCATAATTATGTGTGACAAACGAATACACCAAATATAAGTGGATATTATGTGTAAAACAATCAGAGGTTATTCACACATATTCATATAACTACATATTCATGGAGTATAAGTTTATCCCAAAGAATCAAATTTGGGTTAAGATGTTCCCCTGCAAAAATTTGACAGCCTAATGTCGTCACTAAAAAATTCAGAAAATGAGTTGATGAGAGATAAAAAGGGTATCTCATCACTTGGACATTAATAAGGATATATAAGAACATATCCTAACATAATAGTATGTGAATTAATAAAAATAACAAAATAAGTCTTTTAAAAATAGGAGGGTGAAAGGTTCCCTTACCGACTTGGGTAACTTTCGAAATGTACACCCCGTGAAATAAGGACAATACAAAATTTATGTAAATAATCATAAATGAAATTATATTACACAATAAGTAAAATAATGGGCAGTAAATACACCACTCAAAGAAAATTGTGGCAAATGTAGCATAAATCTCATGGGAATAAAAGTGAGATGAAAAATCCCTTACGAAAACTCGGCAGCCTAACAATGCCACATAAAACATATAAAAATGGATTGATAAGATCAAATAGGGAATCTAATCATATTAACATAAAGTTTATAGAAAGAGTAATATAAAATAACATCCCCCAACATAACAAAGAGGAGCTTAAAAGAAGTGACACAAAGGAGAGTACTTAAAAAGTAAGAGAGAGGTTAGATCTCCTACAAAAATTCGGCAGCCTAATGGCGCCATTCAAAACTTCCAACATGGATTGATGAGAGAGAATAGGGTCTCTCATAATATGAAAAAAAAAATTATAGTAAGATTAATATAAAATAACATCCCAATAACAAGAAAGATGATCTTTAAATGGAATGACATAAAAGAGCGTACTTAAAAAGAAAGAGAGGAGTAGGATCCCTTACCTCGAGTCCGACATGACTCGATCATTCTTTAACGTCCTGAATAATAAGCTTTAGTTAATTTATACTTGATTAAGATCCTTTTTCAAGTTCATTATTCCTTTCATATCAATTATTGAAATGATATAAACATTATGTAATAATTTAAGTTAATAATTTTTGTTTTGTTGATATTTGGTTCTTAAGTCAAAAGTGCGCTTCTTACAATTACAAGTTGTTCGTCTGGTCAAAGGTTCTTTATATCCAGAATGAAATTCCTGATTTAGATATCATATATATCATATATATCCATAATATACATGTATTTATAATATTACATAATCATTTAGAGGTAAGAAATGAAATGCACCGTTCATGGAGACGGTAAGCCGTACGTACGCATAAACGCTACTTTCATTTCTATGTCATATTAATGGAATTAAATCTAAATGAGAGATGTGTATATATTTAATTACAGAATTATGTTCATCCTTTAGATGTATCAGACATAATATATATCAGTTATATGTACTTATAATAGTACATTACATTTGAGGATAAGAAATGAAATGCACCGTCCATGAAGACGGTAAGTCGTACATACGAATGAATGCTACTTTCATTTCTACCTCATACTTTAATGGAAAGAAAACAATAATGATATAAAGGTATATTATAATTCCAGTATAACATCATATATAATAACTTTAAATCCATTATTTATACATCCCTCATATGGAATTAACGAATCAAATCACTTTGAGGGTGCGGTAGTCCGCACTTCCTAAAATGAAGATATCGCGTATACCCATAATGGAATCCATAAAGGTATGCCACAAATGAAAAATACAGAAACATAAGTAAAACATAAAAATATTATATATCATATATAAACATTGTTAAATATTAATGGCCACCTTTGAAGGTGTTATATGAGTGTTGAACAATCATCGTTTCGTGAGGCAGAAATTCGTCGTCCACAGAAACTGTATGTTCTATAACCATTAGATGAATGTGTGTGTAAGTGTAGCTCGAATACTTATTATAACAACCTCCTAGTATATTTAGGATACTGTAGTTGTTACAAAATAAATGAATAAAAAGACTTTAGGGGTTTGGAGAAGCAAAATAAAACAAAAGAGCACAAGTGAAGAAGTTACCTTAAAAATGGGTAACTCCCATTGGTTTGAACCAAAAGGGTTTCTTGAAGAGCTTCCTGCCTAAGTTAAGGCATCTAGGATGAGGAGAGGGATTTGGAGAGACAAAATGATCAGAGATTGGCAGAACCAATGGTTTGGGAGGTGGGGGTAAGGTGGTGGAGGTGGGGGCCTTTTATAAGAGGAGAGGAGGGGCACTCTTGGAAAAGTATAAAATGTTACTTTATTTTCAAATGGTTTTCCGATTTTAATTGTCCCAAGTTGATGTGTTTAGAGGATAAGGTGATAATGTGTCTAAAACCAGCAATCCAATAGGTTTTTGACATGTTTAGGACCTAGATGTTTCATTATCTTTCCATTTTATTTAAATCGTTAAATAATGAGGTCATCGCTGCATCATCATGATGTCGTAAAGAATTTAATTTATTTTATTTCTAAAAATTATAAAACAAATACTATGATGTGGGAAATATTTTTATATTTCCAATTACTATTTATAGTCAAAATTCTGACTTTTATAACCACATGTAAAAATTGTTTTAGTAATACAAATCATGTTTGTGACAATTTTATTTAAATTTTAAATAAAAGGCATTAATGTCATTATTAAACCCAAGTGGCTCCATGGGGTACCAAAAATCGACCCCTGGGTTGTCTTGGTCGGCCATAACTCATCCAATAGGGTTAGGACAAGTTTCAATATATTTTCATTTTATTATAATATCATTTTTACCTTAAATCACACTTATTACCTTTAATCGCGATTAATAAAACTTAAAAGTTACTTTTCATAAAAAATTATTTTCATCCCATTGAACCACATATTACATAACAATTAAAATAATTTAAATTGGATTTTTTAAATTGAAATCACAGAAGTGGTAATGTCCCATTGAAACGAAAAATCAAATTTTGTAACCACCACTTTGTGGTTTCACTATTCATCAAAAAGTTATGTTTTTCAGAAAAATACCCAAAATTCACCCTAAGCTAAATTTGATATTCCGAATTCAAAAATGATGTCTATTTTACCCAATTGATAAAATATATGTTTCATTAATTAATTTTATAATTAAATTTTGCTGTTAAAACAAATAGCGTGATTTTATGAAATAATATATTTTAGAAGATTGACACTCGTTTATGTCCAATCTAAAAGTGATATTAGTTACAATGACCACCATTTTATTAAATGGTAAAAATATATCCTATTTACACTTTAAAAAAAATTAAAAAGATAATCGAATCATATAAATAAATTAGATTAAAGATACATTTTGAATTAAAATAAAACAATTTTTACTATTCATTAAAAATTGAACTTTTCGGAAAAATAACAAAAATTTACACAAAGTAAATTTTTATGTCTCGATTATAAATAAGAATTTCATTTTTTCAAATATAACATATAAAATTGTCAAAAAGTGGATTTTAAAGAGGTTCTCCATTAAAAGGCGGTTAATCGACCTTTTAAAGAATATTAGACTATCTACGCTTAAAATTGGATTCATTCACATTTTTAATCCTCTAAAGTTTATTGTAAAGATTAAAAATATCTGAAAAACATATATAATAAATTTTTAGTTAGTTCTATTCAATCTCGCCATTACAAAAGCTAGGCATTAACTACCATTTAAAATAATATTATTTTATTATTAGAGTGCAACGTAATATTCCCAAGAAACTCGTTGTTGCGTATTGGGTACGCTATCGAGCATATCATCCCCTTTAAAGTAATATTAATAATTTATTCACAATATGGATAAATGTGAAAATTTCATACTCTTTATTTACCTGGGGTGTTACATTTATGGTATCCATTATGGGTAAACACGATATCTTCATTTAAGGAAGTGCAGACTACCGCCCCCTCAAAGTGATTTGATTTCATTAATGCCATATGTGGGATGTATAAAGGATTTAATTAATGTTATTATATATGTTATTATACTATAATTATAATATACCTTTATATCATTATTATTCCATCCCATAAAAATATGAAATAGAAATGAAAGTAGCGTTCATGCATACGTACGACATACCATCTCCTTGAAGGGTGCATTCCATTTCTTTCCTCTAAACGTTATGTAATATTATAAATGCATGCATATACTGGATATATATGATGTATATGATATATACATAATGAGTATAACTCTGTATATAATGGATACATGAACAACTTGTAATTATAAAGAGCATATTTTGACTCAAGTACCATTGATCATTAAAACGACCGTTATTAACTAAAATAATTACATAGTGTTCATGAAATGATAATAAGTGATATAAAAGGACTAATGAACTTGAAGAAGGTTCTTAAGCAAGTATATATTATCTCAAGTTTATTATTCATGACATTAAAGAACGATCGAGTCATGTCGGACCCGAGGTATGGGACTTCGTCCCAATCTCCTTTCATTGAGGCATATTTTATTTTATACACAACATTCTTTTATACGGTGTATAAACCCCATTGACTTTTACATTTATACAAAAGGAATTTTTTTTACATGAATCGTTTTACAAAATGACAAAAGGGAATGTTTTTGTCATACATATGCGGCGACAACGACTTCTCCGCCGCTGTGACCATTTTTTTGGGATTCGGCTTCCTCTACAAGCCATACATTCTTTTTAAAACGAAAATAGATACCAAGTTTTAATTTTAATTTATTTTGGAATTGAAAATGTTTTTCATAATGTTTTTATGTGTTATATTGATATCTTGTGATTTAATGGTGGAAATGTTATGTTTCTTTTATGCATGTTTTATGTTATACGATTATGTTGTGGTTCTTGGGCATTATTATGAAGACAGGTTGTTTCGTGATAAACTAAGGGTGGGTGAGCTAGTTATAACTCTCTAATGCATTGGGTAACGCAAAGTAGTGAAACGTTAAGGTTTCTTTGAAAAATTTAGGGAATATACTGTGGTGGGTATTCCAAATGTAACCAAGAGGGTTACTCTCTATGTAAGAATGTTATTAATGCCTCAGGTTACCTTTATGACTTATGATTTCTATGATTTATTCATGATTTGATGAGGTATGTTAAAGTGCTTATGTTTTTATGGGTACTGTGTTATTTCATTCTTATGTATGTATGAACTCATGTTTCCTTTCCATATTTTTATCCCATACTGATCTCTTTATGCTCATCCCAAGTTTTTTTGAAATGTTTTCACAGGTCAAGGGAAAGGTGCATGATATGATGATAGTGTCAAGAAGTGTCAAAAAATAATCCATGTTTTATTTTAAATATGTTTCTGTTGATGGGAAAAATGAGTACTATCATAATGTAACCACTTTGTTTAAATGTGGAATGTAATGCATGTTTTTATGATCTAATTCTCTAAAACTCTAAACCTGAAATGATCCTCAACGTGTAATCTTATAATAACTCAAGATTAAGTATGGTTTAAGGCTGAGGCCTTATAAATGGACTCAAAAACATATAAATACATTTCACAATCCCACATATTAGTTATATTTTTTATGATTAGATATTATGAAACACTTCATCTATGAAGGGTATTGTTCATGAAAAACACTTCATCCACATACTAATGTTGTAAATAAATGTTTTTATTTCTGGTAAACCTTACATAGAAACATTTTCATCACTTGAATAACATTTTTTGATATTTTATGGTATCCGAGATAATTTGTGGGTTCTTGGTCTAAAAAAACTAGACTATGAGTTGTTAGAGAGTGAAGGGGTGAAATGAAAGAGGTTAATTAATAATTCCATCATGTATGAAATGGCTTGGAATTACATGGGAGATCATATTGGATGAATGGTTTTATTTTTTTACCGTTAAAAGGTGGGTGAATAGTACATGCATAGAATTTTCCCACATTGAAAACACAATGTGTCTTTCTTTTTATTTATTACTAATATCTTACAACTACACCACCGTGTTGAGACCAGGGTTGCCACCCAAAATCAGTTGCAATGAACTCCCACACTAGCTGAAACACATGTGGTCCATGTGATCTTTGGTATGTGATTCTAGCCTAACCCATGAGTTACTTTTGGCGAACACTATGTGTGCTCTATACATAGACCCACCAACATATTTGAGCCCCTTATACATGGGGATGCTTCAATAGGCCTATACACAGCCCCCATCCACCATCAGGCTATCTTAGGGTAGACCCATGTTCCCACCAAAGCAATTGTTACAAATGGGTCCCTTGGTCTAACTTTAGGGTTTGGATACAAATTCTTTTTTGAATTATCATTAATATTCATCCAAATAAATACATGGAAACCCAAATATTATTCCTTCCTTTCTCAAGAATCTATAGGAAAAATTAAATTCATATTGTATTGCAGTCTGTAATGTTTGAAATAATGTTTTAGTCAATGTTACATTCTCAAAACATTTCATAGATATTGACAATAAACAAAAACAATAGTCACATTATATGAAGTATAATTTTCCATGATTGAAACCCAACTACAAAAATGAATTACTTTATAAGTGTGAAATCCAATTCTATAAGATAGATCAATAACATTAATCTTGGCATCACCACTTAATCCATAAAATGTATCCATGAATAACCTCTTCAATAATCCTGTACATCACATTGAATCCTTACACAAATATTTTAATTATTATATACTAATGGAAAAAAACATTAATTCATCATTCATTAAGATGTTCTATTTAATCTCACCCTTTTATCTATTGTTGATACTTTTTCACATTTTAATGTCAATATTTTTCTCCACCTTATTATAAATAAATGAAAAGGGGATGTGGGTAAATTTGATCACTTATTTATTCTCAAAATCATGATCTCTACATTATATGAAATTTCAATGATCAATTCTAGGAGAAGAATGATCTTACATGTTTTTATTTTAAAATATCCATTAGTTAATTAACTCTAATTCTACATGATCTATCAAGGTGTAGAAAAAAGGGAAATTCAAATAAGGATGTATAAGCAATCCATAAAGTAAAATTCATGTGAAATCCTAATTATTAATTCACAATTCCCTTTTAATTGATTATAAATAAACAAATTTTTAAATGTTTTGTCATATCATACACATACGTTGACAAACACATTAGAAAGTTCAAATGAAAATGATATATCTCACACTTTTTCATATATACTAATCAACCACACACTCCCTCATATTGGATATAATAAATATAATTATTAATTTTTTTTGAATGTGTGATTTAGATTCCTCCACCTTAAATTTTATAAAACTATTTTAAAATTTCACAGTCCCTATGTATTATAGAATTAACAACATCATCTCATCAATACTCTCCCTTATTTTAAGAATCCATATCCTTAAATTCCCTCAATGTTCATACATATGAATTCATATATAATTTAATGTTAAGGGACCTCCTTGTTTCTCAGAAATAACATTTAATCTAAGAGCTTCCACTCAATATATTATTATTATTATTCTTAGATTCCATAGCTGGTGTGATTGATCTTTCTTCATTAGTTGACACATCCAATGTGTATTTACATTCCATTCCAGTATTAGATGCCCTATTTTTTATTTTCTGGTTATTGTTCATGATTATATCCCCAGACAATAAAATTATCATTCAATATCTTATTTGATGCACAAATTGTTCACACCTCTGACACTAAATGATTTCATGTCATCCAATTTAGATTACTTATACAAAATATTATATTCTTCTATTATCACCACTACATTAATTTTTTTCTCATAAAATTTCTCATAATTCTCAATTTTATTTTACATAACAAGGTGGTGAGCCTTGATAACTAATCATTTTTTCATGATGTTATCCTATTTTTAAATTTTATCACATTATACAATGGTAACTGTTTATTCCTTCACAAACTATTTTCTCATCATTTTTACTTGTTGTGAAATCCTTTATGGATATCTAACTGTTCATTTCACAACTATGTGACCTTCTTCACCAGATCAATCACAAATATCCCAAAATAATTCAAATTTATTCTTGTGTTATAATATTAATGATGTCTTGATCACCTGAAATTCTTTAAAATAATTTAGTGTTATTTATTATTATTTTCTCTCGATTAAAACATGCCTCATTCTTGATTGTGATATGTTAGACCAGTATTAATAAAATTTATGATCAAACACTCCACAACCCCAACAATAGGGTATGAACTATGATCATCAATACTTATAAAAATTATGTTCTAATTATTTTTTCTGTCTTTTCACTAAATTTTGGTGTTTCTAATCCAAAGGATAACATATGAATGAATTATTCCAGTATTCTTTTTTGATATATTATTTTTCAATTTTCAAATTGTATCTATTTAGATTAAGTATTGTCTCTCACACATGCATTGTCAAAAATAACAAATGTACATTAACATTCATTAGGTTTTGAATAAACACTTTTCTGTGGATCATTCATCATAGAAAATTTATAATATTATCCCTTAGGCTCAAAATAAATGGTGATGACTTATTATATATTGCCCACATACACAAATTGAGATTAAAGAAGCTTATAATCAGTCATAGATAATTATACCAGTTTTTGGTATTTTATTCCATCATGATCTTTCATCATATTATAATGTTCTTCATTGTTAAATATATTTTTTTATTAAGGAACTCTGTATAAAATTTGTTAAATTATATCCTTCCAAATGAAATTTATTTAATAGCATCTAGATTACTTTAATGATTATCTATATAATTTAAATATTCTCTTATAACATTATGATGTTTCTCTTCTTTCATTTCATGATCATAAAATTTCTACAATAGTTTTATTTTTGGCTTCTTGAGCTACATGTTATTCAAAATAGCAGATTTTAATTTTTCTTTCGAGTACCACAATAGATCAATTTTATTTTCACCTTATACATAATCTGATTTGTCTTTAGATTTTTGGTTTTAACTATAATTATAACTAATTTCTAGATGTCCATTCATCTTATATCCCATTTCCTGATGAAGAATATTCGTGAATCTATTTTCTCATTTCATTCCTTATATTTTTAATGTAATATTTATTATTTCCAATCATCATCACTGTTATTTTTATTTTATAGGCCATTTATTGAATTATTTTTCATTTTAATCAGATTTGGTGCCATTGAATTTCTTCATTGAAAATCCACTTGAAAATTTTACAGACCCATGATAGTAGAATAATTATATTGGATTATTTCATTTTTTCAATTTTTATCTATTATAAATAACCATAAACAGGGACCTCATTTGATTATATCCCAATTCAGCCTCATCACCCTCAAAATCAATTTATTATCGGTTATATTGGAAATTAGTTTTATATTTTACCATGGATTTAAAATACACATTTTTTTATTTCTTCATAAATAATTTTATTTTTACTATTTCTTCTACCTTAAGAAAGCTATGGAGTTTATTACGTGATAGATCTACTCAATATTTCATTACAAAAAATTTTGAATAAAAGCTATCTGGAATATTTCTCATTAGATTTTTCACAATGGTTGTATCATCCATCTTCTCCTAAAAACATATAATGCTACTAAAATGCTCAATTACTCTTATAAATTATTCATAAACAATTTTTTCATTTCAAATTTTATATATTCAAATATTGTTATCTAAATTTCCATCATGTATTATTTTACATTAGGGTTCTAACATTATAACTTCTCTATTTATCCTCTCTTTCATTAGTATTTTGGAGGTCCATGACTTTTTTGTATACCATTTTGGATAAATCCTTCAAGATTTCAATTTTATCTTTTATATGTTCCAACTATTGTAAAAATTCATAGAACCATTACCAATATAGGGTGGATATCCCATTTTAGCTATATCTTTCAATAATACCGAAGAGATGAATGAAATGGTGTTGTCCTCTTTTTTTCTGCCTTGATAGTTTTCACCATGGAAAAATAAAATTTCACTTTTTACTATAATATTTATATGCTCCATCCTTATAATTTTGTTGGATAATTCCATGGTTACCTTCCCATTTATTCCAATAGATGTTTCCAGATTAGTGGGAAATTACTGAGAGGAGGAGGGGTGCATCAATGATCCCTTTTTCTATTTAAATATTATTTCTTTTCAATTAAGCCTCTCTATCTAGTAAAAGCCTCAATATAATATTCATGTGTCTCTCAGAATTACCTAAATAAAATTGTAAATAAAAATGTACAGAATAATAATTTTCAAGGATTTGAATAATGACCAAATCATATTCATGTTTTTTATTATCACCAACTCTAATTCTTCACAATAATCTTGTAAACAATTAAAATGTTTGATACATAGTGACATTGTATCTCTTCTGAATATACATAAGAATTTCTTTATAATTCATCATCCAAGGATACTATAATAAACATTTTTCTTTCTCCAAAATCATCACTATATGCCCTTATGTCACACAAGAGACTAATTCTCCCAAATCCACTCATGATACATCCTCATATCGTCAAGGATTGATCAACAATTATTTGATCTTTTGATCAACCTTCAAAATATTTCTTTATTACACATTATTGTGTAAATATTCATATTCCTTTTAAATTACTTTCGTTTTTAATAATAAATTAATGATCACCTATATTTGATCAATTTTTTTAGTGTAATAAATTTTGTTTCTATTCTTCCTTCTAATGATGAAGTCTCATCCTCACATTTTAAAGAAGGTTGTAAACTGGTTATTCCAAATAATATAACCTCTAATTCTAGAATATGTTCTACTTTTTTATTTTTATACTAATTCATTTTCATAAGATAATTATCTCATGAAAAAACATATGTGACATAAAACTCTTTTAACATTATTTTTCTACTTTGGAGACCGATGGCAACAATACAAGTGATAAATAAATTTCTAAGAAAAATTTCTTTGCTCTTCAAAAAACTCATATTCTATAAAAATAGACATGTAAAACTCCCTATTTTGAATTACCATTGTATTTATGATAAATTATTCAATAATTGTTGAACTCATTGTATCATTATTATTTTGTGATGTGAGAAGTATTTTATATTGATTCAATGGTCTTCACTGATTATATTCGCGTATATTTGTTTAATCAAGTCCACAAAAATTGTTATTATTATCGATAAAATCTAACCTCAAATGAAGACTACAAATCAATATCTCACAAACAATTACATTATTTGGTTTATTGTGAGGCCATTTATTCTTACACAATCTAATTTTCATGAAATAAACTATGAACCTGACTAGATCATCATCAAACTCTACAACGTATTTTAAAATCCGTTATCATGTACAATATAATTGATTCATAAGGACTGTTTGGGTTCTTTTCATACTACAAGGATTTGTGATATCCCATCTACAATTCACATTATTAATCATCGAAAAGCATCATGAAAAATCATATTTGTCTATTTTTTGAAATCAGTACTTTACCAATTTAAAAACCTCTAAATACATTTGAAGATCCTATAAGTAAAATGGATCAATTTTTGTTTTCTATTCTATAAATATTCATTCAGGAAGGGTTTTGTTCATAGAGCACACGTTATCTACATTACACAATCAAAAATAATATATTTAATTTGTCTTAAATAATTAATATCCACATTTTAATCTCCTGATGAATTTTGGTTAATCTTGCATGGCATCTGATATCATTTCTGGGTTCTCATTCAACAAAACCTCGATTGTCAGGGATTCAATCACGAAGGTATCATACGTGGTAGGTTAAAGAAAAATTCTCACTTGGATCAATTTGTTCACATTAAAATTAGAGATGATATCAAATGGTAAGTGTTATATTTTTAATTTTTAATTTTAGGTGAATAGAAAACTTAAAACATCATCCCACATTGAAAACACAACAAAGATTTCCATTGGTTTATCACTCAACTCATGCAACTGTACAGTCAATCTATAACCTGCGTCAGAACCTAGAATTCATCTCATTGAACGACCTCATGGGTCGTGACATAGGACGAAAATGAGAACATTCCTATTAGAAACAGTACAAATCCTTGCATGCATGTGGGAATGAGCTCTGTGGGCCCTATGCATGGTCCCATTAACATATATAGTCTCATTATACATGGGGGTTCCTCCATGGGCCTTTATATGACCCCACTCACTGTTTTCATTGGTTTTTAGAAAACCCTTATTCCTACACAACATTGGTTACCCTTATATTCCTTGGGCTAGAATGAGGGGTTGGCTCTGTGTTATTTTATAGAAAACTATTAATGAGTTTTACAAATAAATATATGGACAAACAAATCATCCTCTTCCTCCAAATAGTATTAATTCAAAATAAAATACAGATTTCATAGTGCTATTTAATGTTACAAAAAATTTTGTAAATAATGTTACCATATTAAAACATGTCTTTTACATTGAATATCATCACAAATAATTTTCACATTTATACCAAGAATAATTATCATATAATTAAATCTTGTTCCATATAAAGAATAAACTTTTATGTTTTACATCTATTTCTATAAAATTGATCCATAATATATTTCAAGGGATCCCAAATTCGTATTTATAGCTTCTCCTAGAATCACCACATCAAGCATAATCGACTTGACACATATGTCTTCCAAATAAACATTAATTTTGATATGTTGACAATACAGAAAACTTTCATTTAATAATTATGGAATTTTTATCATTATAATTGGTGAGGATAGGGTAGCATGGAACAGGAGGGTACATGCGATAAGGGATTTCATCTAGGGGAATAAATGAATGTTAGTGGGGAGAAGGAGGGGGATAAATGAACAAAATGTGAAATAAGAAAAATGAGAGAAAATATGTAAATCTATATTTTATTTACATGGAATCCCACATACATTACCCACATGGTTTACCAACCCATGTGGGTACCATGTGGTCCATACGACCAAGTCAAAATGGCCTCACATTCTTACTCAAAGGAACAAAAAATGTCTAAATAGCCACGAAAATACAATTTTAATGGATTATTTCCCTAAATGAATCCACTATTATAGTTTTATTATGGTCAATCCTAAGCATGAAAACCCCATGAAAAGTCCAAATTTTAAAAAATGTAAATAAAAAATATAGAACATACGAAAAAATTTACTAGCCAAAAACTATTTTTCAAAATAATTATTTAATTCAACACTAACACATAATGTATTTTAGTGGTATTTTTTAACAAGTTCATCGAAGTGGAAAGCATCAGAAACAAACTGCGAATGATATCTATATAAGATTATAATGCTAGTAGTGACATAGAAATCCCACATTTGAGATATATTTATCTTTTGTGAAAATATATATATATATATATAAAGAACTTAGGTTGGAATAAGGGAACCATTATTCCACATACATCATGATAAAAATTCCATCAACCCTTAGAAGAAGTTATTTTTTCATGAAGTTTATGTGGTCTTTCATAGGACATTCAATTCATATCCTCAAAATACTATATGAATTGTTTTAAAAAATAAAAAGTCCACCATGTTTGATATGATATGATTCATTAATCTCTTATACAAGATAATATATATATATATATATATATATCCATTATCTCCATTGGGGATATATATTAAGAAAATAAATAAATTTGTCAAGTGATATACCTCGATGAAAAAAAAAATCATGACACAAGAGTAAGGCTATGATATACTCCAGAGAGGTTTCTAATGCTCCAAAAGCATTTTTGGGAATTTCACTACTTGGGAATAATGTTTAAAATTTAATAATCCATATAATTAATATGTGTTGGGATTTAACACCCTTATTCAATGTCATTATTATAAACCAGACACACTAGTGAACACAAACTATGACCCATTAGCTAGAATATATAGACATTTCCACTGTTATCAATATTTTCATGGTATAGTATTAGGGATATATCACATATAGTGAATTAATTTATTGGACCTCATATCTAAAAATATGTAGTCCCAATGATATTGAACTATTCCTATATAAATATTACATCATTTTCATATATGTGTTATTCGGGGAACACCTCTAACAGGATACTCTAGTAGAATTATATTGGATAAAACCATTATTAGAATATAAAACTATAATAAATTTGGTGTGGTGATAAAAGAATGGATAATCCCAAAGTAAATAGGAACATTTCTATTGTAAATTATTCATATATCATACATTATACTATATATTATTTAGCGATATTAAATTCCCATATTTAATATATCTATACTACCCCAATTTCAACTAACATTTGTTTTGAATGGACACACTGAATCTATCTTCAAAAAAATATATGATATGGTGGTAGGATTTTATTGAATCATCATCTACCCTAAAATGTACATGGAGAACCTCCAAGTCCATCTCAATGATGGAAATCATGACAACCACATGGTAGGGTACTTACTATATCATGTTGGTCTATCCATAATTCAACATTAGTTTTTCAATTCCACCTGTAACATCCCGAGATTTTATGAAAAATATTCTTTTTAATTTCATTGATGTCTTGTGTTGTACGCTACACCAAAATGAGCTTGCACTGTACGCATCCCCGACATGGCTTACATTACATGCAATTGCGACCTTCCACGATAGCATGTGTTGTACACAATATTGTGTTTCACTAAACAACAATATGTTATATAAAATAACCGTTATGAATAAGTAATACCCACTTTTTGAAATTTTATAAATTTTATCTTTCAAAATGGATTTCAATTTTGTATTCAGAATATTGAAATTAGCCTAGGGTGAATTTTCGGTATTTTTTCTAAAAACATTCAATTTTTTATTAACAGTGAAAACACTGGGTTACTATTTAAAAATAGAATTTTTATTTAAAGAATTGTTTATTTTTCTTAAATTTATTTTAGGTCATAATTGATACATAATACCTATATAAGTTCAATGTAATTCATTAGAGTTATTTTATAATAATTTTAATCATATAAAAAGTTTATTGAACTTTTCATCATCTTTTACCCACCAACTAAGAGAGTATAAAAATTTACATAAAACATAATTTTACTACTTATGTGAGTGGAATTTCAAAAATCCAAGAGACATGGCTAATATCAAGGAGTAAAATGTGGTTCAATAAGATAAAAGTAATTTATGGTGAATAGTAACTTTTTACTTTTATTTACCACGGTTAAAACTAAATACGGTAATTAAGGGTAAAAATGATATTATTATTACCCTAACACAAGTTCTAATTTCTATTGGATAAGTTTAATTCACCAAAAAATAACCTTATGAATAAAATATGATCATTTAGGTCTACTTGGATTAGATTAGAAAATTTATTATTATTATATTTAAAGAATAGTGAAAATAGTTAAAATCAAAGTTTAATAACTAAAACATTTTTAATATAGGGTTATAAAGAACATAAATTTGACTATAAATATTCATTAGAAAGAAAAAAAATATTTCCTACATAATGTTATTTTATTTATAATTTCTAGACATTATATAAGTTAATTTATTTATGACACAATGATGATGCATTAATTACATTATTAATGAAATGTTAACATAATTGATGATAAATGTAATTACCTTATTATTTACCTTATTAATTTCCTTATTATAAATACCCAAATAAATGTAATTTGAGACTTTTTATGAATTACACTAGTTTTTTAAGTTAATATGACATGTTAGTATTTACTTAATTAACTTTTTTCGAACTAATCATGGTATTATGATTTTCACAAAAATCAAGTACCAAATAGTGTCAAAATTGACATAAAAAGGTTTTTAAAACAAATATTATATTATTAATTGTTATTTTATTCCTAAAAATCTAAGGATCGGCCAAATGACTTAGATAAAGATATATATATTAATAATTAACAACTTGGGGTTTTTTTGGCTTGTTATTATAAGTTTATTAACCATATAGTGTAATAAAAAAAAGACACAGTAAAAGTTAAATTATTTAACATAGAGTTAAATCTAAATGAAAAGGATAAAATAGTAACCTATCCTTGTCTAAAACCTATTGGATTAGAGTATTTCGACCCATCCCCACCTTAGTTTAGAAATAAATTTAATTGGTGCTATTAAAAATAGTATATGACCTTATTATAAAATAATATTTTATGTTTTCCTAAGGTACCTCTCTCCTCCCTTATAAAAAGGGCTCCCCGTCCCTCTTCTCTTCACACCCTTTTAACCCTTGAAGCTCAGCAAACCCCTAATAATTCCTCTTCTAAACCTCTCTAGTTATATCATAGTGGTTCTGGTATTTTCAAAATACCAACTCTTGTTCCCTTAGAAGAATTTTAAAGGAGGTGCGTTGAAGAAGAGGAGGTTCGGATACGTACGAAGCATATCAGACCTAAGGTAAGGGATAATTTTTCAATCTCATTTTTATCCGAGATTTCTTATTTGTAAGTAATTACTAGCTTGTGTTTTTCATCCACGTCCTTAAAAATGTTTTCATAGATTGTTTAATATTCTTCAATGTATTTTTAAAGTCATTTTTAACCATCTTGACTTTTACCTTGTGTTATGTAAGGAATCTTTCTTTTACTTACCATACGTGGTACTTTTTGACTTTTCCATTAAAAGAATGAGGTGGATGTTTTTTTAAATTATATGACATGAATGGATTTTTATGATTTTATAACACCTTATTTTCATGAAGATTAATCTATAAGATTTCATGACTATTTAAAACAAAATCCTTTTCTTTTAAAATTTCATGGCATTTTGTAAAAAAGAAAATTATTTTAAATAAGAAAGGATATTTTCCTCATGAATCTATTTCAAGTGTTTTATCAAAACCATTTTCCATCTAAGATGACATTATTTCATATGTGTATGTTTCAAATATAATGTCTCCATGATTTACATTGTTTTATTTTTCTAATGATGAAATGATATCCATTTGTTTTATATGGATTATGTTATGATGAGATGATGTGTATGAAACCCATTTTATTCGTTGGGTTATGATGAATGGTCTATGTTTATGTTTTGGCACATGTAGGAATGATTTCATTATGATATGGGTGGGACATATATCTCCCTACAATGCATTGGGTAAAGATTTATATCTCATGAGATAGGCATGGATGGAACGGTAAGTTAATCTGGTTCAGTAATACAGGACTTGAACAAGGACTGAACTCTATTCAGAAAGGGACATTATCCACTATAATGGTCTTGGCAGCAGTGCCTTGGCTACTATGGAAATCATTTCTTGTGCTTAATGGTTTCCACAATTATATGTTTTATTCCCATGCTATTTTATCATGGTTAATGTATCTATGCCTTATGTACTGCTATGTTTTATTACATTGCTCAAGATATTGATGTTTAAACATTATGTTCATGTTTCTATGTTCAAATGTATATGGTTTGTTTTATTCTCTCCACGCTTACCCTTACTGTGCACTTGAGATCACCCTTTATATGTTTTCTATTCCCCAAGATATAAAGAAACGTTTTACATAAGAAACTCAAAGGAAATGATCTGTATGGGAGATATTGAAGATCTTTCACAATGATTAGATGATTCTGTTCTGAGTTTCCAAAGACACTAAACTATTACGATCCTTGGGTGTTGGTTTTTGTTATGTATTATTTATTTCGAAAATGTAATGTAATGTCTATGTGCATTAATCGTGGGTCTCTACAGTTGGTATCAGAGGAAAGGATTAGCCAACCTTTGGAAACTAGGATACGATTACTTTAGTGATATCCCTAGAGATATTTATAAGCTATGTCTAGGGATGTCTATAAGGTTAAGAATAATTATAAGATATATTCCTAGAAATACGGTAACAATTTTATAATTTACCATAAGATGTTATATATTGAAGGTACTCCCCCTTCATTATGTAGTTTTCCCTTGAATGATTTTTCCTCTCACACTATTTTTTTGGGTTTTAGACGATGGCTGGAACCTGAAGAAACCATGTTGATCAATGTAATGGACGATGCAATAATTGTCCCCTTGAACAAACCAACGTTATGGGAAAAGAAGTGAAAAATCTTATTGTAATACTTATACAATCTATGAATCATTCTGTACTTCTAAATGAGTAGACAAGGGAACAATATTCTATTGAGTACTTCAAGAGGCAACTTCCACCTTCTTTCAATGGGTCTTCTGATCCACTTGTTGCTGAACAATGGATCAGTACGAATGAAAAGATATTTTCCATACTTCATGGTTCGGAACATGAAAAATTCATTCTGGCTATTTACCATTTAGAAGGTGAAGAAGATCAATGGTGGACTCTAATTAAGAATACGGGGCCCCGAGATGAAATTGAATCCATGGAATGGGATGAGTTCATGAACTTATTTTTAAATAACTAATTTTTATTATACTTCGAACAAAGACGGAAACAAATTTCCTTGAGCTTAAGGAAAAGGATGATGAATTTGTTGGTATATACAAAGAAAATTTTACAAGGATTTCAAGGTAAGCATCTGTCTTTATCATCCAACCTAAAAGTAAAGCCGATCGATTCTTCAGTGGCTTAAAACCAGGTCTTCGAAGGGCATTAGCAATAAGAGACTTCAGTAGCTGGGAAGAAATTGTGCATTGTGATATCATGGTAGAAATGGAAGTTGGTGTTACATATCCATCTCATGGTTTTGACAAGAAACAAAAAATGGTGTTTAAGGAGAAATCTCATAATAATGGTGAAAAGAAGATGAATGTTTCTTTATGCACAAAGTGTGGAAATAAGCATGGTGGATATAGTCTAAAAGGTACTAGAAAAGGTTTTATGTGTGGAAAAGAAGGGCATCGAGTAGCTGGGTGTTGAAGTAATGGAAAAGGGTTTCTAATGATGTGAACAAAGAAAAGATTGCAGAGAACGCTACACCTACACTTAAATGCTTCAAGTGCAAGGAAATGGGGCTTTATTCTAATCAATTCCCAAATCCAAGGGTTAATGATGATCAATGTGAGAATCCTCTTAAGGAAATGGACAAAGAGAAGTCACATGCGATCACTATTAGAATGTTGAGTGTGATAACGATGTGGTGGAATGATTATGTGTTTATGTAAAGGGATTCCAAAATAATGTCGTGGAATCTCATTTATAGTATTGCAAAACATTGTAAAATCAATGTAATGGTTTATTTTGGTTTTAAATAATTATATGGTACCAGTAACCATGAAAAGAGATTAAAATATTTTGGAAAGCAGATGATATGTGCATAAAAAAAGGATAAGGAGATAATGAAATGTTTAATAGTATTCATGAGCTCTTGACTGATATAAAGAATAAGTGATATTATGTTTTGAGTATATAGAATTTTAGGGATTTTGGTATGTGGAAAGAGTTAAATTGTGACAACATTCATGTTTTCACTAAGGTTCTAGGGTAATTCACATTTCAAAAGAATTCATGATTAAGGTATTAACATGTTTGGAATGTGACAAACAAGATATATCATTCGATATATGGGGGATAAATGATGGTATTCACATGATCGATAGATGAAATTTCTAATAATTGTTTTCTTTATACTATGAGCTTGGACAGAAGTATTTTGGATAAGCCTAATTATTGGAATGAATAGTATTGTTTAAGGCTAGAACTGTTTTCTATTTTATTGCAGTAATGTTATTATAATATAGTTTTAGAAAAAGGGAAAACCTGCAGGACGGGTGATAGCCCGTCGCGTTGAACAAGGATGCGGGAATCGAACCCACAATCAAAGTGCGATAGGCCTTCATCGCATACCACTGGCCTACAGGAAGTCCCTGGTTAGTAGAAACTAGATTTATTTTATTATTTAGGATGATAGATGAAGTATAAGTCCATTTTGGAACCATATCTGATTAATATCACCATAGATGAACTTATGTATATAACTTTTTCTAATATATGTTTGAGATAAATGGAATGACTTATCATTTAATCGCATGATCTGCTAAAACTTCACGAAAGATAAATTCAACTTTATTTCCTTAAGAGAAGAAGTGTAAATTGTTCAAGGCACGAACAACTGTGAGATTATACTAAATTAAAGTAATTATTTCTTCTATTTCATATTTTGTAACTTTACGGAAATGATATTGAAAACCAGAAATGTTTTTCTAGTTCCATTATATCTGATGAATCATATGGTACCTTAGATAATAAAAAATTTATTGCTTTGTGATTTTTTTATTTTTCATAGCCATGTTATCTACAACTCTCCATCAGAACATGATGGTTAGATTTCTCTTCCATATCCATATTTTCACCTATGCTCTCATATGTGGAAACCCAGTGATTAGTAAATTTGGGAAACCATTATGTTTTATACCTTTGTTTTTAATGATAAGTTTTGGTATTCCTTTTTACAATGTTGGTTTCTATTAAAACATTCGAGTAGTAAACCATATTAACCCTGACGAATTTCGTGGGTGAAATTCATTTTAAGGGGGGTAGAATGTAACAACCCAAGATTTTATGAAAAATATTCTTTTTAATTTCATTGATATCTTTTTTTTACACAACACATAAATGAGCTTGTACTATATGCATCCTTGACTTGGCTTGCATATTGCGACCTTCCAAGAGAGCATGTGTTGTATGCAATACCGAGTTTTACTAAACAACTATATGTTATATAAACTAACCGTTATGAATTAGTAATACCAAATTTTTGAAATTTTATAAATTTATCTTTCTAAATGGGCTTCATTTTTGGATTTGGAATATCGAAATTAGTCTGGTTTGAATTTTTGGTATTTTTATAAAAACATTCAATTTTTTATGAATAGTGAAAACACTAGGATACTATTTAATACCCGACATTTTATTTAAATAATTATATATTTTATTTAAATTTACTTTAGTTCATAATTGATATATAATACCTATATAAGTTAAAAGTAATTTTCTGATGTCATTTTATAATAATTTTAGACATATAAAAATTTTATTGAACTTTTCACCATCTTTTACCCACCTCCTAGGAGAGTTTGAAAATTTACATATAACATAATTTTACCGCTTCTCTATGTGGAATTTAAAAAATCCGAGACACATCGATAATATCAAAGAGTAAAATGTTGGTCAATAAGATAAAAATTACTTTTGGTGAATAGAAACTTTTTACTTTTATTTACCACGGTTAAAAGTAAATTGGCAATTAAGGGTAAAAATGATATTATTATTACACTAACACATGTCCTAATTCTATTGGATATGTTTAATTCAACAAAAAACAACCTTATGAATAAAATATGATCATTTATGTCCACATGGATTATATTAGGACATTTATTATTATTTTATTTAATAATAGTTAAAATAGTTCAAATCAAAGTTTAATAACTAAATCATTCTTAATATAGTGTAATACATAAGATAAATTCGACTATAAATATTAATTAGAAAGATAAAAATATTTCTTACATGATGGTATTTTATTTATAATTTTTAGAAAATAAATACTTTAATTTATTTTTGACACAATGATGATGCAGTAATTACCTTATTAATTAAATATTAACATAATTGATGTTATAAATACCCAAATAAATCTAATTTGAGGATTTTTATGAATTAAAATAATTTTATAGGTTAATATGACATGGTAGTATTGATTAAATTAACTTTTTATGAACTGATCATGCTGTTATGATTTTTAAAAAAATCATGTACCAAAGGGTGTCAAAATTGACATAAAATAGTTTTTAAAACACATATTATATTATTAATTTTTATTTTATTCTAAAAAATATAAGTATCTACCAAATAACTTAGATAAGGATATATATATTAATAATTAACTAGTTGGGGTTCGTTTGGATTGTTATAGTTTGTTTATTAACCATATAGTGTAAGAAAACAAAAGACACGGTAAAAGCTAACTTATTTAACTTAGAGTTAAATCTAAATGATAAGGATAAAATAGTAACCTAAACGTGTCTAAAACCTATTGTTTGAGAGGAGTTCAACCCATACCCACCTTAGTTTTGAGATAAATAAATTTGGAGCTATTAAAAACCAAATATGACTTTATTCGAAAATAATATATTATTTTTTCCTAAGGTGCCCCTCTCCTCCCTTATAAAAATGAAACCCCTTCCCTCTTCTCTCCACACCCTTTTGAGCCTTGAAGCTCAGACAAAACCTACCAATTCCTCTTATCGAAATATCTAGTTATATCATAAGTTTTCTGGTCTTCTAAAAAGACAATATCTAGTTCCCTATGAAGAATATTAAAGGATGTGCGTCGAGGAAGAGGAGGTTCGGATACGTACGAAGAATATCAGACCTAAGGTAAGGGATAATTTTGTAATATCATTTTTATCTGAGATTTATTATTCATAAGTATTTATTGGGGTTATAGTTTCGATACATGTCTATAAAAATGTTTTCATAAAGTGTATAATATTCTTCCATGTATGTTTAAAGTCATTTTTACCCATCTTGACTTTTAATTTGTGTTATGGAAGGAATTTTTCTTTTATTTACCATACATGGTACTTTTTGTCTTTTCCATTAAAAGTGCGTTGAGAATGTTTTTTTAACTTATACGACATGAATAGATGTTTATGGTTTTATAACGACTCATTTTCATGAAGATTAATCTACAAGATTTCATGACTATTATCAACAAAATATATTCTTTTAAACTTGCATGGCATTTTGTAAAAAGGAAAAATATATTGAATAAAAAGGTTATTTTCCTCAAGAATTCATTTCAAGTGTTTTATAAAAAAAAATTTCATCTAATATGACATTAATTTATATGTATATGTTTCAGGAATAATTTCTCTATGATTTACATGGTTTCAGTTTTCTTATGATGTAATGATATCCATTTGTTTTATATGGATTATGTTATGATGAGATGATGTTTATGAAACCCATTTTATTCATTGGGTTATGATGAATGATTTATGTTTATGTTTTGGAACACATAAGAATGATTTCATTATTATATGGGTGGGACCTATATCTCTCTGCAATTCATTGGGTAAAGATTTATATATCCGAAGATTGAGATGACTAGAACAATAAGTTAATCCGATTCAGTAATACATGACTGGAACGAGGAGTGACTTGATTCCAAAAGGGACTTTTTCCACTAAGATAGTCATGGAAGAAATACCTTGGCTATATGGAAATCATATCATGTGCTTAATGGTTTCTACAATTACATGTTTTATTCCCATGCTATTTTATCATGATTGATGTATCTATGCCTTATGTACTTCTATGTTTTATGTCATTGCACAAGATATGTATGTTTAAATATTATGTTCAAGTTTTTAAGTTCAAATGTATATGGTTTGTTTTATTCATTCCATGATTACCCTTATTGAGGATTTGAGCTCACCCTTTATATGTTTTCTTTTCCCCAGGATATAATGAAAAGTTTTAGGTAAGAAAGTCAAAGGGGAAGATCTTTATGTGAGATGTTGACGATCATTCACAACGATTAGAAAATTTTGTTCCGAGTTTCCAAAGACAAAAAACTATTACAATAATTGAGTGTTGGTTTTTTTTATGTGTTAAGTATTCTTCAAAAATAATGTAATATCTATGTACATTAATCATGGGTCTCTACAATACATATTCCTGTAGATCCAATCAATATGATGGATTCGATTTTTTTAAATTATTCATATATTTTGTGGATTTTTCCACTTCACATCCATGTATATATCTATGTGATTACCTTGAAAATACATCCAAATAGATTTTAATAATAAATACATGTTTATATTAATTATATATTCATCTCATTCATTAGTTTTATTGATTTTCTTTATTATTATGAAATTTTTCATGATGACACACATGAGGTGCTTCCAAAAATATTCATAGAAATGAATTCACTCCATCAAAAACATATAAATCCTTACCTATATGAGATATTATACTCTCCACAAATGGTAAATCAAGTCATTTTTTATACTTATATTTAAAATATAAACCATGACTTATGTCAATATCAACCATTAGTTTAAAAAATAAATTTGAGAAAATAAAATCATCATTCATATATATATATATATATGATAAAAACTTATTACTGGAAATGATATCCAATATGATTGTTATTTTAAAACTCTTACATAAATGTTTCAATTTATTACTCAATATTATTAGTAAACCTGCAAGATAAAAAAGATTATATAGATCTAGTATCAAATAATGTCTTATATAAGCATTAGTTTATGATCAATGTTATTACTATCATACCCTTTACAACATCATAATTCAATATATGAAATTCATAAGAACATTCATAGTCCATTTGATATATCTATATTCGATTCCCTTTATAATGTTTGAATTTATTTGAGTAGTTTCACATATACTAAACATTGAATAACTAAACAACTATTAAATTGAACATTACTCTACAGTCATGATCTTCATGTCAAATATTTATAGACTTCTAATAAACACGCATGGCCTTTAATAAATTTGCATGGTGTTCCTTTCCAAAATTTTTACATGTCATAAATTTTAACCCTACGCTTCTTTACATGAAAAATATTCATTCAAAATATAAATGCATAAAAATTTTAATCTATTATTTTCCATTTAAAAAGAAAGTCCTGCAAAATTTCATCTTCATAATGATTTAACTTTACATTAACATATAATACAATAAAAATGTTTGAATGGACATTTCCCTATCAATCCATTAATATAATCGATTAAATAACTGATGATTATTTTTTATGATTTAAAAAAAACCAAAGAATGTATTAGTATCCCTGTATTGTTATCCTCATATATAGGAGACATGTTCTCTTAATGATTACATATATTTCAAAATTTACTTTCTGTTTATAACCTTTTCTATTATGGAAAATGATTTATAAACAATATCAAATTAACTATTTCCATTCCATTATTTATATCTCATCCTCTTTCATAGTGTTTTGAATCAATGGTAACTATTAATAGATATCCCCACTGAGGTTTCATAAATCCATAATATATTTTTTCATGAATAGAATTTGAATGTGGTTAATATATTCAACAAAAAAATTATCCCTTTATCTACCAATAATATTTATTTGGATCTATTGAATGTCATTGGTTTGTTTATGATAAACTACCTATTTCAAATAAATTAAATTGATGGGAAATTATTTTTATCTAAGATACTTATTTTTATAACCTGAGTTGATAGCCCCAATATAGATATAACCACCTCGGATCTAATCCCAAAAAATTAGTTTATTCTCCATATAAATATCTACACTGATTATGGTTGATTAAAAGTTTATTATTACTTATATTTTTTTAAATTTGTATAAATTTTAATACACATATTTATATCTTTAATGAAACTATGCATGATGGATCATAGTCTATAATTACAATGTAATTATTTCAAATTTAATAAAGTATTATAATAAAATTTCTAGAATCTTTTATGGGTATATAAATATGTTTTTCCTAGATTTATCATAATAATTATAGTTCATAATTTACCTTCTATAAGTCATCTAATACAAATATTGTTAATATTGAATTTAATAATCCATTTGTAATTATTATTTTTATAAAATGATACAAAATACACAGAACACAATACATTGGATTCAATTTTTTTTATATTGGATTCTAATTGAATAAATGATTATGAAATTACAATAAAATTTCAATTTTAATTATATAAAATACATTAAGATTCACTAAATATCATTTCATATTCTTATAGAAGGTGTAGTAAAATTTATTGTACCCCGGTTAAATGGAAAACATAGTAAATAATTTTTCTGAAATTCTATTTATGGGGTACCATATTGGGGAAACAAATATGAAATCAAAAACTAACACAGAATATGTATAGAATAAATTGTAAAATGATGAAATATAATTTATATCTTGGTAATATTACATGGATAATAAAAAATTATAAATAAAAAATTACATGGATAAAAATAATTTATCTAATAGTTATGTATTGAAAAATATTTGACAACATAATCAAAATTATAACACCTGAGATAATAAATAATATATTAATGTGTATAAATACAATAAATTCAAAATCTTGTTTTGATAGTGAGAGAGAAAAATGTTCATTGTGGATATATAATTGTGATACTGCTGTCACATAATATATTTGATGCATCTATCATATAAAATTAATTTCAAAATACTACATATTTAATTGTTCTCTAATGAACCCCATGCATTATCATTTATAATTAATAAGTAGATAACGATAGTAAAGTATTATATATTTGGATTTCAAATACTTACTTTTTTAGTGGAATAAGTTTTTCTATCTAGCTGAATCTCTATCAATCATAGGAAAACCAGTATTATATTAAAAAATAAATGAAAAAACATCTTAAAAAAGGGTTGATAATAGGTTAGTGGTGTAAGAAACATTAATTGTGCTAGGCTAATAATTGGATTTAGTAATTTTATATAATATTTTTCATTCTTTAGAGTGAAATAAAATGATAGAATAATGAAATCTAAATTAAGAAGTGCATAACAAACATATTTGATACTTATTAATGATGTAAAATTTTTAAGGATATACTTCATTTACATTTTTCATTGATGGAAAATGAAAACATTATGCCAAATTAGTTTAATTTTTTTATGAACTAAAAAATTTAATTTACATATCCATCATCATTACAAAAAAAATCTCCATGATAGAAATAATAAATTTATAATAATAAAAATATAATGAATATATATGGATTTATATAATAATGTTTATGGCTATTGATGTACATTAATATTATAAAAAATAATACATGATGCACATTGAGAGTGAATATTGAAGTCTAATTTACATTAAAATAAATAATATATAATTATGATAAAAATAATTATTTTTGAATGAAAATGAATTTGAATGGAATATAATGAAATGTAGAGAAGGGACTAATTACCCTTACCATGCTAAGTAAATTTCTAAAACATAAGAAGGAAATAATTAAATCCTTAATGGTTTCTTGGGTTGACTACTGAGGGGGAAATATATAGGAGAACCATGATCATTAGTTTGGGAGTTAAGAAGAGTAAATGGATCTGTGGGTAATATAACAAAATGAGGGAAAATTTATATTATCATTTAGACTAATGAAATATAATTTTTGATTATCTAAAATGAAATATCATAGTTTTCCAACAATTTAAAAACATGGTTTAATAAATTTATATCATTTTTTAAACTTATTTATTTCAGAATTGAAATCCAACATTGTAATATATAACATATATTCATATAATTCTTTTCTATTTACCAAAATATTTGACAATGTCATGATATTTTTAAATATTTAAAATTCTTTAATTTTTTGATTATAATTGTAAATTTGAAGCCATTTTTATGTAAATAATTTTCTATATTAGTGAAATATAATTATTAAATAAACCATTTGTTTAATCACAAATTTAGGTTTTTAGTCATACAAATTTTAAAAAATTAAAATGTTAAAATATCTTTCTAAAATATATTTATTCAAGTACATTGTTATTCATTGATTAATATGCTTTATTTTTAATTATTAATTATACTTATGATAGAAATTTTATTGGAAAAATTGTGGTTACAGTTAGTGATATAATTAATATTAAAATAGACACCATACTATTAAAACGATTTCATTACCAATGGTCACATTACAATGGTTATATTTATTAACCAGTTAATTAATAAAATTCTTATTTCTATTATCACCCCCCAAAACTCTCTTATATTATAAAATTTATATTTCATAAAAATTTTATTCCTCTCTTTTTTGTTGATTTTTTACCTATTATTTATTGAATATGATCCTAAAATGTTCAAGACTATGGAGCATCCATGTGTAGTTATATTTTCTATAAGACTAGTTATAACTTTTATAGTGAATATGAATTTATAGTTTTGTGTTGTATTATCGTGGTGAAATAATAGAATCTGCATTATATAATTAATATTGTAATGGATAATTTTTTTCTAGTAGTATAATCTTACTTATTACATTTATAGCCTGTTTGATCATGATAAATCTCATTATCCATATTATAATGTAAAATATATTCAAAAATTCATTTCATAACACCTTATATAATCACAAAACCTCAATGATTAAATAATATTTTATTATCCAACACCAGAAAAATATAACATTAATTATTTCATTACTATAAGGAATAATAAGAAATTATATAAATGTTCCGTATATTTTTAATATCATATTATAATTCATACATAAAATTATAAAATATTGTGTGACCGAATATGTGAAATAATTTATTGTTTCATTGAATAATAATGTAAAATATTATGACTCAATACACATATTATGTACTCAAATCAGGGTGCGATAGAAAATACATAATGAAAATTTATTATCATTATTATTTAGAAAATTCCATATGACAAATCAGGGGGTAACATTGTGATTTGCTTATCTGGCGTGAATGAATAACTGCATGACCATTCATAAATTCATAAATAAATATTAAATAATTATTGAATAATTATTATCCATTAATGCATGATAGTTAAAGAAGAATATGAAAATAATTCCGTCAAGAAATAATAATTATATTCTTCTTATAACAACAAAATAATCATCAATCCCTTACCTACACTTGTGATTCCTCTTTTTTACCACATAATGTATGTCCAATTGTTGACAAATTTTTTATTTTCAAATAGAAAAATTAAATTCCTATATTAAATATAATAGTTTTTAAAAAAATTCCATATTATAATTTGTGTTTTAAAAGGATTTTTAACCACATATGTAAATAAAATGACCCAAAAACTTTTCCCATGGATTTTTTTAAGTGTCACCCAATATTTGTTTGTTTATAACTCACTTCTCTAAACACCATATTATACAATTTCAATATTCTATTAGTATAAATATATATACCCATGAGAATAAAATGGATAATATATTCAATGTTTCACAATTTATTTACAATAGGATCTTAGTGGGTGTGATAATCATTATAATAAAGAACTAAAAAAAATCTTCAATAAAATATTTCACTAACCTAATTATTTTAACCTCTTCATTTTTTTAAAATATAAACTATACATTAAAATTAAATATGCACTAGTAATTATTTAAATATTATCATATAAGTCTTCTTCTCCTGAAAAATTAACCTCCTACTTTTATTAATCCCCCCATACAATTTAACATTTGAGTACTTCTCCCCTTTACATTCCAGAGAGAAAACTGATGTATCTCATCCCATTGAATCTAAATATACCCACCACGTTTTCATTCAACCCAAATATAACTTATTTGTATCTATTATTAGGAATCAAGAAATGAAACTATTAGTATCATGATAAACCACATTCTAAAAACAACTTATAGAGAGAAACAACACATAATTAATTTTATAGTGATTGATGTTAAAATAGGAAATCCATTTTATTATATAAAATTTCTCTGTATGGGAATCATTTATTCTATCATTAGAACATATAATGTGTAAAACTCCACTTTGAATTTTATTTATTAAAATGTGTATTGATGATAAAATTATTCTTCTCAATGAATTTAAGAATATAAATTGGTTTGTTATAAAAAAATAATGGTTATGTGGATTTTAAAGAAATACAAAACAAAATTTTATATAAACAAATAATTAAAAGAAAATACCCAAAATAGTTTCTATTGGAAAATATTACATTAGTTTGTAAAATTTGATTCATATATTTTATATATTCAATATGGTATTTTTGAAAATTTAAATTTTTACTTATTAAATTCATATTTTATCATCTAAAATATTCTTAAACATTTGGGTATTGGTTTTATAATTATCAATTAATGGTTTTGTTAAAAATTATTTTTTCACTATTCAAATAATAATAATCTATTTTAGAAAATAACAAAAAAATTATCCAAATATAATAATCATATTTTATGTACAGAATTGATGTTTTTTTATATGGAAACAATAAAATTTTTAAAATTATATTTTAGTTAAACATAAAATTTCAATAAATATTTATTTCATTGAAAAATGACATTTTAAAATAATAAGTGTTCTTTAAATAATATCATAGTAATTTAGAATTTATGCCGTATTAATATTTTAGTTTAATTTTTATTTTTTTATTATTCAATTTCATTTATATGAATATAATATAAAACACTTCAAAAAAAATATTTAATGAGAAATTTTACTTTTATCATAAATAATCATTACCAAATACTATTAAACATAAATATATATTACATAAATCATTAATTTTACTAATAATTTAATATATTTTTATACATGAGGATTTAAAATTCATATAATTTTTTTTATCAAATGTAGTGGATCACATTAGTTCAATGTTGTGCGTAAAACTAGTCATAGATCATAATGTATATTTTTAAATACCAAATTTATTGTAGAACCTTGGGTCATTACATTATCCCCCACCCTTATATATATTTCATCCTCACAGTTTTAATTATTTTAAACTAATGGAATTATTAAGGGTTTTAATGAATCATGATTTAATTTCCATGGAGTATTCATCCTTACTATGACTGGATTGTCATGTGATCTCATCTTTTCCCTCATAATAGATATTTATATTGTGTTGATATTTTTCTTATTTAAATATTTATGATAAATTCCTCAATACAATTGGAATAAATTTTAAGGAGAGTTAATTCGTAGCCTTTTATAAATATATCTCCAGGGGTTGATTTTAGATGTGATTTTCCTATGATTAAAATTATAATTTCCACAATATCATGAGATCTAATATGTAACAAATATATCATCAAATTACTCTAATGGAATGATAACAATATATTATAGGACGATCCTTTGCATAAACATATATTTTAGATGATTAATATCTTCGATATACAATAGGCATAGCATTAGATGTTTTTTATTACAAAAAATTCAACATATTGTCCATAGGGGATGATTTTATTCCGTTAGTAAAAATTATAGGTACATATGATTAGTTTGAACAATATAAAACCCTTAAATTTCATGATTGGGTAATCAATATTCCCCACAATAAATCATTTTTTGTACTAACTTTCATAGTCATGGTTTTTTAGTAATACACTTATCTTGGATGTTGATGGTTCCAATCATCATTATATGTACTTGTATTTTTACATTGATTAATATTATGATAATCTTCCACACACTAATGAAATTAACATATTAATGGAACCTTTATAAAAACATTATTTTCATTTATAGTTTATTCTGATTTCTTCACTGTTACTAGAAATGTTTTGTTATATATCCTCCCTACCAATATATAAAATATCTTTAATATCCCTTTGGAATTACCCTTGCTGATTCATACCAAATATTTGAAATTAATGAAATTTATCCTTAATTCCATAAGCATCATTTTCACAAATAATTCAAGAACATCCTAAATTTTTTTTTCTTTTGTGAGTTTAGATACTATAGTTTTTATGTTTTTCATCATATTTATTGATATGATATTTCATTGAATCCAATGATATCACACTAAAAGTTTAATCTTATTAAGTATATAATTAGGAAAATCCCCCATATGTTACAAATAATTAATTCCATTCCTATGGGATTTGACCATTAATAAAACCAAAAAGTGTTGGAATAAGTGTTAAAACCCATCAAAGAAAACATATAAGATAATTAATTAAAAAAAATTAACAACTGAATTCCATTTTATGAGTTATTACATTATCAATCAATTAATTTTAAATAACTCTAGATTCAATCAAGTATTCATTAGTTTTTGTTCTATGAAATTACTTTTACTAAATCCTTAATATAATAAATCTTTTATAATTGATTATAAAGATAGAAAGATTAACCAGAACATATTCACTGGGAGTTTATAAATTATTCAATAATCTAATGCCCACTCCAAATGCAGTAGAGTGAATATTGATTTGATACCAAAATAGCATTTTTCATGGTGATTTCCCATAGGTTCATCTATATCATACACACATCAAAATGATAGTTTCTAAAATGATTTAATTTCCAAGAAATCAATGTATTTTTTTACCAAAACTTTTGAATATTTTCCCATACTTATATTTATAATATGGACTTATCTGATTGGTTTTTACAAAATATATGTTCTCGTAGTCCACAAAAATGACATTTATTTTTTCAAATAACCTATAGGGGTATCTATTACTATAAAATTATAATCAATCTTAACAATTCTATCTTTAATGAAATTTTTATCCCCTAAATAATCATCAACCAATAAATTTCTAATATCAAATGTTATATAAACACTAATATGATACCAACTGAGATTCCCCATATCCATATACTTAGATATGCTGGAAAATCACGTACATTAAATATTATATTCTATAACATCTATAATTTCACCAACATAATTGTACAGTAATTAAATGACCTAGGAAAAATAGTACATTATATAAATTCCAAATAATTTTTTTGTTTAGTGGGTAATAGAATTTTTGAAGATTTATATACTAATAACTACCATATCATTCACAAATAATAGAAATTTTTCCATTAGATATGAAACTACATAATGTAGAATAATTATTCAACATCACATATAACATATTTAAACATTATATTCTATTAAACTTACCATGTGAAATACATTTCATCATAATATATGAAATTGGAAAAAGAAAGAGTGATATTGATCACTAGGTAAGGGTAAATATATGAGATAGCTATCAAATAACATAAGTGATCGTAAGGTGAGAATAAATATTATGTTCATAATAGATAATTAAAAATAATTCATTTCTAGAAGAAAACATTAATCAAAACATATCTATAGATAACAATGGAAATAAACACGTCACAGGAAAATTAATAACTGGTTTCTCATAGATGGAATTTATAAATCCAGACATATAATTCCATTCCCTAATTAAAAAAATCATGATCATAGACATTAGTATTATATCGTGAAGTCCATGTCTTTAGGAATCCTTTTCTTAGGAATACACCAAAATTCCCATTATTGTTTTCATCGTGATTACTATTGGTTCATAATGGGGGTATAAAATAACCCACACATAACTAATTAAGTACAAAAAATCCATCATTTAAATGGATTATTAAGATATAAAATACAATATAAATATTAACTAATAATCAATAAACATATTTATTACAATAAATTTTATAATAATTTTCAATATTTCCCTAATAAATAAATGAAACAGTGTTCTATTTATAAATACCTTATACTAACACAATATAGACAAATTAAGATATGGTTATGTTAATAACGTCCTTAATAAATAAATTTATGAAATCTAGATCAAAACCCATTAACCAATGGAAGTATATAAATACAGTTAATATAGTAGAGGTATTTGATGAAAAATTATGCCTATAATAAAGGATGATATAGTAAGACCATGGAAGTGAATGACATACTTTTAGTTTCATCCCCTAAAATAACATAGTATCTGATTATTCAGAACGTAATTAATGCCCAATTTATACAATACCAAATGGAAACTGGAGGTCAATAAAAATCATATCTCAATGAATCCAAATTGATATTAAAAAACCGGTATGAAAGTGGTAACATAAGAATAAAAAAACCTGATATGGATATCATTACATTCAAATCTAGTGAAATGAAATTTATTAATTATTAATGAAATAAATTAAGATGTAAATTCACCATATAAAACAAAATATGTTGAAAATTTTCAGACACATCACATGGATTTGAAAATAGAGGAAAATAAACCATACGACATTAAAAACATTCATATAAAACCCCCTTAAAGGATATAATTTCAATTCAACAATATAATACTTGAATAATGATATATTCATAATATAAAATATCAAATGATGATTATGTAGACCAAAAAATAGAAAACATGGGGTATAACATAATCTTGTCTCATGTAATTGATATTTGAGACAATGAACCATTATAACCATAAAAACATTTGAGCTATACCACCACGAGGGATATTTTATTTAATTTAATTATTAAATAACATAAAATATAAGACAATAATGATAAAAAAAATATTAAAAGATATGTAGATTCACCCTTCCATGGAAAATATTGTGTATAATAATAAATATGTTCTGTAAGGTAATAATTTAATAGGAAACCCTTATTGTGTTTTTGATGTTTGAATTAATAGATATCCAAAGGGAGATCATTAAATAGAAATTAAAATATCATGAAATGTAATATATATATTCATTTTTTAAATATATAGATCAGAAGATGTGCTTTGATGGTTTTCATGATTAGCATGGTTAAATAATTAGATAAGATGAAATGATTATATGTGTTGGACGTTTTAAAATACCTAATTCATATTAAAATTTATTTTAAAGAATAAAATGTGAAATAATATTAATTTTTATTAATATCATTATTCTTTCATCATGAATGTATTATTTCATGAGGTATTAATGGTCACACTCATGGTTGCGGTTTTTCTTTCTTGGGGTTTCCCAAAATTTTCATGACCCTTACCTAGTGATTTTTTTAGTGGACGCGGATAAGAATGATAGAAACTCAATTAATATATGAAAGTTTTTTTGAGAATTCCAGTCCCAAAATATGAAATAGATTAAGGATGTTTCTAGGGTGATTCTTATAGTGGAATTCAAACGTGAAAGTGGGAAATGGCCATGACCAAAATGGTTATGGTTGTCCCCATGGTAGAAATCCATTATACAAATATTAAATGGGAAATCCACTATGCATGTTGTTTTGTTTGAATAATTACCAGGGAAAATAGTGTATCGTTAGTTGAAAATTGAAAACATAAGATACCATGCCCATGGTAGATGATTTTGTGGTCAATAAGTGGATTTCCATTTCAAAAAACTCGATAAAGAAGAGTAGTGTCATTGGTATAAGTTGTTTTGAAGAAAAAAACTACCATCCATTCAACACCACACCATGGATTAAGTATTATTGGGTATTTTAATTAAATTATGAATTGATTTAATGATGTGTAATCTTATATTATTCTAAGGATCTCTATCATAATCAGTGTGTTCATTATTTCATGAATCATTTGTGTATAAAATATCTAATAAGATCCAATTGGTTAATATCTAACAAAGAGTAGAAGAGTTGGTATAAGGTATTTATCAATTTTAATTAGAAATTGAATATTTGAATTGGATAATATAATATAATATTACATCTATTAATAGTAATATATGTGTTTTAGAGGGTTTTATAAGTGATGTTTAAGGTATTTAATGAAATAATATGGATGAAAAAGTGTCTATGAAAACAAGAAAATAGAGAAGAGGTTATATCAGAGATTCTACATGTTCAATATGTTTATAAAGAGAATAATTAAAAACAAATGAAGGATATTTATTGAATTATTTTTTATGGTATATATCATGTTTTTTAGTATTATATTAGTGTTGGATTCAATATCACAATCCGGATACTTTTTATAACATGAACACCAGGATAATCTATAAAAATTGAACCTAATTAATGAAGATAGTGGGTCATATGTAATTGGTGAAATAATTATCCTAATAAGGACTAGAATTATTATTTTGATATTTGAGCCTTCTATCTCTATTTCATGTTATATGAGTGTAATGGATAGTGATAAAGATTCACATTCACCGGTGAATATGTTTGATTCATGAAAGAAATTTAAACAATTTGATACTTCGATTATCCTACCACTATAATTTTTTCTCCAATAATCTATGAAATTAATTTTAAAAAACTTATTAGTTATTCCCTATTCCATAAAAATTAAATGAAGTTTTATAATATTATAAATCATCTAAGATTTGGAAATTCTGAAATTGATAATCATACCTTATTTCCATGATTATTCGAATCCACTCTAAACTCTTTTATAACCAACATAAATATCATAATAAACTTTTTAGATATATTTTCATTTATATAACCTTTTAAATTCATACCCTTTATTTATTCTCTATTATTATAATAGTTATTTATTATTTATTTTCATTGTCGGCTGTGAGTAATCATTGTCATTATGAACTAGTATCATATTAACGTTATTGTTAATCATTAATCATCCAATGATTATCATTTGGCGATAATACCAGACACTATAACTTATTTTAATTAATATTTATAATTTTGTAGTTTATTTAAATGTGAGTTATTTTTTTGGTCCTTAATGATAAAATTATAGTTACAATTTTCTCAGTATTTTTAACAAATGAATTTTGGTATCATAATTAATGAGATTAATATTTACGTCACCACTTTAAAAATGAAATAAAATAATTATTAACTTACTTATTACATATATTACCATTAAATAATTTCTAATATACATCTATAGTCTTATGTTATAGTATACTTCAACTAGGTGGTTATACTTGAAAAAACATAAATATATAATAATAAATAAATATTGATGGTTATTATAAAATATTTAAAATGAGAATATTTTTATTGATATACCAATTTTCGTTCATTTTCATGAAGGGGGGGGGTGATAGGGCCCTTTTATAATTTAGGATAACAGAATTTTGGAAATTATAACCACTTCATATAAACGGACCATATGCCAAAAATATAGAATAGATCAAAACAATTGGAAATATTGGATTTTTACAGTATATAAGGTCACTACAATCTCAATCAATCATCTTAAAAAAATAAAACATGTTTATTAAGAGTTTACTTATAAAATTGTCACTTTTAAAATTTTTTGTTTCACTATTGTAACTAGGTTTTTCCATAGTGGTGTAATTTTAATGAAAACAAAATCATCCTTATTAAATAACATACACCTAATTAATCCAATTATAAGATCAATTTTATCTTTTTAATTTTTATGTCCAACAAATATATTTTTAACATTTTTACAAGTAATACGCAATATAGTATTTTTTGAAAAGATATATTTTTAACATCAAAATTTATGTATAAGGTAAAAATATAAATTTATTTTTAATTTCTTTTAATAAATTGGTTTATTGTAAATAAACTAAAATTTATGATCATTTAAAATAAATAAAGAGAATTTATACTATATAATATTTTACTAAATGAATTTGCTACAATAGTTTTTA
The DNA here is from genome assembly GCA_963277665.1 of Viscum album. NCBI lineage: Eukaryota > Viridiplantae > Streptophyta > Magnoliopsida > Santalales > Viscaceae > Viscum > Viscum album. The sequence goes on from OY728134.1 coordinate 170,392,190, forward strand.
TGGGAAAATATTAACATTGTCCATCAAATTTTAATAATTAGTTTCCAAAAATATAAATTGTGTTATTAAAAAATAAAATTTTAATTCTTAAAAAAATTGTTAAATTGAATTTTTTATTGATCTTATGTATTTTTATATAACAAAAAAGTTATTGTTTTAGTAAAAATCTATATTCACTATTCACATACAAATGACTATTTCAAATAAGTCGAATAAAATAATCCTAAGATAATATTGTTATTTTCTATCTAAAATTTATTTTATTGTTATTAAATTTACTTTATCAAATTCATAGATTTTTATTTTAAATAAAAAATATAGAATATAAATAAAATACTAATTTTATTGAAAAATAAATTTTTAACATTAACAGTTCTTAATACTATATTATGTAATTTTAAAATCTAAATTCTATTTATATTTATTTATATGTATATAATTCCCAACTTAGATTAACTAAATATAATTTATGATACATTAAAAAACATTTCTTATTAAAACATCACATTTATATTAATTTCCCTTCCCCAAATACCATTAAAAATAATTCTTTAAAATTTAAAAATATATTTATAATAATACATTAATATCTCATTATTTTCTAGAGGTTTTTGTAATATTATAATTTTATTTCTATAATATTCAACAAATCATATTACTTTATTATTTTCAGAAAACCCAGTTATCGATCCAATGTTAATTAAAATGTAAAATTATATTATAAATTTTTGGATCATTACCCAAAGTCCTAAATTTAAAAAATTGATAAACTATCTATAATATGTTTTCATCAGTTTTTTTATTATAAAACATTACATAATTATTTTTACCTAACCTATCATTCATATCATCATATTTTGAATCTATAAAGCCATTAATTTCACTCATGTAATAGCCCACCAATGCTCATTAGGTCATAAAACATTTAATGTTATTTCCTGAAGAGATTTCTCAGGTTCTAGACCCATATTAAAAATTTCTCATCCAAGGATATACATTTATCAAAAAATGTTATAAAACAGTACTTTAGTGGTAGTAATCCATTATTAGGATTCTACGTAAAGCTGCTCAGAAAGTTTTAGAGAGGGTCAGTCTAATGGAAGGAAACTTTCATAGGTGAAGAATCATCCCTTCTAGAAAGTATCACTATCTGACAGAATAGAATAGAAATGTCTCATGAAAAAATAAAATGAATAAAATCCAACATTATAGTTACAACCATTTCAATTTTAACATTGGAGGGAGACCCACCCACATGTCTAAGAACATTTTTCATACACCACTGCATGTGCCTTTATCAAACTCATAAGAAGAAGCAATATTGATAGTAACTAAACAGTCACAAACATATCTCATAGTGTTTGGGTGATTGTTATATCCTCCAATTTTATGATATTTGGTCTATTCCAAACTAGGTTTGTCTTTATATGATCCCCCCACTGTTCACTCTGCTATTTTTTCTTAACATATCTCCTTTATTAGTGTAAAATTTGTTTGATGGTATAGGGTAATACATTAGGATTACCATTCACAAAAAATATTATAGGGACAATTTAATGTAAATGGAAAGTATTTATAGGTGTATGAAGATATTTTATTCATCAAAATATCAAATTGAATATAATTTTGGTTATTAATATTTTAAATGGAGCATAGAGATTGATGATACTTCATACTATTTTGAAACACATTAATATATGATTATTATGACATGATTAACATGGGTAGATTTTCATTATGATATTTTTTTTACATAACATGGAACATGATTGTGGAATAAAAGAACATAATGAGAAATCATATGCCTAAAACATTTATCAAATTGATATGTGTAAAAAGGGATTGCAGACCCATCCTTTGAGGTCAGCATAATAAAATTGAGATCCAACATACATTAATTTTACTCGCAATAAGATATAATAATTTAATGGTAAATAGGAAGTGGTAAATGCATCAATATTGTACCAACCACCCCAAGAATATGGCCCTTTTTTCATTAAAGAAATTATTTCTCATTATGAAGTCATCTTGGTGATGTTGGTATAAGGGACTGTCAATCTACTTAGTGGAAAAATGTCTACTAAATGTAACTATAATAATGGGGATATTTTGCATCATCTAGTTAATATTATCCAACATAAAAAGGTTAAAAATTTAAAATTAGAATCAACCCATATGATCGATATGAGGTTAAGGAAATTGGTGTATATGACTATAATATATGTATATTACCATGTATTACTTCTACAACGGAAATTACAATTTATAGACTATATATGTTATCATAGAATATCTCGAGCTAGATAACCACAATTGTTTAAGATATTAATTACCTATCAAGTTCTTTAAATAACCTTATCTCGATCATAATACCATGATATATTAACATTATAGATCCTTGAATCAATAGAATCCATTTATTCTCAAATTGAATCAATATAATATCATTGAACATTGTAAATATTATAAAGGAAACCATATCCATAATCACTGGATCTAAAATTACATCACCATTGTCTTATAAATCCAATATTACCTATATTTAATTGTATAATATTGAATAAACACATTTGATAATCATTTTAACTTCATGGGGAAATAAGATGGTAATTCTGGAGAAGTAGTACACAACCAAACATCATTACTTTTTGAAAACTATGGAATGCCAAAAATATTTCTATTATATAAATTTACTAGATGCATCCAACGGTAATTAAAAAGACTATAATGTTTGTTACAATAACAATTTATTTTAATTATATATAAATTTAATGTCCCCAAACATTCAAATTGAAAACATTTTTTAAAATTAAAGAGTTTTATATTTCATATCCTAGTGAAAGCCAAAACATAGTACGTAAAAGACATCTACATGATAAATAATGATTATAAATATAATATCTCTGGGATGGAATTAAAATTATGATTATTATTTTTTAGTATCCAACTGTATTTTGAGGATTCATATATATAGGAAAATGGTAGGTTGATATAATTTAGTTCACCAAATTCATGCCATACCTAGAAAAACAAAAATTGGGGAATAAATATTGTAAAATATATATTACAACTAACATTCTTAAGAAAATGTGATGCACACTCTAATATTTTTTCCCTAATCACTATAATAAGCTACCACTTACTACAGATTAACATCCATTGTGGCACCATAATTGGGATGGAAGGAATGAAAAAAACAACATAACATTGAAAATATAAAAAAGTGTATTCCTTTAAAAATGGTTCGGTTTTGGGTTTTTATATTACTACCGTGAAGAAAAAATTAGTTAAATTATTTGATCCCAAAATAGATAATTAATTTAGTTTGCATGACCACTCCATGTTATTCTATTATCCTAAATTATTGTTGCCTTATATAAAATAAATTCTCATGTATTTACTATAAATGATGATAGAAGTAAAATGTGTGATGTATGGAAATATTTTATTGTAGCTGATTTGTATCTTTTTTATTTAAATGGATGAATCAGGAGAGTGGGAAGATGTTATAATTACACATTTATTGATTTTTAATGACTAGATGTCTATGGAATCATTCAAGTTGGATAAAGAAATCACTAGTGCATGGACAAAAATTATGATCATGACAAAAATTAACAATGAAAATCATATTTTATTATATTATATTACACAATTATCAAAATATTGGCATAATCATTATTGGTGGACTGATACATAAGTAGATCTGCCAATATAGGCAGCTAAACTGGGTCTAATCATTCTGGTCTACCTAATCCCATCATCATGTTGATAGAAACAACTATTCCAAATTGAATTCTAATATTATTTTGACTCTCAGTGTGGATCAGTAAATTTTATTCACATATTATATCCCTATATTGTTTTGAATTACTTGTGTGAACATGAATTACATATCAATAATCAAATATATGTCTATAGAGTTCCATGGACTTTTTTTATAGTACAGACCAATGTTTAGGAATATATCCCAATGATGAATTGATAGTAGTTAAGACCCAAATACATGCACTCTAATGGTGTCTTCAATAACATAAGTATGATCAATAAAATACTAGGATTAAATTTTATTTTGAAATAATTTTCTTCCAATTTGAATAAAAATAGTCTATTGGACAACATCGGGAAGTGGGGGGAGTTAATTTTACCCTACCCTTGGACTGTAAAACAACCTTAATCCAGGATATAGAAAGTGTTCTCCAAAAATTCTTCTCTATAGAAACTCATCAAATAAGGGAGAATGCATATTATATGAAACACTAATAATACATCTAAAAATATATATTAAAACATCACTATTTAAACATATTGAATCCTTTAATAATAGATAATACTGGAATTTGAATTTAAAATCGGGGGTCCCCTATCGAGGATATTTTAATCCCTAACTTTTTTTCAATTTGTTTAATTTTAGCCAATTTATATCATCTATAGAATAGTTCACCATAGTTCAATGATGTCATATCTTTCACAGAACAAAACTGGGAAAATTTCGTAACATGTAACATGAGGCCCTTTTACATGTCAATGAAGCATGATTATATCAGTATTCATCTAATTGAAAAAGGTATTGCAATATAAACCACCCATAATTGGATGCATAATTGGTTGTGATACAATGTAGTTTACCTATCCACTTCATACAGAACTATTCATTAGTATTTCATTATTGATCTGAGAATACATGAAAAAAAAATTAATATGAGAGCCAAATTCATTGATATCATATTTTGTAGGGAAATCATGGTGGTTATCCATGAGATATATTTCAATGTATTATTGGTATGGTTTTTAAAAAAGATACATGTAGTGGTTCACTCATCATAACACCAAATCATGAAATATATTAAAAATTATTTTTGGGTTACTCTATAGTGATAAATCCCACAATGGACTTCTATAAATCATAGTACATTCACATTTTGAACAATAAAATGGAGTATAAGACACTATTGGTAAATAAAACCACACATCAAATATCTCATAATTGACATTAAATCACTCTTATCAATCTCTGGAGTGAACTCAATGATGATTTGCTGCTACCAATAAATAAAATTGAGGGAAAAAACATCATATATGAGAATTCACTAGGTTATTCTATAAATGTAATTAGCCCATTTAATTACCATTATCTCTTATATTATCAAATTTTATTTATACACAACAGTCGTAGGGAATGTGAAAATAAAATGTATTCTTCAAATGCAGCATAGAGGTTGACCAGGGTCATCTCAATTGAGGAGCATTTCAGTTGTTCACATACATAATCTATATCACCTAAACTAATTAATTTTTTACAATTTATAATTAATATTTTATTGAAATGAAATTTAAATGTCAAATTAAATGTTAAAACTAATACTAACCAGAAATTACAGTATGAAATTACTGAAGAATAACTTGGTCATTGGGTTGGATAACAAATGTCCATTAATTAATTATTTATTATTTAAATTCAATTTGTTAATTCATTTATTGAAACCATGTTAATTAAATGCATTACTTTGATTTATTTAATTCATTATTTTAGTATCTATCTATCACATCAAACCACAAATCCTCTGGTAATCAATTAGGGTAATAACATAACTGCGAATGTTTTTACTAAAGGACTCGGCTCTAGCATATGGCGTTTCATCCCTTATGGAATCACCAAAACCACTATATGAAGGGTTTTACTAAGAGAAGGGAGGGAAAATTGATTAATCATGGAAAATAAATGTATTTTGGGATATCTTTGAGGTGTAATACTATCACACCCGTGTAATATTCTATTGTCGATCACAAATAGATTTAATAAATTTGGGATTTAAAGAGCAATAATGAAGAATATTTTCAAACCTCCCCCAGGGATAAGCCTTGAGTTAGTCACTTTCCATGGAAATTTGCATAGACAAAACAATGGAATGATGAAAGGGAATATTGAATTAGATTAAATTCATAAAAGAAAAACGATGGAAAATAAGGTGGAAACACTTTAATTAAAATATGAATGCATTACATGGGAAAATAAAACTAGAAATAAAAAGAGATGAAAATAAAATTACTATGTTATAAACATGTCCCTATGCCTCAACTCCATAATTAGTGTCAAAATACCTTCATCATGGGTGTAATACTCTTTAAATAGCCCAAGGGTTTCAATCATTGGGTCTTCAAAATTTTAATCATCAAAATCATGGTTTATGATTTCTTGTAGATTCTGTCCACTGAATGTTTAACGTTGCTAGGCCAATTAAATGTCCTAAAATTTTCATGGGGTCTTCATGAAATTTTTTCCAATATAACTTCTATTATTTACCAAAAAATTTCAAATTTATCAACACTCCAAAGTGGATGTGTGTTGACCAATTTATGAACAATTCATTGCGGTTGGGTCCATGCGGTCGTCAAGAATAATATTCCAACTTTATTAAAATTTTTAGACCCTTGGATGGTTGAATTAAATCTTGTTTCAGCAATACTTTTTGAGGAAAATAAATATATAAACCCAATAAAAAAATAATCTCATCAATTTTATTTATATTTTAAATGATATTACTGAATTACCAAAGTGATTTTGATCTGTCAATATTTGAAAATTAAGCAATTTTATAATTTTAGCCCAAAACACATCTTAAATACCAAAATGATGAAAATAACTCAACATGGTCAATTTTTTGGGATTAAATCGTTTAATTAAAAATAAAAATTGATGAAAATATTATATATATCAATTCTTCCACACATAATCAATTCTTTTCCTCATGCATATAATCATAACATTGAATTAAATGGGCACAAATGTTACTAATATTTAAATTTCAATGCTATAAAATATAGAAATTATCAATGTCCAAAAAAAATTTCTAGCTCCACAAAAAATATCAATTTAATTTACCATTTTCAAATAAATAATCAATTCATGTAGTTTGTTTTTCCCCTTTGAAAAATGATTCAGCAATTCCTTTCATTCATTGAAGCATCTCAATTTATTATTTTAAACATGCCAAATCATGATCTACCTCTCATTTTATTAATTTATCTCATCACTCATGATACAATTAAAGTGGAATTAAGATCATATAATGAGAAAATTCTCCTTATTCATAGGCTTGTAATATAGAATCTTTCTTCACTTTGTAATGAAAAAAAGCACATAAAATTAGGAGGATATGAAATAATGGTTCCAATGACAATATGTCTTATGGATGGTGGGTAAATGATTAAAATAACATAAGGCCAGAAGTAGGATGTTTGAATATTATGTATAAGGCATGATTAATCATGTTAAAGCCCTGGTTGAACCTCACTCAAATCCCCTTGAGGATGTGAAACACAACACCAACCCCTTTTAATGAAATGGAACATGAGTCAATAAATAATAACTAGGAATGATTTCATCCATGTTCTCCCTCATTTTCTAAATAATTCTCCAGAAAGGCATAACATAAGATATCTATTTATTAAATTATTTATAAAGTTATATAAAGGAACAACTTTATTTTCAATTTTTTTCTCTATTTTGTTTTTAAAGGAGAACTAGATGAAGTGAAAGAAGCATAATGAAATGATGAATCATTCACAATTTTCTAATAATACATTACCCAAAATTATTAATAAAACCTTATAACACCCAAAAACAATATAAATCCCAATTCTAACACAATAATAGACCTTCCCCCACACTCAAAATTAAAATATACATGCAAAAATACTAAAAGTACATGTAGGTAAGTAAATATCAGCTTATAATGTGGCTTAAACATATAAGTCCATTCATGGCTTCAATGGTCTAGCGAATGATAAATGTAAGGGTGGGTTTTAGTTAAATTTTTGGTTATCTAATGTAGTGCCTCAATCATTTTAAATGTGTTATTTCATAGTCATAGCTTTGAAAAGTTTCAATACATGTTCTGGAAGGTGTTATGTCCCATGATCACTCATGAAATTTGCTCAAGATAAAATATGAAATATCTGGTCAAGAAATCCACTTGGGAATTTGAAATATAACATTGGACAATAACTCATTGAATGATTAATAATACAAAATTAATTTAAAAGAATTTAAAAAATCCAAAACATGAGAAATGTTAGGGAAATTTAATTTACATGAAACAATTAAGTAACTAAAATCAGGAGTACTCATTTTGATATCCATGCTTCATATTAATAATAAAATTATCCATTTTACTCATCAAATCTTATTCACATTGAAATAGAAAACAAGGAATCACAAGATTCTTAATAAAATCATGTATCATATATAAGTCAAGTGAAACATAATTCTGGGGTGGGAATTCAATTCTCGTTTAAATCAAAAAACAAAAATTTAATGAGTTTTGAAGATAAACATTGAAATTAAACTCCCATTTGAAATGAAGCTTTATTTTTTTTGTTGGGGTCTGTTTTTCCATCATGAACCAAAAAAAATTATAATTAATCATGAAGTTAAAGGATTATTTCATTAAATCTCAAAAATATAGGAGGGAGTGGGATTCATGCTATGCTATTTCTATGAAAATAAATTTGAATTTAAATTCTTAGAAAACATGTAAAGATAAATCTTGGTATACTCCCCCAAGTGGGACAATGATTCTTTTACAGAATCCAATGTTCAGTACCCGTTTTAATCCATAATATAGTGGTTTGTTGATCTTATTGTACATGAAAAACCACATGCTATTATTCCCATGATGTAATTAATTGTTCTTATTGAAGGGAATTCCATGAACAGGGTACACCATATCCTTCTCCATAGCAATGTGGTATAACTTGCATGGAGGGGGTAGGATGAAATTTGGAACCTCCACCTCTTTGGTTTCGACATGAGAAACGTCTAATTCAAAATCTAGTGGTTTCTATAGATGTCATATAAGAAAAGAACATTGAAATAGAGATCCAAATTTTTAATTTTATATATTAATTTCAAAATCTTCCATTTTAAAGTTGGAAACTTGTTGATTTGGTTTTTCATGAAAATACACTATTATCATTTAATGGGATTTTTCAAGAATATGATCAATTTTGTTAGGGAGCTCCGGGTGTTTCTCAATAGGTTCAATTTTTTCTTCATCATCCAAGGCATATAAAAGACTATCTGATTCTATAAAACAAGAGGTAATGACATAAAATTCATATTCAATAAAACCAAAAGAGATAGAGTCAATAAAATTTTCAACTCCTAGAGTTGGTTGAGTTTTATTCTCTTCTTGAGTTGAAAGTGCCTCTTGGAGTTGATTATCAGTGGATGGTGGTAAATATTCATGATTCTCCTCCTCGAGTTTGGATTCAACTTCATGGTTTTCATCATTGAAATTCAGGATGTCCCGGGGCACTTCTTTCTTATCCTTGAATCTTTGAATGTCATTATGGAGTTCATCAGCCATGACCATAAAATATTCAAGTGATATTTATGTTGTGAGTCCTATTTCCTTCTGTTTGAACCTTATAAATGTAACACCCCATGATTTTATATTATGTAATTTTTTAATACAATTCAATAACTTGCACTACACGTAACACCGAGTTCAAGCGCACTATGACTTACCAAATAAGCCGTTCAAATGGGGTTATGAATAGTATTAACTAAATTTGAACCTTATATAATCCTTTTAATTTTAGAATCCATATTATGAGTTTCTTAGACATAATTTATGAATATAATTCTTTTTTTAGATAAAAGAAGTATTTTTCAAAATTTCACTTTTACCAACTTTAATAGTGAAGCCTTTTTAAATCCAATATTTTAAACTTCTATATATTTAATTTGACTAAATAAATTTATTATTTAGAATGGGTACATAAAACAATTTATAATGTAACACCCCAAGCTTCCATGCTATGGTTCTCATTGAATAATATAGTAGTGTGTGTTGTACGCAACTTCGAGTTCTAAAACAAACTACATCCAATCAGACTAGCAGTTATGAATAGTAATACATACTTTTTAAAATTTTATAAATTTTACCACTCAAAATGGACTTTGTTTTTGTATTCAGAATATCGAATTTAGCCTAGGTTAAAATTTTGGTACTTTTCGGATAACTTTAGTATTTTGATGAATAGTGAAAATTACTAAATTTTAATTAAAAACAACTTTTTTTATCAAAATAATTAGTAGTGATAAATAATGAACTTGAGTGGTTTTAAAGTATATTTAGAATATATTTTTACCATTTAATACAATTTTGTTCATTGTAAAAAACTTCACAATTAAACCGGATATAAACAGGTGTCAATCTTTTGATAGTTATTATCTCTTAAAAACACGCTTTTTGTTTTAACAACGGGAATTAATATTAAATTAATTTCTTTCACTTCTATGTTTTGAATTTGGAAAAATGGATTCCATATTTTTAATCAGGATATTGAAATTTTGTAAATAGGTTAATTTTATTTTTAGACATTTTGAATAATTACTTCGGTAAATATTTTATTTACCATGGTTAAAGGGTAAATCTGGTAAATAAGGGTTAAAAAATAATATTATAATTATAACAAATTACCCTAAAATCTGTCCTAACCTTTTTGGTTGATACATTTACGACCATGGGCATCTCTGGGTCGATTTTTGGACCCCATGGATCCACTTGTAAGTGATAATGACGCTTTATTTTAATTAAGTTAAAATAAATACAAAAATGACATAAGCATATATCTTTTAGAAAAATAATTTTTACATAGGATCATATATGTTGTATTTTCAACTACAAATAGTCATTATAAAGCTACAACTATTTCCTACATAATGGTATTTTATTTATAATTTTTATACCTTATATAAATTAATTTATTTATGACACAATGATGATGCAGTAATTACCATAATAGTGACAAATTAAAATAATTGATATTACAAAAACCCAAATAAATACAATATGAGACTTTTTATGAATTAAACTAATTTTATAGGTTCATATGACATTCTAGGAATGATTTAATTAACATTTTTCGAAGCAATCATTCTATTATGATTTTTACAAAAATCAACTATTGAATAGTGTCAAAATTGTAAAAAAAGAGTTTTTAAAACAAATATTAAATTATTAATTGATATTAAATTCATGAAAATCAAAGGTTGGGACAAGAGACTTATATCATAATAGGTGTATCCTTAATGGACCACTTAGGGGTTTCTTGGATGTATATAGTATGTTTATTACCTATATAATATAAAAATACAAAGTGACATGTTAAGTGTCAAATTAATTAACTAAGATTTAATACTTAATGATAAGGTTAATATAGTAACCCAAACCAATCTAAATAATATTTTTTGATAGTTTATCGACCTATAACCACCTCAAACTTTAAATAATCTACTTTTTAGACATTTGATACAGAATATGAATTTATTATAAAATAATATTTCTAGCTTTTCCAAAGGTGCCCCTCACCCCTCTTATAAAAGGGCACTCCTCCTTATCATTAATTAACACCTAAAAAGCCTTTTGGTTCTGCCAAACTCTACCCAAATACACTCTAAACTTCCCTAAATTCATCCTAGAGGGCTTTTTTTAGTCAGAAATCCAAATTAAGGGGCTCTTTTGATCAAATCAAAATGAAGAACCCGAAGAAGAGGTAATGTTTTCACCACCCTTTTTCAAATTCGTTTCTTCTTCAAATTCTTCTTTCTTTGTTATTCCCATTCTAAAATAATTAATCCAGTATCTCCTTCATACTGTAATAATATTATAAATATTTTACAACCATATTTGGTACTCTATCCATCCTTTGAATGACATGTCACCATACGTGCGTACGTATGACTTACCGTCTCCACGTCGTGGTGTTATTGTTATTCAATATATTATTATTTGGATGGGTATAATAATGATTTATAAGTCATGTAAATAATAAATATAACATGATAATGATTATGTATATATGATATTCCATCAAATTATATATTATTTTAATATCAAAAGAATGATATTGTCGCCCGTGCGTACGTAGGGACTACCGTCTCCACGAACGCGATGAGATTCATTCTCCATAATATCCATTCAAGTATAATTATCATTTTATGCATTAAAAATTATTTTTAAGTACTTGATATCATTCTGTATATGAATAATATACAACCTATCCATGAAAACCACGGTTTACGTAACAAAACATATAAAACAAACAGAGTAAGTTAACACCCGAAACGACGATAATACTAAGATATTATTAACAAAGAAATGTTAAAATATCATATATGATATCATATTAATGTATATTATGCTTTTATAATTTAATATCAATTATTTCTACATTATATAGGAGGTTAAACTACCCAATCCAAGGAAAATTACATGTTAGGGGTTAATTTCTCAATCTCTTCATTATTTGATTTTGTTTATACGTAATTATCTACTGGGATCTCTTTATCATCCACATCCATGTTACTTAAAAAGGTATTTAATTTTTTTTTACTTTTTAGTGGACAATGGGTTAATGTCATTTATAACCTTATGTGTTTTGAAAGGAATCTTTTCGTCGTTTTCCAAACAAGGCCCTTTTAAACTTTTTGACAAATTTAAGGTAAGAATGTATTTTTTTAACTTATACAGAGGGTGCAACTATTTATCTCCGTTATAAAATCTTCAAAACTTTCCTTGCAATCTTATAAGAATATTTTCAAAGTAAATGTTTTGTTTTATAAATATGTGACTTTTAAATGATTTCAAAATGAATATTTTAAGAATTTGTGAAAGGTACTCTTCATCAAGATCATAATTTTAAATGTTTTAAAGATTTATCTTTCTAAATATTTTAATTAATGTCCATGTTTTCAAAATGATTTTAAGGATTTATTTATATAGAGATTAATGTTTTTAAATGATATTTCTTCTCAAATGTTTCAAAGTTGTATGAGACACTTTGATTCAAAAATCTCTTTTAAATTACTGCCTTTATAAATGTGTGACTTTTGAATGATTTCATGAAAAGAGATATTTCTCACAAATAGTGTTGATTTCATCTATGTCAACATCTTTTGAGGGATTTTAAGCTTATTTTAAGTTGATCTATTATGATACACAACTTTTGTATTATATTGAAGGTTTTGGAATATGTTTTAATGTGGATGTGTTATTTTTCTACCAATCATGGTTTATGGAGAAATTATTGACATTTCGTATGCTAGTTTTAATATGAATGTTTATGTTATGTTTAAACCTTTTCATATGGGAATGCATTGGACTTATTAAGTGACAGGTGGAGCCTGCTATAGCTCCTCGATGCATCAGTAGTTCTCATGAGACAAACTAGTGTCTTGGCACAAGGCCTTGACAAAATCTTATTTGTAGTCTTGGCATGAGGCCTTGGCTATGTGGTTATGATAGTCTGGGATTATGCATTCCATCATTATGAAAGTTGTTATTGATATTGCATGTGATTATTCTATTAGTTGAATATCCATGTGACCATGTAAATGGCATTATTTCATTTTATTTTTCCCATACTATGTTGATGTTTATGTTTAAAAGGCTTTTGTTTTAGTTATACATTGCCTTAAATGTTTATGCTTATTTATGAAAGTTTCCACTGCATTGCTTACCCTTACAGAGCATTTGAGCTCACCCCTTTCAATGTTTTATTTTTCCCAGGATTCCAAGAAGTATATTGTAATTGATAATAAGGGTTAAGATAAGGGAATATTGGCATTCATAAAGGATTATTTATGTTGTTATGTATGTTATGAAGTGTAATGTAACATTCATGTATATAATCTATTTTCCAAGACTTCTAAACTAATCGGTCCTTTGGGACCTGATTCCTTGTTATCATGCCAATGTATTAAAATAATACACCGACTCTAGGTAACTGGGGTCGGGGCGTTACAATTGGTATCAGAGGAAGTTTAGCAATAACCTTGAAAACTAGATTTATATAAACTCTGATTAGAGCACGTAGACCTAAGATGAACTCTGAGGATTAGTGTAGAAGAACTTCCTAGAATTTTTGTATTGTAGAGATTTTGTGAGTTTTATGAGCAATACATCCCTGTCTGGATACGAGTAGGTAGAGGTGGCTCTGGAACAGATGTACCTAGGGGTAAAACACGAAAACACCACTTTGAGATAGACTCAAACGGGAACTGGTGCACGACAACGGGCCTTGCTGCACTCTTGGTTACGAAACTCCTGGGGGGTATGCTTAGGATAATTCTCATTTTTTACAAACCATTATGAATGGTTTATGAGTATATATGTCCTCAAAGAATACATTTTTATGATTATGGATTATATCAATAAACTATTTAATTTATGTTATGTCTTTTATATGTTTGGGATTATGTATTGATATTCATAAACTAATCTAGTGTATGTCATTGTTTATAAATGTCACCCAATAGAAGGAATGAGAACTCCAACAATACGCATGATCCAAAGAGTAAGGAGGATAAAATATTTCATGGTCCGAAGCCAGAATTTAGAAGTGAAATAGTCTCCCATGTAATATCATCATATGATGAAATAGTATCATTTTTGTATAAGATAACTAAAGATTTTACTATATCATATGGATTTGAGTGGAAGCAAGAGAAGAAATGGATGTAAGAGAGAAATATGGACAAAAGGAAGAGGGAAAAGAAGAATTTCCCCATATGTGATAATTGTGGGAAGAAACACCCTGGAACTTGCATGAAATAAATTGGAGTTTGTTATATGTGTGTAGGAAAAGGGAACCAAGTACGTTACTACAAGGGTAAGAAAATAGGTTTCAAATGTATAATGCTTCATTAGCAAGGAGTCTGGACACTACACGAACCTATCATCAGACGATGCCGCAAATAATGCTATTGGATAACAATCAAGTTATGATACTACCACAGACGAAGAGGAATACTTAGAGTTCTTATGTTTATTATGTCATTTGAGTGTTGTATCAGCAATTTACTTGTTATAATAATTATGGAGTATATAAGGATTGTACTACAGTACTATTTTTTTGAGGATTTGAGATTTTTTGGTACTATGAAAAGTGACTCTACAGCAAGTTAAAAGTTCTTGAAATTACATGGTTAAAGGAAATATAAACCTTAATCTAGTCCTAATATTGAGGTACTTATTTGGGAATAAGATATGGTTGATTTGGGTAAATTATATTGGATATTCATGACTGCTTTGAAACAGATTAAAGATTTGTATAATCCATAATTTTTAGATTTTACAACATTTTTGGATGGATGAAGTATATCCAGCATTCTATATGGAATAATGGAGCATGAATGTAATCAATAAGGATCATTGTAATTCAGGATATTTCAGTGTTTTAAAAGAATACAAGATGAAGATATTCATATGCTATTACAGGGTAAAAAGGATCTACATTAAGATTACCATCCTTAAAAATGTTTGACTGTGAGTTTGGATAGAAGTATTGTGGATAATTCTAGTTTGAGATTAATTTTGGATTGCCATAAAAGGACAACCCGGAGGTTGGGCGGCAACCGGTCGCGACCGGCAAGGCTGCGAGACTTGAACCCGCAACCGAAGGGTGACAAGGGTGTATCACCTACCACTGGCCCACGAGATGTCCTGGATAAAATAATGTAGTTTATTTTAAGAAGGTCTAGTAGATGAATTTTAAATTTATTTTTTAACCCCAAATTAATAGGATATATAGAATATTTATTATGTTTTATTTTCATTTAGAGTAAAATAAGAGTTTGTGGTAGAAATTAGTTAAAAGATGGAACTCTACTTTTCAATTATATATTTTTCTTCTACTCTTATTATATGAAGAAATTAATTCATATACTTTATTGAAGGGATCTTAAAAACAAAAATGTGTTATCCTAATACCTTATGTTTTTTTGAACCGATGGCATTTTAAATCCTCATAGATTTATGAATTTAAGGATCTCAATTTTAAACTTGTTTAAGATTGATGACCTCATTCAACACCTATAAATATTTATGTTTTTCCTCCAGTTAAATGACTCTAATTTCCACCAATGTTCTCCTAATCAAGATCATCATTTTGTGGTGACCCTTTCGTTTCTCTTTTCCACTTATTAAGACTAAATTTTATTAACAAAATTTCTGATGTGGGGTTTTCCACAAAGATATTTTCTATTTTCAAACATTATTTTTAAAGAAGAATATCAAATTGCGAGGATGCAATTTATTGAAGGAGGGAAGAATGTAACACCCCAAGATTTCATAGTATGTACTTCTTCAAAACAATTCAATAACACGAACTACACGTAACACCGAATTCATGAGCACTATGACTTACCAAACAAGCCGTTCAAAAGTGGTTATGAATAGTATTAACTAAATTTTGAACCTTATATAATCCTTATAATTTTAGAATACATATTATGAGTTTATTAGACATAATGTAAGAACAAATTTCTTTTTTTAGATAAAAGAAGTATTTTTCAAAAATTCACTTTTACCAACTTTAATAGTGATCCATTTTTAAATCCAATATTTTAAACATTTATATATTAAATTTGACTAAATAAACTTATTCTTTATAATGAGGACATAAAAAAATTTACAATGTAACACCCCATGCTTCCACGGTATGCTTCTCTTTGAATAATACAGTAGTGTCTGATGTACGCAACTTCGAGTTCTAACACACACTACAACCAATCAAACTAGCCGTTATGAATAGTAATACATACTTTTTAAAATTTTATAAATTTTATCTCTCAAAATGGATTTCATTTTTGGATTCCGAATACCAAATTTATCCTACGGTTAAATTTTGGTACTTTTCGGATAACTTTTATATTTTGATGAATAGTGAAAATTTCTAAATTTTAATTGAAAACAACATTTTTAATCAAAATAATTAGTAGTGATAAATTATGAATTTGAGAGGCTTTAAAGTATATTTATAATATATTTTTACCAATTAATACAATGTTGTTCATTGGACAAAACTTCACAATTAAACTGGATATAAACAGGTGTCAATCTTTTGATAGGTATTAACTCTTAAAAACACGCTTTTTGTTTTAATAACAGGAATTAATTTTAAATTAATTTCTCCCACTTCTGTGTTTTGAATCTGGAAAAATTGATTCAATATTTTGAAGCATGATGTTCAAATTGTGTAAATAGTTAACTTTTATTTTTAGGCATTTTGAATAATTACTTCAGTAAATATTTTATTTACATGGTTAAAGGGTAAATCTGGTAAATAAGGGTTAAAAAATAATATTATAATAATAAAAAATTACCCTAAAACGTTTCCTAACCTTATTTTTTGATACATTTCCGACCATTGAAATCTTTGGGTTGATTTTTGGTCCCCATTGAGCCACTTGTAATTGATAATGACACTTTATTTTAATTAAGGTAAAATAAATACAAAAATGACATAAGCATATATCTTTTAGAAAATAAATTTTTACATAGGGTTATATATATTGTATTTTTTACTATAAATATTCATTAAAAATATAAAAATATTTCATACATAATGGTATTTTATTTATAATTTTTAGACATTAAATAATTTAATTTATTTAAGACACAATGATGATGCAGTAATTACAATAATAGTGAAAAATTAAAATAATTTATATTATAAATACCCAAATAAATATAATCTGAAACTTTTTATGAATTACAATAATTTCATAGGTTCATATGACATATTATAAATGATTTAATTAACTCTGTTCGATGTAATCATTCTGGTATGATTTTTACAAAAATCAACTATTAAATAGTGTCAAAATTGACATAAAAGAGTTTTTAAAACAAATATTATATTATTAATTGATATTAAATTCCTAAAAATGTATTGTTTGTAAAAGAGAATATATAATGATAGGTGTATCATTAATGGACCACTTGGTGGTCTCTTGGATGTATGCAGTAAGTCTATTACCTATATAATATAAAAATACAAAGTGACATGGTAAGTGTCAAACTAATTAACTAAGAGTTAATACTTATAGATAAGGTTAATATAGTAACCCAAACATGTATAAATCCTATTGGTTGAGTGATTTTCTACCTATATCCACATTATACTCTAAATAATCCACTTTTGAGCCATTAGAAACTGAATATAAATTTATTATAAAATAATATTTCTAGCTTTTACAAAGGTACCCCTCACCCCTCTTATAAAAGGGAACTCCACCATCTCATTAATTCACAGCATAAAAGCCTTTTGGTTCAGCCAAAATCTGACCAAATACTCTTTAAACTTCCCTCAATTCATCTAAGAGGTCTTCCTTTAGTCAGAAAGTCAACTTATGGAGCCCTTTTGATCAAATCATAATGAAGAACCCGAAGAAGAGGTAATGTTTTCACCACCCTTTTTCAAATTCGTTTCTTCGTCAACATCTTATTTCATTGTTGTTGACATTCTAAAATAATTAATCTAGTATATCCTATATACTGTAATATTATTATTAATATGGTACATCAATTTTCAGTACTCTATCCATCCTTTGAATGACATGTCACCATACGTGCATACGTACGGCTTACCGTCTCCACGTCGTGGTATAATTGTTATTCAATATATTATTATTTGAATGGGTATAATAATGGTTTAAAATTCATGTAAATAATAATTATAACATTATAATTATTCTCTATATAATATATAACATCCAATTATATATTATTTTAATATCAAAATAATGATATTGTCGCCCATTTGTACGTACAGACTACCATCTCCACGAACGCGATGAGATTCATTCTCCATCGTATCCATTCAAGTATAATTATCATTTTATGATTTAAAAATAATGTTTAGGGTCTTTATATAATTCTTTATATGAATAATATACAACCTATCCATGAAAACCATGACTTACGTAACAAAACATATAAAATAAAATGAGTAAGTTTACACCCGAAACGACGATAATACTAAGATATTATTAACAATGAAATGTTAAAAGATCATATATGATATCATATTAATGTATATGATTCTTGTATAATTTAATAACAATCATTTCAACATTAAACAGGAGTTTAAACTACCCCATCCAAGGAGAAGTACAAGTTAAGGGTTTGTTTCGCAATATCTCCATTATCTGAGGCTGTTTATACGTAATTATCTACTGGGATCTCTTTATCATCCATATCCATATTCCTTAAAAATGTATTTAAAATCGTTTTTACTATTTAATAGACAATGTGTTAATGTCATTTATACCCTTATGTGTTTTTAAAGGAATATTTTTTTCATTTTCCAAACAAAGTACTTTTATCCTTTTCGACAAATTTAAGGTAAGATTGTATTTTTTTAACTTATACGGCGGGTGCAACTATTTACCGCCGTTATAAAATCGTCAAAGCATCACTTGCAATATTATAAGAATATTTTCAAAGTAAATGTTTTATTTTATAATTAGTTTACTTTTAAATGATTTCAAAATGAATATTTTAATAATTTGCGAAAGGTACTCTTTATCAAGATCATAATTTTAAATGTTTTAAAGATTTATCTTTCTAAATCTTTTAATTAATGTCCATGTTTTCAAAATGATTTTAAGGATTTATTTATATGGACATGAATGTTTTGAAATGATATTTATTTTCAAAAGTTTACAAGTGGTATGGGACACTTTGATTCCAAAATCCCTTTCAAATTACTTCCTTTAGAAATGTGTGACTCTTCAATGATTTTGAGAAAAGAGATATTTCTCTCATATAGTTTTGATTTCATCTATGTCAAAATAATTTGATGGATTTTAAACTTATTTGAAGTTGATCTATTATAATACAAAACTTTTGTATTGTATTGAAGGTTTTGTGAAATGATTTACTGTGGATGTGTTATTTTTATACCATTCATGGTTTATGGAGAAAGTATTGACATTTCATATAATAGTTTTAATAAGAATAATTATGTTATGTTTAAAACTTATCATATGGGAATGCATTGGACTTAGTAAGTGACGGGTGGAGCCCGCTATAGCTCCTCGATGCATCTGTAGGTCTCATTAGAAAAACTAGTGTCTTGGAACAAGGCCTTGACAAAATATTATTTGTAGTCTTGGCATGAGGACTTGGCTATGTGGTTCTGATAGTCTGGCATTATGCATTCCATAATTATGAAAGTTTTTATT
This sequence comes from Viscum album, assembly GCA_963277665.1. Taxonomy (NCBI): domain Eukaryota; kingdom Viridiplantae; phylum Streptophyta; class Magnoliopsida; order Santalales; family Viscaceae; genus Viscum; species Viscum album. The sequence goes on from OY728134.1 coordinate 170,412,231, forward strand.
GATATTTCATTTTATTATTCGATTAGTAGATTATCCATGTGAATAAGTAAATGGCATTATTTCTTTCTATTTTTTCCATACTATGTTGTAGCTTAAGTTTAAAAGGCTTTTGTTTTAGTTATACATTGCCTTAAATGTTTATGCTTATTTATTAAAGTTCACACTGTATTGCTTATCCTTAGGGAGCGTTTGAGCTCACCCCTTTCAATGTTTTATTTTTCCCAGGATTCCAAGAAGTATATTGTGATTGATAAGAAGGGTTAAGATAAGTGAATAATGGCATTCATAAAGGATTATTTATGTTGGTTTGTATGTTATGAAATGTAATGTAACATTCATGTATGTAATCTATTTTCGAATATTGCAAAACTAATCGGTCCTTTGGGACTTGATTCCTTGTAATCATGCCAATGTATTAAAATAATGCACCGACTATGGGTAACTGGGGTCAGGGAATTACAATAAATAATTAATATAACCTTCTTCGAGGGCCACCTAAATGTAGTGGATTTCGTCCTCCCACAGCTATGAGTTAGTATTCCATAGAAAATAATTAATTTTTGGATTCATCATGGAATGATAATCTTTTATGATTTTTTAAAAAAATAATGAAAACTATATCCAATAAGAAAATATAAAAGGTAATGTAAACATATTATTAGATCCCATACAACGACACTAATGTTGACTCATGCCTGTCATAGGGCATCGAAAAATAAAATTTATTCTTCAAATGCAACACAGTGTTTGACCAGGGTGGTCTCACTTGATGATATTTCTTAGTTGTTCACTTACATAATCTATATCACCAACACTAATTATTTTTTTATTGTTTCTAATTAATCTATGAATTAATTGAAATTTAAATGTCAAATTAAATGTTAAAAAATATACTAACATGCTATTATGGAATTTTATTATTGAAAAAAGTACTTGTTCCTAGGGTTGGCTAACACATGTTCATTCATTATTTAATTATTTTTTAAATTCAATACGATAATTCATTTATTGAATATTTGTTAATGAATTGCTATATATTGATATATTTAGTGTGTGATTTTATTAATCATATTGAACCCCAAACCACACCTCCTCTAGTATCCAAGTAGGGTAACACCTCAATCGAGAATGTTATTCTTAAAGGACCTGGCTCACTATATGTCATTTCATCCCTTATGGAATCACCAAATCCACTATTTGAAGGCTTTTCTTAAGAAAAGGGAGGGAAAATTAATTAATCAAGTAAAACAAATGTATTTAGGGATATATTCATTTTGGAAAACCACTACACCCGTGAAATATTACCGCCTCCATCACTAATATATTTATAACTTTTTAAATTTTAAGTGTAATAATGAATAATATTGTGAAACCTCCCCCAGGGCCAAGCCATGAGTTAGTCACTTTCCTTATAATATTGTATAGTGATCATGATGAAAATATGGATGATGGAATTAAATTAAATTAAATTCAGAAAATATAGATAGTGGAAATAAAGGTGGGAACACTTTATTTAGAATATGAATGCATTACATGTGAAAATAAAATATCAAATAAAATGATATTAATAGAAAATTCTATTGTTAGCAGTATGTCAATAGGACTCCACTCCATCATTGGGGTAAAAATCTTTACAGAATGGGTACACTCCTCCTTATACAGGCCAAGGGATTCCATGTTTGGGACTTCAATTTTCTGATGTTCAAAATCATTGTTTAAGGATTCCTGCAGATTCTATCCACTGAATGATTGACCATGGTAGGCCAATTAAATGGCTGAATAATTGTGTCGTGTCTTCATGAAATATGTTCCAAAATATCTTCTAAGATCCTACACAAAATTTCATCTTAATAAACAGTCAACATTAGATGTGTGTTGACTTATTTATGACCAATTCATTGATGTGGGGTCCACATGATTGTTTAGAATAATCTTCCATCTTGATTAAAATATTTGTACCCTTTTATGGCCAAATTAAATCATAGTTCAGAATAAAAGATGAAGAAAATTAATATATGAACCCAATAAAAAATGAATCACATAAAATGGATTAATATTTTTAATTGTATTGGTGAATTACCAATGTTATTAAAATCTGTCAATATTTCTGAATTATGATTTTTTACATTTTATCCCAAAACACATCCTAAACCAAAAACATTGATGAAAATTACCCAACTTGTTCAATTTTTTGGTATTGTATCATTATTTAAAATATAAAAAATGATTAAAATATTATCTCTAGCATTAATATCTCAATTGAGCAATGAATAATTCTAGAGGAATAGACCACCATGAATCCTAATTGGGGTAATGTCACCCTAGAGAATCATTAATTGAATTTTGGTTAAAACAATAAAAAGTTAAGGAATGTTTAAAGCGTAGAAAAGAATCATAGAAGAAGACCATAGATTTTAGACAAATATACCTCTACTTTCATGATGTTGGTTTCACTTGATGAGTAAGTCCATCCCATCGAATGATCATTTTTCTATGAAAATATTAATTCTACTATATCATTCCCCAAAAATTAATAAGTAAGAATGATATATTCTCTTAATAATAGAATTTAAGATAAATATGTGGATAACATCAAAGGGTTACCCATAATAGTATGAGGACAATTTCTTGAATATTGTTGATGAACATTGATAATAGATCACTTTCATTAGGTAGAATCGTTCTGTGTTTCCATGAAATCAAACTAAAATTATTGATTTATATCCCCAAGTGGATATGCATCCTTTGGTTATGTCATAAAAACATATGACCATATATAAGTCAAAATAAGAATTCCTAAGTCCCATGATGAATAAGTGGAACCCAATTTTGATAAATGAATCAAATCATTCATTATCTAAGTGGTATAATACCCAATTTGGATTTCCAACAACATTACCATAAAAAAAATTGAAAAACTTATGGTTTTGGTTAACATCATGAATTTGAACAAATATTTTATAAATAATTACTTCCCATTAAAAATAATAAGGATACTGATCAATGAGGTAATTGGTTTTTAATACCTTTCATTTTTAATGGATATTCAATACAAACCTAGATTTTTATGGCTCTTGATGATGATGAATCCACTACCTTTAAGGAGCCTAAATGTCCAAACTACTATAATATATTTGAATTTTTTTGGAATAATATAGGCACTTCCTTCTAATGTAATATGCACCATATCTTTATCTTATTTGAAATAAAATAATATAATAAATTGAGGATGAACAGGTTGTTAAATAACAACAGTTTTGTGATCACCTCACTCATTATGAGGTAGTTTTTAATAGAATATGAAAAAATTACCTAATTATGAATATAATGAAATATTTCATTAGGTTAAATCGATGATGTTTTTCACATATATAGAAACAAGGTGTACCCCACAAAGACTAAATAGATAATTGATTTTCCACATCATGAATATCTCATGGAATTGAGGTATCTGAAATGATGACTCATGTAAATTCATGTACTTCATATAGATAATATTTGGAATGTTTTACCCTTCCCGAAGTTGATAAAAGAATATCCCATAATGTAGTGGGAGTATATTGTTCAGAATGCAGTTAATGATATTAGACAATAAATTACACACCCACCAGTATTGATGCCACATGTAGGTGTAAAATCATATGTCCTATATGTGTTAACCCTAGGGTGTTCAATTGGTTTCATCCATTCAACGATAAATAAATTAGTGATGGGGAATATATTATATTTCCTCACAGGGGATATACTAGAGTAATAGACTTGATATTTTGATATCAATAAGATCTTCCTTCAATTAGCCACTATGTTGAAGATGAATAAATATTTTCAATAAGAAACATGATTGGAATTTTTTCCCAAATCAAAAAAATCAAATATATCCTTGGATTATCAATGATAGATAAAAAACTTGTACAGTATTTTTTAATTATGTAATTGTTTTAAATCCATACAAAATACATTCAGGAGTCAATAAGGCCACAAAAATTACATAAGTGGATACCATTTTAAGAGATAAATATCTATCCATTGACCATGAGTTATGTAACTAAATGTTATAAGAAAAATATACAATGATTGAGAAGAACTATTTATACATGGAAGGAATCCACAATTGGAGGTATAAGTGAATGAATCTCAAGGGGGACAAAACACAATAATTATTGGAAGTATTATAATGGAATTTCTTGGAGGAAGGTTATGGTGTTGGAATTTTTGTTTGGATTTCATCACTTTAGGAGGTATAGATTATATAAGTATGGAGAGGATTATTGTGATATATGACTGGAGAATTTTTTTGACTCTGTATATTCTCTACCATCCATAACATGTGGCTATGTTTTCATTATTGGGATAAAGGGGATGTATCATTATAAAGTGATTCACTTATTTTAATCTATGAGTTCTTATTAAAAAACAGAAACTCAATGATATAATTACATGATTAATAGTTAGATGAATATAGGATAAATGTGGAGTGATAGTAGATACCTAAATCAATAACTTTATTGTTATACATTATTGTGTAATTGTAAAAAGTTCCATGGAACACAATTCAAACATAATCACATATCATTTTTTGAATCACTACATCACAGATATATGATAAACATTATCATGGAACATAATATTGGGAGTGATTCATGGATAAAACATAGAGCATCATAGTTGGAATTTATGATATTATTAACATGTCTTTATTAGTAAACTGGGTAATGTATTTTATTAAGTATTAATACTACCTGGATCTCCATACTCTCTTCTCTCATTAGTTCAACATTTCTACATTTTGTTGTTATATATTTTTATAAGTTCTCACTCAATTATTGATGTATATATATATATTAATTCCTTTTCATCTACACTTACACCCCCATATACATCATATTTAGATTATTTATGTCTAATTAAAAAATATATTAGACCACTAATTCAAAATTTAAGCATGAATTTCTATTTCAATGTTTTTATACATTCATGATCCTATTATGTCGATAGATTTTCATGTGTCTAAAAATATGACATTACTTCCAGTATATATTTTGAACCAGTTTTTTTTGTATATTAATAGTTGAACCATTTAGACACATGTATTATACACTAAAATAAAAAAATAAAAAATCATAATCATTAATGAACTTTATAAATTATTTATATTCAAAAAATATTTTTGTTAACTATTTATATTGTAATTTTAGGTTTAGTTCATGTGAACCAAGAAGTCACTCGGTGATGGTATATTTTTAGTGATCGATATAAATGTAGGATATCTTCATAGATGTTATCTTTTTTCATATACTATAAAAAAGAACATCACCATGTGAGAGTCAAAAATGATAGTTTAATTACATAGTTTCCTAATTATTTAGTGAATATTGAATAATACTTATCAAGGTTAAGTGATTTATATGTTTCAGGAGGGTTTGGAAATCCATAAAGTATCAGATTGGCACAAAAATTTAGGAATTATGAATTGAAACATATTAAGAACAACCCCCAATATGAATTCCTCCTATGATGGTAGTGAAGTTGTGGGTTACCCAAAAATGCCATCTCTAATATTCTAGGGGTTATTTATTAACATCAATGGTATAAAAGTCTCAAATGGGAGGAATGACACTCATAAAACCCAAAAAAAGTGAAAATAATCCACTAATAATCCACAAATAATTTCAATTGAAAAATAATCTCAATGGAAAAAATATCACAAAAATATAAATACATATAAAAATATCAAATAAAAAAATTTATAATACCGCTTAGAGCTTCTTTTTTTATACATACCCCACTCAAGAAACCCAAATAGTAGCTACATGTTACTACTAAGATATTCTAAAAAAAACATATCAAATAGTGGTTCTAAGAACATGGGAGTACAAATGAGAATAAAAATAATAAAATATAGTATCTTTATGAAAATAACATAGAAGAGTATATATGAGTGATTAAACAAAGAAAAATAAAAAACGTCAAATAGAAATAAGATAAAGTTAATAAATATAAAAATTAATCTTATAAACTATTTTAGGATTCACCAAAATCCTCTATTTCCATATGTGTCTCTTACCACTTCCCCAGTGGATAATCAAAACAAACACATATATCAATCATGGTCTATATATTTCAAAACTACATAATATATAATAAGAAATAAAAAATCTAAAAATATAACCAAAACATGAAGAATAAAATGGCACACAAAATTATTTCTATAAATATATTTCAGTTTAGAGGCCTCTCCATCTAATAAATAATTAGCGAACAATTGTATGAAAACACATCACAAAATAACTAGGAATGTGTTTCAAAAAATGGACCACTTCATGCCAATATACATTCACCATGCAATGAATTTCCATACCAATTTTTAATGTTATGTGATCTGATACTCTCTCATTTGGCTAAAACGTGCTGGTTACAAGATCAAAATGGTGCCTCCCCAAACACTAGAGGCCACTAACTATTAGCAACGGTGTGATCAGTATATTGGGATTACTATACCCCTTAAAATGGTGTTACATAGAACTGAAAATAAAAATTATAAATAATATAATCAGAGTAATAGACATGGGGAAACAATATCTCAAACCACTAGTAAATTAAAGGAGGAAAAAACCAATAGCAATGGATCATGTAAAGACATGTGGAGATTTATCTAAATGTCAAAATGAAAAAAATACAATGAAATAATCAGTAGACACAAATTAATTTCAAAACACTAATATACTAAACCCTATGTAGGTCCCTTTTCAAGGTTTCATCATAAACATCATGCAAAAAATAACCAACATGGTCACTTTCCCTTTTCAAAACCTACTTCCAAGAAATATTTTCTAGTACAAATTGGCATTATAAATAACATGTTCGAAAAACTCAGTAGGTTAACACCACCATGTGTATACATAACCTGTCTGAATATGATTATTCAATTACTCCTAAATAGGTTTATTAATTAACTAATTAATACAATATAAAAATAGTCCTTTTTAGCATCGTGTCGTAATGTCTATGAGCATGTAACACAAACATGCCAACCATATCCATATATCAAAATTACCAAATTTTGTTCCACGATGGTATATCATTGAGTATAAATCACAATAATTCATTGTATAACTATCTATTCCTAGAAAATTAACAAAATTATTGGTTAATACTTCCAAATAAATATTTATTCATGGGTTGGGGCATAGCTCGATATATAATTATTTCAACATGTATTTGGGAATTTACCATTATCATATCACTTTAGTATGTGTCTAGGAATAGCCTAGTATATATTAATTTAAGCATGTGTGAGAGTATTTATTGATATATAATAATTTTATCTTGTATCAAGTTGTACCTTGGTATATAAACTTTTCTTCATGATAATACAAATAGTTACTATAAGTAGGATATAAAAATATCCCATCATAATCAATAATTATTAGCTAAAAAATTTACCATTTTCCTTAAATTTCACTTTCTTTTATATCCCTATTTTTTAACATTGCTCCCAATAAACAAGAAATACATATGGATTCTATATCAATAAATCAAATAACAATTGATTTCATTCTAATCACACTTTAATACTTTTTCCAATTCATCTTTAATCAAGGCTTTTCTCACCCCGGGGGTAGTTAAAATATTGGTTGCATTAAAAGTGAATCATAATGGATCAAAATAGCAATTAAATCCATGATTCACCATAAAAAATTTAATAAAGTAGTTATAGTACAGAGTATGTCATCACAATCATAATATTTCATATACTAACAATTAAAATGTCATTGAGTTTATATTAATCTCCCTCTCTATATCTAAGGATTAATGCAATGTTTCAAAAGGGTTACACTGACAGGGGAAAAGGTGTTGTTGATACCAAGAACAACCTAAAAATCATGTCATGATCACAACCAAAAGAAGTCCAACTATTCCCCAACCATAATGAAGAACATTTGAAGTGGAGGTGAAAACAGAATCCAAATACTGAATGGGGATCAATCACATGAAAGAGGTGTCCAAAAGGGATTGGAGGGCTGTAATAAAGTACTTAATTCATACTAGATTATTTTGTGGAAGCTACATCTAAGGAATGAGGGGAACAAAAGAGATGGTGCTGTTTAAATTTAAGTGTCAGGATTTTAAATGGGGTGTAACTTTTTTATACATCTTGTATTTATATTAACAATGATAATAATGAAATCCATGAGACCTTAGATTAATATTTATCCTGATAAATAATTACATGTAGTGAATAGTTTATAGATATTATAAAAATAACATGAAATGTACTAATTTGTGACTCAAATCTTGTGGAAGTTACAATTCTTGTGAAATGTACACGGTGTGTAAATTCTCGATCGACAGTTCTCAGTATAGTTTCCAAGAAATGAACCAAACCACCTCCAAATCCTTTAAAATATGGGAAAATCATTATAAACTCATTTAACATGTTTATTCCTAGAATCCATTAATTCAAAAAATCCCTAAAACATGGGTATTTTTTCTAGGATAATATATATTTCCCTGAACAAGACTATTCCACAATGGATTAACCAAAATATTCAAATAAAGATGTACCTAGAAATTAATGGATTATTACATGCTCCCAACCATGTAGAATCTAATCCCCAAGATTCACCAAGCATAATTCTGGGGTAAAAATAAACAAATATGTCCACTATTCATGCATATCAGACTCTGTATCCCATGTTTTCTCTGGATCATGCCCATTCTGCAACTAAACACAAACCAAAGGTACAATACTACCCTAGGGATAATTCTCACTATATTCCAAAATCTTTATTGGTTTCCCCTCAAATGGAAAATCAGAGAAAATCTATACATCCTCAAAGTACACCACATGAGAAAGTTCATGATAGTGTCTTCAAAGATAAGACATGTAAAATGCATTGTGTATGGATATATAACATCGTAAAAGGGATTACTGTTAAACCACTTGACCGACCCTATCCACTATCTCAAATTTCATAATAAATATAGTCCCCAAAATTCTTTTTTTCAATATACCATGTTACAAAAACCAAGGAAAATATAATGGAAAACATGATGACTACCCTTGAAAACTAGAGGCCATCTCTGATAGCTAAAATACATTTTATTCTTACACTACATGGTCACCAACTACCTCCTGATCAATTGAAACTTTAAAGACATATCCCACATAAAACTAGTCCCAAATGGCACTGACATGCCTACCTCTTAAAATGGGGTTAACTCAATTTCATACCAAGAAATACTCAAAGGGTCAAATCTGGAAATATTGATGGGATATTTTACTATATAAAAACTCTACAAGTGTCATATGTTTCTCCAATGGAACTCCAAAATCCAATATAGAGGATCATAAAAAATCCTCAATAACATGAATATTCTTCTTAGATTGAAATTATGGCTGGGGAAGAAAGGTTTCTCTCAAAATAAGAAACTATCGTAAATCCTTATGAATTACAAAGAAAAATCAAGATGTGATACAATGATCTCTATCAGAAAAAATACATCTCACATCACCATGATGCTGAACTATCTCGTGCATGTAAATAATACTTAGATAATTTTTGGTGAATGTCTCCATGATAGATAATAAGTGGTATAACTTCATTATTATATCCATGGTCACTCATAAAACATCATTATTTCTAGTTCTCCTGGGTAATCCTTTTATAAAATCTATATTGACATCATTTAACATCCACTCAATAGTGGAAAAATGTTGTAAAATCAATCCTAATAATTTGTGATCTTATTTCACCTACTTTCAGAAGATACGCCTTTCAACAAATCTTGGAATATCCTTCTTTAATCCTCACCAACAGTACTACCAATGGAGATCATGATTAATATTTTTCAAAACAGGATATACCACCCATCTAGAATCATGAAATTATTCCATTAACTCCCCACACACACCCGTAGGAACACATACTCAACCACATTAAATATTGCCATTACCACTATGAATATACCATCCTAATTGTGTCTCCTAACCTAATAATATATATCTATAAACTAATACCTATAAATCAGAAAACATCTCCACCTTAATATAAACCAAAATTGTGGGTATAATAGATGTCAAAGTCAAAGAAACCTATCTAAATGAATCCTAAATATTTAATGCTTGACTAAAAAGATTTCCATTATTCTATACTCAACAAAATACTCCTAAAATACATTTTTCTTCATCTTTATACTAAAAAAATGGAAAAAGTGTTTCCATATCCCTGTGTATACACCAACTCAATGTCAAAATACTATAGATACTATACACACCTCCTCTTCCGAAGGATTTTTTCTTGCTGGTAATATATATACCTTACGCTATTTTGGTCCATGTTTACCAAAAACCACTGACCAATAAGATAGTGTCACCAACTTCTATTGGAAGGTACCAATATATCCAAATCCGGTTCTTTGGTATGGAAATTCCTCTAAAGTGGTCTTAACTTTCTGGAGCCATAAGAAACCAATTGATCCTCCTGCTTTAAAATATAAACGATTGCAAATCAAGAATCATCAAATCACATAGTATATGATTTAAACTATATAGTTAAAGTGAGGATATATTTTATGGTATGCATGCTTTTTAGTTCTTGAAAATCATTCTCACAATATTCTTACCACCCACATTTTACTCATTTCTTGGTCAGTCTAGACATCATTGCTACTATATGGCAGAAGTCATGGATAAATAACCTATAAAAACATATTTAACCTATATATATCCAAATATTTAATACATTCATGGGTTAGTCAATAGATATGACGGATGCAACATTCTCTAGTTCAACTGAAAAACATTCTGTTGAGATTTCAGAACCCTTGAAGTGGGATAGATTATTACAACAGCTACATATTGTTAGATTAGAAAAATAAGGATGTAATCATAATGCACTCGGGATGATGACAATATGTTTGGTATTATTATCATATGAATGGGATTCACATAAGATATTTTTAACCAAAATCCCCTATATTCAAATCTAGAAATGGTTGAAATATTTGATTCCTCATAGCCAAGAAAATTGTCAGTGCTCTAGTCAAACCAATGAGAATAAATATGGACACATATTGTTCATACCTTCATTTAATAGAAATATATTGTATGTTAGATAGTTTCCACATCAGTTGATGGTATCGTAATCTCAATTTTATCTTGGATAAGATGTTAGCACCTCTTCACTAATCAAACAGATCATTGATATGCTGAAGGGGATACCAGTTCATGACCATAATGTAGTTTAATCCCTGATAAATGATGCATAAACACAAAGACCCATCAGCCTTATTGATGATAAAACTATAGAACCACATGGAGATGTACTAGTTCGTATGAAACAATTAGTTTAAATATCTTCTATTTAAAATCTCAACACTTGAAGAAATGTAGGTTCCATCCTCTAAGGAAGGATAGAATCTAGCTCTACTCCCTCCACCAAGTCAATCATGAAAACGATAATTTTATCAAGTGGTAATCAATATAACTCATTGGAAATTTGATCCATAAAATAGTCTACCAATAAAGGAAAATATAATGATGTATTCCACCATCATCTGGAGCTATACTGACTATCTAAACCATGATGCAATCCAATCTACCTTGAATTGTTCATGCATTATGAGCCTGAAGATCCAACTCACCATGGAGAGAATATATACCTACTTATAGAGAAATAATGGTAAATACCATTTGGTAATAGTCAATATGATCCTATTAGAACCAGCCAATCCACACCATGAATAAAATAAATTTCACTCTTTTCAATATCAAATGGTTTTAAAAAATAGTAAACACCAATATCTAATAGACACACCTTGAATTGTGGGACATTCTTTGACCTTACTCATAGCGGTGTGTAAATGGTTAAAATACCATCAATGTTATCCACAATCAATACCAACCAATATACAAAAAAATGGATAAAAATTAATGTAAATCTCCTCAATAAAAAATACCCATGATAAGGTAGATAATAAAAAAATAATACATTGGACAATATATGGCCCTTAATCCATAGTAGTAGGGGTTGTCTTCGTAAAATGTGGAAGAATAACCTCTCTGAACTGTGATCTAGTATTACTCGCCTACAATTTTACATTTAACTTGTACATTTGTTTGTTAACTAGGGAACTACACCACCGGCCTCAACCATGATGTCTTGTTGAACTCCTACAACATATCTATTAAAGAGTAGGTGAGTCCTTCTTAGACAATTGATCCGACCTTGGTCCCCATCCACTTCTCAGCTATTACATTATCCTAAAAATATATATTGGTGGCTCATCCTGAGGAATGATCGACACTATAATGTGTGGAATAGACACTTAGGTCACATGATTCCCATCTTTCCACAATTTTAGCATTGTTATAGGACCTAATCCAGAGATTCCTTTCCTCATCCATATCTACTCATCCAATAGATTCTGTTTTGAAAACTATCATATATCTTCTTATTCCTACTTGAAGAATATATCTCAATTTTCCCCACTAAAAAACTTATACACTTCTTGGGCCTCCAATATATATACTTGTATAATGAGTTCTTGATTCAACACATCCATAAAACATTTTGAAAGTAAAATGCTCACATACACCATAATCTCATAGATAATTCCATCATGAAAGAATATAACACTACATATCTCCTCCATTTATATGGATGGAGTAAATCATAGTAGGTCGATGAAGCATCCATCATAGTCCAGGACTAACATGTCCTCCACTGCAAGGCACATGAAATTGGGATCTTTTTCATCCCTCAGAGTCATAGGATATAAATGTCGTGAGAACATCATCTTAAAATTCCACCAAGACAACTCGTCTTACTTATCATCCTGGTCCAGAATGTCTCAACATGGCTTGGCTGGTCCACAAACCATATATGGAGTAAAACTCACCCTCCTATTTCAAGGTTTCTCTCGAAGCATAAATATTATTTTGACAGAATAAATCCAGAACACAGCTTCCTAAGGGAGTCCCCCCGAGTGAACATTAACCAATTATATAGTTGTAAAACTCTCATTAGAATAGGAATTGAATGCTTGATGTGAATTGACACTCATTCCATGGATCAAAAGACCATAAAAAAGGTGACATAATACTTGGAATCAATCTAATACTCGAGAGCTACATAATTCTCATGTTTAGTTATGTTAGGAACATGCTGGTTTTCACTCTCTTGACACTCAACTCAAAGATGAAAAGGATTAATTTATCATAGAATACAGACATATTACTTAATGAATATGTAATAACAACGAGTTAACACTCAAAATGTGATAACAACAATGAAACAATGTCTCATGGCCTATCTAAACATGGCATACAAGTTTTTTAGAATGAAATATTAGTTCATTAATTTTATTTCTCAGATATAATAGGTATATAACATCACAGTTCATATCAGAAAGTACATATCTCATTAAATTAATATATCTCTACCACGAATAGTTCTTGTAAATATATATATCTATATTTTTCTATTAAGTTGAAATATTACACATCTCTAATTAAAAAATACCACAAGTATAAATCTAAGGAACTTATATCATCAAAAAATAAGATCCTCACACAAATTTTGAATCACAAAGGGTAATGAAAGTAATAAATTAACAATAAAACATTATAAATTGCAATAATAACTCTAGAACATGTATTTTCCCCAAAAAACGGGTTAGCTACTACCTTGCACAAGCTCATAACCATGTCCTAACACATCATAGTATTCTTTATAATATTCCAAATTAGAAAATAATTAGAAAATTAAAATATACCCCTTTGATTAAACATTATAACTTCCCCCAATCTGGCACTAAATTAGATATAAAGGGTTGGTTTTAATAACTCATGTGTGCCTCCCCATACACCAGAGGATTCCAACTAGCAGTGGGGTTGTGACCAGTATAGTGGTGAGACTATTCACCATAGTATGGAGTTACATAGTAAAATTAATAAAAAATATAAATAACATAATCATAGAATTTGTAAATCATAAATAATGTCTCATACCAAAGAGAAATAAAATAAGAACAAATAAACAGACATTAATGGATCATTTAATGTCTTGATGAGGTATATCTAATTATAGAAATGAATACAGTACAATAAAAGAATTAGAAAACCAAATTAAAAAATAAAATACTAATGTCTCAAAACCCATAATAGTCTCATATCTAGATTCTAGTATAACCAGAAAGCAATAATATTAGAAATAGTTTACTTTTCCCTTTCCCAAACCTTTATCAAGGAAATATCCTCAGGTATTAAATAGAGGCCAAAATAAAGTGTGACTAAAACACGATGGATCAACGACAAAATACATAAACCTAAACAACTTGATAATTAGTTTATACTATAAGTTATATGTAGATGTATTAATTAATCAACTACTATAATATAATAATCAGTATTCTTCAGAACAATGTCAGAATGTCTCTAAGCGAGTAACTCAACCATGCCAATAATATTCATATATCCAAATTACCAACTTCATCACCTTGTTGGCATGTATCTGAGTATATATCACAACTATTATTACCAAAATCATTTATCTAAATAGAAATCACAAAATTCATAGCCAACCCACTATATAATCATTTTGACATGCATCAGTCCATAGCTCATTATGAAAGCATTTCATCATGTACCATGGCCAAACTGGTATATAATCATTTGATCATGTTTTATGGAAATTCCTTATATATAATCATTTCAAAATGTCTTAGTTCAATCCCTAGTATATAATCATTTCATCAATAATCAATGAATATTCTGGTCTATTTCAATTTCATCATGATTGCACAATATGTTATAACAATAGTAATATCATAACAACATAGCATAATCCACTTGGATGCTTATTGAAATTACATTTTATCTTTCAATTAAAATTTAATTTATATCAATATTTATCAATATTAATCTAAAAAAAATACCCAATAATTATTTATCATTTAATCACCTATGGTATCATGTCATGTTAAACACGCATTAATGAATCAACCATTTCAATTTTAATATGGTGCTTATAAAGGGTAACATCAATGACAATTATGTTTTTGAAGATCATTAGAAGAACCAAAAAAACCATATAAATGATCACAAACAAAATTTGTCTAAATATTCCATGGATCTAATGGAAAATAATGTAAGATGTGGTTAATACCAAATCTAGATAATTGTTGGTGATTGATCACAATAATGGGATGACCAAAATGGAGGGAAGGCTTCCAAAATCTCAAGGAACTCATCATATTTTGAGAGTTGAATTCTATAATTAAGGAATGCAAAAAATCAATTTTATGGTACTTTTTAAAAATGATGGTTGTAATATTACATAGTTTGTAACTCTATTAAACATCGAGTATTTATTTTTTTGTGGGATATTCCAAAAAATCATCATCTCTAATTAATATTCATTAGGATTGACGATTACATGACATGAATGGTATACATGATGTGTAACCATATCATTCCATGTATAAGTTCATGACTAATGTCTGGAAGAAATTACTCAATTTTTTACCTGTATAGAGAATGCTAATACTATGAAAATAATTTTCAGCCTACTATCTAAAAAAAGGACCATAACCACCTCCAAAAACGTCCAAACCATGGAAACCCTTGTAGACCCTTTAAAAAAATATTCCAAAACACTTTTATTTATAATAAAATATAACCCTATAATTGTTTTTTCATTTTAACAAAAAAACTATTCTCGGTTTCCAAATAGGAATCGACCTCCAAGGCTAAAAAATCTCAAATAAGGAAATATCATTAGCAGAAAGGGATTTAACAATTCATCCTTAAAAAAACCAAAAATATTCAACCACATATCCTCACTACACGTCTGTATACCCCCCTTCCTAATAAAATAATCGTCATTATAATGCAAACCTGAATGAAATAAACCTCTTTCCTGTATCCTTCAATATATTTTCATCATCCATATATGCATATCAACATCATCCTCATCATAGTAGCATTCTGAGAACATGATAGACATTAACATAATTCCATAATCTTACCATGCCTGACCCCAACCATGTGACCAAATCACATAGTCATCAAAATTTCAGCACACACACACACACACATATATATATATATACTATATTCAATAAGCCATTTGGACCTATATGAACATATATTCTTATCATGATCTATCAAAACCTATGAGTCATAACATTTATCCATTACATCCCACAAAACCTCATATTTTATTCTATATTTCCTCAACATATTCCCCAAAATCTAATTTTTTTTCAATATCAAAATAACCTCATAGGATCCGGAGAATTAAAACACATGAAATTTTCCACATCATTTCAAATACCATCATTTTCCATTTAATATCCCCAATATGTTCATCATTACATCCTAATACCCATATCTAATTCTAAAGCATCCATAAAACTATTTATTTTTCTAATCCATTCAGTCATAATTAATAACATTTATTCCAGAAATAATTATTTTTGATGAACCAAATCTTAATATTATTTCATTTTAATTTCTTCAATCCAAAACTCAATATAATGATAAAATTTTTATATGGTTTACATCATAAAATTAACCTATAATTCTTCACATAATTAGATATAATTCAAAAATACTCAATGAATCAAAAACAAATTACTTCTTCATTATAATAATTGGAAGACAGGTCTAGAAACCATACATCCTTGTAAAAAGGAAAAATGAAACAAGAATAAAATCCATAAACAAAACCCACATAAACCCTCGTTGAATGAGGAAGATGAATGTAACCCAAAATATCACCACGAAACTCATATTTTTTATGGAACCTTTGTAAACATATCATATTGAAACAATGTCTTATAACCCATCATTTTCATATAAGGACCCATGGAGATCATTCTAATGAAATATGCAAGGAAAAAAATCTAATGATTGCAATATAAAAACACCAACCAAAATAAGACCTCTATTATATCTATTTTAAGACAACCCCACTAGCTATGCACAAAAACACCAAGAAAAACACTATTACCCAATACAGTAGTCTATATTTAAAAAATTATGCTAATTAATACTAAATCCTAACACCCACTTTTCATTATAATTCACATTATAATATTTAACACAAAAATATTTTTAACAATTTAAAATTGTATGCAAAAAACAAAACAAAAGAATTATTACCCATTTTTTATTATATATTTATGCAGTTATCTAATAATGAAGGTGAAAATGTTCTTCAATTTAGTAATGCTACAAGAAATTACATCATTGTGTTCCAATCAATGAGGATCAAAATATAGAAAATATAATAAAATATTTTAATTTATAATTCTTCAAATCTCCCCTTTATAATTTCCCCTATCCCATTTCATTAACATCTATATGTTAATTCTTTTCTAAGTTAATTACCAAATGATTCAACTTCCTCAAATACTAATAACACATAAAAATCCATTAATAAATACTGTATCATAATAAATTGTGGAAGATCATTTAAGGAATATTATCACACCAATAAATCCTATTATTCAATGGGATAAAAGTAGAGTTTAGAAATACTCATTATCATTCAATGATTCAATGATAAAACACTAGAATGAAAAAAATCTCGATAATTAACCATAATTTTTTATGGATTCTTTATGGAACCTAACCATAAAAACACAAACATTCCATAACCAAACTCTACTAATTAACAATGGGACCAAAAATTATAACATCAATAGAAATAGAACGACAATAAAATCAAAAGAAAAAATATTAGGAGAGGAATAAAAATATCATTATATCAATGAAGATTCAATATCATAATTTGAGATGTTATGATCCAAAAAGGGATGAAAAAATGAATAACATTATACCTATTAATGTCCATGGATTGAGGGATAGAAATTCAGTAAAAATTAAGAAAATGATTGAAAACTATTTATAGAGTAAACTTAATTAACATCCACTATGGTGTGGTGGAATGAAAATTTACCACATTGGATTTTGTTATCAAAAAATAATGTATCAAGGTTAATTTAGATTAAATTAATAACAAATTTAAAATTAAATAAAATCCCTCAGAATGGATCACATCTCACCACAATATAGTGTAACTATATTCATTATTCCAATAGAACCACATTTCGTGGAAAATCCAATGATCAAACAAGTTAAATTTGAAGCTCCATGAAACCATTTTAATTCATGATCATCTATGGTTAAATTTTATATATGAAATTAACAATAATATATTACGTATATAATCCATTCAAATTGGAAAAAAATATAAAATTGGGCTTCAAAATCCTAACACATCCAAAATATCAAAATATCCTAAAAACATTCATTATACTCCTAATATTTCCCATACATGATAATGGAAATGATCCCTATCTAGAATCCTAAAATGGTCTATATGAAGGCTTCCAAAATAGGAATTTCATATTGTAAAGGAAAAAATTAAACTATCACCTCTTAGATACCTTTAAATCCTAACTTGAAACCCCCAATACTAGATTAAAAAATATAAAATGGTATGGGGAACCCATTACCTTAAATTATATACATCTCAAATTAGTATAATTATCAATTATAAGAATTAACCTTCATAAAAAGGAAATTAAACCACAACATAGTTTCTCCCCGACATGAAAAACGCAAAGGAAACTGAATTTTTCTTAATATAACTTGCTTATAATAACATCTTCTTTATGGGAATAAAATTAAGAAACATCCACCATCATGAAAAACTAAATACTCACAAACTTCTCATTTCACACAACCCTTTCAAAATAGATTCCCTTTAAAAATTTACATTTTCCAAAATAATAATAATTTTTTGAAATATAAACCCAACATATTCACAAGGAAAACACATTCACTTTAGCTTTTTAATATAAAAATAATATTTTTGAAAACTCATTAATAATGTAACATAGTCATCTTTGTAAAATAAGTATTATTAACATCGCATAACATGGCTACATATCAACGAATGAAAAATAATGTAATCCTATAAAAATGATTCTATGGATTCCCCCTGAATTAGAATGGATATTGTTCAGCACTCTAGAAAAAGGAAAAATTGTGTTACTCAAGTCATGGTATCAAATCCACATACTAAAAAAAGAAGACCACATCACCCATTTCGTATGTAGACATCAAGGCCCACAACTTAGATCATTTATGTCAGCCCTCCGTACTATTCGGAGGGGACTTCATCATAATATCTCATATTGAATAAACAATTTTCAATAATCTATTATTTATCTATCACCTATTTATAATTATTTAAAAGAAAATTTATGATATCTCATTGAATCTCTAACATCATTTAGACACAAAATGTTATGATCACACTTCCTCCTAGGCTATAAATTAAAAAACTCAACTAATAATGTTTATATTTCAACAAGATATTTATGAACACTCTCAACTGTTACTAAATATAAATAATTTCCTTCTTAAAATCAGATATATAACTATTGGAATTGAAATAATTGTTGAAAAGTTCCAAAAATGCCACTATTGAAAATTCTTCTCGGCTACTATGATTTATTATCCACTAATTAAGAGCTACAATTTATAGTAATCCAAATACTAAACAAACTAAAAATTGATATTTATTCTTTAATAACATAAAGTCAATTAAAATCTCCTCTAACCATTCCTTTACCTCATGGATATATATTCCACTATGGAACTTGTGTACTTCATTTCATTTAAAATTCAATAGTTCTCTATCCCATGATTCTTCATTGTTCTTCCCTTGACTAAGGTATTAATTATCTTTTGATGGAAGATCTTAAACTAAAAATAAAATAACAATAATCATCGAAAATATATCAAAAATAAAATCAACATTGTAGTGGAAATGAAATACTTTTAAAAAATACATAAACTTGTATATTACATATGTTGAATAAATCATCAATACAATAGATCACATAGATACATCCCAAATCCAAACATAACTAATCCACCATATAACCACCACATGAATATTTCACCATAATACCAATCTATATTAATTTAAATTATTCCCCACACAAATATATATCATGATTTTATTAGGAAACATCAATATCAATGCCTTATAAAAAATAATGGCCTCTTCAAAAAAAACAAAAAAAATACCAATGAACTTATCGACATAAATTTTATTATGAAAAAACATACTATTTATTAGCATTTAGATTTTCAATTTATTATTTTGGAAAATTGGATATGAATAAAATATGTCACTAATTTAACATAACATTCATTAAATATTACATCACAATATTTTTAAATTTAATAGCACTACTTATAAAAGATTTTAAATTGTGGAATTTAAAACAATACATTCATTATTCTCATTATTAATTAATTATTAAGAAATATAATATTTTCAAACACATAATAAATAATGAAACATGATCTCATATTATTTACGGGGTGAATTACTATTACAATATTATTTTAGATGAACCCTGAGAAGTATAAGAAAGCATGGAGAGATACCAATCAATTATACTAATTAAAGGATAATTATTTTAAGCTATATAATATGATATAATAGGATTTCATAATAATTTACAAAAATATTATTTCAATTTTTGATATGGTAACTTTTGTAATATGTTAAAATTTACCTCACATAGAAGACGACTAATACTTAAGTTAACCATTTAACCCGTAAGCATGAAAATTTACATTCTAAAAACTATATTTGGAATTAAATTTTGATAATGAATTAAAAAATAACTATAAATGAAAAAAAATAATTCCAAATTATCTACACTATGTCTATAACGATTGTTATACATGATTAATAAAGCTTTTATATTATTGAATTCATATGAATAAATTATTTCTAACAATGATTTTTCTTAATAATAATTACATCAGGGTAGTATAATAACATTCCATGGATTTTACCCATGAAAATGAATGAAAATTTATCAAAACCCATGATCGTTATGATATTGAAATTATATATTAATTAATGAAAAATGATTTATTAAACTGAATATTCCATTTAATCAACATCTGAATTTTTCCATAATGTAGGGTAATCATTTTAGAAAGGAAACTATAATTAATCAAGGATTGTAGTCAAGAATAAAACTCACAAATAACATGGATAATATGAAAAATATGAATGTTTTTATATCTAATGAAAATGATATGTGTACATCAATATTATTATAGACCAACATCATTAGAAAATTCACATAAACATTTTATTTTGTTATCATAGTGTTTGAATCTGATCCTAGGGGGCACAATCATCCATTCCAAAACTGGATTCCATGACATAAGTCACCTGTTATTCTTGTGTATCCTCATTAACATACTAGTAAAATGAAATCATCACATGTTTCAAACTCCAAATCCACCCTAAATCACATCAAAAAGTATTGATACTAGTTTATAATGACCCGAACACACTAGGAAGCCCCCCAGAGGTGGAATTAAAGGCTCGGGTGTCCCTCAAATCCATTCTATAATAAGAAATTGGTTTTTGACTATAAATTATAATTTAATACTCACAAATGGGATACATTTCCATTACAACCACTAAATGTAACGAAATAACACCAACAATAATATCTAAATAATTTCATTTAAGAAATACTCCACACTACCAATATGTTACCAATTTGTAATTTTATATAACCAAGATAAAAAAATAATTGTAATAGTTTACTCCATGATTTCCAAATAAGACATCAAATTCCTCTCATGATAGCGGAACAACAACTCCATTAATCTACTTCATTTTCCAATAAAATAACACAATATATAGTGGGGGTGATAACATGGGGTGTACACAATAGGATCATCCTTCTAGAGAAACCATCATCCTCATGAAACCAATATGGATGAGTAGATTTGATTGACATCAATAAATAAATACATAAAATAAAAATTAAAATAGGGTAAAATAAATAATTATAAATAACCAATCATATATTCTATATATTTGATACCCTGGATTCCTCCAATTCTAGAAACACCTTTAACATCCTCCAATAGAAAGAATGAACCACAAACACCAAACCAACAAATTATTAGAAGTATTAAAACAAGTAAAAAACAAAAAACATAAAAAATATATATAAATTATGAATTGTACAAGAATTTATCCCCAATATTTATTATTAGTTTGTAGGCCACTAAAACCCATCATTGGAAACCACAAAATATTTAGAAAACCCATCTCTTAATGATCATCAAATTAACACTGAATGAAAACACTTCAAACCATTATATTTCTACTATCCCACACATTTCCATCACACTAAATCAAATTAAAACCTGAAATATGTCATCGCATACTGCACTACCACATATCTATAGTGGAACACCATGTGTCCACCCTTCCTAACCACACATCAGAAGGGTAGTGTCATCATCATAGAAAGTAACCTCATTATTTCGTCCTTATATGTGGATTCCCTACACATATCTAAATATCCAAATCATCCTCATCACATATGGGTATCTTGAAAATGAATGAAATAAACTTTGTGTCATCCTCCAACAATGTAATACCAACAGTATATAGCCACCTCAAATCAATATTATCAAGTAATATAAAGTAATTATATACTATAAACACTTGTGATTCGACCTATAAATTTAATAACTCCATCTCTTTTACTATATCATACATCAAATTATCAATTTCACAATTTCAAAATAATGATTGAGAAACAACAAAAAACTTTTCACAAAAAAAAATCAATATCATATAAATAAAATAAAATTTAAAAAATGATACTCAGGATTATAAAACTCACACTTTCCATTTAATTTATGGTCGCAATATTTACCATTTCCTATAATCATTATTTTCATTATACAATTGGTTATCCCATATTTAATGTTAAACCATCCATAAATGAGTATCTCTATTCAATCCCATCATATATAATTACTCATATTTAATCAATCCATAATCATTAAATATCAAAAAAAATATCCCTTATTTTATTTTAGTTTTATCAATCGAATAATAATTATATTGATAATAAATTCATATAGTCTCTATCTTAACCATCACCAATTATTCAATGTATATTAACATGTTGTGCCTAAATAAATAAACACACTAAAATTATCCCCTATCCCTAATACTTGTATCCAAAAAAATTCCCAAATCATCTAATCAATAAAAAAAATTATTAAGATAACTATCCCAAAATAACCCCCCGTTGATAAAACTTGTGGAGTAAAGAAAAGGAACAAAATACCATAGTATCCCTTCCAAACTAAACCCACTGATGGATACACTCAAACCATAACATATAGACACAATATTTTATAACACACTATAATTTAATTAGCACCTAAAAATATCGTAGTAATGAAATTTTAGAATAAATAAAAATTACAAGATTAGAATATAAAAACTCCAACCGATCCAATATGACAATAGAAATTAAAACAATAAAAATCCACCACCCATGTACAAATACACACCCAACAACCTCCAACACCCAATTTTTTTATCTAATTCATAATTTTATGTTTATTAATACCCAACTCAAAAATCCATATTCAACTAAAATTTAAATTATCATATTTAACTCAGTAATCTATTTTTTAACATTAATGAGGATAGAAAAATAAAATAACACATCAAAGCATGTAATTATTTACATATTTATGATAATATATGAATTTAATGGTGAAAAGGGTATTCAATAATGACTAGAAACGAGAAATAATAACATCTAATGTCGATTTATAGGATTTAACAACTAAAATATGCATTAGATCATAATAAATAAATGACCATTTCTACCCCATCTAAATTTTATAAGAGTGGTTATTTTTCTTAAATTAATTTATTCTTATTGATGTAAATTCCCCACATGTTTCCCCAACATAAAAAAACCAAATAAATAGAAGAAGTTCTAACCAAATATCATTCACTAAGAAATAAAAGAATATAAATAAAGGGAATCAATACATTCTAGTCAAGATTATTATCTAGGAGATAAAATACGAGTTTAGAAATACCATGTCCTTTTAAAATAATTAAAAATAGAAATCTATAAAGATAATGAAACCATGGATCAAAACCCCAAATATTTTAAATGATTCGCAACAAAAATTAACCACAGTATTCTATCATTATGGCATTGACCAACCCCTATAGAAGATTGAGGTAAACAATTGTTATATGTGTTGACGAAGGGTATAACCATAAATTCTAAAGGGAGCTGATAAATATAGAGAAGATGTAATAACCCAAACTGTTATAAATGAAAAATTCCCTTGATATAATTAAATGTATTATTATGTTAAATGGTTATATAAAATATATTCTCTTACTTGGTAATATGTGTTTGGATTTTAACAGATTGTTCTTAATTTTTAATGATGTCAATACTTCCATTGAATAATGATCACATGGCTATTATAAATATAGGTCTTTAACAACTCCAATATACTCAGACAAAGGAAACAAGAACCTCATCCAGTAAAATTTCTCTATTCTAAGGCCATTGGTCAGAGCTTGGTAAGGAGGCAACATCATTGGACATCTCTCAAGACTAATCCTAAGTTGAGCATTAAAATGTTATACTTGAATGACACCTCCTACAAGAGAAGTGGAAGTTAGTAGTGATTACCAGCCAAGTGATGTTATTAGAGCCTTTCCAAGAGTCTGTCACCATCGCACACCATACCCTATGGTAATATGTTGGTGTTATAATGGGTTATTAATCATGACTGAAGCACTATAACGATGTTCATTTTTTATAAATAATAAACATTCATTTTTAAATTGTTAATTTGTAATTAATTTTTGAAGACTAAATATTATTTTTAGTTAATATTCAATTATAAAATATATTTTTCGGAAGTAATGGATTTTCTAATTAAAAAATATTTTAATATAATATTATTACTAAATTACTTTTTATTATATACAAATGATCATACCATTTTTTTAAATTTTTAATTTCATTAATGTTTGAAAGCAGTTTTTGTCAAAAACCATGAATTTTCGATAAATGTCGTATTTTATATCAAAAGTAAAAATTCACAGGCTTATAAAATTATTTATATAATATAAATATTATTTTTAGATTTAGGATGTTGAAATTATCTAACAGTGAATTTTCCAAAATTTTATAAGAAAGTCAATTTTTTGGGTAAAAATTAAATACTGTTTAAATATATAATGTGTTTTATGACATCATAATGACACAATAGTGATGTAATAAAATACAATAAAAAGAAACATTCATCCAATATATTATTTAAAATTAAAATAATGTGATTATATATATTTTTTATTAATTTTATGGCTCCTTAGTTGACCCTCCGTACCTATATAATATTTTAACATTTTAAAATGTTTTACTTGAGAGTGTGACACACCTCTACATAATAAAGCCTAATATTTTAGTATGTTCAGTCACTGGTCTTATAAAATATTTTTTTCCACTCCCCTTTTTCAAAAATCAATGAAAACCCATGGGCTAGATTGTGGTTTTTTATATTTAATTATATATATTCCAAAACCTATGTTCTTGAAATATTAAAAAATTCCCCACTCTTTTCCCATATAACCCCATCCATGCTCCCACATATCTTCACTAAAAAACCTTTTGTAACTTCCATACTCTTCACTCATGTTTCTATAGTCCTCCAAAGGCATCCCATTCTCTCATGAATACCCAACTTATGATCTTGAAGTCACACACTCAAATAAGGGGTCCAACCATTCCTCTATTCTTAATTTATATCCATGTTTTCTTATATTTTTATGCCCCTTTAATTTTCAATTACAAATAATGGGTAAGATTTTAAACCTCCCCTATACTTAACATCGTATGTTTTAATGATTATATACACATTTATCTCTCATTATTTCCTCTCATATACATCCATTTCCATGCTGATATTAAGTAAGATATTTCTCTCTCTTCAAATACATTAAACAAATTATTTTATATTATGCATCTAAATTCAATTAAATATGTTGGTATATTATGTTCTATGATCCCCATACTATCCATTTCATGTATAAATGATGAGATACCCCTTTCTCTCTCATCATCCTATTTTATAATTTCTATTTGACATCGTTATGCTGCCGATGTTACGCCAAAATATACATACAAAAATCATCATGTAAGTTTATACAATACCCATTTTTCTATCAGGGGTATTCACCATTATGAAAATGTACATGTTGATTGAGAAACTAAATTTATGTATTATACATCTCTTATTATTATAATAAATTATTATGTTTAATGAATCCATGTTTTATGATCTACATAGAACACTTATTCATTAAATGAAATGATTAAGAAGGGTTCTTCATGATAGCACCCCAATTCATTGGGTAAAGACTAGTTTAATGATAAAAAATGTGCACCGAGTGTTTACTAATTCTTATTCTAGTGATATAATGGTTTACTCTTTCTCCATGTGCAGTGATTCTTGGATCATGTTAATATCATGTTAAATGTTGTTTCAACATTTCCTTGTTATGATTATCATGGAATATCATGCCTTTATGTTCGTGTTTCTCTTATACTACATTGATATAAATATTTCCTATCGTGTATTTTATTCTTAATTTTATTATTTTTTTACTCCCTTATATGGATTTATAGCTCACCCTATTTTCTATATGTCTTAAGGTTATCTCATGAAATTCTATGTACAGATTAATGTTGTGTTCATGAAAAATATGATTTCAATAATGATATTGTATTTTATTTCTTAATTTTTCATGTGATGCTCCTAACTTACAAATACACTATACCTGTTAATCCTCATAGTTGTCTTAAGTGCACGATTTAGTAATAAATATTGTGGAAATATGTAAAAAAGATAAGGGTTTTTATAGTTGGTATGAATTAATGGGTTTAGTAATTTTTAGGATTCGGAGTATAAAACCACATTGAAAGAATTAGGGATAAGAATAAATATAATGAAAACATCCAACTATTTTTGATTGAATAGAGTATATTTTTTATCAGGAAAATACATCCATGTCTGGATATATAGATGTAGAGGTGGCTTCGACACATATGCATCAAGGGATAAAAACCAAAAACACCACTTTGAGCTAGACTTGAATAGGTACTGGTGCCTTACAATGGGCCTTTCAACATTCTTGGTTTGACAATCCTAGAGATTTTTTTTGTAAATTCATAAGCTTATTATAAACCATTATTAAGTAATAAAATTCCATGATGAACATATATTGGGACTTAGTTCATGGATAACATAGATTTATGCCTATAAATTCATAAGTTTTGAAAATAAAGGTAATATATAAGTTTTTTTCATGGGATTCCACTTTATGTGTTACCCCTAACTTTTTTTCAATCAGGCCAATGTATAGAAATAATAGATCTCAATATAATAACCAATGTGAAGATCATTGTGATGATTGTTATAATGAAATTCCCAATCTAAAGGGAGTGGGAATCATAATCATTATTAGGTTACTCTCTTAGTTAACTCAAATATTGAATGGAAACATGGTTCAAGAATATCCCCCCCATGAACATGCCATAATCCAGAGCATAATGAGATAAATGCCTCCTTATTTCAATGGATCATATGATCCCTCAATAATTGAACAATAGATCAACTCTATTAAGAATATCTTGTCCATCATTAATTGTTGTGAAAAATAGAAGGTTTTTATTTCTGTGTATCATATGGAGGGTGAATCTAATTAATGGAATAAATTTATCAAAAATAAGAATCATAAGGAAGAGATTGAGGTGTTGGAATGGAAGGATTTCCAGAAATTTTTTTTGCTAAATATTTTTCTCACACACTCTAACTTAAGATGAAAAGTTATTTCATTGACCAAATGAAAAAAATGATAAATCCATCATATAATATGAGGCAATCTATGCAATGATTCCTTGATAAGACCCAGGCTTTTTCATTACCCCCAAATGAATGTTTGACACATTTTTCGTGGGATAAATCCTAGCCTTCGAAAGCCCAAGTGATACATGAATTCTATAGCTATGAGTAAATTTTCTGATGTGACCTCAATGATGAAATAGAGATCATCTAATCTCAGGGGTATGATGGGGATAATAATCCAAAAGTTAAATTCAATTTTGGTGGTAAGATGGATAAATTCAAAAGTGCTATGAAATTCCATCACCCCACATTCCAAAGGTTTTGAATGAAATAACCAGGAAATTGCCTGAAGGGGATGAGGAAATGACAAATGTGAGGAAGATAAAAGAACTTGGACAATAATCGATGAAAAGAAAACCCCTATGTAGCGACAGAGGACAAGAATTATCTATTCGACCCTCAACACATTGTTCACTACTTCAACTGAAAATAACCAGGGCAATTTCCAAACTAGTTCTCTAAGTCAAGGGTTTTCATAGGAAACCACCCACCTCTATGGTAGCCAAGGATATCTTTTTCTATCACTACCACTAAAGAAAACCAAAAATACAATTTGGTGACATGTGTTATAGTTATTCATTCAATAATACCAAACTTACTTTTCTATTCTAGTTCTATACATTCTTTTATATCTCAATTGATTAGTAGAATAATAAAAACACCACTACAAATCATAAAAGGTGAGATTTCAATGAAAATGGAAAATGAAGAAATTATTACCTCCCATGAATATAACTCCCCAAATATCACAATTTTTCGATTGAACATCCTGGAGAACCTCATCATACTGCCTGTAACAGCCTGAGATTTTATATTCTTTTTAATTTCATTAAAGTCTTCTGTTGTAAGCTACACCAAAAGGAGCTTTCTCAACACCCATCCTTGACTTGCCTTGCATTACATGCAATCGCTACCTTCCTCGATAGCATGTGTAGTACGCAGTACCGAGTTTCACTAAACAAAGATATGCTATTAAAATATTATTAAAACTCGACAGTGTGAATAGTAATAACCACATTTTAAAATTTTAGA
The DNA here is from genome assembly GCA_963277665.1 of Viscum album. Classification (NCBI taxonomy): domain Eukaryota; kingdom Viridiplantae; phylum Streptophyta; class Magnoliopsida; order Santalales; family Viscaceae; genus Viscum; species Viscum album. The sequence goes on from OY728134.1 coordinate 170,441,146, forward strand.
AATTTTAGATCTCAAAATGGACTTCATTTTTGGATTTGGAGCATCGAATTTAGCCAAAGGTGAAATTTTGGTACTTTTCGGATAACTTTCATATTCTGATGAATAGTGAAAATTACTAAATTATAATTAAAAACAATTTTTTTATTCGAAATAATTAATAGTGATAAATTATTAATTTGAGTGGTTTTAAAGTATATTTAGAATATACTTTTACAATTTAATACAATTTTGGTCATTGGATGTAATTTCACGTTTTAACCAGTCATAAACAAGTGTCAATCTTCTGATAGTTATTATCTCTTAAGAACAAGCTATTTGTTTTGAAGACGGGAATTAATTTCAAATTTAATTAATTCAACTGATATGTTTTGAATTTGATAAAATTCACATCATTTTTGAATTCATAATATCAAAAATAGCTTAGATCTAATTTTTTGGATTTTTCAGAAAACTTTCAATTTTTGATGAATAGTGAAACCAGTAAGTGGTAGTTAAAAAAACTGAATTTTTCATAAAACATAATTTTACCGCTTCTGTGAGTGGAATTTCGAAAATCCGAGAGACACGGTTAATATCAAGGACTAAAATGTGGTTCAATGAGATGAAAATAATTTTTGGTGAATAGTAACTTTTTACTTTTTTTTACCACGGTTAAAAGTAAATAGGGTAATTAAGGGTAAAAATGCTATTATTATTACCCTAACACATGTCCTAATTCAATTGGACAAGTGTAATTCGACAAAAAACTACCTTAGGAATAATCTATGACCATTTAGGCCCACTTGGATTTGATTATGACATTTATTATTAATTTATTTAAAGAAGGGATAAAATAGTTAAAATCAAAGTTTAATAAGTAAATCATTTTTAATATGGAGTTATACATAAGATAAATTCGACTATAAATATTCATTAGAAATATAAAAATCATTCCTACATAATGGTATTTTATTTTTAATTTTTAGACATTAAATAATTTAATGTATTTATGACACAACGATGATGCAGTAATTATCTTATAAATGAAATATTGACATAATTGATGTTATAAATACCCAAATAAATATAATTTGAGACTTTTTATGAACTAAACTAATTTTCTAGGTTTGTATGACATGTTAGGATTGATTTAACTAACTTTAGTTAAAGTAATAATTCTGTTATGAGTTTCAAAAAAACCAATTATTGAATAGTGTCAAAATTGACATAAAATAGTTTTTAAAACAAATATTATGTTATTAATTGTTATATTATTCCTAAAAATATATGGTTTGGCCAAATTACATAGATATGGTTATATATATTAATACAACACAACTTGGGGGTCTCTTGGATGTATATGATATGTTTATTAACTATATAATATAAAAATACAAAGTGACGTCGTAAATGTCAATCTAATTAACTAAGAGTTAAAACTAAAACATAAGGTTAATATAATGACTTAAACTTGTCTAAATTCTATTGGATGAGAGGATTTCGACCCATACCCACCTTATCTTCGAAATAACTCTATTTGGAGATATTTAAAACCGAACTTAACTTTATACTAAAATAATATTTTTAGTTGTTCCAAAGGTGCCCCTCTCCTCCCTTATAAAAGAGCACCTCCTCCCTCTCTTCCTCACACCACTTTGAGTCTTCATGCTCCCCAAAACTCTGCCAAAATATCTTCTCCACTTCCCTAGAAACATCCTAGAGGTTCTAGTCTTCTTCAAAGACCTATTTTAGTGCCCTAAAAGGAGGTATCAAAGAATCACTTCAAAGAAGAGGTAATGTCTGTTACCGATTATTTCATCTTTATTTCTTCTTCCACTTCATCTTATTTAGTTGTTTCATTATGAATTAATAAAATTAGTATCAATAATATAATGATATGTTATTATATGTATGAAACAAACCTATTTCACAATCTATCCATCCTACGGAAAAAGAAATCACCGCGCGTGCGTACGTACTGAATACCGTCTCCACGCCGTGGTGTAATCTATGTTCCACCACCACCTTACTTGGATGTGTATAATGGTGTAAATAATGACTATATATGACTATTATAAAGTGATATTGATTCTGAAATAGTATAGATACACTCCAATACAATTCCATGATCATAGGAACGATATCATCACTCGTGCGTACATACGGAATACTGTCTCCACGATGTGATGCGACTCGTTCTACATGATCTTCATTTAATAATGATTATATAAATGAATTGAATGAATGAATATGATATATATTACACTAATACCATTATGTAAATGAGGTATCTATAACCTAAAGATAAGAATAAGAATTTATTAGACAAAACACGCATAAGAACAAAAAGTAATAAACACCCGGATAACAAGTAGTAATGAAATATTACTAATAATAAGCTAAAAATATGACCATATATGATATCATAAAAACATTTATGATTCTTTAATAAGTCAATAACATTTTTTAAATAATTATACAGGAGGTTCGGACACATACAAAGCATATCAGACCAAAGGTAAGGGAAATATCACAATCTCATTTTTATCCGAGATTGCTTATACATTGGTATTTACTGGGGTGTATTTTATCATCGACATCCATGTTCCCTCAATATGTAATATTATTTTCATCCACATAAAATATTTTAAATCCAATTTTACCCTTCGGTGAGTTTTTAGTAAAGGATATGAATGGAATCTTTTGTTGTTTTTCGTACGAGGTACTTTTTGACTTTTCCGACAAAAGTACGAAGACTGTCTTTTTAACTTATACGACATAAATGGATTTTTAAAACATTATTTCCAAGAATATTACATTACAATTTTTCGAGTTTATTTTTAATCAACTTCTTTTAGTTTAGAATTGTATGACATGTTATGAAAGGAAAAGTGTTTTTGAAGTAGAAAGGATATTTTCCTCACGAATGGAGTTTAAGTGATTTATAAAAAAAATTCCATCTAAGATAACAAAGGGTTCTGTTTCATTCCTTATTATTACATTTATTTGATTATGTTGTGATGGAATTATTTTTATGAATTCCTTTATCTCATATGAATTGTTTTATGATGTCACAATGTTTAAGATTCCCATTTTTATTACATGGGTTATGCTATGATGTATGGTGTATGATTTTGTGCACACATAAGAATGGTATCATTATGAGATGGGTGGGACCTATATCTCCCTCCAATGAATTGGGTAAAGATTTTATATCTCATGAGATATATATGGCTGGAACGGTAGGTTATACCGATTCAGTGAAACAGGATTGAAATGAGGGTGACTCGGTTCAGAAATGGACATTGTCCACTAAGATAATCTTGGAAATGAGTCATGACTAATAAGATATGATTCTCTATGATTATGTGTGTATGCCACAAAGTTTCATGTTTTATGTTATAATTATTAGGATTTCATTTCACTACTATTATTTATCCCATGTTATGAAATTATGCTCTCTTTTACAGGTTAATATTTCAAAAATATTATGTTCTTATGAAGATGATGTGATTGATATTTCTTTTGTTTACCCTTACTGAGTATCTGAGCTCACCCTTTTATGTTTTCTTTTCCCCAAGATATAACGAAAGGTTTTAGGTAAAAAAAAGAGAAGATCTTTATGGGAGATGTTGAAGATCTTTCACCACGATTAGAAGATTATTTTCCGAGTTTCCAAAGACACTAAACTATTACGATCCTTGTGTGTGTGTTTTTGTTTTGTACTATGTATTCTGCAAAAGTAATGTATTTTCCATGTACGTCAAGCTTCAGATCTCTATAGTTGGTATCAGAGGAAAAATTTAGTCAACCTTTGGAAACTAGGATGCGAAAACGTTAGTGTGATCCCTAGAGATATTTCTAAGGTATGTCTAGTGATGTCCCTAAGGATAAGTATACGTATATGATACAGTCCTAGAACTACGGTAACGATCATATAATTTAACCTAAGATGTTAGATATTGAGGATACTCCCCCTTTATAATGTTGTTTTCCCTAGCACAATTTTTGCCTCTCACACAATTCTTTTTGGGGTTTAGACGATGGCTGGAACCCGAAGGAACCGTGTTGATCAATGTAATGTACAATGCAATGATTGTCCTCCTGAAAAAACAAATGTTATGGGAGATGGAGTGAAAACTCTTATTGCTATACATACACAAGCTATGAATCATTCTGGACTTCCAAATGAGTAGAGAAGGGAACAACATTCTATTGAGTCCTTCATGAGGCAACATCCACCTTCTTTTAGTGGGTCTTCTGATCTACTTGTTGCTGAACAATGGATCAGTACCACTGAAAAGATATTTTCAGTTCTTCAATGTTATGAACATGATAAAGTCATCTTAGCAGTATATTTTTTTGAAGGTGAAGCTGATCAATGGTGGAATCTTATCAAGAATACGAAGTAAAGAGATGAAATTGAGTCCATGGAATGGGACGAGTTCAAGAACTTATTTTTCAATAAGTACTTCCCTAGTATTCTTCGAACAAAGATGGAGATGGAGTTTCTTAAACTAAAGCAAAAGGATGATGAATCTATTGGTGTATACAAAGCGAATTTTACAAGGCTTGCAAGGTATGCATCTGGCTTTATCATCCAATATGAAAGTAAAGTTGATCGATTCTTCAATGTCTTAAAACCAAATCTTCGAAGGGTATTAGCTATAAGAGACTTCAGTAGCTATGAAGAAATTGTGTGTTGTGCTATCAAGGTAGAAATTGAAGTTGTTGTTACTTATCCATCTAGTAGTTTTGACAATAAATGAAAGATGGAGTTCAAGGAGAAATCTCAGAATAATGGTGAAAAGATGATGAATGTTTCCTTATGCTCAAAGTGTGGAAAGAAGAATGGTGGAGATTGTCTTAAAGGGACAAGTAAATGTTTCAAATGTGGAAAGGAAGGTCATCGGGCGTTTGAATGCCACAATGAAGGGAATAATATGTCTAATGATGCAAACAAATGAAGGGATACATAGAATTAACCTACTACACTTCAATGTTTCAAGTGCAAGGATATGGGACATTATGCCAATAAATGCCCAAATCCAAGGGTTAGTGATGATCGACATGAGCAACCACTTAAGGCAAAGGGCAAAGGGAAGTCACATGCGATCACCATTGGTGATGTTGAATATGAAAATGATGTGGTGGAATGATTAAGTGTTTATGTAATGGTATTTCAAAATAATGTTGAGTATTAGAATATTTATGTATTGGTCTATTGTGGTCTTCAATAATTTTATACCGGTAACCATAGTAAGTGATTGAGATATTTTTGGAAAAGTCTGATATGCGCAAAATCAAGGAAAACGAGAAAATGACATATTTGATAGTATTCATGAGTTCAGGATTGATATAAAGACTAAGTGATATCATGGTTTTAGTATATAGAAATTTGAGGATTTTGGTATATGGAAAGTGTTAACTTTTAAATGCATTAATGTTTTCACTAAGTTTCAATGGGTATTCATATTTCAAGAGAATACATGATTAAGGACTTCGAATGCTTGGAATTTGACCAACAAGTCATATCTCATGATATACGGGCATCAATGATGGTATTAACATGCTTGTTATATAAACTCTTTGGTAATCATTTTCAGTATAATATGAGATTGGACATCAGTATTATGGATAAGAATAAAGATTGGAATGGATTATGTTAACCATAAGTTATTATTATTTAAGGATAGAACTTTTTTTGATATTATTTATGTGATGTTATTGTAATGTAGTTTTAGAAAAAGGACAACCTGTAGGACGAGCGACAACCCATCACGTCCGACAAGGCTGTGGGAATCGAACCCACAACCAAAGTACGACAGGACTTTATCGCCTACCACTGGCCTATAAGAAGTCCCTGGTTAGTAGAAACTAGTTTTATTTTATTACACTTTATTATATATGAAGTATAAGTTCATTTTTGGAATCGTATACAATTAACCTCACCATAGGTGGACTTATGTATATTTGATATCTTTTGCTTGAAAAGATGGAATGACCCATCATTCTATCACATGATCTGTTAACACTTAACAAATAACAAATTCAACTTCATTTATTTAAGAGATGAAGTGGAAATTGTTCAAAGCACGAACAATAGTGAGATTGTACAAAAATAAATTAAGTATTTATTCTAATTCAAATTATTCAAATTTAGGGAAATGATCTTGAAAACCAAAAATGTTGTCCTAGTGCCCTTATATAGGATGAATCAGATGGTGCCCTAGATCATCACAAATTTATGGCTTTGTGATTGCTGGCTTTTCCAAAGCCATGTTCTCTACCACTCTCCATGAGAACATGATGGTTAGATTTCTTTTCCATATCCATATTTTCACCTATGTGGAAACCCAGTGATTAGTTTATTTGGGTAATCATTACATTTCATACTTTAGTTTTTAAAGAGAAGTTTTGGTATTCCTTTTTACGATGTGGGTTTCTATTAAAGATACTTTCAAGTAGTAAACCATTTATAACCCAGATGAATTTCGAGGGCGAAATTCATTTTAAGGGGGGTAGAATGTGATAGACTGATATTTTATATTCTTTTTAATTTCATTAATGACTTGTGTTGTACGCTACACCAAAATCATCTTTCTCAACACGCATACTTGCCTTGCATTACACGCAATCACGACCTTCCTCAATAGCGTGTGTAGTATGCAATACCGAGTTTCACTAAACAACGATATGCAATTAAAATATTATTAAAACTAGCCGTTATGAATAGTAATAACCCCATTTTAAAATATTAGAAATTTTAGCTCTCAAAATGGACTTGATTTTTCGATTAAGAGTATCGAATTTAGCCTACGGTAAAATTTTGGTACTTTTCGGATAACATTCATATTCTGATGAATAGTGAAAATTACAAAATTATAATTAAAAACAACTTTTTTAATCAAAATAATTAATAGTAATGAATTATTAATTTGAGTGGTTTTAAAGTATATTTAGAATATATTTTTGCAATTTAATACAATGTTGGTCATTGAATGTAATTTCACATTTAAACCAGTCATAAACAAGTGTCAATCTTTTGATAGTTATTATCTCTTAAGAACACGCTATTTGTTTTGATGATGGGAATTAATTTTTAAATTAATTAATGGAAATAATATGTTTTGAAATTGATAAAATAGACATCATTTTTGAATTCATAATATCAAATATAGCTTAGATCTAATTTTTTGTATTTTTCTGAAAACATTTGATTTTTGATGAATAGTGAAACCACTAAGTGGTAGTTAAAAAACTGAATTTCTCATAAAACATAATTTTACCGCTTCTGTGAGTGGAATTTCAAAAATCCGAGACACACTATTAATATCAAGGACTAAAATGTGGTTCAATGAGATGAAAATATTTTTTGGTGAATAGTAACTTATTACTTTTTTTTACCAAGGTTAAAAGTAAATAGGGTAATTAAGGGTAAAAATGATATTATTATTACCCTAACACATGTCCTAATTCTATTGAACAAGTTTAATTCGACAGAAAACAACCTTAGGAATAAAATATGACCATTTAGACCCACATGGATTAGATTAGGACATTTATTATTAATTTATTTAAAGAAGGGATAAATAGTTAAAATCAATGTTTAATAAGTAAATAATATTTAATATGGGGTTATACATAAGATAAATTTGACTATAAATATTCATTATAAATCTAAAAATTTTTCCTACATAATGTTATTTTATTTTTAATTTTTAGACATTAAAAAAATTAATTTATTAATGACACAACGATGATGCAGTAATTATCTTATTAATGAAATATTGACATAATTGATGTTATAAATACCCAAATAAATATAATTTGACACTTATTATGAACTAAACTAATTTTCTAGGTTAATATGACATGTTAGGATTGATTTAATTAACTTTGGTCGAAGTAATATTCTGTTATGAGTTTCAAAAAAAACAAACAATTGAATAGTGTCAAAATTGACATAAATTAGTTTTTAAAACAAATATTATATCATTAATTGTTATTTTATTCTTAAAAATCTAAGGTTTGAAAAAATGACTTATATAAGGTTATATATATTAATAAAACACAACTTGGTGGTCCATTGGATGTATATGGTAAGCTTATTAACTATATAATATAAAAATACAAAGTGACATGGTAAATGTCAATCTAATTAACTAAGGGTTAAAACTATATGATAAGGTTAATATAATGACATATACATGTCTAAATTCTATTGGATGAGAGGATTTCTACCCATACCTACTTTATATTCGAAATAATTTAATTTGGAGCTATTTAAAACCGAACATGACTTTATAATAAAATAATACTTTTGGTTATTCCAAAGGTGCCCCTCTCCTCCCTTATAAAAGGGCACCTCCTACCTCTCTTCCTCACACCACTTTGAGCCTTCAAGATCATCCAACATCTGCCAAAATATTTTCTCCACTTCCCTAGAAACATCCTATAGGTTCTGGTATTCTTTAAAGACCTATTTTAGTGCCCTAAAAGGATGTCTCAAAGAAGCACTTCAAAGAAGAGGTAATGTCCGTTACTGATTCCTTCATCATTATTTCATCTTCCACTTCTTCTTCTTTAGTTGTTTCATTATGAAGTAATAACATAAGTATCACTCATATATAGATATGTTATTTTAAGTATTAAACAACCCTATTTCTCCATCTATCCATCCTACGGAAAAAAGAAATCACCGCGCGTTCGTACGTACGAAATACCGTCTCCACGCCGTGGTGTAATATATTTTACACCACCACCTTACTTGGATGGGTATAATGGTGTCAATAAATACTATATATGACTATTATGAAGTTATATTGATTCTGAAATAGTATTCATACACTCCAATAAAATTCCACGATCATAGGAACGATATAATCACTCGTGCGTACGTACGGAATATCGTCTCCACGATGTGATGCGACTTGTTCTACATGATCTTCATTTCATAATGATTGTATAAATGAATTGAATGAATGAATGAATATGATATATATTACACTAATACCATTCTGGAAATGAGGTATCTATAACCTAAAGAGAAGAATAAGAATATATTCGACAAAACACGCATAAAAACGAAAAGTAATAAACACCCGAATTACAAGTAGTAATGAAATATTACTAATAATAAGCTAAGAATATGACCATATACGATATCATAAAAATAAGAATGATTCTTTAATAAGTCAGTAACATTATTTAAATCATTATACAGGAGGTTCGGACACGTACAAAGCATATCGGACAAAAGGTAAGGGAAATATCACAATCTCATTTTTATACGAGATTGCTTATACATTGGTATTTACTGGGGTGTATTTTATCATCCACATCCATGTTCCCTCAATATGTAATCTTATTTCCATCCACCTACAATTGTTTAAATCCAATTTTACCCTTCAGTGAGTTTTTAGTAAAGGATATGAAAGGAATCATTTGTCGTTTTTCATACGATGTGCATTATGACTTTTTCGACAAAAGTACGAAGAATGTTTTTTTAACTTATACGGCATAAATGGATTTTTAAAACATTATTTCCAAGAATCCTCCTTTAAAAATTTTCAAGTTTATTTTTAATCAACTTCTTTTAGTTTAGAATTTTATGACATGTTAAGAAAGGAAAAGTGTTTTTAAGTAGAAATGATATTTTCCTCAAGAATGGAGTTCAAGTGTTTTATCAAAATTATTTTCCATCTAAGATAACAAAGGGTTATATTTATATCCCTATTATTACATTGATTTGATTATGTTGTTATTGAATTATTTTTATTAAATCCTTTAACTTATATGAATTGTTTTATGATGTCACGATGTTTAAGATTCCCATTTTTATTACATGGGTTATGCTATGATGTATGGTTTATGATTTTGTGGAAAACATAAGAATTGTATCATTATGAGATGGGTGGGACCTATATCTCCCTCAAATGCATTGGGTAAAGATTTTATATCTCATGAGATACACATGGCTGGAATGGTAGGTTATACCGGTTCAGTGAAACAGGACTGAATCGAGGGTGACTCGGTTCAGAAATGGACTTTGTCCACTAAGATAGTCTTGGTAATGAGTCTTGACTAATTAGATATGATTCTCTATGATTGTGTGTGTATGCCACAGTGTTTCATGTTTTATGTTATGATTATTGGGATTTCATTTCACTACTATTATTTATCCCTTGTTATGAAATTATGCTCTCTTTTGCAGGTTAAGATTTCCAAAATGATATGTTCTTATGAAAATGATGTGATTGATATTTATTTTGTTTACCATTACTGAGCATTTGAGCCCACCCTTTTATGTTTTATTTTCCCCAGGATATAATGAAATGTTTTAGGTAAAAAAAGAGAAGATCTTTATGGGAGATGTTGAAGATATTTCACCATGATTTTAAGATTATATTCAGAGTTTCCCAAGACACTAAACTATAACGATCCTTGTGTGTGTATTTTTTGTTATGTACTAAGTATTCCGAAAAAGTAATGTAATGTCCATGTACGTCAAGCTTCAGGTCTCTACACTGCCTATGATTAAATTGGATGCAATTTAGTCATGTATTGGATTCCCTTATATAGAACCAACATAAATTTCTGTGAGAGGGAAATAAATCTCCATATTGTGTATCAACCACCAATCATATAAAATATAATGAAGTAAGATGGATCTTTCCTAGCACCATCATCTCAGGAGTGGATATTACTACCCTATGAGTACACATATCTTGCTCAGACAATTGAGTCTAAGGAAGAAACCATCCTTGAAAACATTTCTATTGTGAGGGAATTTGGTAATGTTTTCCCTAGGATTTTTTTAGTCTTATTCCTAGAAGATATGTTTTATTATCGACTGATCCTATAATTGAGGATTCCCCAATATGAAAGAATCAGTATACAATGGATACTATAGAGATTGAGGATCTAAAGAAACAACTACAAAATAATCTTGATAAATGGTTTATACACCCAAGTGGTTCACCATGGGGTGAAGAATTCATATTCATAAAAATTATTGAAGGTTCCATGTACCATTTCATTGATTATGGTGAGCTAAACAAAATCATGAAAAAGAACAAGTATCACCATCCATGAATTGATAAATTGTTCGATTAGCTACACGAATCACAATACTTATCCAAGGTGGATATGTGGTCAGGATATTAACATGTAAGGGTGAAGAAGGAGGATATCCTTAGGACTGTTTTTCGTACAATGTAATGTAACTATGAATTCATAGTAATGACTTTTTGACTCACTAATCCTCAAGAAATTTTCAGGAACATTATGAATGGAGTCTTTAGATATTACATTGACAAATTTTCGGTAGTCTTTGTAGATGACATTCTAAAATACTCCAAAACCAAGGAGGAGAATAAAAATAATCTAAGCCCTGTACTTGAGAACTTGATATGGAAGAAGCTCTATTAAAAGTAAAACAATATTGAGTTCTAGTTAAAATAATTCACATTCAATGAGGATGTAATTGTAATAAATTGGATATCTACCGATTCCTCTAAGATAAATTTAATTGAGGGATATCCAAGGGAAACATCAGTGATGAATATCCATAGCTTCGTATGGTTAGTGAGATATTATAACTGATTTAAGAGAATGTATTAATAATTTTAAAACCCTATTACCAAGATAACTATCAATGGAATCAAGTTTGTTTTGAGTGAAGAAATAAATGATAGATTCAAGGAGTTTAAAATGAGTCTTATCATAGTTTACGTGCATACAATACCCACAAGTAGAGAAATATTGGTGTTATTTAATGATTCTTCGAAGAAGGGCCTGGGATATGTGTTGATAAAAAAATAAAAATTCATTACCTATGATTCAAGGAAATGTAATGTACATGAGAAAAACATTCCAACAAATGATTTGGATTTTGCATCAGTAATCATCACATTAAAAATTTGGTCACATTTCCTTTTTGGGGAGAAGAATAAAATATTTATGGATCACAAAAGCCTCAAGAATATATTCACACAAAAATAGATCAACTTGCTCCATGAAATATTGTCAGAGCCAATCCATGACTATGACTACTCAATCCATTACCACCCAAGGATAGTCATCAAGGTGGTGCATGCTATAAGAAGAAAGGATAAAATATCTCTTTCATTGACGAGAATTGAAAAGGAACCAATCTTTGAAGATTTGACAAAGACAACCATGATAATTATATATAAGGTAACATCATCAATAATTTCTAAAATAATTTCTAAAATGAATCTATTAGAAATGTTAATGTATTCACAAAAGAATGATGTGGGAATTTTGATGAAAGTGGAAACTATCAGAAAATGGAAATCATTAGAGTTCAATGTTAATGAAGAAGGGATTGTGAGATTCGGGTCAATAATATGTGTTCAATCAAATATGGAGTTAAATAATAAACTGTTGGATGATGCACATAGTTAAAATTTTCCCCTTCACTAGGGAAACACAATGATGTTTCAGGATCTCTACAAGAATTATTGGTAAGATAACTTGAAGAATGTGATCACTTAGTATACATCAAAGTTCATGGTATGTTAATAAAAAAATGATGAGAGGAAGATTTGTAAGAGGATTATGAAATCATTTCCCATAAAAACATAGAAATCGAAGAACATTACTTTGTACCTTGTCAATATACATCAGAATATATCCATAGGAAACAATGATATTTTGGTTGTTGTGGATCGTCTTAGAAATACTAGACACATTATTTCAATTCGAGAGTATTTCCCATTAGATCAACTAGAATGTATATACTTTAGTTAGGTGGTATGGATTCATGGAGTACCAATATCGATTGTATCGGATCGAGATACAAGATTCACATCTATGATTTAGAGTTGTCTCCAACATGCTTTGAATATTGAGCTAAACATTTTTTATGGCTTTTCATCCTCAAACAGACAGGCAATCTGAGTGGACAATCCAAACACATGAGGACATGTTGAGAGAATTCTCAATGGTATTCAAAGAGGTAATGGATAAACATCTTCCTCTAGTTGTGTTCTTTTACAATAACTGTTTACAGTCAAGCATTGAAATTGATCCTTATGAAGCCCATTGTGGGAACTAGTTCTTCACACCGACATGTTGGGATGCAGTTGGGGAGGGAAAACTCTTTGGTTAAGAAATGGTCGATGAAATTTTGAATAAGTTTAGAACCATATAGAAACACATTAAAGCTTCTTAGAATCGACAAAAGATTTGTTCTGATAATCATCGACGACACATATATTTTTATGTTAGAGACATGGTAATCCTCCGTATATCCTCATGGAATAGAGTTAGGTGATTTGAGTAGAATGGAAAGCATAGTCCAAGGTACACCGACCCTTTTGAGATCCATGATTGCATTATAGTAGTGCCCAAATGACTATAGCTCCCATTAAACCTATCTCAAGTACAAGATTTATTTCATTTTTCACTATTATAGAAATACCGAACCCATTGCATGTACTCTGTCAAAAGGTTCTACCATTGTGGAATGACCATGCCTATGAAGAGAAGTTGGTGAAGATCTTAGATTGTTGAGAAAATTTTATACAAAATAAGACAATTCCCCTCGTCAATGTGTGGTGGATAAACCACATGTTTGATGAGGAAACATGGGAGTTGGATGAAGTGATGAAGCAGAGTTACCTGAATCTATTTTAGTTTGGCAAATGTAAATTTCAAGGGAGAAAATTTATTAATGGAAGAAGATTGTAATGACAAATAATTTTATTAAGGAATATTATTTTGGATATAGTTAAAAGTATTTTAATGTAAAATGGATATATAAAACATATAATCTTTCTTGGTTTTATGTTTCTGGATTTAAAAATACCATTATGAATTATTACCTTTTCTAATATAGTTGTCGAATTGTGAACACTTGGTTAGTATAAATATAAGACTAAAAAAATCCGATTTACTCATAAAAAGGATGCAATGGACTCATCGAGATGAAATCCTCCATATGAAACTCATTTTTCGGAACTCATGGAGGATGTATAATCATTGGGCTTCTCTCTGGACCAATCCCAAGAGTAGACTCAACAAGTTAATCTTGAACAGAACCACCTATGGGGAAATTGGATGTTAATAGATATTACCCCCCAGAAATGTTATTCAAGCCGTCCCAAGAGTCTGTCACTATCTTATTAGGTTGGACAGGGTAATGGTAGATGGTCTAGAGTGGGGTGAATAGACCATATTATAAAATTTAGTCAAATAAATTAGTTATCAATGTTAATGATTAAATTTAATTAGCAGCGGAAAAAATTAAATAACGCAAGGATGTTTTTTATAATAGTTCTGTCCAAAGTGGGCCTACTCTACTCTTATACCTCTCTACTCAGCGAGAGATACGTGTGAACTAAAAATGATTTTTAAAGGGGAATCATAACCCAATTACAAAATCCTTTTCTAGTGGAGGGATAACCACGACACTGACTTTTGTGTGGGGAGTCACAACCCATACAACCTGACGTTAGATACTGGGAGTCACAACCCAAACAGTCATGACTTTTGATACAGGGAGTCACAATCTTAGAATTCGGGAGTCACAACTAGAGAAAAAGAATAACAAATAATTTTTTTGTGTGCAAAAGCATAAAAAGAAAAAATAGAGTGTGTGTGAGAGATGATAAGTATTGTTACAGACATAAAATCAGATGAAAGAGAATATAAAAATTGAAGCACATGTACTGGTTCTTTAGGATTAGATCAACATGTCTTGTCAATTATATTGTAGTCGAAGTAGAATTAATTCAGCGCTTGAGAGGCCAAGCATGTGGTGAAGAGGAGTTTTATAGGATGTTACAAATGCATAGCAGATTCAAATTTCACAGCCCCTTCTCTTTTTATTGTGTTGTATTTCTTGCAAGAGAAGACTATATATTTGCAGAAAATCAATTTTTTTTAAAAATGCACCGAATGAATAGTATCTTCGGAATGAACAGTAACTTCAAAGTGAATAGTAACTTTAGAGTGAATAGTATCTTTGGGGTGAACAATAACTTTGCAGTGAACAGTAACATCGAAACAAATAATAACTTCAAAGAGAACAATAACTTTAGAGCAAGCAGTAAAGTAAAGTAGGATATGAATAGTAAGATAGGGTATGAACAAAAACGTAGGGTATGAACAGTAAAGTAGGGTATGAATAGTAATGTAAGGTATGAATAGTAACGTAAGGTATGCACAATAACGTAGGGTATGAACAGTAACCATACTTTCGTAAGATAAAAAATGAACCATACTTTTTAGAAAAAATGAACCATACTTTTGATAAAAATGAACTATACTTTTGATAAAAAATGAACCATAATTTTGATAAAAAATGAACCATACTTTTGACAGAAAATGAACCATAATTTTGATAAAAAATGAACCATACATTTGATAAAAAATGAACTTTACTTTTGATAAAAAATTAACCATACTTCTGATGAAAAAAGATCCATACTTTTGTTAAAAAATGAACCATACCTTTGATAAAAAATGAACCATACTTTTGATAAAAAACTGAACAATACTATTGATAAAAAATGAACCATACATTTGATAAAAGATGAACCATACTTTTCATAAAAAATGAACCATACATTTAATAAAAAATGAACCATACTTTTGATAAAAAATCTGGATAGAATGATTTGACAAACCTAAAAGAATTTTTAAGGGCTCTTGACAGAGGATTCATACTTTTGTTCATAACTAATGATTTGTTGAAAAACCTATTATCATTCCAACAAAAAAATAATCAATTTAAACAAACTTTTACAGATCCCAAAATCATTAAAAAATATAAGTAGAACAATTCTGTGAAAACAGCTACTACAAAACAGCATATTAAAACTTCATTTAATTAAAAGTCCATTCAAACGATATTTTTAGACTTTTATGTGAACTAATGAAATCAATATAAAATTTTTAAATTTTCATAGAATCATGTTTCATGCAAATTGGATACCTGTATAATTTGATGTAAAATAAATACATAAATGTTTTAAAATAGTGAAATGTAGTGTTTCTGAAAACATAGTAGCAACTTCATTGAATTTTTGAGAAATAGATAATAATTTTCAAACTTCCTCATTAAATAATAAAATATAGATAAATATATTATATTTCCAACGTGAAATGAATCACAAAAATCCAAAAAACATAAATTAATATATCGTCAAAATACATAATAAAAGTAATCAAAAAAAATCTTATGAAATCAAATTAATGGAAATATGCACATTCACAAGCAATCTCCCCCTTTTTGTTTGATTAGAAAAACAAAACATTTAAACCAAAAATGAATTTTTAAAATGAATAAACCAAATTATTTCTCACCAAAACTTCTCTCCAAAACTTCTCTCCCTTTTTTTAAATAAACAAAAAGTGAAAACATACTCCCTCTAAACAAGTGCAACAAATAAAATTTAAAATTCTAATGTACCAATAGAAAATTTATTTTTCTCAAAATGAGCAGAGTCTAAAGGCTTTGTAAAAATATCTACAAGCTGGTTTTCAGAAGAGATAAATTCTAAAACAATATCACCCTTATTCACATCATTTCGAATGAAATGAAATCTATGATCTATAAGTTTTGTTCTAGAATTTTGTAAGTGGTTTTAGAAATATAAATTACTGATGTATTATCACAATAAATTGTTATTTTATCAAGATAAACAAAAAATCACATAAAGTTTTCATAATCCATAATCTTTGAGCACAACTACTAATAGCAAAGATATACTCATCTTCTACAAAAGATACTATTACATAAAATTATTTCTTAGATGACCAAGATATTAAACTTTTCCCCAAAAAATGACACATACCTGATGTACTTTTTTGGTCAATTTTACAGCTTCCAAAATCATAATCAGAATAAGATGTTAAATTAAAACAATTATATTTTGGATAAAATAAACCAGAATCAACAGTTCCTTTAACATATATATTTATTCTTTTAATAGATTTAATATGACTTTCTTTAGGATCAGCTTGAAATCTAGCACATAAACAAACACTAAAAATGATATCAGGTCTAGATGATGTTAAATAAAGAAATATACCTATCATACCTCTTTAAATTGTTAAATCAACTAATTTACCCGATGCATCACTATCTAATTTACAATTAGTACCCATAGGAGTTTTCATGGATTTAGAGGAATCAAGACCAAATCATTTAACTAAATCTTTAGAAAACATAGATTGATTAAGAAAAATTCCATCTTTCCTTTGAGAAATTTGAAGTCCAAGAAATAACATTAATTCTCCCATTAAACTCATGTAAAATTCAGAAGACATCAATAAAGAAAAATCATTACAAATTATGTCACTAGATGATCCAAAAACAATATCATCAACATAAATTTGAACAATTAAAATATCATCAGAAGATCATTTAATAAAAAGTGTGGGATCAAAATTTCCTTTCATGAATCCATTTTTAATAAAAATAATGAAATTCTTTTATACCAACCATGAGGTGCTTGTTTGAGACCGTATAAAGCTTTTGATAATTTAAAAACTTGGTCGGGAAATTCTCCATTATTGAAACCAGGGGTTGAGGAACATAAACATCTTCAGTAATAAAACCATTTAATAAAGCACTTTATTTCATCCATTTGATATAATTTTAAACCTTGAAAACATGAAAATGATAACAAAATTCAAATTGAATCTAATCTGGAAATAGTTTCAAATGAATCTTCAATTTCTATACCTTCTTCTTGTGAGTATCCTTGAGCAAAAGTCTTCTTTGTTTTCGACAATTTGTCCAGATTCATCCAGCTTGTTTCTAAAGATCCACTTAGTTCCAATTACCTGCTTATCTTTAGGCAATTCTACTAAAGTCCAAACATTATTTCTAACAAACTAATTTAATTAATCTTGCATAGAAACAATCTAGTTTGCATCATTTAAAGCATCATTAATATTAATAGGAACAAAATCAGAAACAAAAGTAGAATGTTAACAATAATTTAAAATAGAATTTCTGGTTTTGACACCAGAATCGAAATTTCCAATTGCATTTTGAATAGGATGACCTTTGTGAGTATTCCATGATCTTGGACCAGGGTGAGAAGGAGTATGATCCCCCTCAATTAATTCACTCTTATCTTGAGGAATATCTTCACAAAAAATCTATAAACTCATGATTAATAACATTAGAATCAGAATTTGTTTTAACATTATTTTCACCAAACATAACATGAACAGACTCTTCAATTACCATTGTTCTTTTATTATAAACTCTATAAGCTTTATTGTTATTCAAATATCCATGAAAAATACCTTCATCACTTTTAGCATCAAATTTATCTAATTTATACTTTGAATTTTAAATAAAAACATTGCATCCAAAAATTCTAAAATAACCAACATTAGGTTTTTGATTTTTTAATAATTCATAAAGAGTTTTCTTTATAAATGGTCTAATAATAATTCTTATTTGGAATATAACATGCAGCAAAACATCCTCAGCCCAAAAATTTCTAGGCAGATTATATTCACTTAACATAGTTTGAGCCATTTCCATAGGAGTTCTATTTTTCCGTTCTACAACAACATTTTGTTGTGGTGTTCTAGGAGCAGAGAAATTATGAAAATATCCATTATTTTCACAGAATTTTTCAAAATCTAAATTATGAAATTCACCTCCTTTATTAATACGAATAGAAATAATCATACAACCGTTTTCATTTTGAAGTAATATAGAAAAAGCTGTGAATTTAGATAAAGTATCATTTTTATGAGCAAGAAAATATACCAAATTAAATATACTATAATCATCAATAATAACTAAAGTTTATTTCTTTCCAACAAGACTAGAAATCTGAGTTCGACCAAATAAATCAAGATGTAATAACTATAAAGGGTTAATAGAACTTATCTGATTGATAGGTCTAAAAGAAATTTTTTGTTTCATCCCGTTCATGCAGGCGTCACACACATGAAGTTTTTCTTTCATCAAATAAGGAATCTATAAAACATTATCATGCTTTGAGAGCTTATTTAACATTTTGAAATTAACATGACCTAAACATCGGTGCCAAAGGATGCGGTCATTCTGTATAACATTCAAACACATTACATGTTGAATAGTTAGTTCAGCAAAATAAATAGTATAAATAGTATCATTTAGATTAGAATAAAATAATAAATAATAATCCTTAAAAACTAAACATTTATTATAATGAAATTTAACATCCATTCCATCATCACATAACTTTTATATACTATTTAAATTATTTTTAAACCTTGAACATATAAAACTTTTGAAATAAATGTAGAATTTGAAATAACAACTTACCAAAACCTTTTACTTTGCCTTTGGAATTGTCTCCAAAAGAAACAGTGGCTCCATCACATGTGTTTTATGATGTGAACATTGATGGGTCTCTTGTCATATACCTAGAGAATCCACTGTCCATGTACCATATGTCATTCTTGAGACATCCAAGGCATTTTTCCATATCCAGTGATGCCATGAAACACAAGTTAATAGATTATTTGTCATTTCCATATTGTTCACTAGAATCAGTTTCTTCAGTACAACTCCAGCAGGTTTCCAATGACTTTATATCCTTATTTTTGTATTTTTCTTTATTCTTTAGTTTAGGGTAATCAGGTTTTATATGAACTTTCTTTCTTTACTCATAACAAGTTACATCTGAATAATTGTAATTTGTATCACCCTTTTTATCTCCCATATATTTTTCTTTTTGAGGATTTCTACTAAACTGGTTTTTGAAACATTTAATTGTCATTCTTTTGTAGACTCCAGTTACAATCTGAGCCATGTCTTCCTTTTCAATATCTGGTAGATCAGAATCAGATGAATTATTAGACATAACATTTATAGACTTAAAAGCTACACCATTCCTTTTGTTTTCTCCTCATCAGTTATGTTCTTAATTTCTAGTTCATATTGGAGTAGTTATCCAATCAGTTCATCAAGTGTGTACTATTTGAACTTTTTGCTTTCATCAATGGAATCATTCTTTGTAAATACTCGAAAAATTCAAGGTATTTTTTTATTTTTCTTGGGATTTTTACAAGAACGCAGTTTCGGACAGCACCTAATTTTGTGGCCGGGTCTTCCCGGAATCGTAATCCGAAGTTTAGCTCTGGTACGTTCAGTTAACAAACGAGCAGGTTTTTTCTAACTTTTGAACCGATGCTCGGAATCAGATTCTAAGTGCACTATTGGAATCACAGCACCGATAATTTATTAGAAACACCTTTTCTTGAGTTGCGTTTTTTTAGGTGTGGTTTTTAAATTTTTGGGTTATGTAAATTAATAAAAGAAATGGTGCGACCATTTATTTTACTTAAGTTGTTTGACCTATGTTATGTGGATTATGTGGGACCCGCAATATCCTACCCACTTGGTAGGATATTTGTGAGGTGGGAACCACACGAGCCTCATCGTTTCTTTTCCTAAACCCCTCCCATTAATTAAGGTAACCCACCCTCAAAACCCCCTTTTTAATTGAAGTCAACTCGTGTGTTTAATTAAATATTAAACGCACCTATTAATTGGGCTGTTATGCATTGCATTTAATTAAATTAAATTAATTGATTCAATATTGATTTTCGAACTTATGACATTGGTAATTAAATAAGAGAAACACTTATTTAATTGAGGGGCTAGCTTGTTGAGAGGATTGGGGAAAAAGCTCTAAGGACCATGAAGATCTTCTCTTCCTCGTGAAGAACTCGAAGAACGCGAAGAATGCTTGATACTCGGAAATCAACGATGCTTCTTCCGCGATACTTCTTCCGCGACGCGACGATTCCCCTTCCGCGACGCCTTCTTCTGCGACTTTCTTTTCCATGACGAATCCTCTCTCATCAAATTCGATGAGGTTGGGGTTTTGATTCAATTAAATCTATGAGAGTTATATCATCTGCATGTGTTCAAAATTTGTCAGAATCCTTTTTAAACCGGTAACGCGGTGGGTGCAGACCAACGAACAAGTCTGAACCCACCATTTCTTGTTCTTGGTGTGCGAAATGATGGGCGAAGACGAAGCATGCCGCAAAATAGTTTTGGGTCTTCGTACTGGAGAGTCGGTCCTAGGTGGGCTGCTGGAGAAGACGGTAGGAAACAACGACCACCGGAGCACGTCTGGTGGTCCGTGGAAGAACCCGCAAGCGCGCCATGCCGACACGGTGGCGCCGGTGGTTGGAGGCGGCGGCTCCCGGCGCGCTGCCGGGAAGGGCCGCCGCGGTTGAAGCCGCGGTGGTAGGCCGCTGCTCCCACGATCGTGCAGGACAGAAGAGAGGGATGCAGTGCTTTGCCGCGTCCGTTGACAGGGAGAGACCCCCGTGCGGGGGCCACAACTTCATCCAAGGGCCCACACCCCTTTGCGAGGCCGCTCAACCAGCGCCGAGCCAAACCGCTCTGCCAGCGCCTAGCCGAACCGCTCAGCCAGTGCCGAGCCACCCCGCGTCGGGACGGACCGCCCATGCCGGGCCGGGCAGCACCCAGCCGGGTCGGGCCACACCCAGCCGGGCCGCACCCGGACATGGGTCTGGTCGACCCAGTTTGGGCCGACCCGGGGGGGTTGGGTCGGGTCAGTCTGGGCCAAGACCACATGTTTTCGGACCTTTTCGGTTTTTCACCCATATCATGGGATTTGGACCTCCGATTGATGCACCATCAGTAGAGATACGATCCTTGGGTCGAGATGGTCATTTCGATATATTACAATCAGGTTTTTGGAGGACTTTGGTTTCAGTCAGGTTGGTTCGTACACGAAACCAACTAGGCCCTCGGAGCGAAAACGCTTATAACATGAGCTCCGAACATCCGATTGACGTTCCATAAACTTTGTTTAATTCCTCATAGTTAGACAGACCTTTTGGCTTACTCCGCTCGAGGTTTGGACGTTGGTGGAGTATGGTAGGGTTGGTTTTGACTTAAAAACCAACCGGGCACCTGGGACGTAAAAGCCAATAACTCTTTGACCGGGCGTCCGATTGATGCACCATCTATGACGTTGAGTTCCTATTGACGATACAGAACTTTTGGATACATCAACTCTAGAATATGTGTCAGTTGATGTATCAGCCCCTCGTCTCGTGGAGCGGACCCTCTAGAACGAGTTTGTTGTGTACGGGAACCCTAGAGCTGGCTGCGACTACAAGGACGATGATGACTGTGTAGAAATCCTCCATGGATTAGACGGCGATGACTATAGCACTCAGAGATCCGGCATGGATCAGTGCTACAGATCCTATGTGGTTCAGATCCTGTGTGGGTCAGCGCTTAGCGGTCCTGTGTGGGCCAGCACCTACAGATCCTGTGTGGGTCTGATCATGTGTTTGTCATTACTGGGGTTAGTTACCTATCGATCCTTTGTAGGCCATTGCGGGTGTTAGTTACCTATCGATCCTATGTGGGTCAGATCCTTTGTGGTTCATTACGGGGGTTAGTACCTATCGATCCTTCGTGGGTATGATGGCATAGATGAATCAGTGGCTACATCTGATCATCTATGTTGTCATACGAAGTAGTATACCTGTGTGAGCTGAATCTTGTTTTTCTTTCCTATGAGGATTGTGTTGTGCAATCCTGTGTGGATTACCTTTTTCATTCTCGTGTGTACTGGGTTGTTCTTGGGCTCGGATGTTGGAGGCAAACAAGAATTTGTGACTTAGGTATATATATGGGCACATACCTAAGTACTGTCGGATGATACTTCGTGATTGTATCTTTCTTTGTGGATTATCCTTTGTGGATTTTGGGAGACCTTCGGGGGTCTCGGGGTCCCTACTGAGTAGCTTATACTCACCCCTGCACTGGCTATGCCCGCACTACGTTGTGTTGGTTGTAGACGACGGACATCGCTGATCGTGGTTGAGGCGTGAGGAGCAGGACGATACCTGGAGGTGGACCGCTGTGCGGGACGTACTCGGAGCGATCAACTGGACTGGAGGAGCTGTGGAGGCTATTTGTACCCACCCATTAGGTGGGACATCTAGAGGAGGGCTCGTGGATATGTATTTACTTTCAGTTGATGTTTTTCCTTTCTAGTTGTACTTTACTTTCAGTTTGAGTTTGTATTCTGCCCGCTTAATTATTTCCGAACTTACTATTGTATCCATTTTTTACATAGTGTTTACATCAATTTGCTTTCTCTGTGGTGTTTGTTTATCTTTCAAAGGCAATGTCTTCCCTTTTTATCGGGAATTGCACCTTGATGCTAGTCGCCAGTCCCTGGCCTATGGAAGTCGCGCTTGGGGTAGTCACGGCACGAGACCTGAGGATGGGTCATGGCAAATTGGTATCAGAGGGGTTCGGTTATATGGCAGAACTCAGGACTCTGATCTTTTTCTAAGTGAATCAATAGTGTTAAGAGTATTGAGTGTGGTTATTTTTCTAGGGAATCCAGTGTTGGTGCAGCGGCTGACGTATCCGTACGCCATGACCCTGACTTCTGATTTCCGACTTAATGCAAAAAAACATTGATTGAATGTGTGTTTCAAGTTTTAATTGTGATTACCTTATGTCAGCTCACCATGTATACTGTTTGACCATGGCGCACCTGTTTCTTTTCAGGATGGCCCCACGACAGCAACCAACTAGGGTTCCAAGAGTTGTGCATGATGACAGCCCATCGAGCGACGAGGCCTCGGTACAAGGCCCTTTGATAGCAGAGGCACCGACGGTACCTCTACCCGCCGAGCCACCGATGCTACCAGCCCCATCCGCTGACGATGCACGTCACCTTAGTTAACTTCATGAGTTTTAGGGCTAGAGAACGCCCAGGTTCCATAGGGATATGGACCCTTAGGCAGCCGAGGATTGGCTGGAGGCAGTTGTACTGGTTTTCAGGTTAGTGTGGACACTAGCAGACCTCATGGTGATCCTCGCAGTGAGCCTCCTGCACGCGGCAGCAGGCATATGGTGGAGCATGATGCTCCAGGTGGACGACGAGGAATCTCTCCTCTGGACAAACTTTGAGAGCCTCTTCCGCTCGGAGTTCGTCCCAGCCACCCTCCGTGCAGTGCGCATCCAGGAGCTTCTTCAACTGCGGCAGAGCAGCTTGACGGTCGCCCAATACTCGACGAGATTTACCGATCTATCGTGCTACTCAATAGACATGGTACGAGACCCATTCTTCCAGGCCCGGAACTATTAGTAGGGATTGAGGCATGAGATCCTGACATCGTTGATCTCCCTCAGCATTTCGACACGGGCATGGGTACTGGAGAGATCCCTTCTGATTGAGAGCTTCCTTGGTGAGCCTGCATCTGCAGCGAGACCTATCGCAGGGCGGCACGTAGCAGAGTCTTCCACA
The DNA here is from genome assembly GCA_963277665.1 of Viscum album. Taxonomy (NCBI): domain Eukaryota; kingdom Viridiplantae; phylum Streptophyta; class Magnoliopsida; order Santalales; family Viscaceae; genus Viscum; species Viscum album. The sequence goes on from OY728134.1 coordinate 170,465,436, forward strand.
GTAGGCAGTCGACTGATGACACATGGTTCCAGGAAAACCAGACCCTCAGGAAGATGCCCTCAGGACACCGGCTCAGCAGTGCGGGGCACACAACGTGGAGGCAGTCTATAGAGAGGCAGACAGTGCTACGCATGCGGCGGGCAATGCCACATGGCTCGTGACTGCCCAAACCGCCATGCCGAGGAGCAGTAGATGGTTGAGGGGCCACCCAGGCAGAGGTATTGGGTTGACTGTGGCGGTCCGTATGGAGTAGGAGGACGTGGCAGAGGAGCTGGCAGAGTGGAAGGTGGTGGGCGACGCATTGAGGCTCTTCCACCACCACCACCACCATGAGGTCCACCCCGACCACAGGGAGCTGGCGGGCAGAGACAGAAACAGTTTCAGGCTACGAAGGCCTATGACCACGACACGCTTGAGATGATTCGAGGTACTATCTATGTCTATTCCACCCTTGCTGTACTTCTTATAGACATAGGAGCAAGTCATTCTTTCATATCTGCTGCCCTTGTTCGGAGCTCAGAGATTTGACAGAGCCGTTGGCTCGATCCTTACGGCTAGATAATCCTACAGGAGAAGACATGACAATTACGCACTGGTCCCGGTAGTGTGAGCTTACTCTAGGAGGTGAGAGAATCGGATGGGATCTTCTTGTAGTGGCGTCGAGGACTTACGACATCATCTTGGGCATGGATTGGTTATCTACAGTCCATGCTCAGATTTACTGTATTTGGCTCAAGGTGCGGTGTGTACACACCGACGGGAGCAGGTTCACCTTCACCGGTGAGAAGGGAGCCTTCGCAGCACAGGATGGACTCCCATAGAGGAACAGAAATCCCATCACTAATCAGTTGTCTAGCATCATCCTATGAGTAGTTGACGTGTGGAGTCCTTGTTTTCCTACAGTGGTGGATCAGTATGCGGACGTTTTCCCCGACAACGTTCCAGGACTACATCCTTGCAGAGAGGTAGACTTTTATATTGACCTGTACCCTAGGACAGTCCCGATATCCACCCTAGCATAGCGGATGGCACCCGCCGAGCTTCGAGAGCTACAGGTACAGCTGGAGGACTTGCAGGGAAACAGTTTCATCCGACCCAGTGTTTCACCCTAGGCTTCCGCAATATTGTTCGCCATGAAGGCAGACGAGATCTTGTGAGTTTGTGTCGACTATTGTTGACTGAACCAGGTGATAGTGAGGATTAAGTATCCGCTACCAAGGATTGATGACCTCTTCGATCAGATCATGGGAGCATGGTGGTTCTCAAAGATAGACTTTAGATCATGCTATCATCAGCTTAGAGTTTGGGATGAGGACGTGAAGAAGGCGATCTTCAGATGTCAGTATGGCCACTATTAGTTCTTGTTTATGCCATTCGGCATAACCAATGCTCCAGTAGTGTTCATGGGCCTCATTTACAGGATCATTCAGCCATACCTCGATCGATTTGTCATGGTCTTCATCGATGAAAATTTGATATACTCGACGAACGAGGAGGATCATGCTTACCACTTGCGAGTTGTACTGGACACACTCCGAGAGCACCAGGTTTATGGTAAGCTCTCAAAGTGTTAGTTCTGGATACACGAGGTCCACTTCGTGGTACAGGTCATCTCTAAGGCGGGATTTGTGGTGGATCCTACGAAGATCGAGGCAGTGCTAGCTTGGGAGCCACCCAGGAGCGTGACAGAGGTGTGAAGATTGTTGGGTCTAGCTGGGTATTATCGGAGATTTGTGCCAAACTTCTCTGGATTTGTGGCACCACTCTCATCTTTCACAAAGAATGGGAGACCCTTTGTGTGGTTAGACAGATGTCAGCAGAGCTTCCAGGAGCTGAGACAGAGATTGACTAGCACCCATATCTTGAGGTTGCCGGAGGAGGGAGTAGGGTACATAGTTTTCTGCGATGCATCAGGGACAAGACTCTAATGTTTCTTGATGCAGAAGCGGGTTGTGATCGCCTATGGATCATGTCAGTTAAAGCAACATGAGCAGAAATATTCTACCCATGACCTGGAGTTACCAGTAGTGGTCTTTTCTCTGATGATGTGGCGACACTATCTGATTGGTGAGTGCTTTACAATCTATTCTGACCATCAGAGTCTCAGGTACATCTTCTCTCAGATGTACCTGAACCTGAGACAGCAGCGATGGATCGAGTTCCTCCAGAACTATGACATTGAGATAGTCTATACTTTTGGAAAGTGGAACATAGTAGCTGATGCACTCAGCAGGAGGACATGCATTCAGCTACTTGGGGAGGCGACAGAGCATCTATCCGCTGTGTAGATTTCCTTCATCGATTGAGATGGAGCATCCTTCCTTCAGTCACTCATAGTCACTCCTCCACTACTGCAGTGGGTCAGAGAGGCACAACGTGGGGACGCTGACAGTGAGACGCGGCATGTGCAGATATCCTTAGGACAGGCACCTGATGGTTTATATGTAGGAGGGGAGCAAGATGTCCTTTTCAGAGGACGTACCTTGGTACTAGTTGCTTTATGGGAGGAGGTGGTGAGAGAGTTTCGCACTTCCCCTTTGGCGGTACATCCTGGCATGGCGAAGATGTACCAGGATCCTAGACGACAACACTGGTGGCCGAGCATGAAGATGGTTGTGGCAGAGTTCGTTTCTCGATGCCTCACCTGCCAGTAGGTGAAGGCAGAGCACCAGGTACCAGCAAGCTTGGTACAACCCTTGGAGGTCCCAGAGTGGAAGTGGGATGGTATATCTATGGACTTCGTGACTGGACTTCCACACACTTCCAGAGGTCATGACTCCATTTGGGTGATTGAAGACTGACTCACCATGTCGGCACACATCTTACCCATCAGAGAGTAGGCCTCCGGGGAGAGCTTGGGATGTCTCTACATTCAGGAGATTGTACGGCTTCATGGTGTCCCATCATCGATCATCTCCGATCGAGATGCTCTCTTTACTTTCCGACTAAAGAAGGGGTTGCAGGAGGCATTCGGGACGTAGCTACGTCTGAGCACCACCTTTCACCCTCAGACTAATAGTTATATAGAGAGGAACATTCAAACTCTCGAGGACATGCTGCGTGCATGTGTCCTCGACTTTGGTGGTAGCTGGGAGGACCACCTACCCTTGGTGGAGTTCGCGTACAACAACAACTACCACTCCACCATTGGGATGGAACCATACGAGGCGTTGTATGGCCGACCTTGAAGATCACTATTGTGCTGGACAGACCCTAGGGAGTCAGCACTTGTGGGACCAGAGATGGTCCAAGCCATGATAGAGAAGGTCCAGGACATCCAGGAGCGGATGAGGACAGCTCAGAACCAGTAGAAGTCTTATGCTGAAAGGTGGCTGAGGCCACTAGAGTTTGTTGATGGCGACAATGTCTTCTTGCGGGTCTCACCTCGACATGGATTACAGTGATTTGGCCAAGGAATAAAGTTGTCTCCACACTTCATCGGACCATTCCAGCTCCTCAGCAAGATTGGCGAGGTGGCTTATCGCCTGGCTCTACCACCTCAGATGCACCGGGTGCATGACGTCTTCCACGTATCACAGCTGAGGAGATACGTGCATGAACCGACACATATAATTTACCATGGGGAGTTGGACATTGATGATGGGGATACTTTTGCGGAGGTCCTGGTGGAGATTGAGGATGGACAAGGGTGTGTCCTATGTGGATGGTCGATTCCTCTTGTGTGCATCAGATGGCAGCACGGGAACCTCCAGGAGAGCACATGGGAGCGGGAGGCTCAGACACGTTCTCATTACCCACATTTGTTTCCCTAGTTTTTGAAGTATCTTTGTGGGTACCTAAATCCCTGAGGTGTGAGTGATGTAAAGACCCGAAAAATTCAAGGAATTTTGTTATTTTTCTTGGTATTTTTACAAGAATGCAGTTTCTGATGTCACCTAATTCCGAGGCCCGGTGTGCCCGGAATCTTTTTCCGAAGTTTAGCTCGGGTACATACAGTGAGCGAACGAGCGGGTTTTTTCTAACTTTTGAACCAGTGCTCAAAATCGGATTCCAAGGGCACCGTTGGAATCGCAAGGCCATTAGTTTCATAGAAACACTATTTCGATTGTTGTCTTTGCTCGGGTGTGGTTTTTAAATTTTCGGGTTAAGTTGATGTATAAAAGAAATGGTGCGACCATTATTTTATTTAAGTTGTTTAACCTATCTTATGTGGATGATGTAAGACCCACAATATCCTACCCACATGGTAGGATATTTATGAGGTGGGACCCACACAAGCCCCACTATTTCTTCTTCCTAAACCCCCTCCCATTAATTAAGGTAATGCACCTGCAAAACCCCCTTTTAAATTCAAGTCAAGTCGTACATTTAATTAAATATTAAACTCTCCTATTAATTGGGTTGTTAAGTGTTGCATTTAATTCAATTAAATTAATTGATTCAATTTTGATTTTCGAACTTGTGATATTGGTAATAAAATAAGAGAAACACTTATTTTATTGAGGGGATATCTTGTTGAGAGGATTGGGGAAAAAGCTCTAAGGCTCTTGAAGATATTATCTTCCATGTGAAGAACGTGAAGAACACGAAAAATGCCGGATCCTTGGAAATCAACGATGCTACTTCTACGAAGCTTCTTCCGTGACCCGATGATTCCCCTTCCGTGAAGTGGTTTTCTATGACGAATCCTCGCTCATCGAATTCGACGAGGTAGGGGTTTTGATTCAATTAAATCTATGTTATTTGTATCCTCTACATGTGTTTAAAATTTGTCAGAAGCCTTTTTAAACTGCTAACGATGTGGGTGCGGACCAACGAAGAAGTCCAAACCCACCATTTCTTGTTCTTGGTGTGTGGAACGATGTGTGATGGCAAAGCAGGCCCCAAAGGAGTTTTGGGGTCTTCGCAATGGAGAGTCGGTCCCGGGAGGGCCGCTGGAAAAGAAGGTAGGAAAAACGGACCACTGCAGCACGTCCGATGGTCTGTAGAAGACACTGCGGGCGTGCCACGCCGGCATGGCGGCGCTGGCTGGCCGCCAGGATGCGGCGACGCTCGGCGTGCTGCCGGGAAGGGCCACCACGGCATAAGCCGTGGTGGCAGGTTGTTGGTCCCGCAACCATGCGGGACTGAATGGAGGGACGCGGCTATATGCCGCATCCGTTGACAAGAAGCGGCCCACGCGTGGGGGCCGCGACTTCGTCCAAGGGGGCGGCGTCCCCCCCCCCTTTGTGCGGCCGCTCGGCCAGTGCTGAACCGAACCGCTCGGCCAGCGCCAAGCCGAACCGCTCGGCCAGCGCAGAGCCAACCCGGGCCAGACCGTCCACGCCGAGCTGGACCGCCCAGGCCGGGACGCGTCGTGCCCAGCCGGGTCGCACCCGGACCCGGGTCGGTCCGGGCCCAGACCCCCCCATTTTCAGACCTTTTCGGTCATTCGCCCATGACATGGTCTATGGACCTCTGATCAAATCACTGTTAGTGGTGATGTGATCCTTGGATAGAGACGGTGGTTTTGATATATTAGACTCATGGTTACAGAGGACTCTGGGTTCGGCCAGGTTGGTTCGTACATGAAACCAATCGGGCCCTCGGAGTGTAAACGCTTATAACTTGAGCTCCGGACGTCCGATTGACATTCCATCGATGTTTTTGGATTCCTCTTAGTGATACGAACCTTTGGGCTTACTCTGCTCGAGGTTTGGATGCAGGTGGAGTACGGTCGGGTTGCTTCTGAATTAAAAAACAATCGGGCCCCTAGGACGAAAAAGCCAATAACTCTCAGACCGGGCGTCCGATTGACGCGCCGTCTGTGACGTTGAGTTCCCATTGACGATACATAACTTTTGGATAAATATAATAAGAACTATGTGTTAGTTGATTTATCATCCCCTCGTCTCGTGGAGTAGACCCTCCCCAACAATCTTGCTGTGTGCGGGAACCCTAGAGATGGATACGACTACGACGACGATGACGACTGTTCAGAAATCCTCTGTGGATTCGATGGCAACGACTAATGCACTCAGCAATCCTATGTGGATCAGTTCTACCCATCCTGTGTGGGTCAGATCCTATGTGGGTCAGCGCTCAGTGGTCCTGTATGGGCCAACACCTACAAATCCTGTGTGGGTCCAATCCTGTGTGGGTCATTGAGGGGGGTTAGTAACCTATAAATCCTTTGTGGGTCATTGCGGGAGTTAGTTACCAATCGATCCTGTGTGGGTTAGATCCTTTGTGGTACATTGCGGGGGTTAGTACCTATTTATCCTTTGTGGGTCCAATGGCTTAGATGAATCAGTGGCTACATATGATCATCTCTGTCGTCATACGAAGAAGTTTACCTGTGTGAGATGAATCTTGTTTTTCATTCCTATGTAGATTGTGTTGTGCTATAATGTGTGGATTATGTTTTGCTTTTATATTTGTATTGGGTTGTTCTTGGCCTCAGATGTTGGAGCCGAATGAGAATTGGTGAATTAGGTATATGTATGGGCATATACCTAATTAGTGTCGGATGTTACTTCATGATTGTATCTTCATTTTTGGATTCTGGGAGACCATTGGGTGTCTCGGGGTCCCTTCTGAGTAGCTTATACTCACCCTCTGCACGGGCTATGCCCGCACTACGTTGTTTTCATTGAAAACAACGGACAGCGCTGATCGCGGTTGAGGTGTGCGGAGCAGGATGATACCTGGAGGTGGACCACTGGGCGGGACGTACTCGGAGCGGACGGCTAGACCCGAGGAGCTGTGGAGGCTATCTGTACCCACCCTTAAGGTGGGACTTCCAATAGATGGCTCAAGGGTCCAGCTTTCTATTCAGTTTATTTTTTCCCTTTCCAGTTGTACTTTACTTTCAGTTTGGGTTTGTCTTCTGGCCCACTTACTTTTTTCCGCACTTACTGTTGTATCAAGTTTTTACATAGTGTTTACTTCTGCTTGCTTCTTCTGTGGTGTTTGTTTACCTTTCAAAGGAAATTCATTCCCTTTTTATCAAGAATTACGCCTTGGTTCTAGTCTCCATCCCTTGGCCTATGGAAGGCGGGCTTGTGGTAGTCACGACACGGGCCCTGAGGATGGGTCGTTACATTCATTGCATGACATTTCTTTGGTAATGCTTGTTGGACTCTTTCAACAAGTATAAGATTTTCCATGGATTCTACAAGTGAATTAATTCCATTCAAAATTCTTGTGAATCTAGGGAACATTTTATTTATAGTTTCAACTTCACCCATCTTGAAGTCTTGATACTTAGCACGAAACCTCCCATGTTTGGTTTGGATCAATTTGTCAGAGCCAAGGTGAGTAACTTGTAAAATCTTCTGAATCTCATGAGATGTCATCCGTGTAGAAACATGACTAAAAACACTTCTGTTAATAGAACAATATAAAATATTATCTACTTTGTAATTTAAGACATATCTAGTGGCATCAATTCCTATAAGAGTGTCTGGATCAGATTCAGGCAGTGTGTATTGTTTTGACATGATAGACCAGTGCTCAATGCTCAACTGTTTAAGGTATGCCTCCATTTGGGATCTCCAGTATCCATAATCATTTTCATCAAAATGTGGGGGCTTTTGAAGAATCCAAACATCATTTAGGTTTAATCATGTCATCTTATAAGATTATTATCCTTCGAATGTGAGATCTAGGAATAGGTTTGCACAATAAAATATAAAAGCAGATAAATGTAATGATTGGATAAATTTCTGAAGGAACAACCAAGTATAATGAAATATAAAGATAGAGAAAAACAGTTTTTAGGAAGGTTACCCGTTGATACCAATTGTTAGGTCGGATAGGGTAATGGCAGATGGTCTAGAGGGGGGTGAATAGACCAGATTAAAAAATTTAATCAAATAAATTAATTATCAAAGTTAATGATTAAATTTAATTAGTAGAAGAAAAAATAAATAACGCAAGGATGTTTTTTATAGTATTTCGGTTCAATGTGGGCATACTCTACTCTTATACCACCCTACTAGGCGAGAGATACGTGTGCACTAAAAATGATTTTTAAAGGGGAATCATAACCCATTTACAAAATCCTTTTCTATTGGAGGGATAACCATGACAGTGACTTTTGTGTGGGGATTCATAACCCTTACAACCTGACTTTAGATACTGGGAGTCACAACCCAAGAAGTCTTGACTTTAGATACAGGGAGTCACCACCCTAAGATCCTGAATTTAGAATCTGTGAGTCACAACCTGAGAAAAACAATAACAAATAATGCTTTTGTGTGAAAAAGCATAAACAAAAAAATAGAGTGTTTGTGAGTGAAGAGAAGTAGTGTTACAGACTCAGAACCATATGAAATAGAATATACAAATTAAATCACAGGTACTGGTTCTTAAGGTTTAGTTCAGCATGTCTCGTCAATGAAATTGTAGTTAATGTAGAATTAATTCAGCGCTTGAGAGACCGAGCAGGTGGTGAAGCAGAGTGTCACAGGACGTTGCAAATGTACAATAGATTCAAAGATCAAATCTCTTTCTCTTTGTATTGTGTTTTATTTCCTACAAGAGAGAACTATTTATATAGAGAATAAAAATATCTAACAGGTGCAGCAACTTCGCTTCCTTAGGATGTTAAAAATTAAATAAGTTCAGAGATCCCATAAATATCTCCCTAAAATAGCATAACAGTTTCTTCTTTATTCCTATAGAATAAAATATTGAATAGAGGAATTGAAAATATTTTGAATAAGTCTTCCAATAAAATCTCTAGAATAATAAAATCATTGAATGATTCAAAACAGAATTTTAAATCCATTTAAAATGACTTAAAAGAAGCCAAAATAGTTCCTTAAAAGAAGCAGCATATTCTAGAATAAAATTCAAACATTTAAATTTAAACAATATTGAAACGTCCAAATTTATTTGTAAAAGATGTTGAAAAACATTATTAATTTCTCTATCTCAATATACCACCAAAAACATCAAAAATTCATTCATTACGATCCTTATATTTAATGTTAATTTTTCAATAAAATCGTTTAAAAATAATCTATATATTTACAGAAAATCATTTTTTTAAAACATGCACGGAAGGAACAATAACTTTGGAATTAACAGTAACATCGAAGGGAATAGTGACTTCGGAGTGAACAATAACTTTGGAGTAAACAGTAACTTCAGAACAAATAATAACTTCAATGTGAACAATAACTTTAGAGCAAGCAGTAAAGTAATGTAGTGTATGAACAGTAACGTAGGGTATGAACAGTAACGTAGTGTATGAACAGTAACATGGAGTATGAATAGTAACGTAAGTAATGAACAATAATGTATGGTATGAACAATAACGTAGGGTATTAATAGTAAACCATTCTTTCGTAAGATAAACAATGAACCATACTTTTGAGAAAAAATGAACCATACTTTTGATAAAAAATGAACCATACTTTTGATAAAAAAATGAACCATACATTTGATAAAAAATGAACCATACTTTGGATAAAAAATGAACAATACTTTTGATAAAAAATCAACCATACTTGTGATTAAAAATGAACCATACTTTTGATAAAAAATCAACCATATTTTTGATAAAAAATGTACGAAAATTTTGATAAAAAACGAACCATACATTTGATAAAAAATGAACCATACTTTTTATAAAAAAATAAACCATAAATTTGATAATAAATGAACCATACTTTTGATAAATAATGAACCATACTTTTGATAAAATATAAACCATAATTTTGATAAAAAATAAACCATACATTTTATAAAAAAAATATGGACAGAATGTTTTGACAAACATCAACGAATATTTAAGGGCGCTTGACAGCAGATTCAAACTTCAGTCAAAACTAATGATTTGTAGAAAAACGTATTATCTTTTCAAAAAAAAAAGAATCAATTACAACCAACATTTAAAGATCACGAAATCATTAAAAAACAGAAACAAAAAAATTCTGGAAAAACTGCTACTACAAAACACCATATAATAACTTCATGGAATAAAAAGTCCATTCAAATGATATTTTTAGACATTTATGTAAACTAGCCAAATCAATATAAACATCTTATCTTTCCATTAAATCATGTTTCACGAAAATCAGACAACTGTAGAAGTTTCATTAAAATAAATACATATATGTTTTAAAAGAGTGAAATGTAGAGTTTTTGAAAACATAGTAGCAACTTCATTGAATTTTTGAGAAATATATAAGCATTTTCAAACTTCCTCATTAACCAATAAAATATAGATAGATATCTTATATTTTCAATGTGATATAAATCACAAAAATCCAAAAAACATAAATTACGATATCATCAAAATACCTAATTAAAGTAATCAAACAAAATCTTAATAAATCAAATTAAAGGAAATATGCACATGCACAAACACATCTCGCACCATACCCTTTGTTATAATACAGGATCAATAAGGTGTTATGTAATAATACCCTATAAATATGATAATGTGGATTAATTTTTTATAAATAATGTACATTTATTTTATCTTTGTAACATTATAAATGGTTTTTATAGAAAGAAATTATATGTGTTAATATTAAATTAGGAAATATATTTTTATGTATTAATGTATTTTTTAATTAAATAATATTTTTATAAAATATTATTACAAAATTAATTATTATTAATTGTAAATTATTGAATAATTTATTTATAATTGTAATTTTTATTATAGTTTGAACGTTATTTTTGGAATAACACATAAATATATAATAAATATCAGTTTTTCTACAAAATGTAAAAATTCACATATTTATAATATTATTTATATAAAGTTAATATTATTTAAGGATTTAAGATGTCAAACTTATTTAATGGTTATTTTTTCATAATTTTGTGAGACAATTGAATTTTTGGGTAAATCATAAATACCGTTTAAATATATTATGTGTTTTATGACATCATAATGATCCAAAAGTGATGTAATAAAAAACTATAAAAGTTAAATTCCTAAAATATATGTTTTAACTTAAGAAAATGTGATTTTAGATTATTTTTATTTAATTTATAGTTCCTTACTAAACCCTACAATACATGTAAAATGTTTTAACATTTTAAAATGATTTCCTTGAGAGTGTGACTCACCTACACATAGTCAAGACAAATAATTTATTATGTGTGGACATTTACCTTAGAAAATAATTTCTTCCACCCCCTATGGAAAAAATATGGGAAAAAACCATGGGTTGGTTTATGGTTTTCAATATTTAATTATATAGATTCCAAAACTTATGTTTGTGAAATATTAAAGAATTCACCTCTCTTTTCCTATATAAACACACCCATGATCCCACTCATTTTCACAAAAATCCCTTGTATAACGTCTATAATCTTCCATATTCCCTCCATAATCTTCCCAAGGGGACTCAATACCTCATTGATCCACCCATCATGCTCATGAAGTCTCACTCTAAAGTAAGGGATCCTCACATTCCTTCCTTATTTATGTACACATTTTCACATATTGTTATCACCATTGCTTTTTTAATTAAATAGTTTCGGGTGGGATTTTAAAAACCCTATACATCTCTTCATATGTTTTAATGATTTAATACCCCTTTCTCTCCCATTAATGCCTCTAATGTATACCTATTTCAATGCCGAAATTCCTTATGGGATTTCTCTCTCTTCATTTACATTCAATAAATTATTTTATATTATGTATCTAAATTCGATTACATATGTTGGTATATTATTTTCCATGGCCCCCATTCTGCACATATCATGTATAAATGATGACATACCCCTTTATCTTTCACCAATCCGTTTTACAATTTCAATTTTTTATCGTTATGCTGTCAAAGTTCCAACAAAATTTAGATGACAAAATCATCGTGTATGTTAATACAAAACCTATTTCAATATCAAGGGTATTCACCTTTATTAAAATGTACTTTTTGATTAAGTACTCACATTTATGTATCCCACATCTCATTTTTTTTCAATATAATATGATTCTAAATTAATAGATGTTATATGATCTATGTGGAAAACTTATGAATGAAATGAAATGATTAAGAATGGTGGGCCATTATAGTGCATCAATGCATTGGGTAATGAATAATATCAGGATAATAAATTTCCAATGAGGTTTTACTCATACAAGTTAAATTGAAATGAGGGTTTAAACATGTTTCAAGTCCAATGATCCTTAGATCATGCTAATATCATGTTAAATTTTGATGCCACATCTCTATGTTAGGATAATAATGATATATCATTTCTTTTATGTTCATGTTGATCTTATGCTCCAATGATATGAAAATTTTATAACATATATTATATTCTTCATTTTATGCCTTGCTTACTCCCTTAAAGGGCATTATATCTCACCCTTTTTATTTATTTCCTTGTATATCCCATGTAATTCTATGTATGATAGAATGTTGCGGTCATGTAAAAGAACTTATTAATAAAGATGTTGTGTTTTATGTCTTAAGTTGTGATTTAATGTTCCTAATTTCATTCATCAATAGACCTCTCCATCATCATATTTGTCTTCAGTGAAGTTTATGTAATAAATCATGTTTATATATGTAATAAAGGGAGAAATTGTTATTGAAAGAGTTCCTCATATCCAATAATAATTGATAATAAAATTTTAGAGATTAGGATAATCAATGAGAGGACCAAAACATATCAAAAACATCCTTCGGTTTAGGTGGGGTTTATAATAGAGAAATAAAATTAAACCATGGAGATTGTTTGACTACATGATGTAGTGTAAACATAAGCGTCCACCACCAAATCATGGTGGAATCCAAAACATCCCTTATGAACATAGTAAAAGGGTGATATGAAATTTAATTATTTGAAATAATAATATCTACAAAAACATTGTGGTCATTTCCACCATTTTATAATTGGTTATACCACCACCATGTTTTACCATTACCCAAAAACATTATTGACCTTAAATGAAATTAAATTAAAATCCATTATAATATTAAACCAAATTCCACAAAACATATCCCATCACACTATTGTGTAGTGGTAGTACCATCACTATTCACATTGAACCTCAAGACCTGAACATGAAAATAAACTATCAGGACCATAGAACAATGCCTTAATTCACACTGTAAATTCAATTAAGTCTCACATCGTTTTACAAAGGGACTTATCTGAAATCTCACCAGACACTATTCTCTTTAAAATATATTACCTTAAATTCAAATGTGTTTTTTATCCCAATTTAAAATAAAAATATCCAAACTACCTCATAGTGAATATTTTACACCGTCATTTAACCATCATAAAAATTGAGTATTCCACATTGTTATACCCTTTTAATTGTATCTATCATGTCTCTTAGAAGGATATTTCAAATCATAAATAACCAATTCTCAACATATCAGTTGTTATATGCATCCAAAATCCATATAAAAACCTAAAAAACGTAGAGAAAAAAACAAGTAAAGGAAGTGGAAAACCAACTCCATTATATTTGGTATCTATTACATGATTATAAACCTTTAGAATCAAAATTAAACTAGTCTTGGTGAAATAAAAGACTGTGTACTAAGGGGATAAACCTAATAAATAGGATGAATTCCAAAATAAGACCTCTAATACATGGGAGGAACCACATCCCTAACTCTTCTTAGCAAGAACAACAAATTGAAATCCATAAAACCCTGATATATACCTCCAATATAAGAAAACTACCATTAGGGGATAGAAAACAAAGATCAAACCACATTAATTCACAACTAACTCCTCTCTAACTACCCCTTTCACCTAAACCATGTTTGAAAAGAGATACCAATTGAAAACATTCCTTCTTCTAAATATTTAATCCTTTTGAAAATAAATCCACACATGATTTTCATGAAAAAAACAAAAATTAACGTTAAAATATTAATAAGCACATGGTTTAAAAAATTGTACTAAATCAACCATGGATGTATTATTGGAAGGAGTAGGATCACCATACCAAAATAAGCCTCACTCTTTGCATATTTTTGAACAACCTAAAAATGATTGAGAGGCACATTTTTTTTGAATAGAATATACAAATAAATACACACAAAATGACATAAAAATTATATAAACTCAGTAGACATAGGATACCTTGATCAAATTAATCCATGGTCTCAAATATATGATTTCACTATAGAATATTACCTTACTATATTCTTTTATGGACCTTGAGATCCACTTCTTAAATTATATATATTTCCTATTCCAATTGCCTAGGAGGGTTATGTACTGTAATCTCTCACCACATGTAAATTTTTTTATCTGATATCTACTCTATAATTTTCTACTATTTAGGAATTCAACGAGAAAACTGATATATTAGTGAATCATAGGAAGTATGTCTCTCAAAAAATAACACACCCTCATTATATCATATGGAAGAAATTTTTGAAACCATCTTATATAGTATATAAAATAATTCCTAAACATGAACACACTCCCACCCCTACTAGACATACTTAATATTCTACATAATATCAGTCATTTTCACTCATGAAATTTAATTCTTCTTAAACCATTCATGAAATTCATAATGTGACTCCCAACAACGTTAAAAAAATTAATCTAATGCCCACACTGAGTAACATAATAAAGTAATCCATCTTCTAATGAAAATCAAAATAAATATACATTCTTCACTAACAAAAATGAAATGTATATATATTATAACAATTCATCAATCTCATAAATAGATAATATTACAAGTAACATTAGTACTTATTTCCATTTATCATAAAAAATACTCTATATTGGGATTTCTTTTTTCTCCTCCCCATGTGAATATCCCAATGAAATTTCAATGTAATGTCTTCTATTAAATATAATTAAATAATAATGTTATAATAAACCTCATAAATAACACAAAACATCATGGAGTATAACAACATTTTCTAAAAATTCATCTACTAATATACTACCCTTCCCACATTCTCATTCATCAAACACACCACATAGACACATTACCTCTCCCAATTTCATTGATCGACCATCTAACTGAAACAACAACATTCCATCACAGTACCAATATGTCTATATCCAATAAATTAATCATACAAATAACAAATAAATATCTCACTAAAAAACATCACCATAAATTCCTTAAAAAAATACAAAAGTGACACAAATTTTAAGAGAGAAATATAGAGATTTATGAAAAATAATTATGGGGAAAAATAATTTTTTCAATATTTTATAAATTCAATCTATAGTTTAAAAAATAGGTTTTTGGAAAGACCTATTAATAATTTGAGGAAAAATCATCAAATATACATTCATAAAAAACAACTAAATTTATTTAAAATTCATTTAAATGAATTCATCATACCATTAATATTAATAATTTTATATAAACCTGATTCTAATATGTGAAATGAATATTTATTTTATTCTCTTGATTTATCCATGAAATTACCTAACTAAACATTCTTTAGAAATTTCCCACAAATGAATCATTAATTAATATTATATAATAGATTATTTAATTTTAATTCCATATATTATGTGTTGCATGTTCTACACAAAACATTATGAAGAAATATATATCAGTTATTAATATTATAGGAACACTACAATATAATGTAGTATATTTCAATCAAGCTTTCCAAATAATTTAAAAATTTATTAATTCAAATATATAAAAGATATTTATAATAATTCTATAATATTTTCACATTATATAACATTATTAATTCATATGTTGAATAGTTTAAACACAAAAATGCATGTCAACCTTTCATTGATATACAAATGACACATTAATTACTTCTAGAAATTAAAAAATCATATGAAATTACACAAAAAAAATCATTCCAATTAATTGACATAAAATTTATTATGATTGATACATTAAATTTATAATTCATCTATACATTTTCAATCATATGTATAATTGTTTTTATTTCATTTTTTACTAATAATTATATACATAATTGGAGTGTATTTAAATAAATGATTTCTAAAAATGATAATCAACATCATTTTAAAGTAAATATTTATATTTTAAATCATTAAAATGTCATAATAAATAATACATGGAGTTATTTTTAAACAATAAATTATAATTAATCCCCATTTTACTTTTCCATTAATATAATTTACCCATTTGGAGAAATGAACTATAATAGAACAATGTCAATAGTGTAAACAATATTCATAAATACATGGATAATATCCAAAATATTAATTCCATCATAGTTAGTAAAATTTATATATGTACCACCTTAATATTTAGTCCTTATAATTGATTCACTCCCACCTAAAGACCATGTAAGATATCTAGTTCATTAATTTAAATCATATAGAGACCAAAACCCAACGTACTATCTAGTATACATTTTCTAAATAACATGTTAAGGATGAAAACAAAAATTTCCCTTCCAAAACATTACCGACCTCACATGATCAAAACCTCAAAATACACTCTATATACAAACAAAAATCATTGATACCATTCTTTTCTGACAATCACTCATGGTAAAACAATACTATACTGAAAGATATGGTGAGTTTTTCCCAAAAATAACACCTCCAATAGGTCATTGGTAATTGATTGGAAGCACAAATATAAAAATAATAAATTGAAAGTATTGACCACAAATATACATTAAATAATTATACAAACCCACCAGCCAAAATCCTAATAATCTCATTTAAGAAAACATCACCAATGCATGAAAAGAAAATGGGTTAAACATTTATCACAATTCTAATCACTTAGTTCTTAGTCTAGTGTGGCTCATAACTAGGTAGTGAACCATAGTATGAAAGTCCTCCCCCAACCGACTATAATAAAAGATATAGAAAGGAATAAATCTTCTAAATGAAACATATATCAATCCACCATACCACTTATTTCTATTCCACATCATCAAATTTACAATAAATATTGTATCACTACATGTCATGTTTCAACATATAGACACTACACCACCACATATACCCCATTCCCAAACCACACATTGATTGGGTAACATAAACATGATAGGAAACATACCCATTCCATTCCCCATCAATGTAACAAACCAACATATAATTGTATATTAACAACTTCTTCATCATTGGCAGGTAGTCTATAAATGAGTAAATTCTATCTCATTCCCTCTTCTTACCAATCATGACACCACTATGTAAAATATAAACATTTACAAGTGTAGTTTAGATAGTTTATATATATATAATCCATTTACATTATAGCTCATATAAATATATGTATACACACTATGAGCCATCATAACCCACAAATCATAAACATGACCAATTAAATCCTTATAAATTCAACCCTTTATCCTCTATTACAACCTAATATTTCCAATAACAACATAAAAAAGATCAATGTAAAAATATTTCAAACATATACCACATTCCACATATATTAAATATCTATACTGTAACAATAATTGTTGGAAAATACGAGTGTCAAAATTTTAAAAAACTCAATTTCCTTATCATTTTAAATCACAACATTTACCATCCACAAACCTCATTATGCTCATTATTATAACATTTTACCCATATTTAGTGTCCAACAATTGACCAAACCAGTTATCATTTTAATCCATTCATTAAAAATTGTTCACATTTACTCCAACGATATTCATTTCAAAAAAATTTCCCTATCCTTTGTTTCATTCTAGGTTTCTCAAAGAATTGAGAATTATATTTACAATAATATTTTATGGTTCCTAGTTTACTATTTAAAAATTATTATTTTTACCATATTATGGAACCCCCAGAAATCCAAACACACTAAACACAACCCTCCACACATATACTATCCTCCATAATACATCCTAATCCAATCATATATTATATAATAACAAAAGAAAGGAAAATAATATCCCAATAAATAACCCATTGACAGAACTCTTAGAATTAAATGATAAACACCACAAACTCTCTCCACCGTACAAAACCCATTTACGTAACCACTCTTACTGTAACATCATGACAAAGGCTTCTATAATCTCCCCCACAATAATCACAACATACCACAAGTAGACAGTCCAAAAAATGTTTTAGAAGAATTATAGAATTCATAAAATTGACTACAATAACAATACCACATCTAAGACCTCTACTAAAACAACATCATTACAACACCACCAAATAAGTACATCGACACCCTAATGATTGTTATCGCTCAATACATTAATCTATATTTAACTTATAATATTTACCAAAAATCAAATTATAACTTCATATTCTATTAAATTTTTTATTACTTTATTAATCACATAAATATTTTTTACCATCCAATAGGAGTCATGAAAAAAAAACACATCAATACCGACTTGGGTTTTTTCGATTAAGTAATTTTAAATTTTTTATTATTACAATAATTTTATACTTTAAAAATAAATAATAAATCACAATAGATAATCCTAGTTAATGAAGAAAACATACATAAAATAATATTGAAATTAATAGAGAACACCTAACCATATATACCCTTCCAATTTCCTCATTTATCATTTGTTACGATTAATTTATTTAGTAATTTAAAGAATCATACTATCATGTTTATCCATACACACAGTTAAATAATATAAAAAAAGAACTAAAATTATTATAAAGAATAATGAATAGTAAAATATATTTTAACGGAATAAAAAATTCAATAAACAGATTCTTCCAAAAAATTGATGGTTTGTTTACATGTCGATTTTTTATTTTGAACCATCCAAGATAAAAAATAGAAAAATTATAAAATCAGTGACCAAAATCCACAAAAATTTAAATGATTTATAATGTATCATAGCTATATAAATCCCACATCATGAGAAGTATTAGTCACCACCAAGGAATATGGTAACCCACTTCTATAATAAGAAACTAAAGAAAAGAACCAAAAATTCTATAGGGAAGCATAAAGGGAGAATGAAAAATCACCTTGGATCAATGACCGGTCAATAATATGAAATGAGTGGTGGGGATAAAAAGGGTACAATAAAATTCATCATTAAGGGCCCAAAGATTCAATATATTTTGATAATGAGAGAAATTTGGTAAAACATATAAAAATGTTCAACCCCTTTTTTTAGAGAAAATTATATTGACCTCCACCACAGTGGCACGGGTTCCCAAATAGCTATTAAGGCCTCATTTGAAAATTTTGGGAATGTAATATCTATTTTAAATGGTTTTAAACTACTGAACATTATATTCATTTAAATTTTGTTTAAAATATTTTCCCCCACCATGATATGATGATATCTAAAATGGTCATATCACCCATACATAAGAATTAACTAATAACATATTTATTGTCAAATGAAACCCTACAGAGCATAGAATATGTCACTATTGTGACTGGTATCCACAAATTCCATTACCATTAAAACCAAATACCTATAAACACTAAATATTACTCAATTACATGATTTAATTCATCTCTTCCCATGTACATGGGTGTTTCACCAACCAAAGTTTACAAGGTGACATCACAAAAATCACAACATGGAAAGAAACATTCAAAATAGACTACACCATATATTACATGAATGTTTTATTTAATGATTAATCCAAAAGGGACTATTACTCTCAATTTTATAATTTTCCACCCCAATTTCAACATTTATAAAAATATTTATTGCTTCCTATATACCGTTGGAAGGTGTCTTCACCATGACTCCATAAATAATAGTTTTAGAACATAATGATCCAAAATTCAGCAAATCAACTCCAACAACCCTCTACAATCCTTTTATACACTCACACACTAGATGAAACCCAATTTAATGATTCATAAAATCCTGGTCAATTACATTATTTTTCTATTTTCAGGACCATCCAATATTCAATGAGTTACCATTAGAAGATAAAATGGGTTTCATTAAGTACTTCTTAAAAAAATTAATATATATCATTGCATGGATTTTTAAAAGGTTTATTAATTATATGATGTTAAACCTATATATAAATTGAAATATATATAATATGGATACAACTATAATATATTAATTCATTTGAAACCTAGTAGGATATCTATTTTCCTTTTATGACGTGTTTTCGTACTGATAAAAATATTATTGATTTGCAAAAAAGTATATCAATACTGGTTTTATAATAGAATAAATTATTTCATGAATATTGTGGAGATTTAGGAATTACTATTAGTGAATCACATATTAGGATTTACTATTAGTGAATCACATATTAGGATTTACCTATTTTATTTTTAGTGATAATTTTATATATGTCTTGAATGGAATAAGTCAAACATTAGTTGACTTTGAGATATATAGGCATGATATTGATAATAATGATAATGACCTGAAGAATTTTTTCAATATCCATGTTACGAATAAATAATATAATTTAATGATGGATAAAAGGGTTGTATTGAATTAATATCATGTTGAATATAATTTTAATACTCAAATATATTATATTAGAATTTATATTTAATTTATAGTGTCAATGATTTTGGGAAAAAATAGAATGAAATTATTATGGTATATTTTTATATAGTGTTATTAATTTCAAGAAAAATGATATAATATTAGTTATATCACAATCATAAGATGATTAATATAATTTCAAAATAAATTATGTAATGATGACTATTAAATTCATCCATTCTTTATCAAAGAATATGATGAAGAAAAAATCAACCCAATCAATCCAGTAATGAGTATCTAAATATTTAAGTGGGTAATCTACCAAAATATAAACGAAAAATTAATATTAGATGTCTTAGGGGAGGCCAGTAATGTAATATTTTGTAGTAAAAATCAATTTCTTGAATATTTATTAAAGTAATTTAAAATATTTAAGAGATGTTAGAGAAAACGAGAATTTATCAACTAAAAATGACTAATTTTACTAAATGAAAAAATCTAATGATTGATCAATTGGATCATTGTACATATAAAATGTATTGAAAATTATAAAACATAAGATTGGTTTTTAGATAATGAAATATATCATTATAACCAATTTTAAAATCATTAATACCATTGAAATAATTCATTGGGTGTTGGTAATGAAATTTAAATTAATGGAAGTACTTCAATGGTTGATAAGAATAAAACGTGGAATGAAATGAAATAAAATGTTTATATAACAGATAAATCAACAAAAGGATTAGATTTTAAAGTATGAAACATGATTAATACTATGAAATGTAGTCAAATGAACAATGGTAGAATCAATGGGGAAGATCTAGAAAATAACTAAATACCCACTTCATTTCAACCAGAGGACCCAGAGTTTGATAAGCATGGGGATAATAATTTCATGGAAATATTATATAATTTTATTAATATTGACTCTATCATGCCATTTTTACAATCATATAAAGGGTACATTATTATATTTAGTGCATTAATAACATAATCTCATATAGAAAGTGTCTAGATAATCCTGACATTGTTCTGCACACTAATGAACGAAGTGTAACAATACAAAGGAATTTTACATTAAATATGAATGACTATAGAATTTGAAAAATAATATATATGTACTAAGGAATGAAGACATACACATGTTTTATTGTCCTCTAATATACTATCATACATTATTCACATATATTATTCAAGTAATTTGGAATTAGATAATAATAAAATATCTATGATTAATTACTGTTGATTTATATATCATGAAATTATCTAACATGTGAAATTTATGATATTCTAGTTATAATTGGAAATTTAATGCTACTTATATTCATTTTGGTTGGAAAATTTAGATAGATGCAGAAGTACCAATAATATGTTGACATCCATTTTCTATAATTGGTTAAGTCTTAATTTATATTACACAGGGGAGACATACCATAAGCATATGAGAATTAAAATATTATTCTATATTGATTCATGCTATCAAAAAAAACATTCACATAATACTATTTAGGATTGTGACACACTCCTATCATAGGGTGAGGAAAAATAGTTTTTAAATTTCCTAAGTGTAGTCTATTTATTAACCCTAGGATGTCTAACAAAAAGGAGTGCACACAAAATCTGTTTGTCACTTTTAAACGAGGGTAAAAATGTTGTGTTTTTGAATGTAAATTTCAAATTCAAATGATTGAAAAACTATGATATTAAAAAGGGTGATTATTTTGAGGTTGGTTTCATAATTTTAAGCATATACATGTTCAATTTAATTCAAACATCTTCTTATTAGTTTATTAAAGTGAGTTTCCACAATCATTTCCACTCACCTCCTTGTTGAAATTATGATTCTTAGAAAAAACCTTACAAAGATCACAATTTTTTCAACTGTCCTTCCATGTGAAAAATTGTTATATTGAATATCCTTAATTAACATGTGAAATACATGATTGGGTCTTGTTTATCTGAAACAATCATGACTATTCACTACCCTTTTACACGTATTGATGATCGTCGAGTACTTCGCCACTAATTCCTGATTTATTTTATCGTATATAAACCAGAAATATGTGGAGGGAGATAATGATTATTTTAATAAAGGAAAAATAAATACGGGAATTAAAATTCAGGAATGATCACACTTGATAATAAAATGTGCTATATCAAATTGAAAACAACCTTGAAGAAGAATTAAATTTCATTGAATTACATCCAAGAACTCAAGTATTACAAAATAGAAAACCAACCCTTCCCCAGTCACGATAAATGTTTACCCCACCATGGTAAGGGTAATTGAGATGAATGGGGAAAAATAAGGAATTGAAAAGAATTGAAAATGAATTGAGATAAAAGAAAAAGATGAAAAGTTCTCCACCTTGGTGTCCCAGAATAAATGGCTTGGAATGAGAGATGCTTTGAGAGGGTGGATCTCTCTTCCTTTTAAATCCTGAATTTGTCCGTCGAATGTTGATGCATTGTAGCCCCATTAAATGAAAGATTCACGTGTTAATCCCTTATTGAATGTTGTTCATAATTTTCTTGGGTGTTACCCTTTAAAAGATCAGAGGGGTTGGACAAGTAATCCGATTGTTATTCATATTTTACCATAAAAATTTATTATGTGCAGTAAGACATGCCAAATAACAAACCTCTGGATTATGATGCTTTAATTACCCTTAAAACCACAAATTCCCTCACCCTTTCCTTCATTAAGGATGATATAAAGTTCCTTACACATCCTCCCACCTAATATCACAACAATTGGGCACACCATGAATTATTTATGAACCCTATACCAAAAATAGGCCGAACTGTAAAGAGTTTTCATGAGATAAATTGTGATCTTCTTTTGAGGTTCTATATGGTCGAATCAGTTTTTGGTCCAAAAATAGTAAATTAAGCACTGGATGTTTAGAATCTAGAAATGATGTTATTTTTCAATTTTTATTAGTTTAGAATATATTATGTTCAAATAATAGAAATAATTTAAAATTGTTAAAAATCCGAAATGGGCCATTTTTAATGTTTAGCTAAAAATAACACCAATATCATAAAAATGAAGAAATTAATATTAGAGTAACACTTTTGTGGGTTTAAAACTATTAAATTCAATGTAAATTTAATTGAAATTATTTTCTCTATCAATTCCCCCACAATTAGCACTTGGACTACTGGATAAGTAAAAATCAAATCAAATCAAATCCCAAACACATACCTATGATATCTAATAAATCCATACTAAGAAACAAAAAGATATCATGCCTAATCATAAACAATTATTTCAAGTTATCAATTTTAGATTATAATATTTTTCCACTTCATTTCTTATCCCATGAACACAAAACACTTACCTCACATTAATTTTCTCTCATCTCACAAATGTACATTCTCAACAAGGATTTTCTAATATAAACTGACACAGGAGTCACCATAGCCATGTTAAATTCTCAGTTCTCCACTAGATGTGAGTAAAATACATGTGTTTCTCATGAGGACTTTTCAGGGTTGTTCTATAGCTTTTAGTAAGTTGGATTTGGATGTCAGAAATTATGAGGCCGAAAAAGGATGGCTAGGATCTTTTTTAAGAAATATTGCAATATTCTAATTGTCACTCAAATATGGTAGCCTTATCTTCCTCTTTGTAGAAAATAGGTTACATAATCATTAACTCGGCTAAGGATTTCATCATAAAAAAGTTAAATCTTTTCAAAATTTATTTTTCTTGAAAGCTCCAGATAATAAAAAATTTCTTTTTTACATCGGAAGCTCCAGAAAGGAACAACTTCTTTTAATATGAAAGCTCCAGAAAAGGCACAACATTCAACCGAATAATTTTTTAGCATCACACACATCTCTTAAATAATTTATTTTCAACCAAAAGTATCACCACATGATGCAGTACACCACAAGACGTCTTCCCCCACACTTAAGTTCAACTACATCATGCAATTTCACTTCAAGAGCAGGTTAGATAGTGAAAATTTGTCTTGTAATGTGGCTTAAGATTGTAAGGAAATTCATGAAATCAAAGGGCTTATGAAGGATAAATTTAAAGGCGGGTCATAATGAAAATGATTCTTTTGAAAAGGGGTCTTAAAACCAAATAAATGCCTCAATAATTTAAAACACATGTACCCCAAACCCTAAAGTTTCTAAAGATTGAAATCAAATTCTGGTTAATGTATGCATGGTCTAGTTCCCTTAAAAAATTAGGTGAATAAAAATAATATTACAAAAAATGGTTTATAAGCCGCACAGGAATGTGATTTCAAAGATATAGACTGTGAAATATGGAATGGGTTTCAAAAATCAGTGTACTTACATGAAATTCCAAAATATTTGAAGTCGAAACAATGTCATTTCGTCATTCATTTAATCTCAGTTTCATGGAATAGATTGGTTCACTCATTGACATGGGTTTCAAAAATGGTATGGATAATCATTTCAGTTGAAATGGATCAAAAAAAAAAAGAAACAAATAATTATAAAATTTTCACAAAAAAAGTTAAAAACACACATTTTTTTGAAAAAAACACAACAAATGAAAGTCCTAAACTATAAATGTTCCCTCCCCAAACATAAATGATTCATTATACTCAATGAATTGAAGTGGATATAACCTATAATCTAATTTTAAAATGAATCATAACATCAAGAAAGTGTGAAGGAGAGGTAAAACATTATGCAACTTATTGATAGATGGGTTGGAGGAGTGTGATCTCCTCCACTGGATTTGATGGTAGGGTCCCAAGGAATTTCATCAACTTATGTACATTCACAATGAATGGATCCCACTTTACATCCTTCATAATATCCTCCTCACCAAACGGATATACATGAGTAACTATAAATTGACCTTCCCATCTGGAACAAAGTTTACCTGGAATCATGATGAGTCATGAGTTGAATAACAACACTTTGTCTCCAGGATAGAAGTCTTTTGGTCAGATCATCCTATCATGGGCCACTCTTGTTCTTTCATTGTAAATCCTAGAATTTTCAAATGATTCCCTTCTTATTTTCTCTACCTCTTGAAACTTCAATCATCTTTCCTTCCCAGCACATTCAATGTCCAAATTCATTTTCCTCATATCCCAATACGCCTTATGCTCCAATTCCACTGGTAGGTGGAAGCTTTTCCCAAAAATCAGCCTATATGGACTCATTCCAATCAGTGTTTTGTAGGCTTTACTATAATCCCATAAGGTATCTTCTAACCTTTGGCTCTATTTCTTCATGTTTGGATTAACGGTCTTTTCCAAAATTCCATTGATTTCCCTATTGGAATCTTTATCTTCGCATTAGTCTCTGGATTATAGGGAGTTGATGTTTTATGATTCACTCCATACTTCTTCATCAAAGTCTCCATTATTCAATTTTATAAGTGAGTCCTGTGATAACTAATGATTTTTCTTACCACTCCAATCCTACAAAATTTGTTAGACGTGACAAAATCACAAACAATTTTATCATCATCAGTCTTTGTGGCTTTTACTTTAACCCACTTGGAAACATAATCAACTGCAAGCAAGACATACAAATTTACAAATTGCAACAGGATTGTTTCATTAAAATCTATACCCCAAACTTCAATAATTTGACAAAAATTAAATGGGGTTTTGAGAAATTCTTGTCTCTTATAAATATTTCCTAAAAACTGACATTTTTCACATATTTATCATATTTCATGAGCATCTTTAAAAATGGTTGTCCAAGAAATTCCCCATTATAAAACTATTCTTGCTGTCCTTTGAGGTACAAAGATTCCTCCACAAGCTAATTTGACAAAAATAAAAGACATATTTTACTGCACTTTCAGGTAAACATCTTCTTATTACATGATCATTGCAAATCTTCCAACAGAATGGATCATCCCAAATGTAATAACTAGATTCAGATTTCAGTTTTTTAATTTGGTGATAATTGAAATGAGATGAGACCTAGGATGTTACCTTGAAATTGACCATTTCATCATACCAAGGCACTTCTCCTTCAATCAAGTACAACTACTCTATTGGAATTTGATCATCCAGTGGGTGTTTTCTTGAATGTCCACTTCAGTGGTGTTTGGAAGTCTACTCAAGTGATTAGTAACTTGGTTCTCAGATACCTTATTATCCTTGGTTTCAATATTGAACTCTTATAGCAGTATAATCCAACTAAATAACCTTTTCATAGCATCAGATTTCTTCATCAAGTACCTCAAAGCTGCGTGATCAGAAAAATAATTGATTTTACTTCCAAGAAGATATGATCTAAATCTTTCTAAAGAAAAAAAACTGCTAAGAACTCTTTTTTCAAACTTGTGTAATTTAATTGGGCCACATCAAAGGTTCTTAAGGCATATGAATTAAATTTTGGACTACCCTCAATTATCTTAGTAATTAATACTCTAAATGCTTTGTTTTAGGCATCACAAAGTAGTTCAAATGGTTCTTCCCAATTTGGAGGTTGCATCACGAGTGGTGAAATCAATCTCTTCTTCAATTCATCAAAGGATTCCCTACATGCACAATTGAAATCAAAATTAGCATCTTTCAAAAGTAATCTAGAGAGAGGGAGAGAAATCTTACTGAAATATTTTATAAACCACCTGTAGATTCCTAAATGTCCTAAAAATGATCTAACATGTTTCACACAATTAGGGTAAGGAAATGAATTTATCACTTAAATTTTTGATTCATCAACTTCAATTCCATTTTGGTGAATTACATGACCATGTATATTCCTCTCTGAACCAGTATATGACACTTTTCAAAATTTAAAACATGATTTTTTTCAATGCTGGTTTTCAAAATTCTTCCAAATTTTTCAAAAAATGATCAAAAGAATCTCAATAAACTATGAAATAATCTATGAAAACATCAAATACTTTTTCAATATGATCAGAAAATATAGTCACCATGCACCTCTAAAATGTACCTGGAGCATTAGATAATCCAAATGGAATTCTTTTATATGAAAATGTACCAAAATGGCATGTAAATGTCACCTTCTCTTGATCCTCGAGTGAAATGGGTACCTGGAAGTAACCTGAAAATCCATCCACAAATCAATGATGAGATCTCCCTGCCAATCTTTCTAACATCTGGTCAATGATGGGGATGGTGAAATGATCTTTTTGGGTGACCTGGTTCAATTTCCTAAAATCAATGCACACTCTCCAGCAGTTTTGAATTCTCACAGGGATTAACTCATTCGTTTCATTCCTCACAGTGGTGAGGAAAGTTTTTTTTTGCAACGATATGAATACGGCTAACCCACAGTGAATTTGAAATGGGATAGATGATCCCAGCATCCAAGATCTTCTTTATCCCCTTCTTCAAAACCTCCATCATGGTGGGATTCAATCTCATATGGGGCTGTCTAACAGGTTTGGAATATACCTCATGAAAAATTCTATGTGAGCATATTTTTGGGTTTATTCCTGGGATATCACCTAAGATCCATCCTATTGCCTGGAAATTCTCTCTCAAAAGTTCAATAAATAATTTTTCATGCGTTCTAGAGATATTTTTAGCAATTATCACTAGAAGTATGTCTCCCCCCCCTAAGGTATACATATTTTCAATTAGTGGGGAGTGGATTGAGTTCCATATTAGGGGGATGATCAAGGGATGAGACTAAATTTTCATTTCCCACATCCATATTTTGGACCTCCTGCATACAAGAAACTATATCATCTTCCTCTCCAATTAACAAACCATCAATGAAATCATCTTTTACCTCTTCCTCCAACATGATGTCAGAATATCCAACATTTTCAGCATCCACATGTAAAATGATATTTTCATGGGAAGAAATGTCTCCTAAGTCTAAGAATTCATAGGAAATACCTGATTCTTCAATTGGTTCTACACCAACCTCAAGGGAAGGTGAAAAAGGGATTGATCATCTGATGGGTGCCTCATGGATTCAAAAATATTGAAGTGGATTGTGCTCTCTCCAAACTCCATGGATAGTGTCCCCTCATAGACATTGACGATGGTTTTGGTTGTCTTCAAGAATGGTATCCCCAAAATGACGGGTGAATGTGACAGGCTCCTACATTCTTCTTTATTTAGCACGTAGAAGTCATCTGGGAATAAGAGATCTTTTACTTTCATAGGTAAATCAACTAAAACTCCTATAAGGAAAAATGTGGATCTATTTGCAAGATGGACCACAACTGTTATGGGATTCAATTATCACATCTACAAAGAAGTATATACCGAGTAAGGCAATACATTAATTGAATCACCTAGATCACACAAGTCATTAGTGAAATTTAATGAACCAATGGTGCATGGAATGGAAAACATCCCTAGATCTTGACATGTGGTTGGAATCTACGGAGTGATAAGGGGTGAGACACTTCTCCCAATGTTGATTCATTCATTCCCATAAAGCATTCTCTTTTTGGTGCAATGATCATTCATAAAATATGCATACCTTGGAATTTCTTTAACACTTCACGTAGGGCGATATTGATTTCCACTCTCTGGAAGGTGTCCAAAATTTGTTTTTGAAGTGTTTATTCATGGAATTTCTTTGATTCGATCATCCTTGTTGGAAATTGTGGTGGTGAGTCTTTATTCTCCCTTTGTTTCATTTTCATTGGTGTTTCTTTTTTCTTATTCTGTTTCTTATCCTTCTCTTCCTCCTCTTCCTTTTCATCTTCTTGGTGTATGTTCACAAGATTTTTTGAATCACCCTCCCTTAGAACACGTGGTATTGTTTTAGGTTTAGTGTTGGATGGAGTTGGGATTTCTTTTCCACTTCTTATTATGATTTCACTAATATTCTCTTGGCCCTTTTTTAAATGTATGCTTCCCATGATTCTTGGACATGATTTCAACAAAACAACCCACTGTGTCTGCCTGCTTGTCAACCTTATCTACTCGGCCCTTGTACTTAGACTTTAGCTGTTCCACAAAACGTTTTGTTCTGGTGGATGGTTGTTCACATGTATTTATTTGGAATGGTGGTGGTTAAAATTATTTTTTTTTGGAAGGGATATTTATAGGATTGTTGGAAGGGATGGGGGTTCTATTATTACTGCTACTGGTAAAGATGTTGACTGGAGTGCTGGATAAATGATATCATCTAGTTTTGATGGTTCCCATATTCGTGGTGGGCTTGGGGTTGATGTAGTTGATTTTGTTGGAATTGTCTGGGTTAAAAGTTAGCAGCACAATATTATGTCCCATGTATCTTAGTGCACTGGTCAGTATAATGAGTGGAATAATAACATAAACCACATACCTCTGTTGAAGCTTGTTTTCCATTTGCTTGAGTTATAGCCATTTGATAGACTAACCATGCATGGTCATCAACTTTTTGTTTCAATCATTTTATATTAATAAGATGTTTTTTCCACATTTATCCACATGGTTCCCATTCCTCTTAGTCTAAATTGTTGTGATTTTTGAGCAATCTTCTTAATTAATACTTTGATATCTGCAGGTGACTTGTCTATCAAGGCCCCCCCACATGAGGCATCTAGAAGATTTCGATCATTATCCATATGTCCTTGGTATAAGAGCTCATGGAATTGTTGTTCCTCCATTTCTTGATTTGGGCAGTTGGAACATAGCTTCTTGAAGTGCTCCTAATACTCGTATAGGGTTTCTCTAGTTGATTGTCATATGATGTAAATATCCTTCTATATGGAAGTGCTTCTCAATGTGGGAAGGAACCTTAGGATGAAAATTATTTTTCGGTCTTCCCAATCATTGATCTCTCCTTGTTGTAGATTGTACAACGATTATTTAGCTGCTCCTTCGAGTGAGAAAGGGAATGCCCTCCACTGAAATTGGTCTTCAGGTGCTCCTCCTGGCCTAAATCTTGAGCAACTGAATCTGAATTCTTGCATGATTCGATTTGGATCTCCTCCTTCAAGACCATGAAACATTGAAAGAACACAAATCATATTGACATGTAATTAAAAATTATTTGGTTTAATGGGTGAAATTAGTTTGTTATTTTAAATGGAATATTGTGGTGCACATAGATCACCCAGAGTAGGGTAGGGATTTCAAGCCGTGATTTCAGGTTCAGAGTGAATACTAAGAGTTTCACGTGAATATAAGAGATCAATTTCATCAAATATTTTTGGTGGGTTTATTTTTTGTAGTTGGGTTAATGTTCTATCAATCTCTAGATCAAATTCAATTAATTTTTCTTTTGAGTTGTGGGTAATTCAATTTTAAATTTTTTTTATTGCACTGCCTCCCCGGAAATTGTGCCTAGATTGATGCATGCCTATTATAGGGAATATAAAAACAATTTTTAAAATTTCTAAGGGTAGTCTAGTGATTAACCCTAGGATGTCTCCTGAAGAGGAGTGCACACAAATTCAGTTTGTCACTTTTAAATGAGGGTAAAAGTGTTGTGTTTTTGAAAAGAAAATTTGAAATTCAAATGATAGAAAAACTATGATATTAAAAAGGGTGATTAGGTCGGGGTCGGTTTATTAATTACAATACTACTCTTGTTCAATTTAATTCAATCCTCTTATTGGTTGATTAATGTGAGTTTACATAATAGATTCCTCTCACATACTTGGTGAAATTATGATTATAAGAGAAAACCTTACCAAGATCTCGGTTTGGTCAACTCTCTTTCCATGTGAAAAATAGTTGTATTGAATATCATTAATTGATATTGGCAATACCTGATAGGGTCTTTCTTATCCAAAACAATAAATAACATTCACCCCCTCTTTTACACGTACGAATAATCATCATGTACTTGACCACTAATTCCTGGTTAATTCCATCGAATATAAACGTGAAATTAGTGGAGGGAGATAATGATTATTTTACCAAGGAAAAAATAAATTACTAAATTAAAATTCAATAATTATCACACTTCATAATAAAATTCACTAAATTAAATTGAAAACAACTTTTAAGAAGAACGAAATTTCATTCAATTACATCTATGAACTGAGGCATTAAAAAATAGAAATCAACCCTTCCCTAATCACTCCAAATGTTTACCCCACCATGGTATGGGTAATCGAGATGAATAGGGAAGAATAAGGCATTAAAAAACTATGAAAAAGAATATAAATAATAGAGAAAGCCGAAAATATCTCCTCCTTGGTGTCCCAGAAGGAATGGGATGGAATGAGAGATGCTTTGAGATGGTGGAGCTCTCCTCCATTTATAGCAATAATTTGTCCTGCAAATATTCATGTGTTGTATCCCAAATAAATGACATCTTCACGCATTGAGACCTTCTGTAATGTTTTTCATAATTCTCTTGGTCATTTCCCCTCAAAATATAAATGTATTTGGACAAGTAATCTGAGAGTTATGCCCATTTTAGTCACACAATTTATTTTTCACATTCAGACATGCCAAATCGAAAAAGTCGTATGAAGATGCTTTAATAACCCTTAAAATGGACAATTCGCATGGCCTTACCTTCTTTAAAAATGTTCTAAAACTTATTGTGCATCCACCAACCACATTTCACAACATTTTTGCCCACCAAGAATTATTTATGGACCCCACACCAAAACTAAGATAAACTGTAAACTGTTTTCATGAGTTAAATTATGAGCTTCTATTGAGCTTCCATATGGTCGATTCAGCTTTTGGTTCAAAAATAGTAAATGAATACCAGGATGATTAGAATCTGGAAAAGAAATAATTTGTTAATTTGTATTAGTGTAGAATATGTTATGGACAAACTACCGAAATATTTTAAAATTGTTAAAATTCTGTAATGGGCTATTTTTAATCTTCAGCTCAAAATAACACCAATATTGTAAAAATGAAGCAATTCATCTTATAGTAACACTTTTTTGGGTTTAAAGAAATTAAATTCAATGTAAATTTATTTGAAAATATTTTATCTATCATATTTTCATGTGACATACGATTACTGATAACTGTAAGACTAATATTACAAATTCTATTCATTTTAATAAATAATAAAATAAAGAAAATATATATTATAAGAATTTTAAAGTTGAGTGGTAAAAAAATATATTCATTTTTATAGTTTCAAGAGAAAATTTAAAGATGGGGTGACAGTAATAACACCCTTAAATACATCTATGGTTAAATTACCGAATGAAAAATATTAAAATTCAAACTTTTTTAAAATGGTACATAAAATTGTGTTGAGAAAATACACATATAATGATAATTTAATAAAATCAAGATGAGTAATCAGATAAAAATATATTGGATGTTCATAAAACACACGAAAAAATTGGGTTAGTATATTAAAGTCATAAATTGAATTTTCCCTTAGTGTGCATTCATAGAAAACATTTTATAATGATTTTTCCCCATATTCCCTCTCCAACAAGTAACAAACCCAATATTTTACATACTAAAAAAGAATTATGGATTCCCATAGGTAGATGAATAGAACCCAAGAATCAAACAACAATCATAGATAATTATTTCTCTAAACATAAAGTAATGGAATCAAATATATATACCCTAGAGGAAATAGTAGAAAATAAAAAATATCTCATAACTGAATACAAGCATTGGGAACCAAACAACTCAAGTGTTGAAGAATTATCTAAATACAGGTAAACCATAAATGACCACAAAATAGCAAAAACCAAATACTCCATGTGACAATGTTTTTATATTCCCACGATATCACAACCACCTACCCCACTCAACTGATGGAAAACCTCACCACCTCACAGCAACCTCTTGCATTTACATACATCAAAAAACATGAAAATTTATACACATCACTAATGGGGTATATTGGTTGTCAGATAATAGGATTGGTAGGATCCAGCCTAGGAGTTCCATATTAATTTTCTGAATTATAATCAAATATTTCTCATCTTTAAACAAAAAAATTTATGATAATACTTTAATTGTTTTAAGATTAGAAAATGTAAAATAGTTTAATTTACCATTTTCCACATTTCCAAAGGAATAATGTAAATTAGAGTCATAGAATTTCAAAGGAATATATCAAAAAAATATTGTAAGATAAAATCATCCATCACCTATAATATAAATAGCATGGAAGTACAATAATAATAGTTCAAACAAAATGAATTATAAATCAACCAATAAGCATGAGTAACATCATGTGTGGGATCAAGCATGATTATGATTACTGGGAACCTCATAACTAAAATTGAAAATCATGTACTCACTATGAAAATAGAAATATGAATTGAGTCTACAATGAAGGGGATCACCCTAGAAAATAAACTCCTTGATGGGTCAGATACCAACCTAAAACAATAGGCACATGAAGTAGATGAATGAACCATGAGAAAACCCCTTGATTGTGGATAAGATCAATTATTATACCATCCACCTTTGTACCAATGTTTTTCTACATTCATTATTTTAGAAACAATATCTTTTAACGAATTCAATAAAAAGAATGATTTGAAAAACATTTTACAAAACCAATTCAAAATATTTTGAAACCCATTTTAATTTCATCATAACTAAAGATAACTAATCTTTTATAAAACCCCAGTAACACACATATAAAATTAAATAATTTCATTCCATTTCATCTACGAAAATAATTTATCAAAAATAAGACCAATATAAATCACCAATATAGGCTAGAGATGGAACCAATTACTTCAAAAATCCAGCTGTATACGCCCATAATAGAATCCAATAATAATTAATAATAAGCAACAAAAATATAGGACCTTGAACTATTCCTCACATCTTAGAATTTATTAAATTAAACACAATGGTTAAAACTGAAACGTAAATAAAAAATACGTTATGAACTTCAACCTTACACACTATAACCATAAAATGAGGGTCCCCAAAACAATATAACACAATGGATATAGGAGTGAAACAAAGGAAACATCCCCATAAATCAAAATTTACAATATCACAATGCAGTGATGCAATCGTGGTCAATGAAAATGAATAATTTTAAGGGATTAATTTCTTTGATAGATGAAACCCATACGCAGTACTGATCAGTCACAAAATGAATCAGTCCAGATCGATTAGAGCCTCTGAAAATCACTATAGAAAAGACCAATGTTGAGAGGGTAGAGAGTTGTGAAAGAATAAATTATCAACCAATTGATGAATTACCTTATAATATGTATCCATGAGATTTATATGGAATTTAATCCATATACACATAATGAAATCATCATGACTCATATACCACAAAACACCCATTACGTTTTTATTCAAAACGGATCTTTTAACATTACATGACATGTAACCCTTACATAGTGAGTAAACATTCATGGGGTATATTCAACTCCTAACTTGATCCTGTAAACCATTACACATATTGTAATATCATTACATGAAATTTAAAGATACAATGTATAGTGGAAACCATATATTATTAAATGAAAAATACAAAATACCTTGATTTCTTCAAAATATTTGGAGAAACCTTTAAAGAAATTAACACATTTATTACCAAAGTCCATTAATTCAAACAAAAATATTTCCCCAAACATTATGTCATTTTTTATATAAATTTTTCTCAATCCTCTTGAGTCCTTAAGAATACACAGTTAATGAGTAAAACAAGAACATGGGTGAAAAATACATTAATAAAGTTAATAATTTGTTTACAAACTGTCCAACTTGTGATATTACGTCCCTATGTAGTCATGTCGAAAAATGAATTCAGTTACAGAGGTGAGGGTACTAAATTCTTCTCAATGAATAACACTCTATTTTCTCTTGAAAGAATTATACATTCCTCCATAACACACTTACTAATAGAATTGACATCCCACATTATAATTTTACAAGAGATTCAATTATCAACATAGGATGATGAAAAAAATTCACCCTCTAACATAATCTCTTCCCAACTGAGAATGTTAGAGTGATCATGATGATATTGCTGGAGATGTAATATGTAGAAAAAATATTGATTGTCTATCAAATGAATAAACAATGAAAACTGATAATTCACTTTGACATGTTTCCCAGTGCTCTCAAAAGGTCAAAAAATAACAGATCAAACATTCCCCACTTTCAAATCCTATAATTAACCATCAAATTAAAATTTTTAAGAAACCACATTTTCCTTCACGAAAATAAAAATGAAAACACCTTTCTTCCATATATGATTTATACTGATGATGTATAAAAATAATGTCGTTGTATATCTTGAATCATCATAGATGTCTCTTAAACCAAACTCAGTCCCACCAAATATGATTCCCTAATTTATTCCCAATAATGTTTTGATCTACATCGGTGACCATTATAACCTTTTAAATGATCCATTCTGTTCAATGAGTAATAACTATTGTTTCAAGTAATCTAAAAAAATCTCAAATATCTATCATAAGATCCACTAAAATCCATGGCACTAGCATGTTGAATATCCTTCGCTGTTTGAATATATTAATCCAAATGATTGTTTTTATATGGATTATAATATTTAATCAATATCACCTGTGTCCCCCTAGCCTCTGGGAGATTACTCTATAACCCTGATGTAAAAAAGGATCGTAGTTTAAAACAACAGTAGATGTAATCCCTTGTAACCTCAAAATTTCATTCAAATAATGACTACAATGATCAACACTGTTAGTTTTGTATTTGATCAAAATGAAATTATTTGGATTTTTCAACCACTCAATTACCACACATATATCATTCCTCCTTTAGGGAGTCTATGGTAATTGAATAAAAATGTCCATGTATATCATTTCTCATTTCTAAACCAGTAGTATTAGATGCTAATGAAAAATATGTGGTTTTAAATTCCTCGCATTTATCTATTGGTAGGTTTATATTCTGACATATAATCAAAATTTTAACACTTCATATATAGATACTAGAGTCATCAAGTCATTTTATAATACATCCTTGTAGTTCTCTATTTAATGGGCAATGATTAACTATGAAAATAATAAAAAATTGTTCTCTTTGCAGGTGTTGAGATAAGAGAGTGATGTATAAAAATAATAATACTATCTGAAGAGAGAGGCCAACTAGAAAATATCACTATACTTTTTTGGGTTTCTCAAATACCTTTAAAGCTCTTCATTCAACCACTAACTCTGCATAATAGACTCATGGAGAGATGATGATGAATGAATGATGGTCAGAACCATACATTTAGCATCCACTTTGGAATTTATTTGCGACCTTGATCAAATAATTATAATGATCCAATCTTCCATTTATTCGAAAAAATATTTTGATGGAACATTCCATTTTAGTGAATAAATGAAACAATTCTCATGTGGTCGAATCTAATGAGAGTTCTATGTCACAACATGATTGTTTTTCTAAAAACAACAACAAAAACCCCTACCTATAGATGAATTGAAATCTATGTAACCCATACTACATTGAGGTAATATCATAATTGGAGTTAATTATTAAAATCATTCAAACACACAGAAATAATGTTTCCACATTTTATCCCATAAAAATTTCACCCCTTTCATAGTGAAAGCAACTAATGGTGACACCAATATTTATAAATCCGTGAAGAACTATTGATAGTATCCAATAAGAAGAATGATGATTTGAATATCAAAGGAATTCCATGGATCCTCTCATGAAACAATAACCATCACATTCTCATAGTGAATTGATAAGAAATAATCAGTTATCCAATGCCCTAAAAGCATAAAATCATGGATATATAATGTTCATTTGGAAATATATCCATAAAAATGGAAAGTAATCATCATTTCCATAACTAAACTCAGATAGTGCTCATTATCTCCTTCTAATCATTAATACACCAAAATGTCATACATGAACAATACCCTAAAATTTTCATGATAATAATGGAATATCTGATTTATCAAAATGATGAAAACATCATGAGATCATTTCAATCCAAATGGCATCAGAAAGGAACATATTCTCTTATCATGAATGATCTAGAAATGGCACAACTTTCAACTAGAATAATTTTTCACCATCAAACACATCTCTTCAACAATTTATTTTCTACCCAATGTACCACCAAATGAGGTAGTACACCACAAGTCGTCTTCCCCCACACTTAAGATCAACTAGATCATGAAATTTCACTTCATGATTTGGTTGGATAGGGCAAATTGGCTTGTAATGTGGCTTTATCCTACAAAGAAAATTCATGGAATCTAAGGGCTTTTGAAGGATTAATGTAAAGGTGGGTCATAATAAAAAGGATTATTTTGAAAAGGGGCCTTAAAACCCAAATAAAATTTTTAATCATTTTAGACACATGTACCAAAAAACCTCATGTTTTGAAAGAAATAAATCAAATTTTGGTTAAAGAAAGCATGGTCGGGTTCTCTCATGAAATGAGTTGAATGAAAAGAATCTGACAAAAATGGTTGAGAATCCTAACAAGAAATTTATTTCAATGATATAGAAAGTGAAATATGGAATGGGCTTCAAAAATCAGTGTACATTTAATGAAATTACAAAATATTTGATCTTGAAACAATGTCATTTCATCATTCATTTAATATATGTTTCATGGAATATATTGGTTAACTCATTGAAATGGGTTTCAAAAATGGTAATGATAATCATTTCAGCTAAAAAATTTCAAAACAAAACACACCAAAAATTGAAAAATAAACCCAAAAAATTGAAAAGAATCATTTTTTAAAAAAACATTGAGCAAATGAAAATACTAAACTAAAAAGGTCCCCTCCCTAACAATTAAATGACGCAGTTTCCTCAATGAATTCAAGTGGATTTAAAATTTAAGACAATTTTAAAAAGAATTACAACATCAAGAATGTGTGACAGAGAGGTCCAGCCTGATGGGTCTTATTGATAGACAGTTTAGAGGAGTGTGATCTCCTCTACTGCCTCTGATGACAGGGTCCCAAGGAATTCCCTCAACCTATTCCCATTCATAGTGAATGGATCCCGCTCTCCATCCATCAAAATCTGCACATCTCTAAAAGGATATACATGAGTAACTATAAATGGACCTTCCCATCTGGAATGATGTTTACCTAGAATAAGCTTGAGTCTTGAGTTGAATAACAACACTTTTCTCCAGGATAGAAGTCTTTTGGTTAGATCAGATTGTTATGGGCCACTCTTGTTCTTTCTTTGTAAATCCTGAAATTTTTAAATTATTCCCATGTTATTTCATCCCGCTCTTGAAACATCAATCTTCCTTCCTTCCCAGAACTTTTGATGTCAAAATTCATTTTTTTCACATCCCAATATTCCTTATGCTCCAATTTCACATGTGGGTGGCAGCTTTTCCCATAAATCAATCGATATGGACTCATTCCAATCGGGGTTTTGTGGGCTATCCTATAATCCCATAAGGTAGCTTCTATTCAATGTCTCAAATCCTTCTTGTTTGGATTAATGATATTTTTCTAAATTCCCTTAATTTCTCTGTTGGAAACATCAGCTTTCTCGTTAGTCGGTGGTCTATAGGGAGTTGATGTTTTAGGGTGCACCCCATACTTCTTCAGCAAAGTCTTCATTATCAAATTGTAGAAGTGAGTCCCTTGATCAATGATTATTTCTATGGGCACTCCAAAACTACAAAATATGATAGACCTTCCAATATCACAAACAATTTTAGCATCATCAGTCCTTGTGGCTTTTTATTCCACCCATTTGGAAACATAATTAACTACAAGAAAGATATAGAAATTTCCAAATGACATCGAGAAATGTTCCATAAAATCTATCCCCCCCAAGATAATAAATATCACAAAAATTTAATGGATTCGGGGAAATTTCTTGTCTCTTTGTAATATTTCTTGAAAACTAACATTTTTCACATATTTTTTAAAATTCATGAGCGTCTTTAAAAATAGTTGGTCTATAGATTCTAGATTCTAAAACCTTTCTTGCTATCCTTTGAGGTCTAAAGTGGCCTCCACAAGTTACAGTGTGACAAAAATCAAAGACAGATTTAACATCACTTTCAGGTAAACATCTTCTTATTACATGATCATTTCAAATATTCCAAAGGAATGGTTCAACCCAAACATAATATCTATATTCTGATTTTAGTATTTGAATTAGGTGAGAATTGAAATGAGATGGGAATTTTGATGTTACCAGAAAAATGACAATGTCAGTATACCAAGGAACTTCTCCTTCAATCAAGTACAACTGCTCTCATGGAATTTGATCATTTAGTGGGTCGCTTTCTGGAATTTCAATTTTTGGGTTGATTGGAAGACTACTTAAGTGATTAGCCACTTGGTTCTCAGATCCATTCTTATCCTTGATTTCTATATTGAACTCTGGCTGTATTATCATCCATCTAACTAAACATGGTTTAGCATCAGCTTTCATCATCAAGTACCACAATACTACATGATCAGAAAGAAACAGTGATATTAGTTCCAAGAAGATATGATCTAAATCATTCTAAAGTAAAGACAACTTATAAGAACTATTTTTACTTGATAGAGTAATTGAAATGGACCGCATATATGGTTCATTGGGAAAATGAAATTACTTGTGGACTACCCCCAATGTTTAGAGAAAGGACTGTACCAACGGCTTTATTGGAGGCATCACAAAGTATTTTAAATGGTTCTTCCCAATTTAGAGGCTGCATCATAGGTGTTGAAATCAATATCTTCTTCATTTCATCAAAAGATTCCCTATATGCACCATTGAAATAAAAATTAGCATCTTTCAAAAGTAATCTAGATAGAGGAAGATAAATATTATTGAAATCTTTGATAAACATACTATAAAATCCTGCTTTTCCTAAAAATGATATAACATGTTTCACACAAGATGGGTAAGGCAAAGAATTTATCACTTCAATTTTTTATTTATCCACTTCAATTATATATTTGGAAATTATAAGACCATGTACAATTCCACTTTGAACCATGAAATGAAACTTTTCAAAATTTAAAACAAGATTTTTTCAATGCGGGTTTTCAAAATATTTTCCAGATTTTTCCAACAATGATCAATAGAATCTCCAAAAAATGTGAAATCATCTAAGAAAACATCCATGAAATTTTCAATGTGATCAGGAAATATACTCACCGTGCACATCTAAAATGTACCTATATAATTACATAAGCCAAATGGCATTCTTTTATATGAAAAAGTCCCAAAATAACATGTAAATGTCTTCTTCTCTTGATCCTCGGGAGCAATGGGTACCTAGAAGTTATCTGAAAATCCATCCAAAAAACAATAACGATTTCTCCATTCCAATCTTTCTATTATTGGGTCAATGAATGGAATGGGGAAATGAATTTTCTAAGTGACCTAGTTCAATTTCCTATATTCAATGCACACTCTCTAGCTGTTTAGAATTCTCATAGGGATTAACACATTATTTCCACTCCTCACAGTGGTCAGGCCAGTTTTTCTGGAACGACATGAATAGGGCGAACTTAATGCAAATTTCAATGGGATAAATGATCCCAGCTTCCAAGAGCTTCTCGATCTCCATCTTCACAACCTCCATCAATGTGGGATTCAGTCTCCTTTGGGGTTGTCTAACAGGTTTGGAATCTCCCTCAAGAAAAATTCTATGTGAGCATATTTTTTGGTTTATTCCTTGGATATCACCTAGGATACATCGTATTTCCATGAAATTCTCTCTCAAAAGTTCAATCAATTATTTTTCATGGGTTTTAGAGAGATTATTAGAAATTATCACTGGTAGTTTCTCACCCTCCATAAGTTATACATATTTCAAATTAGTGGGGGAGTGTTTTTAGTTCTAGATCAGGGGGATGCTCAAGGGATGAGACTAAATTGACATTTATCAGTTCAAAATTTTGAACCTCCTCCACACAAGACACCATATCATCTTCCTCATCATTTAACAAATCATCAATGAAATCAGATTTTACCTCTTCCTCCACCATGATGTCAGAATCTCCATCATCGTCAGCATCCACCTGTTCAATGAAATTTCCAAGGGAATAAATCTCTCTTATGTCTAAGAATTCATAGATCATACCTAATTCTTCAATTGATTCTGCACCAACTTTATGGGAAAGTGAAAAAAGGGAGTGATCACCTGATGGGTGCGTCATGGATTCAAAAATATTGATGTGGACAGTGTTCTCTCCAAACTCCATAGTGAGTGTCCGCTCATGGACACTGAGGATGGTTTTGGCTGTCTTTAAGAATGGTCTCTCCTAAATGATGGGTGAATGTGACATGCTCCTATCTTCTTCGATATTGAGAAAGTAGAAGTAATATGGCAAAAATATATGTTTGAAATTCACAAATACATCCTCCAAAACTATTTTAGGGAAACCAATGGATCTGTTTGAATGTTGGAGCACCACTCTTCTGGGCTTCAATTCTCCCATCTTCGAATAAGTGTATACCGAGTGAGGCAATACATTAATTTAAGAACCTATATCAAAAAAATGATTTGTCAAATTTAATGAACCAATGGTTCATGTAATGAAAAACATCCATGGATGTTGAAATTTTGTTGGAATATGTAGCGTGATAAGGGCTGAGACACTTCTCGCCAAGTTGATTCTTTCATTCCCATGAAGCATTCTCTTTTTTGTGAAAAGATCATAAACAAATTTTTCATTCCTTTGAATTTGTTTGACAACTTCATGTAGGGGGATATTAATTTACACATTCTAGATGGTGTCTAGAATTTCTTTTTGAAGGGATTGTTCATGCAATTTCATTGATTCTGTCATTCTTGTTGGAAATAGTGGGGTTAAGTCATTCTTATCCCTTTGTTTCCATTGCATTGATGTGTCTTGTTTCTTATTCTCTGGACTATCCTTCTCCTCCTCCTCTTCTTTTTCATATTCTTGGTGGATTTTGAAAAGATTTTCTGAATCATTATCCCTCTGAACTGGTGATATTGTTTCAGGTTCATGGTTGGATGGAGGTGTTATTTCATTTACCCTTCATGTTAGGATTGCATTAACATTCTCTTTTGGATTTGGCACTGTTTGAGATGAATGATTCCCTGGATTCATGGACAAGATTTCAATAAGACTTCCCACTATGTTTTCTAGCTTAACAACATTATCTACCAGTCCCTCATACTTGGATTGTAGCTATTCCACAGAATGTTGTATGCTGGTGGATGGTAGTTCATATGTCTTTCATTAGAATGGTGGTGGCCGAAAATATTTTTGTTGTTAGAAGGGTTGTTTATTGGATTTTTCAAAGGGGGGGATTGATATTTCAACTGGTGGTAATGAGGCTGACTGGGGAACTAGTTAAATGAAATAATATGGTTTTATTGGTTCCCATATCCTTGTTGGGATTCTGGTTGATGCATTTTATTTTGTTGGAATTGTCTTGGTTGAATGGAAGTATCACAGTATTTTGTCTCCAATATCTCAGGGAACTGGTCAGTATAATGAGATGAAGAATAATATAAACCACATACCTAAGTTGATGCTTGTTGTACATTTTCTTGAGTTACAACAATTTGCAAGACTAACCTTGAAAGGTCATCAACTTTTGTTTCAATCAATGTAGATGATTCAAATTTTTTTACCTCATGTTTCTCCCTGGTTCCCATTACTCTTAGTCCAAATTGTTGTGAGTTTTGAGAAATAATCTCAATTATTACTCTGATATCTGCAGTTGACTTTTCAATTAGGGACCCCCCAGAAGAGGCATCTTGAAGATCTCGATCATTTTCCGTAAGTCTTTGGTAGATGAACACATGGAATTGGTGTTCCTCCATTTCATGATTAGGGAAGTTGGAACATTTCCTATTGAAGCACTCCCAATAATAGTAGAGGGTTTATCTACATGATTGATGTATGGTGAAAATATCTTTCTTGATGGAAGTGATCCTCGATGTGGGAAAGAACCTTTGCATGATACTTCTTTTTTAGGTCATCCCAATCATTGATCTCCCCTGGTTGTAGATTTTACAACCATTATTTATACACTCCTTCAAGTGAGAAAGATAATTCCCTCCACTGAAATTAGTCT
Organism: Viscum album; assembly: GCA_963277665.1. Lineage (NCBI taxonomy): Eukaryota > Viridiplantae > Streptophyta > Magnoliopsida > Santalales > Viscaceae > Viscum > Viscum album. The sequence continues at coordinate 170,508,553 of OY728134.1, forward strand.
TCAGGTGCTCCTCTTGGCCTAAATCATGAGCAAGTGTATCTGAATTATTTTATGTGATGATTTGGATCTTCTCTTACAAGACAGTGAAATGTTTGATGCACAAGAATCATATTGACATGTAATTCAAAATAATTTGGTTCAGTGGGTGCAATTATTTGGTTATTTTGAATGGAAAATTGTGGTGCACATAGGTCACGTAGGGTTGGGTTGAGATTTCAAGCCAGGATTGTAGGTTTAGAGTGAACACTAAGAGTTTCACTTGAATCTGAGAGATCTATTTCTTCAAAGATATCTGGTGGGTTTATTTCTCGTAGTTGGGTTAATGTTCTATCTATTTCTGGATAGAATTCAATTAATGGTTCTTCTGAGTTGCATGTCATTCAATTTTGATTTTTTTGTTGCACTACATCCCCAACAACTGCGCCATGTTTGACGCACGACTGTCGTAGGGCGTGGAAATTTTTTTTTTAAATTTATTATTTTTAGTCTTGATGTAAACCCTAGGATGTCTCCCAAATAGGAGTGCCCACAAAATCAGTTTGTCACTTTCAAATGAGGGTAAACATGTTGTGTTTTTGAAATGAAATTTGAAATTTAAATGATTGAAAAACAATTGTATTAAAAAGGGTGACTAGGTCGGGGTTGGTTTTCTAATTGTAATGCTATCATTGTTCAATTTAATTCAATCCTCTTCTTCATAGTTGATTAATGTGAGTTTCCATAATCGTTTCCTCTCACATCCCTGCTGAAATTATGATTGTGAGAGAAAACCTTACCAAGATCTCGGTTTGGTCCACTCTCCTTCCATTTGCAAAATATTTATATTGATTATCCTTAATTGACATGGGAAATACCCGATCAGATCTTGTTTATCCGAAACAATGAAGAACATCCACTACCCCTTTTACTCGTTCTGTCGATTTTTGAGTACAACAACACTAATTCCTAGTTTATTCCATCATATATAAACCAGAAATTAGTGGAGGGAGATAATGATTATTTTGGAAAGGAAAAAATAAATAACAGAATTAAAATTCAAGAATGATCACTCTTGATAATAATATCCATTATATTAAATTGAAAACAACATTGAAGAAGAAATAAATTTCATTCAATTATGTCCAAGAACTCAAGCATAACAAAATAGAAAACCAACCCTTCCCTAATCAATCCAAATGTTTACCCATCCATGGTAAGGGTAATGGAGATGAATGGTGAAGAATAAGGAATTACAAAACTATGAAAAATAAAATAAATAAAAGGGAAAGCTGAAAAGTTCTCATCCTTGGTGTCCCAAAAGGAAAGGGATGGATTTAGAGATGCTTTTAGAGGGTGGAGCTCTCCTCCTTTTATATCATGAAATTTTCCCTTGAATGATGACGCGTTGTATCACCATTAAATGAAATCTCCACGCATTGAGCCCTTTCTAAATGGTGTTTATAATTCTCTTGGGAATTTCCCCTAAAAATCTTAGCGGATTGGGACAAGTAAATTGAGTGTTATGCCCATTTTTCTCGCATGATTAATTATGACCAGTCAGACACGCCAAATTGCAAATCACCGGATTACGATGCTTTAATGACCCATAAAATGACCAAGTCTCACAGCCTTCACTTCATTAAAGATGTTTTAAAACTCATTTAACATACACCCACTGAATATCACAATAATTGGGCCCACCAAGAATTATTTATGGACACCACATTAAACATAGTCAGAACTATAAATATTTTTAATGAGATAAATTGGGAGATTTTTTTGAGCTTCCATAAGGTCGATTCAGCTTTTGGTTAAAAAATAGTAAATGAAACCTTGGATGATTAGAATCTGCAAAAAAATAATTTTTCAAATTTTATTAGTGTAGAATATTTTATGGCCAATCTAAAAAAATAATTCAAAATAGTTAAAAATATGAAATGGGCCATTTTTAATGTTTAGCTCAAAATAACACCAATATCATAAAAATGAAGCAATTCATCTTAGACTAATAATTTTGTCAGTTCAAAGCAATTAAATTCAATATAAATTTAATTGAAAATATTGGATCTATAATATTTTCAAATTGGATAAGATTACTGAATATTGTAAGACTAATATTATAAATTTGATTCATTTTAATAATCAATAAAATAAGGAGAAGAGATATCTTGTGTATTTTAATGTTGAATGGTCAAAGAAAAAATTCTTGTTTACAGTTTCATTAGAAATTTTAATGATAAGATGATAGTAATAACACCATTAAATAAATCTATGTTAAAATTACCTAATGAAAAAAAATTAATGTTCTAATTTTTTAATAGGGTACATAAAATTGGGTTAAGAAAATACACATAATAAAAATTTAATAAATCTTGTTGAATAATCAGATAAAAATATATTGGCTATCCTCAAAACACATAAGAAACATTGGGTTAGTATATTAATGTCATAAATTGATGTTTCCCTTAGTGTAAATTCTTAGAAAGCTTTTTAAAATGATTTCTTTCCATATTCCCTCTCCAAATAGTATCAAACCCAATATTTTACATACTCAAAAGGAATTATGGATCCCCATAGGTAGCTAAATAGCACCCAGGCATCAGAAAACAATCATAGGGAATTATTTATCTAAACATAATGTAATGGAATAAAATATATATACCATAGAGGTAATAATAGAAAACAAAAAAAATATTCCATAACTGAATACAAGCATTGGAAACCAAACAACTCAAGTGTCGAAGCATTATATAAAATCAAGTTAACCAAAAAAGAATACAAAAACAGAAAAAACCAACTACTCCCTGTGATAATGTTGGTTGATTCCCATGATATCACCACCAGATACCCCACTCAAGTGATAGAAAACTTCACCACCTCATTGTGACCTCTTGTATTTACATGCATCAAAATACAAGAAAGTTTATACACATCACTGAAGGGGTATGTAGGTTGTCTTCTAATAAGATTGGTAAGATCCAGCCTAGGTTTTCCATATCAATTCCTTGAACAATAATCAAATAATTCTCATCATTAAAAAAATAATGTTATGATAATAATATAATGGTTTTAATATTAGAAAATGGAAAATAGTTTAATTTCCCATTTTCCACATTTCCAAAGGAATAATGTAAATTAGTTTCATAGAATCTCATATTAATATATCAAAAATTCAAGTAAGAGAAAATCATCCATCACATTTAATAAAAAAATGGAAGTATAATAATAATTATTCAAACAAAATGAATCATAAATCAACCAAGAAGCATGAGTTACATCATACGAATGATAAAACTTGTTAAAGATTATTGGGACCCTCACACCTAACATTTAAAATAATGTACTCACTATGAATATAGACATATGAATAGAGTCTACAAATAAGGGGAGCACCCCAGAAAATAATCTCCTCGATAGTTAAAAAATCTATCCTAAAACAATTGGCACATGAAGTAGATGAATTCACCATGATAAAACCCCTTGATTGTGGATAAGACCAATTATTATAACATCCACCTATGTACCCAAGTTTTTCCACATTCAATATTTTAAAAACAATATCTTTTAACTAATTTAATCAAACCATTATTTGAAAAACACTTCACCAATCCAATTCCCAGTTTTTTGAAACCCTTTTCTATTTCATCAAAACTAGGGATAACTAATCTTTTATAAAACCCCATTAACAAAAAAATAAAATTCAATCACATCATTCCATTTCATTTACAAAAATAATTTATCAAAAACAAGACCAATATAAATCACCAACATAGGCTAGAAACGGAACCACCTACCTCCAAAATCAAGCTGCATATGCCTATAATAGAATCCAACAATAAGGAAGAATAAGCAAGAACAAAAGAGTCCCTTGAACTAATCCTCACATCTTAGAATTTATTAAATTTAAAAAATGGTTAAAACTAAAAAGTAAATAATAAATACCTTATGAACTCCAACCTTCCTCACTATACCCATCAAATGATTGTCCCCAAAACAATATCACACAATGTATATATGAGTGAAACAAAGGAAACATCCCCATAAATCAAATTTACAATATCTCAATGCAACGATGAAACTGTGGTCAATGAAAATGAATTATTGGAATGGATTACTCTCTTAGAGAGACGAAACCCACACAGTATACAGATCAGTCACAAAATGAATCAGCCCAGATTGATTAAAGGCTCTAAAAATCACTATAGAAGAGACTAAAGGTGAGAGGGTATAGAGTTGTGGATGAATAAATTATCAACCAATAGATGCAGTAACCTAAAATCTATATCCATGATATTTATATATAATTTAATCCATATACACATCATGTAATCCTCATGACTCATATACCGCAATAAAACCATCATGTTTTTATTCAAAACAGATATTTTAACACTACATGACATGTAACCCTTACACAGTGAGTAAATATTCATGGTGTATATTCAACTCATGACATGATCCTATAAACCATTACAAAAAATTTAATACAATTTACATAACATTTAAATATCCTATGGATTGTGGAAACCATATATTATTAAATGAAAAATACAAAATACATCGATTTCTTAAAAATATTGGGAGAACCCTACAAATACATTAAAAAATTTATAACTCGAGTCCATTAATTCAAACAAAAATATTTCCCCAAACATTATGTCATTTTTTATATAAATTTTTATCAATCCTCAGGAGCCCCAAGACATACCCAGTTAATGAGGAAAACAAGAAGATGGGTGAAGAATACCTGAAAAAGGTTAATAATTTGTTACAAACTCCACACTTTGTGATATTACGTCTATATGATGTCATGCAGAATAATGAAATCCGGTACATAGGTGAGGGAACTAAATTCTCCTCAATGAATCACACTCTAATGTCTCATGATAATATGATACATTCCACTATAAAACTCTTAAAAACAGAATTTACTTCCCATATAATACATTTACATGAGATTCAATTATCAATATAGGCTGAAGAACAAAAATACATCACTCTCTAACGTAATATCTTCCAAACTCATAATGTTAGAGTGATAATGATGATATTTCTAGAGATGTAATATGTAGAAAATTTATTTATTTTCTATCAAATGAATAAAAAATGAAAACTGATAATCCACTTTGACATGTTTTTAAGTCCTCTAAAAAGGTCGAAAAATAGCAGATCAAACATTCCTTACTTCCCAATCCCATAATTACAAATCCAATGAAATTGTATAAGAAACCACATTGTCCTACATGAAAATAAAAATGAAAACACCTTTCTTCCATAAAATATTTCTACTGATGATGTACAAAAATAATGTGGTTGTATATCTTGAATCATCATAGATGTCTCTTAAACTAAACTCAGTCCCACCAAATATGATTCCCCAAATTATTCCCAAAAAGTTTTGATCTACCAGAGTGACTATTAAAATAATTGAAATGATCCATTCCGATCAATGACTAATAACTATTGTTTCATGTAATCAAAAAATTATCACATATCTATCATAAGATCCACTAAAATACAAGGCACAAGCATGTTGAATAAACATCAGTGTTTGAATAGATTAATCCAAATGATTTTTTTATTTGGATGATAAGTTTCACTCAGTATCGCCAGAGTCCCTCTAGCCTCTGGGAGATTACTCTATAACCCTGATGTAAAAAAAGATCCTAGCTTACAATAATAGTTGATGTAATCCCATGTATCCATAAAATTTATTTCACATAATGATTACAATGGCCATCAATGATAGTTGTGTATCTGATCGAAATGAAATGATTTGGATTTTTTAACTAATAAATTACCACACATATAGCATTACTCTTTCAGGGATTCTATGGTAATTGAATAAAAATGTCCATGGATATCCTTTCCCATTTCAAAACCAATAGTATTAGTGGCTAATGAAAACTATGTGGTTTCAAATTCATTACATTTATCTATTGGTAGCTGTATATTGTGACACATAATCAACATTGGAATTCATAATATATAGATAATAGAGTCATTAACTCATTTTATTATACATCCTAGTAGTTCCCTATTGAATTTCCAATGAACAACTATAAAAATAATCATTTTAGAAATTGAGATGAGAGACTGATGTAAAAAAATATTAATACCATCTGAAGTGAGAGTCCAACTAGAAAATATAACTCTACTATTTCGAGTTTCTCAAATACGTCTAAGCTCTTCATTAAACCACTAACATTGTATAATAGACTCATGGGGATATGATGATGACTATATGATGGTTATAACCATAAGTGAAGCATTCTCTTGGGAATTTATATGAGACCTTGAAAAAATCCTTATAATGGTCCAGTCTTCCATTGATTCCAAAAAATCTTGTGATGGAACATTTTACTGAAGAGAATCAATGAAACAATTCCCTATCTCTATGGAGTAGGTGATATCAAAGTATGATGTATAATGTTATTCAACCGACAATATATTTTTATGATTCAAATCCTTCCAAATGATATATATCTCAAGCACTTGTAGTTATAAAATACTTTAAACCTTTCAACAAAAATATAATGCAACTAACACATAAGAACATTCATGATATTGGATGGATCTAAATCATGAGTAGTGAAATTATTCTCAAGTGGTCGAATCTAATGAGACTTGTAATCCACAACATGATTGTCTTTCTAGATAAAACAATAAAAATCACTACCTATAGCATCATTGTAATCCATATAACCCATACCAGATTGAGTTAATATCATAATTGGAGTTAATTATTAAAATCATTAAAACATACAGAAATAATGTTTCCACTTATTATCCCTCAAAACTTTCACCCCTTTTATATTGAGAGAAACTAATGGTGACACCAACATTGATAAATCCATGAAAAACTACTGATAGTATTGAATAAGAACAAGGATGCTATGAATATCAATGTAATTCGATGGATCTTCCCATGAAACAATAACCATCACTTTATCAGTGTCAACTGATAATAAATAATCAGAAATCAAAAGTCCTGAGAGCATAAAATCATGGATATATAATGTTAATTTTGAAATATATCCATAAAAATGGTTATTAATCATCATTTCCATATCCAAACTCAGATGGTGTTAGTTATCTCCCTCTAATCATTAATACACCAAAATGTCATCCATGATCAATACCCTAAAATTGGAAAGATACTAATGGAATATCTAATTCATCTAAATGATGAAAACATGCAGAGATCATTTCAATCCAAATGAAATAACAAGTAAATTATAATATACATACATTCTACGAAAATTCCTCTTTTATATATCAGAGTCTCAGACACTAAATTGGTGATAACCTAACTGATAATCAATCTTTGAAAACTATATTTACCCTTTTATCTAATTAATAAAATCATCAAATAGTGGGAATGGATAATTTTTCCCATATATTCACATTTTAACTTCTAATAATCCACACACAATCAGAGTGAACCATATGCCTTCTAGGAAAAGAGCACCATGTCTTCCCAAGGTGAAACACTATGGAGAAAAATATCTCTTCACCTCCTTATTTTCTAACTAAATTTTGAGATATTACAACTCTTATGGTTCCGTATAATAGAAGGTATCGATATAGGTTATGTACCAAAAACTAGTTGAATTTTGATCTCTTCCTCACTCTCTTGATGAATCCTATAGGAATCATCTGGGAAAAAGTAAAGGAAGTCCTGAACAGTAGCGTGAATTCAAAAAATGTATGTGAAATCTTTGGGAACAACAACTATTGATTACAACAAACTTCTCATATCTAGGTGGGAAGGTCATGTATTACTAGACCTTGATTCAAACTATCCTAGAAACTACCATGTCATCCCATCATCCAAAAAAACCAATACACGTAGATGATAACAATCAACCACAATATGATGAGAAACAAGTTAGTCTATCCTGATGATGCCAAAAATCATATATATATCAAATCCAATAAAATACAATACAAACTGTTGATAAGTTATCGATGGCACACAAGAAGTACACTAAGACTCATACACATTCATATTCCCTAGTGGTTTCACTAACTCCATAAAAATGAATTGATATTCATTGTAATGTTAAATATATAAACAACATGTTCAGATATAAATAATTTGGGAGTACCAGTATCAGAAAATAAACATCAATCAAAGATGAAATGAATATTGTATCTCTTACTATCTCTAGACCAACATATAACTTCATAGGAAAATCATCTACTATGTGAAGGTTCTTCATTGCAATTCCCTATGGATGGCGCAATAATCATTGTTGAATTTTACTACACCATAGTATCCTTTTTATTTGATGATACTGGAGTATATTAGGGTGTATATACATCCTTATATAAGAGATACAACTGAATATAACATTTAAAACCATTACTCATCATTGTAGGTGATGTGTCACGAACATTCCCTCATAGCATGTTCTATGACTACCTCATGCCCACCTACCATAGGAAAGGGTATATGAACTAGTGCTGAGTAGGAATATCCCAAAAAAATGAGAGGCATTTTACAAAGTACATGTACAGAAGCACAAAACATAAATCCATTGATTCAAGAAAGTGATAACACCATTTAAAAAAACCCATGGTACGATAGTAGAAAACTCAAGGTAAATGGGGCTATAATACAATCCCAATAAACAGGAAACGTAAATGTATAAGTCATTATATCTCCACTACATAGAACCATACTTGAAAAGTAGGTATTGAAACAACTATATGAAGTTGAAGAACAACACATTGTCTGTTGGGTCACTCTAAGCACCTCATGACCTGGTACAACAAGGACTCTATCAAAGTGCCGATCTTCTATAGAAGACATGACACGTGATGAAAATTCTAGTGAAAGGGTGATTAAATCAATAGTTAGTAGGTCACCCTGAAACAAAATATAAAAGACCAAAAAGGAAACACCAATTAGAAGATAGTGTCAGGTCAACACAAGTATGTGTCAACAAACAATATAACAATAACATCCAGGAATACTCATGAATGATTCAAAAACACAAGGACTCATCTACTTCTATCCAAATGGTCTCACTCATAGCATGTTCGATCCAATATTTTACACTCATTGTGCTATATAATAGTAATCACATAGAACTAGTCTACAAAAAGTACCTAAGACAACACCTAGTCTCGGTATGTCACAATGTTTCCTAGAGACTTCCGGTCTCGTTAAGACAATGTGTCTCGATATCATTGCCAATAGAGTCACTAGATACAGGCCACTTAGGAACATGACTAAGAAATAAATATAAATTGTAATGTCCAAGAGTATTAAAATCCAATGAGACATAATTTCTCTCCAGGATACTTACTATGCATCTTCATAGTAGACCTACTCCACATCTTTTAAGATACCTACTATGAATTTTCACAGGAGACCTACTTCCCATCTTCATTGGAGACCTACTCAATGTCTTCATATGATACAAACCATGTTTCATTGTAGGAGACCTACATTGCATAATTATAGGAGACCTATACCACATCTTCACAAGATATATACTACACATATGACACAGTTCGCATGAGAATAACTTCATTTATGTCCTAGACACATGATTCTTCTTTAACCATGCTCATTATAGGATCACCTATATCTTTAGCCAAATAAATCATATTGTAACCTCCACAAAAAAATCATGTCTACTATCCAAAAACTACCTCCACATTATGAGATTCCCATCATCACAAACAGCTCATCATATACACATATATCTTGAATGTCACATGCCTTTAAAAAAAGGGGTTTGTTTGGGTCTAGGTCTGGTCAGACCCTGTCAGACCGAACCGACCCTACCAGACCCACCGTGTCTTACCCTCTCCATTAGTTCTGATCCTCTCCAACAGTTCTGACCCTCTCTCATGTTTCTGAACATATCTGTTGGGTCTGACCCTCTCCGTCAGGTCGACCTAACCTATAGGGCCCTAACTGACTCAGTTGAGTAGGTAGGTTCAATACACCTGGACACAGCACAGCTAGTCACTCCACTCCCTATCCCATGTGGTTTCCTGAACACATGCCATATGGTGCCCCAGTCAATGTGGATGTACCTCATTGTGTGGCCGGTCCATGCGACAGGTTCACACCCTCTGCTCCATCACGGGTTGTATGACAGACCTGACTCTGTCGAGTTATGTCCCTCCACTGTTGTTGCCTCCTGCCATGACATTACACCACCAGCAGTGTCCACTAACACTATAGGTTTATACCATCATCCTTCAGGTAGACAGCTTCCAATTGCATCCACCAGAAGCCCCCTGATACGGGTTATCCTGCTGCTGTAGTCCCACTAGACAGCGAGATACCACCGATAAAGAATGCAAGAATGGGGAAGAGAGAGATAAGCACATGAACTATAGTAGAATCCTTTGTGACCTTGTTCTTGTCATATTTAATCAATTAATGTCAGTAGGATTATGAAGAAGAATTATCGTCAGTCTATTCCCATTAATCCCTTAGTACATCTATTCTGCAAGAATGTTCAAACTGTGGACCAACCTATTCATGAGTTAGTCCTTATTCTTTTTTAGAATCAAGAATAAGGAAATAAAATAATATGAATAAATAAACCCTCTTCCTCAAGGTTTGGAATTGTATTTGGTGATGAATAGAGTTGTTCCACCATCATTCATCAATCCTCGATCCTTGATCTCTGATCTTCGAGCTTCTAGTATTTCTCTTTTCTTATTCTCCAATAAGAGGGAACTGCGAAATAATTTCTTCGGAGTTTCTTGGGAATTAAACGGTTACACGTTAACCCTGATTCATATTTAATTATGGTGAAAATATTTTTTCCACAATTTTCATCATTGTAGCATCACCACATTGTTTCATTTAAGGAAGAAAACATGATGAATCGTCGTTTTGTCATTACATCAATGGAAAATTTTTTAAAATAAATAAACATATTTATGTTTATTTTATTCTTATTTTCAAACATACAAAAACAAAATTTCATTGTCAACCTACGTCGGTCGATTTAAGGCCCTCCATAAGAAAAACACCACATAAAAATTCAATGGTTGAATCATATTTCCAATCGGAGTCCCCAGTCATGAGTTTTTAATATTTTAAAAAAAAATTATATAATTAGCTAAATTGCAGTTATAACCCTTCCAGGATTTATCACTGGAGACTTGCGCTATCTCAACATAATCCATGACTAGTGTACAATAATTATGTTGATTGCAATAGTTCCATTGGACTCTTTATTTGATCACATGATTATGAGTAATTATAAATTTCCAGGAAAAAAAGCAAATGCAATATTAAAACAGAATTTTTTCTATCCATTCCTGAAACATTGGGAATCAAAATGGCATGTCATCTCAGATGATGGTCTCAAAATTTTCCTAAAAATTGGTTAAAATTAAAACATGGAAATTAATTTTCATTACATTCTCTCCAACTTAAAACATTACGTCCCAATATCCAATCCAATGGTTACACAAAAAATGAGGTACAAGCAGAAACCTGATCCCCCGATACCATTTGTTCATCCAAAGATTCTTGTGTTGCCACCATTCACACATTAAAAAAATCAACTAACCACAGAGGGTCCTCTGCTAGTGGTCCTTGATATCCACAACCAGGATAGGAAGAGAGAATCGCTATCAAAAACTATCATCTATGGGATTCCATTGGGTCAATTTATCTTCTTCCTGTAGAGGCATTCCAATCTCTCTACTACACTCTTCTCCCAAATATCTATGAATTGATCAACTTTGTGAGTAATTAAATGATCACCCGGATGGTATCATGTCTCCTAGACGTACATGGTAAATACTTCATGGTGTATGTCGATATCCTTTTCACTCCTTCCTAGAACCCCAATGACGAAAAAATAACCCCCTTAAATGAATAGTTCTCGACACGAAGAGTTGACAAACTACGAAACCAATTCACATAAGATATTAGCTTTTATATCAATAGGAAATCCCAACGTTAACTTTTTTTCATTTTTGGTGTCCTCCATGACATCCACATGAATATATTGATGCATATTACCACTATAGGCACCCACTTCTACTACTGTGCATCCTCTGAAAGAAACTACTTGCCCCCATCATTTTAATATCCATCAGGTAATTCCCTATGGAATGCTGAGCACATAAAGTATCATCATAGGTATAACTGATCCATGCCTCCCTAAATCACTATAAGATTGGGCGTAACACCCACTGACTGAAGGTATGTTGCATCACCATAATCCATGAAGTATAACCATAATGAGGCCAACTACTATGTTTCCTAATTTATAAAACAAAAAATTGGATCTCTTGCTGATAGCATCATGTACCATAATTCCATTACTAGGATTATAGACTCTCTCCATGTGATAGTCTGGGAGTAACTCTAGCCAATTCTAATATATAATGTTTAGAACCTAATAAGAGAAGATATACATCAAACTCTTGGGGTCTAATTAGATGAAAAACCACCTACCCATCATGTAGTGTCTTCACATCCTCAATACAAAGGTGATTTTTCCCTACTAAGGATCATCGATCGTGTAGTTCTTGTCATGTGGTCTCAACGGACCTGAACAATAGGCAATCACTACTTTCCACGACATGGAGACACTACAATGTCTGGTCACTAATGCATCAAAGAACACTACGTACTCGAATCACTCCTCTAGAAAACTCAATATTTGGGTGCTCTTAAAACTCAATATTAACTGAGGAGAATCCTCCTTAGACCATTCTACCCATGTCAATGGTTTCCCCTTTCAACTGGTCAAAGTGTTCGTTGACCCTTTTTTAGGGGATACTTGTTCTCCATAGTCACCTAGTTAATGGGCCAGTAAAAAAACAAAATATCAAAAAATTAGTCTTATTGGGACCTTCCTCTGCAAGTCCTCTACATGAACCCTAATCTTGTGGTGCTTTGTGAAATCCATATGAAATATTGATATGTATATCTGTGTCATCTCATGGTGTGAAAAAATTGAAATCTATATACGTAGGGGGAGTTAAACCTAGAAAATCTCATGGAATTGAATCCTCATACTCCAAAAATATTTATGGGAACTGAAAACCATTAACATCCACTCCCCTTGGGGTATGTCTAGAATACTCAAGAGTGATTGGTTCCACCCTCCAATGCATGAAACAATCTTGTGCTGCCTGGGATTCCATTTTCACCAACCAAGGAAACCCCCATTTCCACATTGTGGATATAAAAAACCCTTTTATTCAAAAAAAAAGTAAATTTCATAAAGGAATATCGATAACCAATCCATACTATGAATGACATCGTAAAGACCAGACGTTACCACCATGTGATTCCATCCAAAACACTCAGGTCATGGATCAAATCACACTATCGATATAAGGGCGATTATATATTCTATTACAAGAGGTATCTCCCGACGTATGTGTCTAATAAATGGATTAATTAGAAATTTTAGGTCTCGAACAATATTCGTGATAAGGAAGACTGGTTATCACTAGTGACTATTTTTAACATTTCTAATATTAGACATATATCATACCTCGAATCATCCTATGATTCGTTCTATCATATGCCAGGACCATATGCGGGTGCCCCTCCCCCTTTTCTCCATCTCACTGAGACTAGTGTGGACCACATAGGGATGGTGGTGGTAACATATAGAAATGTATATCACCTCCTACTGTCTCCTAGATTCTCTAAAACATCTCCTAACTTGCATTTCAATCTGTTACTATCACTATCTCTACCCAGGTGTCCCATCCACCATTTCCCTGTCAGTAGCACTACGGCATGGAAAATATCTAGTGAGATGTCGCTTGACATCTTGTGAAAATAATTTCCTCTCTCATGGCTGTCTGGAATCCCCCTATGAGACATGGGACATCGATCATTAGTTATTAGAACTCCTCTAAACACTTCTCACACATCCATGTCTCTGAGACTGATGTTGGCTTCCTACTCCCGGGGTCTCTACATGTTCTTTCCCACTACTGACATCAACATGATGTATCTACATTTCCAATGGAATTTCAACAAAAAATAATATCTCTATCAACCTAGACTGAGTAGCAATGCACATAGGAATAGCACTGGATTGAATGTACCCTTGAAAACCATGATCAATGGTCCATGCCCTGATGTGCTGGTCATGAATCATATCCACTGAGTTCCTGGAAGGTTGTTATGCCTCTATTAATACTAAGATACTAACATGTCCTCCTTTTAAAATTGTATATGATCTTGGGAATGTATATCCCATAGCTTTTATTTTAAGAACACCTTCTCTGATAAAGGTTATCAATCATAGTCTACATAAGAGTCACCTCATCACAAGGTCGGATAATCTAACCCCCCACTCATCACCCTATTGATCCATGAAGAAGGATCACCAATATGGCCACCATTAGATATAATGGAGTCTTGAATGGATGGAAAACTCAATCACCAACTCAATCTAGTCCTCAACCACATAAAATTTGCGCTCTCCTTAAAAAATGTTTGGTATTTGTCGTTGACACTCGTGATGTGATCTAAACAAGTGCAACTCACACACTAGTACATCGAGTTCCATGTGCTACTCCAAATTTGTGGGTATAGATGGTAAACCACCATGAGGTTCTTCCAGACATAAAAATCACTTTACCCATATCACATCTCCCCATTGACCATCCTTTTGATCACACAATTGAATACTGGCTAAATGTCTATGTGTAAGAATCAATATAAAATATGTACTGCGATCAATAGATTATTCTTGGTTAGTTGACTCTAGAAGGACATGATAAACAAAACCCATACCTACATGATGAATTTACCAACATTTTTCCTTGAAAAATAGTGTTTTCATGTACCATGTTGAGAAGCAGAATTTAGGGTCCTAGTGTACGGATAAGTCACCCACCGCACCAACAGTGGATCCCATGGCCTAAATGTTGTATCGAAAAAAATCACTGTTTCCCCAAACCAAACTCATAGAATATGAGTTATTAAGGGAGAATTTACCTCCTAAAATTCCACTCTATCATGACCTGACCCATGGGATCGTGTCAGGACTGCCCTATGCCCGCCTCCCATAATCCAGGGGCTATGGACTTGCATCATGTTGGTATATCCCCAAAAATGTGTGGAATTTTCCAAATTACATTTACACACACACAAAACTTCAAGACACATATGCTATAAATTGGAAAATGTAAGTAAACAAATGTAAGGAATGATAATATAAAACTAACGGTAAATAGATCTAGAGTACAAACCCCACAAAACGAAAATGTAAAAGTACATGTCTTTAGATATCCTCTGCAGAAATCCCTTCATTAATGGTAGGTAAAAAATAGCTTAATGGAGAAAAAAAATAATTCCTAATATGTTGGGTCACTCCAAGCATCTCATGTCCCCAATCTACCAAGG
Source organism: Viscum album (assembly GCA_963277665.1). NCBI lineage: Eukaryota > Viridiplantae > Streptophyta > Magnoliopsida > Santalales > Viscaceae > Viscum > Viscum album. Next base: position 170,523,905 of record OY728134.1, read on the forward strand.
AATTTATAAAAGCATCAACCATCTACATATTACATGACACATGATGGAAAATCTAGTACAAGGGTGAGTAAAAAATACACATTAGGGAACCATGAAACACAATGTAAAATACCAAAATGGAAACACCATTAAGAAGATACTATTATCTCAATATAGGTATGTGTCAACAATACATATAACAAGAACTTCTAGGTATACTCATAATGGGTTACATGACTCAATGTCTCATCTACTAGCAACCACATGGTCCCGATCATAGAATTCTTGATCTGGGAGATATCACTCCTCAATCTATCTTACAGTGACCACATAAAACTAGTCTACCAAATGTACTTGAGACAACAACTGGTGATGGAATGTCACAATGTTTCCCAGATTTACATAGTCTTGGTAAGACAAGGAGTCACGATATCACAACCAAGTGAGTCACTAGAGTCATTTCACATTGGTAAATCTCTATGGAAAGAATATACTTGGTAAAGTCCATGCATATTGAATTATGATGATTCATGAAATCTTTACTAGAGACTCACTCATCATCATTATTAGATTCATAATTCGTGTCTTCACTGGAGACCTACTCTGCATCTTCATTGAATATCTACTCTACGTCTTCATAGGAGAAAAAGTTCATGTTTTCGTTGGAGACATACTCACTGTATTACTATAAGACCATCATTATATCTTCTTAGAATAACTACTATATATTTTATTTGGATTCATACTCCATGTATTTCATATTTCTTAGGATACATAAATCATGTATGTCCAATCCATAGGATTATACTATTTTCACTCACATTTTGTAAAAACCAACTCTTTAATCCAAATATTTTGTATGTCAATATACATAAAAAATCATTTATCATGTCTCAAAAGTAGGTCATCCTCTCTAGGGTCCAAATGTCATAAACGACATGTCAAATGAACATAAATTATGAAAGTTACATGCCTTTTAATAAAAAGGTGTCCGGTTGGGTCCTAGTCCATACCAGCCCAGCCATACCAACCTGACCAGACATGACATGTGGGGATCATTCCTACCATGCATGGACAAGTCCATTCTTTATACTGACCTTCCGCTGGCCCGAATGGCTTGATCAAGGTGAGTTGATCCACTCGAATGTGGCTCGGATAGCCATTACCCTCCCTGGCCCACATGGTCACCTAACCACATTCCAGCTGCTGCCTTGTCCAACACAGCTGGACCATGTAGAACACAAGGTCTCTAAGACCAACACACAACTGTGCTACCATATGTTCTCCATATGACATGGCTTTGAAGAGCTGTAGTCTTCCTCCACTACCCATGGCTACTGTTGTCGCGGGTTTCCACTACCGAACTTCAATTCTATAGCCTCCTACCGCCTCCACCCACGTCCACAACCATGGGTCGTCCTTCCTCTGCGGTCTCGCTAGACCGTAGGATGTCACCACTACTGGCTACCTGCCAATGGATCTTCACACACCATCACACTCACAGGCGGCCTCTTCCAGCACTGGTGCTGGCATGCCGGTGGCCACATCAGTGGGCCCCTTGGTTCACTCTAGTGCACCAATTATTTATCCGAAAATTATTATATGATCATTGGGTCACCATCTTCACTGACATTTTTAAAAAACAACCTATATTCACTCAAAGATTCCGAACATGTTCAGAACTACCCAAAAAAACATCTCGTGACAACGAGGGTCCTCCGAAGAAGAACACAAGAATGTGGAATAGAGAGATAAGCACATTAACACCCATATAATGGGTCATGGACTTGATCGTGTTGGACAAGGTCCATTCATGTTAGTAGGATTACTAATTAGAATAATCATCAGAATATTACCTTTAATACCATTATTTATCCATCCGAAAAGGAAAATATAACTATAAATCAACCTGTTTGTGGGTTGGTCCACATTGTTCAATGGAATCAACAACGGAGAATGAAAACACCATTAATAAATAAACCGCTGCCTCAAGAATTTAATATAACGTTTATATATAAGTAGTTTTCTCCACCGTCATTTATAAATCCTTGATCAGTGATCCACAATCATTAATCCATGATCCACCAGTGTTCTTTGTTTATCATTCGTCAATGGGAGGGAACTTATAATGCTTTTCTCCAAAGATTTTATGGAATTAGAGGGATATATGTTAACCATGAATTCCTATTTTATTAGGGATAAATGAAAATGTGTCGGCCCATTACAATGTTGGAGAATTTTTAACCTAGTTCATTTAAGAAAATCAATGGATTGACTTGTCATTTCATCAGTGTGTCACTGTAAAATGTCTAAAAAGAAATAAACTAAACTAATTTACATTTATCTTATTATTAAATTACAACATAAAAAAATTATATTTCCTATTCAACCCACATTGATCGATGTGAGGCTCCACCTATTGAAAATTTCACATTACGAACTCAATGGTGGTCTCCGATTTCAAATATGAGTAACCATTAATGAGTTATTATGATTTTAATACATAATAATTTTATTCAAATATTTTATTTGTGGTTACATATTTTTCAGGTTTTATCGTTGGAGAACTGTGCTGAAAAATGATAAGTCACACCTAAGGTAAAACAACCATCTTGAACGCAGTGTTACGCTCATATTTATAATTGGGTCACCCATTTTATAGTTATTCCTCTATTTGAGGATACTACTGATGGGTGTGATATGGTATGTCTGAGTATGATATACTCTATAATAACAAATTTTGGGATATAATATGTAATGAGATGCTCAAATACAAGAGGGGGGGGGGGATAATTGAATACTTTATAAAATCCCTATGTTAATTTTGTATGAACAAAATTCACAACACCTCTAAGATCTATTATCTTGCTTGATTTTTGAAAAGTGATTCTGGAAATGAAACTTAACAAAAGTTTACACCAACTATGATTCTTCCTTAAAGTGTATAGAATCTAACTAAAATTAGAGTACATGTATAAGGAAGAATAAGAAAGTTATAATTTCCTCAACAATACAAATGCACAGTGGAAAACAAAGAACTAACACTACAAGTAACAAGTAGAATCTATATTAACCCAAAATACATCAATTTCTTAAAAATATTGGGAGAACCCTACAAATACATTAAAAAATTTATAACTCGAGTCCATTAATTCAAACAAAAATATTTCCCCAAACATTATGTCATTTTTTATATAAATTTTTATCAATCCTCAGGAGCCCCAAGACATACCCAGTTAATGAGGAAAACAAGAAAATGGGTGAAGAATACCTGAAAAAGGTTAATAATTTGTTACAAACTCCACACTTTGTGATATTACGTCTATATGAAGTCATGCAGAATAATGAAATCCGGTACAGAGGTGAGGGAACTAAATTCTCCTCAATGAATCACACTCTAATGTCTCATGATAATATGATACATTCAACTATAACACTCTTAAAAACAAAATTTACTTCCCATATAATACATTTACATGAGATTCAATTATTAATATAGGCTGAAGAACAAAAATACATCACTCTCTAACGTAATATCTTCCAAACTCATAATGTTAGAGTGATAATGATGATATTTCTAGAGATGTAATATGTAGAAAATTTATTTATTTTCTATCAAATGAATAAAAAATGAAAACTGATAATCCACTTTGACATGTTTTTAAGTCCACTAAAAAGGTCGAAAAATAGCAGATCAAACATTCCTTACTTTCCAATCCCATAATTACAAATCCAATGAAATTGTATAAGAAACCAAATTGTCCTACATGAAAATAAAAATGAAAACACCTTTCTTCCATAAAATATTTCTATTGATGATGTACAAAAATAATGTGGTTGTATATCTTGAATCATCATAGATGTCTCTTAAACTAAACTCAGTCCCACGAAATATGATTCCCCAAATTATTCCCAAAAAGTTTTGATCTACCAGAGTGACTATTAAAATAATTGAAATGATCCATTCCGATCAATGACTAATAACTATTGTTTCATGTAATCAAAAAATTATCAAATATCTATCATAAGATCCACTAAAATACAAGGCACAAGCATGTTGAATAAACATCAGTGTTTGAATAGATTAATCCAAATGATTTTTTTATTTGGATGATAAGTTTCACTCAGTATCGCCAGAGTCCCTCTAGCCTCTGGGAGATTACTCTATAACCCTGATGTAAAAAAAGATCCTAGCTTACAATAATAGTTGATGTAATCCCATGTATCCATAAAATTTATTTCACATAATGATTACAATGGCCATCAATGATAGTTGTGTATCTGATCGAAATGAAATGATTTGGATTTTTTAACTAATAAATTACCACACATATAGCATTACTCTTTCAGGGATTCTATGGTAATTGAATAAAAATGTCCATGGATATCCTTTCCCATTTCAAAACCAATAGTATTAGTGGCTAATGAAAACTATGTGGTTTCAAATTCATTACATTTATCTATTGGTAGCTGTATATTGTGACACATAATCAACATTGGAATTCATAATATATAGATAATAGAGTCATTAACTCATTTTATTATACATCCTAGTAGTTCCCTATTGAATTTCCAATGAACAACTATAAAAATAATCATTTTAGAAATTGAGATGAGAGACTGATGTAAAAAAATATTAATACCATCTGAAGTGAGAGTCCAACTAGAAAATATAACTCTACTATTTCGAGTTTCTCAAATACGTCTAAGCTCTTCATTAAACCACTAACATTGTATAATAGACTCATGGGGATATGATGATGACTATATGATGGTTATAACCATAAGTGAAGCATTCTCTTGGGAATTTATATGAGACCTTGAAAAAATCCTTATAATGGTCCAGTCTTCCATTGATTCCAAAAAATCATGTGATGGAACATTTTACTGAAGAGAATCAATGAAACAATTCCCTATCTCTATGGTGTAGGTGATATCAAAGTATGATGTATAATGTTATTCAACCGACAATATATTTTTATGATTCAAATCCTTCCAAATGATATATATCTCAAGCACTTGTAGTTATAAAATACTTTAAACCTTTCAACAAAAATATAATGCAACTAACACATAAGAACATTCATGATATTGGATGGATCTAAATCATGAGTAGTGAAATTATTCTCAAGTGGTCGAATCTAATGAGACTTGTAATCCACAACATGATTGTCTTTCTAGATAAAACAATAAAAATCACTACCTATAGCATCATTGTAATCCATATAACCCATACCAGATTGAGTTAATATCATAATTGGAGTTAATTATTAAAATCATTAAAACATACAGAAATAATGTTTCCACTTTTTATCCCTCAAAAATTTCACCCCTTTTATATTGAGAGAAACTAATGGTGACACCAACATTGATAAATCCATGAAAATATACTGATAGTATTGAATAAGAACAAGGATGCTATGAATATCAATGTAATTCGATGGATCTTCCCATGAAACAATAACCATCACTTTATCAGTGTCAACTGATAATAAATAATCAGAAATCAAATGTCCTGAGAGCATAAAATCATGGATATATAATGTTAATTTTGAAATATATCCATAAAAATGGTTATTAATCATCATTTCCATATCCAAACTCAGATGGTGTTAGTTATCTCCCTCTAATCATTAATACACCAAAATGTCACCCATGATCAATACCCTAAAATTGGAAAGATACTAATGGAATATCTAATTCATCTAAATGATGAAAACATGCAGAGATCATTTCAATCCAAATGAAATAACAAGTAAATTATAATATACATACATTCTACGAAAATTCCTCTTCTATATATCAGAGTCTCAGACACTAAATTGGTGATAACCTAACTGATAATCAATCTTTGAAAACTATATTTACCCTTTTATCTAATTAATAAAATCATCAAATAGTGGCAATGGATAATTTTTCCCATATATTCACATTTTAACTTCTAATAATCCACACACAATCAGAGTGAACCATCTGCCTTCTAGGAAAAGAGCACCATGTCTTCCCAAGGTGAAAGACTATGGAGAAAAATATCTCTTCACCTCCTTATTTTCTAACTAAATTTTGAGATAGTACAACTCTTATGGTTACGTATAATAGAAGGTATCGATATAGGTTATGTACCAAAAACTAGTTGAATTTTGATCTCTTCCTCACTCTCTTGATGAATCCTATAGGAATCATCTGGGAAAAAGTAAAGGAAGTCCTGAACAGTAGCCTGAATTCAAAAAATGTATGTGAAATCTTTGGGAACAACAACTATTGATTACAACAAACTCTTCATATCTAGGTGGGAAGGTCATGTATTACTAGACCTTCATTCAAACTATCCTAGAAACTACCATGTCATCCCATCATCCAAAAAAACCAATACACGTAGATGATAACAATCAACCACAATATGATGAGAAACAAGTTAGTCTATCCTGATGATGCCAAAAATCAAATATATATCAAATCCAATAAAATACAAGACAAACTGTTGATAAGTTATCGATGGCACACAAGAAGTACACTAAGACTCATACACATTCATATTCCCTAGTGGTTTCACTAACTCCATAAAAATGAATTGATATTCATTGTAATGTTAAATATATAAACAACATGTTCAGATATAAATAATTTGGGAGTACCAGTATCAGAAAATAAACATCAATCAAAGATGAAATGAATATTGTATCTCTTACTATCTCTAGACCAACATATAACTTCATAGGAAAATCATCTACTATGTGAAGGTTCTTCATTGCAATTCCCTATGGATGGCGCAATAATCATTGTTGAATTTTACTACACCATAGTATCCTTTTTATTTGATGATACTGGAGTATATTAGGGTGTATATACATCATTATATAAGAGATACAACTGAATATAACATTTAAAACCATTACTCATCATTGTAGGTGATGTGTCACGAACATTCCCTCATAGCATGTTCTATGACTACCTCATGCCCACCTACCATATGAAAGGGTATATGAACTAGTGCTGAGTAGGAATATCCCAAAAAAATGAGAGGCATTTTACAAAGTACATGTACAGAAGCACAAAACATAAATCCATTGATTCAAGAAAGTGATAACACCATTTAAAAAACCCATGGTACGATAGTAGAAAACTCAAGGTAAATGGGGCTATAATACAATCCCAATAAACAGGAAACGAAAATGTATAAGTCATTATATCTCCACTACATAGAACCATACTTGAAAAGTAGGTATTGAAACAACTATATGAAGTTGAAGAACAACACATTGTCTGTTGGGTCACTCTAAGCACCTAATGACCTGGTACAACAAGGACTCTATCAAAGTGCCGATCTTCTATAGAAGACATGACACGTGATGAAAATTCTAGTGAAAGGGTGATTAAATCAATAGTTAGTAGGTCACCCTGAAACAAAATATAAAAGACCAAAAAGGAAACACCAATTAGAAGATAGTGTCAGGTCAACACAAGTATGTGTCAACAAACCATATAACAATAACATCCAGGAATACTCATGAATGATTCAAAAACACAAGGACTCATCTACTTCTATCCAAATGGTCTCACTCATAGCATGTTCGATCCAATATTTTACACTCATTGTGCTATATAATAGTAATCACATAGAACTAGTCTACAAAAAGTACCTAAGACAACACCTAGTCTCGGTATGTCACAATGTTTCCTAGAGACTTCCGGTCTCGTTAAGACAATGTGTCTCGATATCATTGCCAATAGAGTCACTAGATACAGGCCACATAGGAACATGACTAAGAAATAAATATAAATTGTAATGTCCAAGAGTATTAAAATCCAATGAGACATAATTTCTCTCCAGGATACTTACTATGCATCTTCATAGTAGACCTACTCCACATCTTTTAAGATACCTACTATGAATTTTCTCAGGAGACCTACTTCCCATCTTCATTGGAGACCTACTCAATGTCTTCATATGATACAAACCATGTTTCATTGTAGGATACCTACATTGCATAATTATAGGAGACCTATACCACATCTTTACAAGATATATACTACACATATGACACAGTTCGCATGAGAATAACTCCATTTATGTCCTAGACACATGATTTTTCTTTAACCATGCTCATTATAGGATCACCTATATATTTAGCCAAATAAATCATATTGTAACCTCCACAAAAAAATCATGTCTACTATCCAAAAACTACCTCCTCATTATGAGATTCCCATCATCACAAACAACTCATCATATACACATATATCTTGAATGTCACATGCCTTTAAAAAAGGGGTTCGTTTGGGTCTAGGTCTGGTCAGACCCTGTCAGACCGAACCGACCCTACCAGACCCACCGTGTCTTACCCTCTCCATTAGTTCTGATCCTCTCCAACAGTTCTGACCCTCTCTCATGTTTCTGAACATATCGGTTGGGTCTGACCCTCTCCGTCAGGTCGACCTAACCTGTAGGGCCCTAACTGACTCAGTTGAGTAGGTAGGTTCAATACACCTGGACACAGCACAGCTAGTCACTCCACTCCCTATCCCATGTGGTTTCCTGAACACATGCCATATGGTGCCCCAGTCAATGTGGATGTACCTCATTGTGTGGCCGGTCCATGCGACAGGTTCACACCCTCTACTCCATCACGGGTTGTATGACAGACCTGACTCTGTCGAGTTATGTCCCTCCACTGTTGTTGCCTCCTGCCATGACATTACACCACCAGCAGTGTCCACTAACACTATAGGTTTATACCATCATCCTTCAGGTAGACAGCCTCCAATTGCATCCACCAGAAGCCCCCTGATACGGGTTATCCTGCTGCTGTAGTCCCACTAGACCGCGAGATACCACCGATAAAGAATGCAAGAATGGGGAAGAGAGATATTAGCACATGAACTATAGTAGAATCCTTTGTGACCTTGTTCTTGTCATATTTAATCAATTAATGTCAGTAGGATTATGAAGAAGAATTATCGTCAGTCTATTCCCATTAATCCCTTAGTACATCTATTCTGCAAGAATGTTCAAACTGTGGACCAACCTATTCATGAGTTAGTCCTTATTCTTTTTTAGAATCAAGAATAAGGAAATAAAATAATATGAATAAATAAACCCTCTTCCTCAAGGTTTGGAATTGTATTTGGTGATGAATAGAGTTGTTCCACCATCATTCATCAATCCTCGATCCTTGATCTCTGATCTTCGAGCTTCTAGTATTTCTCTTTTCTTATTCTCCAATAAGAGGGAACTGCGAAATAATTTCTTCGGAGTTTCTTGGGAATTAAACGGTTACACGTTAACCCTGATTCATATTTAATTATGGTGAAAATATTTTTTCCACAATTTGCATCATTGTAGCATCACCACATTGTTTCATTTAAGGAAGAAAACATGATGAATCGTCGTTTTGTCATTACATCAATGGAAAATTTTGTAAAATAAATAAACATATTTATGTTTATTTTATTCTTATTTTCAAACATACAAAAACAAAATTTCATAGTCAACCTACGTCGGTCGATTTAAGGCCCTCCATAAGAAAAACACCACATAAAAATTCAATGGTTGAATCATATTTCCAATCGGAGTCCCCAGTCATGAGTTTTTAATATTTTAAAAAAAAAATTATATAATTAGCTAAATTGCAGTTATAACCCTTCCAGGATTTATCACTGGAGACTGGCGCTATCTCAACATAATCCATTACTAGTGTACAATAATTATGTTGATTGCAATAGTTCCATTGGACTCTTTATTTGATCACATGATTATGAGTAATTATAAATTTCCAGGAAAAAAAGCACATGCAATATTAAAACAGAATTTTTTCTATCCATTCCTGAAACATTGGGAATCAAAATGGCATGTCATCTCAGATGATGGTCTCAAAATTTTCCTAAAAATTGTTTAAAATTAAAACATGGAAATTAATTTTCATTACATTCTCTCCACCTTAAAACATTACGTCCCAATATCCAATCCAATGGTTACACAAAAAATGAGGTACAAGCAGAAACCTGATCCCCCGATACCATTTGTTCATCCAAAGATTCTTGTGTTGCCACCATTCACACATTAATGGAATCAACTAACCACAGAGGGTCCTCTGCTAGTGGTCCTTGATATCCACAACCAGGATAGGAAGAGAGAATCGCTATCAAAAACTATCATCTATGGGATTCCATTGGGTCAATTTATCTTCTTCCTGTAGAGGCATTCCAATATCTCTACTACACTCTTCTCCCAAATATCTATGAATTGATGAACTTTGTGAGTCATTAAATGATCACCCGGATGGTATCATGTCTCCTAGACATACATGGTAAATACTTCATGGTGTATGTCGATATCCTTTCTCACTCCTTCCTAGAACCCCAATGACGAAAAAATAACCCCCTTAAATGAATAGTTCTCGACACGAAGAGTTGACAAACTACGAAACCAATTCACATAAGATATTAGCTTTTATATCAATAGGAAAGCCCAACGTTAACTTTTTTTCATTTTTGGTGTCCTCCATGACATCCACATGAATATATTGATGCATATTACCACTATAGGCACCCACTTCTACTACTGTGCATCCTCTGAAAGAAACTACTTGCCCCCATCATTTTAATATCCATCAGGTAATTCCCCATGGAATGCTGAGCACATAAAGTATCATCATAGGTATAACTGATCCATGCCTCCCTAAATCACTATAAGATTGGGCGTAACACCCACTGACTGAAGGTATGTTGCATCACCATAATCCATGAAGTATAACCTTAATGAGGCCAACTACTATGTTTCCTCATTTATAAAACAAAAAATTGGATCTCTTGCTGATAGCATCATGTACCATAATTCCATTACTAGGATTATAGACTCTCTCCATGTGATAGTCTGGGAGTAACTCTAGCCAATTCTAATATATCATGTTTAGAACCTAATAAGAGAAGATATACATCAAAATCTTGGGGTCTAATTAGATGAAAAACCACCTACCCATCATGTAGTGTCTTCACATCCTCAATACAAAGGTGATTTTTCCCTACTAAGTATCATCGATCGTGTAGTTCTTGTCATGTGGTCTCAACGGACCTGAACAATAGGCAATCACTACTTTCCACGACATGGAGACACTACAATGTCTGGTCACTAATGCATCAAAGAACACTACGTACTCGAATCACTCCTCTATAAAACTCAATATTTGGGTGCTCTTAAAACTCAATATTAACTGAGGAGAATACTCCTTCGACCATTCTACCCATGTCAATGGTTTCCCCTTTCAACTGGTCAAAGTGTTCGTTGACCCTCTTTTAGGGGATACTTGTTCTCCATATTCACCTAGTTAATGGGCCAGTAAAAAAACAAAATATCAAAAAATTAGTCTTATTGGGACCTTCCTCTGCAAGTCCTCTACATGAACCCTAATCTTGTGGTGCTTTGTGAAATCCATCTGAAATATTGATATGTATATCTGTGTCATCTCATGGTGTGAAAAAATTGAAATCTATATACGTAGGGGGAGTTAAACCTAGAAAATCTCATGGAATTGAATCCTCATACTCCAAAAATATTTTTGGGAACTGAAAACCATTAACATCCACTCCCCTTGGGGTATGTCTAGAATACTCAAGAGTGATTGGTTCCACCCTCCAATGCATGAAACAATCTTGTGCTGCCTGGAATTCCATTTTCACCAACCAAGGAAACCCCCATTTCCACATTGTGGATATAAAAAACCCTTTTATTCAAAAAAAAGTCAATTTCATAAAGGAATATCGATAACCAATCCATACTATGAATGACATCGTAAAGACCAGATGTTACCACCATGTGATTCCATCCAAAACACTCAGGTCATGGATCAAATCACACTATCGATATAAGGGCGATTATATATTCTATTACAAGAGGTATCTCCCGACGTATGTGTCTAATAAATGGATTAATTAGAAATTTTAGGTCTCGAACAATATTCGTGATAAGGAAGACTGGTTATCACTAGTGACTATTTTTAACATTTCTAATATTAGACATATATCATACCTCGAATCATCCTATGATTCGTTCTATCATATGCCAGGACCATATGCGGGTGCCCCTCCCCCTTTTCTCCATCTCACTGAGACTAGTGTGGACCAAATAGGGATGGTGGTGGTAACATATAGAAATGTATATCACCTCCTACTGTCTCCTAGATTCTCTAAAACATCTCCTAACTTGCATTTCAATCTGTTACTATCACTATCTCTACCCAGGTGTCCCATCCACCATTTCCCTGTCAGTAGCACTACGGCATGGAAAATATCTAGTGAGATGTCGCTTGACATCTTGTGAAAATAATTTCCTCTCTCATGGCTGTCTGGAATCCCCCTATGAGACATGGGACATCGATCATTAGTTATTAGAACTCCTCTAAACACTTCTCACACATCCATGTCTCTGAGACTGATGTTGGCTTCCTACTCCCGGGGTCTCTACATGTTCTTTCCCACTACTGACATCAACATGATGTATCTACATTTCCAATGGAATTTCAACAAAAAATAATATCTCTATCAACCTAGACTGAGTAGGAATGCACATAGGAATAGCACTGGATTGAATGTACCCTTGAAAACCATGATCAATGGTCCATGCCCTGATGTGCTGGTCATGAATCATATCCACTGAGTTCCTGGAATGTTGTTATGCCTCTATTAATACTAAGATACTAACATGTCCTCCTTTTAAAATTGTATATGATCTTGGGAATGTATATCCCATAGCTTTTATTTTAAGAACACCTTCTCTGATAAAGGTTATCAATCATAGTCTACATAAGAGTCACCTCATCACAAGGTCGGATAATATAACCCCCCACTCATCACCCTATTGATCCATGAAGAAGGATCACCAATATGGCCACCATTAGATATAATGGAGTCTTGAAAGGATGGAAAACTCAATCACCAACTCAATCTAGTCCTAAACCACATAAAATTTGAGCTCTCCTTAAAAAATGTTTGGTATTTGTCGTTGACACTCGTGATGTGATCTAAACATGTGAAACTCACACACTAGTACATAGAGTTCCATGTGCTACTCCAAATTTGTGGGTATAGATGGTAAACCACCATGAGGTTCTTCCAGACATAAAAATCACTTTACCCATATCACATCTCCCCATTGACCATCCTTTTGATCACACAATTGAATACTGGCTAAATGTCTATGTGTAAGAATCAATATAAAATATGTACTGCGATCAATAGATTATTCTTGGTTAGTTGACTCAAGAAGGACATGATAAACAAAACCCATACCTACATGATGAATTTACCAACATTTTTCCTTGAAAAATAGTGTTTTCATGTACCATGTTGAGAAGCAGAATTTAGGGTCCTAGTGTACGGATAAGTCACCCACCGCACCAACAGTGGATCCGATGGCCTAAATGTTGTATCGAAAAAAATCACTGTTTCCCCAAACCAAACTCATAGAATATGAGTTATTAAGGGAGAATTTACCTCCTAAAATTCCACTCTATCATGACCTGACCCATGGGATCATGTCAGGATTGCCCTATGCCTGCCTCCCATAATCCAGGGGCTATGGACTTGCATCATGTAGGTATATCCCAAAAAATGTGAGGAATTTTCCAAATTACATTTACACACACACAAAACTTCAAGACACATATGCTATAAATTGGAAAATGTAAGTAAACAAATGTAAGGAATGATAATATAAAACTAACGGTAAATAGATCTAGAGTACAAACCCCACAAAACGAAAATGTAAAAGTACATGTCTTTAGATATCCTCTGCAGAAATCCATTCATTAATGGTAGGTAAAAAATAGCTTAATGGAGAAAAAAAATAATTCCTAATATGTTGGGTCACTCCAAGCATCTCATGTCCCCAATCTACCAAGGAATTTATAAAAGCATCAACCATCTACATATTACATGACACATGATGGAAAATCTAGTACAAGGGTGAGTAAAAAATACACATTAGGGAACCTTGAAACACAATGTAAAATACCAAAATGGAAACACCATTAAGAAGATACTATTATCTCAATATAGGTATGTGTCAACAATACATATAACAAGAACTTCTAGGTATACTCATAATGGGTTACATGACTCAATGTCTCATCTACTAGCAACCACATGGTCCCGATCATAGAATTCTTGATCTGGGAGATATCACTCCTCAATCTATCTTACAGTGACCACATAAAACTAGTCTACCAAATGTACGTGAGACAACAACTGGTGATGGAATGTCACAATGTTTCCCAGATATACATAGTCTTGGTAAGACAAGGAGTCACGATATCACAACCAAGTGAGTCACTAGAGTCATTTCACATTGGTAAATCTCTATGGAAAGAATATACTTGGTAAAGTCCATGCATATTGAATTATGATGATTCATGAAATCTTTACTAGAGACTCACTCATCATCATTATTAGATTCATAATTCGTGTCTTCACTGGAGACCTACTCTGCATCCTCATTGGATATCTACTCTGCGTCTTCATAGGAGAAAAAGTTCATGTTTTCGTTGGAGACATACTCACTGTATTACTATAAGACCATCATTATATCTTCTTAGAATAACTACTATATATTTTATTTGGATTCATACTCTATGTATTTGATATTTCTTAGGATACATAAATCATGTATGTCCAATCCATAGGATTATACTATTTTCACACACATTTTGTAAAAACCAACTCTTCAATCCAAATATTTTGTATGTCAATATACATAAAAAATCATTTATCGTGTCTCAAAAGTAGGTCATCCTCTCTAGGGTCCAAATGTCATAAACGACATGTCAAATGAACATAAATTTTGAAAGTTACATGCCTTTTAATAAAAAGGTGTCCGGTTGGGTCCTAGTCCATACCAGCCCAGCCATACCAACCTGACCAGACATGACATGTGGGGATCATTCCTACCATGCATGGACAAGTCCATTCTTTATACTGACCTTCCGCTGGCCCGAATGGCTTGATCAAGGTGAGTTGATCCACTCGAATGTGGCTCAGATAGCCATTCCCCTCCCTGGCCCACATGGTCACCTAACCACATTCCAGCTGCTGCCTTGTCCAACACAGCTGGACCATGTAGAACACAAGGTCTCTAAGACCAACACACAATTGTGCTACCATATGTTCTCCATATGACATGGCTTTGAAGAGCTGTAGTCTTCCTCCACTACCCATGGCTACGGTTGTCGCGGGTTTCCACTACCGAACTTCAATTCTATAGCCTCATACCGCCTCCACCCACGTCCACAACCATGGGTCGTCCTTCCTCTGCGGTCTCGCTAGACCGTAGGATGTCACCACTACTGGCTAGCTGTCAATGGATCTTCACACACCATCACACTCACAGGCGGCCTCTTCCAGCACTGGTGCTGGCATGCCGGTGGCCACATTAGTGGGCCCCTTGGTTCACTCTAGTGCACCAATTCTTTATCCGAAAATTATTATATGATCATTGGGTCACCATCTTCACTACCATTTTTAAAAAACAACCTATATTCACTCAAAGATTCCGAACATGTTCAGAACTACCCAAAAAAACATGTCGTGACAACGAGGGTCCTCCGAAGAAGAACACAAGAATGTGGAATAGAGAGATAAGCACATTAACACCCATATAATGGGTCATGGACTTGATCGTGTTGGACAAGGTCCATTCATGTTAGTAGGATTACTAATTAGAATAATCATCAAAATATTACCTTTAATACCATTGTTTATCCATCCGAAAAGGAAAATATAACTATAAATCAACCTGTTTGTGGGTTGGTCCACATTGTTCAATGGAATCAACAACGGAGAAAGAAAACACCATTAATAAATAAACCGCTGCCTCAAGAATTTATTATAACGTTTATATATAAGGAGTTTTCTCCACCGTCATTTATAAATCCTTGATCAGTGATCCACAATCATTAATCCATGATCCACCAGTGATCTTTGTTTATCATTCGTCAATGGGAGGGAACTTATAATGCGTTTCTCCAAAGATTTTATGGAATTAGAGGGATATATGTTAACCATGAATTCCTATTTTATTAGGGATAAAAGAAAATGTGTCGGCCCATTACAATGTTGGAGAATTTTTAACCTAGTTCATTTAAGAAAATCAATGGATTGACTTGTCATTTCATCATTGTGTCACTGTAAAATGTCTAAAAAGAAATAAACTAAACTAATTTACATTTATATTATTATTAAATTACAACATAAAAAAATTATATTTCCTATTCAACCCACATTGATCGATGTGAGGCTCCACCTATTGAAAATTTCACATTACGAACTCAATGGTGGTCTCCGATTTCAAATATGAGTAACCATTAATGAGTTATTATGATTTTAATACATAATAATTTTATTCAAATATTTTATTTGTGGTTACATCTTTTTCAGGTTTTATCGTTGGAGAACTGTGCTGAAAAATGATAAGTCACACCTAAGGTAAAACAACCATCTTGAACGCAGTGTTACGCTCATATTTATAATTGGGTCACCCATTTTATAGTTATTCCTCTATTTGAGGATACTACTGATGGGTGTGATATGGTATGTCTGAGTATGATATACTCTATAATAACAAATGTGGGATATAATATGTAATGAGATGCTCAAATACAAGAGGGGGGGGGGGATAATTGAATACTTTATAAAATCCCTATGGTAATTTTGTATGAACAAAATTCACAACACCTCTAAGATCTATTATCTTGCTTGATTTTTGAAAAGTGATTCTGGAAATGAAACTTAACAAAAGTTTACACCAACTATGATTCTTCCTTAAAGTGTATAGAATCTAACTAAAATTAGAGTACAAGTATAAGGAAGAATAAGAAAGTTATAATTTCCTCAACAATACAAATGCACAGTGGAAAACAAAGAACTAACACTACAAGTAACAAGTAGAATCTCTATTAACCCAAATAAGAGGGTATCCAACAACCCTGGATAAGAGGTTCCTTAATTTATACATTCAAGAAAGTCTATATTACCCAAAACCAGGTAAGCCCTCCATCCATTGTTTGGTATCTATCTTTCTATCCCCGTAAGCCCTCAATTTGTAATGAAATCAACACCTCTAACTTCACAACCCGAAGTCTCTGATTTCAAACAAATCGAACCTCTTCACTAAGAAAATATACACGAAGAAAAGTTTGACCAAACAGTTTAAAACTTTCTGCACGAAGCTTGTGAGTTTATAAGAGCCTCCCTCTCTAGAAATTACTTCTGAAAGTTCCAAGCTTCAAAATTCTAAATTTCCCGAGCACGTTCAAATGAGCTCCTATATATAGTCACAACTCCAACGGCTAACACCCTCCTCAAATGGTCAAATTCTTCCTTGAATTATGGAGGGTCCTGTACACATGTCACTAAAATAATGGTATGTTGATAATGGAAATCACAACAACATTTTATTACTAAAAAAGTGTAAGTTTTACTAAAATCCAATATTCGTAATGAATGTAAATTAGAGTTAGAAGTCTATCCAAAATTGAATTTAGAGTCTACAATATAAGGATATTCCAGATCTATTTTGTAGGAATTTGGAACATGATTTCTATCGAATTTTGGAGTCTAAATTTCAAGGATATTCAGAGACTAGATTCACAAGAATTCAGAACCTGAACTTACATATTTCAGAGTCTGAGTTCATCAGAATTCAGAGTCAGAACTCAAATATTTCAGAGTCTAAATTCAGTGAACTCGGAGTCAGATCTTAGAGAAGTTCATCACCAATATTCGTAATCCGAATTCATAGTTAAACTTTACATATGATTGTAATTAGAAATCTGAGTCGAACATCATGAATATTTAAATCTATAATTCAGACTTGAACTTCATAACATTCGTAACTAGAATTCAGAGTTGAAATTCATGAGAGTTCATATTCATAATACGGAGTTTAACTTCACGAGAGTTCATATTCAGAATTTGTAGTTGAACTTCAAGAGATTTTGTATTCAGAATTCAGAGTTGAACATCATGAGATTTTGTATCCATAATTTGGAGTTTATCTTTATAAAAGTTCATATCCATAATTCGGAGTTGAACTTCAAGATAGTTCGTAAGCAGAATTTGGAGTCCTAAACAAAATTATTTCTATCTAGTAATATATAATTCTAAGGATTTGGTTTCAATCCATGTTTTATACATAGAAATTTTTTATATGAACAATTAAATTTTGGTAAGGGTGAATTTCCATAGGAATGGAAATTTTCCTTATAGAAGTAAAACAAGGGGTAAAATGAGTTTTTCATTGAAATAAGTTGTTTGTGATTTTCAAAACAAGAAGGTATAGTAAAGTCGTAAGGATACCTTATAGACTTAACAATATCCCCCCATGTAGAAAGGAATGAAAAAGTCAAAAGGAAAACCTTATTGAATCAACAATATCCCCCTTTTTGGAAAGTACTAACATCCTTACAAAAAATAATATAAAGACATAACAAAACACTTCTTGACTTAGAAAATAAAACTTATCTCCATTTTTACATTGGCCAAGATGAATACGACTGACTACCCCTTAGGCTTTGGAAAACTAAGGATCTTATTCGAGATTTACGAAATGTGATTTTCATTATCTTGGGTATGGAAAAATTTGTAATGAGCACTCCCCCTTAGATAAACTACCCCATACTTAGAGAAATATCTACTTATTCTAAGAATTATTTTATCCTTCTCCCATGTAGAATTATTTTTCCTTATCTCATTTAGAATTATTTTTCCTTCTCCACCTTTGGGATTTTAAAAATGAGTTTAAGGGAATGGAAAAAAATATAGCACCTGAAATATTAGTATAGTCATCCAAACTAAACTAGCATCCAACATTTCAATACTGTTGAAAGAATTATTGCAATGATAAAAATACAACAAAACGTTATAGTGAGATTTGTTTTGATTCTTTTTCCTTGGGCATTAGCATCTTCACAATGGTCTTTATCTTTTTCAGAACTTTTTGATCCTCCTCTGATTGGTTTTCTAATGATTTGAACCTATCTTCCTATGCTTTCATGACCTCTTCCTAAACCATCAAGAATTCATCTTGTTTCACTGGATTTTCTTTCATCTCACTCCTGAGATCCTTCTCTGTTTTCCATCTTTGGACAAAATAAATCAACTTCCCATTTAAATAATTCACATTTTGAATCCGATAATTTTGATCATGTTTTAGCTTTTCATGAAATCTGTTTGTAAAATTCTTGATTTTTGTGTCTTGGGTGTCAAAATCTTCCTTGACATCTTCTAGAAATTGATCACGATCTTCCAAATCATCAAGGATTTCCTTAGAGAATCTAGTCATTTTCTTGCAAGAATTTCTATGAGATTAATATTTAATTAGAAAATTATTATGATCAGCCTCAATCTTAACACATTTATCGATCAGCTTGGATACATAGTCTGTTTTTTGATTCATACTCTGCTAAGGCATTTGCAATCTAGAATCAATTTCTGGAAAGATCTGAATGGTATCCACCATATTTTTCAGAGATTGAACAACAAAATCATGTCCTAAGGAAGATTACTCTGAATCAGACATTTTACTTGTATATGGTTCTTCCTCTAACTCTACAAACTTTCTATTAGAAGTTCCTCCTTCTTTTTTCTTCCTCAATATATCATTCATTGGGGTATCAACAACCACGTGTTTTCCCATGTGGATTCTCGGAATAGCATCTTCATCAAGAGATTAATGCTCACTTCTGGATAACTGTATAATATTATCTTAATCAATTTTCTATTTTTTAACACCAGCCTCAACATATTCAGGATGAATGAAGGTAGGATTATGACTCTCTTCCTATGAAATCATATTCCCATAATCTTCATCACCCTTTTCATCTACTCTAAGAGTAACAGGTTTTTAGGACCTAGCTTGAGAACTCTGGATTTATAGCTTTTCAGATGCACTTTCCATTAACTGATATTCTTCAACTTTCTTAATCACATCATCAGAGCCACCAATAGTCTCTACTTCATTTACTTCTTCAACAACTTCCTTATCAACTTCATTATCTTTGACTTTATCTCGATACATGAACATCTTTCCCAGGGTCTCATTCAATGATTCTACTAGGAAGGTTTTCTCTAGAGAAAATTTTTTGGATGCAACATCAGTGGAATTTAAAAGAGATTGGGGAATCTCTACCTCATTCATCTTCTTCTTTAGCTTTTTTCCTTTGCACACTTCTCAAGCTCTTCAGTAGTTGATTCTTTCAAGTCCATAGTATCAAAAGGATCAGAACCGAATGGTGGCTCCCCTTATTTTTTATTTTTCTTATCCTCTCTCCATTTTTCAATGACTTTATCTGGGTACTCCTTATTCTTCATGGGTTTAGGAGGTGCGGATTGGACTCCATTAGAATTATGGGTTTTTTCTTCTTCTTCAACATCCTTCATCTTTCTTTTCATTCCAGCCTTCTTTGAGCGTTCAACATCTTATGTATTTTTGACAATGCCTTCTGCCTCATCCTCAGGCAGATCATAAAAATCTCTAGTCTCCTTGGAGAAAACAACATTCATCCTCTTGTGGGTATTATCACTGATCAGCATTATATTTCAATTCCTCAGCTTGGAACTGTAGGGGATTTTGAATGATTCTAGGCACCGAACTATCAGCCTGGAATGAAAGGTTGGATACATAATAATCTGAGCTCTCAAATTCCCATTTTGATATTCTCAATCGTAATGAGACTGTGTCTCTTGAGTTTAACCATCCTTATATTTTCCATGAAATCCAAGATGCACATATCACTTTTCTTGAGGGTTTCCTTATCACGCTTCCTCAGTACGATGAGACCTTGCACCCATAACTGTCGAATCCGATTGTTGGTAGATAAATGGGAAATATTTGTTGTCATTACATCAGTAAGACCAAGGCATTCCATAGCCTTAACCTTGATGAAACTTCCTTGAACATCAGGCATCATGTGGGTGAAAAATTCGTCTTCTCCTTCCTATGGCAGCCCCACTAAGCTCATATCCTGATGTAAGAGAGTTTATATGTATTTTCATAACTCTTGAAGTAGAATCATTCTCTACGTTCTTCAATAAAGAAGCAAACATATTCATAAAATTCTATGAAATGATCTGGATAGACAACATCCTGAGACCCTATCTTTAAAATAGATACACAATACCATCCATTGAGCTTGAGGTTCATGGAGGAAAAAGATTCATACTTATTAAATAAATTCGGATGAACTAACCTCTATCTTTATATTTTCCACACCAAAATCATCTTGACAGTAGACATATCCTGAGCAAGAACTTCTGCAGACATTCGGACGGGAGTACATTGGAAAAGTTTAGAACATATATTTATAGAGGCGAAGAGCTTAATCATGCACAAGCATGAAAACAGATGTGGGAAAACCCTTCGGGGGTCCTTTATATAGGCGATGGAAGTGACCTTTCATCTTCCAAATCCAATATAATTGTTGATAAAACTTTGAATCTAATCTAATGTTTGATATGATAGCCTCAAGGAAAAAATTTGATATAATCCTATCTTTTGATGTTTTAAAAGAAAAACATTTGGATTTAAGGAAAATTGAATCAGAGAAATTTTATAAGAAAAAGAAACTACCAATAAGTAAATGTTATTAAGAAAACATAATAAGGAATCATACCTCTCAGATTGATAGGAGAATTATTCATATTAAGGAATATTATTCTTGAAGAACATTGAATTTCAAAAAAAAATACTTAATACGAAAAAAATTACTATGAAAATTTCAAATTTGAAAATTTCGTTTATGAGAACCTCTGGTCCAAAGATTTTCATTACGAAAACCTCCGGTGCAAATATTTTCATTATGAAAACCTCTGGTTCGAATATTTTCATTTTGAAAACCTCATGTCCGATGTTTATTATTATGAAAACATCAGGTCCAAAGATTTTATTTACGACAGCCTTGAAAAAATATAATATGAAATTCTTGAAAAAACATTATTACAAGTATTTTTTTGAAAACATCAAAACTAAAAATTCTGAAAACTTCATTTTGAAATTTTTTTGAAAACTTCATTACGAAAAATTTTGAATACTCAATTGTGAAATGTTTTTTAAAAACTTCACTGCAAATGTACTCCCCCTATGAATAGCAGTTTATTAATGTAAGGAGATTAGTTCAACAAGAAGTTAATCAAGGAGGATTACCATATGTTTATCATTCCTAACTTCGGTTTAATGTATTCAAATCTATTAGAAGGTAAATATTTTGTGAATATTTCAGCTTGTGGATATTGCGTTTCGAGAAATTAAAGAATGATATCTCCTTTTTCGGTGTGATCCCTAAGAAAGTAATGCCTAATATCAATGGGGTTTGCATGAGAGTGATGAGTAGGGTTTTTATAAAGATAAATGGACGTTTTATTATAACAAAATATTTATGTTTTGGTAAAACTCATTCCATAGTCTATGAGTGTGTGTTGCATCCACACCACTTGAGCAGAGCAACTTTTAGCAGCTACATATTTAGCATCAGCAGTGGAAAGGGATACTGACTATTGATTCATGCAAGACCAAGAAACTAATGATTATCCTATGAAATGAAAAGTTCTAGATGTACTCTTTCTATCCACTATACATCCACAAAAGTCAGCATCCGAAAAAAATTTTAGAAGAAAATCATTTAAAGAAGTATAAAATAGTCATAAATCCATGGTTCGCTTTATGTAGAGAAAATTATTCTCACGACCCTTAACTGAGATTCCTTATAATTGGATTGATATCTTGCACATAAGAATACTGAATACATTATGTATGGATGACTAGCTGTCATGTAAAGTAGGCTTCCAATCATACCTCTAAAAGTTTTTTGATCATCTGGTTTCCCATCTTCATCAAGATCAAGTTTGTTTTAGGTACCAATGGGAGTATTTATACATTTAGTGTTGTCATATCCATACTTTTATGAAGATATTTAATATACTTATGTTGGGATATATAGATTCCTTCTAGTTTTTGAGAATCTTGAATACCAAGGAGAAATGTTAACTCACCCATCATACTCATTTCAAACTCAGATTTCATTAAATATGTAAAGGAATCAGTTATAGATTACTGAGTTGAACCAAATATAATGTCATCAACATAAATTTGAACAATCAAAAAAGTTTTCTTATCTTTATTTATAAAAATGGTTGGATCTGCATTTCCCTTAACATAGTTATTATGATGCAAAAATCATGTACGTCTATCATACCAAGCTCTAAGTCCTTGTTAAGTCCACACAGAGCATTGGTATATCTAAAAACATGAGCAGGATGTTTTATATCTTCAAATTGATGAGGTTGTTCAAAATAAACTTCCTCTTGAACATAAACATCAAGGAAAGCACATTGCACATCCATTTGAAAATTTTTGAAAATGAAAAATGTTGTAAAGGAGAGTAAAATATTAATAGATTCAATTCCAGATACAGGAACATAGGTTTCTACATATTCTATTCCTTCTTGATGATTATAGACTATAGCAACTAATCTAGAATTATTTCTTACAATGATTACATTTTCATCACACTTATTTCTGAAGACCCATTTTACTCCAAAAACAAGAAGATTCCTTAGGTCTTTCAACCAAGGTCCAAAATTTACTTCTTTCAAATTCATTTAGTTCATCTTGCATATATTTTATCCAATCATCATCACCTAAAGCATCATCAGTTATTTTCTCTTTTAAATAATAAATGAATGCTAGATGTTCTACAACATTTCATAAAGAAATTCTAGTCATTATAGGTTGATTCACATCCCCAATGATACTATCACTAGGATGATTCTTTAGAAAAAACTGATTTCGGTTTTGTAAAACGTGTTCATCAACATAGGGTAGGAAATTTTATAGGGTAAATGTCTCAGATGTATCTTCTTAGACATATTCCTTATCAGAATGATCTTTTATCAAATGTTGAGAATCAGTTTATGAAAACACATATGAGGATGTTGGTTGGGGTTGTTCATAAACAAAAGTATCAGTTTCCTCAAATTTGACATGTACTTTTTTTTCAATAGTACAAGTGTTTTTTTTAAAAACTCTATACGCCTTAGAATTTGTAGAGTAGCCTAAGAAAATTCATTCATTGGATTTTGGTGTCAATTTATGAAGATTATATTTAGTATTTATAGTGAATACCTTGCAACCAAAAACCTTAAAGTAGGAAAGTCTAGGTTTTCTACTATTCCAAATCTCTTAAAGAGTTTTATTGAGAAAAGGTCTAATGAAAACATGATTTATAGTATAACAAGCAGTACATATAGCTTCATTCCAAAAATGATTGGCTATAGAATACTCACTCAACGTGGTTGTAGTTATCTCTTGAAGAATTATATTTCATCTTTCAACAACATCATTTGGTTGAGGTGTTCTGGGTGTTGAGAAGATATGTGTAATACCTTTTCTACTACAAAGAGTTTCAAAATCGGAATTTAGAAATTCTCCACCATGATAAGTATGAATAGTTTTCAAGGGAAGGATTTTCTCATTTTTCACTTGGGATCTAAAACTTTTGAATAAGAAAAATATTCTGACTTCATTGTGAGAAAATAGACCCACGTAAATCTAGTGTAAATATCAACCATGAAAATACATAATATTTTCCCCCAATTCTCCCAATTAGTGTAAGACCATAGTGATCCATATGCACTAACTGTAATGCATTAGTAGTTGAAACATCACTGACAGATTTAAAACGTGATTTGTATTGCTTTCCATATTGACAAGGGTCACAAACATTTGATGAATCAAATCCTTGATTTGGTAGATACTTAACTAGTACATTATTTGAATGTTTTCATGAGTTCCAAGGGTTAGAATATCCTAATATTCTATTCCAAAACCAAGAATGATCTTCCATTGCACTAAGAGAAGGTAGATCTTGCCTTCTAAGTTCTTCTAAATTTATTGTGTAATTATTCTCTTGCCTATTGGATGAAAGAAAAAATTCTTACTAGGAATTGTGTACTTAGCACTTATCATTTTGAAAATTCACAAGGTAACCGTCAACACATAACTGATTTATACTAATGAGGTTGTGCTTAAGACCTTTAAAAAATAAAACATTTGAAATAAATGTTTTTTCAGTACAAATATTTTAACAATACCAATAATTTCTCCCTGAGCATTATCTCTGAATGTTACGTTTCCTCCTTTCACCTCGATAATCTTTTCCAAATAATTTTTATTAGCAGTCATATGCCGAAACATCCATTATCCATGTACCACATGTAATTGTTGGTACCATCTCTATTTTCCTTAAAACAAAAGTGTTAAACTTTTGGATTCCAAACATTCATGGATCCATAATTGTTTGACAACAATATGTGGTATATACACATTTTTTTATAAAAATATGCTGTATGAAACCCAGGAGACTGAATTTTATTCAAGGATAAATTTTATTCCAATGCCCACCACTTTGAAAATTAGTACAAAAAGGGTCTCTAGAATGAACATAATAGTTTTTTTTAACTGGTTTTTGGTGAGTATTACTTAATATAGTAGTGTTTCATTGAGGTTTAATTTGAGAATACATCTTGTAAATATATTCCTTCCCAGAGGTAAAGTTTGCAAGAAGCTTCATAAGAGAAAATATTTCAGATTTTAGTCTGATAACTAAATTCCTATCCTCAGGAATCATTTCCTTAGAGTTAGATTTTTCCTCAAAATATTTTATATCTAAAATAGAATTCTTAAGATCCATAGAAATTTAATCCTTTATAGAATTTTCTTTCTCAAGGTCTTTAGAATTATTTTCTAAAAGCACATCAATATCCTTAAGATCTCTAGAATGATCAGAAATATCTTTTGTAAGAATTTATTCCCTAGTATTTTCCTGGTCTAATTTCATATAAATTTTACAATTTCTTGCTTCATGTAAATTGGAAAATCTAGAAAATACTTCATGTGAAGGTATTTATTCATTTTCTGGGGATGATGTATCTTAATTAGAATAAATATTTTCGGAAATGTAATTCTTAATAAGAGATAAATTTATTAAAGCCTAGGAAGAACATACCTTTTCCATAAGACATGTATTAGGAAAATAAGTAGTAGAAATGAATCCCATATTCTTCATTGATGATGAGTCATATTCGGATGATTTACTTTGTAAAGAGTCACCACATCTATAACTCCAAGTATCATTAGATTTAAAGCTTTCCTTGTTCATTCAACAATAGAATTTCTTCTTGTTGCATTCTGAATTCCTTTCCTTCTTTTCCTTATTTTTCAACAAAGGACAACAAGGTATGATATGACTATATATTCTACATTCATAACACGTAAATTCTCCGTCTTTCATATTTCTGTAGTCTTTCATCTTGTACTTATGTTGATGTTTCTTTTGAGCACCAATATTTTACATTATTCGAGAAATATTAGCTAATTCATTCTCAGACTTTTCCATGTCACTAGATTCTGGCTGAATAATGACTTTTTTTGTCATTGATCTGGTTACTCTTTCTGGGGTCTTGGATTTCATATGTTTAGAAGTGGTTCTAAAAGCAACACCTCCATTCCCATTCTTCTTCATAACATTTTTAGAATCTTCCTTCATTCAGGTTTAATGCTGAAGAAGACTTCCAAACAACTCATCTAAGGAAATCTGAGTGACTTTCTTGTTCTCATTAATAGCTGTCCTCTTGGACTCCCATTCCTTTGGCATGATATCTATGATCTTTTATACAAGAGCCTTATCATTCAAACCGTTTTCAACCTTAGATTTTAAGATATTCATGATAGTCATAAACCTTTGTTGTATATTGCTTATAGGTTCTCGATAAGGAATATTAAATCCATGGTATTCAGCTCTCAACATTGTTCATCTGGTCTCTATGACTTTAGATGAACCAAAATCTGTAACTTCAAGTTTCTTCCAGATACTGTTTGCAGCTTCATATGATGATATTTGACTATATATGTTCTTATTCAGGGAACATAACAAAGTATTTCTGACTCTAAAGTTTGTTTGATATTCTGATTTCTCCTGATTCGTAAAGGTTCTCAATTCCTTATCTGAATTCTTATAATCTCCAGTTAGCATTAGATAATTATCAAATATAGTATTGATAACAAAATTGTTTATCATTTCTCTCCAGTACTCATAATAAGTTCCATAAAAAACATAAGGTCTGGTAGGATTTAGATTATCAAAAGAACCAACATTAAACCTTCGATCCTTAAAAAAAATTCGCACAAAAACTTGTTAGTAGTATGAGTTTGTAAACAATTTAAAACATACTAAGAAATGAAGTTTAGATTGTATCTCTAATAAAAAATGAATAAAAACTCTATGAGTAAGAAAAACAGATTCCGAAAAATTGGGAATCCAGAAAATTCAATTCCGAGAATTCTCTTCTGAAACAAATCATGATATTAATTCAGATTGTTCCAAGTCCTTTGATACCTATTGGGAGATGGTATGTCTAATTATGATATACTCTATAATACCAAATTTAGGATAGAATATGTAATGAGATTCTCAAATACAAGAGGTGGGTTGTGAATTTTATACTTTAAAAAATACCTAAGGGAATTTTTTATAAATAAAATTCCCAACACCTCTATGATTTATTATCTTGCTTGATTCCGAAAAGGTGATTCCAGAAATGAAACATAACAAAAGATTACACCAACTAAGATTTTTCCTTAATTCATATAGAATCTAAAAAAATCAGAGTACAAGTATAAGGAAGTATATGAAAGTTATACATTCCTCAACAATACAAATTCACAGTGGAAAATAAAGTAGTAACACTACAAGTAACATGTAGAAACTTTTTTAACAAAAATAGAAGGGTATCCAACAACATTGGATAAAAGGTAACTTGATTTATACATTCATGAAAGTATATCTTACCCCAAACAAGGAAATTACTCATTCTAAATATTGGTATATGTCTTTCTATCCACGCAAGCCCTCGATTTGTATGGAAATCAGCACCTATGACTTCACAACCCGAAGTCTCTGATTTAAAGGAAATCAAACCTCTACACTAACCAAATCTACATGAACCAATGTTTGATCAAGCAGTTCAATACTTTCCTCACAAATCGTGAGACTTTATAAGATCCCCTATCTCTAGAAATCACATCTGAAAGTTGGGAGCTTCAAAATTCCCAATGTCCCGAGAACGTTCAAATGAGCTCTTATTTATAGGCATAGCTCCAACGGTCAGATGCCTCCTCCAACAATCAAATTCTTCTTTGAACTTCAGAGGGACCTGTAATGTGTCACTCAAACAACGGATAGTTGATAACTGAATTCTAGACATCATATTATTACTAAACAAGTGTATGTATAACTAAATTAAAATATTCGGAATGTATGTAAATGAGAGTTCAGAGTCTAAACAAAATTGAATTTGGATTCTACAATACAAGGATATTAGGATTCAGTTTTCTAGGAATTTGGCACTTGAATTCTATAGAATTTCAGAATCTGAATTTAAAGGAAATTTTTAGTCTAGATTCAAAATAATCCAGAACCAGAACTTAATTTGTACGGAGTCAGAGTTCATGAGAATTCAGAGTCAGAACTCAAAAAGTTCAGACCCTATATTCAGAGAACTCGGAGTTAGAACTTAGAGAAGTTTGTAACTAGAATTCGTTATCAGAATTCATAGTCAATAATTACATTTTAATTATAATTCGGAGTCGAACATCATGAATTTTTGTATCTTGAATTTATACTTGAACTTCATAAGTTCATATCCAAAATTCGGAGTTGAACTTCATGAGAGTTTATATTCAGAATTCAGAGTTGAACTTCATGGGAGTTCATATTCATAATTTGGGGTTGGACTTCATGAGAGTTTGTATTCCGAATTTGGAGTTGAACTTCATGAGAGGTCATATCCAGATTTCGAAGTTGAACTTAATGAGAGTTCATATCCAGAGTTCGGAGTTGAACTTCATGAGAGTTCGTAACCAGAATTCGGAGTCTTAGACATCATACTTCATATCTATGTAAAATATGATTCTGAGGTTTTTGAATCAATCTACATTTTATACTTAGAAAATTTTTGATATGAAAAATAAAATCTAGCTAAGGGTAAATTTCCTTAGGCAAGGAAATTTTCCTTATAGAAGTAAAACAAGGGGTAAAATGAGTTTTTCCTTGAAACAAGGTGTTTTTGATTTTCAAAATAGGAATGGATAGTAATGTCATAAGGATACCGTATTGACTTAACAATTTCCCCAAAGTATGAAGTAATGGAAAAGTCATAATGAAAACCTTAATGACTAAAAAATTAGAGCAACTAAAACATAAAATTTTTTATCGAACCATTCCGGCCACACTAGGCCGCTGAATCACACGTCATATTAGTGCCTGGTATAGAATTTTCCCAAATATTTTCAAAAATAATATCAGGAAAATATATGTCATTACAAGAAGAAAAATTACATTTATCATGTTCAAATATTCCATAATGATAACAAGTTATAGTCACATGACTGAAATCCATTTTAGGCATAAAATATGCCAACTATAGAGAACCACTTCCATCGTTTCTCTGATGATACTTCAACTTCCTATTTTCCACTAGTGCGCCACTGAAGCGACCAATATGTCTATGAAAAGGGTTAGAATGTTCAAAAATTACATCCCTATTAATTTCATCTATAATATCCCTATCATATATATCTGCATTGGTTGAAATATTCATCATAAATATCAATGATCTGATATATGGTTGCAAAAACTATAGTTAATTCTATGGTTTAAACTGGTCTTTCTTGACTACCTATGCCACTAAATGAACTAGATCAGCAAAATTATTTGTGTATGCTGACAAAAATCACTCTCCCTTTTGTAAAGATAGTAATTCCATTGAATTTTTCTAATTTAAGAGATTTTGGACAAAACTGAAGGAATAAGAGTGTCTCAAAACCCTTATATTCCAATCCCACATGCCCCTCCACCTGTATAATGGAATACAAATATTTCATGCATAGAACCATAATTATTGATGATATGCACTTAACCTAGATATTCTAAGAACTATCCAAGATGTAAATGATCTGATCAATCATGTAACGCATGTCTTGGACCTCTTGAGATTCATTTGTACCATTAAAGGATGGCGTCTTTTTGAACAAGAAATATGTTTATTGAACCCTTTCAACTATATATCATAGATTTACCTCAAAAATAGCATTTCAATATTGTGGAACATTTTGATCCATGGATAACACTTCCCACATGAGAGCCTTGATAAAATTATAATATATCAGAGGATTCCCATTAAGAGATATAATTGTACCCTCCTAAAGAACTCACAAACCCATATCAAATGCATAATGCTTCACACCAAAATAAAAGAAACAATGATAAAACAACAAAATATAAATTGAAACAATGAAATTATAAGAAAAAAAGTGAAATTAACATCATTAAATCAAAACATTTAACACAAATATAAACATTCCATGAGAACATGAGTCTCACAGTAGAACTAGTTGGCCATGAATTCACCGTAATATGACTCTCAATTCCTGACAATCTCTTATCTAGTTTAACAAACATCTGAATACAAGGAATCATGTGGATAGTTTTCATTTAATACTAATTTTTATTGAACCTAACTCGGATACACTCTTAAACCGGTACCCAACCTAATCTTCAACATACAAGAAGAGCATTACCAATCCCCACGAGATAGTGACTTGCACCATGGTCATAAGACAACAATGAAAGGGAATAATTTCATAAAACATGATGAAACAACATGGAAAATATATTTTAGAGAGGAAATGATGAAAATTATAAATATATTTTATAACTAGAAACAAATAGTGGAAACCAAACAACTCAATAGTAGAAACATTCTACATGTATTGGTCCTACCACATTAAATTTTCCAAAAAGGAAAACCAACTTCTAAATGTGACAACATGGGTAGACATCCACCATCACACCCATAGAAACCTAACATAGATAATAGAAAACCTCATTACCTCACTATGGATTCAAGACTTAATATGCATAAAAAGGAACAAAAATGACTTTGACGTGCTGAAGGGGTACACATTTTATGATCCGATAATCTTAGTAGGATACCACCAATGGTTCCATATTAAGTCATTGAATAAAAATCAATGTATCCTTAACTTTAAAAACAAATTAATGATAAAATTTTAATATTTTTTATATCCAATTCTTGTAAATATAGATTAATTTCTCATTTTTCTCGACTTCCAAATAATGTAGGTAAAACAATTTCAAAGAATTTTATATACATATATGAATATATATATCATGTAAAAAAAATAATTCATTACATATCATATTAAATTCATGGTAGTATAATCAAAATTGTTCAAACTAGAACGAGTAAAAAATTGACAGGAAGACATGATAATGCCAGAAAAAGGATCGCACAAGGTCAGGAGTTTTCAGAAAATAAAACCTAAAATATACACTGATGTACACATAAAGAAACTATACATATAAATATATCTATAGATTATAGGAAAATATAATTAATTTTATACCAAAAAAATTCATCATGTCCAGAGAACAATAGGATAAAAAGGAAAAGGAAATACCCATGAAGAAAACCCCAATGGTGAATTATAACGATTAATATTCCATCCACTGATGTACCCAATGTTTCCAATGTGCTCTTTTTCCAAACTAGTTCATCAATCCATTTCCATAAAACTGTTATTTGAAAATCATTTCACAATGCTTTGAAATCCATCTTCAATTTTTTTTTAAAAATAGAAAAACCATCATTCGTAAAACCATATTCCCATACACAGAAATAAATTCAGTCATATAATTATATTTCATTTAATAAATCTATTTTTTTGAAACATGGAAAATTAATTTAATAATCAGATATTGGATATGGAACCACAAATATTAAAACGTGGGTCATAAACAACCACAACAGAATCCTACAACAATGTATAATACTCAACCACTAAAATGGACAAAAAAATTCATAAAATCATAGAATTGATTGAATTAAACAAAAGGATCATCAGAGTGGAGTAATATAAACACAAATCTTGAATTCAGACCTTTTGTACAGCAACCAACAATAAATAAATCCCCAAAAAAAGATCACATAATGGATCTTTAAGAGTTTCCATGTAAACATCAGAACATATGTAAAAAACCAAGAATGAAATTAAAATACACGAAAATGTTCATGGGAAACAAATATTCGGAATGGATAACTCACCTAGAGAGAGATAACCCAATTTCAGTAGTGATCAATCATTGAGAGAATCAATTCTTATCGAATAAAGGATCGGAAAATCAACAGATAAGAGCCCATAGTCAAGAGTGGAGAGAGAAGTAGAAGAATAAACAAATATTAAGTTGTTGAATCAACCCAAAGTCTATATCTATGACATTTAGATAGAGTGTATTCAATTTATTTGTCGAGAAAGACTTATTAATAAGATATTCCTAGAATATTGAAACATTTTTATTAAAACTCGATATATTAACATTAAATGATGTTTAACCAATACGTGGTATGTAGAGCTTCAACTTATGTAATTATCTCAAAGAAAGATCTTGGATACCGTTACACATCTTTTACTCAATTTATGTAAAATGTAAATTTATTTTAGATAGTGAATACTCTAGATTTTTACATGAAAAATCCAAAACACCTCAAATGTCCTCCAATGTTAGGGGAACCACAAAAATACGTTAACACATTCCTTCACAGTCTTTATTAATTCAATGAAACAAACATACCCAAAAATTAGTTTATTTTTATCATAACATGTTCTCCCTCATTGGGAGTCCCAAGACATACCCAATTAATGGGGAAAATCAAAGAGGTAGAAACTACCAAAATGAGGGTAACCGAATGTTACACATTTAGAGTACTATTTTAGTCTATAAATTTAGTGATAATGGGGGTGGAATTTAAAAATGAAAAAATTCATAAACTATCATTTTATCATATATTTATATGTTCTAATTTTATAAATAATTTCATAGTCTTGATTGATTAATCAAATCCATATTTTACATATGAAAAGATGAATACTATAGTGGAAACCAATGATAGGAATGAACTCATTTCAACAATGACTATAACACCCTCAAAAGTGTGCATAATGTATATAAATTTTAATGTATTAAAGATGTAATATCATTTACCATGACCCTTTAAGTTTTAAATTCTATATATATTAGAATGACTTAATTCTAATATTTCATGAATGAATACATAGGTTATAACCAATTGGATATAACACAAAAGGGAAAGGTCCCAACAAAAATAACATTACTATGTAGATTTGTTTTTATATAATTATAGACTTTTAATTTTGTGGATACCCAATATATTTTCAGTTATATTTGATTGAATATTTTCATATTTGGTATAAATGGTTATTGAAATTTTCCTTGATGGCTACTATATCTTTGGAGTAAACACTCAATAGTGATTGTAGAATTTAGATATTATTTTATATAGATTAAAGGAAATAAATTTGATATTAAATTGAGATAAATAATATTTTATTGTGTAATAAGGGATAAAGATTACTCAAAACAACTATAAATATGGTATTTATGTATATATATCAAATGTACAAGTGACATCAAATATACTACAACCCATAGTGTAAAAGGTATGAATTTTATTAGTCCTTGATTGATCTAATAAAATTTATATATATTACATTTCAAATATTTCCAAAAGTATGTTATCCTTTATTGAAATTGATTGTTAATTCAATTTTTATCAATAATGTGTAGGGGAATTTAAATTACTCATGTTGATGTTTATTAAAAATACTTTTTTTAACCTCATTACATTGATTCATTCCATTTGATTTTATATATAATGCTAGTGACTTATAGATTAGTTTCTTACATGTCTAATAAAGTGTCGAAGTAATAATATTATATACTATATATGAAAAATATAAAATGGCCTTAGCTAAATTACCTGAACATTGAGATAGATATTATTATTTTTTTTCAATCCATTTAAAAGTTTTTACCATACCTAGTTGTTAGAGAAAATTTTCAATTAAATTACTATAATTTCCATTACTAAATTTAATGATAGAATATGGGATATTTATAATATCATAATTATATTACATGATATTATATTCCCACTATCACGGTTTAATTTTCCAAAAAAGACTAGATATATAATCATAACATTTAAATAAGTTATTTTTTAATATCTGTAAAAATCTTTATTCCATAATGTGATCCATTGTGAAAATCATAGATAGAATTCCCCATCATTTTCATGAGAAATGGGAGTCCCAAAATTTTTTTTAGATAACATTTTCAGTAAGTGAGATTGTATTGTGGAAGAAAAAATGTCTAAATAATAGAATGATAAATATATTAGGAATATAAAATAAAATGATGTTATATCAATGAATACACAATCATAACATAATAAATGGATGATAATGGAAAAAATTAATAAGGGAAAAATACATGATTTTATTAAAATGTAAATAATTGAAATGCATAATGTTATACATAAGAAAGAAATTGTTTCAGCCTTGTTTTATAACAACATACATGAAGCAAAGGAAAATCTAATTACCCTATCCAAGATGCCTCATGAGTACTACCTATGTATTAATGGGAAATATATTTTTAGTACCAACCATTCAAATAATATTCTAAATCATTTAATAATATACAAAATGTTTATACAAAATAAATGGCCCATGTCATATAATTAGCAACCAAGAAATAAACAACTTAAATTCTCTATGATGATTATCTTATAACATTTCCCAATATAGAATAAAATAACGTGGGTAAAAAAATATTCTAAAATTTTAGTAAATTAATTAGTTTTTATAAATTAATTACATTAAAAGATATTAAGGATAATTAGGGATATATAATGATTAAATAAGTAACCTTATCATGTGAAGAATATGGAATTGTAGTTTTTATGAACTAAAAAATCTTATGATCACCCATGTCTTCTGACAGAAAAATAAAATAATTCTCAATTAATGGGGACCAAATAATGTATGTATAAATCCCTCTTAAAATTATGAGTTTGTAAACACAAATATTTTCTGATCATTATAGAAATAAAATTTCCTTGAGGATAAACATCCATATTGATATGCAATGATCACAAAAGGTTCACATGTGAAAAAATTGAGTTTAATTCACTTGGGACTCGATTAATAATTTACTAGATATGTGTAGTTCATATTTTAATTGATAGGGTCCCCTATTAAAAATAATTCTTCCAGAAAATTAAAAATCTATAACCTACTTAGGAATTTTTTTTATCCATACGATAGATAATATCATTCATCTTAGAAGAATGTTGGAATTATAATGATTCATGAATGTGATATGAAATAATTGATATTGGGTATTACATCTATATAATATCATAATGAAAATAATTACATTTAATTTATAAATGTATTAAAGGAAAAAAGTGAAATTTAAAAAAAACACTACATTGGAAATGTAAATAATAATTGAAATGATGGATAAATTTTACCCATAAAAATCACGAACTTCTTAGCCTAGAGAAATACCATAGAAAAAAATAAATATTCATCAAGATATAAGGAAAAACAATATAATATAATACTTGTTTGATCTCTGGATAGATAAATTTGAATTTTTTTATGAGGACATGATAAAAGGAGATGAGTATTTATAGTTTTTGGTAGTGGTTCATCATCGAATTTAGTATTTAATAGTTAATTTTCCATTATCATAAGTAACACACCTCTCCCATTAGTGTCACATTACCTACCTAAATTCAAAACTATAATGGTTAGTATGATTTTTTAATAACAATGATTATGGTTGATTTTTAATCATGTTTATACAAATATGATGATATATTCATCATATTTCACTATTTTTCACTATTTTTCAATTTTCAATAAAAATTTTCATGTTTCACTACTTGAGTAATATTAATTAAATGATACAAAATATTCGGAAAATAATTTCAAATTAATACTATAATTTTTTGAATTTTAAGAGTAATATAAGGATGATACATGAAGTAAAAATTCATTATTTGGTTAAATGTTTTTATAAAATAATTTATTTTTTAATAATTATTAATTGGTAGGCACATAAATTTTTATCAAACTTGTTTAATATATAAGGGTAAGGTATAAATGGGGATAATTTCATTAGTATCATTAGCTAACACTGATTTGATAGTAATTTCCACTCACATAAACTTCTCCCATTAACAATTCAACTCTAAATTCAATTATTGAAGTTCTAATTAGGCATGAACTAGGGGGAACCCTGGTAGGGCTACATCCATAATAAGATCTAATAAAATTGTTTTTTATGTGATGTTATTAGTAGTAGTTTCCATGTAATCTTCATTCCTTATTAATTATCTCTATCTTAAACCAATACATTACACTAATTCAACTAGGATGTATGTTATGGCTATATTTAAAATCTCTATAATAACAAATAGTCATAATGCCTAATGATCATGTGGTTTTAATATTTTCTATTATTTGGTAAAAATTTATTCAAACCAAAGCCTTAAATAATACTTATTATTTTTAGTTTTTTCTATCTATATATTTTATATATTCTAATTTTTTGTTCTCTACTATTATGATTATATTTAGAATGTCTATTATAGAGTATGATTATAATGAAATCTATAATATAAATACATTATTTGTTTTATTATATTATCCATTATAACCATAATATGTTTCAGTAAAAAATTATATTATTTTTACTATATAGATAGTAGTAAAATATTATTATTTTTTACTAAAATTTCCCATGTGTTACACTGCCCTCACAGAATTAATGTAATTATTGAAAACAACACATAAAACATTGACTCATCACACATGTATTACCACTGCCTGATTTTGAATTTGAAATAAATAAATAAAAGGAATCATAAAACCATTTAAAAGATAAATTTTAATTGATTTATGTAAGAAAATATTTTCATCGTGAATACATTTGGAAATAAATCCCTAATGAAAATTAATTTTCATTATGAAAAACCAAGTAACATTTTATTTATATTTAGTTAAATATATATCTATAAGAATCATTACAAAGGAATTATCATATAATAATGAGAAATTATTCTAGTTTAATGTAAATAAATACTATTTAGAAGATGTAATCCTATATTAAAGGGGAGGTAATAGAATTGCAATAACATTAAATCCAAATTTTTAGGTAAATTTATATTTTATGAATTTAATTATATAAATAATGTATAAAATAAAGATAGTTAAAATAAAATAGAAATGGTATTATAATTTTGTAATTTACTAAGATAAATTATTCATGGATTCAATAGAACTTTTTTCTATTGTGATATTTTTCGAATACCATGAACAATTGGAAGAAAAAATGAGATTCCACAATACTATATTTTAGAAGTGGATATGATTAATGGTTTGGGAAATGATTTTATGGAAATTATATCTATATATAAAATAATTGAGTGTATTATGGTGATAGTAAATTATTTATGCATGTTTTTGAAGTAATTACCCTCCCTAAATATAAGATAACTAGTGTTTTGAAAGAAATTTATATATTCATTTTCGATAGATTTGTAGTGTTAAGGATCATACATAGTGATAATGGTGTTCAAAGTAAAAATAATTTTTAACATATGTTGATTGATATATTTGGGAAAACATATGATAGGGGATTTAAACCATCCCATAAATTGTGACCAACATGAGGTTTCTAACAGTGGCATAAATTATTATTAAATAAATAGTCAATAGCTTAAGAAATGATTTTTCATTTTGATTTTATAACGTATTGAGGACCTATAGGAAATCTTACAAAACTCCCCTATTTATTTCACCATATAAGTATATTATATAAAAAACATGAAACCTATTTGGGATAATATTTAATAAGAAATTTGGTTTTCTAAATTCATGTAATTATAAATTGACAGAAGATAAAAACAGTTAGTGGTTATAATTTATTTTTATTAAAGAATTTAGAAGGGAAACATATGAGAATGATATAGTATATAAGTAAATTGATAAATTATTTATTTATTCTCTCATAAAACATAAGAATGTAATGAAATAAAATTCAATGGGTTTGTAAAATCTTGAACTAAAATTATTCTTTGGGATGTTGATTTTTTAATTTTTCTGAAAATAAATGATTTAATTTTTTAACAATGGGACTTTTGGGA
This sequence comes from Viscum album, assembly GCA_963277665.1. Classification (NCBI taxonomy): domain Eukaryota; kingdom Viridiplantae; phylum Streptophyta; class Magnoliopsida; order Santalales; family Viscaceae; genus Viscum; species Viscum album. Next base: position 170,562,083 of record OY728134.1, read on the forward strand.
TCACTATAATTGATGGATAAAAACATAATATTAATGGAAAACAATTGGAAAAAAATTAATAGATATATAATAAATGACCTAATAACATAATTATTAATCTATAGAAATATCATCCTGATGACTTCAGTGCAATTTTCTAGTCAGAAAACCTAATTCAAATATTTTTTTATTACTTTTTTTTAATCTAATATTATATCACTAGATTCATTATATATTAATCCTTATTATACATGGAAGGAGATTAATGTAGGTAGCAAAGTAAAAGGGTAATATTTTTTCCAGTTCCTCATAGTAATTCCACATTAGGTTATATTCCTTCCTCAATTATTATTTAATCGCAACTAATTATTATATTAGTTTAAAATATAATAACATATTTGTGAGATAAGAGTAGAGATTCAAACACTAAATTGTTGGGGGATATATTTTATTTACATATTATAATTTGATTTATTTTATTTATTTTCTATTTGATCCATGTGATCACTAGTGAGGGACTCATCACCATTGAATATATTGGACTCGATGAGTACATACGTGAGAATTTTTAATATTCCAATTTCCACAAGTTATTGAAAACATATATCGATTTCTAATTATTATTCCAGGAAATGAATTGCACATTTAAATCCACACTCTTGAGAGATTAAAAATGAAAATAGAATATTCATAAAATGAACTCTTTATCGAGAGACTCAACCATGAATTGAGAAACAAGTAGTTCTTCATCCACATATCGAAACATTTTTAGATTTATTCTAGATTAAAAATTATCTAATATATTAATTTCTAGTAAATATAATAAAAAAATATTAATACCTATTACATATTTGTAACTTCATTTTTCCTTTATATTTCTATTAACAATATTATTTGGAAAATAAATTGCATGATTAAAATCGAGACTAACATTATCTTTCAGTAAATTAATATATAAATTTGAGGAAAATTATTGGGTAAGGTTAATAATTTTTCTAAAGGATGGAAACACATATTGGAAATATTATTATTAGAGTGTTGTTTAGATAATAAAAGAGACTTTTGAATGATATTTTGAATTTTTGGAACCCTCTCTTTCTATAGAAGTTTAAAATAGTGATGTACTATATTTATAATGGAATGAGAGATGTTACGAATTTAGATAATTAAGAGAATATATTATATTAATTAATTTTAATATGTGGATTTTAAATAACAAACAAATAATTATGTGAGAAGGTGAATTAATTTAAAATACTAGAGATTCATTCAATAATTCTTCCACTATATATCATTAAATTCACTCAGAAACATCATAACCTCTTCATTTCAACAATTTTACGTAATAATAAAAAGAAAATATTAAATCATTGAAAATCATAGATATCATTGGGATTATATAATTTCATGAGTTAATTGGTAGTGTTTTATAGATCCAATAAGTTTTTGGTGATATTTTTATGAGTTATTTTGTATAAAGACAATGGTATAAACCATAATGATTTATGTGGGAAAAATTGAAAGGAATCTAGGTTTCTAGAAAAATAGTAGCGATTTTTTAGGAAACTAAAATAAATAAAATATTATAGAATTAAGTGAGTTATTTTTGATGAATAATTTTTTATTTTTATGGATATTTTAATAAGAAACCAGATATAATTTATTTTCTATCATAATATAGGATAGAATTTATATTAATTCGATGGACTAAAATAAATAAACTATTTTAGGAGTTATTACTAAAATCGTGATTATAGTAAATAAATTAATATAATTAAATTTTTCCCTTTTTCATGAAGATTTATTTTATATTTTATTTATCATAATAAATATTCATTACTTTTTATAAAAGTGGATTATCATATACAATATTAAAAAAAATTGATTAATTTATTTAATTAAATATTTGTAAAATTCCTTAGTGGTATGTCTTTGATTTTGTATAGTATTTTTGAATGGAGAGAGAATAAAGTACCAACCCATTGATAGATGAATTAAAAAAATTAGAAATGTATGTCGTAGAGATAACATATTTAATGAAAACATGATATTTTCCATAGATATCCACAATATTTTAATGGACATGGATATAAATAATTTTTTATATTATCTTATCACTATCTATGAAATTTAATAAGGAAGATATGATTCAATATTTTTGAATATAATGGATTTTGTCATTTATGATATACCTATATCATTATTACAACAAGGATTTATACACAAAACAATCGAATGAATTGGATGCCTCATTCCTATATCACATTTATGAAATCACACATGCACTAATGATGTTGAGTGGTGCATAAGTTATATGGGGTTATTGTGAAAAAATATGTGATCCTCATTGATGGTATTCACATTTTCATTCATGTTGTAATGTGATTGGTTATTAGAGATAGAAATCAGAGTATATTAAATTTGGATGAAATGGAACTATTGAATAAATTATAAAAATCCCATCTCTCTCTTATGACATCCATAGATTCGTTGATGATATTGTGGTTCTGTAAAATAACATTGGATATGAGAATAATATGACAGTAATTGTGATAGTAATTAAGGGAACATAACTTTTTCTGATATATAATCATATATATGAAATAATAATTAGGGTTTCATTGCGAATAATATCATCACACTCTTAGTAATTGACTGATAGGTTAAATCCGGGAAGATATCATCACTTGAGACATGTTAGAATCATCATTAATGATTGGGGTTCAATAATATATCATTTCCAATGATACAATATATTTTACTACTTTATATTTGACACTATAAATAGTAATGAAAGAAATTTTGATCCAGATTATTCGAGAAAGTCAATAACACCATAGAAATAAACGAAGGAGTAATTTAAAAGAGAAGGATTTGAATAGTAATCATTAGTATCTACTGATAATTAAAGAGAGATAAGTTAACTGAGCTAATCATAAGGATTCACCTCGTAGAATATAGTTTTCTATGTTGGAAAATCTCCTAAGGAAAAATATATGTAGAAACTATCTGATGATATAAGCTATTTTCCATGGAACCTAGGACATGCATCCTATAGTGGAATAATAGAAGTGGAATGATAAAAAATAATTCCAATATAAAATTAAGGAAACAAAAAATAGATTTATTCATGGAAGCATCATTTAGAAAAAATTAGTTATTATTATAAAATTTAATATAATAGAATTTATTGAGATAATAGAATAAATTTTCTCTTATTGGGTAGGAATTCATCATTTCTGGTGATATAGGTTACAGAATATCGGATCTGATAATGGAGCTAAAAAACACAAGAATATTTTTATAATTTTTTTATTTAGAATAAATTTTTATGTACTTATAGTATATATAATGGGTATTAAATTCTATAGAGTATCACTATTTGTTTAATAAAGGTTTTTATTATTCAAATTCATAAATTTAATGCTTATTTTCGATAATTATAATTAAAAAAATCTAATGGTTATAGTGTGATATTGGAAGACAAAACCTAGTACAAGAATATTGGGAATTTATTTATAAGAGATTAAATCTATAAATATCACATAGGAAATTACATCACATATCATTGTTTGAATTACAACTTCAAGGGTACTGTTCTCAACATATGGGTACTCCAGGTGTTTGGAGTTTATCAATGATATATATAAGATAATAATACATAGAATAAGTGTATTTTTCAACATAAATATATTTTGAATTCAAATAATTTTTTTTTACAAATTATTTTTACTTCTTATATCTCCCAAATCCATTATCTCTTTATTTTAACTCTACATACCATTGATATTATCATCAATAAAACAAAGTTTCCAATCTATAAAATTAGGCCAATACATATAATCTACTATCTTGAAACACCCACAATACTATATTAATATTATTCAACCTATTTATAAGTATATAATCTAGGGACTATTCACTTTATTATCACAATGTATATGATCCATCATCTAACGTATTTGTGTGCTCTAATGGCCCAGTAATGTCTAAGGGGTTGTGTTATCACACTACTACATTATATCAAGAAGAAATTTGTTTTTAATTGTACCCACTATTTGATCTTGAGTAGACACAAACTCTTACTTTAACAACCCTTTCTCAAAATTATCCTCGATAAAGTGATTCATTATCTCATTTGTCGTCATCATCAATTAGTGTGCCTATTTTTTTTTATGATTTATATCACCAAATTTATACCATTTAATTATAATATGAGAATATGATTCATTTCCAATGTATTAAATCTATTTTATCACGCATAACATTTGTGTACATTGTTGAGTAGAAACTATATATTCAGACACTATAGTGCTCAATAATATGAAACTCAATTCTTTATTAGTTAAAAAATCTATAAATATCTTCGGTATAATGAATAATCTATAGTTGATTTAAGATCATCTGTTGAACCTACCAAATCGATATCTATAAATATAAAAATCCATGAAAAATTTTTCCATTAGAGAAAAATCAATAATCCAATATACATTTATGGAACAAAATTATCCTTTCAACCTATATCATGTGTATTTCATTTAGATAACAATGATATCTTTCCAAATGATATATAGAGTACGTATTTAAATGTCTTTATATTGTTTAGTATAATATGATTTTTATTTATTGCGCTATAATACAAAAATTCAACAATACTTTTCCTTGTTTTTTATATTTCAACTATGTAGAAACGAATATTCTATTAGCCTGCATTTATTCTACAAAAATAATTATATCACTTATTTTGTATATTTATATTGATATATGAAATTATCATTCATTATTTTTTGAACATCCAAGGTTTTTAAAAATATCAATTTCTAAATCCTAATAACATAAACATATATGTTTGTGTTTTTAATAAACATCTTACATTGATCATCAATTAATCATGAAAATAATATTTCTTCCAAAAAAATTATCTCTGCCATAATTTTGTCATAAGACTTCTATTCATAGATATTATGATCAAATCCAGTTTACTAGAATATATTATTTTTTATTTATTGATCAACACAATAATACCGTTCTCTTAATAATTTCTTTATCTGACAATGCTACTCATTAATAAAAGAATCTACTAATTTTTTTATATAAATTATATATAATTTTTATGTGTAAAATAAGTACCTAACAATTTAATTAATAAAAATTGATTTAAATTCTATTTTGAATAACTAGAACATGATTTTCCTCATTATCACTTAAATTAATCATATAATTTACAATATTACAAAGGAGAAAATATTTCAATCGTACCCACATCATCAGTTTAGGAATATCCTTTTCACACTACTTATTATTTGTTTTAAATCACCAAATCTTCTATATTCCAATATTTCATAAAAATACTATTATTTCGTAAAATTTTTAATTAAAATTTAATACAATATCAATCATTTAATTATTTAAAAATCATACCATCTACTCATTTAAACAACTTTACTAAAATGTATCTTTATCAAAATTATCAACCATTTTAGGAACAACTTCTGAAAAAATGAATTCATAGGTATAAAGGCTTCATCCAGTGTTTTCACACTATGTTTTTCTTCTCTCTATTAATATTATGTTCATTATTTTGATTCTAATAAATTATTTCATTTAAATTTTTAAACATTATATAAATCCAAAAACACTAGTTCATTCATCAAATTCTTCATAAATCTCTTATTTTTTTTGAATTGATAACTAGAAAAAACTATTTTTTTCATAACAGTTTTAAGGAAAATTCTGCACAATTTCCATATTAGTGAAATGTTTTAATTAATAAAATTTAAAACCATTTATTTCTAAAAATTTATGGATTGTCATTGATTATTTGCTATGAATATTTCCTTCATATGGTGAGGATTTCAACCATTAATGAATATTTTTCTTATTGAAAAAAATATTTAATTCTAATTATTAGAAGGTGTTTTAATATAGTTTTTTCCATTACACATCTAATATTTTGTATTCTATTCACCCATGAATAAGAATGATATATTTTTAATAGTGAACATATTTATTTTCCGTACCTTCGAAACATATTTAGTTGGTATTTCTCAATAAGAATCTTATGTGCCATGTTTTTATTATATTTTTTGTCCTCCAAACCACTATATTTTACTATGGATTTTTGAGCACTAAAAATTGATTACTTATATCATTATTCATTATAAAATATTTTACTAGGGTATTGGTGAAGCCAATATGGAACATATTTTCAAATTCAATGATAACCATTCAATGCATATTTTCTTCCAATCTCGAATATCTAGTAATTCAACTAAGTTCCTCATGTGTTAGAGTAATCATAATCAGTAATTATATATTTTTATAGGTAAAAATGAATAATATTTATTAATGATTAATTTGATTTTTAAATTTTTATGTAATATCAAAAATATCAACATGAATATATTATAGTAACCATAGTGAAATATGGTGTATTAGATTTTATATCTTCTGTATAATATTTCACTTTTTGAAAAATCACATTTTTGAGTTCAGTATCCTCGAATCCTAGGGATATCCCATACACCTTCATCATTAAAAAATTATCACTTTTTTTATCTCATATACCCCAACCATTTATGAAATTATCTATGCACTTCATCTCTTATAAAATATAATATTTTTTTCTCCACTAATAAGGTCATTATTTTCTTACTCATCATTTCTAAACCTAAAAATTATACAACCATTTTCAATTATAGTATATATATTTTTACAACAAAATATAGCAATATTCAAGTTATATTATTAACTAATTATCAAAATATTTTACTCAGTACCTCCAACAACAAATACAAACCTATTTATCATGTATATTCCCCTAATTTTGACATTCCTAAAGTGAACAATCATCAATAATTATTCACTAATGAATCATAATAATCCTACCAAATCATATATTGTATAATTAAAGAGATATAATTTTCATGTAATATAAAATGATAACACAGAATATGTAATGACCCGCCAATTCTCATTGTCTTGAGAGTAAAACGAGTCATTAGTAGGACTTAAGTGACATCCCCAAGATTCCAAAGGGTGGAAATAAATGGCAAAGGGTTTCAAATATACATTGGGGGATGATTTACCCTTTAATAAATAAACACAAAAACCAACCATAACCAATCACTATATGATGCATGAACAAAAGAAGAAACCAACTCAGGAATTACCAAAAGTAAACTACACTGTTCCACAAATCACTACATAACCAACAAAAAATCAATGTACCAAGTAGAAGACTTAACAAAAGTCCCAAAACAAGACAAAACACACTCCACAACCCCACACCGAGCTCCATGTGCCAAGCACCAACATATCTCCTGAGCATCACCACAAACTAATAGTAATAAGATTATTTTCCTTTACATGTTCACAGAATATGACATCTGAAAAATCACCAATGTGCCAATGCAGGGGTGAGTATAAAACTCAGTAGGTTTTCCCCCAACGACTTCCCTAAACAACCCACTAGGATAGAAGAGTTAGTCACATTTATATAAAAGCGGTTTATATAACACATTTTCTCAAAAGTCGTTTATAACAATATATATACAATTTTACAAAACCATTTATAACTAAAGTCATTCCAAGATCAATTTGAACTAATTTTCTAGAAAGTTATTTTTCCAGAAAAATATCCAAACAAGCTTTATAACCATTTCACAAACATTTCTTTTTGGCATACCCAGCCATTTCCCAACACATGATACCAACAATACAGGCTTTTTTATGACAGTTCCATAATCATTAGTGGTTTCACATTGATCTACCAAGTCGCCACAAGGTAATTGATTCCCATGAGACATTACACCTTTGGCACTGAGCACAAGGTCATATTTCAACCAAGTCTCGTACATAAAATTCCCATGTTCCATTAAACATTTGGAACTAAGCACAAGGTCCTATTTTTACCAAACATCATATATGTATCATGAACACACAACACACATTAACAAAATTAATGCCAAACCATCCTTTCAATAAAACAACGTTTTATTGAAAACCATTTCCATCAATACCAAGTGTGTTCAACCAATTCAAACCATTTCAAGAAAACCGTACTTTCACTGAAAACCAAAGAATAAATCAATTTCATTAATCCATTTCAATACCAAACCAATTCAATAAAACACCCTTTTTATTGAAATCCCATATTTCATCACACCATATATCATTCCAGAAAATCTTTAATTTAAAATCCACATTTTAAATTCAAGAATCCAAATCACTTTGAAAAACAATTCACTAGGATTTCACAATTTTGTCAAAACCATAAATGATCACTAAATAAGATTTATTCCATGATATGCACAATCAATTTCGTTCAAATAACCCAATTCGAAACCAATCCAATCAATTCTAACAAGAGGAGTCAAGATTGAAGCCTCCTACCTCAAAGGTTTTGACGAAAAACCTAACAAACAGAGAACACACAAGAAAACCGGGATGATTCGCCAAGGATCCTCCTTATATCTCTTCTCCTAACACAAAAAAGAACAAATCTCATCATATTTGGCATCAAAACATTTAGATCATCCCATAAAGGGCATAGATAAAATAAACCTAGAGAAGAGGAGAAGTAGATCTAAGTAGATTTATGAAACCAAACAAAAATGATCACATACCTCAAGAATCTGGCTTCGATTATTCAATAGAAGCCTTCAGATCGTCTCCGTATCGATGGGAGAACCCTCTTTGACCTTAGGAGAACCAACATCCGGAGTTAGGGTAGCTTAGGAGAAAAAACAGCCTCTTAGATGAAAAAATACATGAGATACACCTTTATAGGATCTCGTTTAAGTGGTAGCATGGTTAGTTCACATGGTTTGACAAACTGTGCATCAGATACTGCCTCAACCACCCGTATCGCATGGTTTGGCCACATGGTTAGACAAAATTTTCACTACCCTTGTGGGAGCCACTTCCTCCAAGGCCAAATATACATGGTTTGGCCGCATGGTTTAGAAAAACCGTGCGCAACCCGTGAAACTTCCCATTTTTTCCATAAGCGTCATTCAATGTTCTCCCAACTCTCCCACACATTACCCTAAACATTATAACCATTAAAATAATCAAGAAATTGTTACATACCATAAATCGGGGGTACTAAATACTCCCAACCAATGGTCTTTCTGTCCTCAAAAAGTAGAATACCTTCAGCCAACTGAAAGAGTTCCAGCCACCTGTCATTCATTTCCCCTCCACGTTCCCAAGTCTCCTCCTGAATCTGACCATGTTTCCATAAAACCCAAACTAGACCGATTATTTTTCCATGAAAGACATTCTCTTGCCAATCCACAATCCGTACAATAATATGTATCAACAATGCATCCAAATCAAGGTCAACGTTATCAGATCCCATAGTCAGTATCAAGCTGATACTTTTTCAACTATGATACATGGAACACATTATGCACCGAACTAAAACATGGTGGTAAATCCAACTAATATGCCACCTCTCCAACCTATTATAGTATCTCAAAAGGGCCAATGTATCTAGTAGATAACATTCCATGCTTCCTGAATGAACGATGTCCATGTCTGGAAGAGATCCTAAAGAAGACATGATCACCCACAACAAATGTCAAAGATCTTAGATAGTGATTTGCATAAGATATCTGATGACTCTGACCTGTATCCATCCTCTTTAAAATCTACTAGATCTTCTCTATTGTCTGTTGGACAATGCTTGGACCGACAAGTGAGGTTTCACCTATTTCCATCCAGCATAGTGGAGAACGACAAGGACACCCATACAATGCTACTAACGGAGCCATGCGTATGGAGGCTTGATAGTTGTTATTGTATGAAAACTCCAATAAGGGTATTTGCTCCTCCCATGAGCCACCAAAATCCATTACACATGCCCACAACATGTCGTCTAATGTTTTCATCATCCTCTCTGATTTCCCATCCGTCTGAGGATGATACACCGTGATAATAGTCAATTGAGTCCAAAGGGATTACTTTAATGATTTCCAGAAATGAGATGTGAACCTCATATATCTAGTAAGACAATAGAGACTGGTACACCATGCATATTTACTACTACTCGGATATAGATTTTACAAAGATCTTACACTATATGAGTTTCACGAATAGGGATGAAATATGCTGACATTGTTAGACAATCCATTATCACCCAAATTGTATTGTGTTTTCGGACCGTTCAAAGAAGACCTGTAACAAAATCTATTGATATATTATCCCATTTCAATAGTGGGATAGGTAAAGATAGAAATATACCAGCTGGTCTATGATGATCTTCTTTAACCTGTAGACAAGTTATGCACCACAAGATGAACTCAACTACTTTCCTTTTCATGCCGCTCCACCAAAACAGTGCCTTCAATGCCTTATACATGTTCAGTGTACATGGGTACGCAGACCATTGTGAATGGTGATTAGCATTAAGGAGATTTTCCTGACAAACCATAGGTACAACCATACAATCAATGAAACACAAAACTGAACCCCCATCAAGATTCCATCCATCAATAGTCTCCCCACCATTGAGTTTTGAAATTACAAACAGACATTCTGTATCAGATGTTTGTGATTCTTTGATCGTGTTTACTAAATCAGGAATAAGTGTATTTGAAAAGTAAATAGCCACATCACCCCGGTCTTCACATTCAACATGCATGTCATCTAAGACCGACATAAACTACCTTTGATCTGAAGCTACTTTTGATAAATGAGAGTATTACTTTCTACTCAATGCATCCACCACCAAATTCCCTATTCCTGGTGTGTACATCAAGTCAAAAAAAACATCTGGAGATACTCCATCCTCCTCCTTTTCCTCAGATTCAAAAATTGCTATTAGTAAATGTGTTTCAAGATTTTGTGATCTGTAAACATAGTAAATTTCTCACCAAAGAGATAATGTATCCATGTTTTCAAATCATGGACGACTGCAGCCAACTCCAAATCTGGTGTTGGGTTATTTTTCTCATTCACCCTCAACTGCCTTGATCCATAAGAAACCACATGGTATCCATTCATGAGGACAAAACCCAACCCTATTCTTGATGTATCCCAATACACCACATACCCCTGTCCTATTTTAGGAAAGTTCTAGATAGGTGCTAATGTAAGCCATACTTTTAGTTCCTGAAAGGATTTCTGACATTATTCCATCCATTGGAAGAGAGCATTATTCTTAGTCAAATCTGTCATTTTTGAATCTATTCATGAAAAATCACGAACCAAGCATCGGTAATAACCAGTTAGATCAAGAAAACTGCGTATCTCAAACACAGTCTTCGGTGGTTTCCAAGAGATAACAACTTCTATATTATTAGGATTAATTGAAATGCCATTCTTGTAAATGACATGGACAAGGAAACATAATTCATGTATCCAAAAATCTCACTTTGATAACATGGAATACAAATGATGATCACTCAAGATTTATAACACTGTTTCCAGGTGCTCCTCAGGATCAGCCCTTGTCTTTGAATACACCATGATATCATCCACAAAAACCACAACAAAAGAATCTAGATATCGCTAAAATATCGAATTCATCAAATCCATGAATACCGTTGGTGAATTTATTAGACCAAAAGGCATGACAACATCTTTGTAGAATCCATATCTGCATCTGAAATCTGTCTTTGGAATATCCTCCTTTCGAACATGAATTGGTGATATCCTGATCGCAAGTCAATCTTGGAGAACCACTGAGCTCCACTTAATTGATTGAACAGATCTTCAATGCATGGAATTGGATATCTATTCATTATCGTAACATTGTTTAGTCTTATGATAATCAACACACATCCTAAGAGTTACATCTTCTCTTTTCATGAACAAAACCGGTGTTGCCCACAGATATGTACTTGGTCGAAAAAAACCCTTGCTTCCCAGCTCCTCTAACTGCATTTTCAATTCTTGTAACTCTGTTAGTGCCATCTTATAATACGGAAGGGAAATAGGACTTGTCCCCAGAAGGAGATCGATCAAAAACTCTGCTTCTCATAGAGGTGGTAACCCTTAGAAGTTATTGTGAAAGACATCTGTAAATTGATCCAAAACATCTGGAAAATTATTTTCCTCAATCTCATCCATTTATACCAAATTCAATGTTGTTAATTTTTAAGAGCTCTATCCCACAATTGGTTCCAAAAAGCTCTTCGCTTTTTTGTTTACCATCCTCTATCCTCTGAAGAGATGGTTGATGCCATCGTCAGTTATGAAACTAACCATTCTCCTATAACATTCAATGTGAGCCTTAAACATTATCAACCAATTCATACCCATGATTACGTCATAGAAATCCATGTAAAACATTGAGAAGTCCCATTTTAACTCAGATCTATCAACAGTTATATCACATGATCTACACACAAAAGCATGACATTCTCATTCACCAAGAGGAGTTTTCAGTTTCAAAACAGATGGCATCATTTGCACTTTTAAACATATCATGCCAATAGCACAAGATGAAATAATGGAATGTGAAGCACCAGTTTCAAGGACGTCTTGCACAAGGGTAGAGTTCAAAAGAATCGTACCTCTCACCATAGATAGTCCATCCTGATCATTGACTATAATCTGCTCAGCTCCATAAAATTGGTTCGCCGCCACACTGTTCTCATAATTGCCTTGTTGAGATTGCCCTGGTTGATGATTCATGTTATTTAGAAAATCACCATGGCATGATCTATTATGCTGATGATATTGACTCAGTTGTCCACTTGATGTTGAAGCATACGATGCTTACGATGCCTGAGAAGTGTCTAGAACACTTTTCCTAGGAGCACTGCGATAAGAGTGCTGAAAATTCTCCATCTTGTTGAAATTGTGACATGCTCTAGGTTGCACCTTGCACTCTCACATTATGTAGTAATTCGAACCACAATGAAAACCACCTTCTTTTCTCTAGGTTCGTGGAGGAAATTTTATTTCTCCGTCCTTCTGGTTCTGATTTGCACTCGCACTATTGAAATAGGTGTCCCTTTTCTGCTTGTTCCCAGTGGTTGAGTTCCCACCATTTCTCGTAGGTATCATCATGCCTCCTCCTTTCGATCTGGAGATATAAATTTCGACAACAGTCACTCTATTCACCATCTCTGTATAATCCATAATATAGAGTACCACAATCTTCGATCGAATCTCCTGCCTTAGCCCTGATTCGAAGATGCATTCCTTCAATGACGTACTTGCCGCAACCTCTAGTGAAAAAATAGACTAAATTCTTGAATTTATCTGCATATTCTGTTACAGGTAGGCTCTCTTGTTTCAATATGATGAAGTCTGTCGTTTTATGGATCTTGAATGTGTGAGGATAGAATTGTTTTTTGAACAATTCATCAAAACCATTCCATGTAAGGTCTTCATCAAATTTATCCTACATCGCTAAATCCCAACCCTGACGTGCAAGATCCTCAAGAATATACATCACCAACTTTACTTTCAGCTCTGATGGTGTGCCGATGAAAGAGAAGATATGATTCATCCTACATTGCCACACCTCTTCCTTCTCGGGTTCAACATCACCCATAAAGCCCGATGGATTTTGCTTTATGAACTATTTTGTATGATCCACATGCCTTGGTTCATTCTTCTAGTTCTCCATATAGACAACATGTATTGCCTGTAAAATACTTTTAACCATCTCTTGGTTCACATGTGGTTTTGGTGGAACAACATTTTCCGCATCTTTTTTGGGTTGGTTTTGACGACGCCTACCATGTGCCATTTTTTAAACCAACAACAATCTATGTCAATCTCACTCTTTAGAAATTAATGGATTAGTATTCAAATTCCATCACATCTACTATCAGAACATTGTTTTTCCAAAACAAATTCAATGTTCAACCATTTATGAAAACATTCAACATACTTTTTGAAAATCATCCCATTTTCAAAATACACCCAATACACTTTTTTCAAAGTCTTTAACCTGAAAACAATTTCAGAAATTTACAAAAAGTGTCACCATGCACAAAATCCTTTCTCATTCCTCACAATGAGATATGCAATCCTACTGAGAAGTCCATTCTCTACAATGCATGTCATGCTCCTATCATTGGCTAAACCAATTACAATGATATTTTCAATATTCTAGAAGTGTATCTGAAACAAATATGTACCCCACGCCCTGGTAACTTGATGTTCAACATAAACGGGTTAGCTACGTCATTTCATGGTATACATTTCATGTTCCGACAATCCTACTCCTATCTATGATTTTGACCCAACAAAAAGACCATAATTAATTTCAACTCCAAGACCAGGAACATCGATGACCACTTGTTAGGCAAGGACCGAACAAGCTGATACCATTTGTAATGACCTGCCAATTCTCATTGGATTGAGAGTACAACGATTCATTTCTAGGCCTTAAGCGATATCCTCAAGATTCCAAAGGCTTCCTATAAATTCTGAAAGGTTTCAAATATATTTTGGGGATGATTTACCCTTTATGAAATAAACCAAAAACCCACCACAACCAATCACTATGTGATGCATGAACAAAAGAAACAACCAACTCATGCATTACCAAAAGAGAACTATATTGTTCCACACATCACTACATAACGAACAAAAAATGAGGGTACCAAGAAGAATACTAAACAAAATACCCAAAACAAGCCAAAAAATAATCCTCGACTACACACCGAGCTCCATGCGCCAAACACCACCACATCTCTTGAGCATCAACACAAACCACTAGTAATAAGATTCTTTACCTTTACCTATGTCCCAAAATATGGAATCTTCAAAAGAACCAATGTGACAAAGTAGGGGAGAGTATAAAACTCAGTAGTTTTGTCCAATGAATTCTCTACTCACACCACTACGGTAGAAGAGTTAACCACATTTATATAAAAGCTGTTTACATAAAACATTTTTCCAAATGAAATTTACAACTAAATATACACATGTTTCCAGAACCATTCATAACCAAAGCCATTCCAAGATTAATTTAAACCAATTTTCCAGCAATTTATTTTTCCAGAAAAACAACCAAACAAGATTTAGAACCATTTCAGAAAAATTCCTTTTTGGCTTACCGAACAATTTCCAAAGCCATACTATCAACCATGTAGGCTTTGTTTTAACAGTTTCATACACATGAGCGGTTTCTCATTGATATACCAAGTCTTCACAAGGTAATTGTTTCCCATGTGTTGTTACACCTCTGGCACCGAGCACAATATCATATTTCAACCAAGCCTCATATTTAAAAGTCACATGTGCCATTGAACATTTGGCACTGAGCACAAGGTCCTTTTTCAACCAAGCCTCATATATAAAACATGAACACACACCACACATTCACAAGATTCGTGCCAAAACCATCCTTTCAATAGAACATTCTTTTATTCAAAACCATTTCCATCAAAACCATGATTGTTCAAAAAATTAAAACCATCTCAATAAAACAGAACTGTTATTGAAAACCAAAGAATAAACCAATTTCATTAAGCCATTTCAATACCAAAGCATTTAAATAAAACACCCTTTTTTATTAAAAACACATTTTTTATCAAACCATTTACCATTCCAGAAATTCCATAATTTTGAATCCACATTTTAAATTCAAAATGCCAAATAACATTGCATAATAATTCACCAAGATTTCACAAGTTCATCAAAACCATAATTCAGCACTAAAAAAGATTTATTCCATGCTTTGAACAATAAATTTCATTAAAATAACCCAATTTGAATCCAAGCCTATCAAATCTAACAAGAGGAGTGGAGAGTGAAGCATCATACCTCAAAAGTTTTGATGAAAACCTTAAAAAATGGAGAATGCACAAGAAAACCGGGCCGATTCACCAGGGATCTTACTTAGATATCTTCTCCTAACACAAACAAGACCATATATAATCATATTTGGAATCCACACACTTTTATCTACCCATAACATGAATAGATCTAAGAAACCGAGACAAGAGGAGAATTAGAACTATGTAGATTTAAGAAACCAAACAAGATTGATCACATACCTCAAGAATCCGGCATCTATTCGTAATGAAAAGCCTTCAGATTGCTTCCAGAATGATGGGAGAACCCTCTTTGACATTAAGAGAACCAAAATTATGAGTTAGGGCCGCTTAGGAGGAAAAAAATCCACTTAGAGTCAAAATGCATGTGATCCATCCTTATAAGATCTCGTTTATGTGGTCGCACGGTTAGTTTGCATGGTTTGACAAACCGTGCAATAACCGTGTGTTAACTACTTCCACAGCCACCCTTGACGCATGGTTTGTCTGCACGGTTAGACAAACCATGAGCCACCCATGTAGATGCTAGTACCTCGAAGACAAACTATGCACAGTTTGGCTACACAATTTAGACAACTCGTGCGCAGGCCGTGCAACATCCCCTTTTCCCCCAAAACATCATTCCATGTTCTCCCGACTCTCCCATACATCACCCTTAACATTATAAACATTAAAAGCATCAATAAAGGGTTAAATACTAGAAAATATGGGTAATACAAATTATATTTTAAAATATGTCATGATTTATTATTTCAATGAAATCACAAAGACTAAAACCATTTTATACCATATTATTTTGATCGAAATGTGTTACATAATGTATGATAGTGTATGATGTATAAATTTACGCATTGAATATGATGAATTATCCTCATGTATAAATTAAAAATATATATAATGTTATTTTCATTTTAAATTATTACTCCTTGAATTATATTATTTCAGAATTTATATAACCAATGGCCCATTCATTTATAATAATGATGAGAAGTACATGAATTTGTTGCTATAAAATTCACATAAGAAATAGTGTCGCTTGAAAACAAACTAACTTAATTTAGATATAATTCCCTATCATATATTATATAATGTAATGAAGTACATTTTTACTATGGAACAGATTTATATTCTATGACCATCACACCAAAATAATTACAAAAAATTTATATGCATTCTTATGTGCCTTTATTGGTGCTTGTATTGTATTTTTTTCCCAAAAATTTTAATAACACACATTGAATTAGTAGAATATATCCATCTACTAATTATGATATTCCTTTGATTAGAATAAAACACTTTTCGAATCACAAATACACACAGAAATCAGTTTTGTTATAGAATATCCCATATTCTATGAAAAATCTGATATTCATATATCAGTCTTTATATACCATCTATTAAAACAGTTATTATGATTTATCATGTGAGATTATTGGTCCTTTATTTAAATATATTTTCAAACCATAAATATTTTAGATAGTTTCTTCTTATTGAAGATTTTACTAAATAAATTTCTCATAATTTTTTAGATATCCAAATTTTATGCTTCTGAAGTCATACATCAATTCATAATTCTCCTCATGATGTGGTTGTATATATTTCATAAATTAAAGAACTATAAATTTATAATTTTTTATCTTCTACCTCATAATACATATATACTCAAGTATGAACCGCCCAATTCAACCAAGTATTTATGAATATAAATTTAATTAAACATATCCAACCATGATTTGTTATGTAGATTGAAGTAGTAGGATGGTTGGAGAAATAAAATATTTGTTCTATCATTTGTTTTTTTTCAATTTTCTATTATTATAATTATACATATTATTTTCATTATAATAAAATAATGTTATTATTTTTTTTGAATTATTTCTATGTTATCTTATTTCTATTCAAAAAATTAGTGTCTTTTTTTATGTGTGGATCATCTATCTTTTTAACATGAAATTTATTTGACTATTAATTAGTATGGTGACTAAATATTCCATATAAATAGGAATCCAGTTTATACATCTCCATGAATTTTCTAATTTCATAATTAGTGTGTAAAGTAATTATATAATGTTTTTTAATTCATTATCATACAAAACATCTTCAATAATTAGATTCTAAAATTCATTTAATGTGACATTCCCTGATCTATCATTTTATATATAAATATAATAATTTTCTCTAATGTCAGATATGAAATGAGAACTTGAAATTTTAATAGTGAATCTATCATATATTACTTTTCCTCAACCATTAAATCCTTAAATATAACATGAGGTTTTGACCAACTCAATATCTTCTTTATAATGTTGACATTTTCTAATTTTTTTCTCATATAAACTTATCTTCCAAAATCACATTATCCAAGTCAAATAATAGATATGAAATATAGTTGGATACATCCTAAATACTATATATTTGTTCAAAAGAACTAATAATCGCAAAAAATATAATTTTTGAGACTCCATTATTCATATGTTGATCATTTTTGTATATAAATATCACGTATTCATAAGAAACCACTAGCATATACATTATGATGAAAAAAATATCCACTATTACATTTAGTATTCTTGAATCATCATATAATTCTATGAATCCTATTTCTATAATAAATACAAATTCAATATTTAATAGAATTATATATCATGTAGCATTATAAATATTTATTTCAAGTCTTCATAAGTACCAATTCATCTTTTATTTTCACAATTGGATGTTATGTACAAAAATGATCAAAATTACATTATAATTAACAATCATTAACATTTGAGTTGAAGAGATAAATCACATTATTAGAAGGACTATGATATATGTTATTTATTTGAACTCCAATTATTCCACTATAATTACAGTTATTTTTTACCTAAAGGGATAATATCTAGATTGGGGTATTAATTAGGTTATTATAAATTAAAATTATCTCTCAAATGATCTTATTCCATAAGTAGTATTAACATTAATCACTTCCAAAATAAATATGAATCTAATAAAAAAATGACAAATGACATTTTATTTTCTACTCCCACATAGAGTTATGTCATAATAGAATACACTAATGGAATTATAAGATTCTTAAATTCAAAAAATTTAATTCTTCTATAACGGAAATAATAGAATCACAACACTTTTTGGTTTACAACAACCCATAATGAATGAAAAACCACTAATATATCACATATAAATGCCTCACTATCCCTTATATGACAAATATTAATCAAAATAATCAAAAACAAGAGTTACACCCTCATTTTTACCTGAATTTTTTAAATATTTATCATATTTAATAAACTGGTCCACTGTATTTTTATTCATCAAATAGATCAATGCATGGGTGAAAAATACCCTTATCCCTTACAGTCTTATTCTCTATAGAAAATTTTCTCCAATCATTCTATTTTTCTACACATTATTGCAAACATTTTTATAACCAATTTATTCACTTCATGAGATTATATCAATGATTTATATCTCTCTATATTTTTTTGGATTCTATGATCCAAAAAAATATCCTTCCTCATTATTAGTTAGTCATGGACATCCAAAAAATTATGTTACTTATATTTATAAAATCCTTGATTCCCGAAATTATTATGATTTTGAATTATTTAAAATCTATAAATATAAAAAGCATTGTGGTGAAATTTATTCAAACTCCATAATATTTTAAAATACATTACCTAATCGATATATATTCTCTAAAAAGTATGATATGACCAAATATCGAAAATATATTTCATAATATCATGATAGTGCAATGAGAAATATCAAAATTTAATAATCATATCATAACCTTCAAATATTGAATGATCCACAATTCATAATATCAAACCCTAAATCCAATAATAATAAAATTTGTTAACAAATAATTATATATTAACATTACAAAGTCACTATATAACGTTAATGACCAATCCTAATTACATCCATTAGTAATTTAACTATGTTTAACCAATTATAAAACATTTATCATAATTTATTAATAACTATTTAATGTTTACTTTAATAAGAATTGTGTCATTAAGTAATTGTGGTGTCCTCATAGTATCCATAATGAATTCATCATTCCCTAGCCTAAATTTATTAACCAAATTTATTGTGGTGAAATTTATAGTAAAATGTGGAGTGATTTTTAATTATAATTAAAAACTGATTAAATAACATTGAATATTCGTAAAACACTGGTAAATGAGTCCATAATGATAATTTTTTCATTTTCAGGGATTGACAGCTAAATTTATTGACACAAAAAGAACCAAAAATTATAATAAATTTTTTTTATTATTAACCACTACATACAGTCCATCCCAAACATACATTTGAGTCATGGAGGGTAGTATATATTTTTATAGCCTAGAATTTCGTGGGGATTTCCCACATTAAATAAGAAAAAAATATTCACAACACTGCTTTCTAATTTGAAAGATGAGTTGTTTTCAACCCATGTGTCCACATCGACATTACACTTATAATAAGAAATATACAAACAAATCATAACCTAAGCACTATATATTGTATGACACAACCAAAATCTACCATGTAAATTATTCTATACATAAATAGTTTAAACAATCAGACAATCATTTTCCTTGTATAAAAATATGTTAGATGTGCATAACCAGTATTTGGGTTCCCTAGCATGAAAATATTAACCCTATTACCTCAAGAACCACTAAACAAGTTATCAAATAAAAGTATCATAATATCATGAAAATAAAATACATTCCATGATACACTAATTATAACATTTCCATACATATCAGGACCCTACCTCGTTGGTGATTGGGTAGTTGTGCCACCCCAATCCCACCATCAATAGATCAGAGGTTGGTAAAAATGACGGAATATCACATAATTGAATGTATTTTCCAAAATAATACATATAAATAAAATGAATTATTGATAACAGAACAAATAAAACATATATCTACAACATAAAGTAGAGAGAATAACAAGGAAAAAAGGAAATATAATTCTCCATGTATAACGAATAAATATATAAGTAGTTATAATTGTATAATAAACCAAGGGAAAAGACATATGTGGTTCATGAAAATAAATTAAGAAATAAGGAAAAAACCCACTCAATATCAGTACATCTCATCATTGAAACTCGAAATACTATATTTTCAATCATCCACACAAAATATCATCCAACTAATTCTCCATTATGAACACTTATGTGATAAACTTAATCTTCTCCTCTAAATGAATGAAATCATTTCATCATCCTTGTCAAGGGTGAGTGTGAAAACAAAACATGGATATTCAATAAACATATTTTGGATTTTCTCATACCACAATAATGTAACCAAATCACCAAATGTTAAATACTACCATCAATGCACAATGGAATCATTGCAGATTGATTTTCTCATTTTTTGTGACAATCTATATTAATATAACAATCATTGGAAAAAAATACTTAACATATCAAATTATAGGATATTCCTAGAAATATATAATGACATATATTATATTGAGTAACTATTATACATATAAAATAATATACATTTACAATTACTAAATATGAAAACCAAAATATAACAAAATTATCATGATATAATATAATACAATAACTATAATAATAAATGATGAATAAAAATTAACTAAATAACAAAAATTTTTAGAAATGGGTATGCTTAATACACTATCTCTTCTAATGATAGTCCCCATGCCCTATCATCTCCTCTATAAATGAGCTTCCTAGGTGAAACTGACATCCATCTAGTCGATTATGTATCAATAATTATATCTATATAATTGTTTGTAACAAGAATTAGCATAATGATGTTTCTTTTACATTGAGGTTCATATAAATGGAATGAGTAAGAAGACACATTATGAATTACTAAGATAATTCAACTGCTTTATGTAGTAGACATGTGTATCTTTTGAATGTACCTACAACACAAAAAATAGATGAACACACACATATACAAATTAATATATCAACATCATCTAAAAGAAAAAATAATGAAATATAAAGACTAAAGGAATAATAAATCATAAAAACATATAATTTGAGATAACAATAAAACACCTTGTAGGATCAGAACTTTTATCAAGTCAGGCTTATAAGTCTATGTGTAAACTGTAGAATATATAATATTTATATTACACGATATTAGATAAATATTTTATACAAATCAACCCATAACCATAATGTTTAGTGTCATTGGAATCAGGGATACATAAAAAACATGAACATTAGAAATTATAACATTTCCCAAAAAAATTATCACACCTATAACACATCTTTGTTATAACATAATAAATACATTTCTTCATATCCTCAAAAATAAAACATAATATATTGTAAGAATATATTATTAGTATGTTTACTCAATAAATATATCAATCAATGATCATTTGTATGAATAACACGATCATAATGGTATGTTAATAAGAGATTAAAATTTGAAAATTATACCTATATATTCGTAAATTAGAATCATGGAGTAAGGATTTAGTGCTTCATAAAACAAATATGATAAATGAGTCAAAGATCATGATCCATAAGATTATGTTCTAATAAATAAACATTTTCTATGTATTGGAATATAAAATGTGGTATGATCATAATTAATAATTCATATGTCAATTCTCAATGATATGAACATCATCACATTGTGGATATAAACTCATAGTGGAAACCCATTCTCAGTCATTTCCAATATATTATTAGGACTAACATCTATCAAGTTAACTCCATTATAGTTATGAAAGGAATTGGAGGGGTATATTGGAGAAACTGTGACATAATTTTAATAAATTCATACATATTCCACAGGATAATAAAAATAATTTATCATTTCACCATAATATGACCCATGGAAAAGAAAATATTTTTTATCCATATATATTATTCATAATCATAAACCACCTATAGAATTAATAATGACTATATCATTGGTTCATATACACATTGATTAATAATAAACATCAATGTATGTTTTCATATATGAAAATAAAATTAAAAGAGCACTCAAACATTTCTTGACAGAAATACCATGTTATATTTTTTTAAATAAATTTTTTCATATCAAACAAATTCTATAATATTAGAAAAATCAATTTTTTTCAATATATGTTGTCACATACAAATGGATCTTTATGGAAAAGGGTGAACATGGTGGTATGAAAATAGTTTCTTACCATTTGTACTAAAAGAAAACAATTAAATTGAATTTCAAAAAAATTAAATATTACCTCATTTTAAAAATGACTATAATATACCTTAAAAAATATTTAAATAATGGTATAATATGGTAAAAAATTAATGTAAACAATCATTGTAGAGTATTAATATGATTTTTTGAAAACATATTATAGAACATGCATATTAAGGAGGAAGAATATTAACCAAAAAGAGAAATAATTTTATATTTTTGTATAAGGATTTTCTCATTTATTTTATTTACCAAACAGGGGATAATGAAAGTAAAAAATATAAACCCAAAAAATATCTAATGTATAAGATAATGTAATCTATTATCTAATAAGGATAATTTAATTTTCTATAATGAAAATTCCATCCTAAACAGTCATTATTAAAATAAGATTTAAAAATAGATCCATTAATACCTTTGTAACATTTGAATAATAAACCTATTTGAAATAGTTCAAATTATAACTTTAAATACCATTAAATTAGATGGATCCATTATATGATATGTTAGAGGTAGTGTTTTTACAACTCATAAATAAAAATAGGCACATAACATCAAACATGTATCACCAAAACTATAATATGATGAAAAAACCTTCCCTTATATTCACAATTAGTTTTATGTCCTTCTAATATTGTGTACCAAGCCTTTTCAACATATTTTTACATAATTGTATACAAACATATATATTAAAATCAATCCATGTGTTAATATTCCTAGTTCCTTTTGAAGGATAGTTTTATAAAAGTAACAGAAAAGATAAATAAAAAATGTTTTTATTAAATAATGGGATCCTAAATTCATTCTATATCATAAAACTACATTGGATAAAAAATTGAATTCTTAAACATAACTTCTAATCTATAATTCCTAGAAAGAGAACAAACAAGATAACAAAGCATAACATATGATTTAAAAGGCATAAAATTATATATGAAAATAAAGGTTCATAAGTAATCATATAAGAGCATAACATGTAGAATATGGAGTCATAAGATCATGTAAATTAAGAAATTTGGTAGAAATATAAAACATGACATAATCGTAATTCAAGGTTTCCTTCAAAGAAAAAATCGCATTCTGTAAATAGTCCCACATTGGACTATGATCACTCTCTAAATCCATTCCTTCTATATCATGTAAAAAAACATTACCAAATAAATTGGATCTCTATTTATTTTTTCCCATCATGACAAGTACAAGAATATATGTGACACACAAGGGCATAAATCCTAAGGCATAAACATAATAATTTCATGTGGAATTAAATGAGTTTCATAATCATGACTCATAAAATAATAAAAGGATATTTAATAATGATTTCAAAGAACATTTGGAATTTAAATTTTATAAATTTATATATGAGTAAAATATAATTGTTCTCAACATATGTTATTAACTTTAAAAAACAATAAATGAATGGAATGATAACTGGTTACAGAAATTAACATTCAAAATCATGTTTTAAGTAATTGTTTAACATTTCGAAAGATAAAATAAGTATATAAATTTTCATCAAAACCAAGGGTTTACTTAAATGGTTATACATAAAAAATTACATTATTTAATTAAATCTTAAATGAGAATAAATATTTTAAATTAGAGCTTCGTAAAAGGATTAAGGAGTATAAATGTTCCCCTTAATCAGGTTTTATTTTAATAAAGTTGTTTGGGAAATGAACATTAGTAATGTATTTCCCAATCAAAGAATGGGATAATAATAGAGGAATATATGTAAGATACATATATATTGATTCTAAAATCATTCCATGACATTAATGATAAATAGAATGTGACTTAGATATGGAAGGTCCTAACCAAATGAAAAAGGGTGGGATGGCAAGATAAATTTCATTATTTCCATCAAAAGTTTTGTTGTTCCTCTCGAACCCCTCGTGGTTTAATTTTCATGATCACAACCACTCTCTTATTTTACTAATATTGTTTTAAGTGTTTTTGGTTGATAGGCATAATTTCAGATGGTCAAGGAATTGGGGCAAGAAGGCTGAAAGCAGAAGTGGACTGATTTTCAGTCCACCGGCCAACCGATGGAAGACCACCGGCCAGCCGATGGAGGCCTGGACAGAAGGCATCCCTCTGTCCAGACCACCGGCCAACCGGTGTCCCACCACCGGCCCGCTGGTGGAACCCAATCAAATTGTGTCAGCCACTGCCTCAGCACCGGCCAGCCTGTGGTGCCTGAGCCCGAGCCCTCTCCCATTTTGCACACACCGGCCAACCGGTGGCTCTGTATTGGTCAGCCGGTGGAGCCAGTCAAACTAGCTGTTGGGCCTTTGACCAGACCTGTCCACTTGCCTTCCAACGGCTCCGAAGGCCTCTCCAACGGCTCCGAAGCCTCCCAAAGGCCGTTTGAGGGTTCCCCCTCTATAAATAAAGGACTAGGAAGCCCCGAAACTTAACCGGAACCATAACCAAGCCAAGGAAGCCCACGGGACACATTTTGATCATTTGGCGAACCTCCGGTGCATTCCTCCAAGGGAACCCCACTTGCTCCAACTCAATTCCACATCCAAGGAGCACCATCAAAGAAGCTTGGGAGCGCCCTTCATCAGCTCCATCAATCCATTGGAGCCCAAGACTTCCCCATTACGGTTTTTCATTGTTTTATCATTTTGATCTTTAATTTGGGTTTGTGCCTACAAACCCCATCTCCTTCTCTCATCTTCTCTTTTGGGTTCTCACACCACCTTCAAGGTGTGAAGAGGTTAGTCAAGCCTTACCATTCAAAAGGCTTGAATCAAAGGTGAGCTAGCCTTCACCTGTAAGAAGGCTAGTGGGTTCTTGCTCAACCATTGAAAGCAAGTGGGTTCTTGCATAACCATTAAAAGCAAGCTGTAATAGGTTCTAGACTAACCTGAAAAGTCTAGTGGGTTTCTTTCTAAAACCATTAAAAAGCCAGCGGTAGTAAATCTCTCAATGGTTGAGTTGGGAGCGGAGACGTAGGCTTGGGTTTAAGCCGAACTCCGTTATCAAGTTGTGTGATTTGCCTCTTTTATTTCCGCTGCATTCTTTACTTTGATTTTAAATTGTTAATTAATTTTTAAAAGGCAATTCACCCCCCTCTTGCCATCACTCCTTTCTTTCTCCGCCTAACAATTGGTATCAGAGCCAAAATTTGAGTAATACCTTCACCGGTTCCAAATTCAAGATCCATTGTGATGGCTTCAACTTCTTTCGCCCCCGAAGGCTATTATTTGGGTCGTGCTCCATTTTTTGATGGAACCGACTATACCTATTGGAAAACCTGCATGACCACTTTTCATAAAAGTATTAGCTATCCTATATTTAAAATTGTCATGCATGGTTTTTCTCTTTCTTCTCCCGATGAATCCAAATGGACCCCCGAAGACATTGCAAATTTTGAGCTTGATGGCAAAGCCATGAATGCTCTTCATTGCGGCCTTGACCGTAATGAATTTAATCGTATTTCTACTTTCTCATCTTCTTATGAAATTTGGAAACTTTTAGAAGTAACCCATGAAGGTACTAAAGGCGATGACAAGCCCGATTGCCCATCCCGCAAGAAAAAAGGCCAAGCAAAAGCAGAAGAAGAAGGCTTTCAAGGCCACTTGGAGTGATAGATCCACATCCTCCTCATCCTCCTCAAGTGACAACGGTAACAAGTGCCTAATGGCATTTCATGAGGTAACCTATTCTGACTCCTCTTCCTCTTGTTCTTCAAATTCATTCAACCATTTATCTTACGAGGATCTCCAACATGCTAGAGATCAATTGGAGGAAGGTCTTCACGAACTTTCTTCCAAATTTGTTGCTTTAAAAAAGAATTTCAAAAAACTATCTTCCGAAAAAGAACAACTTCTCAAAGAGAAGGAAGAGTTGTCCCTCAAAATCCAAAACCGTCCCAATGTTGATTCCATGGAATCAACAATCAAAGACTTAAGGGAATCCCTAGTTAAGTTCACCCAAGGGGAACAAAATTTGACCAAACTCCTTGGTTCCCAACGTGTATCTAGAACCACCGAAGGGCTTGGCTATTCCAAGCAAGCTTCCTCTTCCCAAGCTCCAACTATTTTTGTAAGGGGGAGCTCCCAATTTAATTTTTGTAATTATTGCAAAAAATCCAGGCACTTAATTTATGAGTGCAATTGCAAAAATGCCCGATATGGAAGGCCCAAAACCATTTCTTTTAATGATGAATTTTATAGGAGAAGACCCGTCACTAGACAAGTATGGATTGAAAAATCCCTTTTCGCGAGTCTCTCCGGGCCAAAATTTGTCTCGGTTTCAAAAACCTCTCCCCGGTGATTTGTTGTTTTTATTTAGGGGGAGTTAGGATCGTTTAAGACTATTTTTTCTCGTTTCAAAAACTTTCAATTTAAACTTTCAATTTCTACACTTGGTATCAAAACCTTCATTTCAATTTTCATTTCAAACTTTCAATTCAAACTGTTATTCATTTTTTGATTCAAAACTTTCAATTCAAATTTCAAAAATTTCAATTGGTTTAAAATCTTTTTTCCCTCAATCAAGTTTTATGCCCCGTGCTATTTTGATAATCACAAAGGGGGAGAAATTCTTGGTTGATTGGGGGAGAAATCTTTCTGTCATGCATTGCTTTATTTTTCAATTTATTCTTTAAAGCATGCCTTTCATTTCATTTTTATATTGTTTGTTTTGGTGATTGTGATCATCAATATAGGGTGAGATTTTTGTACCTCTCGAACCCCTGGTGGTTTAATTTTAATGATCACAATCACTCTCTTATTTTACTAATATTGTTTTAAGTGTTTTTGGTTGATAGGCATAATTTCAGATTGCCAAGGAATTTGGGCAAGAAGGCTGAAAGCAGAAGTGGACTGATTTTCAGTCCACCGGCCAACCGATGGAAGACCACCGGCCAGCCGATGGAGGCCTGGACAGAAGGCATCCCTCTGTCCAGACCACCGGCCAACCGGTGTCCCACCACCGGCCAACCGGTGGAACCCAATCAAATTGTGTCAGCCACTGCCTCAGCACCGGCCAACCGGTGGCCTCAGCACCGGCCATCCGGTGGTTCCTGAGCCCGACCCCTCTCCCATTTTGCACACACCGGCCAACCGGTGGCTCTGTACCGGTCAGCCGGTGGAGCCAGTCAAACTAGTCGTTGGGCCTTTGACCAGACCTGTCCACTTGCCTTCCAACGGCTCCGAAGGCCTCTCCAACGGGTCCGAAGCCTCCCAAAGGCCATTTTAGGGTTCCCCCTCTATAAATAAAGGACTAGGAAGCCCTAGAACTTAACTGGAACCATAACCAAGCCAAGGAAGCCCACAGGACACATTTTGGTCATTTGGCGAACCTCCGGCGCATTCCTCCAAGGGAACCCCACTTGCTCCAACTCAATTCCACATCCAAGGATCACCATCAAAGAATATTGGGAGCACCCTTCATCAGCTCCATCAATCCATTGGCGCCCAAGACCTCCCCATTACGGTTTTTCATTGTTTTATCATTTTGAGCTTTAATTTGGGTTTGTGCCTACAAACCCCATCTCCTTCTCTCATCTTCTCTTTTGGGTTCTCACACCACCTTCAAGGTGTGAAGAGGTTAGTAAAGCCTTACCTTTCAAAAGGCTTGAATCAAAGGTGAGCTAGCCTTCACCTGTAAGAAGGCTAGTGGGTTCTTGCTCAACCATTGAAAGAAAGTGGGTTCTTGCATAACCATTAAATGCAAGCTGTAATAGGTTCTAGACTAACCTGAAAAGTCTAGTGGGTTTCTTGCTAAAACCATTAAAAAGAAAGCGGTAGTAAATCTCTCAACGGTTGAGTTGGGAGCGGAGACGTAGGATTGGGTTTAAGCCGAACTCCGTTATCAAGTTGTGTGTTTTGCCTCTTTTATTTCCGCTGCATTCTTTACTTTGATTTTAAATTGTTAATTAATTTTTAAAAGGCAATTCACCCCCCCTCTTGCCATCAATCCTTTATTTCTCCGCCTAACAAGTTTTACTAATGCACTTTATTTCTAGGATAAAATTTTTTAATTAACTACTTATATAAATTATTAAAATTTTTATTTATAGTTTATTTACTATAACTTTTTAATATTAATTTATGACCTTTTAATTATGATATATTGTTCAATTCCAAAGTTCTAAGGCAGTTTGTTTCATAATTCCAAGTATAGATCACATATGAATAATTATTGACCATTTTATAATGTGGGAATAAAAACCATGAAGTGAAATTGAATTGTATTAATATAGTTTAAAAAATTGAAATGGACCCTATAACCCATATGTTTTCTAAAATTTGTGCAATATATATAGTAAAAATTTCAATAATAAATAGTTAGTTCATTTACTTTTTCAGATTAACCATGATGAACTAGAATCATTTTATATAATAGTATATATATATATAAATTAAATTATAAACATGATATAAATTATGATATATTAATTATAGTATTATTTATCCAAAATCATATTTTTATGATAATCCATG
This sequence comes from Viscum album, assembly GCA_963277665.1. Lineage (NCBI taxonomy): Eukaryota > Viridiplantae > Streptophyta > Magnoliopsida > Santalales > Viscaceae > Viscum > Viscum album. The sequence continues at coordinate 170,591,441 of OY728134.1, forward strand.
AATGTGGTGGTGAAAAATTAAGTATGTTGTTCATGGAGGCAATGTACCACCCATACTATTAACAACATTTTCAATTTATAATTTAATTAAATGAGGGTATAAGATATATATTAGACCATAAAAATAATATATATTTGTATTTAGGATATTGATGTTTATATTCCAACAAGGAATGAAATTTTAAGTTGGTGGTGAAGAAAAATAAAATTGAAAGTGGTTAGTAGGGAAATTTAATTCTTCCATTTGTTGTATCTTCAGGGGATACAACATAAGGCCCCATGTAATTGTATTTGGATTGGAATATTGGAACTAAGACATGATGTAGTGTTTTGGGTAGAATTTTGTTATTCTCCAAGGAATAGATGTTGGGAGGAGAATGGGTTGTGAGGGGTAGTATTTATGAGGGGAGATATGGGTGTTTATGAATATTACATTCGATAGTTTATTATTTTGGCCGATGAAAAAAATAGTATTTATTATTGTAACTATATATAGTAAGTGGTGAATTTTTAGTTTAAACAAGTGGGTTACTGTGGCTAAAAATCATATATATTTATCTTATAATGTTAAATACTATACAACACTATTCACGAAAATCCAAATATTTTAAAAATATATAGAAGAATAGTGATGATAATTTTTTTACATTTATATTAAAAATAGAGACACAATTTTATAAAATTATTTTTTTAAATATGATAAATATAATTTGTAAATAAAAAATTCATTTCTTTTAAAAACATATGTTTAAAAAATATGAACAATTTTATAACCCCTTCAAAAAATACATATGATGTTATTATAGCATCTTATCATTATAATACAATGTAATATTAATTTATAAATCCTTTTATTAAATTAATGTTTTTTCAAAACCATATATTGATTATTAATTTTTTATTAAATCATTTTTTAAAATAAAAACAATTATTTTTACCTTTTCATAACAAATTTTGAATTGTTATATAGTATAAATATATCACTTTTTCATTTCATAAGATACCTAAATATTATTTATGACATCCCTAGGTAAGTTTACAATTTATATAGCTATGTTACTATTCATAATGTTCTGATTAAATTTCTATATTTAATGTTACTATTCAAATGGTCATATTACTATTATAATTATCATATTTTTAATGCTCATATGGGTTCCCTACTACCTATTAATACATCACATTTCATTCATCAATAATTCAATTCAATATATCCCATGTTTATAATTTTTTTCCAAAATGAATATTTCAATACTAGTATTATTTTATATTTATAAAAAAATTCATGATTGTGATTATAGTATTTTATCGTGTCGAACAAATTTTTCCTACTATTATAATCTTATTCTAAATTTTTTTCCACTACAATAATTTCCCTCCTAATAGATATATTTATTCTATAAGGTTATTTTTAAAATAAATATAATAAAATGTAATCAGTTTCATCATGAGGATCATGTCATTTATATTACACATATATATCAAATGAATAATGTAAACTATGAGAAATTTTTTGGATAAAACTCTAGTTCATTATATCCATCCCCTCTTAAAAATTTTCACCCATGAAATTTCATTTTATATACTAAGGTAAAAACTTGTGTACATTCTAATGTGTCGTGGAATATTATAGTTCCCATGTGACCTCCATATACATATGGTTTCACCATAGTACATTGACAATGTGAGTTTTCTTTTTAGGTAAATTAATATCCCTATCATCTATGATATTAAATAGATGCTCCTCATAAGAGAAATAATATTTTAATTTTACCACCTATGAATTCAGTGCATGTAAGTGATCTAGTATTATCTTCATTAATATAATTTTTTAGAATATGTTCTGTACTTGAGATAGGGTTAATAGGATTGATAGTAAATATTCCAATGATTATATATGTTCAGGATTTTGTAAGGGGCCAATTTACTTGTAATATCATTTTTCATTATCCCATAATCTCATGACATTCTCCCATAGAGATATTTATATGAATTGTTTCAATCCAACCACATAATTCACATATCGTCAATTATTATCATCATAGATCCTATATAGATTCTGAGAAACCCCAATTTACTATGGAATAACCTTGACCATTTATATAATTTTCACATCCATTTCAAGTCCACGTACCTTGAATTCACAAATTGATCCCATGATGTAGGTGTTTTTTACATTCTCCCTTAAGGGTGTTCATATTTTTCTATTTGGATATTTGAGTGAATGATATTACGTTATGAGAACTCGACCATAAAATGATTTATACCCCTTCCTCCATTGAAGTTAATCCAGAATTATCTCGACATGTCACCCATTTTCAATATTTTACACTCATATTGGCCATCAGTTTTCAGGATATAATCTATAATGACATTCGAATTAGTGTGAAGATAATGTTATAGACTAATCTAGAACTACAAGTATATAACGAATCTCAATAGGATATAATTTAAAATGGTTCTTTATACAACCTAACAACTACTCTGATATACATCCTGGAATGTTACTTTACATATAATTCCTCCTATATATTGATGAAATTGGACGTCTTTTATAGATTGTCCATTACAACCCATATTGAATTATTTCCTCCACATTTTTTATTATGGTTAGTAAAAAAATTCCATCTTTATTTTTTCCCATTTCCATGTAGGCATGGGTAATGGTTTCTTTAATCACTTGGTATTTTTTCTTTCACCCTTCACCATTTAGAATTCCATGGAATTTGATGTATATTTTGTGATCACTTTCTTCATATTGTTTTCACCAATAGTGTACTCAAAAATCTCAATTCATCTTACCACTCCCTGGGTGGATGTAGTAGGTTGTGTTATTTCCATTATTCAAAATATCCTAGTTTATTTTGGGATATTATTGTACAAATATTCATGAACTAAATCATACAACTCTTTATACAATGATTTATAAATATGATAATTTCATATTTGTTACAGTTAATACCTTTTTCAAAAATTACTATATCAACTCTTCGAGCATCCTCTATCATATCTTCATGGTTTTGTTGAGAAATAATTTGTGAATGGAATGACTATGTTCCTTGATTTATAATTCTAGTGTCTATATATCAAAATTTTAAGATGATTGGGTCCCTCTCAATTCATATAATTTATACGGTTATTGGATCATTTCTACTAAATAAATAATCTAAATTATTTTCTTTCCAAATATGGTTCTCGATTAAGAATTTATATTATTTGATCTCATATAATCAGCTTAACTACTAAATATTTATCTTAGTATATGTGAATAAATATTTGAGACCCTTTGGATTCAAAGGTTTGTAATAATTATCCCCATATAAATAATCCCATAATATTTTTAATCAAAAGATAATTGGAGATAAAAAAATCATGGTTTTTATATATTTTCTCATTCATATTGAATTTCCTTGAAGCATAGGATATCACATTATAATTATCCAAATGTAAACCACAAATACCATTATTTAAAGCGTTACTGAACAAAATGAAATATTTCCATCTTGAGGACATCATGAGGATTGTTGTACAAATAAAAAAAATTTAAATTCCATAAACCTCTCTTTCTATACAGTTGAATTGATAATACTAATTAATTATAATTCATCTTAGCTATAATGATTTAAAATCAATATAAATTTATTAAAAAAACATTCCTAATACATTTCTGGTTCATAATAACTAAAGATAATAATCATATATACTTTTCTTCTTTACTGCTCAATTGATTTTTCATTAGAGAGGTTCATTGGTATCAGTTTTTTGGTAATAGTGTTCGCTAATAATGAATATTTCTCAATAAAAAACATCCAATTAATTCACTATGAATAAAATTATCATTTCGTAGATATTTAGATATGTATTCAACTGATCGTCACGATCCTTCCAGATTTTAGAAAAAATGATGTTATCATCAAAAAATACATCAAAAAATTAACCAAGGTAATATAATTAGACACCATATATTATGTAGATGAGAATTACTAAAGAATTAGCAAGTCTGAAGGGCATCACTATGAACTCATATTGAACATACCACATTCAAAAAGTGTTCATGGGATTATCATACCTTTTTTCTATTAATTGGTGATACCCTAAATAATAATACACAATAGAGAAGCACTTGACCCACATAGTTGATCAAACATGCCAAATATCCATGGTGGGGGATAAATTTGTTTATCATGATTTTTTTGAGTTCATGAAAATCAAGGTAGAGGAACGTTGACCAATCCATATTCTTGAAGAAAGGGATTTTCACACCCCATGGTGAAGCACTCGGTTGTATAAATACATTTTCTGGATTCCAATTTAACTAATTATTTAGTTATTCTTACTCTATGGTTTTAATTTAATATGTAATAGTTGATATAGGCAATGATACAATAATATGTTTAATTGAGAACACATCATATATTTTTTGAGGAAGATTTATTTTCTACATGAAGAGATACATGTATAAGTTCAATTGAAAACTAAACCTATAGGTCTGTAGGAAGACTAGTGAACACTTCAGTGCCTAAAATAGTGCGGTCCCTCATACTGGAAATGTGTTCTTGAATGATTGTCTCCTTTGAATTGGTCATTTGATCATGATATACTTTCTAATAAAGAAATAATATTCACTCTTGAGTATAAGATTCCAAATATTATTAATCATCTCCAATACATTAGTACAAAATTAGAGGTTTATTTTCATGTGCATAATTATCCCCCCACAGTTGATGTTGGATTTCTATAAGGAAAACTAATAAAATCCCATTTTAGCATAAAAAACATCCCAGGAATGAAGGATTATATTTTCTATGAGGTTTAGTCCACAAAAAATAACAAGTAAATATTTATATAATTAGGATGAAATAATTGATCCATTTTTTGTTCTCATATATAGCTCATCCACCATTTTTTAAGGATGGGTCAGATGGTTCAAAAAACCTCAATATCTTGATCATGATCGTTAATGAACCCATGGTGGTTATGAATCGAAATTGGATTCCTCAGTTCAAGAAATGATGACCTTCAATTGATTTATTCAGTTTGTATGTTTTTGGGTCTTGGGATTTATATGATGGGGTTTTGGTTGTTTTTCCTGACAAAAAATATATTATGATATGAATCTCATTAAAGTATGTTTTAAGACTAACATGGTAAAGTAATATGTATAGATTCAATGAATCTTGGTTCTGCCTCTTATGATGGACCTACAATTTCCATATTATAACACCCCAAGCTTCTACGGTATTCTTCTCTTTGAATAATGTGGTAGCATGTGTTGTACGCAACACTGAGTTCTAACACACCATAACCAATCAAACTAGCTGTTATGAATAGAAATACCTACATTTTGAAATTATATATATTTTATATTTCAAAATGGACTTCATTTTTGTATTCGGAATATCAAATTTTGCCTGAGGTGAAATTTTGGTACTTTTCGGATAACTTTAATATTTTGATGAATAGTGAAAATTACTAAATTTTATTTAAAAACAACATTTTTAATCAAAATAATTAATAGTGATAACTTATGAATTTTAGTAGTTTTAAATTATATTCAGAATATATTTTTACAATTTAATTCAATTTTGGTCATAGGACATAATTTTACAATTAAACCGGACATAAACAAGTGTCAATCTTTTGATAGTTATTATCTCTTAAAAACATGCTTTTAGTTTTAACAACGGGAATTAATTTTAAATTAATTTATGCCACTTATATGTCTTGAATTTGTAAAAATGGATTCCATATTTGGAATCAGGATGTTAGAATTGTGTAAATAGGTAACTTTTATTTTTACACATTTTGAATAATTACTTCAGTAAATATTTTATTTACCATGGTTAAATGGTAAATCCGGTAAGTAGGGTTAAAAAATAATATTATAATAATACTAAATTACCCTAAAACGTGTCCTAGAATCATTTCATGATACATATTCGACCATAGGCATCTTTGGTCGATTTTGGGACCCAATGGAGCCACTTGTAGGTGATAGGGACACTTAATTTTAATTAAGTTAAAATAAGTACAAAAATGACATAAGCATATATCTTTTAGAAAAACAATTTTTACATAGGGTTATATATATTTTATTTTAGACTATAAATATTAATTAGAAATATAAAAATATTTCCCACATAATTATATTATATTTATAATTTTTAGAGGTTAAATTTGATAATTTATAAATGACACAATGATAATGCAGTAATTACCATAATAAGGAAAATTTAAAATAATTGATATTATAAATACCCAAATAAATATAATTTGAGACTTTTAATGAATTACAATAATTATATACGATAATATGAATATTATTATTGATTTAATTAACTTTTTTCAATGTAATCATTCTGTTATGAGTTTCACAAAAATAAACTATTGAATAGTGTCAAAATTGACATAAAAGAGTTTTTAAAACAAATATTTTATTAATAATTGACATTAAATTCCTAAAAATCTAAGGTTCAGCAAATATACTTATATAAATATGGTGTATCATTAATGTACAACTTGTGGGTCGCTTGGTTGTATATAGTAAGTTTATTAACCATATAATATAAAAATACAAAGAGACATTGTAAAAGAGAAACTAATTAACTTAGAGTTAATACTTAAAGATAAGTTTAATATAAGTACCCAAACCTATCTAAATTCTTTTGGTTGAGTGTTTTTAGACCTATTCCCACCTTAAAATTTAAATTATACACTTTTGAGCCATTATAAACCGAATATGAATTTATTATAAATTAATATTTCTAGCTTTTCCAAAGGTGCCCCTCACCCCTCTTATAAAAAGGAACTCCTCCTTCTCATTTCTTTACACCTTCAAAGCCTTTTGGTTCGGCCAAAATCTACCCAAATACTCTCCCAAAATCTCTCAATACAACATAGAGGCCTTATATTGATCTGAAAGCCAACCTAAGGAGCCCTTTTGATCAAATCAAAAGGAAGAACCCGAAGAAGAGGTAATGATTTCACCACCCTTTTTCCAAGTTCCTTTCTTCTTCTACTTATTCTTCCTTTGTTGTTACCATTCTAAAATAATAACTCCAGTATAATTTATATACTATGATGTTATTATAAATATGGTACAACCATATTAATTATACTATCCACCCTTTGAATAACATGTCACCATACATGCGTACGTACGGCTTACCGTCTCCACGTCATGGTGTAATTATTATTCAATATATTATTACTTGGATTGGTATAATAATGATGTGTAACTCATGTAAATAATAAATATAACATGTTACTGATTCTGTATATATGATATAACATCCATTTATATATTATTTTAATATCAAAAGAATGATATTGTCGCTCGTGCGTATGTACGGACTACCGTCTCCACGAACGCGATGAGATTCATTCTCCATCATATCCATTCAAGTATAATTATCATTTGATGATTTAAAAAGATTTCTATGGACTTGATATCATTCTGGATATGAATAATACACAACCTATCCATTACAAACATGTCCTACATAACAAAACATATAAAAGAAAATGAGTAAGTTAACACCTGAAACAACGATAATACTAAGATATTTTTAACAAATCAATGTTAAAAGCTCATATATGATATCATATTAATGTATATGATTATTGTATAATTTAATAACAATTATTTCACAATTATACAGCAGGTCAACCTACCCCAACAAAGGAAAAGTACAAGGTAAGGGTTATTTCATAATCTCTTCATTATCCGAGGTTGTTTATACGTAATAATCTACTGGGATCTCTTTATCATCCACATCCATGTTTCTAAAAAATGTATTTCAAAACATTTTAACTATTTAAAAAAATATGGGTTAAAGTCATTTATACCCTTGTTTGACATTTTATAAGAGTTTTATAAAGGAATCTTTCTATCGTTTTCCAAACAAGGTGCTTTTTAACCTTTTAGACAGAATTATGGTAAGAATGTTTTTTTTAACTTATATGGCGGGTGCAGTTATTTTCCGCCATTATAAAATCATCGAAGCTTCCCTTACAAGCTTATTAGAATATTTTCAAAGAAAATGTTTTATTAAATGATTTCAAAATAGAAAGATATATTCCTCTAAAAAGAGTTTTGATTTCATCTATGTCAACATCCTTTGATGGATTTTATGCTTATTTGAAGTTGATTTATTCTGATACAAAACATCTATATTGTATTGAAGGTTTTGTGATATGTTTGACTGTGGATGTGCTATTTTTATACCGTTCATAGTTTATGGTGAAAGTATTGACATTTCATATGCTAGTGTTAATACAAATGTTTATGTTATGTTTAGACCTTTTTATATGGGAAATCATTGGACTTAATATGTGACGGGTGGAGCCCGCTTTATCTCCTCAATGCATTTGTAGGTCTCATGATACAGTCTAGTGTCTTGGCACAAGTCCTTGGCAAAATCTTCTTTGTAGTCTTGGCACGAGGCCTTGGCTATCTGGTTATGATAGTCTGGCATTATGCATTCCATCATTATTAAAGTGGTTATCGATATTGAATGAGATTATTCGATTAGTAAAATATCCATGTAAATAAGTAAATGGACTTACTTCATTTTACTTTTTCCATAATATGTTGAATTTCAAGTTTAAATGTCTTTTGTTTTAGTTATACATTGCCTTAAATGTTTATGCTTATTTTTGAATGTTTCCGCTATATTGTTATCCTTACTGGGCATTTGATCTCACCCCTTTTCTATGTTTTATTTTTCCCAGGATGTGAAGAAGTAAGATATGAATGACCTGTAGGGTTTTTATGAGAGGATAATAGTGTGGACTATGGAGACATTATGTTGTTATAGTAGTTTTTCACTTAATGATGTAATGTAAAACTGTATGAATATATCTAGTGTTTCCAAGGCTACTAAACCAAATAGGTCTTTCGAGATTTGATCTTTCTTGTGATCATGCCAATGTTATGAAATAATGCACCAACTTTGGGTAACTAGGGTCGAGGAGTTACAGTTGGTATCAGAGGGAGGTTTAGTAAAAACCTTCGAAGCTAGATTAAGATAAACTCTGTTTAGAGCATGTAGACCTAAGGTGAACATTGAGGATTGGTATAGAAGATCTTCCAAGAATTTTGGTATTGTAGAGATTTTGTGAGTTTTCCGAGAAATACATCCCTGTCTGGATACGAGCAGGTAGAGGCGTCTCTTGCACATATGTACGTAGGGGGAAAACCCGAAAACACCGCTTTAAGCTAGACTCGAACGAGAACTGGTGCACGACAACGGGCCTTGCTGCAGTCTTGGTTACGACACTCCCGGGGGATATTCTTAGGATAACTCTCATTTTCTTTACAAATAATTATGAAGGGTTTATGAGTATATACTTCCTCAAAGAAAAAATTATTATGATTAGGGATTATATCCATAAATAGTTCAATTTATGTTAAGTGTTTTATAAGTATGGGATTATGTATTTTGATTCACAAACTGATCTAGTTTATGCCATTGTTTAGAAATGGCGCTTAGTGGATGAAATGGTAACTGTATCAATGCACCAACTCCATGTAGGTATTTCCCTCCTGCTCAAGATAATTATAATGGATCTAGTGATGCAACTGGTGCCGATCAGCTAATCACCATACTGGGACAACTCACTCAGGTTACGAATAATAACCTTACACATATGGAGCACCCTGGTCCGCAGCATGGATGATCAATGTTAGATCGATTCATGAGGCAACAACCACCAATGTTCAATGGGAGTACAAATCCCTTAGTAGCTGAGTAATGGATAAATTCCCTAGAGAAAATATTTCAGGCTTTGGGAAGTAGTGAAAGGGAAAAAGTTATCATGGCAGTTTACCGCCTCACTGGATATGCTGATCAATGGTGGTCATTGATTCAAAACACGAAGGATGATGGTGAAGTATCAAATATGGAATGGAGGGAGTTCAAAGATCTATTTTTAGAAATATACATTCCTCGTGACCGTCGAGAAGATATGGAAAGGCAATTTCTGAGTCTGAGACAAAAGGAGGATGAGAATGTCGCAAAGTATGGGGGTAACTTCACTAGGTTTACAAGGTATGCTGTAGATTATATCCATAACCCAAGAAGTATGATTGATCGTTTCTTTGATGGGTTAAAACCATTTCTCCGTCGAGAATTAGTCTCACAATCCTTTTCATCGTACGAAGACATTGTCTCATGTGCTATGAAGACTAAAAAGGAATTCTCTAAGTCTTATGACTTTAATGAAAATCAAGAGAAGAAGAGACCTGTTGATCAGTCTGGGAATGGAAATAAGGGGAATAAGGAAAAGGTTGAATATCCATCTTGTGGTAAATGTGGTAAGAAACACCCTGGTACTTTCTTGAAGGGAACATGAGTCTGTTACAAGTGTGGTGAAAAAAGGCCACCAAGCACGTGATTGCAAGGGGAATAAGGAAGCTACCAATGTTTAGTGCTACAATTGCAGGGATATGGGGCATTATTCAAATCAATGTCCTAAGCGTCAGAAGAACAGACCTCAGAAAAGGCCAAGGGATCAAGGCTAACCTTATGTGATCACTACTGCTGAGGTAGAAGCTCTAGAAGACGTGGTGGCAGGTAATTTAATGGTTTCCTCAAGTTTAGAAATTGAATTATTTGAATCTGGATCATCACATTGTTTCATATCTTCCTAGTTTTATAAGAAAATTAGATATTTCCAATTTTATTTAACAATGGAGTTGTCAGATAAAACTCCTAAGGGTAGTATCATTGCAACAATGTTTTGTGAATCAGTCCCCATTAGAGAACATAAATGTCCTTTATCTGCTGATCTCGTCGTCATACCTATGATTGAGTTTGATATAATCCTCAGTTTGAACTGGATTTCAGACTATGATGCGACGATTTATTATTAGAAAAATTAGGTTACGATTCTTGATGATGATGATAAGGAACACCTTATCTTTAGAGCAGAATCGTCACCAACAAATTCTTTTTTAGATCCACCCCCAGTTGCTCTACTAAATTCAATTATTGGGGAGGAAGGGAATGAAATAATTGTGGGTGAGGAAAGGAATGTTCAAATAGAGGATGTTCCTGTTGTGAAAGAATTTGTAGATGTATTTCTGGAAGATTTACCTGGACATCCTCCAGAACGAGAAGTTGAGTTTTCCATTGATTTAATTCTTGGATCAAGGCCTATATCGAAGTCCCCTTATAGAATGGCCACTGTAGAATCAGTTGAACTAAAGAAAAAACTAGAAGAATTGAGTAATAAGGGATTTATTCTCCCTAGTGTTTCTCTATTGGGAGCCTCTGATCTTTTTGTTAAAAAGAAAGATGGATCTATGAGGTTATGTATTGATTACAGGGAGATCAATGCTATAAAAATAAAGAACAAGTATCCCCTACCACACATTGATGATTTATTTGACCAACTGCATGGAGCTCAATACTTTTCAAATATTGAACTTTGATCTGGATACCATCAGTTGTGTGTGAAGAAGGAAGACATTCCAAAGACAACATTTCAAACCAGGTATGGGCATTGCGAGTTTACTGTAATGCCTTTTGGATTGACTAATGCACCCTCTGTATTCATGGATCTGATGAATAGAGTTTTCATGGAGTATCTAGATGAATTTGTGGGGGTATTTATTGATGATATCTTGGTGCACTCCAAATTCTACGAAGATCATGAAAATCACTTGCGCATTATCCTGAAGACTCTGAGAAGACATGAATTATATGGAAAGTTTAGCAAGTGTGAATTATGGCTTCATGAGATCTCTTTTCTTTGCCATATTGTCTCTAAAGATGGAATCTCTGTTGATCCTTCAAAGACCAAGGCAATCCAAGAATGGCCAGCACCTAGCAGTATAACTGAGGTACGTAGTTTTGTTGTTTTAGCATGTTATTATAGATGTTTCGTCCAGAATTTTGCCCGATTGGATAACCCATTATCGAAGCTCACACGTAAAGGGGTTAATTTTTTTTGGACAAAAGAGTGTGAAGAATGATTCAAAGAACTGAAGAGAAGATTAGTAAATGCTCCTATATTGAATCTACCATCGGGGAATGATGGGTTCGTTATTTATAGTGATGCATCAAAGAAAGGACTTGGTTGTGTCCTTATGTAGAATGATAAAGTTATTGCCTATGCATCACGATAGTTGAAAATTCATGAACAAATATATCCTACTCATGATCTCGAGTTAGCAGCTGTGATATTTGCTTTGAAGATATGGAGGCACTACCTCTATGGTGAAAAATGTGAGATTTATACTGATCACAAGAGTTTGAAGTATATTTTCTTAGAAAAATATCCCAACATGAGGCAAAGGAAATGGCTTGAATTGCTCAAGTATTATGATTGTACGATACACTACCACTCGGGGAAGGCAAACAAGGTGGCAGATGCTTTGAGTATAAATTATCATGCGGTTTTGTACAATATGAGAATTGAAAAGGATCCAATTTTCATGGATCTAGTGAAGATGGGCATGGGAATAACCAGGGAAGGAGAAACATCAATTCTTTTTCAAATGGTTGTCAAACCATCTTTACTAGAAAGTATTAAGAGTTATAAGACCAATGATGAAGAATTTCAAAAGAAGATTAAAGCTGTGAATGATGGGAGATTGAGAGATTTTGTGTATGAAAATGGAATTTTGAAATACAGGAAAAGGCATTGTGTTCCCGATATACATGATCTAAAAAGGGAATTACTGGATGATTCTCATAGTTCCAATTTCTCTATACACCCTGGGAGCACCAAAATGCATAGTTATTTGAAGGAACATTTTTGGTGGGACAATATGAAGAGGGAGATTTCTGATTTTGTGTCAATATGTATGGTTTTTCAACAAGTGAAAGCTAGAAGGCAACACCCTGGAAGAGTCATGAAACCTCTTCCCATACCGGAGTGGAAATGGGACAATATTACGATGGACATTGTCATGGGGCTACCAAAGACTCCAAGGAGGAATGATGCAATATGGGTTATTATTGATCGTCTTACCAAGTCAGTACATTTTCTTTCTATAAGAGAAGATCTACCACTGGAACGTCTAGCAAGACTATATATTAATGAAGTTTTGAGACTTCATGGAGTACCCCTATCGATTGTTTCTGATCGTGATCCCCCTTTTACATCAAAATTCTAGAAGAGTCTTCAGAAATCCCTGGATACTGAACTTCAATTGAGCACTTCCTACCACCCTCAGAGAGACGAAAAATAAGAACAAACTATTAAAACCATAGAAGACATGTTGAGATCCTACTAACTTGACTTTTAGGGTATGTGGGATCAGTGTTTACCTCTGGTAGAATTTTCCTATAACTATAGCTTCCATTCCAGTATTCAGATGGCACCATATTAAGCGTTATATGGAAAGAGATGTCGCACACCAACCTGTTGGGATGACGTTGGTGAAAGAAAACTTATAGGTCTATAACTGGTGGAGGAAATGATGGAAAAGGTGAAGGTAATCCAAAATCACATCAAAGCAGCTCAAAGTAGGCAGAAGAGCTATGCCGATAATAGAAGGAAGGAGTTGGAATTTCAAGTTGGTGATCATGTTTTACTGAAGGTATCTCCATGGAAGGGAGTCATACATTTTGGTAAGAATGGTAAATTGAGTCCCAGGTACATCGGACCTTTCCAAATTCTAGAACGAATTGGGTTTGTAGCTTACCGATTGGCAATACTGCCTAGTCTCTCGAAAGTTCACGATGTGTTCCATGTATCTCTATTGAGGAAATACATGCCTGACCCAACGTATGTACTCACCTATGAGGAGTTAGAACTGGAACCCAATCTGTCTTATTGCGAAGAGCCCGTCAGGATTCTTCATACGAGAGAACGAGTACTGAGAAACCGGACGATGCGTCTGGTAAAAGTTTTGTGGAGAAACCATAAGATGGAAGAGGCAACGTGGGAACCCGAGGAACTTATGATGAAGAACCACCCGAGTCTTTTCATGTGATAAGTATTCTAGAAATTTAGAGGATGAAATTAGTTGAATGAGGGGATAATGTAACACCCCATGCTTCTACGGTACGCTTCTCTTTGAATAATGCGCTAGCGTGTGTTGTACGCAACACCGAGTTCTAACACACCATAACCAATCAAACTAGTCGTTATGAATAGTAATACCTACTTTTTGAAATTATATATATTTTATATTTCAAAATGGACTACATTTTTGGATTTGGAATATCGAATTTAGCCTGAGGTGAAATTTTGGTACTTTTCGGATAACTTTAATATTTTGATGAATAGTGAAAATTACTAAATTTTATTTAAAAACAACTTTTTTAATAAAAATAATTAATAGTGATAAATTTTGATTTTGAGTGGTTTTAAAGTATATTTAGAATATATTTTTACCATTTAATTCAATTTTGGTCAGTGGATATAATTTTACAATTAAACCGGACATAAACAAGTGTTAATCTTTTGATAGTTATTATCTCTTAAAAACGCGCTTTTTGTTTTAACAACGGGAATTAATTTTAAATTAATTTCTACCACTTTTGTGTGTTGAATTTGGAAAAATGGATTCCATATTTTCAATCAGGATTTTCAAATTGTGTAAATTGGTAACTTTTATTTTTAGGCATTTTGAATAGTTACTTCGGTAAATATTTTATTATCATGGTTAAAGGGCAAATCTGGAAAGTAAGGGTTAAAAAATAATATTATAATAATACTAAATTACCCTAAACGTGTCCTAGAATCATTGTTTGATACATATTTGACCATAGGCATCGTTGGGTTGATTTTGGGACCCCATGGATCCACTTGTAGGTGATAAGGACACTTAATTTTAATTAAGTTAAAATAAGTACAAAAATGTCATAAGCATATATATTTTAGCAAAAAAAAATTTCCATAGGGATATATATATTGTATTTTCGACTATAAATATTCATTATAAATATAATAATATTTCCTACATAATGATATTTTATTTATAATTTTGAGAGATTACATTTGTTAATTTATTTATGACATAATAATGATGCAGTAATTACCATAATAGTGAAAATTTAAAATAATTGATATTATAAATACCCAAATAAATATAATTTGAGACTTTTAATGAATTACAATAATTTTATAGGATAATATGACATATTAGTATTGATTTAATTGACTTTTTTCGAAGTAATCATTCTGTTATGTGTTTCACAAAAATCAACTATTCAATAGTGTCAAAATTGACATAAAAGAGTTTTTAAAATAAATATTATATTATTAATTGATATTAAATTCCTAAAAATCTATGATTCGGCCATGAGACTTATATAATTATATTTTTATCATTAATGGACAACTTGTGGGTCACTTGGATGTATATTGTTAGTTTATTAACCATATAATATAAAAGTACAAAGAGACATTGTGAAAGTGAAACTAATTAACTTAGAGTTAATACTTAATGATAAGGTTAATATAAGTACCCAAACCTGTCGAAATTCTATTGATTGAGTGGTTTCCGACCTATACCCACCTTAACATTTAAATAATACACTTTGGAGCAATTAGAAACCGAATATGAATTTATTATAAATTAATATTTCTAGCTTTTCCAAAGGTGCCTCTCACCCCTCTTATAAAAAGGCACTCCTCCATATCATTTCTTCACACCTTCAAAACCATTTGGATCGGCCAAACTCTACCCAAATACTCTCCCAACATCCCTCACTACAACCTAGTGGCCTTAGTTTGATCAGAAAGCCAACCTATGTATCCCTTTTGATCAAATCAAAAGGAAGAACCTGAAGAAGAGGTAATGATTTCACCACCATTTTTCCAAGTTCCTTTCTTCTTCCACTTCTTCTTCCTTTGTTGTTACCATTCTAAAATAATAACTCCAGTATCATATATATACTGTTATGTTATTATAAATATGGTACAACCATATTCAGTATTTTATCCACCCTTTTAATAACATGTCACCATACATGCGTACGTACGGCTTATCGTCTCCACATCGTGGTGTAATTGTTATTCAATATATTATTATTTGGATGGGTATAATAATGATTTGTAACTCATGTAAATAATAAATATAACATGTTAATGATTCTGTATATATGATATACCATCCATTTATATATTATTTTAATATCAAAATAATTATATTGTCACTCGTGCGTACGTACGGACTACCGTCTCCACGAACGCGATGAGATTCATTCTCCATCGTATCCATTCAAGTATAATTATCATTTGTTGATTTAAAAATGATGTTTATGGAATTGATATCATTCTGGATATGAATAATATACAACCTATCCATTACAAAGATTTCTTACGTAACGAAACATATAAAAGAAAACGAGTAAGTTAAAACCCAAAACAACGATAATACGAAGATATAATTAACAAATCAATGTTAAAATCTTATATATGATATCATATTAATGTATATGATTCTTTTATAAATTAATAACAATTATTTGACCATTATACAGGATGTTAACCTACCCCAACCAAGGAAAAGTACAAGGTAAGGGTTATTTCACAATTTCTTCATTATCCGTGACTGTTTATACGTAATAATCTACTGGGATCTCTTTATCATCCACATCCATGTTTATTAAAAATGTATTTCAAAAAAAATTACAATTTAAATGAATATGGGTTAAAGTCATTTATACACTTGTTTTACTTTTTATAATATTTTTATAAAGGAATCTTTCCGTCGATTTCCAAACAAGGTACTTTTTAACCTTTTCGACAGAATTATGGTAAGAATAATTTTTTAACTTATACGGCGGGTGAAGTTATTTTCCGCCATTATAAAATCATCGAAGCTTCCCTTAGAAGATTATAATAATATTTTCAATGAAAATGTTTTATTAAATTATTTCAAAATAGAAAGAGATATTTCTCTAAAAAGAGTTTTGATTTCATCTATGTCAACATCCTTTGATGGATTTTAAACATATTTAAGTTGATTTATTATGATACAAAACTTCTATATTGTATTGAAGGTATTGTGATATGTTTGACTGTGGATGTGCTATTTTTATACCGTTCATAATTTATGGTGAAAGTATTGACATTTCGTATGCTAGTGTTAATACAAATGTTTATGTTATGTTTAGACCTTTCCATATGGGAATACATTGGACATAATATGTGATGGGTGGAGCCCGCTATAGCTCCTCGATGCATCGGTAGGTCTCATGAGACAAACTAGTGTCTTGGCACAAGGCCTTGGAAAAATCTTATTTGTAGTCTTGGCACGAGGCCTTTGCTATGTGGTTATAATAGTCTGGCATTATGCATTCCATCATTATGAAAGTGGTTATTGATATTGCATGAGATTATTCGATTAGTATAATATACATGTGAATAATTAAATGGAATTATTTCTTTTTAATTTTTCCATACCATGTTGATGTTCAAGTTTAAAAGGCTTTTGTTTTAGTTATACGTTGCCTTAAATGTTTATGCTTATTTTTGAATGTTTCTGCTATATTGTTATCCTTACTGGGCATTTGAGATCACCCCTTTTCTATGTCTTATTTTTCTCTGGATGTGAAGAAGTAAGTTATGAATGACCTGCAGGGTTTTTATGAGGGGATAATAGTGTGGAATATGGAGACATTATGTTGTTATAGTAGTTTTTCACTTTATGATGTAATGTAAAACTTTATAAATATATCTAGTGTTTCCAAGGCTACTAAACCAAATCTTTCGTTCAAGATTTGATCTTTCTTGTGATCATGACAATGTTATGTAATAATGCACCGACTCTGGATAACTAGGGTCGCGGCGTTACACATATGATATGTGGATCCTGTTCAATGGATATTTTCATTTTTTTCTATAATACTCCCTTACCATTTCCAAAAAAACTCACTTATTTGAATTATTGGGAATGTAGCAGGTAGATTCATATTTATGTATAGCCACACTAATTGTTTTTCATCCTGTTAGCCCTCAAGATTGGGTGTAACTGGAGGCATCATGGTTTCCTTTTGAATATGTTTGAAACATAATAGGAGAAGAGTTTCAGTATAGGAATCATGTTTTATATGATTTTTTGTTTAATTTTTTTTCACCCTGTAATCTTTATGGTCATTCTATGGAAGCCTGCATGAGTGGGATTAAAAATCCCAATATGTATATGGGTGTGGAACTATGAAGAAAAGGTAATGAATATATGTCTAGAACAGAGGAAGGATCATCTAGATAGAGGATTTTGGGTGTGGAATTTATGAAAAAGCACGCATAGGACGTGCATGTCAGATCATAGGAAGTTAACCCATCAGTGACAAACATTTTCAACATCTTTAGGAAAGATATTGGGGAACCTAAACCTCCTCTACTAGACCCCATTGGTAAATATGATTCTTATATGGAGAAGAATTTGGGTATATCATATTTTATTAATCATCTATAGAGTAATAAATTTTGAGCTACACAACCTAGTTTTGGTCTCAAGACTGATGTGGATCATAAAATGGGGGATGGTGGATGATAAAAGACAAACATGGTTTTTTTATACCGAGAGGCTATAATTTCATTGAATAGTACTAGTGGTAGTGGATGGTAAAATTCATATATGCCTCCAAGGGAGGGTGACTCTTCTAGTTGTTAAGTGTTGCTATGTGTTTTAAGGGGTGATCCATGAATGGATCTGGCTATAATTTTGCTCAGAAACCCATTCGAAGGATTTTATAATGATAATATTCTCTGTGATGCTGAAATAGCTCGGGTTAACCCTTCAATGGTTCAGTAGGGGACCTATGACAGAGTCGAATGTTGAAAATTATAATCATTTTTCAGTTGATGTATAAGATGACATTTAGGGTTATATGATTTCAATCCCAAGGTGAAGTAGGATCTAGAAGAACATTTCAAAAGTGAAAATTGAATATTAATAATTTATACTACCAATGGAGACATTATATGTGAAGAAATCAAATTTCAAGATCATGGAAAGTGTTCCTCACATTCCCCCCCTAATGCTACTATTTGTCTACAGTGAGATCTTGTTGTTGTTCTCGATCACTCTTTGGAGATTCTCATGTGTTCATAAGAATAAATGCTTGAATCAATTATGATGATAAATTTTACTAACAATGAATATGAAAATATTGTTGGATATACATTAACTTTGATTACCAATTAGGAGCATTGTAATTGGACAGACAAGACAAGTCTGATTCTAATTAGAGGACTCATTGATGGGAATATCAATAATGAGGTGTATATTGAGTTCAGGGACAAGGTGGCATATTAGTTTTGAATATCTTTTTAAGGATGGACATGAAACCAATTTTATTACTATCTCTTAAATAATATATAGGGAGATCATGTAGGATAGGCATAAATTATCCTTTAATGGTTATTTTATTTCTTTTATTTTTTTATCTTAGGGTTTCTCTCATTAACCCGAAAAGTGTTTAAAAATAAATGTTTAATTTTTAGTCATTCTAACTAGGTTTACAGTAATGGTATTTGTACTGTAGGAGGTGAAAAATGTTTTAATACACAATATAGGTATTTAGTAATTATTAACCCTATGAAAAAAATTTCCATATCCATATCCTCTTGTACTATATATATATTGATATAATTGATTGCAAACCACTCACTATATACATTTCCTAAATTTCAAGATAATTTCCAGTACATCGACCTATCCCTATGGTTTTCACTAATGTATTCAGTTAAACATCCCAAAAGACAAATATACCTTACTCTAAAACCATCTTTAGAGACCCAATCCATTATTCATATTATTAAATATTTTTTAACGTAAATATAAAAAAAGACAAACCATGAATCGATGGGATTAGTGTGTTTTTAAAACAGGGTTTATAAAAAAAACATGAATCCCAAATATTTATTTTTTATTTCAATACCATAATAAGTTCCTAACCACATTATCACTCCAAACAATATATTGAAATCCTTGTAATACATAAACAAAAGTGGATAGGAACAATTCCTAGAAATGTAATAAAAAAGATTACAAAACATAACTTATAATTAAATCGGTATAACAAGATATCATAAAATCAAAGTATCATGAATAATCATATGAGAGAATAACATAAATAACATGGAAAGATAATATCATGGATATATATAAATTTGGATTTAACATGAAACATTACATATGTGAAAATCAAGGCAAACTACCATGAAAACATCACTTAATGGATAGAGTCGTATATTGGATTAGGTTCATTCCCAAATAAAATTCATGATATCTCATGGGAACAATTATCAATATATTGGACTGATATTTAAGAATTCCCATCATGAAATGTACATTATTACGTGTTCTATAAAATGAATTCATTCACAATACATAAACACAATAATTACCTTCGAAAATAAATGGGTTGAATAATATTTCCTTATATCATAATCATATCATAATTTCAATAATTATCCAACAATCAGAATGAATTAAACATTATATGTGTTCATATCTGAGTGTATAAAAGTATTTCTCAGAATATGGTGTTCATTTTGAAAAACATCATAATAAAGGGTAGTGAATTTTATATAGAAATTAAATTTCAAAATAGTGTTTTAAGGAATCGATTAAAGAATTTTGGGAAAAAAATTTGTACTTAATTTCCATTGAATGCCAAACGAAATGAAAAATAGTTATAACTAAAAATTTCTTAATTAAATTAATTTATAAATAGTAATAATTATATTAAATGGGAGTTACATAAATCAATTAAGAGGTAAAATATATCCCCATAATCTGGTTTTATTTTAATGTTGGCATTCATGAAATGAACCTATGTGATGTATTACAAAATAAATGGAATGGATAATAAGGTAGTTGTATATAAAATTTATAATATTTTTTCAAAATTTAATGATATATATAATTTCAGTTTGAGGTAGAAAGTTCATAGCCCAATGAATATGGTGGTTCAGGGAGATCCTATATCTTATTTTCTATAATCACTCTACACATGAAATTGTTGTCATAGATAATCAAATTAAATTCATTATATATATAATTAATAATTTTTCACACCTATATATTTACATTATTTCCTTTATTTATTTTCATTTTTAACAATTTCAATGGGATATAATTATTAATTCAATTATTTTGAAACTGTTTGTTTATTGAACACAAGGTAAGATCACTAGTATTTAATTAATGAATTTTTTTAGATGGGAATAAAACTCTAGAAGTGAAATTTTATTATACTCATTGACTTAAATAGATTATAATGGTCCCAAATTACCAAATTTTATATATGTCTAGATAATTTAGGTTGTTTTACCCACCTATATGAAATAGATTCATTTTATTTGTCATTTTGTCTACATATTAATTCCATAATAGAAAATAAAAAATTATATTTATATTCAATTATTATTTGAACATAATAATTGTGGAGAAAAATAGTGAATGTTACTAACATGTGACATGTCGTGCAAATACCTCCTCAACAACAGCATGTGATAGAAGTCATGTACCCAGTCTGACTATAGTGGTAGATCTATGTGGCATGAAACTTCACTGAATATTTGATATATCAAGAAAGGGATGATGAATCTTATAGAAACAATTCAACCCAATTAAAATATCATCAATCCATTTTAATGTCAGACCTTTAAGAACACATCGTCTCCCTCAAAAAACTCTAAAGGAGTCCCTTTTTTTATATGACTTCTGATGACTATATGTATTTCTCATACACTCATGGATGAAATTCATATTCTCTGTCCTATCTCTCACAAAATTTGTGCCCATGAGTGTTGAATCACATGGATCTATCCAACATACTGTTTACTACTGTGTTACTAATAAATGTGCTTGAATACTATCATATTGATAGTTTAATAGTGAATATTTTTGTACACAAACTCTAGTGAGGGTAGGTGTTCCTCCCAACTATGGAAAATGAATAACACGAAATCCATCAAAATTTCCTATAGAACATGAATGGTCCACTTTGGATGGCCATCAATTTAGGGGTGAAATTTTTGTACTCAAACACAAAAAAGTTAAAATGGATTGGAAAAAATCGTCATCATAATTGTTAGGTGAAATGATCATCAGAGTATGAAATAATAATTAAGTAAAATACCTGGATCCAGACAATCTCCAACATGTAAAGGATTCCCATGCTATATATTAATCTCTTATCATATACAGCTATGTAGTGGGTGGACTGGTTGAGTTAGTATATGATCACCCAGATGGTACCGTGTCTTCCAGATGTTCGTGGTAACACCATAATGGAATCCATAAATATCTCATCCCAAATCTACTCTATAACATTAAAGGGATGAGTTAAACTAATTGGAACATGGTGCCCAACATTCACTTATTGACAATTGAGGGATCAAGAGAAAATATCAACTACACCTTTCATTATACAAGGCCCCCAATACCAATGTCGAAGGTCTTAGTAAATTCTTTAAAAATAGAGATGTACCATCAAATGGGATGTGTGAAACACTCCCATCACCTCCTCCAACAATATCCTTAGTACCAATGTATGTACTCTTAAGAGGATAGCAGGTTCCCCACTTTTAGAAAATCTATTGGGAGTGTGTCTAGTATATAAATATGTATCTAAGTTCTCATAGTTAGTATCTTCACATTGATAATCCCTAATAGGATCTCAGAGTGAGGGTGTACCAACTATCAATTATCGATATTAAGAACTATGCATGTCAACTATGGATAACTGAAATGAGGCTAAATGCAATGAAGCCTTAGTCAAAAAATGAGAACATGATCTCCTAATGACGAAATCATCCACCTTGATCTACTTAACATAAGTATAGACTATTTTAATGTATTAGTCTTAGAGGAAGTCCATCCATTTCCTTTTTCTCGTGTCTAGGTTATTGTAAGATAATATATACTTTAGACTCATATTATTTGAGTAGTTGATAAACCGCTCACCCAAAATGTGGTGTATCCACATTTTACAGATGAAACCAAAAGCTCATTATCATTGGATACATAGTATTTCTCAATTGGTCTCAATAGTTTAGACTCATATGAAATCACATCCTACCTCTTCATTTTTACAAAAACACTTCGAACACCGGAGGCATCACAGAACATGATATACTCAACACCCTCCTCTTGAAATATCAGTATGGTGGAACTAATTAACCTCTGTCATACCTATTGAAAACCCTTCTTATACCACTACATACACATGAAAGATGGACCTTTCTAAGATAAGGAATCCAATTTTTCTGATATCATATAGAAATTGACCATGAATATATTGTATTATCATTACAACCAAAGCAATATCTATACATCTACCATGCTCTTTGGTGGATCTGAAGTTAACACTACCCCGTCCTTCCTTGAATCAACTACTACACCATTAGCCTATATCAAATGTCCTCGAAATTAAACATCTTGAATCTAGAATTGAAACTTTAGGATCATCTCATAAATATGATTCTCTTGGAGTATATATAGTTCCATCATATAGTGTCTTACACTCCCCTCCTTAGATGTTGAGTACATTATAATATCATCAATAGAGACCACTATAAACAGATTTAATAAATGATACAATTTCTAATTCATAACTCCCATGTATAATTTTGAGTTATTTATCACATGAAAATTTATCATCATGTACTTATAGTCACTATAATGACCTCTTAATCTCTAACTTTTAAATCTTCAAGAAATACTTCCAAATAGTGATAGCTTAATATGAAGTCAATCTTATCAAACCATTAGACCCCTATCATCTAATTATAGAGGGAATCAATCCAATATACTGGATACTTATTCTTAATGGTCACTAAGATCAATTGAAAACAATCGCTACAATACATCAATCACTTGTATTCTTTCTAGGTGAACAAAACTGCATCTACCTAGGGGGAACACTAGGACATAAAAAGAAAATAATTTTTAAGTCCCGCAACTACACTCTCATATATCAAAGACTTGGGTGATCTATATGATTATCTAGTGTAGATATCAGGGGCATCCCTTAGTGTTAGTTCATGTAGAAGTCTATCTATCGTTGGAGAGGTAATCCTGAAACATACTTAAGAAAGAATTCCTTATACTATTCCACCACTGTAGCAAACTAGATGCCCGTAGAACCCACTGTAAAAAGGTAATTTTGATATAACTTGTCAAAAATCAGATATATATATATCATAAACATGATCCCATACTATACCCAATAGGTTTCCTTCCCACCCATGAAGGAAAACCACAATCCATCTCCATTGAAACTCTACATCATCCCTGTAGGCCAATCAATCTGGGAATGAATTTTGGATAACCAATCCATACCTAAGATTACATCGTAAGGCATCATCCGTGATATAAAAATATCCTAAAATAGTCTCTCACTTCAAATAATTAGGTTATACTATTGGATAAGGATTGAAATCACTAAGCAACCTTTTATCAAAGTCTCCAAGCGCAAGGGTCAAAAAAAGGCTCCATCCGAATCTATATATCTTTGTGACTACTAGGGACCTCCTTGTGGGGTGGTAAAAATTGGGAAAACCGACTTCCACCTCTTTATTCTCTACATGATCCACTTCCATGACCACCACCATTTGGACCTCCCTTATCTAGCAATATTCTTTGCCTATCCAGTCCATCAATGGTATCTTAATCAGATATATGACGTGTTGAAAAATGATGGGAAATATGTCCATATAATACCATGAAAAGCATATCCTATCCCTTAATGGAATCAATAAGTCTTGAGATCACTCAACCACTGATCTTCTATCTTGGGTCTACCTCCTCAATCAAATAAAAATCTTACGTCCCAATATTTGTTTCCATGTACTAGATTCTAAGGTACCTTCTCATAGGTTCCCACAACAAGCACTCATTGTTTGTTTCAACTCTACCATGAAGCTCTCCACAACTAAACACCTATTTAGAAATACAAAATAAGTTGTAATGGAATGATATATCAATGAATTCCAAATATCTCTATGTAAGCACTCATTAACAGTTTTGGTATCAATAATACTTCTCTCTCCATATTGTGGGAGTATAATTGGTGATCTGTAAACCTCATTGAATACTATTCCATGGTCACACTTCCTGGTTTTAAATGTAAATGGTCCTCGATATGAACTAATTTTTATATTTCTAGATAGAACACTTCACAAAATAGATTCCTGAAATAAGACTGATGGAGTGTTTTCTTATAGTGATATTGAGATACCATCCTCCATTATCTCCTGATAGAGGACTCAAAAATTACATTCTACAAGGACCACCATATATATCTTTTTGTTTACTCACAATGAAGAAGCTTATGGGACTTCCTCTAACTAGTCCTTCATTTCCTTGGGGTATAACTCAGCCCAAATCCTAGGATATTACATCATATTAAACTCATCTAGTGCACTCATCTTGTGGGCATCCCTAAACTGTTCTTACAAGCCTAATTATAGTGATATGGGTGGTGGAAGAACCAGAAAACCACTCATATATACCACTTCATATATAGGCCCCTGTACTGATGCATCATCACTCACGAGATCAAACTCATGATCATTTAGTAGAATTTTATTATGAAATCATCCTCGAGGAATCATGATAATAAACCAGACACCCAACAGTCAATTGGTATATCTAGAAACATGTATCGAGATGTTAATGTATTCCTTAACCCATTTCAATAGGATTATAGTTCAAAATTTTTCTTTTACAACCACTGTCTACATGAACCAAGTCAACAAATAGTTATCAGAATATTGATAAATGGATATTCCAAGCGCCACACCTTCACTAGAGTCTCTATATAGAAATCATTAATCAAAACACATTCACAATATTACCATAAATCTATAAACAACCTTGCATAATTAAAAATGTTATGCTTAGTTCCTATGGTATAACCATCCTATGGTACCTTTATTTCAAGACCGAACCCATCAGGGATCTCCTGACTAATTGTAATCCATTTGTGACTTTCCCAATCCCATATTTAATGGTACACGGGTTTGAAACTAGTGTTAGGTATTCATATATTACTTGTGGGAGGCATTATCTGATGTAAATACGCCCATATACAAAACTCCAACACCATAAAATATTGAAATGTAAAATAACTGATTCCAATAAATTCATATGACCATCCCACAACGAGAATACAAATAATGTCCTAAAAATTATAATGAGCCTAAATACAAGCCCAAATGAACTAATACAAAGTATAACCTACTCATAAGGAGGGGACCACCATCAAATGCGACACCCATTAACAGATTTATTAGTCTATCCTAATTTAAGCACTTTAGATACTAAATCCTGATTGGACTCCATCAGAGGTATAATTTCAGAATAAGAAATGTAAAGTGTTGGAAAATACCATGATGTGTTGAGTATAAAAATACTACGTAGGAGACCCCAAAATTAGAAAGCATAATGCATCAAGATTATACAACTATTAATAGAAACAAAATAATCAAAACCAAGATATAATCATAGTAGACAACCAGTATCAAGAAGGTCTCAATCATCACTATTAGAAAAAGTATATTTATTGAGGAATATTGTTAATTATCATTCAATGTGTAATCACTAGACAACTATTCTATTATTAGTGATGTTCATCTAATATTTCATGTTCATTAATCACCTCCCAAGAGGTATTCATTAGATATTTGATGATCTCATCATCTATGTAGAGTATCACACACCGGGCCACTAGGGGACACCAAAAACACTACTTGATCATACTACTATGTGGTGGATTGATTTCCTACACATGGAGGCCATTATGAGACCACAAAACCTACCTAGGGATGATAGAAGATTCCACCCTATTCCTATAAGAGGATATATAGAATTCTCTCCAATAATAAAATGTTTTAGGGGATCACAATCATATGTCAATGATGTAATTATGCATTGTACCATCACCGTGAAGGAATATGGCATCACAGTCAACAAAACATGGTCTATACTAAAGAAACAATGGGCTATAAATATCCATATAGGGATTACATGGTGTGTACGAGGAAAACATGGATTTTGTTTAAAACCCATTGTTTTTACCTCTCTTTTCATGTTAGATAGCCTATAAACCTCAAAATACATAGTGTTTCTCAAAGAGTACATGACATGTAGAGGTCGGCCAACACCCTTCTTGTGTCATATTTTCAGGATCATGTGAAATTTTTCATTCCCATGTAAAGTTTTCATTATCATGTAATTGATCATGTTTTAATACCTGGACATTCTTATATACTCTACATATGTTCATATACCTTGACATGTCCATTTCAATATACTCCTAGAGTAAATATTGGGCTGAAAGCATCAGGTCACAAGATGTGTGACACAAATCACATGTTGTGTGATATTTAACAAGTTTGGGAACCCTATCATCATATACACAGGGTACCATAGGGTATGTATCTATAAATTACATTCCTTGTGAATCTTTATTTTTAGAAGTTGACAATTATTTATCCACATCATTTGACTAAACTACATCAGTTGTTCTACACATGAATGAAGTCAAGAAATGTTGATCTTATCCTTTTATTTATTTTGGACACAAATCTCTTGAATCCTACTGTAAAATATGATAAATAATCACATGTGTTGTATTATTTCATCACCGCACTCTATTAAACGAAAAAATGAAACACTAATCTATCCCCCGCCTGCCTCTGATATTCCTCTTATGTTGTCTCACTACAATGTTATAATCAATCTTGAACCACACTCATGGTTTAAATGTATTTTTCCCATGAACAATCATTAAAATATTAGATATTAAGTATACTTTGAACATAGATCCATATAAATTTACCTTTATTAATTTCATAATAAACTATGGGGAAAACCAAATGAATGAGAAAAAACCACAAAATTTATTCATTTTCACCTCAATCTATTATTGTAGAATAGATTATCAATTTAGAATAATAAAAAACAATAAAATAAATCATCCATATAAGAAATCAATTATTTATAAAAAATTCAATTTTTTTGGAATTTATCAATGTAAAACAATTGATATTTAAAAATTGTGAATCCAGATAAATTAAATGGAATGCCTATAGTTTACATAAATCACTAATGAAAACTTATATTGTGCAATAGTATTTTTTGATATCCATTACCATTGTTGGATTAGACAATAGATGTAGAATGAACCAGGTCCATTGATCTATTATCATCTCCCAATGGTCTGTAATGGCTCATCATAAGTCTGAATGATTTTTCAGCTAACCAAGAAATTTACCAATAATCGAGTATTTATATTAGAGGTATTATGGACATAAAAATTTAACTAATAACTAAATTAAATGAATTGAATTATTAATTTACCCACGCCAAGACTAGGAATAACCCATGAATCATATTCACTCTTATGTTATATTGTGCATCTGGTAAAATTTTTGCTCTGAACTCAAATGACTCAGATTTGTTATTTGACACTCTTTTTTTGTGTTATGTACAATTATTCATGAAAACTAAATGATCATGATATCGATAATTTTAATATTTTTGAAATATAATATGTGATCATACACATTAGAATCTTACACCACCTCAGTTACTAGCTTTTAAAATATTACTAGATACGTTTCAAATCATTACATGGAAAAAACCAAGATGTAACTTTGAGCATGGTATCATCAAAACAATAATGAAAGAATTTCATAAGTATCATATTTATTATTTGTAAACATTTTTATAACCATTTTTATAAATTGGTTATGATAAATTAATAAAATAACATCATAATGATGGTTGTTCAAAAGTACGCATGTGTGATGCTTCTACATTTTGATGAATGGAAAAGAATATTTATTAATAATAAATAACCTTTATATAAATATATATTTATTGTAAATATCAAATATATATATATTTGAAAAATCCATCATTATAACCATTCATGTGATGTGATGGGGGAAAATGAATTACATCCCCACATGGACATGGTAATCTACACATATGGTCTAGTGATATATTCATATCCAATTTGGTGGATTGTAGGTGGAAAATGGTTGTCCCAAAATCATAATAACATATAAATATTTTTATTATAACAAAATAATTTTGTTATTATTTATAAAATATAATTAGTTTGACTATAATAATAAGGATTCTTTGAATGAGTCAGGTAAGAAGATTACCTCTTCTTTAAGTGACCTCATTTGTTTTACTCATTAATCTTTCCTAGGATAGACTTTTGGAAAGCCTAGAAGCACAAAGATTTTGTGAAGGAATATGTGAATGAATTATGGAATATATATTTAATGATATTAGGATAAATCAATGTTCATAATGATAAATATGATGATATCATTTGTAATTTAGGAGCAGCTACATTCATAATTACATAAAATATTAAAATACAAATAATTTATTTCTAAACTCAAAAACATTAAAATATCAATGGATTCAAATAAAATTGATATAAGGTCAATCTATATTTATAAAAAAAATTATATTAGTTTTTGTGTCATTTGATCCTTATTGTTGTATTGATCCTTTTGTTCACCTTTTCTAACATTAATTGTTGTAACACGTTTTTTATCCATTAAGGGTTTTATATTTTATTTTAATGTGAATTTTGACTCAAAAGGTAACCATGGATGACATTTTAGACAACTTAAAATTTGATTTTTAGTTGTCAAATATTTTTAATATTTTAATATTATTTAATAAAATATTAATTATCAAAAAATATTAATAAAGTCATTTGTTTTGACTAATAATTTAATTTAATTTTAATTTTATCAAGATAAAAATGGATTTATAATATAAATATAATCAAAATAATGTATACATTATAATTAATCCAAAACATATTGTAACACAATAATCAATAAAACAAATATATTTTTTTAAATCATTTATTATATTGTTTTGTACTATTTTCCCAACCAGAGAGAGAGTGTTTCTAAAAAATTTAATGTAATTATACAATGATAAAAAATTAAAAATAATTTATATTCATGAAAATAATTTATTATTTAAAAGTAAAATTTTATATCTATTTTTAAATTATTTTCATCCCTATGAAAACATATGAGATGAATTATATCCATGAGAGTATCATTATTTTTATTATTTTATTAATATAATATAAGGGTTATTACATAAAGAATAATTCCAAAAACTAACATATTTTTTTATATATGATTTTTTGTGTAAAAAAACACATAAAATTGGATAAAATAAAATTTTAAAAATATTATAATTCCTTGACCTATAGGTTTATACCATTTTTACAAGTTTTCCGGTTATATAGGTGAATTTTTTTTACCAACATCACTATTCATGATGGACAAAATTAAAAGGGGCCTATTTACCAAATTTGATAACATTATTAAAATATACGGAATAAATTTTTAATGATTAAATTTTATAATTTGAATAATTTAATTTTAATATTAATTCATAAAATGTAAGCTAAAATTATTATTAGAAAAAAATCATTGTTATCCAAATTATGAACTTATTAAAAAATTCTAGTATAATACCGACTATTAAGTAATTAATTATATTATTTATAAACTAACGATGTTTATTTATATTTATGATAATTTTAATAACATAACGGTTCTTGTAAATTACATTATTTAATGAAAAGAAATATATATTTTATAGAAAACATTATTTTTGACTTTTCACTTCATAAAAAATAATTTAAACAAATATTTTCCTATGTTAATATTGAACCATTTTTTTAAAATATGATATTCATTTAAATTATTAAAATTTATAAAATGTGTATAGATTAGATATATTTATATTCTATGAAATTTATTAAATTTTTTTTTGAAGAAAAACAAATATTTTATGTGTTAAAAGACTTTACTTGAAATGGTGTACTTATTTATTTTCAATTTACTAGAAATTTTTATTTTAAAAGCACCTTAAATAATTTTTATAATGATTTTATTACTATTCATAACTTACAATTTTGTGGTTTGGTTATAACAGTAACATTTAAAAAAAGTGTTTTAATAATATATAACTTTTTAAAAGTATAGTGTGTTCTATTATGAAAGATATCTAGTATAGTATTATTTTAAAATAAATTATTTTTTTATGAAATTATCCCTATTAAATAATTTTTTCCTAACAATTTTTATCTCAAAAATCTAAATATCATTATTTTGAATAAACTCTTTTTAAAACACATATTGTTCAAAGTGATAATAAAACATCCATTCAAAAGGGGAAGTGAGAAACACAAAGGTTAACATAAATATCATATTATCGATTTCCCATATAATAATAAAATTAGATAAAAATGAAAATATATACATTGTGGTTAAATATAATTCCCCATGATTAATGAAAATTTATAGAGGACAATATCATGATATTATTTATTACCAAAAAACCAAAAGTTGATACGGTTTGAAAACAACAATAAATTATTTAGAAATTGCTATAAAAATAATAATTTTTTTTAAAAGATCATTTTCCCTTGTTTTTTTCAATTATCATAACATGCAATATATGAAAAAAGGAACATGACTTCTTCAATACCAATAAACAAATTTCATCCATTGGTTACAAGTTTCTATTATTTTCCAATTCTTGCCATCCCATATTCTAATGATGATTGAACAATATGATTTTTTTCGATGGATAAGGCACTAAAATAAAATTATATTACACTGTAAGATATATAAAAGGTTGGAATTTTATTACTGATATATAAATTCAGTAAGTAAGAAAAAAATGGTTAGTATATGATATGATAACTAAGATGAATAATTTATAATTTGAAAAATTAATCTAAAATATTTCAATAATAAAACCTAGTTATATTATTAATTAATTCAACAATTTAATGAATTCCAAAAATCATTTAAGAATTCTTAACCATTATTAATAAATTGATGTTAGAAAAAATAATAGATCATAATATTTACATAATAGACATAAATTTAATCACCAAATAATATATTGTATATATTAATGTCATATAGAAAACACATGAATACCTTTATCAAATACACATCAAAAACATGGTAATAATTTCTAAAAATTACCATATTTTATATAAAACATAAATGATAACAAATATTCTTTCATACATTTACTATATATAATATATTCTATAAATTAAAAAAATCAATGAAATTAATCAATCACTTGGTCATCAAATAGATTACATGAATGTATTGAAGACATTGTATAATAATAAGATTCATATATATTGGGTTATCGGTATGCTCCTAGAAGAATATTTTGTGATCCCTTATAGTTATTACGATTTTTCCATTAAACTATTGTTTTTTCTATAAGATTTCATTGTGACTAAGAATCATCAGCTCAAAATTTACTCTTATGGGACTTCTATATGATGTGGGTCATGATTCTACCACTTGGGACCATTCTATGATTCTATCTCCTTCTTGGAGTAGGGGTTGTATATCATGATCCCACACTTTCTGCTACAAAATATGAAGTGGTCCTACCTTAGCATAGTGTATTTTCTCTAATTCCTGACACTATAATAGGGGAACAAAAGTCAATAGTTGACTACTCTAGATACTTCTAGGTCCATCATCCACCATAATTCCAGGGATATAGAGGGCTACATGATATAGAGAACTAGATATACATTATTTAGGTTATATTAGACATCATTTAGACACTTGAGGAGAGAAAGGTGATGTTGATTGCGTTCGGCCCATAAGACCTACATGGACATGGTGGTGTGTTTTGAAATAGGATGTAATGTGTGAGGATCTCACCTCAAACACATTCAAGGACATATTCGTTTTTTATTCCATTCATGATATAATGTACATAGATAAATTATAGTATTTCATGGAGATATAGTAGGGATCAATGAAGATATCCACATACTATACTCCTTTCATAGATATTCTTGTTTTTTCTCAAATTTTATCCATAAGTAAGGTTCCTAAGTCTATTATGGTCATGGTTGGACTTCAAAACAACCTTAGTTTCAAGGTGAAGAGTTTTAATATACCAAAAAACATGGAGGCTCTATTAAATGACATGATTAACGAGATAGTTCTAGAAGAGTATTTAGATATTTTTTTTTGATCCGTACTTTAATACATATGTAGATGGAGACCCTATTACATAGATGAGTGTCAATTATGGTAGTAGGAAGAAAAATATTAGGGATGTGGAGCAGATTCAATTTATATATGTGGACTACAGTAAGGTTTTCTAATCCCCATAAAGAGGAGTTCCAAAGTAATTTTACAATGGTTATGTCAACTAAAATAAATTTTTTTGTACCTCACCTTAGAGATCATGTCAAAAGTGTGTAAAAATAGTGAATCTTTCATAATTTCTCTTTAGATAATCATGGATAATGTTTCTTAGGGATCTATGAAAATCTCTATCTATCAACTTCAGATATGACCATGGTCCACAGCAATAGGCTCTAATACTGATGAATTAGGCTTCCTATTCATTTCATGGATATGAATATAAATATGAGGCACACCTTGTCTACTTAAATGATTACACTCTAGACAATAGTGATGAGGGACTATCTACTATTTTTTCTACATTCTTGATCACTTGTACATTTTCTAGTACCTTTTTTGATACTAGAACATCACATTCCATTATATTTCCACAATTTATTTTTATAAATGATATACCGATCACATTGTCTCCGGAGTCACCTTCCATCAACACACCAATGGGAATGAATGTAGATAATAATTAATGATTTATTGATTATCCTGTAGTCATTTTTTCAAAATGTAACAACACAATAATTTATTAAAAAAATTCTTTTTAAATAACATTATTTCTTGAATAGCATGCATCACACAAAACTATGATATTAGAGGAACCATAAAGAGTTATTATTATAAAATGAACATTATATGACTTCCATTAATTTTTTTAGAGTAATTAATAATAAGTGATATATGAAATAAAAAAATGAAGTTCCCACTTAATAATTATGTATTGGTGAGAGATTATAAAATAATCACAAAATTTATGTAAAATCAATTTCTTCGTGAAAATGAGTTATTCTTATTTTTTTAAATTATTAGAAAATATATTGGAAAATTTAATTTATTAATTTAATTCTTCATGCGATTATTAACTTATTATTATTTTTTTTTATGAAAACATATATTATTAATGAATATCGAAAATAATTATTTTTATTGAAAATAGTATTTTCATTTGATTTTATTAAAAATTAATATTATATAATGGTTTAGAGATAAGTTATAATTAGTTATTTCAAAAAAATACAATGATGGTTTTTAAAAATGAATCAATACATGATTCTATTATGAATACATTTTTTTTTTAAATGTTCATTTTTCTAAACAACTATTTTCCTTGAGAATTGATACTTTTATTTAAATTAATATTCAAAAACCTATGTATTTGGAATTTTGAATAATGGATCCAAAATTTAGATTCATGTGGTTACAATTTGGTAAATTGTTACCTTTAATTTTTTGCTAATTTGACTAGTAACCGTGGAAATTTTGTTACAACTGAAAGGGTAATTTTTTGTAATTTATGTTAAAAATACAATTATAAAGTCTTTAAAATTACCATAACATCTACTAAAATATGTATGGATGAATAAATTTATAAAATTAACAATTAATGATCTAATTAATCTTATTAAATGGAAATTGTTTCATGAAATTGAGTTTTATAATATTTAAATCAATGAAAGACACAAAATGTCATTTTCATTTTCCTTAATTTCTCTTATATTTCCACATGGGAAAAAATGAATGATATGAATGAATATAAATAATAATTTTTAGCATATTAACCATAATTTTATGTTATAAATGTTTTGAGGTTTTGGATACTTAGATGAAATTATGTTATTTATAATGTATTATGTAGTAAAAATTTACCGATGCCACATTCATGTTTTAAATAATATTGGATAGTACAATAGACAAATTCAATAATAAAAATAATTCTAAAATATTGAAAATTTATCTTCATAAACCAATTTTATTTTTAATTTTTAGTAAATAAATGTCTATACCAAATTATTACACAATGATGGTGTAGTATTAGTTTGCCAATGGATATATTGAATATATTTTATTAAAAATACTAAAATAATTATAATATGGAATAATTAATATATAAAAGGAATTTTATTAAATAACTTGACATATCATGGATGTAATAATTTTTTTTCTAAATAAACTTTTTATCATAATATTTTTAAAAATCCAAAAAACTAATAGTGTCAAAATTGAAACTCTTGATATTTCTATCAATATACTGTGTTATTAAATTATTTAAAAAACTTTTTTGTAATTATAAAATAATAATAATATGGTCTAAAATTATTAAATTTGTTCATTTGTGGTATAATTTCCATAAAATAAAAACTTTACAGTAATTTAATGGCAAAAAATAGTTACCTTAGTTAAAAATAAAATCTATTAACTAAAGGTTAATGAAAATGATAAGGATTAAATGAATACCAAAGCATGTCCAAAATATATTATTCAATTAGAATAAAAAATATATCATCTTTTCTTAAAATATATTATATATTAGTTTCATTTTGAATGATATTAAATTTATGATAAATTTATATATTTAGATAGTCAGAAGTTTCCCCCACCTCAATTACAAAAGGCCACCTGCACCCTCATTTCATCAAAAATAATAATACCTCAAATATCATAAACACCATAATAATTTCTATCATGAAAACCCTTAAACATATTCTATATGTTCTGGTCTACTCAAAATACCAGTTTTTCTATCCCTGATGGGAGATCTAGAGGGATCTCACCGAAGGAGATGTAATCCCCTTTATCGACACTCTCAAGATCATTTCTTCTTCAACATCCTTTTACATTTTTATTTCCATTATAATGTACTAACTATAGTATCAAATTAATAAGAAGATTTTATTATGATTATGTAACAACCATACTCAATCTTCTATCCATCCTAGAAAAATTGAAATCTCCACATTTGTGTATGGGATGCCTATCGTCTCCACGTCATGGTGTAATCAATTTTTCACAAACACTATATATTGGAAATTGTAATAAAGGGAATGATAACTATATAATATTATTATAACACGATATTTAGTATTTAATAATATATACATCATCTAAAATAATTTCATTTCACAATTGTGGTAATGATATCATCACTTGTGTGCACGTACAACATACCATCTCCACGACTCGATATGATTTATTTTCCATGATCACTATTACAAAATAATTATGTAAATATATATTGAATACTATGATATATATTACATTAATATCATTATTTATATAACAATAATATATTCTATATTCAACAACTATAACTTATATACAAAATATTCATAAGAAAATGATGTTGTTACCTCCTGGAAGAAGCATAATAATGAAATATTATTAAAAGGGTGATAATATGATCATATGTGACACCATAAATAGAAATACAGTTTTATAATATGTTATAAAAATTATTTAATCCATTTTAGAATATTTTATGTCACAAATGAAGGAACACATAACTATGGTAAGTTATAATTTCACAATCTCATTGTTAACCAAGATTGTATATACATAAGTATTTACCAGGATATATTTGTCATCCCAATACATGTTAACTAAAAATGTGATCAAAAATAATCTTACCATTCATATATAATTTTTTAAATTCATATATACACATGTATTATTTTATCTCAATGGTATTTATAGAATCATTTTATGATTTTCAATATGAGATAATTTTTTAAATTTTCCAAAATAATTACAAGAATAATATTTTCTACTTATTTAGAATGAAAGGTTTTTTTGGATTTTGGGATGACTTATTGCCATGAAGCCTCCCGTACAAGATTAGTGTGTTATTTTCAATGAATATTATTTTTTCATATTTTGTGGCATTTATAGTATTAAATATTTTTTTCAATGAATAAAAGATATTTACCTTGAGAATTGTTTTCAAGAGTTCTATCCAAAATTATTCTCAATCTAAGTTAACATTTTTTTTATTTTACATATGTTTTACTAACGATATGCTTTAATTTTTCTATTATTATTATTTATATGAATGTTTTATTTTTATGATGAAATTATATTTATAAAACCCATTTAATTTCCATCGCATATGTTATGATTTCATGATGTTTATGAAACCAATGTCATTCCATGTGTTATGATATAAAAGATGATTTACATTCTTGTGGCACATATATGAATGATTTAATTATGAGATGGGTGGGACCTATATCTTTTTCAATTTTATTATGTAATAATGTATATATCATTATGTATATAAATGGTAAATGATCTCAGTTTAGTAAAAGAAGTCTATAATGGGAAATGATCCTTGTTCTGTAATACAAGGCTAAAAAGGGAATTTAACTCAGAAAAATAATGGATATTTCCACAATGGTGGTCATATAATTTATCCTAGAAACATTTGTAAATTATATTATATACTTTTTTTGTATTCTATAATTTATGTTCATATGTTATGATCTCATTAACTATGTTTATTAGGATCTTCATTGATTTATCATGTGACATGGTATCCTGATTTTTGAAATGCAAGGTAAAAATATTACATGTTTTCATTATGTTCATATACGTTGTGATTATGATATTATTGATATATAACTTAATAATAATATTGTCTCCCTAGTTATTATGTTTCTTTTTCCAAGGATATGATGATGTTTATTATGTATTATGTGTCAAATAAGGGTTCTGAATATGAACGAATAAGCGGGTGATGGCATTGAATTTTTAGGAACAAGTTGTTTATGTTTCCCAGTTTCCATGGTTATTAAACCCATACGGTCATCGAATGATATATTATGTTGTAAAATTAATTTTATTATATTTATAAGTATTATTTATTTATGAAATTTATGGTCCTTAAAATGAAATCAGTGGAAATTTATGGTTCTGTAGATGAGAACCTCTAATGTGAGTCTCGACAGGGACTATCTTACCAATTAATGTTCTCACATTGATTTCTATTGATTATTGGTATCATTAAAATCACTCATGGTGTAGAGGTAATTTATGACTAGAAATTGGTAATTGTGAGGTGGTGAATTCTTTCAATACTTGAGACTTCATGGGATGATACCTTCATTGAGTATATTCATGAATCAATATGTAGTATTAGTTAAATCCCCCTAGTTTTTTCCTTCAGTCATGGATCTTTATCTGATCATCCTTATGGGTTAATTCATGATACCACTCCCTAGTAGATTAGTTTACTTGGATATAGATCTTGTTTTGAGTTCACAAACAATTTCAATACCCCCATATTTTATGGTTTCATTAAAGTGCATGGAGATCAAGAAAATGTATGAGATCTTAGAGGAGGAAATATTTATCATCTCCCATACGTCACCGTTTGGTGTATCTATAATATTAACCATGAATGTAGATAGTAGTATTAGAATCTTGGTATATTATCATAAATAAACTAGGTGTGAATGAAGAAAATATATCTCTCTCCTTGGATTAATATTATTTATGATTCATTACGAGGATCATGGTATATCTCTAAAATTTCTATTAAATAAAGCTATCACAAGTTTCAAATTAGATAGGATAAAATAAAAAGATGTTATTTTGGAGAAGGTATGTGATATACATGTTCATGGTGTTGTTTTTTGGACTAGAGAATGAAGTATTAGTGTAAATGGTTATAATTAACAAGATATTTCACATATAAAATGACTCATTCGTTGTAGTGTTGGTTGATGAAATCCACATTAACTACTCAAATACATAGCAGGTATACAAAAATATTGAAATCGTATAGTGTAATCCCCAATAACATCTTATTTCTATAAAACTATTGAAGTGTAGCTTTTTGATTCATGTGTTAATGAAAGATGGTTATACTATCTTTAAGAAAGGTATATCCATATAGCCAAATAGAGTGGAGGTTGTGATGTCATTAAAAAACTCCCCAAATATTGTTTTAGATCATGATATTTTTATAAATAGCTAGATAATATCAAAGATTTACCTTGGTTTTGCCATATTCTTAAGGACCCTTGACTGGGATAATGGGTAAGGGAGTGAGGTTTTAGTTGTGAAACTAGTTTAAAGAATAATTTCATGACCTGAAGTAGTGGTTAAGCAAATCTAATGTGTTTATCTTCCAAAATATTGGGATTAGATACATTTTATAGTATAACGGAACTATCATAATCTTAGGAGCATCACTAATGTTGAGATACCGGTAAATTTATTAGGGGTCATTTTATCTATTTCCCCATGAGTGAATGTATCCTAGTCATGGAATGGAGATGTGATCTATGGTTTATTATTTAAAGAGTTAGATAAATTATCTTTTATAATATAGTATTGTTGAGAAAACATACTATATGTTCCACCATTATATCTTCACATAGTAAGACCTTATTCAAATTTAGAAGATTGAGGTAGATTGTCTTCAAAAATTCAACATTGAGGTATCTTATAAACTAGGGAAAGGCATTGTCATTCTAGATGTTCTTTTATTTTAGTTATTTATAGTTCTAAAGTCTGGGGAATATAATATGATATAAAATTATTGATTAATGTTCTTTTTAAATAATTAGAGTATGGATGCTTCTAAGTATCAAGTGTCAGATAAATATAATGAATTTGTGATCACATCATCATAATTTGACTATGTTAAGGCTATCCCATAATATTTTCCTGAGTATAGTGTGATAAGTGAATAAAAAAGAAGTTGTGA
Source organism: Viscum album (assembly GCA_963277665.1). Lineage (NCBI taxonomy): Eukaryota > Viridiplantae > Streptophyta > Magnoliopsida > Santalales > Viscaceae > Viscum > Viscum album. The sequence continues at coordinate 170,631,104 of OY728134.1, forward strand.
CTTGATTCCCGAGTGGTTGATCAATGGTGATAATGTTATGTAGGTTCATGTTAGAGTTTTAGTACATACACTATTATGGAAAAAATGATGAGATACTTTAAGATATCTATGTAAGAAGTTTATCTTGTCTAAAAAAGATATATTTTATCTTAAGTTGATAGTTTTTGTGGATATTAATATAATGTGAAAATGATTGGTTCACTTCCCATTGTCTTGCCATATATATGATTAAGGCCTACCACCAATATACTCTCCATCCACATCCATTTCCTATTTAGTTTTGGGAGGATGACACATTGTGATATGTGAAGGGGTTGCAGAAGACCCTAAAGAGTCAAGATACTATCTAAGTCAATTGAAATTAGTTTTAAATGGTTTCTATATACTATTTAATACATGAGAGTCCCTAATTAGACCAGATAAGAATGATTTATGTCCATGAAATTGTACAGTTATATGATGTTTCCTTGAGAATTGTTTCTAATAGATATGAACAATTTTGGTAATAGTTTTTCTGATTATTACATAAGTCCTTAGGGACTCAGATAATATTGAGTATAGTGTACCAAACCATAAAGATATACAATATCTACGAGGATTATATTAAGATTGATCAATATAAAGAAAAATATAGGAGGATATTAGATCAATACTGAGTTAAAGCTCGTCTAGTGATTTAGGGGCTGTGATGCCCTGGGTATTTTCAGTTTGTTAGGGATTTTTGGGGAGAGCCTATGCACGGACACACATAGGTGTCCATTCTTAACAAACACTAGAGGCTGAAGAAAGGGATTCAGGAATGGGCCAGAGGGCTCCCTATATTATATGAGGATATTGAAAACATGAATAAGAGCATCAAATCCCTAGAATTCAGGCTCTAGGTGGTATGTATTGAATCAGGGTTTGAATATATAGCCAGAAAGAAAGCATTCTGGGTGGTGTTGATCTTTAAACAGGAGAGTCTGGCTCGGGAGAGATCCTAGGTGAAATGGCTACTCAAGGGGGATAAAATGGCTTTTTTCTATGCATGCATCATGTAAAGGTGCCAAAATATCAAACCCAACATCCTTTTTGAGGATGGGGAGTTCACTGAGGATAATTAGACAGTAGGGGTAATGGAGCAGAACTTCGTTATAGACCTTTTGGTGAGTCCTAACCCGAGGATGCCAAGTGGCCTTCTTAGTGACCATGAGGATTTCTAGGAGGCTATTCTGATGTTGGTGTCCCACAAGGAAAATGAAATAATAGAGCTGATCCTAGATGTGGAAGAAATTTATAATGAAATGATGATCTTGAATCCCAAGAGTGCACCATGATCGGATAGCTTCCAAAGTTCTTTATATAGAGGGGTGTAGGGTATGGTCAAGTGGAACATCTCAGATGTGATTCAAGAGTATTTATTTAGGGGGATCCTACCATGGGTTTCTAGTGTGACTACCTTGTACCTCATTCCAATGATAAAGAACCCTTTTGCTTTTTCTCATTACCAGCCATTGGGTTTTCTGTAACTTCTCATACCAGATTCTAGTGTGTGTGATCAATCATAGACTAGTTATTTTCCATCCTCAGTGCGTCTCTATCGAGAAAAATGTGGTTTTAGGGGTAATTCCATTGAGGGAGACATTTCACTGGCACATGAGATGATGAGAGACATTAACATAAAGTCACACAGCTCGAACATGGTTATCAAAATATATATGAACAAGGCTTATGACCAGCTTGAATGGAGTTTTAATAACAGAGCTTCTGCAGCTATGGGGTTGTTACTTAAGGTTGTCAATATTTTTTTTATATCTTCTTCTCAAAATTGGTGGAGGTTTTATTTTCATTAAAATATCAAGGTTTAATCAATGATACAAGGGGCCTTCGGTAGGGGGAACTGATTTCCCCCAGCATCTTAATCCTGGTGCAGGAAATCCTAAATCACCTCATCAACTGCAGTTTCTCTGTTGGAGACTTCCGGCCAATCAAAATAAAGTTGAGTATCCCTCTAATTACCCAACTTAAGTTTTTAAATGATACATCCATATTTATTAATAATTTAAGGGACTCTGTTTGGGGCATCAGAAACATCCTGGATGACTACTGCTACTGGTTTAAGAAGATTATCTGCAACACAAAAAGAAACTTCTTCATTTCTCACAGGTGTGCTCCCAAACGTATTTACTCTTTATGAAATTTCTTCAAAATGAAACAAATATCTTTTCACATTGAATAATTGGGTATTTCCATCTCCTCTGGATGAATTTGGGTTCATGACTTCGACCAGATTGTTAGTGAGATCACGAGCCACGTTCTCAACTGGAAGAACCATTTTATCTCATTCGGTTGCCGGATTGCTATTGTTAACAGCGTGTTGTCCGCCATTCCCATTCATTCTCTGGAATCCATCTATGTCCCTCATGGAGTAAAATCTACAGCTGACAAGGTATTTTGTAGCTTCATATGGGAATCCATTTCTGAAGGAATGAGGTATCGGGCTTCCTGGGTGGGGATGGGAAGACCCTCTACTAAATGAGGGATAAACATGAAGAGTATTCACAGTACACTCCACAACATGCATGAGGACCTCGCATGGGAAATTATTGAGGATCAATCACTTTGGTGAAGGTATATAGCTTTCATTTATAGGAACAATGTGGAGGTGATGCATGGCCACGTCTCTCCCTTCTGGTCAATCATCTACCCACATTTTTTGTATCTCTAAAAAAGATATTTTTGGAAAGTTGTTGTGGGGGACATCCCTTTTTGGAGTTCCAGCTGGGCTAGCCCAATTATGGGATTCCCTGGTTTCCATGGGCCTCTATTCTTAGTCAATAAATCACGCTGATATCTGAGATTTACATGACCAGTTCCGGATGGGGAGCAACGAGATCTTCTCAAGGTCATTTTCATCAATGTTGAGCAGAACAAATGCATGTTTACTCACTCTCCCTCGAGAGTTTTCACTACCAGGGTCATTCGAGGGATGGTCTCTGCTCAGGTTACTCATGTGATCTAGAACAAGGTTCTATGGTGTAAGAAGATACCATCCATGATTAAATTTTTATCCTAGCGCATTAGGAACCAAGACACTTCCCCATTCCAGAATATCAAAAAACATATAATCAATATGGCATCTCGCTGCCATTGTTGTAGCCAGAGGTGAGAGGAGAGCATTCATCATCTATTTCCTGAAGGGGAATGGAATCATGTAGTTTAGTTAGCCTTTGGTGGATATACAGCCATCTCCACTCGGAATCTCAGGGATGCCCCTTTCATGGACAGATGGTTCCAAGGATCGGTGGCTAACAGTATGGAATGAATGGCTCAAGAGGTGATCTATAATGCTGGGTGTTGGATTCTATGAGAAGTGAGTAACCAATCCTAATTATATGGTCGCACCCCCTCTAAGAGGTCCATCATAGCGTGTAATCTCTTCCTTTTTTAGGACATGGCCTCACTCTTCTCTGACCGGCAGAGTATCCCTATTTATGGCTCTTTAGGCAAGGCCCCATGCTCAACTCTCTATCCTGAAATGTGGAAATTTGGTCTGTTGGTATCCTCATGCTCTTGTCCATAAGCTGAACTCAGATGGGTCCTATGTTTCAGGTGTAATGAGAGGCGGTGGAGCGGTTCGTGATATGGAGGGTACTATGGTTACAGCCTATTCGGCATACTATGTTCACAATACCCCTTTGTAGGTTGGGGCCAAAGAACTACTCACCAGAATCATTATTTGTAATCAAGTGAACCTGGATGTCTCTAAGGTGGAAACCGAATCTAAGATCATTCATGACTCCCTGAGTGGGAATGGTTTGATTCATTGGTAAAAAGCCCATATTGTTCGTAAATTAAGAGTTCTTTTGGCACCAACATCCGAGTATCACACACTTGGAGAAAGGGCAACAAGGTCCCTGATTATTTAGCCTCTTTGGCAGATCAGAGTTCTAGCAGTACTCACATATTCTCCTTTAGCTATATGAAACTTGCGGGTAAGAATCTTTTCATAGGGGATGCCCTCGGCCTGCACTACATCAGGCCCTCTTACATTAGGTCTTGGTGTTCTCTCTTTTGAAAATAAATAATTATGATTATGATGATGATGATTTCTATGATGTCTTTTTTATATTTATTCATGGGTTCGTCAATGTTTGGTTTTTATGATAAGAGGGTTTAGGGTAGATTCTATAATGAACAAGAGCATAAAGAAAATGTAGTGTCTGAAACAATGCCACAAACTACTAGTGGCACTATTAATGGGTATAAAAAATTCTAAACGCACTATCAATATAGTGAGACAAATATAGCCAGTGGTGATGGTTGATCCCAGGTTCTTCTTCCAAGAAAATTAGATTGTCGGATCTCCTTGTCTATAGGATCATATAATACAACCATTAAGTTTTAATATATATAAAATATTCAACATTTTATAATGCCAAAATCTTACCCTAGTGACCCTATCATGAATTCATTACCTTCTTCCTGGGTAACTATCTATCTCACATATCTATAATGGATTCATCAATATTTTACCAATCTAGAAACATTAGATCGGTATGCCCTTCTTTGATCTATTCCAAATCCTTCAACCTTCATAGGATATGAGAATAAAATATACTGGGGATTATACTTTATATTTTGATCTGGGTTCACTACCCTCTACCTTGGTCATGTGAGAAGATAAACACCACAACCCAAACCACATTGTTTATTTCATTTCTACTCATAGACATATGAATGCCTACCCAGATATAAGGGGATTCTCACACGTATTGAGAGTCCTTATACTTCATTGGGGGAGACAATGACATTAATATCCAATCATTCAGCTAACAATAAATAGATAATATATAATAATTCAATGTATCATATGGAAATAAAACTCAATTTTTCTCTTATTGGGCGTGTTATGAAACTCACTAAATCTCACATTTTCAATCATAAATTGAGATAGTTGTTTTAGAATAACTACAAAATAATTCACTCCACTGTCAACCCCTCTTTATTACTCTACATATAAATATCACACTATTACTTGAAACCATTGATAATTTAGTTTATCTTCATTCTATACATTCAATAAAAATGAAATTAATAATGTGAGAAAATTAATTAGACTGATGAATAATTTAATAATGAATATAATTCCTAGGATGCCAATATTGAAACATGTTCCTTTCAATATATGGAACATTTTTTTAAATAAGTCTCACATAACAATCATATTTTCAATTCATTCATTATTATTTTTAATGGGAATGTGATTTAACCTAATCATACACCTCAAGAGTGTAAATATTGGTGTGTAGTCTTAGGCCCACTAACTGTTCCCTAGTGATTATCTATTTAATACCCAATCCATCCCTTTTGATGTTATTACCCATAGGTGTACCAATTCAAAAAATGCATCAAATTTCCAGCATATTTTAAATTGATGTATTTTCATAAAAAATATTCATTATTTATAATATTTTACTATTTTCTCATATATATGTGTCGATCCTAATAATTCTCACTAAAATATTCTCATCATAGTTTCATAAAATAAATAAACCAAAGCTAATAATAGTTGAGGTGGCTATAGTATAAAATAAATAAATATTACATTATTTTAAACTAATATTCTATACATCTCATAAAAAATCATTCTCCATTACTATAAATGTTCAATAACATTTTAAATATAGATATATATTCAAATTTTACATAATATATTTATAGCGTATCCCAGTAAATTCTTCACATATTTAACCCATTTTAGTCATAACATAATTAAAAAACTTCTTCAAATCCTTGGGAGAAGGAAAAAAAATAATGGTTGATCTCTGATTCTCAATAAGGGTAAACAATGAACATATCAAATCATCAATAGATATTCTTTAGAACAAGGTCAAAATGGTATTGTATTACGAGCTTATCATTTGAAAATCATAACCACAAATTCATATATCATAATCGTGGAATAAGGCATAGGTTGTTCATAACACATGTATCATAAAATAACCAAATATCATCAACCATGAGACAACATAATATGTATAATAACCTTAAATATAAACTTATTTAAAATGTTTTACATAATAATATTTGAGATATGAAATGTCTATTAATACTTTCAAGATTATAAACACATATTTTACATAGTACCATAATATAAAAGCCTACTAGGTCAATTAAAACATTATATTAGGAGTAACTTCTACCAAGATATATCTATAATTATAACACATTTAAAAGTATTCCTATAATGAACCAATCATAAAATAAAAAAAAAATTCATATGTATTCCACAAATCATAAAAATTTCATTTCATGAAAAGAAAACCAATGGATAAGAAAATTGGTTTCAATAATATATCATCACCAAAATGAAAAATACATAGAAAAAAATAATAATTACATCATTGGATCATATCCATATTGAATCATAATTAATCTAAAATGATTTTTTTCTTAAATTAAAATATATTATAATATCAACTGATCATTTCTTGACAAAAACTACCTTTTTATTCTCTCTAAATAAGTTATTAAAAATATTAACCTTCTCAAATTGTTATCATAAAAAATTATATTGAATTAACCATTGTATCATGTAATTGAAGAATAAAATAAAATAATGTTAATGATGGTATCAAAATATTTTCATTCCATATTTATTGCCAATAGAATATTATTTTCACAGTTTTGGTCAAAATTAAAATTGGCCTTTTTTATATTTTTACAAAAAAGATACCATTTCAATAATTCAAAACAAATTATAATATTTTTGGAAATTACTTAAAAATTTATTTGATTACATTAAATTGATTATTTTAAAATATTTTCGAGATCATGAACATGGATAAGAAATATTATTGTCTAAAAGGATAAATAGTGTTAGTTTTTCTTGAAACATGTTCTTGACCACTGAAAATGCCAAAGAAATGAGAAAGCTCAAAAATAATGAAAACATAAAAAATAAATTGAATGTAAATAAGTTATATTTTGTTTATAAAATAAGGATCGTAAAATTAACCATAATAGAAATTGAATTATAAAAAATCTGGATTAAAGCTAAATTGAAACATAAATCCTTTATAGCTTTGGAACCTTCTGATTCATAACCCTTGCGATGAAACAATTTGAATTATGACATTGTATGTAATAATTTCATAAGGATAAACGGTATAACTTTTCAAAGGGGAATTATATATAAATAATAAACATAATTAAGTGAATAATAAGAAGAATGTCTCACTGAAACAATATTTAGATGAAGGACCCTTACCATATGTATTATTGTATTCTAAATCATTTTAAAGCTTATGTAAAATAAATTATAAATTATTATAATGATTTAAAAGAAATATATACATATATATAATATCAGATATGATTTACTTATAACTTATCATTATAATTTTGATATAAATTCATTATTAACATTGTCATTTTATGTGTTAAATTATTTATTTGTCATATATATATATAGATTTAGTAGTTGTGGTCACTAATTAATTCTCATTGTATAATCATATAATGAATTTTAATAATTTCATAAGTATCATATTTTTTTATTTTATAAATTTTTATAATCATTCATATTAAATGGTTTTGAAAAATTAAATAGATCACATTGTGAAAATGGTAGTGCATACAAATGCATAAGGGATGTTTCAACTTTTTTATGGTTTGAAATAATGAAAATTAAAAAAAATCATATTTACAGAACCATAATTATATCATAAATACTGTATATGTTAATTAAATCTATCATCATTACGATCAATGTTAAGTGGTGATGTAACATGAATCACATAGTTATGTTTAATTAGTTGTCCTCGCGTACGCATGATGGATAGTTTAATTTACCTTTAATGGAAGGTATGTAGAAAGTGGTTTTCAAGTTATGATAATAACATATTATAATATTGTGGATATTTTATTAATTATATTAGGATTTTTAATATACGTTAATAGGAAATATAAGAAGTAATAATCTTTAAAAGTGTTAAGTATGACGATTACCACTTCTTTGAGAGACCTTCCATGGATTAATCATTATGCCTTCATAGAATGGTCTCAGAATAATACTTGGATAACAATAATGATAGGATGGAATAAATTAAGCTTTTATTTCTATTATTTTACGATAAAAATGTTTTGAACATTGTGAATTAAAAATGAGGGGAGGCTTCCTTTTGTAATTAAAGGTTTTACACACATTGAGTTACATAAAATATTTAAATACAATTAATGTATTCATTATATAAAATTATTACAAATAGATATAGATACTAATAATAAAATTGATTGAAATAAAATTATTCAATTGGATTTATCATATTTATGGTTTCATTTTAATACTTATCTTTTTTTATTCCCATCATTAAAACTTTTTAATAATAACCATGGTAACACATTTTTTCCATTCAAGGTTATAAATTTTATTATACAGTGAATGGGGTCTAAAATTATGTATACTGATGATGTGTAAGACCTCTTATGATTCAATGTTTCCAATTTCATAATTTTTATATTTCTAAAATAAATAATTAAATATTATTTTATTTAAAATGTCAAAAAAATGATTTTTGAGACTATTAATTTAATTTGACATTAATGTTATCATGATAAAATTTATTTTATTATATATACACCAATGAAATAATTTATAAATTAACATTAACTATAAAATTTATATAATTAGATAATTAATAAATAAAATTAATTCTTGTAATGTTTTAAAATCATATATTAAATTATTCCTCTTGTTTTCACAAGCATTGTGTCTGTGTTGCGTAAGAATTTAACATAATTATATGATATCAAATTATTAAAAATTGTTTATTTACATTGAAAATATCCTCTTACATTCATTCAAATTTTATTTTTATCCCAATGAAAATATATATAAGAAATTAACATCAAGGGTCAAAAATAATGTACAAATCCAATTCATTAAATAATTTATATGTTATAAGAAATTAGATGTAGTATTAATGTGAAATTCTTCTCAATATACTATGTATCATTCAATAAAATCATTTAAAATTGTTATGCAATTTTTTAGACAGATTTTAAATCCTTAAAACATTTTTTTCAAATTTTACTTGTTTATCCATTACAAAGGTGACAAATCATTATCAAGGTTAATATTCCTAATGACCTAATAGAAAAAGAACCTCTTTAGCAGATTTTAAGAATAACATTACAAATATGGAATTAATTTATCAATATTAAATTTATATATTGGTAATAAATAAATACTTATATAAATTTTTAAAATAAAATTATAAATAGTTTTCAGGAAAATGAATTTTAAACTATAAATAAAAAGAAATAAAATAAAAAAAGTACAATTTTGAATCTGATGTAATTAAATAAATTATTTATATTTTCAAGAGAATATTTTTTATTATAAAATTAAAAAATATTATAAGTTTTAAATTAAATGATTAATATAAAACAAGTGAATTTTTAATAAAATATCTAGTTTTCACTATTCACATGAAATTAAATATTTTCAGAAAAATCCATAACATTCAACATAGATAATATTTTATTTCATATTTTAAAGCTGGTATTTATTTCATCAAATTTAATTTATAAAAATAAAAAAACAAATAATAATTTCCATGAAAATGTTAATTTAGAACATTTTTAAAGAAAACATATTTTTGTAGTAAAAAATGACCTTACATATAACTCATTACAATTTCATTATAAATTAATCAATTTAATTGAATTATTTAAAAAATCAAAATTTTTTTTATTTTGTTAATACCATTAATATATTTTTATGTAACATCTTTAATATAAAAAATCTCCTTCAAATAATAATATATTTATAATATATCAAGATTTTCTTAAATCTTGATAATTCTTGGTATGAATGCATTAAAGAATAGTATAATTTAGAAATAAATTTAAAGGGTGTTATAATATCTGTTATTAAAATAAATACATTGATAAAAACCTTATGATTGAAAATATATCTTCATAATAGAAATACCATTAGAGGGCCTAATTTATCCTCTCCATAAAATAGCTCAATTTGGATTTCCATTGTCTAAAAACCATAATAATGGTATAATTTTAAATTTACTATAGAAAATGACATTAGATGTATTTTTTGATTGTTTAAAAATATTTTGGCCACTATATTTTCCCATTGATTGAATTGGTGTGAAATTATGAGTGTGTAAGAGCCCCTCAATAATTTATAATAAATATTGTACTACTTTTAGTCTATGGGCATGTAATTGTGATATATTTATTTTATATTATTAAAAATTGTTCTAATAGAAATTCCATGTTCATAGATACGTTTTTATGGTAATTTATCCTATCATTTTGTAAAATTTGTTCATATTAGGGTACTTGTTTTTTGTCCATCAAAGGTGAAATGAATTAATATAATAAATTACATTATATATTATAGAGAATCAATATTTTTTTCAATATTAATACATCCTTATACCCGTTCCCTAGTGTTAACCACATTAACCTTATCAAGGTAGTCAGTGGTATATAAGAAGGTGTTTAGAGGCAATGGGAATATATGATATCTTGGAACCAAAATAATTCATTAAATCACCAATATAAATCGTCATAGACATGGACTTTGTTATTGAAAAGCTCAAATCCTAGGTTGGAGTTAATGACTTATTATTATTTATTCCTCAAAGTATTTTCATTGGAAATATATTTAAACATTTTATTTCCTCCGTTATTTTTGAACATATGGGACTAATTAATAGATTAAAATTATTTTCAACCAAAACACCTGTATTTATTTCCCTAATCACATTACATGATATTATAGGGAATTAATGTTTAATCCTAACCTTCTTATTGAATTTGGATGGTTTTTTATGACTGATAAAGAAATAGATGATGAAATTAGTCTTTATCCACCATAACCTCAATATACTCCATCTTTATCTTCTATCCTCTCACTAAAATTCATGCATGAATTACATGGTTTCATTAACCCTGGGATTGGCCATCGGTGGTTGCATAATAGGTGCTTGGTGTAAGGAGTTTTAGTTTGAGAGATCTTGGGTGGTGGAAGTATTGGGATAATGGTGTTGAAACTAGATTCAGATAAGGGTAGGGGTACATGATTAAGAGAAATAGATAATTATGCTAGATCAATGTGGTCTGTGACATACGGTGTATAACAGTGTTGACAAATGATATTGTTGGTGGTGGTATAGGGTGGTGGTCATAGGCTAGAAGAAGTTTAGAACAATATAGTCTTGTGGCATGGTGGATGTTGGTTGTCTAATTTTCTACTATGATGCATGTGGTGTGAGAGGTGGTGGAGGTGCCATATATTTCCCTGGATGTGTGGTAAAACTAATATCTTATGGACCTCTATTCACTACATGGTCGGTGGAGAAAACCTCACGCCGCCCGCCAAATGAGTTGAGGATTTAGTCCAAATCCACTATAACATAACCTTGTATGTTGTTAGAACATCTGTGTGCATTCACATCATGAATGGACAACATAAATCCCCACACTATAACCTAGATGGGATTCATTATGATAATGAAGCAATAAAACATTCCCCAATAGACTATAAAATAGATATGGGGACTTCCATGTTGTGCGGTCCTACCCTAGAATGGGGTTTGGTAAAATGATCCTTGGGTGTATTGTTTGGTCAAATTAATAAACTATATTATGTGTATTTCCACATAGATATAAATATCAGGGTTCATTTGGAAGTCACAATCTATTTGAATGGGGGATAAATATATTTTTATGTAATCTATATAGACCCTTGGAATGGGTTTAAGTGTGATAATTAGAGTGTTTTGAGGATTGGTATTCCCTCATCTGAGGTTTCTTCCATCAAGGAATAAGACCCCCACCATCTTTAGGTATGATAGAAACCCCCATTGATAAAGGTTTCATCCGTCCTGGCATTAGGCTCCATACTAGTGGATTAGATTGAGTTGGTATCCCCTTAAATTACTCAGGGAGAAAGATCATCTATTCGTATAGTTATTATCCCTAATCTAATGATCATGGATAAGAGAAATTATCATCTATTAGAGATGGTATCCTCACAACATACAAGGGTTTCATAATTATCCACGACATATATTGTGAGGTTACATAAGATGATTCAAATTTGTATTTGCGATACATGACCCTGATAAAGTATTGACATACTAGAGGGCGAGGTGTTCATTCAAATATTGATATTACTGTAGTGGTGAATAAGATACTCATCATGGATTGGGAGGCATGCTTGAGGTGGCACTCAAGGATTACTAATGGACTGGGTGGACTAGCTATATCGAGTGGTATCTTAGTGGGATGTTCTATTGAAGGAGTTTTTATTAGTTTTATTATGTGATAATTGGTTTGTGGGATTAGGGAAAAGATTTCAAGGGGTCCTTGAGTTGGTACATTAGACCAATGATAATAGAATAGGTGTGACATCCAATGTCTCATTTTACAAGTAATCTCTTTAAATTATTACTTGATCTAGATATCCATGACATCATTTAAAGGTATGATAATGTTTGTAAATGAATTATATAGTGGTCATTATGACCATTCATTTCACTATTATGTCATATTATACAGATATACCCTATTACTTCTATGTTCATCGAATTGAATGTAGAGTTCTAACCACTGATATCTAGCATCTGTGTAGAGGATGGGTCCTGATGATCTTATTCAAATAATTAGACCTCATACAAATATTTATTGAGTGATAAGCAATTTATTCAATTATTGTGTTATAAAATGATTTGTCCCCACTATCTGAGGATTATTTTATCCCCTTTTGTGCTCCGTGTAGAGTTTTCTTGTAGATTAAATGGAAGTTTATACAGGTTTGGACTAGATTATCAATAGAAGGATTTCTATGAGTTATTTATTATGATAGATGTATAACCCTATGATTTCAGTATCATTTTTATTTCCATAAAAAATATATATATCATTAGGAATAAATTTTTTTATATTTGATTAATATATTTTAACTTCAGTAGAAATTTATACATGAATGATTTGTATCAATCAGACAATGCATTATTCAGCCATAATGGTACATTACCACAAAATTTCATGACATTGAGAATTACATACCATCAATTATTTCATAAACTAGAAAATTAAATCCCAAAAAAGTGAATAAAATTAAAGGGAAAATAAATAGAAAAGAATAAGATTTTTACAACTAGGAAATCCCTAAGATTATAATCACCCTTGATTATATTAAACAGTAGAACTAGACATAAAATGGAATTAAATCATGTAACGATAAATAAGGTTGTAAAATCAAAAATGAAAAAAACAACATTGAAAATTACTCTTGTTGAAGTCATAATGGGATAAATATATTGATCAAACATAGTGTAATAAAGATATTATAAAGGGGAATCTTTCCATTGAGTATAATCCTACTAAATATCTTAACAATTTATGAATTATATGTATATAGTATATATTCATATTGATTAATGATATTTCAATTATATATATATATAATTTATTTAAATTAAAAAAACTTTCAATAGAAAAAAAGGACACAGATTCATTTTTCAAGATACCATTTATTTTATATAATGATTCCATTCTAATTATAACTTATCTTAAATTTATTAGTATATAATAATATTATATAATAAATTTATTTTAAAATTATAAAATAACAAATAAAAGATATTAATAACAACCATGAAATAATATAGGATCTACAACAAAATATTATCTAATTATTAATCGATAAAGATGCATAAATTAAATAAAAAAAATTATTTTATTATAAAGTTTTAAAAGAACAATTATATATATTCGGATTCTAGAATAAAAAAATTAATTATAAAAACATAAACGTGCATTTTATAGAACAAATATTATTCTAATAATTGTGAATATATGTTTATTCTATTTTCATCTAAATATATTAAAATTTTCACATTTAACTGATAAATTTTACTTAATTTTTAAACTTATAATAAATATAGGAACACTAATAAAAATCAGTAATAGATATAAAAAATGATTAATTCAACTTAGTGTTAAAAATGTATTATTTTAGAAAAATTGATTTTTATATATATGTAATATTTTCATTTTAAAGTTAAATTCTCATATTTAGTTATTTAATTTTATTATGTGGTGTCCAAATTTTTAATCAAAATGATAAATTCATTTATATAGGTAAATTTATGTATTAGGCGTAAAAAGATAAAAATGTAAAAAATAAGTTAGTAATGTAAAAGTAAAATTAAGTAAAATTGGTTAAAACTATGTTAGAAAAACCTTAAATATCATAAAACTTTATTATAAAATTTCTAGATAAATTATTTCCTGACAAAATTATATTCCACCTATGTTATTTTTTCTTTTTGTATCAACTCCACATTAAAAATTATGACTCTTTATATTAATTAATAGATATATACAAAATAAGAACTAAAATCTAACTTATAAAAGGAACCCTCATCTAAACATACTAAAACAATCAAAATATTGGCTTCAGTCTTTAATATATTTCCATTATACCTCTCAAAAATAATTGATATACATTGGTAGCTAACAGTTCAACGAATGAATCCAAAATAATTTATTCAAAAGGTGTAATGACGTCAACCCTAGTAGCCCTTAGAATTGAAATACTTTATTGCATTTTCATGAATAAAAATTTAAAATCCCAATTGATCAAACTACTTATCAGTTTTGGAAAACAACCTTATATCCATGCTACTTATTTTACGTATGGAAAAAAATAATTCATAACTAATATAAAAGCTCAATATGCTTGAAACTCATTCCAATGATTCTTTTTCATATCATAGTGAAAGTAACAGTATTTTAGTGAGAAAAAATTTAAGATAATAGTTAATTACCAGCGATGGAATCAATAATCATTAACCATAAATATTATGGAATTGTAAATAATGAAAAACATATTCCATTAAATCAATAAAATAAGAATGAAATGCCTCCATATATTTTATCATAATGAAAATATCATATATAATTATTACAGCAAAAGTAATTTAAATGATTAATTATCAAACTACATGTCTTCAGAGCATGAAAACCTCTACTTTAATTTTCTATCATCTAGAATGTTTAAAACAATATGTAGAATCTTGATAAATTTGAAAACTAATTTATCTCATGGTAGTGGTCAATGAATTTTGGGGATATATAAATTCAATGCCCCATTTTTCACTAAATTCCAAAATATTTACTTATATATATTTAACAATAAATTTAATTCATGAAAAATATTCATGATCATAATATTCCATATTCATTAAAGGATACATATTTGTAAATATTTCCACAATTAATATATTAAATATAAAATTAAGAAATATATTTAGAATTTGAATACAGTTTAGGAAATAAAAATATAAATCACAAAATAATATATAAGTTTAATAGAAATTTTCATTCCAATTAAAATGATAACAATAAATTTATTACTTCAATATAATGTTAACAATCCCAAAAGAATGTGATATTTCAAAATAACTATTATCAGTTATAAATTTGTAATGAATTTAAAATTGGATAAACTAATTCAAAACAAAACATAAAACACAATGAGGAATGAATTATTCATGATAATAAATTTCAATTTGGTATTAGATACACCACATGGAGGTTAATTGGTGCATTATTATAAATAAGTCTCAATAGAATGGAAATTGAGACCAAATTTATAACTATACACTTTCTTTTTGGTTAAGAGCTCATTAAAATGTTATATAATTTTTAAATTATGTTATTAACTAATAAAAGAACCTTATTAAAATTTATAATATCATATATGATCTTTTATAAAATTTTATCCATCTTTTGTTAATAATTAATAATTATTTAATTTTTTTCTCTGTTAATTGCCTTTTTCATGTATTATATGACTTTTTTTCCTTTTTCATATTAATTATATGATTATTTCACTATATATAAGATTTAAACCATTTTATAAATATCATAAATATTAATTGTATATGTAATTAGATTAATATGTAAAGTGTTTTAATAAATGGAATCATTATTATTTATTAAAATTAATGTATGGATGTGGCCATCGGCACACAACAGAAGCATAGAAGGACATTAACGGGGCCAGAAGTGGTGTATGTCGAGGGCATACCATTTGGAAATAGTCACAAAAACTATGGTAAGTTTCCCCAAGCTATCATAAACAACAAGCAGCTAATTTATCCTCCATAATCATGTGATAACATCCTTAGTAAAATTGGATTCCCTCCAAATGAGATAGACAAATTGACCCAGTACTATATCCAATGTGCATCTTCTGACAAAGTAACTCATGTTTTATGGAACCTCACATGTGCCCATTATCATGTTAACCAATTCCTTGGAATCAGATTCAATTTTATTCACATGGAATTTCAACCACCAGAAAATAATGAGCCCAGTGATTAGAGATCTCATTTCCACATCTAGAGAGTTTCATATCCCAAAGGAGGCACTAAACCCGTCCAGTAGTGAGCCACATAAATACCTATGGAGACCCTCCTCAAGATCTTATTTCTTCATGAACCATCTACATTAAATTTTAACCCAGGAATTAGGGTAATCCAACAAACCCATCAGCCACCAATGCCACCCAACACACCAAACATGGATGGATTTATGATGAAATTACAGAACATGATATAAGACTATCCACACATTAAAACCAAAACCTACTAAAAAATGAGTGCCTCTGTCATCATCTGAAGGTACCTAACCAGTGGGTGAACGACTATTCTTTCATGGTTTCTTACCTCCAAAAGAGCCCAACAAATGGAATAAAGAATAACATATTGAATCTTTCTCTGTATCTCATTGACCCCAACCCCGTAAAACAACGAGGTCAAAAAAACATGGAATGAATTATGGGGATTAAGGCAATGTGATTGAGTGGAAATAATTGACCAAAATCAATCATTCAAATTTCTCTTGAAAAAGAGGTGAAATGTTTTCTCCATCTATAGATGCTCACAAAAAAAATAGGGAAGCCAAGGAGATTTCTTTACTATGAATACTGTCATTAGTCAGCAATTCCAAATTTATTATCCTCCAAATGTAAAATATTTTTTTTAGTTATCACTTTTCACAAAAACCCTCTAGGACCACTCATCCAGGACCATGTCTACATGCTGAAACCATATATAATCATGGTTAGAGGACCTGCCTGAGGCTGACCCTTTGAGAAAACACATGAAAACCTCATTTTGAGAGATGATGCTATAAAAAATATCCCTATGGTCTTGACTGAGAATATCCTAAATAAAATATGTAAATGCACATTACTTAAAGGGGATTTTAGGAATGGTGAATCCATGTAAGAATAACAATTCTCCCGCTTAGTTCACCCTCTAAATGTTAATGTCACCCATTCTAATAAACCGCAGGGATGCTCTTTGAAGAACCTATAAAAGGGAGAGAATGCACTGGGTGAGGGGAGAGTGACCCTAACCATGGAGAGCCATGGTCCCACTGTCTGTTGAGTCAATAAGGTTTTCCTTATGACTTTTCCATTCCTTCTTGTTTTGAAAATCACAAGCAATTTATCTTAAGGAAAATTGCTTTCTTAAGGAAAATCGCTTTTATAAGGAAAATTTCTTTCTTAAGGAAAATCACTTTTATAAGAAATATTATCCTTATCACATTTTCATTAATATTTTTCTTAAGTATAAGATTCGGAATCATTTTCTCGGAATCATTAAAGCTTTGATATAAAGCATTCTGTTTTAGGATCTGAATTCTGGATAGGAACTGTAAGGAAGTTTCATTCTGAATTCCGGTTATGAACTTTGACTATGTTCTATTCCAGATCCAGGATATGATTTCTAATGAAGAATTCTCATTACGAATTCTAATGATGAAATCTCATTACGAATTCTAATGATGAAATCTCATTACGAATATTGATGATGAATTCTCATTATGAATTCAGATGATGAATTCCCATTACAATTTCTAATGAAGAATTCTCATTACCAATTCTAATGATGAAATCTCATTACGAATTCTAATGATGAAATCTCATTACAAATCTTGATGATGAATTCTCATTATGAATTCAGATGATGAATTCCCATTACGATTTCTAATGAAGAATTCTCATTACGAATTATAATGATGAAATCACATTACGAATTCTAATGATGAAATCTCAATTCGAATCTTGATGATGAATTGTCATTACGAATTCAGATGACGAATTCCCATTCCGAATTCTCATTCCGAATTCTCATTCCGAATTCACCTATTAAACAGAATCTGATTATCTTTGTTTTATACACTCTGAATTTACTCACTCCGAATCTTCACTCTGAAATTTTCATTCCGAACTTTTATGTTAGAGTTTAAAATGATGTCGTACATTCTGTTACAATTGTTTTGTTATAAAACGATGTAGTCCATTTTGTTATAAACTATCCGTTTTCTAAGTGACACGTGTACAGGTCCCTCCGATCTTTAAGGAAAATATGACCATTGGAGAAGGAGCCGACCTTACCTATAAATAGGAGCTCATTTGAAAAAGCTCGCAACGGATGGATGAACAATTTAGCTTTGTGCATACATGCTGTTGAAGTGATTCTAGAGAGAGAGACTCTTATTAAACTCTCAAAGCTTCGTGCGACTCTTAATGTTTGTGATTACATTCGAGGGCTTCCGGGGATAGGAAGACAGAGGTTGCCGACTACCTTGAAGTTGAGGGCTTCCGGGGAGAGGAAGACAGAGGTGCCGACTACCTTAAAGCTCGAAGGCTTCCATGCTGAGGATGACAGAGGTTGCCAACTACCTTGAAGTTGAGGGCTTGCGGGGATAGCAAGACAGAGACTCCGATCTTCGTATCGGGGGATTACCCTGGTGTGGGTAAGACAGACTTGCTTGAAAGTATAAATCAAGGAACCTTTATCCAAGGTTGTTGGATACCCTTCTATTTGTGTTAAAAGACTTATATCTTGTTACTAAGTAGTTCTACTACTTGTTCATATTCCGCTACATTTTGTATTATAAAGAAAGTATAACTTTCTTATACATTCTTACTTGTACTCTGATTAATTTAGATTCTATACGCTTTAAGGTAGAATCTCATATAGTATTCTTTTGTTATGTTTGAATTTCCGGTACCATATTTCCAGAACCCTCATTCGGAATCTCTTTCCTAGTTTGAATTCGGTGTTAAGAGGTGTAGGGAATTTACATAGTTTAACATTGTTAAACTTAGACTTTTCCTTTGCTTAAGGAAAACATAGTTATTCTTAACTAACTTTAAAGGTTACAAAGGAATTTTTAAAGTATACAATTTACCCCCCCCCCCTCTTGAATATTGAGCATCTCATATTATATTTCGATCCTACAATTGGTATCAGAGGTTGGAAACCTTTTACTCTATACCAATCTTACATTTGGTATCAGAGCCAGGTTACTGAAATACTTATACTCATGAATAAGTTTTTCTTGCTCAAGTTTTTCATTCCGAAATTTCAGATTCCGAACGTTCCCATTCCGAACTTTTTGATTACAAACTTTTGCTACTAACAAGTTTGTGTGCAAAGATATTTTTAGTATGGAAGGAATTAATGTTAGCTCGATTGACAATCTAAATCCTACAAGGCCACCTATCATTGATGGTAATGATTATGAATACTGGAGAGATCATATGAAGACTTTTGTTATCAATACTGGAGTAGACAACTTTGTCATGCTTACTGGTGATTATAAAATTCCTGACAAGGAAGTCAGAACCTTTACTAATCAGGAAAAGCAATAATATCAACTCAACTATAAGGTACGCAATACTTTACTATGTTCAATGACCAGAAATATATATAGCCAAATTTCTTCTTGTGAAGCAGCTAATTGTATATGGAAGAAGTTAGAGGTTACACACTTTGGGACTTCTAAAGTGATTGAGACTAG
Source organism: Viscum album (assembly GCA_963277665.1). Lineage (NCBI taxonomy): Eukaryota > Viridiplantae > Streptophyta > Magnoliopsida > Santalales > Viscaceae > Viscum > Viscum album. The sequence continues at coordinate 170,651,009 of OY728134.1, forward strand.
AAGAGCTATGCTTAGAGCTGAATATCATGGCTTCAATTTTCCTTATGGAGAACTTATTTGTAAAGTTCAACAAAGATTTATGACTATTTTCAACAGTCTACAATCTATGGGAGAGAAAGGTTTAGATGATGAAGCTCTTGTGGACAAGATAATTGACATTATGCCCAATGAGTGGGAATCCAAGAGAACAGAAATAGATGAGAATAGGAAGGTCACTCAAATTACTCTTGATGAATTATTTGGAACTCTTCTACAGCATGAAACTAGAATGAAGAGAGATGCTGACAACATCAAGAAGAAGAATGGAAATGGTACTATTGCATTTACTACAACGTCAAATCAGATGAAAGCTAAGACTCCTGAGAGAGTAACCAGATCCAAGTCTAAGAAAGTCATTTTCCAATCCGAATCTAGTGAAAGTGAAGTCTCTGAAAATGAATTAGCGAATCTTGCTCGAAGGATGAACAAGGTAGCTGGACAGAGAAACTTTCAATCCAAGTATAAGAAGAAGGAAAGGAAAGATAAGAAATATGGAGAAGTTACTTGTTATGAATGTAAGAGAGCTGGACATATTAGACCAGATTGCCCTATGCTCAAAAAGAAAGAAAGAAAGGAAAGACATTCAGACAGGAACTGAATGAAGTATTATAAATCCAATGCTATGAAAGTTCTGAAAGCTAATGACACCTGGAGTGCCAGTGGTGGTGACCCTTCAGATGAATCTTATGATTATAAATCATCCGGACAGAAGAATCTTGGTCTTATAGCCAGATTGCTTATTAATAATCATTGTCTTATGGATAAGGTACGAAATGCTGAATCATTGACCAATGTTTCTTTAAATTCTAATGATAGTAAGTATTATAACTCTTCTGATGAAGAATCATCTTCTGATGAGGAAAATACTTTACCTACTTTTGAAGAAGTCTCTAGGTTTGCTGAACTTCTTGAGATTGAGAATTCCAAACTCAGTAAGAAACTTGATAAGGCAAACTCTAGGAATTCTATTCTTACTAAAGAGATATCAGATCTTTCTAAAGATCTAGATAAGAAAAATGCTGATTTTGAAAATATTTCAAAAAATCTTGAGGAAGTAAGTTCTGAGAAGAACAAACTTTCTAAAGAGTTAGAAAAAGTAATTTCTAATAAAAATGTTTTCGAGCCTAACTCTAGTTCAAAAACTAATGATTTTGAGGATAAAAACATGGTTGTAAAACTCAAGTCTGAAATTTTTTCCTTAAAGAAATGTTTATCAAACATTACCCATGGTAAAGAAAATTTTGATAAGATGTATTCCCAAATACGACCTTTAAGAAATAAATCCGGATTTGGTTATACACATGCAAAACCTATTTTCAGTAACAATTTTTTTGTTCCTCAAAGTGCCCCATTTTGTAATAAATGTCAATGTGGTGGTCACTAGGCAAAGAATTGTTCCTTAAACAAAACCCAATCCCTAGGATTTCACAAAGCTTACTTTTCTAAGAAAATGTGGGTACCAAAAATTTTATTGTCTGGAAATCTCGGATCCAAACAAGTTTGGATTCCGAAAGTCTAATTCTCTTTTTGATTTCAGGATATAAAGAAAGTACCAGCAACAATACATGGTACATGGATAGTGGATGTTCCCGGCACATGACTGGTAACAAAAGATTTTTTGAAAAGATTATCAAAACTTAAATGAGATATTATTCTTCAGTTTATTGGAACGCAAGATCAGCTTGCTGATATTTTCACAAAATCTTTGCTTCTGATAGATTTGAATATATTAAACAGAAGTTAGGAATGATAACCGTAAGGTAATCTTTCTTAATTAACTTTCTGTTGAAAAATTCTCCTTACAGTAACAAACTCCTTTTCATAGGGGGAGTACATTTGATTGATTGTTTAACAAAGTGTTTCTTAAAATTTTGTTTTCTAATTTTTCGGAACGAAGATTTCCGGAATGGAACTTCCGGAACTACAATTTTCCAGAATGGATATTTTCACACAGAATACTTCTGAAATAGAAGTATTCGTATTGAAAATTTCCGGAATGGAAAACTCTCGTACTGGTACTTTCATAACCAGATTTTCGTACCGAACCTTCTTAGTTTCTTTTTCGTACTGAGTTTTTCATACTGCGTTTTTCGTACTGAGTTTTCCGTACTGAGTTTTTCATAGTGAATTTTTTCGTTGTAAATTTTGCAAACTTTGTCTTTTCGTAATAAAAGTTTTATTTGGTCATCTTTATATTACACATTACGAATAATCCTCCTAAGCCAATCTGAAAGGTATGATTTCCTTCCTCATGTTTTCGTAGTCATATTTTACTTGCTGGAATTTTCTTGTACTATGTTTTCGGATTATGGTTTTCTTAATTATTTGTTTTAATAAAAACCTCAAAAAGATCGGATTCAAGTTTTCAACCGTCAGATCTGATCTCAGCTTATTCCAACCGTCAGATCAACTATTGAATGTGAACCGTCATCCCATTGCCTATATAAAGGGGACCTAATTTCTAGTCCCACGTCGATCTCAAAGCTCTCGCGTCCTGATGCTCTGTTTCTCTGATTTAAGGCCGTTCCAAACTTCAGTCTTCTCCGTTCCGAACTTCCCAGAGAACTTCTAATCCGATTGTCTGCAGAGTTAGCATCTCACGAAATGTCTTCAACCAAGCCTATATCTCAGTGGTTAGTTTACAGAGAAATATTAGTCCATCAGACTTCCTTCAGCAACTACGATTCTATCATCTCAAAGAACATCAAGTTGAATGGCTGGGAGGATGTTGCGGTATCTAAAACCGGGAATCAAGATGAAGTTTATTATGATTTTCTTGTCGAATTTTATGAATCAGTTTCTTTCTTTAAGGAAGATGGAAGAGAAATGTTTTCCTTCAAATCGTATGGCAAGACATATAAACTTTCTTACACCAAGGCTGCAAGCTTGGTAGGGTTAACTTATGAAGGTGAAGCTGAGTTTATTTATCACGTGTTGCCAGACTCTATGGGTAGTCTCAACAAGGAAAAGGCCTTAGAAACTCCTGGATTGGCTGATGACAAGGCTCCGAAGATTGCAACTTTATCAACAAACTTCTGGATTCTGGAATTATGGGTGCAAGGACTTATCGTACTGAGAAAAGGTGATAAAGACAGCTTGAAGAAAAGTGAGATTTATATCTTAGATTTTCTAATAAATCTAAGGATGTTTAACTTGATGAAGAATATTCTTCTCAATATTGAAAATTTGAAGAAGGGGAATCTGAGAGCTCAGATTATCATGTATCCAGCAATTCCTTCAAAATTGATTGTTCGGTGTCTTGAATCCTTCAGGGAGGCTTGCAAATCTAAGCCGAGAGTTTGCAAGATCATGCTGCTCAGTGATGGTATGCTTAAAAGAATGTATATAGCCTTTGACAAGAAGTTTGGAAAGTTTATTGATCTACCTCCTCAAGAAGAAGTGCCTCTGAAAGTGACTGATCTGGAATCATCTAAGCCGGTAAGGAAGAGAAAGCTGAAAGAAGTTGTAGTCGAAGCAGAGGAACCTAAATCTAAGGAAGTTCATTCCGCACCTCCAAAGCCTAAGAAGAAGAAAGCCTATCCTGACGAGGTTGTTACAAAGTGGAGAGCTGACAAAGAGAAGAGGAAAGAAGGGGATCCGCAGTTCGGACTGGACCCTGCAGAGGCTATAGCTTTGAACGAGAAAACTACTGATGATCTTGAGAAACAAACTATGGAAATGAATCTTAATAAGAAAATGTCAGAAGCTGAGGCAGTCCAAGCGTTGTTGAAGTTCAACGAAATGGTTTCAGCAACTATTCCAGTTCCGTGATCGTTCTCCTTGGAATCTCATCCTGAGACTCCAGGAAGAAATCTCTTTGCTCCGGAACAAGCTGTTGCTACTAATACTGAGGAAGTTGAGCAAGTGGAACAAGTTGAAGAGGCTGCTGAAGGAAGTGGTGAGACAGGAGATGTGCTAAAACAAGTAGACGAGTATAAAGGAACTCCTTCAGAACACTTATCACTCTGGACTTCAGAAGCTGAATCTTCGAAGCTAGTTACTCCTGCGATGGAAGAAGAGAAAGGTGAAGAAGAAGTTTCTTATCTGAGAGAAGAAGAACATCTTTTACTTGATGCTGCTCAGAAGGAAAATATAGAAGTTGCTGATGAGGAAGATTTTATTGTACAAATTTCTGATAGTGAGAAGAAAACTCCGGAACAGGTTTCAATTCCGAAACAAGATAAGGGGAAACAAATTCTTGCTGATACCCCGAGTTCCGAAAAGAGGATGAGAAAGGAATCTGGTAGTTCTTCTAAGAGGAAGTTGGAGCTTATTGAGGAAGAAAACTCTCCGAGCAAGATTTCATATTCGGAGTCATCTTCTGTTGGGGCATGAATTTGTTGTTCAGTCTTTGAAAAAGTTGGTGGTAACCATTCCGGCCTTATCAAGTATAGATTCACGATGCCAGATGCTCCAACATGCGTTGAATCAGAAAACAAACTCCGTATCCATGGTTATGCACAAATGCGTTGAGATTGAAGCCCAGTTCAAAAACTTCGTTATTGGTTACGAAGCTCATAAAAGATCTTGCAAAAGGATGACAAGCTGGTCGAAGAAAACTGTGGAAGAGATGAGGTTTCTTGATGAGTTACAAGACAATGTTAAAGATGCATTTGAAATCGAGGACAAGAAGATTAATGAGCTGACTTCCTCCTTTGAAGAAAAACTAACTGAAGAAAAGAACTTCCGGATCCAAGAAGTCAGGGATCTGAATGAGATGTTGAATTCTGTTTCTCAAAATTGGAAATTTGAAAGGGATCATCGGATCTATATTGAGGAAAGAATGTAGGCTCAGGAAGAGGTGATCAAATCTCAGGAAGAAAAGCTAAAGGCTCAGGAAGAACAAATTGAAGCCCAATCCGAAAGAATAGTTTTCGTAGAGAAGCAAGCTGAAAAGGATCATAAGGACTTAAAGAAGATCAAGGCGATTCTTAAGGGGCTCATGTCTAAGGAAAAAGATCCGAAATAACCCAATCCGATCTTTTTGTTGTAATTCTTTTGTTGCTGACATTTCAAATCTAATGAAAATTGTGCTTGTTGTTTCGTTTGTTATTATTTCTAATATCTCAGGTACTCTATTAAGTTTTTCCATTCCCTTCAATTCTTTTTGAAAATCACAAAGGGGGAGAAGGAAAATATCCTTAAGAAAAAGAAGAAATCTAATAAGAGTTTATCAAAGGGGGAGGAAGAAAAAATACCCAAGGAAAAAAAACCCTAATACGAGTTTGTTTAAGGGGGAGTTTTTCTTAAAGAAGACCTTCTTATGAAATATCACTCCGGAAATATGAATATGATCCTTAGAGTTTCAAAGCCTAAGGGGGAGTTAGTCGTATTCACCTATATCCTTAAAGCAAGGGAGATAAGCATTAATATGTTTCTTTCTTCTTAGAATTTTTTTTCGTAAGGATGTCTGTGCTTTCCAAAAAGGGGGAGATTGTTGAGTCAATAAGGTTTTCCTTATGACTTTTCCATTCCTTCTTGTTTTTAAAATCACAAACACCTTATCTTAAGGAAAATTGCTTTCTTAAGGAAAATCGCTTTTATAAGGAAAATTTCTTTCTTAAGGAAAATCGCTTCTATAAAGAAAAATTATCCTTATCACATTTTCATTAATATTTTTCTTAAGTATAAGATTCGGAATCATTTTCTCGGAATCATTAAAGCTTTGATATAAAGCATTCTGTTTTAGGATCTGAATTCTGGATAGGAACTGTAAGGAAGTTTCATTACGAATTCCGGTTATGAACTTTGACTAAGTTGTATTCCAGATCCAGGATATGATTTCTAATGAAGAATTCTCATTACGAATTCTAATGATGAAATCTCATTACGAATTCTAATGATGAAATCTAATTACGAATCTTGATGATGAATTCTCATTATGAATTCAGATGATGAATTCCCATTACGATTTCTAATGAAGAATTATCATTACGAATTCTAATGATGAAATCTCATTACGAATTCTAATGATGAAATCTCATTACGAATCTTGATGATGAATTCTCATTATGGATTCTGATGATGAATTCCCATTACGATTTCTAATGAAGAATTCTCATTACGAAATCTAATGATGAAATCTCATTACGAATTCTAATGATGAAATCTCATTACGAATCTTGATGATGAATTCTCATTACGAATTCAGATGACGAATTCCCATTCCGAATTATCATTCCGAATTCTCATTCCGAATTCACTTATTAAACAGAATCTGATTATCTTTGTTTTATACACTCTGAATTTACTCACTCCGAATCTTCACTCCGAAATTTTCATTCCGAACTTTTATGTTAGAGTTTAAAACGATGTCGTACATTCTGTTACAATTGTTTTGTTATAAAACGTTGTCGTCCATTTTGTTATAAACTAACCGTTGTCTAAGTGACACGTGTACATGTCCCTCCGATCTTTAAGGAAAATATAACCGTTGGAGAAGGAGCCGACCTTACCTATAAATAGGAGCTCATTTGAAAAAGCTCGCAATGGATGGATGAACAATTTAGCTTTGTGCATACATGCTGTTGAAGTGAATCTAGAGAGAGAGACTCTTATTAAACTCTCAAAGCTTCGTGTGACTCCGAATGTTGGTGATTACATTCGAGGGCTTCCAGGGATAGGAAGACAGAGGTTGCCGACTACCTTGAAGTTGAGGGCTTCCGGGGATAGGAAGACAGAGGTGCCGACTACCTTAAAGCTCGAGGGCTTCCTTGCTAAGGAAGACAGAGGTTGCCAACTACCTTGAAGTTAAGGGCTTGCGGGGATAGCAGGACAGAGACTCCGATCTTCATATCGAGGGCTTACCTTGGTGTGGGTAAGACAGACTTGCTTGAAAGTATAAATCGAGGGACCTTTATCCAAGGTTGTTGGATACCCTTCTCTTTGGGTTAAAAGACTTATATCTTGTTACTATGTAGTTCTACTACTTGTTCTTATTCCGCTGCATTTTGTATTATAATGAAAGTATAACTTTCTTATACTTTCTTACTTGTACTCTGATTAATTTAGATTCTATATGCTTTAAGGTAGAATCTCATATAGTATTCTTTTGTTAATTTTGAATTTCCGGAACCATATTTCCGGAACCCACATTCGGAATCTCTTTCCTAGTTTGAATTCGGTGTTAAGAGGTGTAGTGAATTTGCATAGTTTAACTTTGTTAAACATAGACTTTTCCTTTGCTTAAGGAAAACATAGTTATTCTTAACTAACTTTAAAGGTTCCAAAGGAATTTTTAATGTATACAATTCACCCCCCCCCCCTCTTGTATATTGAGCATCTCATATTATATTTCGATCCTACAATTGGTATCAGAGGTTGGAAACCTCTTACTCTATACCAATCTTACAATGTCTACTCCATATCATCCTCTGATGAATGAATCCCATAAGGAGCCCCTATAATTAATCTCCCAGGCCAACCATTCTTTCAACCCCTGCATGGTACCACAAATTTCACGAAGTCCCACCCCACCCTCTTCGACATGGAATTGTAAATGACTCCATATAGACCAATGACACCACCCCGCTTGGATTCCATCCATAATAAAATCAGTAAAAAAATAACCAACATTACAATAACTCCCATTCAGGGTCTGATCATCGATAATATGTTCAAAGTAATGGACGTCAGAACACAATTGATCAATGTGAATCTCCCCCATAATAATAGAAACATACTCTTCCAGTTGATGATTCTTCCAATGATTCTGTTAATGATGTCATCAAACAAGTGCTTCTTTATCCGTCAATAGTATAATGAAATACTAGGATAAATCATCATAAATTTCTTCTACATGCGTCTTAGGATCTCGTGATTATCACTATAATGATGACCTGATAATTTTTTGATATAAAAACTTGGATCTTCAAATAGTAGATACCCTGTCCTCTCAAGAATTCGTACTTGTGCATGATCTCCATGAAACAATTAATGGACCTCCTCCTCTAATTAATGAACACAAGGATATGATCGGTGATCATGAAGTGAGAGATGCCTTCCAAGACACCATGAGAAATAAAAGGTTGTATGTTCCGAGAGAGTTTATCTAGCGCTAAAATGATGAGGCAAGGAGATAGGGGATCACCTTGTCAATCACCCTAGACATTATTGAAGAAACCAAATACCTTCCTTAAATTGTAATTCGACAACCATGGAGAATAATATAATGTCAAATATAGGTCACTAAAACATTCCTCAATCCCAACATCCTCATTACCCAAATAATGTTTCTCCATTCCATGGTATCATAAAATTTTCCCATATCAACCTAAAAATAAAATTTGATCAAATTACTTTCTCATTAATATTATATACCAACAAATTTTCAATTCACACTACACCTTGGATGCTCTTACATTGAAAAAAACCATGTTGCACAATTGAAACCAGCATTAGAATCACACTATAAAGATTTCATGAGATGAGAATATCCTAGATCTCATAGGACACATCACACATGAATATAGGACTATAGTGATTCAGGATAGAGGGATAAATTGATTTTTTGGGATAAGAACCACCCTTGAGGTGCATATGATCCTTTTTTAGGTGCCTCCATGGAAGAAATCCTCGACGGACTCCACCACCTGAGGGCCCACAATATCCCTAAAACCAACATAAAATGTCCTTGGGAAGCCATATGTTTGAGTTGCAGTAACATGATACATCATAAGGACATAGTCTTTTATTTCCACTACAGACGATGTTTCCATCAAACATGTATTGTTAGGACCATCCTCCAGTTGTGGAATCACCCATTTAGTCTTCAACCACAACCATATCAGGAAGATTCTAATGCTTGGAAGACAACCCCCACCCAGGATATTATCAAAGTGATCAAAAGCCATACGGTCAGCGAAGCCCACATCAGAAGTATACACCAAATTTCCATGTTTGAGGTTGAGTATCACTCTATTATTTTCATTTATACAGGCATGAAAGATAGAAATATTTTGATCACCCACTATAATACATTGAACTTGATACCTTTCCCTATAGGACCTTCCGATTTTAAGCAGATTCTTAGCAAAAATATTTCAGTTATCACAAATCACAGAAAAAGTGATCTCCTTCTAGTTTAATTGTGGCTCCTCCTCCAAAAAATCAATATCAAATTTAATTCTATCCCCTCCGATGATGTATTAGGCTATCATGGCCAACCATTTTTTGAAATCATTTTTTAATGATTTTAGACAATTTTCAAGATCACACTCTGACTTCCCTGCTTCCACTTGCTCCCACGAGTTCTTCAACATCTTTATGAAACCCTCAACTGTGTTCTAGTTATTAGAGTAATGGAATTCCTTACCCCTAATAGGCTCCCTTTGATGCTCCACAAACAATAGAGAGTGATCAAATATGGAACAATAAAAATGAGTGAAAAAAGGATGAGAGAAGGAATCCATGCATTTTAGGTTTGAAATGAATATGTCCAAGAAACTCCAGATATTACTGGTTCCATAATAGTTGTTTCAACATGTAAATTTATAACTTTAAAACCCATGTATAAAATACATATAGTATAATGAAATACCGGAATTCCTACACACCATTTTTATCATAAGAAAAATCACCATTTTTCTTGGATGGGATGACAATTGAGTTGAAATATCCCTCACAAGCCATGGAAGGACACCCAGATGAAAGGAGGTTAAGAAACTCCAGAAGTCAATCCTCCTCGGTGCCTCAATACTTGGATAAAAAAAAGACAAAAAACCCTCGCCCACACATCTGAAAATCGTCATTTTAATGCACTGGATCATCATACTGTTTACCCTAACTTGCAAATTCATCATCCGGTAAATCCATATATGGGAATTTTCTAGAAAACAATGCTATGACATGCATCAACCAAACTTACTAGTATAGGACTTGAGTTTACATCGGGTTTTTTGGGTTCTTGGATGACCATGATAGAGGCATGGTGTTTCCTTGACACTAAGGCCATGAAGCCACATTTATTCATTGACCCCCAAGCCCCGAGCATTCTATATAATCAAGCGAGAGATAAAATAGAAGACCTATATTAATTTGGACTGGAGAAACTATATGATTTAGTGACGAATGACAAACTTATATACTTCGATTTAAATTTGGTCAACTATCCTGAAACGACATCCGAAGGGGATCAAGGAGTCAAATCCTTTTGTAGGAGGGAAACCAGCACCATTCACATTAGGGAACCCCGAGGACTTGAGAAATTCCCTAAAAAAACAAAGGGTGACATATTGTGGCAAAAGTGGGCCACTAAAGAGAATTCATGGAAGAATGAATCCTCCTGAAGTTCCTGAGCAGAAATATCCACAAAAAGAGCACCCTCTACCGTCACCGATGATTTTATAACTCTTTTGATGTAATTGTGTAAATGTTCAGGTAATACAATTAAATTAAAAGAATTTAAGTATATTTATGATATTTAGATTCTATATAAGCATTGTATATTTGAAATTGAATGACGTAAGAGATTAAAAAAAATAAAAACACTTTTTGATGAACATTACATCTTCCTTGAGAGTCATATTTAGATTTGTTAAAAACTCATAAATGATTATATTTTAATAGAAAATAAGGATTATCAGATGATTAGAAGGATCTTGGGGAGTTAATTGGGCTATGTTTCAAACATTTGGTTTTTTATCTCCTATTTTTTTATTATTTTACATTTTTGGTTTTTTCAGCATGTTAACAGGTTTTATAAATAATGTAATTTATAAATTAATAACAAAATACTGTGATAATTATTATAATCCTTATATAAACTGATTCTACATAATATATCAAATTTATAATATAAAAATACTATTTATTTTGAAAATTAATATTAACACAAGTGCATGTAATGTGAAAAAACACCGCTTTTTCATTAACTACCCTATCTATTTTTTAATATTTAAAAGTCAATATGATTTTTAAAACAGATTAATTAGTACATTACATAACCATATTTTATATTTACTATCATTTAAGAATAACTTATATGTTAATAAAATTTATTATTAATTTTAAAACATTTAAAAAAATATAATTTATCGTAAAATTGAATTAATTTAAAATTTATCATTATTCATTTATGTTTAATTAAACATATATCAATTCATTTATGGAGTTAAACTATATTATGTTCAATGTTTTGAAATAGTTTTACTCATTTAAAAAAATAAATAAAATAATTAATTAAATTTACATTCCTTTTAATGTTTTTATTAAAAAAGTTATTACTTGTTTAAATAAATTATTACTTTGTTGTTGTTCCGTACACATTTAAAGTAATTATATAATATTTAAATAAATTTAAAATTAATTATCATGATAAAAATCATTTCAATTTCAAAATAAAATTTATAATAGATCGTATGATGTTTTTTTAATATCTTAATGCTTTATAAAAATTAAAGCAACTAAAGGATCCTTTTTTGTATATTTCCTTACATAACATATTATAGGTCACATTCAAGGGATAGTATCCCAATAACAAAAAATATAATAAGGTGTTAATTCTCTATATATATCGATAAAATGGGTTTTAGACCATTTTTTGGTCATTTTTACACCATATATCGTTTTATTAACCACTACTAAACTCATTTTCTCTTTCATCATTGTTATTGGCATGAAAATGTTTCACTACTCACTTTGGTAAAAGATTATGTTGGGCATAAGATAAATTATAAATTTTTTTATTCCAAAAATGGAAATCATTTTTCCAAATTTAGATTGAAAAATGGCATATTTTCATTTAAATTTAATAATGCGGACATGGTGAGAAATTGAGTTTTTAAAGTGTAAAGGTTCAAAATATTGCAATATTTTTATATCTAAATTCAACAAGAAAATTATTTCAATGAAATTAAATAATAAATTAAATGAAAATGACATATTTTTACCTTAATATCAATTAAAAAAATAATTTATCTTTATATACTATTTAAATTAAAAAGTAGTTTTCAATTAAAATTTTGTATCATTCATTATTCACCAAAAAATGTATCTTAATATAAAAATACAAAAACACCACCCTAAGATAATTTTTATATCATACATTCAAGAATTATTCATATTTTTTTATAAAATATTTATAAAAGTTTCACAATTAAATTGAAATAATGGTCCATTTTATGGCAGTAAAACATCCTTTTGAAAAAAATACACGTTTTTCCTAAAAATATATTTGTTTTTATTATTTTATTATATAATTTTTTTTGATTAATTATTAAAAAATTATTGAATATATAATATAAGAAATTAATTATTAATATTCAATATGAATAAGTACTTTAATTTTTTAAAATAAAAATCTATTGGTGCATAAAAACATTGTTTTATAAATTACACATTTCATTTATATTCAATGGGTTTTTATATTAATTTCAAATTAATTTTTATCCAATTAAATTAACCATATGTTTTCATATTTTATTTATTAATATTTTTAAATTCAAATTTAAAAAGTAAAATATATTTTTAAAATTTATTATATTTTGGTAAATATCAGTCTTTTGTGTAATGCAATCCACTAATGAAATTTATTGCTGCATTTAATGAAATATAAATCATTACTGCATGCATTTAAATATATATAATAGACTAAATTTATTTATAATAATAAATATATCATAATTTATCATGATGTAATATTACATTCCACACTTGGTGTCATGTTTAATAGATTCTATAAAATATGACAGACAAATTTTAATTTATCTGGGTTTTATATTTTTATAGATAAAATAAATTTAATCCTCTAAATTTAAACTTAATATTAGTAATAAAGTGTTTGAAATTTTGAAGTCCCATTATTGAAAATCCCACATATAAAAATGAATTAATAAAATATCCACTTAATAATAGAGAATGGTATTGATAAAATTAATCTATAATAACACATAATTTGGTTTCTATGTTGAATATCATTGGTGGAATGTAAGGATATTGACATGGGTGAAAAGCATAAATATATATAAGGAATGATTGAGTTAAATGATCAAAATAAAATCAGTGGTCAAGGAAATATTATGGGATAAAAACCATATATCTATGATTGTATCAAATACAATCATTTCAACACGATTGAAGGTAGTTGGAATGATTTTTGTTCCATGTCCCTTTATTATTGTAGTTGATGATTTATTTCACAATATACCAATTTTAGGAAATATACATACGTGATATGTTTTTATCTTATAAAAAAAATCATCCTTTGTTTATTCATAGATCATTTTTTTTAATTCACCCTATACTCTAAAAAATGAATATAAAAAATTATCATTTTTATTTGAAGTAAAAAAATTAATCATTAAGAGATCATATGGGTTTTAAAAGAGTAACAAGGTATTCTTCCATTTCTACTAAAAATGAAATTATTAGATAAATATTTCCAAAAAACCTGAATAAAATTTTAACCCAATCCATAAATATTTAGCTTTATTGACCATATATGGTATTTCCCACCAAATTTAGAAGTAAGGTTGAAAACTAAATATTATATATTCACCGTAAAAAATAATATGAATCTTAGTTATTAAATAACAAACATGTGAATACCATAATCTTTTATTATATTAATACATTACAATAACATTAATTTCTATAAAAACATGTATAAAACATTATTTCCTCCATATTCCTTCTGTAAAAAATAGTTTATGGTATATATTGCACAAATTCAAATATGTTTTTGACTCCGTCAATGATATCATGTTCCCATTTCAAATAAATCATTAATCACTTATGAAGCTGTCAGTAATGTCTGATTTACTTTATAAATACCAATCTTATATTTATCATAACATAATATCTCAACATTATATAAATATTAAGGGTTTTCATTTATTAAATAAATTATTTTACAAGATTTTCAAATTTCCACAAAAGCATTTTTCTTGGATATTGGTATAGATCAACAAATGAACTCAAATCCTTATGGAAAAAGTATTTCAGTACATTAAATATATATTTTATAATTAATAAAAACAATAAATTATTGATAAAATACTCAAATAAAATATTTATTGTATCCAAACACAAGCACATTAATCATTACCCTTCATCTGAGGTAATTCAATATGATTTACCATTATCCATTAACGTCTTTTAAGGTGTTTTCCATTGAAGAATGAAAATTTATTTGAATTGTTCCCAATATCATTATACTTGAGTCTCCTAACACTGTAAGATTCATTCATTCCCTATTAATAATGACCATAGTGACCATTTAATCCATGCATGGGGAGAAATCCTTTCCATGTTAAGCATATACCATGGTGTTTCCTTCTACAATTATCACATGTGTGAAAATCCATTATTCCTTTATTCCCTTTATCTATCATTTCCCCCTTTTCATGTTCTTTTATTTATTACATTGAATCAATAAGACTTTTAAAATTATTAAAATGACTTTGTAGACAATGATATAATTTCCTCGTACAATGAAAATTTTTTATAGAATACATCCCATTGAAATATTAGTTTAAAACCATCAATGTAATGACGAATCGTGACCTTGGGATTATGTGCACTAATGTGGTTCCCATTTCTTCTTCTATGAATCATTTCTAAATAAGGCAATACACTATATTAGATCCTATAATTTTGAAGAATAATTTATAATCCCAAATCTTTTGAATGTTAATCTATATTTATTCTCAATCTCAATCATATTTTTATGTTCCCTAATATATGTTTTCCAAAAACGAGTTTCCATGTTTTCTACTAAATGTGATTTTACACCACCTATGAAGACATTTACACAATAACACATAGTTAGTGCCTTGAATTACTACATTAAAATATAAAAACAATTCAAATCCCATTGTAATTAACTATTTAAGTTGTTAGGTCCACTAGGCTGAATACCCTGAGAGGGGGGGTGAATCAGGGTATGACTAATTAAAATTTAAAGCTCGTTCTGATCTTGTTTCACTGTTAAGAAAAACACTCTTCTCTCTCTTTCCTACTGCACAAAATAAACAGAATGTAAAGCAAGCATAGGACATAACAATTTTACTTGGTCCACCGCTAAGGGCTACGTCCAGCGAGCATACACCGACAGGTTACCGGTTGTACGAAGTCCACTAAACTTCACTAGCTGTGGATTACAATGTTCGGGATAGATCACTTCTATGCCCAGGCTCACTGCCTATACAAGGTTTAGGGTCATCTCACTTCTTTCCCAAGGGTCACTCCCTATTTCTCTCTCTCTGGCTCACTGTCGGTGGAGAGGATCACCTTCTTCTTCTTCCTAAGCTCACAGCTCTGTGAAGGGAATCCACTCACAGTTTATAGACCTGTAGGTCTCTTCATTTCCATTAAGGAATGCATCTTTCTCTGTATGTAGATTCTCTATTGAAGTTCAACTTTCACCTGTAGATGAATACCCCTTTTCCACTATCTACTGGGCAAACTACCTTTGGAAATACCTTCGCGAAGCACTCTACTTCTCTAGGCTCCCAAGTTCGCGATGCTCAAACAAGCCTTCGCGAAGCTCCAGCCTTTTCATGAAGCTCTCTCGCGAAGCTCTCTCACTAAGAACTCCCGCGAAGCTCAAATCGTTGCAAATCAACTTCTCTCGCGAATCTCAATGAGCCAACGCGGAGCACACAACTTTCGCGGAGCTAAAATAGCCATCGCGAAGCTCCTCCTTCGCGAACCACACTGGCTCCGCGAACTACCTTCGCAAAACGAGAGTAAGTGATCTTCTCTGAAAAATCTCTCTACTTCTCTTGAGGGGGTCAGCCTCAATTTATAGGCGATTCCACCGACCCTCGAACTTTCAGCGTGAAGTCAACACCACGTCATTTCAAATCTCGAAGCGCCAAATATTCTACCGGAATTCTGTCCAAATCGTGAATCACCACGACACTTTGCCATTTGCAAAGCTTGACGTAGTCGCGAAGAATCACCATCAACTTACCTTAGCGACTTCGTTGCGAAGCTCCCTCGTGAAGACCAACATTCCTTCGTGCCTTCTCCATGAATCTCCCTTTCAAATCCCTTCACGGCCGCGATGCGCTTCATCCTCTGCCGATCGGGAAGCATGACGTAATCGCAAAGCATCACCACCTCCATTCTTCTGGTCTTCGCGATTTCCAAACCATGAATCCTTTCTTCATGAAATTCATGCCTTTGCCTTATTAAATTATGCTCTTCATGGAAATCCTATTTTAGTGATTCTCACCAAAATCCAAATTTTGGGCCCAAAAAATTTGGAAAACACTGGGAGGTGCCACCTTGTACTTCTCTTTTTGTACCGCCTCCAGATTGTCCATTCCTTTGTCATCATTCTTTGTCAACAAGGATTGTCAAAAAATTCTCGGGAACTCAACAAATATCCATGAAAACCTGCTTTGTCAAAAAACACAATCAACCCAAAAATACTGCAATGTTACCTTGAGGGATTTTTTCCCAATAATCTCCTCCTTTGGGTTTGTTGACAACTCTTCACAACTCTGCTCAGGATGATTTTCTGCACATTGATACCTCACTGAGTCTTCTTCCAGCCACTACCACCATTCACCTCTTGCAATTTTGATAGCGTTCAAGGAATCACTTAACACGTACTATAATCCCACATGGGCAATGCTCAGCGTAAGAAACAAGAGTTGTATGAAAAGTTCATCAATGAATCACTTCAGGTCAGACCCCAATTGTCGATTCAAATCTGATACCAATTCATAAATTGATACTAATTGTTGAACCACACTAATACCAATTGGTGAATTACTGACACCGCCCCACACCATTCCAACACCACTGTTCTGCTTTTATCATGATCCTCAGCTGTCGTGACATCTATGCTTTGATCGATCACTTCTAGCATCGTCAGATTTAGAAATCTTTCTATTCTTCGATAGATCACTTATAGCATCGTCAGATTTAGAAATCCCCCCTTGCTCATTTCTCCCCCTTTCTGGATGCTCCACCTTTCAGCTCCTCCACGTATCAATTATGATTTATCAAATCTACGAACTTTCTCCAAAAATCACTATTTTCTCCCCCTTTAACAAACACTTTTCTCCCCCATTGTCAACGAACCCAAAGGTAACTCCTTTGTAGTCTATAACATAGTAGAGAACACATATCAGCACATTAGGGAAAAACACATCATACCTCGGGGAGAGGGGGGTCCCACAACCACACTATTTCCAGTGCGGGGAATCGACTGAACTCCCAGAGCCAGTCGATGTCTCTCAAATGCTGCCTTGGGTAAGGCCTTTGTCAGGATGTCTGCAACCTGTAGTTCTATAGGCACATACTCCAACATCACGATCCCCTGCTCAACTTTCTCCTTGATAAAATGATACTTTATCTCAATGTGCTTTGTCCTAGAGTGATGGATGGGATTTTTGTTGAGATTTATAGCACTTGAGTTTCGCACTGAATTCTGATCAGAGAATTCACTTCAACTCCCATATCATCAAGCTCCTGTTTCATCCATAATAACTATGTGCATGCTTGAGTGGCCACAATATACTTAGCTTCCACGGTGCTTAGTGAATTGCAATATTGCTTCTTGCTTAGCCATGAAATACACAACCCACCAAGATAGAGAGCACCACCTAACGTTGATATCCCATCATCCGCTGAACCGGCACAGTCTGGATCAGTATAACCCAATAACTCTGTCTGAGATTTGTCATTGTATGTCAAGCCGTAGTCCACCGTGCCCTTGATATACCGAAATATTCTTTTCACTGTGAGCGTGTGACTTTCCTTGGTATTACTCTGATATCTCGCTGCTTGGCATGTTGCGAAAACAATATTAGGCCCTGTTGCGGTTAATTACAATAGGCTTCCAATGATTTGCCTGTATTCTGTGATATTAACTACCATTCCATCTTCATCTTTCGATAATTTCATCAGGGTGGGAACCGGAGTCTTCATCTCCTTGTAGTTTTCCATTCCAAACCTTCTCAGGACCTCCTTGTCATATTTAGATTGAGAAATGAATGTTCCATTCCTTCCTTATGAAACCTGTAGACCAAGGAAAAACGTTAGCTCTCCAATCATTGACATTTCAAACTCATTTTTCATGAATTTAGAAAACTTTCTGCACTGAGCTTCATCTGATCCTCCAAATATTATGTCATCAACATAAACCAACACCATCATCCTTTGATTACTGTCACTATTGAAATAGAGATTGTAATCAACTCCTTTATGCTATAAACCACTCTTCTTCAAGTACTGATCATGCCTTGAGTACCATGCCCTTGGTGCTTGTTTCATCCCATACAATGCCTTCTTCAGCCTGCAAACTTTGTTCTCATCCTCATGAATGAGAAAACCCTCTGGCTAATCGATATTCACCTCTTATTCAAGAACACCATTCAAGAATACTGATTTGACATCCATCTGGAACACTTTGAACATTCTTTGCACTGCTATGGCGAAAAATAATCTGATTGTCTCCAGCCTTGCAACCGGTGCAAATGTCTTATCAACATCTATTCCCTCGATTTGGGAGTACCCCATACACACTAGATGTGCTTTGCTCCGAATCACTGTGCCATCTTCATTCATCATGTTGCGATAGACCCATTTGGTCCCAATGACATTCTTGTTTGCTGGCCTCGAAACAATCTCCCATGTCTGGTTTTTCTCAATTTGATCAAGCTCTTCATTCTTAGCCTGAACCCAGTTTTCATCTTCAGCTGCATCAGAAAAACATTTCGGCTCTACCTAAGATAAAAATGATGCTTGATGTAATGATTTCATTCTCCGAGTCTGAACTGGAGCTGTCTGATCACCAATGATATTTTTCCTATCAATTTCATCTCGAATCTTTGGCTTCCTTGCAGATACAGACTTTACACATTCTTGTTCATCATCAGTTTCTTCTTCTGAGTCAGCATCTGCCACTTCTACTCCCCCTGTGTTTCTTGCCTCATCATCACTTTCATCCAGAACGTGTTCACTGGGTCGTTGAGCAGTCTATTCATTTTGAACTATAGTGACATCATTTCTTTCAACAATTTTTCCCAGCCTCTTGTTGAAGCATTTATATGCTTTGCTTTCCCCTGAATAGCCAAGGAATATCCCTTCATCTACTCATGCCTCAAACTACCTATGATGTTATTTGTTGGGAATGAAACACTTACATCCAAATATTCTAAAGTATTTCAACGTTGGCTTCTTTCCGTACCACAGTTCATACGGAGTCTTCCCATGCTTCGGACATAACAGAGACCTGTTTAAAACATAGACCGATGTCAAAACTGCTTCCTTCCAAAATTTCTCTGGTAGGTATTTATCAATAAGCATTATTCTGGAAATGTTGTTGATGATCTAATTTCTCCTTTCAACCACTCCATTTTGTTGGGGAGTTCTTACTGATGAAACTTGATGCCTTATCCCATGTTTCTCGAGATAGTTTTCAACCTGACTGTTTGTAAATTCAGTACCGTTATCAGTACGAAACTTCAGAATTTTCTTCCCAAGCATCTTTTCTAATTCACTCATGTACTGCTTTATGCAACTGAACACCTCTGTATTATGGGTAATGATGAATACCCAGGCCATTATGCTATAGTAATCAATGAAAAGAACATAGTACCTTTTCCCATCTATAGCTCGTGGTGATATAGGTCCACATATATCAGCATGCACCAATTCGAGCACTCCAGTTGCTTTTTGTTCCTTTGACATGTATGCCTTCCTGATGATCTTTCCTTGTTAACAAGAATCACACGTATGAGTGCGATCACTTGATAGTTTGGGAAGGACTCTAGAAGCATCACACTTTACCAGATCTTCCATAGATGGTTGACATTGATGACCAAGTCGCTTATGTCACAACTGATTTTCTTCTTCTCTGGATAAAAGGCATGAATCCTCTTCCCCACCTACCAGGTAAAGATTCCACTTTGTTCATTTTCCCTATAGAAGGACTATTCCATCTTTTCCTTTAACAAAACCCATCTTCTTGGTAAATAGGATAGAGTGCCCAGAGTCGCATAGTTGACTGATGCTAAGAAAATTATGACCGAGACCCTCTACCACCAAGACATCTGCATGTCTCATTTCTTTGTCCCCAAACTTTGCTTTTCCTGAGTCAACAATCTTCGGGCCTTCATCATTTCCAAATTTTACAACTCCTTCTTTGTCATATTTTATGCCAGTAACCAGATCCTTGTTTCTTTTAATGTGGGATGTGCAACCACTATCAAGGATCCACACACCAGAACGATCTGATGCTTTAAGGGCAATTTCAGCAACTACAGCCTTTTCAATTTTCTTCTTCCTGGCCCATACGTTTTCTTTCATACTCGGCATGGATCGAGCCTTCTATTCTTTCTCAGAGTATGATGGACCAGCTTCATCTTACAAAACTGCAAATCTGTTCTAAACTTTTAACTCACTTGATGGTTTACTGATCTGCTGCATGCAAAAATTTTGATTCTGCATTGGCACATTTTTCTGAATGGTCGGAGTGCAGTACCTAGCCATGTGTCCAAATACTCCGCACCAAAAACATTGTCCTTCAAAATATGTTCTGGGAAACCATTCTCTGTTTGGCTACCATCTATGTTCCTGTTCCCTTCGATATCTTTTGGCTATGGAGCACAGATACTGTGAATGTCCCATCATTCCACAAAAATAACACCTGATATAAGGTGTATTCCTTCGTGTTACTTCAGCACGAAGAGTTTCCCCTTGGGATCTCTGAGTATTATGATTCTGCTTTGTGCTCAAATCCACTTTCAATCTCGGTATAGGTGCTTGTGTTCTAACATCAACAGCCACAAATTTTTGTTTCTGATTAAGCCATGACTCAGCCTTAACTTTTGAGTTCAATTGCTGCTTCTTTCCTGCTAAACTACTGGGCTCTACTTTCTTCTTTTCAGTCATCGTAATGACCTGATTTCCCAAGAATGTGTTGGGATTCAATGGTTTTTCCTGGTCTTTATCTTTTCTCCGCATACCGATAACTTCCTCTTCATGCCCTTCAATACACTTGACATGATCTTTCACTTTTCGATTCAAGAAATCGATCTCCGTTTTCTGCTCTTCAATCATGAGCTTATGATCATCAACCTTTTCTCTGCGCTCTGGCCTGGAAGACTTAAGATTTTCAATTTCTTTCTCAGGCTCATACTTCTCTTCTTCTTGTTGGTGCATGTATAGTTTGGTATCATGTACTATCTTATTGGCTTTCTTTGTTTTTGCTCTCCAAACATCTATCTCTTCAAGAGCTGCTTCTAATTCTACTTCCATGTCAACTCTCCTTTCAATTTATTCTTCTTCTTCATCAGTTTCAGTTTCTTTCTTTTCTAGAGCACTAATGGCAACAACCACCATCGCATTTTGTCCACGATCTTTACTGTTTTCTATCTCTTCAACATCTTCACCCTCAGACTCAGCTGAACTGTCTATTTCTTTTGAAAGTAGATTCATCTTCTTAAAGAATTTTTTCTTGAACTGCTTCTTCTCTTTCACATAGGCCGAAGATTTTTTCATTGGAATCTCAACTTCATCTTCATCTCTTTCTTCTTGAAACTTTTTGGGGCATCTTGCAGAAAGATG
This sequence comes from Viscum album, assembly GCA_963277665.1. Lineage (NCBI taxonomy): Eukaryota > Viridiplantae > Streptophyta > Magnoliopsida > Santalales > Viscaceae > Viscum > Viscum album. Next base: position 170,672,573 of record OY728134.1, read on the forward strand.
AACAACCATTCCGCATCGGAAGAATGCTAGTTGAAGTTTCCCTTTAAACTTTCCTTTTCCTCTTTGCAGATTTGAAGAAAGGAATGACATCACCTCATCTGACTCTTCTTCCTCCTGAGAATCTTTAACAGCGAGCCTCTTCATGGCCTTAAATGCCACCTCTTTGGATTTCCCCTTTTCCCCAGCATCGTTGTCATCATTTATAATTTCATAAGCAACAAGAGTGTTGTGTAGATTATCCAATGTCAGCTCTTTCAGATCTTTATCTTCGAAAACAGATACACTTGGATTGAACCGAGGTGGAAGCTTTCTCAAGATGCGCTTTACGATTTTAAAGTCTTCGATAATCTCACCAAGGCCTCGCATGTCTTCTACCACATCATTTACCCTGTCAAAGAATGCATCAACAGACTCATTCAGGTTCATTATTAGATATTCATACTTGTTCCACAACACTTGCAGCTTTGCCTCTCTAACTTTTGTATCCCCTTTATAAATATTAAAAAGATTGTCCCACATGGCATGTGACGTTTTGCATGACATCACCTTTGTATATATGGGATTGTAAAGGGATCCCCCTAAGGAATTGATTTCTTTGGAATCAGCATCGAACTCTTTATGTTCTGCTTCTGATAATGTACCACTAGTAATATCTGTTGTGATACCATACATGGCTGCTGAAAACACATCCATTCCCAGATATTGGAAGTAGTGTTGCATTCGATTCTTCCATATCTGAAAATTACATCCGTCGAAGATCGGAATCCCTCTATGATTAGTGACCTCCATTTGAGAGAAGAACAACTGTCAACCTTCCCTTTGATACCACTTGTTAGGTCCACTAGGCTGAATACCCTGAGTGGGGGGGTGAATCAGGGTATAACTAATTAAAAATTAAAGCCTGTTCTGATCTTGTTTCTCTGTTAAGAAAAACACTCTTCTCTCTCTTTCCTGCTACACAAAATAAACAGAAAGTAAAGCAAGCATTAGACACATCAATTTTACTTGGTTCACCGCTAAGGGCTACGTCCAAGGAGTATACGCCGATAGGTTGCCGGTCGTACCAAGTCCACTAAACTTCACTAGCTGTGGATTACAATGTTTGGGCTAGATCACTTCTATGCCCAGGCTCACTGCCTATACAAGGTTTAGGGTCAGCTCACTGCTTTCCCAATGGTCACTCCCTATTTCTCTCTCTCTGGCTCACTGCCGGTGGAAAGGATCACCTTCTTCCACTTCCTAAGCTCACTGATCTGTGAAGGGAATCCACTCACAGTTTATAGACCTATAGGTCTCTACATTTCCATTAAGTAATGCATATTTCTCTATATGTAGATGCTCTGTTGAAGTTCAACTTTCACCGATAGATGAATAACCCTTTTCCACTATCCACTAGGCAAACAACCTTTGGAAAGACCTTCGCGAAGCACCCTACTTCGCTAGGCTCCCAATTTCGTGAAGCTCAAACAAGCCTTCACAAAGCTCCAGCCTTTTCACGAAGCTCTCTCGCGAAGCTCTCTCGCGAAGAACTCCCGCGAAGCTCAACTCGTTGCAAAGCAACTTCTCTCGTGAAGCTCACTGAGCCAACGCGGAGCACACACCATTCGCGGAGCTAAAATAGCCGTCGTGAAGCTCCTCCTTCACAAAGCACACTGGCTCCGTGAACTACATTCGTAAAATAAGAGAAAATGACCTTCTTTGAAAAATCACTCTACTTCTCTCGATGGGGTCGGCCTCTATTTATAGGCGAGTCCACCGACCCTTGAACTTTCCGCGTGAAGTCAATGCCACGTCATTTAAAATCGTGAAGCTCCAAAGATTCTGTCAGAATTCTGTCCAAATCATGAAGCACCATGGCACTTTGCCGTTCGCAAAGCTTGTCGTAGTCGTGAAGAATCACCATCAACTTACCTTCGCGACTTCGCCACGAAGCTCCCTCTCAAAGCCCAACATTCCTTCATGCCTTCGCCATGAATCTCCTTTGCAAATCCCTTCACCGCAGCGATGCGCTTCAGCCTCTGCCGTTCGCGAAGCTTGACGTAATTGCGAAGCATCACCACCTCCAGATTGTCCATTCCATTGTCATTGTTCTTTGTCAACAAGGATTGTCAACAAATTCTCAGGAACTCGACAAATATCCATGAAAACCTGCTTGTCAACAAACACAATCAACCCAAAAATAGTGCAATGTTACCTTGAGGGATTTTTGCCCAAAATAAGTGTTTTTAAATACAATATTTCCTATATGATACACATTTTACATTGGGAAATTAAAATAAAGTATAAGTATAGTTAAAGAACATCATCCGTGAAACTCATTCCATGAATTAATCTTCATATGGTGGATAAATGAAATAATTAAGTTTGAGATAATATTATCATTAAGGTTTAAATATATTGGAAGTAATCATGTCAATATGAATAAAACAATTTCAAGATAGATAAGTTAATATACACTGCTTTCAGTTTATAAACATAGCATGAAATGCATTCATAGATTGTATGTGAAAACCCATACATTTATTAATAGATTTTTCCTTTTTTTAATTGTGCCATAAAAAATGAATCACTAACACAACCCAAAAAAATTACTCTCATAATTTATGAATTATATAAATGATATTTATAGAAATTACGTAACACATACTGGTAGTCTACTAACCAAATAGTTGGAATTTTAATATGAACATTAACAATATTAACCTAAAAATTAAAATAATAACCACACCAATGAAATTATAAATAAAATTTAGGTATATTATAAATGAAAATATGATATATTTATGTCATAGTATAAGTAAATAGTTTTTTTAAATGATAAATTTAGGGTAGGAATTATTTAATACATAAAATTTTATTCAAAATAATATAATTATATAATAATATGAAATAAAAAATATTTCCATAATATATATTCATAAATCAATATTTTGTCATATGATAATAATAAGATAATGTTATGAGTCATTAATTAATTATTTAAACGGTCCAAAATATCAATTATAGTGTTAAAATGAATATTATTTAAATAAATGAATTTTTATAGAAATATTAAATTTCTCATATTTAGAAATTTATTTCTATAAAATGGATTCCATTTTTGAATTGAAAACCTCACATAATTGTTAAGGAGAATTTTTGTGATTTTTCAAAAATAGTTTATTTTTTATCGGAATACTAAATAAAAAGATTTATGATATAAGATAAATAAATAATTTTTTTAATAAAAAAGATGTATATATGAGGTATGATCCATTATATCAAACTATCCTTGAGCCAAAATAAAAAAAATAATGAATAAACTAATCAAAAAACATCCACCCTCACCTATAAATACAACCCCTCACCACCTCATCTCATCACACATTATAGGCCTTATATCTTCTCTAAATTAAACCAAATACAATCCCAAGCATCTTTCTCAAAACCATTAGTTATTGTTCTCAACAAAAGATGCAATCCAACTTCCATATTGAGGTTCTCATGGAGAAAACATTCATGAGTTAAAATCCTCAATCCTTATCCTTTAAATTCAATTATTTTTTTATCCTATCATAACCTACACTGTCCAAATATGAATGATAACCCTAATATATTTATATATATATATATTAATATTATTTTTAATGTAATATCTAAAATAAAATTTATTATATTCATATTTTATTAGAAAAATAAAAAGATTGTTCTTCGTATGTCGATTCACCAGATTATTGGAAGAAGAGTTTTTTATTTCCATTACCACCTTAATGACTGGTCATACAAGATTATTACGGTTACAAAATAATTTAATATGAATAAAATCACTTGTTTAATGTTCCTTATCAAATTTATAAACATAATATTTAATAAAATGACATTTTTTCCTTAGGGATAGACAAACCGCCAAAATAATGTTTATATTTATCACTAGTATTTTGTAAAGAGAATCATCCTTATAGTATAAAAACAAAGCATATATGATACCATTAAAACTATTTTATGTTTATTTAAAAAACAAAATTTAACTTTATTATAATTATTTTCATACAAGAACTTTCATAATTATATTAATGTAAACTACCCATGAAACAATGAAAGTGAACCCTTATGAAGTGATGAAATGAAAACAATAGCTCATCAAAATGGTCATAATTGAACATAATGAATTTATAATAAATTAAATAAATGTATCATAGGTTTTGGATTTGTTAATTAATAAATCTAATCTTATTTCCCAATATATAATGTTCTAATGAAGAATGCATTCAGACATAATGTAAGGGGATTCTTGAACCCAACTCCCTTTCTTAGGGTTATTCCTTCTCTGTGACTAATTTTATTATGGATATTCCTTTAATATTCAATAAATATAATTTAATTGGTATTTTATTTTACTTTGTACGATATACATGTTTTCAACATGTTTTTATTTCAAAAATAAATATTTTCCAATATAAATCTACTTTCCAAAACAGATCTTGACTTTTCTTGAGACAATAACCTATTCACTCTAGAATGATGATTCTTATAAAAAATATTTTTTCCATTTTTCATTTGGGAACACAATATTTTATAAATTAATTTATTATTTATTATATTTTTGTTAAACCAATTCCTTTCAATGGGTTATTTTATAACTATGATTGTTATATATTCCATGTGACATAAAAGATTATATAAATGTTATTATGTGACAGGTGGGTCCAGTACAATATATCCCTTCAATTCATTGAGTAATGTGATGTATCTAATAAGATAATGTCTATTATACAAAAACTTGATGATATATTTTTCACAATGGTGATTTTTTATTATTCACATATTTTATGAGTATAAATTATGTCATCTTTGATCACTACTATTTAGTGTATTTGACCAATAATAAATTTTCCATCATTATTATGAATATCCATATTCTGTTCCGCTATCAAATTCTTCCCTTATGATTTTGATAATTATATAATGATAATGTTAATATGAAGATGATTATGGACACATAGTTTATTTTTGTTTGAAGTCCCTTATTCGTACTCTTATTGGGGTTTTATCTCACTCCTTTATTTGATGTATATCATCATGTGACTACATGTACTGTGAATAACATGATACTTATAAGGATGAATAAGGACATATTAAATAAATTTGTTTGACTTCTTATGACCAATTCATGTGTGTTCCAATTTTTTTTCCAGACGTTGAACATTTGGATTCAAATTTTGTAACACTAATATGTTGTTTATCATTAAAATGATGAAATATAAATGATTTAAAAATATAGGGGGTCTATATTAGGTATCAGAACAAAATTTATTTAATTTGGGAATTAGGATAGATAATGTTAGTGAAACCCCATAGGATAATACTTTGTATATTTAAACATAAAAGAAAAATTAATTCACTAAAATATTATAAATGGGGATCCCATTGGATATTACTGTAGACATAATTATTTAAAATAAAATCCATTTATTAATTATTGTTTTACTAAAATAATGTTCAATCATTTTATATTTTATATAATGGTGTGAAGTAGGAAAATACCAATCCAAAAACTCATGTGGGTGACTGTGAAAAAATTACCAAATGATATCCACAATATCATGAGAGGTGGAGTTAAATGCATCATTTTTATGATTACCCACCTATATCAAGATATAAATAATAACCTTGATTGGGTAGAATGTATGCCTTTAATAAAGAATGATCAACTAGCCATTATGTCCTTTATGTGGAAACGAACACTAACATTTAGTGAATATTATTATCCACTTGTTGTGGTATAATGGTTTATCTCAATACATAATATAGTTTCTTTTGAAAATAATTATGATAAGGATAAGGTCACTCTAGAATTTTCTCATCTAGATGATGTGTATAGTCATTGGTGGCCATTGATAAATAATAAAAAATTAAAACATAGAATATAATATATGCAGTGGGAATAAATTAATAAAATATTTCATAAAAAATATTTCCTTCATACTCTTCATACAAATATAGATAGATAATTCATAAAGCTAAAGAATAATGTTGGTGACTCTTTCATGGACATTAAAGAAAACTTCAAAAGGCCTTCATGATACTCTTGGGGATTCGTCATCAACAAAGATAACATAATATATAGATTCATTGGTGTTTTAAATTCACTCCATATAAAGTCTATATCTATCTGAGACATTGGAAATAATGATGAACTAGTTATATAATCTCTTAATGTCGAGATGGAGTATTGATAATGGTCTCATTGTTATAGAGATATCAATAGAAGAATGGAAATTCACACATGTGGGTCCAATGACAAAGGAGGAAAGAGTATCCAACCACCCATGTGACAAAAATGTGAGAAAATTAATTATGGGAATTTCATCAATGGGATGTAAAAATGAAAAAGGTGAGAGAGAGAATTCCACAATGGTCCTGACTATTAATGATACATAATTAATTAGGCCAACATGTTGGTGCAAATTAGGGAAACTAAAAATGTCCCACAAATTGATCAATTCATCAACTGTAGGGAGAAGAGGGAAACATGAAATTCATTGGACTAATCCTCAAGTCATTGAGTGTAATAACCATTTAAATCCTTGAAATAAAAATGTTAATGGGGAATCAATGGAGTTCACTACTGTTGAAGTGTAGGACAAAAATGAATTCATAGATGGTACACTTCATATTCACTCAAGAATGGAAAAGGTATAATTTTATCCTAGTTAAAAAAATTAATTTATGTCCTCAATTTTTACTTAAACTATTTATATGAATCATTGATACCTTGAGGATTAGATATCGAGAAAAAAAACCCTAGTTGTGAAATCATGCAAACCAGGTGTTGGGATCTTTTTTTATTGTGTATGTGGGATGATTCCTCAAGTAAATCTCATAATACATACTGGGGTGTAATTCAACACTATACCAGGCATAGATTGTCTCTATTTATATATATATTACATCAAATATCATGAAAATGAAACATATTTTCATATTTCAAACCAACCCATTCTCCTCTAAATATATAATGAGGGTTAGGAATCTCCTTCAATAAAATCCTTCAGTGGTGTGGATGTTGATACCTTATGAAGAATGATATCTTGCCCCAAAGTTTCTATTGAAGAAATTTATCAAAATTTAGGATATTCCCAATGTGATGGAATACATTGATATATATATCTATATTAGTTACCTAGACTTCCCACAGATCGTGAGGTAGATTTATCCATCGATATCATATCAAAAGACACTCTTATCTCAAAATGCCCCTACAAGATGGCCTCCATCGAACTGGGGGAGATAAAGAAAAAACAATAAGGGAATTTAAAAAATGGTTTCATACTCCCTAGTGAATAAACATGGGGTGCACCCATACTCCGCATAATGAAAAATGATGGATCTATTTGGCTGTGTATCGATTACCCATATCTCAATAATATACTCATTGAGAAAATGTATCCTCTTCCAAGGATTGAAGACATATTCTATGTACTTCAAGGAGTTCATTAATTCTAAAAGGTGTATATTCATTCTGGATATCTTCCACTAAATCTTGATAATACGAATATCCAAAATACTAGCTTTTGTAATATGTAATGGCATTATGAGTTCCTAGTTGTTCCCTTCAAAATTACTAATGCTAGAATAAAAATCATGGATCAGAGGAATATATTCCTTATGGAATTCCATGACAAATTCATGGTAGTATTTATTGATGATATTATCCTCTACTAAAAGATTATAGAGGAACATGAAAATTATTTTTGTATTTTATTGTTGAAAATAAGGAAAGAAAAATTGTATACCATGTTTAGAAACTATGACTTGTGGATGTAGAAAGTCACTTTCTTTGGACATGTGATCATAAGAGAGGGATGTTTTGGGGACCCTTCAAAGACAAAATTAATTGGGGAATAGGATATACCCCCTAATAACAAGTCAATATATTTTTTATGGCTTATTAGTGTACTAACAATGTATTTTAATCAATTTATCATTATTTTCTATCATGATAACATAGTTAACATAAAAATGGGTAATGATTGTATTAATGGATGAATGTGATGAATGATTTAGGGAGGTCAAGAAAATGATTATCAATGAACATGTACCCACACTACCAACAAGTGTAGAAGGTTTTGTGATATATAGAGATGTCTCAAAAAAATGTCTTTTGTTGTGTACTCATTAAAAATGATATATTGATAGAATATGTCTCAGAAAATTTAAAGATTCATGAGAAAACAACCCAACACCAGATCTAAATATAGTATCTATGAAATTTTCATTGAAAATATTGTGGCACTACCTCTATGGTGAGAAGCTTAAAATATATACCAATCACAATAATCTAAAATATATATTCATGTAGAACGAGATAAAAATGTGTTAAATTATATATGATTAGAGATAATAAGGGACTATGATTTATCTATTTGTTACCATCAGGTAAATGTAAACAAGGTTGATGATGTTGTTAAAATAAGAGAACCAACATCTCTATCCCTGATGCAGATTGGGAAAGACCCCATCTTCATGGAAAGGAAAAGAATTGATTTGGAAATCATAATGGTAGGGAATACATGTAACCTTTTTGAAATTATTTCCTAACCATATATTAAGGGGAAGACCAAATAGGAACAACGGGATGATCTCGAGCTATAAAATAATGTGAAATAGGTAATTTAAAGGGATTCACATGAGTTCCATATTGATTATGATTGTGTGACTCAGTTTGGAACATGTATTTGTGATCCTTCATCACCTTTGATATTGAAGGATATATTCGATAAAGTTGATATCTCATATTTATCCACTTATCCCAGATATACAAAGATGTATTTTGATATTCAATAATACTTATTGTGGGAAAACATGTTAAAAGATACTCAAGAGTATATCACATGGTGTTTGGAATGTTACCAAGTTAAATAAGAATGAAAAAATTCCAAAGAGATGAAAAAACCATTTACGATACCCATGTGGAAATGGGAGGAAAACATTATGGACTTTATCATTTCTATCTAGAATTCATCAATAACAGTAATTAAATATAGGTTGTTCTGAATCAACTCTCCAATATAGCCCAATTAATTTCAATTTGGGAATATTTCTAACAAAAAAAAAATTTAACATATATTTGACATAGGTGGTGAGAATTCATGGGGAATTAATTTCGATCATCTCTAATAATGATCTATGGGTCACATAAAATTTCTTGGGAATTCATTAATATTATTTTAGAACTGAATTGAATGTCTATATGACCTATCACCCCCAAACTAATGGCTAATATAAAATATCTAATCAGATGCTCATGGAAATTCTAAGAGCCTACTCACCGTGAATATAATAATGATGGGATCACTATCTCCCATTTTTTGAGTTAGAATACAACAATAGCTTCCACTCGAATATTCATATGGCTCTATATGAATCACTGTGTGGGATGTGATATAGAACAACATCTTATTGGGATGAAGAGGGTGAGAAAAAGCTACATGGACATATTATTGTGGAAGAGATGATAATGATGTTTCAATTCATTCAACGAACATAAAATATTCTCATAGTAGATGGGAGGGAAATAATGAATGTCCTCTATTGTATTTATAGTTTTATGTTAGAGATAATGTTTTCATTCTAAGATCACCATGGAAGAGAGTAATAAGGTTTGTAATGAATGGTATGTTTATAAAAATGTATAATGGCCCCTTTGAGATCATTGATTTCATAATAGATATTGTATATCATCATTCACTTCCACAAACCATGGGTAATGTACTTTATGTATTCCATATATCCTTCATGATAAATTTCATAGTATATCCCTCAAATGTACTAAACATGGATGTGGTTCAGCTAGAAGATGATCTCTCTTATGATGAGAAACTAAAAATGATTTTGACTAAATATATAGGATTTTATTCAACAAGACCACCAACCTTTTAGTGGTACTTTGGAAAAACCATAAGTTGGAAGGGGAACCATCAGAATTGGTGGAAACGATGAAGGTGAATTACCCTCACCAGTTTTCAACATATTCTTTAAAAAAAATTTAAAATAAAAATTTTAAAAATGGGGAAGAATGTAATGACCCAAAATTTTTTCAATGGAATATTGCTTCTTATAATTAGGTAATGAATCACAAGAATCACATAGTAAATCCAATTAAATCATTATTTTGATAAATTAGGAACAAATTAAATGACTTTAATAGAAATTAAAAAACCTATACTGATGGAATAGAAACATGACCATTAGTGTAGTAGTACGACCCATAAGAATAGTAACCTGGAAATAAGAATAGTAAAATCACCTTTAAAAGTATAAAAAATAAATAGTAGATTAAAAATAAAAATATGATATATTTATATCATGGTATAAGTTAATAAAGATTTTGAAAATGATTAAATAAATGATTTATTGTTATTAAAAATAAATAATTATTCATAATTTTATAATTAATATAATAATTTAAAAGATAATTAATTATCATAAAATATATTCATAAATTAATTTTATGTTATTTTATAATTATAAGATAATTTTTTGTGGCCTTAATTAATTTATCCAATGGTCAAAAAAAGATTCTAATATTAAAATTTGTATTTATTGAATATATAAATATTTTATATAAAAATTCAATTTATCTAATTTTATAAATTATATTTATAAATCGGTGTCCTTTACTGAAATATATATATCAAAAAATTGTTAAGGTGAAATTTATGGATTTATCCACAATGGTTGAATTGTTGCTGAATAGTGTAATATATAAATATTTGATATAGGCTAACTATGTTAGTGTTGTAGTCATGGATGATGTATGGATGATGTATGAATCATTTTATCAAACTATATTTACCTATTTATTATATTTAGTCATTGAAATAAACAATATTGATATGCTTGAGCCAGAAATAATAAACAAATGAATAAAATAATCCGAAAACAGCCCCCTCATTTCCTTTAAATACCGCACCTCACTACCACTCCTCATCCTACATTTTAATATTTTTATATTTTATTAATTATTCTTATTTTCATCCCTATGAATCTTTTCCATGAATAAGATCTTCTGGTCTCAATAAAAGACTAAATCCAAGTGCCTTAAAGAGGTTCTCAAGGTGGCGATATTCATGAGATAAAATCACCAACCCTTCTATTGTAATTCATATTCTTTTCATACCTTCCTCTAAAATACCCTATACAAAGTGGAATTATATCTCTCATATCACATACATGATAACATTTTTTTCTATAATTGAATATCCATCATTAAATTTCTTATCTTTCTATTTTATACGAAAAATTAATGTATTGGTTTTGATATGCTAATTCACCGCATTCCTGGAAGACATGTTTTTTTATCCATTACCGCCAACAAGGATGGTCATATGTAAATTATTATTCTTATCCCATATTATATTTTGGAACTTATTTATATTCATAATATTTTATATAATGAAATTATTTTGTGATTGAAGGAAAACATTCTAAAATAATTTAAAATTTTATAATTTATGTTTTATCAAATTATTCATCCCCAACAAATAACAAAATGATATATGTGACCATTTAAAAGTTTTATTTTTTTTATAACAAATAATTTTATTTCAGTAGAATTATTCTCAATTAATAAGAAAATTAAAAATTATATACAAGTAAACCTACGATGAAACCTAGTAAACAAACACTCCTAAAATGATAAAATTAAACACTATAAGTCATAAAAACTACTATAAATTAAGGTAATAATCAAATAAAAAATAAAATAAATGTATAAGTTTTTATTTATTTACAAATTAATGAATCAAACTTTATTATATAGGATATCTAGAGACATTTCATAACATATTTGGATATATGGTGAGGGGATTATCAATCCCAACTCCTTTTATTTGGGTTATGCCTCTTTCTTTCCAAATTTCAATATAGATATTCTATTAATGTTTTGAAAGTAAAATTTATTTATCCCATAATTTCTTTTATAAGATATTAATATTTCTCATATTTTTTTATGGAAAAAAATTATTTTCCAAAATTACCCTTCTTTCCAAAACACATTTTGACTGATCTTGAGATTTCTTCTTTTTAACCTAGGAATAATGATTCTTATAGAAATTTTTTTCCTTATTATTTGGGAACCAAATAGTTTTTTTAATTAATTTATGATTTAAGATATTAATATTAAACCCATTCCTTTAATGGGATATTTTATGACTATGATTGTTCTATGTTCTATGTCGCATTAATGTTTATTTATATGTTATAATTTGATAGGTCGACCCAGGATTATACAGCCCTCCAATTCACTGGGTATGTGATATATCATATGGTTAAATGTGTAATATATTTGAAAATGATGGAATATATTTTCATAATGTTGATGTTATGATTAATCACATATGTTATTTATGAACATGATCATATGTTTTTCTATAACTATGTGTGGTATTTGGAAACTAAGACATCATGTTTAATTTTTATGCACTGCAAAATTCCATAAATTTATCAAATGTTTCCCATAAGATTTTTATAATCATTACATGATAAATATTTAATTATTATGATTAATAACACACATATTATACTTCTTCATGTCCCGTATTCATCATCTAACTATGATTTTAGCTCACCCCATTATTTGATATCTACCAATAGGTGAATACTTGTTTTAAGGAGAATCTGAGGTTAAGAAAGATAAATAATAAATTTTTTAATATATTTTTATTTTTTATTATTAATTTTTTTTGTCCTTAATTTTCTTGAGACACTAAAAATTTGTTTCCAAGTTTGGTAATGTTAATTTTGATGTTTTTATTTAGAATGATTACAATTTCATATAACAAAAGATGATTCAGTATTTTTTTTTCTTTGTGAAAATATCATAGATAACTACGATAACTAAGATGAAGGTCATGCTTAATTATTGAATTCAATGAATCTGAAAAATAAAAACTTATAATATCAAGATATATCCTCCAGAATGTTTAAAAATATAGGTATAAACCAATTTAATTTAGTCAATTTGTTTGTTTCATGATACCTTTTGATGCATTAAGGTGATTTATAAATTCTCAACCCATTCCATCACTACATGTACAAATTATTCCTCATATATCTAATAATAAATTCCATTCATATAAAATTTTCCATATCATAAAATATTTATATCATGTAAACCAAACATATTTATCAATATTTCCCTTTCTAATCCAATAACATTCAATGAATGATAGATTTCCAAATTACATTTATTTCATTGAAATTTATAAACCAAATCCATTTAAATGAATTAATTCAAATTGAAACCTAAACTACCATGAATAAATAATAATTAATGATATTACAAGAAAATATGAAGTATATAAACCACATATATGTCAATTGTTATATAATAAAAAATATGACTCAACAAAACGAAAAGTGAAATGAAATCGATTACCTTATGATTATTTTTGGTTGACCACATTTTACCGTCATGTAAAATGGTTTTAAAATTGGTATTTATCATTACCAGATCCATATTAAGATTTATAATATCATTTATGTTCCTTCTAAAGCATCTTATCTCTAGCTTTATAATAATCATTAATTATTTACATTATTTCTGTGTTAATTGCCTTGTTTTTCAAGTATGTTTTGACTTGTTTTTGTTCCACATACATTGATAATGATATAAAAATATTTATAATGTCAAACATGATGTAAATTTCATATATATTCATTATATATTTATTTATATTAATCCCTATAATTTGGATATGGGAAATGAAATACACCACTCATGGAAATGGTAGATTGTATGTATGTATGAACGTTTTTTCTATTTTATTTTTATATTTTAATATTGAAAATAGAAATCAATATTTATATATATAATCATTATAGTATGATTTTATTTCATATATTTCATATATGTTTTATAAACCCATAATTAATACATTCCATTAAAATCCTAATGGAATCACAACACTTAACAAGGTGGTAGCCCTCCGTACACATTAGTAACAATATCATATTCAAAACAAAATGGAACGTGTGAAGGTGTGAGTAATAAAATTATTATGAAAGAATAAAAACATTATATATATATATATTATATATACAATAAAAATAAATTATTATTCCCATCCTTTAAAGGTCCAAATGAAATAATTGACTCCATCTCGTGAGGCGGTAGTCCACCATAAACATGAATGATTATTTTATAACCCATTTGATGGAAGTGTGTGATGTTTTATAGAGTACCCAAAAAATAAAAACATCTAAATATATGTAATATATTATTTTTATTATATAATCATTTTTTATTAAGATTTGAATGATGTGGTAGAGGAAATATTATAAAATCACAATTAAAAAACATTACCTCTTCTTCGATTATCCTCCTTAGATTTTCACAACAACCATTAAAGTTTATCTATACCAAACATGTGGATTATTGGATGATAGGAGGTATATTTTTGAGTGACTTAGACTGGGGTTGGAAGTTCCAAATGGCTTGAGCAGTGTGAATGAGGGGGGGGGGGTGTACTGAGTTCCCTTATATTGTCAAGGTGGAGTGTAATTCTTATAAATACTCAATGTTATTCACTAAAAGGAGGTCTCTATTACCTAATGTGGCTCCATGATTGATAAATAATGTTTTTATGGATTATATGGTTCAGATACACCTCCACCATACAATGAAACAATTGTCCGAAAAATTTCTTCCTTAACTCTTATGTATTCATATTTTACCATTTTGATTTTTCTTATTATGTTTACTAGTTTTCTAACAAAATTAATTTATCCTATAAGAAAAAATTACAATAATTATTATTAGAAACATTATACAAAATTATTTTAAATGTTATAACGTATTTATAATATAAAAATTCTTTGTGTGTTTCAAATAAATTTGAACACAAGTTCACATAAAATGCAAAAGAACTACTTTAAATATTACCATGCTTACTGAGTTTTTTACAATTTAATAGTAAATATGATCATTGTAAAATATAAATAGGTCCATTTAGGGATTATATTTTATAATTATTAAAATATAAAAATTACAAGTTAGTTGATATAATTTTTAGTAATTTTAAATCATTTAATAAAAAATAATTTTTTTAAAAAAACATTAATATCAGTTTTTACATTATTAATTTTAATTTATGTTAAATAAATGTATATACATTAATGGAGTTATTTTATATTCTTTTTATAGCTATGTAACATGATATATTATACTAAAAAATGTAATCGCATATAATAATTCATTAAATTTTTTAATGTTTTTATTATCACTTATTTTGTTTAATTATTAACTAAATAATTACTATATTTGCATTTCATAAGAATTTAATGTATGTATATACTATCTAAAAAAGTTAAATAAATTATCATGATAAAATTATAATTTATTATTCAAATGAAATATTTTTATCTAGAATATGATGTTTTCTTGATATCATAAAGGTTTATAAATATTAAAGGCATGGATGGTTCCGTTTTTGACTTTTACCATTCTTAACATATTTTATAGGTCCCTCTAATTTAATAGCGTCCACATAACTTATAATAATTGATCCTGGGGATTTAATGGTCTAAATATTTCCTTTCAACCGGTTTAGGATATTTTTTGGGTCATTATTACACCTTATATTCTAATATTAACCACTATGTAAAATTTTTTCTCCTTAATTGATATAATTAATTTAATAAGATTGAAACAATTACATTGGTAATAAAATTATGTTAACCATATTATTAATTATAAATTATCATTATTCTAATTATTAAAACCCTTTTCCCAAATTCAAATAATATAAATACAAGAATTTAATTAAAAATTTATCTCATAGATGAGGCGGGAAAGTGAGTTCTTAAAGTGAAAATGTTTAAATGTTTAAAATGGTTTTATTTTTAAATTTTACATTAAAATGATTCCATTGAACACATTTTTATTAATATATATTAAATTTATCTATTATGACATTAAAACCTATTAAAAATACAATGTAAATACCGGAAAAAGGCCCACAAGGAAACATTGAATACTTTTTGGGTTGTTTGTGTGTGCTCAAAAAGATGGTTTCCAAGTAATGTTTTTGAATAATAAGGATATTATTGAAATGGTTTGTTAAAAATGATTAATGAAAAAGGAATTGATTCCCTAGAAGAGGTATAGAAAATTTCATACAGGAGAAGATGCTGATTTTTTATGTTTTCCAAATATTTGGGGTCTAAAATTTTGAATTTGGATAGCATTATGAAACATGGATTACCATTTTAGGCCTTATTAAAATATAGAATAGTCCGGAATTTCATTAAGATGGGATTCATGATGTCTGTTTCACAAAGCTGTGAAGATTCCAATGGTGTGGAATGCGAGTTTGATGAGCAATGCATATAGTGAAGGTGAGGAGCATCCTGAGTGTAACATCACAATGGCACAATGTTTTGATGGAAGGCTACACATTTATGATAAGAATTGAGAATGGTAGATTTCCATGGTGCATCATGAAAATGGGATCATCATGATGGAAATGAATGATCATTGTGAAATAGTGATGACATGGCCCAAATGGTTTTGGAATTAGTAGAATGACTATAAATAGGCCTCTACCTCATTAGAAAGAGAGAGAGAGACTAGAAATAATTTATTATGGATTCTGAATTTTGAAGGTAGTTCATGATGGATGGTTTTTGATGGGTGGTTTTTGATGGTGACATGCAAAAAAGATCGTGAAGTCTTTAAAAACAAACAAAATATTTTTATCATCATCAAAATAATGGAATTTTTGAAGGCTAATTAAGATTCAAAAAATGAAAGAGTGTTATGAAGGATAGTTTAGCTTCAATAATGTGGTGTTCTTTGGAAAGTCTAATTGACCTTCATTAAAAGGTTGGATCACCACTAAGGCTGTTTGGGGTTCATGAAGGATGTGATTGTTACGAATTTTTTTAAAAACTAATTTCATTTTAAATCTATGGTAAACTGTTATTCATCTATTGGATTAATGTGAAAATTCAATACAAAATGTATATAGATATTATGATGTATTCATTAGGGATAGTGAGTGGTTCTGAAATCTCAGAAACTATTGGTGAATACCTCCTAAGAGCAGTGATCAAATGAAGGGGAATACAGTGATCCTTTCAACTCATAGTGAGCCAGAGAATAATAAAAAGGGAGTATCCCTTGGGAATATGTTGAACAAACCCTAAACATTGTAAAGGCATTGGTCCTAGGTATATATGAGATATAGCTGGAATAATCATTATTGGCATTGATAAAGAGTGAATTTTGTACAATTTGTACATTATCGTTGTATTCTCATTTGATGTATCCTAGTTCGGGTGAACCAATGAAAAATCTCAATGACATTGTATGTTCTTTCCAAAATTACATTCATATCATCATTATCAAATAAAGAATAATATATTAAAAGCATAATTAAGAATTACATGAAAAAACAAAACCTTATAATAAAGTGGTCAAGATCTATTAGGGAATTAATATTTTAGAAAATAATATCCATACACTTATCCCCCCTCTCAGGGTATCTTGGATGCTTTTGGACCTAAAAATGGTATCATAGTGTAGTTTTATATTATCATTTGTGTTTTCCCTAACACTATTTAGTCTTCAATTGATGTAAAATATTCAGTCATCCCTAATATTGGTGTTCCATGGGAAATGGAAGAACTTGAAAGATGAATAATAATTCATGTGGAATTATTCGGTGTTTTATTTATACATAAAATGTGATTCAATATATGGAATCCAACAGATTACTGAAATTTTTTTGGATGAATTAGATAGAGAAAATTTATACAGATTCAATGATTTTGTAGGAATGAGTGAATAACATGACCTTTCGATTGATATTGAAATTATAGATAATGAAGAAAATCCAATAAGGCCTGAAGTGGAAGTTGTCCATGAAACAACTGAATTTGATTAGAAATTGGATGAAGAAATTAAATCTAAAGATATTCAGATCCATTAACAAGAAATTGTGTCAAAAAATGAAGAGGTTAAAATCAAAGACTTATTGATGTTGCTACTGATCTGATGGAGAAGTATGATTCTCAAGATGATGAACTGAAAAATTTGACGAAAATGATAGAAAAACCAAACACAAATGATAATTAAGATGAACATATGTTAGTTAAAATTCAAAATATGAAATATAGAAATTATGATCTATTTACATAGTTATGTAATCTATTTTATAATAACCAAAGGCTACCAAAAGAGAATTCATGTTGTTCTAATTTAGTTTCTCAATAAAAATTTAAATTGAAAGACTAATGTTAAATGGTACATATGATAACATGTGATTTTGAATATGAGATTAGTAGAGGGAAGAATCTTAAGAAATAACTTAATTCTCAACTTGAATTAATGTATATGAAGATTAAAAAATTGAGATAAGATCTTTAATTAGTGAAGAATGAGGTTGATAATTCCAACTCCATAGGAAACCCAAAAATAAAGGATGCCTTGCAGTTATAATTTTATTATTCTTTAGTAGGTGATGATTAAATGAGAAAAAAATATTATTTTTGAAGAGAGACAGGAACATATTTTCTCATATAAAAGGACATATATGTTAGAAATTATGGTATTGGATATTATGATCCCCCTCCCAGGCATTATAGGAATAATCTTGTTAAAAAGTATAAGAGATAATTAATATCATGAAGGTGATGGAGATAGACCTAAAATAGAATTTTCAAGAAAATATCACTACATGTGCTATTTCTGTGGAACTCATGCTAATACATCAAGTTTTTGTTCAAAGGTTCTATTATACATTTCATGTGGTTATGGTCAAAATATTTATAAATTTATGAATAAGTAGAACCTTATTTAAAAATCAGAATTAAAAGTCTCCTAGAAGAAACTAGTTGTCATGTGCTATTATTTTAGATGACAGGGACACACCATGTGTATGTGACAAGAATCATAGGGTTAAACATCAAAAGGACTCTAGTTGTGAAACATCTCAGCTAAGATATAACAAAATGAGATGTTCGTTTAATGGAATATTAATTATATGTTATGATCATGGGAATCATTCTTGTCATTACAACAAGATGTATCCGAGGAAGGAAAAGGAAACCAAAAGGATTTCCCTAGGAGAGGAAATGTATAATGAAAAAAAAACATATTCTATTTGACAACATAGAATGATGAAAAATAATTTTAGAGCCTCATAAGAATCACAATGAGTTCAATGAATGGAATATCAATCACCACCTCCATAACAATCTCAATAACTCCCTTGGAATGAATGTGAACAAACCTAGATGAAAAATAAGGGAGATAATCTAACTATGAGACAGAATAATGTAATTTCAGCAATGAAATGACTCCCACCACATCTCAGTAATTTGAATAGATAACATAGAAAAGAAATAGTAATAAATAATGTATCAAGAAAGTAATATTTAGTGATACATGGAAGAAATTGAAGGTAATAGAAATATCCCTCTATTGGGAGAAAAAGAATGGACAAAATTACAATGCAAAGATTGCAACTCATAGAAGGAATCATGAAAAATATAATTCAGGTGTAGTCTCATAGAAAGAAATTTATACTAGTGGGTACAAAACACATATTTAAAAAAATATTTAACCCCATAGAAACCAAATAATATAAGAAGACTCATAGTGTGGATAAATAATGTTAATTCATATGTCCATAGTAGTTTAGCATTGCTAAGTAGTTGGGACAAACACAAAAAGAGTAAAGTGCATTGAAAGAAATCATCAAAGGTTTGTTCCATTAGGATCAACGTCAATCCTCTACTTGAGGATTCTAGATATTCCCCTCTCCTTATGTGTACAATGTATATTAACTTATGTTCAAATGTTTCGGGTTCAAGGGGTGATACGGTCAAAGTGGAATTGTCATTAAAATGTAAAAAAATAGTGATGTGATGTGATCAATAATTTCAACTCATTCAAATCAATCAAAATATGTGAATAATTAATCTGGAATAATTCATTGAAAGGATTTAATGGTTAATAGATTCCTGTAATGTATAGATGTAATTGTGTGTGTTGGTAAATAATGGTTTTATTAACTCTATCACGTGTTTCATACATAGAATTCAAACTCTGTAGGAATAGTGGTTTTGTTGATGGCTTATTGAAAAGGGAAATTTTATAATAAATGATGTAGGTGAAGAATAATTATTGTGGATCAATACATTGGGAAAATCAAAATTAATTGTTTTATATCAAATGGGGAGAATTCAATCTCATAATATGATGTAATATATTGTGGGATATAAAATTTGAAATTTTTTGTCATTTGACATCAGGAAGACCGATTGGGCGTGAAAAATAAAAGTCATGTTTTTCATAAATATATATTTTGATCTAACAATATGGTTTCAGAGAACTATATTCATGACACCATGAAGCCAATATAGAATGTTTAAAATGATTCAACATGAGGCTGAAAAAAGAAGTTGAAATAAATAATGTCATTGTAGTAGAGAAATAAATGAATCGTTAACAAAATAATAAACAATTTCCTTATGTAAGTAACAATGAAGTAAGCATATTAGGGTCAGTAAAAGTGTAAAACGTTGACATAGATTAAGTTAAAAATACTGAATTAGGTAGATATGAGAATTGGGTTATGGATATGAATGAAGTATTTGACTTTATAGAGAAGAATGAGATATGAGTGATTGTTTCAAGGCCAACAGATAAAAATGTCAGGGGGAATAAATTGGTAATTCAAAACAAGAAGAATGGATATGACATATTAATTCTCTATATATTACATATAGTGTGAAAAGGGTACTACCATAGAGAAGTTATCAATGTCAATGATACATTTTCACCTTTTTCTAGGTTGGATACAATCATATGATTCTTGGACATTGTAGTGTAAAAAATGTTAAATGTTTTCCAAATAGATGAAAAGTTTTCATTTTTTGATTGGAGTTCTAGAATAAGAAGTGTATATAATTCACAAAGATGGTTTTCTCAATAATGATTAAGAGAAGATATTTTTTTAGTTGAATAAGGCATTATATAGTTTTAATCAAACACCCAGAGCATGATATTAATGGCTAAATTAGATTTTTGAAAAGATCAGTTGTTAACGTGGTGGATATTATTACAATCTATTTTCAACCATGATATTTATCAAAGGATAATGGTAGTGGTATATGTTGATGATTTAATATTTACATTATCAGATGAAGCATAGTGCACATAGTTCTCTAAATTTATGAAACTCAAGTTTGAAATTTCAATGATAGGTGAGATAGAACTTTTCATTTGTTTATAGGTGACCCAAGGAAATAATGGAACATTTATTTGTCAATATAAATGTGCCATGTAGGATTTTCGAATATTTGGAATGGATAATTCCAAGAAGATGAAGGATATTGGGTCTACCTAGATGAAACTATTATGGGATGATGAATGAAATAGTCTATGGCCACCAAATAAAGGTAGATCATTGGAATCTTGGCATACTTTATAGTGACACAACCAGATATTTTTTCCACATGTCAAGTAATGGTGTACGAAATAAATACCATGTAAATACACATTTTTTTAATTGAAAAGAATACATTAGTATATCAAGGGAACAATGGATTTTGGTTTTATTTATAATTAAAAATCCTTGTAAGAGATAATAGGATATACATATGTTGATTGGATCAGAGCAGTAGATGATAGAAAATAAACAACAGGAGGTGATATCTATCTTTGTGGATTTATTATTTCTTAACTAACCATGAATCATGATTTCATTTCATTGAAAATTGTAGAGGTTGAGTATATGGTGGCTACTCAAGCATGCACATAATTATTATGGATAATGTAGCATCCTGATGATATAGAAGTGAAATGTAAGTCTCCAATCAAAATCCATTTTGATAATTCATGTTCTGTTAATCATATAAAAAATTTATTCCATCAAGAATTGAAAAATCACATTAAAATAAACTGTCATTTTATCAATGAGAAGGTTGAGTAAGGTCTTCTGAAGTTATAGTATGTCCCTACAAAATTATAGGTAGCAGACATTATGCAAAAGGCCTTACGAAAGAAGTGTTTCAGAGGTATTAACTAGATATGGGAGTTCAATTAACTATTTGAACTTTAAAAATATTGATGCAAGACCCCCTATTCCCTAGGAATGGTGTTGTTTTTCCTAATTTACTGATATGTGTTCTTTTCATTGTTTCAGTCCTCAACAGAGTGGCCTTTTAGTTTATCGAAAGAGGGGGAGAATGTGTGGCTATTTAAAGAAATAAAATTTCTTTGTCAAGACTTAGAAATAAGACTACATGTAGATTAGTGAGATAGGAGGAGAAGTTAAATAGGGGGATTATTATATCAAAGGATGCTAAAAGTGATCGATCAAAGATTATATATCCTGACAGTTTAGGTTCCTAATGAATGAAAATGAATGTTTTTCAAATGGAATGAAGTTATTCAATGATGGAATTATCATATTCCTTGTGTTTCTCATGTTGAGCATGGATCATGTGTTCATTGACTATGTGTTTAATAGAAATATGATCTCTATTTGAATGTTAGGAATCAAATGGTGGTAGAATATGTATGAATCATCAATGATGTATAATATTTTGAAAAGGATCTCAACAAAACCAATGTGGTAGATTGTTGGGTAAAAATCCTTCACAGTAACATTTAATCATTACTAGGTTAGTAGTGTTTGTTGACAAATTGGGTTTCCAAGGTATGTTGTGGAACTATATAGAGGTTTTTTGCACAAAATGTTTTCAAAGTTGCATGAAAAAGGATTGGGTTCCCTCAAAGTAGTATACAAAATTGCATACACAAGATGATGTTGTTCCCAGTGTTTGCTATAATTTTGGGGTCCAAATTTTGTAGATTGGATAGTATTGTGAAAATTTTATTTCCTTAAAGGCCATTTTAAAATATTTGAAATACATGAATTTAATAAATATAGGCTCCATGGAGTGTGTTTCCCACTAATGTGAAGATTCTGATAGTGAGCTCTTTGAGTCTAAAGAGAATTATGAACAACAAAGATTAGGAGCATTGCGAGTGGAGAATTGAAGTGGTACGATTTTTTGATGGAAGGCTTCTAGATTATGATAAACACAAAGAACATGAAATTTCCAGGGAGCTTTGTGGAAAAGAGAGATTCATGATTGAAATGAAGGATCTTTTTTAAGTGGTGATGATGTATCCCAGAAGCTTCTATAATCATTGGAACATCTATAAATAGGTATGTACAAACATAAAAAAAGAGAGAGACATAATGAAAATCATAATGCTCTAGAATCACAAAGGTTGTTCATGGAGAATAGTTTGTGAAGATGATATGAGAAGATTCTTGGAATGGCTATAAAATCTAACTTAATTTTCTAAGCATTACAGAAGTAAAGGAATTCGCAAAGTCTAAGTAGGCTTCATTAAAGGAAAAAGCATCACGAAAGCTAATTGTGCTTCAAGAAATATGATTTATTTAGGATGTCTATGTGATCATTAAAAAATGGAAGGATATTCATGAATGATATTTGATTTTCGAAAAGGAGGAGCTTCATGAAGTTAGTGGGAATTGTGAAAGTTGATTAGAAGGAATTTCATAGTACATCTATGGTAAAGTGGAATTTACCTACTATATGAAATTAGAAATACAAAAAACCATCCAAATACAAATAAAGATGTATTCATTAGAGAGAGTGAATGTACCTACATGTCCATAATCATTGGGTGAATCCCATCAAAAAGCAGTGAGTAATGGGATATGAAGATGGTGATCATTTCAACTGGTAGTGAGAATGAAAAAACGAAATATAGAGATACTCTTTTCAATGCATTGAGAAAACCATAAAACATGTAAAGGAGTTGAGCCTAAGTATAATTCATATCTATCTCAAACAATCAATATTGTTAGTGAGCCTTAGTGAATTTGGTTAAATCGATACATCATCATTGTACATTCGTTGGATTTATCATAGTGAGGGTGATCCATGAAAAAACGATGTTTCTTGGTGCTTCATTTCCAACATTACATTCAAATCATCATCATTGGATAATGAACAAAGAAATAAGATCATATTTATTAATTATGTATAACAAACGTGACCCTTATAATTTGTAGATCATGATCTATTAGGGATGAATGAATATTTAAAATAACATCCACATCTCGATTCACTCCCTATTAGGGTTTATAGTCCCTTTTTTACATAACATTACCCTTATAAATTATTTAAATTAGAATTATGTATTCAATTAAAATTATAAATTATCAGTATTCATTAAAAATGAATCTTCTCATGAAAATTGAAAAATTCACCCTAAGATAATATTGATCCAATAATTTCAAAAATGAATTTTATTTTGCAATTAAATTTAATAAAATTAAAAAAAATTTATTTTCTAAGAAAATTATCTTTTTCAATTCTACAAAAATGCATATAGAATATT
Source organism: Viscum album (assembly GCA_963277665.1). Taxonomy (NCBI): domain Eukaryota; kingdom Viridiplantae; phylum Streptophyta; class Magnoliopsida; order Santalales; family Viscaceae; genus Viscum; species Viscum album. Next base: position 170,697,009 of record OY728134.1, read on the forward strand.
ACATATTTTTATGTGTACAATTGTATTTTTTTCTTATCATATGCCATGAACCATACAACAAACCCCAGTAACATGATAAATGATCTAAAAATAAAATATCTTGAAAGGGTTTCCTATTCCCCATGGGATGGAGAATAGAAAATTGAATCGTAAAAATGTGTGGGAGTTAATTTTCACCAAACATTGAAGATGAAAGAAAAAGAAGTCAGTATTCTGAAAAACAATATAGGAAGATTTGTACTGTAAGTCAAATAAGTTAAAAAACTCAATGTACTACAACAATGTACATTAAAATTGATCTAACAACCGTTGTCTAAGTAGATTAACTCTCTAATCTCAAATATAAATATCTAGTAACACCAACACATGGTGATTTCCCCTGATCAAACCGAGGAGGAGTTAACCTACAGAAGCATGATGTGACATGTAGGGTTTGAGAGAAATTCCATCTAGGGTCTCACAATGTATTCAATAATAATATTCAACATTTAATTATACAAATAAAAATTTCAATTTTAATCAAACAATTTTTCAATTTAAAATGAATATTGAAAAATTCTTTCTTTAGATTTAAAATGATGGAATTACATTAAAAATGGATTAATAATCATTTTATGTAAAGATGATTTGATAAATTTTTATGTAATTCAAACCATATTAAAACAATAGAGGAATGTATATCTAATAAAAAATGTGCAACAAGGTCATCTACTGAATGGTATGATATCTCAATGAAATGGGACTCCTTCATACTCATGATCACACATCAGTATATGTATACACATGTCCCTTTGACATAGGTAAGGAGTACTTCGTCACCATCTTGTCACGAATGTGACATGTTACCAGTATGTTTTAGTGAGGTTGTAGAATCATAGAGTGGTGTAAAGTAGAACTCATTAACTACAAATTCTTGCATGTAATCTAATACAATCAATGATTTAATGTTCATTTAAATCGTCTTTAGAATGATATTGATCCCATTATCCATTTAAAATATTCCAATTTCCATTTATAAATCATCTCATGGGTTGTTAATAAAAAATCCATTTTCTATGATAAAACACATTAGTATCAATAAAAAACCAATTTAAAACTTTTTTTCACAAATATAACCTACAAATAATTTTCACCAAATAAATTTCACAACATAAATTAAAAATTATAAATTTCAAAAATTCCATAAATTTTACATTTTTACTTCCACACAATTCAATTAATTTAACAATTATTCCCCAATTCAATTGAATTGAGAGGTTTTCCCAAATTCATTTCAAATAAAATTTCAAACCCACAATTTAATTGAGTTAGGCTTTTAGACCATAAATTTAATGTAATTTCATTTATATCCACAAATTGAATTTCAATAAAAATAATTGAATTTATGTCAAGAATTTTTTTTAATTAAATTGTCCAATCAGAAAGGAACAACCTACCCTGGAAACACGGGATCTTAAAATACTAAACCCGAGATGGTAAAATACTTTGAAGAGTGATATAAAAATAAATATGAGAATAAATCCCAAGATTAAAGATCAAAAATTAATGTCAATAGATATTTCAAAAATATGGTTATCTAAAGAACCTTAGGGAGGAGAAGAAATGGAGATCAAAAGAAATATTACATGAAGTGGATACATGTTAGGTAGAGATCAAATTATACTTACAGTGCTTTGATCTATTTCTAGGAGCATGTATGTGGGATAACATATGCCTCTTAAAAGATCACCATGAAGATGAAATAAAAGGGATGAATATTAGGTTCATTAGGAACCATAAACGATTGATTTAGGTGTTTTAAAAATAATTTCAGATTAATTAAAACATGAATGAATTTATTGATGGCTAGAGTGGCATAATTGAGCAAACCCATGCACCATATTGTGTTCCCCTTTTTCTAGTGCATGGTTTCTCTTAATTGGGTGCGTGGTTTTTCAAATTGTTCACCAACCTCATTAAACCCCACTTATTGGGGTTTCATAGTTTTCACTAATATATTTCTTGGTATGGGAAAATCATAAGCCAACCATGCACTTCTCAGAAACATTCCCGATTTCTAAAATTTTCACATGAAACAACCACAACCAAACTGAACAATAGAATTATGAAAATAGTGTTTAGGAATACTTGAAAACATTAACCTGATTTTAGAAACTCCCCAATATTTAATCATTATTTCTCAGAAATCAAACTAAGAAGCATTCATTACAAAATGATGAGGCAACTGCTCTCTTATAAGTGTATCCCTATCACACATTATATAAGAATCATAATCATCCTAGTATATCACTCAAACCAATGGTATTATCCTACCATAGAGTACCATGGTTTCTAAATAAACAATCCTCATTGGATATTCAATCATTTATACATCAGGTTCAAACACAAGATCACTCCAATTCATAAAATGAAACAGATCATATACATACCATCATAGATGAGATACATGGAAAAATTTATGTATAAAAATCCATTTCTATGGAATAGATAAATTATAAGACAATTTTATAAACTCTTCATAAACTTCAATAGGAACCACAAAACAAGAAGAATTCTTCCATTTTCATGCATGTCATAGATGAAAAGGCCAATGAGAAACGTTGTGGAACACCAAATCACCAAATAAATGCTTTGACAGTCTATAGAGATGATCAGAATAATATTTAGATCTTATCAATGACATAAAATTTATAAACATAATCAATTGAATATTTTTTTCATCTCATTAACCATGCTCGGTCTATCAAGGAAACATTCACCTACCTTTGACCAACACAACAGAGATCTACATGGTTGGACAAACAAGGCCTTCAAAGGAGTCATTATGATCGTAGATTTCTAACTATTATAATATGAAAACTAAACCATCCCTATATAGTCATTACAAGTCCCTCCAATGTCAATAACACAAGAACAAAGTATATCCTCAGAAATATGTATAGCTATTTCTATATGGAAATGATATTTTTGATGGTATGCCTTACTGAAACAGATATAGGATTTATGTTCCTCCTCAAGGAATCTATAAAAATTATAAGTGATTCAAGTATCCCAATTGGAGACTATAAAATTTGGATGTCATTTTAGATGAAAAATATCCTTTACATATAGATTTATAAACTTTTAAACATTACTTATATCATAAATTGTTATAAAGTGGTCTAACTTATTTAGTATATCAATCACAACCCATATTGTATTCTTATTTCTCTAGGTGTGTGGAAAAAAAATTAATAACACCATAGAGATATCATCCAACATTCATGTAGGTACTTTAAGTGGCTAAATAAAATGTTTTTTGGTGCTTGGACATGCCTTGTGGGCCTGTATAACAACAAGAGACAAACTTAACAATGCCTCATCCCATACCTGTCCACCATAATTATCACCACTTGTCAAAGAATATCATCATGGTTCATGGGTACACAACCCACGTGAAATTTAGGATATCCCCTATCCCTTTTACCCTTTCCACTAATAGTATAATGAAAATTTTATGATATCATATAATTCCCACAGTATATAATGACCAATGAGGTATAGTCTAACATTGATTAAGAGAGTCTCAAATGCTATAGAAGTCGTCACCATGTGATTGTTATTGACGAATCATCATGACAGGAGAAGATGTGAATAGAAAATAGGTGAAGGAAATCTAGTACATCGATTCCCATACTCCTAAATGCAACTGTACAATGAGATCTATTATGTACCACACTTTCGAAGATTCTTTGACAGCTTGGGTTGGAAATTTCCTGATCAAAGTATCTATGATGACATTCTCTTTCCCTGAGGTATATGTGATATCATTGTACATAGATTGCTAGTATTCCTACCAAATCCTAGATTGAAGACTCAAATATTTTTGAGAGAAGATAAAAATCATGATTTTATGGTCAGAAAACATGGTAAACCATTATCGTAAAAGATAACGATTGCAATTCTAAAGCATGTGCATCATAGCTTCCTGTTTATGGTCATGGTTTGTGTAATTCAACTTGTGTGGCCTGAGCTGATGGTTTCCAAAATAAATGACATGATAACCCTATATAATAATGTATCCCAAAACTAAACCAAAAGCATAAAAAAATATCACATAGCCCTAACCAGCCTCTGTAAGAGAAACACCGACACATTAGCCGAAATATGTTTTTTCTCAAAAAATAAATCCTAAGATTCATGATCCCTAGAAAACATTAATTTCTTCATATTTTTGGAATTCATTAGAGAATATATAATTGATATGTCTTTAACGAGAAGTAGTTCATACTCATCTAATCCAAATATGATTTTTCTTGAAAGCATCTCACGATTTCTCCCATTTCATAACAACAATCACCTTCCCAGTGTCAACGGAAATACCAAGTTCTGACACCATGTGTCCTGAAAACATCACTCCCCAAATCCAAAAATCATATTTTGATACCTTGGCATAAATTAATAGATTCCCCAACAATTTTAGAACCGATCATATATGACACACATCATCTTCATTAGACATAGATTAAATGACGATGTCATCCACAAAGACTATCTAAAATGTATCTATATACTTATGGGAAATAATTTTCATAAAATTCATATAGACTATTGGAGAATTGGTTAAACAAAATGGAATGAAAGGGTACTCATAATGGTCTTACCTAATCCAAATGTTGGTTTTCTGAAATTAAGATTATTTTTTTTATCAAATGATGGAATCCAGATAAAAGAACAATATTTGAGAACCACTTCACCCATTTCAACTGATCAAACAAATCATTATTCCACTGAAATAGATACTTTTCATTTACTAATACATGATTAGGCGGTTGATAATAAACAAAAATGTTAAGATTCCCATCATCATTATTTTAAAAGAGAACCTTCACAATCCATGGTGACACACTAAGTAATATAATGACTTTATCTAGAAATCATCCTTCTAGGACATCAACTCTATATTTTAGATGGTTCTATGTGGTATGATATAGTAGATGCTAGTTTAGTACCATGCACTAAATAGGTAGAAATTTATACCTCCCTATTTGGTTGAAACACATTTAATTCTAAAGGAAAAATGATTGGAATATCAAGAAAAACATGAGGTAGATCATTGTTAAAAGACTGTCACTCTATATCAAAATAAAAATAGATATCAATTTCCCCAATAATTGATATAAAGGTGTTTATATTCTCAAACATGGGTCCCATTCTCCTATAATGATATGATATACACCATCATGTGTTGTAAATGAGACCCGTCATAGATAATAATCAATTACGGAATTATTGGAAATTATTAAATCTATTATAAATATGACATCATGTGGTTTCATTTCAAGGATCATAAAAATCTATGAAAACATAGAAACTGAGAGAGAAAACACATGCGGGACAATGGAGACAATTCTCCCTCTTCCTTATAAGGGTTGTAGTAATATCAATAACATAAGACAAAATCATTATAGAAATATTTTTTAGATTATCAATATAGATTGAGATAATCAATTGTGATGCACTAGTATCAAATAAATTAGTAACTAATAAAGAATATACAGTAATGGAACCTCTTCAATTCACTAGACTACTATCTGATTCCACTGGAGACTCTTCCACTAAGTGAAGAAGCTTTGTTCAGGATGTGTATAGATGGAACCACTTTTTTCATGAAACATATGATTGAACCACCTTTTTAAAAGGAACTGATGATCTCTTGCCACTATGGGGAGAATAAAAGTAATGGTAATACATTGGTAAGTGACCCGACTATCCATATGATCCAAAATTCATTGGAGCCTCCCTAAAAATACTATCTGAATTCAATGGAATTACATAGTGGTAAAAACCATAGGTCTTGTTCCATGCATGGATGGTGGTCTTTAATGACCCTTTATTCATGAACTTCCAAGAGAATCATTATGCATCCTATTTCCCATAGAATTATTCATAGTGCGACTAGGAGAAAACAAAAATTCTTTCGACCCTAAAGTTCAATCCAAGTCCATTTTAACCATCAATGATCAATCTAGAACATCATTATAATATGGTAGATTCTGTATGAAATAATATGAATTAATATCAAATCACAGTCCCAACTCAAAACATCAAGTCTTTGTTATCTCATTTGATACTATCTGCGGTGAAAAATTCATAAACTCAGCAATGTGATTTTCATACTCTTCCAAGATCCTTCCAATTGACTCAATATTAAAAAATGCTATATCCTTGGACAACATTATCAACACTAGAGAGAACTATTTCATGAAATGAACTTTTGAGTGTTTCCACTCTAAACCCTAATGCTTCTTTGATGTCGCCCTACTATCCCACCATATCCTATTTCGTCAAACCAGAATTTAGGTGGAACACATCATCATGAATTCATCATTGGATTCCAAGAACCCAGGAAAATTCTAGATCTTTATCAAACATTCTTCAGCATCTTAGGGTTTATTGGAGCCTTTGAATTTTAGTGTTTTTGGCCAATTACCAGTTGAGAAAAACTCTACAGATCACCCCTTTGATGTTCTAAGTCTAAATCCTATGAATGAATTGGTGGTGGTTCATGTCCAAAATCATGGATAATACAAACAATCACCTTGACCAAATATAGGCCCAATATAGGATTTTATCACTATGTTAAAACGATAGCATCCCCCGAAATTTGATTCTCACATCTTCACATAGGTATGATTATACACAACATCAGCAAACAAAAATTAATACAACAAATTTACACACAAAAACAAAAATGAGGTAAAAATAATCCCAACATATATATATCAAATATTTGGATTTCAAAATATACTATTTAAATGTTGGAGAAAATCATGAACTAATCCTTAAGACATATTATCCAAACCACCCATGGTGACTTAAGGTTCATTGCAGTGAGTGGTGGCTAGGAAAATAATCAGAACAACATCATAAGTCGAGAAAATATTACCGAAATACACACTGATATTAGGATAATGATATCAGACTAGATAACATAGACCACATTCTCAAGAACCACCTATGGTACCCGGGTAACCCGATGACTGATCCACAAATATCATTGGTTCATCATCCTCAATACTATCTTGATCAGATTTTAACTTCCATTGATCCTCCAATTACTCCTCCCAAATATCCACATCTATAAAATTAACCCTATGGAATTGGTTTAAATGCATATTTATAGAGGTTTAATATGTTTTTATTTTAATTTAAATCATAAAATATATAATAGGTTATTTATTATAATTTTTCACCAATGATGGTGCTCATGAAAAAACACTTGATGATAATGAGGTTGCTCAAACCTAGGGTAAACCTTATATTATGACCTCAATGGTGGAATTCAATTTCTATAATGAGACTCTATTTAGGATTCATTCAACTTTTTCATAAAAAGTACCCATGTGTGATATTAATATATTTAATATTTTTAATATAATAATTTTGGGGTCAATTGGAATCATAATATCATGTCTTATCAAAGCCTAGATCTATGAATATTCTTAAAAATATTCCAAATTATTAGAAAAAAAAATGTGACATTAAATTATTCCTCTCTTCAAAGATTTTCATCTCCAAATAGAAAAAAATAAAAAAACTCTGGGAATACTGAACTCTGTACTGGTTCTCCCACTCCCATGAATTATTTTAATTGATTCTTGGGCTGTTGAAAATCATGCACCCTATGAAAACACATTCCCATGAAGGGTCATTCTCTTCTGGTTCTTAATGCATCCAGCTCCATGAAAAATGAAACTCCACTCTCACATCATAGCATACCCAATCCAATATCATACAATGACCTATACAGATTCATCAACCATTGTATGTTGAGGAAAAAATCATGAAACAAAAACTAATGTGTTCATAGTGTTATGTTGTTCAATGCCTCACTATCATGACATTGCATCAATAAAAATTAAGGGTCTAAGAACCCTAAAAAGAGTTGAACGCCAATGATTGAAATCCAAAAATATCATACTAAAAATGCCTAAAACATTGATTCTTAAATAACTAATTCCATATGTAGGTACTAATTATTTTCCTATAGATAAATATCACCACTAAAACATTCAATACCACTAAAACTAGTAACCAAGTGCCTTCACCCACTAACTCTGACTAGAATAATAGTGACCAATAGGTTCCTTCATATTTGGCCTTATAAGGTTGCTACATAAGTGGTGTGGTGGTAACCAATATAATACATCAACTCCACAAATTGTAGATGATTCTCCCAATTATGGAAAAACCAACATGAGTACCCGAAGCATGTTCATTGGAAAATTAATTGTCCTATTTACATAGAGAGATGACAGGGGGAAAACATTATTCTCAACTACAACCGTGTCCCAAATCACTTCATCCATCCTACACAAATTGTTTTCTGAGGTAATAATAACAATCTACAATGATATTAAACGAAATTTCGTGAATCTAGACTACCTAACGATTGCATTAGTGTGCCAACACTGAAAAAAAACATAGTTGTTCATCACCCACAGACACGCAAGATAATAATAGTTTAACTTCATAACATATTACAACTCCCTAGAATTCCTTACTAATTCCATGAGATCCTAGTACATATTTACCTCCACATAAAGTACTACTCAGCGAAAAAAACCTCATGAAATCATCCTCTCATAGAATGACTATCTTCACTAACCATCCTTGAACATTGATTTTGAGCTTCCCACCTTTTTAAAATCCATCAGGAACATATCAAGTAAATATATAGTCATGAAAAATCGCACAATCGATATCTCTGAGACCTACCTCCCTAGATCTCATAAAATGTGACTATGTAAATAATATCAACTAGAGGTACACTGCCTCATCCATAGGAATATAACATGATATAACTCAAACATCAAGAACATTTTGATTTCATCAAAATAAACTATCTAAAGCTAATCTAACAAGGGATATGGAACCGGACCATATGTCATATGTTTTTGTTGGTGTTAAATTCTCTAATGGGTATCAACAATACTTACAATAAACCTCCATGTATTCATAAATCCAATACAGTTATATCTTACACAAAACCCAGAGCTACTAATAACCTATCCCAAGGTAACTCATTATCAAAAATAGAAAAATCCATCCTAACATATCAGTATCATTATAACTCTCACTGGTAGTAAAAACCTAAAAATGGGTTATAGGTAACTAGTCCATAATGAGGAAAACATCATATGGTATCACATAAACAACAAAGATATTCCACATGAGGCTCCGAATATCTCTCTCTCAGATATTTATGTCAAACATTAGGTAGATGCTTGTAATCAGTGATCCTCTCTAAGGGATCCAAAAACACAAGTTTCAGTAAAATGGCTCCACTATTATCACCAGTTCTCAAACATGCGATATTCTCAAGGATAAGTGGAATACGACACTATATGAAAACAACATTTGGTTCAGTTTATTAACATGTCATACCATTAACTACCCTCCAAGAGTATGTGCTCTATAACTACTGAGAATTCATTCATTCTATTTCTCACATGTTTACCATAACTATGTCATTCATAAACACCTTAGAACATCATTAGTACCTCAAACACACAAGTAAACGAAACACATCCACCACACCATGTAATTTCTAATTTTGGTACCATTGCCTCCCCTAAATACATTTGGATCATATCTCAAAAATGTGTCTTGTATGGGTAATTTTCCATCTTACATTCATGTCCAAAGAGACATGAAACATTACCAAAAAAAGCCTCAATTTATACCCTACATCGCACTAAAAAATCTCAAACAAAAGTGGAAAAATAGTGTCTCATAATTATGTATTAATGTACTACAAAATAAGTAGAAGGAACACAAATGAATCATTGAAATGTTTCTATAAACTGTAGGTAAAGTACCTCTTGTTCGTAAATCTGACCAAGATTCTGAACACCAACATCCCAAACCTGGTGTGTTACACCTGGGGTGGTTGTGGAATCATAAAACTAAAGTGGATTTCATCCCCTACTACTCATCCAACTCTTCCAACACGTTCCCTAACCCAGGGTATACCTTGATATAGTTGTATCCTCTGTTAAAGTGGTCCATTGACTTCTTCTCTTAGAGAATCATGACGGTTAAGACAATCCAACATAAGATTTAATCTATTATTAAAATAATATGAACATTTCAGTCCCATTGAACTAATATATCACTAAGATCATTGATGAAACCTCATGTTCCTTGACTTGTGTTGAACACCTCCAACTGGAAGGTCCACCTGACCATACATAGTAGGATATCCATACCTCGAATGCTCATGATAGATGATAAAATCCTATGAATCATCATCCATCAACAAAAGATCCATCAATTTCCAAATATGGATTTTTTCATCAACATGAACCATTGATAGGGGGTTGATGAACTAATCAATTAGAGATATCACTACTTATTGACCACCTTAAATAAAAATGACCTCATAACTAAGCCCCTTCATGGAGACTTCATCACTCATTTTTTCAAACCCTCAACTCTACTATGGAATCCTCTATAGATTTCATTGTGAATACATATTGAAAGACGAAATGACATACCATGGACAATGATTATATTTACTGATATGACTCAATATGGACATGGAAACCACAACACATTACTAAATGATGAATGTATTATATTTTTCCATGAAACAAGTTCCTACATGTACCATGTCATCAAGAAGGTTACCAAATTCCCCGCAAAGGGATAAATCAGTCGCCACACCAAAAACCAAAGTCACTGTCCTGAAATCCAAACATGAAACACATAACATTTTTTCCATAAGTCCCAAACCAATCTCACCAACTCCATTTATAGAATATAACTCCTTTTAAACCCAAAATATCAACCATGCTAGTGTCATAACAATTCAATCAAGGTATCCTCCATCTGATAAAATTATTTCATGGGCCTAACAAATGTTGCTTGAGCTGTAACTATCCTAATACTACCTTCAATAGGATAGGGGATGTAGACCAATGCCAATTAGGAATATAACACACATGGGAGGATTAGCCAAACATACATGAACACATACCAACATATCCAATACTATTAAATACTAAAATGTCAAACAAATAAAAAAAATTCATGCAAGCATCTATATTCCCACAATGATATTATGACGTACTGTACAGTAAATCATACAAATGGATCCAATATGAGACCACCCAAAACTGGAAATTAATGTCAAACCTACATAGATATATGGTACTAATATCATGTAAAACAAAGATATAAAACTCAGATTTTCAAGCCCAAACTAGGCTCCACCTGCTCCTGGTCCTCTAAAGAATCCTAAAAAGGCCATTCATCTAAAAAGTACATGACATGTGAAAGAAGATCCCATGAATATGTCAGTATAAAAATACCCATTTGGACACTCTGAAGTCACAAGCATAAATAATCCAGAGTATTTAACTCATTAGACATAGGAATGTAAAAATGACACGACACATAAGGATAATTAAGTATATCCTAGATATACTCATAAAAGGCTCAGAGTCACAAAAGGTCTTTACCACATACATCTATATGTTTTCTGTGAGGCTTCAAGATAACACTTGTCAAGAAGATCTCAATACATGATCACTTACATCACACATGGAACTCAACTGATAGAAATCACTAACTAGGTATAGCTATGATTTTGTCACATCCCCACCAACCCTTATGTCATGCTCATATTATAGGAACCATTCCCCAATTTAAATAACCATAAATGAAACTAATCAAAAATGCCACACTCATCATGTCTGTATAATAAGAATCATAATTTATATTGAGAGGATCCATATAATATACACACTCAATAAAAAAATACCCCATTAGAATGATCATATCACAATACACAACTAGGGGAAAACTCTTAGGGATCACTAGGGGTACACCAAACCCAACTTAATATAATATACAATATAAGGGATTGATTCCCATGTACCATTTATTAAACCAATTAAACAAATGCCATTTATGGAAACCTGAAATGAATAAGGATAACTTTACACCTCCATGAAAGATACATACTCCAATCCACTAAAATTATATCAATTAAAAAGGAAAATACTTAGTCTATAATATGGGAACACTCCCACAAAACACTTATCATTAGGATGTATAGAGAGGTCACTCTCTATGATGAGATTGGTATAATAAAACTATCCCCCATAGTAATATAAAAATATAACACACTCAACTAATATTGGTCCATGGAAGCTCACAAAAGATCACAATTAAGATTTTCTGAGAAGAAAGATGAATACAACCTATCATCAAAGATGTACACATCATGTCTACAGGGCTACATGATGTGTATAACAAACCCGATAATTGATCATGCATTGAACTCACATGGTTGTAATTCAAAGTATTATATGGCATATCCACTAAGGGTACATGTTGTGTAAGTGTTTTTTATGGCGCATAGTGTGTGTTTTCCTCGACCCCATGTACCCTCCTAAGTATAAGGCATGTAGACTACACAGATGGTGCATCGGTCCACATTATCTCCTAGGATTGAACTCCCTAACACACTAATCATAATGCAATGGTGTACTAAACATTGTGGATAAGACCACATGACATCTAACACTACCTAGCCTCCTGGGCATGTAATCCATATAAATTTCAAGAAAGTTAGATAGTGGTCCCATAATGTCTGACATGTGTCACATGTGATGTGAAACTTATCTCTACATAGAATCCCTACCATAAAATAGAATATATTAAAAAGTGTGTGTTATTCTATAATACATTCCAAATACTCAATATTTTCACTGAACTACTGTGATTCCCACACATCTTCACCTGCACCACCTGATCCCATTAAATCAATCACCAATCTTACTAAAAATCATGGACGTTGATCTGTTTGTGTTTTTCCATCATCTTTGGCGCAATTCTAGCCATTCCAAAAACATTTGAATTTTTTATCAGCATGACTCTCCACTGTCATGTGCTATATATAAAAATGGGATCTCCAATAAAACTCCAATCACCCACCATAATCACAAAAAATGATCCCACCATGGATACCAACACTGGATCCAGTGAAGTGATCTATTGTGCCAAATATCAAACCTACAATGATCTCTTTCTGGGGAATCATCTTACCACCTTACAAGATAAATGACCATAATGATAACGCGTAGAACAGTTGAAACCCCAAAACACAATATATGTAAAGTAACTTATATTGTATTTCTATTGGCCTCAATCCATCGTCAATAGAATAATTAATGAACATCTAATAATGAAAATCATAATAATTATTCCTCAAATCGTGGATAAAAAATATCATACTTAAAAAATGATTCACCTGAGAATAAATCTGTTAGTTGATTAATTTTTGTTCATAATAGGATAATAAAATGGGGATAAATTAAAAAAACATCTTACCTCAATTTGGATCTCTTTTTGTTGAAGAATGATTGTCTTTCATTGTCGTTGTTGAGATCCACAACCTTCATTAGTGCATGATCCTATATCTGATCTCAGTCTTATATTTTCTTCCAATGATCATCTAATGGATCCCCGCCAAAAAATCATGTCAAATATCTAGGGTTATTAGGAAAACACTGAGGATTTTGAACAACCTAATATTATAGATTTTAAATAGGGTTTTTATTTAAAAAATCAATTAAATAAATAATAATTTGTTTATTTAATAGTCTCTTCCACAATGGTGATCATGCATGAAACCTAATATCGACTAATGTTATATCGCACCTAGGGTAAATCATGTGTTCTGAACTCAATGATGGTCCCATAATTTCAATTTGAGGCTCTTTTTGAGGTTTATTCAACTTTTTCTGAGAACTAATCATGTCAATATTAAAATATTTAATATTTTAAATCATCAATTTGAGACTCACTAGGCCTCATAATCTCATGTTGTCATAGTACTTTCCATAGTAAATATTCCAAGAATTATTCCAATGTCATACAAGGAAAAAAATAAATTACTGCTATTTTTAGTCATAAATGCCAAATATGAAATATAAACTTTATTTTCATTATGGTAAATTATATATAATTATTATTGATGATATCTTTACCTCAAATGATTACTAAACATTGAAATAATATCCATTCAATAAATAAATAAAATAATAAAATGTCAAAATGTTATAAGTGATATAATTTGAAAGAATAATTAGTTCCTTGGAATTTATTAGATAAAGAAAACATATTAACTATTTTATAATGTATTATATGCTTATTCCATTGTTTTAATATTTTATAAAAGTAAAATTAAATTAAAATTTACAAAATTGTCATTAATGATTTATTATTATAAATAACATTTTATTAGTTGATTTAAAATTCCTAAGAAACATATATTCATTTGAGATATTGTGATATAGATTAAAATATCTACCATGGTACCTTTATGGGACAATTTTTATATTATTGTAAATATATTTACTCATAAAGAGAAAAATATTTGTTACCCCGGTAATTTTAAAAAAGTTTTAATGAGAGTTAAAACAAAAATATAAGGGTAAAACCAAATCTAAATATGTCAAAATTATTTTTTTCGGTACTATTTCAACCAATGGTGATCAGATATTAAAATTATATAATTTTAGTGATTTTTTTATTAAAATTTATTTATTTTAGTATAATAGGTTTTAATAATTCCATGAGTTCTCTCCCCTCACTTAAAAAAGTTTACCTCCCCATTTCATTTCATCACACATAAAAAGACACATAGTTGGGAAAGTAAGGGCCCAAATCTCTTACATAAATCCATCTTCATGTCATATAGTTATTTTTTCCATAAATAAATCATATGAAGTCATTATGTATAATACTATGAATTTTTTCCAAATAAGAGGTAGATTTCTTAACCAATCGATTACATTGTATTTATTATTCTACATCCATCTATTATTATTCACGATTTCTAATATAATACAATCATTACCTCAAAAATATTTATATTTAATTTTTCGAATTTCATAACCCTAATCCATCTATTTCTTATATCAAATGGTAAATGAAGCCGTCATTCATGTGTATGGTGAAATACAGCCTCACGAATCATCATCATTTTTTCTATCATCACATCTCATGAATTGATATACTAATGGATTTACTTTATATATATGATATTAAAAAAATGTTAATATTTATCTAAATATAATATATCATCTATTTTTTACATTTATATTCATTGAAAATGATATGGTTGTTCATGAGAATGTGTAAACTACCACTTCCATAAAGTGATGTGATTTTTTTTCATCATATGGATTATATATAAAAGATTATTTGAGGATATAATATTATATTTATGATATAATTATCATTATTTAATGATTATATAATATACACCCTCTCTCAATCATGATCGTTGTAAAATATAAATGTTTCCCATGCATATGTATGACCTATTATCTTTATTATTATAACATAGTTCATTTATTATAACCATTAATCATGGTTCATGATAAATGTATAATTAAAAAATTTATTTATTTTATGATTATTATTCTGGGGATTATGGAACAATTTACCCATTGACCTTGGTCTACAAAATGAATCCATTTTGGGATTATGAACAAAATGTACCCAAAACACTCAATGTGTACTTAATTAAATAATTAACTAAATATGTCATTTAACATAAATAAATAATCCTTTTTTCTAATGGATTAAAATATAAATTGTATCTTCTATAATTAAATAATTTATATATGTTTATTATACATTAATTAATGGACATACATGGAAATTCTTGACTTGAGATGATCGATTTCTCCATTATTCTATTTTATTGAGGCATATTTTAACGTTGCACAACGAATTTATTTTATATGGCGTGTATACTGCCCATTTTAAATGATATATGTTAAAAGGTTCATACATCAATGTATTTTTATGTTTTAATTCAAATTATTGCATCTAGGTAGATTTGACATGAAATTTACCTAGTGGTAAGAGGTCCCTTAACTCCATATTCATATAGAAGGATAAAAAACTTCGTTATTAGATTTTTTGTACAATTATTATTTTTAAAATGACCTCTAAATCTAATTATTATTTATTTCCATAGGTTTTATATTTATTTAATTGTGTCCATATAATCAACTCATGGATTAATTATTATGTAAAATTTTATGATATTTACAAAGTCTTTCTACGTCGAAATACTAATTTCCTGAGACATATTTCATATCATTCACCATAATTTCATTCAGTGGTTTATATAATTCCTCATGAATTTAAATTTATATATTAATTCATAAAATTTATGGTCAATATACATCCTTATAATACTCTTACATTCAATGATTTTTTATATGAAAGTTACCAAAGTGGTAAAGCATTTATGTAACAATCTCCTTTATTTTCACGACTACTTATGTTATATGTTACTTTAAGGGAAATCATATTCTCTTATTTTTATAAACCACATTCCAACTTTTCACTTGTGGTTATAATTTTTTTTACATTTTTATGTTCCATATCATCCATTCATGATTAAGTAAACACAAGAACGTTATTTATAATAGACGTTGATTTGGTGTCTTCTTTTAGATTTGGAATATTTCTCTTCCATATCCAGTTTTTAACGAAATTATTGTGAATGTTATTTAATAAATATAAATGATTTCCTAAAAAATTCTTTTTATTTATTGTTATTTTAAATGTTTTTATGAAGTTAATTTCTTAATGTTTCTTACACGGGTCACTTTTGACCCTCATTGAAAAATGATTTAAAACAATATTAATGTTAAAAATTTAAAACAATAATGGATTTTACATCGATAATGAAAATTATTTTCATGGAATTTTATGTTATTATTTTTGAAACCCCAATATGTGTTTAATAAGTACTTTTTCCATATAAATTTAACTTATGAGATAACATGTGGTACACATAACAAGATGTTTTAAAAAATATTGAATTACTTGTTATTGGATTGGAGGGTACGAATATGACCAACTAAATTATAAAAATATATGGTTTTCACATTTATAATATGAATTAATTAGTTATAAATTAATTATAAATGAAAAAATGAATTTGAAATAATGGATATGTTTTTTTCTGAAAAAAACATTATATGTGCAATGTATATTTATCATAATAAATTAAATTGATCACTATTTTTATATTATCAAAATGAATGGTATATATTATATCTTCAATAAAGAAAAATTTAAAATTCATCAAATAATTTTTATTAAGCATTGGATAATAATAATTCGTATTCTATGTATAAAAATTTTTTATTATAAAAAGAATTTTTGTAAAATTTTTCTCAACTAATTTAAAATTGATTTCTACCATTTATAAGTGTTTAATTAGATGAAATGAATTAAATATTTATAAATAATATGTTCAAATTTTGTAAATAAGCCCCTTTTAATTTCAGTTAGTATGAATAGACACTGTGGAAGAGTTTAACACATAAATAAAAGGTAAATCATGTTAGTTTAGGTTAAAACATAGTGGTAAGGCCAAAAATTTTAATAAATTTATTTTTTTTGAATTAAATTATTCCCTGAGCACTTTAGTATGGAAATTTAAAATTTTAATGGCCACTTGAACTTTATAATATTTAAATCAATTAATATTACCAAATATCACTCCCTTTGTTTTTAATATCACTTATGCTTCCCCGTAGTGAGAAAAAAATGTTATGAATGAATATAAGGAAATATTTTTAGATTTATGAAATTAATTTCTTACTGCAAATATATATTTTATTTTTAGTATTAATATAATGACCTTAATTTCTTATGAAAAACCAATGAAAAACATAAGTCCTTAATAAAATAATTATAAATGAATTTAAAAATATTAAAGGTTATATAATTTCATTTCTTTAATGAATACCATGAATTTTATTTTTTTATATTACATATTAGGAATTTTTTAAATCAATATATTTTAATTCCCAATTTTTTGGTTGTATTTAATGATAAATTTTATGAATAGTGTCAAAAATGTCATTAATGGTTTTTTATAAAAATAATAATTTATTAAATGAAATAAAATACAGTAAAATATTATATTCTATCAAATTAATGTGATATGGTTTTTAAAATCAGCCATGATACATTTATTATAATTTTATCCTTTTATAGTAACATTATTAAACTGTAATGGGTATAAAACATTAATATTATGGTAATTTTTAAAATGGTCAATGGGGGGGTAGAACTAAACTATAATGGAATAAATGTGATCAATCTTGTAAAAATTTTATATTATGTGAATATTTACACTCATTATAATTTTATATTGAAATATTATACATTTTTATCCACTTTTACATCAAAATTTATATATATTAATCTAATATTTTAAGAAATTTCAAGAGTGCTCCTCCACTGAATTATAAAAGGTCACCCCACCTTTCTCTTATTAGGAAACACTGATACGTATAGATTGAAAAAAATATTTTATCTTCGCTAATAAATTTTAATAGACACATTTTAGATGTTTTATTCATTGAAAATGTCCAACCATAGAGAACATTATAAGAGATCTAAATGAGTCGAATCAATGAATTGGTAGTCACCTTAACCAATCATTTTTTTAATATTTAATTTACGTCCAATAAATTTATTATATTGTTTATAATGCAATAAATTAATTACCCAAAAATTTATGAATTTTTTTATGATTATGAATATAATGTTATATATTCCACATCAAATTGAATGTTAAAGTATCAGCCATGCCTACTTGCATCATACCATATCCACATAGTGACACATTTAATTTTTCATCATTGTACTATATGGATGTGTATTGTGATATAAATTTTTTTTATATCTGGTAATAATGAAATAATCATTGTTCTATATTTATTATTTCATATATACCTTCTTATAGAACAATCGATTGGAAAATAATAACGTCGTTCATGTGTACTTGTGGACTACCACCTCCACAAAGTGATGTGATTTATTTTTCATTTATATTTTACTTGGATGGTAATGATGTTGAATTTGATGAATATTTATGATATATAGGAAATAAAAATTATATTTTGATGTTGAATTAATATATTAATTTTTTTGTTCCATGCATTGAAAAATGAGATAATCTTTAATGAATACGTACGACTTACTATCTCTATGAATGGAATAATTCATTCTTCTATCCATAAAATTTATGCATTAATATAAATATATAAACATATATATAATTATTATTTTTATATTTATACCATGATTAATATTCATGATATGATGGAACTATGATCAATGTACGAAAACTGAAACTTCCACATCAAAACCTACTTGAAAAACGAACCAATTATCTCAAAAAATAGTGGTTTTAATAAAAAAAAGTATGAATAACGTGGTGACAAATATTAAATATAATTCTTATATGGTTTTATATATATTTGTATTATTATATATTAATATTTATATTAATAAAATATTTATTATATTTGAATTTCAAAAACGTATAATGGAAGTCAGACCTGTGGTAAGGGGTTGTATGTTTCTATATCAATGTTTATCTATATTGATTATGATTAAGTTATAATGATGAAAATATATGATAAACTTCCCATTATAATCCTGAATTTTCTTATCAAATATTTATAAATTTAAAATAATTTTTCTATTTTTTTTGTTCAACTTTATTCTAAGGATAATAAAAAAATGTTTTAAATAAAATTGACTCCATTTTACACTTTGGTAGAAATTGGTTTTGTTCGATATCAATTATTTATAAAAAATTATTAAAAGGTATTTTACTATTCTATTATTATTTTTAAATATTATTTCTTCCAATTTTTACATTTTTAGGGAATAGTTTTAATGGAATCTTCTTGTAGTATCCAAATGACGTTCTTTTGACTCTTCCGACAAAATTATTAAAGGAGTGTTTTTTAACATATATGACATTAGTGTAATTTATTTCTGACTTCACTGCTCAATGTTTTGTAAAAATCTTTAAAATTTTCCAATGTTATTTTAAAATAATATTTTTTCCATAATATTTTTTATTTTTTATATTTTAAAGATTTCATTTCAAAATTGAAAAGTTATTTTTCTGATGAATGTTTTAGTGGAATTTTTATTCAACGATGGAAAAAAATAAATATTATTTCTAATTTACAAAGAATATGATCCAAGGATAATATTCATATTCTATCTCTATATAGTTTATGTTTATTATATAATTATGTTTATGAAACCTTTTCAATTTACATGGGGTATTCTATGATAAAATGTTTATGAGACGCATTTATTTTTCGGGGTTTTTATTCGATGAATGGTTTATGATCATAGGGCACACATATTTATGATTTTCATCATGTAATAGGTGGTACCTTTATATAACTCCAACTAATTGGGAAATGATTTATATATAATGATAAAAACTGATCAGGAATGGTAATTGAACAAAGTTTAGTGAGGGACATTTTCCACAATGATAGCCTTACGTGTAAACCATGACTACTATGATTTTTTGTTGAGTAATCTAATTCAACTATAATAGTCATGAAAAATATCCTTGACTAATAATACAATGATTTTTTATGATTTTTTAATTCAAAACATTCAGGTCATATGCCCATATTATTCCTTCGTGGGTCATGTTGAATTATTCCTTTATGATTAATGTCATATAAACTATCATGATTTATGACATGACTCATGATTTTGATCTATGATGTTAATGGTAAGGTTTTGAGACGTTATCATAATTTTATCATACATTTTTCCTGATTTTATTCATATATTATCGTTGATATCTCCATTTTTACCCTACTGAGCATCAGAGTCCTGTCTTTAATATGTTTGTTTTCTAATATTATGAATAAATTTTTTATTTTTGATATGACTATAAATGGTGATTGTTATGAATATGTAAGTGGATTAAGATATTTAACAATTATGAACATGTTTTTAGGACTTCATGTTTCTAAAGATGTTGTAGATATATGTTTCTAGCATAGATCATTATATTATATAATGAATATTCTTCTATATCGATGAAATATCTATGTCTAAAAATTTAAAGTCACTATATATATGAAATATATTTCATATCCAATATTATTATGAAGGTACTAATTATATTTCTTGAGGTATAGAATATAAAAAAGTATCTCAACCAATAAGGGAATAATAATCACATTTTGGAGATGAACCAAGTTTTAAAATGAGTTCACTATATGTTTTTATATTCAAAATCATTTATTAAAAAATCTGAAAAATATATTCGAAATATCAATTAAAAACTATGGAAAAGAGTTGAAGAAAGAAGAAATGAATCAAATAAATATACTAATATCCAAGAAAATAATGTAAAAGATATTTTAGATATTTCCTTTAAAGAATTTATCTTATAAAGGAATGATCAAAAGGTAGAATACCCTCATTTTTGTTTTAATAAGGTTAAATATTTTGATCATAAATAGAAAAATCATAATTGCTTAAAATAGAAAGGGTATAAAAATAAATATTATACAAAATATAAGAAAAATAATTACTCAATAATTCATAATACTAATTATTATCATGAAATATTTATAATATTATGATATTATATAGAAAGATCCTGAAGAAAATTAAGTCGTTGATAAATTTAAGTTAGTTTTATTGAGTTTTATAAATAATATGAACCTTAAATTGATTAATTGCCTAATATTAAAGAATAAAGTTACTAAAATGGTAATTTAACTCATGTATTCTTCCATCCATTCTTATTTATCTACAATATCACCCTCGTCATGTAAGGAATTAAAAGAACATTCATATATTTCTTCAAAAGGAAACTACAAGAATATAGAAACATGTAAATATGGAGAAGTTAATTAATTAAAATATTTTGATGTTGAGATTGAAGAAATAACTCTTTCTAAATTTTAAGGATTATAAGATTCTCATCTAGTGTGAATAAAAAAAATACTCCCCTTCAATATGTTTTGAACTCCTCAACCAATACTCAACATGGTTCTTCTACAAAATAGATATGATGTTATATTATTTTAATGATGTTATCATGAGGATTGATATAATTCTATATATTTTTATTGAGGTTTAATTTAGTTAAAATATTTTCTAAAAATAGATAATTCATATACAAGATGAAAAATGGCATCAAAAGGATATTAATTCAAGGTTACAAATGAATGATGGCTTATGTAACCATAAGAAAAAGCCTTATGCCTCCTCATAAACATTTATAATCGGTTATAAATTATTTTAATTTTATGAGAAATATTTTATATTCATTAAATAACAAGAACCATTAATAATAAAAGATTATTAAATTTTGTACTAGATGACTGAAACTGTTGGTTATGAACTTAATGAATGTTCAATTGTAATTGATGATCATAAAACTCGTGTGATGTATTAAGATGAGTATAATATATATCATAATATAATGTATGAGTATATTGATTATAAGAATAAAAACATTTAGAATGAGCATAATAATTGCAAACATTTGGTTTGAAGACAATCTAAAAATGATAAATTATTCAATTTGTCGGAATAAGTAAAACTTTTACATTTCTTAGAAAATAATTGAATTATTATTATGTGTTATTTATTTATTTTATTTTGGTTCAAAAAATATTTTCACTAAAATCACATAATTTTTTATCATGTTCTCGTATAAACATTTCCACTAACATTTGAGTTATTTAATAAAAAACATAGTTGGTGAAAAGTTAAACCAAATAAAATATAGTGAAAAAAATACTTCTATTAATGGGGTACATTTTTGAAATTTTTTATTTTCATTTCATTAGTTTTTAATTTTTAATTTTTTTATTTTTCATGTGATCTGAAAAAATATGGACTGTAGCACCCCAAAAGAATTAGAATACTATCCCAAATTGTTAATTTAACACCCAACCCCACGATAAAAGAAAACCATGACCTAATATTTAAATATTATTATTTAATTTAATAGTTATCAGATATCAGCTATATTGGTGGTAATGGATAGGTTTTACCATGTTTTTATAAATATTTATAATGTTTTTATATAATGTATTTGTTGATAACAAATAAGTACTCAATTTTTTAACAATTCATTTCTTTTAAAAATGACGTGTGTTGAATCTTTGTATGTAATTTTTCATTAAATTATACATCTTTTAGAAATTATATATTATAAAATTATTTTTTATAAAAAACTTATAAAAATTATCTTAGGCTGGAATCTTCATATTTTTCTGAAATGATTGATTTTTTAGTGAATAGTTAAAAATACCATTTTTTTAAATTCTCACATTTGTTTTTAATAACTAAAGTTATTTAAAATTATAATTCATTATTAAATTTTATCATAAATTTATATATTATATATTTTACTTGTAATAATATAATTAATTCCTTTCGAATCAACAATATTCATGATTTTGAAATAAGTTAATATTTTATAATCACGATCTTCAAAAATATATTTCATTTATTTTAAAAAAAATATTTACATTTTTCCATTACACTTATAGGATTTTTTTTATCTATACCATATTAGGATTAATATTTTTTAATGTAATCTAGTTTTTATTATTGATATTTTTCTAATAAAATGAAATTTTTTGGGTTAAAAAATACTATTTTTATTAAATAGAGTATATTTTATGATATCATCATGATATGAATATTACATAAAAATTAATTATTCATAAATAATTAATAATTTATCATAATATAATAAAAATTTCATACAATAATAATTCTATAATTATATATTATAAATTATTTCATGATAAATATAAAAATCATTTTCAGGGTTGATCTATTGTCAGGACAATAGTAGAAAAGTAATCATTCAAGTAATAAATATAGTATTTCGAAGGTAAATTATATTTTTTGGACTTGGTTATTAATTATGGAGTGTAATTTTTTTTATTACTTCATATTAATTTTTTAGTTATATAAGAGGACACTTATTAAAATTCTTGTATAATGCTTGTGCAAGGAAAAAAAGATTAAATAACATATTAAATAATACATCACGTCAAATAAGTGAGTAAATTTATAATTTTAAAAAATATTAATGTTTATTTTTGAACTGAATATAGTTATTTTTATTATGTTAATTTATTTGTAATTTTTTCTGAAATAATTACTTTAAATTCTTACAAAATACAAACATGGTACTTGTGAATGGAGTAGAAAAATTAGGTAAATGATTTCATTAACTCAAAAAATTATATATTATTGATTTATTTATAGTATTCCATGAATTCAGTTTATAAATAAATAATATTATGAATGATTTAATGGTTAATATTATAATTTAGTTTCTATAATGCTCTTTCAAAAGTCAAATTAAATGACATGTTCAAAAAATGACATTAATTATACTTTGTGATATTTATATTTTATTAAATTATATTAAATTAATTAAAATGTATTATTTAGAAAAAATATTGTTTTTGGGTTTTCATTTTTAACCATATTCTATTTTTACTATCATTTCCTTTTATGTTAACATTCATGATCCTTAAATTGTAGAAAACATAAATATTGTGATAATTGTATAATAGGTTAATGGGGGTTAAAAGTATATGATATGTATGAAAAAACGCAATTCATGGTCAAATTTATTTTATTATAATTTTTTATTAATGAACATATTTTATTATAATTAAATAATTTTTTTCCATTAGGGAATATTTCTTTTATTATTTTAATAATTTTTGAAATCCAAAGAATGCTCCCCCATTCACTAATAAGTATACACACTTTCTATTATTTCTATACACCACATTGAGAATCCATTCTCTACTAGGACATATAAATTCTTTTATAAACATCCCTATTCATGAATTTTTGGATCTTCCACTCATAAAATACCATTCCATGGGCCCTTAACGATGGATCTAAAGGAATTTACCAAAAAAGAGGTTATTATTTGTATTGAAATTTTAAATTATATTTCTTTTTATACCTCCTAAAAATAATTTGTTACCAAAATAATGTTAAATAAAAGATAATAAATACATTTATATGTTATTCTAATTATTTTAAAACCATATTATTTATCTTTTACATCAAATGAAAAAACATAGAAAAAATCATTGCTCGCGTATAAGTACGACTTATCATCTCCATGTAGTAGTGTAAATTGTTTTTTATCCCCAATTTACATAGAAGTTCCTAAATATGGAAATAATGAATATATATATATATATATATATAATATTTATGGAATATTACTTATCAAAAATTAAAACATCATATCTACCATCCTATCTTTTAATCCATTGGAAAATGATAATGTTCGTCATGTGTACATGTGGACTACAACCACCACAATGCAATGTAATCTGTGATTCATTTCTTCTTTTCATAGATGGTAATAAAGATATATTAAATGAATATAAAAAATATATGATATAAAAATAATCTTTTAATGGTGGAGTACTATGAGTATTTCTAATGTCTCATCCTTAGAAAAGTGAAAAATAGTGTTCATGCGTACATACGGCTCACCATCTCTAAGAACTGTGTGATTCATTTATCTATATATATCATTCATGGGTGACACTATATATATATATATATATTTAATATATATGATATTTATATTATTTTTATAATAAATATATAGTTTATGGAACCGCATTCAATGTATTACTACTATAAATACGAAACCAAAATTCTCATGAAAAATGAATAAATAAACATAAAAATAGTGATAATAATAAAAAATAATGTTAAAAAATAGGTTATATAATTTTACAAATGAATAATAAATGATATTAAAGATATTTATAATAATTATTTATATAAAAAAATAAGTCGATGTTTTTTATACATAAGATTTAAATCACTTATGTTGAAATTTAAACATAAGGTAAGGGTTTTTGTAACTCAATTACCATTCATTATGTTATACTTAAACATAATTGACTATTTTATTCCATGGTTATGTGTGAAATCACATATGATTTTATCATTTTGTATTTATACATTTTGTTTTGTATTTACATTTGTCAAATAAAATCACTTCATTGATTAATTCTCACTCTAATGACATAATATTTGTAAGGTATTTAATCTCAATTTACACTATGTTGACACATTTTTGGTATTATGAACCAATATAATATTATGTAGTGTATATACTATCCTATTTATTAATTTCACATTAATATATATATATATATATTCACGATAATTAATATTTTATTTCAATTTTACCTATTACGGGTATAAAATTAAAAACATACCAAAGAGGAAGGAATTTTTTTTACAATCACATTTTTTGGTATTTTTATTATGTTCAATGAAAGAATATTATGATATATCATAATCTGAATATATTATATTATAGTATAAATATGATTTTTTTTGTAATTTTTATTCCAACTATTAATCTTTCTTGTGCTAGAATCATGCAAGTACATGTTTAAAATTGAATATGATCTTATTTATTTTTAGATATAGTATAGATTTTTATATGGCCATATTTTTAAAAATTGTCTTAAAAAATCCATTTCATTTAATAAAATGATTTATAAATGAAATTTTATGTTATCCATTAATTTTTATACGAATTGAAACAAATATTTCTACTGTTTTCTGAAATGGTGATTTTCAATTCTCTTTACCAAAGGCAAAGTAATTTTTTAATAATAAACGATATTAATAAGATTTTCCATCACTCTAACAATTTTTTTGCAATTTATATTATTTTACAATTTTTTCATAGTTTCAAAAAAGAAAACTATTTAATTAACAAAAAATTATCATATTTTTATTACATATTACAATTACATAATTTTAATACAAATCCTTCATTTCTAATGAATTGAATGTCATAATTCATTAATTTTGTGGTCACAAAAATTATCAAAAAATAAATATATTCTTGTGATAATTCTTCACATGACATTAAATTTCCCTTAAATATTCATATTCATTCTATCATGGATATTATTATTTACAAGACCATATGAAATTTCGATATATGGTGTTTTACCTTAAATTTTATTTTATTATTTTGAGAAATATTAATAATTTGTATTCCCTATTCAATATAGAAATTTTGTGATAAGGTATATTTTTTATGAATTATATTTATAATTCAATATATGTTGGATAAATTGGACATGTAGTGATGGGTGGGGACCAGTTATAGATAGCCCCTTTATGGATCAACAGGTCTCATGAGAAAAACTATTGGGTAGTCCTACTAAATGTAATTTTTTTGAGTATAACTAAACATTTGTTAAACGACATTTTTATTCCCTAAAAAGTGTTGAAAGACCTAGAAAGGATGGAGGAATCAATGTATAGAGCCTGAAAGACACTCTCTTCTGCATGCAAGACAAGTTGGTGTGGGATGTTCTTGAGCAGCACACCCTTTGGGGGGAAAGCGGGAAGAGATCTGCAAGTAGGTTTCAAAATGGAATAGAGGGGAATAAATATCAATTCTGGACCATAATCATCCCCCTCTTGTCTTATCTTCATCAATATGCATGTTGGATTGTCGGAAAAGTAGAGAATTCCTTTTAGCACCACAATTGGGCGGGTGAGGACATTGGATACCCTATTTTCTCCACTCCAAGTATCACTTTATGTGAAGCCATCCTCTACCAAGAGTTTATCACGTCAGTACTAGACGCTTATCAGAAAGATCTCTTCAACCTCACCGAGCTATCCACAGATCCCGACATTTTCATTTTTACTCCTTCCTCATTGGGTTCCTTCATATATAAAGACTTCTGGAGCACCCGAGACCTGCAGAAGGGTGCTGATGTCTAGAATGACAACCTGTGGAATAAATTCATCCCTAAAAAAATTCAATTTCCTCTCTTGTAGAATTAAAAAAAAGATATCCCAATTGACGAAAACATCCAGTGGTGCAGGATTACAATGGTGTCACGATGTTCATATTGTAGAATCTACAGAGGAGAGTGCAGATCATCGCTTTTTCCAGAGTGATTGCGCATCTGCGGTATGGGGTGCCTTCAGTGAGTTTACATCCTTTCAAGATCAGAACACAGGGGACCTCATCTTAATGGATCGGTGGTTCATGGTCGCGAGCAGAAGGGTTCCTGTGAATCTAGCATGTACCATGATTTTGTATGCAGGATGCTGGTGCATTTGGCATGCCAGGAATAAGGTGAAGCATGAGGGGATCATCTCTTTTAGAAGAGTCCTTGTCATCAGAACTAAAAATCTATTCCTTGACATGTTAAGTCTCTCCAACAAATGGTGGGAATCCCCCCCCCCTCTCAGTTTCCTTCAAGGGAGTTCCTTCCCCCCTCAATCTTTTACCAACAACACTCAAGGCCAATGGGTAATACGGAATCCCCCCTTAAGGGGACTCAAACTCAACACGGACAGGTCGTGCAGTGCGGGGGTTATTCATGGAGGTGGGGTTGTCTGTGACTCCCATTGATTTGTTTATTTGACATTCTATATTCTACATGAACATGGATCCTCTCTACCGGCTGAGGAAAATGCAATGTTCCATGGTATATGTTTGTGCATTCAAAAGAAAATTCCCATCAAAGTGGTGGAGACTGATTCTAATATCCTACATGAAGCTTTGCATGGCCTTTTCCACATCACCCTGTCCATCACCTACATTATATGAAATTTTAGAGTAATTATCTACATCATAAAAGTGTTACACTCATTGCATGAGGGGAACCATGTGGCATACTACCTTGCATCCATTGACGTCACTATTCTGGATCAAACTTTCATTCATGGTGTATACACTCTAAAACCTGAGGGGGTGAACATGGTTAAAGGGGATACACTTGTCCACTACTTCTTCATGCCTCCTTAGTCTCACCATTATGTTTTCCATATGAATAATTTAATAAAAAATGGATGGTTATGGTAAGAAATAATGATATTTTTGATCATGATAAATAAAATTATGTTCTTCCTTCATTGATAGTTTATTAGTTATTATCCATGATATTTATTCACTGATATTATCCATGGATGAATTTTCAAATCAAGTTATTAATAATATTGAATTATTTTTCAATTATTAACCTTTTCATATTGATTATCCCATATTTAAGACTGTTAGATTTTATTTTACATTACCCTGATATTGAAGTTGATCTCACCCTATATTTTTTAACTCATAATATAATGTGATGAAGGAATTTGGAATGTGTTCAAGGATGCATAATATTAACTTTCACTATGTTTTATATTTTATTATCAATGTAGAATAGAATGAATTTATGTATCTATATTACCAAGACTACTAAACTATTCAATCCTTTCTAATGTGATCACATCAATATAGTTCTAATTTATTAAATAATACACCATCTCTAGGAAAAATGATTTGGTATTTCCATAGTTTCTCTGAGTGAATGTTTAGTATAATCCTTGGGAACTAAATTTATTAAATTATAGACTATGGAACATATCCATATATCATGAATTGAGGATATATCTAACTATATAATAATATTTTAATGTTTTTGGTATCTTAGATATTATTTTGGTTTTTTTAATATATCCCTTCATACATACTATATGTTGATGTTGTTTTGGAATAGATACATCGATAGGTTATAACCCTAAAAATACTTGGTTGGTTATATCTCTACCATAATTCTGGTGCACTGTGAATGTTTCATTCTAGTGTAGACGGTTTTATATTCTTTGGGGATTAGTTTGGGTTAAAAAGTATTTACATTATAAACCATTATGTAGGATTTGAATATAAAATGACCATAATTAATCTGGGTTTAACCTGTGGTTTCTTAGATTGAAAATAAATGTTACATTATATATACTTTATTTAAATGATTTTCATGACTATTTTGGTTTCCATATATGATTATAATTTCTCATACTATGATTTCACGATTTAATCAATGTCTAAAATTGCCAAATAACTATGTTAATATTTAATGTGATGAACAGATTGGTGATTATTAAAAACCAAAATTGGACAATGGTCATAGTGAAATATATTGTGATTACGAATAATTAGTTATCAGGATATGTGATTAAAACTTTTAACTTTGGAAACTATATAAATCCCTACAGAGGAGAGGGATAGAGTGCACTGAGATTTAGGGTGGTGGAAGCCTTGGAGGAATGAAGGCTCAAATTCATTAATGTAAAGAATATTGAATTTTAAACCCTAAAGAATATATCAAATGAACATAAAAATGATTTTTGGTGGAAAATAAAGGAATATATCATAAAATTTTAACAGGAAAAAAAAGTGTAATGGAATTAAAAAAATAAACTTATAGAATCATTTAAAGTTCAATGTATTATGTGTGGAAAATATAGACATTATAGGATTTAAGACCCTAATCATATGGATAATTCATAGACCATGGATGGTCCTATTTCATTTCAACCATTAAAATTAATGTTTTAATGTGTTTATATGTTGGGATTTTAAAAATATATTATATATTTTTTATACGAGTGATATTATGGTTACAAAATTTATGAAACATATATGGATTTCAATGCAGTAGAATTTCATTAAGGTGCTAGAAGATTATATTTAATGGTACATATAACAAAGGGAATATATTTAGTGTTTAGGTGATATTTTTTAAGATAAATAATAATTAAGGGAAATCTAACTCATAAATATTTTTCAAACATTATGTTAATAATTCTTATTTATGATTAATTAGATTATTGACACTAATTATGTAAATTGGTTAGAATTGATGTATTTGGAATTGAAAAGTGATATGTTGAAAAATTAATATACTGTGTTTTTTTATTTAATGAATTTATTCAATTTTCAATGATTTAATTTGTAGAATATGGATTTGGTTACTTTTTTGAATCAATTATGTTTTCATTGAGGTTTTATATAGATTTGGGTTATTAGTTTGTTTTAATAGAACATATGATCAATGTATTGACATGTTTGGAAGAAGAAATTTTGAGCCAAATTATGTAGCCTTGGGATTGATGTTTGATAAAATATTTTAGTCTTGGGATTGATGTTATTACTTCAATTTTTTAATCCGTAATATTTATTGTTTTCATAGAAATAAATTTTAATACTTCAAAAAAAATCCCTAAAATGCTATTTTCCTTTTTATTTTACACATTCATATTAAAATTTAATTATTCCATATATATGAATTTAATTTGATTAATAAAATTTCATTTTTTATTTAAAATTTCAAATTTACCCAATGATTAATTTTATTGATTTTTCTGATGAAATTAACTTATTGGTGATAAATACAAAAAATAAATTTTTTTATGAAATAATATATATTTTAGGATATCATAAACATAATAATATAATTTTAAAATTTATTAAAATTATTGAAATAATCATGTCACAAAATATACTACAAATATAAACATTTTAATTCAAAAAATATAAATTATAGTTTATTTCATGCTAAATATGAAATTCATTTTCAGTGTTCACACAATCCTTATACGGGATAAAAATGTCAAACATAGTATATTAAATATGGTATTAGAGAGGGATAATATATAGGCCTAAATTTTTTATTAAATTAGAATTACATAATTTTTAAAATAAATAACATAAAATTGATACAATCCAAGATTCAAAGGATTAGTACATTAGGTAAATTAAGATCAAACAACACCGTTATATAATAAAACTAAATCGTTATTTAATTTCTTCTATGTTATCGTCTTATTGCCCCTCAAATTATCCTTAGTAAAATTAATCACCTGGGGATATATATCGATGAAAGTGGAGATATGAAATCCTAGTAATGGAATCTATAACATGAGGTGAATAATGGATGTGTATCAAAAGAACATGGGTGAGAATAATAATATCATAAGCATCATAATTATAAGGGAAACATTTGATAATGGTATGGAATGATAAATATTCGTTAAATCAAACATAATGTTGTAATTCAACACATAGTTGTGAACACATATAACATCATTTTTACACATATCTTATGGGCATAAATCTTAACATCATTATTTTTAACATGCCCAGAATTATGTTCACACATATTTCACATAATCACAATGAGATAAAACAAAATACCCATTTAATTGGAAGGGTTTATAATTTCAGGCCCACCCATCACATCATAATTTCTCATAATCATGCATCTCACATAAATCATATAACAATCATATTTATTGAATGATCTCAAGTAAGATAATGGGTTTAATAAGGATTTCATTATAATTATTTTTAAAATAAACCATTTTATTCCCAAATGGATAAGGAAAATCATACATGGACAAAAAATATCATTATTTATTAATGGGTTATGTGTTTAGTTAATTTTTGAATTAACTATTGTCATTTGAAATGTTTAAAAAATCATTTGATTAGTCATTAATTAACAAGGGAAATTAATGAGAATTAAATAATGAATAAATGGATGATATTTTTTGGTTCTAATAATAGCGTCCTAGACTAATTAGTAATTGGGAATTGGAAATGGTGTCCCTCCCCAATAGTTATCCATGATTATGATTATGGGGTGCTAGGCATGTCAACCTCCAAAAAATAATAATTTGAGTGCTTAGCATGATGACCTACACTTAATGAGATTTGTGTTGTTAGGCCTGATGTCCTACACAAAATCATTATTTATAATAATGAAAAATGATTCAAATGAGATTTGGGGTTCTAGTCTGGATGTACTACACCAAATGATTAATGATAATAATAAATGATGATTCAAATGAGATTTGAGGTTATATGAATGTCAACCAAAACCAAATAATTAATGACAATGAATGTTGATTAAAATTGGAAACATGATTCGAACATGCACTAACTTGATGATTAAAGATTTAATGACTATGTAGTAAATGTTTAAATTATGAATTGTATTTATAAATTCATTAAACTACATTCATTATCTTCTGACTGGGAACATTTTAGACACTCTTGGTGGTGGCCCACTGAGTTGTACTCTCACCCTATGCAGGCCACCTTATCTGCATATGAATAAATTTTGTTTTCTGCAGGGCATGATAAGGGAAAGGCCATAGGATAGGTTGTAGTTTGAGATTGAAACATGGTAGAGGTAACCGAATGTTTTTCGGGAACCATTTTAGATTCATTGTGTCATTACATTCAGTTTCATTGAAGACACATGATATTTTAATTGAAAATGATTAATTTACATTTTAGTTTAGAATTTTATTTTCATTATTTGGTTATCATATGACATGGATTTTTTCTTGTTATTTATGTAATCATTCACACTTGTTTATTGTTATTTGATTCTACTATTGTCCTATTCTAAAAAATAGGGTATACTCTCCCCAAGACTGACATATCGGACCATAGCTTCTAGTTGGCACCTTCTGGCTTATGCGGAGCCGTTCATGAGGGAATTTGGCCAACTCGCTTAGGGCACCATTCGATGTCTTCAGGGACGAGATGTCATAGTGTTTTATCAAAAGGCTATTTCTTTTCTTTCTTCTTCTTCTTATTTTATCTTACTATTTTGGGAAAATTTAGACAAGAGGCTAGGAAGAGTTGACGCTTGGTAATGAGCTCGTGCATGGGAGTTGCAAACCTATCCATGGGGGATGATTTGAGTACTAGTGGTTTTATTTTTGTGATTGCTATTTTCTGTTATAGTTTTATATTATTTTACAGTGGGAGAGACACTTGTGGTGTGATGTGATATTTGATTTGAAAATTGTTTTATTTTGATTTGATTCCTAAAGAGGCATAATATTTGACACTGTATGAATTATTCTAGGCACCCAAGGTTGTTTTGGAATGCATCATTATATACACTCATGAGAAAATGCGTTCTGGGAATGTTATTGTACATGAATTTTTTCCCTTGATGCGAGATTGTAATAATGATGAAAAATGAGAATAAACATGTTTCTAATGAGAAAATTGATTGTTGAATTGATTATTAGATAATAACTAAATAATAAATAAATTAATTTTAAATAATGTGATTAATTAATGGAATGATTAATTAATGAAAATGAATAAAACCTTATAAACCAAGACCTTGGAGTAGTATAGTAATGGGTATTGATAAGTACTCTATGTTGATCATGTGTTGAGAAAAAAGGGAAAGGGACATTTTTATACTTGTTATGTTGGTTATCCTCTTACGCAAATGTTATAAGGTGGAGTTATGTTACCTAAGATGTGTGTTGGTATTTGTATAGATATGCCTCCATGACGTCTGTTGAGGGAGAGACTATGGGTATATCCCAGAATGAACTACCATACAGGGAGAATGGGGCACCATTGGTTCAAGATGTGGTAGAAAGAGAAATGTTCTAAGAGAACATTGGTCATTTCATGAAGTTCACGGAGAAAGACCAGTGTGGGTTCAAGAAAGCATGTCTAATTTGACAAGGGAGTTTTAGTTGTATCACCCTACTAAATTTACTAGAGAGTGAGGAAATAGGTATTTTAATTTTAGATTGAATCTATAAAGATGATACATGACCATTTTGAGGCTTCGTCTGAGAGGAGGGTCTTGTTGGATTCTTATATGTTTTGGGGTTCTGCGAAGCACTAGGGGGGACATTTAGGTACAATTAGGACAGAATGATGTAATATTATGGAAGGAACATTTGGAGATGTTCTTGGAAAACATCTATCCAAAGACACTAAGTCAAGAGAAGGATTCAATTTTAATGTATCTGACATCAGTAATAATGTCAATAACTGAGTATACTGATCATTTCATAGATTTACATCATTTTAATCGAGCATTGGCTATGGATGAGGAATCTTCAGCAAATTAATTTTAGGATGGACTTAAGTGTGAAATTAATTCCCATTTAAATATCTTTAGGCTGAAGAAAGTTTTATAATAGATCAATTATTCTCTCATTTCATATGGGAACCTAAAGGATGCTACCATTACTTTATAGATAGCTAGATAATTAGGGAGTATTCCTTTTGGGATCTAGATGCATCATCTCGAGGATCTTAATCATGAAAATGGAAATCAAGGTGGACAATCATGATGAAGAGTTCCACCAGATATTTCTCAAGTGCTTTGACACCATTGTTGTTCATCGGAAAATTTTCGTACACATTTTTCTTGGCCACCAATGGAGTGCATGTTTTGTGTAAAGATGGTACACCTACAAATGTTCTGCTAGAATTTTCGTGGCCGAGACCCTCATGACCCCTAGGTTTGTGAAATTCTGGCGCGACTGATCACTGAGACCGATCAGTGGGATCGACCGGCATGACTGATAGGTGAGACCGATCAGCACGACCGATCAGCGTGACCGATCAGTGTCATCCACCCTTAGTGGGATTTTCTTTAACAGCCTCCCCTATAACCCAAATTTTAGGCCTTTTAACTTTTTGATGTGTTTCAAGGAAGTTTTTAATCCCATAATTAATATCTATAAATCAAAGAATCGCCCCCACTAAAAATAAATAATCCTGTCGTGTGTAACCACCCAACCGCATGGAAGAACCATGATCCGACTTCAAAGACATTCAAATTTCTTATCATATAACAACCAGGTTTTATATATATATATCGCAGAAGAAGTTCTTCTCCCCCTTCATCCTTTTGGCTAACCTCTCTCTTCTCCCTGGTGCGCCAGAATTCCCTCTTTCCTGAGACTTGTGGTGGGCCTAGGATGAATTTTTCTGCTCGTCCTCGGAGTTCCCGACGTCCTTCCCCTGCAAATCATGCATACAATGTTTTTGGAATGTGGAGAAAAATGTCGATACTTGATCAATCAAGTAGGTATTTTCTCATTCATCTCTCGTTTATGTGTATCATGTAGGGTGGGCATGATTTTGCCTTTGTGTAAATTGATGAAACTAGACTTAATGAAGATAATAAATGGACTTTAAAGAATAAGGGGGGGTGTGATCGATGTTCTGTTGTACTCTTTATGTTGTTATGTGTTGTGTACTATACGTGCCTACGCTCACTGAAAATCATAGTCGTTAGTGGTCTTTCTCTAAGCACTATTGAACCTCGGTGCTCCTGGTTGTTTAAATAAACATAATATGGAATTGGTTAATTACGTATACACAGTAAAATAAATTGAAAGTACCGGGATCAACCCTTTTTTGTGATAACCCCAGTTAAATCACAATGGAATTGAATCCATGGAGTGTGTTGAATCTTTTAAATCTGAAAACACCTGGATGTGCCTGCCTTGTGTTGGTGGTAGTGGTTTGGTTGTTTCTTTCACGGGCCGATTGCTGGGGTGATACAAGTGGGGATGGGATCCCCTATTGCTGTACTTTTTTTGGTTGTGAATTTGAGGTTGTGTGATTACTCTTCTTATATCACAAATTTGGGTGGGATCCTCTATTGTTGAGAAACCGTTGGATCCTGGATTTTGGTGACAGGGGGATGTATCTCAGGGTTTCCTTTGTTCCAGTACTTCAAGGGATCTCACTTATCCCTTTTTTATTGTGACATTACAAGAGAACCGGGTGTGAATGCTTAAATTGATGTTTGCTGTACTTTTTCCCGTGGTTTCTGCTTCTGCTGTTAGTTTCCCAGTAGTGCAGAAACTTATTTAATCATTATTACTGAACATGAAAGCAAGGATGGGACAAATGGTGATTTTTTGATGTGATTTTTGACTTTGTCATGGGTTCTGTTCTCTTCTCTTATGATGGAATAGTAATTATATTGTTCTTTAGGCTGGATGTAGAAAAACCTAGATTGGGTGAGTTCATGTTACCTATACATATACTTGTAGTTTTTGTGTTTCTTATTCGTGCCCCACCCAAGTTGATCACTTAGTGCCGAACACCCCCATTTCATTGGGGAGGGTGTTTTCCCAACACTTATATTAGTGGTTGGTTATTAGCTCATTTCTGAACCATTTCCCAGATATCCCAAGTATCATTGGGCAAGTTCTAATGGCCTGAAGTCCATTATTAGCCAAATAATCTTCAGGCAGGGTAGTGTGGTGGTTGGCCCTAGTGTGTGTGGGTAGGTGGTTCCCAAGTATCTTTTGAATGAGGCCCAGGTGTCTTCAGGCATGGCAGTGGTTCTTCTAGCCTAGGTGTCTTCAGGTGTTGCAGTGGTTGTTCTGGACTAGGTGTTTGAAGGCGTGGTTACGTGTGACAGTTGTGGCCCAAGTGTCTGTGGGTGGGATAATAGTTGTGGCCCAGGTGTCTGTGGGCTGGATAGCTGTCGCGGCCCAGGTTTTTGCGGGAGGGATCTGTGGTTGTGGCCTAGGTGTGTGCGGGCAGGTGTGGCAGTGGGACTGTGGTGAGAATGACGGGATTGGTTTGATGCATAGGATGTCTTCAATAACCAGTGGGAAAGTGGCACGGGGTACCCAAACATCGATGTGCTATTACTATACATTACATGACTTTTTTTATTTGGGGAGTGTGCCTTGGTGAGGCTTGGGTGGTTAGTTTCCTTTCTAGGTGCTTGGTTATCTCTTTTCTCATAGGGAATTAGTATGAATCCCCACTTGTTCACGAGAGTCTTTGGGTTTTACCAACTGAGTATACATGTATGCTCACCCTACATATATAAAACTGCTTCCAGGTTTCCAGCAAGACTTCAGGCACCATGTTGGACCGTACTAGCTCAGACCTTGTGGCAGATCATTGAACATGTTGTTGTTCTTTATTTTGGTATTTTGCATTGTAGTCTTATTATACATTGTGGATTTTTCTTTTGTGACATGCATTGGGAATGGTTCTTGGCTTTATATTTAATTTCAGTTATTATGGTGGGGGATTCACTATCTTATCTCCTGATCCTATTAAAAGAAAAGTGCAATGCCTTCCCTTTAGTGTGTGATCTCATGCCCTCAGTGCTGGTCTCCACTCCAGGACCTATTGAAGGCGGGTTTTGGGGGTCATTATCTCTCCTTCAACTTAAAGAAGGAAGGTCCTGGCAATCTACTGACCCTTCCCTCCATTTGGTGAAGTCGGGTCGTGACAGAATGGTATCAGAGGAATAGGTTGAGAGATAGGATGGAGTCTGGAGTTAGGCATAGTTAGGATTGCATGGGATGGTAGGTAAACATAGTTGGGTGACCTTGGTGCATGAATTAGGCCATGTAAGATCGGCTAGGACACCGGCTTTTAGCCCCCCCCCCTCCCCGTGATCTTATGCAAGGACTCTGGACCTACCGAACGACTATGTGATGCTACACTAATTGTAGGGTAGAGACCCTAGGAAAGGTACATGCATCATAATGACTTCCGTTATCGTGTTTCTGGGTGTTTTGGGTATTCAAAAATGAAAAATGATGTTTAAGAAGTCTTATGAACAATATTTTCCACTACTTGGGAATAGGCATTCCATGTTTACTTTGCATCTATGGCACTCGGTAGACGACCACGAGTTGTACGGGCTGTCGATGCCCATGAGGTTGGCTTGGCCAATCAACAGAGGGATGATCGAGAGGAGGAGGATGACCAGTGGTGGACGCTCTACCTGGGGGAGAGGAGAGAGGCTGAGGTGGCATGAGCTGATTTCGAGAAGGAATTCTGGGAAGAATTCCTCTCTTCTACGATGATGGCATAGAAGATGCAGGAGCTAATCTCCCTCCAACATGGGAGTATGTCGGTAAGAGAGTTGGGGATCATGTTCAAGGATCTCCTCCGCTTTTCTTCAGACCTCTTTTCAATATGAGGAGTCTCGGGGGAGATATTTAGAGGAGGTGCTCTAACCTTCCCTCCAGAACGTTTTTACCCCTACACTTTTCCGACATAGTTGGAGGTCCATAAGAAGTCAAAGGAGGTGGAGAGGATTCCCACGCTGGGCAATGTGTCACGAGAGGGGATTCAGTTAGGTCCATCAAAGGGAAAGCTCGTCAGCTCCAGACCTCCAACATCGGGACCCTCAAGGTTCTGACCAGCAGGGAGTAGGCTGCAGAAGTTCCGGTTCCAATCCCCTGGTCCTCGCCCCTTCCCATTAGGCCCAGGACCGAGGTTCTTCGTTTGTGAGAGACATGGACATCTCCATAATCAGTTCCCGGACCGAGTTTAGTACGCCAGTAGCGGACATGACTAGCACCCAACTCAGCAGCAGCTTCTTGGTAGGCCCTTTAAGTAGCAGTAGCAGGGGAAATGAGCTCCCACTCCTCTAAAGTTAGACGTTGTAGGCGGAGGCCGACCTCAGAGCACTCCTCAGGGACCTCGACCAGGGTGTGGTCTGGGAGGTAGCCGACACCAGAGGGGAAGATGAGCTTTGCGTGGACAGTTGCAAGCCGTGGAGGAAGCAGTTCCAGCAAGACCAAAGGTTTTTTGTGGTACAATCAGTTTGTTCAGTACCCTTTCTTACGCCATGATCGATACTGGAGATTCTCACTCCTTTTCTAAACCAGGTTTGGCCCGTGCTCTGGGTCTGGATGCTGAGAGACTTCCAGTGCCCCTGGTGCTGAGCAGACCAGTTGAAGGTCAGACCGACTTATTATAAGTTTGTAAAGGATGCATGCTGATAATAGTGCCACATCAGTCGGTCAGGGATATACTACTGCTACAGATACAGCCATACGATGCCATCCTATTCATCGGCTGGCTGTTCTCTGTGTGTGCCATCATCGACTGCTTCTAAGGAAGGGTTTTGTTCTTAGACATGGGTGGCCAACGTGCTACTTTCATCAGCAAGAGGAGTGGCAAGAAGGGCAGAATGTGAGATGAACCCCTCCTCTCTTTGTTAGCCGAGCTGTCAGTAGAGTCAGTGGATGCTGGGATGGTGGATGTACCAGGGTCCATCAGCGAGTTTATGGATGTCTTCCCTAAGGAGGTGACAAATCTACCCCCTCGACATTATATCGAGTTTGGGAGAGACTTGCAGCATATTGCTCGTCCAATTTCGATGCCTCCCTACCGGATGGAGCCTTCAGAGCTACGAGAGTTGTAGATTCAGTTCAATGATCTAATAAATAAGGGTTTTGTTTGAACGAGTGTGTCTCCATGGGGTGCTCTAGTCTTGTTCGCAAAGAAGGCAGATATTGTTCTCAGGTTCTGCGTAGACTACAGGATGCTGAATCAGGTAACGATCAAGAATCACTACCCTCTTCTTAGGATGGACGGTCTCTTTGACCAACTGAAAGTGGCAGGATGGTTCTTGGAGATCGACCTATGGTCTGGATATCACCAGTTGAGGGTGAAAAAGGGAGACATCTCTAAGACAGACTTCAGGTGTAGATGTGGGCACTTCGAGTTTGTAGTCATGCCTTTTGGTGTTACGAATGCCTTGGCTGTGTTTAGGGGGTTATGAAATCCGTCATCCAAGAGTACCTAAATCGCTTCATAGTTGTGTTCAGTGAATACATCCTAATCTATTCAAGATCTGAGGAGGACCTCACAGAGCATCTGAGGACGGTTTTAGTGGTCCTCTGACAGCACCAAATCTAAGCTAAGTTATCGAAATGAAATTTATGGATGCGAGAAGTAGACTTCATTGGGAACGTATTGTCCGAATAGGGAGTAGTGGCAGACCCATCAAAGGTTGAGGTGGTTTTTTCTTGGGCAGCACCCATGAACGTGGAAGAGGACTGTAGTTTTCTCGTGCTGGCATGTTACTATCGGAGGTTCATACCCAACTTCTCCAGAGTTGAGAACCTTTGACAACCCTAACAAAAAATGACCAAACATTAATCTAGAGTGAGCAGTGTGAGGCATCCTTCAACTATCTGAAGGATATATTGGTTTGTTACCTAGTGTTGAGGTTTCCAGAAGAAGGGGCCGTATATGAATCATTTTGTGATGATTCGGGACAAGGCCTCAGGAGTGTGTGGATGCAGCGGCAAGGGGTAATCTACTATGGGTCTAGGAAGTTACGTCCCCATGAGTGTAATTAAGCCACCCATGATCTGGAGCTTGTGGAAGTCATTTTTTCACTTAAGTTGTGGCGACATTACCTCATCGAAGAGCACTGTGTAGTCTTCTCGGACCACAAAATCTTGAATTATATCTTCTCCTAGTGGGACCTGAACCTACAACAGGGAAAGATGATGGAATTCCTCCAGGATTACGATTTAGAGATTTTCTACATCTCAGGGAATGGAATCCTGGTGGCTAATGCCTTGAGCGGGAACTCAAAAAGGGATGCAGTCTGAGAGTCGGCGGATGCTTGGAGGGCGATGGAGGAGTTGGATTCCCTACACCTGGATGCGAGGATGGATAGTGGAAGGGGTTTCCTATATCAGATGACAGTATAGTCTTCTCTATTATGTTAGGTGTAGGAGTCTCAGTGGTGAGACCCAGAGTGTGATGTGATGTCTAGCCGAGTTGACCAGGGCAATGCTCCAGAATGGTGGATGGAGGAT
The DNA here is from genome assembly GCA_963277665.1 of Viscum album. Taxonomy (NCBI): domain Eukaryota; kingdom Viridiplantae; phylum Streptophyta; class Magnoliopsida; order Santalales; family Viscaceae; genus Viscum; species Viscum album. The sequence goes on from OY728134.1 coordinate 170,738,166, forward strand.
GGTCAGAGCCGGATGCTTTTCCAAGGAAAGTTTTTGTTCCAGAGGTGATGCGTGTCCAGGTTTTAGTGTGCTCCACAAATCACCCTTAGCGGTGCACCCGGGTGTTTCCAAGATGTACCAGGGTCTGAAGAGATAGTTTTGGTGGCCCGGAGTAAAATGGATAGTGGCATAGTTTGTGGCCAACTGCCTAGTGTTTCATTAGGTGAAGGATGTTCACCGTGTTACAGGTGGTTTTTTTCATCCTTTAGGTGTCCCTGAGTGAAAGTTGGATGACTTCTCAATGGATTTCGTCACGGGTCTACCTAAGGATGAAGGAGGGTGCGACGCCATCTGGGTAGTAGTGGGTATGTTGACGAAATCAGATCACTTTCTGGAAAATCAAGGAGTCGAGTGTAGTATATGCTTTATCACGATGGTACATGGATGAGGTGGTGTGGTTGCATGGTTTTTCGATGACCATAGTCTCATATAGGGATGTATGATTTACCTCACGAGTCTAGAGGGGTTTGAAGCATGATTATTGCACCCTACTGCAACTTAGCATTTCGTTCCACCCCCAAACACATGGGCAGACAGAGCTCACCATCCATACCTTGGATGATATGCTATGATAATGCATCCTAGACTTCATGGGATTATGGGTGCTAGACTTGCTTCTGGTGGAGTTCGCCTATAACAATAGCTACCACTCTACCATTGGCATGGCTCCGTTCAAGGCTTTGTATGGGAGACCGTGTTGCTCACCCGTGTGCTGGACAGAAGTCAGGGAGGCAGGTGTTCTTTGCCCGGAGGTGGTGCAGAGCATGACATAGAAGGTTCATCTTATATGAGAAAGGATGAAGGCAACTCAGGATCGACAGAAGTCATATGCGGATGATAGGTTTAGGCCCTTGGAGTTTGATTTCGGGGACCACATGTTCTTGATGGTCTCCCCTCGGCGTGGGCAGTGGAGGTTTCTCAGGGGAAGTATGCTCTCTCGCAGGTTCGTCGGACCCTTCGAGGTGTTGCACCGGGTCGGCAAGGTGGCTTATCAGCTGGCATTGCCAAAACACCTGCAAAGGGTGCACTATGTCTTCCATGTGTCCCAGCTTCGTCGATATATAAACGACAACTCCCATGTCATCTATTTGGGAGATATAGATATCGAAGACGATGCAACCATCGTGGAACATCTCGTGATGATAGACGGTCATGAGGAGAAGGTGCTTCGTGGACGAACCATCCCATTGGTTTGTGTGTTATGGAGGTATGGTGGGCTTCAAGAGAGTAGATAGCAGAGGGAAGCGCAGATGCATTCCTAGTACCCAGAGTTGTTTTGAGTTTTATCTTGTTTTTCCAGTACTTGTTTTCTATGTAATGATTTACCATGTTGACTATAGGATGTGCAATTTCTTTTTCTGTGAATGTGTGTGAAGTATCTTAAAGGACGGGGAGGGGAGGAACAGATTCCTAGTTAGGACACATTAAAGTGGATGCCCCTAAACTGATGTGGTCGAGTCAGTTCCGACCAAAACGGATAGTTTCTTAACATAGAGGAAGGGAACACCTCCCCCACCTGGCTGGATGGTTTGGTCTTTTTTTGTGTGGTTGCACAGGGAAAGGAGTGGAAGGGTTTCCATGTTTGTGCAAGAAATAAGGTGTTCCTATGTCAGAGAGGTTCACTCCTCAGATGTATCTTTGGGGGTGGTTGTTCGGACCCCCCTCTTTCCTTCGGGTCTGGTTTTGGATTCTCAATGGAGAGAATAGTTTGAGAGATATCTGATGTAATGTCCCTAGACTCTCATGACCACTCCCTTTTCCAAATTCCGACGCGACCGATCGGTGTGACAGATCGGTGAGACCGATCGGTGTCATCCAGACTTGGCTTGCGTTTCTTCTACAGCCTCCCCCGTAACCCAACTATTAGGCCTTTTTAAATTTTTGAAGCATTTCAAGGCCATTTTAAGCCCATAATTAATATCTAAAAATTGAAGAAACCTCCCTACTAAATAAAAATTAATCCAGTCATGTGTAACCACCCAACTTCATGGAAGAAACATGATATGAATTCCAAGGCATTCAAATTTCTTTTCCCATAACGACTGGATTTTATCTATATATCACATAAGAAGTTCTTCTCCCCCCTTCTTCCTTTTTGGTCGAGTTCTCTCTTCTCCTGGTGTGCCTGAAGTCCCTCCTTCCCGAGACATGTGGTGTGCCTAGACTGAATTTGTCTGCCCGTCCTTGGAGTTCTCAACGTCCCTCCCCTGCAAATCGTGCATCCCCTGTTCTTGGCACATGGAGGAAAACGCCAATCGTTGATCAATAAAGTAGATATTTTCTCCTTCGTCTCTCCATTATGTGTATCATACAGGGTGGGAATGCTTTTGCCTTTGTGGAAACTTATGAAACCAAACATAATGAAGATAATTAACGGACATTAACGAATAAGGGGGGTTGTGATCATTGTGCTGATGTACTCTTTATGTTGTTATGCGTTGTGAAATGTACTTGCCTATACTCATTGGAAATCATGGTTGTTGGTGGACTTTCTCTGTGAAATATTGAAACTTGGTGCTCTTGGATGTTTATATAACTGTAACATGGAATTGGTTAATTACGTATACCCAGTTAAATAAATTGAAAGAACCAAGATCAACCCTTTTTTGTGATAAAACTGGTTAAAGAATAGTGGAATTGCAACCATGGAGTGTGTTAAATATTTTAAATATTAAAATTCATGCATGGGCATGCATTGTGTTGGTGGTAGCAGTTTGGTTGTTTCTTTCATGGGCCGATTTTTGGGGTGATACGTGTGGGGATGGGATCCCCTATTGTTGTACTTTTGCTGGTTGTGAATTTGAGGCTATGTGATTACTCTACTTATATCACGAATTGGGGTGGGAACCTTTGTTGTTGAGAAACCGTTAGCTCCAGGATTATGGGGACATGGGGATGTATCTTAGGGTTTATTTGGTTCCATTACATCGAGGGATATCACATATCCCATTGTTGTTGTGACTTATCAAGAGAACTGGGAGTGAATACTTAAATTTCTGTTGGCTGTAACTTTTTCCCTTGGTCCCTGCATATGCTGTTAGTTTCCCAGAAATGTAGAAACTTATTTAAACATTACTACTGAACCTGAAAGCAAGGATGGGTCAAATTTATATTTGGTTTTATGTGAGTTGTGACTTGGGAATGGGTGTTACTTTATTCTCTTATAAACGAATAGTAAGGATAATGTTCTTTAGGCTAGCTGAAGAAAAACCTAGATTGAGAGAGTTCTTGTTACCTATTCATATACTTGTAGTTTTTGTGTTTCTTATTCACGCCCCAACCAAGTTGAACACATAGTGCCAAATGCCCCTATTTCATGGGGGAGGGTGTTTTTCCCAAAACATCTATTAGTGGCTGGTTATTAGCTCTATTCTTCTCCCTTTACTGGAAAGCCCAAGTATTTTCGGGCAGGCTGTGATGGTCTAAAGTCCTTTATTAGCGGAAGAATATTTGGGCAGGGTAGTATGGTGGTTGGCCAAGGTGTGTGTGGGTAGGTGGTTCCCAACTATCTCTGGGATGAGGCCCAGGTATGTTCGGGCGAGGCAGTGGTTCTTATAGCCCAGGTGACTTAGAGCGTGACAATGGTTATTCTGGCCAAGGTGTTTACCGATGTGGTTACGTGTGACAGTTGTGGACAAAGTTTCTATAGGCAGGATACCATTTGTGGCACAGGTTTCTGCCGGCGGGATAGTGGTTGTGGCCCAGGTGTTTGCGGGCGGGATGTGTGGTTGTGGCCTAGGTGTATGTGGGTGGGTGTGGCAGTGGGACTATGGTGAGAATGGTGGGATTGGGTAGATGCATAGGATGTCTTCAATAACCAGTGGGAAAGTGGCGTGGGGTACCCAAACATCGATGTTCTATTACTATACATTACTTGACATGCGTTATTTGGGGAGTGTGCCTTGGTGAGGCTTGGGTGGTTAGTTTCCTTGCTAGGTACTAGGTTGTCTCTTTTCTCACAGGGCATTAGTATGCCTCCCCACGTGTGCAAGAGAGTCTTTGGTTGTTCCCTAATGAGTATACTTGTATGCTCACCCAATTTATATAAAAATTCTTTCAGGTTTCCAGGAGGACTTCAGGGGCCGTGCTGGAGCATACTAGCTCAGACCTTGAGGCAGATCATCGCAGTTGTTGTTGATCTTTTTTTTTTGATATTTTGATTTGTAGTCTCCTTATACATTGTGGATTTTAGTTTTGTGACTTGAAATGGGAATGGTTCTTGGATTTAATTTTACTTTCATTTTTGGTGTTGTGGGATTCACTCTCTTATCTCCTGATCATATTAAAAGGAAAAGGGTAATTCCTTCAATTTAGTGTGGAATCTCAGACCCTTGGTGATGGTCGCCACTAAGGGACCTATTGAAGGTGATTTTTGGTGGTCTTTATCTCTCCTTCAACTTAAATAAAGAAGGGATTGGAAATCTGCTGACCCTTACCTCCTTTTGGTGAAGGTGGTTCGTGATAAGAATCAACAGAAGGGAGGTGTTGTGGGGGTATCTGCTCAGAGTCATAGTGTGGGAAAGGGGTGTTATACACCATACATGTCTATAATCTAGAGCTATACCAGAAGGGGCCGTAGATGTAGTGGACATAGTAAATCTGGGAATGAGTTCTCCTATCAGCAGAGTGGTGCTACTCATGGGAGCAGTCAAAACCACATAGATGATGTGAAACATAGTTACATTTAGTGCAGCCTACACTTGTAGAGTGTGAGTTCGGTCCATTGATAGTTAGAGGTGCTATTATAGTTTATTATATAATATCTATTGCCTTGTTTGATTCAAGTTCCACTCATTCCTATATATTTTAAAATTTTGTTAATGGCTTGATCTTGAAGGTGGAGTCTTTAAGGGGGGATATGAATAGTGATACACTGTTGGGAACATGATCTAGGGATGTCTGTTTTAGAAAGGGATCTTATCTAGTGATTGGATATTATAATTTCCTTTGGGATATTTATGTTCTTGAAAGAAAAGGTGATATCCTAATTATGGGTATAGTCTTGCTAGTCGCATAACCAACCAACATAGATTATTACTTCTGGAGACTGACCATTGTATCTCTAGGGGGTGACCAATATATCCTTTGTGGATAATGGGATATCCATGTAGGACGAGTAGGGACAATTACTCATAAACTGGGATAGATTTGGGCCAATGTTTCTAATCTATTGATGGATGAATGGAGTGGATGTTAAGATATCCCTCCACAAGTTGTGGAATTGTTTGAGGAAGTCAGTCTTGAAGAATTTTTTGGGTTTCCACTTGAGAGAAATTTTGAATTCACTATTGAGCTCATGATGTGGGCTGAGCTAGTTTATTTTCCAAATTACATAATAACAACGACTAAGAATCTAGATCTCAAAACACAGTAGGAGGAGTTGGAGGATAAATGATTTATCCATCCTAGTACGTCACCTTGAGGATCACCTATTTTTTTTTGCAATGAATCTTGATGGGAGTTTACGTTTGTGTTTCGATTAATGGAAGATGAACAAAATGATTGTAAAGAACGAATATCCTTTTCCACATATCAATGATCGATTTTACTAGAAAAAATGGACTACTGTTTTCTCAAAGATCGATGTGAGGTCAATGTGTCATTAGGTGAGAGTTCAGTTATCTGGTATACCAAGAACTTCTTCAAGGAGAAGGTATGGTCATTATGTGCTTTTTGTAATGCCATCTAGGATAAAAAATGCCCCATTAAATTTTTTATCCTTGATGAACATGATCATTCATCTATACTAAAATTAGTTTTCAGTAGTTTTTGTTTATGAGATCTTAGTGTACTCTACGACTCATGATGATCATGACCCACATGTTGGCGTTATCCTGAGTACAATGATAGTGAATTGGAATTAAGCCAAACTATCAAAATTTCATGTTTGGATTGACTGGGTACACATTTTGGGGACCGTCATCTCTGAAGCAGGTGTGGTAGTTGACCTAGAAAAATTGAAGGCATTGATTTAATGAGAACAACCTATGTTTTTTATACATTCGAAGTATTTTGCGATTAGTTGGTTTTTACAAAAACTTCATCCATGACTTTTCTAAAAAGAAAGCACCACATAATGGAATGACATTGAATTGGATAATATTTTATTAGATATACATATGAGAGAATGATTTCATGGAGTTGATGAAGTGCTTGACATCTACACCAATTTAGATCTTAACTGAGTCTGGTGCGGAGTACTCTGGGTATTGTGATGTTTCTCGGGTTGGACTCAAATGTGTGTTGATTTAAGGGGTAGATATGTCTCTTATGGATCTAGGAAACTATGTACACATGAATTTAATTACCATACGCATGTCCTCAAGTTGAAAGCAGTGTTTTATGCTCTTATGTGTTGGAGACACTATTCGTTGGGTGAAATGTTTATAGTTTTTACGGATCACAAAAATAGGATGTATATTTTCTCACAGTGTGACATGAATGTTTGGAACTGAAGATTGGTAGAGTATATGCAGTCCTTTCATTTTGAACTAGAATATACACCCAGTAAGGGAAATAGTGTGGTTCGTTCTTTGGGAAGAAAAAGATAGACTTAGTTGGTACACGAGTTGAGTGCAGAGTGGAAGATGATGACCATGCTTACAGAAATGAATGCGGTAGTTCCAGAAGGCGAGGAGAGTATGAATTTGGTTTCTGTAGCAGTGGAGTCTACACTCATGAAATGGATCAGGAATAGGTTGTACAAAGATCTAGAGGGTTTATCCTTGATGGAAAGCATTAAATGTGGGGATAAACCTTCATAATGGAAAAATATATGAGGATGAGATCACCTAAGTGGAATATAGGGAAGTTGTGCCTATGAGTATACAATAATTTCATTATTCAATTTGGGAGGTATATCATGGGTTGAAAAAAATGGAACATGATCTTTGCCGATAGTTTTGATGGCCCAGTATGAAAATGAAAATATCAGGGTTCATAATAAGATGATTCACCTGTCTATAGGTGAAAGGAGAGTATCAACAAATTAGAGGCCTATTCTAGCCATTAGCTATTCCAGAATGGAAGTGGGATGAATTGACTATGGATTTTTAGTAGGAATTAAAAAGACTATTAGGAAGAATGATTCTATTTGGGTCATTGTGGATCGACGAAAGAAGGTACCACACTTTATACCTATTAAGGAAACCATTACTGTAGAGATGTTGGGAGAACAATATGTGAGAATGATAGCTCATTTACATGGGGTGCCATGGACTATATTTTCATATCACAATTCATGATTTACTTCACTCTTTGGTTAGGGCTGATAGAAATAGCTAGGTATACAGGTTCTATTAAATACGTCTATTACCACATAAACGGATAGGTAGTCAGAGAGTACTATATAGATGTTATTGGATATGATGCGAACATGTGTTCTCGACTTTGGTGGTTTTGGGGAAAAACATGAAGCTTTAGAGGAGTCTGTCTATTTCAAATGTCTTTGGGAAACTATATAGATGGAACTATATGAGGCACTTTATGATAGACCATATAGATCACCACTATGATTGTTAGAGGTGGGTGAGTCAGAGTTGTTGGAAACACATATTGTTCATGAGACATCATTGCATGTGTAGCTGATCTGATAATGTATGGCTATGGCTCAGAGTATACAGAATTCGTATTTGGATAGGCGAAGATGACCCCAAGATTTTACCATGGGTGATCGTGTATTCCTTTCAGTGTTTCCTAGTTAGGGTCACCGGAGGATTCAGAGACAACCAATGTTAGAACCCATGTTTGTGGGACACTTTGAGGTGTTTGAGAGAATCATTATGGTGGCATAATGATTAGTACTTCCACATAAATACAGCACATTTCATGATGTTTTACATATGTCTCAACTATGGTAGTATCACCCAAACCCTTCTCATGTGATGGATGTGGAGATTTTGACCTTAATATACATGCTTCCTTTGAGGATCATCTGATTACTGGGCTGGGTCATAGTGAGAATGTGTTATAAGGAAAGACCATGCCATTAGTTCATGTGTTATGGCAACAAAGAAGTGTTCAAAAGAAAATATTGGTTGAAGTAGTTATTAGGGATAAATGGCCCAATCATTTTGTCTTGGAAAATTAGAGAAGTTCAAGAGTGCATCTTGAGGATGATCTATTATACGGTTGGGATATTGTAAGATCTTAGCCTTCTAGGAAGTCATCTTGGGAAAAATTTCTTGTACTTTTTTATTTTTCTATGTATAATGGATTGGCAGTAGTGTATCAGGGTGTGTATAGGTGATTTTTTAAGGAAAACTAATGGATAGTGGGCTATGAAATGTTTTTTCACAGTTTGACCAACTGTGCTACCAAACTATGTCATGCATGAAAAACATGATAGAGAGTTCTATACGATTGGCGCACCATTTTCTTTACAGTTCACTTTTTCCTAGGAAACCGAGCACCTAAGATTTTAATTTTTAGAAACCTTTTATAAACCACCCTAACCCCTGAATCATCCATATTTTCGACCATGGATCAGGCTAGATTAATACTAGGTGTATCGAGATCCTCCAAGTCAGATTCCAAGGTTATCTGATCAAAGTTCATCGAGACTCAAATCCTGTATTGAAGATCTATTGTCCTCATAGTAAGTGGATTTCATCCCGATGCTTCTTCCATTCTATCCTCTATCATTATTTAATCTCTTCACAGAAGATCTCCACCATTTCCTTAGATCTAAAACTATGAGTAGAGATCTAGATCACGGATTGTGTATCTAGATCTTGTTTTACAATATCCTGATGCATTTAATATTAATTTTTGTTTTAAGGAGTCAGTTCCAGAGTTTGATTGATGACATTAGGCCGCATGGATTTTGGGGATTTCTGGTGGGCTATCATCTATCAGTAAACCAATGTACGAGGTCTAAATAGAACTCTCATTGTCATGATTTATGATATGTGTATGAATTTATGAATTTTCTAGATTTCCATGATAATTTAATTTCCTAATCTCTAGTGATTAGTAATATAAAATTGGATTCATTTTCCAAGGTGACTAAATTGATGATTAAATCACAAAACAAATGGGAGGGCGGTTTGCACAAATAGATCTCTTTGAGATTTGATATTGTCGTTGATATATTTAGTTGAATGTTAAAAGAGAATTAATTGTGAGAATTAATTATAATCCATGATGTTGAAGAAAGACAAATAATTTGGAGAATTAGTTATATTGTTTGAAATTGATCAAAGATAAATAATTGTTAAAATTAATTATTACAAGTTGATATTTGAAATAGATAATTAATTGTGAATAAATTAATTATTGATTGAGAATGGTATTGATTGATTAATTAATTGTTTAATTAATTGATGTGTTATGTACTTAGTTAATTGTTGAATTAACTATTTTCCTTTTAAATTCTAAACAGATCAGTGGACTAGTAAATGAAAAATGTGGAAAATTCTTGATAATTGAATAATGATTAAATGGATGAGATCTTTTAGGGAAAAGCATGTCGTCTTAGACCAATTATTTGATGATACATGGACATGGTGTTCTTACACAATAGTTAAGCAAGCATGAGATTATAGGGAGATGGGCATGATGAACAACACTGAATGATAATTGGGGTGCTATGAATGATGACCTACACTCAACAATATTTGTGGTTTCAAGCATGAATTCCAACACCAAATTATTAATGTTAATAATTAATGATTATTATAATGGGATTTTAGGGTGGTAGGCATGACGTCCAGTAGAAAATAATTTATGATAATAATATATGATTATTAATATAGTATTTGGGATTCTTGGAATGATGACCTATACCAAATAATTAATCATAATGAGTGATGATTAAAATGGGAAACATGATTTGAACATGGGCTAATGTGATGGTTAAAGAAAAAATGATAATGCGATAACTATTTAAATTATGCATTCCATTTATTACTTCAATAATATCCATGAACAATCATTATTATAGATTATTTTTAGACATCGTTGGAGGTGGCCTACAAAATTTATACTCACACCATTTTCGGATCACCTGATCGACACCAAAACATCTTTTCATATTGCAGGATATGATTAGTGAAATTTCATAGGATAGGTTGCAGTTTGGGACTAAAGCATGGGAGAGGGAACTAGGCATGGTTTGGGAACCATTTGGGAGTCGTTGTGTCTATACTTTTAGTTTCATTATAGTCACTTGACATTTTATTTTGCATAGCATAATTTAACATTAAGATGAGTATTGTATGTTAATAATTTTTTTTTCATATGGCATGGATTTTTTCTTGTTATTTATATACACCTCCAAACATGGATATTGATATTTTCCTCAATTGGTGTTTTATTTTGACAAAAAAGTGTATATTCTCCCCACGAATAACATACCAAACCCTCATTACTAGTTGGAACCTTCTGGAATATGGGGAGGTGCGCTTAAGTGCATGTGGCCAACCAACTCGGGGAACCATTCAGTGGCTCCTGGGTTGGGACGTGACATTTATCTTCATTTGAAACTAGACTAATGAATTGCATTGACATACTATGAGATCTTAATCAATTCCATTATGAATCCAAGGTTGGATCGTGTCTGGCCACTCCTATAACAAGATAAATTTCTATAGTATCAAAAGGCACCAGTCATTTAATTAAATGACCAAGGCCATGTAATAACAATGATATATTATTCACATTTTATAATTCAAGTACATACATATTCATTAAGTCGTTATAAAGTCAATAGACTATTTTATACCATTAAGTAGTTGATTCCAAATTAATAAGAGATTATAAAAAAATAATTTCCCAAATTTAAATTGTCAATTCATAGATTTAATTTAATAAAAAAACTTGAGAAATTCAAATCCAACACACCAATGTGAGTTTCTTTTATCGAAATATTAATAGTCACCTAGTCATAAGCAATGAACACCGTAGGGGTGGATCAGGGTGAGGTCATTGTCCTTCGATCTTGTAAAATTGGTCCAATAATTCATTTATAATTATAATTGTGTAAATAATTTAAGTAAAATTTGTTTTATATGAAAAGAGAAGGAGAAGACATCTCATGGTATAGTGATGAAAATTATATATCAATTATCATTGAGGTAAAATTCATAGATGACTTAACATATAGTAATATATGAGAAACCATCCAGTATCAACCCTTGGTTTGGTATCAATCGAATGAAAATTGATGAATAGAAAAATTACCTAAAATATGGAATATTATCCCACATAAAAAAGTGCAGAATATAGAAAGATAAACTGGGAAAGTATAGAAGTGGATTGGAGATCCTAATGAGCGGAATCAAATAAGACCAAATAATTCTTATCAGAGTTTGAATGTGTGGAATAAATAAAATACTATCTTGAATCCATCAAGGAGATTCAATGAGAGTGGAGGGTTTTACATGGAAGAGGAAGGAAAAACATGTGGGTGAGTTATAATGGAGTGGTGTAAAAAATATCATTTTACCTGAAATTAATAAGTCACAACAATTGGCCTCATTTTTTGACAAAAAATTCATCAACTTTAGAAGAGTCACTAACCAAAGGATCACACCACATGGCCATCCCACACAGTTTGGAAAAACTATGGTCCAACCTTGTGGGGTAACTTCCTAAGTGGAACTAAGGGTGTGGGCTAGGCACACAATTTCACAAAAAGTGGTCATCCAATGTGAATGCCCCCTACAAAATGTCAATAGTTTTTATCATAGTCATACAGAATCCCTCACATGGTTTTTCAAACCATTTAACCTTATATATTAAAATCACGGATGACACATATTGTTCCACTAACCATTCACTTATTGCATGCCTCATATAGCTTCTCCAAAATTTGGATATTATGGATTTAAACATGCCTCGAATGCTCAAGGACCCTCCCATAAACTCGAAGGTACATTTATAATATTAAAATATTAAATCAACTAGCTCATACCTCAAATGAAAAACCAGGGTGTTAATGAAACTCAAGGTTCTCGTGTTCCAGGACTGTACATTTTTCCTTGTTCACCATAGAGTACAAAAAGAATAATTTCATTATTAAATGACTATACCTTTTTCAATAAATATTGACATGTATGAGGAGGATGATTGTATTTCATTAAAGAGATAATTCTTGGTAAAATATCATTATGCCCAACAATTATATCGATATCCCTCAAATTTTTATACTTTATAATATATACATAGGTTTTGATATTGAGTTATTGTTTAAAGTACCCTTAAAAATTTCTATATTCTATATAAAACCACATGTAAAATAATAATAATATTATTATTATATTCCATTACATGTGTTAACTCATTGATATTTGATAACAGCTTCATAAATAAATATTTCTTTATTGATATAAATGATTTTCAATAAGTGATATCATTTAATCTGGACCCTATACATGGTCTATCAGTAATCTTCATTTTTTATCAAACAATAAATAAATAAATATCACTATAATACTTATTTTGAAAAAAAAATTGTTATATTCACTAATTGGTGAATATATATTTATTTAATATTCTAATAAGAAAATTAATTATATATTTTTATCTTGAGAATATATAAGAGGCAAATAAATGTTATATCTTTTCTAAATATAAATTATTAATTATTTTATATTCAACTCACATATATTCTTTATAACAATAGGTGATTTAATTAATTCAATAAACAAAACAAGAAATCTTATTAAACCATAATTGATGAATAATATTTTTTCTAACTATTAAATTCAAGTAGAATTTTTTTGAGATTATAGATAGACATTATGTGTGGTCGTCTATGAAATTTTATTAATAACATTAGTTCTTTAAGACTAATGTCTATGATTTGAATCGTGAAACATTTTGTGAAACCCATATAGAAATATATTAATGATACAATTAAAACAACCTCTTATATATTCTCATTGTGTCATAGAATCTATTTGTCTGGATATCTAATCAATAAAGTTACATTATTTTGTTTTCAACTTATATTATTGATATATCTTTCTTTTACAAACTGAAATGATCTCATCCCGAAACCCCCATTTACATGAAATTAATCACATATTTTTATTCAATTATAAGGTCATATTATGTATACCTTCATTAAAATGGAAGGTAAATATCATTTCTTTTTTAATTTATTAATGTCATTTTACTTTTGATGATCCCAATGCATGCTACTTCATCGGGAGCGTTTGTTCTCAAATATTATTCTAATACATCAATGTAAAATATTCTCACTATAAATTAATAAAAATATCATTTATGAGGACTAATTTACAATTTTTTAGATTGTAACATTTACTTCTATATAGAAAATAAGGAATTTCAATTATTAGGTCTATTCTCATAACCACATCTCTTATAGATTACTATGAGAAACATTTTAGAAAAGAATTATAAAATTATTATGAGATGAAAACAACAGATAGTGAAAAGTCATGTTTTCCTAATTAGATATATGTCATCTAAAAAATGGAATTTTGTTTATGAATAAATAAATAACACTTCTTACTCCCCATCATATTAAGGAACTCCTATGACAATTTGATGCAAAAAATACTCAAAGAACATTATCATATATATTTTCTTAGAATAACGTTAATCATGTGAAGAATTATATTGTAATGTTTATTTATTTTAATATATAGTTAATTGTAAAGTAAAATATAATTTGTTCAGGGTACCTACTCTAACACCTACATTTATACTCCCAACAATTTTCAAAACTCAAACACTTCAGTTTTCATCAAATGTTTTTCAACCATGGTTCTCCATAAGATAAAGGTTATGAATACCATGTAATTTTATTGGTAAATAAATCTCATGCCTTTTATGTTAGATCATTTATGATTGTATGAAAATGTAGTAATAATTGTTTATAATTAACTAAATATGGTCCCCATTCATCTATATAAACCAATTCTAACCTATCATTATTTGGTGCCTTACTATCAATTTATAATGAAACATTTCCCTAATTCAGAAGGAAATTAACATTCCATTTTCCAAAATATAATACTATAATATTTATTATTACCTTATCATATAATATTTTCATCCCATTACCACTCAGTTGACTTATAGAGTCATTTGAAAACATTGTAGAAGATACTTTTCTAGCTTTATATGGCACCTTCTAAGAGTCCAGTTTGGTACAAGGTCCCATCCATACATAATTTGTACACCACCTTGAAACCACATCTAAATTTATATAAAACATCAAAAAAAATTATAGAAATTACCATCACTTAAATATCTAATAGAAATTATGATCTTCGTTAATCCCTGTATATGCCACTGTCCTTTCATCTCTAGTGGGTCTCTGTTCCTTGTCTAGATGGATACATCACCGATTTATACAATCTTTACTACATTAACAAATGAAATATATTCCTTAAAAACATTAATATGTATAATAATTTATACTCACTCTATAGAAATTTTTTTAAATGATGCTATAGATTCTGGAAACAGACTCTCAAGTAATCTTGGAGCACATAGTATAATACCGCTCATATATTTAAATGTAGTATATTCATATCCACTTATAAAAGAATATAATCCATATTTTAATCATTGTTCATTAAAATATTTCATTGGGTATCCTTTTTTCCCATAATTCCAACACATGGGACCATCTGCTTCAAATCTAATTTTACTATGACTTCTTCTTATTTTTTCATTCTTTTGTATTTTCCATGGTGTGGAATGTACCCTACCTTATAGAATATATAAAATTGTTGTATATGACTGTATCTCATTAAAATTAATTTACACTTTCATAATAATATCACCAACTTAAAAAATTCCAATCCTTCCATACCCCAAAAATTTTTCATCATAGTAACCATAAAACCCAATGATTCTGCGACAATTAAATGTAGATGTAGCACTTACATCAGAATTTTGATGTTCACATAACAGATTCTAACTAACACTAAATGATTTTAAAGCCATTTATTTTGGTATTTTTTGGCTAATGATTTGACATCCTCATGTGTAATAGAATATTCATGATTATTACTTTGTTCATTTTTTTCAACTTCTCATATATATCGGTGAGTGTATTCATATGATTTGAAGCATTACTCACCTCCCATATATTATAATGTAAATTAAAATCTTTAACTATCTAGATCATGTTGAGTAATTTCTTATCCTTCCTTCTCCATTATTCCTTCTTCATCACTTATATCATGGTACCTGTTAATAAAATATCAAGAACCCAATTTAGTACACAATACAATACCTGAATCTTATAATATCATAAATCCTTCCTATCACGATTCACTAGACAAACCTTACCCACCTAAAATTCTATTTCTTTTGACGATAGTGACCGAATACTAAATTTTTAAAACAATAGAGGGATTAAGAAAAACTTAAGAAAATTATTGTATACGTAAAATGAAATAATGATTCTTTTAAAATTATTTTTGAATCACCTTTATTGGGTTTTATTCATCTTAATCTCCATAACTGAAGCATTGATTCTACATAATATGAATGAAATAAATTCTGATAAATTGATTTGACTTTATGCCTCTAAAACATTCAAGGTAGAAACTAAAGAACCAAAATAAACCTGTGAACTCAATATTCCAAAACATTGAATACTATATCTCTAATGTTTATTTACTAATTAGAAATAACATATAAAAACTTGTGAAAGACAATGATTGAAATAAATGTAAAAATAACATATGTATTTGCATGGTTCTAACATGAGTCTTTATCCATTAAGGGAATATTTCAATCACTTATATTAAAGAAATGGAAGATGATTGAAATTTCAAAGGGTATTAAATAAAAGTTACACCCTATGAGTTAGAGTGGAATCCATCTAGAACAACAGATCCCCACCACCATTTGATCTACATAGGGGGAATGAGTCCACCTATGTCTAATATTCATTGGTTTCCCTCGACATAAAAAAATTCTTTTTCCTTAACATCCACTTATAGCTTATGGTGCATACTACCGAAACTCTCATGATCTTACCCATATTTATTCTCCCATTAAGCTATCCTATAATGAAAAAGCCTCTTAGTCAATTATTTTGGGCCTATACGCCCCCCCATCATCCAATAAAGTTGTATTTCTAGTCACCTGTTTTTTAAATTCCATTAACTAATATATAGATTTAATACATCTATAATTAGGTTTTTTGGTAATGAATTAAATGGGTTCAACTAGGAATGCCACCCAAGAAGATCCCTTTAATGAAAATGTGTAAAAATTAACACCAGTCTCATATATTAAAAAATAATGATCATTGTTAAATTTGGAATAAAATGTTTTAACCCATGATACATACAACATCAATACAAATGAGACAAACTCAGATGTAAAAATAGACAATACAAAGTATGAGATCCATGTGACCATTCATCACCACCAAATTGTCCCACTATGAAGGGGATGAAAATAAAGATAATCCTATGAATGAAACAATACACATCCTATTACCTATGTCATGAATAAACTCATCTACAGACACACAATGTAAAATTTAGTGTTTGAAAACCATTCCAAGTAGGATTTCACTGTAGAATCTATAATGAAATCTAATACCATGAAAATGTTTTCACTAGCTTTATAAAAAAACCAGTTTATAAATAAATTTTGAAAGGTAAACATTTTTTTAAAAATCCATTTCTTTTCCATAAAATCCTTTTATAATTTAAAAAACATAGAACAAAAAAGGTATATGTGATAAATCATGTAATTATAAGAAAAACCATCCATGCATACACTATATAATAAGGAATTGATAAATCGACCTTGAAATATACCATCATGTGTAAAACATATTATAAATGATAGAGCACATCATTTGGGCTCTAACCTATGTGAATATGTACTTGGATATAGAATAAAGTAGTATACCTAGAATCATGTGAATCAATCAAATATTGAGTCATATCAAATAGATAGATGATATCAAACCTCTAGTTGTATAACACACTCTAAGAGAGGAAAACCCATTTCATGATGCACCCTAGGTTTCCAATCCAGCATTATTTTCAAAACCAATTGAAAAAAATTCTAAAATTTTATAAGAACATTTTCACAGTGAATACTTACTTCTTCCATGCTTGATAACCTATTTTAGAAACAAAATCACATTAATGGAATTTCATCAACACATAGTATTTCCAAACAAAATTTTTAAGGAAACCACCTTTAAAAACATGTAACTATTAACATAAAACTACTTTAATATTAAATCTATCCATTTCATAAAACAAAGAAATATAATTTATAATAACATCAATTGATTCATATGTGATAACCACTTTACAGAGACACTTATCTCATGAATTGAGATAAATATTGAAGATTTTACCTCCCAAATCATGGATTTGACTCTAATTAAAATGGGTCTTCAATGAATTTATGAAGATATCATAGAGAACAATGTTTAAAGAGTTGTAATTAGATGAATAACCTGTTTAGAGGGATTCTTGGTTTTAATACCTCATCTAGAAAATATAACACCACAATATTAAACCCCCATCGATGCCACTATAATTAGGTTTTAATCTCAGACTATTGTGAAACACATTATGCAACACATAGTCACACTTGATCAAACTGGCCACCAAAAACCATTGAATAGTCATCACCCAAATATTATTATACTAGCATAAGACCAGTCTTTATGTTTCATTGATTTTCTCTATTTTTCTATTTTTTGAGTTATTCTTAAGAAAAATTTCACATCCATAAACTAACATAATTCGGTAAAAATATTATTGGCTTGGAAAATGTGGATTTTTTATCCTCTATAGTTACAACCGTTTTATTATTATTATTTTTTTTAACAAGAGATTAGAATAATGAATTATAATGAAAAAGACATAGTCACTCAACAAATAACATTGGATAATCACATGGTAAAGTATCCTTCATAAATTATATATTGTTATACCCTAGGAAATACATCCACTAAATATATTCTTATGAATATCATGAAAATTATTTACAAGATGGTAGGAACATATAAGAAAGGCTTGTAACTGGAATCATCTCATAAAAAGAATTTTTATAGATTCTAAATTATTAAAAATAATTAATAGAATGTTTCCCTCATGATAATGGTTTAAAAAAGATAACTTAATCATATTAAAAGTGATTCTATTCATTCAGATATTTTATATGATGAAAGGCATGTTTCTCAAGACATCAGACCTGAGTTTTACAAGAAATATACTATTGTAATATGGGAAAATATTATCATAGAGGATGTCTTGGGAATGATTTAATTCGTTTGGAATACTAATCATAGAAAAGAATATGAATAAATAAATCACTCAAAGAAAATTTTATAAATTTATATAATGATAAAATCTCAGAAAAATTTCTTTTAAAATGGTTGACATTCACCTCAAATCATGATTTTTAATCTCCTAATCCACAGGATATTCCATAATAATTATTTCATCCATTTTTCTCAATCAAATTTATTGACAATGTAATATAAATTCATGGTATGGGGAATATCCATGGTCTTTTATATCTCTTAGTTTGGTTAATTATATAACGACTCAAATGAGGGACATAAAATTTGATGTTAAAACTATAATTAAATGTCGATAAAAGTATGAATTGAGAAATACGATCCTCTATTTATTGTTTCTTTGATGTTTTTGGTAAAAGAAATTCATATTAATGTACTTGACGTGTTCTTTTTTTAGGATGTGTAATTTGTTTATAGGCTCCTCTTGTGTTTACGAATTCTTGCTACTAGTTTGGGTCTTTATAATCTTACAAATTAAATATAACCATGACAAAGAAAATGATATTACCAATAAAGTTAGAAATATTTTATGTGAGAACATGTACTCCTAAAATCCAACTAATGTAAAATGGTAAAAACTAAATTTTACTCCCCAAGGTGATTTTTTACCATTATTTGATCTACCTTACCTCTTATAGAATCATCTCACATGATAGATGATTGAATTTGTTTTACCAGGTTGGGGTCTATTAATGGTCTCATTTTTTTCATTTTCATGTAGGCCATTCCCTTTTCTTCCTCTTTAAATTGCCAAATAGATCTTAATATTAGTACTTTCTTAATATATGTTGTATCGTTCCACAATTTCTTCCTAAATCCTATTGAACTAACTATAATTTTATGTACCATCTTGAATTTTTTTCTATTCTCATATGTATTTGGGTAGGCTTCCCTATCGGTGTTTGATGATATTGGTCCTTTTCTTCTCTTTCAGAATTATTTATGAATAATTTTTTCACAATAGGAGCTAACTCATTTACCTCATTACCTTCACTGACATGCTCAAATACAGGTGTATTATCTTCTCCAAACTAATTTTCCCCTTTCACGTGATAGTTATTCCTTTCCTGATGGATTTTGAAACTTACAGAATCATAGAAAACTCTTAGATAGAGTTATCTGATTTGTACATCGATCAGTTCATTACCAGTGGCTAAAAATGTTCTCCCTAGAATGATTTTATTGTTCTCTTGTTCCATATCCAACACTAATATGTTGAAGGGAAAGATATAATGATAAATTTCTATATGGATAACCTTGATGAATACTTAGGGGTACTTTACTATTGAGTGTTCTAATTGAATTGAAACACTTTTTGGAATCATTAATTCATGTTCCAATGTCATCAATGTCATGTTCGACATGATATTGATAATCACAATAAATTTACAATCAGCATTCAACTTTTTTGGCTTCGAAAAAGATGGAAATTGAAAAGATTCAAGGATCACATTTCTTCTTAGGCAGGTCCCTTGATACAACCATAAAAAAATCTCATGTGTGGGGAATGGTTCCAATTTACAGTAACATATTCTTATTTGTTACCAAATAATTCAAGATTTTTCTATAGTTTTTAATGTTTGAGAGAGCATAAAAAAGCAATAATAATATTAATTTTTTTATATCTTATAAAAATTTTCATTTTGGTGTGTTTATCTTCACTTGTGCTATTAATTATATAAAAGTAATACTCCATTTGTAGTATAGTGGTAAATATTCACCATATTTATTAGTTTTTACCTTACAATTAAAAATTAATTTTTAACTTCATTTCACTGGTTAATCTTCGTTGAATACTATAAATTTTATATAAAATTCATTTATCTTCATTCCACTTCTATGAAGTAATGAATTTAAGTCTTTACGTGGGTGTATATCTGGGAATCCTTGCACTACTCCTCTGGGACTCTCTGTGATCTAATCTGTAATTTGGATTACTTTATGCTTCAAATTTTATAATGCGACATTTTTTTAAATTATAATTCTTTCATCCACTTATGTACAACCCCGGTTGTTGTCATGAATGTATCCAACATATCTTCTTATGTATGGACCTATCTTATCAGAGTGGTAATATGGGGTTCTTGTTTTTGGTTCCCTTATAGTCTTTTGATATCTATTTCCTTTTTGAGGCCACTAACCCTCAATATTTTTACCACGATTGAAATATTCATAATTTATATCTTCTAAATACATACTTGTGGGGTTTTTCTACTATCTCATAATGATCTCCATATTCTTGGTTAGTAATTTTAATATTCCACTATAAAGTCATTTTTTTGTTTGAACCCCTTTTAATTTTGTTATTTCTCTTTACCAATGGAAACTATTTATCACCATTTTCATCCAAGAAGTTGATACTCACATTAGGTGACTTCTTCATTAGTGGTCCTCCAGCTTCATCATCTATAATTGACCATTTTCACTATGAAAATAAATTATAGAAATTTTTTATTAGAATCCACAGATCTATTCCATAATGGGGGATTTTCTATTTATATATTAATATCATTCCCAGGAATAATATAGAAATTGATATTCAAATTGACTAAAGTTTATAATATTAAACAATATATCCATGGATTATGAAGGTGGTAAGAATTTTATGAGAGTTTTTCATGCCATCTCATCCCATGTAGTCACAGAATGTAAAGGCGGGATTTTAATCCAATATTGATCTCCCTCATGCAATAAAATTTAAAAAAGATAGAGTGTTTCTACAAATATTAAAAAATTCAAGAATTGGAATGTATCAGAGTGATAGAGAAAGTATATTATATGTTTTTTCGAATGTTAATGGGACAATATATGGAATTGAATGTTGTTTTAGATCGTCTGGATGATTTCTGATTTAATATCAAAGTGATTTTCTACCATAGGAGGTTCTAAGATGGTCAGCTTCAATCTTGTGTTCGATGACCGTCTATAGTCTATGAGAATCCACAACCCAGGATCTCTTTTATGAACTCCATCGGTGTTATATGTTCATATGGTCTGTCCATGATTGTATATTCCTTGTTCCTCCAAAATATTTTTTCCACATTGGGATTGATGCAAAAAAACCTCTCTTCAATTTTCACATGTGTTGTGTTCATGAATTTAAAAATTAAAAATCTGTAATCCACATAATGAATACACATTGTGTAAATTGTGAAATTAAAATATATAAATAATATAAATTTTATAAATTAAATGACACCTAAAAAAGGACATGTAACCATCCCTGGAAATGGCACCATGTTTTAAAAACTCAAAAAGAATCATTATTTACCTACTAGTCTAATCAAAATAAAAAATTTATAAAAACTAAAACTATGATACCCAGTTAATTTAAATGTACTATTTTTAATGATCAAGATTGAACAAATAGTGATGGTGAATTAGTTTGTTTAGGTTTTTAAAAATATTTAATTTGATTAATATAAATAATGAGTTGAAGAATTAGATTGGGGTATAAGAAACATTTTGAATAAAGAATGAAAATGATGTATAATGATTGTTTTGATTGAAATATGACTTGTAAGGAATTATTGAGTTTTTTAGTTTCTGGATTCATGTGAAATTGTATTTTTAGAATATAATTTTATTAAACGATGATTGTTTTCAAAGTCATGATGTGGGATATTCAATATTCATGTTATCCCATCCTTGATATGGTATTCCCCTATTTCCCATGGACTAGTAATTATGGGTTTCAATGAATCATGTTTGTTTTAATAACATATTAATACTTGATTCCCCTAAATTTGACATTAGTCATGCCCTATTTTAGGGTTGTTAGTTCAGAAAAATATAATGCTCTTTTCTAATCCAATTACTAATGGTTTTGATGAAAGTAAAATAAACAGATTGGAATTTGATTGAATAATTATGAAAACCCAAATACCTAAATAATGAAAACAAAATCAATCCAACATCACCTCCCCCATATAATAAATATCCAATGAATAAGGTGGGTTTACCACCTCATTATAGTTATGAATTAATTATATTGATGGAATATATAAAAAGAAATAATAATGAAAACAGAAATGAAACCTTGGAGGACCCTACATAGCATAACATATCGCTCCTTACTTTGGTCTCTATTGTCTATTTAACAGTAATTGCATTGACTTATATTTATAGAGTCCATATAGTCTCATGTATAAATTAATGATATTATGTATTTCTAAAAAAGTGTTCATGGGTGGGTCGTAATTCATAAAATATGTAAAAAATTGAAGATACCTTTAATATTGACATTTTTATTCCCACCCAACATTTTACATGTCGTGTAGTGATTACACCATGTATAAATCTTACACCACATATATCATATTCATGACATACATCATTTTTGGGACTCATAACTTGTGTCATGATGTAACACATATGTGTTATGTGGTGAAACATAACAACCTATCTCATGGATTCCATCCTGTAATACATGAACTATAGTTCATTGATGACATGAACACATATAATATACTAGGATTAATGTCATTTTTTACATTGGGGTCCTGTTTTCCTCAGTTCTTAAAGTTATTTTCCTTAGAAGTGCTCTTTGATAATTAGATTTTGTGAAGACCATTAATTGATGGAATTATTTGTCATTTTATCTTTTTTAACTCGATTTCACTACATTTTTGCCTCCTAAAAAATATCTTAAAAACATCAAAGACATATGAATTATTAAATAAATAAATCTTTATAATCAATTCATTTTAATATCAAAATATTTTACAATAAATGAACTTATTAGTAGTTTTAAAAGATAGACAAGGAGCCCATATTTTGGAAGAGAAATGACTAAAAAATTTAGTGTGAGGGAAATATAGTATCTCAGTAAGAAGACATCATATTCACAATAATTAAGGTATTTAAAATCACTTGATAAAAAAAATTGATAATTAACGGCCTATACAAAATTACTTTAATGGAATTAAATAGATGAAAAGATAATTTACCTTGGAAAAATGTTTCTTAAGGTAATATAATGACTCATTCGATCCTTTTAACCACCTTGTAGGAAATCAGGATAAATGTATCGATAGAGAAATAATGCCCAAAATATTTTTGGAGGAACGTGATGATGGAATGGGGGATATTTATACTTGAGGAGAGGTAGTTTTAAGGTTTATAAATTGGTTATTTTATTATATAATCAATCCAATTTTTGCTGAAATAAATGAAACATTTTTTTGGATTATTAATGAGTGGGATATATTATTTATACATTAAAAGGAAACCTATTTCAAAACCTACCTTCTATCCCACACATTTAATGCATTGATTTTAAAAAATAATATTTCATATAAAATTACTAATTTCTGTTCCAAAATTAAAGGTATACATATTTAAATTGACATTAATACTTTCAAATTCATTTTTATACTTATTAAATTAAATTTTTATTAAATGAAATGTTACATATTTATTTCATTCTTAAATAATATTGTTATCATAAAAGTATAGTGCTTTTTAAAGTTCCAGTTTTCTATTTCTCACAAAAAAATAAACATTATCAGAAATGTCAAAAAAAAATCTTGTGATGATAATTTTGGGGTTATATTTCCAAAAAATTATTTAATTTATCATGAAAATTCCATAAATATTATAATTTTAACTTTTAAATAAATATCGTTATTTATTGAAATTTAGAAATTTCATTGAAAAATAATCATTGTGATCATTATATAAATTATTAGGAATTTATTAAAATTTATTACATTTTAAAAATTTATTCTATGATAATTTAATAAAAATAAATTGTATTTACAATATATACAATTTTTTTAAAATATTTTTCTAATTTTATATGTTTGTAGTCTTCAATAGAATCATAAAATTTTGATTATTTCATTAAATAATCCATTTATTGTTCCTAGTTATAGTTATACATGATGTGTAATGATTTTGTGAAATGTAAAAGTATTTATATGTGCATATAATAAAAAATTAATTATAAAATATAATTTATATTCATAACATAATGTAATTTTCAGGGTGTTATAGCTTTTATATAGTTATACATGACATGACCGAGCCTTTCACACTGATAAGAAATAACCTAATGTTGTCCAAATGAAGCTCCTAAAAACACACCCAAAGATAACTGTGCACCATTGCATTTCCTTTTGTAGATAGAATACCCATGATGTTTAATAGCTACACTAACCAATGCTCCACCCAAACACATTCTACAATATATTTCCAGCACAATCATAGTTGATTTTTCCACCACCTCCACAAATGTTAGAAGGGATTAAAGAATCAACTTCAACTGAATATCAGCCCTCATACCCATCTCAGACCATTTAACCTTAAGTTAATAATTTATAATATACTCAGGTACTAGGTACACTAACTCAATGAAACTTGTGGAATACTCCCAACATATTCACTCACCTTCCTCAATGTTTAGATATTCCAATTTTTTTTCCGCACGCCATGTTTTGGGATAAAACTGTTGATTCATGTTTTCATGAAATAGGATTGTGTAAAATCCACAGGTAACATAGCATTCATAATAGATTCCCACCAACTCATTCTTATTCCTTTAAGAAAAAACGTGGAAGAAACTACCTTATATTCCCTTAAAATTTATAAAATGGATGATACTTTTAATCCACTCAAGAAATTCCTCATATTCTCAGGGTCTCTTATAACTAGGGATGATGGGTGGATTCTTCGTAGTGATGTATGATCGATGATCCACTATTCAGAAAAGTTACACAATGCCCACAAATCCTATTGTTTGAATAGTTTGGTTATAGATTATACTAAATAAGGGTCCACTAGAGGATCTGTCTGTGGATATTTTGTTGATGCTTCCTTACTCAGATTTTGATGATCTTTTTTTAGAAGAGTTGTATAATAAATACAAGACAATAAAGAATAATCATATGATAAAATTCCCAAATCATAATGCCAATATATAGAATCCTTATTATTTTCTTTGATAAAAAGAATTTAATGTAATAAAAAATTCCAAGAATTATGGACAAAAAATGAAATGGGCCATTTAAATTAACCAGAAATCTATTCTTTCAAATAATTTAAATAAAAAATATTATTCTTGTAAAAAATATCCTTGAGCACCCAAGATAACTCGAGTTCAGGCAATGAAATGGGCAGGCTAGGCACCATCACTCACTTACTACCCAAATTTTGATGGTCCTAACCCATGTCTACAACAAACATTGAACTAAACTCAAGCAGTTTAATAACACTTTAGGCTAGGAAAACCCCTATGATACCATATTTGTATGGAAACAATTCAGGTCAACAAGTCATATCAACCAAGAAGGTATGACACATGGTAAGGTAAAGAAAAAAACAAAACAAGTCTTATTTATAACAATAGAACAAATAGATTTTATTGGAAACAAAAAAACATGCACACATGAGACAGAAAATTTCAATCCCAATGGGATAAACCATATTTTATAACAAGAAACATCAAAATCTCTGTTCTATGTGACCTTCCATCACCACCAAACTATCACTCTATGAAGTCAAAACAACCAAGAGAATCTCAAGAACTACATGATGTCATTCCCTTTAACTGAGTCATACACGACCACATCTATAAATTCCCGAAGGAAAAAAGTAGTGAGTAAGCATAATTCTAAGTAATATTTCACTAAACATTCAATAAAAAGTCTAATTCCATAATAATATTATCTCAATATTTTAAAAAATATATTTATAATGAATTTATAAAAGATAACCATTTTGTAAAACACCCATTGGGTTTTCAAGAAATTCAGACATATTTAGGTAGAGAAGTAATAAGATAAGTTTAGGCCAGAAAGCCTGTAATCATATAAAAACCTATAAACGAATATTACTTATGATAAAATAGTGATCAACCAATGATAAAATATATCATCTTGTGTACAACAAAGCATAAATGACAATGCACATAATTTATGATCTATCCTATGGAAATACGTACCCATATATAAAATAATTCACTAATATAGGCATCACATCAATAAAAAAAAATTTATTCTAATTACACATTCTATAGATATCAAACATCCAGTGGCATGGAAAAGACTATGATTGAAAATTCAATTTCCCAATTCACCCATGTTTCCCAAGGTTCTATGCATTTTAACACCATTAGGAAACCATGATCACATTTTGTTAAAACATATTCATAGTGAATCATTATGGATTTAATGTTCAGAAATCGTGTTTTGAATCAAACTCACCATATGAGAATTTCATCAACAAATATTGTGTCATAATGAATTCTTAAATCCAAACCCCTTCATGAACATGTACCTCATTACAAAAAACCCATATAATTTCAAATCTATCCGTTTAATAAATCAAACCAAATGAATTTAAAATAACTTCAATTAATCCATGAGTTAGAAAATTTTTATAAGGACACCTACCTCAGGAATAGATGAAAAACACTCTGAATTGATCTCCCAAATCCTAGTGTTTAATTAGATAAAAAATAGGATTAATGGTCATAGAAACCCTCTCTTAGGTGCCTATTTTTTGATATAAAAAATTGTAAGAATAACATATTTGGAGGGAATTGGGTTTTTGTACTCAATTGGGAAAATATAAAACCACATTTCAGAACCCTCATACAAACTATATTTTTTAGGTTTTTACATAAGCCTATGACACAACCCATATAACTACACAGTAATTAATCTCAAACAAACTTTCCTCTAGAAACCATGTTGCAGACCATGCCAATGTTTTATTCTTCTATTAAAATTACATGGCATAACCAACGCACCATGCCATAGATACCTAAAAAAATAGATAAATACAAAACTAATCTATGTGGAACTCCTACCAAAAACCTCTATCTCTATCTCATAGAGATCATCAAAATAAAAGTCTTATTCAGAAGACCATTCACCATGGTGCAGCCTGGTCAGAATTGGTAGTAGCACCAACATTCCACCTCCTGGATCCCATGACACTTATGACTTTCCCAGACCAATGAAAGTGTAATGACCCACCTATTCACATTGGATTACGATTCAATAAATCATTACTAGGCCGTATGTGACATACCCAAGATGCTAATGTCTATAAATGAATGATAAATTGATTAAAAACAAATTGGGGATGACTTTATCTTAAAATAAAAACAAAAAATAAAAAAACACAACCTATAATAACTATATGATGCTTGATTAAAAGAAAGACAGATCAACAATTTCTTTCTTACTAAAGTGAACCCAAAATGTGCTAAAATAGATGAAAACGAAACCGTAATGAAAATAGAAGATTATAACTAAAAAACATACAAACTACCAAAAGGCTCTATACTATACAATCTCCATTCACCACCATCACCAAACAACCGAATAACTCATGAAGTATTTCTAAAAACATGTGGTACACTACCTTTTCCAACCTCTCGGAAAATGACATCTACAAAAGAAGTAAAGCACCAAAGAAGTGGTGCGTATAAAAATCAATAGGATTTCCCTAATTAATTCCCTACCCACACCATTAGGGTTGAAATGTTGGCAACATTTAAATAAAAAAATTGATACAAAAAAATTCAACAATAAGTTTGTGAGTAAATATAAACATTTTGAAAAAGAGTTTATATTATATATAAAAAACCATTACAAATGTTTTTTACATCAACATGTTTTTAATTTATACACTAAAATAAAGACTTTAAAAACATTTCAAAAATAAATCTTGGCATAATCATTTAATTCCACTTAATTACCATTCCAATAATTCATGCTTCATTATGACAAATCCACAATCATCTGTGGTTTATCATCAATCTACCATGACGTCACAAGGTAAATAAATCATGTGTTCCATTTCACTATTGTAATTGAGCACAATCTCTTGTTTAAACAATGACTTGTATGGAAATTTGAATATACACACCATATGTTCCAAAAACACATTCCAACTTAAACAATTTCATCAATTTAAATAAAAACCATCTGTTTATTAAAAACATCCAACAATCCAATTTAACAACAAAATAATTAAAATAAACTAAGCCCTTTATTGAAAAATTTAATATTTAATCAACATACATAAATTCTATAAAATACCCAATTTAAGATCTCTTTTTTAATATCAACAACAAAATTCAATTTAAAGAATGCCCAATTTTCTAGAATTTTATAATTCCAAAAACCTTAACTAATGGGGGTTCCCAATAAATGTTTAAAAGGCAATTAATAATTAATATCTCACAAAAAACACAAATTAAACGTATTCCTAATAGTTCTAGCAAGTGAAGTTGAGGGTGAAGCCACATACATCGATTATTTCAATGAAAACTAAAAACAGACAAAGAACACTCAAGAATCCATGTAAAGATTCCCAGAAACTACCTTATATCTACTCCCCTATCATGAAAAACACTGGATATAACCATATTCGGAAATAAATCGTATATCTACCCAAAAACATTGTATATATAAGAAAAAATGAATATTAGAGATGTATATCTAATAAACCAAGGTAAAAAATGATGAAGAATGGGAAATTACTGCTTGAATTGGCCTTCAAATAGCCAAGGAGTGAATTAAGATTGACTACAATTGCTTGGGTGAGGTTATTCTACCTTCAGTGGAGAATTATCCAGAGTTAGTGAAGCTTAAGATAAAAAATGAGGGATTTATAGGAAAAATAACTAAGATTCTATTTTTTAAGATCTTACTTTAACTATATGCATGGTTAGTTCCCTATGTCTGAAAAACTGTGCACCAATCATGTGTTATCTACTACTTTATGTAAACCCTCACATGCCTCTTCACACAGTCTACATAATTATGTTCACATCATTCCAATGTTCTCTGTCTAAAACATTCTACAATGCATGGTTACTTCAAGGATCTCTACATGTTTTTGGAAAATATTGTGAGGCCCATAAAGCTTTCATTTAGCCCCTAAAACCTATTGAACATTCCCCAATGTCATCCTCCATTCACCCATTACCATTTTATACATAAAACATAAAAAAAATATTTACATTCCATAAACCAGGGTACTACATTTTCCCCACCATTGGTCTTTCTATCCCTAAAAAGTAAAAAACCATCCTTTCCCGGAAAGAGTTATGGTCGTTGCTATAAGAACTTGGATCTTATTCTTGAGTTATGAGTTCCTTCTTTTCCTTTTTTCCTTTAGTTTTTTTGATAAAATATGGAAAATGGGAAAAATCCCAAATTCTGTGGGCACACGTCGTGTACTTTTCCACATGTTGTGTACATTGGCAGTGTGGGATGAGTTCACAGGGCGTGTAGGCATGTCAGCAACAAAGGGTGTAAAAACTGACTACATGCAATGTACATAGTATTTACACGCTATGTAATTAGTTGGAAGGTGAATAGTAAGGTGGCAGAGGCATCCTTTAGCCGAGTGACCTTACACGCTGTGTAATCAAGAATACACATTGTGTACTCATGTAAAAGGATGAACATTTCTGCAGAGAAAACATATCTTCCAGAGGAATAGTTAAATATGAAAAGTACATGCCATGTATATGATAGTACACACCGTGTAGTCTGTCTTTTTCTTAAAATGGTCAGTAGCATCCTCATTTGATGGATGAGGCAGAATCGCTGTTTGGTGATCGGGAGGACGGCCGAAGCATCAGAAATCTCCTGACCGCACACTGGGAATCTGAATCCTTCTATGACGGTCACGATTAGACCGCACGTGTAATCTCTTCCTTCACCTTGAGTGGTTGATAACAATTATTCCTCTAAGGGATGTCACTTGATGTTGAACTTGTAGTTTTTTATCTCATATCTATGCCTCTCTCGTGCGTTTTGGGAGGTGTCGTTCGTGTATATCGATCACTGGAGATTGAGGTAGGTTGTCTGGTGTTTATTTCCGACTTTTGAGTTGAATTTTTGTACAGTTGTTCTATGAACAAATTTTTGGAGTGTCATATGGATAAGTCCTTTGCTGAAAATATATCGAGATTTGTATAAATAATCTAATGATAATTTTAAACAGCTATTTGGGATCACTGCTTGGATCCAGGACCACCCCGTGGGTGCGTTCCTCTGTTTACCCATTTGGCCAGGATACCTGAGGGTATACCATGATTATATTGTGCATTTATATTTATTGAGATAATGTTAATATAAATTATTGGTTTATACTTTGGGTTCAGTCCAGTTCCTTTTACCTGTGGGTGGTGTTTATTATCCTGTGAGCAGGGTTTTTCTTAGCCTGAGAAAAGTGATTCATTTATGATGTGGGCAACCATTCTATGCCCATGGGAAGAAGACTTTATTCTTGTAGGTGAAACATCGTATGCATGTGGGTAATGTACCAGAAAATAGGGTTACAATAGAAATAAGGTTATATATGGTTCACACTACTAGGGAAAATTATTTTACCAACACTAGAAAAATATTTCAGTAGTTCTAAAAAGAATTTCTTTTCTATGAATCATTAAAAGGGAAACTCTTTTATTATGTATAAAAAATAAATGATATAGAGGACATTATCTTGACTAAAATTGGTGATAAAGGTAAGCCTTTAGCAATTCAAGTCCATCGCATATGAGGGTTCTCATTTATCAATGTTTCTTATAGCACTCATAATGGTCATGCTACTACAATGTGTTTTTAAAATTATTGAACAACGCAGTTCCAAAAACTTGCCCCAAATATAGGCATCATCAAAAATTACTCTATATGGAAAATAATAAGTTTAATTTAAATAAAAAATACATCAAAAAAATAAAATAACACTATATTATATACATTTTAAACATTTTTGTAAAATTACATTTTAATGTAAAATTTATCACAAGCATTTAATAACATCAATGGATTCATTTCCATTGGCACTCGACCCCCTCTCGAAGAGCTCAGTCATGGTATTTGTTTTTGAATAAACCACCCCATATCAAGCATGATAATCCACTTATATAAAATATACCGCTACTATATGAAGAGTATCACCTTCCTCTTCTCATACTTCCTCAAGGAATAGTGGAATTCCACCCCGAACTCCCTCTTGAAGTCAGTCTATAAAACTTCATCTTCCCCCTTCCCCTCCTGATAGAGTGTCCACCACGTACATGTTTCTCCCCACATTCGGATAAAATCTTGAGGAAACTAGTACTCATTCAGGGGCCAGATCATGATGAAAGCTATCACCAGATCCCCCATCCAACTCTCTGTCTCCATGTCCAAGATTGTTCCCTCGTACGTCTCAAGGGTCTGATCCTAAAAGGAATGAAGCATCTTCTACCACTGGTCATCCTCCATCTCTTGATCAATCCTTTTCTGATCGACTAGATGAGAATCTTGGGCCTCGATTGACCACACTATGTGTGGTCGTCATTCAGGTGCCATAGATGCAAGGAAAGCAATGAAATTTCTAATCATGGGTAGTGTAAAATATCTCTTTTGAATTTTTCTTAAACATTTAATTTATTTTAAATTCCAAAATCACCCATTAAACATAAGAACACAAGTCATTATGATGCATGTAACTTCCCTAGGGTATTTACACTACATTAAATATATCCTCACTTGGTTTTTCAGTAGTTCTAGATTCCTTGAATCAGATCACAGGGGTCCCTAAAATCATGTGTCCTAGCCGGTCTTCCCTAGACTATTTCAGACACCATGATTTCTGAACACTATTGACCTACCAATCCATGAAATAGTCACTACTCCTAACACCAACCTCCATCCTATCTATAAACATCCCTCTGATAGTAATTTTTCATGACCTGCCTACACTATGATGAGGGAAGAGGAAGCAAACTTCCAGACCCTTCCTTCTTCAAGTTAAAGAAGATATAATGACCCCATTTCACACATTCAATAGGCCATGGAGTGGAAACTAGAACCAAGGTTATATAATCAAACATAATATCGAAGTTATAACCATTTTTATAGATAATGATCGGGAAATATGATGGTAAATCTCAAAAAACACCAAACAATGAAGGTAAAAGTAAAACAAAACCCCCTTTTTCCAATGGATATTCATAATAATGTTATTAAAAGTAAAAGAAAACTCTAGTGGAATGAACCAAAAAAATGAAAAGCATCGATGATGTCTCCTGAAGAACGAGAAAGTATAGTCAGGCACAATCCTCAAATTATTTTAGGATTCCTGAATGTAGTTTTATATATGAAGGTGAGAATATATGTTATCTCAGTAGGGAAAAATAAAATCTCATGTGCACTAGTGGGGAGGCATTCTAATGCCTCATGAGAAAATAGAGATAACCAAATCACATAGCAAAGAAACTATCAACCCAACCTCACCAAGGAACAATCCCCATACAATGCTAGTTAGGAAAAGAAATAGTAATAATACATCAATGTTTCCATACCCAACACCAATTTCCCATTGGATATTGAAGACATCCTATGTGTCAGACCACCCCCATAGGTCCCATTGTAGTCTCGTTGCCACCTCTGCATCATCCTTGTGGACTATTATAACCACGCTTCCACGAACATACACCTAGGCCACCACAACCATAGACATCCCGACCCGTTGAAACATGGGCCACCATAAACACATATATTCCCCCTACAAACACCTAAGTGACAAAAACCACTACCATGCCCAAAAAAACCAAGGCCACATCAACCACTACCATGCCCAAAGACACCTAGGCCTCATATCGAATAAACTTAGGAAACAATCATACCTGCACACACATGGGAGAACCACCATCATACACCATGCCCAAAGAGTATGTGGCCATAATGAACCTTAGTCTATCACATCCTACTAGAAGAGTCTTGGGATTCTTGGTTGGGGGAGAAGAAAGGAGCTAATAAACAGCCACTCGTGGGAAAGTTTGGAGAAACACCCTCCCCCATGAATTTGGGGTGTTCGACATGAAGTGAACTACATGGGTGGGGTGGGATTAAGAAAAAAAAGAGCTAAATATATATTTATACGTATAAAAGCACTCATCCTAACCTAGGGGTTCCAAACCTAGCCCATACACAAACACCCTCATTACTATTCATTCATGCACAATACACAATAGCCACAACTAGAGAATAACCCATTTTTAGAAAACAATTACCCATTGAACCCAATCAGGTTATCATATTAATGTGATTACATTCAGATAATCCTTTACTACCAGGAAACTAAAGGCATAGCCACAAGACAAGATAGCAACATCCAAGAAGTAATTTATGTATTTAAACCCGATTCTTTTGTAAATTCACATAAACAAAAGGGATCAATGAGATCCCATGAAGTACTAGAACCAAACCATGCCCCATATACATCCCTACACATCCTCATATTCACAAACCAACTACTAAACAATATGGGACCTATCCCTATCCATGTAATCGCACTGGAATCAAGGAGATCAACCATTCATATCATTATAACAAATCTAGGGAGTTTTCATATTTAACAACACCATTTTCACATTCCGTAATTCTGTTTGTTTAAATGGGGCGGTCACACTAGCATTCTTATTCATTTGGGAATCCATTTAATCAACCATGTTTATGTGATTAAAATTGTACATGTTACAACCATTCTTTCAAGGAAAATATGGGTTTATTAGTGTGCAAGAGAGGACCACCAAAGTCCAGGATTTTTAGTTGACATAAGCCCATAAAATTCATAACATATAAACAAATATTAAATAGTACAACATTATCATCATCTGACACACCCCATTATTCCAAAGCAATTATTTATTATCGTTGTTAATGTTTACTTAAATACATGCCCTGAGGAAAAATTATCATGGACACCCATCATGATACACATTAAAGAGATATGATGGAAACTCGTACTTGGATGATCAATGATCAATGTTTTTCTCATAGCGCCATGAATTGGGGATGCATGACTTGTAGAAAAAGAACTCCAAGCACTCCAACAGTGAGCATGAAAGAATCCACTATTTAAGAAGTATTTGTCTTTAGAAGGGGGACTCCAAAAACACCACAGAAAGAAAAGATACCATGGAATTATAAGATCTCAGGTGATAGAAGTCCCGATCCTAGAGGTAGATGAAACGAAAAATTGAACCGCATTAAAGGAGGATCATGGTTTATCAACATTTTTGGGAGGTTAATCACGATGGAATTAATTGTTATTTAATAGTTTTCTTATAGAGATTGTGATAATAGCTGTGAGTCGATGGATATCCTTTAAATGGATAAAACACGTAACATGTGCAAGGCTGGAGAACACGACAAGGGTGTGATTAGAGACACTATTTGGTAACTCAAGGGTTTTCCCACTCTTAGGGTATTTAAGAAATAAATTATGGTTTTTAAAACAGGGTTAAACCATGTTAAAATGATATGAACACTTAAAAAAAGAAGTTAAAGGAAAACTAGTGAAGGAATCCCTAACACCCATCTCCCCACTTTGGCACTAATAATGTGTGGCACCGATTGGTGGCACCACTATGACACACTTCCACCAACACGGTTGCCATAATGACTCACCGATGAGGTGCAGAACTCCCCAAGCACTAGAATATATCAATGTAATAGACCAAGAGTGATGAGACTCTTCGAATTGTTGGCATCGATTGGTGGCACCATGGTGACACTCACTATAAGGCCCCAGCCTTAAACCTTACTTAATCTTGAGTTATTACAAGATTACACATTGAGGATCTTTTCGGGATTAGAGTTTTAGAGAATTAGATCATAAAACTTGCATTACAATCCACATATAAACACAGTGGTTACATAGAGATAGTATTCTTCATTCCCATCAAAGGAAACATATTTAAAATAAAACATGGATTATTTCTTGACACATCCTTGACTCTATCATCTTATCATGTACCTTTCCCTTGACCTGTGAAAAACATTTCAAAAAAACATGGGATGAGCATAAAACTCAGTATGGGTTAAAAAACATTGAAAGGAAACATGAGTTCATATATACATAAGAATGAAATCATACATTACCCATAAAACATAGGCACTTTAACACACCTCATAAAATCATGAATAAATCATAGAAACCATAAGACATAAAGGTAACTTGAGGCATTCATAACATTCTTACGTAGGGAGTAACCGTCTTGGTTACGTTTGGAATACCCATCACAGTATATTCCCTAAAATCTCTTCGGAGAAACCTTAACGTTTCACTACTTCACGTTACCCAATGCATTGGAGAGCTATAACGGGCTCACCCGCCCTTAGTCTATCAAGGAACCACCCGTCTTCATAATAATACCCAAGAACCTTAACATAAACGTATCACATAAAACATGCATTAAGGAAACATAACATTTCCACTATTCAATCACAAGATATCAATACCACACATTGATATAAAAATATTATGAAAACCATTTTCAATACCAAAATAAAAGAAAAGTAAAACATGGTATTTATTTTTCTTTTAAAAAGAAGGTATGGCTTGTAGAGGAAGCCGAAACTCAAAAAACGGTCACGACGACGGAGAAGTCGTTGTCGCCGCATAAGTACGACAAAAACATTCCCTTTTGTCATTTAGTAAATGCTTCGTATAAAAAAGATTCCTTTTGAATAAACGTAAAAGTAAAAGGGTTTTATACACCGTATAAAAGAAAGTTGTGTATAAAATAAAATATGCCTCAATGAAAGGAGATTGAGACGAAGTCCCATACCTCGTATCCGACGTGACCCGACCGTTCTTTAATCTCCTGAATAATAAACTTGAGTTAATCTCTACTTGATTATGAACCGTTTTCAAGTTCATTATTCCTTTTATACCATGTTATGAACATCATGTACTCATTTAAGTTAATAATGTTCATTTTGTCGGTATTTGGTTCTAAAGTCAAAAATAGACCTCTTACACTTACATGTTGTTAATTTGGACAAAGTTTCATTATATCCAGAATGATATCGATGATTTTGTTAACATATATATCATATATATTCACCATATACATGTATTTATAATATTACATCACATTCAGAGGTATGAAATTAAATGCACCGTTCATGGAGACGGTAAGCCGTACGTACGCATAAAATCTACTTCCATTTCTATTTCGTATTTTTTTCTGGAATGGAATCATAATGATATAAGAGTATATTATAATTCCAGTGTAATAACATATATAATATCATTAACATTATCCTTTACATGTCCCACGTATGGTATTTAATGAATCAAATCACTTTGAGGGGGCGGTAGTCCGCACTTCCTTAAATGAAGATATCGCGTTTACCTATAATGGGAACCATAAAGGTATGCCCAAAATGAAAAAAAACAGAAGCTTAAGGAAAACATAAACATATTATATATCATATATAAAAATAGTGACATCATAATGGCCACCTTTGAAGTTGTTAAATGAGTATTGAACAATCATCATTTCGGGAGGCAGAATTTCGCCATCCACGGAAACCGTATGTTCTTTAACCATTTGATGTAGTTTTGTGAGAGTGTAGCTCAAATAAATCTTATAACAACATCCTAGCATATTGAATATACTGGTGTTGTTACAAAAGAATTAAATAAAAAGAGTTTAGGATGTTGGAGAAGCAAAATAAAACAAATGAACATGAGAGAAACAATTACCTTTAAAAGTGTAACTCCTTTTGTTTTGAGCCTAAAGGCTTCCTTTGAAAGGATTCTGCCCAAAGGGAATCCTCTAGGATTAGGATAGGGATGTGGAGAGAGTAAATGGGCAGGGGTTGGCCGAGCCAAAGGCTTGAGGATTGTGTGAAATGAGGTAGAGGTGGGGGCCTTTTATAAGAGGAGAGGAGGGGCACTTTTGGAAAGTAAAGAAATATTACATTATTTGAAAATGTGTTTCGGTTTTAAAAGGTCCCAAATTGATATAATTCGTGTATAAGGTGATAAGGGTTCGAAATCCACTCATCCAATTGGTTTTGGACATGTGTAGTTCATGGATTTTACATTATCTTTCTATTTTATTTAAATCGTCAAATAATGATGTCATCGCTGCATCATTATTATGTCATAAATAATTAAATTTATTTAATGTATAAAAATTATAAAAAACTACTATGATATAGGAAATCTTGTTATCTTTCCAATGACTATTTATAATAAAAATGTGGACTTGTATAACCCCACTTAAAAATTGTTTTCGTAAAACATATTATGTTTGTGTCATTTTCACTTTAACATTAAATAAAAAGTAATTTATGTCATTTCCCAACAAAAGTGGATCCATGGGGTCCCCAAGTTTACCCATGGAATTTCATGGTCTGCCATGACACAACCAATGAGGTTGGGACATGTGTATAGGTCATTTCATTTTATTAAAGTATTTTTTATACCTTAAACTACCCTAATTACCACTAAACGCGATTAAAAACTTAATAAGTTACTATTTACCAAAAAATTATTTTAATCTCATTAAACCACATTTTACTTCTTAATGACAACCATGTATGTCGGATTTTCAAAATTCAATACACATTAGTGGTAAACTTTCATTTAACTGAAAAATCAGTTTTCTTGATTACCACTTAGTGGTTTCACTATTCATCAAAAATTGAAGTTTTTCAGAAAATTACCAAAAATTCACCCTAAGATATATTTGATATTCAGAATTAAAAAATGAAGTCTATTTTACAAAATTCAAATCATATAAGTCACATTAATTAATTCAATAATTAATTCCCGCTGCCAGGGCAAATAGCGTGTTTTTACAAAATAATAAGTATCAAAAGATTGACACCAGTTTAAGTATAATTTCAAAGTGAAACTGATTCCAATGACAACCATTGGATAAAATGGTAAAAATGTATTCATATTACACAATAAGACCAATTCAAAAGATAATCTAATCATATAAATAAATTAGATTAAAAAGCGGGTTTGATGTAAAATGCAGTATTTTTCACTATTCATTAAAAAATGATCATTGTCAGAAAAATACCAAAAATTCACACAAGGTAAATTTTGATGTCCCAATCATAAAGAATAAGTTTATTTTGACAAACATAGTTTATAAAATTGTCAAAAGATATATTTAAAAAGGGTTTTTCATCATAAGGCAGTAAAATAATCTTTTAAAAATATTAGTGTATTCCATGCTTAAGATTGGATTTATTTTTATTTTAAGCCTCTAAAACACTATCTTATTCATTAATAGACATAGATAAAAATATCTATTATTCATTACTTACTTGGGATGTTACATCCTTCCCCCCTTTAGAAAATTGCATCCCCGCAATTTATTTACTTATCGAATAAATGGGGGTACTTATCCCTCATTGCATTTTCAGATTCCCATGTTGCCTCTTCAATCATGTGGTTTTTCCACAAAACCTTTACCTGGTGAATCACTTTATTCCGTAACACTTGCTCCCTGTGGTCAAGAATCTGGACCGGTTGTTCCTCATAAGATAGGTTCTCTTCCAGCTGAACTACCACTGGACTCAAAACATGAGATGGATCTGGCATATACTTTCTCAACATCGAAACGTGAAAAACATTGTGTACCTGAGATAAACTCGGAGGTAAAGCCACTCGGTATGAAACTGATCCAACTCTCTCCGGAATTTCGAATGGTCCAACAAAACTTGGACTCAACTTTCCTTTCTTACCAAATCTCATCACGCTTTTCTAAGGAGAAACCTTGAGAAAAACATGATCACCTACCTCGAAAGATAGATCCTTCCTCCGGTTATCCGCATAACTCTTATGCCTGCTCTGAGCTGTTCTCATGTGTTTCTGAATCACCTGAACTTTTCCTGCAATCTCTTCTACCAATTCTGGTCCCATCAACTTCCTTTCACCCACTTCATCCCAGAATGCTGGAGTTCGACACCGCTTCCCATATACTGCCTGAAATGGTTCCATCTGTATACTGGAATGAAAACTATTATTACATGAAAACTCAACCAAAGAAAGATGTTGGTCCCAACTTCCCTGATAATCCATAGAACAAGCTCGTAGCATATCCTCCAATGTCTGAATTGTTCATTCTGACTGCCCATCTGATTGAGGATGAAAAGTTGTACTAAAATTTAATTCAGTACCCAACGACTTCTGAAGGCCTTTCCAAAAGTTAGAAGTAAACCTGGGATCACGATCTGATACAATGGAGAGAGGAACTCCATGTAACCAAACTATCTCTTTAATATACAAACGGGAAAGTTTATCAAGAGAGAAAGTATCTCGTATAGCAAGGAAATGAGCAGATTTGGTCAAGCGATCAACAATAACCCAGATTTCATTATTACCTCGAGATGTCTTCGGTAATCCAACAACAAAGTCCACGGATATATTCTCCCATTTCCACTCTGGCACTGGTAAAGGCTGAAGCATCCCTTTCGGTAACTTCCGCTCTGCTTTAACCTGCTGACAAGTCAAACACATCACAGTAAAATCAGCAATATCTCTGTTCATTCCATCCCACCAGTAATACTCCCACAGATCTCTATACATCTTAGTACTTCCCGGATGAACTGAAAACGGAGAACTATGAGATTCAAATAACAACTCTCTCTTCAAATGTGAATCACAAGGCACACACAGTCTCTTCCCAAATCTCAAAATACAATCATTATCAATGTTGAATTCAGGCAACTTACCTTTCTGAACCAGCTCTACCTTTTTCTGCAACTCACTGTCTTGCTTCTGTGCTTGCTTGATTCTATCTGATAGAGAAGATCTCACTGATACCTGAAACAAACCAGAAGAACATCCTGCACCAACAACTTCTATGCCAAAGTTCATCAAATCCTTAACCAAAGGGTCACGTTCCAAATGCAACATTGTTAATGAAGCATTACTTTTTGGACTCAAATCATCGGCCACTTTATTGCTTTTCCCGTATGATAATGAATTGTACAATCATAATCCTTGATTAATTCTAGCCATCTCCTCTGTCTCATGTTTAACTCTTTCTGACTGAATATATACTTTAAACTATTGTGATCGGTATATATTTCACACTTTACTTCATACAAATGATGCCTCCAGATTTTTAAAGCAAAAACAACAGCAGCTAATTCCAAATCATGTGTAGGGTAATTTACCTCATGAGTTTTCATTTGTCGTGAAGCATAAGCAATTACCTGATCATTCTTCATTAGGACGCAACCAAGTCCTTTCAATGAAGAATCATTGTATATAACAAACTCACCATTCCTGGAAGGTAGTGCCAAAACTGGAGCATTCACCAATCTTCTTTTCAATTCCTGAAAACAATCATCACATTCTTTTGTCCAGATAAACTTAAAACCCTTCCGAGTTAGCTTAGTCATTGGACTAGATAACCGTGAAAAATTTCTAACAAACCTTCGGTAATAGCCTGCCAAACCCAGGAAGCTACGAATCTCGGTTACATTTGTGGGTCTTGGCCATTCTTCCACAACTTTTGTTTTTGCAGGATCAACAGTTTTTCCATCTTTAGAAACAATGTGCCCAAGGAAAGAAATTTGTTTCAACCAAAACTCACACTTTCTGAATTTCCCATACAGTTTCTTTTATTTTAAGGATTGCAAGATAACCCTTAAATGTCTTTCATGCTCTTCTTTACTTTTAGAAAACACCAAAATATCATCAATGAAAACCACCACAAACTTATCCAAGAACTCATGGAAAATTCTATTCATTAAATCCATGAATACAGTAGGTGCATTGGTTAGCCCAAAAGGCATTACTACAAATTCATAATGGCCATATCTCGTACGGAACGCGGTCTTCGGAATATCTGCCTCCTTTACCTTCAGCTGATGGTACCCCGATCTCAGGTCAGTCTTTGAAAAAAACAGAGCTCCCTGGAGCTGATCAAACAAATCATCGATATGAGGCAAAGGATATTTGTTCTTAATAGTGATATTGTTCAAGGCTCTATAATCAATGCAAAGTCTCATAGAACCATCTTTCTTTTTAACAAATAAAACAGGAGCACCCCATGGTGATGTGCTAGGTCTAATGAAACCTTTCTCTAATAAATCTTGCAATTGCTCCTTCAACTCTAAAAGTTCAATTTGTGCCATTCGATAAGGGGGTTTTGAAATTGGCTTAGCATCAGGAACTAAGTCAACAGTAAACTCAACTTCCCGATCTGGTATTATTCCAGGAAACTCATCAGGAAAAACATCAGGATACTCATTTACCACTGGCACATCATTAATCTGAACAGTTCCTTTATTTTCAACGACGTGTGCAAGGTAACATTCATTTCAATCTTTTACAAGTTTCTCAGCCTCTTGATATGTTATCAAAAGTATGGGTTCATTCTTGTAAACAAACTGAAAGTCTTTCTGAAAAGAAACTTCTTTAGCACTACAGTCAATCTTAGCATGGTAAATAGAGAGCCAATCCTTACCCAGGATAACATCAAACTCTACTAGAGGTAGAACAATAAGGTTTTCAAGTAGGTTCTTTCCACAGATAAGGATAGGAAGATTCTTATAAATTCTTTTTGCCTCGACACTTCCCCCAGGTGTTTTTACCAAAAGTTCAGGAGTCATTTCTTGAGATGGTATTCCCATTTTACTAGAAAAGGTTTCAGAGATGAAAGAATGTGTAGACCCTGAATCAAACAACACACTGGCATAATCTGAAAAAACAAAGTACCTGATACAACATCATTTGATGGCCCGACATCTGCTGAAGTAGTTGCAAAGGATTTCACCACCCCTTTCTGCTTGTGGTCTAACTGCTTCCCATCACTCAAGCTCTTTGTCGGACACTCATTTGCATAGTGACCCATCTCATTGCACTTATAACATTTCACTAACTGTAAATCAAATTTGTTCTTACCTTCACCTTGATCCTTTTCAGTGCAATCATGAGCCTTATGTCCCATCTTACCACATTGGTAGCACTTTCCATAATTCAGAAGACATTCCCCAGCATGCCTTTTGCCACATTTATCACAAACTGGAAACTTAGTTTTCTTACCATCAGGCTTTTTTGAAGGATTCTTACCTTTCTCCTGCCACCATGGTCTCTTCTTCTGCTGGTTGTTATAGAACGCTTGGTCATCGGAAAACTCCATTTCCACCTTCTCAGCACATCGAACAAGATTTTCATAACTTTTAAACTCACGAGAAGCTAATGCCCTTCGATACTTTGGCTTTAGTCCTGAGTAGAAACGATTGATTTTACTATCAAGGTCCCGGATAAAATTTGGAGCATACCTTGCCAATCGAGTGAACCTTTCTTTATAGGCAGCCACTGAGTCTTCTTCTTGCCTCAATTCCAATAATTGATTTTCCATCCTAAGTCAAACAGCCTTAGGAAAATACTTCTCAAGAAACATACCTTTGAATTCATCCCAGTCAAGAGCATCAATCTCTTCGGCGTCCCTGATATTTTTAACCATACACCACCACTGATCTGCTTCACCATCCAAACGGTAAATAGCAAGACTAACCTTTTGATTGTCTAAACACCCCATGACATCAAAAATATTATCCTGTTCTTTAATCCACTATTCAGCTAGCACAGGGTCATATGATCCTCTGAATGATGGTGGATGTTGCCTCATGAAATTTTCCACCACTGACATGTTCCTCTGCGGTTGATCTGGCTGATCTCGTGCATGGATACCACCACCATTTATAGCCTGAGTCAACTGTGCTATCACTGTAACAAACTGTTCAGTTCCAATTCCGACCATCTCAGGATGTTGATTAGGAAGGTTATTTCCTTCTGTATGCCTTCCTAGCACTGCTTCCCTGTTTCCTCTACGGAAAACCATTCTGAACAAACATGTCTTAGATGAAACAACATGGTAATCCGTAAATGCTATATCATTTCAAAAAAAATATTTTTGGATAATCATTTAATATAATTCTAACTCCTAAAGTTATCTAAATCGACCTCTGATACCAACTATAAGGCCCTAGCCTTAAACCTTACTTAATCTTGAGTTATTACAAGATTACACATTGAGGATCTTTTCGGGTTTAGAGTTTTAGAGAATTAGATCATAAAACTTGCATTACAATCCACATATAAACAAAGTGGTTACATAGAGATAGTATTCTTCATTCCCATCAATGGAAACATATTTAAAATAAAACATGGATTATTTCTTGACACATCCTTGACTCTATTATCTTATCATGTACCTTTCCCTTGACCCGTGAAAAACATTTCAAAAAAACTTGGGATGAGCATAAAACTCAGTATGGGTTAAAAAACACGGAAAGGAAACATGAGTTCATATATACATAAGAATGAAATCATACATTACCCATAAAACATAGGCACTTTAAAAAACCTCATAAAATCATGAATAAATCATAGAAACCATAAGAAATAAAGGTAACTTGAGGCATTCATAACATTCTTACTTAGGGAGTAACCCTCTTGGTTACGTTTGGAATACCCATCACAGTATATTCCCTAAAATATCTTCGGAGAAACCTTAACGTTTAACTCCTTCACGTTACCCAATGCATTGGAGAGCTATAATGGGCTCACCCGCCCTTAGTCTATAACGGAACCACACGTCTTCATAATAATGCCCAAGAACCTTAACATAAACGTATCACATAAAACATGCATAAAGGAAACATAACATTTCCACCATTCAATCACAAGATATCAATACCCCAAATTGATATAAAAATATTATGAAAACCATTTTCAATACCAAAATAAAAGAAAAGTAAAACATGGTATTTATTTTTCTTTTAAAAAGAAGGTATGGCTTGTAGAGGAAGCCGAAACTCAAAAAACGGTCACGACGGCGGAGAAGTCGTTGTCGCCGCATAAGTACGACAAAAACATTCCCTTTTGTCATTTAGTAAACGCTTCGTATAAAAAAGATTCCTTTTGAATAAACGTAAAAGTCAAAGGGTTTTATACACCGTATAAAAGAAAGTTGTGTATAAAATAAAATATGCCTCAATGAAAGGAGATTGAGACGAAGTCCCATAGCTCGTATCCGACTTGACCCGACCGTTCTTTAATCTCCTGAATAATAAACTTGAGTTAATCTCTACTTGATTATGAACCGTTTTCAAGTTCATTATTCCTTTTATACCATGTTATGAACATCATGTACTCATTTAAGTTAATAATGTTCATTTTGACGGTATTTGGTTCTTAAGTCAAAAATAGACCTCTTACACTTACATGTTGTTAATTTGGTCAAAATTTCATTATATCCAGAATGATATCGATGTTTGGGATAACATATATATCATTTATATTAATCATATACCTGTATTTATAATATTACATCACATTCAGAGGTAATAAATGAAATGCACCGTTCATGGAGACGGTAAGTCGTACGTATGCATGAATGCTACTTCCATTTCTATTTCGTATTTTTTTCTGGAATGGAATCATAATGATATAAGATTATATTATAATTCCAGTATAATAACATATATAATATCATTAACATTATCCTTTACATGTCCCACATATGGTATTTAACGAATCAAATCACTTTCAGGGGGCGGTAGTCCGCACATCCTTAAATGAAGATATCGCGTTTACCCATAATGGGAACCATAAATGTATGCCCAAAATGAAAAAAAACAGAAGCCAAAGGAAAACATAAACATATTATATATCATATATAAAAATAGTTACATCATAATGGCCACCTTTGAAGGTGTTAAAGGAGTATTTAACAATCATCATTTCGGGAGGCAGAATTTCGCCATCCACGGAAACCATATGTTCTTTAACCATTTGATGTAGTTGTG
The DNA here is from genome assembly GCA_963277665.1 of Viscum album. Lineage (NCBI taxonomy): Eukaryota > Viridiplantae > Streptophyta > Magnoliopsida > Santalales > Viscaceae > Viscum > Viscum album. Next base: position 170,783,079 of record OY728134.1, read on the forward strand.
TGAGAGTGTAGCTCAAATATATCTTATAACAACATCCTATCATATTGAATATACTGGTTTTGTTACAAAATAATAAAATAAAAAGAGTTTAGGGGGTTGGAAAAGAAAAATAAAACAAATGAACATGAGAGAAACAATTACCTTTAAAAGTGTAACTCCTTTTATTTTGAGCCTAAAGGCTTCCGTTGAAAGGATTATGCCCAAAGATAATCCTCTAGGATGAGGAGAGGGATGTGGAGAGAGTAAATGGGCAGGGTTTGGCCGAGCCAAAGGCTTGAGGATTGTGTGAATTGAGGTAGAGGTGTGGGCCTTTTATAAGAGGAGAGGAGGGGCACTTTTGGAAAGTAAATAAATATTACATTATTTGAAAATGTGTTTCGGTTTTAAAACGTCCCACATTGATATAATTCGTGGATAAGGTGATAAGGGTTCGAAATCCACTAATCCAATTGGTTTTGTACATGTGTAGTTCATATATTTTACATTATCTTTCTATTTTATTTAAATCGTCAAATAATGATGTCATCGCTGCATCATTATTATGTCATAAATAATTAAATTTATTTAATGTATAAAAATTATAAAAAAATACTATGATATAGGAAATCTTTTTATATTTCCAATGACTATTTATAATCAAAATTTGGACTTGTATAACTCCAGTTAAAAATTGTTTTCGTAAAACATATTATGTTTGTGTCATTTTCACTTTAACATTAAATAAAAAGTAATTTAGGTAATTTCCCAACAAAAGTGGATCCATGGGGTCCCCAAGTTTACCCATGGCATGTCATGGTCGGCCATGACACAACCAATGGGGTTGGGACATGTGTATAGGTCATTTCATTTTATTGAAGTATTATTTATACCTTAAACTACCCAAATTACCACTAACCGTGATTAAAAACTTAATAAGTTACTATTCACCAACAAATTATTTTTATCTCATTGAACCACATTTTACTTCTTAATGACAACCATGTATGTCAGATTTTCAAAATTCAATACACATTAGTGGTAAACTTTCATTAAAATGAAAAATCAGTTTTTCTTGATTACCACTTAGTGGTTTCACTATTCATCAAAAATTGAAGTTTTTCAGAAAATTACCAAAAATTCACCCGAAGCTATATTTGATATTCCGAATTCAAATATGAAGTCTATTTTACAAAATTCAAATCATATAAGTCACATTAATTAATTTAATAATTTATTCCCACTGGCAGAGCAAATAGCGTGTTTTTACAAAACAATAAGTATCAAAAGATTGACACCAGTTTAAGTCTAATTTCAAAGTGAAATTGATTTCAATGACCACCATTGGATAAAATGGTAAAAATATATTCATATTACACAATAAGACCAATTCAAAAGATAATATAATCATATAAATAAATTAGATTAAAAAGCAGTTTTGATGTAAAATGCAGTATTTTTCACTATTCATTAAAAAATGAACATTGTCAGAAAAATACCAAAAATTCACACAAGGTAAATTTTGATGTCCCAATCATAAAGAATAAGTTTATTTTGACAAAAATAGTTTATAAAATTGTCAAAAGATATATTTAAAAAGGGTTTTTCATCATAAGGCAGTAAAATAATCATTTAAAAATATTAGTGTATTCCATGCTTAAGATTGGATTTATTTTCATTTTAAGCCTCTAAAACACTATCTTATTCATTAATAGACATAGATAAAAATATCTATTATTCATTACTTACTTGGGATGTTACACTCACTCATAGACATTTTCACCTTCCTGAATCATTTATGGCATCCAAGACAAACCAAAAAACCAGCATATTACAAAGTAATGGTCCAAGAGGGTATGTGCCCTTACGAATTTAATTATGCTAAAAATCAGAAATATAGACCCCCTTTTAGAACACTATTTATAAAGGTGACAAACGTGGTCTTTAACAACACTTTTAAAGCCCTAATGATGGATAAACACAGCTTTGTAGTAGTGTGTGGGAATTTTATTCCTTGCATGGCCTGCTTACTTTATTTTTTATTTTCCTATGAATAATATGTTTGGGGGTCATGGGATTGGTTTCCAAATCCATGACTGAGCATTCTTGGTGTATATAATTTTATATAAATATATTTAAAAATAAATGAATATAATTATAAATATTTTTATATAATTACATATATGTTTATAATTATATATCATTATATAATCAGATATATATATTTATAATTATATATATTTATATAATTATAATTATTATAAATATATTTATTATAATTTTATAATTATATCAATATATTTTTTAATAATTATAATAGAAAATATTTATTCATTTATTTATAAAATATTTATATATAATTTTAAATAATTTTATGTTATTATATATTTTTATATAATAATACATATTTATATAATTTTAAATAAAATAATTTTATTTACTATTTTTATGATAATTGTAAATCCATTTTGATTTTTAATCAATTCCTTGGATAGGATGGGAAGCATATAAGGGATGATAATCGTCAACATGATGTGGCACTGAATGAATCTACAAATGAGGTTCTTGTCTAGTGTGTTGCACTAGAGGACACTTCTTCACAGCCTAAAGGGAAAGGATTCATTATGTATCCTGTGAAAGTGAACTTCTCAAGACATGTTCCATGGGATGATGGGTTTAGGGAATCATAAAATCAATAGAAAATGAATTATTTTCATGAGATTCAAAATAATTTTAGTACATTATGAATTTCATGTAAATTGGGTAATATCTCAGAATATGGAAGAGACAATGAGCAATGAATGGTTTCATTGGGCTCCACTAATCTCAGGCCTCCAGGTTGTGGTGGTGATGATACATTTATAGATGTTGTCATAAATGGAATTCAAAAGGTGGTAATTAGTGATGGTTTTACTCTAGTCCCACAAAATGAAGATTATATATGGATTATTCCAATATTCCAGGGAATGTGTCAACGAGAACATATTTCAAGGCATCAAAGATCATGTTCACTTCAGAGTACGAAAGTTCTGATGTATCGATTCGTAGGATTCTCAACCAAGGAAAGTCATAGTTGGAGTAGGAAACTATAAATGAATCTTACTATGATTATGAAACTTATCCTTCTTCTTATGGGCCTTAAATTCCAATTTCTAAGGAGGGAATTTCACTTAGTTTGACCTTATACTTTCTCTTGTTATATTTTTCAATCATCTTTTAATAAAACGTCAGGATCTATTTTTCTCACTATAAATTTATCATATATTTAACATTTAAATATATTAATCATAATTTTATAATTATTTAAATAAATATATATATAAAAAATAATAATAATTATAAATAATTTTTTAAAATATTTGAAAATATTTGAAACATTTTATTGGATGGTCGTGGTCAAAGCCACATTATTTAAAGAGAATAGAAAACAATATCACAAAGTTGGTGAGAGAGAGTCAGACATGGCAACTCTTCCCTCGTTCAAAAATAAAAAATATATATACAACACAAATATCATATTCAAAACTATTCCAATCTCCAAATTCCACATCCAAGTCATAGTCATCTTCAACTGAACTGAAGTATCTTGAATGAGGAATCTTCCCATCTTTAAGATGAAACATTAATGTATTTAGCTATTTGTTGGATAATTGTAAATGTAATTATAAAAAATATTGTTTGAAATATATATAGAAACATTTTTCTATATATAGAAATTGAATATATTTATTTATTCATGATGTTAACAAAATTCATATAGAAATGTATGATATTACGTGTTTTCATGGGTTTGTTGTTATATTTACACCATTTTGCATCCAGCTTGGTCTTTATAAGCTCTATTTTGAGAACTGATAAAGGGTGGTCTTCATCAGTGGTCAAAATAGTGTTGATGAAAGGGGGGGGCTTTATTAGAGTTTTTTAGTGCAGATAGAGGACCCACATTATCAGTACGGTGATTAACATCCCTTTATTATCTTTGTGAAAATGATTTTTGGACTTTTATAAAGAGCATATGTGTAGTAGTTCATGCACATATATATTCATAAAAATTTAGATGATCTATTCCGAAAAATGTGGTGCATTGTATTTTGAATTTACATGATCCCACCATCCCTACATAAACATTGGAGATGGCAGGAGAATGCACAAATATATTTATGTTTGTTTCTTATTTATTTTTAGTAGTTTTTTAGAAATCATAGTCTACCATTTGGATGAAAAAAACATTATGTATATTTATGTACATGAAATGATATGTTATTTACATAAATAATGGAGTATGCAAGGAAAAATGGTATTTTCAATTAATATAATGAGTGAATATGCATGGGTCAGCACACATGGAATCATATTGTACAGTAAAGGATGAAAAAACATATCAGCACTTGGGAAGATAGAGGAGATCAATGACAGGAGGGGGTGAGCTTCGCATGATCACACCAGTAGCCCATGTCCTCACACCTTTGGGAAGAACCAGTGACTTATCATGGATTCTATGGCTCCAACAACGGCCATTAATAGATAACAGATTGTTTGGAACACCATTATCAAAAGTATCAGGAGTCTAGGGAGAATGGTGATCCGTGCGACAATGACCTCCGATATCAATAAAACATCCATGACAACGACCGATATGGCCTTCATGGCTATGGTGTAGAGTGATGGTGGTAATAACTGAAGAATGACGTATACCATGTGACACATTAAAATGGAAACAAGGCAGAGGTTCATGACTGTGGGGTGAGTTTCAAAATTGGACACCATCTACCCCTAAAAAACATGAAAAACCCTTACCAGAACATGGAGATGGTTCATGCAATATATTAGAATAATGAGAAAATAAACATGTAATGATAAGTCTATATAAGTGTGTCTTGAAGAATAAGAATTAATGGATTTATGTTTCCTTCATACCAACTATGAGGAATGAGAAATCTATAAACATATATTTATTCTCAATTATAATACATTTAATTCTTATAATACCACAAACTCAACACCTATATCATTTCAATCACATCTATTCCCCCCACCTTTCATAATCTTATGTTACTATTCTAATTTACCTCTACATTGTTTCATTTATATTCAATTAATATTTTTTTATATGATTTATTCATAATCCATTATGGGTGATCCATTTTCATGGGGTATATGAATGCAATTAAATGGTTACCTAGGGTTTATTTTTCTTTCATCTAGTTAATTTTACCCTTGAATTTAGTTTACCCTATTCTTATATTAGTTTTCTACCCAGACCTTTTATCGGACAACGTCCAATGGTCATGTTTCATCCTGATTGTGTTTCTTTAACTCGGTTTCAATCATGGGTTTCACCTCCATTCCAATCTCGTGGAACCATTTGTCTCATGATGTGTCCTGCCTTTAGGTATGTGAACAATAGACCACATTTGGGTCTTCCAAAATGATGTGATCCTACGTTTCTACCAATTCATCCTGGCACTCCCTTCCATGCCATGATTAACCCTCAGGTCTCTTCAATTAGATCGATCCATTTTCTTGAAGCATATCTATTCCTCTGTTACAATCATGTGAGTTCTCAGCGAGTAGCTTCTTCACTGTGCAGAGGGGTTCATGGTGAAGAAGGAGAGTGAGGTTATCCGGCCACCCAAACTCCCCATCTTTGAGTTCTTTTGGCCTCCTTAAAGAGGATTACTTCTCTTGTGGATACTCAATGGAGATATTCACATTCCTAGGTCTAGAACAATTGGGCATTAAGAAGGTTGCTAATCATGAAATCATTATTTTCTGAACCAGGATTCTATTTAGTTTCATGTATCTGTAGTGATCTATTCTTTTAATTCATATATAGATCATTATCCTTTTGGGGGGTGTGAGTCCATCTAGGAGTGGATGTTGTTGACTCTACATGATAGGCTTCCCCATGACCACCTAGTTCAATAGTTCTGGCCACTTTAGATAGTTTCCATGGTTATTATTTGGGTTTTTCATGTCTTTATTTACTTTTATTGCTTTCTTACATTGTAATAAAATGATTTTCTGAGTGGTTCTTTCTCCAGGCACATAGGATCATACTTATCTGAAGCACATTATATCATGTATTATTTTCATTCTATTATTTCATTTTTCATTTATCTGATATATTATTTATTGAATAAAATCATTCTTTTTACTTTTATCCAATTGATCAATTCAACATGTCAAATAAACAACCAGATAATATGATATAGTGGACCTTCGATGTTTTAGGGTCTAATGGATTAACCCGAACAAGTGTTATTATATCCAACATTAACATTTGTAAAGTGTTCAAATAAATTTGATATTGATAAATGTTATGGTGAAAAAGATTTCAATTTTTTATGATTAAAAATGATAGCCTTACTAAACCATATTATTAAATCGGTGCCTTGCTATTTCTAGAATAAAAACCACCACCCTTACCCTGAGTAGGAATACCACCACCCATTACATTTATGTCCCTATGTAAAATCCTAGTAAAACAATTAGTTTGAACCTTTTATCATTATGAAATAATGTCCTCAGAGGAGTTTCACATGAATATACTATTATTGGTATATGGTCTTGGATTGATCCCTTTTCTATGACTATGTCTCCTATTAGTAGATTACACAAAAAAAAGATATTGTATACTCTCAAGATTCACCCTAGAAGTACATTCAGGATGCACATTGATGAATTAATTATAATCATGTTAGATCTAGCAAACATATAAATTAAATAGGATGATGAAGACCAGACCATTATATTGTTATCTTTATTAGATGATTCTTTTAATTCAATTAAAGAATACATGATGTATCATGAAGATACAATTACTCTTGATGAATTTAAATATGTTTTACTCTCGAATGACCTTCAAACGAAGGGTAGAGTTATGATTGAGTTTTAGGGTTTATGTATTTGGGACAGAAGTTAGTCTATAGGTAAAAGTGAGTCCAATGGTAGGACAAAGTAAATAGGTTAGTCATTTAAGAAAAGATATATGTCTAATAGTGAATTAATCAAGTGTTCACAATGTATGAAACCTGGACACATTAGAAGTAATTTCCATAATAATTAAGGGGACTATAGATATAAAAGTAATTATCATTCCATGTTAATCAAGCTAGATTATGACATAGTTGATGTGCTGAGTGTATCTTACATTTCCATCATTGAAGAAAGGATCCTATATTCAATATTATCATTCCACATGTGTTCTTAAAATGAATTCATTACTGGGTTGAGGAAAATTGAATCTGGAGAGGTATTTCTAGGGAATGGTAGGTGATGTCAAATTATGAGAATAGTCATTATTTCATTAGAGCTTCATGATTGGATTATTACGACTCTTGAAGATTTTATTGGGGTACCCAATTCAAAAATTAATATAATATTCCAAGGAATTCATGGACAAAAGGGGTATAGTTTAATGTAGGATGTTGGAAGCCTTATAGATTCCCATGGATCTATCACAGTTATGAATGGAATACCTAAAAATTCTCCCTATGTGTTAGATAGTATGGTTCATAATAGACATTTGAAAAACTCTAGTAGTTCAAAAATTTATTCAACCACCCATTGAAATACAAGGATAGGGAAAATTAGTTCCAAGGGCCTTAGTGAACAAAAAAATAGGGGCATTTGAGCAACATCGCTCCAGTAGACTCCCATTCAACAAGGATTGGTTATATGGGAAATCCAAAATAGTCATATTTAGTATATTAATATATAAACCTAAAGAAACCCATAAGTGAGTTCATTCTGATATGGGGCTCCTTTTAGGGTCACCTCCCATGGTGTAGGATTATAATGTGTGAAATTCATTGATGAATTCTCTAGGAATTTCAAGATTCATATAATCAAACATAAGACTCATACATTACAATCTATAAAGAATTTGAAACATGGGGTAGAAATTGAGTGTAATAGGAAACACGATGTATATGAACTGATAGTGATTTACAGTATCTATCCACAGAATTCATTGAGTTATGTAAATACGAGGGAATAAAGAGATACTATAACGATCTGGAAACTCCACAACAAAATTAATTATCAAAGAGGATGAACATGATTTTCTGTGATAGGGTATGGTGCTTGTTGTCCCACCCAAAACTCTCAATGTCCTTTGAGGATATGGCTTCCCCAAAAATGGTCTATTTTATTACCCATTTCCCATATTCTAATAATTATTTTATGACACCAAATGATCATTGGAAAGGTTTACCCTTGATCCTTGCACACCATAGGTCCTTTGGATACATAGCTTATTCTTATGCACATAATGGTAAACTAGAACCTAATGATGTGATATATATATTTGTGGGATATCTATAGGGTGTTAAGGGGTATCATCTATGGGCAGATAAACCAAGATAAAAAATGTATATTTAGATGAGTTGACATATTTCATGAGTCTGGTATCTCCAATGATAAGGGATATGAACTTATAGAGTCATTTGATGACACTATAGACCCCTTTAGAGTTCCAAAACCCTAAAGTGTTGAAATGCCTTTTGAATACACTGACCAATCCTATTCTGGGACTAGTATATCTACACCCATTGTCTAGACCCATGTTGAATTCGATAGTAATATGGATGTTGATCCTGAAAAGAGGAACCAGATGATATGAGCAATTATTCACTCACTCGGGGTAGAGAGAGATGAGTTATCAGTCCTCTAAACCATTTCTATCATCCAGACATTTCTACCTTTGTATTTAATGTGGAAAATTATTTTTTTATTAATGAAACTGAAACATATAAGCATGAACTTAAGTCCAAAGATTAAACTAAATGGTTAGGTGCAATGTTGGAAGAGATTAATTCACTTCTAAGGAACAACACTTTTGTTGTTGTTTCCAAACCAAATAACCATAAGTTCATAGGTTCTAAATTTATATTTATTAAGAAAGATAAAACTTTAGTTGAAAATAATATGAAATTAAAATACGAAATGTTTACTAAAGGATTTATTCAATGTGAGGAAATTTATTATTGTGAGATATTCTCCCATGTTTTTTAACATTCACCTATTATAAATCTTTTTAGTTTTTCTTCCAAAATTGATTTTTATGTTGAAAAAATAGATTTAATAACTAATTTTTTACATGGTACACATGATGAAAACATTTATATGACCCCTCTTGATGGATTTTCAAAAAACTATGAAATCCTAATCGTGTTCGTATTTAAAATTATTATTTGTGTGGGCTTAAATAATCATTCTGACAATGTTATAAAATGATTGATTATTTTGTTATTGAAAATCAGTTTTCCATACATATATTTGATTCATGTGTGTAAAATAATACTGTTAATCATGAATATATTTACAGATTATTATATCTTGATGAAAATTATTTAATCTATAAGAACATGAGGATTATAAATTATTTCATGAATAAATTGAACAATTTTTTCGAAATAAAATACATAGGAAATGCTAATAAAATCATAGGTATGGACATGATAAGAGTTAGGAGGGCTATAACCTTGTACTTATCCCAATATAATTATGTTATGAAAGTATTAAAAATATATCTTTTTGAGGATGTTGTACCTATTAGTATTCCACTTGAGAAACAATTTAAAAAGTATTTTGCTCAATCCCCAAAATATTATTTTGAGGTTACCTTAATGAATAGGATTACATATCCTAATGTAGTAGGAATTATATCGTATATTATGTTCTATTATAGTCCATACATCAAATTTTTTGTTTTTACATTGAGTAGGTTCATGGGGAATCCTTGTATGCCATATTGGAATGAATTGAAATGGATAATCAGGACCAATCTCCTATAAGTTCAATATGTGTTACTGGTTTCACTCTCTATTAATGAGGTCAAGTTTATTTCCTTTATAGAATCCATAAAAAAGGATATATGGTATAATGTTTTTCTTTATGAGTCGTCTTAATCTATTGATACAATTGTAGTCCATTGTGATCGCCTATCATCATTACATTTATCTATGAACAATGTATTCCATTTTAGATGAATTGAAATTGAAATTAAGATTAATGTTTTGGTATATTATAGAATCATAGATGGTAAGTGTCACTAAGATACCCATTGGGGACAATCTGACCGCTACTACCTAGTTGAACAGGGTCGACATCTTTAGATAGTTTCTCATGTTCTTATATTGTTATCTTCGATTATGTATTTTCTTTTCTTGTTGTCTTGATTTGTCATAGAGGGATTATCTAGATAGTTCTCTCATCATGAACATTGGATCACGCTGATCAAAAGCATGTTACATCGCTTTTTATTTCTATTCTATAATATTTTATTTTTTTCATTCAGAATATATATTATTGAATAAATTCTTTCTAGTTCTTGTTCTATAATTGATAAATTGAACATAAAATAATATACTCGATAATTCATGGCAGTGGATCATGGATGTTTTAGTGTTGAAAGTTATAACCCATATAATTAGTAGTACTATAATGAAGTAAATTAAACATTAATAGGAAATAATACTTTTATAAAATATCAATTTAAAAAAGAAGAACAATTGGAGTTATACTGGTCACACTATGCGTCAGATTAAGCTGTGGTTGATTCCTACATGTCACAAATGAGTTATGGTTCATTTTAAAAATGTATAAAAATAATACAAATGTGTTTTTTGAGTGTTCCACTATTTCTTTTTAATAAAATTAATGTTAATTTCAAATAATGAAACACTTTGAGTTATGATTGTAACACCATGCGTTATATTGAGGTGTGGATGATTCCCAAACGTCAAAAATTAATTATCAAACATTTTACTAATGTTTCAAAACAATTTGAATGCATTTTCATGGTTTTTATTATGGAACTTGTCTTTTTTACTAAAATTCCATTTCAAACTGGAAACACACAATTTAAGTCATATCATTCATATCGTGTGTTGGATTGATATGAGTCTGCTTCCTAAATGTCACAAATGAATTATGAATATTTTTACTAAATATTAAGACAATACTAGCAAATTCTCCTTGATTTTAGTGAGTAACACACATTTTAAACTAAAATGGAAACTTTTAACTGATATTGGACAGACTTGGAATTTTACTAGTCTCAATGTGCCTTATATTGAGACATGGATACATCTTACATATAAAAAATGACTTATAGACTACATTCATAAAGTATAAAAATAATTTTAATGGATTTTATTGGTTTATAATATGTCACATGTGTTTTTTATATGCCATATTAATTTTGAATCTTGCACATTGAGTCATATTGGTCGAATCATGTGTCGGTTTGAAGTGATATTGATTAATACAAGTAAAAATTGACTTACAAATTGTTTTTTAAATTATAAATACAATCATATCATGTTTTATTCGTTAATTGTGAATTTCAAATTTTGAACTAAAATGTCAATTTTATACTCATAACTGATATTTTGTGTCATACTGGTCAAATCGTGTGTCATATTAAGGTGTGGTAGATTAATACATGTAAAAAAATGACTGCTAATTTTTTTTAAAGTATCAAAATAATTAGAGAGTGTTTTATTGTTTTCAATATGCAGCCTGATATTTTTACTAAAATTAATTTGAGTTCTAAATTAATATTCACTCATATAGTTATATTGATCACACCATGTGTTAGATTGAGGTGGGGTTAATTTATACATTTTATAAATGAATTATTAATTATTTTCATAAATTAAAAAAACAATATGAATGTATTTTCTCAATTTTTAGTATATCACATGTTCATTTTACTAAAATTAATGTCATTTTTTTATAAATATACACAGATGGAATTATCTCGGTTATACCATATGAAGGATTGAGGTATGGATAATTCCTATGTGTCATAAATGAATTTTTTATTTTCTTACTATAGTACCAAGAAAAAATAGTATGTTTTCTCAGTTTTGAGTATGTCACTTATGTTTTTTTAAATTTCCATTGAAACTAGAAATGTGCACTTTCAGTCATATCAGTCACATCGTGTGTCCATTTGACTTGATACTACTTCTTACACATCACAATGAAATTATTAATCATTTTCCTAAATTATAAAAATAATTGGAGAATATTTGTTTTGTTTTTAGTGAGTGACCCATTTTGAACTAAAATGTCAACATTAAATTGATAGTGGACATCTTGAGTCATACCGATCACATCATGCATCGAAATGTGGGGAGGTTGTTTTCAACACATCAATAAAGAGTTATGGTTCATTTTACTATTGTATTAACACAATTGGAATGAATTTTCATAGTTTTCATTATATCACTTGTTCTTTTTACTAAAAGTAATGCAAATTTTAAATAAAAAAACATATAGATTTATAATTGTCACACCTTATTTCAGATTGATTTCGGGATGACTTATTATGTGTTAGAAATGACTTATGAATTATTATAATAATTTATTAAATCAATTTAAATGAATTTTTATTGGCTTCTAGTTATCACTTTTTATTTTTACTAAAAGTTTATTTGAAACTAGAAACACCCACTTTGAGTCATATTCGTCACATCATATGTCATTTTAAAATGAGACTACTTAATATATGTCACCACAAACTAATGAATCATTGTACAAAATCATCAAGAAAATCATAGAAAATTTTGTTTTTTTTCAATGACTGACACACATTTTTATCTAAAATGAATATTTTAAACTCATAATAGAGAATATGAGTCATAAAAGTCGCACTATGCATCAAATTGTAGATTGGTTGATTCCTACTCAAAAACAATTACTTAAGGATCATTTTAATAAATTTTTAAAACTATACAAATGGGTTTTCATAGTTTTTAGTGTGCTAGTGGATCATTTTACTAAAATTAATGTCAATTTTAAATAATATTCATACTTTGGTTCGTACCGGTCACGCCATGCATCGGATTGTGGTGTGATTGATTCATACACATCAAAAATGACATATATATCAATGTAAAAAATTATTTAAACAATATGAATTTGTTTATTCAGTTTTCATTATTTAACTAGTTCTTTTATAAAATTTATTGTAAATTTAAAATAAAAAGACACACTTGGAGTTATAATAATCACACCATGGATCAGATTGAGGTGTTGTTTATTCCTACATGTCAAAAATGACTCCTGGATCATTTTTTAATGTATCAAAACAATCTGACTGCATTTGACTGATTTTGTGTATGTGACATGTTATTTTTTAAAAAAATGTCAATTTGAAATAAAAAGACACATTTTGAGTCATATTAGTCACAATATTCATCATATTGGATTTTGGTTGATTTGAACACATTGAAAATGACATATGAACCATTTTCATAAAGTATCAATACAATCCATAATTTGTTTTTTTTTTGTTTTTAATATGTCAGTTGTGTTTTTTAATAAAAGTAATGTAAATTTTGAATAAAGAGATGCACTTATAGTTATACTGATTACACCATCCCATTGCCTTTATTTATTGAACAACCAACACTGCATATTGATATGAATTTATTATCCCAAAATCATTTTTCACTCTTCTATTTTTCAACAATGAGAAAATTTTTTCTACTAGGAACATCTAATCAATATGTTGTGTCGGATGGTCAACAAATGACGGAAATGGAAACATGGATTGATTGGAAAAAAGGATCATGTTCTCTATTTTGGGGATTTTTTTAGATAGTTGAAATAAAAATATTACTTCCCATAAGATATATGAACAAAAGAAAATAACTATTAGCTAAAAATGATAATGAAATTAACATTAAAATTGTAGGTAAAACTATAAAAGAATTAATTAAATAAGTAGTAAACATTCACCTTTTTTAATGGTTGTATACATTTGTACCCCATTTCTTTTTTTTCATTATATAATTTCTGGCCTCAAAGTCCAATCTCTAATAAGCATGAGAATATCGAACATACAACCCCAACATAATCATAATAATACACCAGTATAAGAAAATAATTATGATGTGATTAATACTAAAAACAAATAAATTAAAAATAAATATTAAACAATCAATTAATTACATGAAATTCACATCACTCTGATATATGTGTACATTTTTTCATCAGGTATGTTTCCCAATCCTTTATAAACAAATCAATTTCATCTCATGAATAATATAATATTTGACAGCCCTAGTAGTACTGAAAAAATACAAACACACAAAATATTAATCAATTTTAAAAATGAATTTGTAATTATATTCGAAAATAACTCTTTGGGGATGATATATTTTTATGGAAGATGATTTCTCTCATAAATTTAAAAACATAATAACAAAAATATTTCTGATTTTTTGGTTTCAAACACAGTAAATTTATGATAAATATAAGTAATTTATGTTTACATGAGTCTGTCTAGTGAAATATTATTATATATAACTTGATACCTATCCACTTTTAGAAATTAACAAGATCCATATGCGTATGTACTGTCCTTATGCCATGATTTTCATGATACTTATACACCACCCTATCATAATAGAATTAAAATAAACATAATATAAAATATATAACTTGATGTTTTGTAAAAAAAGTTGTATTTGGTGAATTACAAATTGAAAGCTGTCATCATTTTTGGTCGTTTTGTCAGGTATCCATGTATTGAATCTAGGAATTATATCATTCGAGTATCCTAATTGAATAAAATGTTCATCTAATGTTTCTTAAAAACAAAAAAGTATTATGAAATGAATTAAATGAAAATATATTTGATATTAGGAAAATTTATAGTTTTACCCCTGCATAATTTGTATTAAGAATAGTTTTTCATCCATAAGATTTATTTCAAATTATTTTGCTAGTTTTAAAAATACTTTATTCATTTTATTGATTCTATTTTTATTTTTTCAATAGATGTGATGATAGAACTAATGAGTTCAACTTTATGATTCAGGGTTAATCATTAAAATTAGTATTCATATAAATTCATAAAACAATATGAAATGTATTTAGTAAAAAATAAAATAGTATATCAGCTATTTGAAAAAAACCAAGAAAACACACCTCATGTATACATTTACAATTGAGACTCCCACCTATTCATAGTTGCATATATAGTTTAAATGTTGAGGAGAAATGTAGTCTGTAACATCTCCTGCATAATTTTTTTTATTCCAAATCAACTATATGATTACAAAATCTTTTAAAATTTGTATTTTCCTAAATCATAAATGTTAGTATATGCATATATTGAATGGGTGGGAAAAATGTGTTTTCTGATGATCTTTTCGATCAGTCAGTTGATCGTTTAGATGGTTTTGATTCAACCATTCGTTTTATCCCTTACCATAGTCCTTCTGTAATAGAATTTCTCAGTTCAACTGTTTTATCATTAATTTTTAATGGTTTACCGCATAAAATAAATTGGAAATGAATACCTTCTTATCGACATGTATTTTATAAGTTCTTATGGTCCTGATATGAATGTTCCAACAGATTGGTCGATCATATGAGTATATATGTCATCAAGAGGAATAGGTTGTTCAGTTATCACCTCCTGATATATGATAACCAAAACTATCATATGACATGTTATAATTTAACACTTCTAAAGAATGTCTTCATTGATGTTGAATATGGTATCCCTCACAACAAGGCAATTGGTGGATGTTGATAGATATAAATCACAATAATTTTCGACCTATAGAATATCTATACAAGAATAGTATCAGTGTCTTCTTGATTTAATTTTCATAGAAATTATTGTATGATTATTTTTTACCTCATCTAATAGATCTATTTGAGGGGATTGGCACTCCTAAAATCTGCTGGGGTGGGGGATCATCATGTTGTGGTTATTCTAGAATTATTTCTTCTAGTTAATTCCCCTAATAAAATTTTTGAGAAACTCAATCTTCTAATGAATTTTATCTTCAAGGGAAAATAATATTGATTTTATATATTTCATTTATTTATCATTATCCTCATGTTCTTTTATTTCTTTTCAAAATATGTTCAAGTCATCACCCCAAAACCTAGACCTCTTACACAACCACACTATTTTGGAAACTTCGTCTCCACTGATAGTAACTATTCATCTTGTATAGGGATTGAGGATTATTTTGAAAAAGTGGTATAAAAAAATACATAAAAATAAGTATTCACTGTTTTCTAGTAGGTATTTAAGGAAGTGTTTTTACTATGTCATACAAACACATGATTTCCTAACTTTTTATGAGTTTTCATCTATTATTGTCCTGTCTTAATTTACACATGCCACTCTCTATAGAACATGATGTGGAATAGAATTTTCTTTGGATTTTGATTCATCAATTTCTATATAATCATAAGAACATAATTATGTTGTTGTTTTAGACCACATAAAATTATTACCATTGAATTAAAATACGTACAAATTTTTCAAATTATTATACCCCATCCTTACTTTATGGTAGAGATAAATTGGTATTTATGCCTATTACAAATTTTCAACACTTGGTTGCTATTTTAAAAATAAAAAATTCTCAATCATAGTGATGGATACACATATTTTAAAATAATTTACTACCATCCACAATGTACTTGAAAATATATATCCCCATAAAGTCTAGTAAATTCATCCCACGCAAAATAGATTATTATGAGAACCTACATAAGTGGTGGGTGAATGTTTATTCTTCAATGAGAAACTTTAAGATGAAATCTCATTATAAATGTGTGAATGCCTTTGTGAATCCTTCTAGAAATTATTAATAAAAATTTAGTATGGGAGTTATCTACAATAAATGCACAATTAAATGGATAATTATGTGTAAGTCAATGTTTCATTATTTTATTTTTTTAGTTAAATAATGAAAGGATATCATAATATTACTGTAATCTTTTAGAAAATCAGTATCTTAGTTATCGAAAAAATATATTTCCAAGAATCTACTTTAATCGGCACATGATTCTATGTGATGAGCCCAATTTAACAATTGAACATGGATTTGTTAGGGTTAACAGGCTGACCAAGTTCATTCAACTGAACATTGAATTTTATTCCTGTTCTTTTCACCTAAATTATTTTTTTAACACCTTAATGCTATGAAACTTCTATTTTTTCAATGGAATTGGTTCTTTTTCATCTATAATTTTATTGAATTCAACATTGTTAATGTGTTGTTCTTTAAGATTGATATCATTAGAATGTGAAGAAGGTGGTTGTTCCATAGCATTGAGAGAAGCAGTAGGTTGGGAATCCTATTATTCCACATGATTGGAAGCATCAACACATGAATACAACATTATTTGTAGAAGTAGTATAATATTTAATTTATATTACATTAATTAAGTAGTGATAAGAAAATAAAATAATGTAACATAATGTATATTACAAAAAAAATATAACCTGATTATTGAATTTTTTTTTAATTACTGATGGGATTTGACTCCTCTATTGAGTATCCAAATCCCATTATTATGGTCTCCTATGACAAAAAAACCCCATCTACATTGGGAACACTAAAAAAATGATGCATCCTAATTAAATGGTCATCTGTAGTTGAATTCTAATCTAACACATGAGTGGTTTTGGTCCATAATTGAACAATTGACCACATTCGGTTTTTGGTATTTGATACATAAAATAGTGGAACCGCCAGTGACTCCATTATAAATGGTTCTTATTTATACACTTCCTTACTAAAATTCACTTTCATGAAACTCACCTCATATATTTTAATATTACTCTTGTTATCAACCCACTTGCATTGAAAAAATTACATGTGTAATGTCATATAAACCTACTCCAAAATTTTTCTGTTGATTCCAAAGTATGACATATTCGTATAAATAAAATTTTTGTCATTATTACTAAAAATATTACTTGATTTATCCATAAGTATAACTACAATATTTTTATATCGTGTTTTCTCCATCATGTTCATTTTTATAGAATGTAAAACCTTTATGTACATATCCATTGTAAGATAATACATACACACTTGGTACTCTAGATAGCTATCAATTTCATTCTCAAATTGAAATCATATTTTTATATGGCTACTTAAGAATATATTATTGAAACCATCCTATAAACAGTGGATTATGTGTATTTGATACCCATCTTTTAGACCATGATGGATTAAATGCCTAAGAATTTCTTTGTGCAATTCCACATATGAGAAACCAAATAAACTATTATGAAAAAAGAAATGGTGGGATTTATCTCAATCTATAATATTTATTGTGACAACCTACCTTCTTGAAATTCCATTACCCTTACCTTGACCTGTGTGACGACATTTCAGAATTCCAATTCCTTCAACATTGGA
This sequence comes from Viscum album, assembly GCA_963277665.1. Lineage (NCBI taxonomy): Eukaryota > Viridiplantae > Streptophyta > Magnoliopsida > Santalales > Viscaceae > Viscum > Viscum album. The sequence continues at coordinate 170,801,258 of OY728134.1, forward strand.
CTGGTAGTCAGTATAGAATTAAACTCAAATATACATCACTCTAAAATATAACCCTCTAACATAATCCAACTTTTGACATTCCCTTTGAAAATATTCATATATAATTCAATGGGGCACAACCATCTATAATATACATGAGGACGTAGTAAAATATCTCTCACCTCGTGAACAATCAATAGAACTATCATATCAATGATTTCTGGCAGGAAGAACATTTCCGATTCAAATATTTTGATGACAATTTCCTTTTCCATATTTTTAAATTTCATTGTGATTATAATTTTTCTATATATATATTTGAAAAATAAATAGAGTTTGGTTAAAGTATAAAGAAAATTATTAGGAAAAATTCAATATAAAGAAATCAGAATTAGATACTACCTGAAAACATAACAATCATGTGATTTGAGACCATTTAACCTTAAATCCATCATTTAAAAGATTTTATTGATATTCGATATATACCCATTTCGAACCATTACATCATTCCTGAATTTTCAAAAAATATATCTCTCCTACCTGGAATGTTTTAAAGCAGGTATAGGAAGAAAATATATTTTTCACTTGTCTCTGGCGCCAACTCTTCCTACATTCCCATGTCAATCATGTCTATCCTAAAATTAATTAAATCCCTTGATTTATTCGGAGCATTTAGAAACAGAACAATGGCAATATCACATAATGTTTTTCAATATACATAACATAAATAAAATGTTTGACCTACAAACAATTCCATACGGGTAATTCAAAAAAATTGATATCATTTTCTAACGAATATTCATAGGGTTTATTCTAAAAAGAATTACAAAAATAAGTGTCCATATATATTAATTTATCAAATATTTGATCACATTTTAATGTAGATGTTGATGTATGTTCTTTAAAAATCCCATCAAATGAGGTCTTCTATGATCAGAACATATGTTTTCAGATTATAAATCTATGATATCCTTGAAACATATTATTCAATGAATGTTTCATCCTAATTTACCATGTTCCTTCTTCAAAAATTAAACTCCCTTGAGTTCCATTAATATTATATCCTAAAAAATTTCCATAAGTAAGAGAGTCCATTTTAATCTCGTACAATATAGCTCTCAATTTAGAATCATCATTTGTATAAGTATCATACAACGTAACACCTAAATCCCAAAAAAATTTTAAATCATTGATCAATGGAGACCAATAATCATTAATATCATTACTTGGTTATTTTGGACCCATTATAAAAATAGATAACATAATTTATTTTAGTATCATGAAAAAACCTGGTGAGGGGTTATAATTTACCAACATAACAATCCATGTATTTTGTGTTCTTCTTTGAAAACCAAAAGCATTAAATATATCTATATATAACACAAGATGAATTTATCAAAGCTCATATCCATATTTATGATACTCATGATAAATTATCTTCCATTCAATATAGTCTATATATTGAAAAACATTCCCATAATTATTTCTTGTATATATGTTCCATGTCAATTTCCTTAATGTCTCTTTATTTCTATATAGGCACCTAATCTTTTGGACAATAGTAAGGTATCATAAAAATTTTATAGGACCCAATTCATTTTTATTTTATCGAGATGCACCACACATCGGTCATTAATTATATGATTTTTGGTCCCAATGAAATATTATATTGTCATTTCAATAAGCATGTATTCTTTTAGAGATCCTATCCATCGAACTTGCCATTCATTTAGATTCATATGTTTCCATAAATATCTCATTATCTTCTGGTACAATATCATTCAAGAGATGAATTAGTTAAGTAAAATAGGTGTCAATGCATATGTTTCCAACTTTTAAATTATGAATATTTAGAACAAATGGTCGTACTTTGTATTTAGTTCAACCAATATACAATTCTTTTATTTCAAACTCTTTAAATTCTCAAACAATGTTGTAAAATAATGAATTTAGTCATCAATTGTAATTTTCATTTCCTCAATAAGAACTTAATCATCATTCAAACCTATGATCACACCCTTGATACAATATACATCATTTTCCACGATTGAAATCACATTAGAAGATCCAAAAAATGTACTGTTATCCCAATCACTAGCTATGTTTTCACTTTCCACGTGTTTATTACAGCATTTATAACATTTTATTAATTTCATGATAGATCATGTGTTATTCAAACTCCTCTATGCTAATTATTCTTGAAAAAATAGTGTAAATATGGAAAATGGATTGGAGAAGTGTCATATGCATGATCTTTTGAAAACGTGGTGAACTCTTTCACCCCATATTCATACTCCTTTATCATATGATTATAATACATACATTACATATTCATATCAATCCTTTGTAATTCAGTAATATTAATAAATTGAAAAATAAATAAATAAATGGGGATTTATAATATGGGGAAACCACAATTTGAATGTTTCAAACAATTTCATCGTGACTTTTTTGAAATGGGTAATTGAATTCAATAAAATACTTCCTCCACTAGTGGTCGGTGTAATCCTATTAATTCATCTAAAAGTGATGGGTGTGATTCTGAGGAATCAAATTTAGTAATAACTATTTGGGAGGTGAATCTGATAAGGATGATAGTTATTATTTCAATTTTTTACTGGGACTCATCCCATTAGAAACTAAAACAAAATTAGAGAGAAGATGTTGTTGTGGTGGAATCCCATAATTTAAATAATCTAGGTGATGATGCATTTAAATTATTTATAGGCATTGAAATGGGGTTGAACATTAATTTACCTTTTGTGGGAGTGAGGTCATGATAGATATTATATGGGTTTGATAGAGTTATTATCATTCCATTTCAATGGTTTTATTGTAAATATATATTATATGAGGTGAATACAGTGCTATTTAAAGGATAAGGTTTCTAGATTTGGGTTTTGATCACTCCAGATGGATCATTTCAATAAGGGACTTGCTTGAGTCAGATGAATCCTGTGGAATAAACCAAGTTTGCTAGTGTTTTTAATGGTTTCTGAGTTCATGGAGGATGGATAATTGTGTAAACCTATCTTTGTGCCAAAATTTTTATGTTTTCTGGGTATATAATTATTTCAAGTTAATGATGATGTAGATAATTTGACTGCTATTTGAACCTGGGAGGATTTGAAGGAAGAAAAAGAATGAAATACCCTTTTATAAAAATCGAGTATTTAAAGGTTAAGAAAAGATATTATGAAATTAAATAGAATCTACTGTGAAGTATCTATGAATCAACTTAAAGGAAGAATTAAAACTATATATACCTTCACATTTTTTTATTAGATCTGATGACACTGCACATGGAAGTAGTTGAAATTCTAGAATATGATTATATTAGGGAAGTGTGTTTGAGTTGGCAGATCCTTCTTTAAAATAATGAATTGGACAACTGAAACAAACCCATTCCTCTTATTCCCATAGGTTCAACCCTATTGTATCACTATAATGTTTCATTATATGTTTGACTGTACATTTTTTATAGGGAAATTTTAGGGTTTATCCATCATTATTTAATGTTATTATATAATTATATATTGAGATAAATCTACATTATAGAAAAGGTAATAAAATAAATATCCCCTTTGTTACATGATCTCTCTCCATTTTAAAAACCTGTATTAAACTAATGTTCTATTATAAAAGTATACATTAATTATTGAAGTAAATAGTTTTTAAAATTTATAAATATATATAATTATAGTATATATAAGTTTAATTTATTAATGTTGAAAGGTATAATAATTTATAAGGAATAAAACTATTAATGTATATAAATTTTTAAATCTAGAAGACTATAAAATTAATAATAATTAATAATATCTTATATTTACTCAATATATATAATTATGAAATATTATAAAATTTAAAAAAGTGTATAAATGAATAAAATAATAAAACTATAAAAGTATAAATATTTAAAAAGAAAATTAATATTAAATTATAGTAGTGTAATAAAATATACTATAAAATTTATACAAGTATATAAATAATAATTCATATAAATCATTAAAATTATAAACGAGAATCACATTGAATATGTCAAAACACAGAGGCATATAATGCTTTTTTCTTCATAACTAAATTTTAATAACTTTATCATCACATTGAATTTCAATTATTACTTGAAATTACATATAATAATTAAGAACCAATTGAAAACTATTATTGAATACCCAAACATATTATTAAATTACACACTTCATCCACCCAATATTTTAGACTATATTGTTCATTAAAAGGGGAAGACAATAGAAGGAGATGAGAAAGATGGAAAAGGAGTGCCCCTGTTCCCGATACAAAAAATCATCAATTTAAAAAAAAAATAGTAATAATAAATCTCATATCACCTCTTATACTCTTGTAAAAAATATCCCTAATGAGATACATCACATAGTCAACACATACATAAATAACCAACCATAAAGGGAAAAAATAAATGGGACTTCAAGATGATCTCACACACCCACAAGTCATAAAATCATTAAAGATGAAAAATAGTGCGTCTACAAAATTTATCTTTGGATGATAAGATAATCCACATAATTTTATGTTGAAAACCAATTTTAAAATCTTATTTAATCATAATCCACTTAAAAACCAAAAATATAAAAAAAATAAAAAACAACCCGATTCAACTGACTGGGGACATTTAAAAAGGAAAACGACACATCCAAAAAATTCATGAACCAAATGTGGATAAGCACAATAAAATACCCTTTACCGTTAAAAAACATGACACCTAGTTTTTTAAAAACAGATTACATTAAAATGACTATTTGTAACCTAAATAAAATAAATTTAAAGCCATTATGCGATGCAATACCACTTTTATAAAATTTACGAAATCATTAAAAACAATTACATATAGGATTAGACGATAAAAATAATGAATTTAAACGTTAATGAATTAATGATATTAAATTTAAAGGGAATAATCAAAACTCCTACCATAAATTAGGTAGATCCATTTCAAAAAAAATCAAATCCATAATAAAAATATTCATCTAAGGGAAAGGAATGATGATGGAAGAATAAGAAGGAAGAAGTATTAATAGATGGAAGATATAATGACCCAAAATTTTATCAATGTAATTTTATCCTTCCTATAGTAATTTCATATAGTATAAATCGCACAAAATAACTAACTCACCATAATAAACAAATTTTTATAAAAAGAATTAATAATATAAGAAGTATTAATAGAAAATAAGAACCCAATACTAATGAAATAATTACTTGAACATCAGAACAGTAATACTAAACATTTGAATAGTAAATTGGTCAAATTAATAGTAACCTCACACATTAATGTATAAATAAAATTTACAGATATTATAAATGAAATTATGATCTTGTTATATAATTGAATAAGTAAATAAATTTTCTAAATATTATTAATTAACTTTTTGTATTTATGGATGTCATAAATATGTAACTAATATTTTATGAATAATTATTAATTTAAAAGAAAATATATTTTCATAAACTATATTCATAAACTAATATTTTTATGTCGTATGATATTCAGATAATATTATGAGACATTAATTAATTTTTTAAAGTGTTTTAAAAACATTTATAATTTATAAATGTCTTTTCAAAATAATTGTTGATTTTAATTAAAAATTAAATATCTCAAATTTAGAAAATCAATTTTGTAAAGTGGAGTTAAATATTAAAATCAATACATTGAAAATTGTTCTTTCTAAATTTTTTTTGGATTTTCTGAAATACATTAATTTTTTCTGAATAGTAAAAGACTATAATTTATGATAAATTCTAAATACATGAATTATGGAGTCATAAATGATGTATGGATAATGAAATCCAAAAACATAGAACTATTACTCATTATTTTAATATTTTTAGTCAGAAGGCTCAAACTACTTATTTTCTCAAGCTGAAATAATAATCTAATGAATATAATAATGGGAAAACACCCTCTCCCCTATAAATAGTACACTCAACACATATAATCCTCAGACCTCTCAATATTTGATCCTTTTCCTAATTCTGGTAAAATATCTTCTCAAGACCCTACAATATTGATAGGATCCATTTGTCTAATAAAAATACCAATATCATTTTATTATGGAGGAGATAGTTAAGAGGTTAAACCCTCTTCCTTTTTCTTTTAATTCTTTTAATTATTTTTCTTTTATTATCCTCTCCTCACCTCCTCTATTAAAATTCCTTTAAAACTCTAGTAACTTTTATATAAAATAATTATATAATTCTAATTAAATATCCATCATTAAACTCATGTCTCTCTCTCTCTATTCTTCTAAAAATGAAATAATTGCCCGTGATGTGTCAATTTCCCAACATCATAGACGATGTGTTTTCATTATTCATTAACACCTTCAATTATGCTCATAAAACCTCTATAATAGATATTAAATACTATAAAATGAATTTTATAACCCTTTTATATGTTCTACAATTGATATATTCATATAATAATAAATGATAATAAAATCGAGTTTCTTGTGATTAAAACATCCAAGATTAATCTAAATTATTATCATTGACTATTTATTTAATGATTCATCCTCATTAAATTTACCAATTTAATAGATATTACCAAATAAAACTATTTATTTACATAAATATCTTATTTTTTATATTCTGGATAATTATACCCATTCTACAAAAAACTCAATACTAATATTCAATTAAACTGATCATGAAAACTAATAAAACGAACAACCTCGAAAGATTACATTAAACTATATAAGTCATCTAAAATAAAACAAATGAACTTAATAAACATTTAATGATTAAAATTAATATAAAAAAGGATATTATTTTTCTAATTAATGAGTTTAATTTGATTACATAGTATATGAAGGAGAATATGGTGTTCAATCATACAGTAAGGGGAAATCTCAAACCCAACTCACTTTCTCTGTGTTTTTCCTATTTCACCCCATTTTAAGTATGTATATTCATTATATATCATATATTCATTATTATCCTATATAATCTAGTATATAACTGTTTCCTACATATTTTTATGAAAAATTCGTGGTCATTTCCCAAAAAAAGATTTATTTCTGAAAACAGATCTTCTACTTCTTATGAGATTGTTTCTTCTACACAAAAAATTGATGATTATAATAAAATGTACAATATTCCACCTATATTTTTGGAACCCCAATGTTTTAAAAGAATTTATTCTTTAATAAATGAAAACAATTTATTTCTATGGGTTATTTTATGTCCATGATTGATACATGTTTTATGTGGAATGAATGTAAATGTAAATGTTATGATGTGATGGGTTTGCCCCAAATTATATAGCCCAAGTAAATGATATAATGTGATAGGTGTTCCCGGGATTATATAGTCTTCCAATGCATTGAATATTGTGGTGTGTCTCGTGAGATAATGTGAAGTATTTGTGTTAGTTGACCATTTAGATATAATGTTCATTTTTATGTATTTCAACATTCTAAGCATTTATTTAATGATTAATCACATGATTATGATCTTATGACTATGTTATGATGATAATTATTATTATAAACCCATGTTATATTGACTCGTGTTATTATCTATCCTCTTACTGTTATTATAGATCACCCATTTCATTTATGTATAACATCGAGTGATTACATGTTCTAAGGAGAACACGTGGGAAAATAAGAAGCTAGAGAAAAAGGAATTAAAAAAATGTTTATGTTTTATTTTGTAAAATAAATGTATGGTCCTCAATTTCCAATGACAGTAAGCATTTGTATCATATCTGGGTATTTATTTTTTTCTACAAAATTACATTTTATATTATGTAATTAAATTAGGGACTCTATTGTTTCTATAAGAGAAAATTTTAGTAAATTTGTGAATTACAATTAGAAATCCTTAGTGAAAAACCTTCTTATTAGAGTATGTATAAGTAACCACCCAATAAATTTTTTTAGACAATTCTAAATATAGGGACACAAAATGATATAACATTACTCTAAATTTCACTTAGGAATAAATTATTTATTAATTACTTATTGACTTATGTTTGGTTATAACCATTTTTTTTAAAACTAGTGGGAACAAAGAGAAACCATACAAATAATCTATATGAAGGACAATATAGTGATTTCACAGAATGAAATCCCCAATACCTTGGGATGTGGAGTTAAAAATTTCATGGAAATTATTACCCAACTATATCATGGCATGGACGCTAAATTGAATAATTTTGAGTGCACAACATCACCTAAGAGGAAGAAAAAGTTATCGATGGTTTTATTTAAAAACAGCCACCAATATTTATTGGATCTTTCAATCCACTAGTCAGAAAATAATGGATCAACTCAACAGAGGAGTTCCATTGAATTATTCACTATTTTTAGTTGGAGATGGTGACTTTGGAAATTTTACATTTATATTTATTAGACATCCAATTCTAGGATTTTATTAAGATCACCAAACTGAGTGATGATGTTGAAGAGATGGAGTGGGAAGCCTTTAAATAAATATTTATTAATATGTATTTCAAGCAAACTATTCATACAAAGATGAGTACAGAATATATAGGGATGGAGAAAAAGAAATTTAATCAATCATAGCCTAAAAGGGAAAAATTTTCCATGGCATTCAACATACACATTAGGTTTTTTTATCAACAATGATATAAAAATTGATAGATTATTTAGAGGTTTAAAAACACACCATCAAGAGGATATTGAAATTCAAGACTTTTGGAGTCATGAAAAGGTTTTTTTGATGCACTATTAAAGTAGATATGGATTTTTTTGGAATAGTTCTATGGTTAAAGTGAGAAGAAATGATATAAGTAGTTTCAAGATGGAGTATCTCATGAAAAAGGTGAGGAAATCCCTAGCACCCACATGTCAATGATTCTGGAAGTAGAATCTTGGGAACTTCCTCAATAGGATAGGGAAAGTATTCAAAAGTGGGAGAGAAGTCCCCCAAGATAATGTATATATAGAATTCATTAGGATGCCGGAACATGTGGTAGAAGAAATGGGGGCACCACCAATTTTTCAATGATTCAATTTTAGGGATCAAGGACACTAGGAAATCTAGTGCACTAATACTCGATTCCTTGTGGGTAATCAACACCATCATCTATAAAATCCAATATAATATGGGAAGGATTATGACCTCACTAATGCTGATGTGGAGAAATAAAATTATGTTTTACATGGTACACTTACTATTCACTTCATAAAGGGAAATTTTTTTTATTATACTTTTCTGTATTACATAATATCATAAATATTTTCTAAAAATGTTGAATAAAATCCATGAAACCATGAAGTAGATATATCCCTAAAAGAACACAGTGGTTCATTAATTTCAACATTAGTGATGAAATCTTCACCAATTGGAATAAGTGGGAATATTCTCTATTTTATCTTGAGATACTTTTCTTGGTGTAATTTGACACTATACTAGAAATGGATTGGATCTCATTATATAGGGAATATATAAACTATTGGGAAAATGAGAAATCTTTTTATATTTTGAAATTTCCCATGCTCCCCTAAAAATTCAAGGATGATAAATTGTCTCCTATTGAAAATCATTCAACAGTGTGAGTGTTGATTCCATATTAAGAGGAATACCAAGATCAAATTGTTGAGTCAATGTGGGGTACAAACCCAGGGGATCACCCATCTTCAGGTAATATAGTGATGTATTTCCTAAAGAGTTACTCAGACATCCTGCACATCTTGTGTTGTAGTTCTTGATAGAACTAATACCTAGAGCTACTCCTATCTTAAAGGGTCCATTTATGATGACTTCTATTTAATTGAGGTGTTAAAGAAGAAAAAATAAAAGAATTTGGAAAAAGGGTTCATACACCCTAGTTCATCACATTGGGGTGCAGAAAATATCTTTGTCAAGAAAAATGCTGGATCAATGTAGTTGTGTCATTATTACCTGGATCTCAAGAAGATCTCAATAAATAATTGATATCATCATTCATGGATTAAAGAAATATTTGATCAGTTAAAAAGAAATGAGTACTTATCAAAGGATGATCATAATTCTATATATCATCAGTAAAGGTGAATAAGGATCACATTCTTAAAAATTCTTTCAATCATATTATGGGTACTATGAGATTATAGTGACATCCTTTAGATTTCTGACTTCCTCTAAAATATTTATGGTTTTGATTAATAGAGAAATTAAACATTACATTGACAAATTTGTGGTATTTTTTATCAATAATTTTATCATCTACTCCAATATCATAGAGGAACATGAATAACATATAAGGATTCTGTCGGGAACATTGAGGAAGGGGAAATTCTAAGACAATTTTAGTAACTTCCACTTTTGGATGAAAAAATTCCCATTCATGGGATATGAGATCACAAGTGATGGAATTTATGAGGACCCCTAAATGAAAAGGAAAGTAAAGATTGGCCAAGACCCTCTAATATCAAATAAATCCACACTTTTCTATGATTATATGGGTACTTCTGATGTTTTTTGATAAATTTTTCATTATTTTCAAAAATTATAACTATGTTACCAAGGAAAGGGATAAAGAATATCTCGACGGAATTATATGAGTAAATCATAAACGACCTATAGAAGAGGCTATCACTAACCATCTACTCACAATACCAAAGTTTGGATAATGTATTGGGATACAAAGTGATTCTTCAAATAATTTATTGGGTTTTTTACTCATAAAAATCATAATTTGATAGACTACACCTCAGGGTACATGAAGATCCATGAGAAGAACTACATAATGCATGATCTGGAGCTAGCAGTTGTGATTTTGAATTGAAAATATGGTGGTACTACCTATATTTTGAGTAGTGTTCAATATATACAGATCACAAGAAGTAATGTATATATTCACACAATAATATATAATAATGTAACAAAGGAGATGGTTTAAACTAATCAAGGAATGTGATATCACTATTTAATATCATATTAAAAAGGCAAACAAAGTAGTTGATGCTCTTAGCATAAAATAACTTGTTACTATATCCATGTCATCGATTAAGAAAGATTGTATCATCAAGGATATGAAAAGGGTATATTTGGAAATCATAACGATGTGAAATACATCAATAATTTTCCAATTTATTACTAAACATATATCTAGATGATATTATTGATGCACAAAGGAATGATTTAGTGTTACAAAATAAGTTAAATGTAGTAATGGAAGGGAAACTTCCAAAGTTCTATATCAAAGATGGTGGTGTTAATATATTTGGAATGAGGATCTACGTTCCTTGATCACCTAGTATAAAGAAGGATCCATTGGACAATTAACATAGGTAAACATTTTCTAGATATCCTAGAAGAACAAATATGTTCAATTTTCTTTGATAACACTTCTGGTGGGTTAACATTAACAAAGAAATTATGGACTATATCTCACGGTTCTTGATATGTCAACAAGTTAAATTAGAATGAAAGGAGACCAAATCATTGATGAAACCCTAACCATTACCCACATATAAATGGGATAATGTTACCATGGATCTCGACGCTAGTCTCTCAAAGAAATCCATAGTAAACAAAGCGATATGGGTTGTGGTGGACCAATTCCCCATGACATCCCACATTATTGCTATCTACGAATTTTTCTTGCATGAATAAATTACAATGATATATTTCAAGGAAGAGATTAGAATTAATGGTGTTCTACTTTCAACTGTCTTTGATGATGATCCAAGCATCACATCTAAATTTCAGAGAAGTCTACATCATTCCTAGAGTACCGAATTGAATTTCATCATAGAGTATCACCCCCAAACAGATGGCCAATCTGAATGGGCTATTTAGATTCTCGATGATATTCTATGATCCTGATTAACTGAATTCAAAAGGGAATGATACAAACATCTCCCATTGGTTTTGTTCTCATACAATAAAATCTTCACCTCGAATATTCATACGGCTCCATGTGAATCCCTGTATGGAAACCAATGTATAATTCCAACCTGTTGTGATGAATTTGATGAAAGAAAGATACATGGACCTGATCATGTGCAAGAGATGACAAATAAGGTCCAAGCAATCCTATAGAATATCCAATCTTCTCAGAGTCAGAAAAAGAGCTATGTTGAAAATTGTTGAAGGGACCAAGAATATTATGTTGTACATAAAGTCTTCCTTCAAATATCACCATATAATATATTCACGCATTTTTGAAAGAATGGGAAGATAAACAAAAGTTACATTGTCCCCATAATGATCCTTGATTTTTTTGGATTCGTTTCCTATCTACATTCACTTCTATAGAATATGTCTTCAGTTCATGATTTGTTCCATATAGCAGTCCCGAAGAAGAATATACCATATCACTCATCTTTACTGAACTTAGATGTGGTACAATTAGAATATTAACTTTTTAAGGAGTTTTCGGTATTGATTTTGGTCTAGGGAGATAATGTTATACAAAAAAGACAATGAATCATGTCAAAGTTTCATGGAGGAACGAAATGTTTTCTGATGTAACATGGGAACCATAGGATGCAATTAAGGGGAAAGATCATCACTTGTTTATATAAAATAAAATTTCAAGGGTGAAATTTCTTAATGGGGGATGAATGTAATGACCCAGACATTTATCAATTTAATTTCTCCCTTATTAATGTAATATAATATAGTATAAATCATGTAAACCACTTAGTTACCATAATAAAAAACATTAAAAAAGAATAATTAATGAAATAAAATGTATTTCTAGAAGTTAAGGATCCAAAAACAATGAAATAAAAACTTAACCTTGGGGGTACCACATACATTGGTCTATATATGGTGGTTGTAGCTTGGAGATCCGGAGTTGGGATCTCTCAACATTTTAATCCAATTTTGTTATGTTATTACATATTTCTAATTAGGTCTGTATTTTCCCTCCTTTACTTTTCAATTTACACAACCAACCTCTAATACATTGAGAGGGTATGGAAATTACCATCGGTACCAGGCCTCTACATCCTTGCACGGGACAGCTTGCCGAATAACAATGAGAAGATGGAAAGTTGTACAATGTTTTTTTGCATGTTGGGGAGGAGTGTTTCGTTGTTGTCTTCATTTAAAATGTGCCTTTGGATTTTTTACCATGGAGGTTTGATGGTTTTTAAGTCTTGATGTATTTTTGGGTTCCCCCTCACCCCTTAAAAGGGGCTTATGTTCAATAAAAAAAAAATTAGTCTTTCAGTCTTATACATTGTAGAGGATTTACTTGCATGATTATTTCCCTTATATTTTGAATCATTTAAATTTTATTCCTATATAATTCAGAATGTAGATGGTTTTTTAATTTAAAATAGGTACATAGAAAAAGGCCTCCGATTTTTGTTATTTCTTAAGTATTGGTCTCTAACCCATGGCCTAATGAGGGGAGCTTGGGGTAGTTGTGGCTTGAGACCTGACTTGGGTTGGGCCATGACATTCCTTACCATACCATTTTATAACAACTATATCTTATAATTATGTTTTACTTCTAGATAATCTAATAATTTATGTGACTCCTCAATTTTCATATCATTCTCCACCTTTTCATTTATTTTCTCAAAATATTATTGGGGTGATATCCCAAAACCCACACCTCTGATGTGGCCATACTATTATGGCCATTTCAAGGCCATTAGTAATAGTTGTTCATCGGGTACAACTAATGATGAAATTTGTTTCTATGTTAGAAAAAAAATTAATCATTGTTATATAATTTATCGATAAATAATTTTTTTATTATGACATGCATACACATGTTTCACAAACATTTAATGAGTTTTAAACTATTAGTATCCTATGTTTATTTACTCGTGTATCACTACATAACATGTCATGTGGTATAGATGTGGATTTGAATTTTGATTAGTTATTATATATATAAAAAATTAACATATTTATTTTCTAATTTCATATAACACAAAATTATTACTTTATATTTAAAATATGTACCAATCATTTTCTAGTGAAGCGTCCCCCATCCTTTCAATATTCTAGGGCTAAGATGGTTTATCATCTGATTACTTATTTTTCATACTCAGTTATTATTTCAAAAATTAACAATTCTTAATAAAATACATTTATAAATGTATTTTATAGAAAAGTATTGATAGTTTCAATGTACATGAAATGATGTCTCCTCAAGACGACGAATAATTGAAACACTGGTTTTTGGTTTATCAGTTGTTCATACACTTGTGGTGGGTCTATGTTTACTCTTCCTTCTAAAATTTTCATATAAAAATTTTCAATAATTATGGGAATGAATATGGGATAATTTATAGATAGAATTAATTAATATTTTTTTTGGAGTTTATCTATTATAAAAAACCTAAAAGGGATACTAAATAGTAAGTCATTGTTTCATTGTTCTGGTTTTTAAGTATAATACAAAAATTATATCATAATTTTAAAAAAAAATGTCTTTCGAAATTTGTGTATCAATTGTGGGACAAACATTGTTCTAGGAGTATACATCATTTTGGCAAATACATGTGAGTGTTGAGCCTAATGTAACTACTGAAAATGTCCATGTTGGGGTTTATAAGAGGGATGCATTCATTTCATCCAATCTTGAATTTTATTACCCTATTTCTAACCTTAATAATTTCTACATAATCTATCATGATAGGACACTCCATTTTACATAAAATCATTTGTTCACCATTTACAATTACCATGGTTTCAACGTTGTTAATATGTTGTTCGTCAATATTAGTATCATCTTCATGTCTAGAGGGTTGTTGAATCCTCTGTATTTGAAGAACCAACATTTTTTTTAAAATTGGTTGTTTCTCATTATTAGGATCATTGAATTTTTTAGGATTCATTATCTACAGAAGAATTTAAAAATTAAATTTTTATTTCGTAAATGAGCCATTAAAAAGATAATAATATGAGGTAAAACAATGTATATTTAAAAAATCTGATTTGTTAAACTCTATATTTTTGGTTGAAGGGATTTCATCACTCAATAGAGTATCCAAGTCCCTTCATTGTGTTCTCCTCTAACATACATTACCTCATATACATTGGGATCACTGTGAAATGATTATGATATCCCAATGAATGGGTTATCCTTAGTTAAATTGACATCTAACCCTTTAGTGGTTTTTTCAATAACAAAATAATTGAACACTTTTATTTTGTTGGATTCATAATATAGAATAAATGTACTTGTTATGAATTCATTATAAACGGATCATATTTATAACCTTCCATAATGAAATCCAATTTCATGAATCCTAATTCACCAATTATAATATAACACCTACTAATAATCCACATTCATTGAAAAATTTGTAATTTGAATATTGTGTAAACAAACTCCCATATTTTTTTGATGATGATAATTTATGAAATATTCACATAAATTCGACTTTTTTCCATGGTACCAGAAACATGATTCACTTCATCCATAGGTGTAACACCACTTGTTTTTATCAGACTATGTTCATCATGATAACATGTATAAAATGAATAACAATTATAAGATAATACGTGCACACTTGGTCCTCTATCTAACCATAAGAGCCGTTCTAAAAATAAATCTAGAGTTTTAGATGAGTCATTAAAAATAAAGTATTGAAACCATCTTATGAACTATTGATTATGTTTTTTGGATATCCAACCATCATTCCTTGATGAATTCAAATGCCTAATAATTTTTTATCTTTTTCAACATATAGGTAATCCTCTATAATCTTATGAAAAACTTAAGGGTGGTCCTACTCAAAATCTGTAATAGTGATTGTGACAACGTATATTACAAAATTACTACACCCACAACCTTCCTAAAGTGAATATTTAAATAAACCAATGATTTCCACACCATAAAGGTAATCATTATAGAATTCAATGGCTTCCTCAACAATATATCACTATGTAGTACAACTTTCTATAATAATTTGAGTTTTTGCATAACCATTAAAAATAATCTTGTACCGATCAATTGGGTATATCCATATATAATGTAAAATACCATATAATAAAATTTCTCTCTCCAAGTGAACCCTAAAAAATCATAATATCAAATAATTCCTATGACCATAACATTTCCTATTCACATAATATGAAAACAATTTCATTTCCCATAGTTGGAAATTTTTCGTGTCTATATCACTACTACATATTGGATTCAAATAGAAACATATATTGGATAATGTTTGACATGAATTGTTAGAAACAATTCAACATAAATATACATGAATTATCTATGGCATAAAAAAATTATATTCTTATGATTTCAAAACCATTAACTTTAAATTGGTTATTTAAATAATATTATTTGTATTTGAAGAATACCACTATAGAACCTTTAAATTGTTAAGGAAGTTGAAAACTATTTTCTCTCATATCAGGAATATGTGTATGTAGCTTGAGGATGTAAAGAGTGGTTTTAACCCTTTACGGGAGACTATTCTTAACTTATTCTAATGTCAATCATGTACATCCTTGAATTAATTCCATCATTTATTTTTTCTTGGTGCATTTATTGATGTGATAATTTCACTGTAACATACATTTTTTTCCAAAGTCATGAAATCATTAAAATTCATACTATAAAAAATATTATACAATATTAAATGAATAAATGATCTCTTTTTCCAACCATATATCACAAGGTTTTTCAAAAAATTGTTTACTAAAAGCAATTTCATTATATTTTATTTTTTTCAAATATTTGATAGCTTATTAGTGGAGATGGTGTAGTGTTTAGTTTGAACTCCCATCAAATGATGTCATCCAAGACCATTAATTTTTCCATCAGGGTATAAATATATGATTCCCTAGAAAAGAAATATTTAATGGATCTGTCCACCTAATTGACTATGTATCTTGTTCAAAAATGGGACACCCTTGATTCCCTTTAGTTATATATCATGGAATGTTTTTAGTAGTGAAGTCATTTATCATCCAATACAACATGGATCTCAATGTGATATCCTCATATTTGTAAGCATAGCACAACATAGCACTTTAATCCCATAATAGATTCAAATCATTGAACTATGGATTGAAATTTATATCAAATCATTACCCAATTGTTTTTATAAAGATATAAGTAGAGATAACATAATGTATTTTCATTTAATGTAGAACCATTATGGAATGTTATAGCTCAGAAATATAACTGACCATGTAATGTGTTTGTTTCTTGGAAGAAAATATTTCACCCATTTTGTAGATAGTGTAAGACAAAGGTTTCTCGAATTTTTGCCAAATTTAGGATACTTGGGATCAATTCTCTTCCATTGAAGAGAGTCATCCATGTGACAAATTTCCCCATAATAATTTCTTATATCTATATTACACATCAATTATCTTGATGTTTCCTCACATTTATGTC
The DNA here is from genome assembly GCA_963277665.1 of Viscum album. NCBI lineage: Eukaryota > Viridiplantae > Streptophyta > Magnoliopsida > Santalales > Viscaceae > Viscum > Viscum album. The sequence continues at coordinate 170,818,554 of OY728134.1, forward strand.
TGTTCCTCAACCTTGAAATGAATGGTAAGTTCCATACAACTTTCAAAGGACTTGATTCATCATTCTTATAATTTGAAGTACCACACATTCGAAATTTTAAGAGAATTTTGGCCCCTTTAAAAAACTATATAGAGACAATTGGAAGATCATATCTTCTTTTTCAGATCATACCCATTCAATATAGAATTATTTTGTCATCATATGTTAGGAATTTAAAATTATCATCATACGGGGTCATACCATTCAAGAAAGAATGTAGATCAGTAATACGGGCATGACACTCTCAATTTCTATTTTTTAAATTATATAGTTTCATTAAGGCTAGAATGGTGTTTATTTAATACAACTATAATACAATGGTATCTTTTTCACAACTATTAAATTGCTCAATTTTTTTACAATCCCAAATTTCATCTTCAACTATTAAAGAAATTTCCTCAATATGATCATTATTACCATTAGTGTGTTTAATCTAATCCTTGATATGGTCTTTGACATTGTCCACACATGAAATCATATCAATTCATCCATAAACACAATCTTATCTCGGTCAATAGATACATTCATTTCCCCCCTTGTTTAGTCCAAAATTTGTAACTTAAATCTATTCCGTGAATGATCATGTGTTCTTCCAAATCCTTTGGACTAATTAGTCTTGAATAACAACAACATAAACATGGACAAAGGATTTGAGAAGGGTCATATGTGTGATATTTTTACAACATGATGAACTCTTGAACCCCAACCTTATTCTATTTTTTCAAAAGATTTGAATCCATCCAATTTTGATTCATTTCCTTCCTAATTGATTAGGTAATATTACTATTTAACAAAATAAATAAACTATAAATAGAATTTCATAGAAAACGTTATTCATATGAATCAAATATTAGTGAATGGTAATATTATTAATTGTTATGATTTCATTGACATCAATATGTTAATTAATTTTTATGATTTTACTCACATGGGTTCTGAATAATAATTTATATATTATATGAACCTAATATACTATCTCTTACAGCTATTTTGGTCCAACGATAAACTACTCCCCTATCATAACCCAACATAGATGTGATAAACAAAAGGTGTTTAAAAACAATGATGCCCCAGGGGGAGAAAAAAATCATAAATGATCAAATACAATAATTTTAAAATATCTTTAAATTTTGAAGACAAAAAAACATATAATAGTTAAACAATGAAAAAAAATTAATACAAATATTATTATTTAAGAAATTGATGAAAGTAAATTGATTTCACATATTTATTAAAATCATATATATAATACATATATTTATTTACATGAAAAAAAAACGTATAAATATTTTTCACAATATATTACAAATTATAAAACTATACAATTATTAAGAGGATGTTTAATAATTATATTAATATAGATTTAAAAATTCTAATATATATATATGTGTGTTATTTATAATTATAGATATATAAATTGTATTGATTTTATATAAAAATATTATTCCTTAATATTTATAATACAAAAATTTATTTTAAAAATAAATAAATAATTATTTTTTATAATTATATCTTTAATTATATTAATCTATAATTATATTCATAAATAATTATATGTATATATGAAAAATAATTAAAATATACATTACATAATAAATATTAATTAATAATTTATGAATTATAATTATATATATTATATAAAAAATATATAAACTACCAAAATTATATATATAATTTCATTAAATAAATTTATTTAAAAATTTAATGTTTTATTTCTTTAAATTACTAATTTATATGTATGATTATCTTTATTCAGATATAGATATGTGTGTGTGTGTCTAATGAACCCAACGACATGTGTGTATTTGTGTGTGTGTGTGTGTGTGATAAATGAATTCAACACATACATGTCTATTTCTAATTTTATACAATGCTTGTAATATTAATTTTATTTTAATTTATATAAAAAATAAAATGAAATTAAGTAAAAATATGTAAAAAATCATATATTAATTAATATTGACAAATAAATAGTAACAATTACTAATTATATATTAATATATATTAAATTAGTTGTATTATAACAAAAATTAACACGTGTGTGTGCATGGTAAGAAACTATGGACATGTATGTCTATGTGTGTAATTAGAGAAATCAACACATACATGTCTATAATATTAATTTGATTCTAACTTATTTATAGAATAATCTAAAAACAATTTATAATATATAACTATTCTTATATAAATTAATAATATTATTGTAACGCGTCACAAGGTATTTAAAGATATGATACCATAAGTCGAGGTGAATTAAGGTATGGATATTTTCCACCTTAAACACTTTTTCTTTAAACTCTCTCTACCAAAGATGATCATAAATTTATTATTACAACCCTTCTGTTATTTTATAAATTATGATGATTTTATCGTTAATAATTCTTAGTCATTACAAATTTAATCATATGTTTCAATGATATTTAACCGACACACGCAGATTTTTTCAGGTAGAAAATAAATCAAGATGGAAAACAAAAAAAATTGATTTTTTGGTTCACCTTCAATAAGCTAATTCAAGGAGAATACAATTGGAAATGTGGTGATGCACCAAAATTAAATAACATAAAATTAAAATATACATATTATTATATATTAAAAAATTATTTCATAGTAGAATTTCCTAGGAATTTTGTAGGAGGGGAAAATTTTGGGTTACCAACAATTTTTGTTGGCGAAATGTCACGTATGACAAGTGTAAATCACAAAATTTATCACACTCATTCCCAATGCATGACAGAAGTGACATGACAGTTATTTTCCTTTGGGAAAATATTAAAAAACTCAAATAAAAACTAAAAAATTCAAACCAATTAACATTGAATGTGATTTTCTCTAATAGAGAGTGATGTATGGAGAGAGAGAGTTCACTATGGTGATAAAGTGTAGTCGAATATTTGACAATAAGGAGTGATAGAGACCAAATTTTCTTCATGGAGGGATATAGGAAGTGCTTGAGTGAGGTAGCTCAACTAGGGAGGGAGGGATAACAACAAGGGAGAGAGGTGATGGAGTGTGGTGGGTGGGACAAAGAGTGGTAGAGAGAGATAGTGGTGATGAGGTTTCACTTCTGCAAGATCGTGAATAATCTTCTTAATCATTGTTAGTTATAGTTAAATTTATAATGTGGATTAAGGTTTTTATTAGCTTTTCTAAAAAATAGGTCATAAATAGGGATTTTATCATTGCTAAAATAAAAAAGAATTAATAAAATTTTTCTTTAGTAGTGTTAGAAAGGAATTTATAAATATTTTATAATATATTTAATATAATTAAATAATTTAAATGAATATAATTCTAAACAAATATAAAAATATATATAATTTTAGAATTATAGATGGGAGAAATGTGAGAGATTCTCTTTATATCTAATCATGTGTCCAAATCCAAATCACGATGGAATTTGCTGATGAATGCTATTTTGATATGAGGGATCTGTTTTTATATAATTTGAAGTATAAATATGGTGAAATTTCTTTGAATAGAGAGGATCCAATTTTTGGAAACCCTGATTTGGAAGTCACTAAACTAAGAGGGAAGTCCCAAACTATGAATGGTAATCGTGATACGGTATGATTCCTCTCTGATATCACGAATTTATCAATAAATAATACAAAAAATGGAACCCTCTCCATCATCAAGGCTGGCCATGTTATTTTTCAAGATTGAATAAGTGTATTTCAACACATGATCATCGCTCAGGTTACATCGAATATTTTTAAAAGAACATGGAAGATTTATGGGCTTCACAGTCTTCTCATTCAAATATTGGGATCTAAAGACTGAAGATTCAACTCAATAGGTAATGAATTTTTTCATATAATTTTTCCTTTAGAAGATCTAAAAACAATGGCATGGGGTTTCAAATGTGTGTCTCCCAAGCCTGACACTCTTATGGTCTTGAACTGGGATTTATTCTTGGACCTATCAAAAATTGAGAACACAATTTACGATGTATAGATTAGTATAAAAGTACTTATCTAGTTATTATGGAACTAGAAGATCCTTTGAGACATTGCCTCGGTCCTGGGAATCCATATCACGTCTATAAAAGAGATTGGGAAGAAAGTTTGTGTCACATTGATAGGGTTCTCATTGAGGTTGATATTCTTCCTCAAATTACTAAAATGATTATTTTTGTGGATGGAATATTTAGAATTGAAATCTCAATTTCAATGTAAAATATTCATGATTTGTCTCTCTATGTGCGAGACATGGGGTATATTGTTGGAAATGTTCATAGGAATCCAAAGTGAAAATTTTTAAGAACATGGGTCACTCGATTGTCCATGGTAAATTAAAGAAACCACTCCATGAAGTGGAAAATTTTTTGAGTAAAGAGAAATATTACTTGGGAACAATAGATTCTAGGAGTGCACATACTTTAACCTGTCAGGACTGTGAGGCTAATTGTGTAGGGTTACAACCTTCCATTGATGCAAATATATCTTGTGGTTTTTATAATCTTGTTGAAGACCATGTTGATCATATTCCTATACAAGCTATCAATTCAAGTTCTGTTTTCTACAAAGTAAGATTCTCTCTAGCATAAGGGGTAGTTCTCCCTCCAATGACCAGGGTATGGGTTTGATTCTTTATACACATCATGGAATGTTGAGTTTGGGACTGATTCCTCTTTAGTTTAGACATGTTGGATCTTGATAATGTATTATTGATGAGGAAGTGAGGTAGTTTATAGGTAATATGATTTAGCCTAAAAAATACATACTATTTTACAATATTTGTAATGTTAGGGGAGAAACCACATACAATGAAGGGATAACTCCTTTTATAGGTTTGGATGAACAGAACCTGTAGGGTTTTCAGCCTACCAAGGAGAATCCACAAGTTGCTGCCTCAAATTGTGGTTAGAAATTAATTGATGATCCAGATATAGATGAGTTTTTAGAAGATGCTTCTTCAGTGAGGGTGGCAGCATGGGGAAAAGATAACTTCTAGGGTGATCACTTCTCTATAGACAAAAAACACAAAAATTGAGGAGGGATCATATCAAAATATATTTAGTAAATTTAGAATTCAATTTTGATTAATGATACTATGAATATAGGTTCATTTATATTGTAAAGACCCCGAAATTTCAAAGAACATTTTTTCTTAATTTTCATTGGAATTTTACAAGAACGCAGTTTCTGACAACACCTGATTCCGAGGCCCAGTGTGCCCGGAATAAATTTCTGACATTTAGCTCGGGTACGTTAGGGAACAAACGGGCGAGAATTTCTATCTTTTGAACCGATTCTCGGAATCGAATTCCGAGGGCACCGATGGAACCGCAGCGCCGGTATTTGCCTATGAACACCCTTTCCGAAGGTGCGGTTGCTCGGATAGTGTTGTTAAAAATGTAATGGGTAAAAAAAGAAAGAAATAAAATTGTATAACAATTATTTTTCTTTAAAGTTGAAGTTAATTCCTCCAAAGGGAAGTTGAGGTGGATCCCATACCCCACCCAACATCCCATGGGAGGATATGTGTAAGGGAGGTGGGGTCTGCACGAACCCCTAACCTATCACTTTCCCTTAAACCCTCTTTTAACTCCCTCTTAAAACTCCATAGCTCCCTTGAACCCCCAATTAAAGGTGAACTCTTCACTTCCACGTTCCTCCATTAATTTTGGAGCCTCTCCACCCATTAATGAAGGGATATAACTTATTGAATTTCAATAATTTTGAATTTATTAAGCTAACACTATAATAAGATGTGTTGTTTTTATTATTTGGGGGTTGGCTGAATCTTGTGGTGGAGTCTTGGAAGGATAAAGGAAATTATCTCTCGAAGAGGAACAACTTTTCCAAAGAATAATGTGAAGTTTCCAACATCGGTTCCTCCTTGGATGTCTCCATCCCACTCCTTCCGGAATAAAGAAGGAAGGGCCATTCACGAAGAACACCGACATCATCAACGAATTTCTCTTTTTTGACGTCGACGAATCGATGCCGCCTTTCCGCGACTTCATCAAATCTTAATGAAAAGCGAAGTAGGGGTTTAGTTCGTTTTATTTGTTATAATTTTTCACTTGTTGGACGTTGAGTTTTTCGTTCGCTTAGCTGCTTGATATCATTTAACGGGAGGAGGTCGGACCGCACAAACACGGCCAATCCTCCACCCCTCTTTATCGTTGATTTCCGATGATACTAAAGCTAAAGCGGCACGGTGTCGTTTCACTGCACGGAAATGACGAGGATCGTGGCCGGAGCGGGCCCGTCGGTGGTTCGCGGAGTCGTCGTGCTGTGCTAGAGGAAACCGTGGGAAGTAGTGGTCGAAGCGGCCTACGGTGGAGGGGTGACGAGTCGAACGAAGGCCATGGCCCTCGGCCTCGGCGGTGTGGTGAAGACCCGTGGTCATTGGCCGCGGCAGAGAGGAGGAGCCGCGGACCCCTTGGGCAGTGGGTATTCGGTGACAGGTGGCCGAAACTGCCGGCCGTCGGCGTGCGGATGGAGGGACTAAAAAAAAGTCTAGTAGTGGAAGACTTCCGGACGGCCAAAAACGGCCGGCCGGTTTGGCTGAAGGCCAGGGGTCGAAACCCCTGGCCCGCGACTCGGGCAGGCCCCCTCGAGGGGGGGGGGTGTTTTTATTTTCAAAGGCGCGACACTAATTGTCACGCCACGTAATAGTATTAAAGGGTGGGGGTGGGGGGGGGGGGGGTTGCCCCCCGTGCAACATCCAAACAGCGGGCCCCCCATGTGGGGGGTCGTTTCCCTCAAGGCGCGGCATAATGTCGCGCCGTTTTGAAACCAAGGTGGGGGGGATTTGCCCCCCCCCCCCCCCGCACACGGTGCACCGGCGGTGCCCAGGCCGCACTGGCCACGCCGCCGGCCGGGTCGGGCCGTCGGGCCGGGCCGACCCGGTTCGGGTCGGCACAGGTGGGACTGGGCCGGGACGGTCCGGCCCAGACCCCACGTACTTAGAATTTTCTGTTAAAATGCTCACTTATTGGGCTACGGATCTCGGATTGTCGAGCCGTTAGCGGAAATGCGATCCCTGGATCGAGACAGTCATTTCGGTATATCGCACTCATGGTTTCGAAATACTTTGGGTTCGGCCAGGTTGGTTTGTACACGAAACCAACCGGGCCCTCAGAGTAGAAACGCTCACATCTTGAGCTCCGGACGTCCGATTGACGTGTCGTCAACATGGTTGAGTTCCTCCTAGTGAGACAGATCATTTGGAATACTTCGCCCGAGGTTCGGATGCAGGTGGAGTACGGTTTGGTTGGTTTTGCCTTAAAAACCAACCGGGCCCCTGGGACGAAAAAGCCAATAACTCTCAGACCGGGTGTCTGATTGACGCGCCGTCTGTTTCGTTGAGTTCCTGTTGATGATACGGAACTTTTGGATACCTCAACTTTGGAATATGTGACAGTTGATGTATCAGCCTCTCGGCTTGTGGATCGGACCGTCATGAACGAGCTTACTGTGTGCGGTAATCCTAGTGCTGGCTGTGACTGCGACTTCGACGACGACTGTGCAGAGGTCCTCAGTGGATTCGACAACAACGACTAGAGCACTCAGCGATCCTACGGGGATCAGTGCTACAGATCCTGTGCGGGTCCGATCCTGTGTGGGCCTTTGTGGGGGTTAATATCTATCGATCCTTTGAGGATCTAACATCTTAGATGATTTAGTACTGGTCTTGTATCCTATGTGGGTACCAGTATAGATGAATCAATGAAGATAGCTGGTCTTGTATCCTATGTGGGTCCTAGCTGTGCTGGTCTTGTATCCTATGTGGGTCCCAACATAGATGATTTAGTACTGGTCTTGTATCCTATGTGGGTCCCAGTATAGATGAATCAATGAAGACAGTTGGTCTTGTATCCTATGTGGGTCCTAGTTGTGCTGGTCTTGTATCCTATGTGGGTCCCAGCTTGTATGATTCAGTACTGGTCTTGTATCCTATGTGGGTCCCATTATTGATGAATTAATGAAGACAACTGGTCTTGTATCCTATGTGGGTCCCAGTTGTGATGGTCTTGTATCTTATGTGGGTCCCAGCTTAGATGATTCAGTATCTATGTCTGATCATCTCTTTCACCTTTTCGATGATGTATAACCTGTGTGAGCTGAAACCTGTTCGCTTCCTTTCTGGATTGAGTTGTGCTATCCTGTGTGGATTATTCTTTTCTTTCCTATGTGGAATACGTTTTGCTTTCTTGTGTGGAATATGATTTATTTTCTTGTGTGGACTGGGATGTGCTTGGGCTTTGTGGTTGGAACGTGTTGGAATTGATGACTTAGGTATATGTATGGGCATATACCTAAGCAGTGTCGGTTGTTACATTGTGATTGTATCTTTCCTTTGTGGTTTATCCTTTTTGGATTTTGGGAGACCATCGGGGGTCTCAGGGTCCCTACTGAGTAGCTTATACTCACCCCTACACGGGCTATGCCCGCACTACGATGTGTTGGTTGCAGACGACAGACAGCGTTGATCGTGGTTGGGGCTTGAAGATGCAGGACGGTACCTGGATGTGGACCACTGGGCGGGACGTACTCAGAGCGGACGGCGGGACCCAAGGAGCAGTGGAGCTATCTGTACCCACCCTTCAGGTGGGATTTCCAGTGGACGGCCCGACACTGCGGCTTTTCTTTTCAGTTGCTGTTTTCCCCTTTTCAGTTGTACTTTACAGTTGGGCTTGTATTTCCCTCCCCTTTTACTTTCAGCACAGCTTGTTACAGTTTTTACTTAGTGTTTACTCTTTCTGCTTGCTTACTCTGTGGTGGTTGTTTACTTTACAAGGGTAATGCCTTCCCTGTTTATTGGGATTTATGTCTTGGTTCTAGTCGCCAGCCCCTAGCCTATGGATGGCGGGCTTGGGGTAGTCACGGCACGGGCCCCGAGGATGGGTCGTGACATATATGGGTGCAATCTATTGAAGTTGTGGGTGAATCCATAATGGAGTCTTCGGACCCATCCCCCCCATTGGTGAAGGACAATTATTCCATGATACAATACCAATTTAATGTATAGATTCTAATTACAAATCCCTAAAGTAGGAGATGATATTGTATTGATAATGTGGGGATGTCCCATCCACCCCATTTTATTGAACTAATAAAAAAATTTATATCTAAGTTTTTGAATTTCCTCACACAAGGAATTTGGTAGTTCACTTGAAAAAAAAATCTACTACCATATAGCCTTAGGAAAGTGAAGGTGAGAGGACAACAGAAGGCCTCAACAAGGAAGCATAAGAATGATTTTTTATAGAATTAAATCCCTTTTTCCATGATAGTGCAAGATTTATTTTATTTCTACAACTATTTAATAGTTCATAAGTAGTTATCAATAAACATTGAAAATGGATTCTGATTGAATCCAGATATGTAATTTTAGGATATATCATGGAAATTCATAATGTTATCATCCCTTAAGTGATTCTTTTAATCATTATCATATGAGTAATATGAGGCACCATATATGACCAAGAAATAGAAGAGGGGTCTAAATCCAAAGGGAAATGTAATATATTGTAGGAATTTTGGATCTAGTGTGACTTGTAGGGGTTGACTTACTATATTAGGTTTAATTAATTTTGATATACCTAGTAAACATATTACATAATCAGAACTATTAATAGGGATTTATCAGTTCTATAGAGGCACTAATAATGCGATCAATAATAATGACTTGTCTCTAATAGTGATCTTAAAAATTCTAATAAATCCGCCCTTTAACAGCGCTAAAAATCACTGATAATGTTGGCCTTTATCATTGCTTTTTTTAGTGCTCATAAAGGAATCCTTTATTAGTTTTTTTATTTTTGTTAAAGGTGGCCATTAATAGAACCGAAAAATTGGATTGATAAAGGCCTCGCTGATAAAGGTGGATACATGTTTTTTTTCGAACCCACCAATTTTTTTATGAGCTCTCCCCACCCCCTTTTATTAGTGCTTGGGGGTTTTCTCCCCCCCTATTATGTGCTTTAAATAAATCCACTCCACACACACATGCCTACCTCCAACTAGTTTTCAACATGAGAACTCCCAACTCTTACACCCGTACCTTTTCCACTCCACAATATTAGATTGTATTTCATTTTTTGAAATATATATATTTAAATATATATATCATTGCATTTTTCCATAATGTCTATATTTATTCATATATATTATATATTAATATTTATATACTTATATTAGAATATATATCTATTATTCAATACATAGACATCTATATATATATATACAGACATTACATATACAGTAATTTTATAGTTATATAAATATTCATATGTTTTTATTTTAAAAAAATAAGATATTTGTTTTTTATGGTCCCATGTGTAGTGCAAGCAGCCATTGGGTGGCCCCCCACATTGATTTTATCCAAAATCAATGATTAATCCAAGATATGTATGATTATGAACACCATGATACATATAATTTAATCATTTTAAAGGACAATATATAACAACATTTGAACCATGAGAGAGGATATCAACACATAATGTTTATAATTAATTTAATTAGATAAATAATTACCTCTAAATAATTGTTACTTCATTGATGAATACAACAACATATTTGTAGTGCACCATCATTGCATTGTAGAACCCAATTGTATATGTATTCTAGAAGAGATCCACATGTGTTCCATGAATATGTAGACATCACAAAAGGAGTCTCTAGGTGCTATCTCGGAGCATCCTTGCACCTGCATCGTCTACCTTTGATCAACTCGAGTGATGCTTTCACAGAGTTATCATTGATATGATGGATGAGGATCGGTCTTTGTCCTAAAGTTAATTCTTTTAGATGATATCTCCCTAGGATTGACAGGATTCTCCATGATTATTGAGCCCAACAAAATTTTCTAATGAGTAAAATGACATAATTGGGTATATATGTTCTGATGGTTAAAATAAAACAATTTCACATGTTCCCTTAATTATTTATTTAATCTAAGAGATTCCCCATGCCAAATAATAATAATATTATTATTATTATTTCATAACTTTTTCATAATATGTCAATAAAATTTTATTATTATTTAATTAAATAATATTCAATAATTGTTTTTTCTTAATCGACCATTAATCTCGGTCCACCTTTCATTCACAATGTTTATCGGGCCTTGGGTAATGTCTATTTATATATTTAATAATAATCAATCCATTTTTAACCAAAAAATAAATAAATATTACATTACTAAATAGAAAAAACATATTTATTAAATATTCCACTCCAAATATATTCTCTTGAATAACTAGTGACAGAATTAATGTGATCAAGCATACCTGAAAAATTATTAAAACACGTGTAGGAATAATATTTATTCAATCAGTTGAATAATAATTAATAATATATTCTTTATCTATGATTTCAGATAGAGTTAATGTGTGATCCTCTAAGACTCTTACTTCATGGAATTAGGTGAAGCAGCCTAAATTTCATGGCTAGAATCTAGAATCATGCCACAAAACCCATAGGGAAACAAGTTAATGTAGAAATGAAATGTACCTCATGAAGATTCTTTCTGTGTAATATTATCTCTTTATTACAATATCTCTAATTGATTAGTTTTCATGTGAGTGCCATAAACATATATTTATAATGCCTCTCTTATTGACTTTTTGGAAATAATACATTCATTTAGAACATCATGTACATGGATTTATTTATGATATAGTATTTCCATCAAAGGGAAGGAGATATTCAATTATGTTAATGAACATAAGGGGCTAATCCTTTCCCAAGATAATCATTAATAAAATATTACTCGGGACTTACCCTACGTTTCCTACCTCAATGCGAACATCGGTCATCACAGTGTTAATCAATACATCAATGTACATATCACATAATATTCATTAATAATAGTCTTAAAGTCTAGGGACCTATACACATGTCTGGAGATAGGAACATCCAATGAATTGTATAAATGTGGATTTCCTGCTGGTAGGACCTATTCTCAGAATATCATGATTGATATTACCTTGGGGGTACACCCTGATAAGATGATCCAATGACCTATAAGTATTCACCACTAATATAATGTAACATTTCATGTCCCTTAAATGATATGTTCTAGTTTGGAATCATTTTTTCAAAAATCGTGTTGTAGCACTTCCAGGTTCTCATCATATTGGGGAATTGCTATAACCTTTTACTATGATAGATACACTTAGGACATTAACACCTAAAATGTATTGTATAAGAACCATCATGAAATGATAATTAGTATATAAATATTCAAATAAAAGAACATATGTTTATCATAAAGAAAAATGACATTATTTCTTGGGCACCAACTCTAGGACACTCCCTCTTGCAATAGTGACAAATGCTAACAACCTTCAATCAGCTGGATCTAACATGATACTCATGCTTATGCTGAGATAAGCCTTTATTCAAGGGTTCTTCACATTAAATTCCTTGGGCACTATTCTTACTATAACATTAACCATTTGATAAAAATATAAATAGAGTTCATACATCAAGAGAATTTTACTTGTCTATTGTTGTGACAAGGATCTTTTGCAATAGACACCTCTACAGTATTATCACAATATAATGTGAATGGTTCATTTCTTATAGGTACCATATCATGCTCCTTGAAAAAAATTATGAATCCAAATAGCATCCATGAATGCATCAGAAGCTTCTATATACTAGGAATCTGTTGTAGAATCGGAAAAAACGAGCTGCATTGAATGCTTTTAGCTCACATATCCTCTATTGAGATAGAAAACATATCCTGATTGAAAATTTAGATCATTATAATCAGTCTAAAAACTAACATTATAATAACCTCTAATGGCTAGCTCTCATCTTATCCATACACTAGGAAAATATCCTTTTATATTCATAGATACACTAGGACCACCATAACAGTAGTCCAATGCAGTTTTCCTATATCTTCTTGATATATTACTACCAAACACAATGCATAAGAAATATCAAGTCAAGTACATAACTTATAAAATTTTATTTATCATATAACTAATGTTATGGGATCTTACCCATTATCTATTTATCATTGTGAGTATGGGTACAAATTTTCTTATAATTATGAAATCCATGTGACACTAGAACCAATCCCCTCTTAGATTTTCCTTACTAAATATCTCTTTTATCTAGTGATTATATTTACATTCACTCGGTCTAAACATCCTCTTGGATCTATCATGAATGATCTACATCCCAAGATTTGAGGTTGCTTCACCAAAGTCCATCATAGAGAAGCACATGATTAACTAATCCTTAATTGACAGTATGATAGGTATTCTACTTCTAATAAGTAACCTTTATTCAATATATGGTATGTGGATACTAACCACACATCCACTATACCTCTTGTAAATAAAAATCTCACATTAATTCTTAATGAAACTAAATTCTCTTATTGATAAATTTAATCAAATGATCCATGATCATGATGATCGCTTCAATCCATAAATGGATCTATGCAACTTGAAGATATTTTTGGCATCAACTGTAGTCACCAACCCTTTTGGTTTTATCATATAAAAAATTTCTTGAAGGTTCCAATTAATGAATGCAGTTTTGACATCCATCTTTTAAATCCCATATTAATGGTATGTTTCTATAAAATTTAATATTCTAATGGATTCAAACTTTTCAACTAGTAAAAAATTTTCATCATAGTCATTTTATTGATGTTGTTTAAACCCTTTAGCCAATAGATTTTCTTTATAAGTATTATTTTAACTTCAGTTTATAGTTTCCTGTTGAATACAATTTTTTTATACAATAGCATTCATATCAACTAGATCATGGAACAAAACCCAAAATTGTTTATGACACATGGAATCAATTTTAGAATTTATGGATTCTTACCATATCGTAGATTTGGAGCACACTGTTTCCTCCATTTATCAGATAATTTCATTATCATCAAAAAATAACGAGTCACCATCATTGATGATTAGAAAACCATATCTCTCTAGTTATCTTACCTCTCTTGATCTGTTACATATTAATTCTTGTTTCATGAACAACTTCATCAACTGGGACAAGCAGAATCTGTTCATGTACCCACTCTTGTGTATCTTGAGAATCAACATCACCGAAGTCAATATTTATCACACAAACCTTATTGAGGATGTGATCCCACTAAATAAAGTAATATTGATTAGAAATAATCACTTTATAATATGATGGTTCATACAGGTCATTTCTCTCTGTTGTAATCAGATACAATCTAAAGGTACACCATGTGCCTATGGGTGTAGTTTGTTTCATAAGAAGGCCCTAAAAAATACATCGCAACCCCACACACATATATGTGATAAAATGGGTTTCTTTTCACTTGATAACTCTAAGGGAATTCTATTTGCCACTTTAGTTCGTACTCTGTTTAATGTGTCTATTGTAGTTTGAAATCCATATCCTCATATGGGAAAAAAAAGATCTGCATGAATCATCATAAACCTTACCGTGTCAAACAAGGCACAATTTCTAATTTAACTAACATCATTTCCCTTTTATGTATAAGGTAGACTGAGTTGATATATAATCCCAAAATCCTGCAAAAATTTGATGAAATCATTTATAATATATTCACCATCACAATCTGATTGAATCATTTTTATATTGATACCAAGATGATTATGTACATCATTATTTAATTACTTAAAAATCACAACAGACTCTAAATTATACCTCATCATGTAAATATATACATTTCCACTGAAGTTATAATTCAATATTAAGAATTAAGTATATTCACATTTAGATTTTACTAGAAATCTTCTACACATATTTGTGTGTACCAATACTAGAAGCTATGTGGCCCTTTCACCCTTTTCACCAAATGGTGGGTTTTTCATTTTTCCCTGTAAACAAGCCGGACATCTGTTAAATGGTTTTATGTGAGAAGATTATAAATAACTATCTTGATTGATCTTTGTCAAACTCTTCTCGTTTACATCGTTAATGAAATGATTCCACGATTGGGTGTTATATGTTTCCAGTGAACTAGACTCATTAACGATATACAACACTTGGTTTTCATGAGTTAATACCTAATGAACATTTTATAAATGGTTCATACCATAACATATGTTTTACTTAAAAAAGGAAATACTTTTATTTCCAAATTTTAATATAAACACGTTTGTATCTAGGTAATATAAATAAATAATATTCTTTCTAACTATAGGTACTTAATAGTAATATCCTAAAACCAAAATGATTATTGTTGAAAATTAAATTTGGTAGTCTCTAATGGATAGGTTATCCATCCTCTCTCCACTATCACCTCTCAGATCCACCTCTCCTCCAGTAATATTTTAAAATCAACTTGCTTCATTTATTTGGATATAGATGTGTGCACAACAAGATATATCTAATACCTAATGTATATAAAAGGAAATATTACACTCGATAATAAACAAAAATTTAGCATCCTCATTATTTTGGGTGAATATGCTCTTCCAATGGCCTTACTTACCGCTTTTAAAACATACTAATTAAATTTCATTTATCATTATTTGGATCTTATTCATCTTGGTAGGACAGTTCTCATGAGCTTTTGAGTTTTTATAATTATTTTGCCCCTTTTCCTTGTCCTTTCGTTTCTTATTCGCAATATGAAAAGTGGGTGTTTTATTCCTCATGTCCTTTTCCACATGAGGAATAAATGTAAGAACTTCCAAAATAATCTTCTCACTATTTCTCATATTGTATTTAACAATAAAGTTGGAGATAGTCTTGGGACATTACGAATGTATGAGATAATTATGAAACTAATCTATGAATTTAATCCCTGAGGTGTTCAGGCATTCAATATAGCTGATAAGACAGACTACATGAGTCCCAGCTGGCATAAACTCTCCATGATTTGTTGTGAGCAATGCATTGTATATCTTATACATCTCTTATATCACCTTCTCTTGATGGAGATACTACATGTGAGAAATCATTCCATAAGAATCCATATCCTTGTATTGGATTAAAATATCATTGGGCATGGATGATAGACAGTATACTGAACATATGTATTATCATTAAGATGTTTCTCATAGTGATATAGCTCTTTATTATATTTCTTATTTAGAAGGGAAACTGTTAATGATACTTCTAGCACATAAAATTTCCATACAAGGTGGAGGATGAAACACAGATGACATTTCCACTCTTGGAAATTTGTTCAAGTGAGAAGGTTTACCTTCTCACATATGGATCATAATGATATGTTTGATTTCAATTTATTGTTGATTTTAAAAAATAGGAGGACTATAATTTTAATACTTTGACTGATAAATTCAGACAAATAAATAAATTTAATATTTATTAGTCTCCCACTTTTTTATCTAAACCCAATAGCTCTCATAATTGGCTTCAGAATATCATGTTTATTGGACATTATAGTGGTAAGGATTAACATTCCAATTCTCATTAACCCATAATTAGTTGGTTAAGTAATTTGAATGGCTTTAGGTTGGAATTCTAAATGAAAATTAAATTAACTCAAAGTTCTTTGATCTGTTGAGTTGGCTACCCAATCGTGAAATCCTTTAAATATATTTCCTCAAACATTGTTTTTCAGTTACACCATGTTTTTCTTTGACAGTTAACCATGGATTTCAATTATGATATTTCAACCAAAAACCTCATGTTAAAATTCCTCAGAAATTGAAAGTACCCCATATTTGGTTGGTCAAGTACATTGAAATATATTTTGACTATATCTGAAGTAATGGATGGCTATAATGAAATAATATTTTACTGAGATATTTTATCCTTTTATGTGTAAATGTAAAATAATTATTACTATCACAATTTTTTATTATTAAGAGGTATTTAATTGAGTTATTAACCATGTCTTATATAATATTTACAAATAATACGGTTTATTTTTGTTCTATTTTTCATGCTTGTTAATTCATTAATTCGGTGATCATGAAAATACATCCATAATGAAATAACCAAGAAAAAGATAGTAATAAAATATTGAAGTGGTGTGATCATGAGATCTTACTAGAGGATATTTTATCTAGTGGTTGGTAATCTATCTAATGACCAAGGGGAAACACACATTAAAACAATTCTGGGTCATGTTTAATCATTCAATATGTCCACCAATGTATCTCCTCATATCCAAACATGAACTACCACAACTAGAATGTAATCTCAATCAATTATATATTCATTTTAAACACACATAGGTGAGGGGGAAATTGTTTTACATAAAATAAACCATGGAAATGGAGGCCCTACATAATGAATTGATTGAAGGCACACATTCCAACAACATAATTTAAAAATAAATAAACTGAAACTAATGACATACAAATGGTGTGGTCTAGCTGATAATCATTAACATGCATGCAACGGATTAACAATTTAACCAAACTGACATTCAATTCTTATTCATTATTTTTTAGGATAAATCAACCTCAAATCAATTAATTTTTATCATTATTTAGACAATCATTTTATCTTAATCCTTATCCAATTTTAATTTAGAATATTATCAATTATAATTTTATATAAATTCAATAGATTCATATAAAATTAACCTATCACACAAATTTACCATAGAGGAAACATGGTGAATACCCATCCAAATCTACCAAAAATATATAATACTAGTATAAAAATTTAAACCGTAGGACATTTAGCATAAAAAACATACCACATACATTCTAGAAATATAGTGTCACCTTAATTATTACATAAATCACATGAATTTTTTGTAATGTGTCACAATTTAATGAACATAGTGAAAAAACTGTATTAAAAATCATAAAATAAATTAAGTTCATATAAATTATGTAGATATTAATTAAAAATTTAAATATAATAATATTTAATACTATCACATGAAATTTCCTATCAACTTAGTTACCAAATTCAAGAACATGTATCAAGGTTTACATAATATAGTTTCTAAATTTTAAATATGCATAACAGGAATAAGGAGATATCATGTAGATAAGATCTATACAATATGTATATATCTTACTATCTATCTGATCTACACACTTAGGGAATCGACATGTGAATCGTACAATGGAAAATTTGGAGTACATGACATGTCCAATGGGCCACACACCATGTGAAATATGAGTTATAGGGTTACTTGTTAGGTATGTCATGTATGGAGTACAAAATCCATATGTGACTCAAAGGGACTACATGATGTGTATGTGGGCTGCACGACATGTAGTTTGGTCGACCATGGGCTATTAAATTCTACACAACATATTGTGAAATTTAATGTATGTATTCAATAAAAATGACTAGAATTAATTTCCAAATTAATTACTGATCCATTTAACATGACTACATACTGATTATCTCGTACTACATGACATGTAGTATTTTTTTTCTGTCCAATAACCATGGTACCTCCAGATGAGTTCATCGATCTTATTTTAATCATTAAATCAAATGTCTCGATTTGATCTATGAGAAACAAAGGAAGATGAAATAGACCTAAAATTTAAGATTACAAATATGATGAAACTATAATACATAAAATGATTTACAAATTCATAAATTTCCATCAATTTTAAAATAATTATAAACTGTTTTATGCCTGATCTGATATCAGTTGTTTTTTTCGGGAATTGTACAAGCATGTTTGGGGTAGTGCCCAACATTTTTTTCCATAATTAATGATCTATCTAGGATCTATATGATGATAAACATCTTGATAATTTCAATTAAATAAATGAAATAGAAAATGGATAATAATCTTATAATTGAGAGAAAGGACATCAACACATATTGAATATAATTAATTTAATTAGATAAATAATTACCTATATGGAATTTTTTCATCTTTGATGAATCTTGATACAGATCTAGGGTGAACCATCATTTTGTTGTAGAAACCAAATGTATATTGTATCTAGTGGTCTTCCACACATGTTCCTGGAATCCCAAAACATCAACAAATGATTCTTTGGGTGCTAGAACAGATGATCGTTGCACTTGAGTAGTCCGCCATTTATCAGATCATGAACCGTTTCCGATGTGTTCTCCTTGATCCAGTGGAGGAGTATTTCTCTCTATTCATGAAAGAGTTCTCAGATAAGGGAGGTCGATAGGATTGAGTTGATTATCCAAAATTATTTTGCACAACTAAATTGGATAATGAAGAAAATAATATAATTGGGTATTTGTATTACATGGGTTAAAATAAAATAATTACACAAGTTCCCTTAATTATTAATATTATCCTAGTAGAACCCCATGAAAAATTTTAATATTTATAACATTTCATGACATGATAAAAAATTCGAAATTAAATATAAACATAATTTTATTAAGTACTATTCAATATTTTTTATTTCTCCACAAACCATTAAATTCGGTCTGCCTTTCCTCCCCAATATTTATCAAGACCTGAATAATGTCTATTTATTTATAAAATAAATATCATTGTACTATATTCGAGTAAATTAACATATATCCAATTCACTAAATAGAAAATAAATATTTAATATATAATTCGCTCATAATATATTCTCTCAAATAACTAGTGACACAATAATAGTGATCCATCATACATGAATAATTATGAAACAACGTGCGGGAATAATATTTATTCAAAAAATTAAATAATAAATAATAATATAATATTTAACTATATTTATAGATACAGATAGTCTGTGGCCCTCTAGGCATCATTCTCTATGGAATTATGAAATGTAGCCTAAAGTCCAAAGTTACTGTTTAAAAACACACCAAATCACCCATAGAGAAATAAGTTTACTCCATAATGACATATCACCTCATACTAATACTTACTATGAAATATATTACGTTCATCACAATATATATAATTGAGTAGTATTTATGCTAGTTCCATCAGTCTATTTTCTCAATGCATCTTTCTTTGACATTACAGAAATAGAACATGCCTATTGGAAACCATGGATATGGATTTATTTAGGCTATATCGTTTCCTTAAAAGGTCCCCATATATTAAAATCCATTAATGAATAGAAGGGATAAATCCTTTCTCACATTGTTCATTAATGCAATATTAATTATGATGCAACCAACATATCCAACCTCGCTAAAAAAAATTTTCATCATAGTTTTCATCAATACATTAGAGTACATGACTCATAATATTCATTAATAATATTCATAAATTCTAATGGCCAATACACATGTCCAGATATAGGAACATATAATGACACATATAAATATGGATTTTCTACTAAAAGGTCCCACTATCATAATATCCTATTTAATATTACCATGGGTGTACACCATATTAATGGACCTCAAAGACTTACAAGTCCCCACCCATGATACTCTGTATCATTTGTGTCCCTCAAGTGATATCATCCGGTTATATAACATTTATTCACAAATACTGTCACAACCCATCTTGGTTCTCATCATAGCGGGAACTTCTAGGTCTATGTAGTGTGATAGAAACCCTTAGGAAATTATTACATACAATGTCATGCATAAGAACAATCATGATGTGATAAATAGTTTATTAATTTTCAAAAAAATGAATACATGTTTATCATAATGTACAATAAAGTTGGTTCTAGGGAACTGACTCCAACAAATTTTTATTTATATTTTCTTATATATTGACAAATATATTTTATATGGAAATTTGATTAAATAATTATTTATAAAATTAAATATTTTTGCCTAAATATATAATTTTTTTAATATTTCTTTATATATTTGATTATAAATAAAAATATAGTATAAAAACAATAATAATTTAATACCATAAAATCAATATAGCTCCTCACAAGACTCCATTTGATACGTGGTAGATCCCAAATAGACACCCAAATCAATTTTTATGGTCATTTGAAGATCGAGTTACGTATCAATATTTTTTAGATCTTTTATTAAATTTTTTATTTTCTATCTTAAAATTGTTCTTAAATGACTATTACTCAATAATAATTAGTAAATAATTAATTAATATTATTTTTGGAATATTTTATATTAAATTTTTTTAAATATCTTTTAAATTAAGTGTAAATGCCTATTTAGCATTATCTAAAACATATTTAAAACATATATATTATATTTATATCAGTATAAATAAATTTATAAGTTATTTATAATGAATGATTTTTTAATATAGCTTTTATCATTTATCTTTTACTAAAGATGATAAAGGGATCCCCTATATGAGTGATTTTTTTGCATCTTTGATAAAGGGGGGACTTTCATCAGCTCATTTTTACTAGCACGGATAAAGGGACCCATTTCATTGCACATTTTTAGTACTGTTAACGAAATCCATTAACAGTGCTACAAAAATTGTTCTTAAAGAATCCTTTTAACATCTCTTTTTCATAAACTAACTTAGGATGTCTTTAATAGTGCTTTTAAAGCCATAGTGTTGGATAAACCTGGTTTTGTAGTAGTGTGTGGACATTTTACACCCTGAATGACCTCCTCCCTTGTACATTTTCCCCTTATTAATAAATGTTGGGTCATGGGTTGGGTTTTCAAATCCATTGTTGAGACATCTTAGTCTATATAATATTAAATAAATTTATTTAAAAATATATGAATTTAATTATTTGGTATTTTCATATAATTATATATGTTTATATAATTATATATGTTCACATAATAGTATATAATTATATATAATTATATATTTATTTAATTACATATATTTATATAATTATAAAAATATTAAATATATTTATTATAATTTTATAATTATTTTAATATATATTTATTTATAATTATTAATAAAAATATATATATATATATAATTATAAATATATATTTTTTAAAAATTATTTAGATATAATTATAAATAATGTTTTGTAATTATATATATTTAAATAATTAAATATATTATTATGATTGTGAATATAATAAATTTCTTTATTATTTTGCAGATAATTGTAACATTATTTTGATAATTAATCATTGTCATAGCTAGGAGGGTAAGCATACTAGGGAAGATAATATGAATCCGGATTTGGCATTTCATGAATCCTTAAATGATGTTCTTGTCCATAGTGAGGCATAAGATGACTCTCAATCACAGCCTAAAATGTACGGTTACATTGGGCATCCACTTATTGCAATATTCTCAAGACAAGGTTTATAAGGGGATGGTTCTAGGTAATATAATGATCAATAAAAATGAATTATTATCAAGATAATTAGAATGATTTTAGTTCTTAATGAGTTTCTATTAAATAGGGTAACATCTCAGATGATAGAAAAATATTGAGAAATAGACGGTTTTTTGGGAAACCACTCATTTCAGGCCTCTAAGGAGTAGTGGTGATGTTTCTTTTAAGGATGTTTTCTTAAATGGAAACAGAAATATGATCAATAATGAAGGTAAAACTCCCATCCACCAAAAATAATTCCACATATGGATTATTCCAATATACCTGGGAATGTGTCTACCAGAATATCCACTATGTTATCAAAGATCATGCTCACCTTTGAGCATGAAAGGTCCAATAAAGTGTTCCTTAGAATAATAAACCAAATTAATTTACATTCTTTGTGGAAAACTATAAATGTATAAGACAATTACTATGAAAATGATCCTTTATTTTATGGTCATTAAAATTATTTTTTAGATGAGGGAATGTCTCTTTGTTTGGCCCTATTTGTTCTCCTATTATCTTTTTCATTCATCTGTTAATACAAGGGCAAGATCATTTCTTCTTATCTGGTCATATTTCATATATTTATTAATTTAATATATTTATTATAATTATATAATTATATAAATATATTAATATTTATAATTATAAATAAATACATTTATAAATATTTGTAGTTTTTTACTCGAAGGTCAAGGTAAATGCCTCTTTATTAAAAGGGAAGAAAAACCAGTAGCACAAATCAAATGGAGACGAGTCAGGGATAAAGTCCCTTCCCTATTTCAATCATTAAATCATTAAAGAAGACATCAAAGATCACATTCAATTGATTAAAATATATTAATTATTTATCCCAGTCAGAGTCATCTGCTAATGAACTAAAGTAGCTAGCCTAAGGATTCCACCCATCTGTAAGAGGTGTCAATCTGGTTCTCGTGGTGGGATTAAGATGGGAGTAATAATTTTTTAGTATTGATTTTTCATTAAGTCCAATGAGAAACCATCATCCTCCTTCACATTAACATTATCAAAAAATTATCTAATGTACCTCTTTAGAGATGGGACTTCATTACAGAGACCCAATTTTTTCCATCTAATACTTCAAAATATTTAACTATATACTAACAGATCTAGGCGATGAGACGTTATCTGACTCCGAGAACTAGGGTTCCCGAAATTAATTTTATAAAAATTATTAAATATATTTTAAATTGTGCTCATATGGTTAATTAATGTAAATGGGGTAGATCTTAAACAGTTGATTAGATCATAAATCTGAAACATTAGTTGGGTCCACAACGCAGTTTTTACCCTAGGTGCGATATAAAATGAGTTGGTGTGAGATTTTTCAAATCAATTACTCATTTAAGGGGTGTTTATGTTAATTAATTATTGAATTAATTAATTATTTAATTAAATTCATTTACCCTCCAATAGGGTTGGGAAGGGAACTTCCCCATCGGCCTTACTAGGATTACCCACCAGTAGGGCCTTGCAATAGAGTTCATCGATGACATCTTCCTAGTGTAACGCTCCAGCATGGCTTGATAGTGGAGTTCTCATATGGCCTTACCAAGCTTACCCTGTAGTAGGATTGGACAATTATATTCCTTGATGACATTTCAGAGCATAACCCTCTAACCAGACATGGAAGTGGAGTTCCTCGGTGACTATTAGTGTATGACCCTCCTATCATACCAGGTCAAGGGATCCATACCTTGAATTTGTGTCCACTTGACTATGTGTAATTGTGACAAGATGTGGTTTGATGTAGCCTTAGATTCATGACGAAGTGGAATGCATTTCCCACTGAGATTCATTTTCTTTGACACAACATAAACCTGTGTGGATGAGTCAATACCGCCTAAAAATGATCATATAAAGTTGTGCTGATTGAGTTCCTTATACTTCTATGTTGAAGGGAAACATATGAGATATTGGGAGTCGTTGATGGAATTATTTTATAAATATAGGCTAAAATTCATCTTTGGTTGAGTTGTGATATGGAGATCTCCTTACTCTCTCATTTGGACTTCTCTAATTGTGCTTATATATATATATCCTTCTTCGTTCTGCACTTCGTGGGTGTTTGTTACTCCGCTTATAGAAAATATTAAGACGCATATGGAATTTCACATGTTTTCAATGTCTATCTTCTTATAGTTTGACAATCCTACTTTCCTACTATTGGTATTGAAGACTTGACAAGAATTTCATCTTCCCACCGTGTCAAGATCCTTGGTTTAAATGAGTTTACTTTCCCTCTCTTGTTAGGTTTAGTTGTACTCTATCACATTACATTATTCTATGAACTTTTTCCACTTTAGTTGTATCTCTTATGGCTCTCCTTCACCCTTTTGTGGTGTTCTACTAGTTATGTTTATAATCACCCTTTCATGGGATTTTCCTGCACAGGTCGTGTCTAATGCAGACGAAAGACATGTCGATCATCAATTCAGAGGAGCTTTTGGATACAGGGTTCTTGGACCACATATAGTTGTCATAGCTCGGTATCTAAAAGATGGTCTCTCTATATTTTTTTCACAATCCTAGTTTTCTATCAGGAAGGGAGACATTTTTTTGTGATGTATTTTTACCATTTTCTTTTCATTTTATACTACAATACTAGATACTATTTAGAAATCCCTGCATTTTTTGTTAATTTATAGTTGTGTTGCATCTTTTATTTCATTCCCAATGTACTTTTCCATTTATTTGGTTGTGTATGCCTAAAGGTACTTTAGAAAAGTCATCCCTGAGTTCAGTTGTTTCTTCAGTTCTAGTCTTCATCCCTTGGCCTATGAAGGAGGGCTTTTGTAGTTGCAGCTCATTCCCCATCATTGATCAGGTCGTGACACTATTCCTCCATATCCTTCCACATTCTCTCAATCTTATTATGTTTACAATGATCATTAAGTACAACCAACCGTTGAGAAGTAGTAAATTTTGAGTAATTAAAATCTACATCCACAGGGTGAACATTAAGTCATTATTATTTAATATGACCCAAAGAGCTCCTTGAATCTAGAGACAAAACAATGTCCATTACCTATCCAAAATCAATAATGAGGTTAGTTAAATATATTTATTTCCCTAAAAATGAAGCAAACTCATGCCAAGCCCTATACCAGAGACTTCCAATTTACAAGGACTAAAATCCAACACTAAGGCCTTCATTCCCCTCTAGATATCTGAATACATAAAAGAGACTCATTTAATCTATATAGGGGGTCCAAAATTCTAATAAACCGACAAGACTACTCCTACAATTGAAGATACAGCCTTAAATGGAACTAAATTTCTTTCCATTGGAGACCTTCCAAGCCTATCCTACTAATTGTCTAACTCTTGTACCTATTTATGAATGGAGGAGACAAATCTAGATAGTACAACTGTAGAATCTATCATCTGTTGAGTGAATTTATATATTAGATGATTGTTGGCGAGTTATGGTTTTATCTTGAGATCCAACATCCTAACCTTGTGAGATCACTGTGAGAGTTTTTCTCACATGTAAATAACACTAGAAAATATTCTACTAAGGATTTATAGACTCTTAAGCAAGAGTAGTACTAGGTCCTCTTTTAGTTTTCTTCATGTTTGATAGGTTCATCATACCCAGAGAATGAAAAAAAAATACTTATAAATTATCATCCTATATTTAGAATTAGAATTACCAATATTGTTAAAAACAGAAAAAAATATAGTCATCTTTTCATGAACAAGTGTAAGAATCAACTCAACACCATGAGTATACCAAAAAATTAGTTATAGCGAATTAATATCCAACTCTAATAACACACAAGGGAAATACCCAAACATTACTTTTTTGGTCTCCCTATCCATTTTTATAGGGACACCAATTTTTGAAGAAATGTCATATAAGTTTTTCGGATTCCCAATGATCAAATTTAATCCACATATTTTTACCCAAACATTATTAATGATTTTTTTTATTTCAAATTGATTGAAACTAAAAATCCACTCCTGAATACATACAATACATCATTTAAGAGTCACAAATGCAACACCCTATGATCTTATCTTCTGTTCTTCAAAATGAAACAAGAAGGTAAAAATGTCATGGCCCATGGGAACACATCTCCAGTTAGATAATCCCTAGATCGAGGATTAAAAATCATAATATCCTCAAATTTTCATTGATTGTCCCATCATAGAAGAAAGAATCTTCCAATAATAGAAAACTAACACTGACCTAGACATCGTAAATTACATCAAGTCTCACATATACCTGGGTGATGGATCATTTTTTGAGAATTTTATTAGAATGTCCATCCTGAAGGGATGTGATAAAACCTATGATTCACTATATCCTTAATTCCATGAATCAATCCCCTAGGAGGAAAAAAACCTCAAAACATGGATTCATTATCATGAAAATGCTTAATTTGATATCTTTAATGATTAGTTTGATCGTACGAATAGTGTTTCACACTCATTGTATGATAATCACTAAGATGAGTGTTTCAGGGTGGGTTGTTACGTGATTGAGGCTATTGTCAACGTGGTCCAATTCATGGAACTTTTGGGCCTCTAGGATTGATTTTTTTGCATTGTTTTGGGAATTTTTCAGGTTTTTTTATGGTTGAGTATCACTGCATGTAGATGGGCATGTAGTTGCGGGGGAGGGGAATGTGGTGTTATGGTACATAATTGGTGAGAATAACATAGTTTTAATTAGTTATTGATGTTATGGGATACTGAAATTAAGCATCATCCACTAATGTCAGGCTAACACTTACACCTCTAGTGATGGGCATTGATGATGACCTCGATCGCGTGAGCAATGATGCTAATGGGAACGAATAATTTCTTGGGGAGAATCTGTTGAGCAATGTATTGTTTTCAAAGAATTCAAAATAATGTTTTTTAAAGGGGGAGATTATTTTAAATAATACTCTGTCTCTTTATGATGATTTTGATTCTCACAAATAACCTTAATTATTTACTAATTATTTCGTTGAGTATTTTGCAGGAATTTATTTCATTTATTTATTTCATACAACGAGATTTCATACTTCATTTATTCCGAGATCAATTTTAGCGCGTTCTGGAATCACTGTAGTGCGAGATCAATTTTAGCGCGTTCTGGAATCACTGTAGCGCGAGATCAATTTTAGCGCGTACTGGAATCACTGTTCATACCCTACGTTGATGAACGTAACGTATGGATGAAAAGTTTAATTTTTATGTTAAAAGAAACGTATGGATAAGGAAACTTACGTTATTTTGAAACGTATGGTTAATGAACCGTACGTTGTTGAAAAGTATGGAAGAAGAACATTACGTTTGGAAGGAACCTTACGTTTTTGTTGTTGGACAAGTATGGAAGAGAAACCGTACGTTAGTTTTCAGTGTTGAGTTTGTTTCTCAAAAGTATGGATCATCAACCTTACTTTTATAATCAACCGTACGTTCTTTGGAGAGTTGAAGCAAGACAAAGTATGGATGATCAACCCTACGTTTGAATGCTGAAGAGAAAATATGTATGTTCAACCTTACGTTTGAGTTTACGTTCTGAACCTTACGTTCTGAACCTTACGTTTGTGAACCCTATGTTTGGATCCACGTCATCAACCCTACGTTTGGCATCAGGATATTTTTGACAGACGATATTTCCTTTTGCATTGGTCAAACAGGCGGATTATTAAGCTGATTTCGAGCCGATTCTTAAGTACGACTTTGACTGAATCAAAGACGATTTTCAACGGATTAATGATTGATTTAAACGGAGCTTTTTATGCCGATTCTTCAGGGGAGTTACAACGGCTCTGTTATTTCATTTAATATCGCGAATCTAAAGGAGAATTTCATGGATCTATTTATGCGGAAGATTTTCTCAGATTTGAATATATATGTTCTATCTTGGAAACTTCGGATATATATATACACAGGAAAGTGTATGAAATATATTGATTGATATTTTAACGAGAAAGAAACAGAGATTGTGTGAAGGTGTTTTTTTTTTGTGATCGAGAAGAAGTGTAAAACCTTTATTACCGAAGGAATATCTTGATAGCAGATTCACGTGTTCTACATCGACTATCTGTTGTGAATCTACTGCTACTGAAGTTGTGAAGTTTCTTGTAATATCTATTGCAACTGGATCAACTCAGAACTATTTTGATTACAGATCTTTATTTTTTGAAGACGACGATCTATCTACTGTCAATTGCATTCTGTTGCAATTGTGAAGAACAACTGGAGAAGTGTTTTCTTTATCGAAACTCTTTTTATTTTTGAGTGATCAGCTTCTCGTTCTAAGATGAGTGGGTTCGTGTTTGAACCAGGAAGGCTGTGTTTGCCTTAAACTTGTAAAGGTGTCAACTTCCTTTACTCAGTTGTGAACAGGTCTGTGGAAACGAGGACCAGATAGTGAAAATCGCCAAGCTCGTGGATTTGAGCGTTGGTGGAGTGGACTAGGGGCCTTCTGTTCCCCGAACCACTATACATCCGTGTGTTCATGCTTTTACTTTTTCCGCTGCATATTTAATCGTGCTAAAGCATAGTGGACAGAATTTGTCTAAATTTAAGAGATTGTAATAATTTTGAAAAGACACAATTCACCCCCCCTCTTGTGTGTAATCCGTAGATTCAGATCCAACAATTGGTATCAGAGGAGGAGCTTCTTATTTTTAAAGTCTTATCAAGCTAGAAGTATTTAAAGATTATACATACTGTATCATGGCTGATACGAGAGAGGGAATGTCAATGGTCAGAGCACCTTACTTTAATGGAGATAATTATGGCTTCTGGAAATCACGTATGATTATTTATCTGAAAAATCATGGATAGAAAGTATATTCAAAGATTCTGACTCCCTATGAAATTCCTGATAATCTCGATACATGGAGTGCTGCTACAGAGGCTGAGTATGACATGAATTCAAAAGCTATGAATGCAATCATCTGTGGTCTAGGACCAGATGAATTTAACAGAGTATCTCAATGCCCGACTACATATGAAATGTGGCAAACAATAGCTGTTGCTTATGAAGGAACAAATAATGTAAGACAGATGAGATATGCAACTGCTAAATTAAAATTCGATAATTTCAGAATGATTGAAGGAGAGATCATCACTCAGATGAATGGAAGATTGATAGAAATTGTCAATAATATAACACCTCTAGGAGAACCAATCAAGCAGGCTGATCAAGCGTTAAAGGTACTGAGAGTACTTCCTACTCGATGGAATGGAATCTCTGCAGCAATCAGACAATCAACATCTGTTAAAGATCTAACTATGAGAGAGCTGATTGGTACATTGATGATGTACGAGGCTGAAACGCAAGATGAGGTAAATGAGCATAAAGTCTACATAAAAAGGGAAAATACTGCTTTGAAAGTGACTTCTCAACAAAAGGATAGAAAGATGAAGAACAGAGAAGTAAGTGCTAAATCAGAAAGCTCTGATTCTTCAAATTCGGATGAAGAACTGGCTCAGCTAGCCAGAAAATTCAGAAAGTTCTACAGTAAGAAGATAGACTTCAAGAAATCCTTCAAGAAGGATAGCAAGGAAGTGAGATGTTATGAATGCAAAAAGATGGGACATATCAGACCGGATTTCCCAAAATTGAAAGATGCAAAGAAGAAGAAATTCTTCAAAATAGATGATTATGAGTAGAAAGACAAGAAAGCTATGAAAGCTACTTGGAGTGTTTCTGAAGACTCAAGTAATTCTTATGAATCAAGCTCAGAGAAGGAGGAAGTCAATTTAAAAGCAAATATGTGTTTCATGGCTGAAACTGATGAGGTACACTCATACTACTCCTCTGACTCAAATAATGAATCAAACTCTGAAACAAGCTTCTCAAATAAAAAACTTGCAGCTTACTGCAATATGCTTGAAGAAAGGTATGACTCATTATTTAAAAAATATAAATCTATAAAGAACTTGCATAAAGCTATTTCAGATGAGAGAAATACTTTGCTAAAACAAAATAATGAATTAATTGACAAATACAACTCTGCTGACTCAAATAAAATTAATTTTGAATCAAAAATAAAAACTCTACAAGATGAAGTAGAATCTTATAAAAAGGCTGCATTAGTTTTTAAAAAAGGAGAAAACACCTTAAATGAGATACTTGGAAAAACTGTAATTAAAAATGAAAGGTTTGGAATTGGAAGTAAAGGAGAAAAACCTAAGTTATACAAAAATTATTTTGTTCCTAGCACTCAACAGGTTATGTGTAACTTCTGTGGAACAAAAGGTCATATAGCTAAATACTTTTTTCTAAGAAAACCTCAAATATGTGGAATTAAGAAAGCTTATATTTCCAATGATCTATATGATTAAATCAATTTTATGAAAACAAAGCAAATCTGGATACCCAGATCACTGCTTGCTAACACTACTGGACCCAACAAAATATGGGTACCAAAGCAATTTGTTTGAATGTCTTTTCAGGTAGCAGGTCACCAAAGAAAGAATGAAATATGGTATATGGACAGTGGCTGCTCAAGACACATGAGTTGAACTTCAGCTAATTTCTCTTCTCTTACTCGAAAGGAAGGAGGACTTGTCATCTTTGGTGACAATGCCAAAGGAAAGATTATTGGTATTGGAACAGTTGGAGATCCAGAGACAGTCTCAATCAACAAAGTACTTTATATACAAGGGTTAAAACACAATCTGATAAGTATCTCTCAACTCTGTGATGATGGATACACTGTTGATTTTACTAACAATAGTTGTACTGTTTCTAAAGATAAACTGTTTAAGTTTAGAGCACCCAGAACTGATAATGTTTATACTTTGGATTTGTATTCCTTGTGTAAACAACAAGTAAACTGCTTAACTGCTAATATAAGTGAATCCTGGATCTGGCATAGAAGGCTTGGTCATTGCAATATATATTCTTTACATAAATTATCTAAGAAACATCTAGTTTCTGATTTGCCTAGTCTCAAATTTTAAAATGACAGATTCTGTGATGCATGTCAGCTTGGAAAGCAACACAAATCATCATTCAAATCTGTTAATAAAGTTGCTACAACTAAACCTCTAGAACTTATCCATATGGATTTTTTTGGACCTTCAAGAGTAGCAAGTTTAGCTGGTAAATTATATGTTTATGTATTAGTTGATGATTATTCTAGATTTACTTGGATTTTCTTTTTGATATTTAAAAGTGAAGCTTTTAGTTTATTTGAAGGTTTTTGTAAATCTATTCAAAATGAAAAAGGTTTTAATATAATCTCATTGAGAAGTGATCATGGTGGAGAATTTGAGAACCAGGAATTTAATTCCTTTTGCTCAAACATGGGTATTAAACACACCTTCTCTTCTCCAAGAACACCTCAACAGAATGGGATTGTAGAAAGAAGAAATAGAACTATTCAAGAAATGGCTAGAACTATGTTAAATGAATATAGCCTACCTATATATTTCTGGGCAGAAGCTGTTAATACATCTTTTTATATAATGAATAGAATTTTAATAAGACCTATTTTGAAAAAGGCACCCAATGAACTATGGAATAACAGAAAACCTAAAGTAAATTACTTTAATGTTTTTGGATGCAAGGTTTACATCTTGAATACCAAAGATAATCTTGGTAAATTTGATCCAAAATCTGATAAAGGTATTTTCATAGGATATTATGCAACCTCCAAAGCTTATAGAGTCTATAATAAAAAGTCAAGGATTGTTGAAGAATCAGTTCATGTGAAATTTGATGAATCTGATCCTTTTGAGAAAAGGATAGAACAAATAGATGAACCTGATTCTAATGAAAACATGAGACTTGAGAATTTAAAGAATGATTTTGAAAATGATATAAAAGAAATTCAGTCCAGTTCAGAAGAACATGACACTGATGAACCTTTGAATGTAATGCCTAGATAGTCTAGAACCTTAAAGAATCACCCTTTAGAATCTGTGATAGGTGACTTAGAGACTGGTATTCAAACTAGAAGAAACCTTGGAAACATAGTTGAATTCTCTGCTTTCCTATCCCAACAAGAACCTAAGACCATAGAAGAAGCCTTAGATGATGAGAGCTGGGTAATAGCAATGCAGGATGAATTGAACCAGTTCAAGAGAAATAAGGTTTGGGAATTAGTTGAAAGACCACATGATTATCCAGTAATAGGAACTAAATGGGTCTTTAGGAATAAACAAGATGATCACGGGATAATAACTAGAAATAAAGCAAGATTAGTAGCTAAAGTATATAATCAAGAAGAAGGAATAGATTATGATGAGACCTTTGCACCTGTAGCCAGGTTAGAAGCCATTAGAATCCTTTTAGCCTATCCATATTATATGAATTTTAAATTATTTTAGATGGATGTTAAATCTGCCTTTTTAAATGGTTATTTAGTGGATGAAGTTTATGTTGAGCAACCTCCTGGTTTTGAAAATTCTCAAAAACCTGATTCTGTTTTCAAACTTACTAAAGCTCTTTATGGCCTTAAACAAGCACCTAGAGCTTGGTATGAAAGACTAAGTTCTTTTCTTTTGAAAAATGATTTTACTGTTGGACTGGCAGATCCAACACTCTTTAAGAAAACTATGAAAAATAATGTTTTGTTGGTTCAAATTTATGTTGATGATGTAATTTTTGGATCAACCAATAAAATTCATTGTCATGAATTTTCAGAATTAATGCAAAAAGAATTTGAAATGAGTATGATGGGAGAATTAAATTTCTTTTTGGGTCTTCAAATATTTCAAAAAAGATTTTGGAAATGTTTTAAATCAATGCAAATACATTACTGATTTACTTAAGAAATTTGGACTTGAAAACAGCAAGCCATTTACAACTCCTATGTGTACTAATATAAAACTTGATTTGGATGAAACTGGAAAATCAGTGGACAACAAGTTATATAGAGGTATGATTGGTAGTTTGTTATATCTTACTGCTAGTAGACCAGATATAATGTATTCAGTATGTCTGTGTGCTCGATTTCAATCAAATCCCAAAGAATCCCATTTAACTGCTGTTAAAAGAATTTTTAGATATTTAAAAGGTACTATTTATCAATCTCTGCTTTATCCAAAAACCTCTTATTTTAATTTAATTTCATATTCAGATGCTGACTTTGGAAGCTGTAGATTAGATAGGAAGAGTACTTCAGGAACATGTCACTTTTTAGGGAAGTCTTTAGTATCATGGTATAGTAAGAAACAACACTCAGTTGCCCTGTCAACAGCCGAGGCAGAATATGTGTCTGCAGGTAGTTGCTGTGCACAGGTGTTGTGGATGAAAAACACTCTTATGGACTTTGGATTAAATTTCAATAATACACCTATTTTATGTGATAATACTAGTGCAATTAATATTTCAAAAAATCCCATTAGTCGTTCTAGAACTAAGCACATTGATATAAGACATCACTTTTTAAGAGATCATGTGTTTAAAAAGGATATTTTTTTAGAATTTATAAATACAGAAAATCAATTAGCAGATATTTTTACTAAACCACTTCCCACGGCAAGGTTTCAATTTATTAAGGGGGAGTTAGGTTTATTTAATTTTAAATAGTTTTTTTATTAATCTTATTCGGTTTACGAATTCTGCTTAATTTCTGTTTTCCGCTATAAGTAATTTTATTTTGTTTTAAATAAAAGTAATGATTAGTGATTACACGGGAATCAAGGCTGTCAGAACCCTTTTCACCTTCTAAACTGCTTCACCTTTTTCGGAAACCCTTTCGAAAACCTAAAACCGCACATCTGCTCCAAAACCCTTTTCTGAATCTTCAAACCCTAAACTTACGAACCTTTAGAAATCGTTGTTGGAATGGCAAAGACTAAGCGTCCAGATGAAGCCGAGAGCAGTGCTGCAAAGAAACCTAAGGTAGTTAGTCGGAAAATACTGCAAGGTAAAGTCATAGATTTAGAGTGGCTGTTTGAAACTAATTTACTGTTGAAGCAAGCGTTGTCGTTTCAAAGCCTTGAGCAAGCTTTTAATAGTCCATATTCTGAGTTTCTATATGAGGCAGAAATGAGACATTTCTTTAGAACTATTCAGTTTAGCCTTGGAGATACAGAGGATAGTTTATTGGCTCAAATAGAGGATAAGGACTTTTCAATATCATCTGTAGAGATAAGTCAAATTCTTAAATGCCCTCATGAAGAAGTTTTTCATTTCAATTTACGGAATATTGGAGATTCTGTACATAAGTCTGATGATATTATGTCTTTTCTGTTTGGAACCAGAGTGATAAAGAAGATGTTTATTAAGGATTTGGAGCCCGATCAGAAAATTTTGGTAAAATTTGTTCAGACTGGTTTAGCACCAAGAATGGCTGAGATGGAGAAAATCCTATACCCTGACATGTACATAATGTATCTTCTGATGTGTCATATTATGTTTAATTTTCCTCGGTTTATGATAAGATATCTGAGTTACTGCTGTCAGAGTGAAGCAAGAATGACCTTTTCCCCTTATGGAAGGTTCATTTCTTTGTTTTTGTTTAAAAGAGGAATGATCAGATTGGTAAATGCTGGGGTGAAATGTCACCACAGTATTGTTTTTAATGCTGGAACTTTGAGGAATGTAGGATACTTCTGGAGCACAATTAAAGGAAAACTCTTACCTGTTGGAGCTGAGGAAAACTCGGAGAGTGCTCAGGCTCAACCGGCTAAGTCCAAGGAGGGACAAGCAGAATCAAGAGTTAGTACAGTGGCAAGGAGAATTCGTTTTGAGATGGAGGAAGTTGAGGAAGAGAGAAGTCAAGAAGGACTTCAATCTAGAAGGAAGAGGTAAATTGATGAAGAAATTATCTCTCCTGCCTTGAAATCCTCTGAACTGTTACTTTCTTATTCATTTGTGAGAGAAGCTGTTGTGGAGAAGACTGCACCGATAGAGGAACCAGCAGCTCAAACAGAAACTCAAAAAGAACCTCAATCTGCTGTTGTGGCTGTTGAAAAAGTAATTCAACAAGAACAACTTATGGAGGCAGTGCCTGGTGAAGAAGTGGCCCGACCTCAAGATTTACATGAAAATATTGTTCTTGACCAATCAGTAGAAGTCAGAGAGAATACTGTTCGTGATGAACATACTTCTGAAGCTAATACAGAGGTACTTCAGGAAGATTTTTCAGTGGAAGAGTTTCAGGCTTCAAAAGATAGTTCAGTGGATCAACCTTGTCAGGACAAGGACAAAGAACAGTCAGATGCAGATTCCTTACCACATGCCCTGCTTCATCAACCTAATTCTGGACATGAGAATTGAGCACAGGGTGCCCCTGATTCGAGAAAAGAAGAAGTTGTTGAGTTGTACAAGCGTATCTCTCAGTTAGAATCTGAGAATGTTAGTCTCAGAAATTCTCTGAACTTAGAGCAGTTGAAGTTTCAGAAGCTGAAAGAATGTACTGTTTCAAGACAGGAAGTAGATTTGTTTAAGACAGATATGCTGCATGCTGTTGATCAGTTAAAATCAGAGATGGTAAAGAAAGATGATTAGTCTGAGTTGAAGATTTACATGGAGAATAAATTTGAGTCTGTTGCAAACAGTGCTGTGAGTGGATCAGGCTCTTCACCTGATTTGATTCGGAGATTTCAAGCAATTACTGCAGCAATGAGCAATATGAGTGACAGATTACATGATCTTCAGTGTAATAGTGCCCCTTTGTCAGTTTTGCTAAATAATCAGAAATTTTTAGTGGATCAGTTGACATCTGGAGAGCAACCGATTAGGATTCTTTTGAATCAGTTATCAGAAAAACTGGCTTTTTTTTGAAAAATAAGAAACAATGCATGAGTTTTTCAGAGTTAATTTGATTGAAGATACTCATATGACTCAAGAGAACAGAGATCTTATCATCAAGTTAGGAGATGGGATGATGAAGAGGCTCAGAGAACAGTTTACAGAGATAAAGACTGCGATTCAAAGGAGATAGACACCTTTTTCCCTGTCTTATCTATGAACCTTGATTCCTCTGTATATCATAATCGTTTATATATAACAGCTTGTGAATGAAAATTCTTTTCTTACTTTTTTTTGTTTTGTTGTTTATTGATTTATAATTGAGTTAGCCAGTATAACAAATTCACTTATTCATACACAGTTAATTATAGCATTTACTTATAGTTCAGTGCAATATTGAATGTGTTCAAATCCGTACTTTTTCATTCTTTTTGATATCACAAAAAGGGGGAGAATTTGGATAAACACAACATTTAAATTCATTTGTTTCCTATGAAGAAATTTGGATATATGGGAGAATTTGGATATATACGATATTTATATTTTATCTATTTTTAGCTGAAAATTTATTTTTATGGGGAGAAATTTTATTATAGTTAAATATTGTTTTAATCCTTTCAAAATTCTAAAATTTTATAAAACTAATTTTTCAATAAAGATTGCAATTAAATTAGTTCTATTATTTTATGGGTTTTTTGATCATCAAAAAGGGGGAGATTGTTGAGCAATGTATTGTTTTCAAACAATTCAAAATAATGTTTTTTAAAGGGGGAGATTATTTTAAATAATACTCTGTCTCTTTATGATGATTTTGATGCTCACAAATACCCTTAATTATTTACTAATTATTTCGTTGAGTATTTTGTAGGAATTTATTTTATTTATTTATTTCATACAACGAGATTTCATACTTCATTTATTCCGAGATCAATTTTAGCGCGTTCTGGAATCACTGTAGCGCGAGATCAATTTTAGCGTGTTCTGGAATCCCTGTAGCGCGAGATCATTTTTAGCGCGTACTGGAATCACTGTTCATACCCTACGTTGATGAACGTAACGTATGGATGAAAAGTTTACTTTTTATGTTAAAAGAAACGTATGGCTAAGGAACCTTACGTTATTTTGAAACGTATGGTTAATCAACCTTACGTTGTTGAAAAGTATGGAAGAAGAACATTATGTTTGGAAGGAACCTTACGTTTTTGTTGTTGGACAAGTATGGAAGAGAAACCGTACGTTAGTTTTCAGTGTTGAGTTTGTTTCTCAAAAGTATGGATCATTAACCTTACTTTTATAATCAACCGTACGTTCTTTGGAGAGTTGAAGCAAGACAAAGTATGGATGATCAACCCTACGTTTGAATGCTGAAGAGAAAGTATGTATGTTCAACCTTACGTTTGAGCTTACGTTATGAACCTTACGTTCTGAACCTTACGTTTGTGAACCCTACGTTTGGAGCCACGTCATCAACCCTACGTTTGGCGTCGGGATATTTTTGACAGACGATATTTCCTTTTGCATTGGTCAAACAGGCGGATTATTAAGCGGATTTCGAGCCGATTCTTAAGTACGACTTTGACTGAATCAAAGACGATTTTCAACGGATTAATGATTGATTTAAACGGATCTTTTTATGCCGATTCTTCAGGGGAGTTACAACGGCTCTGTTATTTCATTTAATATCGCGAATCTAAAGGAGATTTTCATGGATCTATTTATGCGGATGATTTTCTCAGATTTGAATATATATGTTCTATCTTGGAAACATCAGATATATATACACACAGGAAAGTGTATGAAATATATAGATTGATATTTTAACGAGCAAGAAACAGAGATTGTGTGAAGGCATTTTTTTTGGTGATCGAGAAGAAGTGTAAAACCTTTATTACCGAAGGAAGATCTTGATAGCAGATTCACGTGTTCTACATCGACTGTCTGTTGTGAATCTACTGCTGCTGAAGTTGTGAAGTTTCTTGTAATATCTATTGCAACTGGATCGACTCAGAACTGTTTTGATTACAGATCATTATTTTCTGAAGACGACGATCTATCTACTGTCAATTGCATTCTGTTGCAATTGTGAAGAACAACTGGAGAAGTGTTTTCTTTATCGAAACTCTTTTTATTTTTGAGTGATCAGCTTCTCGTTCTAAGCTGTGTGGGTTCGTGTTTGAACCAGGAAGGCTGTGTTTGCCTGAAACTTGTAAAGGTGTCAACTGGCTGTACTCTGTTGTGAACAGGTCTGTGGAAACGAGGACCAGATAGTGAAAATCGCCATGCTCGTGGATTTGAGCGTTGGTGGAGTGGACTAGGGGCCTTCTGTTCCCCGAATCACTATACATCCGTGTGTTCATGCTTTTACTTTTTCCGCTGCATATTTAATCGTGCTAAAGCATAGTGGACAGAATTTGTCTAAATTGAAGAGATTGTAATAATTTTGAAAAGACACAATTCACCCCCCCCCCCTCTTGTGTGTAATCCGTAGATTCAGATCCAACAGAATCATCTGACATAAAAGATGATAAACTGAGGTGGTGCATTTATATTGAGCCTCATTGATGCATTCGAGTGTGTGATATTTTCGGGGCTTTCCAATGTTGTCCAAATCATGGATGCTTTTTACAATGATGGTAGTTCTGTTATAATTGTCCATTTGATGCTGCTCTTTGAGGCTCTTATATGCTCTTGATAAAATTTTTTTCAGTTTTGAGTGGTGAGTTTGTAAATTTCATGTTTTTTATAGATATTATTTGTCACATTCTATGGATTTTAGGTACATTTATTTTATACAATAATTTTTTAGGGTCCGACATGCTCGGTTTCTAAATAATCGTGGTATATTCATGAATTTTATTATTTATATATATATATAAACTTTAAATTTTTTAATAAATATGGTAAATATATATTTATAAACATTAATAATGTTTTTAATTAAAAAAATTTATCGCCACTATGGATAACACTGATAATGATCCACTATTATCAGTGCTTTTCGCTAAGACTAATAAATGATAACCTTTTTCTGGGCTTTATGATATTTTCTAATAAAACTCAACACTAGTTGAGGAATGATATGTGGTAGTGGAATTCCCATGTATAATTTCAAGAGAACTTCATATCCCATCCCAAACACATGGAACTCAAAACACCACTCAAAAAATTTTAAATGTAGAGTGCAACGAATCCCCGAGTGTGTTTGACGCTGCTATTTATTTATCTCCATCAATGTAATGGAAGTTATTCTTATAGAATTGCTCATTTTTAATGATCAAATTCCATTGTTGGAAAATTGTTTTAAAAGATAAAACTAATAATTACTTTATGGAAAAATGATAATTTAGGATATTTTTTGTCGAACATACATTGATAAACCAAAAAAATGATTACAGATCCACTGATCCTAGAAAAATGATTCGATATGTAATATTTTTTTGTCTGTGTTCATGTTCCCATATTAATATCTGTTTATATAAACCAATTAACTTTTGAATTTAGTTATTTATTTATACTTATGTTGATGCATGCACACATATATAAGTGTGTGTGTAATATTAATTGCAAAATAATATTTATATTCTAAAAAAATATTATTTTCAAAATTATATATATATATATATTTTATTTATTTATTTCTTTATTTATATATTCAATTATTTTTTCCAATTTTAATTATCATAAAACTTGCATTTTCATTATAATATTTATATTTTGATTTAATATAGCATTATTATATATATACACATAAATTTATTTTTTTATTTTCTTAAAATAGATAAAAATTATATTTATATATATAAATACTATATATATATATTAAAGATATTATAAAATAGAAAAATATAAATTAAATTTACATTAATAAAAAAATAAAAAAATTACTCATATAAATATATTATATTTTATATTGAAAAATAAAAACTAATTATACATAAATATAAAAATTATAAATTTTAATTTTATAAAATTTATATATAATATCATTTTTGTTAATATAATTTTTTCTACTAAATATATTATATTTTTAAAATTCAATGTATACATTTTACAATTTTTTTCAATATATACATTTATATTTTTATTTTTATTTATTTATATATTTAATAATTTTTTCACATTTAATTATCATTTAATATTTGATTTTCCTAAAAATATTTATTTAGTATTCAAATTATATTTTAATATTGAAATATACATATATACAATAATTTAATATATATATATATGTTCTGTTTATTTATGGAAATACTACATATATTACTAGTTGGATAAATATAAATTATATTACAATGTTCTAATGATTATAAGTAACGAAAACAATACAAACACTCAGAGACCAGAAATGACATGTCCTACCCCTTCTATGGGTTGACTCACACTGTAAAACACTCACTAAAATTTATATAACCCAAAGGAGTCACATTTGATAGCTTAATGGAATCTGTTGAACACCCGGCATACCCCTCGGGTTACACTGCAACGTTTCCCTATCACTTATGGGGCCCTCATATTCTATCCATAAATAGCACACAAACCCCCCACCCCCATAAACGAGGCTTCTAGGATTTGAGCTCTGGTTGAATCAAGAATTATGGGATGACATTACCACTCATTCAATCCTCTGACTGCTAATGGGATGTGGGTTATGAGGGTATTGGTATATTACACACCACACCTTTCATAGTCATTACCTTACACCCTTAGTACAATCTACCCCAACTATATTTATATTTTTTTGTGTGTGAATGTGTAATTAAATAAATTTCATTTCATTATATGGATATATTATGTAGATAGATTCATTACTACCACATATGAGAGAAAGGGATTCACTGATTTTATCAATGCTAAGTCAATAGTGCTGAAAAAAGTCACATCTTTATCAGCACTAGCTAAAAACTATGATAAAGGGTACTTTTATCAGTGCAAAAACAAGTGCTGATAAATGTGATCCCTTTATCAGTGATTTTTTAATTTTGATGAAGGATAGATTTATCAGAACAAATTTTAACGCTGATAAATGTTTTT
The DNA here is from genome assembly GCA_963277665.1 of Viscum album. Lineage (NCBI taxonomy): Eukaryota > Viridiplantae > Streptophyta > Magnoliopsida > Santalales > Viscaceae > Viscum > Viscum album. The sequence continues at coordinate 170,859,374 of OY728134.1, forward strand.
AAAATAAAATACCATTAATTTATATAGAACGATTATAGTTATATTAGAAAATAATTTTTTTTATATAAATTGATTAAAAAACTCATTTATATAATTAATATAAAATTATATATTATAATATATTTTTTTAGTAATTTTTATATATAAATATATAATGTTTTATAAAATTATTTATATGTTTATAAATAAATAAATATATTTTTAAATATGTATAAATTCGTAATAACATTCTAAAAGATACATATATTTATTATATTTATAATTACTTATAAATACTTTTTAAATATATATATTTTAATTATAATTATATATATCTATGTATGTATTTAATGGATATATATATGTATATATTATATTTGATCATTAGATAATGATGATATTAATTCTCTTCATTTAGGATTATATATTGATGAGTTTGTATAATTGATCCTATATGAGCATAAATTTTATTTGTGGACGTGATTGTGGCTTATGTTCTAAATGTTCGGATTACCTATATAATGATGACCCACACATGAATATGTTATGTATTCATCATTATGAATGTTCATTTAATATTGAGACCCATATGATTCCTTCATGTTATACCCATGAACATATGATATTCATAAATTCTTACAAAATTATAATAAATATTATTATATAATAAAATTATTGTTTAAATGATAAATTTTATTTTTTAATTAAATAAAAATGTGTTTTAGATTTATTTATTTTATATTATTATCATAACTATATATATATATATGCATTTTTAAATAACTATAAAATTACAATAACTACATTTATTATAATTTATAAAAAAATTGTATTTATATATTAATACACCCACATAAATATATAAATATATTTATAAATATATAATAATATTTTTAAAATAATTATTAAAACATATAATTGTAAATAAATTATTATATTTAAATAATTATAAAATTATAATAAATATATTTGAAACAATTATAATTTTATAAATATATATAAATATAGAAATCTATTTATAAATATATACAAATATTTATACATATATAAAAATATTTATGAATATAATTATAAGTAATATATATTTGTAAATAATTTTAAAATTATAATAAATATATTTATTATAAATATAAATATAAATATAAATATATTTTAATTTACTTAGTCATAAATATAAATATATATATATATATATTTAAATACATATGAAATGAAAATAAAGATATTAATTATATATATATTTTTGTATTTAATAATTATATATATATATATATATTGTTGTGTATAAATTAATATATATTTATTTAAATATTTAAGAAATTATAAAAAAATATAAAATTAATATAATAATTTTCATTTCATAATTATTTATATATATTTACTTATATTTATGAATATAAATAGATAAATAACTATTTTTAATTATAAATATAATTATAATTATTATAATTATTATAATTTTATAATTATAAATAGTCTAATAATATTAGGCCTTTATCAGTCCTAAAAAAGGGCTGATAAAGTTCTTTTTTATTACCTATTTATATTTTAATGTTGATTAATAAATATTTTATCAGTGCTTCCCAAAAAACACTGATAAAAGGCTTTCATGCTTTTATAAATGGAACCCTTAAATATCCACTTGCTGCTCAAGCCTCAAGCATTCATGGAAGTCGGGCTTCACTGCCACCTATGCCTCTGCCACCTTCGCCACTACCTCTGCCTCTACTACCACTACCTCCACCTCTGCTACCCCATCCCCACCGCCCCTTCTCCCATACCCTGCCTTCTCTACCACTACCTCCATTGTCTTTGTCTCTGTCTTCTCCTCTGTCACCACCTCTATCGCCTCTACCTATGCCTTTGCCACCTCCGACCTCTTCTTTGTTTCCCCATCCCCGCCTCCACCTACACTACCCCTACATCGGGCTCCATAGTCCTCCCTACCCCCACCCTGCCACTACCACCGCCACATCTCTCACTGATGCCTGTGATGCACTAACCGTTCTTTCCACCGAACCATATGTTCAAATGTCCTACATTATTTTTTCATATAAAAATTATTTGTTCTTATAGATTTACATTATTCCTATAATCACTGAGATTGGGAGAGATATAATCCACATTTTCTTGGAAATAGTTTTATTTGAAATAGATTTTAGGTTTCCATTCCAATATTGATTTTTTCCCTTATTCCCTAGACTTACAATTGTCTCATATATGATTAGTGGTTAAATAAATACTCCATTCTATAATTTTTGGTAGTCTTTTATTTTTAACTAGAAGAATATTCAATGTGGTCATATGATTGGACCATTTCAAATTTTACATCCAAATGATTGGGACGGTGAAAAAAATATTGAGATTTAGTGAAAAAATGGATTATGAATAAAAATTGGGACATATATTTTCTATTTCTATGGCTATTGAATTTTATGGATGTAAGAATCGTGAATGAAATGTAATTGGAGTAAATTAGTTGTCTATTGGATTGTATATGATATTTTATGAATATCATTGATGAGGTGTTATATTATTGATCATTATTGAAGAATAATTGATCACGTATGATTTTATTGGATAACAAATGATTTATGATAATATATTAGTTCATTGAAAGAAGGTTCATGTCAATAAAAATTATTCTAAGAGGTTTCTATATTTTTTTTATGTGATATGGTTTTTTAAAGAGGTGGAGCGGTTTTACAATGAGTTCTAGATTTTTAATAATTGCAATAGTCGCCTCTATTCATGGTGGATATAGAAACCCTATATAAATCCAAATGAAGTGAAATTAACTACATATTTGTATCATCCTTGATAATATCTATGAAATAATTGTCCATCAAGGGAACATTAACTATTATAACCCCCTATGTATGATCCCAATATATATGTGTTTCATTACATACAACTATAAGTGTACATATTCTTATTCCTATGGGATATCTATTGATTCCTTGATTTCATATATTTGTACCAACCTTAAATTTAACATTTTTATGCTTTACCAAATCATTTACAGATAAATAGCGCATTATTTACAAATTCATGTACGTTTTTCATATATATCCAAGTTTTTTACATAATATCTTGTTTCGTTTTTGGAAAATAATATTTTGGAATGGGGAAGGAGATTTTAATGAGTGATATGATTTTAAAACAAAATTTTACAGAGAATAAAAAAAAAATTACGGTTTTCAAATGTTTTAAATATGGTTTATATTCTCGTTTGATTTATCAATGGAATTGTTTTTATTTAAATTAAAATCGTATTTTTAGAAATGAATAATTATTTGAAACAATGGGTGAATATTTCATAGTAATAAGGAATTTATTAAACTTGAAATGTTTGAGATGTGTTTTATTTAACTATGAAAAATTAGAGAACATCCTTGGAATTTGTTGATGTGGTTTAACATGAAATATAAGGATTCAATTTTTAATAATTTGGATTGTTTTCAATGTGTGCATGTATTTGTGAAAGTGTATTTTGAACTGATTGGTTTATTTCAAAATGGATGTATTATTTTAAAGAGGAACATCTGTAAATGGTTGATTTTTAATGGGATTTCAATTGTGGTTTTATAAATTGTTTTCAAAGCACATTAGTAATGTAGTTTTCCCATAATATTTTTTTTTTATTTTTATAGAATTATGAAACCCATTACATTGTATAGGGAAGAAAACTATATTGATAACAACACCTTGCAATGGGAATATCACTAAATCTATCTGGCCCATATGATATCCATCATGACCTTAGTCTGGAAAATAGTGAATTAATGTTTATCCCCATTTTAAATCCAAAACATAAATTTCATCAAACATCCCCTATATGGTTTTTTTTATGGGAGTCCTCTATAATTATATATTTTCTCTGGTTTTGTGTTAGAATATATGGGGATGAGACTCCAGAAACAAAATAAAATAACAACTATCATTAAAATCTTGGGTTACCCTTATTTTAAAGAACATATTTTTAGATTTATCTTCTTAAATTTTTATATTATAGAATCTAAAAGGATGGATATGAATATTGAATGGGTGGATTACAATTGTATAACAAAATGGAATGAAAATATAATGAAATAATTCATCACATTTGCAAAAGATCATACATATGACCCTTATAAAATCCTATGTTTGTTTTTACATTGTTTTTATTAAAGAATAATTAGTCCAAAGGAGTTGGATGAAAACTTGATCTTTTGTGGAATATATCATTGTTATAAATTTTATAATATAAATTGGGAAAAATAAAATTTAGCTAGTGGCTTATATAACACTACATTTTATGGATCATTTGATATGATTACATGTGTGGAAGATGAAGAATATTGTTTCAAGGATGTGGTTATAGATTTGAATGATTATGAACATCATGTTGATGAAATTTAAATTAATTTTTATGATGAACTTTGTGATTTCCCAAAAAAAATTTAGAAGTTATCGATTTGTGCAAGGAATTCATTTTTTGGAAGTTTCACTAAATTCACAACATTTTCATCCATACTGAAGCTGTATAATTAGAAATAATTCATGAAATAGAGTGACTAGAAATAATTCATGAAATAGAGTGACACAATTTTATGAAACTACATGCTCTCTTGAATGACATGCTCCCAGAAGAAATGTGGCAAGGGTCTTACCACCATTCAACATATATATATATTATTGGGTTGAATATTACGATTTATATCTATATTGTCAAATTTGGATTATATATAGTTTTATTCTTCATTTATATTATTTAAATACAACTTTTTTTTATTATTATATTACTATAATATTATTATTCTTTACACATATATACATTATGATGAAATGTCTTCTATTTGTGCAATACTATATGCTCCCTAATATTCACCATCCTCTTTTGATATTTTGATCTTATGAAATGTTTAAAGTGATTCCTCATAATAATTTCCTTATTTTTTCCATTCTATATCTCCACGATATTTTATGTAGTAATTGTAAGGTGAGGTCTTATACAATGTATGAAAATGGGAATAAAAGACTATGTTATTATTTTTATCATGTACCCAATTCCCAATTAAGTTGGAACTCACGATTTTTGGTAATAATATATATTTTTTATAACAAAGATTATTTAATAATTTTTCAATTATATTTTGTTCATTATAAAAAATATTTTAATATACATTATCATCGCATCATTGAAAGAATCTTCATCATATTCGACACAATTAATTTATTGTAATATTTTCTAGAATGTGTTATTTAGTGGTAGACAAACTACTATGGAAATTATTTTTCATGTGAAAACCCCACTTAAACCCTATGGGTCTCCCACCTTAATGTGTCTCCACAAAGTTTAAAACTTTGTTTAAGCACATGTTGTTAATTTTTTATTATTTATATTTTAATCATTTAATAGAATTATAACTCTCAATATAATCTTAATATGTAGTATGTTTATCATCTATGAAAATTAAATTGTCATAATTTTTTTAAATGAATTCATATATCTCTGGATCTTGATGAATCCTACTACAACAATGAGTTTATTGGGTAACATTATTTGTTTCATCTTCCATAACTGTTTATGGAATTGAATCAACTTCTATATCTAGAGAACAGTCTTTATGTTGGTCCTTAACTTCTCCAGGATGAACTTTATCTCACTCACTCATCAATTAATATATTCATTCTCATGTAATATTCAAGAGGAGTATTTACATTATTTTAATGGAAGGTAAAATAACCAAGGCACTATTTTATGGACACGGTAAAAAGAATACAATGCTTCTATAATTAGTACAAATTGATGTGTGCAGAACTTCTCCTATAGAATCTAGAGTTTGGTATTCATAAATTGAAACATTTATGAATGAATTAAGTAGGTATGGATATGAATACTTGAGTATTTATATGTGTTAATATTTTTAGAAACCCAAAGTGTTCAAGAATGAAATTGTCAATCAAAATGGGGAGAAGTTAAAGAATCATTGATTTGATCTAGGTGGTCAGTATCTTAATAAGTGTTTAAGCACATTTTATAGGAGTGTCGGATCCTATCACACCTTAAATAATCCTTTTGAACCATTTTGTAATTGTGTTAGTGAAAGTAGGAATCATACCATTAATTATATGGAGATGTTAATGATGATTCATTAAAGAATTCTATTTTCCTTTAAGATATATTCATTAAAAACTACATCAAACACACTAAACCTTGTGCCAACCAATTTTTTAATCTGTATCCCATATTAGTTATGGATTTGGAATGAATTTGTTTTTATAATCATGTATGAATAGGGATTTGAGACATTTTTAAGGACTTAACATGAAACCAACTAATCCCCCAATGCATGAAGTGTATCTTTATAGGATATCATAATGAAAATAAATTATATTGCATATACAACCAATTAAGAAAATAATTACGGTCAACTGATGTACATCCTTTATAAAATGGGATCTCATAATAACGAAGGATATTGAAATAATGATTGGACTTGATGAAGTTAATTCCCATGATACACAAAAGTTGATGCATGAATAGGTTCCACAGTTAGTCATATAAGAGTTGGTTTTGAAACACAAGTACTACACTGAATCCGCATATAGGTCTTAGAATCATAAATATATGGTTTCCTATTCGCCAAAGATGATGACTTGTTTTTTTTTGAAAATAATGACAATATTTCATATAAGAAGATAATAGGGAGCTCAGTAGAAATGATTCATTTTAGAGGGGGTAAATATCTAGGGGTAATTCGAATATATAATGTTCTAAATTAATCATTATTTTATTGAAAATAAATTTTAGTATTTTTTAAACCATTATAACGGGTTTCATAATATTTTTTTACATTCCGCTCATTTCCATTTATTTATTATATTTATGAAAATTCCTTTTATTTTCAAAAGAAAATTTGATGTTTAGGCTATGTTTTAAATTTTACATAGATTGTTCTTATCATGTTTATTATATATGATTTTAATGTTACATACTTGAAATTTTAAAAGTTATATATGTTTCTTGTTTTAGAGTTTGAGAGATTATTAAATATATTTTGTGACTAAAATAATTCTAAAAACTGAAACACTAGATAAAATGTGAAAATTGATGATATTAATACCCATTTATTTTATTCGATATAAAATATCATCTACATGAATGAGTACAACAAATCTTTATAGTTAAGAGATTTTATCCCCCATGGTGGTCTGTGAAGGGTACGCCCATTTTGAGATCACCGAGCTCCATGATGGGGTAACTTCTAATGACCGAGAGAGGGATGATCATTGGGAACTAGAGCATCTAACATCACATGTTGCACCTATGTGTTAGTGGGAGGAGTTTTCAAATAGGCATAAATCTACTCTCTTAATCATTCTCGCACTAGGGTAGTAGAAGGAAATACCATCATAATAGTGAGGAACCAAGATTACCATGGTTATGGACCCCAAGCTGGAGAGAACTGCAGATATAAAGTTAAAAAAGATGGAGCACATGCCTCCTAATGAAATTCCATAATCAGTTGAAACTAAAATTCTAGACGGTATAACTATTTCTATAGAACAGCGGATGGATCTTATGCAGGACAGTGTGGTCTTCAACATCATCATCGTGGATCCTCATCGTCAACAACTACTAGACCAGGTTGTTGTGTAGGAACCTCCACTCTCTGGGGTGGAAAATTAATGATGCTCTTGTGAATCACCTGAAAATCTAGCCTTACTTCTAGGAATTAATAATGGATCACTGCCAGTTAAATCAGTCATACTAATAAGCTGATCTAAATTTTTTACACTATAAATAGATTCAAAATGAATTACAAATTAGTTTAAAATGACAACAAATGGAAATTTATTAACTTACAAAATCATGAAACCCTCTTCTGTGTTAGGTGAGATAGAATATTCACTTTAGTATTTACCATGGAATATACTCAATCTACTCAGAAAGATGGAATCACATCATAATTAAACCCTAGATATGATGCTCTACTCGCCTACTCCATAGTTTTTGAATGTTGGATTGTCATCAATGATTGTCCTCATCCGGACTACCTTTCAAATTCAAGTCATGAAACACCAATGTCTATGACGATGGTAGTGGAAGGGTCTGACCCATCCAAACTGGCACATGAATCTATTAGCTATTTCCACTCAATAATATAAAATTTAATGAGAGGAATTACAGCTATACCATCATGATTTTGAACAGTGCAATGTGATGGTGGTTGATCCAATATATCCCAATATGGATTCCATGAAATTTGAAATGACATGATATATTTTATAAAAAAGTTCTTTAATAAAAACCAATTTTTTTTCTATGATTAAAAAATTTAGACAATGATATATTTTATATACTTACATCATAAGGTTGGATACTTTTCTACTTGAGACGATCTGCACTAATGTGGTGTGTTAAAATGCTGATGATGTTGTGTTTATGAGTCCATTTGTGAAAACAACATCAAAAGTGATATATAATAAGAAATTAATTTCAATAACTCCTACTAGCATCAAAAACCAATAAAGATGAGTGATCATACTATCAACCTTGCAGAGCATTATGTAGCACCTCTATATGAATCATGTCACTAGTACGATCCAGGAAGAGTACAAGGATGTTCTCTCATTCCCACATATGAAGAATGATGACACATACCACAAGAAATGTTCGATCTTTATGACTGTTCATGCATACATTTATGTAACTGTAATAAAAAAATGATGATCCCCATCAGTATATCCGAACCTAATAAAAATCACCCACCAATCCTACAAACATTATATGCACAAGCATAACCAACCGATCAGCACAAAGGGTCCCTACAATGATCTATAATATGTATGCATGAGCATGATGCATGGTAATATTCTCATCAACATCATCGAGTAAAAGTCAAAAGTGCCTCTCAAGATAGTTTGTAGATATATACCTACCATCTGTAGCCCTAGGATCAACCAAAATGTTACCCCTATCAATATGCATGTGTGGATCCAATAATGGTGTCCTCCTAGTAGGAGTACTGAGAATTGATTCCAGAACCTCTAGGAAGATGGACATATCTCCCTCAGGCAGGTTGAATATGTTTGTCTCTAGTCTCTACCATCCTAGGAAAGTTAAATGAAGGTGATGTTCAACAAATGTGAAATCAGATACTAAAATTTCGTAGAAGCCAGCACAATGCTAGTATGGTATAATGGGTGGTGCATGTAGCATGTCATGAAAATTGTGTGCTTGACCCACCCAGATCTATCGAACCCCAACTCCCTATATCACAACCAGGGTAATATGCCTAGCTTGCTCAGTGAGTAGTATATTATCCTCCATATGTATGTAAATAAATGAAATGAGTCATATTTGTAAAATGTAAATATAACATTATGGTTGGAAATTATTTGTGAATTTTAGAATGTATGAAATTCCTTGTTTATTAACATTGACTTATGGAGTTATTTTTTTCCAAATGAAAGGGACATTTATTCATTTTTTTCCATAATAGTATCAAATAATTTATTAGATATATTTTTATATCAAAAAAAAGTTTATTTATTTGGTTTATTATATTTATATATATAATCATTTTTCAATTGTTTTCTAAAAGTATATTATAAAATAGTGCACCTTTTGATTTATGTACCATTTCCCACATGGTTGAATGTTTCATGATTATTTTCTCAAATGTATATATATATATATAATCATTTCTTCTTTGTCATCTAAATGAATACTAGAAAAATGTTTGCTTTGTAATTTAATTATCATTTCCACATGATGGGATGTTTCATGATTATTTTCTCAAAGTCATGATTTATTGTTTATCCATGTACATACTGATTATGCATCAATATCTAATCATATTATCATTCTAAACTATCTTACCTTTCTTTTTTTCTTCACCTTATTAAGATTCATCTCTTTTTAACATATCTTCAATTTTTTTCTTTCTTGTCATTCATTTATTTCATGACATTCTTTATTTTATTCAATTTCTTCAATTTATTCATATTATTTGATTTATCTTCCTTAACTTATATTTTTCTTTCTTCATTGGCTTCACATTTTTAAATTTCATCCTCTTCTCAGTTATTGATTGGGATTAAATCATCATCATCTTTGCTTTCAATAGAACATTGTTGATAAATTTTTGGGCATTATATCAAGTTATATGAATTTTCAATACGTATAGTTTATCTCAAACATTTATCTTGTTATTGAGACCATTCAATATAATTCTACATCATGATGGCCTATGGTTTACCTCGTTTACATAGCTGTTAGATGTTAGGTATCACTATCAGCTGGCCTTCAGGCATTGGGAAATATCAAGGCTCCCCAATAGGAATTGTTGGTGCAGCATAATTGTCCACAATGTTGTCCATCTAGTACACTATATCAACATATTATTCCCATGATATGCTCATAGAGGTAGATTCTATAATGTCTTGTGTGCATAGAAATTGCAATGCCCAAAAATTTCTACATTGACATTGTCTTGCTTACAGTAATACCACAATTTGTTCACTAATTATACATTTAATGGGGTATAAACTCTCTTAAACATGAAATAGAGAGTTTTCTCGATGGAAAGAGAATAAATGATAACAAAAATATTCTTCAATGTTATTTTAAATCTCTCATTGAATGTGCCTTCTATACCTTATCCCCAACTGTATCCTAATTGATACTATATTTCTTTAGTCAGCATTGTACTTCATGTTGTGATAAAATATCCCCTAAAGTAGGGTAGTTATAGGTAACATTAAAATCCCCTTGAAGACCACATTGACGCACTTTAAAAAAAAATTGGTCATGTTTTTTTCCTCTTCACCCCGTCATATTCCAATGTCCATTATTCCTTTTAAATCTCAACCATGTAATAATACCCTTCTTGATGAGATTTTTTTTATTTTTTTTTCAAAAAGTCTTCAAAACATCATTGATCATGATCATATTATACATAAAAGTGATTATATTACCCATAAATTTATTAATATTTATGTTTAAATGGTAAAAAATAAGGAAGAAAATATTTAACAAGCCTCATGATTTACTTCTTTATAGGTTCATTATAAAATTTAATCTGAATGTTACTGGAAATGTGGTTGATGCATTACTAATTCTTTTAATTTGGTGGTTTCTATATATCATGGTCCACACTTTTTCCCTCATTGATAGCCCAATGTTGATTAGATATCAAAAAGACACACTGAATGTGGCTATAATATTTTTCTTTCCAAGTAAAAATACAACTCCATAATATGTAGTTTTCCTCTTCCATAATAGAAAAGTAATGTAGAAGAGTTGAACGGTTCCATCTTGGGGTTCCAAAATAAAAAACAAAACATTATATTTCCTATATATAAAATATCCATCAGTATGTATGAATGGTTTTCAGTAATGAAATACGAAGAGGCATGGGGGGAATTCCCAGAACTACCGATGAAATTGAACATGAGATGGATTAGGTCGATTATGTTGAGACACTTGTTCATTTTTATGACGATAGATGAAAACATTTTTTCTGTATTATTATCAATAAAAATTAAACAAACACGGTATACAAGTCATCCTAATCACCATAGACCATCATAATTTCCTTTTTGATTTGTCATCAATGCCTTATTGTAAGAAATATTATAACTGAATTTTTCCTGTATAAACTATTACACTTGGTCTATATGAACATCTTCGACTGACCTTATCATTTTTATGATAATTTATTACACAATTTTAGCATAGAATGTGGTATGATATTGTGTAAGGTTTTTATTAACAAAAATATGAGCTTCTTGAATCTTTGCGACTCTCTATCCTCCAAATGCAATGTCCAGAATGATCCTCAAATGGAATCTACAATTATCCCCATACATGTCACACCATATGAGATATTTTTTATGATATGATCCCTGAAATATATATATATATCCTATCTCTCAATTTTAAATCTATTTATCATGTGTTTTGATTCATATTTACTTTGTAAAATACCTTCCCACATATAAGGTTTTTTCAGCACACTAAAACATTTTTTTACAACTCAATGAAACCCATTTGTGGGTGTGAGAACATTGCAACTAAATTCAGACACATGTTTCATTACTTCTAGTTAATATGTGAAGAGTGGTTGATGATTTATTGTGGGTCAAGGATTATATAAAAATAATGAGTTTCTAGAAACATTCTCCTCAACATCCACTACTCCATCTCAATCAACACTCTCCTCAACATCTAGTCCATCATTAGAAAGATCCCCATCTGAAGACATATTTACATTTATATCCTGGATTTCATATAGTTTTTCCTCTTCTACATCACTTGGAAAAGGAACATTTTCATGGGTTGACCTTTTTAAACCACTATTGTAAGTCTACGTCTTTGTATAACGGGAAGTTGTTGTTGTACATTAGAAACATCGACATATAACTCCATCATTGTTCTGTCTGACCTTTCGATATATAAATTAATTTATTGGACCCACTATGAATCAAAATCCAATAGACTATCTATATGCCACAATGTTTTCAAGAAATGTAAATGATTATATCTCATAGACTTGACTTCTTGATCGGGTCCCAGATTTAAGGAACCACAAATTCAGTCATGTAGTTCTTATAGGGTTACAAAATCAGTTTTACTAACCACTATTATTGGTTGTGTACTATAATATTCTCCTTTATTGGTTTGAATAACCTCCCCATAGAAATAGACAGTGGAAAACATGGCTCTCTACATGAAAAATGTTTTTGAAAAAGATTTTAATAGTGTAACAAATATTTAATATGATGGTTAACCATGTATTATTTATTATACTGTTATTTTTTATAATATTTTTAAACCCTAAAATATGATAGTAATGTTTTTTATATAAAATTTTGTTATAATATAAGTCACAGAATGTTTTGGAATCCAATATAAAAAGAATAGAAAACATTAAATCAATTTATTAATCATTGATAAAATAAAAATTTTGACCATATAATGTGAAATCTAGATTAAGAAATAGAATAAATTACAAATGACTTCTTCGCAACACATAGATATACATTGGAAGTCTTCAACAAAACATGGTTATAATGATATAAGTATGACTTTGAATGTGAGGTTTAATTGGTATCTTCATAAATTTTTTAAAATATATGTACATAATTTATTAGTTTTCTAAATCATTCATCCTTCTAATGAAATTTCTTATATGTTATCAAAGATTTCATCCGAAGGTGAAATGTTTTGAAAAAACATAAGTTAGGTACATATCAATAGAATATGTTTTTAAACTACATATTTAATATATGTTTGGTATTACCTCGTGTCTAAATCTAGACTCATCTCATACAAACCATGTTCTATTGAAAAATATCATGTATTTATTGTATGTTGTTAGGTATTATTGTGTTATTTAATGTGTTTATTCTTATCTGTTTCCCTTTATATGAATATTATTATCATTTTATCAATTATAAGTATTATTATCTAATCATTATAATTATTCATTTTTAATCATAAGTTATTCATTCAGTAATAATACTTAACTATTAATAATAATAACTATTATTTTTGAACTATATAGTCATTATGATACAAAAAAATTAGAATATCTTCTTATATCCATAACTATGATACTAATGTTTCCTAATACATTTTTTAACTATTATTTATTTAATAACTAGTTAATCCTTACTATGTTATTCATTAGTTAATCAATCATTAATCAATATTTAATCATTCCATATTCAATCATTAATCATATAATATTTATTAGATATGTATTATTATATAATCATTATATGTTTGGATATTTTAATCTTAAGTTACTCATTAATTAGTCAATACATAATCATTACTAAAAATTAATATTATTTATAAACTATATAATCTTTATGATACTAAAATTCTAAAACAGCATTTTATATCCTAAACTATGGAACTAATGTTTCTTAGTGCTATTTTTAATTGTTCATACTTTTATCACTAGTTATTTATCATTAATTTATTTGTTAGTCAATCATTATTTAATCACTCTTTAATCATTATTATTCTATAATTAATCATATGATATTCTTATGTTATATATTATTAGATAATAATTATATGTATTCAATATTTTGTCCTTACTTATTCCTTAATTATACTATATTTGTTCATTACTAATAATAACTATTATGTCTAATTTATATAATCTTTATGATATGAATTTTTTTTACATTATCATATATTATAAACTATGATACTAATGTTTCATAGTAAAATTTTTAATTATTTAATTACTCTTTGATCACTACATAATCATTACTAAGTTATTAATTACATAATCCTTATTTAAGTACATTATATTAATTCTTTATTCAATCATTATTCATATGATATTCCATAGTTAATTATTTATAATTAATTATTATATTTATACATTTATTAATAATAATTTATTCATTAATTAAAACATAAAAAAATATTACTGATAATAAATATTATTTATAAACTATATATATGTAATTAAACCACTTAATAAATAACATTATTAAAACTAACTAAAAAAGTCAGTTATTATTAAAATTTTAATTTCGTTAATGTCTTATCTACTTATATATTTAAACTTATATGATCATAATTATCTTTTTTCATTGATAAATATACTGATTTAATGTTTTCTTTTCATAGGTATTTTAGTTTTTTATAAAGGAAATATTAATTATCTAAAGAATAACCCCTATGAGTACCTAAAGTTGCGTTGTCTTGTTCCAGGTTACGCTGAGTCAGGACAAGGACACCTTGTCGGAGTTATGACTCCGAGCTATATTTTTAATAGAGAGACATCCAATTTTTTTTACCATGAACCTGATTTGATTACTTGGATAACCACAAAATATTTATGATAGTTTTTTTAAATTTCATATTATAAGTAATTCATTAATTAATCTATATTTAATCAATTATAAAATATAAATTATTTGAAACAATATATAGCTAAATAAAATACTTTATAAATAATATATTTTAAACATACTTAACAAATTAATAAATAAATATTTACAAATAACTAAAAATAATTTAATTAAATAAATAAATAACATTATATTAAATAAAAAAGAATACCTTTATATGATGCTTCACAATAAATGAGGCTTCTTTTAGACCAAAGGATCCACCGCACATGAAGAAGAAATTATTTAGAGAGAGAATTATCGAAATGTGAGAGATGAGTGAAATTTTAATTGAGATGGAATGAGATTCACTTTTTTAGGGAGTTGATGAAAAAGCATTAGGGGGTGGTTTTTTCCGTTACATTATGAAAATGAATGTCACCCATGTGACACAATTTTATTAGAATTTATGTGAATGGTGACAACCCAGACAGAGCCTTTTCCATGTCATCGATCCAAGGAAAAGGCAATGTGATGGAGTGTAAGGAAACGAAGAGCCTACCTCATTTCATGCACATATTTTAAAAAATTGACCTACACATTTAAAAAAATCATAAAACAATAAAATAACTCACCATAATTCACTTACAAAATTCTTAATATTTGGTGATTCTTGATACTAGAAAGATGATTGTAGTCCTACAACTGATGTATGTAACATTATAATCTTTCCAACATTTATATGGCTATATAGAAGTGGTGAGTCTGTAGGAAAATTAATGTGTAACGTAGGTACAAGAATTAAATATGGGAAGCTACGTCACCCGTTAGACTATCCTTAGTGGAGGAGAATTTATCATGACAATCCATAATTTGAAAATAATATGAGAAACCTTTTTATTGCATTATATACCGAATGAGTGGATCCTTTCAGTTTTCAATGAAGAATTCAACATACAGGGCCAGTTATGTTGGTAAATTATATCATACCACTATTGTTATGCATGAAATTAAAATACAACATTTTATATATGATCATATTAGGACCAAAAGACAGAGTAATGATATTGAGGTTTATTTAGATTTATTATTTGAGGATTTGAAATTTTGATTGGATTCATGTGATAAATTTTATGAAGCATTCAAAAATGAGTATTTCATGTTGAGATCTATTTTGTAATTTTCGATAAATGACTTTCCTATGTTTTTAAATTTTGGAGGAAAAAGAATTAATGGAACACAAGGGTTTCCTACTTTCTGGAATGGTATACAGTAAATTAGTTTCAAACATACATAAATAACCATGTTTATAGGGCATTAAAAATATCATCTCGATGACATACGTACCAATCCTAGATGACATCATTCGATGGATGTTCATTAGAACATATGACATCTTATCCACTAATATGTGATCTACTATTTGTGGAAGTAAAATATTTGGAAACTTTTTTTGGTAAATAATTTTCAAAAAACATTGTTAAAACCGTTAGGAAAAAGTGAACAGATCTTTTGAATTTCCATACTTGAATTTTCTAAATGTCAGACATTTTATTGCCAATATATATATTGATAAAACTGTGTGTGATAATTTCATCGGAGCATTGATAAATGAACCTAGAAGAGGAAGGATAGAATTAAGGCTATCTTGGACACGTGTGACATGAGAATATGAGAAGTGTTGGCACCAGTGAAGAGTGAAAAATAAAAATTTCTCCCTCCAACTGCATACACTCATTCCAAGAATGATAGATATCATTTTTTCATCTTCTTGAATAATGTGTTGGTTCCATAGTGGTATTCATAAAATATTCGGAACATCGTGTGAATGACCGATATAAAGTCAAAGGGTCTGAAATCACATGACTTCCATGTTCTGATGAAATATTTAATTACTACCACTTTATTATCCTTTATTCACAAGAATTTATATCACACATTAACCAAACAATATTTATTCTTCAATGCTTTCTTCAGAAAGTTTAAAGATCCAGAAAAATTGTTCACTATTTAAAGATAAATTATTGCCATATTATGTGAATTGGAAATTATCTTCCTACCAACATTCCATAATACGATGGTTCATATGATGGTTCACATCGTGATAGAGATTCAACTGTGTGGCCCTATAAACTATATATGGATGTACCCCATTGAATGATATATGTTTATTTTGAAAGGATATGTCAAAAATCAATGTTGACTATAGGGTTGTATTGTGGAGTGATTTATTTTTAATAAAGTTGTTCAATTCTATATGGAATAACTATTTGGTGTGGAAAGAATTGGTGAATTGAAATTTCATCCCACTGGGCTGCTTGCAGGTGAAGGAATTTCTGGAAGATATTTTTTTATAAATAATATTACAGATCAAGAGTAGCCCCACCTTTAAATTTTTCAAAACACTTTAGAGAATTCCCTGTATATGTAACCCGCCAAGATATTAATTGTCATTTGAATCCATAAAGGGATAAATTATGTATATCAAATAGACATACTCAAAAGTTTATAGGATGGTCTCAGGAAAATATTTTTAAGGATTCAATTTAAAATCTGAATTCACTTTTGGAATGACATCAATGGAAAGATAAAGGAATAAGTTTGAATGTGTTATTATACAATGGTTAGTAATTAATGGTAATATGTTCTACAAACATTATCATTATGAATACCATACCATGAAAAATAGTGTAGTTTCACTTGTGGATGAAGAGATTCCTGTTTATGGTACTATGTTAATAAATCCAATTTATGTGAAAATGTAATACATTGGTATCATTAGACAAATATTGGAGTTGGGTTACATTATATTCCATGTGTCAATTTTTCAATTTATGTGTGTTGATAATTGGAGTGTTGTTAAAAAATATTAATTGAAACTCCGGATTGATGATTTTAGTAAGGAATGGTAAAATTGAGAACCTTTTATAGGGGAATTACATGGGTTACTAGTATTTGACATTCCAGATCTTAAAAGTGGAAAATGGTCAATTGTTCTATTATCGACCAAAACCACTGAAGGGTTAGATGAAAATTCAACTAAGGATAACCCTTTCATTGTGGTGTTGAAATCATTTCATAGAGGTCCCAATGTAGATGGAGTTTATATGTCAGAGGAGACCATAATAAAGAGATCCGGATAGTCGATATAGGGGTCAAATACCTTCAGCCTTTAAAAAATTCATTAATCAAGTTTTTTTGTAATACACATCATGTTACCTCATCTTATTTTCCTTTTTTCGCTGAATTTATGTACTAAAAATTAAATGTCAAACAACATCTAAAGATAATTACTTCTATATGTACATGTTCTCCCAATCCCAAGGAATAATAGGTATCTCAACTTGCTGATGCTTTTAGTGTAGATGAATAGTGACCTTTTGTCTATTCTAGTGATCCCAATCCAATAGAACAATAGGATTCATAGAACATAGTTGCTCTTAGTGTAGAGGTACAATGACAATCTTCACATGTCAACTCTACAGCTCCAGATGAAAAAAATATTGATGATGTTGACTGAGATGAAATGGTAGGTAATGAAGGACTAGAAACACAGAAAAATTTGGAGAACCATATATTGATGTTGTAAAAAAATTTAGGAATATTATAAGGCATCAAATATGAGGATGGATGGAATGGGTGGTGTTAGTATGTTGTCACCAATAAGGTCATGTTCAATACTTACATTGTAATTTTCACTCAGTAACACATGCTAATTAGCGTAGATCTAGGGAACCATGTTATGTCTAGTCTAAAGACACTGATGTGAGAAGAGATTATGGTAACATTATGATACCATTTATTTATTTTACTAAAAAAATAAAATAATGAAACATTGAAGTACTCTTAATCATCCCTTACATAGTTCAATTATATTATATGACTACCACAAGAAATATGTATTAATTCTAATTTAAAGGATTAACATAAGCTTCCACATTATTATAACAATACATAATTTTATAGATACTGAAGAAAAAATAAACATAAAACCACTGCTTATTTAAGCACAACTAATAACCCATGAAGCATGGGATATGTTTAATAGTTTTCGTACAGATGAGTATTTTCTGGTACCTTGTAGATATTAATACATTGTTTTATCATATGTGTATTAATATCTTTGATAGAATAAATTTATGAAACAAAAAAGGACAGCTAAAAATAATTAATTGGTATAATAAAAAATGTACCGTAACCATAAATTAATTATGGGGTATGATTCAATTGAAAAAACATTGTACGTATTTTAAATCTACCATAACACTCTTTGTGTTTAATAAAAAAATTATAATAATGTTACTCACATAATATATAGATTGATGACTCTAAATCTAAATCCACTTCGATCCCACTACATGTGTTATGGAAGGTGGCACATGTAAATAATCTTGGGATGATAATATATTAAAACCCACAAATAGTGTGATAAACATGTGTAATTATAACAAAATAAAAATTTGTTATTAATTAAATCACTATTAAAAAATAATGATTAATTATATTCGTATTATTTATATCTGACATAGTCACAAGAATCACTTGTACTAGATGAACACGTACTATCAGTGGCCTTGATGTAGCCAGAATAGTATGGCCATTTCAGAGGTGCGATTTTTGTGGTGACACCCCAAACTTATTTAGGGAAAAGGAACAAGAGGATTAAGGTTAGGATATGATACTAATGGTATAAGGACTGTATCCAAATGAAGAACAATTCCAATTACATAGAGAGATGCTATAAAATATTGTAGGGGAAAAAGACAAGAAAAAATATAATATTAATCAATGATTGACAATCCCCCACTCCAACTAGCACTGATGTGAGCCATTCCCTTCCATGAGAATTCTTCGATGAGGTAATCAATGTTATAATAATTATTTCTATGAAATGTGAATTAGATAGACACTGATACCTTTACTATAATAATATTCCATAGGGAGATAATGAAACTAATTTATATTAATTAACACCCACTCATCACCTTTAGTGATGTCAATGGTGTCCAATATCCAATAAGACAAGGAACAAAATAGACCACTTCCATCAGGTCACGCCAGTGTTCTAATTTGCATAGCCCATGAGCTAAGTGCTGATCTACCAGTTCCAATTGATTAGTATGATATTCATAAGGTAAAACAAGTTCTTTGAATATTTATCACATGGTCATCACATTAAAATAAAACATGTCCAAAATGAGGTATTTATTTGTAATTCATTTATTGAGGTAAACCTTTAACAACAAATAAAATGGTATAAAATGATGATTGTTGTTATAGAAAAACAAAGGGAAGTGGTCAAATGAAATATCCACTCAATTCCTTATAAGGGGTCAACCAACAGATCAAAAATGTCTATTTAATGCACCATAACCCTACCTGTTCTATCTGCAAATTTATTATTATTAAAGGTTCATGTGGATATAGAGTAAAAAAATTGATGTGGTCAAATAGTTGATTTTTCTGAATATTTGTATGGATAAAAAGTCCATGACTTTATTAGTGTTTAGAATTTTAATGAAATTCTCGACTATGATTGGTTATGCAACTCAGATGTAAATCTGTACATTTTATGATTTCATGAGTTGATTTTCCAAAACCTGATATACTATGTTAATTATGGAAAATTGTATTTCATATTTCTACAAGTGTATATATCAAAAAAATAGGGGATATTCCCATGTAAAAATTGGACTCATTAGTCCTCACACCACCTCTATAGATAAAATAGAACTTATAAAAAAGGATGAAATAGTGGTAGGCCTGCTAAAATTGTTTGAAAGAAAACCTACAGATGACTTACTTTTCTTAATACCAATGATGTAGGGGTGAAACACTAAAATTTAATAATATTAAAAATACATTCATTTCAATCATTACTTAATCCTTTTTTTAGTTAACATTAAATGCTCATTGTTTCCAATTTGGATACTCGAAATATTTATTTCGTTGATTCAATGAAGGGATACCCCATAAACTGATCAGAAATGCAATAATTTACAAATTTTTTAAAATCCTCATCCATCGTTTTAGAACTAACCATTAAATTATATAATTAATATTTTATTTTAATGATTATTCTATTATGATAGGGTGATGCATCAATATCATAAAAAACAAGGAATGCGTCCAGGGGATAAGAACGGGGACCCGGACAAGTTCTATGACTTGAAAAGTATCAGGGTATATATATATATTAATATTTCACTACCAAACAAATTTAAAAAATAATTAATTATTTTTTTCAATGCATTTTCAATGTCTGAAAATAAGAAATAGAAAAGATTATGGTTATTCTCATTAAAACTTTTTGAGAGAGAGTATATCTCTTGAACAAAATAGCATCCCTAAAGAGTTATTTTCAATGATATTTTCAATTTCATTATAATTTTTATTAATCCTTTGTGTATTTATATATTTCCTAAACTACATTGACCATCGAAAAGACTCATATTAAAAATATGATATAGATTTTTTTATAAACTATTGGGCCGCATACTTGATGCAATAATATACAAAAATAACATTAAGTTGTAACCTTCATAAAAGCTGTGGATTGATTCCTATTTATGTTTAATTTAATTCTTTTTATTATTATTCACATATGATTTGTTTTATTATATAGATTGAATCATTTTTTCGAGTTGGGTTGTTTTTTATAAGATTATTATGCTCGTGATAAATAAGGCTTCATGGCTGCAACTAAAAATTCAATTAGAAGGTTTTTTTAATATAATATATTTTCCACATATTATTAATTATTCTCTAATAGATTAACATAATCTAAATTAAATTTTTGACTAATCATAATGAAAATTTCTTCGACATACTTATTCACTGAATAAACCATGTCACCCCTGTAGTTTTGAAATATTTCACCTCCCTTCAATGGAAGTGAAGAGAACATGAATAAAAGTGATAAATTCCAACACAGTATTATTGTCAGTTTGAAAAATAAAACTAATGGAATGTGTGGAAAAAATATTAGTTGGGATTGTTTTATGACTTTGGGAAAATCATGAATTATTTCCAAATTAATCATTTGTCTAGTGTAATATTTAGTCTCATATAAAACTATTACTTGTTGTGATATGTATGACTCAAAGTGTCTATTTTTCATTAAAATTAACATTAGTTTGAGTAAAAAGAATAACTAACATACTAAAAACTGATAAAACACAGTTATATTGTTTTGATACATTGGGAAATCAATCAATAAGTCGTTTTTATGTTTAGTAATCAAATTAACACCAATTTGATGCACAATGTGACTTGTATAACAGAATTTGACTCTTTTTATTTAATGTTGACATATATTTATGTACAAAGAACAAATGACATAATGAAAAATGGGAAAACACTTTCAGATTGTTTTGAAAGAATATGACATCTATCCATGGGTCATTTTTTATGGGTAGGAATCAACCACACCTCAATCTAATGCATGATGTCACCAGTATGACTAAAAGTATATGTTATCAGTTTAAAATAGAAATTTTAGTTCAAAACATGTAACTCATTTAAAACCATGAAATCCTGCACCAATTGAATTGATAACATAGTAAAATGATTCATAAGTCATTTTTTATGTGTATGATGTAGTCTCACAGCAAACCAATGCATGATATGACTGGTATGACTCAAAATGTGGGTTTCCAGTTTGAAATGGCACTTTAGTGAAAAAACTAGTGACATACTAAAAACTGATCAAACACATTCAGAGTGATTTGATACATTAGTAAAATGACCAGTAAGTCAATTGATTCAAATAATAGACAACCTGACCTCAATATAATGCACAGTGTGACCGAAATAACTCAAAATGTATGTTTTTATCTAAAATCGACATTAATTATAGTAATGAGAACATGTGACATATCAAAAACAATAAAAAACATTCATATTATTTTTATAATTTAGTAAAATGATATATGAGTCATTTGTAAATTGTAGGATTCATCCACACGTCAACACGACTCACGGTGTTTCAAGTATGACTCAAAGTGTCACTTTTTCATTAAAATTGAGATTTATTTATGATATAAAGTACAAGTGAAATACTAAAAACCAATAAAACACATTTGGATTATGTTGATACTTAATGCAAATTATCTAGGAGTCATTTGTGATTTTTAAGAAACAAACACACCTCAATCTGAGACACAGTGTGACAAGTATGACTAAGATTGTCTTTTATCAATTTAAATTTTATATTACAGCTCAAAATATGCCACTCACTGAAAACTAATAATACTTTCTCTAATTGTATTGATGATTTAGTAAAACTATTCATAAACCATTATTTAAGTGTATGAAGTAGTATCACATCCAACTGATGCATGATGTGAACATTATGACTCAAAAATACGTGTTTCCCATTTGGAATATAATTTGAGTCAAAAACTAAATTGGAATATTGAAAAATAATAAATGCATTCAGATTGTTTTAATACGTTTGTAAAATGATCTATATGTCAATCTCAATTTTTAGGAATTTGTGTCACATGAATTTGATGCATAGTGTGGCTGGTATAACTCAAAGTGTCACTTTTTATTTTAAATTGGCCATAATTTTAGTAAAAATAACATGTGACATATTGAAAACCAAGAAAACACCTTTATTTTGTTTTGATAAATTATGAAAATGATACATGATTTTTTACTAATATGTTGGAATCATCCCAAACTCAATACAATTCATGTTTTATCCAATATAACTCCAAATGGTTCTATTTATTTAAAATTGACTTTAATTTAATTAACAATAACAAGTAACCTATTACAAACTGAGAAAATGAATTCATATTATTTTTATATATTAGGAGAATGTTCCCAATGTAATTTCTGGTGTGTAGAAATTGACCACAACTCAATCTGATGCATGGTGTGTCCAGTTTGTCTAAAAGTGACTGTAGTCAGTTTAAAATTGTCATCTAAGCTCAAAAAATGTCACTCACTAAAAAAATGAAAATGCACTCTGATTATCATCATAATTTTCGAAAATTATTATTAAGTCTTTTTTGATGTGTATGAAGATGTCTCACATCCAAGCAATCCATTATGCGACTAGTATGACACAAAATGTGTATATCAACTTTGGAATAAAGTTTCATAAAAAATTAAACAGGAAGATTGAAAACCAAGAAAACACCTTTGGATTGTTTTCATACATAATAAAAAATATCTGTTACTTATTTCTTATAGGTATTAATCATCCACACCTCAATCTGATGAATGGTGTGACTGATATAACTCCAAAAGATCCACTGTTTAAATTTGATATTAATATTAGGTAAAGAATAAGTGACAGACTCAAAACAGAGAACAAACATTCTGATAGTTTTGATAGTTTAGGAAAACGAAACATAACTCATTTGTGATGGGTAATAATCAACACCATCGCAATATGACACATCGTTTGGTCGGTATAACTCCAAATGTATCTCTTTATTGTTAAAAATGAAAATTTCATTAATGTATTCTGTCATATTAATGTTTAATTTATTTCTTTATTGTATTACTAACATAATATTTATTTTCATATAGGAGGAATCATTTTCTTCATTTGGGATGATTTTTTCCATAATAGATTACAAGGGAAGAAATTTTAAAGTGGGGGTAATTTTTTTTATAAATATGAAGCATTAATGTTTCTAACTTTTTGTTGGATAATTTTAATTGTAATTATATAAAATTTTGCATAAAATAAATATATAAATGTTTTTTGGATATATTATTTGTGAATATTTTTCTATTCATGATGTAAATTATATATGTATATTAGTGTTTGAAAATATATATATTTTTGTTCTGTTATATTAACCTGACATTGCATCCAGCTAGTTCATTATCATTTCTTGAAATAGGGCAGATAAATGGGGGCCGTCATTAGTGCTCGAAATCATCCTAAACAGGGTGGCTTTTATCCAAGATAAAATAGCACTTATAATCATGGGCCTTTATCAGTTTTTTTAGTGTGGATAAAGGAACCCCTTTATCGATGTTGTGATTAACAGTGCCTTTTTAGTGCTGTTAAAATGCATTTTAACACTATTAAAGTGAATATATGTTGTAGTGAATGCATATATATATTCACTCACTTACATAATATTATCAGTAATATCATAATATTAATATAAATAACATACACCCATATATATGTGTATTTTATTAAATAGTCTATATATACATATACAAAATGATATATACTTAAATATAAAACATTCAAGGTAAATAAAATTTTTATACTTACATGTATCTTATTTTAGATATTTGTAGTAGTGAATGCATATATATATATATATATATTAATTAACATATATAATATTATCCGTAATATCATAAAATTAATATAAATAATATACACCCATATATATGTGTAGTTTATTAAATATTCTATAAATACTTATATAAAAATATGTATACATAAATATAAAACATTCAAGGAAAATAAACTTTTTCTACTAACATGTACCTTATTTTAAGTGTATGATGTAGTCTCACTTCAAATTGATGCATTATGTGGCCGTTATGACTTAGAAATTCGTGTTTACCATTTGAAATATGGTTTGAGTCAAAAATTAAATTGGCATATTGTAAAGTGAAAAATGCATTCAGATTGTTTTGATACTTTTAGGAAATGATCTATAAGTCATTCTCAATGTTTAGGAATTCCTGTCACCTGAATTTGATGCACAGTTTAGCTGGTATAACTCAAAGTGTCTTTTTTTATTTAAAATTGGCCATAATTTTAGTAAAAAGAACAAGTGACATACTAAAACCCAAGAAAACACTTTTAGTTTGTGTTGATAAATTAGAAAAATGATACATGATTTTTTAGTAACATGTAGTAATCATCCTGATGACAATACGATTAATTGTTTAACCAATATAACTCCAAATGGTTCTTTTTATTTAAAATTTACTTTAATTTAATTAAAATGAATAAGTAACATATTGAAAACTGAGAAAATCAATTCATATTATTTTTATACATTAGGAGAATGTTCCCAATTTATTTTTTGGTGTGTATAATTCCACCACAACTCAATCTGACTCATGGTGTTACTAGTTTGACTAAAAGTGTCTATTTTCAGTTTAAAATTGTCATTTAATCTCAAAAAATTTCACTCACTAAAATAAATATGAAAATTCACTCTGATTATATTCATAATTTAGGAAAATTGTTCTTAAGTAGTTAGTGATGTGTATGAAGATGTCTCACATCAAAGCGATCCATTATGCCACCAGTATGACACAAAATGTGTATATCCACTATGGAATAAAATTTTTGTAAAAAATATAACAGGCAGATTGAAAACCAAGAAAACCCATTTGGATTGTTTTGGTACATTATAAAGAACATCCATTAGTTTTTTAAAGGTAGTAATTGTCTACACCTCAATATGATAAACGATGTGACCGATAAAACTCCAAAAGATTCATTGTTTAAATTTGATATTAATATTAGTTAAAGAATAAGTGACATGCTCAAAACAGAGCACAAACATTCCGATAGATTTGATATTTTAGGAAAATGAACCATAACTCATTTATGATGGGTTGTAATCAACACCACCTCAATATGACACATTATGTGGTTGGTATAACTCCAAATGTATCTTTTTTGTTAAAAAAGAAAATTTCTATAATGTATTCTGTCATAATAATGTTTAATTTATTTCTTTATAGTATTAATAACATAATATTTGGTTTTTTATATAAGAGGTATCATTTTATTCTATTGGGATGATTTTTTTGACAATATATTACAAGGGTATAAATTTTAAAGAGGGGGTCATTTGTTTAAAAAGAGGAATAATTAATGTTTTTAACTTTTTTTTGGATAATTTGAATTGTAATTATATAAAATATTGCATTAAATGAATATATAAATGTTTTCTTGGATATATTATTGGTGAATATTTTTGTATACATGATGTCAATTAAATAAGTATAGCATTGATTCAAAATATTGGTTTTTGTTGGTTGTTCTGTTATATTAACCTGACAATGCATCCTGCTAGTCCTTTATCACTGCTTCAAATAGAGCTGATAAAGGGGGCCTTCATCAGTGCTCGAAGTAGTCCTAAAAAGGGTGGCTTTTATCCAAGCTAAAATTGCATTAATAATGGTTGGCCTTTATTAGTTTTTTTAGCGTGGATAAAGGACCCCCTTTATCAATGTTGTGATTAACAGTGCCTTTTTAGTGCTGTTAGAATGCATTTTTCACACTATTAAAGTGCATATGTGTTGTAGTGCATGTATATATATATTCATTCACTTACATAATATTATAAGTAATATCATTATATTAATATAAATAATATACACCCATATATATATATGTGTATTTTATTAAATATTCTACATATACTTACATAAATAGATGTATTCTTAAATATAAAACATTCAAGGTAAAAAAACTTCTTATACTGCTAAAATTGGGATTTGAGATGTAACCATTATTTGACCCATATATTTCCAGAATAATCTCTCTAAAATAAGCTACATGTAAGTAGAACATTATCATCATTATCAATATATTCTTATATTTTCTTATGTACCACCTTTTCCATTTTTGGGGAGTAAATGATATGGGGTGCATGGTGAAATATACAATTAAGTGGTAGGAAGAAATAATAATTTCCTCCCATATTTAACATCAAAATTTAATGTGGCATTTGATATTATAAAATATTTTATATTTTTAAATAATATATTATAAAGTATGTTAGAAAATGTTTTAAAAATTTTAGGGAAAACATATAATTATAAAAAATATATGTCCCAATATATTCATTTAAATATATATATATTTAAGAAGTTTTTTTCCAATAAAATATATCAATTTATTTATTATCATTTGAAAAATATTTTCCATTTATAAAATTCAAATCATTTTAGATTCATTTTTAAAAAATTAAAACATAACATATTTTATCAAAACATATTTAAATTTTGTTTTTGATTTATATATTAACAGTTAGAAAAAAATGTCTTTGTTTTTTTTATCTTTAATCTAGCATGAGATACCACCGAGAAACATCATGTGAGTCGGAAAAGACTAAAACCCTAAAACAAATACAATCCCCTAAAATCACCAACTAATACAAATGATCTTTTCATAAAAAATGTGGGGGGTTAGTTATTGAGTTTCCTCTATATTCCACCACATGATCACACCCTCTGTACATATACATTGGAGATGGAGGGTGAATACGCATACAAAAATTAAATTGATAATATATCCCTTTCAATGTGAAATTAAAATATAATCGGATGGGTAAAATATTAGATTTTTTTAAAATAAAAAATAATTTAAACCCTAGCCGTAAGAAAACATGAAACAATAATAGAGTGATGCACAACTTAATGGCATGTATTGAATTTTTATCTAGTAATAGTGGGCATAAGGTGTGACCTAATGGGGAGAGAAACACATGTGAATGTTTAATATGGTTTGAATATCTAATTTTGTTGTATTTGGTATGAGATAAGGATTTTTTATGCAAAATCAATCCCACATTGGTTTTCGAAAAGGATGGTGGTTCACATATAAGCATGAGTTTTTGGATGGTACCCCGAAGAGTATTATGTGTTGGTTCAAGAAGGCACGAGGTTGTAGGAATTGGATCCCAATATGGTGTTTATTGACATGAATAATGGAGTACCACTGTTCAGCCCAATCATGATGGAGCTCTTCAATGACACCACTCCGCAGACAGAAGAGAACTTTAAATTGTTTTGTGCCAACAAGAGGGGAATGGGCCAATCCAAATAGTCGACACTCTCTCTATAATGGGTGATCATCACTGCCACATTTTGTTTGGCATGATGGATTTGGGGGAGAATGATAATATATGAGGGGCTAAATCGATCTATCTATATTGATATATTAATTAAATCATATTAAATGATATGTGGAGTAATGAAAAATTTCCTTTAGATTTTAAATCACCTAACAATTGGGATGATTTGGATATAAATGATGGTGAATAATTAAATTAAAAAATAATTAATTATATATTATTTTAAAATTTTTAAAAACTATATCCTATATAAATTAAAAATTTTCCATTTATTTTAATAAATTATTAGATCCAAACTAAACTAGAGAAATAAATTATTTCTTTTCATTTATTTTATTTTATACTATATCGAATGGGTTTTTACTAGTTTTTCACCAAACACAGACTAAGAGGATTCCAAAAAATAAAAAAATGTACATGATATATTAGGTGGTTTCATGAATAATGTAATATGCAATAAAAAAGTGTTTTGATTGAAAATAAAAAGTGAAGATGCATGGTTCCACACACATGGAAATCATATTGTGCATGAAAAAAGGAAAAAGATATGGGAGTTGGGGAAGGAAATGTAGATCCATGATAGGATGGAGTGTGCTATGTTTGATCACACTTATAGACGGTTTCATCTATACCCTTGGTAGACCCAAATGAACTAGGTAAAGAGCTTGGATACAACAGGTCTGACGGCGTCCATTAGTCTGATATTGATTGAGTAGTGTGACTATGAGCTCTGATATGAATAAAACCTCATGGGGTTCGAATTAAATGGAATTCAAAGTTATAGTGTAGAGGGATGATCATGGTAAATTGGGAAGGATGATGAGCATGTTTTGGAAGAAAAAGGAGAGGAGGAGGAGGAGGTTCATGGCCGCAGGGTGGGAGACAAAAGGGGAAACTATCCCGTATTGGTTTCAACCCTGAAAATTAGAATAAGGTTGGAGAATATGATTGGGGTCCTACTCTACGGAAAACCTTGCTGGTTCTTCTAGTATGTTTTCTGGTAGCATATGGTCAAGCATTATGTTTATTTTAAATGGAAAAAATTTTATTTTTTAGAATACCACCACGTGATCCCCTAATTCATTTCTCTCACCCATTTGATTTTCTCTTCCTAATATATGATCTAATATGATCATTTCAAATGGAATCATATTTTCAATCCATCATCACCAATGATAACACTTCATTAATTGAAATAATTCATTAAAAATATAATTTTTTTTTGGAATTTTAATATTTTTAAATACAAGAATTGATTTTCAGTGAAAATTTACATAATATATTTCTAAAACTATTACTGATTATTTACTTATTACTGAATGGATCATTTTATTTAGTGGTTGTTTTCAAAACCAAAGACAATTTTTTTAATTTCTATTCATGTAGTGGGGGTTTTAGAAAACTGTCACTAGTTTATGATGGTTTTTTAGTTGGTGATGTTTCATTTCACAATGATTTAAAACCCCAATAAATAATAAGTTGTTGATTTTAATCATTATAATTTAAATAAAATAAATGTTTTTATTTTTAAAATTTATAATTATATAGTGTATATTGTTTATTTATTAATACTATTATAATCTTTGTTGTTTTCGTGATTATACAGTATGCATTATTTATTATCTATTATTATTTCTTATTCAATAATAATTTATTAGTATTTATTTAAAAAATTAAATAACTAAGAATGAATAATTAATATATTTTGGTTTTTACTTTTTAATTTTTAATATTTTTATTATTTTATAACTATTAATTATTAATTATTAATTTATGATTCATGTGCTGACCAATGTGTTGGTGATGCACTCATGATGCGGGAAGGTGGTCACTATACAGATTCATGCAATGGGTGAAGACCCATGGAAAAGCCAATGCATGTCGTGCATTTGGGCCATAATGATTGAAGGAGCCTTTGGTCCATCCAATGTTAGGCACCTATAATACATGAATAAATAGGGGATGATGTTTGAGTAATCCCTTGGGGGGCCTATGACCTGCATTTCCGTCCGGCGTGTGTGTGATGTATTTGTGTGTTTGAATAAAATTGTTCCCCGGACACCTAATATATATATATATATATATTTATATTTATGGATCTCTATTTATGTACCTTTATATGGGTTTATATATATATTTATATGTATATATATAATTATATTTAATTATATATATGTGTGTATATTTATATAAAGTTATTAATATATATATTTATATGGTTATTCATTGTATTTATATACCATTATTTTTATTTATTTGTATATATATTTTATATCTTTAAAAATTTAATTATTTTAATATATATTTATAGATATTTATATCTATTAATGAATTCATTAATATATGTTATGTCGATATAAATGTAGACATATATTTATTTGAAAATATATAATAAATGGTAAATCTAAAAAAATAAAAATAAATAATAAAGAAACCATAAATATTTATCATTTGATTAACGCACTGATAACAGAAAAAACGTTGCAAAAAAACTACACTTTAAAAATAGACTCGACATTCAAATAAGTTAAACTATTATAAATCATCAAACATCATTTAACGGTGTTCTAAATCACCTCTAAATTCTAAAAACCCATTGTTAAACTCATATATGTTTGTTTTAGTGTAAATTTCATGTACTACTATAGAAACAAAGGACAATGATATGAAAAAACTATATGCGAAATTTATGGTGCGTTTAAAATGATTAATCGAATGTTGACGGATTGAACACGGAGCCTACAGCGACATTATCTATATAACTTTTTAAATAAATTCACTTTATTTTAGAAATTTTATCGTTCCGATTCCTAATAATATTTATTTTTCGGTTTATCCCATTTATATATAATTCAAATGTAAACTATATATACGTTAAAAAAATTTCATTCATTATATTTTTTACCTATTACCATCAATGTTTCATTCCCACCATTTTTTATAATATCATTTTTGTTTTTTTTCATTACTTATTTTTTCATTCGAATAATTTTTTTTTGATTTTTTTAGATTTTTAATGTTTAAATCAAATAAACTGTAATGAAATTCAATTTCACATTAATATTTATGGTTTTATGATAATATTATAAGAGTGTAACTCCCACAAACGTCTCTATAAATAGAACCTCCAAATTCTCCCACTCAAAACACCTTTAAGGCTCAATTTGGATTGAAGGGAGAATGCATATTTCTTCCCCCACTACCTAGACGCATATGTATTAATACAATATAGATCCTACCACTACAAAGGAGCCATGAATTTGGTTTATGTGAGTTATGGTAGTGTTCTTTATTCCACAACCCCAGTAGGCACATGTTGGCTTTCTCATCCTCTCCTCATTCCTCATGCACCATTTCACAGTGTTCCACACCATCCTTCATTGAGTAATGGCATCTGCATATCCTCCTCTCTTGTAGAAACCCATTCCTTCAACCCTCCTCCCTCCATGTATTTTCTCCCAGAAATAGGTAGCACCCAACCTATTAGTAATCACCTCTTCTCTCTTAGAGATATGGCCTCATGGCCCTGCACAATCAATATTTTCTTTTTCCTCTTCCCCTTATTCGTTACCTCCAACCCTAATAATATGTGGTTGTATAGACCATCTCCTCTCCTTCCCTTCTTCCACATCTCTATTTTATTTAATTTTAAATATTACTATATTTAATTTCATTTTTAAAAGTACACATTGTTTTAAATTTAACAAATTTTATTATTATTTCTATTAGAATTTATAAATTTTACAATTAATTTTAGAAGAACATTTTGTCATTAATTTTATAAAAACATGTTTAGAATTATTTTAAAATTATGAGAATCAAATTAGTTACTTATTAATCAAACAAATTAAAACATTAAGTGTTTCTCAAGACTAAACCTGACTTTAAAATTTATTATTGTATTACCTGATTTTGTTCATTTGGATAATTGTTTTTAGAATATGAGATTTAGTTGATGAAATTTTAGTTTTATTTTTCAAATTTTATATAATAATTTTTTTAATTAATATTTATTGTTTTATTTTCCGATATAATAATGAAAAACATGCATTGAATATTAAATTGAATAGAAACAATTACATGGAATATATGTTTTTTATTCCAAAAATGATTATTCTACATCAAACATGGATAAGAGAATGTCATATAATTCAATTTTCTTAGGCACATTAATATATTTTATTAAAAAGCATCCATATATTTTTGATACAATGCAATTGGGACCACATTTCATTAATAGGGAAATTATTTTACATAAAAAATTGAAAGGGCCACATTATTATGGGTTTTCATGGAAAATACATCTTCAGGCTGACCTTGAAAATAATTATAGTGAAAATAATAATAATGGTGGAGATGAAAGTAACAACATCATCAACAAGAATACTAGTAGGAAATTATAGAAATTATCTATCATATATCTAATTATAGATTTTTGTTAGGATTTATAAATTATGAGTGGGGGAAATTACAAGTTCAATAATTTTTCATTAAATATATATATATATAAGGATAATATAAATCATAAATATGTTATATCAGAAAATTTTATCTCATAATAGAACTCTATATTTATATAAGATCTATAAAAAAATAATAACAATGATCCTAATCATGATTTATTATTATTAATATCATAATTTTTATTATATAATTTATAAAACATTAATAAAATACTAAATTCAATGCTCATCACCATTTTTAGGGGAATATCATGGGTTCTCAGTTTTTTGTGGGTTCATGTTTTATTCTATTTGACAAGAATTTTTTGCAATAAATAAGGTATTTATGTTTTTCACCTTTCAAATTTGGTGGGAGGTTAAATTTTTCCTAGATCCCATTTTGTCTCCCACCCCACTACCAGAAACCTCATACTCATAGAAAATTTCCTCCACGCCATGCACTTCATCCATCAAATAATAACACACTCCTCCCTCAACACTGTATCCTTGAAAGCCATTATGGTTGGAGTCCTAGAAGTTTTATTCGTACTTGATATCATGGCTATGCCACTCACATTTATCCTCTCTGTCCTCCAGATACTCTTTTCCATCAACGATGTGTTCCAGATGAAAAAATTTAGATTAATGGCCACCATCGAACCCACTAAGGTGTTGTGGAATGTATGACACACCTGCATTATTTTTAAACATTGGATGATGGATCTATTGAACCTTCTCTATGTTATCATCAGAGTTCTGTAACTCATGTACCAAGGAAATGATTCCCCGTTTTCACACATTGAAACCTCCTCATCAAAGTTCACATATTCCACATCATTCAAATATTCCTATAATCTAATATTTGAAACATTTCCATTAAGGTAGTTTACACTAGAGTCATTTTGGTGTTCTTCACATCAAGGCTCCCGGTGGAACCTCTAGACTTTTGGATCTTCTACTCAATTCTCCCCACCCTCCCATCCCTAAAAACCATCTTCCACAATATCATGTGTCGATTATGGGACACCTCGAGGCAACCCATATCAATGATCAACCTCAAACAAGTGTTGTAGGGATGGGAATGGAGACTTCAACCACCCATGTGATCAATAACACATTATCCCTTAACTCTTTATTTGTTTTTTTACTATGTGTGTCGACCAATTAATGCACGTTTATTTTAAATAAAAATCACTCTACTAGTTTTGTTCTTTTTTAATAATTCATTTTCTGGGAACACATAGACAATTTCATCAAAAATTTAATAATAAACATTCATAATCAGCAGGATTTTTATATTCATTATATTAATATATTAAAAATGATAAACCTATCTATTTTTAGTGAAATGGTGGGAACATAAATCCCTCTCTTAAAGAAACAACTCCAAATGAAATTGAATAAATAATCAAACTACAAAAAAACTACGAAACCCTTGATCTAACCTTCAAAATGGAGATGATCATTGAATTTATAAGTTTATTTATGTTTAATAATTTACAAACTAATAATAATGATGATATTATTAATAATAAGTCTTGATCATGATTATTGTTATTTTTTATTGTATTAATCTATTATTAAATAAAATTTTCCGATGTAACATATATATTTTTTATATTGAAATTACAAATGAAGAATAGTGCTAGCATTCCTATTGGTCTCGGCAATGTATCGATTTTGAGTCTCACCGAGTACATCCTAGCATTGTATATTTCCTTATTTTCGTTGTAATTTAGTCCCATTCCCCAAAGAAATTGAGGCATCAATCTTAATCTTTTAAAAACATATTGCACTCATAATTTATAAAACATGACAAAAATCATTAATTAAATATATAATATATAATGTCTATAATATACAAAATGTATTATTGTTTCCATTTTTTACTATCACCAACACAACTATTATTATTCTCACAATAATTATTGTCAATGACATCCTGGAAGATGTAGTTTCCCAAGACAAACAACAAAAATGTTGACTATTTAAATTTTTAAGTATAAGTTCCCTATTAATGAAATGTGGTCCCAATTGCATTGTGTGAAGAATATATCGATGATTTTTAATGATCAATATGAAGGTACCTAAAACTACCACAGATTCGGGCAAGGGACAGGCTGTGTTTTATCAGCTCTATGTAGAAAACCCTAATAAAAGGGGGATTTATCAGGGATAAAAATAATGTTGATAAAGGTGTACCCTTGGTCAGTGCTTCTTTAGCATTGATAAAAGGTAGATTTATCAATGGTATTTCTATCTCTAATAAATGTTTTTGATAAAAAAATATTATTAAATTACATAAAATTATTCTATTTATATTCAAAAATAATGTTTAATTTTATACATTAATTAAAAAACACGTGTTTATAATTAGTATATATTTTTTAATAATTCATATATATATATATAATGTTTTAAAGAATCTTTTTTCTACAATTATAATTAAATTTATACGTTAAGATAATTAAAAGATTATAATTTATTTGAATAAATATTAATATATTTATTATATTTATTATATTTATTTTATTTATTAATATTTATTAATATTTATTATATTTATTATATTTATAATTATATAAAAATAATTTATAAATAAATATATATTATTATTTTACATTAGGTGTTTGTGGGTATAATTACATTAATCACACACACATCACACACCCACAGTCCTGAAAGGCATGTCATAGCCCCTCTAAGGGATGACCCACCAAACTATCCACATTATTACATAATATATTTTTGGCCTGAACGCCTAGTGGGCATGAAATTATAAATTTATTTATTTGTAATTATTATTATAACTAAATTTATATATATTAGTAATTATGAAATTACAATAAATACATATACTATAATTATATATATTTATTTATTTTAAAATATTTTTAAATATATTTATTTAAAGTAATAATTATAACAATTTATAAATATATATGTATGTAATTATGTAATTGAAATAAGTATATTTATTATACTTATAAAGTTATAAATATATATGGTTAATTAAATATATTTATAAGTATTTAAAAATATTTAAAAAAAATACAAATAGTTATAATTATGATTTTAAATAAAAACATATATAGTTAAATAATTATAAAATTCTAATAAATATATTCATTATATAAATATTTATAAATAAATACAAATATTTATAACTATAATTATAAAAAAATATAGATATATTTAAATAATTTTAAATTTAAAATAAATATATTAATTATAAATATTTATATACAATCATTTATAAATAAATAGAAATAGTTTTAATTATAATTATAAATTTATATAGATATAATTAAGTAATTGTAAGATTATAATAAATATATTATTTATATATATATTTATACAGAAATATTTATAAATAAATACTAATAGTTTAAATTAAAATTTTAAATAAATATAGAAATATTTAAATTATTATAAAATTGTAATAAATATATTATTTATTTATATTTTTGAAATTATAGTTATATTTTTCATAATTATATAAATATATATATGTGTGTGTATATATATATTAATAATTACAACCATAAATAAATACATATTTATTCTATTTTTTAATTGTAAATATAAAATTTCTTATATATATTTATAAATATACATAACTATTTAATTGTTTAAATAATTAATAATTGATTAAAAAAATATTCATTATTCTTATGTAATATTATGTATAATTAAATAAATATATTTATAATTATATGAAAAAATTTATAAAAAAATACAATTATTTATAATTATAATTATAAATAAATATAGATATATTTAAATATTTATAATGTTATAGTAAATATATTAATTATATATATTAATAAAATTATAAACATAATAAATGTATTTGTTATAATTTTATAATTATTTAAATAAATAAAAAATTTATTTATAGTTATAATTATAAATATGTATATATATATTAATTTATGTAATTATTATATTATTTTAAATTTATTTATATATATCTATAATCTTATAAATATATATATTTAATCTATATATTATAATATTTCTTATAATTTTTTAAATATTTAAAAGAATATGTATATTACAATGATTATAGATATATATAAATATATTTCGTCAAATTTTATAATTATTTAAATGAATATATATAGATATTTATAATAATTACTGTAAATTATTAAATGTTTATTTATTTAAATAAATATAATATTATAACAAATATATTTACTATATTTTATTTTTTTTAATATATATATTTAATATATTGGTTTATAAATATAAAAAAATATTTATTTATTTATAGTTATTATTGTAAATAAATATATTTACACTTATTATAAATTTAATTTTATAAATATATATACAAATATAAATAATTTATTATCATTATCTCTTTATCAGCACATTCTATTTTAGCATTGATAAAACATACAATTATCTGCATTTTTTAGCTATCATTGTTAAATGGTATACCCGGTTTTATATATAATCCCTAATAGTCTCCTCCTCCTCCCTCATGCCTCATTCTCTCATGGAAGTCGAACCCTACCGACTCCTCCTCCACTACCATAAATCAATCCTCTACTGCCATGAAGCCCTACTCTATCTTGAACCTCACCTCCACCGCCAATCCCAACCATGCGAACCTCCCCTTTTCGATGTATATCACCTCTTCCGTGTGCTGAACCCCACCTCAACCCCAAACTCTTATCTTCCACAAAACCACCTCCTCTGTGTACCCTACTTTTGTCACTGAACCCCACCTCTAGTGTGAATCCCTCCTCCTCTGTGGACCCACCCCTGCCCCAATCTCCACCTCCACCATGAACCCCTCTGTGACCACCGCCACCCCCATCTACCCTGACTCCACCACCATTGGTGTAACAAAAAAATAGTCAAATATACACGTTTATAGTTTCTTCATTTTTAGTTTATTCATGTTTTATATGAATGATAATGTTTCCATGGGAGCAATTTTTTTTCATAAAAATTCAAATCAATCATTGAGAAAATGCGGGTACTATTAGAGGTTATTCTAACTAATAGAAATGAAGTTGTATCCACTTATATGTAATTATGGTCAATTTGATCGACTTAGAGATGCTAAAGGGATCTCTAAGATCGATTTCATATCATGTTATCATCAGTTTCTTGTGATTTATTTTGATATACCACATATTATTTTTAGAATTACATATGTATAGTATGGGTATCTTGTGATGTCATTCAGGTTGAAAAATAAAATGGTATTATTCATGGATGAGATGAATTTGGGTAGTCCCCGAAAATGGGTATTCCTTCCTTATTTAGAAAATTTTGTAGTCATATTATTCAATCATATCAACAAGTACTCATAGCTGAGGGAGGAACATGTTAGACGGAGAAAGAAAGGAGTGATGGCAAGAGGGGGGGTGAATTGCCTTTTAAAAATTAATTAACAAATTAAAATCAAAGTGAAAAGTGCAGCGGAAATAAGGAGGCCAGACACAAGAATTGATAACGGAGTTCGGCCTAAAACCCGGCCTACGTCTCCGCTCCCAACTCAACCGTTGAGAGATTCTACCGCTTTCTTTTCAATGGTTTTAGCAAGAAACCCACTAGACTTTACAGGTAGTCTAGAACCTATTACAGCTTGCTTTTGTTGGTTATGCAAGAACCCACTTGATTTTATTGGTTTAGCAAAAACCCACTAGCCTTCTTACAGGTGAAGGCTAGCTCACCTATGTCTCAAGCCTTTTACAAGGTAAGGCTTGACCAACCTCTTCACACCTTGAAGGTGGTGTGAGAACCCAAAGAAAGAGGGATGAAAGAAGTGGGGGGTTTGTAGGCACAAACCCAAATTTAAGCACAAAATAAATAAGACAATGAAATACCGTATTTGGAGAAGCCTTGGGCGCCAATGGATGATTGGAGTTGAAGACGTTCACTCCCAAGCTTCTTTGGTGATGCTCCTTGGATGTGGAATTGAGTTGGAGCAATTGGGGTTCCTTGGAGGAAGTCCGCCGGAGGTTCGCCCAATGATGTAAAATGTCCCGTGGGCTACAAAATGCTTAATTATGGTCCGACATTGATCCGGGGCTTCAAGGTCCTTTATTTATAGAGGGGGAACCCCCATATGGCCGTTGGAGGCCTTTGGAGCCGTTGGAGAGGCTTTCGGAGCCGTTGGAGGCCAAGTGGACAGGCTGGTCAAAAGCCCAACGGCTAGTTTGACTGCCTCCACCGGCTGACCGGTACAGGGCCACCGGTTGGCCGGTGCCTTGGAGATGGGTGGATGCTTCTGTCCAGGCGCCACCGGCTGACCGGTGAGGAGGCCACCGGTTGGCCGGTGGCAAGACAGTAGCTTGCCATTTTGTCTGGGCTCCACCTGTTGGCCGGTGAGGTGGCCACCGGTTGGCCGGTGGTGAGGTAGTAGCAAACATTATTCTGCTGGGTGCCACCGGCTGGCCGCTAGTGAGGCACCGGTTGGCCGGTGGTCTGGACAGAGGGATGCCTTCTGTCCAGGCCTCCATCGGCTGGCCGGTGCTCTTCCATCGGTTGGCCGGTGGACTGAATTTCAGTCCACTTTGCACCTTTCTTGGCTTCAGCTTGCTTGGCCGAATTCCTTGGTAACCTGAAATGATTCCTATGATCCAAAAACACTTGAAAGAGGATTAGATAAATAATAAAGTGATTGTGATCATGAAAATTAAACCACGAGGGGTTCGAGAGGTACACCAATCTCCCCCTATTTTGATGATCACAATCACCAAGACAAAAAATGTAAAAATGAAATGAAAGGCATGCTTTAAAAGATTTTAATTGAAAACAAGCAATGCATTAGAGAAAGATTTATCCCCCAATCAACCAAGAATTTCTCCCCTTTGTGATTATCAAAATAGCACGGGGCATAAAACTTGATTGCGGGATTAAGAGATTTTAAACCAATTGAAATTTTTGAAATTTGAATTGAAAGTTTTGAATCAAAAATTTGAAATGAAAGTTTTGAATGAAAAATGAATAACAATTTGAATTGAAAGTTTTGAATGAAAAATGAATAACAGTTTGAATTGAATGTTTTGAATGAAAAATGAATAACAGTTTGAATTGAAAGTTTTGAAAAGAAAATTGAAATGAAAAATTTTGAATTGAATATTTCGAAATGAAAATTTTGATACCAAGAGTTGAAAAAAAAGGTTTGATTTGAAAGTAAAAAAGTGAAAAGGGATTTTTCTATCCATACCAATTGTTGTAATTGAATGTTTGAATAGAAAGTTTTAAAATTGAAATCAGAAGGGCATAAACAATCCTAACTCTCCCTAAATAAAAACAACAAAAACACCTGGGAGAGGATTATTAAACCGAGACAAATTTTGGCTCGGAGAGACTCACTAGAAGGGATTTTTCAATCCATACTTGCCTAGTGGCGGGTCTTCTCCTATAAAATTCATCATTGAAGAAAAAAGTTTTGGGCCTACCATACCGGGCATTTTTACAATTGCACTCATAAATTAAGTGCCCGGGTTTTATACAATAATTGCAAAATTTAAATTGAGAGCTCCCCCTTACAAAAATAGTGGGTTCATGGGAAGAGGAAGCTTGCTTGGAATAGCCAAGCCCTTGGGTGGTTCTAGATATACGTTGGGAACCTAGCAAATTGTTCATATTTTGTTCCCCTTGGGTGAACTTAGCTAGAGTCTCCCTTAGATCTTTGATGGTTGATTCCATGGAATCAACATCGGGAAGGTTTTGGATTTTGAGGGTCAACTCTTCCTTCTCTTTGAGAAGTTGTTCTTTTTCGGAAGAGAGTTTTTTGAAATTCTTTTTTTAAAGCAACAAATTTGGAAGAATGTTCGTGAAAACCTTCCTCCAATTGATCTCTAGCATGTTGGAGATCCTCATAAGACATGTGATTAAAAGAATTTGAAGAACTAGAGGATGAGGAATCGGAAGAAGTTACCTCATGAAAGGACATTAGGCATTTGTTACCGTTGTCGCTTGAGGAGGAGGAGGAGTCGGAAGATGTGGAGCTTTCACTCCATGTGGCTTTGAAAGCCTTCTTCTTTTCCTTTTGTTTGTCCTTTTTCTTGTTGAGTGGGCAATCGGGCTTGTAATGGCCTTTCTCGCCACACCCGTAACATTTTACCTTGGGCTCGGATTTTTCGTTGGGTTGAGCCTTGCGGGCCTTGCAAGATTTCTTCTTCTTGTGCTTCTTCAAGAACTTGTGCATCTTGCGGGCAAGATTCTCCATTTCGGAATCGCCGCTTGAAGAGGAAGATGATGATGGGGAGGAGATTTCTTCTTGTTGAACCTTGAAGGCGATGTTCTTTGGAGCTTTGATTGGTTTGCCTTCCTTTTCAACATGCCACCTCATGGTGATCTCATAAGTCATGAGGGATCCGATGAGCTCTTCTACCGGCATGTTTTTGACATCCTTTGCTTCTTGGATTGCCGTGACTTTTGGTGCCCATGAGCTTGGTAGGATCCATGGGATCTTCTTCACCATAGTTTCTGCAGAAATATTATCTCCAAGAGATTTTCTACCATTGCAAACGTCAGTAAATCGAGTAAACATATCAGAAATAGATTCAGAAGGATGCATGGAAAAAGACTCAAAATCTTGACGAAACATGTCCAATCGAGTATCCTTCACTTTGTTGGTCCCCTCATGGGTAACCTCCAAAATTTTCCAGATTTCGTGTGAGGAGGTGCATGTGGAAACTCGATTGAACTCATTACGATCAAGGCTGCAATGTAGAGCGTTCATGGCTTTGCTATCAAGCTTGAAATTTTTTATATCAGCTTGAGTCCATTTGGATTCATCGGGAGAGGAGAGAGAATAACCATGCATGACAATTTTATAAATGGGATAACCTATACTTCTAAGAAATGCGGTCATGCGGGTTTTCCAATAAGTATAGTCGGTTCCATCAAAAAATGGAGCACGACCCAAAGAATATCCTTCGGGGGCGAAAGAGGTTGAAGCCATCACAAATGGATCTTAAATTTGAAACCGGTTAGGGTATTACTCAAAGTTCCCCTTTGATACCAATTGTGAGACGGATAAATAAAGGAGTGATGGCAAGAGGGGGGTGAATTTCCTTTTAAAAATTAATTAACAAATTAAAATCAAAGTGAAAAGTGCAGCGGAAATAAGGAGGCAAGAAACAAGAATTGATAACGGAGTTCGGCCTAAAACCCGGCCTACGTCTCCGCTCCCAACTCAACCGTTGAGAGATTCTACCTCTTGCTTTTCAATGGTTTTATCAAGAAACCCACTAGACTTTATAGGTAGTCTAGAACCTATTACAGCTTGCTTTTGTTGGTTATGCAAGAACCCACTTGCTTTTATTGGTTTAGCAAGAACCCACTAGGCTTCTTACAGGTGAAGGCTACCTCACCTATGTCTCAAGCCTTTTACAAGGTAAGGCTTGACCAAACTCTTCACACCTTGAAGGTGGTGTGATAACCCAAAGAAAGAGGGATGAAAGAAGTGGGGGGTTTGTAGGCACAAACCCAAATTTAAGCTCAAAATAAATAAGACAATGAAAAACCGTATTTGGAGAAGCCTTGGGAGCCAATGGATGATTGGAGTTGAAGATGTGCACTCCCAAGCTTCTTTGGTGATGCTCCTTGGATGTGGAATTGAGTTGGAGCAATTGGGGTTCCTTGGAGGAAGTCCGCCGGAGGTTCGCAAAATGATGTAAAATGTCTCGTGGGCTACAAAATGCTTAATTATGGTCCGGCATTGATCCGGGGCTTCAAGGTCCTTTATTTATAGAGGGGGAACCCTCATATGGCCGTTGGAGGCCTTTGGAGCCGTTGGAGAGGCTTTCGGAGCCGTTGGAGGCCAATTGGACAGGCTGGTCAAAAGCCCAACGGCTAGTTTGACTGCCTCCACCGGCTGACCGGTACAGGGCCACCGGTTGGCCGGTGCCTTGGAGATGGGTGGATGCTTCTGTCCAGGCGCCACCGGCTGACCGGTGAGGAGACCACCGGTTGGCCGGTGGCAAGACAGTAGCTTGCCATTTTGTCTGGGCTCCACCAGCTGGCCGGTGAGGTGGCCACCGGTTGGCCGGTGGTGAGGCAGTAGCAAACACTATTCTGCTGGGTGCCACCGGCCGGCCGCTGGTGAGGCACCGGTTGGCCGGTGGTCTGGACAGAGGGATGCCTTCTGTCCAGGCCTCCATCGGCTGGCCGGTGCTCTTCCATCGGTTGGCCGGTGGACTGAATTTCAGTCCACTTTGCACCTTTCTTGGCTTCAGCTTGCTTTGCCCAATTCCTTGGTAACCTGAAATGATTCCTATCATCCAAAAACACTTGAAAGAGGATTAGATAAATAATAAAGTTATTGTGATCATGAAAATTAAACCACGAGGGGTTCTAGAGGTACAACAGAACATTCTTGATTCTAGATATCATTCTGAGAAACTTATTGAGAATCAATTATATACCATGATCTCAAGGTGTATATTTTGGATTTTTAATGTACACTTCATAGAGAAAATAAAATTTGTGGATAGCGTATTTTTATATCCAAATAAGATCAATGTTATATTTGATTTAGATTGGACAAATAATGTTTTTGAGTTCCAAATCATTCTTGTAATTTCTAGTTATTATTAGAGGTTCAACTAGGATACATCCATATTGGAAGAACTAATAAGGCGTTATCCAAGAATGTGGTATGGTTCCTTTTCTTAGATGTTCATGAGATATCTTTCTATGATATTAAAGTATCAAGGGGAAGATGGTTGCCCACTCTGAATAAGTGTGACTGTATGTTCAAAAGTATCATGGCCATGTGATAGTTATGTCTTTATCGATCACTAATTCTCCCCTCCATATTATTATGAGTGTAAACTATAGGATTCATACTATTCACTCATGAGTGACATGATAAACATTTTATAACTATATATTTTATAAATGTTTGTCCAATTTTTATTCATGCATCTTTTCTAAAGTTCCTATCATGGGATTTATGTCTTTGTGAAATACCTAAATGGGTCTTTGAAAATTATTCAAGTGTTTTTGAATGTTTTAAAAGAATATATAATGATGGATTCATTTTAAAAAAGGTTTTTTATTTAAAATATAAATTTTTATAAATGGATATTTTGTTTAATGGGATTACATGTGTGATTTTTGGAATTATTTTTAATGAAATTTTGTGATTGAATTTAAGGGGATGAGTCCTACGAAAAAATTAAATAATAAATATCTTTCAAATTTTGAGTTCCCATTATTTTAATGGACCCTTTTGCATATTTATTTTATTAAATATTAATATTATCAAACCAAATATGATGTAAATTAATAAACAATGGATTTATTCTATTCATCTGACAAAAGAGTATGAAGATGGACTGAAAGAGTTCATCATGTTTGCAAATGATCATGTATACAACCCTTCTATTATCCATTATTTATTTTTATGCTATTTTTATTCAAAAAAATATTGTTCAAAGGAGTTCTAAGAACACATGATCTATCATAGAATGGATCAATGTTATAAAATATTGAATAAAAAAGTTGAAAATTGAATATAGATAGTGGTTGGGACAACAATGTGTTTTGTGGATCATCTGACATGATTACATGTATGGACAATGAAGAAGACTGTATCGAGGATGTGATTATAGATTTGAATGAAGATGAAGATATTTTTGAGAAAATTACATGGATAATTGAATATGATTTTCTTCATTAATAAAAATGGTTTGATAAATTGAAGAGTTGTGAAAAAATTCCATCGTATGCTGGTTGCACTAAATATTCAGCATTGTCAATTGTATTGAAGTTGTAGAATTTGAATGAAGGAAACATATGTAGTGATGATAATTTTATTGAATTTATTTCTCTCTTGAATGACATGATACCTGATGATAATTATCTCTCGATCAAAAATAAGATTCCAAAATAATTCTACG
Organism: Viscum album; assembly: GCA_963277665.1. Taxonomy (NCBI): domain Eukaryota; kingdom Viridiplantae; phylum Streptophyta; class Magnoliopsida; order Santalales; family Viscaceae; genus Viscum; species Viscum album. The sequence goes on from OY728134.1 coordinate 170,904,341, forward strand.
CTTGATGTGTATGATCTTTGAAAAAATACACACCTGCACAATCATATTATACTATTTATCAAGAAATAAAAATAACTTATATAATTATTTTATTGTGGAACATCTCAATATAAGAAAAATGAATCTTTCCTGATAAAATTTGTATGGTACATTCAAATCATTCCATGGTTTAGGGGCCTATATGGAAGTGAGGAGACTACAAGGAAATTGAGGTGATACGTAGATACTAGAAACAGTTATAGAAAAATACATCACCTAAGAGACTCTCCTGAGTGGAAGGGAATTTATCCTGAGTATCCTGGATTTGGAAATGATCAAAGAAACCTTCATCTTGCAATATATATATATATATATATATATTGGAAATACTTTTGGTTTTAAAAGAATCACTCACAATACATTTCTTGTTATGTTAGGAAATTATAATTTTCCACCATGGTTATGCATGAAATGAAAATAAATTATGTCACTTATGCTTATATAAGGACCAAAACAACTGGGAAATGATATTGATGTATATTTGGATCCATTGATCGAGGATTTGAATTTATTGTGGGATTAATGTGTTACATTGTGTGATACTCATAGAAATTAATATTCCATGTTGTGATCTATGTTGTACGAGAATATAACATACTTTTATACATATAGAAATTTTTTAGGATATTGAATTAAAGGAACTCCAGGGTGTCTCATCTGTTAACAATGCACATGGTCCATTAGGTTAAAACATTCATATAAAACCATGTTTCATGGGCATCGTAGATTTCTACCCCAATGGAATATGTACCGATCTTGGACTGCATCATTAGATGGATGTTTGGAAGAAAGAACAAAATTATCTCCACAAATAAATGATCGCTTATTTGAGAATTGTAATGATGTGGAAACTCTCTTTGGTAAACCATTTTCTAAAAACCATATGAAAATCGGTTGGAAAATGTGATCTTTTTTTGGAAATAACATACTGAAATTGTCTGTACGTCAGATATTTTCTTGATGTTATGCATGTTGAAAAGATTTTATATGATAATGCCATCGACAGGTTTCTAAATGTTCCCAAAAAAACAAAGGACGAAATTAATGCTATGTTTGGCATAATTAACCTAGGAATATGAGAATACTTTGTGCTAGTGATGGGTGAAAATTGAACTTTTCATTCTCAAATTGCATACAATCTTTACAGGTAGGATATATATTTGTTTTTCAACTTATGGAAGGAAAAAAATTGTCCAAAGGGGTTTTCATCGAATATAAAAAATAATAATTAATGATTGATTTTAAGTTATAGGGTCTGAAATCACATGATCTCCATGTTTTAATGAATGTTATAATTCTTATAGATTTACATTAAATTTTTTCCAATAATTTCTATCATAAATAAACCAATGTTTATTTATTCTTCAAAGCTATATGTAAAAATGTTATAAACCTGACAAAATTTCCTACTATGGAAATAGAAATTACAATGATATTATGTGATTTTAAAATCTTCTTCCCACCAACATTATTTGATATGATGGCTCATTTGATGGTTCCCTTGTTGAGATAGATTCAACTTTGTGTTCCTTTACATTATAGATGGATGTACTCTGTTGAACGTTATAAGATGTTTTTGAATTGGTATGTCAAAACTCAAAGTCATCCTGATGGTTGTATTGTGGAGGGATATATAGTTAAGTTAGTCATTGAATTTTATACCAAATACCTTTCTACTAAATAAATCATTGGTATACCGAAATATAATAACACATAGAAGCTTGAGGGTGGAGAATGTTTTGGAAGAGATGTTGGAAGAATCAATATCATCAATTAGTTGTACGCCCACCTTTATGTTTTTCAAAACAGTGATTAAGATTCCCCATATTTTGAAACCCAAATAATGTCTTATGAATTGGAATCCATCATTGGATAAATTATTGAAATAAATTACTCATAATATAAAGATTATAGGATTGTTTTAGGACCATTTTTTTATGATTCATATGAAAATATGGATTTAGATTCAGTCAGAATTCGATGGAGAGTCATAGAACCATGTGTGTATATATTATCATACAATGGTTATGTAATGAATGGTTATACATTATATAAAAATTAACATGATGAACGCAGTTTCATGAAAAACAGTAGAGTTACACTTGTGGATAAAGTGATTCATGTTTCTATTAATAAGGGAAAAAATAAAATTTACGTGAATGTTTCATATTTTGGAATCATTACTAGAATAATGGAGATGGATTATACATGATGTTATGTTCATATGTTACAATGCATGTGGGTTTATAAAAAATTTTTTAGTTAAAATAGATTAATTGGGATTCATTAAGTTTATTTCAGTAAGGAATGTTATAGAAAAGAACCATTCATAATGGAATCACATAAAGTTCATGTATTTTATGTTATAGATTACGTAACCCAAAAGGGGTCAATAGTTTTGTTATCAGACAAAACCACTAAATTTTCTTATGAAAATTCATTAAAGTATTTCACTTTCATTAGTATGTCAAAATCATTTCAGGTTGGTCCCAATGTAGACGACTTTTTATGTTATAAGAGACCACAATTAAGGTATTTTTAAAAGTTGATACAGGGGTCGAATCCCTTTGACCATTAAAAAAAGAGAGTTCAATAAACATAATTTTTTTATAATATAAATTTTGTTACCTAATGATATTATCACTACTACATTTATGTACTCTATATTAAATGTTATTCCACCTATACATATAAAGATTTTTTCTAGTGTTGGTACTCCCAATCATGAGGAAAAACATGTCTCTCAACCTGATACTTCTCATAGTGAAGAGGTTACACATGCTAGTTCTCCCATTCCTAATGAATAAGAGGATTCAGAACATATTTTTTCTTCTAGTATGGAGGTGCAACGACCATCTTTACATGTCGATGCTACCTCCCTAGAGGAACAAAATATTGATTATGTTGAAACTGAGGAAATGGAAGGTGATGTAGGACTGATGATGTATAAAAAATAATAGCATTGTATTTTAACAGTGTTATAAAGAATCATTATGCTAAAAATCATTGGTATAAAATATGAGGTCGGATAGAATACATGAAACCAACATGTGAAATTCAATAGGTCCATGTTCCATAGTTATGTTGTAATAATCACTCGACAACAGATACAGTTTGAAGAAAATTCATGGCACCATGTCATGATCGCACTCATGAAACTGATGTTCCAAGAGATTAACGAAAAATTATAATATCATTTCTGTATTTTAATAAAAAATAATATAAAAGTCTAAAATTACCCTTCATCATCTATTTAAGGGGTTATTTATAGTCGATAAATCCCAAACTAAATATATATTAATTCTGCTTGGAAGGATTGAAAGACGATTTTTCACAATTATAACTTGAAATCTCCTTAATGGTAATTGAGGGAATGTAAACCCACACCCATCACTTTTCGATAAACATATTATAACCCATGAATCATGGGACGTGTTTACTAGCCATCGTGCACATTTGGATTTTTAGTAAAATTGTTCCCAATAATATGTTTTTTGAAAATACATTTATTCATCACATTGATTGATATTTATTTTTTATTAAATAGAAATTGATTTATAGAGATTAGTAACAAGTAGAAAAACTAGAATACCCCTACTGTAATTCAATGATGGGTACACTTCACCTGAAAATTTTTTTTACGAAATTTATATCTACCATATTACATTTATGTTTCATGAAAAATCCCCAAAATTATGTTCCCTATTTATATATATATTGATGACTCAAAATCCATAGAACCTTCTATCCCACTACATGTTCAATCGAAGGAGTCTCATGTAAATATATACATCATACTAATAAATAAAAACACAAAAAAGTGTTAGAAATATGTATAAGTATTAAATAATATTTTTTTCTTTAAATCACTACTACATTACATTGATCACTTATTTTATTTTATTTTCTATAAGATGTAGTCATAATAATTAATAATAATTATATTGTATGAACACATAATATCAGTGTCCTTGAAGCATCCATAAATGTTTGGATTTGTCAGAGGTCTGGGTTTTAGGATGACACCCTAAACATATTTTGATAGAACAAAAACACTATTAGGATCAAAGTGAAGAAATGAAACATATGAGAGAAAGAATATCTACCCATGACGAACAATAAATATGGTAGAGATAATTCATGATAAATTATATGGGGGTCAATGAGAAGAACCAACTGAAGAACAGCCACAACATAGGGATCCTTCTACACCCCCATCATCTATGAGGCGAGTCATTCCTCTTAAAGAGATGTCTTAGATAAGGTTATAAATGTTCAAGTAAATGTTTTTGTGAAATGTGAATCATATAGAAACTAATAAATTTCTTGTAATGATATTATACATGGCGATAATGAATATGATTTATATCTATCAATACCCACACATCTCATTTTTTGAAAGGGTTGTCGTGTTCAATATACAAAATGACAATCTAAACAATAGATCACTTCCAATAGTTCATGTAAGAGATTCGATTAACATATCCAATGAGACAAGCACCGAGATACATATTCCAATTAATGAGTAATATATTCATAAGGTCGACCAAGCTTTTGGGTCATTCATTTTATGGCTTTCACACATGTAAAAAACATGTCGATAAGGAGCTATTCATTTTAAATTTATTATCAAGGTAAACTTTTAACAAATAATGAGAAAAGGTATAAACTGATGAATGTTTTTATAGATGAATAAAGGTAGGTAGATGAAATTAAGAACACACTCAAAAACATATAAAGGATAGACTTATTGTTCAAAGAGATCTATCTAAAGAACAATTAACCAACCTGTTCTATATCTGTAGTTACTAGCTTAGAAGGATAATTTGAATACAAAGATAAATGATGGCATTGTTCACACAATTAATTTTGAAGAAAATTTGTACGGAGATGAAGAACATGACTTCATTGGTGTTGAAATTGTAAGTTAAATTCTCAACTATGATTGGATAGTCTCCACTGTTTTAAATGTATACATGAGTTATGTTTCCATGATTTGATTTTCCCAAAGATGATATACTATGTTAATTATGCTTAAATAAATTTCATATTTTTTGAATTTATACATAGGAAAAAAAATTTAATGAATTTTACCATTAAAAAAATTTGGACTCATTAGTCCTCACATCATTTTTACAGGAAAAAAACAATAAATACCAATAAAAGAAATAAATCATGGCATGTCCGGTCAGATTGTTTTAAAGAAAAATTTCAGATGATAGAATATATTTTATTCCAACGATACAGGGGTAAAACTCAACAATTTAATCATATCAAATATATTTTCATTTCATAAATTAATTACTACTTTTTTCAATTTTTAGAATCATAGGATACTTATGGTGGTAAATTTAGATACTTCAATGATTTATTTACTGAATTCAATTCATGGATATCCAAAACATTATTGACCCATGATAGAGTATTTCAATTTGTAATACACTACATCCAATGTTATAGAACTATATATAAAGTTATATATTTTATATTATATTTTAATGAGTATTCTCTTGTGATAGGGAAATGCTTCAATGTCATGAAAAAATTGAGTGAGGTCTGGGGATAAGCATGAGGATGAATACATGTTCTATGACTAGAAAAGTATCAGCTTATATATATTAATATTTTACTATCAAAACACATATAAAAAAAATTACTTTTTCTTCCCAATTTTCTTGCTGTGTATAAAAAAACTAAAGGAAAATATTGGGCTTATTATGTTTTTAAATTTACGAGAGAGATAATATTCCATGAACGAACTAGCATCCCTGAAGAGGAATTTTCTAACATAATTTCTATTTTATTTAAAATATTTATTTATTTTGTGTGTATTTATATAATTCCAATGCTACCATGACATTAGAAAATAATCGCATTCACAAGATGATATAGATGTTCTCAGAAATGAATTGGAAGAACGAATGATGAAAGAATGTACACAAATAGCTTGAAAATGTGACTTCCAAAGAAGCAATGTATTTTTCATGTTTATGATTAATTTAATTTTTTTAGAAATAATCACATAAGAATGGTTTTTTATATTGGTGGATTCCTTTGTTTCTGTCGGGGGGTTTGTTCGAAACATATCATGCCCATGAGAGATTTGACTTTGAGGCTAAAACTCAGAATTCAATAAGAAGGTAATGATTTTTTAATATACATTTATTTCATTATTATAAAAGTTGTTCTATACTAAATTATCATAATCAATAAATCTATTTCAAAATGGATGATCCAATGATTTTTCTTGATATCCCACTGGTTTACTTCATTTTAATGATATTCAACTAATAATTGTTTTCTTATATAGGTGTATTCTGTTGTTCGAGTTGGGTTGGTTTTGTTTGAAGATGACAATGCTCGTGAGAGTTTGGACTTCGATACTGTAACTCCGATAATGAGAATAAGAAAATTTCTCATGAATAAATACAACCATCAAAAACATAGTGACTTCCCACTACATATTTAATTAATAATTTCATTATTTTATCTACTGTTGTACGTAATTTTCCTTATAATTTTTATCTAACAGTTATTTAATTGTTTTCACAGATATTTACTATTTCCATTTCTTCACTTTTTCAATACATAAACACTACATATATTTGATGTTATTTGGTGAGAAAACATTTCTCATTGAAATCTAGAAGATTCGATGAATCTCATGTGCTCATCCACTCTCTTGTATTCCAACATCTAGAAGGGTTTTTATGATAATAACATCGACTCAATATATGTTGTTGATAGTTTGACAAATAAAGGAAATGGAAATCATGATAACATTTATGATTACGGTTTTTTTGAATACATTGGAACATATAGAAATCATTCGATCCTCAATTTGATGAATGATGTGATAGGTATGATTCCAAGTGCATATTTCTATTGAAAAATGACATAAATTTTAGTAAAAACAACTATCATACTCAAAAAAGAAAAGAAAAACTATACATATTATTTTGATACATTAATATAATGATCCATATGTAATTTCTAATTTATAGGAATCAACCACACCTAAATCTAATTAATCGTGTGACCACTATAACTCAAAGTGGGTCTTTTTATTTAAAATTGACATTAATTTTTTATTAAAGAAAATGTAACATGCTGAAAATTGAGAAAACTCGGTCATATTGTTCTGATACATTATTAAAATGATCTATGTGTAATTTTTGATGTGTAGGAATCAACACAACTCAATATAATGCATGGTGGGGATAGTATAACTCAATGTATGTATTTTTATTTAAAAATTCAATTAATTTCAGTAAAAAGAACATGTGAAAAAATGAAACCAAAGAAAAAAAATATGATTATTTTGATACATTAGGAAAATGATCCATCAGTCATTTGATAATAGTTCGAATTGTTTTCACAACAATATGGTGCACGGTGTGGTTAGTATAACTCAAAATGTCTCTTTATATTTAAAACCGACCTAAATTTTAGTAAAAAGAACAAGTTACATACTAAAGACTAAGAAAAAACATTAATATTGTATTTATACATTAGTAAAATGAACCCTAGGTCATTCATGATTTGTATGAGAAAACTATACCTCAATATGATACCCGGTATTATTGCTATGACTCAAAGTGTGTCATTTGTAATTTAAAATTGAATTTAATTTAAATCAATGAAAAATTGACAATCATAAAACTAAGGAAATTAATTTGTATTGTTTTGATTGTTTAGGATAATGATCCAAGAGTAATTTTGGACATGTCAGAACAAAAATCCTCTCAATCTGATGTGTGGTGAGACCAGTGTGACTAAAAGTTTCCATTATTAGTTTAAAATTGAAATTTTAGTTCAAAATGTGTCACTCACTCAAAACTTGGAATACACACATAGAATGTCTTGATAATTTAGTAATGTGATTAATAATTTATATTAGACATGTATGACGAAGTCTCTCCTCAAAATGATGTACGATGTGACTAGTATTTCTCAAAAAATTTGTTTGTAGTTTGAAATGACATTTTATTAAAAAAACACAACTTACATGCTGAAAATCAAGAAATACCATTATGTTGGATAGATATGTTAGGAAAATTATCTATATGTGATTTTTTATTTGTATGAATTAAAAGAACCCCAGACCAATGCATTGTGGGACTGGTATTACTAAATGTATCGATTATTAGTTTAAAATTGACATTTTTGTTCCAAATGAGGTGCTCATATAACTTTATGAAAACATGCTCCAGTTGTCAAGATAATTTATGAAAGTGATTCATAAGTCATTTCTGAAGTGTATGATGTAGTCTCACATTCAAAAAATGCATGATTCTTCTTATTATGGGTGCAACGCAAGCGTGTATTGGTGATTGATATATTAAAATTTATTTTAATAGTCATTTACAGAAACCAAGAGAAGGGATCATGCACGTCAAATTTACAATTAATTTATATAACATCTATAGAAATAAATACCTGGTCTTGGGAACTATATTAATTGATGATTTTTGATCACTTGAAAAGTCCCTCCTAGATTGCCTTCATTTCACTTGAGAGGATAAAAGGGTAGTATCCATCTAGCGATGATCAATATATACATCAATGGTTATTGAGAAATACCACTCATTCTTTGGGAGATAGCATGAAGAATATAATGTATTGTGTTATTCGTTCTTGATCCCTCGTTCTTCTGTATTGATGAAATTCTCCCATGGGTTTATCATTATTGAGATGGAGAGAGGAGGAGGAGTCGATAGTGAAATCATTGTGTACAAAAATTATCAATTCCCAAACATGGAATTGGTTTTGATAGATTTACATAATAGATGTAGGTGTCTACTTATAGAGATGGGATTTGGGTTACAAAATTTAATTTATAACAACCATTAAATATAATTATGACCACTAATGAAATACTATGCTAATAATAATAATAATAATAATTTTGTGGTGTGCCATCATGTGGAAAATGGATAAATAATCTTTATCGACACATAAATAATTATTTTATCACTAGACATATTTTTGTTTTGTTCAAACTCCTCTTGGATTAATTGAACTCTAGAAAAAATATTTTATTCTCTTAATAGGAATATTTTATTCACAAACTAGTAAATAAATATCTATTAAATATTCAATAAAATAAATAGATATATACTTTTCTCACAATCTTGTTAATAAATATTTATTTAATATATGTGATAAATATAACATAAATAATATTATTCCACATTACTGAGAATAATATTTATTTAATTAGTTAAATTCAAATTCAATTTCATCAAGACCACCATAAACATTTAGTGTGTGACCCTTGAGTATTCATTCTCATTGCCATTAAGAGGGTCTACCTAATTTCCAAGATTACAATCTAGCAATGGGTCAAGGCACCCAAGAGATAGAATTTAATGTCTCAATGATGAAAACCATATACAAACACTCATGGTGTAATTTAATCCATTTGATAGAATATACATCAAGCAAGTTTCATGCTGGGGTCATAAACTTATATGCTTGATACACCATAGATTGAATCTCTAAAACAAACTCCTCTCTACACTATGGCCATGGAATTTAGGTCGACAGATATATTTCAATAAAAGTGTTGTGATATCATTTTCCATAAATATGGAATGGACAAATCATTTCTTGACTTATCCACTAAAAACATGTCATTCATCACACACCCAATGTACCTTACTTCCCCCCAAGATATTGTGTGTTTATTTTTGACAAAAAAACTATGTTTGTGAGTCATGGATTAAATAAATGATAATATTAAACTCCAAAGACCATTGAAAATGGATATAGATAGGAATATCCAATGACACCAAAACTTTCATAATTCCTACTGGTGTGTCTGTTCTCATAATCTCCCATCTTAGCAATTAAAAAGTATAATGTTCATGATAATATGTATCATCTTCTTACGATTACTCATGCCTGATGGATAATGTACTATGTGTCCCATTATAGTATGTTATCATATCATAAAATTATATTAATAATATTGTTATATCACTTTAAGGTTCTCATCATAGTAGGGAACTACTATGACCTTATCAAAGTGACAAATAATATAGGAAATTATTACATTATAGTCAGGAAGAATAATGATCAATATTTAAGAATATGTTTAATTTAATATTTAATACATCAAATATTCATGTAATCAAAGAAGAAATAGTTATTTCTAGGATGTCAACTCTAAAAAACTCCCACATGGACTAGATCCAACTGACTACAACATTCAGACTCTTATACCTCACATGATGATAATTATTCTACTATGTCAAGGCTTTAGTAAGGGTTCTAATACATTTTATACTATAGAAATACTACTCATTTCTACCTAGGTTCCACATCATGCTCTTGGAAGAAATTTATCATCCAAATAGCTTCTATAGATACCTCAGAAGATGCAATATACTCATACACTACTGTAGAATATGTGAGCATAACCATCTATGAGCTCCTAAAACTCACAACACCTCCATTCGAAGTGATTATGTATCCTGTTTGTGATATCTTGTCATCTTGTAAGGTATAGAAACTATCATCTTCGTATCCTCTGATGACTAGTCTTTCATATCATCCATTAAATGGTAATATATCCTTATTACTCCTATAATAAAAAAGGATAGTATTTACTACTATCCAATGATGGTCAACTGGATTAGCTTGGTAGCTTCTTAACACAATTAATACAAAGGTGAAATCTAGCCTAGTATATTTAATAACATACATGACTAAACGAATCAATAATGAAAATGGAATCCATGAAAATTTATTTGTTTCCTCATGGATGTATGGACACATTTTTTGGAAAGATGAATGCCATGTGATGCTGGGAATAAAACCCTCATAGACTGTTCCATACTGAATCCCTTAAGTATCATGTCAATGTAGGTACTTTGACACTGGTAGAGCATCCTCATGGGTATATCATAATGGACATTGATCTCAAGAATATATGATGCTTCTCCAAATATTTTCAAGGAAAAACATTTATTCATCCATTCCTTAGCAGTCATTATGATTTGTATTTTGATTCTAACAAGTAATATTTTATTAAAATATACTTTTAAGATAATTAATGCACCCCTACAAAACAATTTGTAGACACAAGGATCAAGTTCGTTCATTATAAAACCAAATACCACTATGGAATCATAAAAATAAATTTTCCAAGGCATAGATGTTTTATTTAATACATAAATGTATATTTTCAACTTAAATATCTTATTGGGATCCGTTGGAATCATAAACCCTTTAAATTGTGTCATGTAGAAAACTTCTTGGAGGTTTTTGCTAAGGAAGGATATTTTAACATCCATATTCGAAATCTAATAGTTATTTTATGATGCAATGTAATTTGGAATTTTAGTGAATTTCACCATTACAACTGGTGTGATGGTTTCATCATAGTTAATATATTGTTTCTATTTAAACTCATTTGCAACCAGTCGCACATTATTGGTAATAACATGTCCTTCCATGTCCATTTTCATCATGAGTACCTATTTGAATCCAGTAGGATTTACATCCAATGGAAGATATACCAATACCCAGACATGGTTTTGGTATATGGAATACATTTCAGAATTCATGGCCTCTTGCCACTTGGCAACCTAGGTTCCACTTACTTATTCCTTTTAGGCTAGAAAATAATTATTATCAACAAATAATGAGTTACCATCATTGGTAACTAGAAAACCATATTCTTCTGGTTCTCTAACCACTTTTTTTCTCCTATAAAGTTCTTGTTTATCTTTAATAGTTTATTTTTCCACGGGGATTTGTGGAGTTAGATCATATAGCATTCCTTGAGCCTCAACATCATTGATTTCTATCTCACTCCGACTATCCCTTTTGGATATGTTATCCCTCTCAAATAATATGGTCTGTCATTCTACAATAACCATTTTTTCCAAGGGGTTATATATGTAATATCCCCTTGTTTACTTTGGGTATCCTATAAATGTACACTTTGTGCCTCGTTATCAAAATTTGATACCTGAAGAGGCCTTAACAAACAATTTTCTTCCCCACACATGTCAGTTCAATAACATGTTTTTTCAACAAATCCAAAATTCCTATAGGATACTATTTATCAATTTAGTTGATACTAGGTTTAGTATGTTTTCAAGATTTTTTTAATGTATATCCACAAAAGGATAGTGGTAGATACGCATGAATCAACTATGAACTCACAATGTTCAACATGGTGAAATTCCTCCTTTATCTTACACAATTCCACTATAGTGTGTAAGGAGGGGTGAGTTGGGATAGGATCACAAACACCTGTAAATAATCAATAAAGTAATTATTTATATATTCTCCACCTCAGTATAAGCATTTTTTTTAATCTCCCTACAATGATGGTTCTCAACTTCATTCATCAATTCCAAAAATTTACCATAAGAATCTGACATATACCCAATTATGTAAATATTTTTATATCTTGAAAAATCATGAGTAAAAGTTATGAAATATGATTATCCACTACATTAATTAATATTAAATGGTCCAAAATCATCCATATGAACTAATTCAAAAATATCTTTAGCTCTTTCATAATTCCCAAGAAATGGGGAATTGGTCATTTATTCCTTGTAAAAATGTGTTTCATACTCAAAGTGGTTTTAGTTTGAAAGAGTCTAAGTATCCCCCTTGAGGTTTTTTTCTCAATTATTTTTCATTTGAATGACCTATCTAATGATGACCATGTTCGGTGAGGTATGATTCATGTGATGTAATTTTTTTATCTATTTCTATTATATGGTTCATTTAATCCAGCAGGTAAATACCATTATGTAATTTTTCCTTTCAAAAAAAATTCTATCTTTATAAAAGAAGAAACTTTTATTTCCAAATTTGAAAATGGATCCATTTTTATCTAGTAAAGATATAGAAATAATGATTTTGGTTTCCAAAGTCACATAAGAAAAAAAAATTAAAACAGTGATCTTTACAATTGGTAATGTGAGGTTCTAGTCCCTTGTAGATTAAAAATGTTTAGCCCCATTTGATTTTCATAGATCTCCATCCCATCAGTCAATTTTTCTGAATCCACATAGTTCTTGTATTTGAATAAATATGTGAGTAACAAAAACTATATCTAATTCCAACTTTTTAGAATAGATAAACTTCATCAGATAAAAAAATCACCTAAATTATCCCCTTGTCTATTTACATAGGATCTTTTTTTCTTACAGTGTCCCTTCTTGCCACATGTGAAGAAGAAAACATCATGTTACCTTTCTTCTATGTTTATCTTCTTCTTCTTTTATGGGAGTGAAGAATCCTTTTTTATAAGGATATTTTCGTTCCCTGTTGGTTTGTTCACCATAAGGGACAAATGATTATTTTCCTTCATATCATTATCTACATGGATAAGGATGATAAAAATATCTAGAAGAAACTTCTTTATGTAGTTCAAATTAAAATAAATCACAAAACTAGAGAATCTATGAGGGAGTGATGCCAGAATGAGATTAGTTCTAGATATTTGAGGATTTTATACATTAGAACCTCTATAAGATAAGTGTATCCAATTATCATGAATAAATAAGTCCCTATTGGGGAACCCCCTCCCTGTATACTCTTAATAGTTTCTTTGGAAATCTCAAATTGTCCATGTACATATCTCTCATGGTAATGACTATAGAGGTGCTCATGCCTGCTATACACATCCATGTTATCATGTGAATTTATAAGATCAACAGAAATAGAATAAGTAATTAGTTATTTAATGTCATATGAGTCATACCTATTTTTATCAGAGGCTAGGAACTCTTCATCACTGACATATTTAGTAGGCAGATCATGTATTGAGGATTCTAGCATTTATGATTTCCCTTCATGATGTAAAACAACCCAAGAACATCTAAACCACTCCTGAAAGTTACTATCGGTGAGGAGATTGTATTTATCCAAAATAGATCATAGGTATAGTGTGAATGATGAGATTTTAATTTTATTCTACAATTAAATGAGAACATTATTATAAAGTTTCTTGATTACAAATTTTCTGGGAAATGATAAATTAATTGATTTTATAATATCTCCCAATATTTTATCAGGTCTCAATATCCCTCACCATTTCAACTTTTAATATCTTGTTTCTAGGACATTATTGTGATGAGGGTCCATATCCCCTTCATAGAAACCCGGAATGGATTGGTCAGGCTATTTTGGAGGTATTTTTTCAGGTACGTATTTTCCAACTACAGGCTTGAAGCTCCTAAATCTGTTGAGTGGACTCCCCATTCCAGAAATTATGAATTGTATTTTCTCAATACTTACTCCAAAGTAAACCATGTATAGAAATAGATACTTCTCTTGATGTAAAATGTTTGATTCAACTTGAAACTTTCATATGAACTCCACTTCTAAATGTATGCGTCCGAACAAGGGTTTCTCAAACAAATAATTTTATTGTGTTTTTTTAATAATCAAGTAAAAAAAGACTTAATTTGACTATATATTATAATGTGGGATTTGATGTTATTATGCCTTAAATTTTAATCTTATTTTATTCATTACATGTATTTTTATATTTAAGTGTATTTTTTATTAATTAATTAACCATGTTTAGATTAAACATTTACGCATAAAAAATTTTATTTAAATTTTATCATTTCCAAATTAATTCATTTGTTTATGGGATCTTGGATTTGAATCAATTAATATAATTTCAATACATTAGAGAAAAAATAAATAAATAGTTTAATTAAATGATCATGATCTTATCTAATTGTAGATTTAATGAGAAGATGTTATATCAATATATGACCATGGGGAAATAACTCCTTATGTCAGACATTTCATAACCTACAACATTCCATGTGTCTACCTATGTATCGTCAATTTGTTTTCATTATGGGTTTATCGTGAACTGTCCCTACACACCTCGGGATGCTCTATTAATTACAGATATTTACTACCCACATTCGGGTGAGGGGAACAAAAGGATTCGTAAAATGGAATTAAAAAGTTATCCTTGGACAAGAAGGTCCTACATAATAATGGAGGGAGGGATTAATCACATGCCATATTTTAATTTAATATTAAAAAGTGTCTTAGTCTGACAAATTGTCATAGAGTTCAATGCCACATCTCTAGAGAACACATGAATTACTCAACTCAATTCTTAGACACATGAATTTACTTCTTATCAATGAAAAGATGTATTCTATTCCAACATCTAAAAAGGAAGGATTGAATTATTTATGTATTTGGATCCATGAAATAGGAATGGTGAATTATATAAGGATTATTTAGTTTATGTTTTTCTATAAAAATTTTCAAGAACATTTTTAATATTTATAATGGAGATGAAAAGCTATTTAATGATAAGGTAATATTTATGGGATGTAGAAGATTAAGGGAAAGATAATTTTCAACCCATTCCTAATGTTAAGATAATTATTTTTGGATAAGCGACATGTTGAATAAAATTAATTGAATTGGATGGTAATGGTTACCCTAGATCATATCATTGATTGGTTGAAAAATATATATATGTCATAATTGATGAATTTTTAAACATCTTGGATTTAGGTAATATATCTAGTAAGAATTGGAATAAAGAGGCATGCATGTTTTCCAAATGTATTGATGGAAATTCCAGTTATTACAATGTTTTAAGAGAATATATTGATGAAGGTATTCAAATGATTAAAATTTGATAACCAAGAGATATTTTTTAATACATGGGCGATAAAAGTAACGATAATTTTTGGACCTTATTTATATTTTTTTGGACTTTCATCTTTTATAAGGGTTATATGGTTACCTATTCATGATAAATTTATTTTAAAGATCAGATGAAATATTTAGGAATTGAGGTTATGTTGATAGCCCAAGATAAAATTCCATTTAGTGATTATACTTATTTTAAGGATATAAATCTTATTTATTTTTGGAATTATTTAAGTGTGGTTTTAGAAAATAACATCATGTATAGGTCGTAGGTTATGAACCTATGATCGAATGAAAATAAGTTTTTCATGCCAACCACTAGTCTAATCGATGTCTTGGTAAATGTATAATTATTTTTGGAAAATAAATGTTAATGATTAATCTGTAGTGTTACTTTCAATGTTAATAGTTTATGGAATATTTATTTGGGATAGAAAAATAGTTTTACCTTTCATTATTTTATGGTTCCTTAAGATATGTGAAATGTGTATTTATGTATCAAAGTAAATTTATGAAAATTCATTCCATGAGGTAATAGATGTATTAAAAATTGATAAAAGAACAAACAAAGAATGAAATTTTGTTTAATTATACTGTTAGTTAGTAAAATAATTACTCAATGATAGGATGATAAAATATATTATCCTAGTGCCTCCATTATTAATGAATCAAATTGTCCCTTAGTTCAATATAGACTTTCAACATTGTGATTTTTAACTTTTACCTAAACCATTTATCTACTACTTTCTATTAGAATATTATGGTTATATTTTTCTTCCAAGTCCATGTATTCATTTTCCATATATGATCTCCCATGTTGAACCTAGTTAAATGTTACTTTGTGTAACCGTTATGTATATTCCTTTCATTTTTCTTTAAAAATATTTATTATTCATTTTTACAATGTGTGTTTCAATGAAAGTAACCTTCAAGTACTAAAAAATTAATAAACAATGTACTTTTTGGGGGAGAATTCATTTTATAGGGGGAATAATGTTATATCACGAGATTTTATGAAATGTCTTTTTTTCAAAATAATTTATTATTTTTTTATATTTTGTGTTTCCAAACATCATTGAAAATAGTTTATTATATATTAATGAACTATGTTTGGATTGCATCCACTCTACACAATATAAATTTTATCTATCAGTTGAGGTAACAACAAGGTCAGATTGAGTTAGATGCAATAATGACATTCTTCAATGTCCTTGATGACACGCAAGACCGAGTGTTACCGAAGAATAATATATTTTTTAATAAATTATTAAAATATATTACATAGACAAAAAATTATTATTTTTAATTATTATTAACTAAATAAAGTAAATATCTGGGTTTTTAAAAATATAAAATAAATTAATTAGTTACAAACTATTTAGAAATGAAAATAAAATCTAATTGAATAAACATAGTGTATTTTTAATGAAAATTATTTTTATGATCAAAAAGTTATTTTAATCCTAATAAATTAAATTATTTTAAATTATTAATTAATTTTATTTTAATAGATTTTTTATATATCCATGTAAATATTTTGATCATCATACCATACATTTTATATTAATAAGATAAGAAAAAAACGAATTTTACACATATAACCATATATTTTAATTGAGGTAGTTTTACCAACTTGTTATGAAGAAACCGTTCTAATTACAATTTTTGGAACCTTTATTTATTTAATATTTGAAAATAAAAATCATATTTTAATGTGAATAAGAAAAATAATGTTAGGAATAAGATGTTTTATTTTTCTGTAAGGTTTCATCTTTTTAATGAATAGTTTATAATACTGGATTTTAATTCAAAAGTTCTTTTTTTATATATTTTATTTATAAGGTTAAATTATATTTTAAATTGGTTGAAAATTTTAATTATGTAATATTTTTATCATTCAATCCAATTTAGTTCATTAAAATCAATTTCATTTTCAAATTGAATATAAAAACATATCATAACATTGAACATTTTTCTTTTAAAAAGCATGCATTGTCAATCCGACTATGGGATTGAATTAAATTTTATTTCCACCACTTATGTTTTTGAAATTTGGTAAAACTAGATTGCATATTTGGAATAAAAAAAATATTATTTCTAATATGTTCAACATTGTTTTTCACTGAAAATAATTGTGAAATTTATTGAAATTAAAAACATCAAATAAGGTAAAATTATTATTAACTAATGACTCAACCTTAAATTTAATACTCTAAACAGTCTAGAGACTTGTCCAGGAGGTAGTGGATATAAATATTTCAACCCTATACACAATTTTACATAATTTTTATTGTTATTGGATCCACTTTAAATAAAAAATGTTGGTGGGGTATCATGTTTTCAAAATATTACTAGAGTGCCACTCCTCCATTATAAAATTCCTTCTCTCCTTCCACTTCTTCAAACCTCTAGAGCGAGATTGGATTGACTGAACTCTTCAAAAATTGTTCTAAAAAAAATACTCTGTTTATCATTGAAGCCATATTTGTTCATAAATCCTACCAATGAATCCTTTTTCCCAAACCAAAAGGAGTTACAAGATTAAGGGGTAACACCTTCCCTCCAACTCCATTCATTTTATTCTCTATATCCACTCACTAAAACCATATTATTCCATTATTGTATAACACTAATATTCTCCTAGATATACTAAGAAGTTTTTATGATAATTATTAGAACAAAACATACAAACACTTCTATATACTGGTTAACAAACATAATGTAAACATGTACGGTGAACTACTACCACTGTAAACGATTATTGTTCATTTTTAATTTACAACATCTCATGATATAAATTATGATAGAAATTATATATATATCTTTGTGTTATTTATTATATATATATTATGTATTTAATATTATTAAAACAAATTACAAAACATATCTTTTTTACTTTCCATTTTGTGTTAATATGACATTATCAATTGAAGAAGTGTGGACTACCGCCCCCTCAAAGGGATGTGATTTATTTATACACAAATAAAATGCATTAAGTACATATTTAGTGAATATATATGATATATATGATATAAATAATCTCATTTAATGATAATTATATATATACATATAAATTCCTTTTAATTTAATTATTTTAACACGACAACTTAACAGAAATTCCATTCATGCGTACATACAACTTATATTTTCCATGAATATTTTTTCTATTTCTTGCGTATATATTATATATATTACTATATTTTATATATAATAAATATAAAATATATTTCAATAATTTTTTACAATCTATAAATCATGATATAAATATAAGGACCAATGATATTACAAATTAAGACATATGCGAAAAACAAATCCTATATTACCGAAAGTGAAAACATAACATAAAATTGTTTACAAACATGTTAATATAAAGCCACAATAAAACCATATATGGAATTAGATGTTATAACATGGTTATTTTATTAATTTATATTTAATTTATATATATTATTAAGGATGTTTGAATTAGTACTATGATAGGCAAGACACTAGGTATGTGAATTTCATCTAACTCTTTATTTCTATGAGATATATGGCTTATTAATTATTAATTATTTTTTATGCAGTATATAATTCCTATAAATGTATTACCTACCAATTATTCTTAAATATTGTGGTATTTACAAAACCAGTTTATGATCATTCTATCAGGGTGTTCAAGTTTCCTTAGATACCAAATCCGTTAATAATTATTTTCCTCATTTTCATTATTTGTGACACATGTGATGATTTTATATGAGGTGAATAAACTACCATTGAAATGTAATCTCATCAATATAATTATTTTCTTGATATTTTTTCTCTATTTAATTTCATTCTCCTACCTAGGGAGTATAATTAAATGCTTCTCTGTGGTAAGAGTTTATTGAAATAGTCTCATTGTTTATCGATATTGTTTATGATCATGTTTTTATTAATGGAATATTAGGATCCATATTTCAGGAACATTCAATAATTTTATTCTCCTCTAGTAAGTCTTGATGTCATCAGGTATAAGTACCATTCTCCACTCATTGGAACATAATATAATTAATATTTTTTAATAAAATATTACCTTACCTCTCTCTTCAGTTGGTAATCAATATTCATTCAAAACCATGCATTCCAAAAATAGAATCCATGAATATTATAATAATATCATTTTACCATTATAATTCATTTTCCCCATATTTTCATTCCCTAATGTTTTAAACGGAATATATTTTTTTTACATTCTGAACAATTCATGTTTCTAACCTTTTATTGAGAAAAATGAATATCGTTTTTACCTCATATGTCATTTACCAATTTACCCACAATCATTTCGTTGATGTTTAATTTTCATACATAAAGGGTTTATTTGTAATTTTATTTTCAAAGATACATTCAATAAAATGGTTTTCAAATCATTTACATGATTTAATTAGATGTTTTAAATGTAATTATTAATGAAAGTGGTTCTCAAAAGGTTTTCATTCTTCTTCTATATGTTTTGATGGAAAAAAATATTTCACGTGAATTTAAAGATCCTCTAAATGTTTTCAGAGGAAAAAATATTTCAAAATGTTTTTTATGCTTACATATTAAACTATCATTTTTTCATGAAAATTGTTTTCAAAATGTTTATCATTTTACGAAAAATTATTCATAAGTTAAAGGGAATTTTCCTCAATAAATGTTTTTAAATATTCTTTAAAAATTATTTCCCATAAATTATTTCTTCCATTAGTGGTACTCTAGCCTTTAAGGGGTAATAATTCAATGATACCATTAATATTATTTCTATGAATGGATTATGTTTTGCTGGAATGATGTTTAGGAATCCTATTTCCCTTTCACTGGTTATATGATTTTGAAACCAGCTTCTTTTCATGGGATATTTTTATGATGAAATGATAATGAAACCCTTTTTCCACAGGTTATGATATGATTACATTTTTATGATACCAATTTTATTACATGTGTTATCAAATGGTTGATTATGATTTTGAGAACATTCATCTATGATTACATTATGAGATGGGTGGGACCTATATCTCAATCCAATGCATTAGGTATAGTTTTATATCTAATGAGATTGACATGGATGGAAGGAGGGGTGAAATCAGATCAATATTATTGGGCCGGAATGAGGAGTAAACTCGGTTCTATAAGGGAATTTTCCACTAAGATGGTCAAGACATCAAATCCTTGTCAACTGTGGAAATTATATTATTTACTTAATTTTTTTCCATAATTACAGGTTTTATTCCTATGTTATGATTTCATGTCTCATGTTCTTCATTTCCGTATGCCTCATGTCTTATGAACTATTAATTGTTTTTCAATGACTCATATTTAAGATCTTTGATATACAGGGTATGATGTTCTGATTTTATGAACATTTTCTCATGCCTATATACTCATTTTTATTATTACATATATCCATTTTTACCCTTAAGGAGCATCTATGCTCAACCCATATTATGTTTCCTTCCCCATGATTCAACGATTTATATTAAGCATTGTTTTATTATAATTGTGATAGTCACAGAGAACATATTGTGAGATAATTTAGTTCACTTATATAATTATGTTTATGATTACATGTTTCTAAAGGAACTAAATTAATACAGTCTTTGGGAATTTGTAGGTTTAATGTTTTAAGTATTCTTCAAAAGTGATATAATTTAAATTTATTTCATAATTGAGTTGTTATTGATACATCATAATCTATGACCAACGATTCCTCCTAACATCACATGCAACAGCTCGGGCTTCCTCATCACTCCTTGATATAGACATTTAGAATCGATTCTCTTAAAAATTGTATTCCTCTATTTACATGAGTCTCCACCAGCCAGTTGTGTTGGATTCACTGCCAAAAACATACGATTATCCCTTCAACTGCTAGGTGTGACCATTATCTTCTACATCCATGTATATATCTGATATCACAAAACATTTCTTCAACTATAATAACCCTAAACACGACCTATAAATGTAAAGGGATCCAGTAATCATCATTGGATCTCACAACCCTCTAAAATTTCATAATCTCTATCAAAGGAGCTTGATTTGGCCACTGTGAAGCCTAGATAATGATGATACTGGAAACCACCACTCAAACCACCATTGATAAATGAGATGAGATTGAAATAGGATAAACCACATTTTGATTCCTCATGGACGACATGCATGCATGAATGAGGAGGTCAAACGATATTTTGTAATAGCCCGACCCCAAAATCATAGAGTCGATGCATTATTTTAATACATTGGATTGATTAAAAGTAATCATGTCCCAAAGGACAAATCTATTTAGTATTCAAGGAAAATTTATTACACACATAAACGTTACATTACACATTTAAACTTAAAACACAACAAAAATGATCCATTGATAATGACGTTATTCCCCTAGATTAACCTCGAATTTCATACCAAATAAACTTCTTGCAATCCTGGGAAAATGAATCATATGAAAGGGGTGAGATCAAATTTTTAGTAATAGTAATTAATATATTTGAAGATATCATAAACATTAGACATGGTGAACAATTTAAAACACATTCCTTTAAAAATAATAAACATTTACACTTTGTAGTAGGAATATGAGCTGAGTAAATAATGCCATAATAAAACATACTCATTGGTATTCTACTAGTATAATAACCACATGAACCATAAATATAATTTTCATAATGTGGGATTGTATAATGCAGGATATTATGAAACATTTTTTCAACGCCTCGTCCAAGATGTATCAAAATGATTAAGCACATGGACAAAACTATAAATCAAATTCGGAAAGGCCTCAGCCAATTCCACATCCAATTGTCTCAGGAGACGTACTGATGTATCGAGAAGCTATAGTGGGCTCCACTAATCACTTACTATGTCCAATACATTCCTCATATGAGTATGTTGAAACATAACATAAAAATTCATATTAAAACTAGCATATGAAATATCAATAAAATAACCATAAACCATGAATGGTATAAAAATTGAACATTCACAATCAAAATATCATAACTCATTAAATATAATATTGAAGGTAGTATTTATAATAAATCAACCTCAATAAATAATTATATCCAAATAGGATGTAGACATAGTTGAAAATGATTAGTAAAACTCTTTGAGAGAAATATAACATTTTCATGAAAACATTTAAAAGTCACAGAATTTAAAAATGAAGAAATTTAAAATATTTAATTGAATCAAAGTGTACCATTCCACATTGAATCTTTTTAGTGGAATTATAATTTAAAATAATCATGTCCATATATATAAATTCATAAAACCATTTTGAAAACATAGACATTAATGAGAAATTTTTAGAAGAATAAATATTTAAAACATTTAAAATGATAATTTTGTTAAAGAGTAGCTTAAAAGAATCATTTTGAAAATAATTTTATGAAACATAGAAATGGATAATAAATATGTCCCAGAAAATACACAGACCTAAACAATCTCGGATAATAATTAGATTGAGTAATTAACACTTACCTTCCACTACCCTTTGGTTGAGGGTACATTTAACCTCCTGTATAATGGCCATAATATGTTATTAAATTATAAGAGAACAATATTCATATTCATAATATCAACCATTATTCATTTATGACATTATATTACCAATTTAGTAATGATTTCAATGTTAAATTAACATTTCCTGTAATAATTTCTTTGTTTATTGTACGTGTTTTGACTACTTATTTTTTATCATATCACTTAGATCATGATTTAAATACTTCCAAAATATAAAACATGATTTATATATCATATATATTTATAATATAAATACATATAATAGATAGATATATGAAATGTAAAGCATTGTTTAAGGAGACGGTAGGTTTTACATATGCATAACTGTTGTTTCCGTCTTCATATCATATTGAACGGAACTAAGTCAATATGATATTTGTAAATATACAAACACACACACACAAATATATATATATATATATATTCAGTATATTTATTAGGTCATATATTACATACTTATTGATAATATTTATTTTTACCACCATCGATGAATGGTGAATGTGGAAATGAATCTCTTCACGTCGTGGAGACAGTAAGTCGTACGTACACACAAGAGACATTATCATTTCCTTTATTAATAAAATGTGTGGAATTGGATGAAATATTTATTTTATAGGAATATTATCATGTTATTTTCACTATTTATATACATATTACTCATCATTATATCCATCCAAATAAAATAGTGTTGAATAACAAATTACACCACGACGTGAAGATGGTTAGTCGTACATACACACACATGGTGACATTTTCTTTAATATGATGGACAGAATAATGAATATGGTTGTACCATATTTGTAAAAACATAAAATTGGAGTTATTATTTTGATATGTAAATAACAAAAAAACGGAAAGTTGAAGAAGAAAAGAACATTTAAAGAGGTGATAAAATAATTACCTCTTCATTGGGTGTTTTCTTTTGATTTGAACAAAATGGATCATTAGGATGGTTTTATGATAAAGGGATGGCCTCTAGATTTATGTGATGAAAGATATGAGGAGATTTGGGCAGGGTTTGGCCTAGCCAAAAGGCATTGTAGTTGAGAGTTTGAGAGAAGGGTAAGTACCCTTTATAAGAGGGGAGAGGGTCAATTTTTTAAAAGATTGAATTATTAATTTATTATTCAATAATATTATGCTTATGAAGGCTTTAAAATGATTATTATCAAGTATAAGGTTTGGACGGGTCATAAACCTCTCAACCAATAGGTTATAGACTGGTTTGGGTCACCATATTATCGTTATCTTTTAGATTTAACTCTTAGTTAAATAGTATAACTTCTACCGTGTATTCCTCTATGTTTATAATAATTGGTTAATAAAGTTACTATAAAAATACAAAATAACCCCAAGTGGATCATTATTAATATATATAGCCTTATCTAAGTCCATTTTCTAAACCTTATATTTCTAGGAATATTATATCATTTAATAATATAGTATTGGTTTTAAAAAACACTTTTTTGTCCATATTGTAATTATTTGGTATTTTGTTTTTGTTAAAGTTATAAGAGCATTATTAAATTGATCAAAATTTATTTAATTAACTTTAACATTCCATATTATCCTTGAAAGTTATTTTATTATTTCAATATTATCAGTTTAAATTTATATATATATTTATAATTTCAATTATTTTAATCATTCCTTAACAGGGTAATTTCTGAATCATCATTGTGACATAAATAAATTTAATTATATAATGTATAAGAATTATAAATGAAATAACATAAAGTGGGAAATATTTTTATATTTTTAATGAATATTTATAGTCTAATTTATCTTATGTATAACCCTATATTAAAACTCTTTTAGTTAAAAAACGTGAATTTAGCATTTGTAACTCTCCTTTAAATTAAATAATAACAAATGTCCAAATCTAATCCATGTGGACCAAAAGGATCATATTTTCTTCATAAGGTTTATTTTCGTCTAAATACACTTATCCAATAGAATTATGATTTCTGTTAGGGTTATTATAATATTATTTTTTTCCTTTAATTACCCTATTTACATTTAACCAATGTAAATAAAGTCAAAAGTTACTATTCACCAACAATTATTTTCATCTTATTGAACCAAATTTTAAATTCTGATTTCAAGAGTGTCTCTTAGATTTTTGAAATTAAACTCACAAAAGTTGAAAAATTAGGTGTAATGAAAATTTAAAAATGCTCCAAGTTGGTGGGGAAATGACGGTAAAAGGTTCAATAAATATTATATATGTAATCTTGTTATTAAATGACTACACTGAATTAAATTGAAATTATATAGGTGTCATGTATCTTTTTTCACCAAAAACAAATTTTAATAATATAAATAATTATTAAAAAAACGTCGGTTTTAAACAATAACACATTGTTTTTCAATATTAGTCAAAAACTGAAAGCTTTCATAAAAATTCCAAAACATCACCCTATGAAAATTATAATATTCCGAAGAAAAAAATGAACTGTATTTTGAAAATTAAAATTTATAAAGTATTAAAAAATTGGTATTAATTTTCATAATGGCTTGTTTGATTGGTTGTGGGGTGTTATAACTCGAAGTTGGGCGTTGCACAAGCTATTGCATTATTCAAAGGGAAACGTATCATGGAAGTTTGGGTTTTACATAAAAAACCAATCCTTCTATGTGATTGTGATTTTGCCGTACAAACATGTTTTTAGGAGAAGACACATGGATTTCACTACACCCGTGTTGAGGCATACTTAGTCCATTTATATAAAAATAATTATAATCAATATTACCTCACCATGTGGTCAACATTGGAATCCAAAGATCAAAGAAACCATTTTGTTAGAATGTTATCTCAAGTTGATTTCCCAACATAGAACATGTTATGTGGGGTAACCTCATCTCCTACACAGGTGATCTAGTTTTTACAGACTGAGTAAATCATGCGTCAGTAAAGAAAATCATTTTCACATTAAATCCATGGACTGTGATGAGTCAAATGCAACATGTGTAATGGAATTTATCATAAAAAGATGATGATGTTAAATTAAATCTAGATATTTTCATGGGTGATGATATAAAAATAAGGGAGTGTCAAGGAAGGGTTATCTACATCAGGAAAAATTTATGGATCATTCAAAGGACATATTATCATTCGATTAAAATAGAAAACATTTACCAAATTAAAAGTGAAATTTTTTTTGGGAATATGAAATTGATATGATGAGATTCGCAGAAAAGATATAGGATATATTGATGCTTATAAATAATGTGGTACAATAATCCTAATGGGGGAATAAAAATTAAATAATAAATTAGGATTCACCTATAGTTTTATTTTTTATTATAGCTTTTTGTTTTAATTTTGTTTTCATGAAACCTCATATTCATATTCAAATAAAGTGTTTCGCTATTATTTTCTCTCCCACCCTCTCTCTCTATTCTATTACCAACTATGAACTCTTATAATCTTGATTATTATTAAGTGGAAGGAGGAATATATCAGAGGAGTAATTCAGGACTGATCCCAGGTCTATTGTTTATATTTTCTTCTAGATAATTTAATGATGTTTTGCAGTGGGAGTTTAATCCATAATATGGTCATCTAAATATTCACTTATTAATATACACACATTCTCCCTCAATTGAGGATGTGGATGTATGATGTTCATAAAGATTATTGAAGGAACTGCACATTCAAAATTATGGTAGAATAAGGTGATCACACATTTATTGGAGTGTGTTCATTAAGTGGATATAAAACAATATAATTAAGGTTCGACATGGTTGAATATATTGTAATAATTACATATATTTCCAAATATCATTCATTCTATTTTTCAAGATGTCATAATGTTATGTTTAGTTTTTAATTGTATTATCCTTCCCCCATTGTTTACTATTTTAATAAAATAAAAACACTAATAAAGATAATAATTGAACTAGGAATCAGTGAGTGATCGACTTTGATGACCCCCAAGTGAGACAGCCCAGATAGTCACGGTGCCATAGATAAAATATAATTGTAGATTTATTCACACAATATGATATGTGTGTTAGGTAATAATGAAACAAATATATATGTATGTATATACATTAATATAGGTATATCAATATTTATATATTTATATATAAACAAGTATATATATATCAAAATATACTTGCATATATATATAATAATATATAAATATTGAAAATAAAAATAATTTAGTCTAGTTATAAGAGTGATTGTTAGTGTGTCTATATATATATATGTAAGTATTTATATTTTTAAATATTTCACAAATATATATTTAAATAAATTTATAATCATATATGTAGACACACACATGTGTACAAATACACAATAATACACACACCTAGAAACACCCACAGAGAGATATATATATATATAAGTATACACAGAAAAAAACATTAATGTATTTTCAATAAATATGAATATTATAAAAGTAGTAGAAAAATATATATTGAAATATACATTTAAATGTAAATATATACAAATATAAACAGAAATATATTTTTGAATATAATGAATGTATATATTTATATATGTTAATATATTGATATAAATTTAAATATTTAAATGTATTTTAAAAATGTATTTAAACAAAATTATATAAATATATATAATAACTATAAAAAAATTAAATATATATTTTTTTCAAATAAATATTAAAAAAAATATGTAAAATAATATATATAAATGAATAGATATATCATAAAATACATATAAAAATTGGATCAATTATAATTGCCTTCGTAATGAAGGAGTGGATATAATTATTGAATCTAGGTATGTTTGGATAATTAGAGGTTTGGTGCAGTGTAGATAAATGGGGGCTCGTGCATTGATAAAATAAGGAATTGTTGAAAATTAGAGATGAACATGTGGTTGATATTTGGGTCTCTACCATTGAAAAAAGTGGGGCTTGAGAGCAGATAAAAGGGGTGTTTTTGCATTTAAAGATGAAATATATTATTTATATTATTTTTTTTATTTCAAAAAAATGGATGATAAATAAACCATTTATCAACACTAAAAAAGTGGTGATAAAAGTATTCCATTATCAGCACAAGGAAAATCCCTGATAAAAGTGTTCCTTTGTCAGTGTATTGTTTAGAACATATAATGTGAACATTTATTAGTACATTTTAAGAACAACTAAAGGTGACCTCTTTTATCAGCACTCTGAACTTAAATCATTTTTTATAATTTATAATTATAATTTCAAGCATTGATAACTGAAAATTATAATGTAGTCAACATTACTCATAATGAGACCAAGAGGCCTTCTCTTAAATTTCTACAACAATGGAATATTGCATTGTGTTGTTTTTTTGGTCATTATATAAATCAGTTGAAAATGTTTATTATTTGTTATAATGTGTCCAAATGATGTATTGAAGTTATATAAATCTAGAATGTACAAAAAATGGTGGTATGATAAAGTAGATCGAACCCAAAATACCATATTACGGTTAGAACCAAATGATTATTCAAATGAATTTAT
Source organism: Viscum album (assembly GCA_963277665.1). Classification (NCBI taxonomy): domain Eukaryota; kingdom Viridiplantae; phylum Streptophyta; class Magnoliopsida; order Santalales; family Viscaceae; genus Viscum; species Viscum album. The sequence continues at coordinate 170,933,038 of OY728134.1, forward strand.
TTTTTATTAGATATAATTTTTCAATAGAAACTAAATATGGTGATGTCCTCTAGATAGATTCCATTTTATAAAGAATAGTTCTGGGTTCCTTAAGAAGAGGAATGTTTTTATGTTCACCAAATATATGGGTTTTGCAAGTAGATTTCACTAGATGATGAATGAGAACAGAGAGATCAGAATAAGTTTTCAGGATGATTTAACTAGATATAATGTATGACTATTTGTTTTTATTATATAACACTTTCATTCTATTTTAATATATATAAATTATAAGGGTGATGTATTGGAGAGTTTTTAGTGTTTTATAGAGTTTTTTTTGGGGGGGGGGTTATATAGGTGCATGGGTGGGGCAACGTTTGTGAAAACCATCAAAATCTTTTGGAAATAGTTCATAGTGAGATAAGGGAAAATAGGAGGGAAATGGGTTGGGAATGGTTTTTCAACATCATATGGAAGCCTAGTAGAAACTATGTAGTCTGGTAAAAATATTGGATATATATATTTGGCATGATCAATGCATGGTTTGTAAGCCACGCTAGCCATCCATGGATATTATTTCTTAACATAGAAGCATGATCACAGTTAAAACATGATTTATCTAACCATGTGACTAAACCATGCATGGGTCAATGTTAAATCCTTCAAATGAGGTTCTCACATGTTTTACCCTTTAAGATCCTTTCGTTCCCCCTTTGTAGCCCTTACCTGGGATTTTGGTCTCTCAAAGTTTGGAGAACATCTCCCAAGCATTTTGGAATCGATCTAAAGATTATCCTTGGTGATTTGATTCAAATTTCTCATAATAAGGATTCATTATTCATCTTTCGTGATCCATTTTATTAGATATAGTTTACCCATCCTCTCAGTTTCAAATATTTAAACACTCTATGGGCAGATCTATGGTTTTGGGTGACAAATATGATTTTTTGTCTTGGTTCTAGATAGGGGAAGGGCATTAAGGTGGGTTCAAGGATATTCCACCCAGTTTTGTGATGTTTTTCATGTCTGTTTATTGAATTCCAAATCTTCTTGAGTTAGGTAGATTCAATCATAAATCCCCTTTCTTGAATTTATTGGAATATTTTCATATTGATTAAATTCAGTGAAATTTATAATGGAATCTTGGTGTAAACATGATATAAATCTTCTATACTCATGATTTATGGTTTTTACTAGAATTGTGAATTTTTGGTGAATTATTTTTCAAAGAGATTTGGATTCATGATTTTAAAATGATGATTTTAATGTATGGATTTTCACTATTTTTTAAATGGCTAGTTGTAAAAAGTGTTTTAAATAAAATGGGTTTTTTATTTGGAACGGTTTTTTCATGGGTTTTTGGGGCATACTTGGTGTGTGTGTTCATATTTAATGTATGAGGATTGGTTGACATATGAACTTGTGCTTGATTCATAGGGTGTATTGGCACATAGGATATAATTACCTTTTGAAGAGATGATGGATCGATGAGAAACCACTCATGATTATATAACTTTCAAAATGATGCATACATTGTTGTTGGTGTGGATTGAGAAATAGATTGGTTATCCCAAATGGAACATGTGAAATGGTTTTAATATATTTTTTTACTCACTTTGAAAATGTATTTTGTTAGAAAACTGGTTGATATGGAACATGTTTATATTTAGTCACCAACTGTTTTAGAAATTATTCTATGTAAATATTTCTAACACTTCTATCCTAGTGTGTGAGTAGGTTAGTCATTGGGGGAAAACATTTTTAGCATTAATACTCACCCAAGAATATGAAAATTGTTGATTTTTTAGATTTCATCTATCAGGAAAGGGGAATAGGTAATGTATCTCACGCCTTTAGCATCACTTTATGGTACATGGTCAGTTAGATGAAGTAGGATCATGGATCTTATTCAGAATAGACTATGGGGTTGTCATACTGTTTTATTAGTTTTTATCCCACAATTTAATTTTATGATTTTGTTATCATAATTTTTTTGGTTGATGCATTATTTTGATAAATTAATTGTTGATGTTACCTTTCTTTTTTCAATGAAACATATAGTGGTTGTTTGGTTTCAATAGTTTGGTTAGTTTTTTTATTCATAAAGGATAAATCATCCCACACATGTATTGAAACACTTCGGCGAGTATTTCCCAACATTTCTGTCTTGGGGATGCCACTGAAGGCCTTTTAATGCCTTATCTGCCTCTCAAGACAAGGGGAGTAATAGGGAAATTTCAAATTTTATCAATTTTGTTCGGTCCAAAAGACATTTCGAAATAAATAGTATCAACTTTTTCCTTTCATTTTTGAATTAGTAGTATTCAGTTTTCTTGATTTTGGATTTGAATTCATTCTTGTTTATTCCTTGGGTTGGGATATCATAAAATAGAATGTTTTTTAGGACATTAAATGTAGAGAATAAAAATATGTAGCTATCCTTTTTATGTTGAACATCAAGTTACCTGGGAGTAGGGTACATAAGTGTTGTGGAGACAATTAAATGATTTGAGAAACTCAATATCATGGGTTTATCCAATGAGTATAGCATTATATGAATTATAGGAATGAATTTCCACTAAGTTATCATATTTAATTTTGAGTAATGATTGAATATTTTTTGAAAAATTGTTGATTTGTTAAAAAAATTGATAGTGTTTCCAAATAAAATTTTTTTTAAAAAAGGGTGGTTGTTTTATTTTGAAAATGGATTTGTTTTCATAAATAGGTAATGTTTTTCAAAAAATGGTTCCATATGGAAATGCGTGATTTTAAAAGAAAGGTTTTATAGATGACATAATAGAATATAACATTCTAATCCATCAGTATCTTGATAGAGATACTTATGGAATTTGTTTTTCTAATTTAAATTGTTGACTAGTATGAATCATATAAACAAATTGGAAGAAGTTGTGAAGAATGTGGTTTCGCATGACAAACAGGTTAACCTATAGATAGTTCTAAGTATCATACATGATTTATAGATGTGGAAACATGAAACCATATGGATGATTCAAGTCAAGTAGATCATTCCTTGTTGTTATAGAAATAGATTCCACCCATCATTTTGGGTGGATTTTTTAAAAAAATGTAGAAGAATAGCTGAACATGATAAATTTTATCATTTATTTCATCATAACACAAGTATAGAAAAAATTCATACATTCAACGTATATGCTCGAGGATCATTCACACTAGTGGTGGGAACTATTGGTGCAGGCTAAAGTAGATCATGGCCTTAGTTGGGAGGATTTTGAATATTTTTTTAACAGAAAATTCTATTCTATATGTTCAAGATCCATAGAATAATATAGTTATTAGGTCTAATGTATGAAAATATTTCATTCATAGATTATGCAGATAAATTCGTGAATTTAGTATTCTTTTCACCTGAGGTTTCTTCTAGTATGGACAAGAAGGAACAACTTTTTGAATTGGGTCTAAGGTAGTAGATTTTCTCAAAGATTTACATGCTCTGAATTACTGGGTATATAGAGATGGTGAATAAAGTGACGGTGGATAAAAGGGACATCGTAGGATACATGGGAGGAGGAAGTATGTTGATTCCCATGGGAACCAGTGTGAAATATAATGCTATGAACAAGGAGAAGAGGGACATCTACATCCATGGAGGGAATGTGAATTAGAATCAAACATAGAGATCAATAAACCTTCCTTCATGGCCAAAGATCAATGAGGGATGTTCTGAATTTGATTTGTTTACCGCGTGAAGACAAAGTGTAAAGCCCCACCAAGAGCATTCAATGATTATGACATATGGTATATATTAAGCGCTATTGTCATAGTGCTCTGAGGATGGGTGCATGAGACACTTATCAGGTATCACATGAAACATATGATTCGACAGGGTGAGGGATGAATAATATAAATCATCATCAGAGCAAATCTAGCCTGGGTGATTCTAGGAATTCTAGGACTACTTTATAAGGGAAATCATAGAAAGGAGTTAGGGAAAAAATTTAATTGATTAAACAAGTATATGTAGTTGAGTATGTGATTTTGGATGATCAGGCTGAAGCATCTACATTGAGAGGTATGATTATTTTTAATTCTTACCTTATTAAGGTTTTGTTTGATACTGCTGCACAAATTCCATCATTACAGTTATTTATGTTTATTTTCTCAGTTTAAAATTGGATATGCTTCATTCTATGAAAAAAAACAATCTTATATTGGTCAAAGTGAATGGTGAGCCTTTATTTATAGAGAATGTTCTATAACTATTGATGGAGTTGAGATGAAATGGGATGTCCCAGTATTAGATATGGATGTATATTTTGTTATCATGGGTACCGATTGGTTGAAACTTTTTGAGGCTCACATCGATTGTTATAGTATAATAATTTGTTTTCTGATTGAGTATGGCACTGAGAATCTCTTCAACTGTGAAAGGGTGTAAATACAAGATCAATGGTATTATTTTCACATGAATGGGGAACGATATATTACTATTTGGTGTTGTTGATTTTTTTATTGATGATATAGATCAAGGATAGAAGTTTTATAGTAGTCGTGGAGTAGTTTCTAGATGTGTATCCCAAATATTTCTGTGGGTTACCATGGTAAGGTATGTATAGTTTACAATTTATTTCCTCCTGGGAACAAGTACTATATCACTTATGTCTTATCGAATGGTACCAACAGTGTTATGGGATCTAAATGTGTAGTTAGAAGAACTAGGAAGTAAGGGTTTCATTCATCCATGAACATCATCATGGGCATCAACAGGCTTGTTTGTAAGTAAAGTAGATAGAAAAAATCTGTCTATGAGAGAATTATCATATGCATAACAAGGATTTAATAAAGAGTATATATCCACTTCCAAACATTTATAATATATTTCACAAATTAACTAGAGCTCAATGGTTCTCTAATATTGAATTACGATCAATATATCACCAATTCAGAGTATGGAAGAAGTATATTCCAAAAACAAATTTTCAGAAGAAGATATGGCCATTATGAATAAGTGGTAATGCCATTCAATCATATAAATACACAAGTTTTCTTTATAACATTAACGAATCTAATATTTTATAGATATCTAGATTCTTTTGTTGTGGTCTTTGTGGATGACATATTATTGCATTCATGGACTAGGGCTCGACATGGGTAACAATAGGTGATAGTGTTGGACATCATAAGATACCCTTTTTGTATGCCAAATTATCAAAGATCAATGTTTTGATAGAAGAGGTATGATTTCTTAGACATGGAATTTTGGAAAAATGTATTTTAGTGGATCTGATGAAGGTAGAAGTTGTTATCTCATTTCAACCACTACTGAACGTCATTGAAATATGGAGCTTCCTTACTCACACTAATTATTACTATTGTTTATTGAATGAATATTCATGACTATGTATTCTTATGGTATCATTGATAAAGAAAAGTTTTCCCTTTCAAATGACTGAGTAATTGTTGAAGTATTTTTTGGAGAATTTTTTTTATTACATCATCAACTATCTTAATTTTTTCATAATTAGGATAGGGTTAAATGGTTTAATGTAATGCTTCCGGGTCATGGTTAGGATCTGTTATCAATAAAGGATACAATGTTGTTTCATATGAATCATTGTACTTTAGAGTTCATGAGAATAATTACCCAACACATGATTTGAAGTTAGCTGTAGTTTTTAGTACTTTGAAGAAATGGTGTAATTATATATTATTTGATAAATTTACTGCATTCAATCACCATAAAATATTGAAACATATTTTCTGACAATTTTATTTAAAACTATGGAAAATATTATGGATTGAGTATCACCAAATTTTTGACATTGAGTTGTTGTATACATCTAGAAAAGGATATTCAGTGGCAGATGCATTAAAATGAAAGCAATTTTCTCAATCAGAAAAATACGCATCAAATGAGTAGCAAATGATGTTGGCCCTAGCTGACATGCATGTGAAATGTGAAGGCTGAGTTGATGTTACCATTTTATTTTTAGTTATTCTGGTTTCTAATTGTGTAGATATGGTAAAAGGGGAAAGAAATTCAAAATGAATAATGCGTTTCAATTAGTTCAAAACTCAAGGGTTGGGAGACCATAGAGGGATGGAGGCAATATGAGAGCTCATGGTTGTGACTCATAAATCTAGTGGTTTCACATATGGCTTTCCAGGAACAAATTAATCATTCATACCACCATTTTGGATGCATTGTCCATACTAAAATATATATGATTTATGAAGCATTGAAGTTGCAAGATAAAGTGGATCAAGGCCTTAGTTGGGAGGATTTTGAAAAAAAATTATCAAAAAATTCCATCCTCACTTGTTTAATATCCATAGAATAATAGAATCATTTGGTCAAAGGTAGGAAAATATCTCTTTCATAGATTATGTTGATAAGTCCATGAATTTAGTACACTTTTCACCTGATGATACTACTAGTACCACAAAGAAGGCACTACTATTTGAATTGGGTCTATGGTAGATGATTCACTCAAATATTTCCATGCTCTAAATTAATGACTATATAGAGATGTTCAATAGAGTGATAGGGGATGAAAGGAACATCATAGGATACAAGGGAGCAGGAAGTATGATTATTCCCATGGGAACCAGTGGTAAATATAATGTTGAGAACAAGGAGAAAATGTACATGTACTTCAATTGAGGGAATGTGAATTAGAATCAAACATAGGGATCAATAAAGCACCCTTTATGGCCAAAGATCCATGTAGGATTTTTTCAATGTGGTTCTTTTTACCACATGAAGAGATAGTGTACAACACAACCAAGATCATTCCATTATTATAACAATATGGTATATCTTAAGCACTATTGTCATAGTGCTCTGAGGTTAGGTTCTTGAGACACATATCATTTATTGCATGAATCATATAATTCAATAGGGTGATGGTTTCAAAATAATAATCATCAATACAACAGAACTATCCTAGGTGATTGTAGGAATACTAGGACTCCTTCGCATGGGATATCATTGAAATTAATCAAGGAAGAAATTGCATTGATTAAAAAATTATATTGAGCTAAATAGGTGATTGTTGATGAGCAGGATGAATCATCTACATTGAGAGGTATGATTATTTTGAATTCATACCTTATGAAAGTTTTGTTTGATACTGGTGTATCAAATTCATTCATTATAGCTATTTCTATTTATTTTTTCAGTTTAAAATTATACATGATGCCTTCTTTGAACAAACATCAATCTCCCCTTGTTCAAAGTGAATTGAGACCTTTGTTTGTTGAGAATTTTCTATCACTATTGATGGAGTTGAGATGAAATGGGGTTCCCCATTATTGGAGAAGGATGTATATTATGTAATCCATGCTATGTATTTGGTTGAAAATGTTGAAGTATCACATCAATTATCATAGTAGAATAATTAGTTTTTGGATTGTGGGTGGAACCATGAATCTCTTCATTGGGGAAAGGGTTTTAAAGACAGCAGTAATGCTCTAATTGTCACATGAATTGGGAATGATATATTACTAGTTAGAGGTGTTAAATTTTTCATTGATGGAAGAGATCAAGGATATAATTTCTCTATTAGTCATGGACTTGTTTCCTGATGTGTTTCCCAAATATTTTTGTGGGTTACTACTGGTAATGTAAGTGGATTTTACAGTTAATGTCCTCATAAAAACCATTATTATCTCACTTATTTATTATCGGATGGCACTAATACTGTTAAGGGAGATAAAAGTGTAGTTGGAAGAACATGGAAGTAAGGGTTTCATTCATCCAAGCACATCATCTTGGGAATCAATAGGCTTGTTCATAAGTAAAGTAGATAGAACTATTTTTCTATGAGGGGTTTATCATAGGCTTAACCAAGATGAAATAATGAGTAAATATCCACTTCCACGCATTTATTATATATTTCACCAATTATGGGGAGCTAAATGGTTGTCTAATATTGAATTGTGATGAAGATATCACCAATTGATAAGTGGAAGAAAGATATTCCAAAAAACAATTATCAGAATCAGGTATAGAAATTATGAATAAGTGGTAATGTCATTCAAAATTATAAATAAAATAGTGTTCATTATGACATTAATGAATCTCATATTTTATAGATATCTAGATTTTTTGGTTGTGGTGTTTGTGGATGACATATTGTTGTATTCAAGGACAAGGGCTCGACATGGGTAACAAATGGGGATTTTTTTGGACATCTTAAGAGTCCATTTTTTGTATGAAAATTTATCAATGTTCAATTTTTGGATATAAGAGGAATTATTTCTTGGCCATATAATTTTTGAAAAATGTGTTTTAGCAGATCTGATGAAGATAAAAATTTTTATCACTTGGAAACCACTGTGGAACGTCTTTGAAATATGGAACTTCTTTAGTCGCACTGGTTATTTCTGAGGTTTCATGAATGACATTACATTACTGTCGATGCCTATAGTATCATTGACAATGAATAGGTTTTCCTTTAAAGTGACTGAGGAATTGTTGAAGTTTTTTTGCGAATTGATTTCCTATACATCATCACATATCTTGATTTTTTCATAATTCGAATTGGTCTACATAGTGTACTGTAATGCATTAGGATCCTGGTTGGGATGTGTTATAAATCAATGACACCATGTTGTTTCTTATGTATAATGTTAGTTGAGAGTTCATGAGAATAATTACCCAACACACGCATTTGAGTTAGCTAAAATTTTCTGTACTTTGAAGAAACGGTGTCATAATTTATTTGTTGGGTAATTTACTATGTTGAAGGATCATAAAATATTGAATCATATTTTCTCACAATGCGATTAAAATCTAAGGAAAATTTGATTGATGGAGTAACTCCAAATGTTTGACTTTGAGTTGATGTATACACCAGGAAAAGTCTATTTTGTGGTAGATGCATTAAAAAGAAAGGCATATGCTCAATTAGAAAAATAAGCTTTAAATGAGTAGAAAATGACATTGGTCCTAGCCAAAAAGCATGTGAATTTTGAAGATTGAGTTGATGTTACTGTTTTATTTTTAGTTATTCTTTTTTCTGATAGGTTAGAGATGATAAAAGATGAAAAAATGACTGATGCATAATGTGTTTAAATGAGTTCAAAACTCAATGGTGGGAAGACCACTGAGGGATGGAGGCTATATGAGAGCTCAAGGTTGTAACTCAGAAATACGGGGGTTGCACATATGGATTTTCAAGAGACAATTCTTCATTATTACCACCATATGAGATGTGTTTTCCATACTAAAATATTGAAGATGTATAAAGCATTGAAGGTTATGTTTTGATGTATTAGTATGAAATGGAACGTGGATATGTTTTTCTCATAATCCATAACTTTTTTGAAATTTAAGGCAGAACATCAGTGACCAACAAGTATGTTGCATCCTATAACTAATACATTGTGTAAATGGAAGCAGATAATGATGGATTTTGTAACTGGTCTCCCAATAACATTTTGAAAACATGCTTCCATATGGTTAACCCTAGACTGGTCACAAATTCATCTCATTTCAAACCTATTCATGAAACTCATATTGTGGAGGATTTATCCAAAATCAATATATGATAAGTTGTAAAGAGAGAGGAAATACAAATTTTAATTGTGTTGGATAATTATATAAGGTTCACATATCAAATTTGGACATCGTTAAAGATCTCCCATGAGACACAATTGACAATGAGTATGGTGTATCATCCTCAGAATTATGGCTAGTTTGAACAGACGACACAATTGATATAAGCCATGATATGGGTTTGCATAATGGATTTTAGTTGATCGTGGGAAGGGAACATTCCCTAGGTAGAGTGTTCATATAACAACAATAATCATGACTCAATACATTTGGTTTCTTTTTATGTTTTTATGGGAATCCTTATCATTCTCCATTATAATGGGTGGAAGTAGTTTAGATTTCCATATTTAGTACAAGACTTGTCCAGAAAACAATGGAGATGATTTATTTGATTAGAAAGAGGATGGAGATAGCTCATAGTCATCATAAATATTATGTAGATCATCTCTGATGATTTTTTTAATTCATAGTGAGTGATCATGTGTTCTTGAAGATATATACATGTCATTGACGTCATCCTTTTTGAAATACGATAATTTTATCTCCTCGATTCATAAGACCTTTTGAGATTATGGAATGGGTTGGAGAGGTTTCATATAAGCTAGAATTTTAACCATGATTTAGCATAGTTTATAATGTGTTCTCTATATCTTAGTTGAAAAAGTATCATCTTGGCCATGTGATTAAATGTGATCATGTTATCCTAGATCCTTATTATTAAATGGTAAATATCATAGTGAAGATTTTGGTTAGTAAAGAGAATTTCATAGGTGAAAAAATCATCATCCTAGTACGGGTTTTGTGGCAATATGTTCATATTCTAGAAAATACATAAGAATGAAAGAAGGAAATTAAAGAAGAATGGTAAGAACAATTTCAGGGAAATGATGGTTTTATACATTCTAGGGATGAAAATACAAACAAGGGTGAGAATGTAGAACCCCTGGTGTATGGTATGCGATGGTTTCATTAAGGTTTTTATGTATATAAATGATAAGGGTGACGTTTGGGAGAGTTCTTAGAGCATGTTGACACATTTTTGGTCTTTTATGTAGATTCACAGGTGCAATATGGTTTTTGAAAACTATTAAACACTTACCGGAAACCATGCACTGTGAGACATGGGATAAGAGGTGCAAATACAGTTCATGATTTGTCCACACCATGTGGAAGCATAGGAGAAACCATGATGTGTGGTGAAAATATGGGATAGATAGATTTTCATTGGTCGACATACTATTTGTAAAATGTGATATCTAACCATGAAAGGTCTTTCTTAAGATAGATGTTGGATTACATTTAGTTCATGGTTTATCTAACCATGCAATGAAATCGTGTATGGGTCAAATTAAGATCCATAAAAGGTAGATCTCAATCATTTTACACTTTATCACGCTCATTTGTTCATCAATGTGTTTCTATCTTGTGATGTTGGTCTCTCAAAGGCTACAGATCCTCTCCCATGTGATTTGGAATCAATCTAGATCTAACCGATAGTAATTTGAAGTTGATTTCTCACCGTAATAAATCATTCTTCATCATTCGTGATGTGTATTCTTAGATCAGCATCACCCTTCTTCTTGGTTTCTTAGTTCTATGCCCACTGTGGGTAGATCTATGGTTTTGGATTCCAAATATGATTAGATTAGGCTTTGTTCTTGATTGGTGAATATATACAAGGTTAGTTCATGGAGATTCAAACTAGTTGTGTGATATTTTTCTAGTTGTTTATCATTTTCTCCAAAACACTCGAAGTAGGTGGCTTCACTCTTGAATCATCTTGAAAAAATTTATTGACATAGTATCAAATTGATTTATTTCAATGATATTTGATGCAAAATCTTGGGGTATTCTTTATATAAATCTTACTTAGTTATGATTTATGGTTTTTAGTGGAATTGTGGAATATTGGTGAATTATTGTCTAAAGTGATATGTTTTCTCGATCATAAAATATAAATTTTCAAGATTCTTACAACAACATGTTTGAAAAAGGGTTATAAATAAAAGTGGGTTCTAGAGAAATGGTTTTTTCATTGGTTTTTTGGTCATACATGGAGTGTGTATTTATATTTCATTTATGAGGATTGGTATAAATATGAAATGTACCTAGTGCCAAAGGTGTTATGGAACATGGGAAATAATTACATTTTTATGAATTGGTAGATCCATGAGAAACCACTCATGAGTATGGAACTTTCATAGTGATGCATTTGTTGAGTCAATAAGGTTTTCCTTATGACTTTTCCATTCCTTCTCGTTTTTAAAATCACAAACACCTTATCTTAAGGAAAATTGCTTTCTTAAGGAAAATCGCTTTTATAAGGAAATTTGCTTTCTTAAGAAAAATCGCTTTTATAAGAAAAATTATCCTTATCACATTTTCATTAATATTTTTCTTAAGTATAAGATTCGGAATCATTTTCTCGGAATCATTAAAGCTTTGATATAAAGCATTCTGTTTTAGGATCTGAATTCTGGATAGGAACTGTAAGGATGTTTCATTCCGAATTCCGGTTATGAACATTGACTAAGTTCTATTCCAGATCCAGGATATGATTTCTAATGAAGAATTCTCATTACGAATTCTAATGATGAAATCTTATTACAAATTCTAATGATGAAATCTCATTACGAATCTTGATGATGAATTCTCATTATGAATTCAGATGATGAATTCCCATTACGATTTCTAATGAATAATTCTCATTACGAATTCTAATGATGAAATCTCATTACGAATTCTAATGATGAAATCTCATTACGAATCTTGATGATGAATTCTCATTATGAATTCGGATGATGAATTCCCATTACGATATATAATGAAGAATTCTCATTATGAATTCTAATGATGAAATCTCATTACGAGTTCTAATGATGAAATCTCATTACGAATCTTGATGATGAATTCTCATTGCGAATTCAGATGACGAATTCCCATTCCGAATTCTCATTCCGAATTCTCATTCTGAATTCACCTATTAAACAGAATCTGATTATCTTTGTTTTATACACTCTGAATTTACTCACTCTGAATCTTCACTCTGAAATTTTCATACCGAACTTTTATGTTAGAGTTTAAAACGATGTCATACATTCTGTTACACTTGTTTTGTTATAAAAAGATGTCGTCCATTTTATTATAAACTAACCGTTGTCTAAGTGACATGTGTACAGGTCCCTCCAATCTTTAAGTAAAATATTACCGTTGGAGAAGGAGCCTACCTTACTTATAAAGAGGATCTCATTTGAAAAAGCTTGCAACGGATGAATGAACAATTTAGCTTTGTGCATACATGCTGTTGAAGTGATTCTAGAGAGAGATAATCTTATCAACTCTCAATGATTCGTGCGACTCCGAATGTTGGTGATTACATTCGAGGGCTTACGGGGATAGGAAGGAAGAGGTTTTCGACTACCTTAAAGTTCGAGGGATTCCTTGCTGAGGAAGACAGAGGTTACCAACTACCTTGAAGTTGAGGGCTTGCGGGGATAGCAAGACAGAGAGTCCGATCTTCGTATTGAGGGCTTACCCTGGTGTGGGTAAGACAGACTTTCTTGAAAGTATAAATCAAGGGAACTTTATCCAAGGTTGTTCGATACCCTTCTCTTTGGGTTAAAAGACTTATATCTTGTTACTAAGTAGTTCTACTACTTGTTCTTATTCCGCTGCATTTTGTATTATAAGGAAAGTATAACTTTCTTATACTTTCTTATTTGTACTCTGATTAATTTAGATTCTATACACTTTAAGGTAGAATCTCATATAGTATTCTTTTGTTAAGTTTGAATTTATGGAACCATATTTCCAGAACCCTCATTCGGAATCTCTTTCCTAGTTTGAATTTGGTGTTAAGAGGTGTTGTGAATTTACTTAGTTTAACTTTGTTAAACTTAGTGTTTTCCTTTGCTTAAGGAAAACATAGTTATTCTTAACTAACTTTAAAGGTTCCAAAGGAAATTTTAAATTATATAATTCACCCCCCCTCTTGTATATTGAGCATCTCATATTATATTTCGATCCTACAATTGGTATCAGAGGTTGGAAACCTCTTACTCTATACCAATCTTACATTTGGTATCAGAGCCAGGTTACTGAAATACTTATACTCATGAATAAGTTTTTCTTGCTCACTTTATCTTTTCAAACTGTGTCATTCCGAAATTTTATATTCCGAACTGTCCATTCCGAACTTTCCCATTCCGAACTTCTTGATTACGAACTTTTGCTACTAACAAGTTTGTGTGCAAAGTTATACTAAGTATGGCGGGAATTAATGTTGGCTCGATTGACAATCTAAATCCTACAAGGCCACCTATCTTTGATGGTAATGATTATGAGTACAGGAGAGATCGTATGAAGACTTTTGTTATCAATACTGGAGTAGACAACATTGTTATGCTTACTGGTGATTATAAAATTCCTGACAAGGAAGTCAGATGTTTTACTAATAAGGAAAAGCAAGAATATCAACTCAACTATAAGGTACGCAATACTTTACTATGTTCAATGACTATAAATATATATGGCCAAATTTCTTCTTGTGAAGCAGCTAACTGTATATGGAATAAGTTAGAGGTTACACACTTTAGGAATTCTAAAGTTATTGTGACTAGAAGAGCTATGCTTAGAGCTGAATATCATGGCTTCAATTTTCCTTATGGAGAACCTATCTGTAAAGTTCAACAAAGATTTTTGACTATTGTCAACAGTCTACAATCTATGGGAGAAAAAGGTTTAGATGATGAAGCTCTTGTGGACAAGATAATTGACATTATGCCCAATGAGTGGAAATCCAAGAGAACAGCTATAGATGAGAACAGGAAGGTCACTCAAATTACTCTTGATGAATTATTTGGAACTCTTCTACAACATGAAACTAGAATGAAGATAGATAATGACAACATCAAGAAGAAGAATGGAAATGGTACAGTTGCATTTACTACAACGTCAAATCATATGAAAGCTAAGACTCATAAGAGAGTAACCAGATCCAAGTCTAAGAAAGTCATTTTCCAATCTGAATCCAGTGAAAGTGAAGTTTTTGAAAATGAATTAGCCAATCTTGCTCGAAGGATGAACAAAATAGCTGGACAGAGAAAATTTCAATCCAAGTATAAGAAAAAGGATAGGAAAGATAAGAAAGATGGAGAAGTTACTTGTTATGAATGTAAGAGAGCTGGACATATTAGACCAGATTGCCCTATGCTCAAAAAGAAAGAAAGAAAGGGAAGACATTCAGACAGAAACAGAAAAGAAGTATTATAAAGCCAAAGCTAAGAAAGTTCTGAAAGCTAATGACACCTGGAGTGCCAGTGGTGGTGACTCTTCAGATGAATCTTCTGATTATGAATCTTCCAGACAGAAGAATCTTGGTCTTATAGCCAGATTTCCTATAAATAATCATTGTCTTATGTCTAAGGTACGAAATGCTGAAACTTTGACCAATGTTTCTTTAAATTCTAATGATAGTAAGTATTATAACTCTTCTGATGAAGAATCATCTTATGATGAGGAAAATACTTTACCTACTTTTGAAGAAGTCTCTAGGTTTGCTGAACTTCTTGAGATTGAGAATTCCAAACTCAGTAAGAAACTTGATAAGGAAAACTCTAGGAATTCTATTCTTACTAAAGAGATATCAGATCTTTCTAATGATCTTGATAAGTAAAATGCTGATTTTGAAAATATTTCAAAAAATCTTGAGGAAGTAAGTTCTGAGAAGAACAAACATTCTAAAGAGTTAGAAAAATTAATTTCTAATAAAAATGTTTTTGAGCCTAACTCCAGTTCAAAAACTAATGATTTTGAGGATAAAAACTTGGTTGTAAAAGTCAAGTCCGAAATTTTTTCCTTAAAGAAGTGTTTATCAAACTTTACCCATGGTAAAGAAAATTTTCATAAGAAGTATTCCCAAATACGACCTTTAAGAAATAAATTTAGATTTGGTTATACCCATGCAAAACCTATTTTCAGTAACAATTATTTTGTTCCTCAAAGTGCCCCATTTTGTACTAAATGTCAATGTGGTGGTCACTGGGCAAAGAATTGTTCCTTAAACAAAACCCAATACCTAGGATTTCACAAAGCTTAATTTTCTAAGAAAATGTGGGTACCAAAAATTTTATTGTCTTGAAATCTCGGATCCAAACAAGTTTGGATTCCGAAAGTCTAATTTTCTTCTTGATTTCAGGAAAATAAAGTACCAGCAAAAATACATGGTACATGGATAGTGGATGTTCCCGGCACATGACTGGTAACAAAATCTTTTTTTAAAAGATTATCAAAACGAAAGGAGGAAAGGTAACTTTCGGAGATAATGCTAAAGGATAGATTTTTGGTATTTGTAATATTGTTTTTCTTGGTAAAACCTTAATTTCAAATGTTCTTTTTGTTAAAGGTCTTAAGAACAACCTCATTAGCATAAGACAGTTATGTGATGAAGGTTACCTTGTGAATTTTAGGAATGATAAATGCTTAGTTCACAATTCCAAGGAAGAATTTATTCTCTCAGCCAACAGGCAAGAGAATGTCTACACTTTGAACTTAGAAGATCTTAGAAGCCAAGATTTACCTTGCCTAAGTGCAATGGAAGATCATTCTTGGTTATGGCATAGAAGATTAGGACACTGTAATCTTAGAAACCTATGTAAACTCTCTAAGAATAAACTAGTTAAGGATCTACCGGAGCTTAGATTTGATTCTTATAAAGTTTGTGATCCTTGTCAATATGGCAAGAAACATAAATCTAGTTTTAAGTCAATCGGTGAAGTCTCAACAACTAATGCATTACCGTTAGTGCACATGGATCTTTTTGGTCCAACACAAACTGGAAGCATTAGAGGCAAATACTATCTGTTTGTTCTAGTTGATGATTACACTAGATTTACTTGGGTCTATTTTCTAGCAAAGAAATCAGAAGCGTTCTCTTATTTCAAAAGTTTTAGAGCTCAAGTTAAAAATGAGAAAAACCTTCCATTGAAAACTATTCATAGTGATCATGGAGGAGAATTTCAAAATTCTGATTTTGAAACTTTTTGTAGTAAGAAAGGTATTACTCCCAATTTTTCAGCACCTAGAACTCCTCAACAGAATGGTGTAGTTGAATGAAGAAATAGAATTCTTCAAGAGATAACTAGAACCATGTTGAGTGAATATTATATTGCTAGAAATTTCTGGGCTTAAGCTGTAAGTACTGCTTGTTATACTATAAATCGAGTTTTGATTAGACCTTTTCTTAATAAAACTCCTTATGAGTTATGGAATGGTAGAAAACCGAGACTTTCCTACTTCAAGGTTTTTGGTTGAAAAGTATTAATTTTGATTACTAAAGATAACTTACATAAATTGGCACCAAAGTTTGATGAAGGAATTTTCTTAGGATATTCCACAACCTCTAAGGCTTATAGAGTTTTTAATAAAAATACTTGTACTGTTGAGGAAACAGTACATGTAAAATTTGATGAATCAGATCCTTTTGTTTTTAAACAATCTCAACATACATCTTCGGATGTGCTTTCAAAAACTGATTGTCAACCTTTGATAAAAGAACCTTCTGATAAGGAAATTGTTCTAGAAGATACTTCTGAAACATTTACCCCAGAAGACTTTCTACCCTATTTTGATGAACAGGTTTTACAAAACCCAAATCAGGTGTTTCTTAAGAATCATCCCAGTGATAGTATCATTGGTGATGTAAACCAACCGGTAAGGACTAGAAGTTCCTTAAGAAATGAAGTAGAACATCTAGCATTTCTTTCCCAGTTAGAACCAAAAAGCACTGATGAAGCTTTAGGTGATGATGATTGGATTAAAGCTATGCAAGATGAACTAAATGAATTCGAAAGTAATAAAGTCTGGACCTTGGTTGAAAAACCTAAGGAAACTTCTGTTATTGGAGTAAAATGGGTTTTCAGAAATAAATGTGATGAAAATGGAGTCATTGTTAGAAATAAAGCTAGACTCGTTGCTAAAGGCTATAATCAGCAAGAAGGAATAGACTATGAAGAAACCTATGCTCCAGTAGCTAGACTTGAATCTATCCGTATTCTTCTTGCCTTTGCAGCATTCTTTAATTTCAAACTTTTCCAAATGGATGTGAAATGTTCTTTTCTTAACGGTTATGTTCAAGAAGAAGTTTTTGTTGAACAACCTCCTGGCTTTGAAAATACAAAACATCCAGATCATGTTTTTAGACTTACCAAAGCATTGTATGGCCTTAAACAAGACCCATGAGCATGGTATGATAGACTTACTGGATTTTTGCTTCAAAATAACTATGTTAAGGGCAATGCAGATCCAACACTTTTTATAAAGAAAGATAATAAAAATGTTTTGATTGTTCAAATTTATGTTGATGACATTATATTTGGGTCAACTCAGCAATCTTTGACTGACTCTTTTGCTAGTCTAATGAAATCTGAGTTTGAAATGAGTATGATGGGTGAGTTAACATTTTTCCTTGGTTTTCAAATTTCTCAAAAACCAGAAGGAACCTACATATCTCAACATAAGTATATTAAAGATCTTCTTAAAAAGTATGGTTATGACAACACTAAAAGTATAAGTACTCCCATTGGTACCTCAAACTCTTTAGATCTTGACGAAGCTGGGAAACCAGTAGATCAAACATCTTTTAGAGGTATGATAGGAAGTCTACTTTACTTAACAGCTAGTCGACCAGACTTAATGTTTTCAGTATGCTTATGTGCAAGATATCAATCCAATCCTAAGGAATCTCACTTAAAGGCGGTAAAAATTATTTTTCGCTATCTTAAGGGAACCATGGATCTAGGATATTTTATACTTCTGGAAATGATTTTGATCTAAAAATCTTTTCTGATGCTGACTTTGGTGGATGTAGAATAGATAGGAAAAGTACATCCGGAACTTGTCATTTCTTAGGAGATTCATTAGTTTCTTGGTCCTGCAAGAAGCAACATTCTGTATCACTCTCCACTGTTGATGCTGAATATGTAGCAGGTGGAAGTTGTTGTGCTCAAGTGTTGTGGATGCAACACACACTCACAGACTATGGCTTGAGTTTTACTAAAACTCAAATTTTGTGTGATAACACAAGTGCCATTGCCCTCAGTAAGAACCCTGCACATCACTCTCGTGCAAAACACATAGATATTTGGTATCACTTTCTTAGGGATAACACACTTAAAGGAGATATTATTCTTCAATTTATCGGAACACAAGATCAACTTTCTGATATTTTCACCAAATCTTTGCCTTCTGATAGATTTGAATATATTAATCAGAAGTTAGGAATGATAACCGTAAAGTAATCTTTCCTAATTAACTTTCTGTTGAAAAATTCTCCTTACAGTAACAAACTCCTTTTCATAGGGGGAGTACATTTGATTGATTGTTTAACAAAGTGTTTCTTAAAATTTTGTTTTCTATTTTTTTTTGGAACGAAGATTTCCAGAATGAAACTTCCGGAATGAAAAATTTCCAGAATGGATATTTTCATACAGAATACTCCTGGAATGGAAGTATTCATATTGAAAATTTCCGGAATGGAAAACTTTCGTACTGATACTTTCATAACCAGTTTTTCATACTGCGTTTTTCGTACTGAGTTGTCCGTACTGAGTTTTTCATAGTGAGTTTTTCGTAGTAAAATTTTGAAAACTTTGTCTTTTCGTAATAAAAGTATTATTTGGTCATCTTTATTTTACCCATTACAAATAACTTTCCTAAGCTAATCCTAAAGGTATGATTTCCTTACTCAAGTTTTCGTATTCATATTTTACTTGCTGGTAGTTTCTTGTATTATGTTTTCGGAATTATAGTTTTCTTAATTCTTTACTTTAATAAAAATCTCAAAAAGATCGGATTCAAGTTATCAACCGTCAGATTTGGTCTCAGCTCATTCCAACCGTTAGATCAACTATGGAATGTGAACCGTCATCCCATTGCCTATATAAAGGGGACCTAATTTCTAGTCCCACATCGATCTCAAAGCTCTCGCGTCCTGAAGCTCTGTTTCTCTGATTTAAGGCCATTCCGAACTTCAGTATTCTTCGTTCCGAACTTCCCAGAGAACTTCTAATTCGAATGTCTGTAGAGTTAGCATCTCAAGAAATGTCTTCAACCAAGCCTATATCTCGGTGGTTAGTTTACAGAGAAAGATTAGTCCATCCAACTTTCTTCAGCAACTACGTTACAATCATCTCAAAGAACATCATGTTGAATGGCTGGGAGGATGTTGCTGTTTCTAAAACCGGTAATCAAGATGAAGTTTATTCTGATTTTCTTGTCGAATTTTATGAATCAGTTTCTTTATTTAAGGAATATGATAGAGAGAAGTTTTCTTTCAAATCGTATGGAAAGACATATAAGCTTTCTTACACCAAGGCTGCAAGCTTGGTAGGGTTAACTTATGAAGGTGAAGCTGAGTTTATTTCTCACGTGTTTCCAGACTCTTTGGGTAGTTTCAACAAGGAAAAGGCCTTAGAAACTCTCGGATTGGCTGATGACAAGGCTCCGAAGACTGCAACTTTATCAACAAACTTCCGGATTCTGGAATTATGGGTGCAAGGACTTATCGTACCGAGAAAATGTGATAAGGACAACTTGAAGAAGAGTGAGATATATATCTTAGATTTTCTGATAAATCTAAGGAAGTTTAACTTGATGAAGAATATTCTTCTCAATATTGAAAATTTGAAGAAGGTGAATCTGAGAGCTCAGATTATTATGTATCCAGCAATCCTCTCCAAGTTGATTGTTCGGTGCTTTGAATCCTTCAGGGAGGCTTGCAAATCTAAGCCGAGAGTTTGCAAGATCATGCTGCTCAGTGATGGAATGCTTAAAAGAATGAATATAGCCTTTGACAAGAAGTCTGGAAAGTTTATTGATCTACCTCCTCAAGAAGAAGTAGCTCCGAAAGTGACTGATCCGGAATCATCTAAGCCGGTAAGGAAGAGAAAGCTAAAAGAAGTTGTAGTCGAAGCTGAGGAACCTAAGTCTAAGGAAGTCCATTCCGCACCTCCAAAGCCTAAGAAGAAGAAAGCCTATCCTGACGAGGTTGTTACAAAGTGGAGAGCTGACAAAGAGAAGAGGAAAGAAGGGGATCCACAGTTCGGATTGGACCCTACAGAGGCTAAAGCTTTGAAGGAGAAAACTGCTGATGAGCGTGAGAAACAAGCTAAGGAAAAGAAGCTTAAGAAGAAAATGTCAGAAGCTGAGGCAGTCCAAGCATTGTTGAAGTTCAACGAAATGGTTTCAGCAACTATTCCAGTTCTGAGATCTTTCTCCTTGGAATCTCTTCCTGAGACTCCAGGAAGAAATCTCGTTGCTCCGGAACAAGTTGTTGCTACTAATACTTAGGAGGTTGAGCAAGTAGAACAAGTTGAAGAGGCTGCTGAAGGAAGTGGTGAGACATGAGATGTGCTAAAACAAGTAGATGAGTACAAAGGAACTCCTTCGGAACACTTATCGCTCCGAACTTCTGAAGATGAATCTTCGAAGCTTGTTACTCTGACAATGGAAGAAGAGAAAGGTGAAGAAGAAGTTTCTTATCTGAGAGAAGAAGAACATCTTTTACTTGATGCTGCTCAGAAGGAAAATATAGAAGTTGCTGATGAGGAAGATAATATTGTACAAGTCTCTGATAGTGAGAACAGATCTCCGGAACAGGTTTCAATTCCGGAAAAAGATAAGGGAAAGAAAATTCTTACCGAGACTCCGAGTTCAGAAAAGAGGATGAGAAAGGAAGCTGGTAGTTCTTCTAACAGAAAGTTGGAGCTTATTGAGGAAGAAAACTCTACGAGCAAGATTTCAGATTCGGAGTCATCTTCGTTGGGGCATGATTTTGTTGACCAGTCTTTGAAGAAGTTGGTGGGAACCATTCCGACCTTCTCCAGTATTGACTCTAGATTCCAGATGCTCCAACATGCCTTGAATCTGAAAACAGACTCCGTATCCATGGTTATGGATAAGTGTGTTGAGATTGAAGCCCAGTTCAAAAACTTCTTTATTGGTTACGAAGCTCATAAAAGATCATGCAATAGGATGACAAGCTGGTCTAAGAAAACTGTGGAAGAGATGAGGCTTTTCGATGAGTTTCAAGATAATGTTAAGGGTGCCTTTGAGACCGAGGACAAGAAGAATAATGAGATGACAACATCCTTTGAAGAGAAGCTGACTCAAGTAAAGAACTTCCGGATCCAAGAAGTCAGGGATCTAAATGGGAAGTTGAATTCTGTTTCTCAGAATTGGAAATTTGAAAGGGATCATCGGATCGATTTTGAGGAAAGAATGAAGGCTCAGGAAGAGAAGATGAAAGCTCAGGAAGAAAAGTTGAAGGCTCAGGAATAAATAATTGAATCTCAATCCGCAAGAATAGTGGTCTTAGAGAAGCAAGCCGAAGAAGATCATAAAGACCTCAATAAAATCAAGACGATTCTTAAGGGGCTCATGTCTAAGGAAAAAGATCTGAAATAACCCAATCCGATCTTTTTGTTGTAATTCTTTTGATGCTGACATTTCAAATCTAATGAAAATTGTTCTTGTTGTTTCATTTGTTATTATTACTAATATCTCAGCTACTTTGTTAAGTTTTTCCATTCCCTTCAATTCTTTTTGAAAATCACAAAGGGGGAGAAGGAAAAGATCCTTAAGAAAAAGAACAAATCTAATAAGAGTTTATCAAAGGGGGAGAAAGAAAGGAAAAATACCAAAGGAAAAAGAACTCTAATAAGAGTTTGTTTAAGGGGGAGTTTTTCTTAAAGAAGACCTTCTTATGAAATATCACTCCGGAAATATGAATACGATCCTTAGAGTTTCAAAGCCTAAGGGGGAGTTAGTCGTATTCACCTATATCCTTAAATCAAGGGAGATAAGCTTTAATATGTTTTTTTCTTCTTAGATTTTTTTTTCGTAAGGATGTTTGTGCTTTCCAAAAAGGGGGCGATTGTTGAGTCAATAAGGTTTTCCTTATGAATTTTCCATTCCTTCTTGTTTTGAAAATCACAAACACATTATCTTAAGGAAAATTTCTTTCTTAAGGAAAATCGCTTTTATAAGGAAAATTGCTTTCTTAAGGAAAATCGCTTTTATAAGAAAAATTATCCTTATCACATTTTCATTCATATTTTTCTTAAGTATAAGATTCGGAATCATTTTCTTGGAATCATTAAAGCTTTGATATAAAGCATTCTGTTTTAGGATCTGAATTCAGGATAGGAACTGTACGGAAGTTTCATTCTGAATTCCATTTATGAACTTTGACTAAGTTCTATTCCAGATCCAGGATATGATTTCTAATGAAGAATTCTCATTACGAATTCTAATGATGAAATCTCATTACTAATTCTAATGATGAAATCTCATTACGAATCTTGATGATGAATTCTCATTATGAATTCAGATGATGAATTCCCATTACGATTTCTAATGAAGAATTCTCATTACGAATTCTAATTATGAAATCTCATTATGAATTCTATTGATGAAATCTCATTACGAATCTTGATGATGAATTCTCATTATGAATTCAGATGATTAATTCCCATTACAATTTCTAATGAAGAATTATCATTACGAATTCTAATGATGAAATCTCATTATGAGTTCTAATGATGAAATCTCATTACGAATCTTGATGATGAATTCTCATTACGAACTCAGATGACGAATTCCCATTCCGAATTCTCATTCCGAATTCTCATTCCGAATTCACCTATTAAACAGAATCTGATTATCTTTGTTTTATACACTCTGAATTTACTCACTCCGAATCTTCACTCCGAAATTTTCATTCCGAACTTTTATGTTAGAGTTTAAAACGATGCCATACATTCTGTTACACATGTTTTGTTATAAAACGATGTCTTCCATTTTGTTATAAACTAACCATTGTCTAAGTGACACGTGTACAGGTCGCTCCGATATTTAAGGAAAATATGACCGTTGGAGAAGGAGCCGACCTTACCTATAAATAGGATCTCATTTGAAAAAGCTTGCAACGGATGAATGAACAATTTAGCTTTGTGCATACATGATGTTGAAGTGATTCTAGAGAGAGAGACTCTTATCAACTCTCAAAGCTTCGTGCGGCTCCGAATGTTGGTGATTACATTCGAGGGCTTCCGGGGATAGGAAGACAGAGGTTGTCGACTACCGTAAAGTTCGAGGGCTTCCTTGCTGAGGAAGACAGAGGTTACCAACTACCTTGAAGTTGAGGGCTTGCGGGGATAGCAAGACAGAGACTCCGATCTTCGTATCGAGGGCTTACCCTGGTGTGGGTAAGACAGACTTTCATGAAAGTATAAATCAAGGGACCTTTATCCAAGGTTGTTGGATACCCTTCTCTTTGGGTTAAAAGAATTATATCTTGTTACTAAGTAGTTCTACTACTTGTTCTTATTCCGCTGCATTTTGTATTATAAGGAAAGTATAACTTTCTTATACTTTCTTATTTGTACTCTGATTAATTTAGATTCTATACGCTTTAAGGTAGAATCTCATATAGTATTCTTTTGTTAAGTTTGAATTTCCGGAACCATATTTCTGGAACCCTCATTCGGAATCTCTTTCCTAGTTTGAATTTGGTGTTAACAGGTGTTGTGAATTTACTTAGTTTAACTTTGTTAAACTTAGTCTTTTCCTTTGCATAAAGAAAAACATAGTTATTCTTAACTAACTTTAAAGGTTCCAAAGGAATTTTTAAAGTATACAATTCACCCCCCCCCTCTTTTATATTGAGCATCTCATATTATATTTCGATCCTATAGCATTCATTGTTGGTGGTCTGGATTACAAATTGGAATGGTTGTTCCAAATGGATATTGTGAAATAGTTTTAACATATTCTATGGATACTCTATTTGAAAAAAGGGTTTGGTTGGAAAATTAGTTTATATGGTACATTTTAATATTTAGTTATCAACTGTTTTTGAATTTTTTTTATATAAACTATTTTATATAAATTTTTCTAATTCATTTATCCCAGTGGCATGAGTGTGGATGTCATTGGGTAAAAAATACTATGTTTTATTACTCAAAATTTACTTGAAACTATGGTTATTTTTTAGATGTTATATATAAAGACACGAGAAAATATAATATGTCTCATGTATATAGAAGTAATTCATGGTACTTGGGATATTGGATGAAGTTTCCTCATGGAGGATATGAAGCTTGGAGTCTTCCATTTTCTTCGAGTTTTGCTAGTTTTTCTTCTGCGGATTAATTATATTTTTTAGTCCCCCACAATGGGTTTTTTTCTCATGATGTTCATTAATGTACTATTGAATTTTCCTTATTTTATTATCATTCATCATATAGGTGTGGTTTGGTTTTGATTTTTTTTGTTATTTATTTGATTTTTAATATTTAAATTGCACCACACGAGTATTGAAACCCATAGGAATTTATTTCCAAATTCTGAAATCTTGGGGATGCCTCATAAAGACTACTAATTCCTCACCTCTATCTCATGATATAGGGAGTTAAAGGGACATCACAAGTGTTAAGAATTTTGTTCGGTCTAAAAGCATCTTTGAAATAAATGTTATAAGATTGTTCTATTCTATGTGGAACTGCTAGTCATCTATTTTATTTATTTTGGAGTGGAATTCGTTCATGCCTATTCCATAGGATGGGATTATATAAAGAAGTAGGATTTTGGGTACATGATATTTAGAGAATAAAATGTCATTGAAAACATTTTTATGCAAAAATTAATGTTACAATAGATTTGGGAGCATAAGTTTTTTGGAGACACTTATAAAATTTGGGAATCACATTGTCATGGGTTTATCAAATGAGACATGCCTGACATGAATTAGATGAATTAATTCCCACTATGATTACATATTTCATTTTGATTAATAATTTATGACTTTGAGCAAAAGTGTTGATTTTTTAAAAATTGTATGTGTTTCAAAATAAATGATTTTGAAAAAAACAAGGTTGGGTTATTTTGAAAATGGATTGATTTTTTAAAACAAGTAATGATTATTAAAAATTGGATACATATGGAAACAATATATTTGAAATGAAATTTTGTTATAGATGACATGATAGAATAGGAAATGTTAATACTTTAGTTTCCATAGAGTGATATGTATTATGCTTGTTTTTATAATAGAAATTGGCCCATGGTAGGCCTCATAGAAACCAACTAAAAGAATATGCAGAGAATGAGGTTGCACCATAGAAATAGGTGAGCCAATAGTTGGTTCAGAGTCTCATCAAAGCATTCCCGGCAATAGACATAGGGAATCAGAGGGATGATCTAAGACATGTGGATTATTATTTCTAGTTCTATAAATAGACTCCACCCAATATATGTGGTGATTCTGAATATATAAAGAATTATAATAGGAGAATATGATGATTCATATCATTGATTTCATCAGTACACTGAAATATATAATTGTTAAGATAGTGACTTATATGGTTGAGGATCTTTAACACTGGTGGTTAGAACTAGCTGTTTTGGATAAAGTTGATCATGGCCTTATTTGGGAGGATTTTCAAGAATTTTATAACAAATTAATCTATCAAAACATGTTCAAGTTCTATATAATGAAATATTTTTTCAACATGAAGCATGAAAATTACTCTATCATAGAGTATGCTTCTATATTCATGAATTTAGTATACTTTTCACTAGAATTTGCTGATAGTATGTCCTTGAAGGCTTAAATCATTCAATCGGGGCTAAGGTATGAGATTTACTAGAATATTTTTGTTCTCTATTTTACTTTCTATAAAATGATGGTCAATAGTGAGATAGTGGCTAAAAGGGACATCACATGATCCTTGAGAGTGTGAAATATGTTGTTATACCTGGGAAATGGGGGGATCTAGAAATCTGGGAACAAGCGGAGGAGGTCCAATAACATACAAGGAGGGAGCATGAATTAGAATTATATAGTGAGATCAGTAAACCATCCTCCATGACTAAAGTGCCAAGAAGGATGTTTTCAATTTGGTTCTATTGACCACATGAAGTGAGAGTACACATAGTCACCAAAATAAATCCATAATTTTAACAAGAGGGTACATCTTAAGTTCTTTTGTCACAGTACTCTGAGGTCAGGTTCTCGAGATACCTCTTAGGTATCACTTGCATTATATGATTTGACATGGCAAGGGAATAAAAATCAAACTTTTCTATAGATCAGAGATAGTTATGGTAAATCTAGGAAAACCATGACCCCTCAATAAGGAAAATATCATAATGGTTAAAAAGAACAAACTGAATATAAATAGAGATTATATGTTGTTGAGTGGGTGGTTATGGATGATCAAGTTGGACCATCAACTATGTGAGTTCGATCATTTGGTATTTTACCCTAATTCAAGTGTTGTTCATTATTGGTGCATCACATTACATAATTTCTTCTAATTATGTTTATTTTCTATGTTTAAAAGTTTATAAGATGACTTATTGAATAAAACATCAATATTTTCTTGGTCACATATAATCATGAGCCTTTATGTATAGAGCATGTTTTATAATTATTGATGGAGATGAACTGAAATGGGAACTCTCCGGGTTGCAGATGGATTTCTATGATGTAATCCTGGGTATGGATTTGTTGAAATTATTAAGGGCTCACATCGAACGTTATTGAATAATAGTTATTATTACAACATAGGATGGCACTAAGGATCCCTTTAGAAGATAAAGGGTTGTAAATACATGGTAAATGATATTTTTGGAACTAGTAGTGGAAGCGATTGCTTACCAGTTAGTGGCATCAACTTTTACATCGATGGAAGATATTGAGGATCTTTGTTTTCTAGTTGTGATTGACCAGTTTCCAAATCTGTTTCCCAAATTTTTCTTTAGGTTGACACTAATAAGGGAAGTGTAATTTACGATTGATCTCCTCATAAGAACCATTCTGATCTCACTTACAAATTTTTGGATTTCACCAAAATTCTTAAGGGATTCGAATGTGCAATTAGAAGAACTGTAAGTAGGGGTTTCATTCAGAAAAGTACATCTCCATGGGCACCAATGAGCTTGTTCATAATGAATGTAGATAGAACTCGTCCCATATACATGGATTATCGTAATCTTAACCATGTTGAGATAAATAATAGATATCCACTTCCACGCATTGATTATTTGTTTGACAAATTAAAAAGAGATTAGTGGATCTCAAAAATTGACCTCTGATCATAATATCACCAATTGAGAGAGTGGAAAGAGGATATTCTGAATATATCTTCCAAAAATAGTTATAGACATTATGAATATGTTTTAATGCCTTTCGGTCTTAAAAATTAACCAGGAGTCTTTATGGCATTGATGAATCCTATATATATTATATATATGGATTCTTTTCTTTTTTTATTTTTGGTTGAAATATTGTTGTATTCAAGGATAGTGGATTAACATCAAAAATAGTTGGAAAAATTGATTGAAATATTAAGAGACAGTTGTTTTTTTGTCAAACTATCAATGTGTAGTTTTTGGATACAAGAGGTACACTTTCGTGGCAATGTAATTTCATAAAAACATGTTTCAGTGAATTCCAAAAATATAGATGCTGGTATCTCTTAGAAACAACCAAAAAAATGTCTTTAAAATACATTTCATCCTTGTTCTATTAGTTTTTTAAATAAAGTCATTCATGACATTTCACAACTATGTTTTCCTAAAAAACCATTGAAAAATATGAATTTTCCCTTTCAATTAACTAAGAAATTACAGAATTATTTTATTGAGATAAATGTTCACCTTACATTTTCACATTTCTTTATTTTTCCAGAATTAGGATAATGGTACACAGTTTACTGTATTGCATTAAGATCTATGATGGGATGATTTCTCATGCAAGGAGAATAGTTTTTTTCTCATGGATCAAGGTAGTTGAGAGTGCTTGAGAATAATTACCCAACACATGATTTGGTGTTAGCTGTACTTGTCCATGCATTGATGACATCTCATCATTATATATTTGGTGATAACTTTATTATCATCATGGCTCATTTTTTCGAAAAAATTATAACTCCCAACATGATATTAATATGGGAAAAATAATATGGATGGATTATATCAAAATTTTTGACTTGAAATTGATGTATGCATAGGGAAAATGATATTTAGTGGTAGATGCATCAGGAAGAATGTAATTTGCTCAGTTGGAAAACGATGAATCATATGTCTGGCATCTTATGTTGTTATTTTAATATATTCATGTGGAATGTGAACATGGAGGTGATTTTGAAGTATTATTTTTAGTTACGTTTGTTCCAGATTTTTTAAATTTGGTAAAAGATGCACAACCATCTAATGTAGAATGTGTGGAAATGAGTTCAAATCTATATGGTGGGGAGACCTTTGATGGCTGAATTCTAGACGAGAGCTTGGGATTGTAGTTCTTGAGTCATATGGTTGCACCAATGGATTATTATAATCAAATTCTTTATTCTTATTAACATTTGAGTTGTTCTTTCCATCCAATAATATAAAATAAATACAAGGGATTGAAGGAAAAATTTTTGTGGATCAGAATGAAAAGGAATGTAGCTGAGAATTTCTAAGGATTCTTAACTAGTCAACATTTTAAGGCAGAACATCAGCCTCTATCAGGTATGTTATAGTGATTACCCTTTTGAGTGTGGAAATGGGAGCATATAGTGATGGATTTTGTAACAAGTCTCCCATGAACGGTTCTAAAACATGATGCCATATGGGTGATAGTGGATTGGATCACAAATTTGGACCACTTAATACATATTTGTGAAACTCATATATTGGAGGATCTATCCAAAATCTATATCCAATAAGTGGAAAAGATACATGGCATACTAGTTTCGATCATTCTAGATAGAGATCTGAGGAGCACATTCCTTTTCATGAAATCCTTACATAAATTACTTGGGACTCAGTTGACTATGAGTATGATGTATCATACTCATATAGATGAACAATATCAATAGAAGATAAAAACCGTAGAAGACATGTGGAAGTCTTATGTTATGTATTTTTTTGGCTCATAGTAAAAGACTGTTCCCTTGGTGGTGTTTTTATATTACAACTGCAATCCGTCCCTGATACAGATGCATCCTTTTGAAGTGGTTTATAGGAATCCTTGTCATTGTCTATTATGATGGGTGGAAATATGTGAGAATTTACATATTTTTCTAAGCCTTGTACCAGAAAATACATTTATGATTCAATTGATTAGGAAGAGGATGGAGACGTCTCAGAGTCATCATAAATCTCATGTGGATCATTGCTGAAGAACATTTTCATTCGTAGTGAGTGATCATTTTCTCTTGATTATCTTTTCATGTCATGGAAACCACCATTTTGGGAAGTAGGTTAAGTAATCTCCCTATTACATAGGCCATTTTGAGATATGTTAGTAAGTTGGAGAGGTGGTATATCTACTAGATGTACCCCCATGATTCAGCTCTATGAATGATGCATTTCATGTATCTCAGTTGAGAATGTATTAGCCTGATCTAGGACAAGTGACAATATGGGATTACATTGAACTTGATCTAGATGATTCATTGGTAAATATCCTGGTGCAGATTATGGATATTCAAGAGATATTCTTTCATGGAAAATAATTTTCTTAGTATGGTTTTGTGGAAACATGGTCAGATTCCGAAAAAGACTTGCGGGTGAAAAAATGAAATGAAAGAAAAATGGACAAAACTCATTTATGGAAAAGATGGTTATATAATTTTTTAGTATAGAGATATCATTGGTGGGGATAAGGTAGCACCCTCGGTTTTTGGTATGTATCCATTTCTTAATTATTTTTATGTAAATAATTTATGAAGGTGACATTTAGGAATGTTTGGAGAGTCTATTTTGAGTTTTGGGGATTTTATACAGCTACGTGGGATGTGAATGGTTTTTTAAAACCATTGTACACTTGGAGGAAACTATATAGAGTTAGATAGGGGGGAAAGGGCAGGCGCAAATGCTACACACAGTTTTTCCACACTGTGTGTAAGCCTATGATAAATAGTTTGGTGTAGTGAAAATGATGGAAGGTGAGATTTTTAATGATTATTGCATGGTTTGAAAATCATTATATCCCACCATGTGATGCCTTTATTTAGATTGAATATAGAGAACTGATGTCACATGGGTTATCTAACTGTGCGACTAAACCATGTGTGTTCCAATGTAACATCCTTAAAAAGTTTTTCTCACTCATTTTAAAATTTAACCTACTTGTTTCTACACTATATATCCCTAACTGTAGATTTTGGTCTCTCAATGATTATAGAACCTCTCTCAAGCAATTTGGAATCAATCTGAAGTTGACCCTTTGCGAATTAAAGATGATTTATCACTGTAAGTATTCATTCTTCATCATTAATGATGCATTTTCTTATATGAACTTCTCTATTCCTAATGGTTTTATAGATCTACACAAGATATTGGTATATTCGAGGTTGAAGATGCCAAAAATGAATATATTTGGCTTGGTTAATGATAGGAGAAGAGATATTAGGAAATTATGTGGATATTCAACAAGTTTTTATAATATTTTTCTTTCCATTTATCATTTTTTCGAAAAAAATAAAGCTATGTGGCTTTATACCACCTACAATAACTGATTGGAGTAGTTTCAAATAGATTTATTTGAATGAATTTTATTATGAAATCATGATGTAAAA
The DNA here is from genome assembly GCA_963277665.1 of Viscum album. Classification (NCBI taxonomy): domain Eukaryota; kingdom Viridiplantae; phylum Streptophyta; class Magnoliopsida; order Santalales; family Viscaceae; genus Viscum; species Viscum album. Next base: position 170,964,190 of record OY728134.1, read on the forward strand.
ATGATATAAATCATCTTTAGTGATGATTTATGGTTTTTGGATGAATTTTTAGATTTTGGGGAATCGTTGTGAAATGCTATTTGGTTTCATGATTTTAAAATAGTCATTTTAAAATATGTATTCACTAGATTTTGAAATGTCTTGTTAGAAAGAGGGTTTTTAATAAAAGTGGTGTATTATTGAAATGTTTTTGGCATGGGGTTTCGAGGCATACTTGGTGTGTGTGTTCATATTCCATTTATAAGGATTGGTTATTATATGGCATTGTGCTCGGTGCTAAAGGCGTAATGGAATATGGAATATAATTACATTTTCATGACTTGGTATATCGGCATGAAACTGCTCATGAGTATGGAACTGTCTTAATGTTACATGCATGGTTGGTGGTGCGGCTTGATAATTGGAATTTTTATGCCAAATAGAACTTGTGAAGTGGTTTTAAAGTATTGTTTGGTTACTTTTCATGAAAAATGATTTCTTTGGATAACTGGATGATATGGTACATCTTTATCTTTCTCTATCTACTATTTTTGAAATTATTTTATATAAATAATTTTATCTAAATTTTGAAAACTTTTCTATCCTATTGGTGTGGAAAGGGAAATCAATGGGGAAAAACATTTTAATTTTTAGTACATGCCCCTTCTTTGGCACTTAGGTGATTTTTCATATGTTATATATCAATACATGGGAAAAGGTGAAGTATCTACATCTTTAGAACAACTTCATGGTAATAGGAATTTTTTATGATGTTGGAGCATGGAGTTTGTGGATCATTGATTTTGTTGTAATCATGTAGTTTTGTTGTTTTCTGTCCAATACATACTTTGATTTTGTTGTCTTCAACTGTGGTATTTTTTTCACATGATTTTGATAAAAGAATTATTGATGTTGTATTTATTTGTAATCATTCATGATATAGTGGTTGTTTGGTTTTGATTGATTGGATAGTTGTTTTCTTATTAAAAGTAAAATGTTCCCCCAAATGTATTGGAACACCTAAAAATGTATTTCATGACTTTGGATTCTTTGGTATGTGTCTTAAGGCCTAGTAACACCTCCCCTTCCTCTAAAGATAACGAGAGTAATAGGGTAATCATAAATAGATAAGTTTTTGAGTCCACTAGTTAATATTTTCAAATTTCAATAGACTGGGGGTTCTATGAAGCGGAACTATCAATAGGATTCTATGTTATGCCCATCAGGTAGAATAACATAAATTAATTAGATAAAGGTAACCTATAGATAAATTTAAGATAGTGATGTTCCTACAATGTTGTATCAGGTTAAACATTACCAGATGGAGGAGATATTATAATGGAGTTCTGGATGAAGGTTTCTGGGTCTTATAAATGTGTTTGTAAACAAATTATTAGTGATGATGCTGATTTGGATGTTCAATTACTCAATTATTATGAAATGTAGATAATGATTATTTTCAATATTCTCGTATGATTGAATAATGATTGAATAAGTGATTTATGTAATTTATTGATAATGGTTGATGATTCCATTATTTATGTAAATATGAATGTTGATAAAGGAATAATTAATCGATTGGGATATTCAATGTTTGAGTAGGAATTTTGAGTTAAACGTTCAAGTTTCTTCCTTTATTTTTTGATATATATTGCCTATATAAAAAAGAACTTATGAAATGTTAAGAAGATTCTCATGTTTATTATGATATGTTAATCATTGATGATATGATTTGTCAACATATTTCCATGTTATTGAAATTTTATCAATGAATCATATATAGAATAAATGGATTATGTGGTATCAGAAGGAGGATAACATGGACTGTTTTACCAAACTATGGCTAACAGATGAAGAACATATCAGAAGAAGTGATATCATATAGAGGATACTAAAAAAATTTGTATTGGAATAAGGCTATAAGATGAAGATAATATCAGTGAAATAGTGTATCATAAAGTGGGTTCTGAATTTAGGTTACAAGACCAATATTCTATTAGAAATATAGGTTCTAAAAAATATTATTAATTAGAATGTTCTTTCTTAGTGTCGTGAAAGAAATGGATAAGGATTTTTAAGAAATTAATGCTTGAGTTTGGGTTATATAACTATTTTTGTGATTTATATTACATGTATAATAAAATAAGTAAATTTTAATTTTAATTTCGTAATACATATCATTAATAGTTAATCATGAATATAATGTAATAATGTTCTAGAGTATTTGTCGCATTAAAATGAAATAAAAGTTCCCTGCTATGATGGGAACCCTAAATTTCCATGAAATTATTCTTATAACATTTCTTATATGGTTATATAAAATTCTATTATGGGGCACATATTATGTTGAAAACCAATTATGAGTACTTTTTATCATAGAATATTTTATCTCATGTATCTTTTCACTATGTAGTCTACATGATGAGATATTATATTAATAGATCAATTAGTAGTAATTCCACATGTTTATGAGTAATTTGATATTGTTGTCTATAAGTAAGTGTAATGGTCCATATACATTAAGAATAATATTAATTCATGTGTTGGACCCTCATGGGACATTATTACAATATTTCTTAAGAGGGGGGGGGGGGAATCAGGGACTGAAACTCATTCACATTTACCAATGTGAATGTAAAACTATCACAATACTAACAAATATTATCCTCAATAATTAGTAGGGTCACTTTTATGTTCAACTACTATGTGATGATGTGATTAACTAAAGTTGTTATCAAATATTTATTCAGATAAGATTGATAATTACTCAATCCACATGAACAGATTGTGATCCTACAAAACATAAGGCAGGAATGAAATTAATGTACAAGAAGATTACTTGGTTCACCTACACTAGGAAACATACAAAGATCACTCACTGACATTGTTTCAATGTACCAAACTCAACAAATCATTACTATATTTTTGGATATAATATTTTTTCTATGGTCACATTGTACTAGGCTAACTATATAAACATGATTTATGATTCATATCACTGAAATCCAAGGGTAACTCTCATATCACTATTGGTTTTCTCACTACATTAGGAGGGAATGTTTTTTTGTCCCAAAGGTTAATACTTTAATTCACCTTATTATAGTTGATGCACTAATTAGTTTCCATTGATCTTGACTCTTCACATTCCCAAACTTGTTTCGATAATCACCATTATCGTAGATTCTCCTTTTTTGTTGAACTAGACATCATGGAATATATCCATTGGAAATTTCTACAAACTTTTATAATCACTTTCTATTTTTCAAAAACATAATAGATTCATGATACATTTTCACCACTTTTGGGAAATTTTCCACTTGTTCACAAAACATATCTCCTTCAAAAACATCATTGTCTTTCATGAAAATCAAAATATTTCAAGATGAATTATAAAACATTTATAAAACCCTTTTTTAGATAAAAAAAGATCTTTATTCATGGAACATATGTTCTTATGTGTCATTTAAGAATAAAAACCGTCACGAATCATTTCATTAAATTAATATAATTTGGAACATCAAAAAAACATGCAACTTCCAATGGGAGGGGAAGGGAGAGTGGGATAATATTGGTGAAGGGGAGAGGTTCACTAGAGATATGTGGAGGGGGAGGATGAGTAGTGTGGGGATAAGTGGTGGGGGGGAAGCCTCTATGTTCGGTGTTGTATTTCATGTTATCCAATATAGATGAGTGATCATTGTAAATTAGGGTGACTTGAATTAAAATCCGTATTTTGAAAAAAATATAAAAAAATAATGAGAGTTAAAAATGGATGGCATTTCAATAAAATAAAAATGGTAAATATTTTATGAAAATATTTAAATGTTATAAAATTAATAAATTTTAGATTCTAATAAATGTATGAATAATAATACATTATAGAAATAAATAATAAAAATACGATGAAAATTAAAGATATAAATACATTTCTTATAAGATATTATAAACATATATATATTCACACATAATAAGGTATATTAATAATAATACATAAAATATTATAAAATATTAATCAATACTAAAAAAATAGAACTAAAATTAATCTAATTTAAATATCATATAAACTAATTATAATAATACTAACATTTTAAATAATATCAATTGTAAAATATTATCTAATACTAAATTTAAAAATTAAAATAATTAATATCAATCATATACATGTTATATCAGTAAATATAACATCATGATAGAACAACAAATCGACAAAAAATAATAACAATTACAATGATCATGATTTGTTATTAATAATATCAGCATTAATATTATTATATAATTCATAAAACATAAATAAACAAAAATATCACTTCTCATCACTATTTAGAGGGGATAATATGGGTTCATTTTTCTGTTGGTTGGTTTTTCATTCTATTTAAATAGATGTTGTTTTAGTAAGTGATAGATTTATGTTTTTTAACTTTTTACTAAAAAAATCTATTGGGTGAGAATTTTTTATATTGGAAAATAAAAATTTTCAAAATCCTACTGATTATGGATGTTTGTCACATTATTAATGAATTTGGTGTTCCTAGATAACTATCGGTAAAATTTGAACACCACTAAGAGATATATTTTTTTAAGAAAATATTATTCTTTCATCAGTTAATATAATCAGTAAAAAAAATGAATGAAATAAGGGAGAGAGTTTTAGTTATCTCTTGGGAAGACGGTGTGTCCATACACCTCACAATGGTATTGGGTTGAGGTGGAACATTGAAAAATCTTGTCCCAAAATGCCTATTTTATGATACATGATATTCTGAATGAAGTTTTTCAAGGACAAGGGTGTTAGGATCATGGAATGGTTGATCAGAAAGTAGAGAGGCACGATCAGAATCCCCAATATAAAGAAAAATGTCATGAATATAATGTAAAATACCTTAAGGGATCTATTTTATTTTACGTATGGTAAAATTCAAATGATGTGGAATAATACATTGTGGTTGAGGAGTTTCTAGTGTGAGAGGAGTGGGAAAACATGTCCATTGTAGATGAGTTGTAGAACCTCAACAATAACTCGAACCAGGCTCAACAAATCCATCTTCCTCTATAGAATAATGAAGTTAAAGAACTTATAATCCATTCTATGGTTAGATATGGTTTCAAATTTTCCATAACAACAGAAACAATAATATGTTCCCCCCATATTCATGATTCCCAATTGGATGATAGATCAATTGAGCCTTCTCTATGTAATCATTGAGGTTCTATAGATCATATAAAAAGGATGGTATTCCACTTTTAGCACCCACCAAAATCCCCCACTATAAAACTCTCTTATTCCACATCATTTGATGTTTCCCATGCTCCAAACTCTCTAACGTAGCCATTATGGTGGTTTACATTTGAATCCTGATGGTGTTTTTTACAATGGGGATCTGGGTGGATAATCTCAGATTTATGATCTTCCCCTCTATTCTCCTCATCTTCCTATCAAAAAAATCAACTTCAATAATATCATTCATCAACAAATGGAACCTTATAACCGGTTGTAATAATATTCCACCTCCACATAGTGTTTCTAGGAGTGAATAGAGACATTTACCTCCCTTATGACCTTTGAAACTCCCTCCCTTCATTCATTCGTTATTTATTTCTATGGGGTTCATTTGATACAAGAATGATTTGTTTTAAAAATATATATATAACCTAGTGGAGTTATTTTTCAATCATTTATTTTCTGGGAACATGTATCCACATTCTTCGATAATGTGATGAGCATCCACAATCATTAAGATTTTAAAATTCATTGTTTTAATATATAATAAATGTCAAACTAGTATGTTTTTTAGTGAAGAGGTGAAATATATAAATCCCTTTATTATTATATCAACTTTATGTAAAATAGAATAAAAAAGAAAACAATAAAACATAAAAAAACTGATTTATTTTCCCCTAAAAATGGTGACGAACATTGAATTTATTAGTTTATTTATGTTTTACAAATTCTATAATGATAATAATAATAATGATTATAATTGTAAATAATAATTCATGATCATGATCATTGCTATTATTTTGTTATTCTATAGATATAATATATAAAATTTATATATCTATTATGACATAGGATTTATTGATACAGTGTATATATTTTTACAATCAAATCTTTTTCCAATTTCCAAAATCCACTTTTTGGATATGTGGGAACCTCACAAAGACCGGATTCAAAATTAGAATAACACCAAATACATACCTCACAAAATAGAATTAGAACCATAATGTACATATCAAAAGGCCTCGAATGTAACAGATTCAAATTTAAAAAAAATCACATATCAATGTGCTAGAAAATCATCACCCGACCTACCACATCTCGCCTACATTTTCCTTTAAAAAACATGAATTCCTTTCCATCATACACCACCACCATAATCAATAACTTATATTGTCATCATCGGCTAGCTAGAATCCAAAAACAGTGATGAGAAATCTACCAATGTCACCACCATCATGGAGGTCCATGTTAATGTCATAGTCACTGCGCACCAAGGAAGCTATAAAAAGAAACTGCACAAAGACTCCACAGGTAACACACCTAGACACCCAAAATTACATAAGTAACAAAATAGAAAAATCATTGGCAATATCAAAGAAGTATTCTAGAGACCCTCAAAAACGGCATAGAATGACCCACAGGTCCATTAAAAACTAGAAATCCAACCAAAGATCTAAGTAAAGTTCCACTAACAACCATCGAGCAACACACCAGCCACATAACACCTCCGTCTATTGAGTTGAACCATGTACCCATCACCATAAACCATCCATGGCCTATAATGATTATATCACCATGAGAAACAAAACCACCCAAACTCATATCCTAGAGCATTATGGAGACCACCATACAATCCACATCAAAGAGATAAGTAAAGATCGGGTGCCAGAGTAGAGAAACGAGCGGCCTAACTCCTCGACAAAGCATAAATTTGTGTCCCAAATAGATACCCTAAAACAAACATACAAAACAATTGAAGTGATAATGAGAATGATTTGAACCATGATATAAATCCATGATTGAAACCAAAAACAGAACCTAAAGAGATGGATATAGAAGAGATTAGGACACCAAGATAAAAATCATAGAAGCTCTATTCCCACCACCACAATACCAAACCAATCAATGAAAACTAGTAATTCCAAAAATAATAGGTTTGATTTTGTTAGGACTATGTAGTATAGATGGACTTGGAGGGATGATAATGAATAACCACATAGGACTAGAGAGAACACACCTTGTAAGAAGAGAAACCAAAGAGAGGAAAAACCAAGAGAAGACACCTAGTGTACTAGGAACCAAGTGGGACAGGCAGAGAAAAGAACTCGAAGAGGGGTGTGGTCAGATAGAAGGAGGAGACATTTTGGGCTCCACCAATGAGGGAGAAAAACCCCAATATAGGGAGGTGAATCTAAGATCCCGAAGGTGGACACTGGGTGAGTAAGGAACCATCTAATATATATATATATATATATTTATATATATACAATCATTATATATAAATATATATTTTTAATGAAAATTATTTCACTCACAATTTCACTCTATGGGTCTCGGGGAGGTCTCGAGTGCGATTCTCGATGAGTATATCTCCGTATTGCATGATTTCTACTTATCTTTTTAATGTATTCACATTCCCCGAATAAATTGATGAAAAAAAATTACTTCCAATAGGCTTGTTTTTTTTACTATCACCACCAACAATATTATTATTTTTATTATAATTATTTTTAGGTCTGGCCATTAATATGTGTTCCCAAGATAAATTATAAAAATATTTCTCTTTTAGAATTTTTAGTATAAGTTGTTCACTATTAATGAGATGTGGTCCCAATATCCTTGTATGAAGCATATAGCATTTATTATTAAGAAAAAATATACAGTTTTCCAAGACACAAGAATGATATCTTATTCCCCCATATCAATTTAATAACATAATAATATTTTGGAATTAGAAAACATGTATTCCAACTAATTTTTTTATTCAATTTCACATTCAATTAATGTTGTTCATCATTATGTATGAAAATAAAATAAAAAATATAAATAAAAAATTTAATGTATATAATTATAAAAATAGAACTAAAAGTTTATCGAATATATGAAAACTTCTAAACAAGGTTATCTAAAAGGACAAAATATGGAAATAAAATAATAAATTATATACTCATATATATTATTGAAAAACACTTCCATTTTTTTATTTGGTAGATTAATTAGTAAATAATTGTTTTTCAAAATTTTAAAATAATTACAATAATGTTATCATAAAATTAATGAATAAAATATTTTCTAATAAAATTTAAAATTCATATAATTTAATAGATTTTATTATAAATTTTTAAAAATTTAATCAACAAGTTTTTTTTAATATAAATGAAATATAGTGATATTAAAAACTAAATGAAAGAGGTTTCTGGAAGAAGGGAAATAGATTCGATGGTCTTCACAACCACAAGAGATCGTGGAGGGAGGAAATGAATAAGAGGCTGGGGAGGTGGAAGGATGGGTTGGGTAGGCCCATGAGGTTGTGTCCCTAATGGTTATGATGATATGATTAATCGGATGTTTACTTACATGCCACAAATGAAAATTCATGATGTGTGGTGGGTTAGAGGGAAGGGTGGATGGAATGAGTTTCCACAAGAGATGAGGAGATTCAGACAAAATTACTCAATATTGGATCCTTTGTAGAGGAGGATCCATGATGTTTTCCTATATCAGAGTCTTGGTAGTAGGGTGGGGAATATATGTTCCTCTTGAGAAATCTCATTAACACACCAAGGCCATATGATATCCCCTTTAGTCTCCCACCCCACAACTATGAAGCTTCACCATCTTCCTTTTCTTCTACATCCATCGGTGTTTAAAAGTTTCCTTCCAAACAGAGCCTTGAAGTTTATTTTAGACATAGTGTTATTAGGCTATTAATAGTGGTGTTTGGGGGGGGGGGGTGTTACACTCATATGAATAAAACATAAAACCAAAAATATTAATGGCCTCTTGAATGGAATTTCACTATATTTAATACATATATTTAAAATTCAGAATAGAATGCCGAAAAATGTACCCAAATGAAACAAAATATTTAAGAAAAGAATAATAAAGTTTGAATGAATTTTTTTTTGAAAAAAACTGATGGGAATTGGTAAAAAATATAAAGAAATAAAAAATTTAGAAGAAAAATTAATATATATTTATAATTATATATAACTGGGATAAAAAATAAAATAAAAATATGTTTAGATATTAGGATTAATAGAATTTTAAAATTAATGTAATTTATAAAAAATAAAATAAAAAACGTTATATATAGTTAATGTAATTTCATTCTTTATGTTATTTCCATCAACATTCAATTTATCCATTTAACCATGTCATCGGTTTTGAAGAACAGTTTTTTATTATCGTAGTCCTACAGTGGTACTAACAATTCTCACTACCAAAAATATCTACATGTTTAATGGTAGTTTTCAAAATTTAGTAGTGATTTAATCCAATGATAAATAATGTTTGATACATTTGAATAGCATCATATATTTGCGTGCTGAGAATCACTACACAGTGGTTTTTCAACAATTGTTTTTTATTTATTGGCAGTTTAAACCACTGCTAAATATTTTTGTGACAGTTCTATTATTATTAATTTTTTTAAATTTATTATTGGTATATATATAAATAAATATATGTATTTATATATCTATATAACATATATTAATGTATATAAATATTATTAAATAGATATAAGTATATATAATTATATATTAAAATAAATAAAATTTATAAAATATATTATATATATATAACTGTATATAAATACAATGAATATCAATAAAAATATATACTAGAAAATTATGGTCCATAGGTGATCCCATGGCCCTATAAAATTATAAACAATTTAAACAAGAAACAAATAGAGTAAAGGGTACATGTGAAACTACCTTATTAAATAGACAAATAGAACGTAACACATAATGATTTCATATTACATTATATCGTCAAAGTAATTCAATACCTTGCGCTACAAAGAACACTGAGTATGATTGTACCACCTCTTACCAAACTAGCCATTAAAAAACTAGTTATGAATTTTATTAACTAAATTTTAAATTTTAAATAGTCCATATAATTTTAGAATCCATATTCTGTGTTTCTCAGTCATAATATAAGAACAAATTCATTTATTATATAAAAGAAATTTCTTTTAAAAAATCAATTTTACCGCCTTTTAATGGAGAACCCCTTGTAAAAAAGTTATTTGACACTTTTATATATTAAATTAAATTAAATTTATTTATTTATTGAAAAAATACCTAAAAAAGTTTTTGGATAAATTTTATTACATTTTAGATAACTTTCAAATTTTGATGAATAAGGAAAAACATTAAATTTTAATTGAAAAAAACATTTTTTTATCAAATAATTTATATTGTTAAATTATGCATTTGAATTTTTTGGAAGTATTATTAGAATATATTTTTATCATTTAATAAAATGTAGGTAACTATAAGTAATTTCAAATTTAAATTTGACATAAACACATGTCAATATTTTAATAGTTTTTACTTTTTCAAAAACTACTTTTTGGTTTTGACAATGGGAATTAACTTTAAATTAATAAATGAAACATATATGATTAATATATGGAAAAATATAATTAATTTTTGAATTTGGAATATCAAAACTTGCTTAGGGTTATTGTTTTTGTATTTTTTGGAAAGCAGTAAATTTGTTATGAATAGTGAAAAACATAACATTTTTGTTCAAAACCGACTTTTTATTTAAATAGTTATTTATTTTATTAAAATTTATTTTATGTAAAAACTATATATATAATATCTATATAAGTACAATGTAATTCATTGGATTCAATTAATTATAATATTATATGTATAAAATTTCATTGAACTTTTTACCATATTCTGCCCACCTTATAAGAGCATTTTTAAATTTGCATAAAACATAATTTTACAACATATATCAATTTAATTTAAAAATTCCGAGAGACACGGTTGATATAAGTAAGTAAAATGTGATTCAATAAGATTAATATAATTTTTATGTGAATAGTGACTTTTGTCTTTTATTTACCACGGTTACAAAATAAATAGGGTAATAAAAAGTAAAAATGTTATTATTATTACATTAACAGATGTCTTAATTCTATTGGATAAGTGTATTTTGACCAAAATAAACCTTAGGAATAAAATATTATCCTTTTGACCCATTTATAATAGATTAAGACATTTATTATTATTTTATTTAAAGAAGAGTTCAAACTATTTAATTCAAATGTTAATACCTAAACCATTTTTAATATATGGATATGCATAAGATAAGTTCTACAGAAAAATTAATTAAAATGAAACAAATATTTCCAACATAATTTTATTTTATTTATTATTTTTAGGTATGATATAATAAAAAAATTTATTATACAATGATGATGTTGTAATTAGCTTATTAATTAATGATTAAAATAATTGATATTATAAATATCCAAATAAATGTAAATTGAGACTTTGGATTAATTCAACGAATTTTATAGGGTAATGTGACATGTTAGAGTTGATTAAATAAATTTTATTTGAATTGATAAATTTGATATGACTTTAAAAAAATAAATAGTTTAATAGTGTTAAAATTGACATAAAAGAGTTTTTAAAACAAATAATCTATTATTAAATTATAAAAGACTAATAAAAATATAAGGTTCGGGAAAAAGATTCTTATCAAGATATATATTTCATTAATTAATAGCTTTTGGTTATATTTTCATTTTATAGTAAGTTTATTAACCCTGTAATTTTAAAAAACAGGAATACATTGTAAATGTTAAACAATTTAACTAAGAGTTAAATCTAAAATATAAGGTTAAAATGGTAACATAATCATTCCTAAAACGTATTGGATATATTATTTTTAACCATAACCACCTATGGATCTAAATAAATCATTTCTGTGGAATTATAACCCTAATATTATTGTATAATAAAATAATATATCAAACTTTTCCTAATGTGACCCTCACCTCTCTTATAAAAGGGAACTTCCTCTTCTCTCTTATTAACACCTCCATAGCCATTTGGCTAATCCAAAACCTTCCCAAATCTCTTCAAAACGTCCCTTGCATCAACCTAGATGCCTTACATTGATCATAAATTTATCTTATGAGTCCCTTTTGATCAAATCCACAGAAAGCCCCCGAAGAAGAGGTAATAATTTCATCACCTCTATCTATGTTTTTTCTTCTTCAACTTCCTCTTTTTTCCATACCAAAATAATAATTACATTACATTCTACATAAATTTATGTTATTATAAATATGGTACAATCATATAAATTATTCTATCCATACTATTAATGCAAATTCACCATACGTGCGTACGTATGGCTTAACATCTCCACGTCGTGGTGTAGTTGGTTATTCAACACTTATCTAGTAGGATGGATATAATAATGAGAATATTTTTTGTAATAATAAACATAACATATCATTTATCCTGTATATAGGATATACAATCCATTTACAGAAGAATTTAACAACAAAAAAAATAATATTTTCGCTCGTGCGTATGTATGGATTGGCGTATCGACGAATGTGATGAGATTCATTCTCCATCATAACCAATCAAGAATAATTTTAATTTTATGATTAAAAATTATGTTTAAAAACTTAATATCATTATGGATATGAATCAAAACAACCCTATCCATAATAAACATGACCTACATAACAAATCATATAAAGGAAAATAAATCAGTTAACACCCGAAATAGTGATACTATTGAAATATAATTAACAAAGTAATGTTAGAAGATCATATATGACATAAAATTTATGTTTGTGGTTCTTGTATAATTTAATAAAAATTATTTAACTATTATACTAGAGGTTAATGTACCCTCAACCAAGGAAATGTACAAGGTGGGGGTTAATTTCAAAATCATTTTTATTAACTGTGGTTGTTTTTACATGAGTATGTATTAAAACCTCCTTATCATCCACATCCGTGTTTCTTAAAAATGAATTTCAAAACATTTTTTCTATTTACAAGACTATGGGTTAATGTCCTTAATACCCTTGTGTGAATTTTTATAAAATGGGTTTAAAGGAGTCTTTCCATCATTTTCTAAACAAGGTACTTTTTGACCTTTTCAACATATTATGGTAGGAATCTTTTACTAACTTATACAGAGGATGTAGCTATTTTCCACTATTATTACACTTTCAAGGCATCCCTTAAAATCATATAAGAATGTTTTTAAAATATATTTTTTATTTAATAATTATGTGACTCTGAAATGATTTAAAAATAAAAAGAGATATTTTTCTCAAATATTATTGATTTCATTTATATAAACATATTTTGATGAATTTAAAACATTTTTGAAGGTGAATTAATATAATAAAAATGTACCATATTTTATTTAAGGATTTGTGATATTATAGACTATGAATTTGTTATTTTTATAAAATTTATATTTATGGTTATAGTATTTACATTTATTATTCTAGTTTTTATACGAATGTTTATGTTATGTTTAATCTTTTTAATATGAGGAATGTATTGGACATATTATGTGATTATTCGATCCCACTATTTCTCGTATATGCATCAGTAGGTCACATTAGATAATTATATGTGGAATTGGGCAAAGACATTCCCAATTTGAGATATGGTTTTGGATGAGGCATCAATCATTTTTAAACGTCTTGGCGAAGGCCTTGGAAAAATTTTCAGAATGTACCTCAATATTAAATCCCTCATTATGAAAGTAATATTGATGGTTCACATAGTTATTCAACTAGTTTAATACCCATGATTATGTTTTATTATGGAATTTTTTACTCATGTCATATTCCTGGCATAAGGTGTTCATGTTTATTATTTTTAAAGGCATTTTTTTCAATTATTCACCACGCCTAATATTTATATTATCTTTTGTTGTATTCTTACTCTTACAGAGCATCTCAGATCACCTCTATCTTATAATTTATTTACCCAAGTCCCCATGATGTTTTTGATGATTGATATATAGTGTTATGCTAAGGTAATAATGTATTTTTCAAAGTATTATTTGTTCTATGTAGTACGTTAGAAAGTGTAAAGTAAAGTTGAAGTATGTAAATTGTTTTCCAAGAATACTAATCATATCAGTCCTTTGGGACTTTATTCCTTGTAATCATGCCATTCTATTAAAATAATGCACTGAATATGGGTAACTGGGGTTGGGGTGTTACAGTTGGAATCATAGGATTTTTAATACAAACATTAGAAACTAGATTTAGAACGACTCTGATTTGAAAATATTACTGTATGATAGACTTTGATGATTAGTATATAACAACTTCTAAAATATTGGTAACGTAGTGACTTTGAGTATTTTCCAAACAATACATTCATGTTTGGATACATGATGGTAGAGGTGGCACTAGAATAGATGTAAGAAAGATTGAAAACTCTGACAACGAGTTTTGGGCATGACCTGAAGTATCATTGTACATGACAACGGACATTGCTTCACTCTTGGTTACGACACTCCCAAGGAATATTATTAAGGATTTATGAGTAAATACTTCCTCAATGATTTTTTTATGATTATAGATTATATGAATAATCATTTCAATTTACATTAGATATTTCAAAAGTTTTTAATTATGAATTTTGATTCATAAACTAACCTATTGTATGACACAGTTTAGAAATGGTGCCCAGAAAAAGGAATGACAACTCTAGAAATACGTTTAATCCAAAGATTAAGAAGGGTCATATCATTCATGGTCACAAGCCAGCATTTATAATAGAAATAATCTCCCACATATTCTCATCATATGAAAAAATAATATCATGTTTTAAAATTATAAGTAAATAATTCTCTCACTCCTATGAATTTTAAGGGATACAAGAGAAGAAAACGAGGGTAGAGAGAAAGATGGATAAAGGGAAGAGGGGAAAGAAGAATTTTTTTATATGTGAAAATAATGTAAAGAATCACCATGGTAAATTCATTAAGATAATGTGAGTTTGTTAAATGTGTGGAGAAAAAATATACCAATTATGTGATTGCAATTCCAAGAAAAAGGTTTCAAATATACGGTTCTTCATCTTTAAAGTGTTGGGATTGTATGTGAATCGATGTACAAATCAACCATGTATTCCAAAAATAATTCTATTCGATAATAATCTTGTAATTATACAACAGAAGAAGAGGAATAACTAGTGTTCTTATGTTGTTATTAATGAATTATTTTATTTTTTGTATGAACGATGTATTGGTTTTATGAATTATAAAAATAAATAAGGATTGTATTGTACTACAATTTCATTTTGAATTATAGATTATAAGGTTCTAATAAAGGTGATTCAAAAGAAAGTTAATATTTTTGGTAGATACATGGTTTAAGGAAAGATGAACCATAATATGGTCCTAATACTAATGTAGTGATTTTGGAATAATATATTATTTAATTGGATAAATTATATTGGATATTCTTGAATACCTTGGAACTAATTAATGGTTTTTTTATTCCATCATTGTTGGTGTATTCAAAATTTTTGGATATAAGGAATATAACTAGTATTATATAAGGAATAAGATAGCATGAATGTACTCAATAAATATTTATGGTAATTCAGGGTGTTAAAATCATTTTAAGAGAATACATGATGAATGTACTTACATGTTATTATGTGGCAACAAGTGATCTTCATTAGGTTATGTTGAACTTCCTTATAATTTTTTTGACTTTGAGTTTTGACACAATTATTTTGGATAAGTGTAATGGTTGGAATGTATTAATATAAAAATTGGATGAAATGTTTTAATGATAAAACATTTCATAATATTTTTATGGATTTTTTTATAAAAAGGACAACCCAAAGTTCGATCGACAACCAGTCGCATCCGCCAAGGCCGCACAACTTGAACTCGCAACCAAAGGGTGACAAGGGTATATCGCCTACCACTGGCCAATGTGATATCCTATTTTTTGCAATGTAGTTTTTTATATGTACTAATATATGAATTATAAAACTATTTTTTTGAAACCCTATATGATTGGGATCAGCAGAATATTTTTGAGTTCTATTATCTTTTGTACGGAAAGATGAGTTTGTGGTAGAAATTAGTTAAAATATTAAACTCTACTAGTTAAGTGTATATATATATATATATTACACATATTATTTTATGAATAAAATAATTATCAAACTATTGGGAAGGTATCTTAAAAAATAGTTAACTAAATAACTTGTGTTTTTTTGAACCGATGATATTTTAAATCATCTTAGATTTATGGCTATGAGAACCTCAATTTTACACTTGTTTGTGATTGATGACATAAATCACTCCAAATAAATATTTATGTTCTTCCTCAAATTATGTGTCTCTAATTTCCCCCAATTTTCACCTAATCGATATCATAATTTGGTGATGACATTTTCTTTTCAATTTACATTTTATTGAGACTAAATTTTATTAACCCAATTTCTGATGTGACTTTTCCACAAAGGTATTTTTCTACTTTTAAACATTTATTTATGAAGAACAATTTATAATTGTGAGGAAGCGATTTATTGAAGGAGGGGATAATTTAACAACCAATGATTTCATAGTACGTTGTCTCTTTAATGTAATTCAATAACTTACGCTACACGCAACAGTAAGTTCGAGCGCACCACAACTTACCAAACAATATTGTTCCTAAAGTATTTATGAATAGTAGCAACTAAATTCGGATTTTTAAATACACCATATAATTTTACAATCCATATAACGTGTTTCATAGTCCTAATATAAGAACAAATTCATTTTTTCAAATAAAAAAAATATTTTTCAAAAAATACAATTTTACATCCATTTAATGGATAACCACATAAAAACCAAATATTTGACACTTTAATATATTATATTTAATTAAATTAAATTCATTTATATATTTGGGACTTTAAAAAATAGATTGGAATTTTTTTTTGCAATTTTTCGATAAATTTCATATTTTGATGAATAATTAAAAATACAAAATTTTAATTGAAATAGCTTTTTAAATAAAAATAATTTATAGTGTTAAATTATGAATTTTAATTATTTGGATTTATAATTAGTTTATATTTTATCATTTAATACAATTTATCTAATTATATGTAATTTTAAATTTAAATTTAACATAAATACATGTCAATATTTTAATATTTTTTACTTTTTAAAAACATGCTTTTTGGTTTTGAGAGTAGGAATTAGATTTAAATTATTCAATAAAAATTATTTGTTTTTAATTTGGTAAAATGGAATTAATTTTGGAATTTGGATTATCAAAACTAGCATAGGAATAATTTTTGTAATTTTTCTGAAAACATTCGATATTTAATGAATAGTGAAAACACTGCTTTTGTTTATTAAAACTGACTTTTTATTTAAATAATAATTTATTTTATTTAAATTTATTTTAAGTAAAAATAAATTTATATAATTCCTATATATGTTCAATTTAATTAATTTATGTTATTTAATAATAATATTAGATGTATAAAAATCTAATGAACTTTTTACCGTCTTTTACCCACCTTCTGGGAGCATTTGCAAATTAACATAAATCATAATTTTACCACCTCTATGAATTGAATTTCAAAAATCCAATAGATAAGGTTGAAATAATTAATTAAAATGTGGTTCAATAATATAAAAATAATTTTGGTTGAATAGTAACATTTCACTTTTGTTAACCATAGTTAAAATTTAATAGGGTAATTAAAGGTTAAAATGATATTATTATTACCCTAACACAAGTCTTAATTTTGTAGGATAAATTTATTTAGAAAAAAATCATCATTAGGAATAAAATATGATCCTTTTGACCCATTTTTATTAGATTAGGACATTTATTATTATTTTATTTAAAGAAGAGTTAAAAGTGTAATGTTCAATGTTTAATAACTAAACAATTTTTAATATTGGGTTATACATAATATAAACTCTACTATAAAGATTAATTTAAAAATATAAAACAATTTCCTACATATTAATATTTTATTTATAATTTTTATAAATTAAATAACTAAATTTATTTATGATACATTGATGATGCAATAATTATCATATTAATGAATGATTAAAATAATTAATATTATAAATATCCATGAAAATTAAAATTGAGACTTTTCATGAATTCAGATAACTTTCTATGGTAATATCACATTTTAGGGTTCATTAAAGAAATTTTATTCGATGTGATATAGTTGTTATGACTTATAAAAATAAATTGTTAAATAGTGTCAAAATTGACATAAATGAGGTTTTAAAACAAATATGATGATATTAAATTATAAAATACTCTAAAAATGTGAGCTTCTACCAATGGACTCTTATAAAGGTATATCTTTCATTAATCAACCTCTTGGGTTTCATATTTCATTTTATAGTATGTTTATTAACCAAGTAATTTAAAAATACAAGAAGACATTATAAAAGTTTAACTATTTTATTAAGAGTTGAATCTAAAAGATAAAGTTAAAATGGTAACCTAAACATGCCTAAATCCTTTTGGTTGAGATGATTTAAATCCATAACCACCTAAGGCTTGAAATAAATAATTTTTGGGCCATTATAAAATGAATATGATAATATAATAAATTAATATTTCAAAATTTTCCTAAAGTGACCCTCACCTCTATTACAAAACGAAATTTCCCCTTCTCTAAAATTAACACCTCCAAATCCATTTGGCTTGGAAAAAACACTCCCAAATATACTAACAACTTCCCAATTTTCATCCAAGTGTCATTAATTTGATCATAAACCCGAACTAAGTAGTAATTTTCATCAAATCAAAAGGAAGCACCCGAAGTAGAGGTAATAATTTCATCACCTCTTTCTATGTTCTTTTCTTCTTCCACTTCCACCATTTTTATTTCCATAACAAAATAATAAATCAAGTACCGTCTACATACTTTGATGTAATTATAAATATGGTACCAGTATATTAATTATTATATCCTTCTAATGAATACAAATTCAAAATACGTGCGTACGTACGGCTTAACGTCTCAACATCACGGTGTAGTTTGTTATTAAACACATCACTAGTTGGATTGGAATAATAATGAGTATAATTGATGTAAATAATAAATATAACATGTTAATTATTCTGTTTATATGATATAACAAACATTTACAAATGATTTTTATATCAACAAAAATATTTTGTCGCTTGTCCGTACGTACAAATTAATATCTCCACGAACGTGATGAGATTCATTCCCATCGTAAACATTAAAGAATATTTTTTTTATGATTTAGAATAATTTATAAAAAAAATAATATCAATTTGGATATGAATCAAATATAACTTATCCATAAATAACATAACTTAAATAACAAAACATATAATGGAAAATGTACTAGTTAATAACTAGAATGATTATACTACTGAAATATCATTGACTAAGTAATATTACAAGATCATATATGGAATAATATTTGTGTATGTGGTTCTTTTATAACTTAATAACAATTATTTAACTATTATAAATTAGTTTAATATACCCAAATCCAAGGAAAAGTATATGGTAATTGTTAATTTCACAATGTCATTATTATCAAAGGTTGTTTTTACGTGAGTTCTTATGGGACCTCCTTATCTTACACATATGAGCTTCTTAAAAATGTTTTTCAAATCATTTTTTATATTGACAATACTATTTGTTAAATTCATTCATACACTTGTTTAAACATTTATAAAATGTATTGAAATGAACCTTTCTATCGTTTTCCAAGCAAGGTACTTTATGACCTTTTTGACAAATTAAGGTAAGAATGTTTTTAACTTATATAGTGGGTGATTCTATTTTCCACCATAATAACACTTTCGAAGTGTCTATTACAATATTATAATAATATATTTAAAATAAATATTTTCTTTTTTAATTATGTGACTCTTAACTGATTTCAAAAAAGTGAGAGATATTTCCCTCCAATTGGTATGATTTCATCTATGTCAACATCCTTTGATAAATTTTAATGTTGTTTGAAGATGATTTATTATAATAAAAATAATTCATATTTTATTTAAGGCATTGTGATATTTTTGACTATTAATGTGTTATTTTTTTACTAATCATGAATTATGGTTATACTATCGTCATTTCATATTCAAGTTTTAATACGAATTTTTATGTTATGTTTTAACATTTTTCATATGAGGGTTGTATTGGACATAGTAATTGATGGGTGGAGCCAGCTATAACTCCTCGAAGCATCAGTTGGTATCATGAGACAATTAGACATGGAATTGGCTAAGGCCTTTCCCAATTTGATATTTGGTTTTGGTCAGGGACTTAATCATTTTTAGACGTTTTGGATGAGGCCTTGAAAAAATGTTTTGAAATTGCATTATAAATTCCCTCGTTATGAAAATAATATTGGGGGTTAATTTGGATATCAACTTGGTGAATACCCATGATTCGGTTTTATTTTGGAATTATTTACTCATCCCATATATCTTCCATAAAGGGTTCATTATTATTATTTTTAAAGGAAATTTTTTTCAATTATTCACCATGTCTAATATTTATGTTATCTTTAGTTGTGTTCCTTACTCTTATCGAGCATCTGAGCACACCAAATAATGCACAGACACTAGGAATATAAGGGATCTAAAAATATTATTTGTGTTGTGTTCTATGTTATAAAGTGTAATTTATCATTCATGTATATAATTTATTTTCCAAGACTGCTAAACCGATCAGTCCTTTGGGACTTGATTCATTATAATCATGCCAATGTATTAAAATAATGCGCCAACAATGGGTAAATGAGATTGGGGGGTTATATATATATATATATATCTATAACGTGTTACAGGGTACAATTACATTCAAACATACACAGGCACACACCACACACAACACAACATGGAAGTTCATATCCCCTAAGGGAAAAGCCACACATTCATTCATATTTATTCATTTATTAATGGTTTATTGGTCCAAAATTGGATGGAATTAAGGCCCTTTGTTTTTTTGGATTAAATTCCTCACCTCATTACAGCTTTATGAATGCTTCATAGCCACATTTGTCAATGCATGCATCATAAATTAATAAGTAATAATTTATAAATAGAAATTAACTAAAAATATTACTTATTCATTATTATTTATTTAAAGTTATTAATAAATAATAAATAATACTTACTAAATAAATAATAATAAATAATAATAAAAAAATACAGAACTCCTAACAATAATAAAAAACAACAAAAATAAAATAAACAAACAGTAAACAATATTTAATTATAAATTAAAAAATTCAAAAAAATTAAAAATGTCCACATATTATTTTGAGGGGGTTTAAATCCTTGAGAAATGAACTACAACTAAATAAAAACCGATCGTGAATTACTGTCTATTATCAAAATGTACCGATAAATAAATAAAAAATTACGAATTTAGCAATGGTTTTGAAAACCACTGCAATAGAAAATGCTTCCAAACACCATTTTTGTAGTGTCTTTCCACCATGACTCACAGCTATTTCTAATCTCAGAAATGTAAAATTGTATATTTTTTATGTCACCACATTTGTTTTTTCATAAATATAAACACATAACACTTTTAAAATTCGTTTTATTATCATTAAGTGATTGTTTTTATAAGTGCTCAAAGAAAATCACTGAAAATCATTAATATGTTTTGTGTAGAATTCATATGTTTTGTGATTCATATGTTATGTGTAGATATGATTTATATCATTGTGGTTTCATTTCCATTGCAACATGATGAGGTGAGGGTAGGCCATATCATGCATCATATAGGCACTTGATAGGGAACAGATGTCGTTCGTTCATGTCATGCAATTTAGGGAGAATTTCTAATTTCATGATGTTGTTATAGATATTGTGCATGATATTCATGATATTTTGATAGATGTTATTATAGAACACATAATTTTTTGATAGGATATTTAAATATGTAGTGTTTTATTTGGATAGACTCGAATCATTGGTTCTTGAGGTGTTATTGGACCTCTTGGATCAAAATTTGTTGGATCAGGTTTGATCTTTAATTGAATTTTGTCATGTTATGATATAAATATGGATTCCAAGCATTGATTCATGTGTGTATGGGATCTCATGGCTCATAATTTGCATTCATTGGACAAAATAATGAGTTCTATGGGGTTTTAGAGAAATTTTAGAGGCCTACTATCTAGAAACCTATAAAACACGGTGTGTGCAGTTATGAACTCAAAACATATGTTCTTCTAGTCTGGAAGAATGAAAAATTTTTATGTACATTCCGTGTACTTTATTTACACATTGTTTAGTCTTTAACCGTGTGACTGACTGTATGAACAAGGAAACGATGTTGGAAAATGGTTGGTGGATCACGTTGTGTACTTGGAGTACATGGTATGTCGTATAAAACATGGGTCTTGTCGTGTGACCAAAGACATTGGTGGTTCTACCTTTTGTGATACACATTTTTGGTAGGGTGAACGCAACATGCAGTGTTACACATGAGAGAACCATGTGGTTTAGCAGCGTAGGAGAACATAGGAAGGATTGAAAATTCAAGTACATGTTGTGTCTAAGGAGGAACACGTCATGTGTATGGGAGTTATACGACCAGTTATGGAAGGGGTACACACCATGTTAAAAAGCATAAAGGAACACGCTGTGTAGGCCCTGTACATGTCGTTTTACCATTTTTTGTAAAACATGAATGATTTATTATCATGTTACTTTATTGAACATCCATGTTCTAGTCCATGATAATCTTTAACCTAGGTGTGAGCTTGACCTTGTAGAGTCATTCCAGAGAGGCGTCCTTCGGTTTTACGATAGATAAATGGTAATGATCAGGCACTCGAAATGGTAGATCAGGGACTACTAGGAGGTCCATCTGTTGTGCCTGTCATGGAACCAGCTATTATACCAGACACAGGTGTCAATGGACATTTCTGAGAAGGATTTATGAGTTTTATGAATACATACCATTGAGAACCACATCCATCCCCATCTATGGTAGAGATGAGGAGGGGTTTTCAGTAGAAGAATCATCCCACAATCTCAATGGTTGGAGGGCCTCAAACTATATATTCATGGTTAAATTCCACGATTCCTATCTTTAAGAATCTCAAGATGCCACCATAATAGATGGTGAATCTCACTACATACATGCTCTCTGATTCCTCCATGTGATGGTGGGATTTTATCTCATAGGTGGGACACCAATAAGTTATGGATTGGGATTAGTTCTAACAGACCTTCTATGATTATTTCTATGAGGACAACTTGAGGGCTAACCGATCACAATAGTTCATTGGTCTATAACAGATTACCATCTTTGTCATGTAGTATACTTCTCACTTCATAGAGCTAAAGCGCTTCACACCAATTCTAGAGGGTGATGAGTTATTTCTGGCCATGAAGTTTGAGGATGGTATCAGACATGATGTCTGATCCCAGGTTAATATCTTCACATTGACATCCATATCATCTATAGTCAACCAGGAACTGATCACTGAGTGTAATTTGCGAGAGACTAGAGCTGCGAACCAGGGATATTCGGCATCCAGGGTTGGTACTCCTCCGATGGATAATAGGACTCACCATAGTGAGTCTACGGATGAAGATCCAAGTAGATGAGATACTCCTTCAGGTAGCTAAGTGGTATCCTACTACTGTGAAATGAGTTGTAATAATAGACCTCAGTTCCTGAGAGACCCAGTGGAGTGCCGATCTTGTGGAAAGATGGGTCATCTTTATCATTTTTCCTTGTTTTTCTCACCAGTGGCTACTGATAGTTGTTTTATTATAACTCCACATTCATGATAAGGACCGCTAGTCTCTCTTTAGTTAGGGACTTGGAGTTCATATGACAGTTTAATGTGAGGATGAGCTATTAGTCATGGTAGCAAGTTGGTAGGATTTCAGCGAAAATAGGATGGATCTACTCAGGGCAGTCGGGAAGGGTCGCAGGGCCATAATACATGTTAGAAATTTGCAGTGGAGCAGACACAGTAAAAGTTGGATCTCGAACCCTATACGGTTATAGGTATGATTCAAGTTGCATAATTTTTATTTTATTTTATTTTTGATATAGTTGATTCCCATAGTTTTATATATTTTGATGGTGTGGAGATCCTTAGTCTCTATATCATTTCTTTTAAGAGTTTTATTATGATAGACACTTTGTTGGTGCTTATGATGACTAGTGTACGTCAGTGCAAGGATTTACCTCTTGAGAATGGTGAGTGTCACTTATTATGGGTCCTTTATTTCCTTGAAATGACGGGCTTCGATATCATTATAGTAATGGTATGGTTAGTATCTTTCCAGACAATTGTTAACTAATATTGATGCAGGGTGTGTTTCACGTCACTAGAGGATGGAACTTTTCTACAAAAGTGTGGATATGCTGTTTTTTCAAGAATAGATAGACCCATGAATCTTGGGTTGGGTGGAATTAAAGCCCAGATTACTATCTTATATCTTGATGACTAGTAGACTTTGCAGATGGACATCCCTCCAATTGTGGATCGTTTTAGGGATGTTCTTCTGGAATAATATTCAGGTTTATTTCCAAAGATAGAGGTTTATATATCTATTTATCTTGTGAAAAGAGTTTCAATGTGGTCCATTCTTCATTATAGGATAGCTACACAAGAGTTACAGGGGCTCAAGAAGTAGTTACAGGAGTTGAAGGAACAAGGTTTCATCCAAACCACTACTTCTTGGTAGGGTTTTCCCGTCCTGTTTGAAAAGAAGGCGGATGATACCCTCAGTCATTATGTGGATTATCGAAAGCTAAACTAGTAGAATTTCATAAACCTATATCACTTTCCAATGAATGATTATTTCTACAATCATATTCGAATATCTTGGGTGTTCTCGTAGATAGAAGTGAGTTCGGTTACCCTCAGTCGTGTGTTAGACAATCAGATATATGTCTTACAAACTATCAGAGTAGGTATGGTATGTATGATTATTTTGTTATGCCATTTGGTCTCACGAACGTTCTAGTAGTTTTCTTGGCACTAATGAACCTATTTATCCATCCATATTTGTATTCCTTTGTGTTAGTATTTGTGGATGATATCTTGGTTTACTCTCACACTCAATACGACCATGCACCCATCTTGAGATCGTATTGATTACATTGAGGGAGAATCAATTATATTCTTAGATCTCAAAATTCCACTTTTGGATGGACTAGATTCACTTCTTCGGTCATGTTATCTCATATATAGGAATATCAGTAGACCTAGATAAATTGATAGTCGTAGTTTCCTGGGAGAAGCCGCAAAACATCATTGAGGTACAAGTCTTTTTGTGGATGACATGTTACTATAGGTGTTTCATACATGACATTACATGCATAAAAGTGCTACTAATTGGCCCGAACAAAAAGGGTTAAAAGTAATCATCGACAAATTTTTGTGAATCATCATTTCAAGAGATAAAGGGAAGGATGAATTTAGCACTGATACTAGTTTTTTCAGAGTTAGTAAAATGATACATTGTCTACTATGATACTTCGTGTATCGGTCTCAGTGCTTTTCTAATTCCTGGGGAAGGAGTCTTTCTATTCAGATCTTAGTAGTTGAGGTCACACGAGAGGAATTACCCAATGCATGATCTCATCTTAGCTGCAGTTTTGAATGTATTGCGTTGTGGGAGATGTTATCATTTGGGAATGAATTTTGTGGTGTTCAATGACCACAAATTTCTCAATTGTATATTTAATCATCATGATATTAATTTGAGAAAATA
Organism: Viscum album; assembly: GCA_963277665.1. Lineage (NCBI taxonomy): Eukaryota > Viridiplantae > Streptophyta > Magnoliopsida > Santalales > Viscaceae > Viscum > Viscum album. The sequence goes on from OY728134.1 coordinate 170,989,941, forward strand.
ATGGTTTGATAGGTACTTTCAGTATTTTGTCTTTGGACTTGCCTAGATGTCGGGGAAAGGCAATGTGGTGGCTAATGCATTGAGCAGGACTCAGATATAGGAAGTTGAGGAGTCCAAAAGTGAGTGGCAACTTATGTATCTATTCTGTAAGATGATTTTGGAGGTGCACGATAGATAGGGGAAGAATTTTTTTCTTCTATTGATGATACCAATACTCTTCTGGACAGACCGTGAATGAGAATGCTATTAGATTCTAAAGGCCTAGTCATATGGGAGAGTGTGTTCGTAGAGGACCCTACTCCTGGGGGTACCATCGGTGTTGAAAGGATCATGTGTTTTCATGGGTGTTTATTGGTCTCTGCAAACATATTTGAGGAGATATTATGAGATTTTCATTCCTCAGTTTCAGAAATTCAACCTGGTGTTACAAAGATGTATCGTGACCTACACCGTTAGTATTGGTGTCTATGCATGAAAAATGGTGTAGCTAGTTTTTTCATGATGTGATCCAACTATCAGCATACGAAGGTGGAGCATTAGAGACCAGCATGGCTTTTACAGTAGTTATACATTCCCTAGTGGAAGTGTAATGATGTCTCAATGGATTTTTTGATAGGTTTACTGTGGTCGCCTCGAGGGAATGATGCAGTTTGGGTTTTCATTGACGAAATTGTGATGGTTTCACACTTCTTACTAATCAAGGATTACTTCAATGTTGATGATTATGGATGATTGTATATCTAAGAGATTGTACAATTTCGTGGGGTTCCACACTCTATCATTTCTTACAGGGACACCCATTTTACTTCTTGTTCCTGGAACGGACTATAAAGGTCTTTGGGTACACAGGTACTTCATATTATAGCATACCATCCCTAGACTCATGGCCTTTTCGAGTGCACTATTCAGGTTTTAGAGAACATGAAATAAGCATGGATCCAAGATTTTCGGGGCTCTGGGGAGGGAAATATACCCATATTAGATTTTTCCTACAATAATAGTATCTTGGTGATGAATAATATGGACCCTTATGAGGAGGTATATGGTTGGAAATGTTGTTCACCCCTATGTTGGATGGAGGCAGGAGAGGCAGCTATGTTGGGACCTCTTCTAGTCTAGGAGACCACTGATCAGGTGGAGTTGATTCAGACGAGGGTTAATATTACACAATCTCTCGAAAAATCATATGATGGTTGATGGAGATGACCTTTGGAGTTCAAGGTTAGATATCATGCTTTCTTGTGGGTCACCCTGAGATTGGGACACAAGAGGATTTGGAGACTGGGAAATCATTCCCCAATATACGTTGGGCTATTATGATGTATTAGATAAATTCGGGCTAGTTACCTATTAGTTACAGTTACCGTATAGGTATCAGGCTATGCATGATGTATTCCACATTTCTTAGCTATGACATCACTTTTCAACAACATTTCACTTTTTTTAACCTGAGGAGGTTGAGTTGGAGGTGGATATGTACTTCAAGAATCACCATATATGGATTGCAGATCACATCATTAAGGTTCTCTATGGTTGGTTCGTTGCTCTAGTATAGGTTCTTTGGAAGTATATGCGAGTACATAATGAGACATGGGATTTGGAGGGCGATGATCGATCACAGTGGCCAGAGTTGTTTGATGTTTGTTCTTCTCCACTTTTGGAAGGGCGATTCAGGGATGGATTTCTTTATGGGGGAAGTGTTTAAGAACTCAGATCTTCGTTTCATGTTTGGATCATGATAATTGTTGTTTTTTTTGAGAAAAAAGAGAATAATTTAAAAATTTTATAAGTGCACACCATGTATTTAGGAGTACAAGGAGTGTAGCTGGTGGTCGCAGGTATCCTTGTAATGGCTGTGTAATAGCCATGTACATGTCCATGTGAGGTGACATGGAGACCACCTAAAGTAGAATTCTGATAATGATAGTACATGGTGTTTACACTAAATCAACACACCATATTATTTTTATTTTATTTTATTAAATGAACTAGGATGGCATTTAGTCTATATAACTCTATTCTTTGGACCCTTCATCACATTGAAGCGTACAAAATCACCTAATATTCTCTAAGTCCCTGATCTGTCATTCGTTCATTAAATCAATCACCATCATTTGCATTGTAATCACATTGGTGAGTTCTTACCTCTTCTAGAGCATCACCTTTTGATTCCTCTTATCTCGTGTCTTATTCAAGGTTAAATGTTTTTGACAATTTTGTATATCAGCAACATTCTATACCAATTAAATGGTTGAGGTTCGACTATATTGATTGTAAAATGTCATGGTAGGTGGTTTGTTTCCTTTAGGAGTTTTTTAGTTATATATGCCTAAGTGTTGATTAACCATTATTCGGTAATTCCATGTTAAGGAATTGAAACCCATTATCATCTTCCTTAAATTGATTAATACATTAATGGAATTTTTATGAATTAAGCTAAATTTCATATTCTGGGGACACCCCATGGGCGTGATTCTTTGTTGGAATGCTTATGATTGTTTGTTCGTGGATTCCTATGATGCATACCTTGTTTTCATTCCCTTTCGTGTTAGGTTAAAATTTATTTCTTATTTCTACTTATTAAATTCATATCATACACATTAAAGCTACTTAGCCTTGTTGTAGTTGATATTATAGTAGGATGTTGGATATCATTTTTATTCGATTGTATTATAGTAGGTTGTGATAAGAAGGTGTAATTAAACTATGTGGGGGATTGATAGTGAGTGATTTATCAGTGTGTCTGTTATCCTTAAGTTACAAGGCCATAGTGTGGATTAACAGTGAGTTCTCCCTCAGAGTGTCTTTTATTTTTTCATTACAAGGCGATAGATGGGATTGAAAGGTAGGGATCCCTAATAGTGTCTATAGTATTTTGATAGGAGACCACATGGGGAATTGACGTTTAGTTCTACCTTAGAGAGTCTGTAGGTTACCATTGACATACCACAAGGGGAATTGATGGTGAGCGATTCCTCAGAGATTCCATGATTCTATTGTAATACATGATCGTACGTTCTAGATTGTGTGAGCCATATATAGGGTCAATGTGATACTTTTATTGTTGATTGGGATGATTCTACTAAGGCAATGCACAGGCTAGGACTCAGACACAACTGATTTCTAGTTGGTCTTCTGAGACATCGATTCATTCTATTACACAGGGGATACACATGATAGGCTCGATCCTGGGATTTCATTATTCAACGGTTTGAAAATTTTAATAAATGTGAATTAGTGTAATTGGAACTCTAGTCTTGTTTAATATTTAGTACTTCCTTATTTATTACTTAATTTTACATATTGTCTTCTATATATACTCATCGATATATAGGCACATATATTTTGGTGGTTGACAATTTGGATTTGTCTCACACAAATTTGGTTCATGATATTGGTCCCAAACAGATTATTTGGTTGTAGGAATAGATAATGGAAAGCACCCTTTGTCATCAGGTACTTCATTGGTGTGGAGTTGGAGAGAATGTGACCAAGATGAGGCTTTTGATGCTGATGGAGTTTACATGATTGATTTTGTACTTGAGTTCAATACTATATTTTATGTATTGTGTCTTGTTTAGATTCATTCATAGATATATTGGACATGCATCATTGATATATGTGCTACATCTATTTATTTATTATCAATATTTTGATGTCTACTTCTATTGTATGGTATCCCTTCTTCTCCTGTTGTTTATTATTTGTTTTTCCACTATGCACACTATAAAAATTAGGTCATAATCAACCCCCTATCACACCCAAGTCCCTCACTACAAGTTGGAAGCCTCTAGAATTTTGGGAAATGGACTTGAGGTCATGTTATAATCTGGGTACGAGGAACCTTTGGTCGACTCCAAGATATGGGACATTACAAAGTGGTATCAGATGCATTTAATTTCAGTTTTTTTATACTGTTTGGAGAATATATATATAGGCATAAGAAGGAATAGGTAGTTGGTAATACGTTTTCCCTAGTGTAGCTAACTCTTTTATAGGGAAAATCCATGTTACATCCAATATTGTATTTTTTTGATTTTTCAATTCTAACAGTTCATTGGATTTCACCATTGGGTGATACACCTTTTTTGTGTTTTCATGACGTATATCATTGTGGTTCTATTTTTATTTCAACCCAATGAGATGAGGGTATTCCATCTCATGCATCATATAGGAACTTAAAATGGATCATATGTCATTCATTCTTTTCATTCCATTTAGAGTGCATTACTGATTTCATGATATTGTGATACATGTTGTGCTAGATATGCAAGCTTTTTTGATATATGTCCTAATAGAATACATAATATTTTGATATGGTATTGGAATATGTAATTTTTCATTTGTATGGATGCCAAAAATTAGTTCATGAGGTGTTATGGGCCCTCTAGGATCAGATTGTTTTGGATCATGTTTGTACTTTAATTGTATTTTTCCAAGTTATGATATGAATAAAAATGAAAAACATTGATTCGTGGGAGTATGGGATCTCCTGAGACAAAATTATTCATTCAATGTAATATATTTTGAGTTTTTGGAGTTATAATGATATTTCATAGGCCTAATATCTGGAAACCTAGAAAACACGATGTATGGTGCTATGAACACATGCCATGTGTTCTTATGTTCTGGAAGAAATAATTTTTCTAAAGTACTCGCCTTGTACTATATGTACATGTTGTGTAATATTTATTTGTGTGATAGACTATGTGAGAATATAAGTGAGATTTTAAAATGGTTAGTGGAACATTATATTTACTTTGACTACCAGCCATGTTGTATGAACTTTTTGTCTAGTTGTGTGACCAACAACATGGGTTGATTAAACTTAAGTGATACATGCCTTATGTATGGAGAACATGTCTTGTAGTGTTACCCATTTGTGAACTGTGTGGTTTGGCCATGTAGAAGAACATGGGTAGGAGAAAATTTTATCTTCACACCATGTCTAAGGAGGAACACATCGTGTGTATGGGTGTTACACGACCAATTTTGGCAGGGGTACACACCCTGTAAAATTTATAAGGGAACACGCCTTGTAGGTCCAGTACATGTCGTGTAACCCTATTTTTATAACATTAATGATTTTTAATATGGTTCAATTATTTCACATAGATGTTTTATTCCTTGTTGATATTGAATTGAGGTGTGAACATGTCCTAGCATAGTCATGGCACTAAGACATCCTCCAACAGTATGCTAAATACAGGGCAACGATCAGGCATCGGAAATGGTATATCAGGGACTACTAAAAGATCATCCAATCAAACCATTCTTAGAACCAGTTTTTATACCAATTATATTTGTTGATTCATAGTTTAATGAATGATTCCTGATGTTTTTGTAGACTTTCGTGGGAGCTCCACATCCAAACACATTTATGGTATAGTTGATGTGAGTTTTCAACAGCAGCGTCCTCTCACATTCTCATTAGATGGAGGAACTCATGATGAAAATCCATTATTGGAAGACATTTTTCTATTGTAGAGAATCTCTAGACACCTCCGTAGAGGAGGGTGCATCTCATGACATATATGCTATGAGATTTTGCCAAGAGATGGTTGGATGTTATCTCACATGCAGGATGACAATGAATTATGGCTTTGGATGAGTTCTAGATGACCTTTTATGACTATTTATACCCATATTCCTTGAGGGTCGACCGATCTAAAGAGTTCATGGGTCTAGAATAGGGTACTCTTTCAATTATGGATTATTCTTCTCACTTCACAGATATGCAGTGCTTCGTTCCCATTTCAGGGGGTGTTGTGTTATTTCTGGCTAGGAAGTTGGAGGATAGTATCAGACATGACATCTTGTACTAGTTGAACATCTTTACGATGAATTCTATATCATCTATAGTCATTCAGGCACTGATAACCAAGAATAATTTTATGGATTCTAGGGCTATGATCTAGTGTGGTTTGGAATCTAGAGTTGTTAGTCATCCAGCTGATAGTAGGAAGCGATGTAGGCAGTCTACACCCGGAGATCCGAGTAGATGAGATACTCCTTCAGATAGCCAAGTGGTATGATACCAGTGTGGTAGGATTGGGAATACCAGACCGCATTACATGAGAGACCTAGTTTAGTACTGATTTTTCATCAAGAAGTTTTATCTTTATCATTTTTTCCAATTGTTCTCACCAGTAGGTGATGATAGGGATTCTATTATGACTCCACATTCAGGAAAAGGAAAACTATTTTCTCATCAGTCATGGAACTGGAGTTCATTCACCATTGAGTCTTAGGAGGATTTTGTGGTCGTGGTATCCTGTAAGTATGATTTCAATGATAATATGGTGTTTTAGCATAGGGTAGTTAGGCAGGGTCGCTATGCCGCAGTAGAGGTCAGACCTTTTAGTGGAGCAGACCCGATAAGAGAAGGATATCAGACCCTCTTTTGTTAGTGGTACGATTATTGTTTCCTCAGTTTTATCTTCATCTCTTTCTGATATAGGGGTTCACATATTTTTATATATGTTGTCATTGTAGAGATATTTGGTCTCTAGATCATTACTTCTGAGCATGTGATGAAGCTAGACACTCTGTTGTGGCTTTGGATGACTAGTGTACATCAGTGCAAGTAGTGACCTCTTGAGGATGGTTGGTGTATCTTATTATGGGACCTTTATGTCCTAGAAATGAAAAGCTTCAACATCATTCTCAAAATGGAGTGGTTAGTCTTTTTATAGGTGTTTACGGACTGTTATCTAAAAATGGTGATCTTCACGTCACTAGAGGGTGACTATTTTCTACACAATTCTGAATGGGATTTTCACGCAAGCAGAGATGGACATGAGAATCATGGGTTGGGAGGATTTACAACCCAAATTGTTGTCTTATATCTGGATGACTAGAGGAATTCACAGATGGACATCCCTCCAGTGGTAGATCATTTTAGAGATTTCTTTCCAGACAACATTTTAGGTCTACCTCTGCTGTGAGAGGTATTTTTCCCTATTGATAATTTTCTTGAAGTGTCACTGGTGTCCATTCCTCCTTATAGGATTGCTACATTAGAGTGATAGGTGATCAAGAAGTAGTTTGAGGAGGTATAGGAAAAGGTTTTTATCTGACCCAATACATCTCCTTGGGGTTCATCAATCCTATTTCCAATGAAGGAGGACAATACCCTCTTACATTGTGTAGATTATTGGAAGAAAAACCTGGTGACGGTTAAGAACCAATATCCATTTCCACAGAATAATTATTTCTTTGATCACCATCAGGGATCTCGTGTGTTCTATAATATTTACATTAGATTTGGATACCATTAGTTTCATGTTATACCATCAAAAATACCTCTTATATCCATTTATTGCAAGTATTGTCTATAAGAGTATTTGGTTATGCCATTTGGTCTAACAAATGTGCTAGAAGTTTTCATGGAACTAATGAACTGAGTATTTTATCTTTGCTTTGATTCTTTTGTTTTAGTCTTCATGGACAATATCATTGTGTACTCTCACACTCGAGAAGACCATGCCACCCCTCTTGAGATTGTTTTGAGTGCACTGAGGGAACATCAGTTATATGCCATGGTCTCAAAATTCCACTTTTGGATGGACCATATCCACTTTTTGGGTCATGTTATCTCAGAGAAGGGAGTTTCAGTAGACATATAGAAATAAAGATCAGTAGATTCTTTGGATATGCTAATGTACTTATATGAGGTATGGAGTTCTCTGGGGATTGTTGGTTGATACAAACATTTCATATAGGACTTTTCACACTTATCAGCTCCACTGAAGGGCCTGAACAAGAAGGCTGAAAAGTACTCGTTGATAGATTCTTGTGAGTCAACCTTCCAGGAGCTGAAGGGGAGGCTTACATCAGCACAAATACTAGTTTTTCTAGATCTGGGAATAATTTACACCATCTACTATGATTCTTCAGTTATCTGGACACATGCAGTGCTTATGGACTGGGACGAAGTCATTGCGTATGTATCATGGATGTTGAGGCCACACGAGAAGAATAACCAGATGCACGATCATGAGTTTGGTGTAGTTGTGAATGCTTTGCGCCGTCAGAGACATTATATTTACGGGGAGCATTTTTTGGTGTTCACTGATCACAAAAGCCTCAAGTATATCTTTACTCTGTGTGATCTGAATTTGAGATAGTGAAGGTGGGTTTAGTAACTTTAATTTTTTTTACTTTGATCTTTCCCACCCACATTGGAAATAAAACGCAATGGATTATGTGCTAAGAAGATGAACTCAGATACATGTTGTTTAGGAGGCCAGTAGTGAGTGGAAGCATATGTCTCAGTTCTTTGAGAAACATTTTGAGGTGCACAATAGACAGGGGTAGACGTTTCTTTATTCTGTAGTTGTTACCACATCTCTTCTAGATAGAGTGTTAATGAGGTAGATATTATATTTTTATGGCCTAGTTCTAGGGGAGAGTGTGTCAGGAAAGGAATGTACTTTTGGGTGGACCATAGTTAAGAATGAGGTCTTGAATTTTCAGGGGCATATATGTGTTTCAGCAGACATACACGAGGAGATGTTGTGTGATTTTCATTCCTCTGTTTGGGATGTTCGTCCTAGTGCAACCAAGATGTATATAGACCCACACAGTCAGTATGTGTGGCCAAGCATGAAAATGTATATAACTGGATTCTTCATGATGTGTTCCACCTGTCAATAAGTGAAGGCATATAATCAGTGATGAGTATGGCTTTTACAGAAGATACCCATTTCCAAGTGGAATTGGAATGTTGTTGGGATGTATTTCTTGATAGGTTTACCAATTTTTCGATGAGAGAACGATTTATTTTGGGTTATCATTGACAGATTCACGAGGGTTTCACACTTCTTATCGATCATAGAGGCAGTCAGTGATGAAGAGCTGGGAGGATTTTACATTTGATAGATTGAATGGTTTCATGGGTTTCTACACTCTATTATTTCGGATAGGCATTCTCTTTTTTAATTCACATGTCTAGAAGGTACTAAATATGGATTTGGGTACCCAGCTACATCTTAGTACATCTTATTATTCCCACAAGATGGCTAGTCCGAGCACACAATTCAGGTTTTAGAAGAAATTCTTCAGGCATGCATCCTAGATTTTGTGGGATCATTGGATAGACATTTACCCCTAGTGTATTATTCTTATAATAATAGTTTCTTAGATATGATTCAGATGGCACATTATGAGGCTTTGTACAATAGGCCATTCCATTCACCCCTATGTTTGATGGAGGCAGAATAGGAAGCTATGCTGGGAAATAATCTTTTCTTGGAAATCACTGAGTAGGTGGAGCCAATTCAGATAGGGATGGCTACTACACAGCATCGCAATAAATCTTATACTGATCGATGGAGACTACCTATGGATTTCATGGCAAGAGATCAGGTTTTCTTATGTATCACACTGAGGTTGGGACGCATGAGGAATAAAAGATTGGGAAATCTTTCACAAAGACACATCAGGCCATTATAGGTACTAGTGATAGTCAGGTTGGTTGCCTATCGGTTCAAGTTACCTAAGAGGTATCAGTCTATGCACGACATGTTCTTCATTTCTAATTTGTGATGTTACTTTTCAGACACATCTCATATTTTTCAACCAAAGGAGGTTGAGTAGGAGGTGGATGAATCCTTCATGAAGCACCCACTATGGATAGTGGATCACATCATGAAGGTTCTTCATGTCTATCATGTTCCTTTATTATAGGTTATATGGAAACACAGGTGAGTACATGAAATGCCTTGGGAGGGGGAGCTCGACGTTCTAACATAGTGTCCATAGTTGTTAGATGTTTCTTCTTTGACACCCCTGAGTGGGCAATTCGGGGATGAATTTCCATAAGGGTGAAGTCTGTAAGATCCTGGATCTTATTTTTAGGTATGTATCTTGATTTCGGGTGTTTATAATAAAAAGTGAATAATTTGAAAATTTTATATATACATGTTGTGTTCTTAGGAGTACACATTATTTACCCTCTTTCGATGGGAAACCATATACTGGCCATGTAATGGCCTAGTACATGGTCGTATGAGGTGACCAGGAGACTATCTAATGTGAAATCTAGGTAATGCTTGTACTAAGTGTGTATATTAAATGAACACACTACGTAAAATTTTATGTATTTTATTAAATAGACCAGGGACTCATCTAATATCATGAACCCTATTCTTCTGACCATGTGACGTGCAAGAGAATACGAAATCCCAAAATCATGTTTGATCCATCGATCTATCTTATCTTCTCAAAAACAAACACTATAAATTGCATTTGAATTGACTTGGTGAGTTCTTCCCTCTTCTGGAGTCCATCCTCCTAATTCAACTTCTCTCGTGACTTATTTAAGGTTGAACATTTTTGACCATTTTATAGATCTACGACATTCTAGACTAATTTAAAGGATGTGGGCCAACTATATTAATCGTAAAATGTTGAAGTAGGTGGTTTTTTTCATTTTGAAGTTTATCTTTGAGTTATATATGCCTAAGTGTCAATTAACCATGATTCAGGTATTTCGTGTGATAGAATTGAACCTTGTTATAATATTCCATAGAATGATTTATAGAATAAGGGTTTTTGATGATTTATTATGAATAATTGAATGTTTAAGGGACACCTTGGGTGTGTATTTCCTTTTTCGAATGTTTATTTCCATTTGGTCTAGGTTTCCTATGAGGCAGAACGTATTTTCTTAGCCTTTCATCATATAATGGAATTTATTTCTAATTGGATCTTTTTAAATGCATGTTTTAGGCATTATAGATGCTTAGATATGATGTAGTTGATATTACTTTGGGATGTTTTAAATCATTTTTTTATGATTTTATTACACAGGGGGGACAGAACATGGTGTAGTTAGACTATAGAGAGATTGATAATGAGTGCTCCCTTAGAGTGTCTACTATCATTGCGTTGCAAGACCATATGGGGAAATGACAGTGAGTACTCCCTCATAGTGTCTATTATCATTGCATTACAAGACCATTGTAGTATTGATGGTGAGTTCACCATCAGAGTGTCTACAGTATACCGATATGAGACCACAAGGGAAATTGACATTGAGTACTTCCTCAATGAGTCTCTAGGTTACAGTTGAAAGAACACTTGGGAAATTGACATCGAGTGCATACTCAGAGAGTCTTTGGTTCTTTTGGAATAATAGATAATTGGTTTTAGACTATTTGATCCACCCAGAGGGTCAATGTGATACTTTCAATGTTGATTAAGATGAGTCTTTCAAGCCAAAGCACAAGCTTGCACTCCATCATACATGATTACTAGATATTTTTCTGAGACATTGATCCATTATATTTGATAGGGGATACAATGATTAGGATAGATCTTTGGATTTCATTATTCAATGGTTTGAATATTTTAATAAATTTGAATGAATGTAATTAGAACTATAGGGTGGTTTACTTTTGAGTACTTGTTTATTTCATCATTTTCCATATTGCTTTCTATATATACTCACGGGCAGTTAAGCATAAATATTTTGGAGTTTTACTAAAGGGATTCATATCCCACCTTTTTGGGTCATACTTTTGGGACCAAATAGATAATATTGTTGGAGGTATAGTAAAGTGAAAGCACCATTTGTCATCAGGTACTTGATTACTGTGGAGCTAGAGAGCATGAGACCAAGCTATGCATTCTGATTCTACAATATTTTACTTGTTTCCTTTTGTACATGGGTTTAGTAATATATTTCTTGAATTGTGACATTATTTGGATGCTTTACTATAAATATTCGGCATGCATCATTTATATATTTGCTCCTACTATTTATTTATTATTAGTCTTCTACTGTCTATTTCTATTATATGTTATCATTGCTTCCGCTATTGTTTACTATTTGTTATTCCTATATGCATACTCTTCTAATGAGGGCATAGTTTTCCCACTATCAAATCCAAGTCCCTTACTACTATTCGGCAGCCTCTGGCATTTGGTGAAATGTTCTTGAGGCTGTGTGACCAATCGAGTATGGGGCACCATTTGGTGGCACCCGGATTAGGGATATTACAATGTGGTATCAGAGAAGATTCTTTTATACTTTTTCTAGTTATTTAGATCTTATAGACATTAATAAAAAGGAATATATTTTTTGTAATAAGATATTCCTGGGTGTAGCTAACCCCTGTAAAGGGAAAAGCAATGTTACCTTTAATATTTTCTTTTTTCTTGTTTTGAAATTGTGATAGTTGATTTGATTTCACCAGTGGGTGGTACACAGGTTCTGTGCTATTCTGATTTATATCATTGTGTTTCTATTTCTATTACAACAAAATGAGATGATGGTATTCCATCTCATGCATCATATAGGCTCTTGATAGGGATCACATGTCATGAATTATTGTCATGCCATTTAGGTTTCATTACTAATGGCATGATGTTGTAATATATGCTGTACAAGATATGCATTCTATTATGATCGATATTATGATAAAATACCTACAGTTTTTTTATGGTATTGGAATATGTGAGGTTTCATTTGGATATATTACAAATTTTTTTTTATATGTTAGGGTCCCTCTTGGATGGGAATTTGGTGGATCATGTTTATACATTAATTGAATTGTTTCAAGTTTTGATATAAATAATGATGCCTAATTTTGATTCATAGGAGTATGGGCTCTATTGGTTATGAATTTGTCATTCCATGAAAGAAAAATCAATATTTTATAGGGTTCTGGAGTAGTTTTATAGGCCTAATTCTTGTACAACCAGACAACACGGTGTGTGCTATTTTGAACACATGCCATGTGTTCATCTATTATAGAAGAAACAACTTTTCTTAAGTACACGCCCTGTACAGTATGTACACATCGTGTAATCCTGAACTGAGAGACTTAATGTGTATGATGAGAATTGGGGGTTGGAAAATGGTTGTTGGAAGACGTCGTTTATTTGGCTTACATGTTGTGTTGTGTGAGCCATGTGGCAAGACCTGTGACCAATGACATGGGTGGTTCGAACATATGTGATACATGTCATGTGTTGGGTGAACACAATCTGTAGTGTTACCCAGGAGCGATGTATGTGGTTTAGCTGTGTATAAGGACATATGCAAGAGAGAAATTTTAAGTACATCCCATGTCTAAGGATGAACACATCATTTTTATGGTTGTTACACAACCAATTTTTACAGGGGTACATGCCATGTTAAAATCTAAAGGGAACACACCGTGTAGGTTCTGTGCACACAGTGTAACATTGTTTGGTAAAAAATAAATTCTTTCCTCTCATGTTCCCTCCTTTCACTTATATGTTTTAGTCTGTTTTAATCTTGATATGAGGTGTGCACCGGATCTTACAAAGCCATTCAACCAAGAATACGTATGATTTTACACCAGATTCATGGCAATGATCAGGCATGGGAAATTGTAGATTAGAGTCTACCATCGGATCCTTTCGTTGCGCCCTTCATGTCACCAGATATTATCTTGGACACAGGTGTTGTTTCATAGTTCTGAGAAGGCTTTATGATGTTTCTATAAACCTACCTGGGAGCATCACATCCTACCCCATATATGGGAGAGTTTATGCTGGTTTTTCATCAGTAGCATCCTCTTACATTCTTAGGGGATGAGAGAACATAGTTTGCAGATTCATGGAGGAATTAATGCTTCCTATCAATGAGCATATTGAGACACCTCAATATAGAATGGTGAATCTTTCTACATACATGCTATGTGATTCCTCCAAGAGATCGACGGATGGTATCTCACAGGTGGGACGACAACGAGTTATATCTTGGGATGAGTTCTAGTTGACCTTCTATGAATATTTCATCCTAGAGACCTTGAAGGTCGATCAATCCGAAGAGATCATTGGTCTGGTACTGGATACTCTTTCATTCATTGAGTATTCTTCTCTCTTCATGGAGCTAAAGTAATTCACAACCATTCTGAGGGGTGATGAGTTATTTATGGCCAGGAAATTTGAGGTTGGTCTTAGACATGACATATTATCCATGGTGAACATATTCAGGGTGACCTCCATATTTTCTATAGTAAACCAAGCTCTGATCACCGAGCATAATCTGAGGGACTCTAGAGCTGTGATCTTGTGTGTTTTGGAATCCATTGTTTTCACTCCTTATACTGAAAGTAGGAAGCATCATAATGAGTTTACACATAGAGATCTGAGTAGATCAGATACTCCTTCAGTTAGTCAGGTGGTATGCTAACAGTGAGGTAAGAGTGGGAATATGTGACATTACTACCTGAGTGACCCAGTTGAGTGCTGATATTGCAGCAAGATTGGCCATCCTCTGTGTTTTCTCTAGGTTTCCTTACCAATGGCTATTTATAGGGGTTATGTTATGACTCCATGTACCAGAGTAGGACCAACAATATGTCCTTAGTCAGGGAACTGGAGTTCGTCCGGCCATTTGAGCCGAGGAGGATGTCATGGATATGGAATCTAGTTATAATGATTTTTGGAAAAATTGGGTGGATCAGCTCACAGTAGTCATGTATGATTATAGGGATGTAGTATAGGTCATACAATTATAGTGGAGTAGACCCAGCAGGTGCAGGATCCCGGATCATATACTGTTAGAGGTATAATTCTAGTAGCCTCAGTTTTAGCTTCTTCTCTTTTTGATATAGTGGCTTCCTATAGTATTATATCCATTTCTGTTGTAGAGTTCCTTATGCTCGGTATCTTTAATTCTGAGGATGTGATGATGGTAGACACTTCGTTGGGGATTAAGATGGGTAGTGTACATCAGGGCAAGTAGTTCTCTCTTTAGTTTGGTGGGTGTCACTTCTTATGGGACCTCTATGTCCTAGAGATGAAAGGATATGTCATCATTCTTAGAATGGGCTGGTTAGTCTCTTTCTAGGCCTTTGATTACATCTATCTCCATTGTCTGATTATCACATCACCAGAGATTGGATCATTTCTAAACAATGGAGAATGGTATGTTCTGGAAAGCATATCTAGACACAAGAATCTTTGGTTGGGAGGAATTATAGTCTATATTTCCTGATTAAATCTGGATGACTAGGGGACTTCATGTATATTCTTCCCTCTTGTGGTTAATTGTTTTAGGGAAGTATTTTCAGATGACTTTATATGTTTACCTATAGATTGAGAGGTAGATTTCTCTATTGATCTTGTGCCTCAAGTAGAATTGGTGTCCATTAATCCTTATTGGATGGCTACAATAGAGTTACAGGAGTGTATGAAGTAGTTAAAAGAGTAACAGGAAAAGGGTTTCATTTGACCCAGTACTTCTACTTGGGGTTTTCCAATCCAGCTTCCAAAGAAGGTGAATGGTACCCTAAAAATTTTGGTGGATTATCAGAAGATGAACTAGTTGACGGTCATTACCCGATATCCTGTTCCAAGAATTGATGATTTCTTTGATCCAATTCGAGGATCCTTTGTGTTCTGAAAGATATATATGAGATCCAGTTACAATTAGTTGTATGTTAGACCATAAGATATACCTCCTACAACCTTTCGATGAAAGTATTGTCTATACGAGTATTTGGTTATATCGTTCGGTCTCACGAACCTGCTGGAAGTTTTCCTAGGATAGATCAACTATGTGTTACATCCTTACTTGAATTATTTTGTTGTAATCATTTTGGAAGATATCATGGTGTACTCTCACACTCTACAAGACCATGCCACCCATCTTGAAATCATTTTAAGTTCACTATGGGAGCATCAGTTATATGTCAATCTCTCTAAATGCTACTTTTGGATGGAATAGATACACTTCATAGGTCATGTTATCTTATAGATAAGAGTGTAAATAGATCTAGTGAAAGAGAGAGCAGTGGTTTTATGGGAGTAGGTGAGCAACGTA
The DNA here is from genome assembly GCA_963277665.1 of Viscum album. Lineage (NCBI taxonomy): Eukaryota > Viridiplantae > Streptophyta > Magnoliopsida > Santalales > Viscaceae > Viscum > Viscum album. The sequence goes on from OY728134.1 coordinate 171,005,749, forward strand.
TTTTAGGTACATAGTTTTTTGGGGCTAGCTGGTAAATAACGGCATTTCATTCAAGACTTTTAACACTTAGAACTACCACTAATGAGCTTAACTGAGAAGGGTGTGTAGTACTCATGGATAGATTATTTTGACTCAGCCTTTCAGGAGATAAAAAAGAGGTTTAATTCTGAACCAATATTAGTTTTTCAGAGCTAAGGATAAGTAAAATTGTTAACTATGATGCATTCGGTAGCAGGATTTGAGTAGTAATTATATAGGGGGATGGATTCATTGCATATGGATCTCAAAAGTTGATTCCATAAGAGATGAATTACATAACACATGATATTGATTTTGTTGCAGTTGTGCATGCCTTGTGCTGTTGGAGGCATTATCATTTTGTAGATCATTTAGTGGTGTTCACTAATCACAAAAAGTCTCAAATATATCTTTACTCAATGTGATCTGAATTTGAGACCGTGAAGGAGGATTGATTACCTTAATTATATTGAATTTAATCTAGCCTATATTTCGGGGAAAAGAAACATTATGGAGGATTCATTGAACAGAAGAACTCAGATACATGCAGTTTTGGAGGCTAGTGGTGTGTGGAAGCTTATGGATCTATTCTTCGAGATGAATTTTGGAGGTGCACGATAGATAGGGACAACTGTTTATTTCTTCTATATCTATTACCTCTGGTATTCATGATAGAGTCCGAATGTAGAAGCTATCATGTTCTGAAGGCCTAGTCCTATAAGAGAGTGTGTTAGGAGGGGACCTTACACCTAGGTAAACTGTAAGTGAGGATGAGGTCATGTATTTTCATTGGTGCATATGGGTGTTAGTAGAAATACATGAAGATCTGTTTTGAGATTTTCATTCCTCAGTATGGTCAATTAATCTTGGTGTTACCAAGATGTATCAAGACCAACACCATTAATATTGGTGTCCAGGAATGAATAAGGATGTATCTAGTTTTCTCATGAGGTGTTCCACATATCATCAGGTGAAGGCAGAGAATCAACGACCATCATGACTTTTATAGTAGTCACCCATTCTTGAGTGGATGTGGAATGATGTCATGATGGATATCCTGAATGGTTTATAGAGGAATCCTCAAGGGAATGATGATGTTATGGTTTTCAATGACATACTCACGATGGGTTCAAACTTATTACAGATCAAGGAAACCATCGGTGTTGAGGAGATGGAAAGATTGTTCATCTAATTGACTGTACTGATTCATGGGGATCTTCACTAAATTGTTTTAGATATGGATGCAATTTTTAATTCTCGTATCTGGAAGGAAATACCATGGGTTTTTATACAATGGGAGATACCTATACCCCTAATTGGAACTGTAGGGTTGTCTAATTTTGATTACTTCCTTTTTTATTGTTTCATTTTTCATATTTCCTGTTATATATATTCACTGATAGTTAGGCTTAGATCTTTGGGTGGTCCTCAACTAGGATTCGTATCACACCTATTTTGATTATGATTTTGGGCCCAAACAGATTATATGGATGCAGGTATAGATAAAGGAATGTTCCCTTCATCATCAGGTACTTGATTGTTGTGGAGCTATAGAGCATGGGACCAAGATGAGGCTTGCGATGTTGCTGGCATTTACATGTTTTATTTTGTAATTGGTTTAGTACTGTATTTCCAGCAATGTGACTAGTTTTGATTTGTTCCTAAACAAATGGGACATTCATCATTTATATATGTGCTCCAGGTATTTGTTTATTATCAATCATTCACTGAAAACATCTATTGAATGATATCAATGCTTCAACTGTTGTTAATTATTTGTTATTCTACTATACATACACTGCCAATGAAGGCATAGTTTCTCCACTATCACACCAAATACTCCCAATACTAGTCAGAAGCCTTCCACATTTTGGGAAATCTAATGAGGCCTTGTCATCAACTGAGTACGGGGAACCTTTGGGAGTCACCCAGATCCGGGACATTGCAGTTTCTAACTAGTAGCTGATTGGAGGAAGATTTTAGACATTATTATCTCTCTCATATCATTTTTGTCCCATGACTGATACTTTTTTAATGCAGGGTTCATGAAATTTCTTCATTGAATACATAATGTTTTCTATCTATAAAATTGTCTTCTTTGAATAAACGATTCTATTAAATATTATTAATATAATATATCATTTATTAACTGAAGGTAATTTGTTACTTTGAAAAGTGTAATGCCTTGGATAAAACCACTAGTTCCATAACAATGTTTCACATGACCTCATGTATTCCTCCCCATATTAATGACCCCACCGACCTGGTGCATGGGTCTACCCTCATATGTGGGGATATTATACCCACAGTATCATGTCATAGTTCAAATAATAATTAAAATAATATAAAATTTGATATGATGATCATAATAAATAGAAGAAATGAATTGATATAATGGTATACAAGTCATATAGGTAATTAGTATGACCCGTAGTGGAAATCCAATCTAGAGTATAAAAGTACAACAGGTAAATAAATAAATTAAAAACAATGAAGTCCATCAGAGTCTATCCTAGTCTACCACCAACACCATCCTCCACTTCTCATCTATAATGTGTCGGGTTTATAAACTACAGATAATAAAAAACTAATTTTTTTTCATCATGTTATTCAAAATACACAAATCATTGAGATACACCAAGGACGCAATGATATCATGCTCCATTATCATAATTTTCGGATATCAAGTGAAGTCCACCTCTAAGGGGTAATCATACTATGATGATCACATGTGATGTATACCAAGAACCAAACCTATATAGAAAGATAAAATATAAAATGGTATATCATGATAAAAAAATAGCATGGAATCAAGGGAAATATAAAAGCATAAAAAAAATCTTGTTAATCCACATCAATCAAATAATAAAGATACCCTACCAAATCTCGTGAAATAAGGATCACATATGGGAAATAGGTAAATGCACACACCCACTATAAATCACCATAAATAGAGAGAACAATCTGTGTTAACATACGAATTATTCCATCGAAAAAGGTGAATACGTTTTCCTAAAATGGTAAAGAAATTCCTACCTCAACATTATTCATGAAGAACTTTGTGGTTTTTTCAATTGATCAGAAATTGAATATCACACATGTATTATTTGGTTCCAACATCTCTCCAAGGAATCTGATGACTAAGTAAAACTATTTTATGTCTAAAAAATAAATAAATAACTACATCTTATTATAGTTTCTCTGTCCTATATAATTTCCAAAATTATTATATTAATCCAATGCATGTGATAACAATTCTTAAAAAAATAATTGTAAAACCATGTGTGAAAATACACTATATCTCTAGCAAAATTAGTGATTATAATTTGGTATTTTTTAAAATTATTCTTTTATAATTAATGGTTATAATCATTTTAAAAACTATATCAATTTTTATAATGTTTAGGAGGGTTAAATTCAAAATTTTCTAATGAAAATATAACTATATATAATTCTCTTAAAACCCTGTATGAAATTTTTTATGATAGAGAAATCACTGCCCCACTTCAAAACTATAAAAAGTTCTAAAATCCCATGAAAATGATTTTACATATCATTCATAATAAAATGATATTCTTGGACTCAAGAGGGTCTCCAAAATATACTAACATTAAGGATTTAGATATTTTCAATACAGACAACTATGTATTAGTCCACAACATTAAGAAGCAGAAATTAATTTCACCATATAATTTGTCTTTAAAATAGATCTTGAATGTAGAATTTATTAATTTAATATATAATAGGTGATTTAATAAAACAAAAGTAAATGCAAAATATTCCCCAATTTTTAATTATTTAAATTCATTAAAAAGGGTTATAAGAACATTGAAGGGATGAAGAAATGTGAAAATAGGGTAAAAATATTTTTTTATTAAAAAATGATCTTAATAATGGTAACATGTTTTTACCCATGTATAAACCCTTGTTATCATGTATGTGTTTGGATTTTTACCCTTACATAGCAACTGAATTTCAATCCACCCATTTGTAGCTCCAGCTTTACCCTTTCATATCCCTTAGAATGTTTTTGTTACCCGTAGTCACAAACAAGGATACCATAAGAAAGTGAAATAAAATTTCCTCTTACCCTTACACAATATAAGTAGTCTGGGGGATACCATTTTGCATAATTTGTATGTTCTAAAATACTCTTACAAAAAATATAGGTCACTGATATGTAAAATTTGGAATAATATGGCTACCTTTACACAACATCTAGAGGATACGACCTACTCTTATGAAGTGGTTGTTTACCCTTATATAACCATTGAAAATTAAATTTTACCAAAATGTAACACACAAAATCACTCCAGTGTATAGGTAAAATAATTATAAAATTATGTAGGCCCTAGTCCATATAAAAGGTTAATTTTTTTTACAATTATTAGTTTTCCAAAAAACTATTTTTAAAAGTAAAATACAAATGGATATTCTAGAACATTTACTTTCTAATGATATTACTATTATACCCCTCTAAATACATCTCATAATCACGGAGTGTCTGTAGGGATATTTTTTGAACTAATCTGGATATCGATCTCAAACATAAAACTCAAATTACCACATCTCCACCTAGATCCGTCTATGTTGTCATAGCATTCTGACAAGTTGAACAATCTTCCACTTGTAAATATACTCTTGAACAGTTATATTCAACTCTAGATTCTGCACAAAATATGAATTTTTCTTCAATTCAATATCCAGATAGTCTACAACATGAATAGTATCATTTAATTACATATAGAGGTGAGATGCTTGATAAAAATCATGTATTCCTTGGTAGTGTAATGGAATATGTAGACTGTACACCAATATCCCAAACCACTCTGGGATCTCAAATGTTCCAACATTACATGAGGATAGCTAGAAATGAATGGCCTAAATGTGGAATTAATCTCAATAAATCTTGATCATAGAAAAAAAATCATAATGTATAATCTTAAGGTTGGTATATGATCTACAACTTCTCTAAATTGATCAAGATCTTCGAAACTATTTTTACACTATTATAGGTCTCATATAAAAATTCGGTCCACACAACTACTACCTCATGAGCCTCGCATCAATAAAGAAGTGAATTATAGGGCCTCATATAAATATATTCCAATGATTCCATCAATATTGAAGTCTATAAATTATTATTTTAAAGGAAATATGAAAGGATAGATTCTCATTCAACATTATAGTTATTTTTGGTAAGCAATATTGAATCATATCCTATTGTAAGAAAGTATTACACTGAAACTGACCATATATTTGATGATGGAATAATGTACTGAACCTAATCTGAGTTTTTTGATATTATACGTTCCCATACAAAACATATATGTGAAAAGTGTGTCTCTATTTGATACAATTCTCAAGTGAACTCCATGTTATCGTATGATTTAATAGATATATAGATTTCCTTTCTCATCCACTGAACGAGTCTCTTAGATTGATATAAAAAGGGATTCATTAATCACATGATCAAAAATAACCTAGATAGAACCATGAATTACAAGGATTCATTATAATCCCATTAGAATGTCCATCGTGACATCCACCCACTTCTACATGGGTATTGAATGTGGATGCAATAATCCACCATGTCATTGGTGCTCGACCGTAACCCTAAAAAAGGTAATTTATTAAAAAATAATGAAAATGATGAACTTATTCATCCCTAGATACTAAAATTATATCCAGAGGTCACGCTACATCATTTTCACACAATGATGTACAACCTATATAAAGGTATAGAGTTCCCTCATCAACTCCTCAATGTTTGAAGCAGGTACTACTATTCTCCCAAGTACAATGATGACATTGTTTCAATAAAAATGACCACCTGAGCATCAAGTCACCACCAACTAGTTATTCATGCATCATAGAACACTATGTGTCAGTATTATATCAAACATTCACCTGGTCCATTAAGGTATACATGAACAATATTGCAGCACATTTCTTCGATATATGGTCCTTAAAAGCATCCATACTCCAATAATATAACAAGCTCATCAAGTTTCATTACTCCTATGAATTCTCCTCAGGAATCTCCTGATGTACCTTCATCTTAATTCTAAGAGAAACCAAAATGATGTCACCTTTACCTTGTGAATATGAAATAATGATGTCAAACTATTGATGATACTCTACCCAATTCCATTTCCTCAGGTAAAAATCCCGCTATTTGTTTATATAACAGATTCTTATATGATTGCATTAGACTAAAAATATATTATAGAAGATATAGTGTCTCTAATAGTATTGAACATTTAACAATGAATCAAAATCCATGTCATGAGTTGTGTATTTTTTCTCATGGGGACACAACTGGAATGACACAATAGCAACTATATACTTCCACTACATTATCACCACTCCCAAAATGATATCTTATTCATCATTATACAAAACATAGATGACCCATGTCTAAGGATGTATCAACACTAGTGTTATATTCAACCTATTATTTCGATAAATAAAAACCTATACACTCTCATATGTCCACTGGAATATGAATCTCTTAACCATTAGTGTAGTCACATGTGCTGATAAATGAGAAAATTCATGGATAAAATGATTAAAGGATTAAACTAGACCCACAAATCTAATAATCCCAAACATGTTTCAGGGATATTTCTAGGAAATCACAACCTTCAATTTCATTTGATACATAGATATGTCTACCTCAAAAAACATACTTCTTTAGAATTATGATGGTTGTAGGTGTATCAGAAGTTCATATAGTGTATTATCAAAACTACAAAAATATTAGATATGATAGTTCATGAAAATATATTACAAGATGTATATATTATGAAAAATATACTTTTTACAATCAAATATTTACAATAAGGAATGATGAAACTATGATGATATTTTTCATATCAAATTTATAATAAAATTAATTAAACCCAAAGACATAATAAATCATTCTTGAGATACTTTTTTATATTATATGTTTATCATATGAAAGATTTTTGTGGTAATCCATCATTGTTGTTATAGGATCCATGTCTAGAATACTTATAGTAGTGATCCAAACATTATCCTATGATCTTTAAGCAACGTCAAAAAATCATCATGTTCTACAAGTTGAATTAATTTTCTTTATTGTTTTTATTTATCATTTCATGTTCTATTAGTCTTGAAAACTTTTCTGTATCTTCCCATTACTGAGTTGATATGATAAGGAATATTATGATTATAGAGACAAATTTATTTTGGACAAAAATAGTTAATTTCAATATCTCTTTGAATGAATTATTCTTCTATTTATAGGCTTATATTTGGGTTTTTAATTTTGTTAATTGATCAAGTGCCCATAATAAATTTTTAATCTAATTTCTAACCAAATTTCATGAATTAAAATAATAATATTATACATATTACCAATAATTCCATAACTGGAAAATTGATAATTATGATTTTACCAATTTATGGATTAATATTAATCATCAGTCAAAATATTGGTCTACATGTCCACCTCTACATTTACTGAATACCTAAATAAATTAATTGTTTATTCATTAAATAATTATCGAAATAAATATTATATATCTATGTGGTTTAAGAATTACATTGAGAATAAATATTTATTTAAATTATGTGATAATTATTCTTGAAAGATATTATTCCTATGTCTTGAGAATAATAAATATTCAAATTATTAAATTAAAATAGAATATAATTAAAATAAATGGACACACTTAATTTGTTTCCAACTATGATTTATTATATTTATAATTATGATGATTTTTCTAAAGTCCAGTATTATTATCATGAAAATGGTCACGGAATAGAATTAAAATTATTTAGTAATGCACTGTAGACAACCACATATGGGCACTCACTCTATAATTAAATCCATTTGTCACAATATCTCATCCAGTTGGATACACATCCATATCATCTAGGCATATTCTTGTCACATCTTTCATTTTCTATGTGAAATTAGATTTCCATTGCACCTTAGTCATGTAATTTAATATGATAGTTCTGTTTCAATAAAAGGGTGGAGATACCGAATTCCATTATTATGTAAGGGAAAAAGCCTCCCTTTACATGTTCATTCATAAAATGTCATTCATGATACACCCAACATAAAATAATTCCCAAAAATAGACCATGTCACAATTTTTCTCAGTAAATATAATTTTTTGATAAATGAAATTCAATAATAATAATCAAAATGTCTAATGATATATTTGAACACTCGTATATAGGAATACCCAATGACACATAAAACATGCAGAATTTCTACAGATGGATCTATTTGCATTATCTCTCGTCTTTGAGATTAAAACGTGAGATATTAAAAAGTTAAATACTCATTTAATTATGAGTACTCTCTATTTAAATCAAAATACTATATTCACCATCATATATTTAATCAAACCAAATTACTAGGATTAATAATATCATCATTGAATTTCATGTTTCTCATAATAGAAGATAATTGCTATGATTTTTTCAATGTGATCGATACTCTATGACATTATTACATTAATATAATACAAAACAATGAAAAATATATAATAATATGTTCAATTAATATTCACATATTCAAATATATAGGTAATTTAATGTATATGTAGTAGGTTATAAAACACCAACTCCAACATGTTTCCTCTTTGACTAGAGCCAACATCCAATGTCTTTTTTCCACTAAAACACACATGAAGATCATGTATAAAATGAGTTATGAACATAGTCCAGGTGTACACCATGTTTTCATTCTTGGAGAATCTTCTCATTACAACTACACTTATTTGAGAATAATCCCTAAATATATGATAATTATAAAATATGTTCTTCATTTGCTGATGTGATGTTATCTCCATGGAAAGAACCACCACTATATTAGTATAATAATACAGTATGATAGAGTATTTACATTAAGGATCCCTATAAAAATATATTATGAAGTTTCATATTCTAATAATTATTTAGAGTTTTTAATATATGTAATATTATCACACTCTACTATAGAATCTTTCATTGTATAGTTCGTTGAGCTCTTCCCGCTCAAAATACTTTCACTAAGGATGAGGATATATCCTGAGTTTGACTTTTGAACATCTTATTCTATTTAGAAACAGGAATATACATGTATTTTGATAAAAAGATACATATCCCATCCATAGACCACAAAAATATCCTTAGATCATCTCAAATACATGAGGATATTGTTGAATTCAATCCATAAACGGTCACCTATTTCAAATTGAAGTCTTCATACCAAAAATTCGGTGTTGATGATATCTAGCATAGTATATAACATTATATACATTATCTATCTAATATATTATTTTTATAGAATCCTGACCATCCTTATTCTTTCCTATTGTATTTGAGGACACGTTTTCATGGAATGATAAATATATTGTGACACTAGAAACAATCACTTATTTGATAATTACATACTAAATAACCTTAGTATCATGTCAATATATGTACTTTTACATAGACCCAATATTCTTTGGTGTCTTGAACCTAAGAATATATGTTTCTTAACCTATATCCTTCATAGAGAATCATGGGTTTAACCATGCATTAATAGACTACAAAACTATTATTCTATTTCAAATAAGAATTATTTCATAAAAATAAAATTTTAATAATACAAAAAAACATCATCTAAACTACTTAATAAGACAGGGATCGTATTCATTCTTTATAAAACCAAATTATCTTATGCAATTATAAAATTGAACGTTCCATGACCATGATTCTTATATTTATGCATATATTTATCTATCCCAGATGTATACCTTATTAGAATTATTTGGAGTCACAAAACCGTTATGTAGTGTCATATAGATATCTCCCAAAAGGTTAAATAAGGAAGGATGATTTGAAATCCATTTTAATAAATTAATAACCATGGTAATTTACAACAGAAATTATATTAATGAATGATTTCTGTTTCAGAATAGGTGAAATGGTTTTATCATATTTTATGCCTTCACATTGTTTGAACCGTTATGCAACTTGAGATGTCATATATATACTGACATGTATATAAATGTGTAGTTTAATCTTTAATATCCATTTAAAACCAACGGTATTTTAATCCATTATATGGTCTACCAAAATGTAGACTTTTTTTGGTATATGGGATCCATTTCAAAATTCATCTCTTCTTTCCACATAGAAATATCTATGACACTTACTTCTTCATTATAAATTATAGGACCATTGTTGTAAACTAATATCATTTTATTTCCTTGGTGACTTGAAAACCTTGACATTCATGTTCTCTAGCCATTCTCATACTCCAATGCAGTACTTGTGTCTCTATAACATCTTCATCAATATGGATTTGTAGAATATATTATTTTTTCAACTCTATTTTATATTAAGCCTTTACTTCATCAATGTCTATCTCTTTATTATTATCTCTTTAGGTGTTGTTTTCTATATCAAGTAATATGTAGTGTATTTCCATAATTAATTTTTTTATGAGGGTTTCTATAGGTAATATCCTTTTCATCCTTGATCAATAATATAGTGATTCAATTTTTTAATCAAGGTTAATGTTTGTTACCTAATAAGTCCTTAAAATCTGATTCATAGATCCACACATGTACATTAGACAACATGACATTTATTCCATAACAATGTTCATATTTAATTTCATTTCAATCTTTAGTTGAAGCTCCGATTTGTATATGTGCTTCTTTCAATAATGTGTATCCAAGAAATAATAATGGAAGACTCACATAACTCGTCATCGATCTAGCTATGTTTAGTTGGGTGGGGTTCTTCCTTTAACTTACACTTTTCCATCATGGTTTATAAGAAAGAGTGATTTGGGATTCAATCCCAAACTCTTGTAAATAATCAATAAATAATTGATTAAGATATCCTCTACCACAATCTGGGAAGAGATTTTTAATCTTCTTATTATGTCAGTTCTCAAATTAATCCTTGTATTTCTATGTATATCAAAAGAATTTTTCCAAGACCATACTAAATGTAAATATCCATACGCTCTAAAATCATCAATAATCTATAAGCAGTATCATAAGACACCCCTTGCTTCAACTTCAAACTATTTACAAACATGGATATAATATAATTCAAGAATATCCTTTTCCCCTTAACATTTTACTTTAAACGAGGATTTTGTCATTTTTCCTCATAAAAAAGCATGACATACCTAATAATTTATTTGTTTCAAAGAATCCAAATATGCATCATTGTGTTATTTGATCATGTGGTTTTCATTTATAATATCTAGTAAGTTATTCATTTTTTGGGTGTGGTATGATTCCTGAAAACTAGTTTCATTATCGATTTCCATTAATTGTATTGTGTAATCCAACTCATAAAAACAATTATTTAAGAATTACATACTATAATAAATGATTTATTTATAGAAGAATAAAAATATTCTTCAACAACTGAAAATATATCCATATGTATCAATTTGTGATACAAAAAATGTTTCTAGAAGGTAATGACATATAATAACACCATTTTCAAAAAAATATTTTATTCCCATGGAAAATGGGAGGTGGTAGTCTCCAATACACGCAACCAAAAGTCTATATTCATTTTCTACACAAAAATATTTCTCCAATTTGTCAATCCTCCACAATCTAATTCATTCATATATTTAAATACATATGTAATAACAACAAGCTATATATAATACCCAATTAATTAAAATATATAAATTTAACTTTTTAATTAATGCACTAGAAGCATTCCCATGCTTCTTGGATTGATTGGATTTTGACTTCTAGTGTCCCTTCATTCCATATGGGAAATATATAACATCTTGTTCCCTTGTTTATCCCAATTTTATTCTCTTCTTGGAATAATATTGAAATGAATCTTTGTAATTTTATATCTTCTAATGGGATTTCATTTAATTCTCCATAAGGTAGGTTGTATTTTCATGCTTCATTAGTTTTTCATCTTGGTAAAGTAGTGTAAAATTATCTTTGAGTGTATTATTAATCCTTTTCATATTTAAATTAATAATAAAGATCGATAATATATAAAATTGTGATAAATTAATTAAATTGGTTCCTCGTTAGGTAGGTTGTTTAAAGCCTAGAACCTCTAAACATTCAATATATCCAATGAATTTTACTATATCATTCCCAACCTCTTAACCTTCCTAGAATTTTCTATGAAAAATCACATTGGATACCCCAAAACATTCTTATATTTCTCTCTCCTAATATATTCTGCATTGATTTTGGAGCATTCAATAATAATCCATGTACTCAGGTGAATTCATGAATTCATTGGACATGGAATAAAGCATGGAACACTAAATATTGAAAACATCTATTACGTGTTTATCATAGAAAAAAGTCCCAATCACTCACCTCCTTTGTAGGAGGATTAGGCTGTGAGGATTCTAGCACATAATATTTGCATTCATGGAACAACACAACCTATAGATATCTATACCATTCCTATATGTTTATTCTAGTAAAAAGATAGTCCTTATCTGAAATAGATTATATTTATAATGTGGTTGATAAAATTAAAATTATTATAAAATAATTAATGATAATATTATTAGTAATTCACTTTTTTTAAATTTATATGAGAAATAATGATTTGAATTTTATTATGTCTCCCACTATTTTATCAACTCTCAGCATCCTCTCTAGTAGAATCGAAATATCTAATTACTCACAATTTATATTATAATAGACCCATATGAGACATCTCAAAATCAAAATATGTGATCATTCAATTACTCGATTTTATTAAGGTTTGTAGGTATTTGTAACATTGTTCAGGGATATGCATTATCTGTTTAGTGGATTCCCCAATACTGAAATCCTAATAGGGATTTCATTGAACATTTCCTCCATGTGACATCTAGATAATAAAGGGTGAATCCTCTTAGTGTAATAAGGTTATTTCATCCAAAAAATCTTAATAATTCCATTATAAAAGCATATGTCGAAAAAGGGGATGCTCAAACACTTTTTCATATGGTTTTCATTCATATTAATGTAAAGAAAGGATTAGTTTGATTTCATATTTTTTTGGGGGATTTTTTTATGTTTAAAACAATATTTTTTTTATCTTTCACATTTATTGTTAGTATATATTTTATTTTTAATTATGTATTAACCACATTTTGATAAAATATTTACACATAACAAATTTTTTTAATTAAATCTTGCTATAACAGTTCGTTTATTTACATGCCCATTGTATTTAATCATTGAAATAATTCATTCATAAATAATAAATAAAATAAATAAATAATTGAAATGATCATGTGCTTTATGTAATTATTGACTTTCATAATAGACAACAAATCAATTTATGAACATATAGATACTATCCATGTGTAATGTTTTCAGGAGTTGTTGCATCCCACAAATCCAGCTATGCAAATTTCATGTTGGTTTCAACTTGGTTCTATTTAGAGCCTCATCGTCCACAACTCCTCCTTGAACTGGACACCATGTTCCTTTAGAAAATATATTAAGTATATATGTTTTTTCACTCATATCTAAGTAAGGGGAACCAAAGGATCAGATAAGGTTAATTACATATAAATTCATTAGACACACATGTTTTACAAAATAAAAGAGGGAGGGTGTAACATCATGGACCCGAATACCACCCAACAGTGCCCCAATCCCGGTTGGCCATAGGGTCTCAAGCTCATCTCCCCAAATTTCATAGGCTACCAATATATAAAAAGGGACAAGGCAGGTCAGTGGGGAGACTACTCCCTCATTACTAAAGTATCACAATAGAAGTCAAACATAAAAAATAGAGTAACCAAACTAAATAGTAGTCAACTGAATTAAAATAGGAAAGAAATGTAAGAGTACATATCAATAACTAGAATTTTATCACATAAAAAATTATGGATATGATACATGTATCTAGAAATCATAAATACTAATAAATGGAAATAAAATAAAATAAAATTATCCCAAAAAGAAAAAAAACATCAAAAAGTGCATGTTTCATCACAAGCCTCAACATGGTCCTATTCTCCCCTTATCAAATGTCAAAATCAACAACCAGTTCAAGGAAACATTCACCTATCATCACCTGAAACCATATAATCTATTTGGGTCCCTTAGGAGGCTCAAACAACATGTGAGATAAACATCCCACTAGGAAACCACTAAGGGTCTATACAATTCTAATGGCAATAAAGAAATTCTAAAAATTGTAAAAAAGTAGTAAAGTAAGTGTGTATGCCAATGGAAAAAATTATACATCCATAAATAAAACCAAACAACTGTTAAGGCTACATTCAATAGAGATTTCTCTTAATAAGGAAGATATGAGCAAGTAAAAAAGTCACTCGTCCACACTGTACATCCACCCATATGAAGTAAACCATAGCCAATAAGTATAGAGATGTTAGGAAAAAACCCACGGCTACACCTTATGTTGAAGTGTAGAACAAAAGGGCTAGATCTTAGGTGTCACAACCAATGAATCCATTAAAAAAATCTAGACCATGAAGGGTCGAATCTAAGGAGCTCATCTAAGGCATCCACATCGGGCCCCATGGGCATCGCAGTGGAAAATTGGTCAAGGGAAATGTTGGATCTATAGGAGCATATGTACCAACATGTCCTATGTGAGTCTAAGAACGATATATCCAATGGGTAGAAAATCCTGAGGCATCCCGTAGAATCATGACTCAAGGGGCAGAGTCAACCTAAGGCGCCCACTAATACTTTCTAGATCCATGGAGTGAATTCATTGGAATCATACAATCCATTCAATTAATCTATTCAATTTAAAAAATTCAAAACCATGTGAATATACCCATTTACATAACAAAGAAGGAACCATGAGTATACCCACTCATGCAATCCAATATACTATTTACAAATCATACTTTCCTCCTCTACCATATTATCCATTTAACATTTAGTTTATCATTTATATTGGTATTCCCACCCATATTATCTGTTTACCATTCCATTGATCAATTCATATAGGTATACCCGCCCATATCATCCTTTTAAAAATTCCCATTAACACAAAATAAGCATGGAATAACACGATATCCCTATGAAATGAGGCATTACATTTTCTAAATAGATATTAAAATCATTAAGGTTATTATAGGGTTTCCATAATAATGAAATCACAAGCACACATCCCATGGGTGGTTCAAACCAGAATGAAAATGTTAATTCATTAAGGCACACCCCTTATGTGACCTCATGTAGAGAAACATGCCCCAAAGAACCTAAAAAGAACCAATGAGAATCCTCACTAGGGTCAACTAAGCCTAATGAAGGTAGCTCACACTAAAATAGGGACTTTCCAGAAAATCCGACAGTTGGTGAAGATGTTGACTTCCCAAAAGCACCAGAAATGTCTAATGAATATATGGACCACCTACCTTCACTCGTTACTGGAGTCTCATCCAGTATCAAGTAATGATTCATCTTGGTTTAAGATAGATTTTAAGAATGTATGAAGAATGTAATATTAAGGCATATGATCCAAAAATCAAACAGTGCATCCATTGTTCTGATTAATCATGAATGGATAAAAAGAAATTGAGGGAATAATGTTGTGAATCCAATGAGATAAACCTTATTCAAATCAGAGGATAAATTCAATATCTAACTCAACCCCTTTCCTAGGAGCCTAAGGAGATCTCTACATGAGGGGGTTTGTTGTGCATTGAAGAGAATCATAAAATGGGTTTAAAAATTTTCACTTTAAATCAAATGTTTGTAAAACCTCACACAATAGGTTCACACGGTTTACCAACACAGTTTCCCAAACTTTGCAGTGGCAATGTGAAGCTCACTGCCTACAAGGGTCACTTCACATGGTTACTCCACATGGTTTTTAAAACTGTGCAGTAACTGGAAGAAAATGGTGTGTCAAAAACCTACAACTTTCCAGACACCTCGCACGACCATGCAGCCTCTACCACGTGGTTTCTGAAACTGTGCAGAAGCTATTTACTCCCCTCATATGGTTATATTAATCATGTGTTGGTTGTGTTCAAACCATGTCGCATGCAATTTTTAAGTGAAAACATGGTTCCGGGATACAAAAAACATGGACACCACCAAAGGAATCATGATAATTAGGGGTACAGAAGTAAGGACATACAAATCATTTAAACTAAAAGGAAAAGGATATGTACCTAATGAAAAAACACGAGTTTTACAATATTACCCCCTTATAGCAATTTGTCCTAGAATTTATCTTTGATGGGCGGTCAATATTCTTCTAAGCAAAACTCATCTCACTAAGAAAGTATATTAGCCTCCTTCTCCCAAGTCTCATACTATAAACAGTTGTGCTTCCATATCACCAGTAGTATCAGAGCTGACCGACCTTAGAGAACCTTTGTTCTCCTGTCAATGATATGTATAATATTCTCCACAAAGGATGAATCAAATAGAATCCCAACCTCATCGGGATGAAAAACATGCAATGGGTTCAAATGATAATGGTGCAACTGAGATACGTGGAATACATCATGTATGGTTTGGTACCCTTGAGGTAACTGAAACCAATGGGCAACCAACCTGAATCTCTCCAGAGTCTCGAATATAGTGAATTATTTTGGGGGAAAACATACCCAATATCATGATTCTTCTACGTACCACCCTTTGTTAATCATGCATTAAAACCCAATACTCAAACTCAAACTCTAAATGTTATCTACATTGATCAACGTAGGATTTACGATGAGACCCTGCTATATCCATCTGATTCTGAATCAACTAGACCTACTCAGAAGACTCTTGCATGAGACTTAGTCCTTGTAATGTTACCTCACATACCTCTAACCATCATAGTAGTGAACGACCTGACCTAAACTATAGACCGTCATTAGGTTACATCTACATAGGAACCTAATAACTGTTAGAGTAGGTGAACTACACAAGGGGAATGAGACTCTCCCAAGATCCCCATAAATAGAGAATGCATGCTCACATCATGTCCTCTAGCACCTATATTATACACTCTTACTAGCCATCAGTTTGAGGGGGTATGATGTACCCAGAAGAACATGCGTACCCATCACCCTCAGAAAACTCTACATGAAACAAGACATAAAGTAGGCCTGCATTTCCAAAACAACAATATGCAAGACCCCATGAAGAGGAAGCCCAATCTGATATACAACCTTCTGAGATCATTAACACTGAAGGTCTCCTAGATTAGAAAAAAAAAGTGAGAAACCTTCATAAGCCTGACAAAAATAACCCACACAACATCATTACCTCTTGAAGGCCTCAGTAAACCAATTGTAAATGTAACAACCCAATCTTCTATGGTACGCTTCTTGTTGAATAATACAGTAGCTTGTATTGTACACAACTTCGAGTTCTAACACACCACAACCATCAAACTAGCCGTTATAAATAGCAATACCCAAATTTTGATATTTTATAAATTTTATATTTTAATATGGACCTCATTTTTGGATTTAGAATATATAAATAATCCTAGGGTGAATTTTTGTAATTTTTATAAAAACCATAAATTTTTAGGAATAGTAAAAAACAATGAGTTATAATTTAAACCCATATTTTTATTAAAAAAATTATTTATTTTATTAAAATTTATTTTTGGTCAAAATAGATACCTAATACCTATATAATTTCAAAGTAATTCATTAGAGTAAATTTATAATAATTTTAGATATATAAAAATTTTATTGAACTTCTCACCGTATTTTACCCACCTCCTATGAGAATTTGCAAATTCACATAAAACATAATTTTACCACTTCTGTGTGTGGAATTTCATAAATATAAGAGGGACAGTTAATATCAAGGATTAATATTTGGTTCAATAAGGTGACAATATTTTATGTTGAATAGTATCTTTTTACTTTATTTACCATGGTTAAAAGTAAATTGGGTAATTAAGGGTAAAAATGATATTATTATTACCCTAACACATGTCCTAATTATATTGTATAAGTATAGTTACACCAGAAACAACCTTAGGAATAAAATATTAACCTCTTTGATCCACATGGATTAGATTAGGACATTTATTATTATTTAAATCATAGAAGAGTTAAAAGAGTTAAAATCAAAGTTTAATAACTAAAACATTATTAATACAGGGTTACACATAAGATAAATTAGACTATAAATATTCACTAGAAATCTAATAATATTTCTTAAATAATTGTATTTTATTTATATTTTTGAGACATTATGTAATTTAATTTATTTATGACACAATGATGATGTAGTAATTACCTAATTAATGATATATTAAAATAATTGATATTATAAATATCCAAATAAATGTAATTTGAGACTTTTTATAAATCCCACTAATTTTATAGTTTAATATGACATATTAAGGTTGGTTAGATTTTTTTTTTTTTGAAGCAATAATGTTCTTATTAATTTAGAAAAAAAATACCAAATAGTGTCAAAATTGACAAAAAAGAGTTTTTCATACAAATATTATATTATTAATTGAAATTATATTCCTAAAAATATAATGATCATCCAAAGGACTTATATAATGATATTTTTATAATTATTGATCCACTTGGGGTTCTCTTGGAATTATATATTATTTTTATTAACCATATAATATAAAAATACAAAGACACATGGTAAATGTCAAACTATTTAACTAATAGTTAAATCTAAAAGATAAAGTAAATATAGTGAACCAGAACTATATAAAACCTGTTGGTTGAGTGGTTTTCGACTCATCACCACCTTATCCTTTAAATAATCTATTTTGGTGCCTTTAGAAACCGAAAATTATTTTATTATAATATAATATTTCAAGCTTTTCCTAAGGTGCCCCTCACCCCTCTTATAAAAGGGCACTCCCCCTTCTCTATATTTCACACCATAAATGCCATTTGGCTCGGCCAACCTCTTCCCAAATACCCTCTCAATTATCCTCCCTTCATTCTAGAGTCCTTCCAATAGTTATAAATCCAACCTATGGAGCCCTTTTGATCAAATCAAAAGAAAGACCCCGAATAAGAGGTAAATAACTCACCACCACTTTCAAGTTACTTTCTTTTTCCACTTCCCTTTTCATTGTTGTTTCCATTATAAAATAATAACTCCAGTATCTTCTTTATACAATGATGTTATTATAAATATGGTACAACCAAATAAATTATTCAATTCATCCTTTGAATAACATGTCACCATATATGCGTACATTCGTCTTATCGTCTCCACGTCGTGGTGTAATTGTTATTCAATACATTATTATATGAATTGGAATAATAATGATGTTTAATTGATTTAAATAATAAATATAACATTATAATGATTTTGTATATATTATATACCATCCAATTATATATTATTTTAAAATTAGAAGAATGATATTGTCGCTTTTCCGTACGTATGGATAACCGTCTCCACATAGGGATGAGATTCATTCCCCATCGTATCCATTCAAGACTAATTTTCATTTGATGGTTAAAAATAATTTTTTAAGACTTTATATCTTTATGTATATGAATATTCTAAATCCCATCCATAACAATTATGACTCACATAACAAATATAAAGGAAAAAATTAGTTAACACCCTTAACGACGAAAACACTAAGATATTATTAACAAAGTAATGGTAAAAGATAATATATTATATCATATTAATATATAATATTATATTATAATACAATAACAATTATTTAACTATTATAAATGAGGTTAACCTACCCTTGAACAAGGAAATTTAAAAGGTAAGGGTTAATTATACAATGGTTTCATTATCCGAGGTTGTTTATATGTTATTATCTACTAGGACCTCTTTATCATCCACATCCATGATTCTTAAAAATGTATTTCAAAACATTCATACCATTCTATATACAATGGGATAAATTCATTTATACCCTTATTTTACTTTTATAATATTTTTATAAAAGAATCATTCCGTCATTTTCCAAACAAGTTCATTTATAACCATTTCGACAAAATTAATCTAAGAATGTCTTTTTTTTTAACTTATACAGCAGGTGACACTATTTTCTGCCATTATAACATCTTCATAGCTTCCCTTGCAATATTATAAGAATATATTCAAATATAAAAGTTTCATATTATAATTACACGTATTTTAAATGATTTCAAAATAGAAAGAGATATTTTCTAAAAAGGTTTTGATTTCTTATATGTCAACATCCACTGATGGATTTTATGTTTCTTTGAAGTTGATTTATTATCATACAATACATCCATATTTTATTGAAGGTTTTTTGATATGTTTAACTATGGATGTTTTATTTTATACCATTCATGGTTTATGGATAAATTATTTACATTTCGTATTCCAGTTTTAATATGATTGTTTATGTTATGTTTAAACCTTTTCATATGAGGAATGCATTGGACTTAGTATGTGATGGGTGGAGCCCGTTATAGCTCATAGATGCATTGGTAGATATCATGAGACAAACTAGTGTCTTGTCACAAGGCCTTGACAAAATCTTATTTGTATTCTTGACACACGGCATTTATTATGTGGTTCTGGAAGTCTGGCATTATGCATTCCATCATTATGAATGTGGCTATTGTAATTTTATGTGATTATTAGACTAGTAGAATATATATGTGAGAATTAAATGGAATTATTTTGATTCATATTTTCCATATTATTCTAAAGTTCAAGTTTAAAAGGTTTTTGTTTTAGTTTTATACATTGATGTAAATTTTTATTCTTATTTATGAATGTTTCTACTATATTGTTATCCTTACTGAGCATCTGAGCTCACCCCTTTCTATGTTTTATTTTTCCCAGAATGGGAATAAATATATTAGGAATGACATGCAGGGTTAGTTTATGGGATCTCAGTTTTTTCTATGGAAACAATGTTGTTGTAGTTTTCCATTTTATGATATAATATAATCCTTATGAATGTATCTAGTACTTCCAAGGCTACTAAACTAATCGGTCTTTCGAGACGTAATCTTTTGTGATCATGCCAATGTTATGTAATAATACAACGGCTCTAGGTAACTAAAGTTGGGGCGTTATAGTTGGTATCAAAAGAAGTTTAGTACAAACCCAAGAAGCTATATTTAGATAAACTCTTATTAGAGCACATTACCCTAAGATAGACTTTGAGGATTTGTATGGAAGAACTTCTTAGAATTTTTTTATTATAGAGATTTTTTGAGTTTTCCAAGAAATACACCCATGTATGGATACGAGCAGGTAAAGGAAGCTCTAACCCAGATGTACCTAGGGGTAAAACCCAAAAATACCACTTTGAGCTAGACTCGAACTTGAACTGCTGCACGACAATGGGCCTTGATGCACTCTTGGTTACGACACTCCTGAGGGATATGATTAGGATAATTCTCATTTTATTTAAAAACCATTATGAAGGGTTTATGAGTATATACTTCCTCAAAAAAACATTTTTTATGATTATGTCTTATATCCATAAATTGTTCAATTTCTGTTAATTTTTTTAAAAGTTTGGAATTATGTATTTCGATTCATAAACTAATCTAGTTTATGCCATTGTTTATAAATGGCACCTAGTGGAAGGAATTTAAACTATATCAATGCACACACTCCATGTAGTTATTTCCCTCCTGCTCAAGATAATTATGGTGGAGCTGGTGATACAACTAGTGGTGATCATCTTATCATCGTACTAGGATAACTCACTCAGGTTATGAATAATAACTTTACTCTTATGGAGCACCCTGATCCACAACATGAAGGATAAATGTTTGATCACTTCATGAGGATATAACATCCAATATTCAATGGGAGTGAAAATCCATTAGTAGCTGAGAAATGGATAAATTCCTTAGAGAAAATATTCCATTCCATGGGGAGTAGTGAAAGGGAAAAGGGGTTCATGGTAGTTTATTGGCTCACTGGAGATGTTGATCAATGGTGGTCATTTATTCGAAACAAAAAGAAAGATGATTAAGTATAAAATATTTAATAGAGGGAGTTTAAAGAGATTTTATTAGAAAAATACTTTCCTTGTGACCATCGAGATGATGTTGAAAGGCAATTTCTGAGTCTGTGGTAAAAGGAGGATGAGAATGTCGCAATGTATGATGATAACATTACAAAGTTAGTGAGGCATGCTGCAAATTATAAACATAACCCAAGAAGTAAGATTGATCATTTCATTGATGGGTTAAAACCCTTTATCTATTGAGCATTAGTCTCACAATCCTTCTCGTCATACGAAGATATTGTCTTATGCGTTATCAAGATAGAAATAGAATTCTCTATGTGATACAACATCAAAGAAAAGAAATAGAAGAATATATCTATTGATCACTATAGAAATGGAAATAAGGGGATGAAGGGAAATGTTGTATATCCATCTGGTAGTAAATGTGGGAAGAAACACCCTAGTACTTGCTTAAATGGAATGGGAGTCTGTTACAAGGGTGGTGAAAAATGCCATGAAGATCGTGATTGAAAGGGGATGTAAGAAGCAACCAATGTTAAATGATAAAATTGTAGGGAGATGGAAAATTATGAAAATTAATGTCTTAAGTGACAGGGGAACTTTCTGTAGAGAATGGCAAGGGATCAAGGCCAATCTTATGTTATCGCTACTACTGAGGTAGAAGCTTCGAAAGATGTGGTGGTTGGTAATTTAATGGTTCCCTAAATTTTAGTAAATTCTTTATTTGATTCTGGATCATTAAATTGTTTCATATCTTCCCAATTTGCAATGAAAATTAGATATTTCCAATTTTATTTAACAAGGGAGTTTTCAGTTAAACCTCTAAAGGGAAGTATCATCGCAACAATGTTTTCTGAATCTGTTCCCATTAGAGAATATAAATGTTCTTTATCTGCTGATCTCATTCTCATACCCATGATTGAATTTGATATAATTCTCGGTATGGATTCTCTTTCAGAACATGTTGCAATAATTTATTGTTATAATAATGAGTTTATGATTTTTTTATGATGATGATAAAGAACCCCTTATCTTTAGAGAAAAATTTTTACCACCTGGTTCTCATCTAGATACAACCCTAGTAGCTCAACTTACTTAAATTATTTTGAATGATGAGAATTAAATAAATGTGGGTGAGGAACGGAATGTTCAAATAGACAATGTACCTATTGTGAACGAATATGTTGATGTGTTTTCAGGGGATTTACCTGGACATTCTCTATAAAGTGATTTTGAGTTTTCTATTTATTTAATTACTAGTTCAAGGCCCATATCGATGACCCCTTATAGAATGGCCATATTGGAAGTAGTGGAACTAAATAAACCACTAGTATAATTGTGTAATAAGGGATTTATATACCCTAGGGTTTCTCCATGGGGAGCCCCTATCAATTTTGTTAAGAAGAAAAATGGATCTATGAGGTTATATATCGACTACAGTGAGATCAATGCTATAAAAATAAAGAACAAGTATCCCCTACCTCGAATTGATGATTTATTTCACAAATTACATGGAACTCAATACTTTTCAAATATTTCCCTTATATCTGTATACCATCAGTTGTGTGTGAAAAAGGAAGACACTATGAAGATATCATTTTTAACTAGGTACGAGCATTATGAGTTTACTGTAATGCCTTTTGGATGGACTAATGTACCCTCTATTTTCATGGATCTAATGAATAATGCTTTCAAGGAATATCTTGATGAATTTTTAATGGAAATTATTGATGATATCTTTATATACTACAAAAGATATGAATATCATCAAAATCACTTGCGCATTATATTTAAGACTCATAGAAGACATGAATTATATGGAATGTTTAGCAAGTGTGAATTCTAGCTTCAAGAGATTTATTTTTCTTTACCATATTGTCTCTAAAGATGGAATTTCTATTGATCCTTCAAAGAACAAGGAAATCCAAGACTGGCCAGCACCAACTGTAACATCCCAAGTAAGTAATGAATAATAGATATTTTTATCTATGACTATTAATGAATTAGATAGTGTTTTAGAGGCTTAAAATGAAAATAAATCCAATCTTATGCATGGAATACACTAATATTCTTAAAAGATTGTTTTACTGCCTTTTGATGGAAAACCCTTTTTATATATATCTTTTGACAATTTTATAAGATATTTTTGTCAAAATAAAATTATTATTTATGATTGGGACATCAAAATTTACTTTGTGTTAATTTTTGGTATTTTTCCGAGAAAGTTCATATTTTAATGAATAGTGAAAAATGTTCTATTTTAATTCAAAACCTCTTTTTAATCTAATTTATTTATATGATTATATTATATTTTGAATTGGGTTTTAAGTGAAATTAGAATATATTTTTACCATTTTATCCAATGGTGGTCATTGGAATCAATTTCACTTTGAAATTGGACTTAAACTAGTGTCAATCTTTTGATACTTATTGTTTCATAAAAACACGCTATTTGTCATGACAGCGGGAATTAATTATTAAATTAATTAATTTGACTTATATGTTTTTAATTTTTTAAAATAGACTTCATTTTTTATTTCGGAATATCAAATATAGCTTATGGTGAATTTTTGGTAATTTTCTGAAAAACACCAATTTTTGATGAATAGTGAATCCACTAAGTGGTAATCAAGCAAACTGATTTTTCAGTTAAATTAAAGTTTACCAATAATCTGTATTGAATTTTTAAAATCTGACATACATGGTTGTCATTAGTATGTAAAATGTGGTTCAATGGGATGAAAATATTTTTTTGATGAATAGTAACTGTTTTCATTAATCGCGATTAGAGGTAATTAGTGTAATTTAAGGTAAAAATGATATTATAAAAATGTGAAAACACCATGACACTTGTCCTACACCTATTGGGTGAGTCATGGCCGACCAAGACAACCCATGGGTAGATTTAGGGGACCCCATGGAGCCACTTGGGTGAGATAATGACTTTAATGCCTTTTTTTTAAATAAAGGTGACAATGACACTAACATAAATTGTTTTACTAAAACAATTTTTAGAAGGGGTTATACTAATCATATTTTATTCTATAAATATTCATTGGAAAACTAAAAAGATTTCTTATATCATAGTATTTGTTTTATAATTTTAGACATTAAATAAATTAAATTATTTATGACATAATAATGATTTAGCGATGACATCATTATTTGACGATTTAAATAAAATAGAAAGATAATGTAAAATATATGAACTAAACATGTCCAAAACTTATTGGATGGGTGGATTTCGAACCCTTATAACCTTATCCACGAATTATATCAATGTGGGACCTTTTAAAACCGAAACACATTTTCAAATAAAATAATAGTTTCATGCTTTCCAAAAGTGCCCCTCCTCTCCTCTTATAAAAGGCCCCCACCTCTACCTCATTTCACACACTCCTCAAGCCTTTGGCTCGGCCAACCCCTGCCCATTTACTCTCTCCACATCCCTCTCCTCATCCTAGAGGATTCCCTTTGGGAAGAATCATTTTAAAGGAAGCCTTTAGGCTCAAATCAAAAGGGTTACACTTTTAAAGGTAATTCATTCTCTCATGTTCATCTGTATTATTTTGCTTCTCCAACCCCTAAAATCTTTTTATTTACTTCTTTTGTAACAACACCAGTATCTTTAATATACTAGGATGTTGTTATAATATTTATTCGAGCTACACTCTCACACAACTACATCAAATGGTTAAAGAACATACGGTTTCTGTGGATGGCGAAATTCTACCTCCCGAAACGAAGATTGTTCAATACTCATTTTACACCTTCAAAGGTGGACATTATGATGTCACTATTTTTATATATGATATATAATATGTTTATTATTTCCTTAATCTTTTGTATTTTTTCATTTATGGTATACCATTATTGTTTCCATTATGGTTAAACACGATATCTTCATTTTAGGAAATGCGGACTACCGCCCCCTGGAAGTGATTTGATTCGTTAATACCATATATGGGATGTGTAAGGGATAAAGTTAATGATATTATATATGTTATTATACTGGAATTACAATTAACTATTATATCATTATGATTCCATTCCAGAAAGATGGAAATAGAAATGGAAGTAGCGTTCATGCGTACGTACGGCTTACTGTCTCCATTAACGGTGCATTTCATTTCTTACCTGTGAATGTGATGTAAAATTATAAATACATGTATATGATGAATATATATGATATATATGTTATCCAAATCATTAATATCATTCTGTATATAACTAACCTTTGACCAAATTAACAACATGTAAGTGTAAGAAGTCTATTTTTGACTAAAGAACCAAATACCGACAAAATGAACATTATTAACTTAAATGATTACATGATGTTCATAACATGGTATAAAAGGAATAATGAACATGAAAAAGGTTCTTAATCAAGTAGCGATTAACTCATGTTTATTATTCATGAGATTAAAGAATGGTCGGGTCAAGTCGGATATGAGGTATGGGACTTCGTCTCAATCTCCTTTCATTGAGGCATATTTTATTTTATACACAACTTTATTTTATACGGTTTATAAAACCCTTTGACTTTTACGTTTATTCAAAAGGAATCTTTTTTATATGAAGCATTTAATAAATGACCAAAGGGAATGTTTTTGTCGTATGTATGCGGCGACAACGACTTCTCCACCGTCGTGACCGTTATTTGAGTTTTGGCTTCCTCTACAAGCCATACCTTTTTTCAAAAGAAAAATAAATAACATGTTTTACATTTCATTTATTTTGGTATTGAAAATGGTTTTCATGATGTTTTTATGTCAATTTGTTGTATTCATATCTTGTGATTGAAAGGTGGAAATGTTATGCTTCCTTTATGCAGGTTTTATGTGATACGATTATGTTGAGGTTCTTGGGCATTATTATGAAGACGGGTGGTTCCGTGATAAACTAAGGGCAGGTGAGCCCAATATAGCTCTCTAATGCATTGGGTAATGTGAAGGAGTGAAACATTAAGGTTTTCCGAAGAGATTTAGGGAATATACTGTGATGGGTATTCTAAATGTAACCAAGAGGGTTACTCCCTACGTAAGAATGTTATGAATGCCTCAAGTTACCTTTATGTCTTGTGATTTCTATGATTTATTCATGATTTTTTGAGGTATGTTAAATTGCTTACGTTTTATGGGTAAAGTATGTTTTCATTCTTATGTATATATGTACCCATGTTTCCTTTCCATATTTATATATCCCTTACTGAGCTTTTTATGCTCATCCCAAGTTTTTTTTGAAATGTTTTTCACAGGTCAAGGGAAAGGTACATGATATGATGATAGCGTCAAGGAAGTGTAAAGAAAAATCCATGTTTTATCTTAAATATGTTTCCATTGATGGGAATGAAGAATACTATCTTTATGTAACCACTTTGTTTATATGTGGATTGTAATGAAAGTTTTATGATCTAGTCCTCTAAAACTCTAAACCTGAAAAGATCCTCAATGTGTAATCTTGTAATAACTCAAGATTAAGTAAGGTTTAAGGCTGGGGCCTTATAGTTGGTATCAACGGTCGGTTTAGATAACTTTAGGAATTAGAATTCTATTAAATGATTATCCAAAAATATTTTTTTTGGTCAAATTGAAATGATATAGCATTTGAAGATTACCATGTTGCTTCATCTAAGACATGTTTGTTCAGAATGGTTTTCCACATAGGAAATAGGGAAGCAGTGCTAGGAAGGCTTACAGAAGGAAATAACCTTCCGAATCAGCATACTGAGATGGTCGGAATTGGAACTGAACAGTTTGTTGCAGTGATGGCACAGTTGACTCAGGCTATAAATGGTGGTGGTATCCATGCACAAGATTAGCCAAATCAACTGCAGAGGAATATGTCAGTGGTGGAACATTTCATGAGGCAACATCCCTCATCATTCAGAGGATCATCTTACCATGTGTTAGCTGAAGGATTGATTAAAGCACTGGAGAAGATTTTCGATGTCATGGGGTGTTTGGACAATCAAAAGGTTAGTCTTGCTATTTACCGTTTGGAGGGTGAGATAGATCTGTGGTGGTCGATGGTTAAAAATATCAGGGATGCTGATGAGATTGATGCTCTCGACTGGGATGAAATCAAAGGTATGTTTCTTGAGAATTATTTTCCTAAGCCTGTTCGACTTAGGATGGAAAAGAAATTCTTGGAATTGAGGCAAGAGTAAGACTCAGTGGCTACCTATGAAGAAAGGTTCACTAGATTGGCAAGGTATGCTCCAAATTTTATCCGAGACCTTGATAGTAAAATCAATCATTTTTACTCAGGATTAAAGCCAAAATATCGAAGGGCATTAGCTTATCATGAGTATAAAAGTTATGAAAAGCTTGTTTGATGTGCTGAGAAGGTGGAAATGGAGTTTGCCGATGACCAAGTGTTCTATAACAACCAACAGAAGAAGAGACCGAGGTGGCAGGAGAAAGGTAAGAATTCTTCAAAAAAGTCTGATGGTATGAAAACTAAGTTTCCGGTTTGTGATAAATGTGGAAAAAGGCATGCTGGGGAATGTCTTCTGAATTCTGGAATGTGCTACCGATGTGGTAAGATGGGGCATAAGGCTCGTGATTGCATAGAAAAGGATCAAGGTGAAGGTAAGACCAAATTTGATTTATAGTTAGTGAAATGTTATAAGTGCAATGAGATGGGTCACTATGCAAACGAGTGTCCGACAAAGAGCTTGAGTGATGGGAAGCAGTTAGACTACAAGCAGAGAGGGGTGGTGAAATCTTTTGCAACTACTTCAGCAGATGTCGGTCCATCAAATAGAGATTCGTAGCTTCCTTGTTTTGGAAGGCTATTATAGAAGGTTTGTTAGAAATTTTTCACGGTTATCTAGTCCAATGATGAAGCTAACTCGGAAAGGTGTTAAGTTTATCTAGACAAAAGAATGTGATGATTGTTTTCAGGAATTGTATAGAAGATTGATGAAGGCTCCATTTTTGGCACTACCTTCCAGGAATGGTGAGTTTGATATATACAGTGATGCTTCATTGAAAGGACTTGGTTGCATCCTAATGCAGAATGATCAGGTAATTGCTTATGCTTCATGACAGTTGAAAACTCATGAGGTAAATTACCCTACACATGATTTGGAATTAGCTTCTGTTGTTTTTGCTTTAAAAATTTGGAGGCATCATTTGTATGTAGTAAAGTGTGAAATATATACCGATCACAAAAGTTTAAAGTATATATTCGCTCAGAAAGAGTTTAACATGAGACAAAGGAGATGGCTAGAATTAATCATGGATTATGATTGTACAATTCATTACCATCCAGGAAAAGAAAATAAAGTGGCCGATGATTTGAGTCGAAAAAGTAATGCTTCATTAGCAATGTTGCGTTTGGAACGTGACCCTTTGGTTAAGGATTTGATGAACTTTGGAATAGAAGTTGTTGGTGCAGGAAGTCCTTCTGTTTTGTTTCATGTATCAGTGAGATCTTATCTATCATGTAGAATCAAGCAAGCACAGAAGCAAGACAGTGAGTTGCAGAAAAAGGTACAGCTGGTTCAGAAAGGTAAGTTGCCTGAATTCAACATTGATAATGATTTTGTTTTGAGATTTTGGAAGAGATTGTGTGTGCCTTGTGATTCACAGTTGAAGAGAGAGTTGTTATGTGAAGCTCATAGTTCTTCGTTTTCAGTTCATCCTTGTAGTACTAAGATGTACAGAGATCTGCGGGAGTATTACTGGTGGGATGGAATGAAAAGAGATATTGATAATTTTGTTGTGAAGTGTTTGACATGTCAACAGGTTAAAGCAGAGCGACAGTTACCGAAAGGGATGCTTCAACCTTTACCAGTGCCAGAGTGGAAATGTGATAATATATCCCTGGACTTTGTTGTGGGATTACCGAAGACATCTCGAGGTAATAATAAAATCTGGGTTATTGTTGATCGCTTGACCAAGTCTGCTCATTTCCTTTCTATACGAGATACTTTCTCTCTTGATCAAATTTCCCGTTTGTATCTTAAAGAGATAATCAGGTTACATGGAGTTCCTCTCTCCATTGTATCTGATCGTGATCCTAGGTTTACTTATAACTTTTGGAAAGGCCTTCAAAAGTTGTTGGGTGCTGAATTAAATTTTAGTACAGCTTTTCATCCTCAATCAGATGGGCAGTCAGAATGAACAATTCAGACCTTGGAGGATATGCGACGAGCTTGTTCGATGGATTATCAGGGAAGTTGGGACCAACAACTTTCTTTGGTTGAATTTTCATATAATAACAGTTTTCATTCTAGTATACAGATGGCACCATTTCAGGCATTATATGGGAAGCGGTGTCGAACTCCATCTTTCTGGGATGAAGTGGGTGAAAGGAAGTTGATGGGACCAGAATTGGTAGAAGAGATGGCAGAAAAACTTCAGCTGATTCAGAAGCACATGAGAACAGCTCAGAGCAGGCAGAAGAGTTATGCAGATAACCAGAGGAAGGATCTATATTTTGAGGTAGGTGATCATGTTTTTCTCAAAGTATCACCATGGAAAAGTGTGATGCGATTTAGTAAGAAAGGAAAGCTGAGTCCAAGGTTTATTGGAC
Organism: Viscum album; assembly: GCA_963277665.1. Classification (NCBI taxonomy): domain Eukaryota; kingdom Viridiplantae; phylum Streptophyta; class Magnoliopsida; order Santalales; family Viscaceae; genus Viscum; species Viscum album. Next base: position 171,036,193 of record OY728134.1, read on the forward strand.
CATATGAAATTCTGGAGAGAGTTGGATCAGTTTGCATACCGGGTGGCTTTACCTCCTAGTTTATCTCAGGTACACAATGTTTTTCACATTTCGATGTTGAGAAAGTACATGCCAGATCCATCTCATGTTTTGAGTCCAGAGGTAGTTCAGCTGGAAGAGAACCTATCTTATGAGGAACAACTGGTCCAGATTCTTGACCATAGGGAGTAAGTGTTATGGAATAACGTGATTAATCAGGTAAAGGTTTTGTGGAAAAACCACATGATGGAAGAGGCAACATGGGAATCTGAAAATGCAATGAGGGATAAGTACCCCCATTTATTCGGTAAGTAAATAAATTGCGGGGACGCAATTTTCTAAAGGGGGAAGGATGTAACATTCCAAGTAAGTAATGAATAATATATATTTTTATCTATGTCTATTAATGAATTAGATAGTGTTTTAGAGGCTTAAAATGAAAATAAATCCAATCTTATGCATGGAATACACTAATATTCTTAAAAGATTATTTTACTGCCTTTTGATGGAAAACCCTTTTTAAATCTATCTTTTTACAATTTTATAAGCTATTTTTTTCAAAATAAAATTATTAATTATGATTGTGGCATCAAAAATAACTTTGTGTGAATTTTTTGTATTTTTCCGAGAAAGTTCATTTTTTAATGAATAGTGAAAAATGTTGTATTTTAATTCAAAACCTCTTTTTAATCTAATTTATTTATATGATTAGATTATATTTTGAATTGGTTTTGAAGTGAAATTAGAATATATTTTTACCATTTTATCCAATGGTGGTCATTAGAATCAATTTCACTTTGAAATTGGACTTAAACTAGTGTCAATCTTTTGATACCTCTTGTTTCATAAAACCCGCTATTTGTCATGACAGTGGGAATTAATTATTAAATTAATTAATGTGACTTATATGTTTTGAATTTTTTAAAATATAATTCATTTTTGAATTCGGAATATCAAATATAGCTTAGGGTGAATTTTTGGTAATTTTCTGAAAAACTCCAATTTTTTATGAATAGTGAAACCACTAAGTGGTAATCAAGCAAACTGATTTTTCAGTTAAATGAAAGTTTACCACTAATGTGTATTGAATTTTTAAAATACGACATACATGGTTGTTATTAGTATGTAAAATTTGGTTCAATGGGATGAAAAATTTTTTTTGGTGAATAGTAACTTTTTTCATTAATCACGATTAGAGGTAATTAGTGTAATTTAAGGTAAAAATGATGTTATAAAAATGTGAAAACACCATGACACTTGTCCTACACCTATTGGGTGAGTCATGGCCAACCCAGAAAACCCATGGGTCGATTTATGGGACCCCATGGAGCCACTTGGGTGAGATAATGACTTTAATGCCTTTTTTTAAATAAAGGTGAAAATGACACTAACATAAATTGTTTTACTAAAACAATTTTTAGAATACGTTATACTAATCATATTTTTGTCTATTAATATTCATTAGAAAGATAAAAATATTTCATACATCATATTATTTGTTTTATAATTTTTATACATTAAATAAATTAAATTATTTATGACATAATAATGATGCAGCGATGACATCATTATTTGACGATTTAAATAAAATAGAAAGATAATGTAAAATATATGAACTAAACATGTCCAAAACTTATTGGATGGGTGGATTTCGGACCCTTATCATCTTATCCACGAATCATATCAATGTGGGTCCTTTTAAAACCGAAACGCATTTTCAAATAAAATAATAGTTTCATGGTTTCCAAAAGTTCCCCTCCTCTCCTCTTATAAAAGGCCCCCACCTCTACCTCATTTCACACACTCCTCAAGCCTTTGGCTCGGCCAGAATCTGCCCATTTACTCTATCCACATCCCTCTCCTAATCCTAGAGGATTCTATTTGGGCAGAATCCTCTCAAAGGAAGCCTTTAGGCTCAAATCAAAAGGGTTACACTTTTAAAGGTAATTCATTCTCTCATGTTCATTTGTTTTATTTTGCTTCTCCAACCCCCTAAACTCTTTTTATTTACATATTTTGTTAAAACACCAGTATCTTCAATATAATGGGATGTTGTTATAAGATTTATTAGAGCTACACTCTCACACAACTACATCAAATGGTTAAAGAACATACAGTTTCCGTGGATGGTGAAATTCTGCCTCCCGAAATGATGATTGTTCAATACACATTTAACACCTTCAAAGGTGGCCATTATGATGTCACTATTTTTATATATGATATATAATATGTTTATTCTTTCCTTAAGCTTCTGTATTTTTCATTTATGGCATACCATTATTGTTTCCATTATGGTTAAACACGATATCTTCATTTTAGGAAGTGCGGACTACCGCCCCCTGGAAGTGATTTGATTCGTTAATACCATATGTGGGATGTGTAAGGGATAAAGTTAATGATATAATATATGTTATTATACTGGAATTAAAATATACTCTTATATCATTATGATTCCATTCCAGAAAGTACAAAATAGAAATGGACGTAGCGTTCATGCGTACGTACGGCTTACCGTCTCCATGAACGGTGCATTTCATTTCTTACCTCTGAATGTGATGTAACATTATAAATACATGTATATGATGAATATATATGATATATATGTTATCCAAATAATTAATATCATTCTGGATATAACAAAACTTTGACCAAATTAACAACATGTATGTGTAAGAAGTCTATTTTTGACTTAAGAACCAAATACCGACAAAATGAACATTATTAACTTAAATGATTACATGATGTTCATAACATGGTATAAAAGGAATAATGAACATGAAAAAGGTTCTTAATCAAGTATAGATTAACTCAAGTTTATTATTCAGGAGATTAATTAACGGTCGGGTCAAGTCGGATACGAGGTACGGGACTTCGTCTCAATCTCCTTTCATTGAGGCATATTTTATTTTATACAGAAATTTCTTTTATACGGTGTATAAAACCCTTTTCTTTTATGTTTATTCAAAAGGAATATTTTTTGTACAAAGCATTTACTAAACGACAAAAGGGACTGTTTTTGTCATATGTATGCAGCGACAACGACTTCTCCACCGTCATGACCGCTATTTGAGTTTCGACATCCTCTACAAGCCATACCTTTTTTTAAAAGAAAAATAAATACCATGTTTTACATTTCTTTTATTTTGGTATTGAAAATGGTTTTCATGATGTTTTTATATCAATGTGTTGTATTGATATCTTGTGATTGAAAGGTGTAAATGTTATGTTTCCTTTATGCATGTTTTATGTGATACGATTATGTTGAGGTTCTTGGGAATTATTATGAAGACGGGTGGTTCCGTGATAAACTAAGGGCGGGTGAGCCCGATATAGCACTCCAATGCATTGGGTAACACGAAGGAGTGAAACGTTAAGGTTTCTCCGAAGAGAATTAGGAAATATACTGTCATGGGTATTCCAAACGTAAACAAGAGGGTTACTCCCTACGTAAGAATGTTATGAATGCCACAAGTTACCTTTATGTCTTATGATTTCTATGATTTATTCATGATTTGATGAGGTATGTTAAAGTGCTTATGTTTTATTGGTAATGTATGATTTAATTCTTATGTATATATGTACCCATGTTTCCTTTCCATATTTTTATATCCCTTTATGAGCTTTTTATGCTCATCCCATGTTTTTTTTGAAATATTTTTTACAGGTCATGGGAAAGGTACATGATATGATGATAGTGTCAAGGAAGTGTCAAGAAAAATCCATGTTTTATCTTAAACATGTTTCCATTGATGGGAATGAAGAATACTATCTTTATGTAACCACTTTGTTTATATGTGGATTGTAATGCATGTTTTATGATCTAATTCTCTAAAACACTAAACCCGAAAATATTGTCAATGCATAATCTTGTAATAACTCAAGATTAAGTAAGGTTTAAGGCTGGGGCCTTATACCAACAAGTATAACTATGGAACATAGTTTTATCGGTTTAGAAAGTTATTATCGACATTTCGTCTGGAATTTGGCCTGGTTGGGTAACCCATTAACAAAGATCACACGAAAAGTGGTTAAATTTGTTGGAAAAAAGAGTGTAAATAATGTTTTTAAGAACTGATGAGAAAATTATTCATTTCTCCTATATTTACTCTATCATCGGGGAATGATGGGTTCGTTATTTATAGTGATTCTTTGAAGAAAGGACTTGGTTGTTTCTTTATGTCGAATGATATGTTTATTTCCTATGCATCACGACCGCTGAATATTCATGAGAAAAACTATCCTACTCCTGATCTTGAGTTTTCAGCTATAATTTTTTCTTTGATGATTTTGAGACACTATCTCTTTGGTGAAAATGTGATATTTATATTGATCACAAGAGTTTGAAGTATATTTTCTCCCAGAAAGAACTCAACATGAGTCAAAGGAGATGGCTTGAACTACTCAATTATTATGATTTCACGATACAGTACCACCCAGGGAAGGAAAAAAAGGTGGAAATGCTTTTAGTAGATAGGATCATGTAGTTTTGAACAAGGTGATATTTGAACGGGATCCTATTTTCATGGATCTAGTGATGATGGATATGGGAATCACCATGGAAGGTGAAACATCAAAACTTATTCAAATGGTTGTCAAACCATCTGTACTAGAAAGGATAATGAGTTCTCAAACTGGTGATGGAGAGTTTAAAAATATTATTAAGGTTGTGAATGATCGGAGATTTAGTGACATTGTGTATGAATATAGAATTTTGAAATTTGGGAAGAGACTTGGTGTTCCTAATATACCAGATCTAAAAACCTAATTGTTATATGATGCTCATAGATCCGATTTCTCTATACACCCTAGGAGCACCAAAATGTGTAGTTATTTAAAGGATAATTTTTTGTGGGACAACATGAAGTGGGAGATTACTGATTTTGTGTCATGATGTATGGTTTTTAAAAAAGTGAAAGTTGGAAGGCAACAGCCTGGAGGATTCAAGCAACCTCTTCCCATACCAGAGTGGAAATGGGATAATATTATGATGGACTTCGTCCTGGGACTACCAAAGACTACAAGATGGAATTATGTAATATGGGTCATTGTAGATCTTCTTATGAATTCAGCACATTTTCATACTATAAGTGAATATCTACAACTTGAACATCTAGCAAGACTATATGTTAATAATGTTTTGAGACTTCATTGGGTACCCCTATCGATTGTTTCTGATCGTGATCCCTGTTTTACATCCTGATTCTGGAAAAGTCTTTAGAAAGCTCTGGATACAGAGCTTCGTTTAAGTACTGCCTACCACCCCCAAACTGATGGACAATTAGAACAGACTATTCAAACCAAAGAAGACATGTTGAAATCATGCTCACTTTACATTCAAGATTGAAGGCTGTTATATGTAACGTTAAGAATTGAAAATTGAGTCCCAGGTATATCAGAACTTTCGAAATTCTATAACGAATTCGGGTTGTACCTTACTGTTTGTCAACGCCGCCCTGTCTCTCCAAAGTTCACGATGTGTTCCACATATCACTATTAAGAGAATACATGCCTGACCCAACGCATGTACTCACCTATGAGGAATTATAACTGGAACATGATCTATTTATATTTCCACGAGCCTATCATGATTCTTGATACAAGAGAACAGGTGACGAGATACCGGACTACTCGTCTGGTAAAAGTTCTATGGAGAAACCATAAGTTGGAAGAGGAAATGTCGGAACCCAAGGAACACATGATGAAGAACCACCTTATTCTTTTTATGTTGTAATATTCTAGAAATTTTTAGGGATAAATTATTTGAAGGATGAGATATGTAACACCCCCAGCTTCCATGGTACGCTTCTATTTGAATAATACAATAGCACGTGTTGCACACAACTTTGAGTTCTAACACACCACAACCATCAAACTAGCCATTATGAATAGTAATACCCACTTTTTTAAATTTTATAAATTTTATCTTTCAAAGTTGACTTCATTTTTGGATTCATAATATCGAAATAAGCCAAGGGTGATTTTTTGGTATTTTTATGAAAACATTCAATTTTTTATGAATAGTGAAAACGATGAGTTATAGTTTAAACCCGAATTTTTATTCAAATAATTATTTATTTTATTAAAATTTATTTTAGGTAAAAATAGATACATAATTCCTATATATGTCCAATGTAATTAATTGTATCAATTTTTAGTAATTTTAGATATATAAAAATTTTATTTAACTTTTCACCATTTTATACCCACCTCCTAGGAGAATTTGAAAATTCACATAAAACACATTTTTACAACTTGTTTGAGTGGAATTTCAAAAATATGAAAGACATGGATAATATCAAGGAGTAAAATTTGGTTCAATAAGATGAAAATAAATTTTGGGGAATAGTAACTTTTTACTTTTATTTACCATGGTTAAAAGTAAATAGGGTAATTAAGGGTAAATGTGATATTATTATTACCCTAACACAGGTACTAATTCTATTGTATAAGTATAGTTATACCAAAAACAAAATTAGGAATAAAATTCGAACCTCTTTGGTCCACATGGATTAGATTAGGACATTTAATATTATTTAATTCAAAGTAGAGTTAAAAGAGTTAAAATCAAAGTTTAATAACTAAAACATTGTTAATATAGAGTTACACATATGAAAAATTCGTCAAATAAATATTCATTAGAAATATAAAAATATATCCTACATAATGGTATTTTATTTATATTTTTTAGACATTATATAATGTAATTTATTTATGACACAATGATAATGCAATAATTACATAATTAATTAAATATTTAAATAATTGATGTTATAAATATCCAAATAAATGTAATTTGAGAATTTTTATGAATTAAGATAATTTTCTAGGATAATATGACATATTATGGTCGGTTAGATAATTTTGTTTTGAATTAACAATGTTGTTGTTAATTTAGCCAAAACAAAATACCCAATTGGGTAAAAATTGAAATAAAACAGTTTTTAAAATAAATATTATATTATTAGTTGATATATTATTCCTAAAAAACTACGGTTCAGCCAATGAACTTATATAATGATAGGTTTTTCATTAATGAACCACTTGGGGTTCTATTGGAAGTATATAATAAGATTATTAACCATATAATATAAAAATACAAAGATACATGGTTAATGTCAATCTATTTAACTAAGAGTTAAATCTAAAATATGGAGTTAATATAGTTACCAAAACCTTTATAAAACCTATGGGTTGAGTGGTTTTTGATGCAACGCCACCTTATCCTTTAAATAATGCAATTTGGGGCCCTTATAAACAGAAAATGTTTTTTTATAAATAATATTTCCAACTTTTCCTAAGGTGACCCTCACCCCTCTTATAAAAGGGCACTCCCTCTTCTCTATAATTCACACCTTCAAAGCCATTTGCCTCAGCAAACCTCTACCCACATACCCTCTCAACTATCCTCCCTTAATCCCAGAGTCCTTACTTTATTCAGAAAGCTATCCTATGGATCCCTTTGATCAAATCAAAAGGAAGAACCCGAAGAAGAGGTAAATATCTCACAACCTCTTTCAAGTTCCTTTCTTCTTCCACTTCCTTTTTCTTTGTTTTTTCCATTATAAAATAATAAATCTAGTATCTTCTATATAGTGTGATGTTATTATATATACTGTACAACCCAATTCATTATTATATCCATCCTTTGAATAACATGTCACCATACGTGCATACGTACGACCTACCATCTCCACGTCGTGGTGTAATTGTTATTCAATACATTATTATTTGGATGGGTAAAATAATGATGTGTAATTGATGTCAATAATAAATATAACATTATAATGATTCTGTATATATAATATACCATCCAATTATATATTATTTTTATATTAATATAATGACATTGTCTCTCATGCGTATGTATGGATTATTGTCTCTACATAGTGATGAGATTCATTCCCCGTCATATCCATTAAAAACTAATTTTCATTTGATGATTAAAAATAATTTTTAAAGAAATTATATCATTCTATAAATGAATAAGATACATCCCATCCATAACAATTATGGCTCACATAACAATGAATATAATGGTAAACAAATACTTTAACACCTGAAACGACAAAAATACTATGATATTATTAAGAAATCTATTCAAAAAGATCATATATGATATCATATTACTTCATATGATTATAGTATAATTTAATAACAATTTTTGCACCATTATAAATGATGTTAACCTACCCTCAACCAAGTAAATGTACAATTTAAGGGTTAATTCTACAATCTCTTCCTTATCCGAGGATGTTTATATGTAATTATCTACTAGGACCACTTCATCATACACATCCATGTTTCTTAAAAATGTATTTCAAAACATTCTTACCTTATTATAGACTATGGTTTAAAGTAATTTATACCATTGTTTCACTTTTATATTATGTTTATAAAAGAATCATTCTATCATTTTCCAAACAAGTTCCTTTATAACCTTTTCAAAAAAATTAATGTAATAATGTCTTTTTTAAAACATATATGGTGGGTGTGGTTGTTTTCTGCCATTATAACATAGTCGATGCTTCCCTTACATGATTATTAGAATGTTTTCAAATATAAATGTTTTATTTTATAATTACGTGACTCTTAAATTATTTCAAAATAGAAAGAGATATTTTTCTAAAAAGATTTTTATTTCATCTATGTCAACATCCTTTTATGGATTATTAGTTTGTTTGAAGTTAATTTTTTACGAAACAAAACATCCATATTGTATTAAATGTTTTGGGATATGTTTTACTATGGATGTGTTATTTGATACCATTCATAGTTTATGGATAAAGTATTGAAATTTCATATACTAGTTTTAATATTAATTTTTATATTATGTTTAAACCTTTTCATATGAGGAATGCATTCCACTTAGTATGTGAAGGATGGAGCCCGATATAGCTCCTCGATTCATCGATAGGACCCAAGAGACAAACTAGTGAGTTGGCACAAGGCCTTAAAAAATCTTATTTGTAGTCTTGGCACAAGGCCTTGACAATGTGGTTATGAATGTCTGGCATTATGTATTCCATCATTTTGAAAGTAGCTATTGATATTTCATTTATCTATTCGACTTGTAGAATATCCATGTGAGTAAGTAAATGGAATTATATTGATTTATATTTCCCATATTATGATAATGTTCACGTTTAAAAGTATTTTTTTGAGTTTTATACATTTTCATAAATGTTTATACTTATTTATAAATGTTTCTACTATATTGTTATCCTTAATGTACATATGAACTCACCACTTTCTACATTTAATTTCTTCCGGGATGTGATGAAGTATATTACGAATGACATACAGGGATAGTCTATTGGATCTCAGTGTTTTCTATGGAAAAAATGTTGTTGTTGTTTTCCATTTTATGATATAATGTAAACCTAATAAATGTATCTAGTACTTCCAAGGCTACAAAACTAATCGGTCTTTCGAGGCATGATATTTTCTGATCATGGAAATGTTATGTAATAATGCACCAACTCTAGGTAACAAGGGTCAGGGATGAATCAATAAGGCATGAATCAATACCCCTACAATAGTACTTCCTCCATCCCAATACTTGAAACGTCAAAGTACATCATTTAACTCCTTCCCAACTTTGGATGTATCAGAATTGGTGCTGATGTCAACCTTCCATTCACCTAAATAAAGGCTATCTCACTTTAATAGTACCAAATGACCTTCAAACCCTTTCTTTTAAAGCCTATCAACAACAATGGTAAGCATAATAATCCCTATATTAAATAGTGGAAGTAACCAGCTATCCTAATGAATCTTTGGATGTCAAAAACATTCTTTGTTTGTTCCTAATAAACTACTTCCCTCACCATCTCTAGGTCTAATAATACTCATTTCTCCATGATGATGTGAACTATGATGTGAATCTAATCCATCCAAAAGTTGTTCTTTGTGATATTAGTATATAACTAATTCTCTATTAGTGTATTCGAAAATATCTCAATATGGTTAGCATGGCTGTGTTGATTGATATAATACACAAAGATATAATCCACAAAAATCACAATAAAATATTCTAAGTAATGAAGGAATTATCAGTTCATTAGTGCCATGAAAACTCATGGCACATTCGTGAGACAAAATGACATAAATAGATACTGATGTAGGCCATACCTACTAAGAAATGATGAATGAGGTATGCATGTAGGGTGAAGACTCACCTGATGATATCATAACCATGAGATGTTTTTTAAGAACACTTGAGCTCCTAGAAGCTGATCAAATACATCATCAATATGTGGAATGAGATACCATTTTTTGACAATCAAGTGGTTTAGTTTCTGATATTCCACGCATAGACTTAGGGTACCATCAACCTTTTTCATGAAAAATATTGGTGAACCCCACGATGATGTATTGGGTTGAATAAATTCATTCACCTCTAAATCCTATAATAGCCTGTTGAGCTCTTGTAACTCCGTCCTAGACATCCTTTATGGAAGAATTGATATCGATGAATCTTCTAGAACTAGATCTATGGATAAATAAGCCTCTATCTTAGGAGGTAATATTGAAAACTCATCAAAAAAGATTTCCCTAAAGCACTCACCCAATAGAGGAAAGTCTGCCTAAATCACTCCCTATTCATCCATAAAAAAACAAGCAATCTGGGTTGGAATCCTGCCTAGCCCATGATTATCTTGTCTAGCTAAACCCACCTAGACAATTAATTCACCCTTTTGGGTAAACACATCACCCTTAGTTGATGAAATTGTCATCCTTTCATGATTGAATTCAAGGTATTCTTGATATGCTACTAGAAAGTCAATCCCTAGAATGATGTAAAACCCTATCTTCTCAAGGAAATGAAGATACAAAATTATGTGACACAGTACAAATTCAAGGGGACACTCTATAAACTATAGTAACCCACCCCTTTTGACTCCAAAAGGGGTATCTAGTTTCATAACTCCCACAGAAAGAAAAAAACATGAGGATTTTAACCTCTGGTGAAGATATGAAACTTTGTGATGCAATTGTTTTGGAAAGAGTATATGCAATTGTAGAAGCTATTATGATAGTACCTTTCATTTTAAAAGTTCTAGGATCCTGCTCATGATCGGTCTATTTTACATCATAAGACTACCTTGTACCACATCCACGTGATCTGTATATGAGAACTTGATGTCTCGCTACCATGACCACAACCACCAATGCCTTGTCCTAACTAGCTTACACTGCTCCAATTCCTATCCTGATGTGTAGTTTAAGAACATGCACCAGAAATGGATTTTGGAAATGTCCTATAGTAAATCACAACTAGAAGAATGGTTGTGTAATACCACAATGTATTCCCCATCCAGTCACAAGCATGTCACTTGACTTGGATTCGATCACATTGATTTTTTTGTGGTCATTTCTACAACACTCAGGGAAATACACCAAACTGCCTATACTCAGAGCATGACTAGCACTCATATCATGGGATGCCACACAACAACACTTCCTACATAATGATATAGATCCATTGGGGGCGAGGAGCACCACTCCCCTTTTCAGTACCCCCAAATCCCCTACAGTTCTATTTTATGAATAGTGTCTGATTCAAAATTATAATAATAGAAGTCAACCAGGACATGTTGAACTAGGATTTGATAGAATTTATGAGACCTTCCTAGATGCATCTCACACTTAATACCTCATATGTAAGATACATCAGTGAAAAATGTTGAATATCTATAAATTTTTTTGACCATTCCATATCCTTCATTGTGCCAAGCTCCGAACGCAATAACTCATTAGCCCGCTCTACTCGTAGAGTCATGGGGTAAATGTAATCGTATAAGTGGGAATGAAAATTAGTCCAAAATATATATTGGAACCTATAATCCTTTTTCAACACATATCACCAGTGCTTCACAACTCCAATTATAATGTATGTCATGAGATTTACCCTCCTTTTGGAGGCATATCCAGATGCTCTGAAATTTCTATCATGGTCTCTGGCCACAAAAATGAATCATATGGTACTCCATCCCTTAAAAACATGGTAGTATGATGTTGTTAGAACACCCACATAATCTCCTCTATTAACATTTTAGAATGTGGTACACACCAGATGGTATGTATGTAACAAAAGATGCATTTTCGGAATAGGGCCACATCATCTTTGTTCGGAATAGCCTAAGGTGCCACAATTCTCACTAAAGGAGGATCAACCAGTATCCGATGGCCTACCATCTTCAAAGTATTGTCATTTCCTCCCTAAAATCTTACCATTGGAGGTTATCATGGTGGCTTGCCTCTATAATGCCATTCACATCCCTCCGAAAAGTGAAACATCAAGGAACACAACCTAATATCATTGGAATGGTCCAAACCTTTGAGAAACCAAGCCAACAACCAATAGATTTTCCCCAAATCAAGGAATATATAAATAAAAATAATTATAACACTAGAAATTATTCCTACTTCAAACTCAAAATCCAGATTTTGGTCACGTATATATTTTCCTTTTCATTTGATTCATTTAATAGTCATTTGTTCAAATTATTTAAATAATGGACGACCAAGTTCTTATCCCTAACGGTCCATAGCACCTCATGAACCGAAATTTGACTCCATTATAATCTATACATATTAAATTCATCATTGAACATGCAATCAATTGGTGAATCATTTCCCAATCCATAAGGGCCCATACTCCATTGTATTGAAATATGACATCACTCCATTATCTACTACAACCAAACTAACACAAAAGTAGGCACAACTATCACCTAAAATATCACAATAGAAATAAATAACTAATGAATCCTAAATGGAATGGAAATTTTCATGGATTTTGATTTATAACCAATGCCTATATGATTATCGAAATAGGATATCCTCATCTCATCAGGTTTCAACTAAAATAGAACATGCAATTGAATCAATTGTAATAGTAGAAATCATGATTGTTACCCAACAAGGAAATCAAATCATATTTAATATTTAAATTCCAAGGAAAAAATAGAAATCCATTTGAGGAATTTTGGATTTTTCCTATACGCTTGGTACCTAATCATAGTCACAGTTTATTACCAAATTCTATTTCCTTCCTATCCATGTCTAATGTCTCCAAATAGTAAGTAAAACTAGAAAAGAGATCTAATGAAACTTTGTAACACCCTGAACCCAAATGCCACTGCAATGGGGCCCTGATCCCATTTGGTCACAAGGGCTCAAGCACAACATCCCAACTACTAGATCTCTCGATAAGAAGAGAGGTCCAATGTTTGTCAGTTGGGAGAGAATGCCCTCGTTACCAGAGTATCACAATAGAAGTCAAACATATAAAATAGAAAAAGAAAAATAAACAAAAGTCAAATAAAGTAAATAGGCGAGAAAGAAAAGAATAAATATTAATAACCAGGAGGGTCTCACATACAAAATCATGTATATGATTCATGTATCTCGAAAGAAGCCAATGTTGTACATGGAAATAAAATACAATACATATATCCCAAAAAGAACAAAATTCCAAAAAGTGTTTGTAGCATAACAATCCTAATCGTGGTACAATTCTCCCCTGCACCAAAGCCACAGCCAACAACCATTACAAGGTAACTATTCCCTATCATCACCAGTAACTGTATAATCTGTTTGGGCCCCTGAGGAGGCCGATATTGGGTGTGAGATAAATATCCTAGTAGGGAAACCACCTAGGGGCTATAGTGTTCTATCAACAATATACAAGTTATATAAACTGTAAAAAAAAGTAACATATGTATGTATGCCCATGGTATAATTATTCTTCCATTTGTAAAACCAAAAATTAATTAAGTCTACCAGAAACAAAGTTAGCTCCAAATAAAGCTACTATAAGAAATTAAATAATTCGCATGACCACGTTGTACATCCATCCATATCATGTAATCCACAGTTATGTTTTATATAGAATTTATATAAAACACATGGCCACACAATATAGTAAATTTTATAACATAAGGGTTAGATCCACGTTGTCACATACCAGGGAATCCATGAAACAAATCTAGACCACGAAGGGCCAATTCCAAGAATATATTACAACGAATCTGTATCAAATCCCATTTGACTCCTAGTGGAAACTCAGTCTAGGCACTGGTTAGATTCCCTGGATTATGTGTACCAACATGTCCTATGTGATTCCAAGAATGCTAGATCCATGGGGGTAGAAAGGCCTGAGGAATCCCATAGAATCAAGACCCATGGGGTAGATTCTACTCAAGGAGTCTACTGTCATATTACAAATCTAGGGGAGAGAAGTCCATGGAATCTATCAAACCATTTAATTAATCCATTTGATTTAAATAATTCAAAACCTTGTGAATAGACCCTTTCACATAACCAAACACAATCACAGATTATACCCACTCATGCAATCCAATTTACCATTTACAAATCATCTGAGCCGACTATACCATATTATAAATTTATAATTTCATTAATAATTTATATAGGTATACCCACCCATATTACCCATTTAACTTTATATTAATCAATTCATATAGGTACACCAATCCATATCATGCATTTAACCATACTAGTTATCAAAAAATAAGCATGTCCTAACCAGATATCACTAAATAATGAAGAAATATGTCTCCTAAAAAGATATTCCAAATCATTAAGCCATTTAAGGGATTCCTCAAACATGAATGAACAAGCACACACCCCATGGGTTGATTAAACTGACATAAACTTATTAATTTCTTAATTCTCACCCCTCAAGTGACCTCAAATTGAGAAATGGGTGCCAAAACACCTAAGCAAAACCTAAAAGAATCCTTACTGGGTCTAACTAAGACTTCCAGGAGTATCTCTCTCAAAAACGGGGCCCCGCTGGAATGTCTACTGGCCAGTGAAAAGGAAAAATGCCTGAAAATCACCCAAAATTTCAGAAGAATATATAGACCACCTACCTATGTTTGGTAGTATGTAGATCATCCAATATAAAGCCATGATTTTTCCTAGTATAGAATATATCTAAGGAAAGGATGAAGAATGAAATTTTAGGGAATATAAAAATAAAATCAAATAGCACAGTAATTTTTTTATGAATAAAGAATGACTAAAAAATAATTGAGGACATACCATTGTAGATCTGATGAGACAAACCATGCTTGAATCGAAGGTAAAATTTTAAATATGGATCAAAGAAAATAGAAGGTTTTTAAAGGTAGATCTATTAGAGGGGGATTTCTATGCATTGAAGAGAACTTGAAAATGGTTTTAGAAGAGATTTTTTACCTTAAATTAAAATTTAAAAAAACTTACGTAGCATGCTTGCACCGTTTACTTTCACAATGTCCCAAACTGTGTTGTATCTAAACATAGATCAATGTCTCCAAGTGGCACATTTTACGGTTTCTCCACATGTTTTGGAAAACCATGTAGCAACAATTCTAATTTTTTTTTCAAAAACCATAAAATTTTCAGACATCTCACATGGTTGTATGGTCTCTACCGCATAGTTTCTCAAACCATTCATAAGATAATTCCTACCCTCGCATGGTTACCTTAACTATGCACAGGTTGTGCGCAAACTGTGTGCCGATCCATTTTCCACCCAAAAAATGTTTTCAGGCTCCAAAAAATCCCTGAAAACCTCTGAGACACCAGTGATAACAAGTGGTATGTAAATAAATAAATAAAAATTCATTAAAATTGAAAAATAAATGTATATTTACCTCAAATGAAAACTATAGATCTTACTAAGGGATGAATCATATGCCAATATATTTGATTTAAAAATAAATAATAAAAATCCGTGTAATAAAATAAAACTAAATTAAACCAGCATATACATATTTATGGTCAATATTATAATCGGTTATACCCATTAAATTATTATGAATTTAATGTTACTAGCTATCAGTAATTTCAATTCCATAATCAATAAGGCAAGAACTTGCTCGAAATAACCTAACAAATTTTCTTATTAATCATTTCATTTATTTTATATTATTCCACTCAATAGTCTTGAAATTGTCGTGCAATTTTATTTTAAATAAAATATATTATTTTATTTTATTTAAATCTCAATAAAATAGTACTCAATTTTATATTTTGAACAAACATGGTTACTTCATATGAAAACTATCCAGTATGGTTTTAATTATAAACAGCATACTCAAATAAATTATTATGTACATGGAATGTATCATAATTTAAAGGTGTCTAGTTCTAATTTAGTTATAGATGAAAAAAATTGAAATTCAGTAGCAAATAAAATTTAATAAAATGAGTATTTAGTATACGATTGTTGGAGCTAAAATTCATCCATTGTAGTGAGAAAACTCATCGATGTTTTATAATTAATCTGGACTCAAAAGGGCCAGAAGTCACTCTAAAACAATTCCAAATGGATCTTTTTTGAATCCCTCCACTAGGTTGGCGCACCATCATGATGACCACCTCCATGATCATCTATAAGGCATCAAAACATCTCTATGATGTTGACAAGTTTCTATGGAGTGTGTCATCTTCACAGTGTCATCAATCTCCATGGCCCACCCCACAATGGTCTCCATGGTGATCCACTCTGCAGAGTCCTGATCCTAATGCGATGGTGATTCATTACGACAGAACCCCTCATCTCTATAGTGGCAGTAATATCCATAGCGTGTTCTTCATCCCTGACTAACCATCATTACCTATAAATAGAGGGTTCACCCTCTCTCAATCCAATGTTACTCTTCTATTTCATCTTTCGACATTCCATTTTGCAAATACTTGTGGGAAGCATACAAGTGTATCGCCAAAGGTACATAGCATCGTCGAACCATGCCTCATGTTCTTCAAAGCCTCCACCTAGAGTGGGGATGCCCTTTGAGAAGCCTTATGGCCTTTTTAGAGGAGGGATACCCATTGGTGTCCTCGAGATTATGTGAATCATAGATCCTTCTTAAAGCATTCTCCAAGAAATAGGGACTTGCTATGGAAAATATCTGCTTTATCAAAGGTTTCCATTCAACAATACCCTTATATCATGAAAACACATCCCTTCGCAAAGACACATCCCTTATTGAAGACACTACCCTTTGTGAAGACCCTTCCCTTTATAAAGGCACTACCCTTCATGAACACTCTTCCCTTCATGAACATCATTCCCTTTGAAAAGGTCAATTCCTTCATTAAGATCCTTTTCTTCACTAAGGCCATTATATTTGCAATACCCCTCTTTCCAATGTCTCCAACATTTCACACCCCTCTTCCATATGGACCTCTAGGCTTGTAGGTAGTGATTTCAAGGTCCCTCAAGTGGTTATTCATGTTCCATTACTTTGACTCATGATTCATTTCATTGGAAGTCTAATTGTTGTATCTTCATCGTATAACCACACTAACATAATCCCCTTAATGTATCCCTCCCCAACCCCATCTTCAAATGGAATTACAAGTTCATTTCCATCACAAAGGGTTACAATGTTCCTGTTATGTATGTCATAGGGGTGGGGAACGAAACCTCTCCATTCGAGCATCAGGAAGTTAAACTACCAAGAACCCACATCTATGACACATGAAGTTAAATTTTGATCACTAAATAAGACACAAGCCTCACGAGGACCACAAGGTGGGTGGGATCTAGTGTCTTCTCACACCCCTCTCCCTCTATGTTTTTTCATTAAGCACACCTCAGGCTGCCTCCACGTAAGCCCCAACACCCAATAATGGGATGGTTAATGTATGATAACCATATCCTCCTTGCATTTTTGGAAACCCTTAGTTATAATTGGTCCTCCCTCCCATAGTACGTCACAATATCCATCACCCTAGGCTGCTAACCACACGTAATCCCCATTATATTCTTCACATACACACCATTTTCGATGTGACCATCAGGTCTTTATTGCCTCTTGTTTGTCACAATCAGCATGACTCATGTGGGATTAGAGTAACCATAAACCATGAAATCCTATTTGGGAAGCCTTAATGTATGACCCATTCCCTTTATATCTGAACTACATGGACAACAGGCATTTCCCTTTCCAAGAAAGGTATGTAGGAAGCCTCCCTGATGTTCAAACGTATCACTAATCTGTCCTGAACATCTTCATGTTGGTTCAAACTCATCCCACATGATGATAAACTATGTTCCCATCTCATATTGGATGACCATAAACAATATACATTCGATCCATGTGTATTTTGATCCTTCTCTCGTAGATAGGGTACGTAGAAAGCCTCTGTGAGGTTCAACCCCAAGCAATGGAAATCTTCGATGTCCTCTTTGTTGGTACCCACATCCTTGGTCCCCCATTTTGTGGTGTCAGACAAGTTCTTGGGTAGCTAACCTTGTGTAAGCCCCACGATCAATCCATACTCCTCCAACCTAGATTCCCCCTCTTCTGATGGGATACTAAAATTGCGTAATCCCGATTATATCTCTAGGTCATTGTCCTTTGTGTACACACCAATTATATGAACCATCATGAAATAAGTGGACATTGATTCCATGCCATGGGGATCCGTTGGAAGCCTCCTTTTGGTTCAATCCCATCACTCAGGTCTAAAAATGGTCTCTCCATTGAGTCATTGTGTTTTGGTATGTTCATTACCCAACACTGAGGTTTTACATCTTTGGGTCCCATCAATGTATCCAATCTCAAGAGACTCGTCCTCTTATGGCTCGTCACCCCATTCCAGAACAATGTGGAATTTGATTCCCTACCACATGTATATGAAGTAAACATCTTTGAGGTTCATGCCCAAAACTGTCACCTTCATACATGTCCTAAGTTCCATGCCCAATCATTCCATCCTTATATGCTCCACACATCATCCATCCTTATTCCACTCATATATCCACATCCTAGTGAATTCATGCAATCTATACAGGCAGCTAAACATGTGCAAGACCCATTCATTTCATTTCCCTTTATAGCACTTGAGGCACTAACTACACAGAAGCCCCACTATGTATTTTGGTTGATTTCTATTGTGTACACCCCAATGACATGATCCATCCCCTTGAAATACATTAGTTTTGATCCCTATATTATATATAGGGTTCATAAGAGCCCTTTACGAGGTTCAATCCCAATTAATGGTAAAGATTGGAGTCCCATTTGTCGGGACCCAATCATCATTTCATGTGTCCTCATTGGGAATATTGAACCACCCATCTTTTAAACACTATATGTTCACCCTCCTAGGTATGTACTCATCTGATCCACTAACATCAATGTTTTGATTAGTCTGATCTATCTCTGCTAGATGTTAAACTCATAGTATACCCATTGTTAAACATGGGAAGATAAGGAATATCTTGGAGAAATGCCTATAGTATACAATTCCCCACACTTGATTTGGGATGCCTCGGGCTTCTATACCCTCAAGAAACCCTGTAATAAGTGGAGGAAAATATAGGTGTACCAGTTTTTTAGCACCCAGACATGACAATAATTCCCTACTTGACTACTCCCCTGACCGAAGGATACTTCTCTGAATTTACCCCATGGAATTTCTTAATAGAAGTAGTTTAATTAAATGGAATACACAAAGATATGGAACTAGGAAGAGTTTCATAAAGAACGTAGTAATCTTTAAGGAAGACCCACACTATGTGATGAATCTTGAGGAGGAACCCACAGAAGGTGAGACCAACACCCTGTTATCCTATTTTGATTAAAGATCAACCATTTCTGAGTAAGTGATGGATGACACTCTCCATTGGAATGTTGGAATACATGGGGAAAAATAGCCAATGTGTCCCTACAGATGGATATGTGTACCCTAGATAAATCTTAAAAAATAGAAATGGTGAACCTAATAAGAAACAGATCCTCAAAATGGAAATTTGTAGCATTCAAAACATTAGTAAATAAGTGTGTCACCAGATCCATTTATCAGGTGCCATGTTCTTACAAAGAAAATATTGGGTCTAGCATGAATCTCACCATATTTCAGGGTAGTTAATCATTGGGTTTATTGGTCTAGGAAATTGTCATCATGTATCCTTTTATCTTGTCAGTAATGATTGAATGGAGTTGGGGAACTGTGCATCGCTCTCCTATTGTCTGTACAGATGGATGAATTTCCCTACTTTGTAGGACCCCATCTATAGGAATGAGGAACCAATCACCTCCCACCCGTAGACGCATGGATAGGTGCAAATCCAACATGGTAGTCATGAACAACACCATATCTTCTGTGTCTAAATTCATGACCACAAACATTGGGAATCAACTCCCCTGTAACCCTATGAATTTATTCAGAGCATGGTGATTAATACTTGTGTCTGTCAATACGAATGTGATGGAGTTATCATGAAAAGAGACGTTGCCTATAAAAACATGGAGGACTTCATTACCTATCAGTTTCGCGGCCGCATTGGGCCATACAGGGAGCTATTGATCCCCACTCCGACCTTCAAAAGCTTTGGCATCCTATCCCATAAATGCTCCAACAACTCCCTCCCTTTAATGTAAAAACTAAAGGTTGTCCATGTCTACTCATCTAGGACTTCATCCAAGGATATAATTATGATGGATACCTCTCGTCCACATTATCATTTCAATACAGTCCCATAGATCAAGGAGTAGGTTGTCAATACCACTACAAAGACGACTCTAGTTTGGTTGACCTGACCTCTATGTTAGGTGCATGCTCAGGATGATTCCCATCATGGGGTAACATCTTATGTAGCTATTATCTCTCAGTCCACTGATAGTACATGCTATTAAGAACCTATAGTTGTCCTGGAGAAGGGGAAAATCCCTATCCCAGAGTAGGGATGCTTCCAAGCCCAGTCTGAAGTTATGGACAAGCCACCTCACAAGTATGTTGAGTTGACCTCCCCAGTCACCAGTGCTTGTAGTAGATGTCGTGGGATGATCTGCAATGATAATATCCAATACAGAGTTCCTCTCCATAA
The DNA here is from genome assembly GCA_963277665.1 of Viscum album. NCBI lineage: Eukaryota > Viridiplantae > Streptophyta > Magnoliopsida > Santalales > Viscaceae > Viscum > Viscum album. The sequence goes on from OY728134.1 coordinate 171,057,071, forward strand.
CTCCATTAGACAGATTAGAGGTCATTCCTAATCCTATATCCTTCATAGATGTTCTCACCATGTGATTGTCATCAACTCTTACAGATGCCCTCCCTGAATCATCGACACTCAGCACGAGGGTCCTCCCTATGCTCCAAGTATTATGTATGAAAATTTTCCTTCCATGTCAGATTATTATTGTGAGTAATCCCATTACCATGGAACCTACCAACATGGGGGTCCTCCTCGTGTTCTCACCCACTCCAATGGAATCCCTCCCCACAATAGTGATGGTCGTTGTGAAGGACTTTGTTTGGTCAAAAAGGATTCCTTATAACTTTCCCATTCAATTATGTTTTGAAAATCACAAACACTATTTCTCAAGAAAAATTTTATTTCACCTATGATTTATTATAATAAGGAAATTTTTCATTCCCCAATGAAATTTTTTCCTTACCCTTGTTTTAATTGATCATGTTATAGCTTCTATAAATATAACACATTTGATTTCTAAGTGTAAAATTCGGTTTCACATCTAAAACCTCAGAATCCTATAAACACTTAGATATAGAATAATCATTTTTTAGATTCCAAATTATCTGAAATTAAAACTCCTAATTCAGACACCAAATTATATAAACCTCAGAACCCAAATTCAATTAAATTCAGACTCTGAATGCATAGAAATTTTGACTTTGAACTCTCTAAAATTCAGACTTTGAATTCTCTGAAATTCATATTTTGAATTCACTGAAAATGTGGCTCTAAATTCATTGAAATTCCATCTTCGAATTCCTCAAAATTTAGACTCCGATTTCCTCAGAATATAGGCTCCAAATTCCTTAGAATTTGTCACCGAATTTCCTAGAATTTAGACTCCGAATACCATAGAATAAAGACTATGAATTCTACATAATCCAGACTCCAAATTCCTCAATATTTAGACTCCAAATTCCTTGTAATTGAGACTCCTATATATATAGAATTCGAGTTCCAAATTCGATTGAAAACAGAATCTAGTTATCCATGAATTATAGTCTCCATGTTTTTATTTTCTTAGTTTCCAAACATTATTTTTCCATAGAAACCAAAAAATTATATTTCGTTAGGAAACCATATTTTTCTTACACATTTTATAATTATGAAATGATGTAGTTAATTTTTTTTCTAACTATATTTTGGTTGAGTGACATTTGTACAGGTCCCTCCAAAATTAAAAAAATAATATGACTATTGGAGGAGGGAGCTGACTGTTGGAGAAGTGCCTACAAATATGAGCTCATTTGAACATGATGATAAAATATCCATGACTCTAGAGACCACGTGTTGGTGGTGTGATTTCTAGAGAGATACACTTTCATGCTTTGTGCGTACTGGATATCTTATTAATATTGCTTCATGTGACTCTTATTGTTGCTGAGTATAATCAAGGGCTTCTGGGGATAGTAAGAAAGAGGTGCTGACAACCTTAATGCTCGAGGGCTTATATAGATAGGATGAAAGAGGTTCTGAATACCTTATTATTCGAGGTCTGGTTGGGATATCAAGACAAATTCTGATATTCCTATTGAGGGTTTACCCGGGTGTCGGTAAGAAAGGCTTTCATGAAATTATAAATCAAGGTACCTTTATTAAAGGTTGTTGGATACCCTTCTATTTTGGTTAAATGATTTCATACTTTTTACTTGTATTTTTTCATTTTTATTTCCACTATATTTTGATAGAGGAATAATGTATAATCTTATTATACTTTCTTATTGTTTTATATTATATCATAAGTAAGATTCTATATGCTTTAAGGGAAAATCTTATTCTTGTAATATTTTCTTCAATGTCATTTCCGGAATCAATTTTCCAGAACCTAGAATGTTTTTAGAACTGATATAGGTCTTGTGAATTTTCCTTTTTTGACTTTCCTAAACATTATTTTTCTTATGTTTAAAAACGAATGTTTTTAACATAATATTCATCCCCCCACTTGTAAATGATCATCTACATCATATTTTGATCCTAAAATTGGTATTAGAGGAGGTATCTGGTATAAATGTATTAATATATATGTTTGTTGATTAGTTTCCATTGTTCTAAACTTTTTTCTTTCTTTGAAATTTTTTTCTTTTCATACATGATTTTAATACTAACAAGTTTTTTGAGGTAAAATAAACAATTAAGATGATAGGAATGAATGTTGGTTCGATTGGAAATCTAAATCCAACAAGACCACCTATATTTCATGGGAATGTTTAGGAATATTGGATAGATCAGATAAAGACTTTTTTATCAATACTGGATTGGGCAACATTGTTATCCTTACTGGATATTACAAAAATCCGAATAAGGAAGTAAGAACATTTACTAATCAAGAAAAGTCATAATATTAACAAAATAACAAGGTACTCAATACATTTTTGGGTCCAATGAATAGGAATATATATAGTACGAATTAGTCTTGTGAAGCTCTTAACAGTATCTAGAAGAAATTGGAAGTTACTCATTTTGGTACATCCAAAGTTATAGAAACTAGAGGAGACATACTTAGAGAAGAATATCATGGATTTCAATTTCATTATGGAGAGCCAGTGTGCAATGTGAAATAAAGGACTATGAATATGGTTAATAGTTTTCAATTTGTGGGTGAAAAATTTCTTGATGATGGAGCTCTCGGGGACAAGATTACATATTTCATACCTAATTAGTGGGAATATAAGAGAATAGATATTGATGAGAATATGAGAGCATCTCAAATCACTCTTGATGAATTTATTAGAACTATTATTCAACATGAGACAAAAATGAAGATAAATTATGATATGAAAAACAATAAAAATAGTAATGGATGTTATGCCTTTACTAATACTAAATCCAAGACTCGTGAATGGATTACAAGATCCAAATATAATAAATTCATTGTTTTTTCTGAATCTAGTGGATGTGAACTTTCTAATAATGACCTAGCTAATCTTTCTCAAAAAATGAACAAGATAGTTTGTAAGAAATATTTTCCATACAGATATAAGAAGAAAGAACGAAAAGGAAAGAAACACTCATAAGATACATGTTATAAATGAAAAAGAGAATGTCATATAAGGCCATACTGTACTATGCATAAGAAAAAGTATTTGAAGGAAAATCGTTTTAAATGGAATAGAAAAATGTATTACATAACTAATTCTAATAAATTTTTTAAAGCATATGACAACTGGAGTGCTAGTGGTGGTGATTTTTCTGATGAATCCTCATAATTTGAATCTTCTGGTCAGAACAATCTTGTTCTACTAGTCATGCTACCCATTGAAAATCATTTTCTAATGGCCAAGGTACATATTTTTGAATCTATCCAAAATTTTTCCTAGAATTTAAATTATACCAATGAAATATATTATGATTCTTCAGATTATGAGTCTTTATCATCAGAAGAAGAAACATTACATATTTTGAAATTTCTAGGTTTGCAAAACATCTTGGGAAGGAAAATTATAAATGCAAAAAAAAAACTTGATAGGGAAAATTCAATAATTAATATTCATACTAAATAAGTATCATATAATTCTAATTATATTGATAATATAATTAATGATTTTAAAAGTCTTTCAAATAAGATTGAGGATGTTAATTCTGATAAGGGTAAACCTTCTAAGGATATTGAATTTTTAATTTCCATGAAAAATATTTTAAATAATAACACTAGTTCTATAAATAATATTTTTTAGCATAAAAACATGGTTATTATACTAAAGTCGGATATATTTTCCTTTGTGGAAGTGTTTTTCAATCTTTAACTATGGAAAGGAAAAGTTTGATAAGGTGTATTATCAAATTAGACCCCTAAGGAATTGATATTGTTTTGGTTATTCACAATCTAAACCTATTTTTAGTAATAAAATTTGTGTTCCTCAAAGTGATCCATTATGCACTAAATGACAGTGTGGTGGACATTGAGATAAAAATTATTCTTTAAAAACACATAGACTTTAATATTTCATAAAGAATATTTTTCTAAGAAAATTTGGATTCCTTAAATCATGATTTTTGAAATTTCTGGATCCAAGCATGTTTGGATTCTGAATGTCTAAAATTCTTATTTTTAGGAAAATAAGGAAATTACCAATAGAAATACATGGTACATGGAAAGTGGATGTTTTTGGAATGTGACAGGTAACAAAAACATCTTTGAAAATATTATCAAAACAAAAGGAGGGAAAATAACGTTCGAAGATAATTCTCCAAGAGAAATTATTGGTATAGTTAACAATTTTATTCTTAGAAAAACTTTAATTTCAAATGTTATATTGGATAAGGGTCTTAAGGACAACCTCGTTATCATATTTCAATTATTTGATGAAGGATACCATATGAATTTTAGGAATCAAAAATGCGGAGTACAAATTTCTAAGGAAGAGTTTATTCTTCCTACCCATTGATAGGAGAATGTATACACACTAAAAAATAAGTCCATAAAATCCAAGATCTCCCCTGTCTTAGTGCTATGGAGGATCAATAATGGTTATGGAATAGAAGGATATGACATTATAACCATAGAAACCTATGAAAAATCTATATGAATATACTAGTTATGAATCTAAAGGAGTTTATATTTGATTCATCAAAAGTTTGTGATCCTTGTCAATATGGAAAGCAACATAAATCATTATTTAAATCAATTCATGAAGTCTCAACTACTTATAAATTATAGTTGGTGCATACTGATTTTTTCAGTCCAACACAAACTAGATGTATTGGCAGAAAATATAATGTATTTTTCCTAGTTTATGATTACACTAGATTTACATGGGTCTATTTTATAGCAATGAAATCTTAAGATTTTACATATTTCAAATTTTTTTTAACCCATGTTAAAAATTAGAAAAACCTTCCATTGATAGCTATTCATAGTGATCATGGAAGAGAATTTTAAAATATTGATTTTGAATATTTCTGTAGTAGAAATGGTATTACTCATAACAACTCAGCCCCGAGAACTCATTAATAGAATGGTCTTGTTGAAAGAAGAAATTGAATTAATCAAGATATAAGTAGAACCATGTTAAGTGAATATTCATTAGCTAAAAAATTTTGGGCTGAATTTTTAAGTACTTCTTATTATATTATAAATCGAGTTTTGATCAGAAAATTTTTTAATAAATCCCCCTAAAAATTGTAGAATTGTAGGAAACCAAGACTTTATTACTTCGATGTTTTTGGTTGCAAAATATTCATTCAGAATACTAAATATAATTTAAATATATTTTCACCCAAATATTATGAAGGTATTTTCTTATGATACACCACAACTTCTATGTATTATATTGTTTTAAATTAAAATTCATACACTGTTGAAAAAAAAAGTACTTGTAAAATTTATTGAAACTGATCCCTTTGTTTCTAAACACCCCCAAACTACATCTTTGTATGTGACTTCAAAAACTAATTATCATCCATTGATAGAAGATCCTTCTGATAAGAAAAATGTTGAAGAAAACCTTTTTGAAGCATTTACCCTAAAATATTTCCTACCATATGTTGATGAATAGGTTTTACAAAACCAAAATCAGTTGTTTCTAATGAATCATCCTAGTTATAGAATCATTGGTGATGTAAATCAACCTATAAAGACTATATGTTCCTTATGAAATGACTTTGAACATGTATTAATAGTTTCTCGATTAGAATAAAAAAGCATATGTGTTGCTTTAGGTGATGATGACTGGATTAGAGACATGCAAGATGAGCTCAGTTAATTCAAAAGGAATAAATTCTTGACCTTGGTTGAATGACCTAGAGAAAAAATCTATTATTGGAGTGAAATAGGCCTTTATAAATAAGTGTGAAGAAAATGGTATCATTGTATGAAATAAATCAATATTACTTGATAAAGGTTGTAATCATCAATAAGGAATAGATTATGATGAGACATATGATCTTGTAACTAGGCTTGAGTCTATTCATATTTTATTTTTCATTGAAGCATTCCTTTATTTAATACTTTTTCAAATGGTTGTTAAATGTTCATTTCTTAATGGTTTTATTCAAGAGGTTGTTTTTGTTGAAAATCCTCCTGGATTTGAAGATAGAAAATATCCTAATCTTGTTTTCAAACTTAGCAATGATTTTTTATGTTCTCAAACAATCCCATAGAGCTTAGTATGATAGGATTACATTATTTTTTCTTCAAATAAATTATATTAATTGAAATGTTGATCCAACCCTTTTTATAAAGAATGATAATAAAAATGTTTTTATTGTTTAAATTTATGTTGGTGAAATTATATTTGGATCAACACAGAAATATATAACCGATTCATTTGTGGATCTAATGAAATTTGAGTCCGAAATGAGTATGATGGGTGAGTTATCATTTATCCTAGGTTTTCAAATTTCTCTAATACCAATGGGAACATATATATCTCAACATATGTATAATAAATATCTTCTTATGAAGTATGGATATAGAAACAATAAGAGTATAAGTACTCCCATTGGTACCTCAAATAATCTTGATCTTGATGATGCTGTGAAACTAGAAGATCAAACATCATTTAGAGGTATGATAGTAAGTTTACTATACTTGGTAGCTTTTAGATCAGACTCTATTTATTCAAAATGCTTATGTTCAAGATATAAATCCAATCATAAGGAGTATCATTTAAAGTCAGTGAAAAGAATTTTTCGTTGCATAAAGGTAACCATGGTTTTAGGAATCTTTTATACTTCTAGAACTGATGTTGTTTTAAAATGTTTTTCAGATGCTGACTTTGGTGGATATAGAAAGTATAAAAAAGTATATTTGGAACTCTTCCTTTCTTGAGAGATTCATTAGTTTCTTGGTTATGAAATAAGAAACACTTAGTAGCACATTCCACTACTAAAACTGAATGTTTAGCAGCTTGAAGTTGTTGTGCTCATGTACTGTGAATGCAGCACACAATCACAGAATATGGCATGAGTTTTACCAAATCCAAAATATTGTGGGGTAATACTAGTGCCATTTCTCTATGAAAAAAACATGCACAACACTCTCATGAAAAAACATAGATATTTTGAATCACTTCCTTAAGTATCACACCCTTAAAAAGATATCATTCTTAAATTTATTGGAATTCTAGATTAACATGATGACATTTTCAAAAAATCATTATCATATGATAGATTTGAATACATTAAATTGAAGTTAGGAAAGATAACAATATGTTAATCCGTCATGTTAACTCACTTTTAAAAATTATCCCCATAATGTAAGAAACTCTTTGTCATAGGGGGTACATTTTATTGTTAGTTATTAATCAAATACTTCATTATTAAATTTTTTGTATTCAAAATTTTCCAATTTAAATTTTTCGTAGTCAAAATTTTTCGAAGTATTTGATTAATAACTAACAATCAAATTTACCCCTATGAAAAAGAGTTTCTTACTTTAAGGGGATAAGTTTTAAAAATGATTTAACATGAAGGATTATCTTATTGAAATGTTGGGAATTACATAAGGACCCTCCCATTTGATCAAGAGTTTTTCAAATGTTTTCTCAATCGGGGAAGTTGAAATGTTGCCTCAAATGCCTATATAAGGACTCCCTGATGGTTGTCCCACATCGATATTCAAGATTTGTCATGCTAAATACTTGCTGATCTACTTAAAAAGTTCTTAATCTTTAGGTTTCCTTAATTCTGAATGTCTATGGAAGCATCCCCTAAAAATGAAATCTGTTCTGTAAAGGAAATATCCAAGGGAAAAATATAAAGAGGCTTGTTAGTTGATCCCAAATTCATTTTGAATTATGATTCTATCATCTCGAAGAATATTAAGTTGAATGGATGGGAGAGTGTATATATATCGAAACTGAGGGCACAGGATCTGGTTTACCCGAAATTGTTAGTCATGTTCGATTAATCAGTATATGTCTTCAACGAAGGAGGGAGAGACATGTTTCCTATCAAGATATATGGAATGTCCTAATCTCTCTCTTACAATATGGATTCAAACCTTATTGGAATTCCTTATGAGGGAGAAGTAGAGTTCTTCTATCACAAGCTACCATATGTAGTAGGATCTTTTGACAGGGAGAAATCAATAGAGTACTATGGCTTGAATGAAGTAAATAATACAAATATTATTCACCTCTCTACAAATCTTCAGTTTCTCAAACTATGGTTTCATGGATTTCTAATTCTTAAAAAAGGGAACAAGGATACTTTGAAGAAGACTGATATCTATGCATTGTATTTTCGGTGAATCTAAAAAATATAAATTTATTGAAGTATGTTTTGATGACAATCAATAATATCAAGAATGGAACCCTAAAATCTCAAATTATCATGTATCGGGTTATTCTTTCGAAAATTATTTTTCATTGTCTTCAGTCATTCGAAATTCCTTGTAGTTCAAAGAAAAATAATTTCAATGTAATTTTGTTGAGTGTTGCTACTCTTTGGATAATGAAAAATGGTTTTTCCATTAATTCAAAAGAATTTTATGAATTTTCGAAATCTAAAATCCAAGATCTAGAAAAGAAACTTGAAATGGATGAACCCTCCAAGAAGGATGGGAAAAACTTTTCTGTCAAAGGGAACTCCATCAGCACACCCAAAATAAAAGAATATAAAGACATTCCCTGATGATGTAGTGGATAAGTGGAGAGAAGACCAGAAGAACAGGAAAAAAGGGGAGAATAATTTTGTCTTGGATCCTGCTGGGGAAAAATAATTGAAGATTAAGGTTACTAAATACCTTATGAATCAAGAGAAATAACAGAATTAGAGGGATAAATTTTCAGAAGATGAAATAGTCCAATATCTTTTTAAGGCTGCGGGGGATGCCTATGAAGAAATCCAAATGCTAGAATCATTTTCACAAGACTCACATAATATGTCTCTGGGAAAGAAGTTGGTGATTCTAAATCTATAACAGGAAGAAGAAATCGTTCAGGAAGAGTAAGTGGAAATAGAAGAAGAATAGGAGTAGGAGGAATAAGAATAAGGGGATGACACTAATGATGTCATAAAGAAACATGAATAATACCATGAGAAGGAAAGTCCCTCTAAGAAATTATCGATCTGGACCTATCATGTTGAATCCTAAAATATTGCTACTCAATAGAATAGAGAAAGATTCTAGGAAGAAGTAAATAAGACAATAGATAATGAATGTACCATTCATGGTTTTATCCAATGAGAGGATATTGTTGAAGGAGTTGAGAATGTAGAAGTAGATGAAGGTAAAATTGTCCAAATATTATATAGTGATCATGAGTTATCTAAAGTAGATGATATTAACTAGAGAGTTGATAAGGGAAATCATGTTTTGGTTTATACAACTAGAAAATCAGAAGTGAAAAAGAATGTTGTTGGAAGTACATTGAAGAGGAAAGCTGAATAGTTAGAAGAAGATGTTGGTCGGAGTGGATTACTCAAGAGGGGGGGGGGTGAATTGAGTACCAATTAAAATTTCTGTATTTAAAAACAATGTCTTAACGACCCCCAAATATAATAAAAAATTAAACTGTAGTGAATTTATATTAATGTAGAGATTCTGTTAGGTTCTCAAGGGATTGATTAATTCCCAGTTAATCAACACAGGAGTGTGTGATTATCTTTTGAAACTAACTTACTAATCTACACTTAACATAAACACTTGCTAATTTAATTATCAAAGTAATCTTTAAAAACAGTATTGGTTTTAAAGTGATTAGCAGCGGAATAAAACTTCGAAATAGATGGCACAACAATGTAACCAAGAGGTTCAGTCTCAAGCCGAGACATAGTCCTCTCAAAAGTTTATATAAAAATGATCCACACCCTGGATCGGGGTTCAACAGTTTACAACTGTCCAGGTCCAAGACCTCTACCACTGTTCTTCGTGGGAAACAGTACAACAGCAACCAGCTGTCCAGGTCACACATGACCTCTACCACAGTTCTTCGTGGGAAAGAAAGAATGAAAGAGTTTTGTAAGGATTTACAGATCCTTCAGTTTGAGTACAGGAGACAGTGTATGTGTTAGATATAGCAGATAACACACACTGCTCGAAATGAATGGTAATAAATCACAGAACAAGAGATGTAGAGTTTAGAGATGGTTCTGGTGATTTCTGTATAGCTCTGGACTCCTTTGGATTTGATTAGAAGTGAGTCTGAGTCCTCTTCTCGTTTCTGTTGAGAAACAGAGTGTCGTATGCTCCAGGTTCACAGGTGGTGAGAATGTAGTCGATGAAGTTCTTCTTGTATGCACAGAACACTCCTCGAGTATGCTTGATTGTCTATGAGCTCCTCTATGTTCTCTTGTTCTTGTGTCGTTTTTGGTATATTGGATGCACCGCACTTTTCTGGTTCGCTTCTTGTTGTTTTGTTTTTCTTCACACGTTCACATCGCTATCTTGGGCAGCGTAGTCTTCTCGTATTTATCTCCCATCAGGGGACAGAAAAGATTTCATTTCAGCAGGTACGAGGTACGAGTTCCTGACATCCGACAACCTTTATCAGATATTTGACAAATCATTAAAATGTATGATATGACCGTTAGATAGATTAAATATAGGAAATAAAGAAATTCAAACAGTGAGTTGAGTGATCGGTAGGTAATCAGCATCGGTAGCTTGAACATCGGTAGCTTGAACATCGGTAGCTTGATGTCATTAGTTGCTTTGACTCTATCGGTGGCTCTATGCGTCGGTTGGTACATGCTTGTATCAGTGACTTTGTTTATCGGTAGCTCCATGCGTCAGTAGCTTCATGCATCGGTAGCTCCATGCGTCGGTAGCTTCATGCATCGGTAGCTCCATGCATCGGTAGCTCCATGTATCGGTGGCTGTGAGTCTATCGGCAGCTTCGTCCATCAGTGACTTATTACATCGGTAGCTATTTATACTTACACCGGTAGCTCTACGTTTGTATCGGTAGCTGTCTGTAAGTCAGTAGCTTATATTTATAAGTACATCGGTAGCTCTGTGTTAAGTCTATCGGTAGCTGTCTGTCGGTAGACTAAGTCTATCGGTAGACTGGTTACCGGTAGCTCTTTATCAGTAGCTATAGGCAGATTACTTATCTGTTTTATGCAGAACACATCCGATTGTGTTAGAATCAATTTATAACTTGTATGAACATGGATAAATGATGATTAACATATTCCAAAGACTATTTTTAAAAAGTGTTATTGATTTGATCACAGATTGAAAAGAATTAAAGTATAGATCAACAATACTTAACAATATCATAGAGAATGAAGACATAATTGGGATTTTCAACACATATGAGTACATGATTGAGATTATCAAAATAGGTGAGGTCAACAGAAGAATCCTCAAAAACCAAAAATTCATATTCAGAATTTTCCTCTCTTGGACATGATTTTGTGGTACAGTCTTTTAAGAATCTCATAATTATTATCCCTCTGTTTCTATGCATAGATTCAAGATGTCAGTTAATACATAAATTGATCAATAAAAAATCAGATTCATTTTCAATTCTTATGGATAAGTTTGTCAGACATGAGTCATATTTAAAATCATATATAAAAAGTTATGAGGCTCATAAAAGATCATTCAAAAATATTACATGTTGGTCGTGAATGACTGTTGAAGATCTCAGAGTCTTTGATGAATCTCAGGAAAGAGTGATGGATGCCTTTGACACTGAAGATGGGATGTTTTTTGATCATTCTATGAGTTTTGAGGAAAAAACTGACTCTTGAACAAAAAACCTGGAGGAAAGAAGATAAATATTTGAATCGTAATATAAATTCAGTGGCTATGAATTAGAATAGAGAATGGTATCTCAGAATTGAGATTTATGAGAAGCTTGTTATGCTAGAAGAAGTGTTGAAGGCTCAAGAAGAAAGTCATAAGTCTCAAGAAGAAAAACTTAAAGCCATATAGATGAAAAATGAAGACCAGGATCAGCTACTCAAAAATGAATAAGAAGATCACAAGGAGTTAAATAATCTGAAAATCATTGTGATGAAGTTGATGCTGATGGAGAAGAAGGATAATTCAACCCCATTTTGATATTTTCTTTTCTTTTATTCCTTTTAAAAATTCATTCAATCCTAATGGATTTTTGGATTCTCATTATTTTTTTGTTGTATACTTCTAATATTTTATTTACCATATTTTTTCAGTTACTTTATTCCTTTTTCAAAATCCCAAAGGGGGATAATGGAATGAAAAAATGAATACTATGTAAATAAGAGATTTCCATATGTAAGGGGGAGTTCATCAAAAGAGATGTTCATATCAATGAATATTTTCCTATGCAAGAAAATATAAAATCTCATTCTGGAATTCAATAATATGATAATAAGTGATTTCAAAACCTAAGGGGGAGTTATTTATAGATATTGTGATCCTTATGTAAAGGGAGATATGTTTATATTTTCATGTCCATAAAAATTCAAAGTCCTTATTTTATTTATAATATGATTGTTTGGGCTTTCCAAAAATGGGGAGGTTATTGAGTCAATAAACTTTCCATATGAATTTTACATTTTTTTATGTTATGAAAATCAAAAACACTAATTCTCAAAGAAAATTTTATTTCACCTAAAATTTTTCTTAATAAGGAAAGTTTTCCATCCCCAAGGAAATTTTCTACATACCCTTGTTTTCATTGTTTATGATATAGTTTCTCTAAATCTAACCCACTTTAATACTAAGTGTAAAATTTGGTTTCACATTTCAATCCTCAGAATCCTATAAATACATATATATAATATATTTTGTTTTCTGACTCCGAATTCTATGAAATTCCAACACTGAATTCATACTCGGTATTCTTCGAAATTCATAATCTGGATTCTATGAAATCCAGACATAGAATTCTCTGAAATTTAGACTCTAAATTCACTAAAATTCACACTCAGAATTCCCTAAAATTCATACTCATAATTCTCTGAAATTTTGACTCTGAATTCCACAAAATTTAGACTAATAATCCCTGAGAATTCAGACTTAGAATTCCTCAAAATTTATACTCCTAACTCCTTAAAATTTAGAGTCTGAATTCCACATTATTCAGACTCCTAATTCCTTAGAATGAAAAATCCTAATTCCACAGAATTTATACTCTAAAATCAATTGAATTTAGGTGATGTATTCTTGGGAAAATTGAATCTGATTATCCATGATTTTTAGTCTACACATGTATATTTTCATAGACTCCAATCATTATTTGTCCTTCGACTCCATAAAATTGGATTTGGTTAAGCAACCATATTTTTCATACACATTTTATAGTTATGATATGATGTCATTCATTCAGTTTCTTACTATTTGTTGATTGAGTGACACGTGTATGGGTCCCTCCAAAAATCAAGGAAAAATATAATCGTTGGAGGAGGAAGCTGACCTTTGGATAATGACCTATAAATATGATCTTGTTTTATCATCATGGTAGAAGTTACATGACTCTAGAGACGACATTGTATTGAAGTGATTTCATGAGATAGAAACATTCATGCTTTCTGCGTACTGAACATCTTTTTCAGCTTGCTTCGTATGACACCAATTTTTGCTGAGTAAAATAGAAGGCTTCTAGGGATAGGAAGATAGATGTGTACACTACCTTAATGCATGACATATTCCATGGATAGGAAGGGGGTTGTGCCGACTACCTTTTAGTTTGAGGGATTGTGCGGATAGTAATATAGATTCTGATAATCTTATCGGGGGCTTACCCTAGTGTGGGTAAGACAAAGATTCTTGAATGTATAAATCAAGGGACCTTTATCCAAGGTTATTGGATACAATTTTATTTGGGTTAAAAGTATTCAAACATGTTGGTTGTTTTGTTTCATGTTTATTTCCACTATATTTTGATAGATGATGAATATATAATGTTATTATACTTTCTTATTTATTTATATACCCTGAAAATTAAGATTCAATATTCTTTAAGGTAGATTATATTTCTTATAAACTATTCTTAATTTTCATTTCTAGAATCACTTTTCCGGAAACTAGAATTCTTGTAGAACTGATAGAGGTCTTTTGAATTTATGTTGTTTTACTTTGTTAAACATTTTCTCCTTATAGATAAAAATGAATGGTTTTAATCTTATAATTCCCCCCACCGCTTTTATAATTGAGCATTTTTGTCATATTTCAATCATATAGGCTTTCCCATGTCAATTATGTTTAAGGGAGAGGCCCTCTTTGTACCATAGATACAAGATCCAATGACTTGAATGTCCTCCCCACACTACAGATGATCATCATGAAGTTCTGTCCCATCTGATTTCCAGCTCTAGTGGAGGCCCTCCCCACTCCAACACCCTTAATCATGGTGCACATCCACGTGTTCCACTTGTCAACTTCCAGGGATCTCCTCGCACTGTGGTTTGTCCATGTTGAGGTCCTCCCCACTTTATCAATGACCTTAGAAGAGTTCCGCATCAGGTCAATGATTTTCCCTTCATTGTTGAACATTACCAAGTTAGGAGGGTGGTCGTCACCACCATATGAAGAATCCTAAGAAGCCTCAAACCAAAATCAAACTTGTATTCTTTTTTAGATTCAGAAGCTAAGTGAAATTTATGTATGGAACCTCCACCCTGATCCCCTGTGTCTAGGGATGGAACAGGAATATGGTGTATCAGCCTCATCCTTCCAGAATGTGAGGACCTCCATATTCCTCTATCCCTATGAAGATACATATAGAACAAGTAATATTTGTCCTCATTCTAGGTCTTGGCCGAGAAATCATCTGTATCATCAATAGGATCCTTCTATACCACAACAAGAGATCAAATAGAGTTTTTCTGGTGCCCAATAGTGGACGAACTAATATTGTGAACCACCGACAAAAAATTCATACCCTACACTGGATGCAGTGGTTTCCAGTCTATCTTATAGGGATATAGTGGTACAATCAGTGCATTAATTTGAAGAAAACCCATGATGTGGTGGCTTGTCAGCTCGTTCACAATAATCTCCATCAAAATGTATACCATCACAAAGATCCACATCAGTTTTTTACTAGTCACACAACAACCTCCAATTGAAGAGTGTGGCAATAAAGGTCCATATCTCGAGTCTGATTCAAGATATTTTTTAGAAATTCTCACAACATACCATTTCTTAGGTATTTTCTGGCCAATTTAAGCTGCTAACTTCTACATTCCAGAGTCCCTTACCCATGACGAGGTCATGTGCCTCTGCCAAACCTTAGGGATGATGCATATCTGTCTCTATCATCAGTTGTTAGCTTAATCCAAGATCTAGTAACACTATAATGACATTTCCAGCCATATCTCCTAGTCTAGTTGGTCACATTTCCTTTTTCTCAGCACCATAGGATGTCTAGTTATTAGTAGAACTTACATCAATAATGTGTATATAGCATCACTGTGCTCAAAATATTTTTAAATATGTCTTCCCCACATTTCCATATTCATATCTAGGGGAAATATGTTTCCTTACATTTCAATCATATCCTACTCTAGCTCGGTTCACCAAGTGATATTGAAGATATTCCTCTGGGAATCGTTACATTGATCATGGTTGTTCTTGAGATATACACCAAAGGGGTAGCTGGAACCATTCATGGAGAAGATGAACATCCCACTGGGGTAGTAACACACCATGATGATCTTGTAGGCTTCCGTTATCACTAAAAAAGGACTCTTCCTGGACTTCCAATAACATCTAAGTCATTGCCTCTAAGTCAAGACCTTGACAAAGGAAAAGAGAAAATTAGGACAGTCAAACCCTCTTACCCATCTAGATCAGTGAAAAAGACTATATATGACCCTAGAAAGGTTGTGTTTCAACAAAAACATTATGAACATAAAATAATGGTTGGTGTGATCATTTTTTAGCACACAGTGTAATGGTAGCCAGATTGTGGTAATAGTTAGCATGGGTAATGGGGAAAGCGGAAAGTACAACCTCCTCCAAGTGAGTTGCCTCCTAGTGTCCTCAATCACCATACCCCTTAAGACAGGGCATAGGCCAATGTTTATAGAAATATACTTTGATATGCAGCACCCCATCTTCCAAAATTTCTAGAAAACCTTCCTCAGGACCTGATATACATTCCACCAGCTACTCCTTAGGACCCACTGGCCACTCTACATGTTTTTACCCCAGCTCCTCAGGTATGTATAATAGTAAACCCATGATCTATGGGGACCTATTACAATTTCGAAGAACCTTTCAACATGTTGGAGGTTAGGGACCCTGCTCATGATTGGAATATTCATCCAGATGATCAGATTAAATCACTTACTACTCACCTAGATGCCCTTTAAACTCAGCAGGAAGAAATACCAACGGATTATAATCCATATCTGGTATGGTTGGACAATATTATTGAACCCCTATGTCTCAAAAATTCTACCTCTTCTCCTTTTAGTGGGTGGGGGATCTGCTGAAGCATCTGGCCCACTTCATTTCATGGGTTGTTCCCATGATAGGAAATCCAGTGCAGCAGGAGGCCGCCAAGCTTCTATGCATTCTACAGACACTTTAAGTCCCCACATTTGTCTACTATATCTAGTTACCCATTAGGTAAATAGCTAGTTTTTAGGATCTACATAGGAATCTTCTCTACCATTTTAGTTCCACGACCTAGAAGACAAGTATTGCTGACCTATTCATGTGAATGTAGAGGCCTACAAAATGCATCTCATACTTTGTTTCCAAGTGGAAGGGCATCAAAATATACCTTGATATGCCACTAACCCAGGAGAAGTTGTTAATTACGTGCATTGGTAATGTGAATTCCAAATTGGTCCCTTCTCTCATCACTCAGAACCCCCCTAGAGGGTTCCAGGATTTCACTGACAAAGCTCAACATTTAGTGGGATCCTTATAGTAATCCAAATAGGCACGTACATTGGCTATTGTAGCTCCCACAAGAAGAGACTAAAAGGCTGAGACAAACACTGTAGAAAAAATAGAGGCACTGAGTTGTTGGAATTCTTAGTAGTAAGGCCACCTCCACAACATACCCCAGGCCCAACACCTCTGGTGCAGCCTCCAGCTCAGCAGAAGCCCCTACAAAATCAACATGTGCCCCTATATAAACCACCACTGCCACATAGGTGATATAATGAAGCTTCATATCCTTGAAAGCATCTACCATCCCCTTGTTTGGGCTAGGCTCTCAATGATCCTTCTCTGGATCAGAGCAACTAGACCTACTAATTTAACGAGGCTCATGTTCTTGGTTACTTCTGAAGTTGTTTTGACCAAGGAATCCTACGGTTTCTAGAATTCAAGAGGCCTAAATAGGTAGATATCACTGATTTCCCAAATTAATTTCCCTGACACTGGATCCTTGGGAACACCCTCAATAATTTCTATGTGTTTAAATTATATCTCTAAAAATTGGTCGATAACAAAATTTTGAAGTAGGTACATCCCATGTGAAAGTATAATTTATGTTTATAAATCCTGAAAGTGATAGTGATGGTGAATGGAAATTTAATTCCAACCATGGGTATAAAAAAATATGACTATTGGATGTCTCTCAAGGCAATCTCCCATTCCCATGGCCTTATTCATGCACATTTTAATAGCATGAGCCTTCATGAGTTGCTACTCTACCATCTTCTATTGGCTTCGTATCAACCAATTAGCCTTGGTCCTCTCAGGGGAGAAAGCATCAATGATGCGAGGGAAGACAAGTATGTCCAGTTGTGCCATGTCTTTCCAATAATCTTAGTGATTTTGGGCCCTTGGAGATGGGGATTGACCCCATAATCCACCCAATGATGGAGGATTCTTTAATTGACGACTAGGGTATGCCTAAATCAATACCATAAAGTGGAAAAACCATACATTGTTCCCGATGACGAAGGGTGTCTGGAGGACCCTCCAAACATCCCCAATCAATGCTAGTGTCAAAAATCGATGGATACGATAATCACCTAAATGAATTGACCAGTGTTCCCATCCAAGTTGTGCATGCCACCGAGGCAAAATAGCATGCCCGACACATGGCTCAGCATGCGCAACCTTCTAATCGCGTTTCCAAATATTTTCTTCCACATTCATTTGTAATTTGTGATCAGGTATAGCCACCATGACTATGATATGATCAGCCACATTCTGATTTGGATCGTCCTTAGAAATCTGGTCATCTTCCAATAGCCACACTACGCAGAATGAAAGGTTAGTATTGGAAAATTCCAATCACCATCAAGAATATGCCAATTTAACCTGGTGCACATGTCGTACCTCCATCCAAAGAGAGACCTCGTGTTAGTAGATGTGTACGCTTGACATGGAAATATTATTTCATCAAGAACATTTCCAGCATTCCTATGGGGCCCTTAATCCAAGAGGCTCTTTTCCTATTGGTGGATATGTGTGAATACCTCCATGAGGCATTAAAGAACCACATAAAAATTGAGACATAAGTATTAGCTACATAATCCTTCCATGATAAAACAACTAAGTATGTGGAATATCTGGACAACAACTATTTCATTGGAGAAGAAAAAGGTTCTCCTATTAAGGGTTAAATCTTCCCACTGTACATCACTGGCCAGTTCAATTGGATGGAATTCTGCCTCTGTCTCCTCAACATGGGCTCAAGGTCAACCTTAATCTAACCTAGACACAATACAAGATGAGTTTGTCCAATATAGACATCAGTCCCTCTAACATGAAAATTAAAGGTTACGATAGGATGGAATAGGAAAAATTTGTCAAGATCTACCCAAGACCTAGTTCAGTGGCCTTGTTTTCAGAACCAAAATCAGGGTTGTCTCACAGGACACTGCTTACAATGTGTTGATTGGTTGACTATGGCTCCACTAGCATACAAAAGTTACTTCTTTATATCACCAATTCCTTATGTTCTCCCTTAATGGTTATGTAGGAATACTCCAAGATGATGTGTCTCCCTTTACCTCTTGTGAATCCCACTACTTGGATGCTGACTATTACAAGAGAAAGGACATGACGATTCGGGCTAATGTGTTCAAACACACTACTTCTACAACTGACCTGTGGACAAACATATATTACGCCTATATTTTCTAGATTCACGGATTGGAGGCCATGACCCTAGAATTGTGGAAATGTTTTGTTGTCTCTGGGATGAAGGGGTAGTGCATTCCCAATTATAAGGAATGCAAGAAGATCACCTAATATTACTACACTAATCAGGTTTTGGTGATCCCATACCCCCTTAATTCTATAAGTTATAGCGATATCCGCCCCATGGTTACATCAATATGTCATACAGTCTTGATTCTTTGTGCTGGGATAAACTGACTCAAGCTGAGACACCACTATTTATTTGATATGATCAAATGTTACCCCTTGGGTAGATGTCCAGATTGGATCAGGTCAAAAGCTTTCATGACTATGGTTTCAGTAGTGTATCAGTCCCCATATGAGGTTTCCATCACCACATAGGCTGGAACCAACATCCAGTTAGGATCTATAAACTCTGAGGAGTTTCCTCTTTCCAATGATCATCATGACCTAGATGAATAAGATGATTGTGAAGATTCTCCTCAAGCATTCAATGAGGGCATCACATCCAATGTCAATGAATGGGTAAATGTGATCCTCCATTCAGATACGGATCTAAAACAATCATTGATCAGCACAACAATGCATGTAGAAGATAAAAAATAATATATGTATTTCCTAAGGAATCATTTTGATTTATTTAACAAGACTTATGATTATATTACAGAGCTAGATCCTCAGGTCACTGTCCACCATCATGGTCACCAAACTAATAATATTTGGTTCAAAAAGACTCTTAGAAATATCCACCCTTATCATGGTTCCATGGTAGAGGCCGGGGTTGATAATCTCATCAATGAAAAATTATTCAAGAAGGTTTAGCGCCCTAGATGGTTAGATAACATTGTTCTCGTTAGGTAGAAGAGTGGAAAAATCAGTGTTTTATGCACTTCTAGGATATCAACTGTCACTATCGAAGGATGATTTTTCCCTTCCTGCGATAGAACAGTTGATCGATGCCATCGTTGGGTTCTGGGCTATCTCCATCATGGATGGGTATTATAGATATTATCAAATCAGAATGGCCCACGAGGATGAAGATTTTACCACCTTCAGGGAAACGCAAGGTACAATATTTTATTAGGTAATACCTTTCAGTCTAAAGAATGTAGGTGACACCTATTAGTGTTCCATGCACCACATATTCAAGAGGTTCCTCAGGACATTTGTAGAATGTTATGTGGATATTCTAGTGGTTTAATATTTCTAGCATCCAGACCATCTCAAATATATTTAGAAAGTGTTTGGATTTCTCTGTTCCTACCATCTGAAGATGATCACATTGATGTTTTCCTTTATGGTCACCTCTAGAATGTTTCCCAGCTTTGTTTTCAAATACATAGGCATTGAGATTGATCTGGAAAAGAACAAATCCATCAGTCAGATGTCTCGTATTAGAAACATTTGGGATCTACAATGCTTTCAAGGCCACTTAGAGTACTTATGAAAATTTATCACAAATATTGATAGAAAGGTTAATCCCATTTCCAGGCTCATGAAGAAAGGGTTAGATTATTAGTGGGATGAAGAGTGTCAGACTACTTTTATTGAAATCAAGCAGTACCTACTATAGACTCTAGTTATAATACCACTTATTTTCGAAGAGCTAATGGTCCTCTATGTGACCGCTCTAGAATGGTACCTCGACGCCCTTCTCACTCAGAAGAATAATGAGGGAACAAAGAACATTTAACATTATCCCATCTACATGAACCTAGATATGAAGACCAGATATTCCTCTATCGAGACAAGATTACGTGAGCTAGTGTTCGCAGTGTAGAAATTATAACCTTACATACAACACCTTGATATGTATTTGGGGTCCCTAGTGGATCTGCTAAAATATATTCAAAACCACCCCATGTTGGAAGGCCATCAATCTCATTGGGTAGTGATCCTCTAACAGTTCGACATCTAGTTTTCCCCCCAAATGGATTTTATGGGACATTCATTTGAATATTTTCATGTCACTCATACATTTCTCATAGATCAGTCTCTAGATCTTGAATTTCATGATGAGGCAATCATCGTAGTGGATCAAACCATTTCATGTTGTAAAATCAACTTTGAAGGAACATCCCTAATCACTACCGGTAGGATAATAAATAGTCCCAAACTCAATAGAGAAGGCATGGGTATCATATACATCACCCTAGAAAAATATTTCCTATATTATTTGTTCCTATTGTCATAAGGTTGTACCAAAAATGAGGTAGAGTTTAGGCTCCCGTCACTGGTCTCAAGATGGCCCTTGATATTGATTTTCATCACCTACTTGTGAAATGGTACTCCAATCTTGTCATCTTTAATTTCAACATAGACTACATTTTTAAGACGCTGGAGCTCATAATCCTCTTAGAGCATACTCACCAGTCGATGTCCAAATTCCCCTCTCATCCATAAGTTACTCATGTCCCTCAATAACAGAATGATGAATCTGATGCCTTGTCCAGCCTTGAATCATCTCTTGTAGAACTTGAGCAGGATGATTTTATTATCTATGTGGTGCATCGAATATTCATCGCTCTCGTCACTCTGAATGATGATGATATCCAATATGTAATCCACCTTACCACTAGTTTAGTCACATTGGGACCTCTAGGTCCCCGTGCCATTATATTAGAGGAGAAACTCTACTAGAAGACTCCCGTTATCAAGTATATCCATCACAGTAATCTCAAGATATATCTAGCCAAAACTGAGCGAATTGGACTATGCATAGTGAAATTCACCCTTTAGAGTGGTCCCAATCTTGAGAAGACCCTATATAGATGTGGGTTTGATGAGACTCTACTCTTCTCTATTCAAGGACATGGGATTTCTTAGTTTATGTTGGAATTTTTTTATGGTTCTTATAAGGATTATCATTTAGGGATGAAACTCTCTCATTAAATTTAGAAACTATGATATTTTTGGCCCATCATGATTTGTGATTATATCATGTTTTCCAAGAAGTTCCATTCATTCCATATCCTTGCCAATTGTGTTCGTAGAATACTAGAGACACTCCATACTACCATGAACGCTAGACCATTAGCTGTATGGGGACTTGATGTTGTGGGACCATATCCAATGGCAATAGTTCACCCGTGCTGGTTCATACTGACCACTAAGAATTTATTTTCCAACTGGCTAGAGAAAAATCTTCCCAAAGAATTCAAGGATCCTCCCACCATAGAATTTTAATTTCCTATATCATCCACCGATTCGGGGTCCCTCATGACATCCTCACCGACAACGACACCAACATCCATGCAGCCAAACTAAAGAAATTTAATATCAAGTACAACGTCTATTTTAATCATAACTCCCTCTGTCATGTGAAATAAAATGGTCAAATCTATGTTTTCAACAAAACCCTCTCCAATATCATGCAAAAATTGTTGGTTAGAACTAGAAGTGTTGTCCGGAAAAACTCTCAAATACCCTATGGGATTACCAGATGATAACTCATAATTCCACCCAGGTGACATTGTATTTCCTTTTGTATGGAACAAAGGTAGTCATTCCCATCAATATATTGTTACCCTCAATATAATAAACCTACTATAACTAGTAGGCACTAATAAATAATCAGAAATCCATTTGGTAGAATTGTAAGCACTTGACGAGAACAAGAATCATGCCTTACACAATCTAGAGAGGCATTGAAATAACATAACAAGAGATTTAAAAAAGAAAGTTCTCTTATGATCATTCTTACATGGTGACAAAGTATTGGCCCTGAGAATGTTGATGATAATTGAATGGAATCCACTGAAGACAGATCCCAAATGGGGGGTCCTTATGTAATTCCCAAGGTTTACCCCAGTGTTGCATACTCTCTGGTCAATATGGATAGTGAGCATATTACTCATCCCACCAAGGACAAAATCCTCAATAAGTACTTCGCGTAAGGGAATCCTCGACTGGCCGGATGTTTAACTGCTCATCATTGTCCTACAAGATGTTAAATGTAAATGTTCTGATCTCTATGAACTTAAACAAATATCTCCTTATACATTCAAAAAGGAATTAAATAGCATGGGTACCACCACGCTTCATGCATCCCGTTATTTCGGTCTCCATCATCTTTCACATCCAAAATGATCCCTTTAACGGCTTGGAGTCATTCCACCTTGGTTCACATACCATATTGGGAAAATGTTCTGGAGGATCATGAACAACACTTTGTATCATGTCCCATATTGTGAATATGGGTTTTGGTTGATGCTCATTTGTTGGTCCCTGTACAAGTCACCAGATATGGATACTATGTTGAAAACATGGTCAGTAGTTATCCTTAATCATTATTTCCATCCCCATGATCTCCCAAATGATGGGCCCAATGATTTACCTTTTCTACCCAACTATCCCATACACACTACATTAATCTAGGCATATACGGTGAAAGATCTATGAATTTAAACTAAGATCATTTATGTTCGTACAACATGATGTCAAACTAAATGTCATTTCATAACTATATATGGCATGATTTTTGTTCTTATGAGATATGTAGTGACACCTGGTCCATTCTTCGGTGGCCCAGCCTCATGTCCGTTGACCTTTCTAGTCTCTTGGACCAAGTTATCTTTTTTGATTTTGTGGTTTTGTATAGACTCTTATGTCCTCATTCATGTCGGGATATTTCTCTCATGACACACACATTCCCTTGGTACACTCCTACTTTTTTTCCTTACCTCATAACGTTAAATTGCAAGAAACTTTAGAAAAACGTGTGGATTGATTCATATCAAAACGAGACACATAAATACTTCAGAACATTTTATCCTTGGGTCTAGCCCTGGTTTTCAGTAACCTTCTCTTCCTTCTGGCCCCTTGGCCTATGTTATCCCCGGGGTATGTGGTGTGGTGTGTATTTATGTCCCCATTCATGTCCTATTTTCAATAAACTCTCCACGTACCTCTTTCTGAAGATCTCTCCATCTCTATTTCTTTATCGTCCTTACCGCATGAAATTTAACTGCTTGGCATTTCATGAACTTCATGTTGCTTGATTCCCATCCTTATTAGATTAATAGGAACACACTAACATTTTGACTTTGGGTCCATCCACATATACCATGATTTTTTATGGATCATTGGCCTGAGGTTCCCACCTAGGATTGTACATTGTGTGGTGTGGACTCTTGTCCTCATTCACGTCAGGTATTCTTTATCATGCCTTGGCATTCACATTAGAACCTCGTTCATCCATATTTTTACAAGCCATATGATGTCAAACAATACTGCCTCATCCCACATGACTTTAAAATATTGTGTCTTTGCCACACGATGCTAAATTTCATTGGTTGGTCCTGTCATTAAACCTTAAAATGTGACACTATCATCCTAACTTCATAAAGAAAAATGGCACTGCATTATGGTGCCCTCGCTTGAGGAGACAACGTGTTTGGAATCAGTTATCCACCATGATATTTTTCAAGATATACATATGGGTTTATTTTTACGGGAATTCCAAAATTCTCTGTCCTGGGATTCTTTCTCCAAAAATACACCCAGACTAAAATACAAACAACTCCCATCCAAGCCAACTTCTTTTGCTACATGGGCTAGACCTACACCATAGTATTACCCCTATAATTGGTATACTATCATGATAATTTTAAAACTATGTTTGTCTTGATTAATATCCTTATTGGATACGTAGTAATGCCTAAACATTTTATCTTATGGTCCAAACGAGGTTCATCTATTCATTCTCTCACCCCTTCTGCCTGATTTCTCTCATGGAATTATGAATGGTGTGGCATATGTGGGATTATGTCCTCATTCACATCGAGTTATTTTCTGATCTGAAAATGTTCCTCCTTGATATAACTATTTTCCCTCATCCTTACCACATGATGTTTACCAACATGGTCATTCAAGAACTATATGTGGTTTGAATCCCATCCTTATGGGATAAGTAGGAACGCCCAAGAATTTCATCCTTAGGTCCATCCTGGGTTACCTCAAATCCTACCTTCTTTCTGGCCCCATGGCCCAAATTCTATTGGAATCAGGCAGTATGGGGTGGACTTCTTCGGCCCTCATTCTCATCAGGTTTTTAAAAGCCATGTCATGTACTTCTCTTTAGGGATCTCCCTTCCATGTTCAGTTACGTCTTTATTTCCTGATGTTAAACTGCAGGACATCAAATAATTATGTGTGGAATTGGTCTCACCCTTGTGGGATATGTAGAAACAACCATAAATTTCGTATTTGGGTCTAGACCCAGCTCCATCGATTCATATTTTACATTTTCCTCCAATCCGCCCCTTGATTCGTTTTCCCTTAATTGGAACCCTCGACCCTTTTCATACCTCACCAATGTGATCATATGCACTATGGTTTAGGACACAGTGTGTTGGATTCTTCACTGGAACGCTTTCATCCATCACCATGCTTCAAATATCAATTTATTTGGGTTCTCATCATCTTTCAAATATAAAAGGACCTCAGAATGGTATTAATGCTCAGACATATGGCTCGCCAGTGGATTTGGGCCATTGCCCTAGAGGATTTTTAATGAAATTTTGAGACAGGTTCCATGTAGAAAATTTGGTCAACAATTGACCGACTTTTGTTGTTCGATTTTTAGGTATCATGATATGGATTCTATGTTCTAAACATAGTAAATAGGTCTCCTACATCATTATTCCATAAATATTGGAATCTTTATATACATTGTTTTTCACTCAATCATGTTCAAGTCGAATATTGGCACCCTTGGTGTTATCCCTTAGTGAAACGTTTCCCATTAATATATAGGACATATAAGGTTTTATGCTTATCATCACTTGTACCTAGTACTAGCCACTATAATTCCATCTCTAATAGTGGAATCTAGTCCCTATACTCCAAGATGTCCATGGAGGGGAGGAACTCGTCAATACATCTGTCACAGGATTTGGATCCAAATTTTTTTAAAGGTCTTAGAGGTGGATGCCAACATCCAAGTGATGTTGGTGGAATGTTTTGGTATCCAGCAACCACCATCTTAGCAATTCTTGTATAAACTACTTCAATAGAGAGATTCTGAATTTAGAGGCCCAAGACAATTCATACAGGCCTTCCCACCTCTTAATATTCTAAAACTCTTCACAAGACAGACATACCCAGTAGGCCCAGGTCCCCTCATCAGTGACTTTTCCACCCCATTGCAGTTCCAAGTTTTGATCGACCCCTTATCTATATTTTTTAACCCAACCTTGATGATCGTCTTGTATATAGGTGGCGACATCTCTTTTCCAATTCCTTTTAATGTTTTTGACCTGATTGTAATTTCAATGTGTTGTGAATGGGGTGTCATCTTTCCCAATTAGTCCATATACAGTCATGTAACATTGGTGTTACTCGGGGGTGCTCCTAAACTAGTTGGTTGGCTTGTCCTTGCAGGTGTCTAGGATAAAGGATTCATCCCAAAAACCAAAGCATTAAAATGGAAGGAACTTGAAAAGATGGTATTCCTTATGAACCTCTTTCATATTCCCCATAAACAATTTGTGATCAAAATTGCTATAGATGCACTCTCCTATTTTGATTTTGTTTTACATGGACTCCCTCCAAGTAGTGTCAACATGGGTTTCTCGCACAACCTCTTAAGAGGTTGTTATCATGTAGACTTATACATGTTTTCTAGTCTGGGCATGAAGGTTCACAGAAAAAATCATTCTTGAAGGTTGTTCATGAAGAACGATCACTAAGACAGTTGAAAAGAACTAACCCTCCATTAATTTTCCTTGACATCATCCTACATCACAAAAGAAGTAACATATCACGATGCATTGGTTCACTAAATGTTTTTACAATGCACCAGAACAATGAAATCTAGTACTTAGATATGCATTCATAGAGAGGATCATTTCACAATGAGAGATCACCTACACACTCATTTATGAAGTTCTAGATGCAAACAAATAACATCGGGACCCTATTTATATGGGTGGTTTGTGCTATCTTCATGGAGACTCATGGATTCTCTTTACAGTGCCCCTCACCGACGATCAGTAGTGCCTCTTTGTGAGGGATTCACTTCAATTCTTCTTTGCGACCACTTCTTTTATATGATTTCTTGTTTGGCTCTATAACATAGCTTTGCGATCTACCATATTTTTGATCCTCCTAGTATCTTTGGTGATTTACCCTCAGACTCTTTCCCCCTTTTCCATCAGTTCTAATTTGTAAGGGGTCATTTTTTGGCACCAAAATCAAAAACGCATAGGGTGAAAACCCTTCGATGTTGTAGAGTTAATCAACACTCCAAAGGTTTGTAAATCCCTTCTAAAACCACCCCAATGTGATCCTTCATGAAGAACTCTGCAAGGCTTTCCCACCATCACAAGGACCACCTCCATGATCATCTACACAGCATGATGGACCCTATATGAGTTTGATGCATTTAGACATATCATGTCTTCTCCACTGATTCATCTGTCTCCACAACCCGCTGGTGACAATTGCTTTGGCGATCCTCTCCACGGTGTCCCAAAACCTATGTGAGGACAATGCATTCTGACGGAGCCCCTCCTCTCAATGGAGTCAATCATCTCCACGGTATGTTTTACTACCCTTTTCATCCATCATTTCATATAAATAAAGGGATAACCCCCCCAAACAACTATTACTCCTCCCTTTCAACATCCGAGCATTCATTTTTCAAAGAACATCAGGAAACCAATAGAAGGAACTACAAATGTATTTGGCCTCTACAAATCATGCCTCGTGTTCTTCATAGCTTCACCTATGGTGGGGATTCCCTTTGAAAAGTCATATGCCCATCATAATGAAGGGATCCCCTTCGGGGAGATCTTGAATTCACGATGTATAGAGCCTTCAAAAAGTACTCTCCAAAAAAGAGGGATTTTCTAGAGCAAATAACATCTCCATAGAAGGATTTCCTTTGAGAATACCCTTCCCATCATGATAGAGATTCCCTTTGTGAAGACCCCTCCCTTCATGAAGACTCTACCCTTCAAGAAGACACTTCCCTTCATGAAGTAAGTACACTTCATTAATCCTCTTCCCATCTCAAACATCCTTCAATTTTTGAAGGACCTTTCATACATGAAGATAATTTTCTATTCCACGTAAATTATCTTCACAAATACCCTCTTTCTAAGGTCTCCTTCTTTGTCAATTCCTATACTATACGGCTTTCTAGGCCCATACATTGTGATTTCATGGTCCCTCATGTTGTTCCTCATGATGCATTTCTATTCCTCTTGCTTCTTTGCCTAGGCACACTAATGGATGTCACTTCTTCACTTATCCACACTAATGTGATACCATTAATTGGTAACTCCACAACCCTATCTTCATAAGGTATTTCTGGTGCCATCCCATCACTGAGGATTGTAGTGAACAATTTATGTAAATCCTATGGGTGGGGAATGAATCCACACCATCCGAGCTACAGGACATCAAACTGCCAAGCACCCACATCCACAACACAAGATGATAAACTATGATTACCACATATGTGATAAGCCTAGAGAAGACCATAATAGGGATGGGAACAAGCACCATCTCAATATCCTACCCCTATGAGCATTGTATCCATGCTCACCTCCGGCAGTCTCCACATATGCCACGACACCCTCTAATGGGATGATTCAGGTACAGTGACCATATCCTCCTTGTACGTCTGGACACCCTCTATTCCTATTAGGCCTCCCTCCAAGTGTAAGTCACAATCTCTATCTCCCTAGGTCGCTAACCATGTAAAGCCTTATTCCATTTCTCACAAATGCACCATTTGAGAGGTGATCAATAGGTGTTTGTTGCCTCTTGTTTCTCACACTGATCATGACTAACATGGTCATAGAGTAAGAATCAACCATGAAATCCTCTTTGGGCTACCTTAGTGTAATCCCCCTTCACATTATATCAGAATTACATGGAAAATGATCTTTTAACTTTTAAGAAAGTTATGTAGGAAGCCACATGGAGGTTCAAGGTCATCACTCACCTTCCATGATCATCTTCACATCAGTTCACCATTCCCCATTATTAAAATAAAGTTCTAGCCCCTCTTATCCTATATGAAATTAATCTATATGCATTTGTACTATTTCAGTTTTTATCCATGTCTCTTAGAATGGGTATTTATTAAGCCTCCATATGGTTCAACCCTAATCACTTGTAAAAATCAATGTTCACTTTATTGGGAACCACATCTTTGGTCCACCCATTAGTAGTTTAAAACTTGTTCCAATGTAGCTAGCAATTTTTAATCCCCACAATCAATCCATACAACTTCAACCAATAGTTCCCCTATTGCAATGGGCTATTGACCACATGTAAGCATCAATATGTCTCTAGGTCAATTTCTTTTTTGTACACCCTAATTATATGAGAAATTGTGACCTACGTGGACTTTGATTCCATGCCACGTGGATACATTGGAATCAAACATGAGGTTCAACCCCTTCATTCATGTCCCATCATGTTCTCTCCCTTGAACCTTTCTATTTCGGGATGTCCATCACCCAATATTTGGCTCTATATCATTCAAGTCTCATCCATGCATCTAATATCATGAGCCACCTCCTTTGGTGGATCATCAACCAATTCCACAACTATGTGGACTTTGATTCCCGACCATGGGTATACATGAGAAAACACTTCTTGGTTTAATCCCAACAATATCACCTTCAGACCAGTCCTCAGTTCCATCCCCACTCATTCCATTCATTGACACTTCATATGTTATCCATCTAGATTCCACACATTCCACCACATCCTAGTGAAATCGATACATCTTTCCAGGAGGCTAACCACATATAAGCCCCGTTCATTTCATTAATCTTTTGTAGCACCTGATCCACAAACCGCCTGTAAGCCTCAACAGGTCATCGAGTTTCTACCCATTATGTACACCCGAATTCCATAATTCAACCACTAAAACTATGTGGGATTTAATCCCTGTCTTCTATATAGGGTACGTAGGAGGTCTCCACAATGTTCAATCATAATAAATGGTAATCCTTGGGGTACCCTTTTTTGGTACCCAATCATCTTCAGATTCATCCTCATTGGGCGGATTGATCCACCCATCTCATCAACCTACCAGGTGCTCCCTCTTAGGGATGTAACCATATGATCAACTCCCTTCAGTGTTCTGATTAGTCCAATATGTCTCTACAAGATGTTTAACCCAGGACATACACCTTTTTAAACATGGATAGATGAAGAAAACGTTAGATACATACCTATGTCATAAATTCCCCATAGACAACATGGGATTCCTAGTGCTTCTGCGCCCTTAATAAGCCCTTTCATAAGGGGAAGAAAATCTAGGCGTTTCTATTTTTCATCGCCCAGACATGCCAGCGATGCCAAATGTGACTAATCCCTTGATTGAAGGATGCTACGCTGACTTGCCCCTATAGACAGTCAGAGAAAGAAACAATGTATTTAACTAGCATCCACAATGATGTGGCACCAGGAAGAGATTCACTAAAAATTTCATAATAATTAAGGGAGACCAGTACTAGGTGAGGAATTCAGAGGAGGACCCTACTGAAGGAGAGACCAAAATCCCATAAATAAATTTTAATCATGGAGAAAAAATCCCTAAATTAGAAATGAATGCTACCCACCTTTGGAATGAGGGAATTAAGTGCATCATATAACTAGTGTATCCCCAAAAATGGATGTGTGCGCCCTTGAAAAAGTATTAAAGTCAATAGTAACCATATAATATTCATATTTTCTAATATTAAGATGAATTTATTAATAAATTAATATACTATAAAAACTAAATTATGGTGTGCTTAAATCCACATGGAACTCAGGCCGATGCAGTTTATTGTTGTAGTTAATTAAATTTAATGTTTCCCCATAAACAGGTAAAGTATACATCACGTTCAATCCATCATCATCACTTGTACTTCTCTTAATTATATATCCCTAGTACACACATAGTGACACATCATGTACTTCTCACAGACATTTATGAAGTATATAGTCTTTATTTTGAGTTATATGGCTATCATTCTATACACATCATTTATTAAATAGACATGGTGTATTAATTACATGACATGGTTTGACCACATGATTTCAACATTGAAAAAACAATGTTTACATGATGTATAGTCAATAAACATGAGGTGTACTCTATAAAAAATGTGTGACACCTTCAATTACCAACACATAGTTCATTTATTTTATACAACATCTAATAATCACATGATGAATCAAAATCAATGTGGGTGTCCTTATGTAATGAAGAAGGATACACTATTTGTATCAATTATGTACCCACAATGTAGTGTTGTATTTTCAAAATAGAATTTATGGAAACTCTGGATGTGTTCATCATATGTAATATTCATTAAATATTAACTGATCATGACGATATGAGTTTAAAACAAATAAAAAAAGATTATATTTCGATGATGGTTAATGAAATAATTAAAAAAATTAATTAATTTTATCTTTTAAATGTACAATGATCTATAATCCAATAAATATTTAAATATTTAAATATTTCACCACTGATACTGCTTTATGGTTTCAGGTGTAGTGGAAGTGCATATCTAGGATGATACAAATTCAGTAAATGTCATATTTGATGGATCATTTTGATATTTTACAAGATGTAAATGTCATGACCAATGAAGCTTTTCCAATCAAATAATTTAAATAATGGACTTTGGAAACAAGAGGAGAACATTTCACAATAAATTTATAAATAATATAATTAATCCAAAAGAAATAATACCTCATTCTTGAGATCTTTCTTCACTAAATATGTTAATCATTTGAAACAGTTATCTATAATCCATCAATGGGCTTATAGTATCTAAGTGTATAATCCCTCTAGTGGTGATCCACACATTCTCCAATAATCTCTGAACTACATCAATGAATCATCGCGTTCTAATGTAGTCAATTGATCATCTTTCAAAATTCATCTTAATCAGTTCACATTTATTTGTTGTTGAGGAAATTCTAATGATCATATAATTATTTAAAATACGTGAGATGGAAGAGGGGGATTCTAGAGATCAATACATTGTGACCAATTATTATCTAGTATTGATTACATAATATTAATTAGGGGTTTATGTATTGACCTTTGGTTAGGGTTGATAATTTAATAAGTTCAAAAAGATCCATTAAAAAATATCAAATCCATGTCGAACCCACTGTTGTGTATTAAAATAATACTATTTTTTATTCCCTTGTGTGAGTTGAGTAGAAAAATGATAAATATTATTTTACCATCTTGAAAATTAATATTTATCATGAAACACAATCTTAATATTATATTCCCCCTTAAAATTGATTAAATATCAAATTTATCATAAATCTATCCATTAATTAAAAAAATAAAAAAATATTATATATCTTTATAATTTATCAATTTTCATTAAATTAAATATTTACATAATTTAGGTGATCATTAATACCAAATAAAATTATTTTCCCATCTTGAGGTTAATATTTATTCTGTTAAATAAATTTTAAAGAAATTCAATTCATGTTAAAAACAATACATAGTGGGTTACCCTATAAGATTACTTTTTGTTGGATTAAATGGGATTTACAAAAGTATAAAATTTCGGAATAGAAATGGGTCAAGGAAACCAATAAAAAGTTGTTAATGTTGTAACATTTACACCGACATATGATCACTCAATATATAATACAATCATTTTATCAATGTATCTCACCAAGAAGGTTACACACAAGTGACATCGACCTATATGGTTGATACATCATTCTATGAATATTTGAAATAATATCATCCTTACACAATGAAAATGGAATTTAATGTGCCAATATTATTTGAATTAAAGGGAAAATATATTAACTACAATAAGTATATAAGGGACAAACCATTCCTGGAATTATTCATTAATAAGACTACTTTTATAATCCAAACAACATACCCTACTTCTCGTGAACATATTATGTGTTATAATTAGCATATGGAGACTCAAATTTGAATCCTTTATAAGACACTATAGGAATGGTACCACAAAGTCATTCTAAAGTGAATCATCATTTACAATAATTACAAAAAATATAATAGTAATGGTGGTGGTGGCAGTAACAGCCAAAACATTTACAATAATAATTGAAGAAAATTCTTTTCATTATCAATTATATATAAAATTATAAATTTTAATCATGCCTTATAAATTATGGTGGTTGTCATCATAGAAAAAGGACATTTTTTGTTTATATTTTTGGATAATCCCATTCTAAACTAGGTTGATATGGAACCCTAATAGGACCAAAAAACCCAAAGACACAAGGTCCAATACATGACCCAAAGGCCCAAAGAATCGACTACACTAGAACTACCCCTCCCAAGAATCTGATTAATTGATGACCCTTTGTTCCCCACCACAAATTACTGGTATGGATGGTAGTTTCCATACCCATTCATTCTTCCAGTTTGATTATCTCAACTTTGGTTTTTACTACCTTTTTTGATTCATATTATAGGTTCTTCTCCCATATGGTCTATCGTAATTGCTTCATGGTTGAAGACTGTGAACCAAAAAAAAATTGGTCAGAAGGCCTGATGTCAACCAAAGGCCCAGTGGCCTGATGTCCCAGTGAACTAAATGAAAAAATCTTTTCCCTATAGCCCCAAATAAAATAAAATAGTTTTGTTTCTACATTAAATATAACAGTTTCCCAAGGAATAACGATTACAATAACATAGAAATTCTCCTACTCCCTGATTCAATAATGGGATTCATGTATATATTTGATAATTTTATAATCAATCATATATAAGTTATTTTAATAAATGATACATCATAATAAATTTATATTTCTTATACATAAGATATATAAAAAAGAATAAAAAATAACAATGATGAAGATCATTATTAATTATTAATAATATCATTTTTAATAATATTATATAATTTAGAAAACCTAAATAAACTAATATATTCAATGATAATCACCATATTGAGGGGATGATAAAGGGTTTATTAGTTTTGTGGTAAGTTGATTTTTATAATATTTTACTTGGATTTGTTGTAATAAGTGAGTTATTTATGTTTTCTATATTCTCATTAAAAACATACTTGTTTATCCTTTTTTATATAAGAGAATATTGAATTTTTTAATCTAATTTATTATGGTGGTTCATCACATTATTGATGAATGTGACTAAAATTTCCCAGAAAACAAATGATTAAAATTAAACACCACCATGATGAATAATTTTATTAAAAATAAACTGTTCTTTCATTGGCTGACACACATAGTAAAAAAATAAAGGAATAAGATGGAGAGTGTTAGTGATCACATGAGAAGTCGGTGTCTCCATGCACATTCTAACAACCTAAGGTGTAGGTGTAAAATTGATACAACTTGTCTTGTAATGGCCATTAGGGGATGCTTGATATTGTGGAAAATGATTTTATGGGACATGAGGGTGAGGAGAATGGTGAAGAAGATTAAGAAAGTCATGATTTGCTTCTAAGAGCACCAATGAAAAGAACACCTGCATGTCATTGATATAAAACACCTTAATAGAAATATATCTTCATCCTAAAAAGGTTCACGAACATACAATGGCCAGACAGTTCCCACATTTATCTCACATGCTACTGCCACGATTTGTTATCATATTCCCTTCATATAACCTCATTCATGGATATCCGGATTTTTCCAATTGGATCCTTGAAGGTGATTTCAGTAAGATTATTGGAGATGCTATTTATTGGGGATTTTGGGGGTGTTTCATTTATATTAAAAAAAATATAAAACCTTAAATATGAATGGGTTTTGAGTGTAATTTATAGACATAATAAAAATAATGAATGCAGTAAAAAAAAGTAATGAAAAAGAAAAAAAACTGAAAAAATGAAAAATAAATAACGTTTACATGAAAAATTTTGGGAAAAAGATTAATAGGAAAATGAAAAAACTATAAGGATTGAAAACAAAATTAAAATAAATATATAGTATACATTAGTAGATATTTATAAAAGGTATAATTAAATAAAGAAATACATTAAATATTAGGATTATTATATTAATAATATAATTGTAATTTATAAAAAATAATAAAAACATGTTAAATTTAATGAACATTCAAGATCCATATTCATTGCATCAGTGTTCGCTTCATCCTTTCAACCATGTCTTGCATTCCAAGATCTGATTTTTCACATTTTTGTCCTTTAAGTCTCCAGTAGTCCATGAAAGTTCCTCTAAGAGAAAGAATGGGTTTAACAATAGCATTTTAGAATTTTGTGGCGAATTAAATCTCCAATAAATGAACTGTGAATATTTCTAATAGAGTCATTTATTTTCATGTTGAAAATATTTTCATTATGGTATTTTTTTAAATAGTTTTATTTATAATCTTTTTAAACAACATCTAAATATTTGACAATGATTTTTTATGTTTTTTTTAAATATTATTTATTATAAATTTGAAAATTAATATGTCAATAAATATATTGACATAATTTATATTAATTTATATGCATATTCTAATGTATATATAAATATATAGAAATATATATTAATATAAATAATTTTTCATAAATAATATATATTTATATATATTATTAAATACAGCAGTATATATAAACCCACATGATATATATTAATAAATATAAATAAAAAAATATTAACATAAATAAATACATGTATTTATCTTGGAAAATATAAAAATATTAATCGATTTC
Organism: Viscum album; assembly: GCA_963277665.1. Lineage (NCBI taxonomy): Eukaryota > Viridiplantae > Streptophyta > Magnoliopsida > Santalales > Viscaceae > Viscum > Viscum album. The sequence goes on from OY728134.1 coordinate 171,092,687, forward strand.
CAAAAATTTATATAAATACATATAAATGTATTATAATTAATAAAGAAAAAGATATATACATAAATATATATAGATTTATATAACTTTACATATACCCATAATATATATAAATAAATATAAATATAAATACATATGAATAATTTTAAATATATATATATATATATATATTCATATAAATAAATGTATATAAATAAAATAAATATACATAATATATATAATTTTAAATATAAAAACATATATATACATAAATACACACACATATATATAATTTAATATCATTTTGTATTAAAATAAATATAAATATACATGAAAACCCATATAAAGATACATAAATACAACATATATATATATATTCTCAAATAATATTTATAAATATATTAAAATATATAATATATAAATATGTATTAATATATATATTATCATACATATAACTATCTCTATTTATATGCATACATAACATATATAAATATATAAAACAATAAATAAATAAATTTTATATAATTAAAATTAAAAAAATAATTAATTCATGAAAAAAAATTATCAAAAATAAAAATAAATTAAAAATTAAAAGTTTAATTATTTTAATTATTTAAAAAATTAAATACAAAACAATAAAAACATATTAAACAATAAAAATTATTAATTAATAAAGAACACCAAAAGATTAATAATATTAAGAACTATAATAATAATATATAAGAAATAAAACATATATAAATATAAATTTAGAAATTAAAAATATTTTTTTAAAAAAATTTAAATAAATTATTAGAAAATGTAACTTATTAATTAGAATTTGTTTAAATTATTGGGAAATAAACCAACACTAAATAAAAAACCATAATGAATTAGCAATGATTTTCTACAACCACTATTAAATAGATAAAAATTAAAAATTTATCATTGGTTTTGAAAACCACTACTAAAGAGAACTCCACAAAAAACATTTGTTTTTTGTGTCCATCTAGAGTTCTCACCAACATTTTTGATCATAGATATGTTATCTTATATTTTTTTTCTCACCACCATAGCTTTATTATGAACAAGAACTATAAAAACCTCTATATTTGGTTCTGGTAAGTATACTCACACCACTACAACATATTCATGCAAATTAAGTTGTACATTTAATTATTGCGAAAGGAAATCTTCTTAAAAAGGGAGTATTTATAACATCAGTGACTAAAAGTACTTAAAAATGTGGTCTCTATGAGTTCTACTAAATTAATCTAATTTTCTGATTTTATTATTTTTTTAGAATTGATATATACTAACATTATAAGTATTTTTCTAAGACATTACTAGTGGTTTCTTATCACTAATAATTGACCTCTTTATCACCTTTTTCTTTTCACTAATAAAAGGAGACCTTCATAAAATATAGAAATTTTTTAAAATATCATTTTAATATATAAGTATATTTATGTTGATATATAAAATATATTCTCATAAATATGATTTACATAATACTAAATATGGTATTAAACATAATATATATTTTCATAAATATGATTAGTCTCCTTCCATAGTGTGGTACTAATCTTTCTATGTCCATGGGATTGTTATCATCGTCAGCAACAACCAGGTCATACCACCATGTTCTAGAATTACCTATGATTTTCAATCACTCCCACCATTGCACGCTATCACTAGGGGCACATAACTACTCCTTGAAAACTCTATCCACGACCGATTCCATCTATTATTTCACACATTTTTTAGTTATAGTCTTTATACCCCCTATCATTGGAGTTTCTATTGATACCACCACTATTACATTCTATCCCTAGTTTCAATTGTTCTCTCCTAATTCCAAGTATATATCTGCTACTATGGAACCATTATACCACTACCGTTATAATGACCACAACATTTAAAGCTTTGGGAATCCATGAATCATCACTGCAGTATGAGATATTATAGGGTTCTTACATCTACCAAGGTATATTGATGGTGTATCAACCACACCCACCCCTAGAATGCTTCAATATTAGCAACTAAACATATTGAATGTGTGGGGTTATATGGTTGAAGGTTGGCGTAGAGTGGTGGGGGATTTGTGGGAGTTGTGTCAAATTTGACACCTCCTACAATTCTAATATAAGGATGGTATGGAAAGCCTTCCTGGATCAACAATTCAAGACAAATAGAGCTCTATTTAATCTACTTTGATAACAAATATAGATCCATCTGAATGAACGAGAGGTTTGTGAGGGGTATTGTTTATGACAGGATAGGGGAAGATCACATAGGCCAAATCGATTTTATAAAAAAAATAAATAAGGGTCATGAGAAGACTAAGAAAATAATATAAAATGAATCCAAAAAAATGAAAAGAAGAAAAATAATGGCACTAAAATTCATGGAAATCATCGATTTATGTAAGGTTCAAACCATGATAGACCCTATTTGAAGAGTTAGCCCCACTAATGTCATCTATATTTCCATGTATTCACACTCATAAAAGGTTCATGTTCCTCATCTTGAGACAAACTCCTAATTTCCAATTCCATATCATGATGACTTGATCCAAAAATAAGAGTTCTTCCTAAGATTTTACTTCCCCAACTGCATTAGTTTTCTTCTACATGAGGTTCTATATTCTCTATCTCAAAAGTCACATTATTAGATGATTTAAGAAACTCAATTTTATTAGAGATGGGAACTGGAGTCTTATTCTTGCAAGATTCCTACTTTGGAGTCTTAAAGGTATCAAATTCAGAGTTTCCCAGCTAGGTTAGAGCATTCATCTCACCTAAATGTGTCCCATGGGCCTTAAAACAACACACTTGAATAGAAGAATATGTATGAATTTCAAATTTTCTCACATTATGAGTTAGAATACTCAAGTTGGCACTTCTATCTTCAAAAATGGGAGGAACTACACATTGTCAAACACTATTAGCGTATTGCATGGATCCAATCACCACTGGTTAAACTAGTTCATCTATGGAATGACCCTCACCATCGATGGGATTATAGTATATGGTAACCTCATGAAGGACCAGATGATTATCTTCCTGAGTAAGTGATTACTATTCCCCTGTATAGCAACCAATTTCTCCAAAGTGAAAATATTAGAGACAATTTATGTAGGATCAACCTTACACTTCATATTGAGAGAAGAAACCATATCGACAACATTAGAAATGAAATGATCTTATAATTAAATACACATAGCCTCAACCCCATCAACTTCCATTAAATATTTCTTCTTTTTTCTTTCTTAGATTCTTTAAATTCCTTTGGTGAATCACCCTCTATAGAAAATTCAGTACAACTAAGAATCCTTGAGGAGCAGTTAATAGAAGGGTTTTAATTCATACACTTTATGGTCTTCCTCAATACAGGTTTCTTGAGATGTACACTTTAGTATAGCTAATTCTATTTCGTCCCATTCCATGTGAAATATCTCATGTGAAGACTCTCTATATCCTTTATGACATCATAAATACCAGACTCACCTTTATGAGAATGATCCTTATAAGATGTCAAATTTTTTTCCTTTTCAATTATTAGTGTTAACGAACCTGAATCATGTGAATGATTAAGGTGATCATCCCCCTTTTCAATGATGTTTTGATCATTCATGTACAATTCCTCCTACACTTTCTTGGTCATGCCTTCTTTCAAGAGATGTGAACAACCCTCCATATGTAAATCTCCCTCATCACCTGATTATATTGTTGGAGAATGTTATCATTGTCCTTCTTTACTGTTATAGTATAGTATTTCATAGAGTATCGACAATGTTTATTTTTTCACCTTCATCCTACATTTACTAGAGAAAATACCTATTCTACAATAATCAAAGACATTCCCAATATTGTGGAAACCCTTGATAAAATCAAGGACATTTTCCAATTAAATGGAAACGAACCTAGATTCATCAGTAGATAGAAACACTCTTTTTATCAAATTGGAAGTGAGATGAAACTATAAAAGTAGTTGGAAAAATGGAAATATCTTGCACTTTTTTCGCTATAAATATTTATAATAACCCCTATTCTTAAGGTAACTTCCTATAAAATCAAGGAGTTCCAATGAAACTTTATAAGTCAATGAATCCTAAATCAAATATTCGATAGTGAATTATATTTAGTGAAGGGACATAATCTATGATCCCAATCATGAATATGAAGGACCCTTGGTATCATATTCACAAGTTTAAACCCTTATTCTCTTGAATTCATATCTACGTTCAAGAATACAATGTGAAAAAATACCATCCCTAGTGATATGACATTCCATCAATCATAACCCCAAATCTCAATGAGTAATTTCCTTGGAACATGATGACTCCAATGAAATTATACGAATTGTAATAAAATATGAGAAATAATATAATGATTAAAATCCTTAATTTTGTCATCTATGATTCACTAAGTAGCATTAATGAAGGTCATGTCCCACTTCTTCATTATTATTTGGGATTCCGATATAAGAGAATCGTTAATTCTTTTAAATGACCTATACTTTATAGCAGATGTCTCCTCACACAAGGTGTGGTAGGGGTCTTTTGAAATATTTTTAATTTTTAAAATGATGTCTTCTTTTCATCATCTGTTTAATTGAATTCATTACTACAGAACAAAAAAGAGTTTTCATAACCATTATGGTGAAATAATAGTGTGTAGTAGATATTTTCTAGTGAATAAAAAAATTCACGTTTCTTGGAATCATATTTTGAATGTAGATTCTAAGTGTATGGGTTGAGGAGATTACAGTAGTGAAAAAAACATTGAAAATAGAGATGAATTAGATCCTTAGGCTCAGTCATGGTCTGATAAATGTAGGGGTCAGATAGTACCCCCATTTGGGAGAAAATGCTACAATTATTGTTTTGGTGAAATTTCTGGTGAGTTTTCAGCTGCTTCACTAGCCTGTCATATCATCAACACAACATTGGTCAATATTAGCTGTTGAAAATTATTCAATCATATATTTATAAATCGTTTTCTAATTTCAATGATCCAATAGTTTATTCCACCATTTTTTATTGTTTCAAAAGAAATGATATTTTTATTTTTTAATTTTATTCAGTAATTTTTTAAAAAATAAAAAAACCTTAGAGGGGCTATCCAAGGGAGAATGGATCATGTGGACTTCTTTTAACTAGTCCATTTAGAAGTCTCAGGTAAATTAGATCCTTAAATATATGTATGTTTTCACCCCATTTAAAATAAGGGTGTCATCCAATATTCCACATAAATATTAGAGTGGATGAAGCTGAATATAATGATGACTAGTCAAATCCACCAATGGACCTATCATAATATATACCAACATATTGTTCAATAGAAAAGAATGTATTCACATTGGACAAAGTTTGAAAATATTTACTAATCAAATTCCGCTCAAATAAAGATAATCTTGTTAAATCAGTTGATGAATATTCAAATAAAAAGGAGAAACTAAATATCCAAACACACTAGAATGTTTTATTGAATGGTGAATCAACTAGTGGTTGTATGAAATACTCTACCCAATGATGATCTAGAGAAAAACTAAAATATACTCTTCCCAATAGCTGAAATATGTTTTTCATCTCACATAGAAACATGGTATGTGGAGGAAAGATAACCATTGAAATTGTAAAGTATGCATTGTTTAATGAGAATTCCAAAAGGAAGGATGTGAGTTACCACCATATCCTCAATCTCTTCCTAGAAAGGTGAGAGAGACAACAAGGAGGTGGTCAAGGGATAGGAAATAGTGTCCTAATAATGGGAAGAGTAAGGTCCATAGATGGAGGGAGGTAAATATTAAAATTCTACCACTATGGAATAGAGGGAAAGATATAGAAAAATTATTGAATGTTTCTAAAAGAAAAATGTCAAATTTGTAAAAATCAAGGAAGAGTTGAAGATTCACAAGTGAGTGTCATCGAGGAAGTTATGATTTACACAAAAGGTAAATAATAGAGTTTGTTTCACACATCAAGCAAAGACACATAATGGGTTGTCAATAATTCATCATCATACCACATCAATTAATATAATTATTATTTCAGGACAGATCAAAAAAGTGACATTGTTATAGTCCAGCTGTGGAATTTGAGTTTGGTGGAGATTTTTGGAATCAGTGATATCTATGTCAAGATGATTGTTAGATAAAAAATTACGATGAAGGACGTTTGAAATGTTCTAAGCCATTTTCATAACCTATTATTAGAAATAACCTCTTTCCAACAAGTTTATTACTACATCTTCATTATTAGAGCTTCCAAGATGACAACATGAGCCATTGTCATCACATGAAGACACATGCATGATATGTTGTAAAAAACTCATGTAAAGATATGTTCAAAAATCCAGAACATGGTTGAAGGAGAGACATCATACAATATGTTTCATTGGACACTCATCCACATCAGTGAAGGTCGGTTATCTACTCTAATGAATAAGAAGTATATCAGTTTTAACAACGATGCCTCAATTTATGGTTGAAAATACTTCTTGTATGGGAATCAGAATAGAGTCTCAATTAATACATCTCTGACAATAAGATTAGTGTTTCAAGATTTTGTTCACTTGGATGTATGTGGACCCATGTAGGACTATTCATTGTGTGTAACAACTATTTTATATCATTTAATAATGATGCATATGTATGGGCAAGAGTTTCCTTCTTGGATATGAAGGATAACATACCAAACTAATTCATGATGTTGCACACTATGGTGGAGCGTGAAACAAAAAGGGATCTGAAGTGTCCTCATTAATATTATAGAATAGTGTTGGAGGATCTATTTATAGTGGTGGTAGAGGGTGTTATAGTAAAATTATAAAAACTTAAAACCAAAAATATGAATGGATCCTTAATTTGGTTTGTGTGTATTTAATAGTCACCCAAAAATACATAAAATAATGTAAAAACATAATTTGAATGATAAAATGTAGAAAAGAAGAAAGAAAAATTTTTATATTATTTTTTTGGGAAAATTGATTGGAATAATTAAAAAACACCAATAAAAAAATTTAAACAAAATATAGTGTATACATTGGTAAATATATATAAAATTCATAATTAAGTAAATGAATACGATTAGATATTAGGGTAATTAAAATTATAAAATATAATAAATTAATAAAAAATAAAAAAAATGTTATATAGTTATTGCAGTTGTAAGTTCAATTTTCATTCCATGAACATTTAATTCATCCATTCAACCATGTCACGCATACCATGAGGTTTTTTACATATCGTTGTCTTTTATGTCTCCAGTAGTACATGAAATTCCCATCACAATAAAGAAAATGATTACTGATGGGGTTTTACAAATTTAGTAGTGTTTTATGCCACTAATAAATTATGTGTGATGTTTTCTAATATCTTCATGTATTTTCATTTTTGTAATATTTTCATAGCTGTTTTTTAAAATTGTTTTTATTTATCAGTGGATTAAAACACCTCTAAATATATAGTGATGATTTTTTTTTATTAAATATATTATTTTATAAATATTTAAAAATAAATATATGTCTATATATGTTGACATAATATATATTAATGTAGATAAATATTATTAAATGGATATAAATATCTATAAATATATATTAACATAAATAAATTTTCAAAATTATATATAACATATATCTATAAATGTTATTATATATAATAGTTTTTATATACACATATAATGTATAAATAAATAAATATAAATACCAAATATATAAATATATATAAATATACATATAAAGATAAATACATATAAATAAATATATATATAATCTCCAATATATATATAATTATTAATAAATATACCAAAATATATATAAATAAAAACACATAAATATAATTATGGATAATTATATATAAATATAATCTTATATAAACATCCATATCAAGATACTTAAATACACACACAGAGATATATATATATATACACATTACCACAAAATATATATAATATATAAATATGGATAAATATATATATTTTTATATATATACTTATTTATATATATACCCCTACAGCACACACACCGAGACACCCACGAAAACACACTCATATATATATATAAATATAAATAAATATTATTAAATGTAAATTAAAATTCATATTTAATTTTTAGAATGTAAATAAAAATTATTGATCAATAATTCATATTTATTTGAAATGTCAAAATATTAATAATAAATACTTATTATATGATAATACATAATAAATAATATATAATAATAAAAATAGTATTAATAACAATAACAACAACAAAACAACAAAAAAAGAATAATAATAATAATAAACAATGAGAAATTTATAATTATAAATTTAAAACAAAAATACCTTTGTAAAAAAAGATAATTTTGTAAAAAAAAATTAAAAATCATGATATTTAGAAGGTGGTATAAACCATAATGAAATGAGCCATACTAAATAAAAAAATTTTAGATTAGTGGTAGTTTTAGGAAACTGCTTCCAGATAAAAAAATTATAAAATTTAGCATTGTTTATGAAACCACTGATAAATAAAACTCCAATAAAAACTATTTTTTGTACCATCCTTCTATATTTCTCACCATTATTTTTTATCTCAGTCACTTCATCTTATCTATTGTATCCCTAACCGTTATTGGTTATCTATGAAAAAATCAATAATCACTTCTAACTTGTGTTTTAGGAAGTATACCCACACCCCCCAACATAGTCATGCACATTAACTGCTACCTTTAATCAGTGATATAAGAATAACACTGATAAACGGTGTTATGATATCATCACTAATAAAAATCACTAATAAATGTGGTCTTTATGACTTCTATAAAAATGATAATGAAGTCTGGCATTTTTTCACACCCAGTTATTCAAGTTTTGACTTATGTCTCAGTATGATAGGAATCCTGGTCTTTTCATCAAGTCCCGAGTGAGAAAAAGGTTCATTTTTAATGTGTTTCTTTGTCTAGTCTATCCCTCGTATGTTTATCCTTTGTTATTTTGATAGTTTTTTAAGGAACCATGGATGTTTGTACTAGGATGACTATGGTCGACTATTGGCGAACAAATAGTGCCAACATTTCCTCCAGTTCTAGAAACCATGTGGTCGATTCTGAGGTAATCATGAAGTTGTTTCATCCATATGATTTGGCTATCAAAATTTTACTGCATGGTCTATAAAATCATGTGGCCTAACCATGTGATTTTCACAATTTATAATTTTAGGGTTTTACAAGTTTATCCATTTTGGGATTTTAAACCAAAACCCTCCCATCCTCTGTGATTATACTCATTATAACCTAAGAGGGCTCTCTACTCATTCTTAAACCTCTACCATTATAAAGACTTTTTAAGAGGAAATATTTAAGGATTTAGTCAAGTCTCTCAAAGAAAACCCCTCCCCTCATCTTTGCCTTCCTTCCACTCTCTTTCTTTCATAGTTTTCTCTCCTCATATGGTCAAGTTGAAATAGTGTTTTTTTCCTTTAGATTATGTTTGGGGTTTTTCATTAAGGGTTTATCTTCATATATCTATGGATTTGGAACCCTCGTTGAGTGATTTTAGGCATGCATTATTATTGCGGCATGGATCTGAGGTTGGTTTTCCCTTATAATTTATTTTTTTAATTTATGAAATTTTAGATTCATGATTTTCACATATTCATTAATTTATAAATATTGATTTATGAACCATGGTTTAATTTTTTGGAATTTAAATGGTGTTTTAAGACTTGTGTTGTTATGACTATAATTGTTGTTCTAAATGGCACCCAATAGGTGTTTGATAAAATTACCGGTTGGCTATTATGGGTGAATTTTGATATAAAATACATGGTTTGTATTTTCAAATTTGTTGTTTTTATATGAAATGATGTCTTGGGTTCCTTATATGGGTTTCCCAAGTGATTTTTGGTATTATAAAGGAATGTGTATTACATTTGAAGGAGTTTTGATATGTGTTGCTAATGAATGGAATGATTGGTGCTTTTTTAAGAAATGTATTTTTTTAAGTGTAATGGAAATATTTTTAATGAGTTTATAAATGTTTTGATGTGGAAAATGGTTTTTTTAAACCCATTTTTGGAAAGTGTATTTTTTTACCATTGATAAATGTTGGATTTGTGGAATTCTTAAAGGCTCGTTTGGTATGTCTATGAAAATGATGAAAGTATTTATAAAGAAAACCTCCTATAGATGTCTATCATGACATGTATGTGAATAATGTATAGGATTTCCTCACTTTGGAATCCTTGTGATCCATGATCAGAGTTCCACATTTGGGACTCTTTGTGTTAAATTTATTATATGGCATGGGGTGTCTTGGGGTGAGGAAAGTTATTGGATTATTAATATATATTTTTGTGATTGGATTCTCAGCTATCATTAATTGGCTCATCCCATTTATATACATGAGACATGGGAATCGGAAAAAATGAGAGAATGTTCTAAAAACTATTGACACACTGGACAGATTACGCACTAGCCAGTGGCCCATAGTAGTTGGACTTATTGGGGTTTATTTCTATGGGATTGGGCCCCTTAATCTATCATGAGATAGTGTGGTCAAGTGTTAAGGGTGTTTCTGAATTCATCATGTGTGACAATCTAATGGGGATAGGGTCTCATGTATTAATATTTTCAAGATTATTCAAAATTTCTTATGTTCACCCATGTCGATTAGCACATAGTTTCTTGTAGTGATGATCAAGATATTTGTATGCTTATTTCCATTTTAATTGTTATATGATCATCATGGGGCCTTCTTCTATAGATATTATCATGTAAAGTGTTGTGTTGTATTAAAAAGTTAATATGAAAAGGTATTTCAAAGAAAATTGGTTTATCCTATTTTGGAATGTTAAATATGTAAGCATCACATTACCTATCTAAATTATAATGTTTCACTATTGGTAGTAAATTTGGTTTTGAAATGAAGAAGTGAAATTGGATGTAGTTATTTTATGTAAAATGTGTATAGAAGTTTACTTTTATATAATGTATTTCAAACTTTAAGTTCATGTTTAATATTTTTTAAAGTCCATTTAGAATATAATATCATTGTAGCCTACTGTGTATTAATACTCATGCCTATAGTTATTTTTTGTTTTAGTCATTGGTGCATCTTTTAGCATAAGTTTGATCTCCTTGGGTGATGGTTGATCATTATGTTGGAGAGTAACCTATGGGGTCACATGGGGATCAGGTGGTCAATTGTTTTGGTTGATCTTGTTGATTAGTTTGCTTGTATTTTTATGTTTTTTATAAAATATCTTCAGTTTAGACTCATTTATATTGGATTGTTTTGTTAATATTTTCACTATTTAGTTTCTTCATTTTAACTGTAGGGAATAATTGTTCCCTTATGTACTCTGTTGATTCCCATCACTAGTTTCCATGCTGAGGAGATCGTGAACGCCCATCGGGTTTGGCCAAATATTGGTACAGGAGACCTGATCAGGGTTAACCTGGGTTGGATTATGAAAAAATTGTATTGAAGCCAAGTTGGCTCTTCGATAACCTCTCTTTCTAAATATTCGTTTCTTACTAGAAGGATGTCAAGGTACTTGTATTAGGATTGTCAGTACAAGAGAGGTAGGTGTGGGAAGAGTGTCAAGAACTCTTGCTTTTTCTGATCGTTAGGATTCCATGGGAGTTATGGTTTTGATAGTTTTTTTCATTAGGGATTTCTTGGTGACTGGGATATGACAAGGGAGTTGGGCCAATGGTCTTCGTGAGCTCACATGGCCTAGAAATCCATGTGAAGCTAGAGGCATGGTCCTAGAAGTATTTCTATGTTAGAGGATTGTTTGGAATATGGACACCAACCATATCGTCATATTACCCACTAACATTAGTTCCCTCTAATTGGTCTCCTTAAATCATCTTGAGTTCTAAAAATTTCTTTCAAAATCATGGAGTGAGAATTTTTAAATATTTTTTAATGGAATGGTTTTATATTGAAAAGTGGAAAATGTATTTTCATATTACACTTTTTAAAGGTTTTATGTAGTTTAGTTTTTCTAAGATAAATCTTGTTAAATAGAGGAAATCGTTTAATGGTATTGGGATTCTTTAATATAAACTTATTGTTCAGTGTTCTTTTAAAAACAATTATTATTTTATTGTGTGTGTTTGGAAAAAAATTTATTTAGATAAATTAGTTTTTTAATTTTTTTTAATAGTTGTTGTTTTTCTAAAAAGGTTTCGCGTAATTTGAAATGAATTTTGATCATTGTGGCTAGAGGTCTATGAAAAAATGTTTTGGTGAAATTTCTAAAATGAAAAATGCTTTTTTGAAAAGGAATGATCGATTTTAAATTATTTTTTAATGAAAAATAAATTGGATCTAATTAAATGGTATTGATGAAATGGGATTTGTTGAGTTTTTTTAAAAAATATCGAATGGAATGAAAAGGATTATTTGGGGAATGTGTGGGATTTCATTTTCAAGTATGATAAAAAATGTTTTTTATGGAATCTGAAAAATGAATTTTTAACTTGGTGGTAAGTGATAATTTCTTTGATTCATGTTTTTAGAGATGGGTTAAATGAATTGGTTTGGCGTATGGGTTTTTTTATCCACTAGTGTTCTCATGATTGATCCCATGTGTGGTGGTTTATGTGATTGTGGATGATTCATGGTATTGTAGGGTGGATGGATGCACAGGGTGCCATAGAAACAAGCATGTGAGTGAGACTCAATGGAACAACATTGGTGTGTGCGAAAAATCCACCAAGTTGTATTATTTTCTGAAAGTGTTTTAACCTAGAAATTTTTTTGCTTTTTATATGATAAGGGTTATTGAGCGTGTTTTTTGCACCTTATAGGTGTTTCTTACTTGGTATTCTCTTCCTTGTGATCTAGAAGTTATACTCTTGTTTTATCTTATGTTGAGATTTTTTTGGTATCTCGGTCTTGAAGTGGTATCATAGTGGGATTTTAACAATCTTTTTGGGAAGTCATTGAGCCAACAGTCCTATGAGTTGGTGTTTTCTCTATTTGATGTTTTGGTTTCATGAGATGGTTTTGATAGAGCTTATGGTTTCTTTTTTGCCTTGTGTTCTCCCCTAGAGATGTAATGGATGTTTCGGTCAGAATATAGATGGGTCTTCATTGGAAATATTTCTATTTAATCAACCTACGTATTTTATTTTTGGGTGTCAAAATATAAATCCACCTATTTCAGCGATGAAGTAGCCCATCTTTTTAATAGAGTGTTTTGTGGGCTCAATATAAAATGAATTTCTATTATGGTAATTCTATCAGTTATAGAAATAGTGTACTATAATGTTTTGTCTTTTTTATTGTGTTCCATTTTCATTATACTCCTCATTCAGAGTGAGAGAGAATGGTGATGTGTATCCTTAAGTCCTCTATTTTAAAAAAGTGTCAAATTTGAGGAATTGAGTTTCATGGTGTCATAATCTCTTCTTTCTTCCTGGGAGTGTTAGGTGGATTCATGTGGCTCTAGAATAAGGGGTTCATGATAGGGATTAGTCGCTCCTTACTACGAGGCAATAGATTTTTTATACATAACATCTCTAGAAATAAGTCATATAGTGTATCTGGATCGTATTCTGGAATCCCATGTGTTTTAGTGGTTTGGCTAAGTTTATGACACTAGTATTACTATGAGGAAGTTTTCCTATTTTTATTGTGGTTTCTCATCACTATAAATTTCAATTTTTTATAAAGAGAATGGTGGAAATACCCCTCATGAAGTGTATTTTGCTATACCTTCTTGGATGAGAGTTTCTGGATAGTGTTCTAGTGTGGACAACCCATGTGAATTGTGTGCGGTCATGGATTTTATCAATACATAGTTGATGAGTGGTGGGTTGTTTTCAGATGTGGTTTTAGTGGTCCAATCATTTGGCCCCTTCCCTCCCTTACCCCTATGGTGGGAGTTTTTGGTCCATGTGGGAATTTTTTGCTCAGTTATTATCACCTCCATTTGGGAGTGGGTAGTTTAAATTATAATGATATGGTCTTATGAAATTCTGTCTGTATTATCATGGGAAGGTCATGGTGGATGAATTATGTTGGAATGTTTAAGAAACTCCTGGTTATTATTCAAGTTGAATTTTTGTTTGGTTTTCCTTAGATGGTTCTTACTGTATGGAGACCCACTAGGTTCGGATTGATTTTTATCTTAATAATTCATCTAGTTCTATTTCATTTATAATGGTGGTGAGTCTGTTTGGGCCTCCCCTCTAATGGTGATTTATTTATGGATTAGTTTCTGTTTGATCTAGTTAAAGTGGATTCATTTAAAGCTATTTATTTTTTTATCTCTTCCTTGGTTTGGGTGAGTATTAGGAATCTTAGGAGAAGGTCCAGTGGTCTAGTTTTTTTATTGTTAGAGAATCTGTTGGCTTGATCCTTGGCTCTCAGAATATTGTTGGGGGATGTTGTTTTGTTTCGGGAAATGGTTTTGGGTTCTATTAATGGTGGGTGATATGTTGTTGGATTAACAGGATGGATCACATTTATGTGGAACCCTTATGCATTGATCAATTAACAGTAAATATTTGTGGATTTCCTGGGGTGGAAATCATTAATGGTGTGGTCAATTGTCACACCTGGGTTTTTCATGTTTTGTCATATATCTCGGTTCGATTGGATTCATGGTATTTTCCACAGTTCTAGAATGTGACAGGGGTTATGTTTTGAATTGTTTATTTTTCTATTTGTTCCCTAATTCGTTTATCCTTATTTAATTTTATATTTTTTTGGAGGAAGCAAGGACATTTGTCCTTGGTAGACCCTAGCACATGGTTGGCGTATGGTTAGGGGCAATAGTACGGATAGTCTAGGAAATTATGTGGTAAGATATAGAACCTACCGCATAGCTACTACGTGGTTTGGGAAAACATGTGGTCAATTACTAAGTAATAGTTCATAAATTTTATCATAGGGTAGTGTCTATTGCATAGTTACTATATGTTTTCTTAAACTATGTGGCCTAACCATGCGACATAAGCAGTTTTTAATACATAGGATTTTGCAAGTTTACCCATATCAGGATTTTAAAACAAAACCATATCTTCTTCCTCCATGTGGCTTGTTTGACCCTAGGAGGTATCCCCCCTCTTCCACAATAATCCCACTTCCTTCAAGGGTGATTCCAAGGGGATATCGTCAAGGTTTTGGTCAGATTTCTCAAGGTAAACCCCTCCTCTCATCTCCATATTCTTTACCCTATATTTCCTTCTTGTATTTCCCTTCTCCCATGATCATGTAGACTTGGTATTTTTCCCCTTTGAATATGTTGGGGGTTTTTCACATTAAGGGTTTCTATTCATATATCTAGTGTTTGGAACCCTTGTGGAGTGATTTCAGGCATGTGTTTCCATTTCCTCATGGATCTGAGGTAGGTTTCCTAATGAACTTGAATTTTATTTTAGGAACTTTTATTTTCATGATTTACATACTTTATTTAATTTATAAATATTGATGTTTGATCCTTGGTTAAATTTTTTTATGTGAAAATAGTGTTTTAATCCTTTTTTATGACTAGATTTTTTTTGGTAAATAGCACACACTAGGTGTTTGTTTAAATTCGTGTTTGGAATTTGTGGGTGATTTGTGACATTAAAAAAATGTTATGGATTAGTAATTGTTTTTATATAAAATGATGTCTTGGGTGCCTTTTATGGGTTTCCCAAGTGATTTTGGGTTTAATAAAGGAATGTGTATTGGTTTTTAATGTGTTTTGATATGTATTGTCATTGAATGGCTTGTTTGGTGATTTTATAAGAAATTAGATGTCTTCAATGTGTAATGGAAATGTTTTAAAGGATTTTATAAATGTGTTACAGTATGAATTGTTATGCCCACACACATTTTTGAAATGTTTATTTGTGTACCATTGATAAATGTTGGTTTTTTGGAATGCTTAAAGGCTCTTTTGGAAACTTTGTGAAAATGATGAAATTGTTTATTCTGATAACCTCATATAGATTTCACTCATGCATTGTTAGAATATTATATATGATATGTACTCACTATGGAATCCTCAGGATCCATGACCAGTGTTCTTCAGTTTTGACTCTTTGTAATCTATTTATAATGTTGCATGAGAATGAACTTTTTGGTGGATCAAGGTGAGGCCAGTTGTTATATTATTAATACATATGCTTATGATTTCATTGTTAGTTATCATTGATTGGTTAATCCCATTTTTATATATGAGACATGGGAATATGGAAAAATGAGAAAATATTCTGAGAACGATTGATGAACTAGCTAGATTACGGACTAGTTAGTGGCACAAAGTAGGTGGATATATTAGGGTTCATTTGTATGAGATTGGGCCCCTCTGTCAGTCCGGAGTTATGGTGGCTAGGAATTTATGGAATTTTTGATTTCTTCATTTTTGGAATGATATGAGGGGTGGGGTGTCATGTATTAGTATGTTTTGGATTATTCTCAAGATCCTATGGTGGCTGGTTGTTTATGGTGTTTTTGATTTCATCATGTGTGGCATGCCTTTATGGATGGGGTCTCAAGTATTAGGTTGTTATTGATTATTCAAAATATCATAGGTTCACCCATACCTATTAGCACTTACTTTATTATAGTGGTGATCGTGCTAAATTCATGATTATTTCCATTTCCCTTGATATATGATCATCATGGTGCCTTATTTTGTGATTTTTGTCGTGGAATGTGATTTGTTGGATTAAAAACAGTTTATGAAAAATGTTTTCAAATAAAAGTGTTTTATCCCCGTTTGTGAAAGATGAAAATGTAAACATCACTTCCCCTAGAAAATTGTAATGTTTCACTATTAGTAATGAACCTGGTATTGAAATGAATAAGTGAAATGGGATATAGATTGTTTTTATATAAAATGTGTAGAAAATTATACTTTTATATATTGTATTTAAAACATAAAGCTGATGTTTCTTCTATTTTAATGAAATTTCAATAGTAATAGAATATTGGGGTACCCTACAGTGTTTTAATACTCAATAATATAGTGATTTCCTGTTTTTAGCCTTTGGTGCAGGTTTTATCTTGATTTTGACCACCTAGGGTTATGGTTGGTGAATATGTTTGAGAGTGAACCACAGGTTCACATGAAGATCATGTGGTCATTTGGTTCAATTGATTCTATATATTATTTTGGTTATATTTTTATGTTTTGTATAAAATATCTTCTGTTCAGTTTTATTTATATAGAACACATTTATTAATCTTTAATTTTTCTAGTTTATTTTTTATCTTTTGGGTGAAACCAATTCCTTGTATATTCTATTGATGCCTGAAACCAGTTTCTAGCCTATAGAGGTTAGGAACGCACATCAGATTGTTCCATAGATCGGCTCGAGTGACCAGTTCTCGGTTGAGAATGGTAGGATCCTGAAACATTTATTATCAATTTTTAGCATTGATAAATGCCCACATTATATGTTTTTTCATGGAATTTATTAGTGCTAATTTAGCACTGATAATGGACACATTTATCACCATTTTTCCATAAATTAATAAAATGGGACATTCATAAAAAATATAAATGAATAAAATTCACATTTTAATATAAAAATAATTTTTTATTTATATATATATAATAAATTTTCTTAAATATGATTTATGTAATAATAAATAAATATTTACACATAATATATTTTTTCAAAATTAATTTTTTATCACCTTTTGCGATGTGATATCAGCGTTCCAATTTCTAGGGTTTCACTCTTATCATATGTTATAGGTAGGTCATACTGGTATGTTCCTCCATTACTTATGACCATCAATTCCTTCGACAATCACATGATACCAGTTGGTGTACATGGCTCATTGATACCATTTCCACTTTTGATTCTTAAAAGTATTTGATTCCTTTGTTTCCACTAGTTTCCATTTCCTACAAATGTTGGATTCACTACCAACATCTCCCACAATGGCCTACTACTGCCAGTTTATACCCTCATATCATACTTCCATATGTATATCTTCAATTGTGGAACCATTATACCACCAAATTCACCTTGACCACCACCTATAAAGTCTGAGGAATCCATGAATCATAACTAGAGCTTATGTTGTGATGTATTGTATTCACCTGATATGGTAGGTGGATGGTGCCTCAACCACTCTAGCCCCTTTATGTCATCAATATTTGTTGGATCACATGTTTAATATATAGGCCTCTATAGTTGAAGGTAAATGGGGATTGGTGAGGGAATGGTGGGATTTTTTTCAAAAATAGAACCTCCTACAATACCTATAAATGAAGGGTCTCCTTATCCTTACATGATCATAAATTCAATCCATTAGAGCTCCATTGTTCTAGATTAAGGAATAAAGGGAGCTTCTTGTTATGGAAATGATGTCGTGGGATGTGACTTTTGTAACATTAATTTTTTCTAAAATATAGTATTTTCCCCCTCCATTCACCTATCTTCATGATCAATGAATCAAAAAAAGTGGCTTCCAATACATTTTTGTGGAAATGGTTGTGAGTAGTGGATATTTTTATATTGAAAAAAATAATAATGTCTCCTAAAATCATGTTTTGATGGAATGTTCTATATTTTGGGGTTCAGCTGATTATGAATGTGTAAATGATATCGAAAATGGGAGAAAAATATCTTCTTATACTCGATCAAGGTTTGAGTGACACAATACTCCATTTACAAAAAAGATTGTATTGTTCTAGGGCCAATGAATTTTTTAAATTGTTTCAGGAAGTTGTTATATTGTACCACATCAGGACAAAATCATCATTCAATAATAGCCATTTACACTTAATTGGTCATGTAATCATCAATTGGTGTCAAATGTCAAAGATCCGTTTGTCGATTCTACCATTTTTTCCCATTTCGGACACAAATGTACTCTCAGTTTTTCCAAATTCATCCCCATGTTTTTACAAAAAAAAAATAATAATAGAGGAACCAACCATAAGATGTTTGTTGATATTGGATTCCTCTAAAAAATCCATCTTCAGGTCTCTAGTGGAATACATTTTAAATTCTAAGGATATTTTTTATCCCATTTAGAATATGGGAGTCAAGCTTGATTCCACATATTAAGGAGAATGGTAGAATATGTGTAAGAAGGTAGTCAGATAAATCGATCAATGGATTTATCATAATGACTACAAAAACTTTTCTCATGATACTATCATTTAAAAAAGTTTGATAAAGTTGGAATCTTTATACCAATCAATGTCCACATAGAAAGGTATCCAGTTGTTAAATTGGATAATGATCCATTGAATAGAATGTGGAAACACTATATCTGAATACACTATTTTGTTCTAAGTCATAGTGAATCAATTAGTGGATGAATGTAAGAAAATGAATAATGAAGATAATTTGAACCACCAATTATTCACACTTTCTGATAGCTGGTATATTATATTTATCTAAATTAGAAAATTGTTGCACAAAGGGAAACATACCTTTCAATTGGTAAAAGATTCCTTGTTCAATGAGGAGCCCTGAATGAACAATGTCATTTATACCCAGATATAATCTCTTATCCTGGATATGTTAGGGATATAAAAAAGATGGGATACATGGGTAGAAATTAGAGGTCAAAGTAAAGGTCCACATATAGATGGAGTAAATAGAAGAATTCTACCATTATGTCATAGATGAACACATAAAGAATAAATGATGAATATTTCTATAATGAAAGTTAAAAAGAAAAAACAAACAAATATGAAATGAATAAAATCATGTGAATTTTACAATATAAATTGTTATTACCTCCATATATAAGGAATACAAGTTCTTTCATTGATAAATACAAGACACATAATTGGTGGTTGATACTACAACATCACACCACATCACTCCTCATCGTGTGTATTTGTTCACTTATTAGACTGCTAACATTGGAGTAGTAAATATGGGAAATATCAGTTTAGTGGTGATTACTGGAATGGGTGATATCTATGTCAGGATGAGTATTGGATATTCAATCAACAAGAGGGATGTTCGACATTTTTTAAGCCTCTAGCTCAACCTGTTATCATAAATAGTCATTGATCAACAAGGATGTGAAAACATATTTTGTAAATAATCATGAAAGAAGACAAAAGGAGTGATCATCATCACCCAAGAACACATATATTGTTTCTGGTACAAATATAATTTGAACATATGTAAATAAAACCTAATCATGGTTGAAGGAAGGATGTCATACAATAAATGTCATTGGAAACATAGTCACAAGAGTGGAGAGTGTTATCTACCATGATGAAGAAGAAGTAAATCAGTGTTGATAAGGATTTATTACCTGATCCATAAAAATACTACTTGTATGGGAAGAAACATAGATTCTTACTCAATAATGCCTTTTCAAGGAGATCACAGTTGATGGATTTGGTGAACGCTGATGTATGAAAACCTATAGAGGTCGATTCATTAAGATGTAACAAATATATACTGTCCTTTATTATCGAGAAATATAGAAGGCTGTAAGTGTTCTTTATATAGGATAAAGATCATGTAATTGAATAAATTAATAAGGTCCATGTTATAGTGAAGCATGAAACTATATATAATGTGATGTGTCTTCATTATGATAACGGAGGAACGTACAAATATGAGTACTGTTTTTCCTAATAACAGAGTTAGGGCATCTGACACGGGAGGACGGTCCCACAAATGTTTTGGAAAGGATAAATAGGAACATCATGAAGAAGGTTAGAAGTATGATGATTTTTTCTTAGCTTCCAAATCCATTCTATGAAGATTCATTTCATGTCTAATGACACCTCATCAAAATATCAAGATTAGTTTTGCTGAATTTTTAGATTCCAATAAAGATATGGTCTAGTAAATATAACTCTTACTCTCATTTATGAGTTTTTTTTTGAATTTTCACATGAATCTAGAGAGGCCGAGCATAATATATATAGGAAATATACTCAATGAATATTCATAAGTTATGGAGAAGTGGAGTTTATATACATGATTTGAGACCCAAAGGAGAATAAGGTTAACATAATAAGAGATGTCATGTTCCCAAATAACTACATTATTGAGGGCATTCAAAATCCTATAATGTCTCGAAGGGAATGTTTAAAAGAATTAAATGTTGATATAACACCAATATCAGTACCAATTTTCACTAAATATGAAAAGGATAGAAAATAATTAACAACAAAACACCTATAGGTATGAGAAGAGGATGTTAATAGGGGAGATTAAATCCTCTTTATAATAATTTACATTACCATAAAAGGAGTTAGGTGATGTTATTCTTCTAAAACATAACATTTCATATGTTTTAATATCCTTAAGATGAAGGATATGTCAAATAAAATATTTACAGTCTAAGTACCAGAAGTTAGATGATACAGGGGAGCTAGAAGGATACCATAAAGTAGTGTGTCATCTTGAAAAACATAGTTTGGTGTATGATATAGAGGATGATATGGAGACTTGGAAGAAAAACCAAATATATGATTTAGTGAAAGTATCTAAAGGTAATAAAGTTGAAATGAAGAAATTAGTTTTCTAAATGAAGAAGGATGAAAATAGGAGGTCATGAATTTTTTTTATTAGTCAAGGGATTACTTCAGAAAAAGGAGTTTAATTTGGTTGGTTGTTTTCACCCATGGTGAATATTGATTCAATTAAAGTCATTTTCAAACTGATGTCAAGCTTGGTCATGGAGCTTGAATAGGTGTATGTAAAACTATATTTTCTTCAAAGTGATCTCTCCATGGAGATCCATATGATTAATCCTTATTGTTTTCAGGTCCTTATATAAGAAAATCTCATCTAAAAATTCAATAATAACTTGTACAAAGGAAAATAAAATCCCAGATATTGGTACAAGACCATGGACTCATTTTTTGGGAGTCATGGATTGAAGTGGACACTTGCATACCATGTTGTTTACTTATAGATATTTTTTATGGTAACTATTTGTATCTTCTAGTTTATGTTGATGAAATTATTATCATTATGAATAATGTTGTAATGATATTTCATATATAGAAGGAGTTGTCCATGTCATTTTATATGAATGATTTTGGGGAAGCACAAATGATTTTGGGGATGTAGATCTTCAATTAATGAAAGATGAGTAATTTATGGATATCCTAGTATATGTATGTTAAAAATGTTCTGAAATTTTTTTAATGAGGTAAAATCTAAACCATTGATCATTATTCTTAATGAATAGTTGAATTTGAAAATTAGTTCCTATCTTTCATCTATGGAAGATATAGAGGTGATGGAGATGATACCACACTCCTCTATAGTTCGAAACATGATGTATTCTATGGTACTTATGATACAATAAATTTTCCATTCATCGGTGATGATGAGATGATTTCTCTTAAATCATGGAAGAAATCCTAGGGATGATGTCAAATGGATACCAATGTATCTTAATGGTACATTAAGGATATGTTTTCTCTATGAGGAAGATGGTACTCTCTTGGAGGGTTATATAGATGATGTTTTGGTTGGAGATCCTAATATTTAGAAGTATGATTGAGAATACATATATAATGTTTAAGGTTGTATTGTATCATAGAATTCATGGTTAAAATAGTGTATTTCATTATACATAAAAGAAGTAGAGTACATTTTTAATTCAGAATATCGAAATGATTTGTTGTGGTGAAACCACATTCTCAACGATCTCAAATTTAGCTAGAATTATTACTTAATTAAAGTGTTTTGGACTTGATCTAGAACTCCATGTACCATTCTTGGACAATGAACATCAACATTTTCTATCACTAGAGGCATAAGGTTATTAATCAGTTGTTACTGAGGCTTCGGAAAATCCATCAAAAGTTTAAATTGAAAGATATGTTAAAATGTGGTTTCTTAGGAGATGTACAAACTTTTCTGACATTCTATTATATTTAAATCATTATGGGTTAATTGAAGGAATTTTTATAGATTCTAGGGTAGGTGTCTAGTGCACCAACCCTACAAGCCCCTTGGCTACTACAATATTGAATAATTTACATGTAGAATGTGCTGGATTATATAATTCAATGTAAGAAGATATTTGTGAGGGATTACTGTGGGTTTTGTAAGACATGACACCTCCTAACCTACCAATAAAATGAGGTTCTGGAGAGCCTTATAGGATCATAAATCCAAGAGTATATAGTTCCATTGTATCTATTAAGAGTGATAGGAAATATCTCGGTGATATAAAGCGAGGTGTGGTAGGGAAATTCATTAACAAATTTTATTTCTGAAATAATGTCTATATTCTCCACCCCATTCATCTATCTTCATGATTACCGATTAACATCATGATCCTTAAAAAATATATATACTCTCCATTGTTTGGTATCAATATAAACACAATAATGGATGTATAATGATGATACTAGAAACAACTAATGAAATAAACAAGCATAAAGGAGATGTTTTTCAAACAACATGAACCCCATGTTAATATACCGTAGATAACATGAATGCATTAACAAAGAGGATATCAAATGAGAAATGGACAATGCTTCTGTGTGGTTATAATTATGTTTTAAAAATGTTTATTGGGAATAAAACACATGGGTTTAACTAAAATTTTATTGTGGAATAATGAGGCCATCAGTAGAAGAATAACTAGAAACATTAATCCATTTCACTATGGATGAAAATGGAATCCCAAGATCATATCACCCACTGAAGTGGGTTACTAGGCCATGTTTATGCTCTATCTAATGAACAATTTAGTTCGGAACACCACATCACTTTTACATGTGTTATAGGGTATAAGAAAAGTGTTATGATTGGGTTAGAACATCATATTACGTGCACATGAGATCCAAGGATAATGATGGTTAAAATTTTACATTCAAAAAGGAATATATATAATGAGGAAGATGATGTCGAATTTAATCTCAACATGGCCGTAGATGATGATAAGGAAATATGGGAAGGTCCAATATAAGTAATTTATCTCATGTATAATTAAAGAAATATATAATAGATATATTTACATGGAATTAAAGGAGGAAACACTGGAAAAAATTCAAAAAAATTTGTTTCGGATTTTGAAGAGGATATTTTGATATTTAAATACCAGATCATAGTGGGTTTTATGCCTAAAAATATTGTGGATCTATGAAGATTAATGTGAATCATCAACTTCAGTAAGAAATTATGATCCACATATTGTTTTATTTTCAACAATCATTATCAGTATTAATTCATTCTCTTAAAACATCATATGCATATTTAAATAATGTGTTCCTACATTATTTATCTATCTCTCAATCTCTCCAATATTCCACAATGAACACGTATAGAAATAATTATTATTTTGTGGACTAAGTACAATCTTGGGAGAGTAATCTGGTGTTGAATCCAAAGTATATAATTTATATTTACCTTAGGATAATATGAGGATTACTAGTGGTGGTTGTAATCCTCACAACAGTAATCAAGATAATAACTTCTTATTTTACAAAAAATCTTCATTGATTAGGGATGAAGATATATTAATTGCATAGTTATTTTTGAGTGAAATGTACATTCACAACTAGGGTAGGATAAGGTGTCCATAAATTTTCTGGATTGTGTTCATTAAGTATATATAAAATTATATGATCATGGTTCTCTATAAAGAAATATCTTGGGAGAATTTTGTTTCTTCTCTGACATCATTCAATCTATTTTTTAGGGAATTTGTAAAATATGTTTATATTATCATTTTATCCCCCATGACCCATCATAAAAAAATTCAAAAAATATAAATGAAATAAAAATTACAATAAGTGGTCTTGGAATCCATTAATGATTGATTGTGATGCTCCTTAAGTGCACTTTACTATAAATGAAAAATAATTGATGTTTTATTCCCACCATATGATAGTTCTATTAAGTAATAAAAAGTAAGATATATATATTTTTATATACATTAATATATGTAAATAAAAATTAATATATATATTATATAAAACATGTATGCATAATGAAAAATGTACATTCATATATGTAAATATATCAATATTGAAAAATAAAAATAATATAGTCTAGTATTAAGTGTGATTTTTGGTGGGTCTACATATGTATGTATCATTATAAATTGCACCAACTATTAATTAGAGTAAATATACAATCATATATGTGGACACACACACACTTATAATCAAATAAACAAGCCCACACATTCACACAAATGCAGAAACCAAAAAATACACACACACTCACACACACCCACATAAATTTATTTTCAATAAATAATAATTCTATAAATACATTATATTTTTTTCGAAATCAACAATTATATGTAAATTTATAACAAATAAAATATTGAAATATATGTAAATAAAAGTATATATATGTAAATATATGAAGATATATATAAATATATATTATAAATTTATTGAAAATGAATAATTTAATTACATATAATAATAAAATGAAATATATAAATAATATTTTTTATATAAAATATATATAATAAAAAAATAAACAAATATATATATATATATATCATTAAATACAGAATAAAAACCGTTGGAGTAGTTATATGGGCCTTTTCTTTGATGAATTGGTTGCTAGGATTGAATCATGGTACGTGTGCCTGATCAGGTATTGGGAGGAGTGCATATAAATGGTGCTTCAGCACTGATAAAAGGGGGAATGAGAAGAATGGTCTCTTTAACAGGAAGGTGATGTTATGGGATTGAATATTGAAAAAAGTGGGGGGCTCTAGCCAGGATAAAAGGGGGGGTCTAAGCACTGAAAGGAGAAAAATTTTATTTAATTTTATTTTTTTAGTGATAAAAATGGTATGAAAAATGAACACATTAACACACTAATATAAGATCTAATAACATGATACTTTATCAATTCTAGAAAAAGAACTAATTAATGGTTTCCTTTATCAAAATTTTGTTTAACACTGATAAGTGGTTCATTTGCCAATACATTCTTAACACTGCAAAAGGTGACCACCCTTTATCAGCACTTTTAACTTAAATTCCTTTTTAGAATTTATAAATCTAATTTATAGTGTGGATAAAAACCAATTCTATAGTAGTGTACTTTATTTATATTGAGATGGATATATTTTGTCTTATATTTGAATAATAATGGAAGATTATTTTGTGTGGTATTTTTTTCAATATATAAATCTATTGAAAATGTGAAGTATTAATTATAATGTTTCTCAGTTACATATAAATTATTGAGAAATATTTGATTAACAAACTATATTGGTCAAATGATATAGATCAAATTAAGAATATTAGATAGGGATGAAACCGAATATTGGTTTAAATGACTTCATTCCTTCCTCAGATATTGTTTTTCTAGAAAAACTAAATTAGGAGATGGCCTCTAGATAGTGACCACTTGATGAAGAATGGTTTCAGGTTCCTAAAATAAAGAAATTTTTTATGTTCTCCAAAAAAAATAGGATTTTTAGAAAAAGATTTCCAAATTGATAATGACAATAGAGTGGTCATACATTGTTTTTTTGGGCGAGTTCACCAAAAAGTGAAAAGTTTACTATTCCTCTAGATGAAAATTTGAAAATTCATTTAGATAGAGGGTTCTAAGAAAATGAATTATAATGTGAATACTGAGCGAATTCCATTGGTTATATTAACTCTAATTCTTCAAATAAAATAAATATATATTGCATTATAGGATGGTGAATTTCCTACAATGTTTTATTGAATGAATCATTACCATATAGAGGTGGTCCTATAGAATTTTTATAAAAAATGGATTAATGGTCTTTACATAGTATTTTTATAGACAATATTAGTGACCACAATGAGATTGATGTTCATTGAAACAATAATAATTAAAGGAAGATCATTATTCATTCCAAGATTTCATTATGTTTGAACAATGAATAAAGATGACATTTAAGGAAAATCATGAAAATATTTTTTGAACATATTTTTTTTGGAAGACTGATTCTATTTAAATGAAAATTTTTTTAATATGTATATTCACTATTTGTGTAAGAATTTTGATTATGAATGCTAGGTTCCTCCCTTGATTTTTGGACATACGGTGCCTATAGAAATGGGATTAGGTGTACTGTGAAAATGATGGTCAATTTTTTTTCTTACTTGTTAATTATTGAATATTTGATATTTTAAAAGAATGCCTTCAGGGTGATATTTTATTGAAGAAAAATACATTTTAGAAATGGATGAAGTGGTTGAGAAAGATTATACCATAAGAATTGTTACTAGACAAAGGAAACCATACAAAGATCCAATCAAAAAAAGTCGTATTAGATAGAGGATATCCAAAAAATGAAACCGGTCTAAAGATATCATATAAAGAAGCTATCATAAAAATTGGGTTTCATATAGAGGATAAAAAGAAGATAAATTATCTTAAATATAGGTTTAGACAAATAGTTCCTATTATAAATTTCCTACATAGTGTTGTTTTACAAAATATATGGTTAAGAAGGAGTTGTAGTTGGAGTTGGTATTACAGAACTAAATATTTTCTTAATATTAAAATTAAAAATCAAAGATGTGAATATTAATTTAAATATATCATTACATATAATTAATTGTTCTACATGAATTCAATATAAGGATGTTTTATAATATCTATCACATTAAATTGGAATACAATACCCCTCTATGATGGAGACCTTGAAATTAAAAAAGGATATTATTAAACACTTGTTATATTGTTGGGTTAAATTTAATTATGTGGCATATATTTTATTGAAAATAATGTATGAGTACTCATAGTCATTAATAACTTTATCTCGTGATGTTCTTACATAATAGCCTTCATGGTGGGAGATTATGAGAATAGAAAATATGGTTAGAAGTAAAAATGTTTTTGTTTAATTTGAAATCTGTATCTACAAGCATGTGCAATGGTCAATTTAATTTAATATTAAAAATAATTCATCTGTTGGACCCAAAGGGGACTTTATATAGTGATTCCTTATGGGTTAACAAAGGTATGAAATTCGTTTTTTTCAATTAAGTATATTTAAGATACATTAAAGCCTTCGAAAACATGTTCCATAGGGTGAAAATGAAGGTAATGAAATCATATAGACATGAAATCATTAGGAAATTACCATATGTTGATATGTAAAATCTAGGAACTGACACAACTTCAATCTAAGTTATGGTTTGTCATGGACTCCCACAAAAGTTTCTTTAGTAATTTTAAAACACTAAAACATTTTTATAACTGTCAAACCCATAGAAAACGAGCTCTAATTGATAGTAAATCATGGGAAACCCACTAAAGAAATATTATTTCATGTATGAGAAGAAAACAAATCTATTAGAAGTGTGGTGTTCTCAAAATGAATCAATAAATTTTTTTAAAATATATTGAATATTTTAAAAACATGTTTCATTGGGTAAAAATCATGTAAAAAACATAATATGGCCCTAAAATTATAGGTCAATGATTGTAGATTTATTTTTGAATTGTATAAGTCATGTCTTTATAGCTAAGATTTTCTTGAGATTCCAAAAATGTATTTTTAGTGTTTTAATACAATAAAACTTGTGTTTAATGGTCAGAACCAAAGAAAAATCCATCTGATTTATGTGAAAACATGACACAACTATCGATAAATTATATTTTAAATATAAGTAATTGCCCCATATCAAATTCATTATGATATAATTGTTGTATAATTTCAGGAACAACATAAGTCAGTTTTAAAATTGATTAGATTGTTATATATTTATCCCTTTTCATTTCAAAATGATGAATTATATCATAAATAGGTATGTTTAGGTTTTCAAAGTGATAGAGAGGACATACTATTTATTATTTTCATATTATTTCACTTTTATTAACACAGTAATGACTAATATGTACATAATTATTAATACTTTTTTGTGTCCAATATCTTTGTTATTTAATTTTTTACCTATTATATTTTTATTTTTTGTGATTTATTCCAGTATTAGGTAGTGGGTAGAAAATTATGATCCATGAAATGTTTAGAAGGTAGTTGTGATGTTTCATATTTTCTGTTGTAGCGTTTCATATTGGGAATAATTCTACTATAATTCAATTTTATTATATTTAGTTCTAAATTCTATATACCTCGCTTCTAGTTGATAACATGTTGTGGTCAGTTTTTTATATTATAGCCATGGCTCTGGTGGTAGATAGATGTAATATAGGTCATGGGATAGACATTTTAGCCATGCAGTTCTAGTGGTTAATGGACATATTTTATATGTATATATTGATTACTAAGGTTACGGCTTATCCATTGGTTGTATAGATATGACTGTGGATGTAAGGTTGTGTATGTATGATTGTTTATATATGTTGATTTTATTTTTAATTCATTGTTTAGTTCATTTTATGACTGAATTTTTAATAATCATTTTCTTAATTATAAAAAAATCAATAAAAATATATTTTTAACTAATTTAGCCAAGGTTTATGATAAACCACCATAAATAGAATTTCTTTTTTCTATTTAGTGATATTATTTAAGAACCATCCCTAAATAACCACAGTTATTTACTTTAGTAGGGGTTAAGTTAATTACCCAAATGTTATTTTACCTTTTTTATTTTGAAAAAACTGTCACCTATTGACTAAGGAACCTTTCATATGTGCCAAAAAAATACACATATAAAATCCTCCACAAATCTAATAAAATTTTCGATAAATGGTTGAGGACAGTGAAATATGTAATTATTTATGTAACTACATCGTGACAACTTAGTGATGCTTTAAACAGTAATGAGTAAAAGAAAACCACTACTAAATTATTGTTTCTTTGGAGTTCTATGATCATGAAATGGGGGTTGGATCATAACTCATGTAATTAAATTTAGATGGTAAGAGTCTATTTAATACAATGTGTATATTTTATACACATATGTAATATAAAAATAATATATGATACAAATATTAATATATTTTTTAAATGATGTACAATGCCTCTTGTTCATTACATTAGATATATAATTTTATATATTTTAATTCAAACATGTGATGATAGGGATATTCTAGATAAGGGTGACTCTTGAGAATATATATCCTATGATGTTTTGACTAAGGATCTTCACATGGAGAGAAATTCAAAAACAATATCACTATGAGTGTGTACGTACGAATTACCATCTCCATGAAGTGGTGTAATTTATTTGTATCATAACGTTACTTGGATGAGTATACTGATGGATATAAAAATATAATTAATATATATGAAATTATATTTATTATTTATAGTTAATATACGATCTAATTCATCCCCCTTTTACAAATAATGAATTTATATCATTTCTCATGCGTATGTATGACCTACCTCTCCATGAAAAAAATGTGATTCATCGTCCACATTAACCATTCAAAAATGATTATACAAACATATATATATGAATAAATTGATTTATATTACATAATAATTCAAATGGATACATATATATATATATATATGTAATTTACCTTCCTGTATTCAGTGTGATAAGAAAATAGAAGTAACATTCATGCGTGCGCACGACTTATTGTCTCCAACAACAATGTATTCCACTTCATATACCTATATTTTATATATATTTATATAAAATATATATATTATATATAAACTATTTTTTTCATTCTAGATGTATGAAAATCATGATCCAACTAATAGGATCTTGAATAATGAGTCAAAACATGTATGATAAACGAAGCGGTTATTATCCAAAACATTTCTTTAACTTGGAACTGTGAAATAAATGGGTAATATAAAGTCATAAGTAAATAAATAATGACATAATAAATATTATTATTATTCATATATATTTTAATATGTAAGTATTTATTGGGAAATATTTCTTATCAATGTACATTTATCTTATATATGTTTTCATAAGGAAAATTTTATGGTTTTATGTAGGGGAAACATTAACTAAAGCACCATTTTAAAATTTTTTATGAATTATTCATCTAAATCATTGACATTCATGTCTATGTTTTCAAAATGGGTTTGATTGATTTATTTATAAGGACATGAATATTTTAAAATATTTATTTTTGAATATATATCAAATGTTTCAAAGTTTCATGGGACACTTGGATTCAAGATCTGTTTTTTTATTTTATAAATGAAGGTTTTTTAAAAAAATTATTTCAAAAAAAATTGTATATTTTTCAAGTTATTTCAAATGATTTTATTAGAGTATTATCATCTATGAAAATATATTTTATTGACTTTAATGTTCGATTGAGGATGATCTATTATGATACCATATTGATTATTTTATTAAAGGGTTTGTTGTAATTTGGATTATGGATATTCTATTTTGATACCATTCATGGTTTACGGTTAAGATATTCAAATTTAGGATTTTATTGTTTGAATAATAATGATTATATTGTTTATGATTTCATATGAGAAATCCATTGGACTTTGTAAAGTTAATGGTGGGGACTGAAATATCCCCTGATGTGTCTGTAGGTCTTATGGGATGAAATAGGTTGGTGAAAAAACCTTCACATTTTTTCCAAATACTTTTATTTATCAAAAAGATAGATCATTACAAAAATTAGATGGGTTTCTACCAATGAACATAAATGTTCATGATTATAGATCTTGATAGCAGCTATCTTGAGGGTATATCGAGATACTGCAGACACCTGACATTATGAATTCCCTCATTAAGAGATTAGTTATTAATATTCCATGTGATTATTTGACTAATATAATATTCATGGTCATGTATATTTCTCATGTGGTTATTTATATGAAATTATTTGTTCAAATTTATTTCTACCATTTTATTCTCAAGATTATTATTTAATGTCTTGTTGGGTTAGTTGTTCACATTTCCTAATTATTTATGTTTAATAATGATAGCTTCTATTGAATGATTACCCTTATTGAACATCTAATCTCACCCATTTTTAATATTTTATTTTAATCATGATGCAATGAAGTTTTATATGTAGGGTTTAACTATTAGAATAATTGAATTCTTAAAGGATTCTCTTTGTTATATTTTATGTTTGAACTGTAACATAAGGTTCATGTATATAATCTATTTTCTAGGACTACTAAACTGATCATTCCATTAGGATCTGATTCCCTATAATCATACTGATTCATTAAGATAATGCACCAACTATAGGCTTTTGTTGTTGGGGAATTACAGTTGGTATCAATAGAATTTTTGCTGAAACCTTGGAAACAAAATTTATAAACCAATGACTATAAAACATAAACCTATGAAAGAATTTTTGTATAAGTCTATTTATATGATATCATCATTTATATTTGGTAATGGACACCCTAGGTTTATCCTATTGACTTTGTATTTAGAATAATATATCATCGTTTAGATATTGTAGAAATGATTCTTCATGAATTTATCCATGTGATTAGTTTTTCTTAAATTGTGCATTGAGTTTTGGCCAATGGATAGAAACAAAATGGTAATAAAATAAATTGTTATAATATTAGTTACTAAGAGAATACAAAAGTAAAATGAAATAAATGTAGTATTATGTAATAATATGATGATGCATTGTTAATTGTTTATGAATGAAGAAGAATGATTAACGTTTATCTGTATTTATATTGAAGAGTTATTTAATCAATGGGGATCTACATATTAAAGTCATGAGATTTATAAGGATTGTACGGTATTACATCATTATCAAAAATAATATCCATGAATAAATTCACAATTGGTTTTGAGGTGATAAAGGTGTGTTACAATATTAGATGTATTACATTCTTTAGGGAAAATTTGATCTTAATTTGATTTTAGAAATTTCATGAGCCCCCTTATAAATTTTTGTACTATGAATTTGGATAGATATATTTTGGATGATTTGTTATGTTTGAATGGATTAAGTAAAACATTTTAAATTATCATTTAGGGATACAGTATTATTTATTTTATGCTTTTTCCTAACAATTTTTGTTTTAGAAATCATTGAGAGGATGAATGAATATCATGTGGACAATATGAATCATTGAAAGATCTTAATGAATAATAAATAATCATCAATATCCATCCTCAGTTGTATGAAATGAATTGACAATAGATCAAAGTGCAAAAAAATGGATATGATTATGCTTAAGAAAAAGAAATATATTAATAATGTTATTTTTTATAGTGCATATTTGAATAGTAAAGGAATCCCAAAATATTATGAAAATTATTTTGTATCAAAAATATTATCCAAGTACCTTATTTTTTAATGAATCAAATGGTTCCTTCAATCATCATAGATTTATATCTTTTTTATTATTAACTACTTCCTTGTCATGTTCTTTATTAATGTTTGTATGAACATGATAGTCAGATTTCACTTTTATAACCATGTTTTCATTCAACGAACCCTTGTTTGTGTTATATCTTCTGACTTTAGAAATTAACATATTTATTTTAATGTTTACATTTAATAAACCCTTGTTCTAATGTGGGATTTCAATGATGGAATTTTATATAGTCAAACCCCAGGTGCCAAATATGAATTTTAATATTTTAAAGATGAAAATTATTGAAAAGGGGTAGAATTTAGAGCCCCAATATTTGACAATATTTTCCTTCTATAATATTTTTTTAAAATTATTTAAACAAAATTTTATGCTTACACTACACACAACACTATGTCAGCATGTTTTACATTGAATATCATGTTTTACCGCCATTCAATGATGAACCTACTTTAAATACAAATTTTGAAAATTTTATATAAGTTATCTAAGAAAATTAAATTATTATTTTAATTTTAAATATAAATATTATCTTAGGGTGGATTTTTGGTATTTCTCAATGAAGATTCATTTTTTGATGACTAGTGAAAAATACATCATTGTACTTAAAAAATATCTTGTCATTTTTAATGGTAAATTAAATTATAATTTTTTTAAAAGATACAATAAATTATTTATACATATATTAATAAAGATTAGTCCATTTTAATATTTTTATAATTAATTTAGATATAAAAATTTATAAAACTTTTGATCATTTTTACTTTTACTCACATTCTGAACAGGTCAGTGAGATTAGTGTTAAACTTAATTTCCCCACTTATCTAAATTAATTTTCAAAAAATTTAAATAAATGGTTTTAATTAGTATGAAATTTTATGTCTATTAAGGTAAAGATAATTTTTAATGAATATTTACATTTGTATTTTATTTACCAAGGTTATGGGAAAATCAGGTAATTAAAGGATAATAAATAATATTATAATATTATAAAGTTACTCTATCAGGTGTCATAATTTCAGTGGATGAGTGTGATTCAACTAAAATCAATATTATCTAAAATATATAACATTATTCCACCACATTGGTAATAATATAAAATTTATAATATTTTATTTAAAGAGAAGGCAAAAATGTCATACCCAAATTTTAATAACTATATTATTATTATCATAGGGATATAAAAGGGTTAAATACTATTATAAATATTCATTTGAAAGATAAAATGATTATATAAATAATTATAATTTATTTATAATTTTTAATGATAAAATATTTATCTTGAATTGTGAAAAAATGATGATGCAATAATTGCTTAAATACTTGAAGAATCAAATAAGTGATAATAAAAAGAATAATATATTATAATTTGAGTGATCTAATGTCATAAACTAGTATTATTGATGAATTGGACATATTATTAATGTTTTAGAAGAATTGGGTCGAATTTATCTTATTGTTTTTATTTTTTTATAAAACAAAATAATGAATAGTTCCCATGTTGAAATTTAAGATATTTTAAAATAATTAATAAATTATAAATGAAATAAAATTCATAAAAACATAAATTTCCTCAATATTATTGTTTTTATTTCAAAACATATCAGCATTAGCTCATTTAGTGGTCATTTTTAATTTTATGGTAACTATATAAACCAATAATGTATTAATTGTATGATATATTTAATAATATCAGTGTAATATTTAAAGTGGTTAAATAAGGGTTAAAACAATATGATAAAGACTAAAAAATAATAAAAACTTTTAAAAAAAATTACCGGATGAATAATATTTATCCTTTATCACATTATTCTAAAATTTGTGTTTTTTAATGTGAACCTTTCCTTGAAAATAAATTAAATATTTATTAAGTCAATATAGTTACAAAATATAACTATTTTTGTTTTTAATAACATTCATGTGTCCACATGTGGAGAAAATATAGATATGAAGTAATTTAAATGTTTATTTTGATTATAAAGAAATTATTTTCGTAATAGAATTTTATTTTTTATTTTTAAACATTATGCAATTAATGTAAATTCATTTTCAATGCTAAAAGAGTATTTATGAAATTATTATAAAAACAAAATAATTGATATTAAGACTACTAATTTCAAAATAATTTACTAAGTTAATTTTTATAATGAATTTACTAGATCTATAAGATATATTATTGATTTTTTAAAGCATTACATTATATTTTCCACTTTTCATTAATGTATTTCATGTCAAATTAAATGAATCATATTAAATTTGACAAAAATGATATCTTATTGAATTAATTTATTGTAAAATTATCTAAAAATAAAAAAATTATAAATAATCACAAGACAATAGGATATGGTCTAAAATGACTTCTAATTTTCACTTATGGTCCATTTTAATTATTTTTATCTAGAATATTCTTATTATATTTTTATATTTTTATGGATTTCCAAAAGTTCCCCTAACCACATTTATAAAATGGAACCTACTCCCTCACTTCCCCATAGAATATTGATCCTTCTAACTCAAACAGACCCTTCCCATTTCTCTTAAAAAAATAATTAGTTAGGTTTTTGATTTATCGGTCATCGAAAAAGTCCAACCCTAGTTTCCCTAAGGGGAGATCCAAAGGATGTCCAGTAAAGAAGAGGTAATTGTTTTACCCATTCATTTACATTATTTTAATCTTGTAATTCCGCTTCCTATGTTGTTCCCCTAATAATTTCGTAAATACAATATAAAATTTATTATGAGATGTTACAATGATTATGGTACAACATTATTCCTCCTTTTATTCATCTTATTACAAAAAATATCACCATGTGTGTGTGTACGGATCACCATCACCACGCTATGGTGTAATTTGTTTTAAATCACCACATTATTTGGATGGGTATAATGATGGGTATAATGATGGGTATAATATATATAAATAATAAATAATATATGATATTAATTTCTTATAATTAATATTCCATCTAATTATTAATTGTTCTACCAGTAAGGAAATGATATCATTTATCATGCCTATGTACAGCCTACCGTCTCCACGATGTGATGATATTCATCTTCCACATTCAACATTCAAGAATTATTATCAGAATATATATAATGAATTAATTTGAAATATATTACCTAATAATAGTTATCTAATTATATATATATATATACACACTTTATTTTATTTATTTTATTTATCATGATAAGAAAACGAAAACAATGATCAAGCGTACGTAGGGCCTATCATCTCCATGAATGGTGAATTCCATTTCATATTTCTATATTATATATATATTTATATACTAAATATTATATATATATGTCATGTTTTACATTTTAGATGTGATTAATTCATGATCTATGTAATAGGATCAAGAACAACTATTCAAAAGAATTACGATAAACAAAGCGGTTATTACCCAAAACATCAGATTAACTTGAAACTTTTGATAAAAGAGTAATATAAAGTCATAAATGAATCATTTATTATATCATAAATATAATAATTATTATTATTACAAGTTAATACTATGTTTAAAATAAGTATAAATTATTTTCGTACATGTGTGGGGGGAATCAGACTATAAGTAAGGGTTAATTTCACAATCTCATTCTTATCTAATATTGTTTATATATAAGTATTTACTAGGCCATATTTATTATCAATTTCCATGATTCTCAAAAATGTTTTCAAAATTAGTCTTCAAAGGATTTATGTAATAGAGTATTTAACTGAAACCTCAGTATACATGTTTATCGTATTTATTCTTATAATTATTTCTCATTCATGTACATGTTTTCAAAATGTGTTTTATGGATTTATTTATATGGACATGAATATTTTTGAAAGATAATTTTTTTAATTTCTCTAAAAAAATTCAATGTGGTATGTGACACTTTGATTAAAAAAATCTATTTTTTCTTTTATAAATTTGTGGATTTCAAAAAAAATGATATCAAAGAAAATGTTATTTTTAAAAATATATTTAAAATTATTTTATTAGAGTATTTTAATTAATGTAAAATTATTTTGTTGAATTTTAATTTTGTTTGAGGTTGATCTATTACAATATAATCTTCCTTTTTATTGAAGGTTTTATCATCAGCTTGACTAGGGATGTTCTATTTGATACCTTTTATGCTTTATATTTAAATTTATCACATTTCATATGCCATATTTTCAATAAAAATGATTAAATTGTTTATTATTTCATACCAGGAATCCATTAGACTTCGTTAGTGATGGGTGGGACCCAGTATAGCCCCCAGATGCATAGGTAAGTTTCATGATCTGAAATTACATGTGAAAAAACCCTTTCATGTTTGTTTTCAATAAGTTTTATATTATTAAGAGGATAGATATTGACATAAATTAGGTAGGTTTCTACCCACATTAATAAACAGTCTTGGGAATAGATCATGATAGTAGTTATCTTGAAGATAAATTATAATAGTTCATATGTATGACATTAATCATTCTCTCATTTTGAGAATAGTTATTTATATTCTATGTTATTATTAAACCAGTATAATATATATGGTTATTTGTCTTTCTTTTGTGATTATTTATATATAATTATTGGATTAGATTTATTCCTTACATATTATCATGAATATTATGATCTAATGGAATGTGTTGTAATTTATTCACCTTAAATTATTGTTTATATTTATTTAAGATAGAATATATTATATTCTTACACTTATATAGAATATGAGCTCACCCATTTCTTATTATTTTTTTCCATAGAAATCCAAGAAGTTTTATATCTAGGGTTTAACTATTAGAATAATCACATTTTCAAAGGATATTGTCTGTTGTATTTAATGATTCAATGGTAATGTGAGGTTCATTTATGTCATCTACATTCCATGATTTTTAAATTGATCTGTCCTTCCAGATTTGATTTTGTATAATTACGAAAATGTATTAAAATAAGGAATCAGCTCTAGGCTTCTCAGGTCTTGCATAGGTCTCCCATGACTTGAAGGAATTATTTATGGATGTTATGTATAATCATAAGAGTGATGAATGGATACAACATTTGGGTGAATTTTAGTTTCTAAAAATAATCTAAAATTTTTATTTTACCTAACTTATGTTTATCTTATAATAATCTTTTATGATTTTCACAAAAAAGTAATCAGATGATCCAACTTCTGATAAATTTTATAAAAGCATAGTTAGAAAAAAATTATTAAAAAGTTAAATTGTTTTATATATTATCACAAATAAATAAAACTTTTAAAAATTATAAAGTAAAAAATTATTTTTTTCTAATGAAATACTTATATAAATTTATAAAATAATGCTCTATGATTTAATATTTAGTGCCCAGGGTGTCTATAACCTAAAATTTTGGTATAAATAGTTTTAACCAAACTATAAGGTATGTATTCATTATAAAAGGAATCATTTGATACTATGATCAAAAGAGATATGTTTCTCTAGCCACAAGAACCCTCAATAGAATGACAAAATTAATATTTATCTTCTAATCCATTAAATATATCAATCAAACCATATCTAAAACAATTATTACAAATGGGTTTTTTGTTATGTAATTTACAATACTCACTCTAAATCCACAGAATAAAAATTATCTAATTATTTATAAGGACGATGTAACACGATTTGATAACTCATTGAAATTTATAAGGGTTGAGTTAAAAATGTTTCGCCTTACTTCCCATAAAATTTAACACTTTTAATACTAAAATATGTAATGTAATATTCATGGTTTATTAGAGATGGTAAAAATATCTTTGGAAAAAATCCTTCTTCATTTTGATGTTCAGTAGAGAATATGTGCAAATTCAATTTTGATAAAATCATCACAATAATATTATGTTTTATTTCTGATATATAAAAAATAGTTTATTTGTTTTAAAATATTGTAATCATCCTATCATAACGTTTCAATAATCTAATAATTATGATTTAGTCTTTTGAAAAGAAATATTTTTTTATCTTATTATAAAACTTTATCTTACAATTAGAAATACTTTCCTAAATGAAAAAATTTATCTATATTAGGTAAATTTATTTTTTAAAAAATATTCTAAAAAGGTTAAAGTATATATTTTTTTAAAAATGTATTTTAAAAAAAAATTATTTTCACAACAAGGATCAAAAAGTTTTGAATATATAACTTAAGATAAAAAATTTTGTTGTCTCAGTTGTTCATGGATATTCTTGGGATCCATTGAGATTATCAGTCTGATCATTTTTCAGGATATTAGTTATTAGTTTTGAGGATAAACATTGTTGATTAGTTCTTTCTGTTAAGTCCTCAAGGGATCTTTTATTTAATCTTGTCCTTATTTTCTAATATGGTCTGGTTGGGGACAGAAAGTGGCATGGTGGGGATATTTTGTCACCCCTCATGTCATTGTGTTGGTTTTTGAATTATTTTATTAATTTGAGGATTATTTTCAGTTCCATGAGTGTTTTTATTATAACATGGAAATTATCTTATGTTTATTTCTATGAATTTTTATTGTTCATGGTTAGATGGAAAACATATGGAATCCATTTGTGGGGATCCTCCTCATTTCCTTTTGAAGTATTTATGGCTAGTCACCATGGGATTAACAAGAGTAATACTAAACCATGGTTTCCCTAATGAGAAATAATATGGGTTCCCTGGTGGTTCTGGGGTGTGTCACATTAATTCCACATGGTTTTTAAAACCATGTGGCAAACATGTGATGTGGCTCTATGTTTTTATAATACCAAATTGAACTATTGGAGAATAGTTTTTCAACCTATGAATTCCCTATGGTGAACCGTGGAAGATGTTTCTAGCTTAGGTATTGTCCATCTCTAGGTTGAGAAATGGTTTGCAAAATCGCCAAGCCTTCCAAAGTGTTTAATTTTTTTTCTAATTTCACATTTTCCCTCTTCTCTCCCATTTATGGAGGCTAACTCTTTCGAACCCTTAGAGGTGATCCAACCTCCTCCACAATTTATGCCAACCTTCTCCTTAGTGATATATATTTTTTTTAATTTCATTATAACTTTTCTTATTCTTCCATTCCATCTCTCTCTTCTCTTGAAATTGGTTTCCCCCACGAACTATGTGCCTCTTGTGGCCAATTTTAGTGTTCTAAAAGGATTTAATATTGGTGTTTTTTTGTCTGGGTGTAACGACCCATAATTTCATTAATGAATTTTCCTATGGATATAATTAAATGTGCTTTTATGTAAAATAGTTATATGAACTTCCTTAGTTTTATTATTTTCTATTTTTTAAATACAATTATGAATTAGAACCATTTTTAATATAGTCGTTGAATAGTGATCACAATATTAGTATGAATATAGGCTGTTCACGAATCCAATTTACTCAGAAAAAGGGATAGATGTCCTCATCTAGTAGAATATCACTATACAAGTCCCATTTTTCAGATCCCTGAAAGTAGGTCGCATCATTGGGATTCTCTCTTGGCCCAGACCAAGCTGAGCATCAACACGTCAATCTCAAATGGAACCCCTTATAGGAGATGTTGAATTTTATAATGATTACAACACGTGAAATGTTATCTGAGCCACCCAAAAAGTGTGTCACCATCACGCACTATACCCTTAGGTCTTATTCATCTGTTTTAATGAGTTATTTAACAAAACCCTATCACAATGAATATTTTATTTAATTTTGTATTGAATAAATAACATGCATTCATTTTATTATTGTTACTTTGTAAATAGTTTTTAAACCAAAAATAGTATTTTTAGTTAATATTTAATTAAAAAATATTTTTTGATAAGTTAATGGATTTTCAATTAAATTACATTTTAATGAAATATTACTATTTAATTACATTATATATATAAATTATCAAATAATTTTTATAATAAAATTTAAATTTTTATTAAGTTTTGAAAGTTGTGTTGTAAAAACCCATTAATTTTTGGTAAATGACTATTTTTATTTAAAAACTAAAAATTCACATATTTCTAAAACTATTTAGATAAAATGAATATTATTTTTGTAATTAGAACATAAAATTTATCCATCAGTGATATTCTCATAATTTTTTGAGACAGTTGAATTTTTTGGTAAAAGGTAAATTCTGTTTAAATATATAATGTGTTTTATGTCATCATAATTACCTAATAGTGATGTAATAAAATAATAAAAATTCTCTTTTCGGACAATATATCTTTTTCAATTAAAATTAATATTTTTTTGGTTTATTTTATTTATTTTACAAAGCCGTAGTGGACCCTCGAAGACTTTTAAAACACTTTATCTTTTTTAATTTTTTTCCTTGAGATTGTGACTCACCTCCACATAAGCATGATAAGTATTTTAATAATTTCTCTAATTGGACATATAAAATATTTTTTTCCAATCTATTTTGGAAAAAACCATTGGATGGTTTTTATATTAGCTTAT
Organism: Viscum album; assembly: GCA_963277665.1. Taxonomy (NCBI): domain Eukaryota; kingdom Viridiplantae; phylum Streptophyta; class Magnoliopsida; order Santalales; family Viscaceae; genus Viscum; species Viscum album. The sequence goes on from OY728134.1 coordinate 171,134,147, forward strand.
TTCAATCTGTAGTTTCCAAAAACCAAAATAATAAAAAAAATCCTTCTATTTTCATATATAAACCCACCCATGTTCCCACTTACTCTTCACACAAGCCTTTGGATTTCATCCAAACTAATCCATCATCTCATTATAATCCTCCCATCATGCCCCAATACCCCATGATTCATCTCTCAAGCCCATCCCATGCCTATGGGATCACACATCCATGTAAGGGATTTCTTCTTTTCTAAATTTCTTCCAAGTTTCTTTATATAGTTATATGCTTTATTATTCAATTAAAAATGTTGGGTTATGAATTATCACCTCCTCCATACTACTATTCTTATGTTTTAAATGATTATAAACCACTTTCCCTCTCATTTATTCATTCAATGTACAACATTTACCATGCCGAAATTCCGTAAGGAATTTCTCTCTCCTCATTTATATTGAAGAATTTATTTTGTTTTAGGAAACTAAATTACATTACATGTGTTGGGACATATATCTATATAACCCCCTTACTATACATTTCTTTTACATATAATTAGACACCCCTTTCTCTATCATCAAAAATTTTTAGGAATTCTTAAGTCACATCGTTATGCTGCCGAAATTTCACCGCGATTTTCGAAACCAAAGTTATTGTGTAGTGAATACCATTCCCATTTCGCTATCAAGGGTATTACACAATATGAACATTTACATATCGATTATATAGTTTTATGTATGAATTCCATATTCAATTATCATGGATTAAATTATGATGTTTAATGAATCTATGTTATATGATCAATATGGTACACTTGTGCATGAAATGAAATGATTAAGAAGGGTGCATCCTGATAGCACTCCAATGCATTGGGTTAAGTTTAGTAGCATGATAAATCAAGATCAATGAGGGTATAATCATGATAATTGAAGTGCAATGAGGGTATACTCAAGCTCCATTCACAATGGGCCTTTGATCAGGCTAATACCTTGTTATGTGTTGTTGCCATATTTACATGTTATCATAATCATGTTATATCATGACTTTATGTTTGAGTTTCTATTGCACACCATTGATATGCCTATTGACCAAAATTTATTATATTAATCATATGACTTTTTTACTCCATTACTGGGATTTATAGATCAACGTTTTCTTATGCATGTCCTCAGGTTATCCCTTGCAATGCTAAATATGAGGGAATGTTGGGTTCATGTCAAGGATTCTTTCAATAAGGAAGTTTTGTTTTAGGTTCTAAGTTGTTATGAAATGTTACTAATCCCCAAAGACACAAGAAATATTTATCCTCATAGTGTTTTTAATTGGATTATTATGTAATAAATCATGTTTTAATGTTTAATAAATAGATGGATTGTTATAGATTGTATCCAAGGACTTGTCTTGGTTTTTTGGTATTAGGATTAGAAAACCCTAGTGAATGCCTTAGCGAAATGACTATTTAAAAAAACAAACATAAATTTTGGTGAGAATTTTTTATATGGCTCATTAAGAAAATACATCCTTGTCTGGATACGAGTAGGTAGAGGTGGCTTTGGCACAAATTTATCTAGGTGTGAAAACATCAACAAGGAGTTTGGGGCTTGACACAGGGTTTCCTGATACACAACAATGGTCATTTCTACACTCTTCATTACGACACTCCCAGTGGATATGATTTTGTTTATTCATAATCTAAGTACGAACCATTATTAAGGGAATAAAAAAATCCCTAAGAATATATGTTTGGAAGTAGATAATGGATAACATTGATTGAAGCCTATAAATTCTTAGGTTAAGGAAATAAAAGTAATTTATAAGTCATCCATTTTTATGTGTGGATTACCCTTTTATGTGTTACCCCTAAAATTCCTTTTATTCCAGACAATATCCAGTAATAGAAGGACTCGGGCATGGTACTGATGCAAAGATAAACGTGATGATAGTTCTTATTTGATACCCAATATGATTGGGGTAGGAATCAGGAACATTTTCATGATAGTCTCTCCATTAACATAAGACTTGAATATAAGTTTGGGTCAAGATGATTAATCAAAACCCCATACGAAATAATAACTCTCAATTAATAGATTCATGAGACAAAGGCCTTCCACATTTATTGGATCATCTGATCCCTCAATCACTGAACAATGTATCAACTCCATTGGGAAGATATTCTCTATCCTTTAATGATCTGAACAAGAGAAGTTGCTTCTGGATTCATATCATAGGGAGGGTGAATCTAATCAGTGGTGAACATTGAACAGAAATACAATGCCCTAGAAAGAGATAAATGCGTTGGAATGGAAGGATTTTCAGAAAAAAAAATTCGACAAATATTTTCCTCGCACCCTCCGACTAAAGATGGAAAGGGACCTACATTCCCTCAAGAAAAAAGATGATGAATCCATAAGAGAATTAAATAAAAACATCACAGTGCTTTCACAATACACCTTCATATTCTTCATTACCCCTGAATGCATGTTTGACCGTTTCTAGTGTGAGATAAAACCAAGCCTACAGAAATCCCTAGTGATCTGTGTCTTCGAGATCTATGAGGAAATTGTATGATGTGCCTTCATTGTTGAAAATGATATAATAGACTCTCAGCGGAATCATGGGGATTATAAGTGCAATGTGGACATTTATTCTCAAGGTTCTATGGATAAATCCAACGTTGCAACGAAAATCTATCACCCCACATGCCAATGGTGCAGCAAGAAGAACCCTTTAAATTTACTGAGGGGGACATGGAAATGCATTAGGTGTAAAAGAGATGAGAACATAGATAATAACTATAGAAAGGAGAAAACTGAGTCTATGACAGAGGAGAGGAACACTTCTTTAGAACCTCAAGGAATTTCAATGAACTAGGGCACTTTTCAAACTAGTCCCATATACTAAGAGTTTTAATAGGAAACCAACAACCTCTAGGTCCACAACGGTGAGATTTTTTCCTCACAATGGTGAAGTGAACCCCAACAACTAAGTGGTGATAGGTATTCTAGTTATTCATTAATGAATAATGAAAGTACATTTTGATTTTGGTTCAATTCATTTTTTTTATATCTTGAAAATTTAGTAGAACATTCCCAACACTAACACAAAACATAGAAATGAATATGTCAGTGAGAATATCAAATGGGGAAATCATTGGAGCCCATGAATATGACTCCTCATCTATCATAATTTCTGGATGGAACTTCATAGAAATCCATGTTATACTCTCTTTGGTGGAATTTGACTACATTAATGACATGTATTTCCTTTTGTTATATAGAACCAAAATAAATTGTCGTGAGGGGAAAACCACTATCTATATTGTTAACCAACCCCCAATACTGTACATGATCAAGGAGGAAGATAAATCTCATATAACACCATCATCTCAAGAGTGGATATTAGTGCCCTATAAAAATGTGTATCTAGATCAGATAGTTGAGTCTAGGATGCATAAATCCCTGATGACATGATTATTATGAGGGAATTCGTTGATTTATTTCACGAGATATTTACTGGTCTTACTCCTAGACGATATGTTGAATTCCCAATTGATCTTATACATGGGGTGTTTCCAATATCGAAGTCTCCATATAGAATGTATTTTGTGAATCTTTAGGTGATGAAGAAACAACTACAGGAGAATCTGGATAAAGGGTTTATACACCCAAGTGCATCACTATGGGGTGCACCTGTCCCCTTTGTCAAGAATAAGGATGGGTCAATGAGCCTTTGCATAGATTATTGTGATCTCAACAAAATAACGATATAGAACAAGTATCCTCTACCCCGGATTGATGACTTGTTTAATCAATGATGTGGAGAACAATACTTTTCCAAGGTAGATCTACCATTAGAATATTATCATGTAAGGGTAATGAAGTAAGATATCCCCAAGACTGTTTTTCCTACAATATATGGGCACTACGAATTCATACTAATTTTATTCAGGCTCACTAATTCCCCTGAAATCTCCATGGACTTGATGAATATATTCTTTAGAGAATACTTCATCAAATATTTTGTCATCTTTATAGATGATATTCTAATATACTCCAGTACCAAGGAGGAGAATGAGGGGTATCTATGCATTGTCATAGAGACCTTACTAAAGGAGAAGCTCTATTCAATGTACAGGAAGTGTGATTTCTGGTTCAAGGAGGTCTAATTCTTGGGACATATCATAACAAGTAGTGGGATATCATTAGGTCCCTCTAAGATAGCTGCAATATAGGGATGGCTGAGTCCGTCAGTGGTGATAGATATTTGTTGCTTCATGGGGTTAGCTGAATATTATCGCCGATTTGTGAGAAATTTCTCACAATTATCCCACCCTCTTACCAAGATAACTCGAAAGGGAGTCAATTTTTCTTAGATTGATAAATTAGAAGAGAGCTTCCAAGAGTTGAAAAGGAGGATTATCACTCCACACATGCTCATATTACAAACACATGGAGGACATTTTGTGGTATTTGGTGACGATTTAATGAAGGGAATAAGCTATGTGTAGATGATAAATGACAATTTAATTGCCTATGCTTCATTTTAATTGAAATTTCATGGGCAGAACTATCCAACACATGATCTGGAGTTTTTTTGTAGTGATTTTCAAGTAAATAATTTGGAAACATTACCTCTTCTAGTAGAAGTGTGAAATATATACGGATCACAAATTCCTCAAATGTATATTCATATAGAAATAGTTGAATATGCGGTAACAAATATGGTTTGAGCTGATCAAATTCTGTGATAGCTCAATCCATTACCACCATGGTAAAGTGAACAAGGTCGATGATACTCTAAATAGAAGGAACCCATCTATTCTATCATTAGGGAGAATCGAAAAATATCCAATATAATTAGATTTGACGAAGACAACATGGGAATCATAATGAAAGGAAAATTATCAATCCATTCACAAATGATTGATCGACGATATATTTTGGAGAGGTTAAAGGATGCTCAAAAGTATGATGTGGGGATTCAGAAGAATGTGGAAACTATCAGAAAAGGGAAATCATCGATGCTCAATGTCAATGAAGAAGGAATTTTGAGATTTGGGAAATGACTAAGTGTTCCATCTAGTTCAGAGATGAAGAAACAACTTTTGGATGATGCACATAGTTTTAATTTCTCAATCCAGCCTGGAAACACAAATATGTATCGAGATCTCTAAAAGAATTATTTGATGGATAACCTGAATAAGTAGATCACTAAATATACATAAATGTTTCTGGTATCTCAGCATTTAAAGGTTGATAGGAAGATGTCTAGGGGGATGATTCATGCATTACCCATACCGATGTGGAAATGGGAGAACATCACCATGAATTTTGTCACTGGAATTCTGAATACATACAAATGAACAATGCTATCAGGGATGTTGTGGATTATATTACAATGAGCGAAAACTTAATTTAAATTCAAGAGGATTTCTCAATGGATCACTTGGCACAGATATAAATTAAAGATGTTAGTTAGGCTATATGTAGTACCACTATCAATTGTATCCAATTAAGATCCATGGTTAAACTCAATGTTTTGGAAGAGTCATCAACATGCTCTAAATACTGATCTGAACATCGGTACATCTTATCATATTTAAACTGATGGCTATTCTAAGAGGACTATACAAAAACACTAGAGGAAATGTTGAGAGCATTCTCAATGGACATAAAAGTATGATGGGATCAACATCTTCTTCCAGTTGAGTTATCTTATAACAATATTTTCAACATAAGATTCAAAATGGATACATTTAAAGCTATTTATTGTAAGAGGTGAATAACACTAGATTTTTGGGATGAAGTTGGGGAGTGAAAACTCATAGGTCTCGAAATAGTCGATGAAATGGTGGAGAAGGTTATGACCATCCAGCAACACATTAAAGCTACTGAGAGTCGACAAAACAGATATGTTGATAATCATTGAAGATACGTAGTGTTTGATGTTGGAGACACGGTATTCCACCTAATATAACAATGGAAGATAATTTTGTGATTTGGGAAGAAGGGAAATCTTACACTATGGTACATTGTCCATTTTGATATCTTTGATCGCATTGGTGTAGTGGCTTATCGATATCACTTCCACCAAACCTGTCTCAAGTACATGATGTATTCCATGTATCACTCTTGAGGAAGTAAAAACCTAATCCATCCCATGTACTCAATCTAGTGGTGGTGAAATTGGAGAATGACCTCTCCTTTAAAGAGATGGAAGTGAAGATATTAGATCATATAGAAAAATTTATACAAAATATGACAATTCCCCTTGTCAAGGTGTTGTGGCATAACCACAACTTTGAAGAGGCAACGTGGGAATCAGAAGAAGTGATGAAGCAAAGTAACCCTCAAGTATTTAGGGTTGGAAAATTAATTTTTTAGGGGGAAATTTCTTAAGGGAAAATATAGTAATGACCCAAACATTTATTAATGAAAATTACTATTCATCTAATTATATATATTATTCTGTAAAAAGATAATATTCACTTCGTTATTTTTATGTTATTGGTTTTTAAAATACCCTTAAGAATTATGGCCATTGTTAAAATAATCATTGAATAATGATCACATGCTTAGTATAAATATAGGGATTTAACTAATCCAATTTACTCAGAAAAAGGGAGTGTTGGCCTTATCTAGTATAATTCCTTCTTACGAAAACATTGTATGGTCTCAGAAAAGGATCTTCCATCATTTTGCATCTCTCTTGACCAATACCAAGTCAATCTTCAACACATTATTCTTGAACAGAACTATCTATGGGAGAAGTGTAAGATGATAGAGATTACCAAATGTGAAATGTTATCTGAGGCTCCCCAACAGTTTTTCACCATCATGCACCATACCCATTGGTCTTATGCAGATGTTTTAGGGGGTTTTGAAAAAAACTCCCTAGCACTTTTATTATGTTAATTATTTTTGTATGGAATTAAGAATATGCATTCATTTTATTATTGTCACCTAGTAAATAGTTTTTAAATCACAAATAATATTTTTAACTAATATTAAATTAAGAAATATATTTTGATAAATTAATTTATTTTTGAATTAAATAAAATTTTAATAAAATTTTATTATTTAATTAATTATTATATATAAATGATTTAAGAATTTTTATAGTACAATAGCAATTTTTATTAATGTTTGAAAGTTGTTTTGTCAAAACAAATTTATTTTCGGCAAATGTTGGTTTTATTTTAAAACTAAAAATTCACATATATATAAACATATTTAGATAAAATGAATATTATTTTTTTATTCTAGATTTAAAAATTATTCAAAGGTAAATTTTTCATAAATTTCAGAAATAGTTGAATTTTTTGGTAAAAAATTACATACTGCTTAAATATATAATGTGTTTTATGACATTATAATGACTTTATAGTGTTGTAATAAAATAACATAAATGGTATTTTCTGCCAATTTATGCTTTGAAAATAAAATAAGGTGATTTTAGGATTATTTTATTTATTTTAAAAACACTTAGTGGAACCCCCAATACTTATAAAACATTTTATCTTTTTAAATAGTTTTCCATGAGAGTATGACTCACCTCCTCATAAGAAAGACTAATATTCTAAAATTTTAAGCCATTTTTCTTCGAAAATATTGTTTTACAGTACCCTTTGAAAAAAACCATTGGAAAAAAATGTGGGATGGTTTGTGGTTTTGGTTAGTTTAATGTTTAGGATCCAAAACATAAATAATAAATATGTTCATCTCTTTTCCAATATAAACCCACCCAAGATACCACTTCATCTTCAATTAAATCCTTTGGAGTTCGTAAAACCTCTTTCCTCCTCTCTCTATAATCCCCCAAAGGTTTCCAAGTCCCCCAATAATCCTATCTCAAGCCCCTCCCAAACCTTAGGGATCACACTTCAAGGTAATGGATTTCTTCCTTTCTAAATTATTTATAGGTTTCATTATATTGTTATATCATTTTTATTTGAATTAAAAATGTTGTGGTATGATTTATCACCTCCCCCATAATTCCCTCCTTATGTTTGAAATGATGAGAGACCTCTTTCTCTCTCATTTATTCCTCTCGTGTACACCTGTTACAATGTCGAAATTCTTCAAGGAACGCCTCTCTTCCCATTTACATTCAAGCAATTCATTTTTTTATGAATGTAAATTCCATTATATATTTGGGTAAATGAATATATATTACCCCCATACTATCAACTTCAAGTAAATATGATGATACACACCTTTCCCTCTAATCCAATTTTTTTTATGAATTCTTATGTCATGACGTTATGCTTCTGAAATTGCACAGTGATTTTCGAAAACAATGTTATTCTGTAGTGAATACCAAGACCATTTCCATATCAAGGTTATTCACCATTATGAAAATTTATTTATTTATTATAGAGTTCATATTTGGATTCTACATTTCTTTATCATGGAATAAATTCTAATGTTCAATGAAATCGTGTTATATGATCCATGTGATAGACTTATGCATGAACTAAAATGATTAAGAAGGGTTCACCCTGATAGCACTCCAATTCAATTGTTAAAGAGTAATATCAGGATACTTCATGTGTAATGAGGGTTTACTCATTCTAATTAAAGTGAAATGGGGGTTTTCTCATTCTCCAAGTTTAATGATCCTTGGCCCATGTTAATACCTTCTTAAGTGTTGTTGCCACATTTCGATGTTTTGATAATAATGCTATATCTTGCCCTTATGTTCTTATTTCTATTGAGATCCATTGATATTAATATTTCCTAACATGTATTATATTATTCATATTCCTTTTGTACTCCCTTACTAAGCATTATAGCTCACACTATTTCTAGGCATTCCCTCAGGTTATTACATGCAATTTTGTGTATGAGGGAAGATATTGGTAATGTCATGGATGTTTTTAATAAAGAAGTTGTGTTTTATGTACTACGTTATTATAAAATCATACTAATCCCCAAAGACACTATACCTGTCGATCCTTAGAGTTTCTTTAATTGTATGATTATACAATAAATCATGTTTAAGTGTGTAATAAATAGTTGGGGTTTTATACTGAGATTTGTATATATAGTTTATATTCCCTTGGGTGATCCCTATATTAAAAGAGGAATTTTTTACCTTAATTTTTTTCATCATCCATGTATTGTTGTATAGGAAATTATATTATTTTGTAATTAATGTTTTGCTTCATATTTATAAGTTCCAATTTATTGAATTTTTTATTATATTATATACCCTTATGATGTTTTAAAATCCATTTCATTGTGTATTTATATTCATATAAATCATTTTTCTCTGAAATACCTTCTTTTCATGATTGAAAGGATATATTTAGATGTTATTAAAAAATTAAAATTCATGAAAGATTTTTTGAAACTATTTTTTCAATGTGAATTTGAACTTGATATTATTTTTATTTAAAATGATCTAAAACTACATTTTCAGTGTTTTATGAATTAAAGTGAGGTTTTGACCTTGAATTGTTTTATAAAGGTGTTCTTTAATGGATTTTAAATAGTGATTTGAAATGTTTTTGTGGATTACTGGGAATGAAAGTTCATTAGTGGATATTTTTAAATGTGTTTTTTTGGAAATTATGGTATTGGACATTGATTTGTAATTAATTGAATAAAAACCATTAATTTGGTAGATTTTGAAATTATTTTAAATAATGTGTGATTTCGATAATTTTCAAAAGAGTTTTTGGAAAATCATTTTATGCAATTCTAATGTGCTTTGAATCCTAATCAATTTCCTGGTGTTTAAGGACAAGTTGTAACATTGGTTTTAAAATGGTAAATTTGAAAGGTACCACATGATTTCTCATTTATTTGATTATCAATTTTTTTGGGTTCTTTATCACCCTATAATGATTGTTGTTTCCCTTTTGTGGGTTTTCAATCTCTATGAGATTCTTGTTTCTCCCCTTATGTGGGAATGATCGTTATTATATTATATTTGAATTTTTATGTGGGCTTATTCCTTATTGGGTGTTAGGGGTGATGTTTATCAATGGATATTCCTTAAGTGTTATACTTGGATTTCATGTTATTATGACTCACTTCCTTTTAGGTCATAGGGACCTGGGTACTTAGTGGGTGATCTAGTCTATTAGGCTATATCATTCACATGCCACTAGTGGACCTCCATCCATTCTTGTAAAAATAGTTAAGTTGTTTTTTATTTAAATAGTGATTTATATGTTCTAGTTGAATGACATATGGTTTAATCATCAGTTTATGTCGGTAGATGTTTCAAGGGTTGGTATACTCTTATATTTCGTGGTGCTTTGTATGTTAGCAAACCCTAGGGTAAATCCCATGAAAAATTAAACTTCTTGGTTTGTTATTTATTGAGGTTAGTTTTACATAGTGCTCATTTGAATCATTTTCCCTAATTTCAATAATATTTAACCTCTTCTTATTTATATTTTAGATATGACTTCCACCATGTATGGTTCTTTTAGTTTTGTTGTGCATAGCACATCTGTGTGTTGGGTCATTTCCTTTAAAAAAATGATTTTTCAAAGATGTTTTGATATTCTATTTTTAAATTAAAGACGCTTTTTCATAAAGTGTATTTCCTAATCGGTGTTTTTGTTTTCATATAGGATCAACATGTTAGGATTTTTAAAATGATAATCTACCAATAAATAAAAAATTGAGTTTTCCTATAAATGTAAATGTTTTTATGGAATTAAAACATCACAGGATATTTGGAATGTTATAAAATAATTGTGATTAGTTTCTAAGAAAAAGGATAAATGTTTTGAAATAAAATTATATAAATTTTTTGGCTTTCATAAAATTTATATATGAAAATTTTTCTATATCTAGATTATTTTCAAACTAATAACTATGAATTCCATTATGAAACATACTATATTGATTTTGTGGGTTTTACTGACATACTACAATTTTTTCCTCATTGTTATATATTTTTGGATCCATTTTCCTAGTTGGAAATATTATTCATTATTTTTGGTCGATGTGGGGAGAGTTTTAGGGTGGTGATAAAGCAGTGGTTTTATTTAGATGGTTTGAATATCTTCTTGAAATGGATTTTAGATATTTTATTTTTGGTTGGTTTTGTATCTATTATTCACCATTGTCTCCAATAATTTAGGTATAATGTTTGTGTTTATATTGATTCAAATGGTTTTGATCATTTTAGTAGGTCATTTCCTCTTTGGGATGCGTCATTATTTTATCTCTTTAATTATTCAGCTATCTATTATATCTAGTTTGGTAAAAATAATTCCAAAATGGATTCATATTATATCTAGGAAAAAATTACTGGCACATAGTAGAGAGGATACTATAATTATTGTAGATTGAGAGGTAAGGTTTGGGAGATTCATTCCATAGAATACTCATCCCAAGACTCAGGATACTAGGGGATGTTTAGACATTGAAATAAGAATTATGTTTTTGTAGTTATTGCAATGGATTTTGATTTTAATTAATTATGTTTTGATTTCCGTTGAGTATGTAGGTGACATTGCGGTGGGGGAATTATTTTCTTATGTAATGGAAATATAGGTTCTTCTTTGCTTCCCAATTATCATGAATATATTGGTAAATCACGTGGTTCCCATGTAGTTGGGTCTTCCTCTTTTACAGAGTGTGTTCTCTTCTTTAGATCACAGTTTCATAATTTGTGTAAAAAAATGCACATGAATTTTTCTTCCCTGATTGAGTTTTTTGGACTCCTCCTGATTATATACTTATCTAAAAGTGATATTCACATAGAGTAGTTGGATTTATGAGTGTTTTAATACCTTTTTAGATCTTATTTTTTTAACCTTATTTGAATGGTTCTATAGTACTTTGAGTGCACTTAGTTTTAAACATGTTTTTTTGAAAATGAAACGTTTTACAAAAATTTTATTGAAAATTTTTGGTTTTATGAAAAAATGGATAGAGATAATTCCCTTAATTCTATTAAATGTTTTATAATGTGAAAATATTTGTTATTGTATTTTGTAAGTTAGACGTTTCAAACATTATTTCATGGGTATTGTTGAAAGTAATTTATTTCAAAATGTGGATTTCAAAAAAATTGATATCAAAAATATATTTTTTATCAAATCTTTTTAATGTGTTTTGAAAAATGGAGAAAATTTTAAATGAGAATTATTTTTGGGCATTATTTTTAAGAGGAGTGGGATTTTTAAAGCAATTTGGTGTAACCTACCTTCATGTGGAATTGTGGTTTTATTACACTAAGTTTTTTTTTTGAATTTTTTTTTGGATTGGTATTATAGTGATACACTATTGGAATATGATTCTGAAATTCCCTGGTGAAAATGGTGGTTTCAAAATAAATGTTGTTTTAGTGTGAATGACTATGACTTTTTTATGGTTTTTTCCTTGATTCCTAAATTTTGGTGGAATACTTTTATTTTATTGAGGTAAAATTGATGTTTTTTATGTATTCTTTATTATTATATTTCTAAATGGTTAAAAATGTGTGTCCAGTTCTAGTTCCTAAAAAACTCTAAGTGGGGTGGTGGACGTGGAACCTTCCTTTAGCTTAGACCCCATCATGTAATTATTTAATCAACATTTTTCTTCATTAAATTGTGATTAGGAATACGTGGATATGGTGAGTTGGTTGGAAGATATTGAGATGATCCTCATTTCTTCTATAACTCCTTTAGCTTTGTGGGTGACAGAAATCAAGAGTTGATTGTCAGTTTCAATTGAGTTTTATGGGAGTCGGTGGTACCTCCCCATTTTCATAAAGGTATGCATTGAAATATTTTCATGATTTAATTTTTCTAGTGGATCTATCATAATCATGTGAAACGGGGGAAATTACATATGCTCATGGGTCTTCATCAGGGTTACTGATCGATGACAGAGTATGCATATCACTTCTAGAAGTTTTATTTCTTTTAATTAATGATTGTAATTAGTGATTTTAAAACAAATTAGGTTCTTAAAAGGTGGTATTCACCTATATATTTGTTTATTTATACCTACATTGTGTATTACACCATTGTTGGATGTTTTAATGAGACCATTTGAATGGAAACTGACTATTCTAGGAAGCCAGTGGTGAGTGATAACTAATTTCTATTAAATTAGCCAATGTAAAACCCATAAACTAAGGATCAAAAGAAGTATGATCTGGAGAATGATGGAAAATTTCTTTCCATTTAGAATAGGATATCTCTCATTTTCTTCTATTTGGGGGCTCTATGGATTTTTAATCCATACTATCATTATTCTCACTTGGTTTTCCTATATCTTTGTTGTTTGGTTAATCATCATATGTTTTGTAAGATGCATTATCAGAAGTGTTATTGGGACTAATACTTTGAGGATGGGTTTTTTGGTTTTGGTATCATTCCATTGATTGTATTGATCTTTGTTTTGGAGATTTTTTATTTTCATAATAATATTGATATTTCCGATTTTGAGATGTTTATTATAAATAATTTTTAATATATTTTTATGGGATGGGTTTTTATTTGTCTAATCTTCGCAAACTCCCTCCTTTGGTAATGTATTTTTATTTCCTTCATTAGTTTGAATCTCACTCTATAGTTTTTTGGGGATGTGTCTTTGTTAAGACTCATTGTTTGGATAAACATTTATTAAGAGTAATTACTTGCACCTGTTTCAGTTTTGAGACGTTGAAATTATCATAATTTGTATGTGAGAGTGTTATTAAGTTCCAGATTGGGTAACTAGGGTGTTTTATATACTATTTGAGTTACTATACTAACTGGTGTTTATATTATGTCGTTTTGGGACGCACCATGTGAGATTGATCTAGTACATGATCATATGTAATCCTTGTGTATCATGGCCTGACATGAGATCCAATATCATTATTTTGAGGCTATTTGTGGTTTATTTTCCTTCCTTGTGTTTGGATGTTCTTTTGGTTTAAGAGTGAGACTCCTTAATGGATACTCAGTTATCGGAGGAATAATTTCTTAGAATTAATTAATAGGTGTCACCATTCTAGATGAATTCTAAATTATTTAGAGATCATAATTTGTCAATCATTATTCATTGGAATACTTGTTTGATGTTACTATTTTAGTTATGATTGGATATGTTGGGTAACATTGTGGTTGATCAGTTTCATGATTCTTGAGAACCATGGTTGTCGGTTTTGAGGTTAAATCATGTTGACTGGTTCATTTGGTTAGGTCCTCATGGGATTTGATATTTTCTATTGCATTTCTTTTTTTACTGTGAATTTTATCAAGGCAGAAAGTGGAATGGTGGGAATTTTTTGACACCTAGTATGTCATTGTGTTGTTTGTTTCATTATTTTTATTTTTTGAGGAATCAATTGAGTTTCTATGTTTCTTTTTCTTGGAACATGCACATTCATTAAGGATTCCTTATGTTAACAATTAAGATGAATAGTTAGAGGGAAATCAGGTGACATCCCCTCATGATGAGCCTCCTATGATCATTTTTATCTGCAGATGGATTTTAAACATTGGCTATGCATTGTTAAGTCCAAACCGATTGATCCCCATTGAGAAACCAAGTGGGATCCCTAGTGTGATTATAATGTGATACATGACTTGAAAATGATTTAGTTAACATTACAACAAGATTCCAATATGGATCGTGTTTAAGAGAGTTCCTAATAACATTATAGAGAAAATATTTTCAAACCATTTTGTTCCTTGGTTGATTTGTGTCAGGGGTGTCTATCCTAGGATGTTTCCAATAAATGTTCTGGGAATGGTTTAAGAAAATGTGTAAAAAATCATGTGGGTTTTTATTTGTGTAATTCTCCGTAATTACCATTTTTCTCCTCTATGAATTAAGTGTGGTTTGAACCAAAATCTCCCTTATTCATGTTGGATGACTCTTGGGAGCCCTTGAAGGAGCTCCAACATCATTCAACATTGACACATTCCTTCTCTTTGTAGATTTCCAAGATTTTTTGATGTATTTCTTCCACTCTTTCATTCTTAAATTGTTACCTATCTCTCCTATATTGGCCTTTTTTTCCAAATAAACCCTGTAACTCTTGGGGAACATTTTAGGGTTCTATGTTTTAATAATATTGGGTTTTTTGGTGTTTTGGGTTTATATATAGTATTTTTATTCCTGTTTGTGCGCTCATGGATGAAGAAAACCTATTTTCGGTTTTCTTCTTCTTCCAAATAGAAGTTTCTATGAAATTGTTTCATCTCAGAATTAAAAGTATTCAATTTCTTAAAAATTACTTTTTTTTTTGAAATTTTGATTATTTATTACACCCTTTTTGTTTATTAAAAACCATTTATTTTCATTGGCTCTTGAAATAAATGGCATCTCCTTCAAATTCCATGATTTACTAATTCAAAATGATTATGTAGATATAATTTTCTATTGGGAAAGGCTCGAATGGCTTTATGAAATGGTTTTCGTGATGTGTGATTGATGTTGATCGGGTTTTTGTTTTCAATCAGTGAAAACAATATTTTAATGTTGGTTTTGACTTAATGTGTGGTTTTGAAATCATACTAATTTAAAAATATGTTATTTTATGAATTTAAAATAGTGATTTGAATAGAGATAGAGAGTGTGTGTGTGTGTGTGTGTGTGTGTCTGTCTGTCTGTCTGTCATTTTCCTCTTGTAAAAGATGACTAAATTAATCATTGGAATTTTTTTTGATGGAAATAAAGGTATTGGACCACATTTTTTATTTCCAAAAATACCCATGTTGGAGGATGGATTTGAATTTTTTTTAATGATGTGTGGTTTCCATCTTTTTCAAAATAGTGATTGGATTGTAATTTTATGAAATGTGAAAGAGAATATAATCCTGTGAAATAGTTTGTTGTTAATTTCTCAGTTTCTACCATGGATTTAAAAAGTTAATTTTGAAAGCTACCCATTGATTTATATTTTATTTGATTACACATTTTTTTGGTTATTTATAACTATGTGATGCTTATCGTTTCCCATATCAGTGTTATTGATCTATATAAGATTCTTTTTGATCTCCCAATATGGGAATGTGATTGATTTTACCTTTGGTTCTTTTTTAATTTGGTTATATTCATTGTTTGATTATTGGGGTGATGGTTAGATAGGGTTATTCCTTGTGTGGTATACATAGAATACATATTCTTATTCCACCCCCACCCCCTTTTTGGTCATGGGAACCTAGGTACTAAGGGGGAGATCTAGTTAATTATGGTAGTTGGTTCACACACAGCTAGGGGGTCTCTAGTTATGCTAGGGGAAAGGGCCATGAGGGGTGTAACATTTCATGGAGGATCCTGATGTCAAGTTAGACCAACATAGGTTTTAACTTGAGTGCATGCTAGTAGATGTTTAATGAGTTGGTATACCCTTATATGGAAAGTTCCATCACACATTAGGAATTACTAGGGTAGAACCCAGGACACATTCAATTTCATGGTTGGTTATTGATTTAAGGGATTTTGATACAGTACACATTTGTATTATTTAATGTTTTTTCATTGATGTGGAATATTTAATGTTTTATATTTTATATATTCATTTGGGAATCTCAAGACTTACATAATTATATAGAACATATTGAAAACTTCATCTAGGCCCCCAAGAAACATAAACATTAAAAATAATCCCTTAATAATAGTAACTAAGTGAATAATTATTTTATAAATTTCATTTATATTTTATCATGTTTTGGTAACATAAAATATATGTTACATGATAAAACTCGAGTAATTAACATTACTCACTTCTTCCATAAAATACATAATGAACCTTGAATAATAATATTCATTTGAAAAATATTTATTTTATATTCACATTTTTACATATTAATATATTGAGTAGATTTGTTCAATAAATATTATTCTAGTATCAAATAATATTTAATTTATTAATTTCTTAAAGATTGGTCAAACAATGACATTCCCTAAACCTCTTGGATGGAATCCACCAAGTCCTAAACTCTTATTCACATATAATAAGATAGACTTTTGAATACACATATTTTGCGACCCTCTAGGTCCTTCTCTCAATAGTTTTGAGTACTACTCCATATAAATGAGAGGTTTCTAAAATCCTCACAAGCCCCAAAGTATATAAGGTTTGTTCATGGAAACTAAAAACTCTTACAAACACAGACATTATATTATTATATTTTTGTCCCATAATATATAAAAAATGAAATTTGAACATTATTTCACCATGATTTATTGCTTTATTTTTAACTGAAGTTACTGGTGATACATAATGTTAATCACCATAGAAAAGGATTTAATAAAGTTACTATCATACAGATCATCTAGTCCTAATACATCTCTCCTATCAGAAATAACACAAAGAATCTTGATAATTCAATCAATTTCATTCCATGAATGACACGCCAAATATAATCTACCTCTCCAAGGAACAAATTCCATGGTTTTTATATTGTATAAAAGGTCATAATCAAATAATTTACACTAATAATGATCTAATTTTGAGACAAAAATACACATGTTTTCTAATAATAACTACCAATAACATCCAAACCATGTGGTTTTTCTATTTGTTGGTTGGTCCTCATGATATCCTTTACTTGATATCACTAGGTGATAACATAACGAGAAGAAGTTTTATCGCTTATGATCCTATAGTACCAGATATTCATACAAAATTTGTGTCCAATCATTAAGATGTATCTAGACATTAGAATATATGTAAATTATTAATATCATAGTATGTTGAGTTTCTCATTATGTTAGGTAAATACTATAACTTACTAATACGATAAATAAGCTAAAGACATTGCATTGTAAATAGTATCCTCAGAAGTGTCAACACTATTATTTGATGCATTCATCATGCATGACCCTATTTGTGAATTATTAGGTAATGAAATTTTTTTTCATGTTATTTCTATGGTACAAACTTTTTTAATAATGTCTTGAGCATCAAAGACCTAGGGATGAAGTAATTTTATCATGGAACTTTCTAGTAGTGACAAATTGAGGGGGTATTAACCAATACAAATGAATACATAAACCCCCAATAAATAAATATTTATAGATGCATTCTTTCCCATAATCCCCCTAAACACACACCTTATTATCATTTATCAATCAAATCTATGTTTCATGCATTAAAATAAACTATAAATTTATTTTTACAGTGCTAAAAAATGATAATGATATAATAAATGATAAAATAATGGAGATTTTCTCAATTATATTAATTGAATTAATAAATATGAAAAAAGTGTAGTTTATCAACAATTTTTTACCACAGGTAACTACAACCTTTATTATAAGTTTCTTGAGCACCAATACAAGAACCATTATCACTACTGATAAAACAAAAAAACAAAATAAAATAATTCTTCAATAATAAGAACACGTCTCTCACCCCCTTGTTATCCGAGAAATTTTGAGTGTATCACCCCATTAAAAATACACCACCAACCATTTAACAATTATATTTAAATATTTATCCATGTTCCCATCCCAACTGCCCTTATCAGTTATTTTCTTCCCTATTCTACCACACTCACACAATATTTGTACCCCATACCTGTTTATTCAAGCCAAACACATTTTCAACTATACCAAGATGATTTAATAAATATTTTATTATTTTTTCATTTATTTATATATGTATTAATGGGTTTCTATTGGGAAAATATTTGGATTAAACTTTCAACTCCATATTCTTCTGTTGTTGTTGCAGTTCTAAAAAAATCCATGTTCATAGTTTTGGGTTTCTAAATCCATGGTTCGATCCATTTTTTTAATATATAAAAATAATTATTTTTATTTACATATTCATTCATAAAATTAAAAAATATTATATTATTTTTATAAAAAAAAAATATAGTTTTTTAATACTTACAAATATAGCTAAATATATTTTCATAAATCTTTACATTAGCATACAAATTGTTTACTTTGGGTTTATAAATTTAATAACATATTTTATATATTTTATATAGTATATTATATAATGTATTTAAATAAATTTTTCTTATGTATGTTTATATACAGTATTATAGATTTATGTTATATATTTAATGATGTATCTAGATAAAAACATTTATATGATTACAACATAGACAATATTAACTTGCTTATACACATATATTGAGACAAATATTTACACATAGACATAAACACATATAGATTTTTATATTTCACACACATGAACTCATATTTATATTTATGTTTTTATTTATACTTATATTTATATTTATCACATATCCATAGACACACACATATACATACTACACACACATATATATTTAAATATTGATATGTTAATCAATACAATTCTTATAAATATATTTTATAATATATATATGTAATTATAATTATATATATATAGATAACTAGAAAATAATTTATGAAATTATAAATTCTTTATATATATATATATATATATAATATTGTATTTAAATAAAAATAGTTTTGTTATTCTGAACATATTTAACAATATATGTATATAAATGAGTGTATATATAAAATATACTTGCAAGTTACCATTTATGTATAAATAAATATGTATATTTTAATTAATTCAGACACACACACACACACATATTTATATTTAAAAAATACATATAAATTTGTATATGTATATATATATCTTCATTTCTTTTCCTAAGGTATAAATATGTGTAATTTTTTATTTTTAATAAAAAGTATAACAAATATTTATTTCTATATAGCGCATATATTTTAAAATATATTTTATATTTCAATATGTTAAAATTTTTTATTATAAAAAAAATTATGTAAATATATACAAATATTTATATTTTTTTAATTTGAAAATAAAATTATAATAGGAAAAGATTAAAATTTCAACACCCTAATATTCATATGATTTTTTGTCAAGGGAATAAATTTTATCACCATCGAAAATAGTTGAGTAGACCCCATTAAACGAAGTGGAAATTCCATCAATTGTACAAAATTAGGTTATCCTAATAAAAACATAATTATGATGCATTTAATGTCACTTTTAACAAAAAAAATAGTGATTGTGTTCTCTCTAGGTCTATAAGTCATTGACCTTTTCACGGGACTTAATTTGAAATATTTTGGAGTCTAAACAGATGCCCAAATAAAAAGTTATTCCAATTGGAGGTTCCAACGTTTTTTAGGATATCAAAAAATAATAATTAATTAATTCTCTTTTCATATCACGATTTTTTTTTTAATATATATTACTCAATACTAATTCAAATTTTTCTAATTAATATTTATTTATTTATTTTATAAATCATTTTCACTAAATATTTTATATATTAAGTTCAAATACATATTTGATATTATAAAAATAATAATTAAGAAAATATATTATATTTTAATAAATATATTTAAATTTATGTATATATCTAATATATTTACTAATATAACTATTTTATGTGAAGGGGATACTTTTATCTGTGCTAGGAAAAGCATCTATATTTTTCACCCTTTATAATGTCTAAATAAACACTATAATATAGGATTTTATACACATGGGACATAGAGCACAGTATCATCAGCCATTAGTGGTCGACAAAGGCTATATTAACAACCACCGACGAGGGTCATTAATACTATAAGAAAATTAGATGGTATTTTTCCCAGATATGTTGTCATCTATTGGGGTTTACCACTCCAATATGTCATTGTCAGCCCTAATTTCCCCATATGTTTCCCAAGTCACCCTTGAACACCACCAATATGGTAGAGAAAAACCTACCCCACCCTAAAACTCTCAATGACAGCATCCAGTATAACCCCCAACATCTGTGACCTATGCCTTTACCACCCCAGACATATCTCACATTTCTATGGCTACAACATATCAATCATGGCCCACATGGAAAGGTCTAGGAAACCTTCCACATCACCCCTCTTATCCTTGATCATCCATTGAACATTTTTCACTTTGAAATACACATCTATATCATTAGTACATTCAGAGATAGAGAAAATTGGTCGTAAAGAGTCTTTATCAATGACGAATTTTCAACCACTAAAAGTGACCATTGCACTATCACTAAATTCATTTAGAATTTGATTCCATAAGTTTCAGAAAGTACTTATTATAGGAGTGGTGATAAATGGGAGGACATTATTAAAGCATAAAAATCAATGATACAGTTTTAATTTTATCAGTGATGATAAATATACTCTTTAGTTGTACCGTTATTAAGAACTGATAAAATAATTATTATTATCACTAATTTTTTTAACATTGATATATGGTAACAATAAATAAGCATGATTTTTAGTAGTTAAAATTGCATCACTACATCATTCACCACCATCGAGGAACCATCAACATCCCAGACTCCATCTTCATAACTGGTGGAGATGATATTAACATGAATAATGATGATCTATCATGTGTTTCTATACATTAGGAACATGTTCCTACCAATGATGAAGAGGTAATATGTTATATATGATGTTGTGTCTATGATCACGGGATAATAAGTCAACCTTTTCAATTCCATTAAAATAAACATCTTTTATTATAAGTTAATATATCTTTTTAGCTCGTTAAATTTTTATATTTCTAATGCTTATGGTGCTTATAGAAAGCACTGAGAAGGTTCTATTGAGTTTGGGATTTGTAATTTAGAAGTATATGTAATTATTGATGAAAAATATCGTTCACATTATGAGTGAGTAGTTCATGTCATGAATGTTTATTTATGGATTGATTAAGGGTGGTTCACAAGATGTAATTAATGACATGATCATTTTTATCATGATGTGAATAGATAAAAGGTAAAATTGTTGAATATATACCATGAAATTCCAGATATGAACATGTAGTTCATCATCTTATTTAATCCCATTTTTCCTATTTGGGTAATGTGGTCAATAGTGGGTTTTAAACATTATCCATTCACAATGTGTATGAATCATTCACATCGTGGTAGTCTATATAGAAAAATCTATATAAATCCTTTTGCATGAATAAAAATATTATAACCCTTGGGATCCTTCTGAAATCCTGGTGGTTGAATGATATATTTCAAGGTTTTTTGAAGACATTTCTTTTAGTATTATTCACCAAATTCACATGTTCAATCCATAGTGATTCGAGGTGAGTTTGTCCCATTATTTTTGTTTCTTCTCTAAATATTCTGGGTACAACATATGAACTATTGGGGAAAAAAACTATGATTTTAGTCATAATTTATTATTTATCGGAGATTTAAATCGAAGCATATCTTTTTGTCCATTACAATTAAATAAAACATTTATTCCCTTGAGAACACAAAAACTAAATACATAATCATCAAATAATGATGTTAAACTAATATATGTTGTTATAAAATTAACTTGTAAAGGATTTTTTATCAATGATGAATACTACAATGAATCTACATCATAATTTCATTATGTCTCATGAAACAAGTGTAGATTCCCTCTAATAGTGATCCAAAAATAATCCACAAACTTCCAAGCATCATCATAAGATTCCTTGAGTTATAACACGGTATATCCTAATGATTGTGTCGTTTATCCTTGATCACTATGAGAATCACTTACATGAAGGATTTTTCTTCATATCAATATAATAAATTGTGTTAGTGGAGGAGGATCTCCCTCCATTATAGAGAGTGTTATCTAATAGGTTCTCTCTAGGGACTGAGATAGTTATCCTTGAGTCATTGGACACAAAAATAAAAAACAACAACCCACAAGGTTTGGAATAATATAATTTTACTTTAATAGTGGTAGTGTTATAAATTTTTTTTTCACTTTTCCCTCATTACATAATTAATCTCTAGATATCCCCATGTATATAATAATAATATTATTATTTTTTTTAAATCCGGAAAAATCAGCACAAAAAATATATATTTTTTGGAATAATTTATTTAAAAATTATTCTAATAATATTTAATATATAATTTTTTTCACTATATATATATATAAATTTCATTCCTTCACAATATTTATAAAGCCTTGAATAATGACTACTTATTAAATAACTAATTATAAATACTATATTTTCAATGAAATAAATAAATATTATTTTCCCTAAATGAAAAATAAATATTTATTAAATATTATGCTAACAAAATATTCTCTGAAATAACTAATGATGGAATATATGAAATAAATAATAATATAAATAATTATTAAAATACATATGGGAATAATATTTATTCAACATATTAAATAATAAATAATATTAATATTTAACTAAGGTTCTAGATACTCTCATTGTGTGGCCTTCTATGCCTATTTATTTTTAGAACTAGCTGGGACACCCAGAAACCATGGTCATCATGTAGCGCTGCACCAATGTGAAAATAATTTCACAATGACCTAAAACCTCATACATAAAATTACTATGTAATATAATACCCTTATCCTTATATCTCAAATCAAGCATGTTTCATGTTGATATCATCAAACTAGGTACATGATGTCTCTTTCTTTGACATTCCATAAATGAACATTCCCACATAACACCATGACCATATATTTATTCAAGCTATCTAATTTTCATCAATGGCCCTAATATATCATCTTCTATTAAATAATAGAATGAAAAAAAAATCCTTTCATATATTATTTGTAAATTCAATATTATTCATGATGCGCCTAATGTATCCTACCACACTAAAAAAATGTGTTATCATTGATTTAATCAATTAATCAGTGTATGAAATAATTAATAGTGATTAATAGTAATATTATTAAATTATAATGATCAATACACACATCCTTATATAGTAACATCCAATGGAACATATAAATGTGTATTTTCTACTGTTGGGTCAATTATCATATAAAAATGGATTCTTTAATTGCATCAATGCCTCTATATAATCAAACTATGCTTTATAATCAATGATAAAATGCTATTTTGAGATATTTATTCTCACATATCCTCCATTAATAGATAACAAATATCCCTACTACAACATCGAATCTTTTTGATCTATTTGAAATATAGAATGACTATAAAATCTGATGACTAGGTCGACGTCTCCTCAATATACCAGGATCATAACCTTAGTTCTTCTCAGATACTTGTATAATGTCATAAAAACAAATTAATTTTGTTCAACTTGTCTACCATAATATATTCCTACTATTCCCAATGCCTAGTAAACTCCATTCCTAGTACATAACATAGGATACATTACTAATAGTGTCACAGAAGTGTATGAGATCCTACGGATTATCTATTTTATCTTTTGTGTCTAAGGAAATATTTTTTGGGCAATATGTATTCCATCTGACACTATAACTAGTCCTATATTGGATTCCTCCAATATATATTTCTTCAGTATATAGTCCAATTTGTTACCTAGAATTATTCCATAAAGCCTATTGGATCTACCAAAATTGATCTTCATCCAAATAAAGTTGGATACATCACCTTTTTCTTTCATAGAGATTCCCATATTTAATTAGTCATTAACTAAATGTAAGACTTTTTTATCTGAAATAAGTAATAATTCATATACTTTTAAAACTATGATAAATAATACACTACCAGAAATATTATTGCAAACACCACGATCACATATTTTATTAATGGAACCAACTTATTTTAAAGCATCATCAAAATGAATATTCCATGACATGTATGCTTACATAAATCAATAATTTAATATCTAAAACTTGAAATCCTTTTAATAATTATTTTGATCCAGAAAACCGTCTAGTTTTTTTATATATACATCTTCTTGAAGGTTTCCATTAAGGAATTTCATTTTCATATTCACCTGGAAAATTTCGTAGTCATGGTATGTTGTAATAGAAAGTAAAATTCTAGTAGAGTTAAAAATGGAAAATATACAAAATATTTCATTATATTTAATGAATTTAATTTTTTTAAACACATTAGAAAATACCCTTTCTTCATAATTGCATTTACTTCCTTGTCTTGTATCCTCTTGAATACATATCTTTATCCAGTAGCCTTTACATCAATTGGTGGATCTACCTGAGCCTAAAAAAGGTTTTGATGCATAGAATCCATCTTAGAATTCATGGATTTGTGGAATTCTATAGCTTCTAAGATTTCTAATAACTCATTTTAGGATAGTATATAATTATTATCAACTAATAATTAGTCATTATCATTGATTACTATTATACTATATCATTCTAGAGCAACTTTTTTCTTGGGGACCTATGGAATATTTTTATGTACAAACTCTTCTGTATCTTGATTATAAACTTCATCAAATTAAATATTTATATAATTATCCTTATTGAGGATGGGATCACATAAATAATGTTATATTGCCTCTTTATAGTCACTTTATTTATTTAGGGGTAATACAGATAATATCCCTTTGTTTCCTTGGGATATCTTATAAATACACAGGTCATGCCTCAAATTTCTAGTATGATTTCAAATATGGCCTTAAAAATTTCTCACATACTCATACATTTGATTGTGATATAAACAGTTTCATTCCAATTTATAACATAATGAAAATTATATTTTACACGTTACCTGGAACTCAATATAAGGTGTATACCATACTTTGTAATACATATTCAAAAAAAAGAAAATGAAAGATATGCATGACTCAACATTGGCCTTCATATGTATAGCAATGTATGGATCCCAATTTCACTGAATTCATTTATTTGAGTGGTATAAAGTGTATAGATTTGGTTGGAATCCCACATATCCATGGAATTTTGAAAAATTCTTGGTTTATTTATTCACCACTGTGATTAGATTGAAACTTCTCTATCTTCTTATAGAGTTGATCCGCTACATCATTCCAAAATTCCATGAATTTCCCAAAGGCCTTTAACTTATACCTCATTGAGTATAAATATATATATAAATTCAATACATAAATAAATGTTATGAAATAAGACGATCGACCTATACATTCCATTGAAAAAGGTCCACACTCATCAATCTGTACAAATCCTAAAATATCAGTGGTCGTGTCACCCTATTCTCCAAACGGTGGTTTGTTCATTTCTCCTTGAAGATAACCATGAAATATGTAAAGTGTTCTTACCTAAAAAGATATAAAATACCTATCTTGTTATAACTTTTTCAATTGTGTACTGTTTACCTGATCAATATATTGATACAAAAATATAGCATTGTATAAGATATGAAAATTTGATTTTTTATTAATTTACTATAATTGGTTATTCATAATTTAATACATAAATACAATTATTTAGTCGTTCCAAACCATTAAAACCAATTGTTTTAAATGAAGTATTTTTATTTTCAAATTTTAATATTAATCCATCAATGTCAAAGAATGAGTAATCGATGACGTTTTTAGTAAAAAATAGTGCAGTATTCAAAATCTATATAGAAAAATATTTCATTTATCAATGGAAGGTTGTATAATCATATAGAAATTGTTGAATGTTAGGCTACTTTTGTTACTCAAATATCCACCTCTCCTCTAGAAATATTTTTTAATCTACATGGTTAATTCATTTGGACATATATTTGATCGCCACAAGTTGTATCTGTTATCCAATGTGTATATATAGAATAATACACTCAATAATGATCGCAACATTAGCTTCCCCCGTATCATGGTTCTGGTTACATTTCTAGTGACCCAAATTGACATATGAAAAACTTACTTCTTCCTTTTCATTCTTCATTCTTTTGATCATCTACTTCATGGAAGAATAGTGTATTGGAGTTTTAGACTTGGAGTGGGTTTTGGGCCTATTTTCATTGTCCATATCTTTCCCATTCTCCATAAGTATTGTATATATTTCATGACCCATGTCCTTTACAAATTGGAAAATCATAGTACTACGTTCAGAATGATTCTTCTCTCCACTACTCAAGTTATAATCCATAATGAAAAAGTTGAAGGATTTAGGAAGTCATGAATTGATTAAATCTTTTCACAAGTAATCATGGAATTTAATTCCCAGGATCTCTAAGTGAACTATGTGTCCAATAAAAATCATTATATGAGGCCCAATCGGCATCAACATTCTATGTTTTCACATGAATAGTGCATTAGAGGTCTCATATATCTATTATATTTTTTTCTCTTGATAGAGATCATGATGGTGTTATATCATGTTATAAACATTCATATCTTCATATTTCATTAGAAGATTGGTTGAATTTAATATATCATAAAACATATGGGCATATGTGGTATAATACAGATATTTCTCATAGAGAGACCACTCCTCCTCCCATACCTATTTTCCATTCACTTTAGGAATTGGGTTTTCAAAAACATAAAATTCCCATTCAAGGCATGGAATAAAATTTTAGAAATATATCCTTTCTTCAACAAAATAGTGATAATGTATTGCCTTTAATGTATTATTTATATTAATATTTTTTAATTCAGGTTATCGTAAATAATATAACTAATATTTTCTGAATTTTATTACCTTATATGATAAAAATATGTAATAAATATTATATTTATTAATCTTCTATTATTTTATTGAATTTTAATGTCCCTTTATATTAGTTTTGTAACATCTCATTTCTTAGACATTCTAATGGAATTGAACTATATATTTCTTCTAATAACACATACCATGGCCTTAAAATTTTTTATGGGTTTTACATAGGTATAAAATTTACAGTTAAATTAACTCAGAATTTCATAATCTATTGAATTGAATTCCCAATCCCAAAACCCTACAATTTAGATTTCATAAACCCTTTCTTATTAGTACTTCTTTTGTAATAAACACTTCCATTGAACTATGTTATGTTGACCCAAAACAGAATTTATTATTACCTAATAATTGAAATCACATGAAAATTTTCTAATCAAAAACATTGAAATACTATTCAATTATAACTTTTTTGTGGAAGGATACACCAGCATACTATATATAACTAAGGGAATATTTTATCTATATAAGTAAATTTCCTAATTTTCTATCTTTATTAAATTCCTGATAATATTAATTGAATTTACTTACGTGATTAACAATTTATTAGATAATTTTTATTATAAATCTTATTTATTATAGTTCTAACTTTCAAGCTTGTCAATTAATTAATTCATGTGATCAAGAAAAAAAACATCCATAATTAAATTATACATGAAACATGACTAAATTTTTATGTCAAGGGTTTTATAATCATGATATTTTCCAAATGGTTTTTTTATCAAGAGGATAATAAAACATATCATTATCATAGGGGAAAACCATGAACCATGGTTTGGTTTGTGTTGTAGCTTTCAACATGTCCACCCATATATATCATGGATTTTTTTCCCTCAACTCCAATAATGAGCAACCTCCAGTCTCTTAGGGTCACTATCCATTACATGAGCTTTTACTCACACAAAAGCATGGGAAAACAAAGGATTAGTTAAGGGGTTTTATGTAAAAGGAAACCATGAGAACATAATCCATTTCATAATTAGAGGAGAGATAATTCAAAATCAATAAATTTAATTTTATAATTAAAAATGAATGAAATCCTATAAAATGGTTTGGTTTATTCTCTTGATCATCCATATACATGTAATGAATTAAACATATAATACATAGAAATCATTCGGAATAGTTCTTATTAAAGATAAATCATAATATATTTAATTAATCATATTATTTAATTAATTTATTATTTTGAAATAATTCTCATCCAAAAAATCAGTAGGTCCTCATACATAATAATATTAAAAATATATAATAATTTTTTTAAATAATTATTTTCAAAACATGTACATTGGAGACAACAAAGTGAGTACCTGTATGAACTACCCATTATTTGATATTTTCATATACTGTTTAATAATATGGAATGTATCATACACATATTATCATTTAATTTTATGTATCTATGATTCAAGTGAATGAAAAATGAAACTGATGTTGTTTAAATTTTTTGTTATATTTTAATATGTGTATAGTAATCACCGTATTATGACTTTTTGTGATATGTAGTTTCAAATATTATGCAGGATGTAATTATACATTTAATCTATATAAAAATCATCCCATGACATATAGAAGTTGACTGAAGGACACACAGAACTCATTATCCTACCATGGAAATTAATGGAGTTCATGACATGTAAATGGGATACCGATCATGTGGCCTCGGAGTTATACAATTACCAGTCCTGAATTTTGTGTAAGAAAATACTTTATTCCTCTTCGAAAAATCAATTATACATCAAGTTCTCTAATAAAACTCCATGTAGTTCAGAAAAATTTGAACTAATCATGACCGGTAAACATGCAAAGTATTAAATACACATCACATTTAATAAATTTACATGATCAAAATTAATTCCGACTTATTTTTTTATTTTTATTAATGCATTAAACATTGGTACATGATGTGTACTAATGGGGTTCAAGATGGGTATACTAATTTTGTATAGATGGAATCCTTGTAACCTCTGAATGATTTCATAGAATGTTTTTAATTCCCATTATTTATGATTATTTATTATATTTATGATAATAAATTGGAATAAGGAGAAATCCCAGGATTTGGATTAGAGAAAATTTAAAGCATAATTGAAATATAATAGTATGTTTACAAATAAATAGATTACCTTTTTAATAATTATAAATTTTTATGTAAACCCTTTGATAAAACATAAATATTGTTGGCATAGTGGTATTGTGGAGAGGGAATACACAACTCATATTTCCCATATAATCAATGAATAATATAAGATGAACATCAATGAAGAATATATTGACCAATAGAATTATATAATATATTAGCATATAATAAAATTCCAAAACCAAATAATGGATCATCACATAATGATTTATAATTAATTTTAGTATTTATAGAATATTCTTGTGATGAATTCTTTGTTCACTGATGAATCTTAAAATGTCTGAAAATAGTATCTTCATTTAATGGTAGCAATCAAGTATTTATTTCCTATATTATAAATCCACACATGAAAACTGAAACATCATTCATAGTGTTTTGGAATTTTCTGTGTGATAGTTTGGTATATCATAATGCTTGCATCATTCATCTATGATCGTCATGTGGATTTCTTCTAAGAAGGATTATTCTTTATATCCCTAGAATTAATAGGGTCTGTGGTGGATTACCTCTCTCCATTCTCAAAAAAATTCTTGGAGAGTTTATCTCTATGTATTTACAGAGTTCCTCTTGGCTAATTGTTCACAACAACACAAAATGGAAACCCTTAGGGTTGGAAATAATATAATTGGGTTTAAATTTTTCTAGGGTTAAAAAATAATAATATCTTATGCACCCTTATTATTTAATTAATCACCCTGAAACCACATGTATAATCTAATAATAATATTTTTAACGTTTCTATATATGTGATAAACTAGAAAATTAATGAAATATTATTTCTTGAACAAATTCTTCAAAATTTATGCCAATAATATTTAAAATATCTTCTTTCTCATCGGACCAATAAACTCAGTTTATCATTCCTACTCATTATTTATATATCCCTGAATAATTAAAAAAATTACTATATAATATCACTCTATTAATTTAAAATAATAAAATATTACATTCAAAAAATAAAAAATATATATGTATTAAATATTCTTCTTATAGAATATTCTATTTAATTCCTTCTGATAGAATATATGTTATAGACTGAAAAAATAGATTTTTTACAAATTATGAGAATAATATTAATTAAATATGTTAAATAATGAGTAATATTATTATTAATCTATGATAAAATTAGTGTGTCACCCTCTATGACTCTTTCTCAAGGATATTATGTGGGGTTTCCCAAAGTCCAAGGGCAATATCAACAAATACACTAAGAAACACATAGAGAAAGAAGTTAATGTCACAATGAAATAAAACCTCATATGAACTCTCACTGTGTAATATAATCTCTTTATTATGATATCTCTAATCAATAATTTTTTTATTATAGTGTCACTAAACCATGTACTCAATGTCTCTTTATTTTTCTTTTCAAAATGATACTCCCTAGAGAACTTCATGGCCATGTATTTATGTTTACTATGACATATCTATCGAAGGGGATAATATATAAAATTTTGTTAAATAATATAAGGGACCAATTCATTATCACATTATTTATTAATGCAAAATTACTCATGAACATCGAATAAAACATATAAATTTATATTTCCCCCACATGAGTAATGTTCTTATAATCTCATGTACTAGAAATTGCCTAGGTAAATCACCAGAAATAGAATTAAAAAGGAATATGATACTCCACAACTAATTGACTATATAATTTGTGTCCCATCATATGAAATAATCCAGCTAATGAAACTGTATTTTAAAATATTGTCTTCACACTTCTGGGATCTCATCAAAGAAGGAAACTACTAAGACATTTCAGTGCAACATCTACTCTTAGGACATTATCACACAATATATCATGCCGAATAAAAATAAATTTTTTAATTAATGCATTATTAATAATTTGATAAAGTGATATAGTTAACCATAAATTATACAAGAGTTTGATGAAGGGAAGCAACTCTAACATTATCCATTTGGGTTTTTCACCTGTTCTACATTTCCATTCTAAAATGGTTTATCTCATTCCATCTCACGAAGTTCTTTTGGTGTCTGGTGGAACATTCGTAGTGATGATAACATATGGAATTTAGGTTCCTTACGGAGATAGGTGATTAGATATTTATATTTTCATTCTGTTATTATTTGAATAATTTTTAAATCATTGATATTTGGGATTCATTGATTACCTTTGTTAATGTGAAATTGTGATGTTTTCATGATTTATCTCCTTGGGTAAATGTTTCATTAACCATAATGATGATTAAACTAGAATTAAATAATGAATTGGTTTTGGGTTCATTGGACCACATAGTGTTCCCTATTTTTTATTTTATGGTTTATCATATCTGTTATGTTTTTAAATTTGATAAATAACATACAGATGGAAATTATTGATTACTCAATTGATAAATTATTTGTGATCAATTGAAATATTTTTTAATTATAATTTATGGAAATGGAATCTATGATTGAAAATTTTTTAAATAATGTTTAGTTATTGATAGTGGAATCATTACATTTCTTATGGTTTTAAGCAGGTATAAATGAATCAGTTAATAAATAGGGGTAATAATTTTTTTTATTGATAAAGATATTTTTTATATTTGAGTGAGTCAATTTTTTTTAAAGGATAGATTTCATTGTTCAATGGACTAGATTCCATGTTAACTATTTGTTATTTTATTTATTCCTTGTGTGTTTTCACTAGATGTGAATCTCACTATGTAACATGATGTGAGATTAGGATGGTTGATTATTTGGAGAGAAAATTTGGTATGGGTTCATAGGTTTTTAGTAGTATTTGGTGCTAGATATGACATGAAGGATACTAATATTCATAGTTGTTTCAAGGATGGAATCAAGACTAATGGAGAAATTTAATGCTGAGATTTCCCATTTTTCTGTGAAAAAACATGGGATGATTTTGTAATATATAATTTATTTAAATAATGAAAGGTCGAGTTACTTTTTTTCATTCTTTTACACACTATATAATTCAACAAGATGTTCATGCATTATTAAACTTCTATATTTCTTAAGAAAGTACCTAGAGTACATTGAATTATGGAACGGAATGAATAATAAATTCATAACCTAGGAGGTTGGGAGTTTTATGGTTGACTCGGAATTACTAGCCAGCGGTTATTGTAAATTTGAAATTTTTAATGGAACAATTAATTTAGAGTTTATTGAAATAATTATGCACTTATATGATATCCAGTCCACCATAGTGATAGTTAGGTTTCAAATTGATGATGTTTATAGTCAAGGTTATGACAATGTAGTTGTTAATAATATGTTTTTTTAGCAATATATATAAATATGTTCTATATATTTTGTTATTTCATATGCTACCCCACCCATGTTGGCTGGGTGACTAAATCCCTATGAACTCTTGAGGTTGTTTTACCTAATAATTAGGTTTGTAAGGAACATATGGATAACTACACCCACTTCTGATGATCTATTCACTTTATAGTATTATATGTGGGTTTTTACAATGGTTATATTCCCTTATATCTATATATTTAGCTATCATGCCTTGTGTTAATTTAAATAAATATGTATATCTGGATATAGTATCAGATGTATTTCTATAGGTATATCGTGTACTAGTTATAATGGATTGAGCTATAGTACATGGTGTATGATTTGTATTCTCTCTCAGTAAACTACATAGTTTTAATATAGCGGTCGTGATATTGTTGATATTATGAGATGCATGAGGTTAGGGTTATTATGTAGTAGTATTTTATTAACATGGATTATTTTGTGTGTGATGGATTAGGACGTGTGATTTTGGGGTAGAGAAATAGACAATTGTGGATGTTGTAGTGTGTTACCTTCACTTTTACATGCAGTTAATATTATATTAGTACTTGTATGTGATACTTAGTGAGAGAGACATGGGGAGGATAAGAACATATAAATCCTGATTATTTTAAAGGTTAGTTTCATTAATTATTCAATGATCATAATTATACTCTCTTTATATTTAACATGAGAGGATCTTGGGAGGATTCTACTATTTATACTTGTTATGATCACCATACGTATAATTAAACTATTTATTATTTCTGCAAGGGATAGTTATTGATTAGTCTACACATTATTAACCAATTGATTTGTTCAATATCATTTTGGGATTTAATTACACTACATGGGATTTTTCTTCTGAATATGCTGTTTTCTTGTGGTCATTCAACTAGTATGAAATTAAATGCATGTCTTGGGATTTTTTATTTCTTTTATAAGAATAATTTTATTGTTATTTCTTTCTTTTCTATCATTACTCACAATTCATAAAGAAAATATTCTCTCATTTGAGGTTATTATATATGTTATGTGTTATTTTCAAACCCCATTTACTATTGGATGTAGTTTTTAAACATCAATATCTCTCTTATATCATTGTCATCCGAGGAAGGATCCATTAGAGGGTGTGGGGGCATGGACTTGTATTATTCAAAATATAATTTTTTTTATCAATAATATTTTGCTATTCTAAAAAATGATTCTATTTAAAATTATAGATAGTCAAATTCATTTATTCAATGAAGACATGTAGTTTATTTGACCAGTTTAATGCATTTCCCTGGTCCATCGGGTCCCAACCCAAGTCTAACATGACACAATGTGCACCATCCCATATACAAGATTCTTTTGACTAGAAATGATGGTCTAAGACCATATATTTGTAGACTATACCACTATTATCTGGGCATCAAATAAGTAATAATTTATATAATATAACAAATAATATAATGATCAGAGTAACAGGTAGAAACAAAATAATCAAAAGTTACACATGTCTTATCAGAAATAAACATGGTCCCATAACGGTAAGATAAATTAAAGAATAAAATTGAAGAAGGTAAATAAATAAATGAAATTATATTGAATCATCTAGTGTTCATCCTAGTATTCCACCATATACATGCTCCTCTACTCATCAATCATCCATGGGCACCATTTCCTAATTCAAAACCACATAGATGATGTATTTCATGCATATTTAAATTCTTCTATAGAGTGTGAGTTATAAATATTAATATGACAAAACTAATAAGTACTTTATAGGTGTGCACATGTATAATAGGTGTATTCAACGATAATAATAAGTTTTAATGGAGGAATAATAAAAAACAATCATGTATTAAGGGGTTGTTTGGTAAAATATCCTTCACCCCCCCCCCCCCACACACACAGAACCTGCTTTGGATATACCCATGAATAATTATCAAGATACATCATAAATGATTATAAACTTTTTTATGGTTTTGAGCATGCCATATAGAATCCACAATGCATCGAGTGAAAATACCACTCATAATCCATAGGGCACTGAGTTGACACAATAATTAAAATCCACAATTAATTTAGTTTCATAATGTTCCTCAGAATTCCCAAAGGAACCAAGTGATGTCTAATCCATAAGGCTATCATTCTTTGTTATCATCACTGTGCAAACATCATGCACACTCTTCCTCAAAGGGGTAATCATAACATGATGGTCACCTGTCATATGTTTCAAGAACCAAACCTCCACTAAAATATAATATATTAAATGGTTTATGATAATAAAACATAGCATGTAATCATGAGAAATATTGTATTATTAATAAGATAATGTGGATCAACATATATCGTCGAAAAAAATACCCTGAAAACTCTCATTAAATCAAAATCATATATGTAAAAAATGGAAACATAAACACCCATGAGAAATAACCAAGAATGATGTCTAAATCACATATTAAAAAAATATTAATACTATTTAAACATGTTAATATGAGGTCCTTGAAATATTAGCAACATCATACCTCAATGTGATTCATGAAGAACATCAAGATTTTGTCAGGGGATCATCCGCCAAATATTGTCTGTGTATTAGTTGATTCCAACCACTCACAAAAGATTACATAGAATAAGTCTAACTATTTTATTACCAAAAAATTATATAGAACCTTATTATATTATAGTTCCTATCCATGGATAATTTTCAATGTTATCTAATTATTCCGACACATGTCTAAGAAAATTCATCCTTAACAATTAATTATAAAACAATGTGTGATGATTCTCTATCTTTATAGAATAATCTAAAATTAGAATGTTGTAGTTCATTATTATTACTCTTTGATAATTCTAGGTTATTATCATTTCAATAATTCTTTATCAATTTGGAAAACAATAAAGAGGATTCAATTTTAAAATTTCTTATGGAAGGGAATATGGAAATTATTCACATAAAATGGTTTAAAAAATATTGGTAGAGGGTGAGATAACTCACCCACACATTGAAACTATTATAATTTCTAGAATCACAGGAAGATTAATTTACATATCACTCATAAATTAATTTTGGGTTCTAACACTCAATAGGGTCCCCAAAATATAATGGTAGCAGCAGGTCAAATATTTCCAATATAAAAAACCATGTACTTGTCTGTGACATTAAAAACCACAAATTAAATTCAACATTTAATTTTTATTAAAAATTGATCTTGAATGAAGTGTTTAATTTTTTAAATAAAAGGGTTTTTAATACAAATTCATTAAATATAATATATTATCTAATATGTCAGTCTTTTAAATTCTTTAAAAGTGTGTAAAAACACATGTTGTTGAAGAAAAAATGAGGACAAATGGTAAAAATATGTTTTCCCAAAAAGGGCATTGTGTAATGGTAACAAGGTTTTACAATTATATATATAATATTAATCACATATGGGTAAGAAGGATTACCCTTATGGATATGTTGAATTTTAAAACCAAAATTATATAGCTCATGAATTACCTTTATGTAGCCTTATGAAATTTGGAGCTACACCTTGGCACAGGCAAGGAAACGCTTATGCATAAAATTGAAAATTCATGTTACCCTTATACTATGTATATAACTAGGGATTTAAATTTATGAATAATTTATAAATTCCTAAATAATCTTATTAAACACATAATTTACCCTTGTATAAATTTAGGAATCATATGTTTACCATTACACAAGACAAAGAAGAAACACCCTACCCTTATAAAGTGGTTGTTTACCCATTCCTATCAATTCAAAAATAACAGTTACCATTAAATAACACCAAAAATACCTCCTTTTTATGGGTTTAATCCATTTACATTTATGTAGGCCCTAGTCCATACATAAGGGTTAAAAATATGAAAATTATTAATTTTACACAAAAAATAAATTATAAAATAAATCCAAAAGGTCGATTTCTGAACATTTAAAACTATGTACATTACAATTCACCCCCTACAATGACTGCTAATAATGTATTAGTGTATCTAGTAGTCCTTAATGAATAAATCATGACCTTTAGATTAAAAATATTACCCAAATTTTCATTTCTACTCCTAGATCGATCGATATTATCATAGGATCTGGAAAACATGCACTATATTTCCCCAAAAAACCGTTCTGTACAGATCTATAATCAATACCAAACCCTCCTCAAAAAATGAATATAGTTCCATCTCAATATAATAATATTCCATAACATGTATATGATTTATTATATACCTATGGAGTTGATATTATACAAATAAATCATGTAAACCATGGTAGTTTTAAGGAGGATTTATATTATTCACCACAATCCTAACCCACTCTTTGATCTTAAAGGGTACAACATAACAAGATTCTATCTAGTCGTAAATTGATTAAATAATCATTTAATCTTAAGAAAACCATATCTATCATAGTGATATTGAAATTACTCACCTTATAGTCAGCATATAATCTATGTCTGCTCTAAGATGGTCAACCTCTTCTGAATTATCTACACTCTATCGAAGCTATATTGTACCAAAATGTTCCTAAAACTACTACAATCACCATCCTTGTACTAATAATGTGGTAAAAAACATGGAAACCTATAAAAATCATTAGATTATTCTATTTTTATTGAAGCCTATAATGTATTATTGTTAGATAACTATACCAGGATAAATGCCCATCCCACATTCCACTGAACTCGATTATGCAATCTAGATTTTCAATCTCGAGTATGTGAATCCTTCATTCAAATTATCAATATGTTTAAGGGTGTAAAGTTGTACTCGACATCAATTATGTCCATAGGAACAACAATATTCTTTTCTAATAGTGATATGTGAAACATGTGAATCTGTCAGATAAAATTACCAATGAACTCTTTATAATTTTTTGATCTCACAGTTATATATTTTTCCCAGGTCATCCACTGATTGAGCCTTAAATATTTATATGAATTGGTAAACTGCTGTTAGATAATAAAAAATCTCCATGAAAACATCAAAAATAATCAAGGTCCTATGTAAACCCATCAAAAAGTACAACGTGACATCCTACCACTTCTATATGTAAATTGGTAATGAATAGAGAAGAACACCAAGATAATGATGCTCATCCTTTACCCTTTGGAAGTTAAGTCATCAAGAAACAAAGAAAGTGAAGTCCCTATTCATCCAAGGAAAACTTAAATATCTTCTACTGTTACGGTACATCATTTTTACACCTTGATGTACTTCCCATATAGATTTATGAATGTCCATCATCCAAAATTCTCAAATGGAAATTGGGTATATACTCTCTAATGTACAAAGATCACATTGTTTCTATCAAATGACCACTCATATATCAAGACACTACTTTATTGAATCCCCTAAAATAAAACCCAATCATACTAGGTATTATTTACTTCATTTTCCTATTCCACTAAGGATGATGTGAAAAATAGTGTAGCATAATTAACTGATATATGATCCTCAGAAACATCAATCCTCCGGTCGTCTAACAATATCATCAAGTGTCATTGTTCCTCTAGTGGCCACTCATGATGATCATGAGGTATCTACTTCTTATTAATAATATAATTTGTAATGAATTTATATATCTCTAATTAATAACCTATCCTGATTTCAATTTTGTGATGATATACTACCCAACTCCTCTTCTGAAGATTCTAGTCTTGTTGTTTGAAGATATAATAGAGTCTATTGTGGTCATTATAAGCTCAATATCTCTTAATGATGAGATAATTTCTCCAAAATATAGAGTAAGGACAAAAAATTTCATCTCTATGTATTCAATAGGGCATTTACACTCATGGAGTCACAAAAGGTGTGACATATATACCACTGTCTTCTCTCTCTCTATCTAAACCACTTTAATATTGATGTCTGATGCATCGTAAAATACAATAGAGACAACCCATGGCCTAGGATTTATCAATAATTGAGTATTATTCAACCTCCTATTTGTGTCATAAAATGCCTCTTCACACTAATTTTTCAACTATAATTCCATACACTTTTCTATCATTGTAGTCATAGGTTATGATAGAGGAGAAAAGTAATCGATAAAATGTTGGTAGCATTCGGTTAGACATAAAAATATCCTGATCTAGAACATGTTCCTAGGACATGTTCATGAAATCACTACCTCCATTTTATTTAGATACATGGATATTACTACCTTATAAAATACACTCCCTAAAAATTTTGATGGTTCTTGGAGTAGTATATGTTTTTATCAAATATGGTCCCAAATAAACAAATGTTAGAGTCGAGGGAACATTAATATGTAGTCTTATAATAATTTATTGGAAATAAGAAATGATATAACTAAGAGGACATCTTTTTCAAATTAAATTTATAATTTATTTTTTTAAATTTGATGAAATAATACATATTTATTGGGACCATGATTCATAGTAGATGTTTTTCCTCGAAATTTTATTTTGATAATATTTCATTTCACATGTAGGATCCATGTTTATAATCTCTCTAGTTGTTATCCACACTTGCACCTATTAACTCCAAACAAAAATGATGAATCGTCGGTTCTAAGAATATTTAAAATATTGTCTTCCATTTTTCATCTTGATTGGTTAAAATTTCTTTAGTCTTGAATAAATTCTCTTGATCATCTTATTCTTGAGAGAATGTGATATGGGAGAGGAGGATTCTTGAGATAAATATATTGTGCACATCGATTGTCAATTTTATCATCTCTTAGAATGCATTAGCGTTCTATTTATAGACCTACAATTAGAGTTTTTAATTGAATTAACTACACAACTTCCCAAATTAAAATGTTAAAATCATTTATGACACAGTGTCGTATATTTAAATAATATTATTATATTTATTCCACCACTTGTGCTAACTCTTACTACATTACAAATTAATATTTATTTTCTGACACAATAATGGTCCACTAGTCCTTCAATTCATTAATTGAATATTGGAACAAATTAGGTATTTATTCTTTCAATATATTAATAAACACATATTATTAACCTTATAATTCAAAAAAATACAATGAGAGTAAATATTTATTTAATTTATGTGATTTTTAATCCTAAATAATAATTTTCCTTCATCTTGAGAATTATATTTATTCTAATAATTATATTTAAACCGAATTTATTTGAGGTCAATGGAAACACATAATGTATGGGTCTCCATGCCTCTTTCTCTATGTAATATGGTGGGATATCCTGAAGTCCGTGATTACTATCTAGTAATGGTTCAGAGAACCAATGAGAAAGATATAAATGTTTTAATTTCAACAACCATATTTGAACATTATACATATAATACAATAGTTTTTTCACAATATCTCTTCAAGCATGTTTATCACCTATGTCATCAATGTATATATGTGTGATACGTATTTATTTGACTATATAAAATAAAATCCTCGTGAAACCATGTCCATTTAATTCAATGTGATAATGTTATCTCAATCCTTTTTTCGAGATATCGACATTCATTAATATGGAAGGAATGAATCCTTCATAATATTTTCATTAATAACATGTCATTTTTTATACACCCAATGTATACTACTTTACATTAACATATGGTGTCAAGGATTTGGTATGAAAATATAAATGTGCAAGTCATGTAATGAGTTAATAATAATTATAAATTCTAAATACCATTAAACACACTCAAAGAAACGAATTTTAGATGACAGATAAAATTTATTGAATTAATAATAGTATATATATGCTCATAATCTCCTATTAGGGAGATTACCAAGTGAGATCTTTAAGAGTTGAAGTATCATTTACATATGAGTACTCACACCTGAAAATAAGAATACTATATTCCCCATAATAGATTATATCTAACAATAAAATTTTTATTAGTAATATCTTGTATTAATTTCATGGATGACATCATAGAGGGGAACTTCTATTCAATTTTCTATAGGAATAGTAATCTAGGATACTATTCTATTAATGTAATACATAATAATGAATAGTATATAATAATATTTTTAATTAATATTAAATTTTATAAATATACATGTAAAGAGAAGTTTATATAGTAGGTTCTAAAACACCAACACCAATAGACTCCCACTTGCACTGGTGCCAACTTTTGATGACTTTCTGGAAACATGACTTCACGTGCAGATAATTTTTATACTAAGTTAACACTAAGGTCAATGTATCCTCTATATTGTCTTCCATAGAGACTCTACTAATTACAACTTCTACTATATGTGAAAAATCCCACAAGATAGGATTATTATGTTGTTTTTTCATTGTCTACTGTTGTGAGATTCACTCCTTTATAAGATCCATCACTATAGTCCTATCAAAATGAAGGGTGATACAGTCTTTTCTTCTAGGTAACACATTAAACTATTAGTTTATTTTTTATATCCAAACATATTATTTTTCTACCTCATACTCCATGATATACTTAAAATATTCAATATAATTGACAACCATAACATTGTATAAGTTCATCCAACTAAAGGATCCTCCATTGAGGGTGATGAAATATTCCATCTATGATGTTAGACCATCATTAATTGTTTGGAAACTAGAAATCTTTTTGATAAAATCATATAACATTAATGAAAAAGATCAGCATAAGTACATGTCAAAATCCATGAAGGGATGTTTTTCAACCAGAACTGGCTAGTATCGAATGGGCCTAAGGCCGCTAGCCGATGGGCTGCATTATTTCCTTCCCTTTTGGTGAAGGAGAAGGTGAAAAATTAAAAGAATTGGTGATGTGAGAGAATTCTCATGATGATAATGCAAAAAGACTAAAGTCTGTCGTCATTGTGATTAATAGCATTGATTACGGTAAGCCAGTCAGACTCAATGATGATATCACCCCATCCACATTCTATAGCGAGCATCATGCCAGCAAGGATGGTTGTCGCTTCTGAAACTGGATGATCCCAAAATGCCTGATGTGTTTCATATTTAGCTGCAAGGATTTTCCCCAGATGATTTCATGTAAGGAGGTCAAGGGAAACAAGACCATATTTTGGAAGTGACACATCCATGTTAATCTTGATAATCCATTCCATTGGGGAATTCCAATGAGCAGGATGGAAGGGGGGAAACACCCGGCATAGAATGTCTGTTGTGGCCATTCCAACACTCAATTCAAGAAGTGGCCCAATCAATCTAGAATTTGGGGGGTCTGTGAGCTTGATGAAAAATATCATCATCACGCCGGACCCAAATAATCCAATACAATGTTTAATGTGACCCAACATCTGCCGAAGAGAGAGAGAAGCACCATAGCGTCAGATGATCGGGAAGGTCAGAGGCCAATGCCAGTGAAGTAACTGAAGCTGAGCCCCATTGATTCCAAATTTCCTTAGATCCTGGGTAGTAAATGATAGAGTGCATAAGAGATTCTGGATTGT
The DNA here is from genome assembly GCA_963277665.1 of Viscum album. Taxonomy (NCBI): domain Eukaryota; kingdom Viridiplantae; phylum Streptophyta; class Magnoliopsida; order Santalales; family Viscaceae; genus Viscum; species Viscum album. Next base: position 171,176,206 of record OY728134.1, read on the forward strand.
TTGGGAAGAGAGGGAAAAAACTGTACTATCCATATGTCAGTAAAAGAGAAGGCTTATTGTTGGGATATTTCCCATACAAATTCCCTACCTTCTCTACAGATTAGAAACATATTCAAAGTTTATCTCAAATAAATAATTATAGTCTTAACTTCCATCAAATGATGTTCACGTGTTTTAGCTTGATATCTACATACCATACATAAGCTATATGTGACATGTAGCTTAGTATATTACATAACATACATGAAAAATCCAATCAATGCTGTGATTGGAATATATCAAATCCTTATTCATTCCAATTTTGTATGAGAACAGATTTTCATTGAAATATAAATATCATGTGACACTAATAAAAACCCTTTTTGATTTTTCAATAAAAAATCTCTTCAGGATCTTGTAAATATATGTAATTTAAATTTTTCCATGTAGTCTCTTGGATCTTGGTCCAAAGAATGTATGTTTCATTACCTATTTCCTTAAAATATGACTATGTTTCAAACAATGATATAATAAAATGAAAAATTTTTATTTATTTTACACCGTGTAGTATTTTATTAACATAATATATTAAAAATACTACCTCACTCCAACTAAATATATTATATATTCATGGATCATGTTCAATATTAATGAAACCAAATTATATTATGGATTTATAAAATATAATTTTCCATGACTTTCATACTTAATTTAAAATATAAATGTCTCTTTACAATTTCATACCTTGATAGTATCTTTCGAAGTAACAATCAATTTGGGTTGTGTTATAAAAACATATCCTTGAATGTTCTCTTAGTGAAGGATGTATTGGAATCCATTTTAAAAATATCAAAATATTATTAATACACAAAACAAAGAATAATTTTGAATTATTATAATATTTAAAATGATCAAAATGTTTCATAATATATTATTCATTGTCTCTATTTCAACCCATATGTAACTATTCATGTTGAATATATATAGATATTTCCATCCATTTCTAGATTATTCTTGAATTACAATATAAAATCAATAGGATTTAAATCCATTAGAGGATATACAGAAATATAAACTTAGTTTCATTACAATGAATCCATTTATAAATTTATCTCTACTTTCCACATATAGTAATATGTTTCACATTCTACTTTATTTTAGGTTACAATATCATTGTTATCAAATAATGGAATGTCACCATCCTTAATGGCTAAAATCCCATGTCATTATTTTTCTTTAACCTTGGTCTTGCTCCTATGCAATATTTATCTATGGAAAATATTCAACTATAATGATTTGTAGAATCTAGTCTTATATCAAGTCTTGTATACCTAGATCAAGTAATCTATAAAATTCTACTGTGTTCCCACTAACATTTTAGAGTTGTTATACCTCTTAATGAATGTGGAGTGTCTTTCCATAATTGTCTTATTATATGGGATAGTATTGTTAATATCAATTTTTCCATGACCTATCCTAAAAAGGTATACATTTTTCTTCTAGATACATGATTTTGACATAAAAAGGAACTAAAAAATTCTTCATAATCTCAGACATGTAAATTTGACATCATGGTCTCTTTTACACACCAAAGTTCATATGTAATATAATTTTTCAATTTAGTTGTCACTTTGTTTTGTATATGTGTTTCATTGTATAAAGTGTATCCCTAAATAGATAAGGGAATACTCTAATAATTCATCATTGATCTCACATGTTCATTATGGTGTGGTTCCTCCATGCAGTTACACTATTCTATTATAGTTTATAAGGTGGAGGGAGTATAGATTTAATCCCATACTCCTTGTAATAATCAGTGATAACTTGATTGATATATCTTCCACTATGATCTAAGCATAGTTTCTTATTCTTCTTACCATGATGGTTCTCAAATTCATTCTTATATTCTTTAAATCATCAAAACAATTCTAACTTATAAATCATTTAGTGTAAACATACACATCTACTAAAATCTTCAGTTCAAATTATTCAGTATGAGTACCCACCAATTTCTTTATCTACATGTGGTCCACACACATTGTTGTGAATTATTCATGAATCTTCTTTGCTAATTTACATTTTCTTCTAAATTGGGATTGGGTCATTTTTCTATTTAAACATGTCTACCTTAAATCAAGTTGTTTTATTTTAAAATAATCAAAATATTCATCTTACTGTAATATGATATTCAACTTTTAATATACCAAATACAATCATTAGTTCCATATTTGGTCATGGTATGAGTTGTGTAAACTAGTTTCATTATCAATTTAAATTACCTATTTTTACCAATGCAATTCATAAAAATCGATATATAAATATTCTTCACTATAAAACATAATTTATTTATAAAAGAAACTACATTTTCCATAATACATGAAAATAAATTCATAAGAATCTTTTTTCGATAGAAAAATGTTTCTAGAGGCTAAAGACACATAATAACAACCTTTTAGAATAAAGTTCATTCTCATATGTAATGTGATGTATATATATCTAATAACCACAACATCAATTCAAGATTCATTAGATACAAAAATATCTACCTCCCATCATTAAATAATCTATAATCTACATGGTTACTATATTTAAATACAAATGTGAGAACCACATGTTGTATCTAATACCCAATTAGTCAAAATGGAAAAGTTTCACAATATAACAAAAGAATTAGAATCTTCCCCTGTATTTTTTTCCAAAGTATAATTTTTCTTCCACTAGACCATAATTCCACTAAAAACCCAATAATATCTTATTTTGTTGTTTATCCATTGATACTTATTTTTTTATTGGAGTTGCAATGATGTGTTGGACAAATAACTCTTCACCAAGATATTCCTTTTATTAACTATAAAAATGGAAGAATTATATGGCTAAATATCATTATCATCATGGATATGTAGTGTAAAAATATCCAGAATTTATTTTTCAATGTGTTTCGTATTAAAATTAATAATAAATATTGATAGGATCTATGGTAGTGATTGATAAATGAAATCGTGGTGTAGTTCGTCATGTAGTTTAAACCCCAATACATCTAGGTTCATAATATAGACAATGATTTTTACTACATGAGGACCAACTAGTGTAAATTAACTATGTTTTATCAAAAAAGTAAAATGGATATCATAAAATATTTATATGTTTCTCTATCCTAATATAGTTCACAGATACATTAGGGAATGTTATATGAATCCATGCCTTCATGTCAATTCATGAGTTCATATGACATGGATGAAAGCATAAAACACTGAATATTGGATGCAACGATCTATTGTTTATCATATAAATTGAAATTCTCATCACTCACCTCCTTAGTAGGAGGATCATTCCATGGGTATCCTAGCATGTAATATTTCTATTCATGGAACATCACTATATATGGGAATATCAACCATTAATATATGTTACTTCCATAAAATATATTGAATTTTGAAAAAATTTATAGAAAATAAAATGTAGTTGATGAAATTTCCATTATTATAAAATATTAAAAAAGAATATTATTAGTAATTCAATTTATTAAAATTTATATGAGAGGAAATGGATTTGTTCAACCCATATGTTCTCTCTTAACAGAGTATTATCCCCTAGGGCTTATTCACTTCTCATTGAATACACCACTCTTTATTGGATCTCTTCCTTCAATAAAGGATTTTCCCAGCTTCACCATTTTGATAATTCATTTTTTATTTCTATTCACCACATCTCTAGTTTTTTCTATTCTCTCATATTCACGGTCTGGTAAAAGAAAATCTATATGGTTTCAATGCGAGTTGTGTATCCCTTTTCATATATTATTTAGATATAATCCCTTTGTTTTTTGGATGTTTAGATATAATTCAACTTTTTCTTAGTTTTTTGAGGTATCATATCGATAGAAGAGCTTCATCTGACTGGTTGTGTGGCAGGTTCATGGAGGGTATCATTCTAGTTTTCTCATAGTGACGATTCTCTAAGGCCGCATACCGGCATTGGGATCTCATTGTTGATTTATTTAGAGAGTGTAATATTAAGGTGGATCATCATGTTTGGATTGCATTGATCTTTAGTAGTGTTGGTGTTTTTGTTCATCAGAAACACTAGGGATTGGGGGAAGGTTATAGGTTGTACATCATCTTGTTTCTATGGTACTTTCTCCTTTTCCTCGATGTAATGTTGTTGGGTGAAAATTATGATTTATATTTTCTTCCATCCAGAGAGGAATTATAAATAATGGTCACTTCTAGTTTTAAATGTAGTTTGTGGGAGCAGATTATCCATTATTTTTTTATGGGTTTTTGTTACCGATGTGCTTATATTTTTTTATTCCCTACTTTTGGGACTATATATTTTTTTGGGAGAAAATATTTTATAAAAAAAGGTCTCTTATTTATTTAATTTTGCATGTGGTGCATCATTTTGTAAGTGAAATTTGGTGGGAGGCCTCAAAAGAGATATAGGTGTGTTGACACCCATCATTAATCCATTCTTCCTCATTTCATGATGGATAGATGGGAACCTTTCCATCATATATTTCAATAATGTATTCATTATTATATTTTGTTGCATTTCGTTGACATTCTTGTAGTTTAGTAGCATGATTTATCCATTTTCTTTCTTTTAAGAGATAAATTTGTGGTGGAACCTTTCATTTGACTCTCCACCACATGTCAGTGTAGCTTTAAGGGGATCTTTTCCCTGTTTATTTCGTCTATCATAGTGAAACATCTTGTAGGGGTATACACATCCTCACATAATGGTATATTGTTGCAATTTTTGTTGTGGGGGGGGGGGGGGGGTTATGAGGTTATTTATTGTTCTTTCCTCAATGTTTTATTCCCCTTAGAAATTTGGTTCCTTTAAAAATAAGTGGGTAATGTTTCTATTTTCCATTTTTCTTCTGCTTGTATGGGTTCCCTATTTTCCCTATTCCTAATAGTAGTATTTTTTTTATGTTTAATAAATTAGGTGTGACCCTCAACCATTTAAAAAAATTATAGAATACAAAATTAATTTATTTTCATGATGTCTCTCAATATTTTATAAACTCCCAATAACCCTCACAGTTTTACTCTGCATGTCTTATTTCGTAGGAAATCGAGTTAAAAAGATACATTTTTACCTTCTCGTAACCCATTCAATGTCAATTTCAATTACTCAATGATATTTATGAAGTAATTTATTTTCAAAATATGTGATTTCATCACCTTGATCAGTTTAGTGGATTCCCTAATCATTAAAAAATAAGTGAGGCTTCCTTGTTGTTTTCCACCAAATCACATCAAGTCAAGAAATTGAGAATCATTTTAATGAAAATGGTTATTTAAACGCAAAATATTCATAAAAAATTTCATGTTAAAAATTAGATTCCCATAATGTTTTGGTCAAGAACATAGTTCTATGGTATTTATTCTTATTCAAGTAATTGAACGTTTATCCTGGATTAATATTAAGTTGAGGTATTTTATTTATTATTAGTAAAATTGTCTTCTTTTAAATTTTACATGTATTTTTTAACATAAATTGGGGTTTTACTTATTTATTGAACATGTTTTGATAAAATAAATATGTATAAACCTTTCATTTTAATTATATATATATATATAAGTTCACTTATTTTTGTGATAATCATCTTAAATCCATAAAATAAATTAATTATTAGTTAAAAATAATGTAAATAAATAAATGAAATTATCATGATCTTAATCAAATGATTAATTTAGTGAGAGAAAAGTTAATCAATCTATGGCCCAAGTGATAATATCTTTGTTCTAGTATTTTCATGAGTTTTTCTATCCCACAAGTCCACATATGCATATCTCATGTTGGTTTTTTCTTAGTTAATTTTTGAACCTATTATACCTCAAATCCATCTTTAACCAACTCCATGCTCCTTTAAAAACTAAATATTTATATTTTACAAATCACACATAGGGTAGGGGAACAAAATAATACATTAATGGAAATTTAATGAAACAACCTTAGAACCCCAATTCCTACCTAATTAAAGTGGGAAGGATGACTCGCATGCCATCAGATGTAATTTAACAACAAATAATTTCAAAACCTTTTAATAAACATAAATTTAATATAACAAAAAAACATAACTATGGTAATTCTCATTATCATGCATACACATGAAATGATTAGATATTTAAAGAATCTTTTTGGAACTCATTTCAATTCATTCTTCAAAAATATAAAAACTTTTTCAAATTAATCTCATTAATTTTCTTATTAATCAATTAATTCATTTTTCATATTTCATCCAATATACTGAAAATTTTCATCCATGTTGATTTTTATAAAATTAGATTATTTATGTTTATATCAAAATTACTAAAATATTTCATAACTTTTTAATCAGAAGCTACTCATTGATTACTTTCCCAAACTGCTCAATATGGTTTTAATTATAAAAAATACACTCATAAACTATATTATATAGATGTAATGTGTTATAAGACAAAGGTTTTTTCTTACAATTTAATTCTAAATGAATCATATAAATATTACTTATCCTATACAATTTAATGTGTTGGTTCTTTAGTATAATGTATCTATATATGATTACTAGCTTTGAATATTATGTAGAATTAATTGAGAATTTAATATAATATAAAACCTATCAAATGTCATGAACATGTAAATTAATTCCACATGGAACATAGTTCTATGAGGATTAATATATTAAATAACTAAAAATATTACTTCCACATATAAATATAATGTTCACAGCATGTTCAATCCATCCACATCTTGTATACTTCTCTTCATCAAATATCCATAATACAATCCTAGGGAATTGGTGTGTACTTCATGCAGACATTTATTAAGTATATGGTGAATAGTTCAATTTATATGGATTTCATTATATACATATTATATATTAAATGCACAAAATGTGATAATTATATGAAGTGGTTTAATGCCTTGTTATCCGCCATGAAAACACATTTAGTAAGTGATGTGTAGTAAATCTACATTGTGTATACTCATAAAAAGTCATGTACCACCCTGGCTATATAACATGTTTTGCATTTGATTAAGGATGTATATACTAACTACATGATGATCCAAAACCCACATGGATATCCTTCTATAATGTACAAGGATATATGGTGTGTAACAATTGAGTATACACCATGGAGTGTTGTAATATCAATCCAAAATTCATGGCACCTCCATCCAAAATTAATGGCACCTCTCTATGGTTTGTTTATATGTGATCTAATTCAGTTTTTGACGATCAAGGTAATATGAGTTTGAAAAAACAAAATAAATAATATATTTTGATAAATGTTCATGAATTAATTATCAAATGACATGAAATATGACTTTTAAATGCATAATGATAAATAATAAAATAAAGAATGATAAATTTAAAAGTGACCCGTATAAACCACATGATGTATCTGACCATAGTATAAATTCTTATCTATTGTGATCATGATATGGAAAATGTTGGATTCATTAATCATTTTCATATTTACAAGACATAAACTTCACAAAAAATAAAGTTTTTCTAATCAAATGTTGATATTAAGGGATTCCATAACCAAGTGGACATATATTTCACATTAAATGTAAAAATAATTTAATCATGTGAAAATAAATAATACCTTGTTCTTGATATCTTTCTTCATATTATATTTTAATCATTTTTAACACTTTTGAATAATCCATCGTTGTTCTTGTATGATCCATGTATAGAATCCATATAACGGTGATCTATACATACTACATTGGTTTGTAAAAAAATTTTCATATAATTCTTTTTCATTGTATTCAATTGTTCATATATGTTATTTATATTGACATAATCACATTTATATGATATTTATAATATTTTTATGATATTTTTTTATTATAAGTATGTGATATAGAAGAGGAGGACTCTAGACAGTAATTAATTATGGACAAGAATTTTCAATATTAACCTATATTAAAATTCATTAGGGTTTATTTATTGACCAACTGTTATATTTTTAAATTTAATTTATTATAATGGTTCTCTTAATAAAATGTTAAATCCATGTATAACCTCATTCCATCTATTAAAATAATAATATTGTTTTATTCAATTACATTTTCTACCTAGTGCAATGTTAAATATTATTTTACCAACATGTAAATTAATATTTAACAAAATACAAATTCTTTGTACATGAATCCTCCATAGCATTTATTGAATTCTCCAATAAATCAATTATTTATTTATTCTACAAATAAATATACAAAAATTGTATTTCCTTGTAATTTAATAATTACCTTTTGAATTGATATTTATTTAATTTATGTGGTCAATAATATCGAATAAAATTATTCAAATGTCTTCAGAATAACATTTGTTCAAAGAATTAAATTCTAAGGGAATTTAATTGAGATAAAAAAAATATAGTTTGTGACCCTCTAGTATTATTTCTTATTAGAATTATATGGCATAGAATAAAGTCTTTGACTACTATCTTGAAATGTTTCAAGGAACCCAAGTGAAAAAAGATACTATCAAGACATAGACCACCCCATATAAGCACTCACTGTGTAACATAATCCCCTTATCACAATATATCATCAAGAAGGTTTTACAACTATTTCATCAACCATTATGTGTAATACATATTTATTTGTCTATTTTGAAAAAAACCCATTATTAAACCATGTCCAAGGAATATAACATTATTTTTCTATTTCATTCAAAGGTCCAATATATTTAACTCCATTGATATATGATGGAAAAATACTTCCTCGATTTATTTAATAATAACATGTTATTTATACTACATCCAACATACCATACGTCCCTTGAAAATAGAGAGTATAAGAATGATCTTAGGGGGAATTGAACATAAATCCTCCTCGGTACACTACAGGGCCACAATCGTTGATTCATTCTATAGAGGAACATTACTAATAATAATTATAATGTAAATAATAGTAATAGTTGATGTGGTGGTAGCATGGAGAAACACAATAAAAAAATACTTGCCGGATACTGTTAACATTATCTAATATATTAAACATAATAAATTTTTATCTTTTTTTAGAAATTAATGTGCTGGTCAACCCATCCCATAAGCTATTAATTGATTGATTTATTTATTTGGATAATTCCATTTCTAACTAGGTTAAAAGGAAACCCTGGAATTAACTACATTCCAAGAGTCACAATGCCTAGTGCATGTACCAAAGGCCCAATGAGTCAACTATACTATAACTGCCACCTTGCAGCATCTACTTCACTAATAGTTCATAGTTACCCACATGAGATTACATGTTACATAGGGTAGTTTTCATACCCTCTCTATCATATAATCTATTTAGCTCAGTAATGGTGGTTGTTACTTGCTCGTATTCCTCTTTTTGTGTCTAATCTCATGTGGACTGACCAGATTTCTCCATTACCTGATGAACCTATTCCATAAAATCCATTGGCCCAATGGCCTATTTTTGTGTAAAGTTCATGTGTCCAGAAGTACTTTGGTGGCTCAAAGGCCTGAAGTCCCAAATTTGAGGCAAGTAGACCCAAATAAAATGAATAGTTTTGTAATATTAGTAACAACAATAGTGATCAATGTAATAACTATAATTGAAACTAGTAAATTCACATCTTGAAGGATTTGATCATGTTATTCTTATTTATATATAGTAATTTTAATATCATGAAGATATATGTTATATCATTAATCATTACATCATAATTTATACAATATTTTTTAATATCTATAAAAAATATAAACAAATGTAATATCAATGTTGGTGATCATAATTTATTAATAATAATATCATCTTTTTATTATTATATAATTTAAAAAAAATTAAGAAACTAATATTTTAAGGTCTCATAAATTTTTTCTGGGGAAGATCATGGGTAAATTTGTTTTGTTTTTGGTTATTGTTTTATTCAATTTTACCTACAGTTTCTAAAATAAATAGAGAATTGTGTTTTTACCTTTGTTCTAAAAAACGTACTACATTAACAATTTTTATATATGAAAATACAAACTTTAGAAATCCTACCTGTAATGACCCACCCCCTAGGGCCCATGTGGTGACTACCCCAATCCCACCTTCTATAGGCCAGGGGCTGGCGACTAGCACCAAAAGTGTAATTCCATAAATCTGGGAAGGCATTGCCTTTATAACCTTTAAGCGCACACATCAATATACAAACACTAGTAAACTGTATAACTAAAAGAGTGCTGAAATTAAAAAGGGGCTACAATACAATCCCAATAGTAAAGGTACAAGTACAACTAAAAACAATACAACAGAAGAAAAATAATGAAAATTAAATACTGGGTCATCCTCCAAGATTCCTACCTGAAGTGTCGGTATAGATAGCCTCTTCAGCAATCCTCGTTCATCTGTCTCCTCTGGGCACTGACAAGACATATGGCCCACCTCCGGGTAGCATTCAGTCATGGAACTCTCAGCCTCTGTCAGCGTTGTCTGTTAACTGCATCCCACACAACGAAGTGCGGGCATAGCCCGTGCAGGGTTGAGTATAACGATAATCAGTAGGGACCCCGATACCAGCAAGTTCTCACAAAAATCCACCAAAGATAAACCACAAAGAATGAAATCAACAGATAACCCAAATTCGATATATGCCAAAACAAATACCTATGTTATTAAGTAATCCATCTCAATAATGTGGAAAACACAAATGTACTGACTTATCTCAACATGGATTTTATTTTAGGGGTATTATCAAGTTACATCCAAAGTCACATTATCAAATCCTCATCTACTAGAGATCTCCTACTCAATCGAGTCTATGGGCCTACCGTGACACCAAGTGTGCTTCACCCTAACCTTGGACTGCTGAGGTACTCCTCCTATAATCTACCATGGGTCTGCCGCGTCACACAGAGGCACTCCCCACCGTGGGTCGGCTGCATCACCTATTGTGCTCCCTATCGTAGATAGCTGATGTAATCTTCCTGTCGAGTATCATGGGTCTGTCAAGTCACCAAGTGTGCTCCTCCACCTTAGGTCTACCACGACACCAAGTCTCTCCCCACTAGGCTAGTAGAGTCACTCTGAGTCAAATGGTTAGCAGTTGTCAGGTCACAACCAGCCACTGGGTCTCCGCACTAGGCTCTCTCATCTCAGGGAGGATTTTCTCCATGACATACTGTTTGATACTCCAATTTTAAAAAATTCCCACTAAGAAATATCTCAATGGTCCGCCACGTCATAGAGGTCTCAATGCAATAGACAACGCGTCAATCGGATACCCGGTCTGTGAGTTATTGGCCTTTCAGTCCTAGGGGCCTGGTTGGATTCGTGCACGTTCCAACCTGACCGTATCTCAACTATAATCCAAACTCCATTGGGTATTACTCAAAGGGACCGACTTGCTCCAAACAGATGTCCAGTGCAAAAGATATTGCCAAAAGAAGGTAAAGGGTCGTAGTGGGCCCAGGTCTGGTCTAACACAGTCAAACCGACCTAGCCTGACCCAGTCTGGGCTGACCCAGTTTGGGTCGATCCAGCCTGACCCATTGGGTCTGGCCTGGCCCATTGTGTGGGCCAGCCTGTTGGGTTCGGCCCAGCCCATCAGGCCGTGAGGGGCCGCGGAGGGCCGAGAGGTCATGGTCCGGTCGTGAGGGTGTGGACCAGCTGCGGGTTGGTGTGAGGGTGGTACAACCCAGAGGGCACTCTGGGGGAATCTCATCTCAAAGGGAATTACGAGGGAAGTTCAGCCCAGATGGCGTCGTAAGGATGGATTGACCAGGGGAATGGGGTCGGTTTGGTTGGGGCACCACGAGGAAATGAGCTGATTTGGTCAGGGCGCCGCAAGGGTGAGGGCTGGTTCGGTCGGGGCACCGTGAGGGAGCAGGCCTCTTCGGTCGGGGCACTACATGTGGCTAGTTTGGTAAGGGGCTCTAAAAACAGGTGGGCTGGAGCGGTTGGGCCAGCTCAGGAGGCCGGCGGGTGGCGCGAGCCGGTGGGTGGTGTGGCCGGTGGCCGACGGGGTTGGCGAGAGGCGCAACCGGTGGGCAGCGTGGGTCCTGGGGGCCACATGTATCACAGTCGTTGCCTTCATCATTTTTGACACTGTTTCCACCTTCCTTCATTTTGAATAACACCACAAAAAAGAACGACAGGGGTTTGGGCCATGTTTTTTTAGCCCGCACCCTCTGCGTTTAGAGTTGTAGCAAGCAGTTCATCAAGAACATAAACAAATAATGAGCATGAAAGATATTTTAAAAAATCAATTCCATAATCCCTTAATAATTTCTATTCCCAACCTAGCAAAGGAAAAAGAGGGAAGAACATGGGAAGAGTTAATCAAATAATGAAAAAATCCCTACAACTTCCCGCTACAATTTATCCCCAACCCGCAAGGAAAACATCCACAGATCAACTTGATAATAAGTTGATCTGCATTATTTATTTTTAGAAGGGAATAATAAAGGGAATAAAAACAAACTTGAATTAAAAACCCTATTTGTTCCATGATGGTTGATGTTGGCATGATAATGCAGATGTTGATTCATTGTAGATGAACACGTCTCATGTTGATGGAAGTTTCGAGAAAGAAGTTTTAGTCGAGGTCATTCTTCGTAGTCAAATTCATTCCTCATCGGTGGAGCATTCTTCATTGGGAGCATTCTCTAATGTCCCTCCCCTCCCCAATTCCACCCAAGTGAATTTGTACCCAAAATAATAGATTGAAATATCTATTAAGTCGTTGGAATAATATTCAAAATGGTTTAAATAATTAATTGATGTGTTGACTCAATTAATTAATGTGGAGCATTTGGCATAATAGATTATATGTGTTGGCACAATTATAATGTGGAGGTGTTGAAGAGGCTCCCCCCACATTTATGAGCGACGTTGAGAGGTTTTCCTCACCTCCCATTAATAGGGTGTCGGGTGGTCCCCACCACAATAAATCAAGATTTAGTTTCGATATACCCCACCCATGAACATCTACATGGTGGGTGGTGACAAAAAATAAAATAAAATATGAGCTTATTTTATTTTATTATTTCCAAGAAACACTCAAAAACTACAATTCACTCTCAACCCACTACTGTTGAGGTGAATGTCTCCTTAAGCAAATATTAGTGTTGCGATTTCAATGGTGCCCTCAAATTTCAATTCTGATCACCTATTAAAAAGTTAGAAAAAATTGCTCGCATGATTACTGAACATAGCTGAAATAATGTTTAGAAATTCATTCCGAGCACTCCAAACCTTGGAATCACACGCCGTCAATTTTCGCAGACTCATAAAATTCCCATTTAATTAAAAAAATTACCTGGAAATTCAGGGTATTTAAACTACCAATTATGGATGTCATCACATTATTGGTGAAAGTAGATAAGTGTTTTAATAAAAAAACTTAAAAGACAACACCATTATGAGAGATATTTTTAAAAAAAATGCAATTCAATTGGCTAACACAAAAAGTAAAAACAATGAAAGAAAAATTGAGAGATTTTTAGTGATCACACAATTAGTTGGTATGTCCATCGACATATTGTAATCTCAAGTTGGATGTTTAAATTTGATATATCTTCTCTAAAAGAAGCTACCAGTTGATAATATATCCTATGGAGGATAGTTTTCAGGTACATGAGGGTGAGGAGAGTGGCAGGGATGATCAGAAAACTGAGTAGTGTTGCCAAGAGCCCCGGTGTGAAGAAAACCATAATGACTCTGATGTAAAACACCATAATGGTTTTTGATAGAACATGCAACGGAAAAATAAAATGATGTGTAATAAGAGAGTTAGGATGGGTAGGTTCTGGTGTGTGATGATTGAGGAAACCATTCTATGGTATATACGATACATAACCCCGATGATAATATGATGTAGTATCAACTGGTCAATCATTCGCTGAGGAAAAATTAATCTAGGAGAACATATAATCTATTGGGGTATTAGATGTGGTGTATTACATACCAATACACCACAAAAAAAATATATTTTTTCATAACATCATTTTTCTCCATAGAATGATAGATCTGATGATCTTAATTCACATTATCACACAGCTTAGTTACTCATGTACCAAGGACATGTTTGGTCCTTCACCACCCACTGAAACCTCCTCATCATAACTCTCTTATTCAATATCATTCAATTTTTACCATGATACACTATCTAATATTTATCCATCAATGTGGTTTACTACGAAGTCATAGTGGTGTTATTCACATTGGGATTCAAGCATTGCCTCTCAGATTTTTGATCTTTACTCCCATTATCCTTACCCTCCAATCCCTAAAACCCATATTCCAAAAGATCTAGAATCGACTACAAGCCACAACAGAAAAATTTGTATCATTGTTCCACATCTACTCAGTGCTTCCTGGATGTGAATGAAGACATTGGTTTCCCATGTGATCACGGACACCCTCTCACATTATTCATTGTTTATTTTTTATTGTGTGTATGTCTATGCAAGCATGGTTTATTATTAAAAAATTTATCTCTTCTGGTTGTGTTGTTTATTAATCATTTTTTTGGGAACTAAAGTTCAATTTAATCAATAATGTGATGAAGATATTTAATATGTCGAATTATGAAATTCATAATTTTTATATAAAAAAGCTAAAAAAATATGTTTTTTGTGAAAAGGAGTAAAAATGATGCCCTTACTTATTGCAACAACTCCTAGACAAATAGAATAGAAAACCAAAATATATAAAATAATGGAACCATTGAAATTCCCCTACAAATGGTTATGAAAATTTAATTTTTTAGTATTTTTTTATTTATAAAATATATAATCTTAATAATAATAGCAATGATATTATTAATAATAAATCATGAGAATTACCATTGTTATTATTATTTTTTATTTTATTATTTATAATATGTATTAAATATATATATGTATTATGACATAACATTTAATAACCTATTATGTATATTTTTTCTAATGACTTTATTAATTTATATATATATTTAATTAACAATTATTTCACTAATAATTTATAAAACCACATAAAATCAATAATTAAATATATAATTTATAATGTCAATAATTTTTATCAATTATGCTTGTTTTTTTGGTACCGCTACCACCACCACTAATATTATTCTTGCTATAATTGCTGATATAAGATAGGTTTGGTGGGGGTAATTAGAAAATGTTGGATCATGTGGAACACAATGGACTATAGCAATAGGATTAAGGGGATGATGATAAATCACAGTGCAACCACCCAGACCCCTATTATGAAGAACACATCCAATACTCTTATATAAAAAATCTCCATGGCTTCGTTATAAAGGGAGGATCTTTGAATATGACATACATCATGGTCTTCTCAGTGAGGTAGAAAATATATCTTCCTCCTTGTAAAGCTCATGGATACACCAAGGGTAGATGTTTCCCCCATTAGTCTCTCATCCCACTATTATGAACCTTCCTCTTCCATTCTTCTAGGAACCATCACAATGGAGCCTTAAAGGTGGATATAGTGATAGTGTTGGAGGTTCAATTTATAGTGGTGTTGGGGGATGTTGCAAACATATTAGAAAAAATTAAAACCATAAACATGAATGGGGCCCTGAATAGTGTTTGACTGTATTAAATATACACCATAAAATGACATAAAATAATGAAAAAAGTGATCTGAATGAAACAAAAATAAAAGAAAAATGAAAAATGTTGATAATAAAAAAATTTATGGAAAAATAATTGATAGAAATATGTAATAAATATTTAGAAAACATATTAAAAGAAATATATAGTATACATTTTTTAATATATATAAAAAGGAAAATTAAATAAATCAATATTCATATTTATTAATATAATTATAAATTTAAAATAAAAAAATAAAAAAATATAATAAAAGACATTATATAGTTAATGCAGTTGCAAACACCATGTGCTTTCTATCAACATTGGATTTATCCTTTCCACCATGTCATACATTCTAAGAAGTATTACCCAAAATTCCCACTATAAGAAAGAGAAGGTTTGATGGTGGTTTTTATAGAATTTAGTGGTGATTTAAACCACTGAAAAATGATGTGTGAAACTTTCTAATAACATTACATATTTTCATGTTGGGAATATATTCACAATGGTTTTTTTATTTATTGGTAGTTTAAAAAATAGCTAAATATTGAGTGGTGGTTTTTAAATATTTATTTTATAATTAAAAATAAACAATTGTATATGTATATATACATATTTCGACATAATATATATTAATATAAATAAATATTCATAAATTCATATTAATATCTATATGTATATATTAACATAAATAAATTGTCATAAATAATAAATATATATATATATTACTAAATATAACATTATATATATACACAAACGCAAAACCATATAATATATATTAATAAATACAAATGAAACATAATATATATATATATACATAAATACATGTATTTATATATAAATATATTAAAATACAAATAGATTACAATAAATATATATAAAGACAATTATATATATAATTATTAATAGACATATATACATATATATATAATTTTAAATATTCACTTAATATATATAAATATAAGTAGATATAAATAAAAAATTTATATAAATACAATAAAAATCCATAAATAATTATAATTGTAAATAAATTTTCCTAAATAAATATAAATATAGACATATATATTTAATTAGAGATAATTATATAAATATATAAATATATATGTATATATACCCATATAAATATACATAAATACACACACATAATGATATATATTTTTATGTATTACCCCATATTATATTTTTTTTAAGGAAAAAAAATGAAATTAATCAATAGATCGAAGATCTGGTGACACATGTTTCATAGGTCAGTAAGGTAAATCATCCAACCATATGAGATACTCTCGAAAATTTATCTAGGTTGCAAGAAGATGTGAATCCATACTCCCTTCCCTTTTTATGAGTGAGAAAGATCATATACGATAGTGGGTGTTGATCTAGAATATCTTCTTGGCATGTAGACCGAATGGTTGGTGGCCAACACCTGAAGAAGTTATAACTTTGATGCTAGGAAGGAAGACTGATTTTAAAATAAAATAACTCCAACCACTCTAGGAATCAAACTCTAGGAATGAAATAATGGCATGGTAATCCAGCAATTATGGAGACTAATGTAAAATAAAGGCCATTTTTAAGCTAGAACAATTGAGAAAAAATTGCCAGGGGTGACAATGAAAACACCAGAAGGGACATGTACTGGGACTTTTTCATCCGCATTAACCTTCAAGGATCCTAGAGAAGGAAGACTCTAGACTCAATGTGTATGTCAAACACATGGGGATTAACCATGAAAATCATACTCTAAATAGTTATCTATCCCAAAAATGTCATGTTCAACCCTAATAGTGTAAGATTTTGCCACTTGGTGGAAGATGAAGGCATTCCTTTATACCCAGATCATCCAAGCCATCACACATAGTTGGGACATCTTCCCTACAATAAGAGTCGAAATCACAATATTCAAATGCATATCCAGATCAGGTGTTGAATTCCGCAAAATGTACAAAATAGCACCCAAATCAAACCAAACGTTCCTATCCCCAGAGAAGTACATGATGGAATACTGTGGAGATTCCATAGCTAACTAAAGGAACAGAAAAGGGAACTCTTTTCTTGTTTGGTGGAAGACTATAAAATTCTTTGTTTGAAGGATTCTCTAGCACACATTCAAGAATAATTATTTCACCATGGGCAGAATTGGGGGATGTCAAAGGGAATTCTAAACATTACCCATATAACATATATCAATATATATATATAATATATAAATAAATAAATTAAATAATTACTTAATATTAATCATTAATAATGAATAAATATAAAAAATTAATAATTAAAACTATTAATTAATCATTTATAATTATTTAAAATTTTAAATAAATAATAATATAAAACATATTAAATAATAAAAAATAATAAATAAATTTGAAATTCAGAATGTATAATAAAAATTTAAATAAATAAAATAATAATAAATTTAACTATAATAAAAAAATAAATTTTTTAATCAAAAAACAGTAAATAATGATAAATTAAAAAATTAATAACATTATAAATAAAATTACAAAATTTGAATGATAATAAAAAAACATCCAATTATTATTCATTGAGGGATTAAACCATTGTGAAATGAACAGTTACTAGACAACATTCTTGAATTAGTGACGGTTTTATAAAATTTCAAATAAATTTTAAAAAAATAGCATTGGATTTTAAATCCCCCACTAAAGAAGATGCCTTTAAACCACATTTTTTGTTGTACTGTCCTTCTAGCATACACACCAATGTTTTAACCTTAGACACATCACCTTATATCTTCTTTCCTTTACTACAATAGATTTTCCATAAATAAAAATTCTAATAACTTTTAACTTGGGTTTCAAGAAATATACCCAAACCACTACCACAAATTCATGCATAGAAAGGGCTACATTTTATTAGTGATAAAATAAAATCACTAATAAAGGTGATACTTTTATCAACACTGAAAATTGAACCGATAAATGGGGACTTTATATGGGACAAAAAGTGATGATAAAAGATGGATTTTCAGTGCTTTTTTAACGTTGATAAAGATCCCATTTATTAGTGTTTTTTGTCCTTTATAAACTCTTTTTTTAGTTCTAATGAAAATGTTCTTTATAAGCACCAAAAAATTGATGATAAATTTTTTATTTTTTCAGTTCTTTTTTAACGTTTGCAAATAGAATCATTATATGTGTTTTTCTTAGCCTTTATCAGCACATTTTTTAAACACTAATAAAGGACCCCATTATAAAAGTTTTTCTTTGCTCTGATAAAAGGTGACTATCCTAAAAAAATTCTTAAAATTCACATTTTAATATATAAATATATTTTTACTTCTATATATAAATTATATTTTTTAAAATATGATTTATATAATATGAGAATTTTTATTTAAAATTGATATATAATTTATTTTCTAAAAATTTATTAAATTATAATTAATAATTAATATTAATTTTTAATTTTTAGAATATTATTATGCAATGGTTATTTTATAACAATTTGCAGACTTAAAAAATTTATGAGTTAATTAATATCTTAAGATAAGTTAAAGACATGAATTGATCTTCAAAAGGCCATAACATTTGATCCAGGTATCTGTTAAGGCTCCATGAGATATAGAATGAAATATGGAAAAGAGATATATATTATCAAGATTGAGTGGAACCGCTATTTGTGTATTTTTATAGTACAAAAAGCCCCATAAGGTACCTAAAACTGAGTTTTTATTTTCTATACTATGATTTTTCCAAATTCAATGGATTTTTTTCTTTATTTAAGTGGATATTATTTTTATTTTTCTATGGATACATAAAATATTCCATATTATTAGTTTTATATTGATATTATGTTGTTCATATATTATCATTTTTCATTTTTTATATATAATTATAATTAAATATTTATATATATATTGTTTACAACATTGGATTTCTAGATTATCATTAATTCATTGGATCAAGGATAAGGGGTTCTTTGGGTATTTGGTTCTATAATGGAAAATGTCTAGCTGATGGAGTATAAGATATCATATTCTGAGCTTTACTCTATTTGGAATGAGGGTTATCAAGTTTCACAATTTCTTACCACTTTGTTAGGTGGTCTGGATCCCTTTTTCTAGTTTGTTTCCTTTCATCTCGGCCTTTGTAAGGTTTATTTGGCTTATCGTTTAATATAAGGCATAAATTTTATTTATATATATATATAAATACATTTGAAAAAATATTTTCATATAATTAGATATAAAATTTTAATTTTATAAATAAATATTTGAACATATATATATATATACATATATATCTTTTTATATACATAAATAATATATAAATAAAAACTATTTATCGATTTTTTCCTAAATAAAGTGTAAACATTTTATTTAACATATAAATATTTGTAAATATTTATATAACTTCCAAAAGAAATATATGTGTGTGTGAGAACTGATGATCCTAAATTTTACATGAATTAAATCAAATTTAAATAAATAATTTTACAATTTTTTTAATTGATTTTTCATTATACAGCTAGTTGCAAACATTTTCTCCCACTACCATATATATATCTGCAACCATGGAACCTTTCTCCCAAAACCATCACCCTATACATCACCTATAATTTTCTAGGAATTAATGAATTATCATTGGATCTCTTAATCCTACAAAACAATATACTCTCTGTCGAAGGGGCTCGATACAGGCACTGTGAAGGTCGTATAATAATTATATTATAAACCACCACTGAAACCACCATGTATAAATTTTATGATATTGAAATAGATTGAGCCCCATGTTAATATCCCATTTATGAAATGAATGCATGAATGATGAGTAGATAAAATGAGAAATGAACAATCCCTTTGTGTGATTATTATCATGTTGGACACAAATAAGTCGAGAAGAAAACATATGGGTTGAACTCAACCTGTATTGAGGCATAATTTTTCAATTAGTGAAAGAATAATTAAAAAAACTCATTCCTCACCCTATGGTAAATATTGGATTCCCATTCTTGATAAAAACAATGAAATGTCTTTGTATAACATGTTGAATCCCCAACAGATGAAAACTATAGGTCGGGGAACCTCATTTTTTTCACATTTTAGCTTGGGTTTACCAAAATATTAAATCATGGGTAGGGAAAAATTGTTGCAAGAACATGTTATGTGATGATATTGATGAGTAAAATGTCGCATGGGAATATGATTTTATGTAGAAATTAGTATAAATTCAATTTTTATCTTGATATAGCCATGGAAGAAAATAAGGAAATTTTTGCATGTAAAATCCATGATATCTCTCTAATGGATAATTAAATTATTTATTAATAGAAAACTTTTCATGGAGTTAAATGTGGAAAATTTGACCAATTTAATAGAGAAACAGTGATTTGTAATTTATAGAGGATATTTTGTGGTTTTAATAAAATATCATGGAAGGATTCATACCTATAAATACAATTGTTCCATGTAGAAAAAGGTGGGTCAACAACATCACTAATAAATAAAGATGTAGCTATTCTTTATTTTTTATTATATTTTTTGTTTTAATCCTTTCTCATCAAACCTCATATGCATATTCAAAAATTGAATTCCAATATTATTTATCCCTTTATTATATTCTCCATTATGATCTATTATACATAGGATTATGATTAATTGGAATATGGAATATCCTTGGGGATAAATATAGTGTTGAACCCAGCCCTTCAACAAAAGAGGATTTTAACAGTGCAAGGGTTGGCCTTTATCAATGCTATAAATGTTCTAACTACTGCAGCATGGTTAAAAATCCGAGGTTTGTATGAGTTATTGAAAGGAATTGATAAAAGGTAACTTTATTAGATTGTAAAAAATCATTGATAAGACATATTTTATCAATTCTTTAATATGAAATGATAAATGATAACATTTATCCTCACATTTATTTAACAGTGATAAAGGATTCCTTTATCAGTTCATTTATTAGTGCTAACAATGGCGAATATTATACTGTGATGTTACAAAACATACATCCCAAGAAAAGAGTCATGTTGTAATGTCCTTTGATAACACACTGAATCACCAAAAAAATTTAGAAAAAATATATAAAATATATAACATAAATGTGATGAAATTTCCAACACAAATACATGAAAAAAATATTGTTCCAGAGAAAAAGAATGCACATATATAAAATAATTGAACACACCTACATAAGAAAAATAATGAAATTATATATAAATAAAATTATTATGATAGTAATAATATAAAGAAATAATTTAAATTGATATTTTTTATTTTAAACTGAACATTGAGTCTTACTAAGAACATTGTGTATCAGATTATGTTGTTATTCATTTTTTTACATCAAATTCCATTTCTTTTTCTTAATAAACTAAATCTATGAAAATTAAATAAATAAGTAAATTATTACAATGATATGGAAATTAATTATTTAATTTGCAGAAAAAAATGATGAAAACTAGTCTATGCTCGTTTTATCTGTTTTGGCGATGTGATTCACATTTTAGACTAAAATGACACATATATATATTGAAAACACACACTATGAGTCAAATTTGTCACAATGTGCATCGTATAGAGATGAATTTTATTCCAACACATCCCAAAGGACATATAGCTTAATTTCCTAATGTATCAAAACAATCTTAATGTGTTTCATCAGTTTTGAGTACTCTTTGAATGTTCTTTTTTTAAGATTTCATTTTAAACTGGAAGCATTCCCATTGAGTCATACCAGTTGCATAATGTTTTGTTCTTATGTGGGACATATTTTTAAATTTCTCAAATGAATTATGAATCATTTTACTAAATTATCAAGACAATCCAAGTGTGTTCTCTTAGTTTTTAGTGAGTGATATTTTTTGTATTAAAATGTTAATTTTAAATTAATAATAGATACTTTGCGTCATACCAGGGGCATAATGTGTCATATTGAGGTGATTCTAATTAATACATATCAAAAATTACATATATATTATTTTCTTAAATGACCATAAATATGTAAATGTGTTTGCTTGGTTTTAAGTATCTCATTTGTCTTTATTACTAAAATTGATGGAAATTTTGAATAAAAACACACACTTGGAATCATACCAGTCGCACCACACATCGAATTGAGGTACAGATGATTTATATATGTAATAAATTAAATATGGATCATTATAATAATGTATCAAAACAATCTGATTATGTTTCCTTGTTTTTGAGTACTCTACTTGTCTTTTCAATAAAATTTTATTTTAAAATAGAAACACACACTTTGAGTCATGTTGTTTGGATCATGTTTCAGTTTGACATGAATTTTATTTCAACACATCAAAAATTAATTATAAAAATTTTCAAAAATTATCAGGCAATTCATGTAATTTTTCTCATTTTTCTATGATTGACTATTTTTGTATTAAAATGTTAATTTTAAAATGATTAGAGAGTCTTTGAGTCATACCTAGAACATCATGTATCATATTGAGGTATGGTAGATTCATACACATCACATGTGACTTATGTATCACTTTACTAAATTACCAAAACAATACAAATGTGTTTGTATAGTTTAGAGTATGCCAGTTCACTTTTTTGTAAAAAATAATGTCAATTTTGAATAAAAATATTCACATGGGGTCATAAAAATCACACCCTACATTGGATTGAGGTTTGTATTATCATTCATTTCTTAAATATCATATGAATTATTTTCATTAGGTATGAAAACAATAGAAATTCATTTCATTTCCTTTGAACATCCCATATTTGGTTTTTACAAAAATGTCATTTTAGAATGGAAACAGACACTTTGAGTAATGCAGCCCAATCTTGGGTGGGGTTGACATGATACTAACTCATTTACATAAAAAATTAATTATGAACCATTTCACTAAATTAACAGTACAATCTCAGAATTTTGTCTTAGTTTTTAGTGGGTGACATTTTTTTGTATTAAAATCTTACTTTTAAACTGATAATTAACACTTTGAGCCATTCCAGTTACATTGTGTAATGGATTTAGGTGGGGATGATTACAACATATAAAAAATGAATTATGAATAATTTTTCTAATGAACCAAAAAAATCCTAATGTATTTTCTTGGTTTTTATTATGTTAGTTTTCTTTTTTACTGAAATAAATGTGAATTCCGGAAAACTATGAATGTGTTTTTTGGGTGATTATAAACTCTAACATAACATATTAATTATGTGTTCTTAAAAAAATTAATAGCCCAATTATCATGTATTATTTATGGATAATGATCATGAGTTTTTTAATTAATGTACTCGTGAACCTACATAATTTTACATAATGAATGTGCACATTCGTGATGAATATTACTTGTATGGATTTATAGAGAATATAAAATATTATATCATGCATCTAATTATCGATTGAATATCCCAAATAATTCAATAGCCTAACAAAGAGAAACCACAATATTTTTATTTTATGGAATATTCATGATCTTTTTAATGAAATTTTGAATTTCATTATTTTTTTATTGGTTTTGCATCAAGCTACAAGATTCTTTTTCAAAGTGGTGTTCTTTTTAATTTAAGTTTCTTTTGGATTTCATTTGACTTGGGATTTAATTTTTAGATATGTATTCATAAGGAGGTTTCATTTCATTTTATGTCATGTTTACTTTGACATCAGCCCTCCTCTATGAACCTAATCTCTCAAGGAAAGTTCTACTCTAATAGTTCTCATAGAAACTTTCTGGTTTCGATGGTTCATTAAATACATATTTATTCATCCATTTACATTTGGTTATATACCTATTTAATGATGGGATTGGTGTTTCATGACTCCCAAGTGAATATTTTCTACACTACTAACACCCTTTGTTTTTAATGTAGAGACATTATAAGAACTTAATTGCGTCTGTTTTTTATTTTGTTTCAATTTGTTCTTAGTGAGGGGTTTCATTCAAAAAGTAATAATATTTTAGATTACATAAAATTCTCTAATATATATTTTATATTATGATAATAAATTTGAAAAAATATTTTGTGTATATTTTTTTTTTAAAATTTCCAGGACATAAATTCCTATGTAAATACTCATAAACAACTAGTGAATTGTTGTATGAAAAATTAACTTAAAACACTTGCACAACAGATCATATCTTCAGCGAAATGTTATGTTTTATCTTTAAAAAAATTATCAATAAAAATATTGTTATAATTATCATTCTATTCCATTTCCCAACAATTTTAATTTTTTTAATCCTTCTCTTTGTCTCCTCCTCAGCCTGAGTCCCGACCTTAGTCTCCACCTATACCTCCTCCTCCATCTCAGTCTCTGACTCTAACTCCTCCTATGACTCTTCCCATACCTCCACCTCTACATCCACATCCACCAGCTACTATTACTCCACCTACACCTCCACCATTTCCCAATAATTTTATTGTTTTGAGGTCAGCACTTATAAATAAATTCATTTCCTCAATTATACATCTCCTTGAGAAACTGGTCAGAAATAATATATAAGCATTATGAAATTAAATTTTCACACCCCAAAAATATATTTCTATGTTCATGAATCATACTAGATCATAAACTAATCATGTAGTCAACATTAATTTTGACAATATGTATCCTTCTCAATCATCTCTAAAAAAATTTATTTCTTCTTTTGAGTATGAAGGTTGTCAGCAATCATGATAGTTCCAAGAACATTATTACAATAAAATCAGTATGAAATATATTTAATGAAATTCAAAATACATTTTGAAATTTAATTTTGATTAATAATGGTATTTTAATGTATAATGATCTATCTCATTAATTTCAGAACATAATATCATCAATCAACATCATAATCTTGTTTCAGAAACTATTTAAACATTTCAAAAAAAGTAAATTATTTTGAAATGTTATAATAGTTAAATATTTCTACATATATCCTATGTTTAATTAATTTCTAGTAATCTATAGGCTTTATCTATTAATACAATGATCTCATGACATGATTTAGCCTATATTATTCAACCACCCTATCCTAATAAAATTCTTGTTAAAATATTGACTAAAACATAAATTCCAATATTTATATATAAAATGTTTATTTCAATGTATTACATAATCACAAAAACGATCATGTGTGGTCATTTGGTTGGATATTCTTGTATTGGATCTCAGAAATTAATATTTAGGGAATCTATTTTGACTAGGATCAAAATCAAGTTCTTCCAAAATAAAGAAAACAAATAACTAACACAAAAATTAGAAATATATGTTATGTGATTACAGTGTATATTTTTATATCTCCACTGTAGGCATAAAAAATCAGTGGTCTACTGTTTTTTTAAACACCTCGAGTAACTCATCTCTTTCTCTCTAAATTTCATTATTTACTAATGTAATTTTTTTAGAAATGATATAGGTATTAATGAATCCAAATATTTTTACCATGATTTCCTCTTTATATGTTTTTAATATAAATTCCTATAGAACATTTGAATATATATTAACATTAATTTTCAAATAAGCTCACTGTTCGGATATACGTATTATGAAAATGTACCGTATGTATGTATTCACAATTGAGGTTCCCATACATTCATGATTGAAAATATCATTAATAATATTGATACCAATTATATATATCATGAAAAATACATATTTTTTTCGTATAGAATATAAAACATATTTTCTTCATTAAATGTGGTATCTACATGATGTTATAATCATAATAAATGTTGATTTAAAACTGGTGGAGATAAGCTACTCTAGGAATGCCATCTTGTTTTCTTTGTATATTTACTACATTTTCTTGATTCGACCATCCATTTAATAACCACTTTATCAATTAGTAATATCATACCTCATTTATACATCTCATCATAAAATGTTTTAGGTTTTTCAGAAAAAAAAATTGTTAAATACATACCTAGTGTATCTTTATAATATTATATGACCATTCTATGAAAGATTTAATTGCATCATTAACTATTATACTATATAGAACATTATGTCAAAAATGAATCTAATCAGTCATATCAAGATCTAACTCAAATCATTACTCTCATTTCATCTATTCGATAGAACATACGGTGTATCCTTTCTCTCATGATATTATAAATTTTACCAGTCACTACAAGGTTGTGTGTTGGTATTGACAGATACAAATCACATATAAATAAACCCTATATAATATTAGTAATATAAATTTATTAGAAGTGGTATGATTCTCATTTTGGAGAAAGGGTAATGAAAAAATTAATCATCTCGGTTTAGGTATGTAGTTGAGGGGGATGACTAGCCTCAGAGATAATTGGATAATTTAGTTCATGTGAAAATCTTTGTTCCACCACCATTTCAATTCGGTCATTTCTTGCACATTGGTCTACCAAACTAGACCAAACAATAATATCTTATAGTGAGTATTTTTGTGTCTGCAATCATCTGAAAATATTATATTTATCATCATGTGATTTTTTATTCTTGAAACTTGTTCAAGGAGAGACTCTAAGACCTAATCCCCTAATGTGACCATATTGTTCAAGCCGCAAGAAATCTATTGAATGTTTATTTTCATCTTGTATGGTTGATGTCGATTTTTGTGTCTAACACATATAGAAAATATGAAAATAGATATATATTTTGATGTAATACTGTTATAAATATTTAAAATTTTAAATTATGTCAATCATATACATGTTTCCCATAATATTTTTGAATTTTCATCAATTATTTTCCCATATTTATTTACACGAGACTCCTTCTATATCACATGATGTGGGATGGAAGTGGAATCATTTTTTTTTCATAAATCTACATATAAATGGAGGAGAATATTTTTTTCATGTCACATAATAAAAAATTGTATATTTGATTTTAAATAAATAACAATTTCTTCTCAAATGAAACTTACCCCATCCTTCCTTTCAAATATAGGTATATTGGTTTTGATGCATGTTTTGAATGTTCAAAACAGTTTCTATATTTCATAAATTAATAGTTCTTAATCAAGATTGATTAAATGAATAATTTTAAATAACATATTATCGACTGGAATACACAAGAAATGATTTCTCATTGAAACAATTGATGAAGGAAGTCCATGTTTCCTACCTTACTGTAATACCCCAGATAAATAAAGAATATGATATTTTCATATTTATCCATATTTGTGAATAAAATATTAATATGACTTTAAAGGGGACGCTATGTTCGATAGAATACCCGATACGCAACAACGAGTTTCTTTGAAATCTTATGTTGCACACTAGTAATAAAATAATATTACTTTAAATGGTAGTTAACACATAGTCGTTGTATTGGCAGGAAAGGATGTAAATAACTAAAATATGATTATATATGTTTTTTAAATGTTTTTACTTTTATCTAATAAAATATAAAGGCTTAAAATACGGAAAGAATTCAATTTTAGGCATATATGCCCTAATTTTCACTAAAGGTTCACTTATCACCATTTGATGGTGAACCATCATTAAATATAGTTTTTTTTCACTCCTATACATTCTATTGGACCAAATAAAGCTTTTCTTTAAAATTGGGACCTCAAAATTTACTTTGTGTAAATTTTTTTGTATCTTTTCGATAAAGTTCATTTTTTAATGAATAGTGTAAAATGTTGTATTTTAATTCCAAACCTTTTTTAAATATAATTTATATGATTAGATTATCTTTTGAATTGGTTTTAAAGTGAAATTAGAAAATATTTTTACTATTAAATCCAATAGTGGTCGTTGGAATTAATTTCACTTTGAAATCAGACATAAACTAGTGTCGATCTTTTGATACTTATTGTTTCATAAAAACAAGCTATTTGCTCTGACGGCGGGAATTAATTATTAAATTAATTAATGCAACTTATATGTTTTGAATTTTTTAAAATGGACTTCATTTCTGAATTCAGAATATCAAATATTTCTTAGGGTGAGTTTTTGGGATTTTTTTGAAAAACTTCAATTTTTGATGAATAGTGAAACCACTAAGTGGTACTTAAAAAACGGATTTTTCGTTTAAATGAAATTTTACCACCTTTGGGTTTTGAATTTAAAAAATCCGACATACATGGTTTTAATTAAGAAGTAAAATGTGGTTCAATGGGATTAAAATAATTTTTTGGTGAATAGTAACTTATTAAGTTTTTATGACATCATGATGATGCAGCGATGACCTCATTATTTAACGATTTAAATAAAATGGAAAGATAATGTAATATCTAAGACATACACATGGCCAAAACCTATTGGATTAGTGCATTTAGAACCCTTATCACCTTATCCTCTAATTATATTAATGTGGGACCTCTTAAATTCGAATATCATTTTAAAATAAAGTGACTTTTCCTTACTTTCCAAGAGTGCCCCTCCACTCCTCTTATAAAAGGCCCCCACCTCTACCACCTTACCCACACTCCCAAAGCCTTTGGCTCGGCCAACATCTACCCAATTTGTCTCTCCACTTCCCTCTATTACTACTTCAAGCCTCACTTTGGGCAGAAGTCTTCCCAGGGAAGCCTTTGAGCACAAACCAAACGGAGTTACCCGATTTTAAGGTAATGTCTTCACTTGATTCCTTTTTTTTATTCTGCTTCTCCAACCCCCTAAACTCTTTTTATTCATTTATTTTGTAACAAATCCAGTATCTTCCATAAACTAGGATGTTTTTATAATAAGGATTCAATCTACACTTACACACACCTACATCTAATGGTTAAAGAACATACTATTTCTGTGGATGGAGAATTTCTACCTCACGAAACGATGATTGTTCAACATTCTTCTAACACCTTCAAAGGTGCCCATTAAGATGACACTATATTTATATATGATATATAATATTTTTATGTTTTACTTAAACTTCTGTATTTTTCATTTATGTCATACCTTTTTGATTTCCATTATGGGTAAACGCTATATTTTCATTTAAGGAAGTGAGGACTACCGACCCCTCAAAGTGATTTGATTCGTTAATACTATATGTGGTACGTATAAAGGATATATTTGATGATATTATATATGATACCATACTGGAATTAAAATACTATTCTATATCATTATGTTTTAATTCCTTTAAATATGAAATAGAAATGTAAGAAGCGTTCTTGCGTACGTACGGCTTACCGTCTTCATGAACGGTGCATTTCATTTCTTAACTCTAAATGTTATGTAATATTATAAATGCATGAATATACTGGATATATATGATATATATGATATATACATCAGGAATAAAATTCTGGAAATAATGAACCTTTGACCACACGAACAACATGTAATTGTAAGAAGTCCACTTTCGACTTAAGAACCAAGTATCGACAAAACAAACATTATTAACTTAAATGATTACATAATGTCTATGACATGGAAATAAGAGATATAAAAGTAATAATAAACTTGAAAAATGTTCTTAAGGAAGTATAAATTAACTCATTTTTATTATTTCGGAGATTAAAGAACGATCGGGTCATGTCGGACCCGAGGTAAGGGATCCTACTCCTCTCTTTCTTTTTAAGTACACTCTTTTATGTCATTCCTTTTAAGCTCATATTTCTTAGGATTGGGATGTTCTTTTATATTAATCTTACTTTAATTTTTATTTACATATGATGAGAGACCCCATTCTCTCTCATCAATCCATTTTGTCAGTTTTGAGTGGCGTCGTTAGTCTGCCGAATTTTCGTAAGAGATTTAACCTCTCTCTTTCTTTTTAAGTACTCTTCTTTATGTCACTTCTTTTAAGCTCCTCTTTGTTATGTTGGGGGATGTTCTTTTATATTACTCTTTCTGTAAACTTTATGTTAACATTATTAGAGACCCTATTTGATCTAATCAATCCATTTTTGTGAGGCCGTTAGGCTGCCGAGTTTTCATAAGCGATTTTTCATCTCACTTTTACTCCCGTGAGATTTATGCTACATTTGCCACAATTTCCTTTGAGTGGTGTATGTACTGCACATTATTATACACTTTTTGTAGTATAATTTCATTTATGTTTATTCACATCCTCATTTTATGACCCTTCTTCCATGGTGTGTACATTTCGAAAGTTACCCAACTCGGTAAGGGGACCTTTCACCCTGCTTTTTTTTAAAAGACTTCTTTTGTTATGTCTTTTAATTCACATACTATTATGTTGGGAAATGTTCTTATATATCCTTATTTATGTAAATTTTATGTCCATGTGATGAGATCCCCTTTACCTCTCTCATCAACCCTTTTTGTAAAATTTTATGTGACGCCATTGGGCTCTCGAATTTTACCAAGGGAACTTCTTAACCCAATTACGAATTTTTTGGGTTCAACATGTAGTTATTGAACATGTCATTCTTTGAATATGTGTGAATGTCCTTTGATTGTTTTACACATAATATCCACTTATATTGGGTATATTTATATTTTTCACACATAATTATGAGATTGATTTATCCTTAATTTAATGATACCTTCTTTATAATGGATTTCATCTCATTTTACATTTCTTTTGAGACTTAATTGTTATTATGAACCAATCCACTCTTATATGGTGTGAATACATTCCTTTGAAATATTATATCATGAATCCTTTTATTCTCATGATATTATAATGTTCGTATTAAATTTTATTCCGCTATTATTTGTATTCAAGAGTCTCTCATTTTGTTAAAAACTATTTAACAAAAATATCGTTTTAAATGTTTTACAGATTTATTATTCTAAATATTTATCTATAATGTCCATGTTTTCAAAATGGTTTTCAGTATTTATTTATATATACATTAATGTTTTAAAATTATAATTCCATTAAAAGCTTCAAAGTGGTATGGGGCACTTTGATTCAAAAATCTCTTTTAAATGGTTTTTGAAAATGGATTGATCAATTCAATATTTGGGAATTACTTATTGTGATTGCAAATGAAATGTTGTTATTCAAATGTTTATATTTTCAATATTTTATGTGTAATGATGGTACTTGGACATTTTACGGGTGGTTACATGATAAACCATATGACGGGTGGTGTCGTGAATACCAGGACGGGTGGTTACGTTATAACCTCCATTACATTGGGTATGGAAGTCAGTCGTATGGCTATTCCATTAAGTATGTGTGGAAGTCGGCCGTATGGCTATTCCATTAAGTATGTGTGGAAGTCGGTCGTATGGCTATTCCATTTAGTATGTGTGGAAGTCGACCATATGGTTATTCCACTTAAGTATGTTTATGTCCCAAGTTACCTTTATATGTTATGTGATCTTTGTATGGGTTTTATCGTAATCTTTTGGTTACAGAAGGGTATGTAATGAACTTTTATTCAGTGAAGAGTTTTTACTACATCGAAATGGTGAAAAGTATTACTTTGATAAAGTATACATGGTTTACTTGTTGTTTTGAAAAACTAATAGTTTTCATTCTTTGTGTATACCTTACTGAGCTTTTTATGCTCATCCCATGTCTTTGAAATGTTTTTCAAAGAACATAATGTGGAATAGGGTCAAGGATGGGATCAAGGTAAAGTCATGCTACCTAAAACATGGAACTAGACATGTTTCTTTTTAAGAGTTTTTATTTTATGGAAACTTAGTAGAAGTTTCTACTTTGTAATCTTTTGATATGTAATAGTTATGTCCTAATTCTCTAAAACTCTAAACTTGAAAAGATCCTAAATGTGAATTATTCATTTAATTCAATATTAAGTAAGGTTTATGGTCGGGGCCTTATAGTTGGTATCAAAGGTCAGTTTAGATAACTTTAGAGGTTAGGGTATCCTCTAAGCATAAGTGACATTACCATAATGGTTATGATTTCAGAAATAGTCATAGTTTTAGATAAAGTCAATGAGTAAGTATATATTAGTTTTTATCTTCCTCATTAGTACATGATGGTTATGTCGATATACTCACACTGACCTTTTTGGTTTTAGTAAATGGCTGGATCTAGTAGGCACCAAAGTGACAATTGGTTTCAAGGAAACTGTGGTGGTTCTCTGATTAAGAGACTGGATGAAATGGGGTATTCAATGAGGAAACTCGTGGTTGTTCTAAACCAACTATCAAGGAGTCATGATCAACCACTTGAACCTTGGTGTGATCTGTAATGCATCATGTATGAGATGACCAATCGATGTGGCAGTTCATGTAATAATTATAAAGGTAACCATTAGAGTTTATGTGATCCTTACTTTTGAGGTAATTATGGGTTACTCTATGATATGATGGAAAATAAAAGGCATGAGATAAACTTGAGGATAAAATATGTTATGATTTTTTTGAAGATTTTATCTCATTTTGGGGAATGTTTTAAGAATTATATAGTTTTGGAAAAAGGACAACACGCAGACCATGTGACAACCCGTTGCGTCGGACAAAGCTGTGGGAATCGAACCCACAACCAAAGTGCGACTGGTATTTATCGCCTACCACTGGACTACGTGAAGTCCCTGGATTAGTTTGACTGATTCTTTTTAGTTAGATGATTTTAGTAATCAAGAGTAAGTTTATTTTGGGTTATATATGGAAATGATTAACCTATCATGGAGGATATGTGATTAGGTTAATAACTTTTCAATAAGAGGATTTAAGAGCAACTGATGTTATTTAGAGATAAAATTTAATTTGTACCTTGGAAGAATATGTGATTAAATCCTTCAAATATTTTGGTTTCAATCTTAGTTTGGTTTACTTTGAAGAATTTTATGGACAAATTGTTTATCGGATGGTCCTCGTTGAACTTTGGGTTTTGTTGGACAAATTTTGGAGATTAAGAATAGATTTTCTTTTAAAATGGTTATCCTTTTCTGGATTATCTGATCTTCTAATAACCTTTTTGGTTTTGGTTTTTAATTTTGTCTAAAGACATGGGAAATATATAGTTCTCTTATTTGGATTAGGTGATTCTCTAGAATTTGATTATAGTACTCTTAATGCGAACATGTCTTCCTAAATACTCGTCTTTTGGAAAAAATATGAG
The DNA here is from genome assembly GCA_963277665.1 of Viscum album. NCBI lineage: Eukaryota > Viridiplantae > Streptophyta > Magnoliopsida > Santalales > Viscaceae > Viscum > Viscum album. The sequence continues at coordinate 171,209,606 of OY728134.1, forward strand.
TTTGATTAAGGAATATAATAAAAGTTGAAAGTCAACATGATAAGTGATTATGTTTCGTTATGAATAAATTCCTCAATAAAAATTAACTTAAAACAAAAATGTTGTCTATTAACTTTTCATACTGGGGAATCGAATACCGTTTAACCCATCACAAGTTTGTGATTTTCTTATGGTTAACTTTCTCTTAGACATGTTTACTATCACTCACCCTCAAGAACATGACCCTTTGCTTTTTCTTCCATGTCCATGTTTTCCTACACGGAATCCTATTATGGGTTAACTCGGGTGACCTCTGTACATATCTTTCTTTATTTAAAAGTGATTGTTTTACCGACTCTTGTTCTGATGTGGGACTTTCAAGGATGTTTCCAAGTTCAATTTTAAAAATTGCGAGGACGCAATTCCCAAAAGGGGGGAAGGATGTAATACCCTAGGTAAATAAAGAATATGACATTTTCATATTTATCCATATTTGTGAATAAAATATTAATGTGACTTTAAAGGGGACACTATGTTCGATAGCGTACCTGATACGCAACAAAGAGTTTCTTTGAAATCTTACGTTGCACACTAGTAATAAAATAATATTATTTTAAATGGTAGTTAACACATAGCCGTTGTATTGGCAGGAAAGGATATAAATAACTAAAATATGATTATATATGTTTTTTAAAAGTTTTTACTTTTATCTAATAAAAGATAAAGGCTTTAAATACGGAAAGAATTCAATTTTAGGCATATATACCCTAATTTTCACTAAAGGTTCACTTATCGCCTTTTGATGGAGAACCGTCATTAAATATAATTTTTTTCACTCTTATGCGTTCTATTGGACCAAATAAAACTTTTATTTAGAATTTGGACATCAAAATTTACTTTGTGTAAATTTTTTTTGTATATTTCCGATAAAGTTCATTTTTTAATGAGTAGTGTAAAATGTTGTATTTTAATTCAAAACCTCTTTTTAATCTAATTTATATGATTATATTATTTTTTGAATTGGTTTTAAAGTGAAATTAGAAAATATTTTTACCATTAAATCCAATAGTGGTTGTTGGAATTAATTTCACTTTGAAATCAGACTTAAACTAGTGTCGATCTTTTGATACTTATTGTTTCATAAAAACACTCTATTTGCTCTGACAGCGAGAATTAATTATTAAATTAATTAATCCAACTTATATGTTTTGAATTTTGTAAAATGGAATTCATTTTTTAATTCAGAATATCAAATATATCTTAGGGTGAATTTTTGGGATTTTTCTGAAAAACTTCAATTTTTGATGAATAGTGAAACCACTAAGTGGTACTTAAAAAACTGATTTTTCGTTTAAATGAAAATTTACCACCTCGGTATTTTGAATTTCAAAAATTCGACATACATGGTTGTCATTAAGAAGTAAAATGTGGTTCAATGAGATTAAAATAATTTTTTGGTGAATAGTAACTTATTAAGTTTTTAATCGCGATTAGAGGTAATTAGTGTAATTTAAGGTAAAAATAATGTTGTAATAATATGAAATGAACTTGTCACATGTCCTACCCATATTGTATGTGTCATGGCCGACCATGAAAATCCATGGGTCATCTTGGAGACCCCATGTAGCCACTTTAGTTGGAAAATGACATTAATACCTTTTTATTTAATGTTAAAGTAAAAAATGACACAAACATGAAATGTTTTACTAAAACAATTTTTACATGGGGTTATAGAAGTCATATTTTTTACTATAAATAGTAATTGGAAAGATAAAAATATTTCCTACATCATAGTATTTTTTTTTATAATTTTTAGACATTAAATAAATTAAATTATTTATGACAACATGATGATGCAGCGATGACCTCATTATTTAACGATTTAAATAAAATGGAATGATAATGTAATATCTAAGACCTAAACATGTCCAAAACCTATTGGATGAGTGGATTTCGAACCCTTATCACCTTATCCTTGAATTATATCAATGTGGGACTTCTTACATCCGAATATCATTTTAAAATAAAGTGACTTTTCCTTACTTTCCAAGAGTGCCCCTCCTCTCCTCTTATAAAAGGCCCCCGCCTCTACCACCTTACCCACACTCCCAAAGCCTTTGGCTCAGCCAATCTCTGACCAATGTTTCTCTAAAAATACCTCTATTACTACTTGAAGCCTGACTTAGGGTATAATTCTTCCCAAGGAAGCCTTTGAGCTCAAACCAATCGGAGTTACCCAATTTTAAGGTAATGTCTTCACTTGATTCCTTTTGTTTTATTTTGCTTCTCCAACCCCCTAAACTCTTTTTATCCATTTCTATTCTAACAAATAGAGTATCTTCCATATACTAGGATGTTTTTATATGTAGTATTTTATCTACACATACACACACCTACATCTAATGGTTAAAGAACATATTGTTTCTGTGGATGGCGAATTTCTACCTCACGAAACGATGATTGTTCAACATTCTTATAACTCCTTCAAAGGTGGCCATTAAGATGACACTATATTTATATATGATATCTAATATTTTTATGTTTTAATTAAGCTTCTGTATTTTTCATTTATGTCATACCTTTATGGTTTCCATTATGGGTAAACACGATATCTTTATTTAAGGAAGTGCGGACTACCGCCCCCTCAAAGTGATTTGATTCGTTAATACCATATGTGGTACGTATAAAGGATATATTTAATGATATTATATATTATACCATACTGGAATTAAAATACTATTATGTATCATTATGTTTTAAATCCATTAAATATGAAATAGAAATGGAAGTAGCGTTCATGCGTACGTACGGCTTACCGTCTCCATGAACGGTGCATTTCATTTCTTAACTCTTGATGTTATGTAATATTATAAATGCATGAATATAATGGATATATATGATATATATGTTATATACATCTTGAATACAATTCTGGATATAATGAACCTTTGACCACACGAACAACATGTAACTGTAAGAAGTCCACTTTCGACTTAAGAACCACGTATCGACAAAACAAACATTATTAACTTAAATGAATACATAATGTCTATGACATGGTAATAAGTGATATAAATGGAATAATTAACTTGAAAAAGGTTCTTAAGGATGTATAAATTAACTCAAGTTTATTATTCATGAGATTAAAGAACGATCGAGTCAAGTCGGACTCGAGGTAAGGGATCATACTCCTCTCTTTCTTTTTAAGTACACTCTTTTATGTCATTCCTTTTAAACTCGTATTTCTTTTGATTGGTATTTTATTTTATATTAATCTTACTGTAATTTTTATGTTCATATTATTAGAGACCCCATTCTTTCTCATCAATCCATTTTGAAAGTTTTGAGTGGCGTCGTTAGGCTGCCGAATTTTCGTAAGAGATTTAACCTCTCTTTCTTTTTAAGTACTCTTCTTTATGTCACTTCTTTTAATCTCCTCTTTGTTATGTTGGGGGATGTTCTTTTATATTCCTATTTCTGTAAACCTTATGTTAATATTATGAGAGACCCTATTTGATCACATCAATCCATTTTTGTGGCGTCGTTTGGCTACCGAGTTTTTGTAAGCGATTTTTCATCTCACTTTTATTCCCGTGAGATTTATGCTACATTTGCCACAATTTCCTTTGAGTGGTGTATGTACTGCCCAATATTATACACTTTGTGTAGTATAATTACATTTATGGGTATTCAAATCCTCATTGTATGACCCTTATTCCATTGGGTGTACGTTTTGAAAGTTACCCAACTCGGTAAGGGGACCTTTCACCCTCCTTTTTTTAAAAGACTTCTTTTGTTATGTCTTTTAATTCACATACTACTATGTTGGGATATGTTCTTATATATCCTTATTTATGTAAATTTTATGTCCATGTGATGAGATCCCCTTTACCTCTTTCATCAAGCCTTTTTGTAAAATTTTATGTGACGCCGTTAGGCTGTCGAATTTTACGAAGGGAACTTCTTAACCCAATTTTGAATTATATGGGTTCAACATGTAGTTATTGAACATGTCATCCATTGAATATGTGTGAATGTACTTTTATTGTTTTACACTTAATATCCACTTATTTTGGGGGTATTTATATTTGTCACGCATAATTATGATATTGATTTATCCTTAATTTAAGGATACCTTCTTTATAATGGATTTGATCTCATTTTACATTTCTTTTGAGACTTCATTGTTGTTATGCACCAATCCTCTTTTATATGGTGTGTATACTATCCTTTTACATATTATATCATGAATCCTTTTTTTCTCATGATATTATAATGTTCGTATTAAATGTTATTCTGCTATTATTTGTATTCATGAGTCTCTCATTTTGTTAAAAACTATTTAATAAAAATATCATTTTAAATGTCTTAATGATTTATTATTCTAAATCTTTTTCTTTAATGTCCGTGTTTTCAAAATGTTTTTCAGTATTTATTTATATGGACATTAATGTTTTAAAATTATAATTCCATTAAAAGCTTCAAAGTGGTATGGGACACTTTGATTCAAAAATCTCTTTTAAATGGTTTTTGAAAATGGATTGATCAATTCAATATCTGGGAATTACTTATTGTGATCGAAAATGAAATGTTGTTATTGAAATGTTTATATTTTCTATATTTTATGTGTAATGATGGTACTTGGACATTTTATGGGTGGTTACGTGATAAACCATATGATGGGTGGTGTCGTGAATTCCAGGATGGGTGGTTACGTTATAACCTCCAATGCATTGGGTATGGAAGTCGGCCGTATGGCTATTCCATTAAGTATGTGTGGATGTCGGCCATATGGCTATTCCATTAAGTATGTGTGGAAGTCGGCCTTATGGCTATTCCATTAAGTATGTGTGGAAGTCGACCGTATGGTTATTCCACTTAAGTATGTTTATGTACCAAGTTACCTTTATATGTTATGTGATCTTTGTATGGGTTTTTTGGTAATCTTTTGGTTACAGAAGGGTATGTAATGAACTTTTATTCAGTGAAGAGTTTTTACTACTTCGAAAAGGTGAAAATTATTACTTTGATAAAGTATACATGGTTTACTTTTTGTTTTGAAAAACTAACAGTTTTCATTCTTTGTGTATCCCTTACTGAGCTTTTTATGCTCATTCCAAGTTTTTGAAATGTTTTTCACATGACTTAACGTGGAATAGGGTCAAGGATGGGATCAATGGAAAGTCATGATACCTAAAACATGGAACTAGACATGTTTCTTTTTAAGAGTTTTTATTTTATGGAAACTTAGTAGAAGTTTCTACTTTGTAATCTTTTGAGATGTAATAGTTATGTCCTAATTCTCTAAAACTCCAAACCTGAAAAGATCCTCAATGTGAATTATTCATTTAATTCAATATTAAGTAAGGTTTAAGGCCGGGGCCTTAAACTTACAAAGAGTTCCTAATGGACTAGAGGTTGGGGAATTAGTTTCCCCTCAAAATCCCAAATATTTAACTTCATTAGAATATTTCAAGAAGCCTCTATAATATTATTTAGAATCCATTAAGATAAATTTATTAGGGAAATATTCAATAATTAATGAAATTTATAAGGAATAATGAAAATTAAATCAAAATTCCATTATATAATTTTTTGGTAATATAGAGGAAGTATATTCTAACATGACTATTATATATTTCCAAAGTATTTCCCTTGTTAATCGTTGGACGTGTCACCATGAATCAATATCAATCAGTACATTATCCCTTGTTGTGATGCCAAGATAACTAATGAACATTAACTTATTAGGGTCAAAAGGTTGGATGAATTTAATCCAATCAACCAAAGATTTTATACCTCAACTTCTTTCCGTGTCATATATATTTGTTTCTTCAGGGTAAAATTACATTTAAACACACACACACACACCACATAAATAGGCTAGAAAGGCAGACCATACCTCCCCCATGGGATAACCCACTCATCAATCCTTATTAATTAAATACATAGATCATACGCCCATTGGGCATGAAACCCATTATGTTAAACATAGGCCCAGTTAAAATGAAATCTCATTACATGGTGTTTGATAACCTAATGATTCTATAGTTTCATCGTTAACAGATTGTACATCCTCAGTATTGGTAATATCATCATGTGCAGAAGAAACTGTTTGCATGAGCACTCAAAAAAAATTTCATAACAACAATGTTTACATGAACAGTGGATTTGAGATGTGTTTCATGCATGATCTTTTACAAACATGATGATATCATGTACTCCATCTTCATACATTTTTGGTCAAATGATTTTTGTGCATCCATTTTTAAGTAAATGATTAATTGAATTTAAGAAAAATAAATACTCTACTATGGTATGTGTTATCCTATAAATTTATCAAAAGGTGAATGTTAGAAATAACTGTCATCCCCACCAGATTCTTCTCTCATATCATTACTACATCATTTTTCTCTTAATAATAATCATCCACCTCATCTAGACATTCACCTATATTGTTATAACTACTCTGAGAAGTATTCATCCCATTGTGGGTACTAGTGATATTTTGGAGGACTAATATTCAGTGTAGTTAAAACAATATAAAAGAGATGGCGGATGAGTTTCTAGGAAAAAAATAAAATAATAAGTGTTTAGGAGATGAAATGTGTGATGATGATAGTCATATCCTTAAAACATTTTAAATTACTACATCTTAATTTGAAATTAAAAAACTCATCTCAAAATGATAAAAAGACCCCGACACAACCTTGAGAACATCAACACATCCCCACTAAGCTACATTGACTCAAATATATGTTACTAGTCCTTTCCCCTCACTTATATATCAAATATAAGATATTTATAACAACTGAGGTTCATATGTATGGTGTGAGTATAAAAATAAATAAATTAGATACCAACAGGACCCCTAAAATATAAAACACATATATTTGAGTATATGTTCAAATTAGTAACACTAAAAAAACACATGTAAGTCAACTAATTTTGACTTAAATAGGAAACAATGGTAATTAAATGTACATGCTTCATTTCATACTAGACAATTAAATTAATCCTACCAAAAGATTATATGATGGATATTCCCTCCCATTCAAAAAATTTAACTAATAAGAGGTTAACATTTGAATAATAGGGGGAGAAAATATTATTTATCACCCTCTAGAAATATCCACATCACAGGTATCATGAGATTCAACCATAGACCCCTATCATCCATGATTATCCCTCAAGGATAACCATCACATGTAATTATTTCATCCAAATCACAAAATGATTATAACATATCGATTTTTCATAGAAAGTGAATTTGAAATATGGTTAAGTCCTAACATAATTGGTTCACTTCATAATGAACCACACCATGGGTGTCATAATAAATTAGTTAAACGTAACATCTGAAAACCCATAATAAAGAACAAGCAACAATAAAAATGTCACATCACCCTTACTAGAGACCTCAATGAATCACTAACAAGTCTATAGTAGCTCAATGTATAACAAACCATAACTATACTACACATAAAACCTAGTAAATATTTTTTAAAAAAAATATGTTTATCCTATGTATACTCTAAACCCATTCTTATTCAAAAATATCCAAAATTAATGTTAAATTATGGATTCTACCATATTAATTTTCAAAAATTAAGGAATGGAAATTCAAAAAAAAATTGAAATAAATTATTCTTCCATTAATCTATAAAATATTTGAGTCCCTAATCCATTAAGTTTTCTAAAACCATATTTTCAATCCCCAAACATAACCTAAATTAAAGCTTCTATTAGCCTTTCTGGAATCCCATTCACTATAATTAAAATCATTGGAGAAAAATAAAGCTGGTGGAAATGTATTCAACATTCTTGTGTTCCAGAGATACCAATTTTAGTGGAAAATTCCTTAAAATCTTATAAAAAGGAAAACAAATCATTTTTCATACAAAAACTTATTTTGACAGAAATCAAATCCCAATAAAAAAAATTAAACATGACATTTTAATATATAGTAAATATTCAAAGATTGGTAAAAATAATTCAATTTACCATCAATATTATTTTTTATATTAACATTCTGTATACGATGTTTTCAACTCTCTTTGAAGTGTCATTCCCTCGGCATGGAAAACAATATTAAATTTTTTAAAATAAAATGTGGTCTATTTTGTAGGACTTATTGGGACCTGGTTATAACACATATGATAAATTTTTATTTATGTGTGGTTATATTTATTATTGAAAATGTTATTTATGTTCACTTATGGTGGATTTATATTGTGTATGCATTAAGGAGATAACAATGTGTGGTAGTATTGGGGTTCTTTGGATGTAGTAAATGAGGTAGATGAAAGGATGAAAAAGATGAGGACTGGATTGGATTTTTGGTATTCAAAACTCTTGCAGTAGCCTTGACTGAGATTAATGAATACAATCTGAGAGGTAATAATTTCATCATGGATCATTGGAACCACAATTAGGGGAGGAGGTCTAATTTGAAAGAGGGATTCCAATCCATAATCAAAATAAAGAAGGTAATTATGCATATGAGGATGGGTTAAATAAAGGTAGTGAATGTAACACCCTAATATTTTATGAGATAGATTCTATTTAACATCTTTAATATCTTTTGTTTTACGATACACCAATATTATCTTGTTCTATATGCTACACCATATTATCTTTAAGTATACACAACACTATACTTGAATTGTGTTACACACAACTTCCAGTTATTTTGATAGAATTCATTTAATGCAACATTGAGTATAGATTTAGTTCAATATATAAATGAACTAGGTTTGGATTATGTTATACAAAACATAAAAGGAATCTTGAACTACATGAAACATAGGCTGGTTTTGCGTTACATGCAAGAGTGACCTTCCGTGATTGCATGCATTGTATGCAATACTTAGTTTCACTAAAAAACGATATATTATTAATATATTATTATTTAATGGGATATAAACTGGTTGTTATGAATATTATTAACCACATTTTGAATTTTCAATAATATAAAAAATTAATATTATGTATTTTCTAGAAAATTATATATGAACAAATGCACTTTTTCAGATAAAATAGGTATTATTCAAAAAATGTTGTTTTCCATCTTTTGATGGAATACTAATTTTAAATATTGTTTTTATCACTTTTATATATTATATTTTAATAAATTATCTTGTTCTTTTTTGAAGTGGGGTGAAAAATTTTACTTCAGTTGAATTTCTGATATTTTTTTGATAAAATTCACATTATACGGAATAGTGAAAATTAATGCATTTTCATTCAAAAACGCCTTTTATCTAATTTATTTATAGATATACATTATATTTTTTATTGGTTTTAAATTTTAATTGGATTATATTTTTATAATTTAATCTAATTTTGGTCATTGGAAAAATTTTAAATTTAAATTTTACACAAACACATGTCAATATTTTGATATTTTTTACTTCATAAAAAACCGCTTTATAGTTTGGACAATGGAAATTAATTTTAAATTAATTAAGGAAATATATTTGTATTGAATTTTGAAAAATGAATTAAATATTTTGATTCAATGGGTCCAAATTATGTTAATAGGTTACTTTTAGTTTTTTGAGTATTATGAATCATATCTACGATAATTTTTATTTACCACTATTAAAGTTCTATCAGGTAAATTTGGGTAAAAAAACATTATGATAAAGATACTTAAATTACCCTAACACCTACCAATATCCTATTGGATGAATTAATATAAACCAATATAACCTAAGGGTCGGAATTGATTCATTTAATATACTTTTTCCATGAAATTGATGTAAGTTTAATTAAAACAAAATACATGAGAACATGTCACTCACTTATATCTTATATGTATAATAATTTTATTATTGTGATTAGAATCATAAAACATCAAACATATATAGTATCCATAAAACTAATTAAATTATTCAAATCATGTGAATTTATATAATATTTTTAGAGAGTAAATGATTACCATTAATGATTACAGAATAGTGAAGTAGAAACTATTTTATTCATAAAAACAATAAATAAATTGTTTTAGAAATATTAAAATAAATATCATATGAACTAATTTATGTTATCCACTAACTTCCCAAATTACTATGAAATTTTATTAGTGTATTAAACATTGTTTTAGAATTTATATTATGTGTGGAATATATTTAATGTCCAATAAATGAATATTATCAAAATTGGCACTATTGATATTTTACAAAAATAATATAGAATTAAATTATTTGAAAATATAAAAAATTAAATTATAAAAAATTTGAAATTATATGGTCTAAAATTTTATTATGTATCCAATTATAGACTATTTTCAATATAAATGTAAATATTTATAACCATTTAATATTTATAATATTATTACCATAAATAAATTAACTAGATTTTATAAGGATAAATCAAATTAATAATGGTTAAAATAAAATTAAAACATGTATAAATTTAATTTTTTGAGATTATATAGACCCATACTCAACTTATATTTGACAAAAATGAGTCTGGGACTAGTATAAACTAGAAATAAACTTAAAATAAATTAATGTTTCAAGAATTTCTTGAAGTGACCCTCCATCCTCTTATAAAAGGTCACCACCTCAACCCACATCGTAACACCTTTCAAGCACTTTGACTCATCCAACCTATTCATTAATAATATCCCAACATCTCTAAGTTCTTCTTAGAGGCCATACAATGTCCAGGAAGTCATCCTGGGGATATCTTTTGTGAAAATCAAAAGGATATAAACGAATAAAGAGGTGATTGTTTTATCACCTCTTTCAAAATTCATTTCTTATTATACTTAATAATATTTTGCTATTATCATAATAATTCAATATATACAGTATCTTATACATGATGATATGTTATTATAATTTTTGTATAAACTTATATCTCCTTTTATCCATCCTACAAATAACAATATCACAATGTGTGTGTACATACAACTAACCATCTCCACACTGTGGTGTAATATTTTATTCAACAATACTAAATTTGTATGGTTATAATGATGAGTATAATGGATTTAAATAATGAATATAACATAATAATTATTCTTTATATTTAATGTACCATCCATTTAAAAACCATTTAACCATCAAGTGAATGATATCGTAGCTAGTGTGTACGTACGACCTACCATATCAACGATGCGATGAGATTCATTCCCCACTTTAACCATTCAAAAATGATTATAAAGTATATATAATAAATAAGAATTTAATATATGAAATAATAATGATAATGGTCTTATTTATATATATATTTCATTTACTTTATTATATTCAATTCGATAAGGAAACAGAAACAGTGTTCATACATACGTACCGCCTACCGTCTCCACAAACAGTGTATTCCTTTTCATTTTTATATCAATAATATATATTTTTATAGCATATATATATATATCATGTTTTACATTATTTAAGTAACTAAATCTCTATTTATTTAATACGAGCAATAATAACATGTCAAAACACGTATGATAAATAAAACGATTCATAGCCAAAATATTGCTTTGCGATGGAATTGATAAATGAACGGGTAATAATTGAATCATATATGATATCATAAATATTATTATTATTATTCTGTTCAATGTTAATTATATTTTTAAACCTATTATACCATTGTTCCGGATACATATGCATTATATCAGACCAAAAGTAATGGATAATTTTGCAAACTCATTTTTTACATGATATTGTTTATACGTAAGTAATTCCTGGGGTATATTGACCATCCAAATCCATGTTTCCTAATTATGTAATATTATTTTTATTCTTCAACCATTTTTTAATGTTAAATTTACCCAGGGGTGAATTTTTATTAAACGGTATGAATGAAATCTTTTTTCGTTGTTCGATTTTAGGTACTCTTTGACTTTTCTAGAAAAAGTACAAGGAGAATATTTTTTAACATATACAGAATGAATATATTTTTAGAGTTTCATGGAACATTAATTAAAATAAACATAAACTACATAATTTCGAAAAAAATTAACTAAATTCATTTCTTTTAAAATTGTATGGAATTTGGAGATAAGAAAATGATTTTGAAAAATAAATGATATTTTCCTCATGAATTAAGTTCAAGTGTTTTATCAAAGTTATTTTCCATCTAATATGTCAAATGATTTTGTTTATATTCCTATTATTACTAAGATTTTACTTTTTTAATGATGTAATTATATCTCATATGGATTATGTTATGATGGAATGATTCTTAAGAAATACATTTTTTTAATTGGGTAATGCTGTGATAAATGATTAATGTTTTTGTGGAACGTGTACGAATGATTTCATTAGGAGATTGGTGGTACCTATATCTCCCTCAAAATAATTGGGCAATGATTTATATCTCATTATATAGATATGACTGTAATGGAAAGTAAATCAGGTTTAATAATATAGGATGGAATGGTACGTAAGTCTAGTTCAGTAATATACAGCTGGAACAGAATGAAAACTCGGTTCAATAATGGAATTTGTCCTCTATGTTGGTCTTGGCATCAATTCCATGGAAAATATAGAAATCATATTATCTGCTTATTTTTTGCCACATTTCAATATTGTATTGAAATATTATTTTATCATTGTTACTGTTCCATGATTATCTATGCCTTACATACTTCCAAGATTTATTTCATGACTCTAGATTTTGATATATAAATATTGTTTTCATGTTTTTATATTCTTATGTTTATGGTTTGTTTTTAGTTTATCCATGTATACATCATACTACGCATTTTTTTCTCACCCTTTCTTTGATTTCATTTCCCCATGATATAAAGAGAGGTTATTGGTAGGAAGAAAAAAGGGGAAGATCATTATAGGAGATGTTAAGGATATTTCACCATGTAATAATATTATGTCTAAGGTTTCTAATGGAACTAAACTAATACGGTCTTTGGGCATCTATTTGTGTAATTTGTTATGTATTCTGCAAAAGAAGTTTAATTTCCATTTACATCAAGCTTGGGTCTTTATAGTTGGTATCAGAGGGACGGATTTGTCAACCTTTGGAAATTAGGATGCAAAAACATTATTTAGATCCCTTGTGATATTTCTATGTAATTTCTAGGTATGTCCCTATGGGTAAGTCTAACTATGGGTTGTTTTCTAAGAATTATGGTAATTATCATAAATAACATAGGGTTTAACTAAAGATTTTTTATATTAAAAGTAATACAAATTGATTATGGTTTTATCCTAGTATGATAGTTTTCCTCTAACATTATTCATTTTCAGTTTTAGAAAATGGCTAGAACCCTAAGGAACCCGATTATTGATCAATGAACTAAGAGATGCTATGATTGTTCTCCTGAGCAACAAAATTTTATGGGAGATGGAATTCAAAATTTTATTGATATACTTACAAAATTTATGAATCATTATGGACTTTCAAATTAGCAGAGAAGGGAACAAAATACTATTTTCTCCTTCATGAGGTAATGTCCCCCATCTGTTAGTCAGTATTCTGATCCACTCATTTCTGAACAGTAGATCAGTACCATAGAAAATATATTTTCCATCATTCACTGTTCGGAATAAGGAAAATTAATTTTCGATGTTTATCATTTAAAAGGTGAAGCAGACAATTGGATGACTCTAATCAAGAATACAAGGAAATAAGATAAAATTGATTCCATATAATGGGATGAGTTCAAGAACATATTTTTCAATAAATACCAACCTCGTATTCTTTAAACAAATATGTAAATGGAATTCCTTGAGCTTAATAAAAAATTATGATGAATATGTTGGTATATACATGAAAAATTTAGCAAAACTTGTAAGGTATGCTTCTGGTTTTATCATCTAACCCAAAATTAACGTTGCTCGATTATTCAGTGGCTTAAAAGAAATCTTTAAATAGAATTATCTATAAGATACATTAGTAGATATAAATATATTTTGCATCGTTTTATCAATGTATAGATGGAAGTTTGTGTTACATATCAATCTCATGGTTTTGAACAGAAATGAAAGATGAAGTTCAAGGGAAAATATCAAAACAATGGTGAAAAAATTGAATGGTTCCTTATTCTCATAGTGTGGAAATAAGCAATGTGGAGATTGTCGTAAAGGGACTAGAAAATGATTGATGTGTAAAAATAAGTTAATCAATAATTTTAGTGCTGAAGTAATTAGAATATGGTTTTTAATGAAGGTAATGGAGAAAATACTATAGAGAATGTACCACCGAAACGTCAATGGTACAAGTGCAATGAAATGGGGCATTATTCTAAAAAATTCCCTAATCCATGGGTTATGGATGATTATATACATAAAAAACCTCTTATGGCCAAATACAATGGAAAATAACATAAATTCACTATTATCTATGTTGAGTATGATAATGAGGTGGTGGAATGATAAAGTGTTCATGAGAATCTAAAATAGTATTGTAGAATCCCTTTTATAGTATTAGGTAATGGTGGAATATCTATGTAATAGTCCATTTTGCTTTTCCATAAGTATATGGTACTCATAACCAATAAATGTGATGGAAATATTTTTGTAGAGAACATGATATGTGCATAATAAAGGGATAAGGAGATAATGAGATGTTTGATAGTATTAATGACCTCGAGAATGATATAAGGTCAAAGTGATATTAGAGATTTAGTATATATAATATTTTGTATATTTGGTGCATTGAATGAGTTAATTTTGATATGATTAATGTTTTCACTAAATTTCTACGTTAATTTATGTTATTACCATGCTTCAAGATAATACATGAATAAGGTATTCACATGTTTGGAATGTGACAACAAAGAACTACCTTATGAGTATGGGAGATAAATCATTTGTTGATTTAGTTCAACTCTTTCTAATGTTTTATATTTTTTGTTTTTGGAATGATTTTTATGTTATCCCTTCATGGATAGTATAAGTTATACTCCAGTTGAATTTTTCTAGATTAATGCATTGTCTCACTAGAGGTGGGCTTGTGCTATAATTTTTGTTGAGATAGATGTAATCACATATCATTTTATCACACGATCTGCTAACACTTCATGAATGACAAATTAAACATTATTTATTAAAATAAGAGATGAAGCGGAAATTGTTCAAGGCACGAACAATGTTGATATTGTACCAAAATCAAGTAAGTATTTATTCTCTTGGAAAATTATTCATCTTTTTGAAATGGATCATGAAAACCAATAATGCTATCATAGTACATTCATATTCTATGAATCAGATGGTCTAGTAAATCATCACAAATTTAAATCTGTAGGGTAGTTAACTTTCTCCAAACATTGTTCTCTATCTGTATCCATCAGAACTTGATTGTTAGATTGTCCATCCATATCCATGTTTTCACTTCCCACCTATGTAATCATATTTGGAAACCTAGTGACGAGTTAAGTCGGGTAACCATTTTTTTCTAAAATTATTTATAAAAATGAAGTTTTAGTATTCCTTTTTACTAAGTGTGTTTCTTTGAGAGAAACATTAAATTATTAAAACATTTATAACCCTGATGAATTTCAAGGGAAAAATCATTTTAAGGGGGTTATAATGTAACACCCAGAGATTTTATGAGATAAATTATTTTTAATTTATTTGATTTCTTGTGTTGTACACTACACCATGACTATCTTGTTTTATACACAACACTGTATTATCTTATTGTTTACGCAACACTATATTTGGCTTGTGATACACACAATTTCAAGTTCTTTTGATAGAATTCATTGCACACAACACTGAGTATAGATTTTGTCGATGTGTAAAAGGACTATGTTTAGATCGCCTTTTACGTAACACCAACTGAATTTTGTACTACATGAAACACTAACTTGGCTTACAATACATACAAGAGAAACCTTCCATGATAGCATTCATTGTACACAATTTCGATTTTCACTAAACAATGATATATTATTAAAATATTATTATTTAATAGGATAAAAACTAGCCATTTTGAATAGTATTCAACACATTTTGAATTTTATATAACATTAATATACATATTATTTATTATCTATAACATTATATAAGAAGAACATCCTTTTTTGGATAAAATAAGTATTATTAAAAAATTGCAGTTTTGATGCCTTTTGATGGCGCACTAAATTTAAATCAAGTTTTTAATACTCTTATATATTGTATTTGATAAAATAAACTTCTTATTTGGAAGTAGGGAATCAAAATTTACATTGTTTGAATATTTTGGTATTTTTATGTTAAAATTCATATTTGAATGAATAGTGACAAATAGTGCATTTTAATTCAAAATTGCATTTTCATCAAATTTATTTATATTATTAGATTATATTTTTAAATTATTTTAAATTTTAATTGGATTATGATTTTATAATTTAATAAAAATTTTGTCATTGCATGTAATTTCAATTTTATATTGGATAAAAACACATGTCACTCTTTTGATAGTTTTTACTTCATAAAAACACACTTTCTGGTTTTGACAATGGGAATTATTTTTCAATTAATTAATAAATCAACAATTTTTTGATTTTTTTAAAATAGATTCCATATTTTAAATTAGTGGGTCCAAACTATGGTAATATTTTACTCTTAATTTTTTAATATTATGAATAGTATCAACGATAATCTTTATTTTCAACCGTTAAAGTTAAATCAGGTAAATTAGGGTAAAAACAATATGATAAAGATATTTAAATTACTGCAACACCATATATAATACTATTTGATGAATTAATGTCGACCAATATCACCTATGTAGGTTAATTTAATCATTTAATGAATTGGTGTCCATGAAATTGAAGTAATTATAATTAAAACAAAATTAAGTGACAACATGTCACTCTCTTATATAATATAAGTGTAATAATTTTAATATAATTATTAACATCATAAAACATAAAACATAAATAGTATCTAAAAGTATAATTAAATTATAAACATCAACTGAATTTATTTAGAATTTTTAGAGACTATATAATTACCATTAATGGTGACACAATTTTGATGTACATACTATTTTATTGATATTAATATCAAATAAATGACATTAAATTTTTTAAAATAAATATCATATGAACTTATTAATGTTTTCAATGAATTTTATTGCTTACAATGACATGTTATGAGTGTGTTAAATATTTGTTTTAGAATTTATCTTTCCTATGGATTATATTTAAAGTAAAATAAATGAATAATGTCAAAATTGATACTGTTGATATTTTATAAAAATAATATGGTATTAAATTATTCAAAAATCGCCAAAATTTAATAAACTTACAAAGTGAAAAATTATATATTATGAAATTTCATAAAGTATCCAATTATGGAAAATTTAAAACACATTAGTAAATATTTATTACCATTTAATATTATGAATATTATTACCGCAAATAAATTAAAATAGATTAAATAAGGATTAATCAAAATGATAAGAATTTAAAAAACATATCTAAATTTTATTTCTTGAGATTATTATGACCCATAATAATTTTATATTCTAAATAAATGAGTTTGGGACAATTATAAACTAAAAATAAATTTATAATAAATTAATTTTTCAAGACTTTCCTAAAGTGCCCCTCCTCTATCTTATAAAATTCCACCATCTCTACCCACTCAGTGACACAATTAAAGCCCTCGGGCTCATCCAAAATCTTCTAAAATTATCTCCCAACATAACTACCTTCCTCCTAGAGTCCACACATTGGGATGAAACCCATCTTAATTTGACCTTTTGTGCATATCAAAAGAAGATACTTGAAAAGAGGTAATTTTTTTATCACCTCTTTCAAAATTATTTTTTCTTCTACATCCTATTATGTGGTTGTCATTATACTAAAGTAATAAATACAGTATCTTCTAAAATGTTAAGATGTTATTATAATTATGTAAAAACCATATATCTCCTTTTATCCATCCTAAGAATTATAATATCAACATATGTGTGTATGTACAACATATAGTATCCACACCGTAGTGTAATTTTTTATTCCACAATATATAATTTAGATGGTTATAACTATGAGTATAATGAATGTAGATAATTATTATAACATGATAATTATTCATTATAATTAATATACCATCCAATTGTGTACCATTTAACCATCATGTCAAAGATATCTTCATTCATAGTTATGTACGGCCTACCATCTCCACGACGTGATGAGATTTATTCCCCATGTTAACCATTCATGAATGATTATAAAGTATATATAATAAATAAGCATTAAATATATGACATAATAAGGATACTAGATTTATTTATATATATATATCATTTACTATCTTCCATTCAATTCAATAAGGATATAGAAACAATGTTCATCCGTACGTACTCCCTACAGTCTCTATGAAAGGTGTATTCCATTTCAATTATATATCTATTAAATATATTTATATACTGGATATATATATATATATATGTATCAAGTTTTACATTTTGTAATTAAATCATCATCTATGTAATATGATGAAGAATAACAAGTCAAAACATGTACGATAAATAAAACGATTATTACCCAAAACATTGTTTTATCCTAGAATTGATAAATTAACGGGTAATAAGTGAATCATATATAATATCATAAATTTTATTATAGTTATATTACAAGATAATAATATTTTTAAACCAAAAATATAGTATTTTTTATATATAAAAATAAATTCAAACCTAAGGTAAGGGATGATTTTTCAACATCATTTTTTATCTCGGATTATTTATACGTAAGTAAATTCAGGGGTATGTTTATCATCCACATCCATATTTCTTCATTATGTAATATATTTTATATTAATCTACTATATTTTTATTTAGTTGTAACCTTGGTTGATTTTTTATAAAATGATATGAAATGAATCTTTTGTCTTTATTTGATTTGAGTTACTTTTTGACTTTTCGGACAAAAGTACGAGGAGAATGTTTTTTTAACTTATACAGAATGAATGGATTTTCATAGTTCCATGACACCTTATTTCGCTGAATCATTCTCTTCACACATTCATATTTATTTTAAACTAATTCATTTCTATTAAAATTTCATGGCACTTTAAGACAGGATATTGTTTTGAAAAAAGGATTGATATTTTCCACGAGAATTAAGTTCAAGCGTTTTAACAAAATTAGTTTCCATATAATATGATATAGGGTTATATTAATATCCCTATTATTACTATGATTTGATATAATTAATGATTGAATGATATTTCAAATGTATTATGTTATTATGGAATGTCATTTAAAAACCCCATTTTATTTCTTAGGTTATGCGGTGATTAATGATTTATGATTTTGTGGACCATGTAAGAATGATTTCATTATATGATGGGTGTGACCAATTTCTCCCTTAAATCAATTTGGTAACATTCTATTTCTCATTATATAGACATTACTTGAATGGAAAGTAAATCCAGTTCAATAACACATGTCTTTAACAGTATGAAAATGCGGTTTTGTAATACATGGTTGGAATAACAAGTAAACCCAATTCATTAATTGGATTTTTCCACTATGATGGTCTTGGAAGTAATGCATTGGCTACTATGGAAATCATATTATTTTCCTATTTGTTGTCTATAATTCACAAATGGGGATGATTCTTATGGGAGATGTTGAGGACCATCCACAAAGATAGAAAAATATGACCCATGTTTCTAAAGGTACTAAACTAATATGGTCTTTAGGTATCTTTTTGTGAAATGTATTAAGTATTCATCAAAAGAAATGTAATGTCCATTTACATCAAGCTTGATTAGCTATACTGATGGTTTGTTATACTGGATTGTTGAAGTACTATTTCATTGTTCAAGATAGTAATAATTTCCATGCATGATGCAAGAAAATATGGACTTTTATGCATGAAGTGTTTTTTATTTTATATATTGTCACGACCCGTCCTCGGGGCCTGTGTCGTGACTACCCCAAGCCCACCATCCATAGGCCAGGGGCTGGAGACTAGCACCAAAGGTGTAAATCCTGATAACTGGGAAGGTATTGCCTTTATAAAAGTAAACAATACACCACAGAGTACAAGCAGAAGTAAAGCACTAAGTACAAAAGAAGTGTTGAAAAGTAAAGGGCCAGAATACAAACCCAACTGAAAAGTACAGCTACAACTGAACGAAAGTACAACAGAAAAGGCAAACAGCTAGAAGAATAGAAATAGATCTTGGGTCATCAACCTTATATCCAACCTAAAGGGTAGGTACAGATAGTGCTGCTCCTGGATTGTCCACCATGGGTCCTACCTGAAGGGTTGGTACAGATAGCGCAGCTCCTGGATCGTCCACCACAGATCCTACCTGAAGCGTAGATACAGATATCCTCCACAATGCTCATGCCCGTCAACCTCCTCTGAGTATCTTCATGTCATGAAGTCCACCCCCGGATACTGACTCTTCATGAAATCCACCTCTGGGTACCCTCCAGTCCTCAAACACTCGGCCTCTGTCAGCGTTTTCCTGTCGTCTGCAACCAACATAACAAGGTGCGGGCATAGCCCGTGTAGGGGTGAGTATAACGATACTCAGTAGGGACCCCATGTCACATACTAGAAATATGTTAAAGGTATTTTTCATTTAATTTACATCCTTGCTTTGTTTTGGGGGTTTCCCTATGTTTTAGGGAGGAATAGATGAGTATTCATGAATTGGGCCAAACCGTGAGCCCAATTTCAGATTAAAAAATAAATTTTGTATTTTTATAACATATTCATTTTTCAACATTTTCCATCCATTCAAATTTTTAATTGACCTACCCTAACCTATTAACACCACCAAGGTAATTTAGAGCTTTTAGAAATCCATAACCAGGGTTTATTTGGGTTTTTATCTAAGGGGTTGGGCCTCCCCGAAATCCCAATTCCTGTATTAAAAATAAATTTTTATTATGGTATAACTAATTCATTTTTTGGTATTTTTCGGTGATTCCAAGTCTCACCCAAGCCCACCTAACCCAGACGCGCGTCTGAGCTCTCTCCACCCTCTTTTAAGCTATGGTTAATCACGATTGGGCGATGAACTCCACAGGATTCCTCAAATCGATCATATTTGAAGAGGTAAAGTCTTTCTTTCATAACTCTCTCCATTCTGATTATGTTTCCTCCATTCTAGTTCCTAATTGACCTAATATATCTTGTTCGCATGAAATCTAAATTTTGGCTCTTCTAAATTTCATCTACTGGTGTTTTGGAGTGATTACTTCATGGTACTTCAAGTAAATGAGCCCTTTTCTTTCCTATTCCAAACTACATTGAGGTTCATTCATTGTTATTAGGATTTAATTGGTTATAATTGAGTTTCATAATTTCCAGAAACTAAGTTTTCAAACCTAGGGTTTAACATTGGGATTTATTTGCCAATTTTTGTGGTTTTAGGTTTGATCTAGGTCTCTCTTGGTGCGGAGGGGGTGCGATTTGATTTTCTCATGGAGATTGAAGGGTTTTTGTTACTTTGGTAGGTGATTCCATTGTGTGTGAAATTTTTGTGAATTATCATACTGTTTTCATTGTACCTTAATTTTTAATTGACTAGAATGTTTCTGTAAAAATTTGTTTTAGTTGCATTTATAATGAAAATGAATTTTAAGTTCCATTTTTTGGTGAAATTGGGGGTTTTTCATTCAAATATTTTATTGGTTCATTTTGGGATGACCTATAATTACATAGTTGATTTCATTGAACTGTATTAGGAATAAAAATCATGTTTTGAATGTTTATTCTTTTTTTTGCTGTGAAAGTTTGTTTAAATGGTGTTTGGGAAGCAAATGTGCTTTAAGTGCCATATTTGTGCGAAAATGGTGGTTTTTAAAATATATAACTTATTAGTTCACATTGGGCTGCCCCATAATTGAATTGTTGGTTTAATTAAATTTTATTGAACTGAAATTTTGTTTTAATTACTTAAAAGTGTTCACATAGTGTGAAAATCGGATATCTTAAAGAGCTTTGGATGCAAAACAATGTGGTGTTTTGAGAAGATGTTTTATTGAAATTAAAATTATTTTATTGTGTGTTTTAAAAGGTATAAAATGTGTGTAGGTACTGTAATATTGGTTTGTTACCAGTAGTGATATTTTATATGCAAATGGATGTTTGGTGTTTGCTGAAATTGTTTGAGCACAATAGGGGAAGCTCGGGTACCTAGGTGGGGCGTATTTGTACTAGAAAGGCTAGTGGATCGGATGGGTTTTGTCCCTGTTTCACATAGCATTTTGGTAATGACAACTCTAACTAAACTATGTGGATGATGATTGGGTATCACTAGGCTATGGGTATGTTCCCTACTAGTGGCTCGTGCACGAGAACAGATTTTTCTTTGGTTACTCTACACCGAGGTACGAGGTACATAGGGCCCGAGACAACCTAGTGCTTAGGGGTGTTCCCGATTTTGATGCTCATTGGATTTGTGGTATTTAACCTTGTTGTGGGGTGTTTTTGGAATTAAATTACAGTATCTCACATGTCTATTTAATGTGCTAGCATTCTGAAATTCTCAAATTGAAAACTGTTTTCATTTGAATGTTGCATTTCTTTGAATATTAACACTGTTTCATGTTGTGTATTAAAATTGATTGTTTTGTTCACATTGTATTGAATGATCTTTGGAATAATCTAGTAGTATCCTATTGGTCTTAGGATCACACCCTAATTACACCCCTTGGGTGTATGTATACCTGCTTATGCTTGACTCAGTTAAAGGGAAGGCTAAGGGTGATGTCGGTTCAGGGTGTTAGTCCCCATCGTTGTGGCGGAGTTACGGAGAAGGCTTGTGGGTGATGACCCCCTTGTCATGTGGAGTCCATGGGGATGTATTTATGTTGTAATTATTTTTTTTAGACCACTTTTACTGTATTTAAACAAATGTATTCAGTTCTGGTTTTTGTGTTAACATCATTTGGTTTTCATTTTTCAGATTCAGTTTATTGATTGTTTTTAATGTTTTATGCCTTCATATTCGGGTAAATCATTCCCAAACAAAATAAATTGATACCTGGGAACTTGTGCCAGCTCTTGGGGATAGGGAACGCCCTTCAGAGCATGTCACAGGCTGAGTATGGTGCCGGTTTTGGCGGCGACTAGATTCGGTTCGTGACAAAATGGTATCAAAGGAGGGTCGCTCCTTGGGTCATGTTATTTGGGGAAGATTCAGGATATTCTTGAGCTAGGATTTTCGGGACTTGAAATTTCAGTAACGGGTAGTGTGCCTGGCCAGCACACCTCATGATGGGATTCATGTAACCAGGGGAAGTATGGATTTATCTGAGTCCTCTGGTTATCTTGGTTTAATGATGACTATGGGAAATGAAAAGAGAGTTGGGGGAATAATCTCAGTCAGCTTGCAGGGCCTGGAAAGCCATGTGGAGCCGTGGATATTTCCCTAGAATACTCTCTGTGATGGATAAGTGATTGGAATATGGATGCCAACCATATTTCCAAGTCACCCACCGAAACTAGTTTCCTCTCACATTGTCTTGTGTCTCTATGTTTTGGAATCTTGGAAACTTGGTTTTTTTTAAGAAAAAAAATAACTTCCCTTTAAGGAGTGTGAATTTTTGTGATGTTATTTTCTAGTAAAGTGAAAATGGTTTTATTTTTTAAAATTCTATAAATGAAATTTCAGAATTATTTCAAAATGGTAAATTATGTGTTTACACCTCTTTTTAAAGTATGAACTACGTTAATTGGGTTTTTGAAAAATTGTTTCTAGTGGAATTTTTTGTTTAACTATGGAAAAGTATTTTGAATTGAATTAAGTGTTCTAGAATTTTTTTGTGGGGCTTGAAGATGGATTTTGGGTTTGGTGACAACTGAACATTTGAAAAAAAATTTATGAACTTTTAGAACCTTGTCTTGAAGCAAGAAGAGTTGAGTTCTTTATTAAATGATGATTTATGAAATGGTGTTTTCATGAAATTAGAAGTGTTTTAAAATGGGTTGAAATATTTTGAAACAATTTTGAAAGGCATTAATATGTGATTTTATTGAATTATGCATACTTTTCTAAATTTGTTTGTGAAATGAAAAATTGGGTTTTGATATTATTGTTAGTGATTTTGAGAATGGAAAATTGTGGTTAAAATTTTTATTTTAAAAATAGGAAAGGTTTGATTTTGGGTATCTTTTGTTCTCAAGGGTGATCACATGTATAGGTTTATTTGGTAATATGGATGGATATGAGGTGGTTTCTCAATGTGTCATGTAAACATGCATGTGTGAGGCTCATGAGATACCATCGGTAAAAGCGCAATAGACCAACACTGTTTTTTTTAAATAATGTTTTTGAAGTAATGTATCGTGTTTTGATAATGTATGGTTGGGAGGTATGAATTATGTGTTTTTGGGATTATTATTGTGGGGTGTTTAGAGTTTAATAACCCCTCTTGTTTGAACAATGTTTTGGGTTGGTGTTTCATTGATGAGTTGGAATGAAGTGTTGGTCAGTGGTCTCTTTTGAGGAAAAGTTTGGGAGGCCAATGTGGTGGCTCTCCTCATGTGTTCGGTTCAGTTTTGTGGTCTGTTGTGACCAAATGACCAGATCGTTTGGGTCGTTGGGTTTTCTTGTAGGCTAGGGTACTCCCCCATAGAGTGTTATGTATGATTCATGTTTGGCCTATGGTGATTCACCGTTGTATGATACTCCAGTTGATCAACATAAGGAATTTATTCTTGAGGTTTAGAGATTGAGTTTACCCCTCTTCTTTTTCAATTATGTGGATTCCCCTATAGTGGGAGAGTGTTTGTGGGAGGTTGAAATAGACCTTAGTTTCTTATTTTTCCTATGTTCTTGAAGGACAATGAAGTTCAGGGCTGTCAATGTAGAATGGTTTCTTAAAGGGCCTCTGGGTCTTTTGTCAGTCTCATTGAAGCAAGAGTTCATGTTAGGCCACCAGTGTGCAAGATCTGGCCAAGAGTGGCTATTATGGACACTTGCTAGAATCATGTGTTGTTTGGGAATCAGTATAAGGTCCCTCTCCTTGTGTTTTATTTTATCCACAATGGTCATGTTCGGTGATGCCTTGCGATGTCATGTATTCATTTGACTATAAGGGTGAAGATTGTGCAATCTTATGAGAGTAAAAAAAATTTGGATGTGTGTCTCCCTATAGGAAATTATAAATCCTATGTGGTAAAATGATGGGTTGGGGAAAAGAGGTTTTGATGTGTGTCATGTCTCAATGAGAAAATCTGAGATTACAGTATAATTGTTTTTGGCACTAGAAGAAGATGTTCAGTTTCAGGTTTTGAAAATCCTAACTGCGAGGCCGAAGATTCTTCAATCCATTGAGCTCCAGCCATAGGCCCTGGAGAGAAGCTGGTGCGTAGTTAGGGGAAATCCTAGAGCCGTTCACACTTTTGGTCAAGGTCATATCCTCAATATAAAAGATAAGAATAGTTTAAACCTCTGGTGTCATCGTCTTGTTCCAATTTCTCATATTTGGTGGAAAGAGGTGTGATTACCTTGTTCCCATGTCATACCCTGAGTAGATTTTTTCCCCTTTGGGTCCCCTTGTGTTTTTGGAGAAAAGATTAAAATTTGGGTTAAGCAGGCTGAAGTGCCTAGATTTTGCGCGGTTAGCAGTATCCATGTGCCAACCCAGGGGACCGTGTGACAAGAGACAATAGCTACTTCATGGTCTCCGCGCGTCCATGATCCTTGGCCAAGGAAACTGTGTGAAGTTTCCTCTTTGGACAGAATGATCCGCATAGTTAACTCATGGTTTCTCAAACCGTGTGAACCAACCGTGCGGCAATGCCACCTCCTTAAAATTCTGTTTTTTTGTTGTTTTTTTATCCCATACTATTTAGTTAAGATTTTTGGGTTTTGTTTGGGGTACTCCCACAATGGGACTCATGTATGTTTCATTGGAATAATTCTTATATTAATCTATCCCTAATGCTGGGAAGTCTGTTCGAGGCCCCCTGTTAGTGTCTTGATTTTGTCTTAAAGAAAGTTGTGTTCAGTATTATCATGGGGAGACCCATCATGGGTATCAATTATGTTCTCTTGGAAAAGGAATAGTGTTAGTTTAACCCTTATGATTGGTAGATCATTCATTCCTTCCCCAATTGTTATCCTTATTCTGTCTTAGAAATTTAGTTGTCCCTAGTGGTGGGATGTATAGAATGGGTCACCCCGTACTAGTGACTCAGTTTTATACTTAGTGTATTCTATGTAGGAGGTAGTATCGTTCAAGTATATCTATACACAAATTTGTTACTTGGGTAAATTTGGTGTTGGAGAACACCCAATGGTTTTGTTTACGTAATGTTGTGGTAGTGTTATTCGAGTTAGTTGTTCATTTCAAGTGGACTGCTTGAGCGTCGTCTTGTAGTGTTTGAGGTGTTTTGTTTTGGGATGTGTTTTAAATTTGTTTCATAATTTTAAGTATGTGGCGTTATTTTTGGTTGGTGAGAGTATTATCTTCCTTTGTTTGATCAACTGGAGATGTTCGTCCTTTTTTAATTGGGTGAAAACTTGGTAAGGAAGTTTGTCTTGGTCTATCGTTTGGGCTTTGCTTTTGCATCTGGTCTTGTTGTGGCATTCCGGGGGCGGAATGCTTTATATTAGGGATAATTTTCACATACAAGACATATTTTAAAGTTATTTTTCATTTAATTTACATACTTTTATTTTTTGGGGGGTTTCCCAATGTTTTAGGGAGGAGTAGATGAGTAATCATGAATTGGGCCAAACCGTGAGCCCAATTTCAGATTAAAAAATAAATTTTGTACCTTTTATGAAGTTTTAATTTTTCAACATTTTTCATCCATTAAAATTACTAATTGACCTACCATAACCTATTAACAACACCAAGGTAATTTTGAGCTTTTAGAAATCCATAACCAGGGGTTATTTGGGTTTTTATCTAAGGGGTTGGACCTGCCCGAAAGCCCAATTCCTGTTTTAAAAATAAATATTGATTATGTTATAACTAATTCAATATTTGGGATTTTTCAGTCCTTCCAAGTCTCACCCAATCCCACTTAACACATCCTCGCGTCTGAGCTCTCTCCACCCACTTTTGAGCTTTGGGTAATCGCGAGTTGGTGCTGAACTCCATAGGCTTCCTCAAATCGCTCAGATTTGAAGAGGTAAAGTTGTTCTTACATAACTCTCTCAATTATAAAGATATTTCCCCCATTCCAGCTCCTAATTTACCTATATATATCTTTTTCGCATGAAAACTAAATTTTGGCTCTTTTAAATTTCATCTACTGGTGTTTTGGAGTGATTATGTCAAGGTACTTCAAGTAAATGATCCCTTTTCTTTCCTCTTCCACACTACTTTGTGGTTCATTCATTGTTCATAGGATTTAATTGGTTATAATTGAGTTTAATAATTTCCAAAAACTTTCTTTTCAAACCTAGGGTTTATCATTGGGATTTATAGGACAATTTTTTTGGTTTTAGGTTTGATCTATGTCTCTCTTGGTGCGTAGGGGGTGTGATTTGATTTTCGCATGGAGATTCAAGGGTTTTTGTTACTTTGGTAGGTGATTCCATTGTGTGTGAAATTTTCAGTGAATTATCTTGTTGTGTTCATGGTACCGTAATGTTTATTTCACTTTAAAATTTCTGTAAAAATTGGTTTTAGTTGCATTTATAATGCAAATGATTTTTATGTTCAAATGTTTGGTGAAATTGGTGGTTTTTCATTCAAATATTTTATTGGTTCATTTTGGGATGACCTATAATTACTTAGTTGATTTTATTGAAATTTATTAGGACTAAAAATCATGTTTTTAATGTTTTTTTTGTTGCCTTGAAAGTTTTTTTAAATGGTGTTTGAGAAGCAAATGGGCTTTAAGTGCCATGTTTGTGTGAAAATAGTGGTTTTTAAAAGATATAACTTATTGGTTCACATTGGTCTGCCCCATAACTGAATTATTGGTTTCATTAAATGTTATTGAACTAAAATTTTGTTTCAATGACTTAAAATTGTACACATAGTGTAAAAATTGTATATCCCAAAGAGATTTGGGTGCAAAACAATGTGCTGTTTTGAGAGGTTGTTTTATTGAAAATAAAATTATTTTATTGTCTGTTTAAAATGGTATAAAATTTTTTTAGTTACTATACTATTTGTTTTTGACCAGTAGTGATATTTTTTATGCAAAAGGATGTGTTTTTTTTTGCTGAAATTTTTTGAGCACAAAAGGAGAAGCCTGGGTACCTAGGTGGGGCATATTTGTACTAGTACGACTAGTGGATCAGATGGGTTTTGTCCCTGTTCCACTTAGCATTTGGATAAAGACAAATCTAACTAAACTATGTGGATGATGATTGGGGACCACTAGGTTATGGTTATGTTCCCTACTAGTGGATCGTGCATGAGAACGGATTTTTCTATGGTTACTCTACACTGAGGTACGAGGTAAATAGGGCCCGAGACAACCTTGTGCTTAGGGGTGTTCCCGATTTTGATGCTCATTGGATTTTTGGTATTTAACCTTGTTGTGTGGTGTTTTGGAATTAATTTATAGTATCTCACATGTCTATTTAATTTTCTAACATTCTGAAATTCTCGGATAGAAAACTTTTTTCATTTGAATGTTGCATTTCTTTGAATTTTAACATTGTTTCATGTTGTGTATTCAAATAACTTGTTTTGTTCACATTCTATTGCATGCTTTTTGGAATCATCTGGTAGCATCCTATTAGGCTTAGGATCACACCCTACTTACACCCCTTGGGTGTAATTAGACCTGCTTATGCTGGACCTAGGTAAAGGGAAGGCTAAGGGTGATGGCGGTTCAGGGTGTTAGTCCCCATCGTTGGGGTGGAGTTGCAGAGAAGGATTGCGGGTGATGACCCCCTTTTCATGTGGAGTCCATGGTGATGTCTTTATATTGTCATTATTTATTTTTAGACCACTTTTAGTTTCTTTAAACATATTTATTCAGTTCTGGTTTTTGTGTTAACATCGTTTGGTTTACATTTTTCAGATTCAGTTTATTGATTGTTTTAATGTTTTATGCCTTCATATTCGGGTAAATCGTTCCCAAACAAAAATAATTGATACCTGGGCACTTGTGCCCGCCCATGGGGATATGGAAATCCCTTCCGGTCATGTCACAGGCTGATTTTGGCAGCGACCGGATTCAGTTCGTGACACCCCGAGACCCTCAAGGTCTCACTAAATCAAACAAGGATAACCACAAAGAAAGATCTCAACAGATAACCTCTACATAGGTATATACCCATACATAAAACTAAGTTATCAAGTAACCCATATCTATCATGACGAAACACAAAGATTATGAAATCAACAGATAACCACTCCCCAGGTATATGCCCATACATATACCTAAGTTATCAAGTGACCCATCTCAATCATGAGGTAAATACATGATCATAGACTCAGCTCAAATCAGGATTTTCATTAACGAAACCATAACTGCTGAAGAGCCTCATCTTTGGAGTGTACATTTGTCCTGTCATGACTCCAAGTTACTGCTCACTAACCTAAGACTGCTGAGGTACTCCTCCTGTCGAGTATCGTGGGCCAGCCACCCAAACACAGTAGTGCTTCCTGCCGGGGTTTGCCACCCAAACACAGTAGTGAATTCCCCCTAATAGCCTGCAGAGGTACTCTCCGGAAGAGTACCATGTCTCTTCACATAAAACACAGTAGTGCTCCATCCACCATGGGTCTACACCCAAACAAAGTAGTGCTCCGTCCACTGGGCTAGTCGACTCACTCCAAGTCGAGTCTATCAAGAAGTCGTTAGGTTTCAGCCGGCTACACGGTCTCCGTACTCCGTACGCTCGTCTCTAGGGGGGTCCTCTCCATGATCTATTGATCGATACTCCAAGTATCACAAAGTCCCACAAAGAAGTATCTCAAAGGACCGCCTCGTCATAGGGGTCTCAACACAACAGATGGTGCGTCAATTAGAAGCCTAGTCTGTGAGTTATTAGCCTTTTCGTCCCAGGGGCCCGGTTGGTTTCGTGTGCGAAACAGCCCGGCTATATCTAAATTGTACCCCCTAACTCTCATAGGTTATACTCATATGGACCTTTTTTCAACGAGATCACCAATGCCACTGACGTTTCGTCAAATGGACGTCCGGTCTGAAAGTTATCAGCTTTTCTGTTCTAGGGGCGTGGATGGATTTCAGGTACAATCCAACCTGGCCATATTACAAATGCATCCAAACCATGGGATAAGTATATCAAAAGTTATGCCTCATCAAGAGGAATCCAACAAATTCGACGGCACTTCAATCGGACGTCCGGAACTCAAGATATAAGTGTTTCCACTCTGAGGGCCCGGTTGGTTTCGTGTTCGAACCAACTCGGTCATACCCAATGTTCTCCTAAACCTTGAGTGTAATATACCGAAACGACCATCTCAATCCCAGGATGGCATCGCAACTGACGCTGTGTCAATCAAAGGTCTGTAGCCCATGTTATGGGCATTTGAATGGAAACTGCCCGAAAGTAGGGGGTTCGGGCCCGGTCCGACCCTGCCCAAGACCCCCTGGGTCGGCCCGAACTGGGTCGACCCGACTCGGGTCCGGGTCCGGCCTGTTTGGACGCGACCCAGCTCGGCCTGCGTGGCCCGGCCTAGCGCTAGTGCTGGCTCGGCGCGGCGCTCACGTGGCCATCGAGTGCGGGGGTTACAAACCCCCGAGTCGAAGTAACCGACACAGCTTAGAGCTGCGCCGCTCGGCCTCCAGAACGGCTAATCCGTTTCGGTTCGGCCCACCGCCGTGGCTCAGCCTGGGTGGTTCAGTTCCGGCGGTGCGCCGCCGCCACCATCTGTGGACCACCGGACGTGATATGGTGGTCTGTTTTGCTCGCCGCCTTAGCCAATGGTCCTCCCGGGACCCGACCTTCATTGCGAAGGCTTCAAAATGACTTTGCGGCCTAGTTCATCATCACCCATCAATATTTTCACAACGTTCAACCAGTAGAGTCTTCGAATCTCCTTCATGCCCCTGACTCCGGCCGCGGTTTCGTTCGGCCTCAACGGCGCGACGCGACGGTGATGCGCATCCTTGCTGTAATTCTCTATGTTTCCGCACGGTACCATTGCACCGCGCCACCTTCGTTCTAGCCTCAATATAATCAACATTGAGGGGGAGGAGGGTCGGTCGTGTTTTGCGGTCCGACATCCTCCCATTATAATGATAGCAAGTGGCCAACAAAAAGAAGTCGACGTACGGCAAAGAATTAATTCACAGGAAAAAACAATAAACTTCAACATCAACGTGCATGAACGAACGATCCGCGGATCAACCTAGAAATGGTTGGTCCATGCTCGTCATTCTTTTCTCAAAAGATAAAGAGAATACCAAATAAATTCCCATACCTGCAAAATAAATCATTTGATGATCAACTTGAGAATGAGTTGATCAATGTTCTTTGTTTAAGAAGGAAAGAACCAAGGGAATATAAACTTAGACAAATTTAACCCCTACCTCGCAAAGACGCCGCACATCATCAAATTGTGGAAGACGAATGTCACTGTGGTCGGATGTCACGGAAGAATGGTGTCGATTTTGTTGACGTCGGAGGAAGAGTCGTCCTTGGGACTACATATTCTACGTCGGAGGAAGAACACCTCTCTTTCTAATCCCCCAGAGTTTTCCCATCGAAAAATTTGCTATCGCAAATAATACAGAAGACTTCTCCCATTTAAATAATTGTCATGAAACACAAAATTATTCAAATTCTGATGTACCAATTTAATTAATGAAACCATTAATTTAATTATGTTGACAAACTTAATTAGAGGAATATGGAGAGATCTCATTAATAGGGGAGTTGAGGAGTTAACAAATTAATTAAAAAGGCTGTTTAATGGAGGGTTTAAGAGTGGTTATGGGGAGATGAAAGGTTGGGGCTCGTGTGTTCCCCACCTGATAAATATCCACACAAGGGTAGTTAGGTGGTTGTGGTCCCACCCTTAACTTCCTTTTGTATAATTTAACCACCTCAAATATAAATAAAAGTGTACACACCAATTTTATTTTTTTAAACTAATTCCCCAAAAATTAATTCTCAACCCACATAAAAAGAAACTATGGTAAAGGTCCCCCTTAAGAAATTACCGGTGTTCCATGTTCATCGGTGCCCTTGGATTTCAATTCCCAGTACAGGTTCAGAAGATAGGAAAAGCCACACATACGTTTACTGAATGTAACCGAAAAAAAGTTCAGAAAATTATTATCAGTCACCCTCGACCCGCGCCAGTCAAGGTTAGGCTCTTCCTAAGTGAAACCCGCCCCAAGAAATCTAACGGTACTCTCCGATTTTCAATCCGAGTTACCATTCAAAAGATAAAAATTTTGAAATAAAATAATTGTCATTTAATTATTTTATTTGTGTCCAAAAACTAACTTTTTCTGGTGGCCCGTGCCAGAAAAAGTTATTATCTTCATAAATAAACCATTCCCTCAAGAGTTCATCAGTTGTCTCGGATTTTTAAACCGAGATATCATTAGTGAGTTATACGAATTTGAAAAATAACATAATTTATTTAATTATTTTATTTATGGTTATTCAATTTTTGGAATTTCTCATAGGAGGCTCGTGCCGACTAAACTTTAGTCATGCCTAGGGTAAACCCGCCATCCTGAGTGAAACGGTGACCTCATATTTCTGATCTGAGTAACCATTTAAGAGTTATTACACTTTTCCAGCAAAACTTCTTACGTGGGATAATTTAAGCTTAACAAAACATCATAAAATTATTTCGGGCACATTGGGCCTCAGAATCAGGTGCTTTCAAAAAATGCGAACTTGTAAAATCCCAAAGAAAATTAAGAAAAAATTTCCTTTAATTTTATGGGTCTTTACATTACTCCCACCTTAGGGCTTTACATCCTCATAAAGCTTTAACACAAACTAGGGATACAAAGTGGTACTGAGAATTCATTTGAGCCTTCCGCTCCCATGTGCTCACTTGGAGCTTCCCGTGTTGCCTACGAAAACGCACAAGAGGAATCGATCGTCCTCGTAGGACCCGCTCCAGTCGATCGTCAACCTCTACTAGAACTCTGCAAAATTCACCCCATTTCCAAAGTCTAGCTCCTCATGGTCGATGAAAAGCGAAGGGTCGAGCTCATATCTCCTCATTTGAGATACATGGAAGTCGTCGTGCACCAGGTGAAACTGAGGTGGGTGGGTCAAGCAGTAAACCACCTCGCCTACCTTGCTGAGAACCTAGAAAGGTATGTTGAACCTCAAATATAACTTATCGCCTCGGCCACATCTCTATAAACCTTGTCAAGGTGAGACCCGTATAAGGACGTAGTCGTCATCCTTAAACTCTAGAGGCTTCCTGTCGGCTCTGTGCAGTCTCATCTATCGTGATCCAAAGGCGATCACCTCCCACTCCTACATCAGGACACACCTGAGTTCGGTCCGTAATGTTTCGCAGTGAACTATGTAACCTACGTCTACAGGTTGGGCACACCGGTCAACCCAGCTCCTGAATGCTCTGCTAGAAGTGGTGCCACAGCTCTGGAGAATTCTGGCACAAAGGTAAGTTTTGCCATCTCTTGATTGATCGAATGCACCCTCTTATGCATGATTCCATCCTGTGCTACCTGGGTATTCCTTTTCGCTGACCAAGGAAATCCTCATCCCAATGTTGTAGATAAACCACAACCTTTTTGCCTAATACAGTCAATCTGTGTATGAACTGTGGATCCAATCCATAATCAGACCAACATCGTAAGACCTCGACGCTGCCAGCAAGATATTCCAACCGAAACTCTCGCCTCGTGGATCAGATCACACTGTCTGTGTATGTGTGATTATAGAGTCTCCTTCCAAGATATCTCTAGACATGAGGGTCAATTCTACGTCTTACCGGAAACTCTAGGTCTGGGACAAGATTCATGGAAGAAAGGAATGATTCATATCGATGTCTGCGGCTACAAAAGCTATTAGAAGACAAAGTCCACACTTCGAATCATCCTTATATTCCTTTCGGTCTCACTCATTGACCGCATGAAGCTACTCTTTTCCCCTACCCTCCAGCTACCTGAGCCCGGAGGGGACAACAAAGGCGGGTGGTTGTAACATGTTGAAATTTACACCACCTCATGCTGCTCTCCTAGCTCTGCCTCCACATCTGATGCTCTACAGATTTATCTATCCTTAACATTTCCTTTTCTTGAAACATTCACACACCCAAGCCTATGAGACTAGAACTAGCTCACTACATTCCAACTTCTAACATTCTCAAGCTATATTCGTTCATCCAAATAACATTCAACCCCAAGGTTATCTATATCACCCTAACGTGAGGAGTAATGCATAGAAGAAAAATTGATGGCTTGAATCGTATTCATTGAGTACCCAGAACGTTCGGCACGCCTCGATGAATTCTCAGCTACCGACACATCGTCTTGCCAAAGCTGTATAAGCTCTAAAAAACTCTCAGACACCTCCTCAAGCCAGTCCTCAGCTGCCTGTGAGTCAGGTTCACCTCAGAATTTGAGGGTATCTGATGATAGAACGCGTGTATGGCTATAAGCTTACATGTGTCACCTACTGATACTGCCGGTTGTAACTGCAGACCAACAGGTAGTGATGCCAGTGTGCACAGTTCGCTACTAAGTCAGGTGTCATCTGCTTCCCAACAGGTGGTGGTGTTGCTGGTACACCACCTGAGGGTGCCAACATAGTAAAAAGGTCCTCGCACAGGAGCCTCGCCGCTTGGTGGGCCGTCATCGAGTACTCTCTCAGAACGCCAACTGACTATCTGCATGGAGACATCCTGAACAGATGCAACATGGTCAACGACTTATACCTGGTGAGATGACCTTGTTTGATCGGACTTTAAAACTTTGGAAACACACACGCAATCAGTGTTTTCGTGTACAAAGTTGGAAATCAGTAGTCAGGGTCCTGGTGTACGGATACGTCGGCCGCCACACCAACACTGGATTCCCTGAATTGAAGACAACACTCGGTACCCCTAACACTATTGCTTCACATAGAAAAAGATCAGAGTCCTTAGTTCTACGGTAGAACCGAACTCCTCTGATACCAATTTGTCACGACCCGTCCTCGGGGCCTGTTCCATGACTACCCCAAGCCCGCCTTCCATAGGCCAGGGGCTGGCGACTAGCACTAAAGGCGTAAATCCCGATAACTGGGAAGGCATTTCCTTTATAAAAGTAAAAAAACACCACAGAGTACAAGTGGAAGTAAAACACTAAGTACAAAAGAAGTGCTGAAATGTAAAGGGCCAGAATAAAAACCCAACTAAAAAGTACAGCTACAACTGAACAAAAGTACAAACGAAAAGACAAACAGCTGGAAGAATAGAAACAGCTCTTGAGTCATCCACCTTGGATCCTACCTGAAGGTTAGGTACAGATAGCACTGCTCCTGGGTCGTCCACCATGGATCCTACCTAAAGGGTAGGTACAGATAGAGTAGCTCCTGGATCGTCCACCACAGATCCTACCTGAAGGGTAGGTACAGATAGCCTCCACAACGCTCTCACCCGTCAACCTCCTCCGAGTATCGTCACATCGTGAAGTCCACCTCCGGATACTGACTCGTCGTGAGATCCACCTCAGGGTACCATCCTGTCCTCAAACACTCAGCCTCTGTCAGCGCTGCCTGTCGTCTGCAACCAACACCACGAGGTGCGGGCATAGCCTGTGTAGGGGTGAGTATAACGACACTCATTAGGGACCCTGAGACCCTCAAGGTCTCACTAAATCCAACAAGGATAACCACAAAGAAAGATCTTAACAGATAACCTCTACTTAGGTATATACCAATACATATACCTAAGTTATCAAGTAACTCATCCCAATCATGAAGAAACACAAAGATTATGAAATCAACGGATAACCACTACCCAGGTATATGCCCATACATATACCTAAGTTATCAAGTGACCCATCTCAATCTTGAGGTAAATACAAATCATAGACTCAGCTCAAACAATGATTTTTATTATCGAAACTGTAACTGCTGAAGAGCCCCATCTATGGAGTGTACAGTGGTCTTGTCACGACTCCAAGGTACTACTCACTAACCTAAGAGTGTTGTGGCACTCCTCCTGTCGAGTACCGCGGGCCAGCCACCCAAACACAGTAGTGCTTCCCACCGAGGTCTTCCACCCAAACACAGTAGTGCATTCCCCTAATAGCCTGCAGAGGTACTCTGCGGACGAGTACCACGGGTCTGCACCAAAACACAGTAGTGATCTGTCCTCCATGGGTCTGCAACCAAACAAAGTAGTGCTCCGTCCACTGGGCTAGTCGACTCACTCCAAGTCTAGTCAGTCAAGCAGTCATCAGGTCTCAACCGGCTACAAAGTCTCTGTACTCCGTACGCTCGTCTCCGGGAGGGTCTTCTCCATGAGCTACTGTATGATACTCTAAGTATCCCTAATTCCCACTAAGAAGTATCTCAAATGACCGCCTCCTCAAAGGGGTCTCAACACAACAGACAGCGCGTCAATCGGACGCCCGGTGTGTGAGTTATTAGAATTTTCGTCCCTGGGGCCTGGTTGGTTTCGTGTGAGATCCAACCAAGTTGTATCTCAACTATACCCTGAACTCTCATAGGGTATAATTATAGGGAATAATTCTTAATGATATCACCAACGCCACTGATGGTTCGTTAAACGGACGTCCGGTCTGAATGTTATCATCTTTTCCGTTCCAGGGGCCCGGTTGTATTTCAGGTACAATCCAACCCGGCCATATTCCAAATGCATCCAAACAAAAAATGAAGTATGAAAAAAGTTATGTCTCATCACGTGTAATCCATCAAAGTCAACGACACATCAATCAAACGACCGGAACTCAAGTTATAAGTGTTTCTTCTCTGAGGACCCGGTTAATTTCGTGTTCGAACCAACTTGGCCATATGCAAAGTTCTCCTAAACCTTGACTTTAATATACCGATATGACCATCTCGATCCTAGGATCGCATCGCAACTGATAGTGCGTCGATCGGTGGTCTGTAGCC
This sequence comes from Viscum album, assembly GCA_963277665.1. Taxonomy (NCBI): domain Eukaryota; kingdom Viridiplantae; phylum Streptophyta; class Magnoliopsida; order Santalales; family Viscaceae; genus Viscum; species Viscum album. The sequence continues at coordinate 171,246,481 of OY728134.1, forward strand.
CATGTTATGGGTGTTTGAACGGAAAGTACTCGAAAATAGGCGGTTCGGGCCCGGTCTGACCCGGCCCGAGACCCCCCTGGGTCGGCCCGAACCGGGTCGACCTGACTCAGGTCCGGGTCCGGCCCGTTTGGGCACGGCCTCACCCGGCCTGCGCGGCCCGGCCCGGCCTGGGCGCGGCCCGGCCTGGCGTTGGGGCTGCGCGACACCCGCGTGGCCAGCTGGTGCTAGCATTACAAACCCCCACCGTCGAAGTAATTGGCACGGCTTAAAGTCGTGCCGCTCGGCCTCCAGAATAGCTAAGCCATTCCGGTTTGTCCTGCCCCCACGGTCGTTCCGATGGTGCGGCGGCGCCGCCTTCTGCGGAACACCGAGCGCGCTCCGGTGGTCTGTTTTTCTCACTGCCTTTTCCTACGGTCCTCCCCGGACCCGAACATCACTACGAAGGCTTCAAAATGACTTTGCAGCCCAGTTCGTCATCACCCATCAATCCGCGCACAACGTTCAACCAACGGAGTCATCGAATCGCCTCTGCGGCCCTGACTCCGGCCGCGGTTTCATTCGGTCTCAACGGTGTGGTGCGACGGTGTCGCGCATCGTTGCCGTAATTTTTCATGATTCCTCACGGTGATGTTGCACCGCGACGCCTTCGTTCGAGCTGCAACATACGCAAAAACGAGGGGGAGGAGGGTCGGCCATGTTTGTGTGGTCCGACCTCCTCCCGTTATAATGATAGCAAGTGGCCAACAAAAAGAAGTCGACGTACGACAAAGAAATAATTCAAGGGAAAAACAATAAACCTCAACATCAACCCGCATGAACGAACGATCCGCAGATCAACCTAGAAATGGTTGGTCCATGCTCATCATTCATTTCTCAAAAGATAATGAGAATACCAAATAAATTCCCATACCTGCAAAATAAATCATTCGCGGATCAACTTGAGAATGAGTTGATCCAAGTTCATTGTTTTAGAAGAAAAGAACCACAGGAATATAAACTTACACAAATTTAACCCCTACCTCACAAAGACGTCGCACGTCATCAAACCGCGGAAGACAAACGTCACTGTGGTTGGACGTCACAGAAGAATGGTGTCGATTCCGTTGACGTCGGAGGAAGAGTCGTTGTCGGGACTCCATGTTCTTCATCAGAGGAAGAACACCTCTGTTTCTAATCCTCTAGAGGTTTCCCATCGAAATATTTTCTATCATAAATAATACAAAAGACTTCTCACATTTAAAGAAGTGTCATGCAACACAAAATAATTCAAAGTTTGATATACCAATTTAATTAATGAAACCATTAATTTTATTATGTTGAAAAACTTAATTAGAGGAATATGGAGAGATCACATTAATAGGGGATCTGAGGAGTTAACAAATTAATCAAAAAGGGGGTTTAAGGGGGGGTTTATGAGTGGTTATGGGGAGATGAAAGGTTTTGGATCTTGTGGGCCCCACTTTCTAAATATCCACACAAGGGTAGTTAGGTTGTCTTGGTCCCACCCTTAACTCCCCTTTGTAGAATTTAACCACCTCAGATATAAATAAAATTGTACACACCAATTTTATTTATTTTAAACTAATTCCCCAAAAATTAATTCTCAACCCACTTAAAAAGAAACTGCGGTAAAGGTCCCCTTAAGCAATTACCGATGCTGCGAGTTCATCGGTGCCCTCAGATTTCAATTCCAAGTACCGTTCAAAATATAGGAAAACCCACATGTACGTTTACTGAATGTACCCGAATAAAAGTTCGGAAAATTATTATTAGTCACCCTCGACCTGCGCCAATCAAGGTCAGGCTCTGCTTAAGTGAAACACGCCCCAAAGAATCTAACGGTACTCTCAGATTTTCAATCTGAGTTACCATTTAAAAGATACGAATTTTACAATAAAATAACTGTCATTTAATTATTTTATTTGCGGCCAAAAACTATCTTTTTTTGGTGGCCCGCGCAGACCAAAGTTAGTATCTGCTTAAATAAACCATACCCTCACGAGTTCAGCAGTTGTCTCGGATTTTTAATCTAAGCTACCATTTGTGAGTTATAAGCATTTGAAAAATAAAAGAATTTATTTAATTATTTTATTTACGGTTATTCCATTTTTGGAATTTTACACAGGAGGCCCGCACTGACTAAACTTTATTCGCGCCTAGTGTAAAACCGCCATCCTGAGCACAACAGTGCCCTCAGATTTCTAATATGAGTAACCGTTGAAGAGTTATTACTCTTTTTTCAGCAAAACTGCTAACGCACGTTAATTTAAGCTTAACAAAACTTCAAAAAATTATTTCGGGCACACCGGGCCTCGGAATCAGGTACTATCAAAAACTGCGTACTTGTAAAATCCCATAGAAAATTAAGAAAAACGTTCCCTTGAATTTTACGGGTCTTTACATATATATCTTACCAAAAATGATTTCTTATTTACACAAACTTATTTCTGAAACCCATGGTTCCTTATAGCATTGATTGTGATTATGAATTCTTAATCCATAATCATAATCCAAGAATAATATTAAACAACAAATCATTATTAATCATGTTACAAATATTGAATGACATCCATCAAAAATATAAATAAAATTCAATAAAAATAGACCACCAACCACTATTTGAACACATAAAAAACTTTTCCATTTAACCAGCCTGAATATATCAACTTTTTTATGGTAAAAATTACCAAAATCATAAATATAATATAATAGTGCTAAAAATCACTAAAATGTTTTTAAATTAACCATATGTTTAACATAACACCATTAATAATTATATCATATGATATATCTTCATCTCATTATTTAATATTATATTTACTGTGCGATGTAATATTCATATTTATAATCAAATTGTGTGTGAATAACAAAAAATAATCAAATGATAGAAACTATACATGAACAACCATAAAATTAAATAATTTCCTAATGTAGGAACTATGCGACACTAATCATCTAATATTAATTAAGAAAAAATCTACACCTATCATTCTATAAAATGTTACGAAGATGATTAGGTCAATAGATACACATATATTCATAATTCTTTGTATTGTCTAAATCTTTTTTCCATATTCTTGTTCATACTATAATATGGAAACAAGATTAAAACAATAAATATTCACACTATTTAAAAGATAACAACAAATAATATAATGGAATCCTTAAGAAAATATCCATTTGTATCAATATCGGAAAGAGATGCAGTTCATATTGGCCTCGTATGAATATGGAATGAGTTTATAGAGTATATGTGGCATTGTGTATGTATAGGTATGTGAGAGAGAGATAGATTAGATATAGGGTTCACTGTGGTTAAGAACAACAGAAAATAAAAATTTATTAAACCCCAAAAAAATAAAACAGCGGGAGAGGAAAGGGAGAAAATCACATACCTTAGATTGTGTCCTTGATTCATTCGAGAGAACATTGGAATGTATAGCTAGCTATATTTTAATTCCATGAGACTCTGAAAATCATGAATGAATGAGTCGAGGTTAATGTTATTTTATACAGAATGGGGATACTTCTATTAGTGCTTTCAATGAAGTACTCAAAAAGAGCCATTATATCAGTGTTGAGTTGATAACCACTGATAAAAGGCATCGATAGAAGAAAATTTTTAGCTAGGGTAAAATAAACCTTTAAAAGCGCTAAAACATTAGCTTTGATGATGTATTTTTATTATAATAATTTTTATTTATTTATAGTAACATTATTACTTTTTTAATGAAATTATATATATTCATTACTAAATATCAATATGTAATTTTATAAATATAATAAATATAAACTTAAAAAATATGTTAATAATTATTTATTTATAATTATAAAAATATTAATATCATTTTATATATTTATATAAATATATATATATATATGAAATAAATATATATAAATTTAAATATAGTAAATATATTCATTATATAAATGTCTTTATTATAATCTCATTATTATGAATATAATGATATAAATATCATTAAATATTTTTATATAATTATATATTTATATTTAATATATATATATTAATTAACTATTTAAATATATAAATATAAATATATTCATTACATAAATTTATATGTTTTCAATTATTATTATTAAAATATATAATAATTTATTAACAACTATATTAATATTACTTTAAAAAAATTTATCAATATATATATATAATTATATGTGTGTGTGTGTGTGTGTTTATATATATAATTATATATATATATATATAGCCATCATGGTGCAACTTGGTGGTAGCTACCTTTGTGGGTATCTGGCGAGGTCATGAGTTTGAGTCTCACCGAGTACATCCCTACATTGTATGTTGCCTTCTTTTCATTGTAATGTAGCCTCTTTCCCTAAAAAACGAAGGCATAGGCCTCAACTTATATATATATATATTATATATAAAAATCCATATCAACATAAATATAGCTAATTCATTATTTAAATAAATTTATTATAATTTTTTAATTATTTATATATATATATTTATTTATAATTTTGTATTTCTTTTAAAAAAATAATATTTATAAGTTTATAATAATTATAAATTTAAAAATATACCTAATATATATTTATAAATATATTTATTTACCAATATATTTTTATGATAGTTATTGAATATATAATCTAAAGTACATAAATTTTAATAATGAGTGATATTAAATTATTAAAAATGAGTACAAATTAAAAATATTGATAATAGGGATAAGTTTTATTAAATAAATATAAATTATTAAATAACTATCTATGTATATATTGAAGTAACGATTAATACATATTAAAAAAACAAAACATAGTAAATAAATTTATACATATAATTAATATAGAAATAATAAATTCAAAAAATAAAATAAAATTGTAAAAATATAAAAAATGAATAAATAATAGCTAAAAATAATAACATTAAAATTAAATAAATAAACTTGACTCACTAAAAATATAATATATTAAATATATCATGTTATAATGAAATTCTAAATATAAAAAAATTGAATAAATTACATAAATATTAGGTGTATGTGTTTCTATATAAGATTTCATTAATTACATAAATATTTGTGTGTGTGCACTGTATATAAAAATTCATTAATTATGTATATGTATGTGTTATCAGTTTAACACACATTTAATAAATGTTAATCTAAAAAATAAAACACCGCTGAAAATGAATAAGTCATTAATATGTTTTAAATTGTTACATTTTATTCACTATATATATATATATTAATTATTGTTTATTACTATTTGAAAATAATATATATATATATATAATATACTTATTCATTTTTATTAATAGTTTTTTTGTTTGTTGATTTTTAATTTTTTTACAATTAATTCATTTTATATATAAGTATATAATATATACTACTTATTAAAATATATATAATTATATATAAATATTAAGTTTATTCATTTTTTTCAATATTTATGTAATTAATAAAATTTTAAATCCTTCAATTAATTAATTTTTTTATTTTTTATTTTTCTATTTCATTTAATTTATTTTTCATATCTATTTATACAACATATAGTATTTATTAATTTTTTAAAATTATATATATATATTCAAATTATTAATTTTTACCAATCATTATTTAATTAAAAAAATTGATAATATTTTTTTATTTTTTTATTTATTTCATGTTCTTTAGACCTTTATCAACCAAATAAGGCAATGTTAAAGTCTACCCTTTATGAGCACTAGAGATAAATCACTAATAAAGGGTACTGTTTATAAGTTCTTTTTTTAGTGCTGATAGAAGGTAACCATTTTAAATTCCCTTTTTGGCACTGATAAAGATCACCTTTTCATTGCTTTTTTTCAAGTACTAATAAAGAGCAACACTGTTTTTAGACTGTTCTATAGTAGTTCAAGTATACGATTTAAATATTCTTTATGATAATCAATGTATGATTTTTTCATAGATTAATCCTCGCTATGGTCATCTAAATATTTACTTCTTATTCCATACTCATTCTCCTCAATTGAGGAGGTGGATGTACATTGAGCTTGGAAATTTTACAGTGCACTATACATTTAAAACTACTGAAGAAGAAGGTGTTTACAAATTTGATGGAGTTTGTTGTAGGATGTTGAAGGTTCTCCATTGATGAATCTCTTTGAGGAATTATCTTTATAATTAAACATCATTCATTCTGTATTGCATGAAATTTTAATGTTATGTATACTTTTCATTGTATTATCCTTCCCACCATCATTATATTTTCTTCATAAAATAAGAAAAACATATACAATACAACAAGTGAACTATACATCAACGATCATTTGATTGTGAAGCCACTCAAGTGAGACGAACCTAGTCAACCAGTGTGATTCATTTGGATAATAATTGCAGATTTTTACACTCCCTACAATATTTGTGTCAAATAAAAATAAAAGTGGCATATGTTTATGTATATAATTTAATATATGTAATGAAATAGTAATATACATATATATATATATATCTGTGTGTGTGTGTATTAAATCAAGTATATATATTTAATAATATAGATAAGAATTTATAATAATATCAACATTTTCTAAGTGAAATAATTTAGACTTTTGTTAATTATAATATTTAATTTTTCTATATATCTATATCACTTTATAAATTTTGTGAAATATTTATTAAAATAAATATACAATCACATATGTGGAAACGCACACACAAGAAACCTATAAAAATACACAAGTAAACACAGGAACAAACAGACATAAATATATATATAAACACTCAAACATAAATGAATATTCATAAATATTCATTTAATAAACACATTATTAAAAAATTATATTGAAATCTAAAATTATATGTAAATATATAAAAAAATAAAAATTTAATTATATATATATAAGTATATAAATGAATATATATCTAAATATATATCCATATTTTATATACGTATTTAAAAATAATTAAATAGTTATATATAATAATAATAATAATAATTATATAAATAATATATATATATAATATTAAAAATATAAAAATATAAATAGATATATCATAAAATAAAGATAAAAAAGATGTACTGGTTATAAGGTCCTTTACTCTGATGAAGTGGGTGCCAAGATAAAATATTGGATTGTGAGGGTGATATGGGGTTAGGAGGAGTGAAGATAAATGGGGGGTCACGAAATGAAACAATGGGGAATAGGTGGAAATCACGCATGAATTGGAGGTGAAGCTTAGGAGATTTACCACAGATAAAAGAGAGCTCAATCCCTAATAAAATAGGGTTCGAGTAATGAATAAAGAAAAAATTTAGTTTTTTTAGTTTTTTCCATGATAAAGTAGGGATGATAAATGAACCCTTTTTCTACATAAAAAACACTAATAAAATAATTCTGTTACCAATGCTATAAAAATTAATAATAAACAAGTTCCTGTACAATTACTTTATTTACCACTGATAAATGGTGCCTTTGTTACCACAATGTTAGATCCACGAAAGCTATCCATTTTTTAGTGCATTGATCTTTAATTCCTTTTTATATTTGATTAAGATAATTTCAAGTAATGCATGATATATTATCTGTTTTTTATTTTAAAATTTCTCACTTTTAATAGAAAAATAACAATAATTATGTAAAGAATTATGGATATATTATAAGTATGTTCTCTATAATATTTTATTTATTAAATATTATATTAGTATTATAGGTGAAAGATACTAGCAGGAGGCATGATGCTGACCATTCTAATCTACGATATTCTTCTGATGTCTGTCATGATGGCTCTTTGTTTTTATAGTATGGTTAAGTGTTATAAATGATTCTACCATATTTTTTATTTATTATGTTCGGTTATGATATTTTATTTTATTTTTGTTCCAATTATTAACATGATGTGGTCAGTTTTTCATATGATGGTCATGGGAATGAAGGTATATCGATGAAGTGTAGGTTTTGGGATTGATGTGTTATCCACGGTTTACTAGTGGTTGATTGACATATTATATATATATATAAATTGAAATACTGAGTTTATAGGTTTATTATTGTTTATATATATATATATTTGGATGTAAGATTTTTTATGTCTGATTCTATATGTATGATAATTTTGTTATGAATTTATTGTTTAGTTTATTATATGACTAGATTTCTTATATAAATTTAATTATTTGTAAAAAAATTCAAAATGTAATGTTTTTTCCATTTTTAGTGTAATTTTTTATTAATCATATAAAATAATAATACAATTTTCCCTATTTACTGGTGGTAATTATGAACATTCTTTAAAAATGAAGAGGTATGTTCTATAATGGTGGGTATTTTACTTCTTCTTATTTTATTTTCAGATTTTTTTTAAAACCCAATGTCAACTGAATAATGAATTGTTGGTATGTAACCAAAAAAGAAAAATATAAAAAATACATCTATTCTATAAAAAACACAACAACATTTGTTCTGAGATTGAAATAAGAAAAAATTTACGTAACCACTGCCAAAAATCATATTGGGTTTTTAAATTGTCATGAGTACAAAAAACATCCACTAACTCTTTTTATAAAAATTCTAAGAATTATTTTGATATTTTGATATTAAAATTTCATTTTCATTATTATAATTCATATTGTACATGCATGGTTCAAATTGATTTTTTTATATATGACTTTTTAAATTTATATTAATTTATCTTCTGTTATATAGTGCATTCATTTTTCCTTATTAGTGAGATAAAGCTAGATCAATTATACATTTGATTAAACAACCATGATATCCCTCGACTATGTTTATTTTTCATGGAATTGATCTATTTTTTACCTCTCCTCTAATATGATTCTCCCTTGAGTCATCACTAGATACTAATTGTGGTTATTTGATTCTCTTTGTTCATTATTTTCAATTCATTCTTAATCAGATGGTTTTGCGCAAGCCACCTGACACCCTATGGCGCACAAGTACTGTATTGCTCATGTTCCTCCAATGGGTACTCTAGTTTTGATCATTATTTTCATTTGGATAATTTATCAATGACATCTAGAGAGAATGTAAAAGAATCAAGTCTTTTGGATATCATGTAGAATCCAGGTTGTCGAGGTGCAGACATCCACTCTAGTTTCCCCATTTTTTTGGAGATCTGATCTTTAAGAACTATGAAACTAGTTCGATGGAGTCTTTAGTGGTAAATTGATCTAAGAGATCATAGCACATTACATAGTTGTTGATGGTATTAAATCATAATCATATCAATATTTCGGTAAAGAAATATGGCTCTATAAGTGATTTATTTCATTTTTTTTTGATCCAACATTGTATCCTTTAATTTTTCAGTGTGTGTGTGAGTCCTTCTAAGAGTGAATGGTGTTAACTAAATGTTACATACTATATTATCTCCATCTATTATTTCAATTTATTCCTCCTCGTATAGTTTCTCTTGTACTTTTCATTCTTGCACAACATCTATAAATTTCTTCTTTTATATTTTCTAATAAGAACGTCATTCTTATTGGTGTTTTCTCCATACATGTAGGATCCCAAGGATCTTAATCATAATACATATGTGTGTTATTTCCTATATTATTTCTGTGTTCTAATTATGATCATTTTCCCTAATTTTTAAACTCATTTTTCTTAAAGAAAATAATTTTTTTAACCACTTAGTAACCATATAGAACACCTCAGTGGATCGGGGTTGTTGAGTAGGGAAAACCACATCAACACTGCCCCTTACAATTTGTATTAGACCCTTTCTGAAGCATTTATAATGGGTTTAAAGAAGATTGACGCAGATAATTTGGATGCTGAAAATTATTTTAATATATTAATAATTAAGTTAAATTCCTTGTTATACCATAATGAATTAATTTATACTCTTGGAGGTCCAAAGAAAAAGGTTTCCATTTTGTCCCCCGATGGGTAGACTATTGTTGATTTTGTTGATGATTCTGATGACATTCATAGGAAATAGAATCATTATCATTAAACACATTGGTTATGCCAATGTTGTTTTCAATTAACAAATAATGTTCATTATGATATTCATTAATTATATTATTTATTTTCTGATATTTACATATCATGTTCTCAAGATGTTTGTAGTGAAAACAATTGAAAATTGTATTATTAGATTCTATATTCATATATATAGACCTATACATTCTATAATTACTCCTTTCTTCCCGCCTAACTATTTTCTCACTTATTCCTCTCGTGTTTAACCCATTACGTTAATTCTAAACAGTGCCTTTTATTTAGATTTTTTTGGCTAAAAAAGAAGACTTATGTTCATCAAGAGTTAAATAGTCTTTATCATACATCATTCAGTCTTGTAAAAAAGTATATGATTCATCAAATAAAGTTACTAAAATTATTTCTTGGTAATCATTACCTATTTCATAATCGATGTTGGAAAATTCTAACTGAATTACAATAGAATAATCAAGGGTTATGTGACTGCAGTTCAATGGAACATTTTAAAAGTATAAAGTCACAATTTGTTTCATAAAACCATCCATAATACACTTAGTCAAATATATGGATTCTAACATGGACCAGATACCATCTATAGATGACTCAAATGATACTCCCTTAAGAACATTTTCTAATAAAGAAATATAATGAGGCTATAGGATTTCCTAAAAATGTCATCAGAATCATCAACAAAATCAACATCGGTCTATCCATTGGTGTAAAGACCCAGAAATTTCAGGGAAATTTTTTTCTTAATTTTCTTTGAAATTTTACAAGAACACAGTTTCTTACGGCGCCTGATTCCGAGGCCCGGTGTGCCCGGATTTAATTTCCGAAGTTTGGATCGGGTACGTTCAGTGGACAAGCGAGCGGGAATTTCTATCTTTTGAACCGTTGCCCGGTTCGAAGGCACCGATGAACTCGCAGCGCCGATATTCGCTTAAGGATACCTTTTTCGATGTTGCGTTTATTTCGGGTTGAGAGTTAGTTTTTGGGTTTTTAAAATAATGTTAAATAAAATGTGGAAACACATTTTATTTTTAACTTGTTGGTTAACTCCTCCCAAAGGGAGTTAGGGGTGGGACCCACATCCACTTAACCTCCCTTGAGAGGATTAAGTGTGGTGGGCCCACACGAACCCTAACTCTTCATCTCCTCTTTTTAAAACTCCCCTTTAACTCACTTTAATTAATGTCTGACACTTGGAATAATTAATTGAGGTGAGATGTTTTAAATTTCAAACCTTTGAAATTCTAAGAGGGAGGTTGTGTAATAAAATAAGCTTAAGCTTATTTTATCATGTTGGGGTTGGTTTCTTTTGCCACTTGAGAGGATTTGAGAAGCTCTCTCTACCATCCTCATCTTTGAAGAAGAACACGAAGAACACTCAAGAACGCCGCTTCTCTCTTCTTCCTAGCCGGATTGTTTCTGAAGATCGACGACGCCTTCCGTGTCAACGAAAGGGAACGCCACTTCCTCCTCAGACTTTCTTCGTCGGCTTACGAAGATTCACCAACGACATACCTCTTCAGACGTACCTCTACGTCAACTGAATCGACGAACGATTACCGCAATTCCCGACCTCCGCGACGCTTGTCTTCCGTGGTTTGTTGACGTGCTCCGCACTTGAACCGAGGTAGGGGTTTGTTTCAATTGTTTATATTTGTTCAAGAATTTCGACTTGAAAATTCTTCGTGGTAAATTTTTTTTAAAGTTATGTGGAACTTTCTTCGAACTTAATTGTTTATATTTGTTGGGCCTTGATTTTCAAATCTTTTTATTTAATCTAAAAAGATTGTGAAAGTTTATAATTCGTTAAATGCCGATTGCTATCCTTATAACGTGAGGAGTTCGGACCGTACAAACCCAGCTGATCCTCCTCTTTTACTTCGTGTTGATTTTTTCTGTGGAATGGTTCGGAAGGGCGTGGTGCCGTCGCACCACGCGGGTTCATGCGGTTTAATGCGGAAGATACGCGCGGCTCCGTCGCACCGCATCGTGTAAGGATTTCAAGAATGCAACGCCGTCGCGTCGCGTCGAAGGTAGTCGAAGAGACCGCGGCCGGAGTCGGGCCACGGCGGAGGGCCGCGACGTCGTCGCGTCGTGCCAATCGAACAAGGGTCGCGGCTTGAGCCGCGGCAGAGCTGGAAGGGGCGGCCGGAAAACCGACTGCCGGCGGTTAATGAAGAGCCGCGGCCGGCTCGGCCGCGCCGGAGCAGCCAAAGGCGGCCGTCCTCGCCGGCCGCAGGAGATCAGAAGAGCCGCGACCATCGGGCCGCGGTGAAAGGGTGGAAGGCGGTCGGCCGTGCCGGTCAGCCGCCGGTTTGCTTAGGAGGCGGGACCCGCGGGTCCCGCGTGTGAAAGGAAAACAACCAGCCTAAGGTCGGCCGAGATCCACAAAACCCGGGGGGAGTTTACCCCCCGCGTGCGGTGCACGTGCGGCGCCCAGGCCGCGCCCCCGCGCCGGGCCGCGCTGGCCGCATCGCCGGCCGGGTCGCGCCGCCGGCCGGGCCGGGTCCAGCCGGTCCGGGTCGGGTCGACCCAGTTCGGTCCGACCCGGTTCGGGTCGGACCAGGGGGGTCTGGCCGGGTCGGTTCGTGCCCAGACCCCCCGGTTTCGGGCGGGTTTCGGTTTTTCGCCCATATTTTGGGCTACGGGCCTCCAAACGACTCGCCGTCAGTGGCAACACGATCATTGGATCGAGACGGTCGTTTCGGTATACTATACTCAAGGTACATCTTCCTTTTCGGGAGGCTACGTGGTTAAAACTCCATCGTTAAGCGTGCTTGGCCTAGAGTAGTGATCAGGATAGGTGACCTCCTGGGAAGTTTCCCAGGGTGGGTGTGAGACGCAAAAGCCAATAACTTCCAGACCAGGCGTCCGATTGACGCGCCGTCTGTTGCGTTGCGTTCCTATTGACGATACGGAACTTTTGGCATCCTTCGCCCGAGTTTTGGATCCAGTTGGATAGCGGCCGGGATTGGATTGCACCCGAAATCCAACTGGGCCCCTCGAACGGAAAAGCTGATATCTTTCTGACAGAACGTCCGTTTGACGAACCGTCAACGGCGTTGGTGATCACGTTGAGAAAAAGTCCCTATGAGTATACCCTATGAGAGTTCAGGGTATATTTGAGATACAGACGGATATGGTTCGCTCACGAAACCAACCGGGCCCCTGGGACGAAAAGGCTAGTAACTCACCGAACGGGCGTCCGATTGACGCGTCGTCTATTGCGTTGAGACCCCTATGACGAGGCGGTCCTTTGAGATACTTCTACGTGGGACTTTGAGATACTTGGAGTATCGACCTGTAGCTCATGGAGCTGACCCTCCCAGTGACGAGCGTGCGGAGTACGGAGACCGTGTAGCTGGCTGAGACCTGACGACTGCTTGACCGACTCGACATGGAGTGAGTCGACTAGCCCAGTGGACGGAGCACTAATTTCTGAGGTGCAGACCCATGGCGGACGGAGCACTACCTGTGTGACAGTGCAGACCCGCGGTGCTCGTCCGGAGAGTACCTCAGCAGGCTACTAGGGGGGTGTGCACTACTGTGTTTGGGTGACATACCTCGGCGGGAAGCACTACTGTGTTTGGGTGGCTGGCCCGTAGTACTCGACAGGAGGAGTACATCAGCAGTCTTAGGTTAGTGAGTAGTACCTCGGAGTCGTGACAGGACCATTGTACACTCCTGAGACATAGCTCTTCAGCAGTTACGGTTTCGATAATGAAAATCCTGGTTTGAGCTGAGACTATTGACCTTGTGTTTACCTCATGATTGAGATGGGTCACTTGCTAACTTAGGTATATGTATGGGCATATATCCGGGAAGTGGTTATCCATTGATTTCACAATCCTTGTGTTTCCTCATGATTGAGATGGGTTACTTGATAACTTAGGTATATGTATGGGCATATACCTAAGTAGAGGTTATCTGTTGAGATCTTCTTTGTGGTTATCCTTGTTGGTTTAGTGAGACCTTGAAGGTCTCAGGGCCCCTACTGAGTATCGTTATACTCACCCCTGCATGGGTTATGCCCGCACCTCGTTGTGTTGGTTGCAGACGACGGGCAGTGCTGAAATAGGCCGAGTGTTCGAGGACTGGACGGTACCTGGAGGTGGACTATACGACGAGATGGTACCTGGAGGAGGACCTCACGACGAGACGGTACCCAGAGGTGGACGTGACGATGAGGCGGTACCCGAAGGTGGACCACTGGGCGGACATACTCGGAGCGGACGGCGGGACCCGAGGAGCAGAGGAGCTATCTGTACCCACCCTTCAGGTGGGATTTCCAGTGGACAGCTCGGCGTAGCAGCTTTACCTTTCAGTTTCTGTATTCCCTTCGAGTTGTACTTTACAGTTGGGCTTGTATTTCCGGCCCCTTTTTACTTTCCGCACTTACTGTTGTACTCAGTTTTTACTTAGTGTTTACTTCTTCCGCTTGTACTATGTGTGATTGTTTACCTTACAAAGGCAATGTCTTCCCTTTTTACCGGGATTTACGCCTTGGTGCTAGTCGCCAGCCCCTGCCCTATGGAAGGCGGGCTTGGGGTAGTCACGGCACAGGCCCCGAGGATGGGTCATGACAAATTGGTATCAAAGGAGTTCGGTTCTACCACATAACTTATAACTCTAATGTTTCTTTCTATGAAGCAATAGTGTTGAGAGTACCTAGTGTGGTTTTCAGTTCAGGGAGTCCAGTGTTGGTGCGGGCGGCCGACGTATCCATACACCAGGACCCTGACAACTGATTTCCGACTTTGTGCACGAAAACACTAATTGCGTGTGTGTTTTCAAAGGTTTTTCCCCTAAAACAGCTCAAACCAGGTCAGCTCACCAGGTATAAACGTTTGATCGTGTCACGATGTTTCTTTCAGAATGCCTTTTCACGGAAGACCAGCTAGAGCCCCGAGAGTGGTACGTACTGACAGCCCGCCGAGCGACGAGGCCTCAGTACAGGGCCCTATCCCAGTTGAGGCACCAGCGGTACTGCTACCCATTGGGCCACCGATGCCACCAGCCCCAGCAGTAGGCGATGAACGACGCTTGAGCGCGCTGTACGAGTTCCAGCGCTAGAGGCCACCCAGGTTCCAGGGAGAGACGGACCTGCAGGTGGATGAGGTTTGGCTGGAGGCTGTGGTGAGAGTCTTCAGGCTAGTGGGGACGCTGGCAAACTTCATGGTGATCTTTGCTACCAGCCTCCTTTAGGTAGCAGCAGGCAGGTGGTGGAGCCACTTGTTCCAGTTTTGCGATGAGATGAACTTCTCATGGGAAGACTTTGAGACCTTCTTCAGGATGGAGTATGTGCCAGTATCTCTACACCCCGAGCGTGTACAAGAGCTTCTACCTTTGCCGCGTGCTTTTCGATCAGTAGACGAGTAATCTGTGGGTAGTAGACAGATGATGCAGAGGTCCAGGAGAACCAGACTAGCAGTTAGATGATCTCGGGTTTTAGGACCGGTGGTGTGGGGCACCCGAGGTGGGGTCAGAGCCAGGCATGCCAGATATGGACAATGTTACTCATGCGGTGGAAAGGGTCACCTGGCACGTGACTGTCCGAATCCTCGTACGGTTGATCAGCGGGTGTTGGAGGAGCCACCGAGACAGAAGCAGCGACTAGTTCGTGAGCAACAGCCGAGCAGTATACAAGGCAGTAGATATCCGAGAGCAGGTGGGCAGGAGAGGAACTAGTGGATACGTTCTTTGTACTTCTAGTTCCATGTTGCTTTTTTATTCGTGTCTTTGTACTATGAGCTGCAATAATAAAAAGACACTTATCTTTGTTTGCTTTCCTGTCCTTTTTTTTGGTTGATACTGAGTGGTCCTGGTTAAACTATTGACTTGACCCTCACTTTTGAGATTTCTCCTGGAGGGGACCCAGTGACCTCACATTTATGCCGTTAGTGTAAATCGACCCTTGGAGGCGAGAGTGACAGTTGGATCTCTTAGTAGATACGTCGAGGCCTTACGACGTCATCCATGGCATGAATGCATCATTCATGTCAGGATTGACTGTATTAGCCAACGAATGTGGTTCATCCAGGGGATGAGACCAGGTTTCTCTTATTGGCAAAGAAGAAATCATAGCAGCTCTTGTGAGACAAAGGAGGTGCATTTCATCTAGGAGAGGATGAAGACTGCACAGTGCAATAAGAAACAGGGAACCGGTGCCAGTCTTAGAGACTCGGGCATGTTAAATGTTTCAAGAAGAGGATGCTTTAAGTAGAGATGAGTCTACGAAGTAGCAGACGTGGAGCCAGAGCTAGGAGAGCAGCATGAGGTGGTGTACATCCTAACATTGTACAACCACCCGCCTTAGTTATTCCTGCCAGGCTCAGGGAGCTGGAGGGCGGAGGAAGAGTGTGGCTTCATGCGGTCAAGGAGTGCGACCCAATGGATCTATAAATGATTCAAGGGACAGTCTGTGTCCACTACTAGCTGTTGTAGTAACGAACGTCGATGTGAATCATTTCTCGCTTTCACAAATATTGTTCCAGACCTAGTGTTTCTGGTAAGCCGTGGACTTGACCCTCACATCTGGAGATACCATGGGAGGAGACTCGATAATCACACTTACGCCGACGGTGTGGTCAGACCCTCGAGGTGAGAGTTCCGGTTGGAATCTCTTGGTGACAGCGTCGAGGCCTTACGACGTTAGTTTGAGTATGGAATGGGAAATAACTGTTCATACTCAAATTGACGGTTTTAGGCAAACGTCGGGATGGGTTTCCCTTGGTCGGTGGAAAAGGAAACCCCAGGCAGCGCGGGGTAACTCTTGCACAAGAGGGTGCGACTGATCACTCTTGAGTCGGTCAACCTTACCCTCATGGTAGCAGCCTTTCGAGTTCCAGTTCTAACAGAAAATGAAGACCTCTGGAGTTCTAGGTTGATGATCACGTCCTTATATGGGTCTCACCTCGACGAGGTTTACGGAGATGTGGCCAAGGCTGAAAGTTATCTCCGGGGTTCAGCGGACCTTCTTAGGTCCTTGGCTGGGTAGGCGGGGTGGTTTACCGCTTGACCCATTCACCGCATTTGCACCAGGTGCACGACGACTTCCACGTATCTCAACTGAGGAGATACATGCTCGACCCTTCGCATATCATCGACCATGAGGAAGTGGACGATGGTGATGGGGTGTCTTTCACGGAGATTCCAGTGGGGATCGAGGATCGACAGGATCAGATCCTATGAGGACGATCGATTCCTCGGGTGCACTTTCTTTGGCAGTACGAAAACCTCCAGGTGAGAACATAGGAGCGGAAGGCTCAGATGCGTGCTCTGTACCGCATTTGTGACACTAGTTTGTGTTGAAGCTTTACGCGGACGTAAATCCCTGAGGTGGGAGTAATGTAAAGACCCGAAAAATTTCAGGGAAAATTTTTTCTTAATTTTATTTGAAATTTTACAAGAACGCAGTTTCTGCCGGTGCCTGATTTCGAGGCCCGGTGTGCCCAGAATTAATTTCCGAAGTTTGGCTCGGGTACATTCAGTGAACAAGAGAGCGGGAATTTCTATCTTTTGAACCGTTACCCGAAATCGAATTCCGAAGGCACCGATGAACTCGCAGTGCCGATATTCGATTAAGGATACCTTTTTTGATGTTGCGTTTATTGCGGGTTGAGAGTTAGTTTTTGGGTTTTTAAGATAAAGTTAAATAAAATGTGGAAACACATTTTATTTTTAACTTGTTGGTTAACTCCTCCCAAAGGGAGTTAGGGGTGGGACCCACATCCACTAAACCTCCCTTGAGAGGATTAAGTGTGGTGGGGCCCACACGAACCCTAACTCTTCATCTCCTCTTTTTAAAACTCCCCTTTAACTCACTTTAATTAATGTTTGACAATTGGAATAATTAATTGAGGTGAAATGTTTTAAATTTCAAACCTTTGAAATTCTAAGAGGGAGGTTGTGTAATAAAAAAAGCTTAAGCTTATTTTATCATTTTGGGGTTGGTTTCTTTTGCCACTTCAGAATATTTGAGAAGCTCTCTCTACCATCCTTAACTTTGACGAAGAACACGAAGAACACTCAAGAACGCCGCTTCTCTCTTCTTCCTAGCCGGATTTTTTCCGAAGATCGACGACACCTTCTGTGTCAACGAAAGGGAACGCCGCTTCCTCCTCAGACTTTCTTCGTCGGCTTACGAAGATTCACCAACGACATACCTCTTCGGACGTACCTCTACGTCAATGGAATCGACGAACGATTACCGCAATGCCCGACCTCCGCGACGCTTGTCTTCCGCGGTATTTTGACGTGCTCCGCACTTGAACCGAGGTAGGGGTTTGTTTCAATTGTTTATATTTGTTCAAGAATTTCGACTTGAAAATTCTTTGTGGTAAATTTTTTTTAAAGTTATGTGGATCTTTCTTCGAACATAATTGTTTATATTTTTCGGGCCTTGATTTTCAAATCTTTTTATTTAATCTAAAAAGATTGTGAAAGTTTATTATTCGTTAAATGCTGATTGCTATCCTTATAACTTGAGGAGTTCGGACCGTACAAACCCGGCCGATCCTCCTCTTTTACTTCGTGTTGATTTTTTTTGTGGAATGGTTCGGAAGGGCGTGGTGCCATCACACCACGCGGGTTCATGCGGTTTAATGCGGAAGATACGCGCGGCGCCGTCACGCCGCGCCGTGGAAAGATTTCAAGAACGCGACGCCGTCGCGTCACATCGAAGGTAGTCATAGAGACCGCGGCCGGAGTCGGGCCACGGCGGAGGGGCGCGGCGCCGTCACGCCGTGCCAATCGAACAAGGGCCGCGGCTTGAGCCGCGACAGAGCTGGAAGGGGCGGCCGGAAAACCGGCTGCCGGCGGTTAATGAAGAGCCGCGGCCGGCTCGGCCGCGACGGAGCAGCCAAAGGCGGCTGGCCTCGCCGGCCGCCGGAGATCAGAAGAGTCGCGGCCATCGGGCCGCGGCGGAAGGGTGGAAGGCGGCCGGCCATGCCGGTCGGCCGCCGGTTTTCTTAGGAGGCGGGAACTGTGGTTCCCGCATGTGAAAGGAAAATGGCCGGCCTAAGGCCGGCCGAGATCCACAAAACCCGGGGGGAGTTTACCCCCCGCGTGCGGCGCACGTGTGGCTCCCAGGCCACGTCCCCACGCCGGGCCGCGCCGCCGCACTGGCCGCACCGCCGGCCGGGTCGCGCCGCCGGCCGGGCCGGGTCCCGCTGGACCGGGTCGGGTCGACCCGGTTCGCCCGACCCGGTTCGGGTCGGACCAGGGGGGGTCGGGCCGGGTCGGTTCGGGCCCAGACCCCCCGGTTTCGGACGGGTTTCGGTTTTTCGCCCATATCATGGGCTACGAGCCTCCAAATGACTCGCCGTCAGCGGCAACACGATTCTTGGATCGAGACGGTCGTTTCTGTATACTATACTCAAGGCACATCATCCTTTTCGGGAGGCTACGTGGTTAAAACTCCATAGTTAAGCGTGCTTGGTCTAGAGTAGTGATCAGGATGGGTGACCTCCTGGAAAGTTTTCCAGGGTGGGTGTGAGACGGAAAAGCCAATAACTTCCAGACCAGGCATTCGATTGACGCGCCGTCTGTTGCGTTGTGTTCCTATTGAAGATACGGAACTTTTGGCATCCTTCTCCCGAGTTTTGGATCTAGTTGGATAATGGCCGGGATTGGATTGCACCCGAAATCCAACCAGGCCCCTGGAACAGAAAAGCTGATATCTTTCTGACAGAACGTCCGTTTGACGAACCGTCAGTGGCGTTGGTGATCTCGTTGAGAAACAATCCCTATGAGTATACCCTATGAGAGTTCGGGGTACAGTTGAGATACGGCCAGATATGGTTCGCTCACGAAACCAACCGGGCCCCTGGGATGAAAAGGCTAGTAACTCACAGACCGGGCGTCCGATTGACGCGTCGTCTGTTGAGTTGAGACCCCTATGACGAGGCGGTCCATTGAGATACTTCTACGTGGGACTTTGAGATACTTGGAGTATCGACCTGTAGCTCATGGAGCGAACCCTCCCAGTGACGAGCGTGCGGAGTACGGAGACCGTGTAGCTGGCTGAGACCTGACGACTGCTTGATCGACTCGACTTGGAGTGAGTCGACTAGCCCAGTGGACGGAGCACTACTTTCTGAGGTGCAGACCCATGGAGGACGGAGCACTACCTGTGTGACAGTGCAGACCCGCGGTGCTTGTCCGGAGAGTACCTCAGCAGGCTACTAGGGGGGTTTGCACTACTGTGTTTGTGTGACATACCTCGGCGGGAAGCACTACTGTGTTTGGGTGGCTGGCCCGCAGTACTCGACATGAGGAGTACTTCAGCAGTCTTAGGTTAGTGAGCAGTACCTCGGAGTCGTGACAGGACCACTGTACACTCCTGAGACGGAGCTCTTCAGCAGTTATGGTTTTGATAATGAAAATCCTGGTTTAAACTGAGACTTTTGACCTTGTGTTTACCTCATGATTGAGATGGGTCACTTGCTAACTTAGGTATATGTATGGGCATATACCCGGGTAGTGGTTATCCATTGATTTCACAATCCTTGTGTTTCCTCATGATTGAGATGGGTTACTTGATAACTTAGGTATATGTATGGGCATATACCTAAGTAGAGGTTATCTGTTGAGATCTTCTTTGTGGTTATCCTTGTTGGTTTAGTGAGACCTTGAAGGTCTCGAGGTCCCTACTGAGTATCGTTATACTCACCCCTGCACGGGTTATGCCTGCACCTCGTTGTGTTGGTTGCAGACGACGGGCAGTGCTGACATAGGCCGAGTGTTCGAGGACTGGACGGTACCTGGAGGTGGACTATACGACGAGATGGTACCTGGAGGAGGACCTCATGACGAGATGGTACCCAGAGGTGGACGTGACGACGAGGCGGTACCCGAAGGTGGACCACTGGGCGGACATACTCGGAGCGGACAGCGGGACCCGAGGAGCAGAGGAGCTATCTGTACCCACCCTTCAGGTGGGATTTCCAGTGGACAGCTCGGCGTAGCAGCTTTACTTTTCATTTTCTGTTTTCCCTTCGAGTTGTACTTTACAGATGGGCTTGTATTTCCGGACCCTTTTTACTTTCCGCACTTACTGTTGTACTCAGTTTTTACTTAGTGTTTACTTCATCCGCTTGTACTATGTGTGATTGTTTACTTTACAAAGGCAATGTCTTCCCTTTTTACCGGGATTTACGCCTTGGTGCTAGTCGCCAACCCCTGCCCTATGGAAGGCGGGCTTGGGGTAGTCACGGCACGGGCCCCGAGGACGGGTCGTGACAATTGGTGGAAAAAATGGTAACCATTTTCATTAGACCACCAAGAGCATAAATTAATTCATTATGGAGAGTTGATTTCATGATGAAGATGTTGGGGAGGAGCAGTTCCAAGTAGTTAGTCTAGGATGTATGTAATGTTTGAAGCCTATGGGAAATGAAGTCCTCTAAGGCCTATGGGCCATGTAATACTTACACCTACGGGCGATGTAATACTTACACCTACGGGCCTTGTAAGGGTTCTACCTCCCCCCTTGAAAGTTGGATTATAAAAAATCAATAAATAATAAAGGCCTTCATTCCATTGGAGGTGGTCTAACAAGGAATTTAACTTAATTATTCCTATATTAAAATCATTTTTACCATCCAACTTCTCTGCTTCAATATTTGATAAACCCATTATGAATGCTTCAGAAAGGGTCTAACACAGATTGTAAGGGGCATCATTGATGTGGTTTTCCCTACTCAACAACCCTAATCCACTGAGGTGTTTTATATAGTTACTAAGTGATTTAAAAAAATGATTTTCCTTAAGAAAAATGAGTTTACAGATTATGGTAAATGATCGTAATTAGAACACAGAAATAATGTAAAAAATAACACACATACGTACTGTGATTATAATCTTTGGGATCATACATGTATTGAGATAACACCAATAAGAGAGACGCTCTTATTAGAAAATCAAGAAGAATAAATTTTAGATGTTGTGAAAGAATAAAAATTATAAGAGAAACTATATGAGGAGGAAGAAATTGCAATACTAGAAGGCGATGATAATATATGTCACATGGAGTTAACACCATCCACTCCTAGAAGGACTCACACACACACTGAAAAATTAAATGATATAACGTTGGATCGAAAAAAATGAAATAAATCATTTATATAGCCATATTTCATTACCAAAATCTTTTTATGATTAATATTTCATACAATCAACAAACATGGAATGTGATATGATCTCCCATAACAATTTACCACTAAATACTCCATTGAACTAGATGTTTAGTTCTTGAAGATCAGATCTCCAAAAAAATTGGGGAAACCAAAGCTGATGTCGGCACCTCGATATCCAAGATTATACATGATATCCAAAAAACCTGATGCTTTTACATTCTCTTCATATCTCACAGAGAACATATCTGAATGAAAATAATGATTAAAACTAGAGTACCCCATGGAAGAAGACGAGCTGTGTAGTAATTGTGTGCGAGAGGGTGTCAAGTGGCTTGTGCCAAACCATCTAATGAAGAATGTATTAAAAAATTGAACCAGGATAATCAAAAAACCATAAGTAGTAGCTAGTGATGAATCAAGGGAGAAGCATATTAGATGAGTGGTAAAAAAGATCAATTCCATTAAAAATATATATAGTCGTGGGATATCATGGTTGTTTGATCAAATGTATAAATGATCTCTCTTTATCTTGCTAATAAGGAAAAATGAATGCACCATATAACACAAGATAAATAAATATAAATTTAAAAAGTCACATATAAAAAATCAATTTGAACCATGGATTTACTGTATGAATCATAATAAGGAAAATGAAATTTGAATATCAATATATCAAAATCATTATTAGAATGCTTAAAAAATGAGTTAGTGGAAGCTTTTTTGTACTCATGAATGTTTAAACCACCGATATGTTTTTTAGAAGTGGATACATATATTTTCACTTATTTCACTCTCAGAAAAAATTAAGTTGTGTTTTCTATAGTATAGATGTATTTTAATATTTGTCTTTTTTTGTTACATACCAACAATTCATTACTCAGTTGACATTGGGTTTTTTAAGGAAACCAAAAATAAAATATGAGGAAGTAAAATACTAATCATTATATAACATACCTGTGGGTTTTTAGTGAATGTTCATAATAACCACCATGTAAATAGAGAAATTATATTATTATTTTCTATGATTAATGGAAAATTACACTACAAATGGTTAAAACATTACATTTTGATTTTTTTTTACAAATAATTAAATTTATATAAAAAATCTAGTCATAGAATAAACTAAACGATAAATTCATAACAAAATTATGATACATATAAAATCAAACATAAACAATATTACATCCACAAATATATATATATATATATATATATAACCATTAATCAACCTATAAACTCCGTATTTTAATTTATATATATATATAATATGTCAATCAACCACTAGTAAACCATGGATAGTACATCAATCCAAAAACCTCCACTTCATCCATCTCCCTTCATACCCATGACCATCATATAAAAAATTGACCACATCATGTTAAAAATTGGAACAAAAATAAAATAGAAATCCTAACCGAACATAATAAATAAGAAATATAATAGAATCATTTTTAACACTTAACCATACCATAAAAACTAAGAGCCAACATGATAGACATTAGAAGAATATCATAGATTGGAATGGTCAGCCTCATGCCTTCTACTAGTATATTTCACCTATAATACTAATATAATATTTAGTATATTAAATATTATGGAGAACATACTTAGAATATATCCATATTTTTGCACATAACAATTGAATTTTTCAATTCAAACCGAAAAAATTTAAAATAAAAAACAAATAATATATCATGAAAAATAGTTTAAAAAAATTATTTAATAAATGATTAAATATTTGGAAATTAAAATGGTTGATTATATAACAATGTATTAAATTTTTAAACCAACATGTGTTGTGCTTGAAATTACTAAAAAAATTAAAGACATTTATATGAAAACATTTCCAATATTTCAAAAATTACTCAACTATGGAGGTATCATGACAACACATCAATATGAGGATTTTTTAATTGTTTGGACAATTACACATATGTTTTGGTGTTAAAAACAAGAAATATTGTTACAATCATACTAAGAAAACTATTTGTTAGATTGAATTAGAATCACATCCTATATTTGAAATATAAATCTACAGTCATTGTATTATGATTTAACAACCACCAAATTTTGTTTCCTTGGTTTTGAATACCGGAATGAGTTTTTAAAAGAATTTGTGTCTTATAAAACATATTATTGATACATTTCGAGCACAAAACACATTAAATATATGTGTTGGCGTCACATACATTCCAAAAATAATTGATAGGTGATTGTCGATGAATTTCACAATAATCCAAATTTTTTTATGGTTTCAACCTTTATACAAATGGTTGATTATTTTTAAACAGTGAATTTGTGTTTATGGGAATCCCAGAAAAGCTATAACGTTGATTGAATTGGATTTTTTTAATAAATTAAAAAATAATTCCTTGAAATTTTACCTATGACTTCAGAACCATTTGATATCATTACCATCACAACTAGAAAATTTACCTATACCACGGTTCAAAACCATGGGAATAAGGTATACCCATGGTTTCAAGAACCGCGTCCTGTTAAGGAATTAGTATAAACCTATACCCATAGCTCACAGAGCATTTGGATAAGAAATTTTAATGGAAAAACCTATACTCATGGTTTGAACAAAAATATTAAATAAGTCCTTATTAAAACACTCCACTATGATTCAATCCCATCACTGTTAGCCTATAAACAAACAACATTACCACTATCCTATATCACATTTTTTACTCTTATATACAAATATATATATATATATATAATATAAATTTAATTATAATAATCTATTTATTATAATAATTATTATAAAGGAATAATAGAGGGACAACCTCTACCCACATTTTTTTCAAACTCTGGGGTTAAGTTTTCCAGAGGTATTTTTTTCTGTGCATTCTATTAAGGAAGTCTATATAATCCTTGGGTATAAGGGTGATCTATACCCATGGGGTTTTAAAACTATGGGTATAGGTTGTTCCAATGGAATGTTTTTTCCCCATGAAGTCTATACCCACATTTATTGGAGAACCTTCATTATAGGTTATTCCTAAAAAAATCCCCCATGGATATATGGTTGAGCTATACCGATGGTTTTTATCCAATACCATGGGTATATGTTTATTTTCTAGTAGAGCATGGTTTTGACCACCTAGATTTTGTTTAAAGGCATTAGTATCTTTTAAAACATCTTATCAAGTATTTCCATGAACTCCCTATGTAAAATGGATATTTATATGCTTTTTCACCTAAAAATAATTCAATGATGGGTTTATCATGATTTTACATTAATCTGATGTCTTTTTATATTATTTAACTGATACACCCATGTTTGAATGTCTTAAAACACTAAAACTTGTTTATGGATATCCAAGAGGAACTATAACATAGATTGACATTGAATCTGTTCCTATATTCAATAATTAGTATACTATAATTTTCAATGATTTCATGGAAATCTAATGTCATTTCATAGGTATAGACACTCTAGATCATGTTTTTTAAGGCCTCAGTATCTTTTAAAACATCTTATTGAGTCATTCCGAGCATACCACACAACAGATGGATGTGTTTTCTTATCATATACATAATAAATATAAAAATAGTGGTTTTCTCAGGATTTCATATTAATCTTAGTTCATTTTATATGCTTTTGACTATTACATATTTTAGTGTTTTAAGACACTGAAAACACATTTACAAGCATCCCAAATAACTTGAATGTAAGCTTAACTAGAAATCAGATCCTAAATTTTAAATATCAATATATGGTTTTTTTCAATGATTTCAAAACCGTATAATTAAATTTATTTGGTTTTCACTACTTAAATATTTTTTTAAAGGCTTTTGTATCTTTTAAAAAAAGTTTGAGCCATTTTTAGGACACCACATGTCATAAGGACATGTTATCTTCTTTTAAAATTCAAAAATAATTCAATGATTGTTGTCACATTATTTTATGCAAATACAAAGTTACTTTCTATGGCTATTACTATTACATGAATTTTAGTGTATTGAAACACTAAAAATGTGTTTATTGGCATAATAGGAAGATAGAATCATGGAATTAAATGGATTCAGTTACAACTTTTAAAAAATCAAACCATGGTATTATTCTTATGATTTTACATCCATAAAGAACGTTTTCCCTAGTCTTGATCCCTTGATTGATGTTTTTATAGGATTTGGGTCTTTCAAAACCACTTATTGAGTCGATCTGAGAACTATACATGTCATATAGATGTTTTTTATACTATTACAAATCCAAAACAATTTAATAGTGTTTTTTCCATTATTATTCCTTAATTTGATGATTTTTTCAATTGATTTAATTGTTACACACATGTTTTTGTGATTTAAAATACTAAAAACATGTTCACTAGAAACCTAAAAACCCCCAACTTAGATTGATGTGGGTTTTGTTCCAAAATTTTAAAAATGAATCATTGGTAGTTTTTCATGGACTTCATGGACATCCAATATCATTTCCAAGTTTTTCACCTCACGGAACATGACTTTAAATGATCTAGTATCTTTTAAAACTTCTTATTGAGTGATTCTGAGCACACCTCAAATCAAGTGGATGTTATTTTTAACTCACATGTCATAAATAATTCAATGGTGTTTTCCCAAGATTTCAGGTTAATATGTGGTTTTTTTCTATGGTTTTAACCATTACCCCTATGTTTTAGTGTTTTAAACTACAAAAAACTTCTTTATAAAATCCTAGAAAACACATAATTTAGATTGGAATGATGTTAGTCCTATAATTTATAAAATTAATACAAAGTAATTTTACTATAATTTCATATACATATTACATTGTTTCATTTGTTTTGACCCCATACCACATGTTTTTTAGAGGCTTTGGATTCTTTTAAAAGAACATATTAATTCATTCTATGGGCCATAATGTCATATTGACATTTTATCTATTTTTAAATGGTTAAAATATTTCCACGATGTTATTACCATGTTTCCATGTCAATTTTAGGTCTTTATCTATGGACTAGATCATTACAAGCACATTTTAGTGTATTAAAACATTAACAACATGTTTATGGACATGACTATGGGCATACTTTCCAAACCATAACTCAGATTGATGTGGTGTTTGTACCATAATTTCAAAAGAAAAATTAAAGTCCTGGTACTATTATTTCATGATCATATGAAAAAAATTTCTTCTCTTTGACCCTATAATGTATGTTTTTAAAGGCTTTGGTATCACTTAAAATTGCTCATTGAGTCATTCTGAGCACATTTTAGGTCATAGGGATGTGTTTTCTGCTCTTCCAGGTGATGAATAAATAAAAGGTTGTTTTTTCATGAATTCAAATCCATTATAAATGTTTTTATATATTTTTAACCACTACACATATTTTTTTGTGTTTTGAAACACTAAAAATGCATTTACGAGCATCCCAAGAAAACCTTAACACATTTTGGCATAGTGTCATTTAAAAAAATTTACAAATTAATATATGTTATTTTTCATAATATTACAATATAATCCAATGAAGTTTCCTAGATTTTGACCACTAACATATGTATCTTAATGGAATTAGTGTATTCTAAAACTATTTATTTAGTCATTCTGAGCACATCATACGTCGAATGGAAAACATATATGGTTTCTACCAAGGTACTTATAAATATTTAATTTTATTCACGGAGGCCATCAGTTTATAAATATTATTGACTTCAATACCGAACCAGGATTGTTTTTTTGGGGATGGTGTCTGATTTTATAATTTGAATATAGAAGCATTTAGTGTTGTGTGAAATTGTATGTTTTCTTTTTAAATGTGTTAATGATTTATGTATTTTATAATTTTCCATGGAACAATGTGATATAAGAATAAAAATTTATTCTATGACCATGCATGTCATCCTCTAAATAATATAAATAAAATCATATTCTATTGCCGATTTTCACTAATTTTGTTCTTTCCAATAAGATTCATGTTCTATCACATTTCCTTTTAATATTGGAATTATTATTTGTACATCCCGATCAGAAGAACTATGGAAACGCCAACTAGGGGTTCTAATAAATTATGAGAAAACCCTACCAAATATAGCTAATGGAGTAGGCCCATAACCCATCGTCCATACATTCCCATGATTCTACTTCCCTAAAATGATTTCAACTACATTGTTCTGGGAAATAGATGATGATTGTGAAGGGTTAACAACCTATTAATCTTTAATTTTTACATATTAATACAATAATATTACCTATAATTTTTCCAAATTAAAAAAAAATTCTTAATATTTTCTATTTTTAAAAACATTATAATTATTTATTGTTATTTGATTACTATAAAAACATAGTAAGGAACAATAAATAATAATAACAAAAAAACCTTAATCATAATTAAGTGTGGATAACTAAATTTATAATATGGTGCTAATAGAGTGAATTAACACTATTTGAATAGTGTATTCAATCCCATTTAACTTGGTTTAGGTCTTGTTTCTTGTTATATTATTTTATCATTATTACCAAAATGTCTCAGCAATGGATTCAAGAACCCAACCCCATGGATCCAAATTTTATTAAATAAATATAAAAGTACACGAGGAAAATGGAGGAAATGTTCATGTGTGACACCACCACACCAAGTAAGAAAATAATGGGAATGCATCCACATTAATAACATATAATAGAAATGATATTATCTTCTATTATCCCTAAACATAGAGACCTACCCCCCCCCCCTCTGATTATCTGGGTGATTCCCTCTTATCCATTGTGTAGTTATCTTTATGATTGGTTCATCATCCACTGAGGTATCCTCTATTTTGTGTATGGAAACCGTCTCCTAAATTGCTGATAAAGGGTCATGTTTGGAAAGAACATCTTGTACAAACACATTCAAAGTTGAATCATCATTGTCGGCACATAAATGTTGGGGGTCAATCGCCTATAATGTTATCCTCATTGATAACAAAATAACTTTTCATCTAAGACCATGTAATATAAGGAATGACTTGTTTCAGTCGATTCACAATATTTTATAAAAGTTCTAGAAAAAATAAAAAAATTATTAAATATTATAATGTTACTGTGTTTATGCTATTATGATACATTAAAATATGAGATTACCTCTTGAGATGCATCTTTCTTAATATCAATAAACATCATCTACAGTTCTTGAGAAAAACCTTTAGGAACATTCTCATATATTTGTCAAGAGCTCAAAGATGTGTCATTAACTCATGTAATAATTTAAATTTTATATATTTCCATTAAAATCATAAAGGATTCATAAAAACATATGTTGAATTAATAAAGGACTAGTTACAATCTGACAAAGGTGATTTCTGAAGGAATGGAATGATTCAAGAAAGATTGTCTGTTTCCTGAATGACTATGAGTTTTGTGAGAGTGTTTTGTATTTCAAACAATGGTAAAGTTACAAGAAATTTTCTAAATATATTTGAAAATTCATTAAGTCTCCTACTAAAAAATATGAATGGACATTGTTGAATACCCTACCAGATGAGATATTATGTGAGGACTAGTTCAACAAGGGAAGTGATGTTGTGGTATTGTTGATGTTCTCAACCATTTTTTGATAGAGAATAGTGAAGATCAATGGGAACTAATCCATGAATAAACTATCAAAGATTGAATTTTTGTATTTTCCTATGATCCAAAAATATGTTCCACTTGAATTAGTGATAAAGGGATAGGGAAAAGGGATTTACCATTGGGTGGAAATGATTGAATCCCCAAATATTGTATAGTTGGTGTTTTGTGCATGGAGTGACTGAAGCGAAAAAATCATATCCCCATGAATGGTGATGATTAGTGTATTTTAGAACATTGAAATGTTTTTGGTGTATACTCATTAGACGTAGGCTACTGTGGGTAAATCCGGTAAAATTCTTGTGCCTTTTGTTTTTTCTTGTCTTATATTCTCTAGGATGATAATCAATGCATGTAGATTTTAGTGATAATTGAGTTTATTTTAATTTTTTATTATAAGAACTCTATTTAATTGGATCATCACCTTATTGAAGAACAAAAAATTGGCACTATTAAACAAGTGAGTTCAAGCCTTGTTAGGATATTTATAGTTACATAGGTATGTAGTGAAACATGAATGAGTTTTATGCCTGAATTCACCCCCACTTCCTTAGGGAATGTCACACTAAATTAATCGATTGCTCCAACACATTAATTAAGAATAATATTAATTCTAATTTATTGTTACACATGATTGTATTCAAGAATATCTAAGGACAGATAAATATGTGGAATTCCTACTAGGATATCAGTTCTCGTAATCTCCCATATTGGAGACTACTTTGTATGAACATAATGAGATAAATTCTTATATTCCATTGAGTAGTGAGAATTTATTTTCAATATATTATGTTCCCCATTATTTAATTTTATATAACCATATTATAAGGATTTAATTATAACATCATGGGATTTCATGGTTCACATCATAGCGGGGAACATCAATTCACTTTTAATACAGTATATACTCTAGAACATAATTAAATTAATTTCATAAAAATCTATTAATGACATGTAATAAGATATTTAAATTAATATTCCATTATTTGTATATTAATTTAATATAAATTACAAAGAATTTGTTATATAACTAAAAAACTAAAAATAACTTCTTCTTCTTCCACATCTATTTGTTGAAAAACACTGGGTATGAACATTTTAAATGAACTAGACTTTGAAGACATATATTGCAGACAGTTTCTATTTTTGTTAAATCAAATTCAATTATCTCTCTCTTATACACTATTCAATTGATCTTTTCTCTGTCTGACAACCTCAGACTTGAACCAACTCAACTTGTATCCTCTATCTAATACCACTTCATCTAATAGGTAATTTATCTGGTAGACTCAATCTATTAACACTTCATATATTATCCTATTTCGGATACAACATAATCCATTTCTAATACGTCTAGTGATTCAATAAAATGTCACACTCTAGGTTATATTTTACTATCTCACATGTTCAACAATTAACCTGGTAGAAACAGTATGGGAAACTTCTTCAATGTGAACCATCTACCATTTATACAGTTAGCATATATTTGATATTCAAGGGAAGAACTCAAACATTAAATCAAAATTCCTACAAAAAAATTGAATATCCCTACGAAAACAATATTAATTTCACATCTGTCAAACATTAATAAGGATTCCGATCATCCAAATTTATCAATGAATTCTTCAAATAATAGATTCTCTCATTCATAAAACTTACTGTAATCTTTGAAAGAATCATGATATTCCTATCATGATTAATGACAAATTTATCATCCAAATCAGCATCACCACCAATAATGTCATTAAAAAACTCTCACTACTGGAAATGGGGTTTATCCCCACGCATCTATGCCCATGGTTTAGAGTTCTGTGGGGATAGATGATTTTTATCGATCTATACCCATAGTTTTATTAAAACTGTGTGTATTTATCCCTTAAGTATCGAGCTCCATCACCCTCCCCCCAAGTTAACACTTCGTCACTCTCCCCCCACTTTAACCCTACCTCCCAGCTCCGCCTCCTGGCTCTGCCTCCCAGCCTCTACCTCCGCTCACGACCTGGACCTCCAAGGCTTCGCCTTTTCCTCAAAATCCCTGCCTTTTCAAAGCTGCCCCCAGCTCGGGCGATGTCCCCACTTTCCCCTCTCAGCTCCCTCTCCTCTAGGTATCATCAAATTCATTAGATTTTATTATAAATGATGTTTCCCATATGTTCCTACTTATAAATTTCAATAATTATCCTTCAAATGTAATGGATATTGAGGATGTTGTGTTAGGGGTAAATGATTCATTTGAGAATGGTCCAATATGGATTATTGATCGATGAATAAAAGAACTATGAAGGAAGAAGAAGCCTATTGTTAAGGTTTTATGGAATAACATAAATATTAAAGAAGATAAATAGGATAAATAATCATATGTGTAGTATTACTAGACCTACTTCTTAGATTTAGACCTATAAAGACACATATTAAGGTCAACAAGTCATTATAGGGGGATATTGGAACAACCACTCACTTTCTAGGTGCATTATGCCTTATTTTGAGCCTTTATTAAGAGTTTATTTGATTTATTACATTTATTGGGTGATGTATTGGGTAGTTTTTTGGATATTGGGCGGGGAGGTTATAAGAATTTAATGGTGATAATGGTTAGAGGGAATATTGTAGTCCCCCAACGTAACAACGAAGCCTATTAGAGAGGAGTAGTGGGTGATATATAGTAGGGGTACTTTTAGATCTAACATGGAAACAATTCCATGGAAATTATGTAACTCTAATGGGAATCGACATCATTATTGTCATAGGGTTTACAAAACCATGTGTCCAAACCATAAGGGTGACTCGAATAGGTAGTGAACATCCCATGGTTAGAGCATGATTTTTTAAGCCAAGAAACCAAACCATTTATATATAATTTAATCATTTGAAAATTATTATTTTGACACAAAAACACCCTAAAGATTGTCATTATTCCTCCTAATCTCGGCGTAATCAAAGGGACTCTAATGAAGCTTCATGGTGAATTAATTCATTTCAGAGAGGAATTATATTTGATATAGAGATATCAGTCCTAGAGATTTAAATATAATTTATCATTTGTTTATTGTTATTGTTATTAATACTAGATATTATTTATTATCCATGTAAATGAACTACATCTCGGATTTCTTATCCAGGTTTAGGATTTACAATGATATACAATGTGATCCTTTCTATATTTACATGGAAAATAAATATAGAAATATGGTTTTTCCTGATCATTCTCAGATCCTTTTAGATCTCTTAATTTTGTAGTATCTTAATGGATAGGTGTAAAATTATGCCATCCTATAACATGTTGTTCATCATATATCATAACCCATGAATACTCATGTTGTGATTTGGGGTTGCTTCGATGGATCTTTGGTTTGTGAAATTGATTCAAGTGGTGAACATTGATGTTGGGATTCAATATGTTGAATGCAATAAGTTCTTACCATGTTATGACAATTATATAAAAATTTATGATATGAAATACTCATGCGTGTGTGTACAAACCCTGATAATTCTTTTAAAATGATATTCTTATGCCTCTATATATATAAAAAGTTTCTTTACTATGACTTGGGTATATATATATGTGTATGGATAGTAGACTTATACTATCTTGTATCACAGTTAAAAGTTGATCCTTCGTGAATACATTAATACTATAGAGGGGGAGAAGTTGAGATGTGATTTACGATGACTATGGTGGGGTCTTGAAAGAAAAATAGAATGGAATGAAGGCCTTGAGGTATTAATGGTGTCCAGAAGTGGGTAATGATGACATTATAGTATGACCTGAGATAGTTGATAGGGAATGATAGCCTTATGAACTAACCCAAGGCATAATGTCCTATACACCCATTAAGATACATAAATTGCTTTTGTGGTTTTTTTTTGATAATTTTCGAAACCAAAAAAGCCCATGTGATCATAACATCCACTGTTCAAGATCTATGGAGTTTCCCCTTTGGATATTTTGGGTGAAACTTCAACAACTAAATCTTTCTCCTTCACTTTTCAATTCTTCTTTTAATGGTTTTGAGTATTAAAACTCACAGATTTTCAAGATGGTATATTGATGAGGCATTCATTTTCATCATAAATATGATAGTCACACCTTTCATAGACTTATTCCAGAATATCAAACATGTTATGTGATTTCTATATAGAATTTACAATAAATTTCTAACTTTTATTCCTTTAAAGGGTATGAAACACCCCAAACATTCATTCTCAATACTACCAAGTATATCTTGGAGGCTATTTTAAAAAAACATATCTTTTCCATATGAAAAAATATTCCAATGTTCCAATAGAATCCATAAAAATCATAACTTTTATGCATCATGTTGTACAAAATTTGTAGGATACCTCGAAACATTTTTTCAATATTAATTCCAAAACATTAAAGTTATAACTACTCTATTTTCATTGAATGTTTTATTACCCAAAAAATAACCCTTACAAAATAATCTATAAAATTATAAATTCATATTATTAAAATAAAATTTTCTTCCCATGTGTATAATGCCTCTATATCTATAAAGGAGTATTTTGCATTGAAATTTTCTTTTTTATTCCCCATAAATGACCACTTGGGAGTGTATTTTTTAACATTTTTCTTTAGTTTACATCTTAAGGTAGACCATTTTTCTTTGTCCTGCTTATTCAATCATGGACTCCTCTTGTCATTAAATATGTTTTTCTAGCTACTAATATGCTTTCATTAATTTAATAATAAAATTTACTGTAATGAATTTTTTAAATATGATTTACATTGTTGATTGACTGATAATTTTTTTCTTGTCGTAGAATGGATAGAAGCTGGATGTATCATACCGATCGGATTTAAACCAATTTTCAAAGTAATTTTGAGAATTTTTTAGATTTTTCATATAAAAATGTGTCATATGGAGGTTGTATACAGTGTCCCTGCTATAATTGTGTTGGAAGACCATGGTTAAGATGAGAAGAAGTTAGTTACTGTTTAAAGAAGTTTGAATTTCAAGAAAACTATAATGTTTGTTTTCACCATGGAGAGATGAGTCAATATTCAACTATTCATAAACGAAATGAAAAATGTGACATAGAGAATTTGATATTTGATCGGTTTCCATATGTGCATAATTATGAGAGAGATAACATGTCGGTGCAATAAGACAATGATATCAGTACACATGAGAAAAATGATGAAGAAGATGATGTTGGGAGAGTGAAACATTTATTAGATGATGCCAAAACTCGAGTATATAAAGAATGTACTAAAATGACCAAGTTGGAATTTTTAATGTGGTTATATCATTGGAAAACCATGTATGGGATTTCTCAAACCTCTATTGATTATATCCTTACATTTTTTAAGGACTTGATTCCGGATGGTACACATATTCCCAAAAATCATTACATGTCAGGGAAGTTAATTAAGAAGCTTGGATTTGCTACTAAAAAATTCCATGATTGTCTGAAAGATTGCAGTTTATATTTGGAGGAAATAGCTTGCCAGAATGACTGTAAAGAATGTGGTACATCTCAATAGAAGACTAATGAAGACGGAACACCATCTCGTGTGCCACAGAAATTAATGTGGCACTTTCCATTGATTCCTAGACATCAAATTATATTCTTGTCTCCAAAAACCTCAGTAAACATTTGATGGAATGATGTTGGGAGATTTAAATATAATGATGAGATGGTACATCCTACAGATGTATTAGCATGGCGAACATTTGACGCACACCATCCTGATTTTGTAGCTGAGGTGCATAATGTCAGATTGGGACTATCATGTGATGGTTTTAATCCTTTTGGTCAGATGCTTACAATTCATAGAACGTGGCTGCTTTTTATTCATGTTTATAGTCTTCCTCAGTGGATGTGTATGAAAAAAACCTTTCACTTTTGTGAGTATACTGATATTTGGACTTTCGGATCCTGGTAATGATATATATGTCTAATTGCAGCCTTTAATAGAAGAGTTGAAATAACTTTGGGATTTAGGTGTGTAGACATTTGATGCTTCTTCAAAGAATATGTTTCATATGTGTGCTTCCTTTCTATGGACTGTAAATGATTTCCCTTCCTATTCAATGAATTTTGGGTGGATCACGAAGGGAAAACTATCATGCCTCATTTCTATGAAGAATACACGACCGAGAAGGATTAAATATCTTAATAGTTTCAGTTTCATGGGGCATCGCCGATTCATGCCATTGGATCATCAATACAAGAAAAATCATCAGAGGATAGAAAATAAGTTTGACACTGAAGACCCACCTTAATGTATGTCAGGAAGTGATGTTCTTGATGAATTAAAATAGATCAACTTTTCATTTGGGAAAGTTTAGTTGAAATCTCAAAAGAAGAAGAATGTTGATACTGAAGTCACTTACAATTGGAAAAATAGAAATATTTTTTTTGTTGCCATATTGGTCTACTAATTTGTAACTTCATTGTTTAGATGTAATGAAAATTAAGAAAAATATATGTGAAATGTTTCTTGCAATTCTTTTGGATATTAAGGGGAATACCAAATATGACTTTCAGTCTCATCAAGATTTATTGGATTGAGGTATTCGATGAGAACTACATCCTTTTTGTATCGGTGAAAAAAAATGGAAATTTCCATGTGCTTTTTATGTGATGACATAGGTAGAGAAAGGTCAATTTCTGTAAATACTGTAGAATATCAAGGTTCCAGATGGCTATTCCACTAACATATCTAAACGAGTCAACAGAAGACATTGGAAATTGAAATCCCTAAAAACCCATTATTATGACATCATTCTTCATGAATTGATTCCAATAGCAATTCATTATTTTCTATCCAATAATGTAAGGGTGGAAGTGATTCGGTTGTGTCCTTTTTTAAAGACCTTTCTTCAAAAAGGTTATCCAAATCATTCTTGATAAAAATGTAGCAAGAGGCTCTATTATTTCTGTGTGAGTTGGAAAAAAATTCCTCCATCCTTTTTCACATTCATGATTCATTTAACAGTTCATATTCCAACTGAGACACTTCTTAGGTGACCAGTTACTTTTTGGTGGATGTATCCCACTGAAATAAATATGTGCACTTTGAAATAATATGTCTGAATAAATACCTTGGGTGATTCCCTTGAGGTTTTTTCCACTTTTCATTCATGTATGGAATCAATGCACTCTTTAAATAATTCCTCTGGTGATTCCCATGATGGTCCTAGTGGAGTTGACGGTGGTGGTGATAGAGTTGGCAAGGATGTTGCTGATATTGCTTTTGGTGATGAGATTGCTGATGATGATGCTGATGGCGTAGTTGCTGATGATATTGCTGATGATGTCGCTGCCGATGTTGCTACTGATGATGATGATGTTGGACATGGGTATGATGACTATGGTGATGGGGGGTATTAATTCCCTCAATTTTTTACTTATTAGAGAGAATTCTGTTGGAGTTTTAATTGTTTTGTATTGGTGGACTGTTGGTATGTGAATTTATTTATGCCATGAAATGAATTTTGAATTATGTTTTAATTAGGGGCGTTATTTGGCAATTATTTAGGTAATATTCACATGCCATATATTTGTTTATGGTTTTTTTTGTGTATTATTATCTCTCCATATAATCTTGGCCATAGCAGTGAAGGGGATGCTTGGGATGGGGGGGCTGCAGGGGAGTGTTGGGAGGGGGGCCTTCAGTGGAGGGTTGGGAGGGGAGATGGGAGGGGAAGGTTTGCAGGCGGTTATAGTAGAGGGTTGGGAGGGGAGGGGGCTGCATTCACTTAATCTCTTTTTCATATACTCTACATGTAGAGGATTTTCATCAGGCAAGTATGAATGTGCCCTCCACTTTGAAGCAGAAGAGCTCATCTATTGAAGGTGTTGAGAAGTTTTAGTTGCTTTTGATCTTTTTCTTTAAATGTAAAGGCACTAATTAGTATGTTAACTAATAGTTATATGAATATTCGAGGTTATATAACTGATTTAGATTTTCCATTTGTTGTTTGTTGTTTGTGGTTTTTAGTTTTCCTTTATCTAATTTTTTAATGTGGTTTTGTGTGTTTTAAGAAGACTCTAAGCACAAAAGAAAAATCTTGTTCAGTGGGGAGGGAGGGTGGGGTTCTTGGTAGGTGGGGAGGGGGAGGGGCTGGGCGGGGTGGTTGGGATGTGGGGAGGTAGGTGGAGGGGCTGGGCTGGGGGGGCTGGGCATGGGGGTTGGTTAGTGGGGAGGCAGGGGGAGGGGCTGGGCAGGGGGGGTGGGCACTAGGGAGGGAGGGGGAGGGGCTGGGCAAGTATGAGGGGTTGTGGCTGGGCAGTGGGGAGGGAGGGGGAGGGGGAGGAGCTGGGAAGTGGGGAGGGAGGGGGAGTGGCTGGGTAGTGGGAATGGAGGGGGAGGGGGAGGTGGGAAGGTGGGGAGGGGGAGGGGCTAGGGGAGGAGCTGGACGGTGTCGACTTATCCACTGTTTCCAAAGTTATGGTTTTACCACACCATTTTTTACATCATGACATGTTTTATTTTTACTCAAATACATCCTAAAATATGAAATTTAACCCCAAACTCACGTTTTCATAATATGAGGAAGTTTCATGTTTGTTTGTTTAATGTTTTCATTGTATGGGTGAAATCTCCAGTTTAGGTGATGTTGATTCATCGTCCAACATCACTGGCATTGAAAAGGGTAAAATTGTGATATAATCTTATTTTAAAGATTAAAATTAATATGTCTACTCTTTTTATTAATGAATACATGATATTTTTATCATTTCATTATTGTGATTTATGCGTTCAGGTCTAGCATCATTACAAATAGTATTGACAACGACATTCCAATGTGCCTTACAAGGGTTGGGTTCTTCTACTGAAAACATTGACGTGTCCATTGAAGAGGGTAAAATTAATGAATGTTGTGTCGATGACCTTTTAATCATTATGATACTAATTTTTTTTTTATGTTGTTGTTTTATTTTTTCAGAATTTCACATGCATCACATTGTATTTTTAGTCATCGGAATTTCTATGTGGGAATTTGCACCCTCATTGAGTAGGTTCGTTGTTTTCTTCTATAGTAGTGAAATGACCATTGGGATCATCCTTGTTATATTGATGATCCTCTTTCAGGTAATTTATCTTTAACTCTCCACTAATATTTTTAATCTGATGTTCTTTTTTCTCAGTTTTAGAAGATTTATATCTTTATGAGGAAACCTAGTCTCTAATTTTTAATCAACTAAAATATTTTTAGTTCATCATAGTTACTGATCTAATTTATTAGCAGGGAATGTGACTACTTCCCACTTGTTGAAAAAAATCACTTGGAGTTTACATGGTTGCATCAATTGTAGGTATCAACTTCCTTTATCAGTCCTCACCCTTTCTCATTAATCCATTCATCTGTAAAATTATTATAAATTTTATTCAGGCTGGTCTAGGATCATGTCTCCATCATTATCTGCCTATTTTATTCAATTATGTACTCATGGAGTTAGGAATCAGCAAGGAAATGTACTATCCTATGTGTAAGTTATCAATTATGTATTTATGGGGTGGATCTTATATGATTACTGTTGAAATGACAATACTAGCATTGTCAATACCTTTTCTGGTTTTCACTTGTCTGGATGGTTCTTGGTTGGGATTTTGGATTGTACACAAATATGTAACTGAAGCTAATGGATCAATTAATATAATCATGTATACTTTTGTTGCATGGGCCATTGGATTTGTCCGGGAAATAATGAATCATTAGGTTTTTTCATATTATAAACCATTTTTTATGTGTTTTTTTTACCAAGGGAAACTGATTAAAGTATTCGATGATTTCATAGGCAACGGTTGATCACTGGCTGCCGATTAAAGCATTGGTATGTGGAATTCTACTCTCATATTTTTTTAGAAAACTTTTTCAATTTATATTTCTCAGGCAACTCAGGTAACTCTGCATTTTCCATTCAAGGTTAGAACTGTTTATTAAGAAGCTAAATTTCCTGTATTTTAGCTTACTGAACATAGCTCTTGGTGAGCTGGTAAAATTTGATCATTCATCAGATGGCCCACAAGTTCGATATGATATCTATTTTAATTACCCTGCCTATTTGAATGACCAACTACCAAATTTTATCCATTGTAATCATTAAAACTTTCAAAATTCATTTAGATTCATTTAATGTTTAATATTCTCCAATTCCATTTTAATTGATTTCATTTACGAAATCTATAATTTTCAAGTTTAATTCTCCAGTTTAGGTGATTCTGCTTCATCTTCCAACATCAATGGCATTTAAAAGGTTAAAATGGCTATATTATCTTATTTTCTAGATTAAAATTAACATGTATACTCTTGTAATTAATGATCACATGGTATAGTTATCATTTCATTAATGTGATTTATGATTTCAGGATAAGCATCATTAGAAATAGTATTTACAATGCTATTTCAATGTGCCTTACAAAATGGTTGGGGGGGAATTGTATAAAATGTATGTAGTTCTACTATTTCTCTAGTAATAATTTAGAATATTTGTTTTTTATTTTTCCATCATCATCATCTTCTCTAGTACTGATAAACATCTACAGATAGAGATATAAATATTAACACAGCCACACAAGACCGTAGTACATTTGAAATGATTAGTGGGTGTGACTGTATTCTGAAATTTTCTAGTATTAATTTATGTGGGGTATTTAAATATAATTACCACTTCATGATATTTGTTGATGTGAACACAAATATTTCTGTTGTCATCGTTCAATGTTTGAAATGACTAACCTCTCCATCTTTGACTTTCTAGATTGGACTGCAAGGTGAGCACCTGAAAATATATAATGAAGAGGCTAATAAAGTAAACTGGATGCACACTTCAGTAGCAATCAATCAACCTCTTGCATGGTACAAGGAATGGACCTAAATCCCATGAGATGATGTCAAGAACTTATGATTGTTGATTTTTTTAAGAAGCTAATACACATTCAAGTGAAGTTCTGTGGATGAATGTTTCTACTGGAGGCTGTTGTGGATACCCCACCTGGAAATGAACCTATTGGATTGGATATGGTTTCCATGGGGAAGGGCATGGATTGGTTGAAAAGAGAAGAAATTGGGAGGCACTAGCCTAGGAATAGCTCTATTCATGATGAATGTGACATTGAATGCAATTATAGAGGCAAATTTAATCCATTCAAATGTAGAAAAGGATGTGAAACTCCAACTCAGAGATGGTAAGTCTCCCCAACTCTCTCCCTTGTATAAAAATAATCCGGAATGATCACAAATCTGATGTTTTTAGAATGTCAACCCAGTTTGAGTTTGTTTGTTTTCTAGGGTGAATTTTGATGTGTGATGATTTTCTTGCAGGCCTGCCTGTACAAGAACAGCTATGATATAGAATTAACCAAACAAAACATGAGAAAATACATGATTAGGTAGTATTTGAGATAGTTTCATTTATGATATGTCTATTGTGTATATTCTCACATATACCTATCAATATAGTTTTTACCCTTCCTTTTCTTCTTGTATATTTCAATTAGGACATAGAGGTACCAGTGGATTCCCTAGCTTGTCCCTGTCTTACAAAGAATCATATTGGGGGTTATCATCTTCTAAAATGTTGGGTAAATCCTTCTTGGATAATTCCCCCTCTGGTAAAGATGTTGTTAACCCACTTTTAAATTACTACAATCTAGATCCTATGTAGATGGCATGAAGGCCTCCAAAATCTTAAACAATGATAGTGGTTAATGATAATAAGGGGCAGTTAACCTAGATTACAGAATTGCTATGGTATCTCTTACATCCCAGGATAATCTTTTAGGTGGTATACTTTAGGATATTGTAGTGGTACCTGTTAATGGAGTGGTGTTTAAAATATAGATGATTTAGGATCCCTATGTAGGGGAGAGAAAACATAAAATGAAACGGGTAAAATAGATGAAGATTCTATGTGACCTGGAGAGAGGACTGAAATTAATATTCATAGATTGGCCTCTCAGGATTTATCTATGTGTATTTTTCAATGAAACATTCTTAATATTCAAATTTTTGGGGTTATTTATTATTGTAATAGGCATACACTCAATGGTAGAATGTCTTGTAAACATGATATGTGTTTTGTGTTGGTTAATGATGGAACTGATTCATGTTTTGTATCTGGTTTTACTCTATCTAGAATAAAATCAGGTCATAATTCATTTATTATTGTTGTTTTTACAATCTAGAAGGGTTGTACCCCTTCCCTTCATGTTGAAGAATGTATTGATTTTGATCCCTAGGTGTAGATAAATTGTTCCGGAAGCCTAGGATATTAGCTTTCATTGTATCCTGATGAATATATTTACATGTAAATTTAAAGAGGAGGTTCAGGTAGCACTTTTTTATCATAACATTGATAGTATATTATGTCTTGATGGGTTCTTGAATAAATTCATTATGTTTTGTTGGGAAATTTTTCATAATGAGATGTTTAATACTGTTAAATAATTATTCATTCTTGATAATATGCCTCATGGTATCAATTCCAACTGATATTCTTTTATGGTTTGTTTTAATGGGTACACTAGAATCAGGAAGCAGGAAGGCTACGGGTAGCTAGGTGCACTGGAAGTAGGAGGCTGCAGTAGCTGGGTGCACTGGAAGTAGAAGGTTGCGGGTAGTAGCTTCTATGTCTTGGAGAAGGATCTATTCCCACGGTTCAATGAACCGTGGGTATATTAGTTTTCCATGAAGCATTTATACCCATGGTTTATTGAACCATGGGTATCTAATCTGGCTGTGAAAATCTATTCCCACAGTTCTGAAAACTGTGGGTATTATGAAATTTCTGTTGGATATCGCCACAGTTTATTAAAAACTATGGGAATAGAGGCTATACCAACGCCACTGCATCCCACGATTCATAAAACTGGGGTTATAGCCTATACCCATGGTTTTATGGGCATTACCCACGGTTTAAAAACCTGGGTATAAGTGATATTCCCAGTAGTTGGTGATGCTAATTTGGATGTTAAAATTTTCATTAATCGTGAAAAGAATATCATGATTCTTTCCAAGATTATAGTAAGTTTGATGAATGAGTGAAGCTATTATTTGAGGAAAGTATTGATAAATTTCAATGACCACAATCTTTATTGAAGTTTCACAGATGTCAAATGAATATTTTTTGATAGGGATATTCAATTTTTGTGTAGGAATTTTGATTTAAGGTTCGATTTCCTCCCTTGAATACCATATATATACTAACTATATAAATAGTAGAAGGTTTACAGTGAATAAGTATCCCATACTATTTCTACCATGTTAGTTGTAGAACATGTGAGCTACTCAAATATAACCTAGAGAGAGATATTTTATAGAATCAGTAGACATATTAAAACTGGATTATGTTGTATCAGAAATAGGATAATATATGAAGTGTTTATAGATTGTGTCTACTAGATAAATTACCCATCAGATGAAGTGGTATTAGATAGAGGATACCAGATGAGTTGTTTCAAGTCTGAGCTTGTTAGATGGAGAAAAGATCAAATGAATAGTGTATCAGAGAGAGAGAATTGAATTCAATTTAACAGAAAGAGAAGATATGTGAAATATATGTTTTCACAGCAAAGTTCATTCAAAATGTTCATACTTAGTGTTTTT
The DNA here is from genome assembly GCA_963277665.1 of Viscum album. Lineage (NCBI taxonomy): Eukaryota > Viridiplantae > Streptophyta > Magnoliopsida > Santalales > Viscaceae > Viscum > Viscum album. The sequence goes on from OY728134.1 coordinate 171,289,684, forward strand.
CAACAAATAGATGTCGAAGAAGAAGAAGCTATTGTTAGTTTTTGAGTTATATAACGAATTATTTGAGATGTATATTAAATTTATATTAAAATAATGGAATATTAATTTAAATATCTTATTATATGTCATTAATAGTTTTGTAGGAAATTAATTTAATAATCTTCTAGAGTATATTCTGCAATATAAGTGAATCGATGTTCCCCGCTATGATGTGAACCATGAAATTATGTCATGTTATTAATAAAACCTTATAATATGGTTATATTATATAAAAAGATGGAGAACATAATATATTGAGAATAAATTCTCAATACTCAATGGAATATAACACTTTATCTCCTTATGTCCATACATAGTAGTCTCCAATATAGAAGATTACGAGAACTGATCTGCTAGTAGGAATTCCACATATTTATGTGTCCTTGGATATTATTGAATACAAGCACGTGTAACAATACATAAGAATTAATATTATTCTTAATTAATGTGATGGATCCATAGATTAATTTAGTGTGACATTCCATGAGGGAGTGGGGGTGACTTCAGGTATGAAACTCATTTCTGTTTCACTATATACCTATGAAACTCTCAATATCCTAACCAGTCTAGAACTCACTTGTTAATAGTGTCACTTTATTGTTCTCCAATTCGGTGATGATCCAATTAAATAGAGTTCTTATAATATACATATTCAAATAAGTTCAATTATCACTAAAATCTACATGCACTGATTATCATCCTATATAATATAAGACAAGAAATAACAAAAGGCACAATATTTTTACCGGGTTTACCCAAAATAGCCTACGTTTAATGATCATACACCAAAAACATTTCAATGTTCTAAAATACACAAATAATCACCAGTCATGTGGATATGTGTTTTTGGATTTGGTCACTCCACGCAAAAATCACCAACTTTACTATATTTTGGGTTTCACTCATTTCCAAACTACTGTAAATCCCTTTTCTATATCCCATTATCACTAATTCAAGTGGGAATTGTTTTTGAATCATAGGAAAATACACAAATTAAATATATGATAGTTTATTCATGGATTAGTTCCCATTGATCGTCACTATTATATTTCACAAACTAGTTAAGAACATCAACAATACCACAACTTCACTTCCCTTGTTGAACTAGTCCTCACATAATATCTCCTCTGGCAGGGTATTCAATAAGTTCCATTCACATTTTATACCATGTGACTTAATGAATTCTCAAATCTATTTAGAAAATTTCTTGTAACTTAGCCCTTGTTTGAAATATAACACACACTCATGAAACTCATAGTCATTCATGAAACTGACAATCTTTCTTGAATCATTCCAATCATTCGGAAATCACCTTTGTCAGATTGTAACTAGTCCTTTATTAATGCAATATATGTTTTTATGAATTCTTTATTCATGTAATTGAAATATAAAAAATGGAAATTATTACATGAGTTAACAACACATCTCTGAGATCTTGAAAAATATATGATAATGTTCCTAAAGGTGTTTCTCAAGAACTGTAGATGATGTTTATTGATATTAACAGAGATTCATCTTAAGAGGTAATCTCATATTTTACAGTATCATAAAAACATAAAGATAGTAACATTATAATATTTATAAAAATTAAATTTTTTCGAGAAATTTTATAAAATATTGTGAATCGACTGAAACTATTAATTCTTCATATTACATGGTCTTAGATGAAAAGTTACGGTGTCATCAATGGGGATAACATTATAGGTGAATTCCCCACAACATTCATGTGCCGACGTTGATGATTGAACATTGAATGTGGTTGTACAAGATTTTCTTTCCAAACATGGCCCTTTATCATCTAATTAGGTGTGGGTTTCCATATACAAAATAGTGGATACCTCAGTGAATGCTGAACCAAACTTAAAAGAAGACTACACAATGGAAAAGTGGGCATCACCAAGATAATCGGGCGGTGAGGTCTCCATGTTAGGGATGCTACAAGATAATATTATCTCTATAATATGTTCTTAATGTGTATGCATTCCCAATATTTTTTTACTTGGTGTGGTGGTGTTACACATGAACATTTCCTCCATTTTCCGCGTGTACTTTTATATTTATACAATAAAATTTGGATCCTTAGGGTTGGGTTCCTGAATCCATTGCTGAGACGTTTTGGTAATAATGATAAAACAATATAACAACAAACAAGACCTAAACCAAGTTAAATGGGGTTGAATACACTGTTCAAATAGTGTTAATTTACTCAATTAGAACCATTTGATAAATTCAGTTATCTCCAATTAATTATGATTAAGGTTTCCTTGTTATTATTATTTATTGTTCATTACAATGTTTTTATAGTGATGATATAACAATAAATAATTATGATGTTTTTAAAATTAGAAAATATTATGAAATTTTTGAAATTTGAAAAAATTATAGGTAATATTATTGTATTAATATGTAAAAATTAAAGATTAATAAGTTTTAAACCCTTCACCATCATCATCTATTTCCCAGAACAATGTAGTTGATGTCATTTTAGGGAAGTAGAATCTCGGGCATGTATGGATGATGGGTTATGGGCCTACTCCATTAGCTATATTTGGTAGGGTTTTCTCATAATTTATAACTACCCCTAGTGGAGGTTCACATAGTGCTACTAATCAGGATATACAAATAAAAATTTCAATATTAAAAGGAAATGTGCAAGAACATGAATCTTATGATAAATAACAGAAACAGTGGAAATCGGCAATAGAAAATGATTTTCTTTATATTATTTTGAGGATGATAGGAATGGGCCCAGAAGAAATTTCTAGTATTATAACACATTGTTACATGGAAAATTATAAAATACATAAATCACTAACACATTTACAAAGAAAACATACAATTTCACAAAACAGTAAATGCTTCTCTATTCAAATTATAAAATCAAAGACCATAAGGTAAAAAATAATCCTTGTTGGGTACTAAAGTCAATAATATTTATAAATTGATGGCCTCCTTGAATAAAATTAAATATTTATAAGTACCTTGTTAGAAACCATATATGTTTTCCATTCAACGTACGATGTGCTTAGAATGACCAAATAAACAGTTTTAAAATATACCAATGCCATTAGAAAACTTATGTTGTGGGTCAAAATCTAGGAAAATTCATTGGATTACAATGTAACATTATAAAAAATGGCATATATTAATTTTTTAAATTTTTTAAATGACACCATTCCAATCTATGTTAAGGTTTTCTCGGGATGCTCCTAAATGCATTTTTACTATTTCAAAACACAAAAACATACCTGTAATGGATAAACCATATAAAAAGATCTATAATGAATTTGAATTCATGGAAAACCCACCTTTTATTTATTCATGACTGTAAGAGCAGAAAATGCATCCATATGACATGTGATGTGCTCGGAATGACTCAATGAGCAGTTTTAAGTGATACCAAAGCATTTAAAAAAATACGTCAATGGGTCAAAGAGTAGAAAAATGTTCCATATGATCATGAAATAATTATACCAGGATATTATATTTTCTTTTGAAATTTTGGATCTAACACCACATAAATCTGAGTTATAGTTTGGCTAGTATGTCCATAAACATGTTTTTACTATTTTAATACAATAAAATGTTTGTGTAATGGTTAAATCCATATAGAAATACCTAAAATTGACATAGAAACATGGAAAAAACATTGTGGAAATTTTTTTACCATTTTAAAAAAGAAAAAATGTCAATATGACATTTTTGTTCTTAGAATGAATTAATATGTAGTTTTAAAAGAATCCCAAGCCTCTAAAAAGCATGTGGTATGGGGTAAAAACATATTAAACAATGTAATATGTATATGAAATTATAGTAAAATTACTTTGTATTAATTTTGTAAATTTTAGGACTAACATCATGCCAATCCAAATTATGGGTTTTCTAGGATTCCATAAATATGTTTTTAGTAGTTTAAAACACTAAAACATGGGGTAATGGTTAAAACCATAGAAATCAACCACAGATTAACCTAAAATATTGGGAAAACACCGTTGAATTGTTTCTGACAAGTGAGTTAAAAACAACCACTTCTTTTGAGGTGTGCTCAGAATCACACAATAAGAAGATTTAAAAGATACTAGAGCATTTAAAATCATGTTCCATGAGGTGAAAAACTTGGAAATGATATTGGATGTGAATGATATCATAGAAAAACTACCAATTAATCATTTTTAAAATTTTGGAACAAAATCCACATCAATCTTAGTTATGGGTTTTTGGGTTTCTAGTGAACATGTTTTTGGTATTATAAATCACAAAAACTTGTGTGTAACTATTATACCAATTTAAAAATCATCATATTAAGGCATAATAATGGAAAAAACACTATTAAATTGTTTTCGATTTGTAATAGTATACAAAACGTCTATATAACTTTTATTTTGCTCATATCGACCCAAGAAGTAGTTTTAAAAGACCCAAAGTCCTTTAAAAACATAAATCAAGGGATCAAGACCAAGGAAAACGTTCTGGATGGATGTAAAATCATAAGAATAAGTCCATGGATTGATTTTTGAAAAGTAGTAACTGAATCCATTTCAATCCTTGTTTCTATCTTCCTATTATGCCGATAAACAAATTTTTAGTGTTTCCAAACACTAAAATTCATGTAATAGTCAAATCCATAGAAAGTAACTTTTTATTTTCCTAAATAATGGGACAACAATCATTGAATTATTTATGAATTGTAAAAGAAGATAGCATGTCCTTATGACATGTGGTGTCCTAAAAATGACTAATTTTTTTTAAAAGATACAAAAGCCTTTAAAAAATATGTGAGGGGTGAAACCCATATAAATGGAATTATATGGTTGTGAAATCATAGAAAAAACCATACATTGATATTTGAAATTCAGGAACTTATTTCTAGTTAATCTTACTTTCAAGTTGGTTGGGATTCTTGTAAATGTGTTTTTAGTGTTTTAAAACTCTAAAATGTGTAACAGTCAAAACCATATAAAATGATTGGAGATTAATAATAAATCTGGAGAAAATAACAATTTAATTATTTATTATGTGTATGAAAAGAAAACACATCGATCTGTTGTGTGGTGTGCTCATAATTACTCAATACGATGTTTTAAAAGATACTAAGGCCTTAAAAAACATGTTCCATATGGTCTAAACCTAGTAAATGACATTAGACTTCCATGAAATCATTAAAAAATTACAGTAGATTGATTTTTGGAATATAGGAATAGATTCAATGTCAATCTATGTTATAGTTCCACTGGGATATCTGTAAACCCATTTTTAGTGTTTTAATATATTAAAACATGGGTGTATTAGTCAAAACAATATAAAACGACATCAGATGAATGTAAAATCATGATAAAACCATCATTGAATTATTTTTTATGTGAAAATGAATATAAATATACATTTTACATCGGGAGATCAGGAAAATACTCTATAATATGTTTTAAAAGATACTAATTCCTTTAAAAATTCACGGTGGTCAAAACCATGATCTATTGGAAAATGAACCTATAACCATGGTATTGGATAAAAACCATCATTATAGCTAAACCATATATCCATGGGGGAAATTTTTTTGGAATAACCTATAGCCAAGGTTCTCCCAAAAATGTGGGTATAGGCTTCATGGGGAAAAATAATTCTGTAGGAACAACCTATACCCATAGTCTTAAAAACCCATCAGTATATATCACCCCTATACCCATGGTTTATATAAACTGCTTTAATAGAATGCACAGGAAAAATTCCCACTCGAAAACCTAACCCCACAGTTTGACCAAAATGTGGGTAGAGGTTGTCCCTGTATTATTCCTTTATAATAGTTATTATAATAAATTGATTAATAAAAAAATTAGATTCTTTGATATATATATATATATATATATATATATATATATATTTGTATATAAGAGCATAAATGTGATATAGGATAGTGGTAATGTTGTTCCTTTATAGGCTGATGGTGCTGGGATTGAATCCTAGTGGAGTTTTTTAACAAGGACTTATTCCATCTTTTTGTTCAAACCATGAGTATAGGTGTTTCCATTAAAATATCTTATCAAAATGGTCTATGAACTACGGGTATAGGTTTATACTAATGCCTTAACTGGCCATGGTTCTTGAAATCATGGGTATACCCTATACCAATGGTTTTGAACAATGGTATAGGTAAATTTTCTAGTTGTGATGGTAACAATATCATATGGCTGTGAGATCATAGGTAAAATTTCATAGAATTATTTTTAAAATATATTAAAAAATCTAAGTCAGTACATGTTATAGATTTTTTGGACTGTTTTAAAATATTAAAACATTTGTGTAAAGGATGAAATCATAAAAAAAATCATGTATTATTGTGAAATTCATCGACCACCACCAGTCAATTATTTTTGGAATGTATGTGAAGCCAACACATATATTTAATGTGTGGTGTGCTTGAAATGAATCAATAATTTGTTTTATAAGACACAAATTATTTTAAAAACTCATCTCAGGTAGTCAAAACCAAGGAAACAATATTTGGTGGTTGTTAAATCATAAGACAACGACTTTAGATTTATATTTGAAATGTAGGAAGTGACTCCAAGTCAATCTGATGTACAGTTTTCTTATTATGATTGTAATCATATTTTTAGTTTTCAAAACACCAAAACATATGTGTAATGGTCTAAACTATTAAAAAATCCTCATTTTGATGTATAATCATGATTCCTCCATAGTTGAGTAATTTTAGAAATATAGGAAATTTTTTCATAAAATTGTCTCTAAAATTTGTTTTTTTAGTAATTTCAATCACATCTCATGTTGGTTTAAAAATTTAATACATTGTTATATAATCAACCATTTTAATTTCCAAATATTTATTGATATCTTAAATAGGTAATTTTTTGTTTTCAAACTGTTATGCATGATATATTATTTGTTTTTTATTTTAAATTTTTTCTGTTTGAATAGAAAAATAACAGTTGTTATGTGACGAATTATGGATATATTATAAGTATGTTCTCCATAATATTTAATTTATTAAATATTATATTAGTATTGTAGATGAAAGATACTAGGAGGGGGAATGGGGCTGACCATTCCAATATATCATATTCTTGTGATCTCTGTCATGAAGGCTCTTAGATTTTATGGTATGGTTAAGTGCTATAAATGATTCTTCTGTATTTATTATTTATTATGTTCTGTTATGATATCTATTTTATTTGTGTTCCAATTTTTTACATTATGTGGTCAATTTTTCATATGATGTTCATGGGTATGAAGGTACATGGATTAAGTGAAGGTTTTGGGGTTGATGTATTATCCATGGTTTACTAGTGGTTGATTGACATATTATATACTTATAAATTGAAATACTGAGTTTATAGGTTGATTATTGGTTATATATATGTTTGTGGATGTAAGATTTTTTGTGTATGATTCTATATGTATGAAAATTCTGTTATGAATTTATGGTTTAGTTTATTATATGACTAGCTTTTTTATATAAATTAAATTATTTGTTAAAAAAAATTAAAAATGTAATGTTTTTTCCATTTTTTGTGTAATTTTCTATTAATAATATAATATAATAATACAATATCTCTATTTACTGGTGGTTATTATGAACGTTCGTTAAAAACCTAAAGGTATGTTCTATAATGGTTGTAATTTTACTTCCTCATATTTTATTTTCAGTTTTTTTAAACACCCAATGTAAACTGAGTAAGGAATTGTTGGTATGTAACCAAAAATGACACATATAAAAAAACCTCTATTCTATAAAAAACACAACTTAATTTTTTTGAGAGTGAAATAAGTGAAAATTTAGGTATCCACTACTAAAAAACATAGAGGTGGTTTAAAAAGTCATGAATACAAAAGAACATCCACTATCTCCTTTTATAAGCATTCAAACAATGATTTTGATATTTTGATATTCAAATTTCATTTTCATTCTTCTGATTCATACTGTACATGCATGGTTCAAATTTATTTTTTATATGTGACTTTTTAAATTTATATTCATTTATCTTGTGTTATATTGGGCATTCATTTTTCCTTATTAGTGATATAATGCTAGATCATTTATACATTTGATCAAACAACCATGATATCCCTTGACTGTGTTTATTTTTCATGGAATTGATCTATATTTTTCCTCTCCTCTAATATGCTTCTCTGTTGGGTTGTCACTAGCTACTACTTGTGGTTATTTGTTTCTCCTTGTTCATTTGTTTCAATATATTCTTCATCAGATGATTTGACACAAGCCACCTGACACCCTCTGGTGCACAATTACTACACTACTCATCTTCTTCCAAGGGGTACTCTGGTTTTGCTCACTATATTTTTTTGGATAAGTTCTCTGTGAGATCTAGAGATAATGTAAAAGCATCGGGTTTTTTGGTTATCATGTAGAATCCAGGATGTTGAGGTGCCGACATCCACTCTGGTTTCCCCATTTTTTTAGAAATCTAATCTTCAAGAACTAGATATCTTATTCGATGGAGTCTTTAGTGGTAAATTAATCTGGTAGATCATAACACGTGACATGGTTGTTGATGGTATGAAATCTTAATCATAACAAGATTTTGGTAAAGAAATATGTCTCTATAAGTGATTTATTTCATTTTTTCGATCCGACATTGTATCCTTTAATTTTTTAGTGTGTGGGTTAGTCCATCTAGGAGTGGATGGTGTTAACTCCATGTGACATATTTTATCATCACCAGCTGGTATTGTAATTTCTTCCTCCTCACATAGTTTCTCTTGTACTTTTTATTCTTGCACAACATCTATTAATTTATTCTTTTAGTTTTTCTAATAAGAACATCTCTCTTGTTAGTGTTATCTCCATACATGTAGGATCCTAAAGATATTAATCACAATACATATGTGTGTTATTTATTACATTATTTCTCTATTCTAATTAAGATCATTTACCCTAATCTATAAACTCAATTTTCTTAAGGAAAATTATTTTTGTAAAACACTTAGTAACCATATAAAACACCTCAGTGGGTCGGGATTGTTGAGTAGGGAAAACCACATCAACGTTGCCCCTTACAATCTATATTAGACCCTTTTTGATGCATTTAAAATGGGTTTAACAAATATTGAAGCGGATAAGGTGGATGGTGAAAATGATTTTAATATATGAATAATTAAATAAAATTATTTTTCAGAAAATAATGAATTAATTTATGCTCCTGGTGGTTCAAATAAAAAGGTTACCATTTTGTCCCCTAATGGACAGACCAATGTTGATTTTGTTGATGATTATGATGACATTATTAGGAAATCCTATAGCCTCATTATATAGCTTTATGGGAAAATGTTCATAAGTAAGTATATTTTGAGCCATCTATAGTTGGTATCCTATCCATGTTAGAATCCATATATATGACTAAGTGTTTTGTTGGTTGGTTTTATGAAACAAATTGAGACTTTATACCTTTAAAATGTGCCACGGAACTGCAGTCAAGTCACCCTTGATTATTTTAATATAATTCAGTTAGAATTTTCCAACATAGATGTTGAAATAGGTAATGATGACCATGAAATAATTTTATTAACATCATTTTATGAATCATATACTTTTTTACAAGACTGAATGATGTAAGATGAATACTATTTAACTTCCGATGAACATAAGTCCTCTTTATTAGCCAAAAAAAACTAAAAGAAATGAACTATTAAGAACTAAGATAAAGGGATAAACATGAGAGGAATATGTGAGAAAATTGAGAGGTTGGAAGAAAGGACTAATTATAGAATGTATAGGTCTAAATATATGAATAGAGAATCTAAGAATACAATTTTCTATTGTTTTCACTACAAGCATCTTGGGAACATGATATGTAACTATCCTAAAAGAAATAATTTACCTAATGTAAATAATAATGACCATTATTTGTTATTTTAAAAAGGATTTTGTATAACCAATGTATTTAATGTTAATGATTCTAGTTCCTATAATGAGTGCATCATGGATTTAGGATCCTAATTGAAAAAATTTCTCAATCGGAATTCCTTTACTAAATTTTGTGAATTTTAATTATGTAGTGTATGTGTAAGAAAAAAAAAGAGTTTTCAATTTATGGATATATGTTCTTTTTCTTTATAACATCATCAAGGGCTGGTTAAAACTCTTCAATAGGTTTTTTAAGTACATAGTCATAAAAGAAACCTTGTTTCCCTTTGATTTGTAGACCATAAGGGTTACACCTTCAATTTTAGCTATGGTTGTCGTATAATGACTCGTGGGACTGTTATTGTTTTGAATGGAAAACATAACAATAGGTTATATGTGTAATATGGTAGGTCAACATAATAATTTCATAATAATAACATGTGGAATATAATTCTAGATAACATTAATCAGAAAGTATTATATGAAAATATAAAAATTGTTGGTTAACTTATGTCACCCCTTGTAGTTTTTGTTAATGTGATGATTGTGTATATTCTAAATGTAAACAGTTTAGATTTCTTAAGTTATCCTATCAATCTATACACCCTTTAGAGTTTTTATACTCTAACATTTGGGGTCTCTCTAGGATTTCCTCTCATTGTGGAGGGTATTACATTGTGAACGTTACATATGACTACTCCAAGAAGGCTTGGATATACATTCCAAAAAAATCATACATTTAAAAAAATTATGAATTGGAAGGAAAGTGTTAAAAATAATTCCAGTAATAGGTTAAAATCTCTTATAACTGATAATGTTTGGGAATATATATCCCCATAATACAATGAAATCTATAGCTTTGTGGGTATTTATAGATATAAAACGGCTCTGGAAACCCCACAATAGAATGGGTTAGGTGAGAGAATGAATATGACTATCCAAGATAGGTTTAAGTGTATTCTTTCCTATTCCTCCATTCCCAATTCCATTAGTTTAAGGTTATTACCATATTCATACACTAATTAATAGATATCAATCCTTAGATAATTCTTTTAAAACATAAGAAGAAATATTGATACGAAAACCTCCTAGTCTTGATCACCTTAGGTTTTTTGAATCTGTATCTTAATACAAATTTTAACAGTGATTTGATGGAACCTTGGGCTACCGTGTAATTTTTTTGGTTATATAGTGGTTTTTAAGGGGTATAATTTGGGGGTATACAACATAGATAATGAAAAAAATTATTATTAGTCATGGTGTCGTGTTTAGAGATTCATATCTTCCCAAAAAAAGACTGTTGAGACCAATAAGAATAGTATACCCAATACTTTGGGTGTTGACATTGGTCCTAACTCTCAATATACTTTAGAACCTAAACCTACACCTTTTTTCACCCCTCACAAATTGATGGTGAATTGGAATCTAATTCTGATTATGAAACCATAGTAGAGGCAAAAGAACATAGTGGATACCAATTGACCTGAGATAGAGAGACTGGTTATCAGACCCCCCCCCCCCCCACTCAGTTCATCCATGTTTAATGGATACATATTCATTTAGTGTTTCTCAAGATATGTGAAATGATGAAACTAAAACCCTTAAGAAATATCTATATTCAGTTTAATTTTTGTAGTGGGTAGCTGCTATGAACGATGAAATGATTTCACATCAGAAGAATAAAACACGTACTCTTGTAACTAAACCAAAAAATGAATAGGTTATAGGTTTTATATAGATATTCATGAAAAAAGAGTACAATAATTAGAAATTAAAAATCAAATTTAAATCCTGGTTAGGATTAAGGGGAATCTCTTGTGTGAGGGAGTGGAGTATGGTGAGATATTTTCCCTAGTTATTAAACATTCATCTATTCGTCTTTTACTCTATTTTTCTACTATATATGATTTCCATATTGAATAGTTTGATGTTAAAACTAGTTTTTCATTGGTTAATTGGATGAAACCATTTATATGTGACATCTTGATGTTTTTTCAATGAATTTTCAATTCAATAAAGTCTTATTATTGAAAACATATTTGTATGGTTTGAAGTAAACCTCTAGAAAATGGTACAAATGTTGTGATTATTTTATGATTGAAAATTGTTTGAATAAAACAAAATTTGATTAATGTATTTCTTAAAATAATGTTAATCATTAAATAAATTAATTACATTTTTATGTTAATGATAATATGGTTATTTTTATGAACATGAAATTAAATTTCCATATTAAAACCCTATTGAATTACGCCTTCAAAATGAAGAATTTTTGAAATGAAAGATATATCCTTTGAATGAAAATAATTAGGCATAGAAAAGAAATAGTTTGTTTTATATCTGAGCAAGCCTATGTAAAATGGGGATTAAAATGATATTTATTTGATCATATTTAATTATTAGGAATACCTCAAGGTAAAAACCCTAAATTTTCCAAAATCCAATCCCCTATTAGTGAATCTGAGATTGATTTTATGAGCAAAATCCCTTATTCTAATGTAGTTCTAAGTCTTATGTACGAAATGTTTTTTTTCTTGTGTGGATATTTATTTTGTTGTGTGTAATTGTAGAAGTTTTATTGAAAAATCATGGAAGGAATAATAGCATGATCTAAAATGGATTATCACATTTCTACCGATGTCTTATAGATTATGAATTATTTTTGCTAAAAAATCTAGTTATGATGTGGAAATTATAAGATATGTAGACTCTAACTATGCCTGTAATATAGACACTCATAAATCAATTACTGGTGTTTCCCGTGATTATGGGGGTCCATTTTCTTGGAAATTTATCATGAAATTAGTAGTTTCTCTCTCCACCACAGAGGCTGAGTATATATCCTTGATCGAATGCATTAAGGAAGCTATTTGGTTGAAGGTATTTTGGATGAGTTTTCTTAATCTTTTTTTGGGGGCATATGTTGTGAAAGGAAGTTCTCATTGTACTAACTAAATGCCATTTGGTATAATAATGGTTTGTAATATCATAATATTGAATCCAAGAAGCATCATATCTTTTCAGTTCCGTAAAAATGAAACTAATAAATAGGGAAAGTATTCTTCTAAATGAATTGAAACTATAAGTAATTAAAAAATGATAATATTTGTGTAACTCCATCACATAATTTGAACAATAATGGGAAAATACATTAAGAAAACCACAACACCATGATGTTATAAAATCATAGAAGAAAAAACCAACAAAACCATGAAGAGATCAAATGAGAGAAGCATAGTAGTCAAGTAAAATTTCAACATAATCAAAGAAATCAAAAACCAGATTGAATTAAATTCAATATCCAGTGGTTAACATTAACCAGGTCAAAAAAATAAATTGTGGAAATTAGTAATAGGATATAGGGATGTAATGTTCTTCGACCAATTGACTTATGTGCACGAGATAGAATCATCAATGATTTCAATCTGCAAGAATAAAGAGGAGTACAAGGAGATAAGGAATGCAACTATACATGAACAAAAAACGATTGCATTAAATATTTGATGAATAAACAAGAATAAATAAGCTCATAAATACTATAATAGATTCTATACTACCTTATAGAGGCTTGGTTTCAACTTTTTCATAGAAGAAGCTCATTGAAAGGCACTAATATTGTTGATGTTGAGTTCTTCAGGTTTGACGGTCCAAAAGTTCATTGTTGGCTAGCTTCTTTACCTATTTAGCAGCCCTTTTGGAAAAATAAGAAGAAACATTTTCCTTGTAGAGTGTCTCTATCAGATCCACTACCCTTATCTATGTCTAATCATTCCGAGAGTATCCAACCTCAGACCATCATATTCATGAACTAGTGGTCTTATCACATTCATCCTTTTCACACTACTTCAATGGGATGTAGGGACTAATTTTCTAGCTTCCTAGAGAAAGGAATAAAATCATGGTCCTCTCTTATTCTTATCTTAGTAAAGATAATAAACGAAATACTACCAAGACCACTCTTCACATTTTTTTCTCTTCCCCTTCGGTAAAATGGGAACCTCACCCTTAAAGCATTATTGTCTAGATCTGGAGTGAACTGGATTATCTTCCCAATGGGATTAAGATTGGACACCGCTACCTTTTTAGCTTCTCAGTTTGGATGCCATCACCCATGATATTTTGAACTAAGATGAATCAAGAAGGATATCTGAACTCTAATGTTAGGCCAGGTTTGAAACCGCTGCTACCTTCTCCATTTTGTTATTATTTCATTCCACCATGGGAACAAAAAATTCTTCTAAAAGTAACCATTCATAGACACCTCAAATGTTGAGATGAAAATATATCATAGATGCTCCCACCTCTTTAATCAAATCTGTGAGCCCCCTTTCTCCCTCCCTCAGAAAAAATGATTTCTCCTACTTTTGGTGATGATGTGCATAAAACCCTAATTATAGTGAGATGGGTGGAGGATGACTGATATCACTAGGTTTGTACATAATCACTAGTTATGTAACTAAATCAAAAAAATCACATATTAAATAAATAAATATTTTAATTATCAAAAGAAATAAATATAAAAATTCCCAATTATACAACATGGAAATTATAATGCATGAACATATTTAATATAAAAAAATGTTACTGATCTCCACATTCAAAATTAAAATCTAACCACATGATGATTCATCAAAACATGAAACCATTAATTCAGAAATCAAATCCTAAACATGAATTCACCTATAGGGTATGAACAAAATAGTTCCCCATCGTGCATAAATCTGACACACACCGCCTGAATTAATTTCATTCAATACAACTTATAAACATACACAAAATTAAACAACCCAAAACATAAATAGAGAATATAAATGCACTTACCTAAGCTAACCTATAATACAACGGAAATGGTGAGTTCCTGGACTGCTAACCATTATCTTCACATATGTAGTAAACACAACTGTAACCAACCTAAAATAAAACAAGTAAAAACAAACTCAGAAAAAATCATAAAGAATATAATTTAGTAAACTAGTGCACTAATGAAAATAGCTATAATAAAATAATCCAGGAGAAATCCAACATAACAAAATAAAAACCAGTCTCCACCTGACCCCCTCACATATTCTAAAAACTCTTCACCTAAAGGAAAGACACTCCCTATAACCCAGCCAATAAGAGATGTTCCTCAAAAATTTAGTACCACTGCAAATACCATATAGCCCCAAGAGTCCTAATGAGAATCTATAAACCCATGAAAACATCAGTGATCCAATGGAATACAACTACAAAATACGAAATCTCATCTTATTCTAGATTCCAAACTATATATAGGAACCACCTAACATCACTAATGTGATCTCAAACAAACTTCCATGAAACCCGGTCATTACAATACTTATTCAAGTGACATTGTATCTCTAAACACTTCCTGGGCCCAATAAACACTCACAATTAGCCTACACCAAGAGACACCATCCCTTTCTCGAAAATAATATATAGGAACAAAACCTAAGATAATTTCCACCTCACTCTCCCATGGAAAAAGATAGAACTAAGAGACTAAAAAATAGGTGACTGAACCTGCCACATAGCTCACTGCTAACTGATACACTCACACTCAAGACAACCTATCACTAACCCCTCGTACCAAAGAACCCGATATAGAAAACAAAAAACTCCCTAATTTATGAGGTCTCTACTGGGGCATAAAAAATATATATATATTAGGGAAAACAGAAATCAAAAATATTGAAAAATGACATCCAACAAAGCAAAAGATCAATGTTGAATAGATCAATCAAATCATGTGGTAAAGTAAAATTCACTAATACATCATTTAATGAAACAAATATTCGATTTTACATTTTTACGATAAATAATTATTCCCAATAGGGAAATGATTCCACTTTTGGGGGGGGGGGGTATGTTGTGAAATGAAGTCCCCATTCAACTAGTCAGGATCCATTGAGTATAAATATGGTTCTCAATATAAAATTTTTGAATAAAAAAAGATTCCTATCTTTCATGTTTCATAAAAATGAAATTAATAAATATGAAAAATATTCATATAAATAAACTCTGACTATATTGAATTAAAAAATAATAATTGTTTAGTGATTGCATCACATACAATGGGTAATATAGGGACAAGACCTGGAAAAAAACCACAACACCATGTCGATATCAAATGAGAGTAGGGCACTACTAAAAAATTCAACATCATGAAATAAATCCAAACCATATTTGAATTAAATTCAATAATCAGTGTTCAATATTAACTAGGTCAACAAAATAAAATGTGTAATGAAGTAAAAGGACACAACAACGTATCATGATTCATCCAATTATCCTACATGCTTGGGGTATAATCATCAAAGATTTCACTATGTAAGAATAAAGAATAGTATTTTTAGATAAGGACTACAACAATACAGTAACAAAAAAAATATGACAATAAATACTCAAGGAGTAAACAATAAAAACAAAATTAAAAAAACATATATCAGAATCGTGACCCTATTACTAAGGATCATTTTCACCTTTGTCATGGATAAAACTCCTTGCAATGCACTAAATTAATTGTTGTCGAGATATTCTAGTCCGACCATCCACAAGATCATCACAATCTTGCTTCATTACCTAGTCAGTCACCCTCTGAGCTCAAGAATAAGAACCAATACTCATGCAAAATTCTACATACCATGCCACGTCACCTATCTGAATTTGATGATACCAAGAATCACCAACCACCAACCATCGAGTTCATGATCTAGTGGTCTCATCATGTTTAGTCCTCACACACTACTGCCTGGGGATATATGGATGGATTTTCCATCTACAAAAATCACAGAAACATCTACATGGCCGCTATTTTTCACTCTTACAAAGATAAATCAATGGAAGGCTACCAGGACCTCTCTTCACACTTCTTTCAATTCCCCTTCAGTAAACAAAGAACCTCTCCCTTGTTGAATTGTTGTCCCTATATGGAGTGAACTGGATTCTTGATCCTAGGGGTTCATGATCAGATAATGATTCCTTTATAGATACTCACCCAGGATGTGAAGAAACATGTGTGAATGATCTGTTGAACCGAGATTGAGAAAGAATGATACTCGAACCATACTAGAATACCACATTTAGAACCATTTTTATAGTTGTTTTTCTATCACCATTTCATGACACCAAGGAAACCAATCATGCAACCACGATTCCCCAATAATATCCACCTCACCTTAGGAGATAATCGGAGATCACGGATTATGTCACCTCCTCAATTGATTCAGGAATCCCAAATTCTACCTTCCTCATACAAGATTATGTCTCCTACATTTTGTGAAGTGATGCAAAAAAACCCAAATTGCAGTGATGAGGGGGGGATGTATAAGGTCACATGGGTGGTTCACAATTTACAGCTACGTAACAAACTGTAAAAAATCACATATTAAATAAAAAACCATTTTAATTAAAAAACGAATCCATATAAAAATTAAAATGCTTAAAATTTTGTTATACGTTTTTATGGTAACTCTACTTTACATTTGTCTAATAAATACGTTTTCCATGGTAGATCAATGAATATAGACATTAGACATAATTTATTTGTGAGATTCTTGAATCTGGAGTATGTGTGTCACTAAGATACACAAAGGGGATAATTTGATAGAAAGTTAGACTATAGATTTTCCCCTTTATAAATTTAGTCAATTTTTAAATATTATGAACCTTTTCCCATTTGAATAGTATTAATTTCAAGAACACCTTCATAAACAAGATCCATTTAAATATCAAGGTGGATATTTGATAAATATTACTTGCTTGATTTTGATATTTTATAATTCAAATTATATTTTAATTATTATAATGGTTGTTGTACATGTATGGGTTTCATATAATTTTTTATGTGTCATTTTAAATTTTATTTATTAATATTTTAGTATATTTTGAATTTAGTTTTTCTTATTAGCAGATAAGACTAGACAATTAATCCATTTGATCAAATAGTTGTGATGGACCTCAACTATGTCTCCTTAGAAAATTTTTTATCTCTGTTTTTACATTCCCTAAAACATAGCTCTCCTATGTTTTATCCCTAGATTCCTCGCATGGTTATTTGAACCTCTTTGTATCTATGACTTCTATGTGTCCTTTATCTGATGGTTATATGCATGCTGCCTACCACCCTCTAACATGCAATTACTATACTGCCCATCTTCCTCCATAGGGTAAATTGGTTTGTCTCATTCCATTTATTCCGAGTGCTTCTCTAAGGGATGTGTAAGGAAAAGAAAACCATCATTTTTCTGGATATATTGGTGAATCTCGAAAACTGAGGTGCCGACTTCCACACCTTTTCCAAATATTGTTCGAAGTTCCAATATTTTGACACTAGAAATTTCTTTTTGTGTAGATTCGATGGAGTATTTAGTGGGAACATGGCTTGGTTTATTATAGATTAAAATAGTATTGCTTATGATTTCACATCGTCATCATAACAAGATGTTGGTAAATAAATCTGTCTATGTATGAAATT
The DNA here is from genome assembly GCA_963277665.1 of Viscum album. Classification (NCBI taxonomy): domain Eukaryota; kingdom Viridiplantae; phylum Streptophyta; class Magnoliopsida; order Santalales; family Viscaceae; genus Viscum; species Viscum album. Next base: position 171,308,079 of record OY728134.1, read on the forward strand.
TAATTATTTCTATTTTCGATTTATCATTGTATCCTGTTAATATCAGGAGCGTGTGTGAGTATATATAAGAGTGGATGATGATAACTCTATTTGAGTGAGTTTATCCCCAACACCTAGTTTAACAAGGCCAGCCTCCTCAAATAGTTTCTATAGTTATTTTTTTCTTGTATAGTTTCTTAAATTTTCTTTTGTCTATTTTGTTAATAAGAACATCTCTCATTGTGGTGTTCACGCTATGCCATATGATCCTATGGATCCAAAGAAAGTTACATTTGTGTGTTCATTCTTACATTCTTTTATTTCTAATCACAAGCATTCTCAAAAATATATAAACTCAATTTTTCTTATATAAAATGATTTCTCTGATTAAATTGGTAACAAAATAAATCAACAGAGTGGATCATGGTCATTAAGTAGGGAAATGAACATCAACATTTCCCCTAACGTCCTTGGTTTTTGCATAGTTATAGGATTATAACACAAGGGTATGATTGTAAGTCAAAGGATTATATCATGATTATAAGCGTCTACTTAATTCACTAAGAATATTTTATACATCTATCTAATATAAAAACATTAAAAGATATGAATATTATTATATATATTTCATAAAATTATTGAAAATCCTCATGGTCATTACTTTAGAAATATATTTTTAATGATTTTTATTCATGCATGTTATATCATTGAGCTTCTAGATAGGGTTTCCACTTGAGAGGAGACGACCTAAATTTTGATGATTGAGGAACCTTCAAGAGGAGATCCATTACCAAAAGTGATTGTTCATGATATTCTCCATCACTTAAGGGGGATTTCATCATCATGAGTAGTCATTCATTCCATCGTCGGGAGTTGATCATCACAAAATGTTTGGTCACAGAGGATCCATGCCATCACCCTATATTTTTAATCATTAATGGTGTATTTTTTTATTATACTAAATATGGTAATTTCATTACTGCTGGAAGCTCGCTTCAGAATTCGCACCAATAATTCGACAATCCCCCTAATTCAGCATTTCCAACTCAATGATCTTACTTTGTAGAAATACTACTGACACGACAGGGTGAAGGAGACATATATTGTTGGATTGTATGATCATATGGTCCAAGTAAAAAAAATCCCCAACGATTAAATATTAGAAACTGTTAAATGAATGCAAGAGTTTAGAAGGAAATTTATGGAGGCTTGGGAATGGAACCAACATTGTCAAAAATAAAAATGAACAAGATGTAATTAATAACATTAAATTATTTGACGATGATTTCAGGATATTTAAAAAAAAATATTCAATGAATATTTTGAAAAAATCTTGTGTAAAAGAAAATTTTAAATTTTATCATCATGCCACCTTTTGTAGAAAAATATATATTAATGAGTGATAAAATTATAATTCACTAAAAATAAAAAATAGTTAGTAGTAGAGGTGTAAAATAGGTAGCTAATAGATTGAGTAACCAATAACCCAAAATAAAATAACAGATTGGTTATACTAAAGTGGGTTTTAGTTAGTAATAATTTTTTGGTTTAATTATTGAATATATTTGACTTGTTTGGAAAATAATTTGAATAACCAAAAACCGAAATATAACCAAATTTATATATTTGTTAAATTTTAATTCATTTGATATTAAAAATGACATGTTAAATTTATTATAACCTTAATATATGCATATATATTTTAAAAATAACATTTATTCATAAAAATAAATGAATTATTTATGATCAAGGGTTTTGGACCTATATGAATAGAATATAAATTTTATTCATAGTGATTTCAGCTGGAACAAAAATAAAAACCAAATGGTTTAGGAAATTTTATAACCATAATGGAAAAATAATAAAAATAGTTATTTATTTTTGTAATTAAGATGACAACTAAAAAACAAATGGTTATCAATTTTTTATTTATTTTCTATAACTGAAACCAAAATTCACCTACTTAAGATTGGTTACATTAATAGGCACACACCTTTTTTATTCTTGAAAATATACACTCAATGAATATATGTGTTATTCTATGTGGTTTTGTTATGGTTTTATTATTATTTTTTAAATTTCTAGATTAAATTTTTCATATTTTTATGTTTAGGAAAGGTTACAAGGACCCTTCTGCCTTCCAGATTTATATAATTGCTAGAGGGGGTGTTCCACATTTTCTTATCATCTACATGGATTGATGAAATGGAAAATTAGTATGGGGTTCTGTGTAATTTCGCCGAAAATAAAGCAAAAGGCATCAAGGTGTTGGCTGATGTTCACCTAATGTAAAGGTGAAAGGCGGAACTCCCTACTGTCTTTCCCTTAAGTCACTATAAAATTTCACCACCCCATACTTAAAAAATTTCTCCACTCTCTAAATTCCACACCCTCTCTCAATAAAAGAATCCTTCTTAGTGGTTGATTATTCTAGTGGCTTAAAATAACTACCATGTTTTTTACAAAGCATTATTTAGGGGTATGTTAATCAATTAATTTAATGTTATTTATTAATTTAATATATTTGTTTTTAGTTAGGTATAAATACATTATTTTTTTTGTAGTTTTGTTAGTTATATATTTTTTATAAATAATAGTTATTGTTAGAAATGATTAAGTATAGATTAACTACTGAATGAATAAGGACTAAAGAATGATTACATATAATGATTAGCTAATAATAATTAAATAATGAATATCATATGATAAACAAATTATTAAAGAATAGTTAATTATAGATTATGTAATGATTATGTAATTATTAGTTAAAAAATAAACAATGATTACCAAGTGATTGACTATTATTTAAAGAGTTATTAATTAATTATTATAGAATATTTAACAAATGATTTAGTAGTGATTAACTAATGATTAATAAATTGTTTAGTAATGATAAACTAATGATTATTTATTGATTAAATATATAATAACTAATGATTAATTAATTAATAAATAATGATTAATGAATGATTAAATAATGAACAAATTAATTATTAACTAATGATTAAGTAAGGATTAAGTAAGGATTAATTAATGATTTACTAAATATTAAGTAATGATAAAAAACATTCATGGAATGATTATGGAATGATTAAATAATTATTAAAGAATAATTTACTAATTGTTAAATAATGATTAAAAATTGATTAATTAGTGATTAAATAATTATTAACTAATGATTAACTATATATTAAATAATTATTAATTATTATTTAAGGATTGATTAAAAAATGATAAATGGATGATTAAATAATTATTAAATAATAATTAATTAATTATTAATGAATGATTAATGAATGATTAAATAAAGATTAAAGTTTTATTAAATAAATATTGAAAAATATTAACTAATTATTATTTAATTACTAATAATTGATTAATTATTGATTAATGAATGATTATAGAATGAATAAAAAATGATTGGATAATGATTTAGTAATGATTAACTAATGATTTACTAATGATTAAATAATTATTAACTATTGATTAAAGAATGAATAACTAATGAATAATGAATGAATTAGGAATGATTGAAGAATGGTTAAATAATTATTAAGTAATGATTAACATTTGATTAACATATAATAAAATAGTATGGAAGATGATAAACAGGTTGAAAAAGAGACTTAACTACCCACATGATTTTTTACTCGCATTATTTAGATGATTCATCCCATATCTCAAAACAATTCTGTTAATTTCGATGGATTCATTTTTTATGAATTACATTCTCTTTATAAACCATTTAACAATCAGTATGGAAAGTTATAAATTTTAGTACTAAACATTAGTTCCATCTTCTAGGATATAAGAAAATGTTCTAAAATCCTGGTAGCATAAATATATTTTTGTTATCTATGCAATAAAATCTATGTCTAGATACTACATGTGGATATGGATCTAGAATAGATGTACTTAGTTGTAAAACCCCAATACATTGCATTGAACTAGACATGATCGGGAACTAGTTCATGATAACTACCATTTTTGAACACCTATTTTGACACTCCTAGGGGATATTCATTAGACGATTCATGTATTCTTTATAAACATTTGAAATCTATTTTGGTAGATTAAAAATTATATTATGAAACATTAGTTCATTATTTTCGGATATAAGAATATGTCGTAAAATTTTAGTATCATAAAGATTATATGGTCAACCCTCATTGTCTATAGTATTTAGAGATTGTTTTGGAAGAAAATGTAAAAAACAATAGAGAACGTCAAATCCATTTTTCTATAGATGATAAAATGAAAATGATGATCATATAAAGTGAAATGTACAAGATCAAATACATTAAAGATCACATAATTGCATGACATCATACAAAACAATACATTGGCATTTTTCATTAAAAATAGTTTGGATAAGATGATTCTGTCTTCAGAAGGCATATAAAATCTAGATTATTTTCATGTAGAAGCTCAATAACATCTTCTAGAGAGATGTACATAACTTTCAAATTTTCAATGTATTCCGTCCTTCTAATGATTGACCTACCCATACGGTGATAAATTTATTATAATCTTGAATGTTATTTTTAAATTCAATAGATAATTTCATCCATTTGGAAGAGCATATTAAACTTCTACTTGAAAATAAGATAAATTTTACTTCACTTCTAATGTCAGGTTCATCACAACCAAAAGATTTTCTATTGAAAAATGTAAGGGTTTTTTTTTGAATCATTCATGTTATATTTAATTTTTTTGTTCTTTTATATTTCAATTACATGATCATAATTTTATTTTTATCATGGATTAATAAACTAATTTTATGTTTTCCTATATTTTTACATAGTTTTCCATAATATTCTATGATTTATTTTCTAAAAAATTTATATAATAAAACATTAGTAACATATTTTAGGATATAATAATACATTGTAAAGTTTCAATATTATAATTATTATATGATGAATTTTCATTTCCTATATCATTTACACTCTCATAGTTGTGATGATAAATATTTACGTAGAGATTCATGTTTTCTTATTTCTATTGTTATGGGTAGTTTATTCAAAATGAGCACATATATTCTTATGGTACACAACCAAGAAATTGTTAGGAAATATAATTGTGTAATCATATATGAAAATCAAGATAGAATTTTTTGTTTTCTTAAATGAGGGACTTAGTCAAGAGATCAAGTATATTAGCTGTATAAATTTTCCATTCCCCACACATTTTGGCATCTAGCATGTCCATTGGTTGCTGATGAGCAGTGGTTCCAAGAAAAAAAATCATTCTCCCAATGTTTAGATAGTTTCATAATGGATTTATATGTTGAGGTTATTACTGTACAATAATAATATATAATTGTATAAATACAAAGTCTTACGAGAGTTGTTGAAGAAGGATTGTCCCTAGAAATTGAGGCTCCTCCCTATGTTTCAGAATAGGATAGCCTAGATAATCTCCCAAATATACTTTTAAATCTAACCTTTGATGATGATTTTGTTAATTATGGAATAGATAAAGACAAAAATGCTAATTTGTAGTGGGAAGAAGAATTTTTGGAGGAATTTTCTAGAAATACAGTAGTTATGCAGTAGCCTCATCCCATAATAAATCTTCCACCACTCTTTGTATCATGGTTGGAAACAATAACAAATTTTTCTAAATTCAGATGCAATGTTCTCACACATGAAACTGAGTTTCTTAGAGTTATAGTAGATAGGCTTAGTGAACTTGAAAAAACATTATGTATTGTAAGAGATTTTATAGGTAAAGATTCATTGAAAAAAACTGAAAATATTTTATATAAAGTGGAACTGTATATTTTATTTAGAAGAATAAATCCATAAAAAACAAAGCATTATGTGTGATAAATATGGGTATGATTGTGGATTCCACTTGATTATAATTCTGAACATTTCATTTTGAGGTTGGATAATTTCGATGATTGAGGCATCCCATACATGTGTTCAACCAAACATAACACAAGATTATAGTTCATTGGATGCAGAATTTTTATCATCTATTATCATCAAGATGATTATAACCTACCAATATGTTATTATATCCATTGTGAATGAGAGTATATAATAAAATGTTGGTTATATGATTTCCTATAACAAGGCATGTATATCGAAAGAGAAGTTTATTATGGAGGACTGTGGTAATTGGGATAACTCATATCAGGTGTCACCAAAATTTCAATCCATACTAAGACCCAATGACCAAGTTATATTCCATCATCATATGAATTAACATGTATCTCAAGATAACTTACTTGATCCATTTTGTTCTCAACTTCATTAGATTTTCTAGGCATTCCTCCATTGGGTTTCTGTATTCGTTTCAATAGACATTTCATAACAATTGATGGAAAGTATCTGTATAGAAAATATCAGGGAATATTTTTTTTGGAAACCCAAAATATAATCCATTAATCTATTCTTCTTGTATTTTCCATTTTATAAAAATGAAAACTACAAATCAGGGATTTGGTTTTTGGAATGTATCACCATCCTTTTCACCCTCATTTAGGGTGTCTATTTGATATCTGATCGACATAAATCATTCAATGAGGAAATCAATGTGGATCCTAATATGTGCAGACCCCCAACTCCACATTATTGGTACTGCATCAGATACACTTCTACCAAAGTATGAAAAAATTTACATAATGAACCTATGAATAAGGCAATCACGAGGATTGGTATGTAATATCATTGTTCTTTTTTACATTTAAAATGTAATGAAAGAATAAATTTATGTTAAACATTATAATATCTATATAGAATACAATCCAAATAAATGATGGTTTAATCAAAATTTTAAATAAATCCAGAAGGCTAATCAAGATGTGTATGAATATATGATGTGGATTCTAAAAGAAAAATAGAGCTTCATATATGGAAGAGGGTAATAGGTAAGTACGCATGACTAAAAACGTTTTGGAGTTCATCAATGATGTTTTCAATGGGATTCACATGTTACCTATAAATGACCTAGTTTGGAAGAAATGCTATCATTGTGTGTAGTACTTCATTGACAGAAAAAAACCCTTAGGTTGGATTCTATAGGATCCTATGAATCGAATAAACATTCAACAATATATTGACAAGAACAATAAAAATGATTTTGGTTGTTGAATGTTCCTTTTATACGAAGAAGACTCTCGATTAATAGTTCCAGAGTCTTCAAACACCATCACAAGTAGGATTGGTGAAATAGTATTGGTATTATTATAAGAGAGGAAATGTTACTATAGAAACATGGATGTATTCTATTTTATATGTGCACACTCCATCACAACATCTACCTCTGTGGACATATCATAAGAATCATATATTGATCCAGAGTACTGGATAGACACAAATTATAGCTACTATGCTATATGATTAACTCCAATTGGGTATTTTATATATTTCCCAATTCCCAAATACAAACTGATATTGATACATGAAATAAGTATTTTGTGTTAATGAGAGAATATTTAGTCTGGTAGGATATAAAATGAGATGGGATAGCCTCAAGAATAATGGAAAATTTTGAGATGAATAATATTTCATCAATAAGGTCATAACCGAAAATGATTACATTACATTACTAGATTGAGTTCACACTCTCTGGAACAATGATGCATTGTCACCAATAGGATTTTTATCATATTGTTAATTAAAAGGTATTAATATAAGATCCTTGATTTTGAATAATTTTATATCATTTTTTAATACTTTTTATTTCAAATAACAAAATTCATTTAATTTTCACATTAAAAGGAATATGAAATGTAAATTTGAGGTGACATGAATGAATAATCAAATTTTCCATGGCTAAATCATAATGAAATCATGTGAGAAAATAATCTGAAAACCTACCATAATGTGATAAGTCATATATAAATTAAAAAGAATAATATTTTCTAATAAACATTTAGATAACAAAGAAAAAAAATTATATATATAAATATATAAAACCATGTCTTACAAAAAACCCTTTTCTAGTTAAAAACACAAACTTTAAACAATTTAGAAATATAATTTGAGATACATGAAGACATTTCATTTTCTATTGGTAAAAGAAATTCATAAATTAATGGGAATAAACATGTCATGTATTACATTCTACCATTCATATCATTTAATATTCCATAAAGCTATATTTACATATTAAACATAATACTTATTTAAATTTTTTACATAAATATAGATGATACTATAGGACTCATTGAGAATAATAGGCATGTTTTTCATTCCTTGATATAGGTTAATCTAGTTTGATGGATTGGGGTGTATTGATTTGACCATCATTGTAAAATGCTACCTTCAGTAGCCATTATACCATACATGAGCCGTGTTGGATTCTACAAAATAATCATATCTAATTTCACATTTTTTAACCATCATCGACTTTTTTTCCTCCTAGAGAGGTGGAATGTATGGCCCCAACCTTAAAGCTTACTTAATATTGAGTTATTACAAGATTACACATTGAGGATCTTTTCAGGTTTAGAGTTTTAGAGAATTAGATCATAAAACTTTCATTACATTCCACATTTAAACAAAGTGGTTACATAAAAGATAGTATTCATTTTTTCCATCAACGGAATCATATTTAAAAATAAAGCATGGATTATTTCATGACACTTCCTTGAAACTATCATCATATCATGTACCTTTCCCTTGACCTGTGAAAAACATGTCAAAAAAACATGGGATGAGCATAAAAAGCTCAGTAAGGGTTATAAAAATATGGAAAGGAAACATGAGTTTATATATACATAAGAATGAAATCATACTTTACCCATAAAACATAGGCACTTTAACATACCTCATCAAATTATGAATAAATCATAGAAATCATAAGACATAAAGGTAACTTGAGACATTCATAACATTCTTACGTAGGGAGTAACCCTCTTGGTTACGTTTGGAATACCCACCACAGTATATTCCCTAAATCTCCTCGGAGAAACCTTAACGTTTCACTCCTTCGTGTTACCCAATTCATTGGAGAGCTATATCGGTCTCACCCGCCCTTAGTTTATCACGGAACCACCCGTCTTCATAACAATGCCCAAGAACCATAACATAATCTTATCACATAAAACATGCATAAAGGAAAAATAACATTTCCACCATTCAATAACAAGATATCAATACAACACATTGATATAAAAACATTATGAAAACCATTTTCAATACCAAAATAAATGAAAATTAAAACATGGTATTTATTTTTCTTTTAAAAAGAAATGTATGGCTTGTAGAGGAAGTCAAAACTCAAATAATGGTCACAGCGGCGAAGAAGTCGTTGTCGCTGCATACGTACGACAAAAAACATTCCTTTTGTTGTTTAGTAAAATGCTTCATATAAAAAAATATTCCTTTTGAATAAGCATAAAATTCAAGGGGGTTTATACACTATATAAAATAACGTTGTGTATAAAACAAAATATGCCTCAATTAAAGGAGATTGAGACGAATTCCCATACAAAGACAGTATCCTTGGTTTAAGGATAAATCAATTACATAATTATGTGTGACAAAACAATACACCAAATATAAAGGGATTTTAAGTGTAAAAAAATCAGTGGTTATTCACACATATTCATAGAACGACATATTCAAGGAGTACAAGTTTATCCCAAAGAATCAAATTTGGGTTAAGAAGTTCCCTTGCAAAAATTTGACAGCCTAACGGCATCACTACACAATTCAGAAAATGAGTTGATGAGAAATAAAAAGGGTATCTCATCACATGGAAATAAAATTTAAATCAATAAGGATATATAAGAACATATCCCATCATAATATTATTTGAATTAGAAGACATAACAAATGAAATCTTTTAAAAAGAGGAGGGTGAAAGGTTCCCTTACCGACATGGGTATCTTTCGAAACATACACCCCGTGAATGAAGGACAACACAACATTGATGTAAATACTCATAAATGAAAGTATATTTCACAATGAGTAAAATAATGGGCATTACATACACCACTCAAAGGAAATTTTAGAAAATTTAGCATAAATCTCAAGGGAATAAAAGTGAGATGAAAAATCCCTTACGAAATCTCGGCAGCCTAACAGCGCCACTTAAAACATACAAAAATGGATTGATGAGATCAAAGAGGGTCTCTAATCATATTAACATAAATTTTACAGAAAGAGGAATATAAAATAACACCCCCAACATAAAAAAGATGAGCTTAAAATAAGTGACATAAAGGAGAGTACTTAAAAAGAAAGAGAGGTTAGATCTCTTACAAAAATTCGGCTACATAAAGGTGCCACTCGAAACTTCCAAAATGGATTTATGAGAGAGAATAGGGTCTCTCATCATGTGAAAATAAAACTTATAGTAAGTTTAATATAAAATAACATCACAATAACAAGAAATATGAGCTTTAAAAGGAATGACATAAAAGAGTGTACTTAAAAAGAAAGGAGGAGTAAGATCCCTTACCTTGGGTCCGACTTGACTCGATCGTTCTTTAATCTCCTGAATAATAAACATGAGTAAATTTATACTTCATTAAGAACCTTTTTCAAGTTCATTATTCCTTTTGTATAAATTATTACGATGTCATGAACACTATGTTATTATTCAAGTTAATAACGGTCATTTTAACTATCATTGGTACTTGAGTAAAAAAATAAACTCTTTATACATACAAGTTGTTCATGTGGTAAAATATCCATTATATACAGAATTTTATTCATTATTTAGATATAATATATATTATATATATCCAGTATATTCATTCATTTATAATATTACATAACATTTAGAGTTAAGAAATGAAATGCACCGTTCATGGAGACGGTAAGCCGTACGTACGCATGAATGCTACTTCCATTTCTATTTCATATTTAATGGAATAAAAACATAATGATACATAATAGTATTTTAATTTTAGTATGGTATCATATATAATATCATTAAATATATCCTTTATACGTACCACATATGGTATTAACGAATCAAATCACTTTGAGGGGGCGGTAGTCCGCACTTCCTAAAATGAAGATATCACGTATACCCATAATGGAAGCCATAATTTTATGCCATAAATAAAAAATACAGAAGCTTAAGGAAACAATAAATATATTATATATCATATATAAATATATTTACATCATAATGGACACCTTTTAAGGTGTTATAAGGATATCGAACAATCATCGTTTCGTGAGGCAGAAATTCGCCTTCCACGGAAGCAGTATGTTCTTTAACCATTAGATGTAGGTGTCTGTAAGTTTAGCTTGAATACTTATTATAACAACATCCTAGTATATTTAAGATACTGTAGTTGTTACAAAAGAAATTAATATAAAGAGTTTAGGGGTTGGAGAAGAAAAATAAAATCAAAGGACTCAAGTGAAGACATTACCTTAAAATTGGGTAACTCCCTTTGGTTTGAGCACAAAGGCTTCCTTGGGAAGACTTCTGCCCAAAGTGAGTCTTATAAGAGTTATAGAGAGATGTGGAGAGACAAAATGGGAAGGGGTTGGCCAACCCAAAGGCTTTGGAAGTGTGGGTAAGGAGGTAGAGGTGGGGTGATTTTTATAAGAGGAGGGGAGGGGCACTCTTGGAATGTAAGGAAATGTTACTTTATTTTAGAATGAGTTTCGGATTTTAATGGTCCCACATTGATGTGTTTCGAGGATAAGGTGATAAGGGTTTGAACTCCACCCATCCAATTGGTTTTAGACATGTGTAGGTCTTATATTTTACATTATATTTCCATTTTAATTAAATAGTTAAATAATGAGGTCATCGCTGCATCATCATGATGTCATAAATAATTTAATTTATTTAATGTCTAAAAATTATAAAAAAAATACTATGATGTAGGAAATAGTTTTAGCTTTCCAATTACTATTTATAGTCAAAAATCTGACTTGTATAACTCCCTGTAAAATTTGTTTAAGTTAAACAACTCATGTTTGTGACATTTTAATTTTAACGTTAAATAAAAATGTAGTTATGTCATTTTCCAACCAAAGTGGCTCCATGGGGTCCAAAAGTTGACCCATGGATTGTATTGGTCGGTCATGACACATACAATGAAAGTAGGACATGTTTCTAGGACATTTCATATTATTAAAACATCATTTTTTACCTTAAACTACACTAATTACCTCTAATCGCATTTAATAAACTCACAAGTTACTATTCAACAAAAAATTATTTTAAAATAATTGAACCACATTTTACTTCCTAATTAAAACCATGTATGTCAGATTTTTGAAATTCAAAACACAAAGGTTGCAAAATTTCATTTAAATGGAAAATCTGTTTTTATAAGTACCACTTAGTGGTTTCACTATTCATCAAAAATTGAAGTTTTTCAGAAAATTACAAAAAATTCACCCCATGATATATTTGATATTACGAATTCAAAAATTATGTCTATTTTACAAAATTAAAAACATATAAGTTGCATTAATTAATTTAATAATTAATTCCCGCTGTCAAAATAAATAGCGTGTTTTTAAGAAACAATATTTATTAAAAGATTGAAACTAGTTTAAGTCAAATTTCAAAGTGAAATTAATTCCATTGACCACTATTTGATTAAATGGTAAAAAAATATTCTAATTTCACTTTAAAACAAATTCAAAATATAATCTAATCATATAAATAAATTAGATTAAAAAGACGTTTTGAATTAAAATTCAACATTTTTCACTATTAATTAAAAATTGAACTTTTTCGGAAAAATACCCAAAATTTATACAGTAAATTTTAATGTCCTGATTCTAAAGAAGAATTTTATTTTGTCAAATATAACACATAAAATTTTCAAAAAGTGGATTTAAAAGTGGTTCACCATCAAAAGGTGGTTAATAGACCTTTTAAAGAATATTAGAATGTTACGCTTAAAATTCGATTCATTCGCATTTTTAATCCTCTAAAATTTATTGTAAAAAGTAAAAATATTTGACAAACATATATAACCATTTTGTAGTTAGTTATATTTATTCTCTCCATCACAATAGCTAGGCGTTAACTACCATTTAAAATAATATTATTTTATTATTAGAGTGCAACGTAAGATTCCCAAGAAACTCGTTGTTGCGTGTTGGGTACGCCATCGAGCATAGTTTCCCCTTTAAAGTTATATTAATATTTTATTCACAAATATGGATAAATGTGAAAATGTCATACTCTGTATTTACCTGGGGTGTTACATCATTCCCCCCTTTTGGGAATTGCGACCTCGCAATTTTAAAATTGGGCTTGGAAACTTCATTGAAAATCCCACATCGGAACAAGAGTCAGTAAAACAATCAATTTAAAATAAAGAAAGATAAGTACGAAGATCACCCGAGTTAACCCATACTAGGATTATAAGTTTGAAAATATGGACATGGAGGAAAAACAAAGGGTCATGTTCTGATTGAGAGTGATAGAAAACATGTCTAGGAGAAATTTAACCATAAGAGAATCACAAACTTGTGATGGGTTAAACGGTATTCGATTCCCCAGTAGGAAAAGTTAACAGACAACACTTTTGTTTTAAGTTACTTTTCATTGAGGAATTTATTTTTTATCTTAAGGAAACATACTTACTTGTCCTGTTGACTTTCAACTTTTACAAGATTTCTTACACAAACTCATACTTTCCCCAAAAGACGAGTATTTAGGAAGGATTTTTCACATTAAGAGTACTATAATCAACTTCTAGAGAATCACCTAGTCCAAAAAAGAGAACTATATACATCCCATATATTTAGACCTTAATCAAAACCAAAACCAAAAAGGTTAGTACAAGATCAGATAATACCCAAAAAGAATAATCCTTAAAAAAATCTATTCTTAATCTCCAAAATTTATCAAACAATACCCAAAGTTCAACGAGGACCATTCAATAAACAAATTGTCCATAACATTCTTCAAAGTAAACCAAACTAAGATTGAAACACAAATATATGATGGATTTAGACACATAGTCTTCCAAGTTAAATCGTAACATTTATCTCCAAACTACATCAGTTGCTCCTAAAGTCTCGTATTGAAAAGTAATTAACCTAATCACATATCCTCCATGATAGGTGAATCATTTTCATAAATAACCCAAAATCACTATACTCTTAATTCATAAAGTCACCTCACTAAAAATAATAATTCATATTAACCAGGGACTTCATGTGGTCCAGTGGAAGGTGATAAATACCAGTTGCACTTTGGTTGTGGGTTCGATTCCCACAGCTTTGTCTGGCACGACGGGTTGTCACACGGTCTGCATGTTGTCCTTTTTCCAAAACAATATAATTCTAAAATCATTCCCCAAAAATAGATAAAATCATAAAAAATAACCATAAAATAATTTAACCTCAATTTTATCTCATGCCTTTCACTTCCATCATAACATATAGTAACCCATAATTACCTCAAAAGTAAGGATCATATAAACCGAAATTGTTCTTTATAACTATGTCCACAAAATAATAGATAACTATTCCTTGAATAAAATTTTCATATATTAAACATCAAGGTTACACAGACTATAAAAAGTCTTCTAATGTAACCCAGTCATCAAAAGAGACTTAATACTCTTAAGAATTCCACCATAACTCTTGAAGCCCTTATATGTTGACTTCTTACTCATTCAACATTCTTCATGATCCATTAACCATTCCTTTCCAACATATTCTGAAATACTTATTTCCTAAAAACAAAATCATGAATCATATCCTAAGATTCCAAAATCGGAAAACAAAAGTTATGAAATAATCCATACCTTTGATTGGTCATTGTCAGTTTCATCACCCTCAATCGGAATGGTATTAGGTATTGGTAAACGAATATTTGTACGATCATGGTGATCCCATTCACGAAACTTCTTCATAGGACATGCATTTGCATAATGACCATGCAAACAACATTTAAAACATTCAATTGATCCCTCATAAAGAACTTCTTTCCCTTTCCTCGAGTCAATTGGATGCTTCCTTTTTCTATGGAAGGTTCTTGCTTTATGACCTTCATTTCCACATCTATAGCATATTTCTGTCTCTTTGAAACATTTTCCTAGGTGTTTCTTTCCACATATTTGACACATATGTTTTTGAACACACTTACCTTTATGATTATTACCTATAGTTTTGTAGGGATTTTTTTCTCGCATATATGATGCCTTATAGAAATCACCAAGGTTTATGTGGTCAATCATGACTCCAGATAGTTGGTTGAGGATAAACACAAGAGTTCTCATTGCAGCTCCCATATCATTCTGTTGCTTTCTCAAAAAACTGTCACAGTTTCCTTCACATCCACTATTACTTTGGTGCCTGCTAGATCCAGCCATTTACTAAAACCAAAATGGCCAATGTGAGTATATCAAAAAAAACCATCATATACAAATGAAGAAGATAATAACTAAGATATACTTATTCATTCACTTTATCTAGAACTACGACTATTTCTGAAATCCTAATCATTATGGTAATGTCACTTATGCTTAATGAATACCCTAACCTCTAAAGTTATCTAAACTGACCTCTGATACCAACTGTAAGGCCCCAGCCTTAAACCTTACTTAATCTTGAGTTATTACAAGATTACACATTGAGGATCTTTTCAGGTTTAGAGTTTTAGAGAATTAGATCATTAAACTTGCATTACATTCCTCATTTAAACAAAGTGGTTACATAAAATATAGTACTCATTTTTTCCATCAACAGAAACATATTTAAAAATAAAGCAAGGATTATTTCTTGACAAATCCTTGACACTATCATCATATCATGTACCTTTCCCTTGACCTATGAAAAACATTTCAAAAAAACTTGGGATGAGAATAAAAAGCTCAGTAAGGGTTATAAAAATATGGAAAGGAAACATGAGTTCATATATACATAAGAATGAAATCATACATTACCCATAAAACATAGGCACTTTAACATACCTTATCAAATTATGAATAAATCATAGAAATCATACGACATAAAGGTAACTTGAGGAATTCATAACATTCTTACGTAGGGAGTACCCCTCTTGGTTACGTTTGGAATACCCACCATTTTATATTCCCTAAATCTCTTCGGAGAAACCTTAACGTTTCACTCCTTCATGTTACACAATGCATTGGAGAGCTATATTGGGCTCACCCTCCCTTATTTTATCATGGAACCATCCGTCTTCATAACAATGCCCAAGAACCATAACATAATCTTATCACATAAAACATGCATAAAGGAAACATAACATTTCCACCTTTCAGTAACAAGATATCAATACAACACATTGATATAAAAACATTATGAAAACCATTTTCAATACCAAAATAAAAGAAAAGTAAAACATGGTATTTATTTTTCTTTTAAAAATAAAGGTATGGCTTGTAGAGGAAGCCGAAACTGAAATAATGGTCACGGCGGCGGAGAAGTCGTTGTCGCCGCATACGTACGACAAAAAAAAAATTCCTTTTGTCGTTTAGTAAAATGCTTCATATAAAAAATATTCCTTTTGAATAAACATAAAATTCAAAGGGGTTTATACACAGTATAAAAGAAAGTTGTGTATAAAACAAAATATTCCTCAATGAAAGGAGATTAAGACGGATTCCCATACAAAGACGGTATCCTTGGTTTAAGGATAAATAAATTACATAATTATGTGTGACAAACGAATACATCAAATATAAGTAGATATTAAGTGTAAAAAAATCGGAGGTTATTCACACATATTTATAGAATGACATATTCAAGGAGTACAAGTTTATCCCAAAGAATCAAATTTGGATTAAGAAGTTCCCTTGCAAAAATTTGACAGCCTAACAGCGTCACTACAAAATTCAGAAAATGAGTTGATGAGAGATTAAAAGGGTATATCATCACATGGACATAAAATTTAAATGAATAAGGATATAGAAGAACATATCCCAACATAATATTATGTGAATTAAAAGACATAACAAAAGAAGTCTTTTAAAAAGAGGAGGGTGAAAGGTTCCCTTACCGACATGGGTATCGTGCGAAACATACACCCCGTGAAAGAAGGACAATACAACATTGATGTAAATACTCATAAATGAAAGTACATTACACAATTATTAAAATAATGGGCAGTACATACACCACTGAAAGGAAATTGTGGAAAATGTATCATAAATCTCATGGGAATAAAAGTGAGATGAAAAATCCCTTACGAAAACTCGGCAGCCTAACGACGCCACTTAAGACATACATAAATGGATTGATGAGATCAAATAGGGTCTCTCATCATATTAACATAAATTTTACAGAAAGAGGAATATAAAATAACATCTCTCATCATAACAAATAGAAGCTTAAAATAAGTGACATAAAGGAGTGTACTTAAAAAGAAAGTGAGAGGTTAGATCTCTTATGAAAATTCGGCAGCCTAACGGCGCCACTCCAAACATCCAAAATGGATTGATGAGAGAGAATAGGGTCTCTCATCATATGAACATATAAATTATAGTAAGATTAATATAAAAGAACATCCCAATAACAAGAAAGATGAGCTTTAAAAGGAATGACATAAAAGAGTGTACTAAAAAAGAAAGAGAGGAGTAAGATCTCTTACCTCGAGTCCGACTTGACTCAATCGTTCCTTAATCTCCTGAATAATAAAATTGAGTTAATTTATACTTCTTTAAGAACCTTTTTGAAGTTCATTATTCCTTTTATATCAATTATTACCATGTCATTAACACTATGTTATTATTTAATCTAATAACGGTCGTTTCAAATATCATTGGTACTTGAGTAAAAAAATAAACTCTTTATAATTACAAGTTGTTCATGTGGTAAAATATCCATTATATCCAGAATAGTATTAATGATGTAGATATGATATATATCATATATATCCAATATATTCATGAATTTATAATATTACATAACATTTAGAGTTAAGAAATGAAATGCACCGTTTATGGAGACGGTAAGTCGTACGTACGCATGAACGCTACTTCCATTTCTATTTCATGTTTAATGGAATTAAAACATAATGATACATAATAGTATTTTAATTCGAGTATGTTATCATATATAATATCATTAAATATATCCTTTATACGTACCACATATGGTATTAACGAATCAAATCACTTTGAGGGGGCGGTAGTCCGCACTTCCTAAAATGAAGATATCGTGTATACCCATAATGGAAGCCATATATTTATGCCATAAATGAAAAATACAGAAGCTTAAGGAAAAAATAAAAATATTTTATATCATATATAAATGTAGTTACATCATAATGTCCACCTTTGAAGGTGTTACAAGGATATTGAATAATCATCGTTTCGTGAGGCAGAAATTCACCTTCCACAGAAACAGTATGTTCTTTAACCATTAGATGTAGGTGTGTGCAATTTTAGCTCGAATAATTATTATAACAACATCCTAGTATATTTAAGATACTCTAGTTGTTACAAAATAAATGAATAAAACGAGTTTATGGGGTTGGAGAAGCAAAATAAAACTAAAGGACTCAAGTGAAGACATTACCTTAAAATCGGGTAACTCCCTTTGGTTTGAGCTCAAAGGCTTCCTTGGAAAGACTTATTCCCAAAGTGAGGCTTCTAAGAGTTAGAGAGGGATGTGGAGAGACACAATTGGGAGGGGTTGGCCGACCGAAAGGCTTTGGATGTGTGGGAAAGGAGCTATAGGTGGGGGCCTTTTATAAGAGGAGGGGAGGGGCACTCTTGGAGAGTAAGGAAATGTTACTTTATTTTAGAATGAGTTTCAGATTCTAATGGTCCCACATTGATGTGTTTCGAGTATAAAGTGATAAGTGTTCGAAATCCACCCATAAAATTGGTTTTAGACATGTGTAGGTCTTATATTTTACATTATCATTCCATTTTATTTAAATTGTTAAATAATGAGGTCATCGCCGCATCATCATGATGTCATAAATAATTTAATTTATTTAATGTCTAAACATTATAAAAAAATACTATGATGTAGGAAATAATTTATCTTTCCAATGACTATTTATAGTCAAAATTATGACTTGCATAACCCCATTAAAAAATTGTTTTAGTTAAAAAAACTCATGTTTGTGACATTTTAATTTTAACTTTAAATAAAAAGGTATTTATGTCATTTTCAAACCAAAGTGGCTCCATGGGGTCCACAAGTTGACCCATGCATTTTCCTGGTCGTCCATGACACATCCAATGAGGTTAGGACATGTGTCCCGGTCATTTCATATTATTAAAACATCATTTTTACCTTAAACTACACTAATTAACTCTAATCTCAATTAATAAAATTAAAAGTTACTATTCACCAAAAAAATTATTTTAATATCATTGAACCACATTTTACTTCCTAATGACAACAATTTATGTCAGATTTTTGAAATTCAAAACACAAAGGTTTCAAAATTTCATTTAAACGGAAAATCGGTTTTTATATGTACCACTTAGTGGTTTCACTATTCATCAAAAATTGAAGTTTTTCAGAAAATTACCAAAAATTTACCCTAGGCTATATTTGATATTCCGAATTCAAAAATGATGTCTATTTTACAAAATTCAAAACATATAAGTTGCATAAATTAATTTAATAATTAATTCCCATTGTCAAAACAGATAGTGTGTTTTTAAGAAACAATATCTATTAAAAGATTGACACTAGTTTAAGTCAAATTTCAAAGTGAAATTAATTCCAATGACCACTATTTGATTAAATGGTAAAAATATATTCTAATTTCACTTTAAAACAAATTCAAAAGATAATATAATCATATAAATAAATTATATTAAAAAGACGTTTTTAATTAAAATACAACATTTTTCACTATTCATTAAAAATTGAGCTTTTTCGGAAAAATACCGAAAATTTACACAAAGTAAATTTTGATGTCCCGATTCTAAAGAAGAATTTTATTTTGTCAAATATAACACATAAAATTGTCAAAAAGTGGATTTAAAAGTGGTTCTCCGTCAAAAGGCGGTTAATAGACCTTTTAAAGAATATTAGAATGTTTACGCTTAAAATTGGATTCATTCGCATTTTTAATCCTCTAAAATTTATTGTAAAAAGTAAAAATATTTGACAAACATAAATAATAATTTTGTAGTTAGTTATATTTATTCCCTCCATCACAAATGCAAGGCATTAACTACCATTTAAAATAATATTATTTTATTATTAGAGTGCAATGTAAGATTCCCAAGAAACTCGTTGTTGCGTGTTGGGTACGCCATCGAGCATAGCGTCCCCTTTAAAGTAATATTAATATTTTATTAACAAATATGGATAAATGTGAAAATTTCATACTCTTTATTTACCTGGGGTGTTACATGGAGACTAGAGACACAAACATTTTACCTACCTACGGGAGAAATGACCATCACCCTCAAGGTTGTGGCCATCTTGATTAGTCTTACTATCTAGTGGGATGTAGTTACTAGACCCACTCGTGAAAACTAACCTAAGCCTATAAAGGGATTTCTAGGAGTTGATATATTGGTCGATGATATTTTGATGGATGGATGGTTGATATCTAGTAGGTGGCTTGAGATAAACATTTCACATTTACCGAAGGACACTGACAAGTAGACTATCCTGTGTCATGCCCAATCCTATATCCTACAGATCATTGGAGGGACACCGTGTACTGATGACATAGGTATGCATGTGCACATGATGTATCTAGGGATACTGGAGGATTTTGATTAGGCTGGGACATATAGATGGGGATCTACGTACATAGATTACACTTACAAAGCATTATTCATTGTATGCTGCTTAGATTACATAGATCTTGGGAGATGCATAATCCTTCTTAAAATGATGAAATCAGAGCTCATCACCTCCATCTCCCGGATTGTTTTTGGTTAGAAACTACCTATATATGTGTATAATGATGCTCTTTATGTACGTTGGTATGATCACTCATCTCGATTGGATTCTACTACTGGTGGAAGTTATTTAAGTTAATTTCTTATTATTTATCACTTTTATTGTTGTATTTGATAGAAGGGGTCAGACACGCCACATTAACTACACTCTTACACACCATTTGGGTGAATATCAACTCATGTTAGACAATATCCTACGAAATTTGGTATGTAGAAACAATAATTCAATAACTAAAAAAATTTCAAAATATTCTGCTTTTTGGTTTTTAGTACAAAGTATTTTTGGAAAATCTCACATGTCATTTCAGATTTCATAGATTATATATTGGGCTTTATTGGACCAGTTTCCTATATACTATACTTCTGGATGTCATGATGTTATGGTTGTAGTGCCACACATTCAAATTCATATAATTGAGTGGAAACAACTTGATGGAGTCATGCTTTAGTTCGGTTGTGTTCAATTCATCTTATTTCCACCAAGAATGTTTCATAGGCTTTATCCCGTGAAACTGATGGGGTAGAAAGATTTCGATTGGCACCAATGACATGCCTCGTATCTCAACCTATATAAAAGATGAGCATCACTTGATATCAAGGGTGTACGTATGATGTGATTCCATCTTTCACAGAAAGTCAAGTATGATCTATCATATAGAATAAAGACTATGTTAAATCTTACTCAGCCTGACCAAGGGATTTAGGATATGGTAAGTCAATAAATATTCATTAGTTTTTTTATTATACTAAATTATCATTTATTTTGAATCTCTTTACAACAACTTAAATAAAATTGATTATCCACATGTCTAATCTATATGTGGAGGAGGTTTATTTCTTGGAAGGGATCCCTGCTATAGTGTGGGTCAGACGCTATCTTATCTAGTGGTTAACTAGAGTATCTTTCATCATCCACCACACGGAGATGCTATTCCTATCCATGGAGTGGAGGTACCTACCCACGAACCTCCTTCAATAGATTATGATGTTATGTATCCTTGATAATAATGACGAATACCACATCTTGATGCATGTGAGGCCTCACCTATTCAATATATAGAGCTCAGGCCTCTAACAGTGATGCCTTATCCAATTAGGTATGTTCATCCGGCGGTATGGGATCCATCTGTATTGGTAGGATATCCATAGATTTCTCTATGTGCATATTATCTGAACTTCTATTAGGGTAAGTTCCCATGCCTTAATATTTAATGACAGGTTATTCATAGCATGTATGGTTACCCTAAGTGATGATAGAGGGCCTGTCTAGTCACCTTGTGGGTGAAGGATTGAGTGTGCATGGTGATATCTAATTGGAACCTACTCCCACTAAGACTGAGGTAGACCATCCAATAGTTGAGGTTCCAGTGCTCATGGATCAACCCTCTCCAGGTCATCAAACTCCACCCCAGTATAAAGGTAGATTATCTCAGTACAGACATCCCATCCACACTCTAGAATTTGGGATGAGACCTCACCATAGATACTGACTATACCTATTCATATATATGTGTGTGTCTGTGTGTGTTTTCAGTATATTAAAATGATATAATTCATTATAATATTAACCATTTTTACAAGTTTATCCACTATTTCAGTTTTCAATTATATTTTTGTTACAATTTAAATTTATATGATTTCAAAGTCAACTACTTGAAACACAGAAGAACTCATTGAATTACAATTAGGAAACTTTAAAAGCTAATAAAATAGACACTATAAAAACAATCTATATAAATCATAAAACATATCCTATAAATATAAAAAGTTTTTTAAAATAAAATTAATTTCAAAAATATATTAAATAATTTAAAACGAATGGTATTTAAAAAATTATTAAAAAAAAAATTAATCATTTAAAACATCAATATATTATACTACTAAAATTAATTTTCATCAATTGTTTTTATAAAATTTATGTAATTTTGGATTATTTTTCATAAGTTAACTAAGTGTTTCAAATATAATTTGGATTGAATTCATATATTATATGTTATAGATGTTGAATTTCACAAACATTAAACATTATTATCTTTCATTTAGGAGACTTTTAATGAATATAACTTATAAAAGTATTTATAATCTAAGAGATATTTGATAAAATTAATAAACATATAAAACATAATTTAAAATAGAGAAATTATAATTATAAAAAATAAAAGAAAATTTACATGTTAGAAATTTTATTTCATTAAAATATAACAATTTTACATTTAAAAATTAATGAAATAATTCAAAAAAATAAAAGAAAAAAAATATATATCATAATATATCAACATATATATTTTTAAATATACAAACATATATTTTAAAAATATATTTTTGTTGAAAGGAAACAGATGCCCTGCCACCAATCTAATTTACCAAAATGTAGAATGGTCTATTTCAACTTTTCGATGTGTTTTTAAAATAATTGAAATAGGATTAATTAAAAAATATTCACAACACACTAAAAAAACTCGTTATTCAACACTGTATAGTGTACAATGTATATTTGACTGCACAACCAAAAAAGAGGGAATTAGTGGCCTTTTTTCCTTGAATTGGAGTCGGTTTAAACCACCATCTAATAATATAGTGGTGGTTATCAAAACCATCATGTATTGCATGATATCTAGTCATTTAGATATGGTTCATTTAATGTCATGGTGGATCAGATATTGGCCATTTTTTGAGAATTTAGTGGCGCTTCATTTAAACAAATTATCCAAAAAAATAATTTACATGAAACTAACCATAGATAAATATATTAGACTCAATTATGTTTAACAATAGTTACCATTATCTACCCACAAAAAAACTTTAATTAATTTACCTAGCATCGGTTACTAAAAACTGACCCTAAATATTACAATTAAAATTTCTTTTTTTTATATTTTCTAAAAAATATAATTATAAAAAAACTGAAAAGAAATAAACTAAAACATAAATTCGTAATAAAGCATTCATTTATATGTAATTCATTTACAACCATTTTTTCAAACATCCACAGTCATTATGACCTTGTTCAATAGATACCTCAATCAACCCATACATCAGTCGACCCTTACCTAAGTCACCAATATATACATAAAAAATGTGTCTAAAAACAACCCATACCCAATATACATCCATTCCATGACCTCTGTTGCATATATCTATCTCCAAATCATCTCATAAATATGAAAAAACCACATCATCTCATCAACTATAAGAAAAGAGAATCAAAAATTAAAACTAAAAATAATAAAATAGAAATACTCTAGAATAATTGGTAAAATGAAAACATACCATAGAAACAAATAACTATAATTTATAGCTTATGAAAACTAACATGGATTAGAATGGCCTACATCTTACCTACTACTGGTATTTGTCACCTTCAATAGAAAGCATAACATTTATCAAAAGAAATGAGAAAGTGAAAAGACAAAGAATATATTCAACATTTTGCACATATTTTTTTATTGTTTTAATAAAATATAATATATTTTAAGATAAAACAAAGAAAATAACATGAAAAACAAATTTAAACCATAAACATAAATATTTAATATATGATTCAACTCTTGAAACTAATATGGGATATGTAAATATTCTAATTAATTTCTAAATTAACGCACGATGTGGTTGAATATTACATAATCAACAAATTATAAATAAAATGATATAAAAATATGTTATATATTTCAACAATAAAACAATCGTGGGTTAATAATTACTTCACGTCAATATGGGGTCTTTTTATTTGGTTTTGACTATTACGCGAATGTTTTAGTATTTTAAAAAAATAAAAATGAATTTTCACCAATCGCTGGAAAACTATAACACAGAATGATGTGGCGTCAATCCCTACATTTCAAAAAGAAATCTATTATCATTGTCCTCATATTTTAATGAAACCCAACAATGTTTTACTATATTTTCTCCTCTGAAACATTTTTTTAGCGTCTTTAGTACCTTAAAAAACTGTTTACCGATTCATTATGACCACACCACATGTCAGATTTAGAAATAATCTTCATGCACATGTAAAACATAACTCAACTGTAATTTTTTTTATTTCATGTTAATCTGACCTCCTCCTATTTTGTTTTTATAGTTACATTAATATTTTCATTTTAAAACACTAAAAAAACATTTACTACTATCCCGAGAAAACCATAACTGGGATTTTCTTACTACCATCTACTATATTTTAGAAAACAACCTAAAGCCTTTTTTCCTATGAATTCAGGAAAATACAAAATCATTTTCCCAGTTTTCATCCCCCATAAACATGTTTTATAGGATTTCGTACATTTTAAAATAGTTTACCGAGTCTTTTTTACCACACCTCAAGTCGGATTGATGTGTAGTATATGTGTGCCCATCAAAAATAACACAATAGTGGTTGTCCCATTATTTCACAAAAATATAGTTATTTTCTATGGTTTAGAAAATTAAAGGAATTTTTTCAGGTTTTAAAACACTAAAACCTATTTACAACTATCATAGTAAAATATTAAATGTGAATGATGTGTCTTAGGTTCCACTATTTCACAAATAAACCTATAGATATTATCCACTGATTTCATGAAAATGTGACACCATTTTCTAAGTTTTGATCCCGCCTCTGCACCACATGTTTTTAAATGATTTGTTACATTTAAAAGTGTTTATTGAGGAATTCCAAACACAGTACACATTATATTGATGTGTTGTCTATGTTTACAAATACAAAAACTCAATATTTGTAGTCCCGTTAAATCTGAGGTTGTTTTCTATATCTTTTACTATTACACAAATGTTTTAGAATTTTAAAACACTAAAAAGATGTTTGCAATTATCCCTAGAAAACACATAACTCGTAATGACATGCCAAAAGCTTCTAAATTTCACAATTCAATATATGGTTGATGTCATCTTATTTTAGTGTAATTCAACCTCATTTTCATATTTTTTACCCCCTAGAAAATTGTTTAATGGCTTTGGTCCCTTTATAAATTGTTTAATGAGGGATTATGATCGCAATGCTTGTCATATTAACATTTGTTTTTTGTGTACACATATAAAATAACATAATAGTTATTTTCCAATAATTTCAAGTAAATATGAAGTTGTTTTATTATTGTTTTAATATTTATATGAATGTTTTAGTGCTTTAAAACACTATATATGTGTTTATGACCATCTAATGAAAACCATAACTTGAAATGGTATTCATTAAGTTCCTAAATTTAAAAAATTAATATTTAGAAATTTTATTATGATTTCATGTAAATCTAACTATGTTTTCCTAGTTTTGACCCCCCCCCAATGAATGTTTTAAAGGGCTTCGGTACCTTTAAAATATGTATAGTGAGTCATTCCGACCACACTAAATGTTAAATTGACATGTTTCCTATGAATACACATACGAAATAACACAATAGTGGATTTTATATGATTTCAAATCAATCTAATGATTTTTTCTATGGTTATGACTATTACATGCACATTTTACTATTTAAAAACACAAAAAATGTGTTTATGATCATCCAAGAAAAAACGTATCTCAGAATGATACTTTTTCAGTTCCTACATTTTAAAAATCAACATAAGATCTTTATCCTATAAATTTATGGTATCTTGACTTCATTTTCCTCTTTTTGACCCCCCCAAGATATGTTTTTAAGAGTTCGGTACCTTTAAAAAGTGTGTAACAAGTCATTCCGATCACAGGGCATGATGGATTAATGTGTAGTAATTTATTAAATTTAAAATATAACACATTAGTTATTATAACTAAATTTCATGTTAATATGATATCATTTTCTATTTTTTTACCATTATATGCATGTTTTAGTGTTTTAAAACGCTATAACATATTTTTTAGAATCCTGATAAAACTGTAAATCAAAATGATGTTTCTTTAGTTCATAAATTTTTTTAAAAAATATACCTTATTTTTTATATACTTTTAGGGAAATATGGCAATTTTTTTCTATGCTTTGACTCCCTTATACCTGTTTTAAAGGGTTTGGTAAATTTAAAAAGTGTTTACCATGTCATTAAGACCAAACGACACATCAGATTGTCTTTTTTTATATACATAATCATATAAAACAACTAAATTGTAGGTTTACCATTATTTCGTATCAATTTGAGGTTTTTTTCTATAGTCTTACTATTACACGCACATTTTATTATTTTAAAACACTAAACGTGTATTATCAGTCATCTAGGAAAAAAGGTAACATAGAATGATGTTTTGTTATTCCATATATTTCATAATTCAATATAAATTCATTTTAGTGTGATAATATGTTAATCTAATTTCGTTTTCCTAGTTTTGACTCCCAAACACATGCTTTTTAAAGGCTTTGTAACCTTTACAAAGTGTTTACAGTGTTCTTTCAACCACCTCACACAATATATTGTTGTGTTGTCTATGAATATACATAAATAATTATTCAATGGTGGTTCTACCTTGATTTTACATTAATCAGATGTCATTTGTTATGGTTTTGACAGTTACAAGAATGTTTTAGGGTTTTAAAACAATAAAAATATTTTTACAGCCATCCTAGGAAAACTATAACTTCAAATGATATACCATCATTTAATCTATTTTTAAAAAATTCTGAATCATTTTCCTCTAATTTAAGGGCAATATGACACTATTTTTCTTGTTTTAATCCCTCTAGCACATGTTATTAATGGTTTTGGTACCTTTACAAATGTTTAATGAGTTATTTCAACCACACCACACATCATATTGATGATTATTCAACAAATACACATCGAAAACTAACACATCATTTGTTGTACTATGATTTCACATTGATATAAGTACATTTTCAATGGTATGACCATTACATGCATGTTTTAGTGTTTTTAAAACACTAAAAACACTTTTACAACCATACCGAGAATGTTGTAACTCAGAATGATGTTTTTTCTTTTCATATATTTTAAAAATCAATATTTGTTCATTTTGTTTTATTTTAGGGAAATAAAATATCTTTTTCTTTTTTTTTTGATCCCTAAATGCATGTTTTTAAATGCATTGGTATCTTTAAGAATTGTTTATTGAGTCATTCTGACCACATAACATGTCATATTAACATGTTATTTGTGCATACATGTCAAAGATAACAAAAAGGTTTTTTAGAATTATTTCACATCAATATGAGGATTTTTTCTATGGTTCTTTCCATTACATGAATGATTATGTGTTTTAAAACACTAAAAACAAATTTATGGCCATCCCAAGAATACTATAACTCAGAATGAGGTGTCTTCATTTCAGAAATCTAAAAATTAAATCTATAATTATTATCTCCTTATTTTAGGGATATCCGATGTCCTTTTCTAATATTGTTCACCGCTTCAAATTTTAAAAGGAATTGGTAACTTAAGAAGTTATAAACGAGTCATTCGGACCACACCACATGTCCGATTGACATCTTATCTATGCACACACATCAAAAAATAACTGAACAATGGGTTTTCCATTATTTCATGTTAATCTGAGAATATTTTATTTGTTTTTGACCATACAAGATTGTTTTAGTGTTTTAAAACAATAAAAATTCATTTATGGTCATCCTTGGAAAACCGTAACTCGGAATGAAATTTTTTCAGTTACTACATTTCATAATTTAATTTATTGTTTTTCCTCTTATTTCCATGACATATAATGTCATTTTCCTGGTTTTTACTCCCCGAAACACATTTTTAAATGATATAATAACTTTATAAACTATTTAATGATCTAAAACTGAATCAATGGGAACATATTGTTTTGAAACATATAGATAATGATCTATAGTTCATTTTTGAGTTGTATAAATCAACCAAACATGGATATGACACATTATATGGTCATTATGACTTAATGTGTTTAACTTCCTATATGAAACTGTCAATTTGGTTTTATTTATGGATGTTTTATGTCTTATTTTAAAATGTGTGAATGATCTATAGATTGTATAATTTACCTTAGATGGATGAGCTATAAGGATATACAGTTCTATAGGGATCATGCTGGCAATTCTCCAAAATATGGAAACCAAATAATTTTCTATTGTTATCCACCGATAACCTGTGTTTTCCTATAATAATCATGTTCTATAAAGTTTTATTTTAATATTTCAATTTATCATCGTGATTTCTAGTCAGTATTACTACCCAAACCCCCACCGAGTGTAGTAGTAACAGATGATGATGCCCTACCATTGAATGAAGATTTTGTAGGCCCAGAACCCATCACTCATACACATCTAGGATACACCTACACTAAAAATATTGAAAATGAATCATTTAAAAAATTGATTATGGTTGTGACAGCTTCACATTCGATAAATATTGAATTTTAACATATTAATACAAAAATAGTAACAATTATTTTTTAAAATATTTTAACATCATAATATTATCTAATTAATACAATTTTCTTTAAAATTTAATATTATTTTATTATTTTAATTACATAATATTTTAAAAAAAATTAACATTAAATAGATTAAAAACTCAATCAATTTTTCCAAGCTATATGAATCATAAGAAATCAAATTTTCATTGTTTGATCTATGTGGATATCCATATTTAATTGTGTTAAATTATTGTTATTTTTTCTAATATACTTTTCTTTATTATTCTATTATAATGAAATAACATGGAATGGTAATAAACTATACTTACTCAAATTTCATTGTTATGGTTATTCAACAAAATACCTTCAGGTTTCGTATTCACTTTATACCACAACATTGTTCAGATAACAATGTGACCTAATTCATTAGCAATTATTAAAAAATATTAAAACGTTACAAAAAATCATCACTGAAAGTAAAATGAAATAAATAATAATGGATAAAAAACCAATATTTTTAATTTTTTCCAAGAAATCTGTGACCCTACTATATGAGTAATGGATGACTTCTTGTGATTCAAAATATTTATTAAATAATATCTTTAAAATATAATCATTAATAAAATTTATAATTTTATTATGTTTATGTTGTTAAGATACTGTAAAATTTTTAATTACCTCATGAGATATGTTTCTATTAATATCTAAATATTTGTTTCAATTCTTATGAGAAAATCTATTGGGAACTTTTCATACATCTATCATTATATCATCGATGTGTCATTAAACACATTCCCTAATATCCATTTAAAATCTCCTCCCCTCTTGCACAAAATTTTCAAAGTTCATGGGAATGAAATATATCCAAGGATAAAACAAATAAAGAAATATCTAGAAAAAAATCACTTCATAAGTATATTAAAAAAATTACTCATACCCTTTAAATTAGTTATCATGTAATATTAAATTCATATTACCTTTACATGAGTATCAATGTCCTCATGTTTCCATGCTATTGGAATATGCCTTCAATCATTATAAGTAATTAAAATTCTCAATGTCTCGCAAGTAATATGCCCAAGAATCGGCCAATAAATTCTGATAGTGTCACTAGTAGGTACTCCAAACTCATCAAATGTAATGAAAATCCTGAAGTCCTTCAGGTCCCATACATATTCTATGTTTATATTTACATCTCTTATATGGTTTTCTTTACCTATTTGTAAAATGAATTATAATATTAATAAAATATAATTTTTTTATAATGACATAAATACTAGTAATGGTAACTTTCCAATACCCTCTAGATGGATGGGTAACCAACTGCATCATCACTGGAGGTTAATTTGGTGGTGGGATACCAATGACATCCAGGGAAAGATTTGGATCTCTATAAGTATTGGGTAAAATGGAAGCACGCAGATCCACAAAAGTTTTTGTTGGCGGGATCATGCATGGAGATGATGATCAGCTAGGATCCTAATATTTTTTTGGTATTAGTGTTCCAATAAATCAAATTTTTCATGTTTAAGAAATGTATAAAAATTCAAAATTTAATGATTTTTAAAAAAAGGAAAAGGTATAACAATGTATATATGTATGAAATACTTATCAGTGAGAAATTGTATTATATTTTCATAACCAATTTATACATTAAATTATTATCATCTTCATTGTATTCATTGTTATTAATGTCCATTATGATGATTCCTTCAATTTCAACCTCTCTTTTATGTTCTATTGTTTTAATACTATTAGAAAAAAAAATTCAATGTTTTGTGGTTGATGAGGTTCACTTTCAAAAAGTGACAATTGCTCTTCACCACCCATATTATATATGTTTCTTCAATTTATGTGTACAAGAATACCCCAACCATCATGTATTTTATTATACACATTATAATACTTCATCTCTTGTTAATACAAGATAAATATATCATGTTTTGTACTCTCATTAGTATGGATAATGTGATAGAAGCTGATAGAAGTAAAATGTAAGGAATCTCTCATTATACCCCTGTCAATGTTGACCAACTTGGATTGGAATGAGACTTCTAAAAACTAACCATGATTGTTTAATTCATGTATGAAATTCAAAATTACATAGTATCTTATCACTATATGTTTAAATACTCTACTATTTTGATTTTTGAATTCTTCTTCATGGTGAATTGTAGGAAAAAACTAATGCCATGAATATTGTAGGCATTAAATATTTTTTCCTTCCTTAGAAGACCTCGAGAAAAAAACATCATATCATTTGATATTTCAAAAACATTCATGACATTAATTATCATGAATAAATTTTATTAGGTGTTAATTTTAACATTGAAAAAATAGTTACACATCAATAATATGAATATGAGTAAATACGTACCCAATGGGTGAACCATTTTAAAATGCCCTTATTAATAGGTTGTGTTTGGCCTAACTCATTTTGATATTGACCCCTTAGTTTCTTCTTGATTTGAAATCACAATTATTCAATCAATGTATCTCAAAAAACACTATTGGGTATCAAATATCCATTTTCTTATATAATCTCTAAATCAATCAGTCAAAAATTTTACCCCTTTCCATTTGGTTACCTAATAGATAGAAATATCGATGACTAGTTTCCATAACGGGATTTAGTTGACATGTCAACAGCAATTCCAACATTATTGAATCTAGTCTCAATCCCATCCAAATACCAATAAAAAAAGGTCATGTAATCCTTTTTCATGTAACTTCAATCAATAGATCCTTCTGGTTAGCCTTTATTCTTCAAATATGATTTCAAATGACTAATGTACATAATGGAAACAATTAAAAACATTTTAATAAAATTACAAATGGTTTGATAGAATAGAGTAAACTTATGAAAATAAAAAGAATATCAACTTACCTCTAAATTTGATACATTCAAAGATAGTTTACCAGTCCACCATGTTTGTATTCTTCAATAAAATGAATAGTTAAATTAATCATGATAGTAATGAATGAAGGGGAAATATCTTATCCAATTGTAAAATTTTCAAAAAATTATTTCCCAATGTTTATGAAGCTCAAATATATTTTGAGTTTTTCTAAAATTTACTCTAAAAAATGTACAAAAATCAAATGTATCATCAGTTACCTTTTCAAGTAAGATGTTACACAATGAAAAAAGCAACAAGTGCTTCATCAGAAACGTCTGTCATAAATTTTCAATCCATGTGACTATTAATTTTTTATGTCAAAACCATGATAATATACTTGAGTATCATTATAGAACATTTAAATTATTTAATTTTTGAAGGAATATGTCATTCTAATGACTTTTCACTATGGAAATAGTTTAAGTATACTTTCCATCATCATTTTCCCACAATACATGATTTATATTCATTGACTCCAAATCTTTATGAGGATTATGGAAATCGTTCGATTTACCCTGCTCATTAAGCACTAAATAGTTTATTTACCACAAATTTTCTTTTCAATATGCATTGAATAAATATTATGACATAACATATTGAATCTCTATTAGGGAAGTTCAAAAAATATACAATTTTTCTTACATTGTTATGATCTAGAAATATTTGATATTATAACCCGTACCCTTTCCAATTTTCATAAACTAATGTCATTATCCAAATTATTCATTAATATTCATTAATTTTACCATAATTTATAAACCACATAACACCTTTGGTGGATTTCTCAATTCAATATATCTATTGAATCTGGTCTTATTAATTCTGAATTTATGAGAGGTATCATGAAATCAATGATGACACATAAAACACCATTTTTTTATTTGAAATAATTGTTTAGGTTCAAAACTTAAATTACAAATTAGACAAGAAAAACAAGAATGAGTTATTCAATAAGATAAATTTCCTATTCTAGAAAGTTCTCTAATTTACCAAATTTATGAAGAATGAATTTTGAATCATAGTCACCTTGATGCATCATAATATTCCATGACATCATCCTATAATTCTCACAATTATTTGATTTGTGGGTGAATGTATAAAATAATGTCATTTACAAGATTTTTATTTATAGGAATAATCATCGAAATAATGAAAGAATTATCCTTTATGCACATCTATATAGGAAATTATATGGGATAAAAACAATTTCAAATTATATAATTAAGACTTAAAGTACCTAAATGGTTGAACCCATCAGAAGCTAATACCAAATGTACATTCCTAATAACTAGAAAAATATTTGGGTATAATTAATCAGACATATTACATGGTGTTTTGTCTTTTGGATGTCTCATCAGGCCATTTTTTATTATCCTAATCTTGACGCTTCATGTCATGTGTAGCATTAGATGACATGAATAATATTTGATAGCTATGATTCATTGGAAAGTAATGAAATACCTTTTCTATAGTTTATTATTCTATTTCTTTTAGTTGATTAATTTATTTATACCATAATTATTGTTCATTGACTTCCATGTACATGAAATATTATTCATTCTTTTTTATTAGATGGTTCTCCTCAGTAAATCATGCAGTCGTTAGGACATGCATGTATATTTGTATAATCAAGTCATAATTTGATGATCACACATTCACCTCATAAAATTATTCTTGGATCATAGCTTCACTACATGAATCATGAAGTAACTCTAAAAGCATATACATTTCATTGATTGTAATTCTAAAGAGGTGGTTGATATGATACAACTTAAGTAGAAAAGGAAACTCAGAATACTTGGCAAACCATTAATACAGTTAATGCTTTCTATCTTCAACTGCTTCATAAAGATCATTTTTTTTCATTTAAGTTCTAAAAAAGATTATCCCACATAGGTTAAAAACAAGGTTCTATTAATATATTAAAATCTTTGACAATTTATTAAATAAAACTAAATATGTGACTTAATAAATTTGGAACTGAATTCTACTATGTTGGGTCAGTTTTTTTCTCCAATTATTTTTTCATTATATTTACCATCCATAATTTTTGATTCACCTTGAAAAAATTGAATATAAATATCAACTTGGAAAATTTGATAATATGATATGCTCATATACTTTGTTTATATTCAATAATAGTTTGAATTTACAATCAAGACCCCAAAATTTATTCAACCATCCTCTAATCGGTTTAAAATAAATTATCTAAAATCTATCAAAAACTTTTGCATATAAAGCTGTGTTTTAAAGTAAATTCATCCAAATTTTATTCATATATATTAGAATGTCTTCTCCCTATACATTCATATATAAAGGTATAAGTGTTTACTCAAATATGTAAAATCAGAATTAAACATCAACAAACTTTATCATTAAATTGGGTAGGGTTTGCATTTGACATAAAAAAAATTCAATATCAAAACGATTAATACCAACATTAAAAACATAAAAAACACTCAATTACATGGAACAATATATAATTTAATTATTACTCTTAGATACATTCAATCAATCATACCTTTAAATATATAAGGGAGTATTCACTAGAAAAATGGGAAGATAATACTTTGGGGGTTACCATTGAATATTAGGGAGAGTTAGAGTAATGAAATTTATAGTAAGGGGTGTCAGGGTCATTGCGGTTTCTAGAATGGTGGATTGTTGTCATGGATTAGCCGGAAGATGGGTCATGATCATGGTGGTCACCAATAGCGGGGTAGGGGTCATAGTAGGGAGGGTCAAGGTCATGAAGGTCACCAAATGGGGTTTGTAGGTCATTATAGTCCTCAGCAAAGGGGGTTGAGGTCATAGAAGTAGCATAAATGGGGGGTAAGGGTGACGGTATTCAACAATAGGGCTTCAGAGTTAGGGCCATCTTAGGCAATGGAGCGGTTCATGGTAGTTATCGAGGGGATTGGGATCTGAGTGTCTGAATGTTTGTGTGTGTGTGTGTGTGTGTGTGAGTTTGGGGGGGTTAAGGAAGGGGTTCTCCTTCGTGGGGAGTGAGAGGTGGGGGTCTCTACTAAGGGGAGAGAGGTGGGGGTCTCTACTAAGTGGATCATGAGGTGGGATCCAAGTTGGGGGGTTTCTGTGAATATTTCTGTGAGGTGGGGGTTGTAACCGAGGGGAGTGTGAAGTGGGGGGTTGGGTGTGGTTTATAGGGGTCACCACTAAGGTGACAGAGAGAGGTGTGGGTCACAACAGAGGGGAGGGGGAGGACAGGGTGGGTGGTTTGGCGACAGGGGTCATAGGGGTGTGGGGAGTGGTGGCCCATGGTGACAGAGGGATGGGGGATGAGATTTTGGGTTTTTAAAAATATATACAAAGGTTATGAATAAAACCTCAACTACTTGTTAAAAAAATCATCAATTTAATAAAACCAAGGATATATTTTAAATTATTTCAATTTGATTTATCTCAATTTGGTCCTTAGAACCACGACTAATAAACTACCACTAACCACTAGTATTTTTGTAGTTCTACCTCACACAATTACTCTTAGAATTGTATATGTATTAAAACTTCTAGCCTAGGAATAGAAATTAAATTTTTGGAAACCAAATAGATGAAAAAGAATACACAATAAACTAAAATTATGTTTGAGATAGAAAATTAAAAACATAAAGAGAATAATTTTTAATATTGATAGATAAACCTAGAGAATATGTTCATTGATAACAATGTCAAAGGAGAAATGTGATTCTAGATACTCTGTCAATATAATTTCTACACAACCATATTTTTATGATAATGAATAGATAATTAAGTGGCGATAATGAGATAAATCACATCAATAAACATATGGAAATGAATCGTGTTAAAAGATAAAATATTTCCCCATAAAAAATTCATGAAACCAATTCCTATGATTTTATAAATATCTCCCAAAATGATACAAATCCTAATCATAAACACATATAAATTAATTCTTGTATGAAGCAAAAAAAGAATAAAAAAATTATTTTCAATGAGATTTCAAAAAACCGCCACAGACCCCTTCCAAAATTTGTAATAGTACACCTTGAGAATCCAAAAAACTAGTTTTTTCAATCAACTTATTTGAAAAGTAACTCATTTTGATGATTCCAAATCATCCAAGTAACATAGAATAGTTCAAAAAGTAATTCAAATTGGAGTGAGGAGACCCAATAGACTATATTATATGGTAAATAAAAAGAATAATAAATGACCACTTATGAATTCTCCAACAAAACCTTAAATTATACTCCACTAGCTCTAGGATAATTCAATATCTCATGTTAAGGGGATTTGATTTCATAGGTAAAAGGTAGGAAAAATTTACACTCATCAAAATTCGATTGAATATAAACTCCTTTTTGGGTAGGATCCCAATAAATCCCTCTACAAAAAAACTAATTTTAGTCAGGATAGAAAACACCTAAAGTAATAATGAGGTTTGCGACACTAAAGAGAGAGGGATTTTAAGAGCTACCTTGTATCCTAATTAGATTGAAAAATAACCAAAGGAATAATTACTCTATAATAAATTATATGATCCTGCTCAAACCAAAATAGGAACACATAGATTAATATCATGGTTTCAATCATTGAATTAGGAATCAGCCTTATCAAAACATCAAATATCCCAATTATGATTAAAATGTCCATGAACATTATTTTTATCCAATATAAGAACATCTGTTGATGTCTCCATTAAAATTTAGTAATAAACATTCCAAGGGTCACTCAAAATATTAA
Source organism: Viscum album (assembly GCA_963277665.1). Classification (NCBI taxonomy): domain Eukaryota; kingdom Viridiplantae; phylum Streptophyta; class Magnoliopsida; order Santalales; family Viscaceae; genus Viscum; species Viscum album. The sequence continues at coordinate 171,344,809 of OY728134.1, forward strand.
TCCTCTCAAAAAAATAATTTTCCCATAGAGACCCCTATTCAAAATACAATTTGATCCCCATAATATTTTTGAAAAATTTATTAGGCCTTGACTATAATAATGCATTAAAAAAGTAGTAATAAGGATAATACAAAGAAAGAATAATGTTGTAACATTATCAAATAGGTTTTTTCCAAAGGTTCCAACCCTGCCTAGCAAGAAAAGCATCATTAACGGATCTCAATTTCATAAAACCCAAACCCCAACATGCCTTTTCCACACATAGCTTATCCCATACCACACAGTGGGATTTATTTTTTTTCATCCCGATCTACCCACAAAAATGATTCTAATCACATATGTAACTAATAAATAAGAATATATGTGAGATGAAAAATAGGCATGACATTAGTGGGGATGAATTTGGAAACTTCCATGAAAAGAATTTCTCTCCCTTATTTAGAAACTACCATGCTGGGCCATATCTGATTATTTTTATGTAATCTATCTATAATATAAGAGAATAAATATTTCTTTAGTAATCCATAAAGTATAGGAAGGATAATGTATTTTTGGGGTTTTTCCACCACTTGGATGACATAAGTTCCATACAGATCATATTTCCTTTAAGGAAATATGCCTATGCTAAAGGAGACCTCATAATTAGATAAGTTAACTAAATGGCTCGAAGATGTTTCATATAAGGACAAAATATTGATGATGGAATGATGTTACTCTAATGTATCTACAGAAAATAATATTTGTTCATATGAAAATAGTAAATGGGAGATAGGGACATCATCAACATATTTTTGAACCATTAATCATTTTATTATTTTCAAAACATATGATAATATTGGAGAAAACATCTCTTGCGAGGATTAACATATATAAAGAAATATAATCTCCTTCAATAATCCAATGAGAGGGAATAAATCTTTAGGTAAGACTACCATTAACAGTGGTCTTGAAATAAATCATGGAAACCCAAGGCATAATGAAATCCACCCATTAGTTACAAAATCCCATCATGGTAAGAACAAAATTCAAAAAAATAGTCCTTTAAACTCTATCATATTCTTTATTAATGTACAATTTTCAAGACATCACACCACTTTTAGAGATAGATGGTCTTCATTGAGTGAACAATATCATGAGAAACTATGGTATTATCCAATATGATCTATTTGGAAAAAATGAGGACTCATTTTTAGTTTTAATGGAAGGTAATAAACTACTAAGTTGATAGAACATGATTTTTGATAAAATATTATAAGTCACATTGAAAAGTCAAATATTAATTATTTTTTAAACTATTGACAATTTTTTCACTTTGGGAATCCGGATGATCATGGTTTTATTATTTAAAATGATGAATCCTTACATTTTTTTAGTTATTTATTGAGTTGTGTCATTTAAGGCCCCACATTATGAAAAACATATAGAAGAAAATGGAATTAAATTTAACCTGACCGAGGACCTCCAAGGAATGTATTTGAAAAAGAGACAACCTGACCTCAACATTAATGATTTTTTTATAAGATCACTATTCATAGAATATTTCACTACTGCAGATATACTATAGGCATCCTTATTAAAAATAAAAGATATCCTATACAAGTACATAACATGAGATAATCTCAATATTAATTCCAAGATTTAACTCTCCCACCTAGATATTCCTTCCATCAAACCTCTATAAATTTTAAATAATGTTCTTCCTTTAACATTCTAAAGCCTTTTAATATATATATATATATTGTATTATGGTATCCTTATCTAATGTGTGATTACCTCTCATGCATGAAAGATAATCTCTCTTTATCTATATAATTTTTTCCTAATGCTTTTCATGTAAAACAATCAATGTGATCATTAATGTCAATGTATAGTGAGAATGAAACAGCTATAGAGTCTCCTCAATACAATCAATCTCAAAATAAAAATTATCAAATTTAGATTTTTCTTTTATTTTGAGAACAGATACAACCTTTTGAAATTTATAATAGTAATTGAAATTATAATAAATCCATGATAATTGGATCATACCTTTGCAGTTTTACTCATTTTTTCAATGGCTTTGAAACCTATAAAACATCTATTTCAAACAAGAGTCCCACCTCAGTTCATAGTGAGAAAAATAGGCCTTTTTTAATATATAGTGGAATGATGAGAGATAATAAACAAAGGTAAAAGATCTACCCACTAATAAGATTCCATAAATCTATCAATTTATTTTGATATCCTTGTTCTATTCGACTTGTCTGGATACCATGTGAATAAATTTTCTTTGCTTCCCAAATATGACAACCACATAGTGATAAAAAATTCCAAGAAATATACCATAATAAATGGAGGCCTAAATGAACACCATTCAATTACTCTCATGAAAAATATTTCATTGATTCCCCCCTCCAACTAATAATAGTTCATAGAACTCTTTTATCACAAACCTCAGAAGTTCCAAATTTTTTTTATAAATATGATTGGTCCATCCATAGACTCCCGTGAAGAACCATACAATAGTTCCCTCTTATTGAATGGAAGTGAGAATTTGACTGTTAGAGCCATTTTAGTTTTTTAAAAACAAATCATCTTTTCATAGAAATTATATGAAACTATCATGACCCAATATACAAATAGAAAAACTATATTGCAGACCTAACTTAGTGACCATCCCAACATTATCCCTTCTTTCCAACATTTTTACAAAATGGAAAGCTGTATTCTAGAATTATTTTACATATGGAAAATAGTTAACTAATTGTTCATGTATTTTTGAGATGGTGAAATTTCCAACACAAGAGATTCATTATTTCATGCAGGCTAGTACTTCATGGTAATCCAAAAGTGGAATAAATAAAAAACTATATGAAACCCAAGAACAAAATACCCTAATGAATCAAAACCCACTGTATTGATGAAGCCAATGATCTATTATAGAAAATTTAAACATGACAAATCTATAATGAGCCACAATGATTATAAAGATCCAAATCCCATGAAGTTGAATTAAACTCAATGAATATCCGAATATGGCTATGATCATATAAAGAATAACAGTTGTAACAGATAATGATATTAGAAAAAGATACCAATACAATAGATATCCCAATAATATTAATATTGGATTAAGATCCCAATCTGATGATAATCATGCAAAAATATGATAAAAACATACAAAGATCCCATTAAAACTATGATCGGACAAAGAAAACTAATCCTAATGAAACCATTGACCAGAAAAAGTATATGATGCTACTGGACTGATGAAGTAGATTTGAACCTAGTGAACTAGATCTAATGAACCTAAAGAAATATATTTCTGGTCATCAATAATAGTTATGATCCAAATAAATAATTATTTTTTTCAACTAGATGAAGCCGACTAAATTCTATAATAACACAATCTAAATAAATGAAAAATAAACAAAAAATATCAAGAAATTGATCACCAAGTGGTGGAAAAAATCAGGGAATCCCCTAGTAGAGGAATCTCATGGAATAGAAAAATAACACTAATGGATTTACTATTTTTAATATATAGGATACTAAATGTCATATATTTTGTTATCAATTTTTCAAAATTGATACTAATATATAATATTATATATATATTATCGTTTATTTTAAAAGGTTAAATGATGAGTAAATAATGTAAATTTTTGTTTTCAATAATTTTCTATGAGGGATTTGTTATGTTATTGAAATCATCTTGGGTAGAATCATCCATATGAGAAATAGTGATAATGGTGGAATGATAGAATTTTAGTAAAGTTAAAAATTAGAGAGTTTGATATTCATTGAAAGGTGAAATGTATTATATATATAGATATACTAATTATATATGTTAATATGAAAATTTTTCACAATGTCTCCCCCCATCATCCTCTGCACCATCTTCTAGGAACTTATACAATAAGAAAATTATCAATGCTATAAATAGCTATTGATACTTTTAAAAATGTCTTTCAAAATAATCACAATTAAATGAGGCCTTTATGAGTTTGTAATTTTTAACATTGGTAGAGGATGAAATTGGTAGTGTTATATTAATCACTAATAAAGGTTATTTATTAGTTACTTTTTCAGCACTGATAAGGTCTAAATAATATTTGGCAAGGATGATGTGATACAATAGACTAAACTGAAATCAATGGATTAGAAATAATAGAAAACAGAAGTTAAATATTAAATTAAACCCAATTAGAATATACATATCACATTGTGTCATCATTTCAAGTCAAAAATTACATTTAAAAGTTTTAATTGAAAATAGGTAAATTTTTATGATATTTACAATTATTTTAAAAAATTGAATCCCAATATAAAATAACAAAACTCTATAGAAGGATTTTTCAAATGATTAAAATATCTAGAAAAGTGTTTCCCTAAAATGTAATCATTTTTTTAGTATCAATTCTTAAAATAATAAAAAATAATTAATTATAATTTTATGTAATCCATATATGAGAAATTATTTTTTAAATTACTGAATATATTAATAAAATTTGTATTTATAGTTTTAATTATATTAATAATGACAATATTCATAATTTTCGTGTTAATTATTAATTATACTATTAATTTGTAATTGTATTCTGAATTATTATTTACATTATTTATTATTAATCTATATAAATTGTGTATTTCATTACTGAATGTATTAATGATATTATGAGGTATTAATTATCATAATGACTTAAATTGTTCTTAATAAATCTATCATTAATTAGTAATATTATAATTACATTATTAATTATTAATTATATTATTAATTGTATTATTATTTATTTAATATATTAATTAGTTATTTTTTATTTTCATTTATTATTATAATTAATTACAATAATTATTTAATTAATTATTACACCTTTCACAGAAAATGTGAACGTGGTTCACATCATTTGAATAGGGTCTCTGTTCATGCTACATGAGACTCCATTTATTAAATATTGATCATGTTCAAAAAACAAATGTGACAAAAATAGTTTTTTTTCTCTGTATTGAGAATATGAGCTGATTTTTTAAAATAAAATAACCCTTTTTTATATAAAAAAATAACTTTGAATTATATAGGAAAAATCATTTTCTGAATTCATGTGTGTTCTATTCCTATATATTAGAAATGAATTATGTATCCTTTTTCCTAATGATTCTAGACAATTATAGAGTGTTTTCTAGGTTTTGGATATTTGACATGTGTTTTAGACTAAAATGACACTAATATTGAAATGCACACTTTGATTCATGTCCGGTACAACTTGTCTTAGATAGATATTCAGTAAATTCATACATTGAACAATTATGGATAATTTACTAAATTTATTTATTCAATATGTGGTCATTTTCTCAATTTTTGATATGAGATGTGTGTTTTAGAGTAAATTGACACTTTTAATGTGAAAACAGACACAATTAGTCATACTGACCAAATAATGTATCAGAGTGACATAAAGTATATTCATACATGTCAAAAATTAATTATGGATCATTATCCCTAGGTACCAAGACAATTCATTCTCTTATAATCATTTCTGGCTATGTGAATCAGAATTTAGACGAAAATTCCACTTTTTAAATGTGAAAACAAAAAAGTTGAGTCCTACCAGGCACATCATGTGTCAGATTTGAATGTGGTTGATTCCTACATGCTACAAATTAATTATTTTATAGTTTCCTAAGTTATCAAGATAATATGATATTTTTTTCTTGGTTTTGGCTATGTAAATCATGTTTTAGACAAATGTGACACTTTTATATTAAAAACAAGTACGTTTAGTCTTACTGGCCACATCGTATGTTGGATTGACATTATATTGATTTCTACATATCAAAAATGAAATATGGATCATTTTCCAAATGCATTAAGAAAATCCATTTTTGATTTTTATTTTTCTTCTACACGAAACATGTTTTATAGTAAAATTTTATTTTTTAATGGGAGAACACACAATTTTGCCCATACCAGCTAGATCATGTGTGTAATTGATGTGTAGTCAATTCCTATAACTCAAAAAAGAACATTTTATTATTTTACTAAACAATATATACAAATCCAGACTCACCATTTTCAATGGGGTGGTAAGGGTTTGGGGGATGTGGGAGGGGGTGAGGAGCAGGTTGCAGGGTCTAGTCCCCTTACCCGCAATTTTACTATAATTTATTTCCTTTTTTTGTGTTTTGTGGTGGTGGATGTAATTAATATTATAAAAATAAAATTCAATATTATTTCCTAATTTTTAGCTATATGAATCGATTTTTAGACCATAACGACATTTAAAAATGAACATGGAATCCAACTGATGACATCATGTGTCAAATTAACCTGTTGTTGGTTCTTATACATCAAAAATGAATAGTGGTTTGTTTAAATAATGTATCATGAAAATCCAATCTCATTTCTTATGTTTGGAAATATTACACATGTTTTAGAGTAAAATAACATTGTTAAATATAAAACAAGAATTTTTAGAAAAACTGGAAACATCTTGTGTTGGGTTGATGGGCCATAAATTCCTAAAAGTAGAAAAATAATTTATGGATTTTTTCCAAATTATTAAGACAATATGAGACTATTTCCTCGATTTTGGCTTTCTGAATTGAATTTTAAACAAAATGTAATTAATTTATTGTGAACATATATTTGGGTCCAACTAGTAACATCTTATGCTGAATTTATATGAGGTTAACTCATATATGTCAAAAATGAATTGTGGGGTTTCCCCCCTAAAGTATCAAGATAAACCTAGCTCGTTGGATCAGATTTTTCTATGTAAATCCTATTTTTGAGACAAATGAAACATTTAATGAGAAAAAATGCACTCTTAGTAATACATACCCATCATGTGTTCGATTGACCTGTATTCTATTCATGATATCAAATTTAATTATGGATCATTCTCATAAAGTATAATGATAATCTGACATCATTTTCATTTTTTTTTGCTTTGTGAATCGTGTTTTATAAAAAAATTACATTTTTATTATGAAAATGAAATATGTGATATAACGAGAACCTAATCTTTCAAAATGGAATTACGTATATTAATACAAATTGAAAATAAACCATATATCATTTTATTATAGTATGAAGAAAAGTTGAGCTCTTTTTCTCAATTTTGGACAATGTTGCATGTGTTTTAGAGTAAAATAAAATTATTTAATGTATCAATATGAGATTCATCACATTTAAGATTAATTTGGGGATAATTCATACATGTTACAAATGAATTATGGACTATTTAACAAATTTATCAAGAAAATATGTGCTCATTTTGTAATTTGTTTCTATCTAAATATATTTTTCGACAAAAATGACATTTTTTATTGTGAAAACGAATATGGAGTCACAATGGAAACATCTTGTTTCAAATTTATTTGTAGTAAATTGTTAGAAATAAAAAATTAAATTATGGATCATTTTCCAAATTTATTAAGATAATATGATATTGTATTTTGGTTTTGGGTATATGAGACATGTTTTAAAGGATGATACATTTTTTAATGTGAAACACGTACATTGAGTCATGTTGTCCAAAAAGTGTTTTAGAATAATGTTTTTTATATTATTAAACATTATAAATGAATAATTTATTTTTTACTTAATTATTAATAAGATTCGATATATTTTTCTTAGTTTTGGCTGTCTGAATCGGTTTTTAAGCTAAAATTATATTTTTGATGTTAACATATACTTCATGTCATGCATAAAGCATCAAATGTCAGATTGAAATACAGATGATTCTTGTTCATAAAAAATGATTTATGGATATTTTTCCTAGAGGATCATGACAATTGAAGATCATGTTCTTAGTTTTGGATTTGTGACAAGCATTTTTGGAGAAAATGACACCATTTCATTTGAAAAAATTTTCTTTTAGTCATACCTACTAACTCATGATTCAGATTGATACACAATCAATTCCTATATATCAAAAACAAATAATGAATCATTTTACTAAATTATTATTACAAAAAAAGATAGTTTTTCTTTCTTTTTAATATTTGATTAAAATTTTAGTTTAAAATGAAATTTTTTGTGAACATTAACTTGGAGTCCTACAAGGAACATAGTTTGTTGAATAAATCTGGGGAAGATAAATATACATAAAAAATGGTTTATTTTCTTAAATTTTCAACATTTATCTAATCTCATTTTCTTATTTATGGCAATGTGACACATGATTTATACTAAAATGAATCATTTTTAATGTGAAAACACACACCAGCACTCATACTGGCTATATTGTTTATCAAACATATGTGAGGTCAATTATCACATGTCAAAAAAGGATCATTTTCATAATTTTTTAGAAAAATATAATCTCATTCTCTTGGTTTTGAAAATTTAACACACATTTTTAAGTAAAATAAAACTTTTATGTTGAAAACAAGGAATTTGAGTCATAATGAACACATCATGTGTTATATTGAGATACAATTTATCTATATACACAATAATTTAATTATAAATAATTTTAAAAAAGGTTATTGATATTCATATCTCATTTTATTTTTTTTATCTATGCGATGAATTTTTCAGACTAAATTGACACAATTATGTTGAAGACACAAACTTTAAGTCATATTAGCCACATCGTGTGTCAGATTGATATTTTTTCAATTCCTCAACATCATAAACAAATAATGGATAGTATATCTAATGTATTAATAAAATACAATATAATTAAATATTTTTATCTATTTGATTCTTTCTTAGAGTAAAATGGCACATTAAATGTTTATGAATGAACTTGGAGTATTACCGACCATACCATGTGTCAAATAGAATTGTGGTTAACTTTAACATGTTACAATTTAATTATGGTTAGTTATCTTAAATTATCATGATAATATAAGCTTAATTAATTGGTTTTTCCTATGTGATCTGTGTTTTAAACTAAAATGATATTTCCATATTGAAAACAAAAACTTTGAGTCCTGATAGCCATGTCATATATCAGATAGACATGCAGTCAATTCCTAAACATAAAAAATGAATTATGGATTTTCCAGAAGTATTGAGGTAATATTGGATTTTTTTTTGATATGTAATATTTTTTCAGTATAATGGAATATTTTTAATATAAAATACAAGCACTTAAAATCCAACCAATTACATTGTTTATGAGATTGAAATGTGGTATATTACTCTTTCACAATTGAATTATGAATAAATTTTCATAATGTATCAATATAAAATAATATTTTTTATTATTTTGAAGATGTGATGTGAGTTTTAGAGTAAATTGACACTTTTTAAAGTGATAACATGAACTTTGAGTCAGAACATCCTCATCATGTATTAAATTACATGAATTTTTTTCTTATACATCTCAAATTAATTAAGGATTGTTTTTATAATATTTAAAAACAAAATTCACCCATTTTCTCAGTTTTAAAAGTTTTATATCTTTTTTGGACCATAATGACTATTTTATATTGAAAAACATACAGTGATTCATAAAAACCACATCCTGGTCCTTATTTACCTTCAGTAAACTCATAATGATCTATGTGAAATAAAAATAATTACAAACGTAATAGGTAATCACTTCAAAATGATATCAGGAATCATAATGTCACTACATACTCTTCCCAATCATCTCTAAAAAAATCCATTTCTTCTTTTGATTATTTATAATGTTAAAAATCCTAGTAGTACAAAGAAAATATAAGAAAAACTATTATTAACAAATATTTTAAATTCCATTTTAATTAAATTTGTAAATACATATTTTCGGATACTTGTTTGTTGATGGTATATGATATCTTTCATAAATTTTAAAAAAATATTCATAATTATTATTGTTATTTGGTTTCAAACTCTATATAAACATGGAAAAAAATAATTAAATTATATTTGAATATGTTTTGAATGTAAAAAATCTTAGTATATATACCATAATTTGCCTCTATTTTGAGAAATACATAGGATTCTTGTGTTCAGTCACCGACTTTATACCATGATTTTGATGATATTTACAAATAAATAAACAATAAAAAATCTCATTAAAATTCAAAATGAAATGTTTAATTTTTTTTATCTATAAAAAGTATTTTTAATGAATTAAAAATAATGAATGTACATTATCTCTGGACAATTATCTAAAAATCCATGCATTGGATTCAACAAATAAACATTTATGGTATCTAAATTGATTGTGATGAGCATCTAATGATTCCAATAAAAGAAAATATTAAATGAAATGAATAGTAATATATTTTATATAATAATATTTTATATCTTTACCACTAAATTATTTAAATAGAGATGAGTTATACATCAATTATTTAATTTTAAAATTTATTGAATATTTTTATTTCAATTTCATATGTTTCCAAATAAAAATTCTTGAATAGAAATTATAATAGGATTAATGATTCAAAAAAATTATTTATATTAATTTCCTTTTATAGTGTTTTCATATGTAGTCCTATATAAAATTTTAAAAATTATTAATAGCAATAAACATAGTATAAAATTTTTTGTAAATAAAAATTATCAGACTATACCTCTCATATGCATTCAAATTAAAGACACCCAACCATTCATACATGAAAATTTTATTTATACTATCGATACCAATTTCAGCTCTAATGGCCTCAAAAAATATATATTTCTCAAATTCAATGTCAAAAACATTTTCAAATATGAATATTATATCCATATGAAAATTTAATTGTAATAAATATATTAGTGGAACAGGTGGGGAAATGGTTCTCTCAAAAGGTTATTTTTGTTACTTGTTTGATCCAACAGATTTTCTGGATGCACTATTCTATTTCACCTTCATTTTTTTCATCTGTAATTCTGTAATTACATTTAGGCCTTTTTCATCAACTGTTAATGAATTTTCAATTGAAAAAAATCATAAATGAGACATATCATTATCTTCATGTATCATTAAAATATTATAGTGTTATGCTATGAATGTTCTAAAAATACTATAGACTATGTTGACATCCAAATCGTTAAGAGGAATAGAAAACCAACCCTTAATTCATGATATTATTTAATACTCACTCCATTTTGATCTTGTGGTATTTTATATTGTGTGGATTGCCTCCTTTGAAATTTTAATACTTACCCCCTCACTAAGGTGATGAGTTGGTCATGAAAGATATAAATAACATATAATTTAACCCAATTTAATTATATTAATATATAGTTATCTATAGTTCTTTATTCACATTTAGAAGAATCTGTTCTGAAATAAATTGATTAGCTCATGTTGGGAAGGTGGTAGAGATGAATGGCTTGCCTCAAGCCTATTGGGATCAGGTGTCTCTTAATGTACTAATTATTGTCCAAATATTTATACTCTTTGATCCATTCAAATATACAGGTCCACACAACTATACCAAAACATAATACATTTTAAATAATTTATTTAGGCTGAAAATCTTGTTAACAAATCATATATATCTCTTTTTAGATTTTTTCCAAAATATTATGAAGTTAACACTTCAAGACTCACACCTATAACGATACATATTGTCATGACTACATCAAAGCAAATAAAAAAAAATCATGGGGTAAATTTGGTGAAGATGGTTGGGTATAAACCATATATAAAATATAAACATAAATATATTATTTTATGTAATACTATTATAAATCAAAACAAATTATTATAAATATATTCTTATACATGGTTAACAAACTACTTGTTTTTTTTCATCTACTGGTTTTCCATCTATATTTTCATGACCCTAATTTCATAGAACATGATGTGGGATGAAAATTAATTTGGATTCCAATTCATCAATATTCATATAAATATGGAAAATGTGTTATTTCATATAACATAAAACATTTAATGTATATTTAAAATAAATAACACTTTTAAATTCATTAATACCCCATCCTTCATTATGGTAAGGGTAAATTTTTTTATTCACACTACTTATTCATAGAACCCCCTTTTTTATAAACAAATAATTTTGAATCAATGTGGATAAAATAAATATTGTCAAATATAATATTATCAATTACATTAAACATGAAATTATTCCTCATAATGGTGACTAATAAATAATTTACATGTTTCCTAGTTTATAATGTGTTCATACATAGTTAGTGGTATGGGTTTACTTTCCCCTAAAAATCTATAGATGTTGCTTTATCAAAAGTATCTAAACGGTTTTATGAGATTTTCCATAATCAACAATATAGTTTTATTATAGAAATCATCTAATATAAATCAAAATTAAATGGAATAATGAAATGTAAAAAATATTTTAATTAGATATTTTTTTAGTAAAATAGTAGAAGTATTTAATAATATTACACTAATATATTACAAAATGATTTTCCTTAACGTTTGGGTAAAATTATGACAAGAGTTTATATTAATTATCCCCTATATTTGAGTTGTTACATCAATGTTACTAATGTGACTTAGATTTTTGTGGCCAATAGGTTTCCAACATTAATTCCATCAAGCCAAAAATTTGGCACCTCTTCATATGGAAATAGAAACATTAGTTAACAAAATGATTCTACAGTGCTCTTGTTTTTCAATCCACATGATGTTGATCTCCTAGATATTTATCGGTTTATATAATTATTGTGTGTTTCCTTAGGTATTGGTACCATCTGTGTGTGAAGAGTTCATTATTTACATGAAAATGTAAACATCTAATATAAACTATGTAAATTTAGTGGAGAAACATACTATTATGTGTGAAATAAAGGTATATTAAAAAACATGTTAACCTATTCAGTGAAATCACTTATTTTCATCAAATGATTGAGAAATTTTTAAACAATATTTAATATCTAAGTACCCAAATTGTAATTACCTCTAACATACATTAAACTATCAATATTGGGACCACCATTAAATTATTTTTATTTAGCAATGAAAGGGTCATCCCAAATTAAATTATCATCAGATCTAGTTGTTGTATCCATCAAAAAAATATTGACCCATTTCTATTTACTAGACCTGGGGCCTAAAATACATGCACCACTAATGATTCCATTCTGAATGGATAGTAATTATTCCCTTCCATAATGAAATTTACCTTCATAAATCTAAATTCATTAACATTAACTACACTCTTATTGTAACCCCATTTCTAAAAGAAAATGATAACTTGAAATGATTTTTAATCAAACATGTAATTTTTTTTATGATTCAAATGTATGAAATTTTCACATAAATTTGATATATATCCTTGGAATCAGATATGTGGATTTCATCCACTATAAATACAACTCAACTATTTTTCATCATATCGTGTTAATAATATTTCCTTGTATATAATGATTAATTATTATTTATATCACTATTATAATGAAATTAATTTACATGTGATCTTCTAGAGATCTAATAAAGTCATTCACCAATTTAATATGGATTTGTAGATAACTCCTTATAAATATAATATTGGAACCATCCCATAAATTATTGATTATTAAAATTTTATATCCATATTTCATCCCTTAGAGTATTCAAAAGTTTAATTGTTAATTATGATATTTAATGTATGAAACAAATAATACACTATTAGGTAAAATATAAAGGTGATATTTCTCTTGATCTATAATGGTAATTGTGAAAAATCATCCAAAAAATCTCTTCTCCCATAAGGCGTCCTCTATAATGATTCTTTGAAAGACCAATTGAATCAGAATCTGATTTTTAATTTGTGAATAATGAAATAGCATATTTAACTATATATTTCCCCCTCAATACAACCTTTTGAACAACTTTGATTCTTTAAGTATCATTTTAAAATCACAATATACCATTAAATGCGTGTACAACCAACTATACTATACATGACCACATAGTTCAATCTCTCTAACCAATGGAACCATCAATTAAACTATTATATAAATGAATGATGGTGTTAATAAAGTCTAAAATTCAAATATTATGACTATAATTTCCTTATTAATGATTAGAAACATCATCAAGTATATTACATTATTTATATAAGGACCCATCCTTAAACCTTAATTAATATTGAATTAAATGAATAATTCACATTGAGGATCTTTTCAGGTTTAGAGTTTTAGAGAATTAGGACATAACTATTACATATCAAAAGATTGCAAAGTAGACACTTCTACTAAGTTTACATAAAATAAAAACTCTTAAAATGAAACATGTCTAGTTCAATGTTTTAGACAGCCTGACATTTCTATGATCCCATACATGACCCTATTCAACTTTATGTCTTGTGGAAAACATTTCAAAAACTTGGGATGAGCATAAAAAGCTCAGCAAGGGATACACAAAGAAGGAAAGCTGTTAGTTTTTCAAAACAATAAGTAAACCATGAATTCTTTTTCAAAGTAATACTTTTCACCTTTATGAAGTAGTATAAACTCTTCAATTAATAAAAGATAATTACTTACTTTTTTGTAACCAAAAGATTACCATAAAACCCATATACATAGAATATAAAGGTAACTTGGGACATAAACATACATAAATGGAATAACCATACGGTCGACTTCCACTCATATCACATAATGGAATAGCCATATGGCCGACTTCCATACCCAATGCATTAGAGGTTATAACATAACCACCCATCCTGGTATTCACGGCACCACCTATCATATGGTTTATCATGTATCCACCCATCAAATGTCCAAGTACCATTATAAAATCATAAGACATAAAACAAATATAATGGAATGAAAACATTTCACACATTGATCACAATATATCACTTAAATATATTGACATAACAAATCCATTATAAAAACCATTTTAAATACCAAAATATATAGAAGAGTATATGGTATTTATTTCATTTTAAAAACATTCCGGCTTGTTGAGGATGCCAAAGACCAAATAATACTCACGGTGGCGGAAAAGGTCATTGTCACCGCGTATGTAAAACGAAACATTCCTTTTTGTCATTTTGTAAAACTCTTCATAGAAAAAGATTCCTTTTGTATAGAATTAAAATTCAAAGAGGTTTATACACCATATAAAAGAAAGCCTTGTATTGGAACAAAATTTGCCTCAATGAAAGCAGATTGAGACGAAGTCCCTTACAAAGTCGGTAACCTTAGATTAAGGATAAATCAATTACATGATTATGTGTGACAAATATAAATACACCAAATATAAGTGAATATTAAGTGTAAAAAAATCAGAGTTTATTCACACATATTCATAGAACGACATATTCAAGGAGTACAAGTTTATCCCAAAGAATCAAAATTGGGTTAAGAAGTTCCCTTGCAAAAATTCGACAGTCTAACGGTGTCACCTCAAAATTCAAAAAATGAGTTCATGAGAGATAAAATGGGTATCTTATCACTTGTACATTAAATTTACAGAAATAAGGATATATAAGATCATATCCCGACATAATAAGATGTAATTTAAAAGACATAATAAAAGAAGTCTTTTTAAAGAATATGAGGGAGAAAGGTCCCCTTACCGATTTGGGTAACTTTCGAAACGTACACCTCATTGAACAAGGGTCACACAATGAATATGTAAATACCCCTAAATGAAATTATATTTCACAAAGAGTATAATAATGTGCAGTACATACACCACTCAAAGTAAATGTTGTAAAATGTAGCATAAATCTCACGAGAATAAAAGTGAGATGAAAAATCCCTTATGAAAACTCGGCAGCCTAACGACGCCACTTAAAACATCCAAAAATGGATTGATGAGATCAAATAGGGTCTCTAATCATATTAAAATAAAATTTATAGAAATAAGAATATAAAATAACATCCCCCAACATAACAAATATGAGCTTAAAATAGGTGACATAAATGAGAGTACTTAAAAAGAAAGAGAGAGGTTGGATCTCTTCTGAGAATTCGGCAGCCTAACGGCACCACTCAAAACTTCCAAAATGTATTGAGGAGAGAAAATAGGGTATCTCATCATATGAACATAAAAATTACAATAATATTAATATAAAAGAACATCCCAATCATAAGAAAGATGAGCTTAACAGGAATGACATAAAAGAGTGTACTTAAAAAAAGAGAGGGGTAGGATCCCTTACCTCGTGTCTGACATGACTCGATCTTTCTTTAATCTCCTGAATAGTAAAATTTGGTCAATTTTAATTACTTAAGGACCTCCTTTAAATATAATTATTCAGTTCGTGTCACATATTATAATGTTATAATAATTGGTTAATAAAGTGATTCCATATCAGACGATTTTGTCGATGTTCGGTACATGAGTAAAAATTGAACTTGTTGGAAAAGAATTTTCCATGTAGTTATAGGTACATCATCTCCAGAATAGTATTAATGTTTTAAATATCATATATATCTAGTATATATTTATTCTATACTATTCCATAACATTTGGAGATAAAAAATTAAAAGCACCGTTCATGGAGACGGTAGGCCATACGTACGCATGAATGCTACTTTCATTCTTTTGTCATATTAATGGAATTAATGTTAAAAGAGAGATATATATATTAAAATTCCATAATTATATACATTATTTAGATGTAATATATTACATATATATCCATTATATATATGTACTTATAATGGTACATAACAATTGGAGATAAGAAATGAAATGTACCGTTCATGAAGACGGTAAGTCAGACGTACGCATGAACGCTACATTCATTTCTTTGGAACATTAATGGAATTAAAACAATATTAGATATATATACATATTTTATAGTTACATTATAATATATATGTTATATAGATCACATAATTTCGTCAATTTCATTCTTTATACATTCCATGTATTGCATGAATGAGTCACATCACTTGAGGGGGCGGTGGTCCACACTTCCTCAAATGAAATTATCGCATTTGCACAACATGAAAAGCATAAAGGTATGTATTAAATATAAAATACAGAAGAATAGAAAGGAAATAAATATAATATATATCATAAATAAATATAGTTCCATCATAATGGCCACCATGAGATGTGGTATGAGAAGATAGAACAATCATCGTTTTGTGAGGCAGTAATTCACCATCCACAGAACCAGTATGTTCTTTAATCATTGGACGGAGGTGTGTGTATGTGTAGCTCAAATCCTTTACATAAAACCATACTAGTATATTTAAGATACTGGTTTTGTATCAAAATATAGGAATAAAAAATGTTTAAGGGGTTGGAGAAGCAAAATAAAACAAAAGAATATTAGGTAAGATTTTACCATTAAATCGGGTAACACTTTTTGATTTGAGATCAAAGGCTTCCATGGAAAGACTTCTGCCAAAATTGAGTCATATAGGAGTAATCGAGGGATGTGGATAGATAAAATGGGCTGGTATTGGCCGAGCCAAAGGCTTGAGAGGTGTGGTTAAGGTGGTATAGGTTGGGGCCTTTTAAAAGAGGAGAGGAGGGGCACTCTTGAAAAGTCTTGAAAAGTAACATTATTATAAAATGCTTTTCGGATTTTAAAGGTCCCAAAATTATATATTTAGAGAATAATGTGATAATAGTTCAAAATACACACATACAATATGTTTTTAACAAGTCTAGGTCTTACATTTTACATTATTTTTTCATTATATTTAAATCGTTAAATAATGAGGTAATCGCTGCATCATCATGCTGTCATAAATAATTAAATTTATTTAATATCTAAAAATTATAAAAAAACTATCATGATGTAGGAAATCTATTTATATTTCTAATGAATATTTATAGTAAAAAATATTACTTTTATAAACCCATGTAAAAATTGTTTTAGTAAAACAACACATGTTTGTGACATTTTAATTTTAACTTTAAATAAAAATGCATTAATGTCATTTTCCTACCAAAGTGGCTCCATGGGGTCCCCAAGTTGACCCATGGATTTTATTGGTAGTCCATGACTCATCCAATAAGGGTAGGACATGTTTCAAGTTCATTTCATATGATTAAAACATTATTTTTACCTTAAATTAAACTAATTACCTCTAATCGCGAATAAAAACTTAAATGTTACTATTCACCAAAAAATTATTTTAATCCCATTGAACAACATTTTACATCCTAATGAAAACCATGTATGTCAGATTTTTGAAATTCAAATCACAGAAGTGGTAATGTTTTATTTTAACGAAAAATCAATTTTTAAACTACCACTTACTGGTTTCACTATTCATAAAAAATTGATGTTTTTCAGAAAAATACCAAAAATTCACCCTAAGTATACTTGATATTCCGAATTCAAAAATGATGTCTATTTTAAAAAATTGAAAACAAATAATTTTCATTAATTAATTTAACAATTAATTCCCACTGTCAAAACAAATTGTGTGTTATTAAGAAACAATGTCTATTAAAAGATTGACACTAGTTTAAGTCCAATTTTAAAGTGAAATTAATTCCAATGACCACCATTTGATTAATTGGTAAAAATATATTATACATAAACATTAATAACAATTAAAAATATAATCTATCCATATAAATAAATTAGATTAAAATGAGGTTTTTAATTAAAATACAACATTTTCACTAAAAATGATCTTTATCGGAAAAATAACAAAAATTTACACAAAGTAAATTTTGAAGTCCAGATTCTAAAGAAGGATTTCATCTTGTCAAATAAAACATATAAAATTTTCAAATGTATATTTAAAAATGGTTCTCCATCAAAAGTCGATTAATCGACCTTTTAAAGAATATTAGAAGACTTATGCTTAAAATTGGATTCATTTTCATTTTAAGCCTCTAACATTTATTGGATAAAAGTAAAAATATTTTAAAAACATATATAATCATTTTGTAGCTAGTTCTGTTCATTCCCACCATTACAACAGCTGGGAATTAACTACCATTTAAAATAATATTATTTTATTATTAGATTGCAACGTAGGATTTCAAAGAAACTCATTGTTGCGTATTGGGTACGGCCTTGAGCATAACATTCCCTTTAAAGTAGTATTAACATTTTATTAACAAATATTGATAAACATTAGAATGTATTACTATTTATTTACATGGGATGTTACAATTTAATATGTAATCAAAGAAGAAGACTATTCTATTTAAAATATGTCATATAATTTTAAGTAGAATGAAATGTAAAGTGACAATAATTATATATAGCATTAAACTATAATAATCATTGTGTTTTGTACCATTTATCATAAAATTATTCATTTATAGGATATTATTTATATTTGAATAATACCACTCTAGAACCTTTAAATCATTCAAAAAGTTACTAAACAGATATATCTAATGCATGGGTAGATTGTAAACTGTTGGAGGATGAAATGTTCATCTTTCACCATCATTGGTTCCAACTGTTCCTTTTTCCCAATGTCAATCATATCTAACCAATCGTTAATGACATATTTTTTTCTAATATATTTAGTAATGTTTGAATAACACTATCACAGACATTTTCTATACACGCATTATAATATGAAAATACCTGATGTATAAATAATTCTTGGAAAGTAATTCAAATAAAACTAATCATATTTTCTATATTGATTTTTTTGGGTTTTTCATAATGGGTTTACCAAATATAGTTTCAATATATTTTACATTCTTAAACTTTTCATCACCATTTAGTGGAGATAGTGTCCCACATTTCTTTATATTTCAATCGAAATATGTCGTCCAAGATTCTTATTTATGCCATTAAGGTAAAAATTTGTGATATATATTAAATATATTCCTCAAGGAATGATCAATCCTAACTGAGTGTATAACATCATAAAAAATTTGAAATCAAAATATTCAATTACTGCTATATCATGAAAAAATTCATAAGTAGGATATTCATTTACCATACCATACAACCTAGATCTCAATGGGAACTATTCACTTATATGAGTGTCAAAAAATGTAATAGATATATGCCACCTCAATTTAGGATTTTCGATCAATTTATACATATAGTCACAAATACCATTATCGGTTTGTTTTGGTATAGATATAATGAAATGCAACATAATTTATTTTCAATTCATTCATAACCATGGTAAAATGTTATAATTTAAAAAAATAACTATCCTTGTACTATGTGTGCTAATTTCTAATCCAAAAGGACTCGTTCCATCTATACATAATGCAAGATAAATTTTTCTTTTATTATTTCCAAATACTACAAAGTTTTAATAAATTTTCTTCCACTAAGGAGACTTTTCTTGGTAATGTAGCTTTCCATATTTAAATTCTTTTATCTGTGTACCATGCCAGTTTTATAGTGGTTTTCTAGCATCCATATAGTATTTTAAACAAAATAATGTTAATAATTCTCTTTAATAAAATTCAAAAGACATGATTCATATTTCTTGATTCAATACATACCCACTTAGGGGATTTTTAGACTGATTCATGGTTCTTATGATACAATATAAAATCACTTGGACAATAATGTATTTTTTCAGATATTATAACCATTGAACATTGAATTATTTTAGAATTATATTTTTTATTGGGAATACAATTTTCATAAGGTATCATGTTATTAAGGAGACAAAATAGTTATTTAAAGTGGTTGTCTATCCATCCACTTCTAGATTTCAATTTATATAGCTTCATAGTAGTTGAAAATGTTTTATGTTTTATACCATCAAAAAACAATGGTCACTTTCAAAATATATTTAAATTGTTGATCACTTTTTGATAATCAATAATTCCTTAATCAATTTCCATTTTTATATCTTCAATATGAACACATTTATCATTAAATCTCGTATCAATATCAAACGATCCATAAATCAGAAAATCATCCCAATATTAAAGTAGATTTAGTTTTTTCCATGTTTTGTCTAACATTTATAACTTCACTAAATTCCATGATAAGTACAATAATCTTCTTACTATTATGTATGAATTCTTATAGAATAAAAAAATATAAGTAGCAAAAAATTATTTGACAAGGGACATTTTCATGCTCTTTTTCAAACATGATGAAATATTTAACTCCATCCACATTCTCCATTATCATATAATTAGAATCCATCCATTTTCAATTCATATCAATCTTACTAGTTTCAAATAAATTCATTTTTACAAGAAATAAATTAATACACATACGGAATCCATGTAATGTATATATTCAATAATATTTAAAAAAACATCATAATTTGAGTAAAAATTTGTAATTTTGTTTATGTGTTTGTATAAACATATATGTATGTAAATATATAAATCCCATGTTATAAATAATTTTATATTATCAAAATAAAAGGAGATATTTATTGTGACTTTTTTGAAATTTGATTCTTTTCCTTTAAAGAATTTCATACTCACATTGGACACATAAGGAAATGATGAAAAAAAATTAATGAAAAAATAGATAGAAGTATTTTCTGTCCATGTATGGATAATCCTTTGGTAACCTAATAATATGGGATCTAGATAGATATATTCAACTATATATTATTATTTCTAGACATATAGCGCTGATAAAAGAGTAACCTTCATCACCACTAGATGAAAACACTGATAAATGTTACTTTTTTAGAAATGATAAAGGTTTATATTTTATTAGCATATTTTCAGCACTGATAAAGGTAATTATTTAATAGTATTCTTATTATAATTGATAAAAACATTTCAGAATATATATATATATATATATCATATTCGTATTAAAAATGTATTTTTTGTTTAAATACATTAATTTAAAATTCATGTATATAATTAATATTAATAATAAATATTAATATATTTATATATTAATAATTTTAATAAATATATATATAAATTATATTTTCAAAACATTACCTTCTCGGGTCAATTAACATAATCATATGACCTCACGTATCCCATATAGTACTTTGGTTTCCTTTGGATCACACCACAGGTTGTTACCCAGTGCGGATTCTTATCAAACTAATGACTATACCCATAATGTCACGACCCGCCCTCGGGGCCCGTGCCGTGACTACCCCAAGCCACCTTCCATAGGCCAGGGGCTGGAGACTAGCACCAAGGCGTAAATCCCGATAACTGGGAAGGCATTGCCTTTATAAAAGTAAACAAAAAGAACCACAGAGCACAAGCGGAAGTAAAACACTAAGTACAAAAGAAAGTGCTGAAAAGTAAATGGGCCAGAATACAAACCCAAAAGAAAGTACAACTACAACTGTAAAGTACAACTAAAAAGGGAAAACAACAACTGAAAAGTAAATCTGCTACGCTGAGCTGTCCACTGGAAATCCCACTTGAAGGATGGGTACAGATAGCTCCTCTGCTCCTCAGGTCCCACCGTCCTCTTCGAGTATGTCTCGCCTAGTGGTCCACCTCCGAGTACCGCCTCGTTGTCACGTCCACCTCTGGGTACTGCCTCGTCGTGAGGTCCTCCTCTGGGTACCATCTCTTCGTATAGTCCACCTCCAGGTACAGTCCAGACCTCGAACACTCAGCTTCTGTCAGCACTGCTCGTCGTCTGCAACCAACACAACGAGGTGCGGGCATAGCCCGTGCAGGGGTGAGTATAACGATACTCAGTAGGGACCCCGAGACCCTCAAGGTCTCACTAAGCCAACAAGGATAACCACAAAGAAGATCTCAACAGATAACCTCTACTTAGGTATATGCCCATACATATACCTAAGTTATCAAGTAACCCATCTCAATCATGAGGAAACACAAGGATTGTGAAATCAATGGATAACCACTACCCGGGTATATGCCCATACATATACCAAAGTTAGCAAGTGACACATCTCAATCATGAGGTAAACACAAGGTCAAAAGTCTCAGCTCAAACCAGGATTTTCATTATCGAAACCGTAACTGCTGAAGAGATCCGTCTCTGGAGTGTACCGTGGTCCTGTCACGACTCTGAGGTACTGCTCACTAACCTAAGACTGCTGAGGTACTCCTCCTGTCGAGTACTGCGGGTTTGCGGCCAACTACCGGGCGCTCCGTCCGCTGAGGGTCTGTCGCCAAATATCGGGCGCTCACCCAAATAGCCTACAGAGGTACTCCTCCAGTCGAGTACCGCGGGTTTGCTGCCAACTACCATGCGCTCTGTCCGCCGTGGGTCTGCCGTCAAATACCGGGCGCTCCGTCCACTGGGCTAGTCGACTCACTCCAAGTCGAGTCGGTCAAGCAGTCGTCAGGTCTCATCCGGCTACACGGTCTCCGTACTCCGCACGCTCGTCTCCGGGAGGGTCCGCTCCACGAGCTACTGTTCGATACTCCAAGTATCACAAAGTCCCACAGAGAAGTATATCAAAGGACCATCTCGTCACAGGGGTCTCAACGCAACAGACGACGCGTCGATCGGACGCCCAGTCTGTGAGTTATTAGCCTTTTTGTCTCAGGGGCCCGGTTGGTTTCTTGAGCAAACCAATCCCGGCCATATCTCAACTGTACCCTGAACTCCCATAGGGTATACTTAAAGGTACCGTTACTCAACGTAATCATCAACGCCGTTGACGGTTCGTCAAACAGACGTCCTGTCTGAAAGATATCAGCTTTCCCGTTCCAGGGGCCCGGTTGGATTTCGGGTGCGATCCAACCCGGCCACTATCAACTATAACCAAAACTCGGGCGAAGGATGCCAAAAGTTCCGTATCGTCAACAGGAACTCAACGCAACAGACGGTGCGTCAATCGGACGCCCGGTCTGAGAGTTATTGGCATTTTCGTCCCCGGGGCCCGGTTGGTTTTTAAGGCAAAACCAACCCGAACGTACTCCACCTGCGTCCAAACCTCGGGCAGAGTATGCCAAAAGATCCGTCTCACTAAGAAGAACACAACAAAGCTGACGGCACGTCAATCGGACGTCCGTAGCTCAAGATATGAGTGTTTCCGCTCCGAAGGCCCGGTTGGTTTCGTGTACGAACCAACCCGGCCGAACTCAAAGTTCTCCGAAACCTTGAGTGCGATATACCGAAACGACCGTCTCGATCCGAGGATCGCGTTGCCGTAGACGGTTCATCATTCGGAGGTCCGTGGCTCATGTTATGGCCAATAGACCGAAACTAACTCAAAACGGGGGGTCCGGGTCCGGGCAGACCCGGCCCGACCCCCCCTGGGTCGGCCCGAACCGGGTCGACCCGACCCGGGTCTGACCCGGCCCGGTCGGCCGGCGGCGCGGCGGCCTGGCGCCGCATGGAGGCAGCGCGGGGGGCAAAGCCCCCTGCTTCATTGAAAGGCGGCGCGACTTTTTAGCCGCGCCTGCTTGCAAAACCGCCCCCCCCCCCCCCACGTGGGGGGCTTGATTGGCAGGAAACGGGGGGGCCGCCTGCCCCCCCGCTTGATTGGAAGGCAGCACGGCCTTGTGCCGCGCCCTTTGAAAAGAAAACGGCCCCCACATGGGGGCCGACTTGAAGAAAAACTGGGGGGCCTCCTGCCCCCCCCCCCCCCCCCCCCCCCTCAAGGGAACCGCCCCCCTCATAAATGAGGGGGAGTTTGTGAGCTGGCCGGGGGATTAATTTCCCACGGTTTAATACCATCCGGCCGGCCAGATGGCCGGCCGGTTTTCTCCAACGGGACCGGAAAATCCGGTCCCCTTTCCGGATTCCGACGCCGGCGGCCCGGCCGCCGGTCTTCTCGTCCCGCCGCGGCCCGGAACCGGTCGTGGTGTTCATCGTCCGGCGCGGTGCGACGGCACCGCGTCCCTCCGTCGTGCCTTTGATTTCCTACAATGCAGCGCGACGGCGTCGCGTTCTTGAGGATTCTTCAATGGCGTGTGCGCGACGGCGTCGCGTAATATATTCGCATGATTAACCGCGTGGTGCGAGGGCACCACGCCACTTTGTTTCCACCCGCAAGGTAATTCAACAAGAATGATAGAGGGGGTTCGGCCGTGTTCATGCGGTCCGGCCCCCTCACGTTAAACAATAACACTTATATAAAATCCTTACTTTAATCATGCATGAACCATGAACAAGGATAAATAAATAAACAAAATACAACAACCCCTACCTTGATAGTCGCACGTTGACGTAGTCGTGGAATATCGGTGTCGATTCCTTTGACGTCGGAGGAAGAGTCGTTGTCGATGGCGTTTGTCACGGAAAACCGTCGCGGAAGAGATGACGCGGAAGAAGAAAGTCACATCATAGATACGGCATCGCGGAAGGACCGTGTTCTTCGGCGAAGAAGTTCTTCGTTGAAGAACGGCGTTTTTCGTGTTCTTCGTCGAGGTTGAAGAAGATGAAGAAACAAGAAGAACCTTCCCAACTCTCTCAAGGAGACAAAACTAAACACCAAAATAAAATAAGACTATCTTATTTTATTAACACAACAACACACTAGAATTTCAAGAGTTTGAAATTCAAAACACACACACAACTCACCTTATTCAAGTCTAAAGTTATAACTTAAGATATCATAACTTATGAGGGAGTTGAGGGGTTTTAGAGGATATGAAGAGGTGGGGTTCGTGTGGGCCCCACCACCCTCATAACCTCCCATGGGAGGTTGGGTGGTTACTCATCTTCCAACAAGAGAAAACACTTATAGTAAAATAATAAAAATTGTAGTGTAATTACAAAGTAAACATCCACAATTTTTATTATTAACACTCGTATGAACGCAACTCCAGAACAGGAGTTCCTAAGCGTTTACCGGTGCTACGGTTCCATCGGTGCCCTCAGAATTTGATTCCGGGCACCGGATCAAATGTTAGAAATTCCCGCTCGTTCGTTCACTGAACGTACCCGAGCCAAACTTCGGAAATTGATTCCGGGCACACCGGGCCTCGGAATCAGGTGCCGTCAGAAACCGTGCTCTTGTAAAATTCAAAAAAAAATTAAGAAAAAATTTCCCTTGAATTTTACGGGTCTTTACATTACTCCCACCTCAGGGCTTTACGTCCCCGTAAAGATACAACAAAAACTAGGAGAACAAATGAGGGTACAGAGCACGCATCTGAGCCTCCCGCTCCCATGTGCTCTCCTGGAGGTTTCTATGCTGCCATCTGATGTGCACAAGAGTAATAGATCGCCCACGCAGGACCCGCTCCTGTCGATCCTCTATCTCCACCGGAACCTCTGTAAAAGTCGCCACATCGTCAACGTCAAGCTCCCCATGGTCAAAGATGTGCGTCAGGTCGTGCACGTATCTCCTCAGCTGAGATACGTGGAAGACGTCGTGCACCCGGTGCAACTGAGGTGGCAGAGCCAGGTGATAAGCCACCTCGCCAATCCTGCCGAGGACCTGAAAGGGTCCGATGAAGCGCGGAGATAACTTGCTGCCTCGGTGAAAACTATGAATACCTCGTCGAGGTGAGACCCGCAAGAAAACGTGGTCGCCATCCTCGAACTCTAGTGGCCTCCGCCTCCTGTCAGCATATGACTTCTGCCGGCTCTGAGCTATCCTCATCCGCTCCTGGATGACCTGGACCTTCACTGTCGTGACCTAGACCATCCCGGTCCCACAAGAGCTGCAATATTTCTTCTTTGTCGACAAGAGAAATTTGGTCTCATCCCTAGGATGAACCAAATTCTTTTCCTAAAACAGTCAATCCTAACATGGATGATACTAATCCATACCAAGGATGATGTCATAAGGCCTCGACGCTACTACCAAGAGATCCAACTGTTACTCTCGCCTCCAAGAGTTGAGTCACACTGTCGGCATCAGTGTGTGGTTACTGGGTCTCCTCTAGTAGATGTCTCACAAGTGAGGGTCAAGTCAACAGTCAAACTGGAACCTCTTAGTAACAACACAAAAGAGGACAGGAATGAAAACATCACAAAGGTATGTGTCTCTTATTATTTCAGCTCATAAAACGAAGATGATACACAAAAAAACAACATCAACATGGGACTAGAAGTACAAGAGACATATCCACTAGTTCCGCTCCTGTCCAACTGCTTTACTGTTGCTCAAGCATTTGTCGCTGCCTCTACCTCGGTGGCTCCCCCAAAGCCTGTGGATCGAGGAGTCGGACAGTCACGTGCCAGGTGACCCTTTCCGCGGCATGAGTAACACAACCTGCTCCTTGCACGGATAGCTCTGTTCCCACTCCGGGTGCCCCGCACCACCGGTCCTAAAACCCGAGATCGCCCAACTGCTGGTCTGGTCCTCCAGGACCTCTGCATCATCTGTCTACTGCCCACAGATGACTCGGCTTCTGATCGAAAAACATGCGGCAAAGGAAGCAGCTCCTGAACACGCTCAGGGTGTAGAGTTACTGGCACAAACTCCACCCTGAAGAAGGTCTCAAATTCTTCCCATGTGAAAGCCATCCCATCGCAAAACTGGAAAAAGTGGCTCCACCACCTGCCTGTTGCTGCCTGAAGAAGGCTGGCAGCAAAGGTCACCATGAAGTCCGATGGCGTCCCCACTAGCCTGAAGACTCCCACCACAGCCTCCAGCCAATCCTCAGCCGCCTGCGGGTCCGTCTCTCCCCTGAACCTGGGTGGCCTCTGGCGCTGGAACTCATGCAGCGCACTCAAGCGTTGTGCATCGCCTACTGCTGGGGCTGGTGGCATCGGTGGCCCAACGTATGGTAGTACCGCTGGTGCCTTCGCTGGTGCCTCAACTGCAAGAGGGCCCTGTACCGAAGCCTCGTCGCTCGACAGACTGTCAGCACGCACATCCCTCCGGGCTCTAACTGGTCGTCCGAGAAAAGGCATCCTGAAAGAAACAATGTAACACGATCAAACGGTTATACCTGGTGAGCTGACCTGGTTTGAGCTATTTTAATGGGGGAAACCTTTGAAAACACACACGCAATCAGTGTTTTCGTGCAAAAAGTCGGAAATCAGTTGTCAGGGTCCTGGTGTATGGATACGTCGGCCGCCCGCACCAACACTGGACTCCCTGAACTGAAATCCACACTCGGTACCCTTAACACTGTTGCTTCAGAGAAAGAAAGATCAGAATCGGCGGTAGAACCGACCACCTCTGCTACCAATTTGTCACGACCCGCCCTCGGGGCCCGTGCCGTGACTACCCCAAGCCCGCCTTCAATAGGCCAGGGGCTGGCGACTAGTACCAAGGCGTAAATCCCGATAACTGGGAAGGCATTTCCTTTTTAAAAGTAAACAAAAAGAACCACAGAGCACAAGAGGAATTAAAACACTAAGTACAAAAGAAAGTGCTGAAAAGTAAATGGGCCAGAATACATACCCAAAAGAAAGTACAACTACAACTGTAAAGTACAACTAAAAAGGGAAAACAGCAACTGAGAAGTAAAGCTGCTACGCCGAGCTGTCCACTGGAAATCCCAGCTGAAGTATGGGTACATATAGCTCCTCTGCTCCTCAGGTCCCATTGTCCGCTCCGAGTATGTCTCGCCTAGTGGTCCACCTCCGGGTACTGCCTCGTCGTCACGTCCACCTCTGGGTACTGCCTCGTCGTGAGGTCCTCCTCTGGGTACCATCTCTTCGTATAGTCCATGTCCAGGTACTTTCCAGACCTCGAACACTCAGCTTCTGTCAGCACTGCCCGTCGTCTTCAACCAACACAACGAGGTGCGGGCATAGCCCGTGTAGGGGTGAGTATAACGATACTCAGTAGGGACCCCGAGACCCTCAAGGTCTCACTAAACCAACAAGGATAACCACAAAGAAGATCTCAACAGATAACCTCTACTTAGGTATATGCCCATACATATACCTAAGTTATCAAATAACCCATCTCAATCATGAGGAAACACAAGGATTGTGAAATCAACGGATAACCACTACCCGGGTATATGCCCATACATGTACCAAAGTTAGCAAGTGACCCATCTCAATCATGAGGTAAACACAAGGTCAAAAGTCTTAGCTCAAACCAGGATTTTCATTATCGAAACCGTAACTGCTGAAGAGATCCGTCTCTGGAGTGTACAGTGGTCCTGTCACGACTCCGAGGTACTTCTCACTAACCTAAGACTGCTGAGGTACTCCTCCTGTCGAGTACTGCGGGTTTACGGCCAACTACCGGGCGCTCCATCCGCTGAGGGTCTGTCGCCAAAACCGGGCGCTCACCCAAATAGCCTACAGAGGTACTCCTCCAGTCGAGTACTGCGGGTTTGCTGCCAACTACCAGGCGCTCCATCCACCGTGGGTCTACCGCCAAATACCGGGCGCTCCGTCCACTGGGCTAGTCGACTCACTCCAAGTCGAGTCGGTCAAGCAGTCGTCAGGTCTCAGCCGGCTACACGGTCTCCTTACTCCGCACGCTCGTCTCCGGGAGGGTCCGCTCCACGAGCTACTGTTCGATACTCCAAGTATCACAATGTCCCACATAGAAGTATCTCAAAGGACCGTCTCGTCACAGGGGTCTCAATGCAACAGACGGCGCGTCGATCGGACGCCCGGTCTGTGTGTAATTAGCCTTTTTGTCTCAGGGGCCCGGTTGGTTTCGTGAGAGAACCAACCCCGGCCATATCTCAACTGTACCCTGAACTCCCATAGGGTATACTCAAAGGGACCGTTACTCAACGTAATCACCAATGCCGCTGACGGTTCGTCAAACAGACGTCCTGTCTGAAAGATATCAGCTTTCCCGTTCCAGGGGCCCGGTTGGATTTCAGGCGCGATCCAACCCGGCCACTATCAACTGTAACCAAAACTCGGGCGAAGGATGCCAAAAGTTCCGTATCTTCAACAGTAACTCAACGCAACAGACGGTGTGTCAATCGGACGCCCGGTCTGAGAGTTATTGACATTTCCGTCCCTGGGGCCTGGTTGGTTTTTAAGGCAAAAACAACCCGACCGTACTCCACCTGCGTCCAAACCTCGGGCGGATTATGCCAAAAGATCCGTCTCACTAAGAGGAACACAACAAAGCTGACGGCACGTCAATCGGACGTCCGTAGCTCAAGATATGAGTGTTTCCGCTCCGAAGGCCCGGTTGGTTTCGTGTACGTACCAACCCAGCCGAACTCAAAGTTTTCTGAAACCTTGAGTGCGATATACCTGAACGACCGCCTCGATCCGAGGATCGCGTTGCCGTAGACGGTTCGTCATTCGGAGGTTCGTGGCTCAAGTTATGGCCAAAAAACCGAAACTAAATCAAAACGGGGGGTCCGGGTCCGGGCCGACCCGGACCGACCCCCCTTGGGTCGGCCCGAACCGGGTCGACCCGAACCGGGTCCGACCCGGCCCGGCCGGCCGGCAGGCCAGCGGCGCGGCGGCCTGGCGTCGCACGGAGGCAGCGCGGGGGACAAAGCCCCCCGCTTGATTGAAAGGTGGCGCGGCTTTTTAGCCGCGCCTGCTTGCAAAACCGCCCCCCCCCCCCCCCCCACGTGGGGGGCTTGATTGGCAGGAAACAGGGGGGGGGGCCGCCTGCCCCCCGCTTGATTGGAAGGCGGCGCGACCTTGTGCCACGCCCTTTGAAAAGAAAACGGCCCCCACGTGGGGGCCGACTTGAAGAAAAACCGGGGGGCCTCCTGCCCCCCCCCCCCTCAAGGAAACCGCCCCCTCATAAATGAGGGGGGTTTTTGTGAGCTGGCCGGGGGATTAATTTCCCCCGGTTTAATACCATCCGGCCGGCCAGATGGCCGGCCGGTTTTCTCCAACGGGACCGGAAAATCCGGTCCCCTTTCCGGCTTCCGACGCCGGCGGCCCGGCCGCCGGTCTTCTCGTCCCGCCGCGGCCCGGAACCGGCCGCGGTGTTGGTCGTCCGGCGCGGTGCGACGGCACCGCGTCCCTCCACCGTGCCTTTGATTTCCTACAACGCGGCGCGACGTCGTCGCGTTCTTGATGATTCTTCCACGGCGCGCGCGCGACGGCGTCGCGTAATATATTCGCACGATTAACCGCGTGGTGCGACGGCACCACGCCACTTTGTTTCCACCCGCAAGGTAATTCAACAAGAACGATAGAGGGGGTTCGGCCGTGTTCATGCGGTCCGGCCCCCTCACGTTAAACAATAACACTTATATAAAATCCTTACTTTAATCATGCATGAACCACGAACAAGGATAAATAAATAAACAAAATACAACAACCCCTACCTTGATAGTCGCACGTTGACGTAGTCGTGGAATATCGGTGTCGATTCCTTTGACGTCGGAGGAAGAGTCATTGTCGATGGTGTTCGTCGCGGAAAACCGTCGCGGAAGAGATGACGCGGAAGAAGAAAGTCACGTCACGGATACGGCGTCGCGGAAGGACCGTCTTCTTCGGCGAAGAAGTTCTTCGTTGAAGAATGGTGTTCTTCGTGTTCTTCGTCGAGGTTGAAGAAGTTGAAGAAACAAGAAGAACCTTCCCAACTCTCTCAAGGAGACAAAACTAAACACCAAAATAAAATAAGACTATCTTATTTTATTAACACAACAACACACTATAATTTCAAGAGTTTGAAATTCAAAACCCACACACAACTCACCTTATTTAAGTCTAAAGTTATAACTTAAGATATCATAACATATGAGGGAGTTGAGGGGTTTTAGAGGATATGAAGAGGTGGGGTTCGTGTGGGCCCCACCACCCTCATAACCTCCCAAGAGAGGTTGGGTGGTTACCCAACTTCCAACAAGAGAAAACACTTAGAGTAAAATAATAAAAATTGTAGTGTAATTACAAAGTAAACATCCACAATTTTTATTATTAACACTCGTATGAACGCAACTCCAGAACAGGAGTTCCTAAGCGTTTACCAGCGCTACGGTTCCATCGGTGTCCTCGGAATTCGATTCCGTGCACCGGTTCAAAAGATAGAAATTCCCACTCGTTCGTTCACTGAACGTACCCGAGTCAAACTTCGGAAATTGATTCCGGGCACACCGGGCCTCGGAATCAGGTGCCGTCAGAAACCGCGCTCTTGTAAAATTCCAAAGGAAATTAAGAAAAAATTTCCCTTGAATTTTACGGGTCTTTACACATAAGCCAACACATGTCCATAAAATGTGTTTTTTCTCACTCAAATAAACCCTGGTAAATATCATAGTAGGCCTCCCATCATGATCACTACTCCACGTCAATCTTACATAACATGTCATGTAGGCTCATGAAAGGTTTGGTGAACCTTGTTAACATGGTCAGTAACATCTATCCATTTTAAGTATCATAATTCAAGAGTGTTACATTTGTATTGTTAATATGTGATATTTTATGGTATATTTATATTAGATAATTTATATTTTTATATATGTCTAGTTAGTATGTTGTGTGTGTTTTTTATGTGAATATACTAATGTTGTACATGTACAGATGTGTGTATTGGTAATTCTATA
Organism: Viscum album; assembly: GCA_963277665.1. NCBI lineage: Eukaryota > Viridiplantae > Streptophyta > Magnoliopsida > Santalales > Viscaceae > Viscum > Viscum album. The sequence goes on from OY728134.1 coordinate 171,376,815, forward strand.
TTCATCTGTAAGTGGGTTGTACATACATATGTATATATATAATATGTGTACCAATAATATCCCCAAACCTTTACATATATTATTACTTGATTTTAAGAATAATTAACCATCAAATACAATCCAAGGATCGTAAATTCTAGCCTCTTTGGAAAATTAGGTACATATAACAGAAAGCATGTAAATAGAATAAAACATCATTATATTAATCATCGATATTGAGATCCTAACTTCATTTGAGATAATAAATCTTCATTTGATAACTTGGGGAATACATAGACAAAAGGTATGAGCTAAAATTACTATTGATGGAATAAACTTATGAATAAAGCGGAGCACATGTGATAGAAGCCATAACATAATGATATATAAAGGCCTGAAATGTGAATAATAATATAAAATAATAAAATATAGGATATGAGATAAAATATTCAAGGAATCATTGGAATGTGGAAGAATAATATATCATGATGTAAACATTTTTCAAAGATAACTTCGAATACTATATCACATGTTGAACAAAGTACCATAAAGGAGCAGGTTTACTCCATGTCCCAACAAGATGTCTCATGAGACTAAAATTTACCTAATGTATTGGAGAGATATATAGGTGAATAAATCATAACATTTTCATTAATATGTTTTCCATATGAAGAATAATACATAATTAATAAACATAAGGGTTAACCATGGAATGAAAATGGTATCATAATCATCTCATAAGGCATAAAAATGATCATATCATAATGGTGTACATGAAAGAGTGAATTTAAATCAAACAATGACATTAATAGGAGAAAATAGGAATATATAATGATAAATTATGTCTAACTGAAGTGAAATAATATAAAATGATTGTTTAATATTCTTTAGAAATGATCCACAAAAAATGGTTTCGTGAAAAAGATTTAAGAGTCTTTTAAAATGGAAAGGGATACTTGTTTTAATCGAACCAAAAATGAATAAAGTAAATTCTTCATTCTGAATATAGGGATTTTAGAAAAATAATGGTGGATTAAAACTAATTATGGAATGTAATTGAAAATGGGTAAGAAATTGGGAAGTCCCATTTAATCGGGCTTGCCTCACACGAGGATTTGAAAAGGGAACCGTATAAAATATGTATTTCCCAATCAAATTAAGTGTTCAACACTTGTACTTATTGTCCTATATAATCAAATTAAATCCACTAATTAATTAATTCATACTATTTTATACATATATATGTAATTTATTATATTTATATTTTGTTCATTTATATATATTTCATTGAAAATTTCATTTAATTTTTCCATTTTGGGAGTGTTCGTTTAATGCTTTTATGATTTCTCCCCTTATGTTAAATTGTGGGAGTTATTATCAAATAGATGAAAAACTCCAGAAGTGGAAATATATGACATTAATTCGAATTAAATATTTTAAATTTTTATATGATAATGATTGATTAGATAAAATGTTAATTGTGATCATTAGTTTATTTTGTAGAATTTTAAATTATTACAAACTAGTTTTACTTCATTATTTAATGTTAGGTAAATAAATTAGTTCCAAAACCTAAACAAAGATATTATGTACTTATAAAAATATTTTTTAACCATTTTATTAGTATTAAAACTTTCCATTAATAAGGTAATAGAAATCAAAAAGTCATCATCCATGAAGTTGGTGAATTGACACATCAAAGATGATGTTTGACTTTTTTTGATAAAAAGAGAAGAGAATTTATTAGATGGTGGACATACTATTAAACTATTAAAATTATAGTATAAATATTATATTGTATTTACGATTTTAATTTGGTTAGGATATGTGAGGGAAGGATAAAAAAGAAAATAAATTAAAAGATTTATAGGGAGGGTTTTACCTATTAAGTGTCGTCTTCTTGAGAACCTCCTTATGAAAATTGGAAATGGTCTTTTGGTGAAGAAAGAAGTACCATAACATGGGGAATAGGATTGGGATATTAATTGGATAGAATATAATTTGGATCTATGGAATAGAAGGTCTAAGCATAATAGGTGGTATTTATAATGGGAGGAGAGTGGTTTTTTTAATATATTATTCATATATTTATTATTGTGGATAAATAATATCAAAATAGTTTATTATTATGACTTATAAAATAAAATAAATAATGATATTTTTTTGATAATGGCCACTTACAGCATCCATGAATCAACCATAAATCAAAAATTCAATTATTTACTTATAATTTTGAATACTATAAATTGTCGTATATCAGTATTCCTAATAAAATAAACTATTTTAGAAACATTCCAAAATTTTAACATAATAAATTTTTACATTGGAGTTCAAAAATAAAATCTATTATATGAAAATAAATTTCTAAATATGGGAAATTTAATTTTTAATTAAAATCGTCATTTATTTTAAAAAATATAGATTTCATAAAAACCCCAATACTAAATTTTCCATTTATAAAAAAAATTATTTACTTAATATAATATAAAAATATATAATATTTTCATTCATAGAAACCTTAATTTTATTTATAATTTCATAGTTGATGTTATAATTTTATTGGTTGGATTACTTTTCATAATGATCACATTACTATTCCAACAGTCATGTTACTATTCCATTGGTACATGTTCATTAATTTATCTAAATACCACTTATTCCATTCATAATTTATTAGAATAAAGTCTTAAATAAGTTCTATATATGATGTATGTGATTTATACTATATAACATTATTATAAGAATGGAAATTCCTTTGATAAAATTTTGGGTCGTTAAATTCACCACCCATAATGAAATTTCACCAAAAAAATTCATTTTATATACAATGGTGAAAAAAGTGAGGGTGATTATCCCTTATAAATTCCAATAGTTCTCATGTTTCCTCATCATACTTATGGTTCAGCCATATTACTTTGACCATATGAGTAGTACTTTTGTGTAGAACATTATCTATACGATCCAAGGTCATCACTGGATGCTCCACCTAAGAGATTTCAATTTCCAAAACAAACACCTATGTTATGTACATGTGAGGGATCTAGTTTGTACATCCTCAATAGGTATACATAGAATACATAATTTACTTAAAAATGTTTGGTGGATGTTCTGGTCAATAATCGACACCTCTGAAACGATCAAGAATCTCGAAGTGAATGAAGTACCGGAGGCATAACATTCCTTTCTTCCAAAATATCAAGATCATTCACCTTGGAGATATGTAAAGGGATACCATGTATCCAACCATAAACTCATGATTTCATCTATAATTGAATTTATATCACTTTTGGATACTCTAGGTTTCCTAGATATGTTGTTGAATGGTATTCAAAATTTATTCCCTTTCATTAACCAGTTCAGGTCTCATCAATTTTCGTCCAATGATTTCATCCTAGTAGGTTACTGTTCTGAATCTTCTCCCCCAAAGGGCTTCATATTAATCTCTATAGATGCTTTTGTAGATATTATTCTTATATGAGAACTTTACTAGAGGTATAAATTCGTCCCATCATCCCTTGGAGTCCAAAGAACATGATCTCAACTTGTCTTCTACTTTTTCAATAGTCCACTCTGACTGGTCATCTGTTTGGGGATGATAATCTTTATTGAAGATCAACTCAGTATTTAGATAATATACATATTCATGAGCCAAAAATAGTTGTACTTCATGTAGCCATAAAACATATTTGATGTATATCTGTGATATTTGATTGAGTGGGAAGACCTCTTGAATTAAAATAAAGTGAGATGTCTTTATAAGAGGATCAATAATGTCCCATATATAATTATTACCTATAGATATATTTGTATGTCTAGTGAAAATGTCCATGGTAATGTTTTCATGTTTCCATGGGAAATGGTTGCATCATCCCCATAGACATGTTCATTTTTGCCTTCACTTGATGACATACTATGCACTTTGATGTATGTTCTCCAATGTCATTCTTCATATTTTTTCAACAATAATTCTCTTAGATATCTCGATACATCTTTATGCTCACTGGGTAAACATAGAAGGTTGAGCTATGTGAATCATTGAGGAGATCATTCATTATCACAAGATTGGATAATATACATATTCATGAGCCAAATCATACAAATCCTTCCCCATAAATTTTAAACTCTAGAGATTTTCCATTTTTTACATATTCCACAATTTTTTTGAATTTCTTATCATTTTGTACAGTATCCTTTATTTTCGACGGAAGTGATAGCTAAAGAATAATTTGAGAAAGTGTTGATGAACTTATTTATTTAATTATTTTCATATCTATCCTTTACAGCTCTAAAAATATTTTAAACTTCTCAATTATCAGCATTGATAAAGTAGTATGATCATTTCTATATAGAGCATCAACCACATTATTTGCAGTACTAGGATAGTAGTGGATTGAGCAATCATAATACATGATGTGTTCTAACCATCATTGTTGGTCCATATTAATCTCCTTCTTTGTGAATATATATTTGAGGCTCTTATGATTAGTTTATATCTGACACTACTCCATATAAAGATAATTCCACCAGATATTCAATGCGAGGAACCAACCACAAACTCTAGATCATTTTTTGGATATTTTTCTCATGTAAATTCAACTAACTTGAGTAGGCTATAGAATTGTCATTATTAATTAGTACATAGACTAATCCATTATTTTAAGAATCATTTTATACCATAAAGAGTTCCCCCTCTATTTTAAGTGTGTGTACTAGTGAAATGATAAGCCTCTTTTTAAAATCATTGAAGCAATCTTCACATTCACTAGTCTAGATAAGCTTTACACCTTTCTAAGTCATCTTGTTTAGTGTATTTTAAAATTTTGGTAATTACTTCATAAATTTTAAATAACACCTAGCTAAGCCATGGAAATTGTGGATCTATGTTACAGATGTTGGATTGGTCAATTGTTCAATTGCCTTTATCTTGGAAGGGTCTACATATATTCCTTTTTTGTTGAAAATATTCCCCAATAATGATACTTCATCCATCCCAAACTCTAATTTACTATAATTTTCATATAGTTTCTCCCTTTTAAAATTAATTAAAATACTATTCAAATTCTCCTCTTATTCCTTCGTATCCTAGGATTATATCCGAATAGCATCAATAAAGACTATAAATTTTTTTAAAGGTAATATCTAAAGACTATTCATTAAGTCTATGAATATTACTGGAGCATTAGTGAGTTACAGTCATCACTATGCACTAGGATTGTCCATACATTTTTTTTCTAAAGATGGAATTGGGAATTTCTTTCCTAATCATCATTAATTAGTGATATCCCAAACTAAGTTCCACCTTAGAGAAATACATGGACCAACATTGTTGATTGAACAAGTCATTTATCTGTATAAGGGGATACTTTTTCTTTATCATGATTTTATATAACTCATGATAATTTGTGGAGAGTAGCATTGATCCATCATTCTTCGTGATGAATATGATTGTCACACCCCATGGTGAAGAACTAGAGTGTATGAAAACCTTGTCCATATTCTTTTATAACAAAATATTCAGTTCCTCAAAATCAATGGTGGATATTCTAAAATATGTGTTTGATATAGGTATCCATACATGAATATGGTCAATTGAGAACTCAACATCTCGATCAGGATGAATACCATTCAATTCTTCAGGGAACACGTTAGTTTGTCCCCTAAAAATGGGTGTGTCTTCAATTATGATTCTATCCTTTATTGTAATCATTTTAGCTAGATATTATTTATCACAAGGAAATAATATCTATAATTGATATTATGATTTGGAAAGAGATTAATCCTTCTACTTACACTTATACTGAATTAGAGGATGTCTCAAGATGTTAATTGTAATATCCCTTTTCTGAAATTTGATGTTTACTGTATATAATGATAGTAAATCCACACCCAATATAGCATCAAACTATAGAAAAGGATGTAATACTAGATTTTATGGCAGAACAGCCAACCAAAATTAACACGTGAGGAGGTATATACATTTGATGTAATAATTTCACAATTTTATATTATTGCATACAAGTCAACCTCTATATTTTGAGGTTGTGTTTGAATGGTTCATCTAAACATACTGGATATGAATGAATTTGTAGAATAAGAATCAAATTGTATGTTTCCTTTTCTTTAATGAATAACCAATATACCTGTAAACACATCATTATCTATCTCCAACTCAGTAGTAGTGATTTCATATTCCCATTATTTCTTCCATGTATGTTGTTATTGACTTCCACTGACAAGTGTTTTCTAAGTTCATTAACTCACATAATTCTCATGTTCCTTGCAGTTCAAACAATTTACTATAGTATGAGTTTTTATCAAACCCTTCCATTATACTTATAATTTTTTAGGATTCTTCCTGTCCCATTGACAATTATTATCTAGATTCCCCTTTCTTGCACATTTGAAGCGTCTCATGGTTCCCTTTTAAGCTAATAATGGGATTATTCTCCCCATGATTTTGACACGCGGAATGTTGAGTTTTCATTCCATAATGGGGGTTATCTATTGATCCAACCATATTCAACTAAATTTTATGAGTTTTATCTCTTATCCCATGAGACCATAGAGAGTCTCTGATATCTATTTCAACTTCAAGGGAATAACTTGAAATCTCCTCATAGCTATAGAAGTATCAAATCCCCAATTATTTTTGTAGACTCGACTTCAGTACACTAAATAACTGATCAAACTTTATTTAAATGTTCATGAAAAATTCTAGAGGTGTATCGTGTGAGACTTGTATAGTATTCATCTTACATCTTGATAGAATCATATTCCTTTCGATTCATCCCAGGTAAATCCCTCCACATATTATGATGATGAATTTGGGAAAATATTTATTAAAAATAATTTTCTTAAAATCTTACCATTCCATGGAATCAATTTCCTCCTTAAAGATTTTTTAATCTATTCTCACCACTAATCAGATTTCCCATCAAAATGATACACCTACATTAATAATTAATATTCATTAGAGAATTTACGGATATAAAATATCATATCAATTGTGGTAATCCATTGTTTTCTAATGGTGTGATAAAAGATACGGTAAATATGGGATGTATTTCAACATAAATGATTCAAACACAAATTTCTCTTTCTTCTGATGAGAAGATAATTTCAAAAGATTTGTGTTATTATTTATAACATGATTCATTTGATCACGTATTTTCATGATGTTTTGAGATCTCATTCCCATCAAATTTTTTATTTCATTATGGAAATTGTCACATTGACTATTAGCACAAGTTATTTTATTACAACCATTAATAGAAAAATAAAGTAAAATTTCAGGGGATTGAATGATTTGAAAATAAGCACATAAAAAGAAACAATTAACATTCATGAATAAACATAAAATGGAAATTCTATCCTATCTTGTGATTCTTATGTGTCAATAAATGTTATCCATTGTGATAGAATTATCCCTAGTGTTATTGCTGTAGTTTTCTAGTCCTAAAATCCAAAAAATAATTGTATTGATCTATGGTACACACTATAATGGTCCAATCCTTTTTCATATACCATTACATGATTTTAAGCATAATTAACCATTAAATAAAATCCCAAGATCATAATGTCTAGTTTCTTTGAAGGATTTGTTACATAAAACTAAAAATATTTAAATATAAAAATATATATTTATATTAATAATCCATAATGTTCTCCTATCCTCTTATGATCTATTACATTTACACATGATAACTTGGGGAATACATATACAAAAAGAGTGAGCTAAAAACATAGTAAGGGAATAAAAAATTGAATGGAACATAGCACATGGGTTAGAATGCGTAACATGATGACACATATAGGCCATAATCACAAATAATCATATGGAAGAATTAAATATATAACAAGGGATAATATATTAATAGAAACATTGGAATGTGGAAGAAACCTAGAACATTATATACACATGAGTCAAGGATAATTGTCAATACTATTTCACATGGTGGAGAAAGTGCCATAAAGGAATCAGGTTTACTCCGTATCCCAACAACATGTCTCATGAGACTAAACATTACCTAATGAATTAGAGTGAAACTTTGGTACACCCATCATAACATGTTCATTAGTATGTGTGCTCCATGATGAATAAATATTATGGAATAAACACAATGGTTAGCCATGGAATTTAGTGTTTATCATAATCATTTGATAAGGCATAACCAATGGATGTACCATAATGGTGTCCAAGAAATTGAAAATGGAACATTATAAAACATGTATTTCCCTATAAAATATGGATGAATGGATCTAGATACATATGTTTGGAACATAGAAATATAATATCTAGGAACTATATAATAATAATGAAGAATTTCAATTAGGTAAATATAATGAAAGTGTAACCTTGTGGAAAAATAGAGGTTCAGAGAGAATCCTTTACCTTATGTCTAAAAGTTTTCTACACCTGTACTTAATGTCATGGATAATAAAATTAAATAAATTAATTAAATAATTAATTAAGATAATTATATACATTTATTTAATTTATTATAATCTTATTGTGTTCATTTATTCCTATTTTATTGTCATGTTGTCTTTAATATTGTTGTTTTGAGAGTGTTTGTTTTGTGATTTTATTATCGATTTTCTTGAGTTTAATTATGGGAGTTCTATCCAAATGGAAGAAAAACACAAGAAGTGTAATTATATGAAATTGACTCACCAAAATATATTTACATTTCACATATATCACTTTTAGATATTATAATAATTCATTAGATAAAATTTTAATGATGATTTGTTGTTTGTTTTGGTGAATTTTCAATCATCATTAACTAGTTTTGTTTCATTATTTAATGTTATGCATTTATATATGTTTATGAACATAGAAAATATAATATAAATTTGAAAATATTTCTAACAATTATATAATTTTTATAAACTACCATGATTGCGGTATTAGAGAACGAAATATTGTTATCCATGAAGGTGTTCAGTCGACACATCAGAGACGATGATTTTGTTTTTAAGATAAAAAATGAGGAGATGATATTTTATAATGGATATTACATTAATATAATAATATTAATATATATATATATATTATATTGGAGTAACCATGTTACTTTATATAAGTGAGGTGAGGTAAGGATTAGAAAATAAAGGAAATTTAAATAGGAAGAGGTAGGGTTCTACTTCTTGAGTATTGTCTCTTTGAGAACCACCATAAGGAACTTAGAAGTGGACTTTTTGTGAGACCAGTAAGACTAGAAAGTGGGGTAGAGTTTTGGGAGATGATTTGGGTATCATATAATCAATATCTTAGGCTTATAAGGTGTTAGGTGAAGAGGTTGTGTGGGGTGGTATTTATAGTCAGAGGAGAGGGGGTTTTTTATTATTTTATTCATTGGTTTATTATTTTGGATCAATAATTTCAATAGTTTCAATTCTTATTACCACGAATGGAAAATAGATCATGTGAGTTCGAGCTAATTACAACTTAAATCATCAATGACTCAACCATGACTCATTTTTTTACTTATAATGTTAAATACTATAAATTATCTTATTTTATTATTCACTAAAAATTAAAATATTTTAGAAAAATCCCAAAAATTCACCCTAACCATTTTTTTATGTGTACATTTCAGAAATCTACTACATTGTATGTACATAGTTTTAAAAATATGATAAATTTAATTTTAAATTAAAATCATCATTTATTCAAAAAATATCGATTTTAAAATTATAACTGATTTTTTACACTATGAAGAATTAATTATGGTCTTATAAAATTATCATATAATCATGATAAAAAAAATTTTAATTTATGAATATATTTTACAAAAATAAATTTTCTTTTAAATCATTTTATTAATTATAAAATTTTATATAAACATTTATGTCTCTCAAAAATACCAATACAAAATTTATCATTTTTAAAACATTTATTTACTTAATTTTTGAAATAAATATATTTTATTTTCATTTATAATAAACATACATTTTATTTATAATTTTATATTGGATGTCACTATTCTATTGGCCGAATTACCATTTAAAATTGTCACGTTACAATTCCAGCGGTCATGTTTCTATTCCATTATTATAAGTTCCTTTATTTCTATAAATACCACTAATTTCTTTCTTCATTTATTATAATAATGTTTTCATTGGGAAATGTATGTTGTGTACATTATTTATATTATATAGCATAATTATAAGAAGGGAAATTCCATTAATAAAAGTTTGTGTTGTTACAATACATATGTATGAATAATACTTTCAATGTCCATATAATTCAAATGAATAATATGATTTCGTTCATTGATTGTTAATATTTAACATTCAAAATATTTTTGAAATTTATATAATTAATCTATTTAAATGACTTCTTAAATAATTTCGTAATCTGAATAGTTAATTATAAAATTATAAATACATATATAATTTTATGAAAATAATTTATAATAGTATAAAAATATATATAATGAAATAGTTAAAAAATTATAATAAATATATTTAAATATTAAATATGTTTTTTATATTTATAATTATAAATATTTATATATTAATAAATAAATATATTTCATTATTTAAAAATAAATAATAATATAAATATATGTAATATTTTAAATTTATAATTTTATTTACAATTATGTAAAAAATTATAAATATATTTATTTATAATTATATTTATAAAAAAATAAAAAAATATTTATTTATTTATTTATAAAATTCCAATAATAATATTTAATTAAAAAAATATATGTATTATATTTATAATTATATATATTTATATATTAATATATATATATATATAATTCTATAAATATATAAAATATATATATATATAAAAATGTATAAATATATATAACTATTTAAATATATAAATTTAAATACAAATAGTTATTATTATATACAAATACTTATAAATGTTTTTATTTATAATTACACATATAAATATAAATATATATATTATAAAATTATAATAAATATATTTAAATAATAAATATATTTAAATAATAAATATATTTATTATATACATTTGAAAATATTAATAAATATATATAATTACATAAATATATATAGTTTTATATATATATTAAAAATTATATACAAATATTAATGAATAAATTTATTTATAATTATAAATACAAATAAATGAGGAAGGTGTTTGTGCTTGGGAGATCCTTCCATGGATGATTCCATGGAGATTGATGTGCTTAGGGTTTCTTCTCATGCTGGCCTTGGATCGTTGTGCTCTAGCTAAATATATCCTTACCAAAGGTCGTTTCAACTCCCTTTTGGTGGCCGCCACTGGATTGGAGAACCAAAAAGTTGTTCTTGGAAGGTCTGATGTGGCTACTTTGGTTGAAGATAATGCCCATCATAGATTTTCTCTCTCTTTAAGGGATTTTTCCTTGGTGGAATTTAATGGAAATAAAATTTTGTTCATGATAGGGATGATCTATATTCTTTTTTGAAACATCTTAAAATTTATAAATTGCTCCATTTTTTCTATATTCTACCACCAAGGTGTTCAATGTCCTGTAAAATTAATGAATTGGTTGTGAGACATTCATAGAGATAGGGTCTCTCAAATTTTAAGTGAGTCTCATTGGTTCATGGGTTATCTTATATTATTTTCCATATAGAAAATATTAAAATAAGATCATGGGGATTCGTTCCGATTAATATGATGTCAGACATCTTGATAGCACCACGATTCACTGTTTCATTTTCACCCTAAGACAATTGTGCTAAAATATTTTTGCATTGAAAATTATAAAAAAACACTTTCTATTTTATTTAATTATTTTTTGTTTATCAAATTTAATAAAGGAAAATATTATTTTTTAGATATCTTTTTGAAGCTGGAGGTGATTTGGTGGGCCCATGACGAATTTCATGAAAAATGGGCCAAACTTCGAAGGATCCAAGCATAATAGTGGACTCAACTACCCACTAATACTAAAGTGTTTCATCCAAATGGGGTGATAACTTTAGGGTTGGTCCTCAATTCAATGGGATTCATTTCATATGTAGAAACTCAAGTATCATTCATCTATTTATTGGCCCATCCAGAATGATCTGTTCATTACACCGAATCTACACGATATCAAATGCAGTGTGTTGTGATATGTCCATATCTCGAGCTATAGGTGTACAAATTAATCCAATCCTTCATTAGAGATATTAAATATTTTTTGAAACAACTTTCTACTTTTTCCAAAAATGAGATAAATTTTTCTACCCTTCTAAAACCATGGGCCCAGTGGTTTTAAGAAATTTGTGTTCCCAAAACAACCTTCCACATTGGTTATAAAATGGATCACTGGGATCCTCATTTGATAGTTAACTAGATGCAAAATCTATGGTATTTTGGAGACCAAAAAGAGTCCACTTCTCATTGAATATGTTTTGAATGACCCTATATTCATAGGGGGTCAGGTATGAAGGTGAAGTTCCACCTAATCCTCCTCCTCCTCTCAATGTCAGGAAGAATAGTGGATGATCATTTTGTGTGAGCTACACATACATGGGAGGGAGTTATGAAAATTTTTTGTTAAATATTTTTTTATAATTTTTTTGTTGAATGTTTCACTTATTTTTAATTTTTATGTTCTTCTCAACTAAACATATGTATTTTTTTATAATTAAGAAAAACACATTTTATTTCTACACTGATTGGGTTGACATTTCAAATTGAAATCTTTGGTTGTTCTGATTGGACAATACAAGAATAATTTTTCTCTCACACATATATTATATTTCAGTATGAATTGGTATTCTGTTTTCAATTTTTTAAAACCAAACCTTAACAACACTATTGATGTTTCAAGGGGTGATTCTTTTGAGAATCGTTTTAAGAGGCATGAGGGAAGTTCGGATCTTCAAAACCATCAACCAAAAGATTACATTAAACCATATAAAATTTTCAAAACAATTAACTATCCAAGATTTTTCATGAACATAAAATTATTTACTTCCCTCATAATTCTAAAACAGCACATTTATTTATAAAATGTTAATCCCTTTATATCAAGTCATTTTCTTAATGTTTTTTTCAAAACCACCACCCTTTTAAGTTCTATTTTATTTAAAACACATACACTAAACCAATCATCACATCTTAAGTAATGAATGACATTCTTCTATATACATTAAATCAACATTAAAAACACAATCAAATTTATGTTTCACCACAATGTTTTCAAATTTTGGTCTCATTTCCAAGGAGCACATTGGTTTTAATGCTTGTTGTTTTTAAGATATTTGTAAATTTTTTGAATATTTAATTGTTTTATCTTATACCTTTTAATTTTTTATTGATTTATTTCTCATAATGGTTCTATTCATGATTCATTATACTCTAGGATATTTACCCTCTTTCTAACTCAAACTGGCAGGGATCCTATATCAATGACATTGAGACTCACAAAACAACCCTTTAATGGAGGACACACCACAACATGAGACTTTTCTAAACCCCTCTTCTTCTAGAACCAAATTAGAAACTGAAATTAAAATTTATAAAATGGACGAAAATAATCTAATTCTAAAATAACTAACGACTCTTGAAGTTGATATCAAACCCACATACATTCAAATACAAGGAGAGCCACTCTATTTTGAAATAAAATCCGATTTATATCACTTATTACCAGATTCCAAGGACTCAGATGAGAAGATCCACATAAGTACATAAAATAATTTTATACATTTTAATCTACATTAAAACCTATATATTTGGTTTATGAATAAGTAATTCTTACAGAATTTTCTTTTTCATTATAAGACACTACATAAGACTTGATTTACTATGATAATTCCCCAATTAGAGGCTGGGTGGACATGAAACAAATTTTTCAAGAAAAATATTTTCTATCCTCTCAAACTTAAACTATAAGGAAAGAAATATGTCATATAAGGAAATCACAAAGGTATGCATTTCATTCGTATTGGGAACACTTTAAAACTTTATGTTCTTGTTTCCCACACCACCAAATAAGTGATCAACTTTTAATTCAGTATTTTTATGATGGTTTAAATCCTATTGATCAAAATATGATTGATGTTGTCGTAGGTGGTGAACTAGATGATAAGACCCCAATTTCTATACGAAACCTAGTTGAGAACATGGCGTAGAACACTCAACCACTTGGTTCAATATCCAATGTACCCATTTGAGGTGTCCATGATGTGAAAATTACTGAATTAGAGAAGAAGATGGACACAAAATTTGATGAGGTAAGCAAACTTCTTCGACAAATTTGTCTTTCCCAAGAGAAATCCCAATCACCTCATCACATCCACTATGGATTATGTTCTCTGGAAACCCATTATTCAAACCCATTACCCCAACTTAGAGATACTTCTGAGAGTTATGAGGTCATCTTTCCAGGACTCCCCTATAACTAACCCTTCAGGCCAGAGCCATATAATCCAAACAACCATGGGTAGAAAGAAGAAAAAGCTTATAGAAAAGGGGGTTTTCAAACCAACCTCGAAAAAAATTGAACCAACTGGGGTAGAGTAGTATCCACCACCACCACCCAAAAATACCCAACTTCCACAAAGGCATTTCCAACAATCCCCTCTAAAACAAGATCCTAGCCTAGAATTTATGATGAAACCAGTGGCATCTAGAAATCCCCAATGCCAAAAACCACCCATGAAACCATATAAGACCTAAAAACCAAATAAGACCAATTATATAACACTGTGGGGGGAAATTAAAAGTCATGGGTTGGGTAAATTTCACTCTAAAAAAGTAGTTAACCCTATGGGTAAGATAAATGTGAGTGAATTCACCCTTAGTAGTGGAAAACAACTTAAAACCCAAATAAACCCTCCATTAGTGTCATCCCCTCCTAAAGAAACCACCATCCCAACTGATGAAAATGGTTCAAGTGAAGAAAATCCTTGTCCTGAGAGAATCCCTTCCAATGGAATGAGTGTGTCCATTAATGAGTCACCTATCCCAACCATTCCTCTTATATTTCCCTAAAGTTCCACCCAACTAAAAAACAAAAGAAAACTATACTTGATAGGGAAATATTGGAATCTTTCAAAAACGTGCAAGTTAACATCCCCTTGATTGATGTCGTGAATAAAATAACAAGATATTACATGTTTTTTAAGGAAATGTATACACACTAAGGGAGGCATCGAGGTGATGAAAATGTGATATTGGGGAGGAACATCTTACCATTGATAGATCAATCACATCCCACCAAATGAAATAATCTAGGAATATTTTCAATTCAAAACACCATAGATGAGTATTCCTTTTCCATTGTTATGCTTGAATTTGGGGCATCTATAAATGCGATGCCTCAATCTGTTTACACTTAAATGTTGGGAGGGAACTGAGGTCCACTAGAATTTTTGTTCAATTAGAAAATCAAATTCCAGAATATCATTATAGTGTGTTAGGGGATGTTCTTTTGAGGGTGAAAATTTAAATTTTTTTGGTTCCTTTTATGTGAAAAAATGGAAGATGATAGGGTGAATGGATATTAACCATTTATAGTGGGGGGAACATTCTTGGAAACTAAAAAAATATAATTAATGTCCAAAATTGTACATTATATATGGATTTTGGTTGTGTCATTATCTACTTCAACAACCTTGATACCATGAAGCACCCTTAATAAGAACATTTCTCTCTCTCTGTTAAGTCTATAAACATTCTCCCTTCTCTTGAAAATCATATTTTCATTCCCCTAATCCCCTTTCTAAATTTTCTTTATTGATTAAAATTATATGAAATTAATCATGCATTGATTATTGTTGTGGTCTAGAAAAAATCCATTCATGTTTGTTAATTGTTAATTTAGTGATCACTGAGGATCCAATGACCATCAATGATACCTCTAAGCATGTAAAATAATATTCCTAATCTAAGGACGATACCATTAATTAGTTAGATAAGATTAGTGACCTCTTACTTTCACACAAACTCCCATCAATCCAAAATCTCCCTAAATTGGAACTAAAATAATTTCATTAAGATTTAAAATATTCATATCTGGAAAATGGAATCATATTTACCATAATCATTGCTAGTTCACTCCCCCCTAAGCATGAATTGATACATAATGAACTATTGAGGGAGTATAAACAGGCTTTTGAATGGATACTTGCTAACATTATTTGTATTATCCCATTACTTTTCACACATATTATATCGATAAATGATGAGGATAAAATAGTGAGGTGGTCATAACATCGACTGTACTCAAACCTCTAAGATGTTGTTAAGAAAGACATAATAAAATTATAGGCTAGTGGAATCATTTACCCCGTCTATGATTGCTAATGGGTCAGTCTAGTGTAAGTGGTTAAAATAAGGTCTTACAGTAAGAGAAAATGAAAACAATGAATTGGTTACAACTCATGTACAGAATAGTTAGAGTGTCTATATATATTATTTCTGATTAAACCAACACACTATAAAAGATCGTGTCCCATTTCCATTCATTGAAAAAATTCGATATAGGCTAGAAGGGAAGTGCAATTACTATTTCCTTCATGTCTATTTTGGATACTTTTATATCCATATAGCCCCTAAGGACCAGGAAAATAAATCATTCACTTGCCCATTTGATACAATTTTATATAGGAGGATTCTATTTGGTTTGGGTAATGCTTCGGGTACTTTCCAGTGATGAATGGTTAGTATTTTTTCAAATTTCCTAGAGAATAGCGTGGAATTATTTGTGAATGATTTCACTATTTATGTAGTTTCTTTTGATTATTTTTTGAGTAGTCGTGGTTCAATCCAATGTCACTGTATTGAAAATAATGTATTATTAAATTATGAGAAATTCAATTTCATGGTGCAAAAATGTATTATTTTGGTACATGTCATTTATGGGGGTGGTATCCAGGCTGATAAATCAAAAGTGGATGTCATTTATTCCCTAATATTCCCCAAAAAATGAATGTGTTGTCCAGTCTTTCCTATGTTAGGTTAGATTTTACCTTCATTTAATTAATGACTTTAATAAAATATCACTCCCCATATCCTAATTTATCAAAAAAGAAAAGTAATTTTATTGTGATAATAAATGTGAGGAATATTTTAACAATTTAAAATGGAGTCTCACATAACCCTCGGTAATCCTACCACCATAGTAAGAATAACCATTTCAGCTAATGTGTGATGCCTCTAATAGTGAATTTGTCATAGTCTTATCACAAAGGATCGATCGACCTCCACATATCATTACCTATTCCTTATGTACACTGGACTCTGCCCAAGAAAACTACACCACAATCGAAACAAATTTATTTCCTTTTTGTTTTCATTAGATAAATTTATCTCATATATTTTAGGGTCCAATGTCAATGTGTTCTCAGACCATTTAGCCCTCCATAATATTCTTATGAAATTGGAATCCAACCCATGTCTCATTCCCTGGATGCTCCTCCTTTAGGAATTCAATTTAGAAATTAGAGGCAAAAAAGGAGTGTAGAATGCGGTTGATGACCATATTTGTAGGATCCACCCATAATTTACATTGAATCATCCCCCAATACTCACATAAATAACATGTTTCTAGATGAGGAATTGTACCGAGTACAAGCTGTTATTCCTTGGTATGCCGAAATTGTAAATTATTTGGTAGCATCATTCATTCCTATTGATTTCAATAAAAACCACTACAACCATCTAAATCATGAGTCTCATTGGTAAATTTGGGATATCCCCTAACTTTTCTGTAGATGTATTGATCATATCCTCAGGAGTTTTGTTCCCTATTGTGAGTTTTATTTTGTCCTTATGATTTGTCACACTATTCCTTGTGGGGTAAACTTTTCTACCCAAAGGAATTCTCATAAGGTCCTTAATTCTCGTATCTTTTGTCCAACAGTGTTTTTCAATTACCATGATTTCATTAAATCCTATCCTTACATTCAATGAATGGGGAATGTAAATAAATGAAATGAAATCCCACAAAACCCATTGGTCGTCAATGAAACTTTCAATGATTGTGTCATTGAATTTAGGGGACCATTTCTCCAATTGATTTGGGAACCTTTAGATTCTTCAGGCAGTAGATTATGTTTCTATATGTGTAGAGGTGTGAGCCACAATTACAGATGATTCTAATGTAGTTACAAAATATTTGAGAGCCAAATTTTTTCGTAGGTTTGGATTACCTTGGGTCATCATTAGTGATAAGGGTTCTCATTTATTTAACTGAACAATGCAATCCCTTTTTTGTCTTTAAGGGGTTGGGAATTGAGTGTTTACTGCATATCATCCACAAACCAGTGGACATGTCGAGGTGTCAAATAGGGATGTATAATATATTCTTGAGAAAAATATTTAACCTAATAGAAAATATTAGATTCTTGGACTCGATGATTCATTACGGGCTTACCAAAATACTTTAAAAACTCCCATTGTCATGTTACCATATCAACTAGTGTTTGGAAACAGTTGTCACCTCCTAGTTGAGATTGTGCAATGAGAATATTTGGCCATAATAAAATGTGATTCTAGTAATTTTGCTGCATTTTCTCAAAGGGAGTTTCATATTTAGGAGCTGGAATAAATTAGAATAGATTCATCTGAGAACTCCTGAATTTTTAAGGACCCAACCAAGGCTTTCAACGACCATTTAATCCATCACTGTCAGTTCCACATTCGATAAAAGGTCCTCCTCTTCAATTCATGGATATAGTTTCATCTAGGTAAGCTTTATTCCCATTGGTTTGGACCATACACATTGTCTAATGTTTATATATATGCTGTTATATAGGTAAGAATTAATAAAACAAACAAACATTCAAGAATATATTTTACCATACACATTGACTATACATGAATATTTTTTATTTTTCTCTTTTTGTCTTGCTATATTGTATTGTCAATTTCTCCCCCTTTCCTCCCCCGCCCTAATTGTTTTGGAATATTATTTTTTTTATTCCCACTTTATCATTGAAAATGATGCCTGTTAAATTAGAGAAGTTATTTAAAATGAATGAATAATTTCTCTATTTCATGATGTTTTAACATTAATAAAATTATGATAAAATGTACATTTGAGAAATAATTAAATACTATGGTGTGACATTATTTTGAAATTTTGTTCTTTATCAATGATATAAATGGTTCTATCATTTTTATACCTTTCAGAAAAGTGCTACCCTTTGTGTGAGTAGTTTAAGGGGAAATTGTGTCACTTAATTTATCCACACAACATTGAACACAACCTTTATGTGTGAAAATGTATTAATTAATACAAGTTAAATATATATTAGGTTTATTTTTCTCTAATTTCTAAAATTATTTTTCCATACTTTCATTCCTAATCTGATATATTTCATTAATATAACAGATTGGCCTATGTGTGTGTACCTATAATCCTACTGTTGTAAACCATCACTAAAAAAGGTTGTATATTAAGTAGGTCAAAAACATCCCTTCATAGAATTTTGATCTTATTATAACCATTACTATTAGTATCATCAGAAGAAAAAACATGGGTTGAGATAGGAGTGTGATATTTCATCAAAGATCAACTTTTGAAAACAAAAATAAGAGGAGTGATGAAATGTAAAACGTATGGGGATATCTAGGTCAGGATCTTATGGTTTGTCTTCTAGGAATGAATAAGTGAGTGGGTCTTGAAATTTGATTCCAAAGGATGTTGGGAAGGATTAGTGGACATGATAATGTAAGTAGACAATTTTTATAATAACTTATATTTACATGATATAAAGTGGAAAGAATAGAATTAAATGGTTTTCACACAAACATGTGGACAATTAATGACATGTTTAACATTCAATTATTTTCTTTTATTGGTATTATGAATCTCTAGGAATTTTTGTCTGATAAAATTGTTAAGATGTCTTTTTCCATGCTCACTAAGAATAAATCATTGTTGTGATTTTTTAATTGATACCATTTCTATCAAGAATTAAATTTTCAATCAATGTTTAATCTTCATGAAGTTGTAAATATCGACATTCATAATTTATGTAAGTGTGACTTTTACCACAAGTGAAAATGTTTAAGTGTGGGAGTGTGATCATACCATGATTATTTATTTCGTTTTCCCTGTTAAACCAATGTGCTAAAAAGGTTTTGTATTGAAAATTTTAAATAGAATAAAAAAATTCTATTCATATTTTTTTAAATATTATTTTTTATCAATATTAAAAATGGATATGTTATTTTTTTAATTTATTTGAAGTAGGAGGTGATTTGGATGTCATATGATGAAGTTCAAGAAAAATTGGCCAAATTGTTGAGGATTCAAGAACACCACCATACTCAACCGCTCATTTCTACTAAACTGTGCATCTTAATCGGATTATATATTATTTCCTGGTCCTAAACTCAGTTTGATACATTTCATATGAAGAAACTCATGTCTCATTCGTCCATTTTTTGGCCCATCCGGACTGATTTGTCTACCACACTGAATCTGCACGAGTTCAAATGTGGTGTGTTGTGATCTATCCCTTTATAAAGATGTAGGTGTCCAAATAAATCCAAAATTTTAGAGTATATTTTAATTAGGTGGGGAAACAACTTTTTAGTTTTTTCCAAAGTGAGATAAGGATTTCTACCCATCACAAATCATGGTCTAAGAGGTTTTGATAAATCTATGTGCCCAAAGTCACCTTCCACTTTTCCTATAAAATGGAACTTTGGGCTCCTAATTTTCATGTTAGGCTAGGATGGATATCATAGGTGAATCAAGGATAAATTTGAAGTTCCACCTGATTCTCTTCCTCCTCTCAATGTCGAGCTAAATAGTGGGTTATCATTTCGATGGAGCTACACATACTTTGGAGGGAGATCAAGAACTTTTTCTTATTTTGGTTTTGTATAATTTATGTGTTAAATATTTCACTTATGTTTAATTTGGATTTTATTATCCTATAAACATATTTGTTTTTTTATAATTAAATGAAACACTTTTTTATTCTACATGGATTGGGTTGAGATTTCAAGTGTTAATATTTGGTTATTCCGATTGGACAAGACACGAGTCCTATTTCTCTCACACATACATAATATTTTATTATTCTTTTTAATACCTTTATCTATGTTTTTAAACGAAACCATGACAACAATATTCTTGTGTCAAGGGGTGATTATTTGAGAATTGTTTTAAAGGGATAGAGGGAAGTTTAGATCTTAAAAACCTTCAACCAAAGGAATACATTAAACCATATATAATTTTCAAGACAATTAACTATCCAATATGTGTATTGAACTTGAAATGATATCCTTCTCTCATAATTCTAAAATATCACCTTTATTTTTCAACAATTAAACTCTTTATGTCGAGCCATTTTCTTTGTAACACCCCGACCCCAATTACCCAGAGTTGGTGCATTATTGCATAACATTGTCATGATCACAGAGATCAAGTCATGAAAGACCGATTAGTTTAGTAGTCTTGGAAACACTAGATAAATTCATAAGTGTTAAATTACATCATAAAGTGAAAAACTACAATAACATAGTCTCCATTTTCCACACTCATATCCCCTTCAAACTATCCCTACAGGTCATTCCCAAAATACTTCTTCACATCCTGGAAAAATTAAAACATTGAAAGGGATGAGCTCATATGCTCAGTAAGGATAACAATATAGCGGAAGCTTTCATAAATAAAAATTAATATTTAAGGCAATATATACCTAAAACAAAAGCCTTTTAAACTTGAAATTCTGCATAATATGGAAAAAATAAAATGAAATAATGCCATTTACTTATTCACATGGATATTCTACTAGTTGAATAATCACATGCAATATCAATAACCACTTTTATAATGATGGATTTCATAATGCCAGACTATAATAACCACGTAGCCAAGGCCTCGTGCAAAGAATACAAAAAATATTTTTTCAAGGCCTCATGGCAAGACACTATTTTTTCTCGTGAGACCTGCTGATGCATCGAGGAGCTATAGCGGGCTCCACCCATCACTTATTAAGTCAAATTCATTCCACATATGAATAGGTTTAAACATATCATAAACCATAAGATAATCGTATCACATAAAACATGTATAAAGGAAACATAACATTTCCACATTTCAATCACAAGATATCAATACAAAACATTGATATAATAAAAAAAATTTCAAAACCATGTTCAATACCAAAATAAAAGAAAATTAAAACATTGTATTTATTTTTCATTTAAAAAAAGTTATGGCTTGTAGAGGAAGCCGAAAATCAAAGAATGGTCACGGCGGCGGAGAAGTCGTTGTCGCCGCATACGCAAGAAAAAACATTCCTTTTGTAATTTAGTAAAAAAAAATTCGTATAAAAATATTCCTTTTTGAATAAAAGTAAAATTCAAAGGGTTTTATACACCGTATAATGGAAAGTTGTGTATAAACCAAAATATGACTCAATGAAAGGAGATTGAGACGAAGTCCCGTACAAAGATCGTTTTTTAAATAAAATAGATCTATTATGTGTATTCACTATAAGTACACATAATTAAAGTAAAAATACAAGATAGGGCATGATAATATCATGAAATAATTTGAAAGTAGGAGATTAACCCAAAAAATGGAAATTGGGTTAAAGAGGTTCCCTTACCTCGTGTCCGACATGACTTGATCGTTCTTTAACCTCATGAATAATAAACTAGAGTTAATATCTAATTTCTTAAGAACCTCTTTCTAGTTCATTATCCCTTTTATATCACTTATTACCATGTTATGAAAATCATGTAGTCATTTAAGTTAATAACTGTCGTTTTTTCGATCTTTGGTACTTGAGTCAAAAATAAACTTCTTATAATTACAAGTTGTTTGTGTGGTGAAATATCCATTATATCCATAATTATATTCATGATGTAGATATCATATATATCATATATATCCAGTATATACATTCATTTATAATATTATATAACATTTAGAGGTAAGAAATGAAATGCACCGTTCATGGAGACGGTAAGCCGTACATACGCATGAACGATAATTTCATTTCTATTCCATATTTAATGAAATGAAATTATAATTATATAAAGGTATATTATAATTCTAGTATAATATCATTTACTCCATCCTTTATACATCCCACATATGGCATTAATGATTCAAATCACTTTGAGGGGGCGGTAGTCCGCACTTCCTAAAATGAAATTATCGCGTTTACCCATAATGGAAATCATAAAGTTATGCCATAAATGAAAAATACAGAATAATAAGGAAAACAAAAACATAACATACATCATATATAAAAATAGTGTCATCATAATGGCCACCATGAGAGGTGTTAAAGGAAGATTAAATAATCATCATTTCGTGAGGCAGTAATTCACCACCCACAGAAATAGTATGTACATTAACCATTAGACGAAGGTGTGTGTAAGTGTAAATAATATAAGTCTCATAAAATAATCCTAGTATATTGAATATACTGGTTTTGTTGCAAAAGAAAGGAATAAAAAGAGTTTAAGGGGTTGGAGAAGCAAAATAAAACAAAATAACATAAGAGAAGACATTACCTAATAATTGGGTAACTCTATTTGATTTGAGCCAAAGGCTTCCTTGGGAAGCCTTCTGCCCAAATTGAGGCTTCTAAGAGTAAGAAAGGGATGTTGGGAGAGTATTTGGGCAGAGTTTTTCCAGGCCAAATGTCTTTGATGGTACGAATAAGGTGGTAGAGGTGGGGGCCTTTTATAAGAGGAGAGGAGGGGCACTCTTGGAGACTCATGAAATGTTACATTATTATGAAGTGCTTTTCGGATTCCAAATGTCCAACAATGATATATTTCAAGGTTAAGGTTATAAGGGTTCTAAATATTCTCATACAATAGGTTTTTGACAAGCGTAAGTCTTAGATATTACATTACCCTTTCCTTTTATTTAAATCGTTAATTAATGAGGTAATCGTTGCATCATCATTGTGTCATAAAAAATATTATTTATTTAATGGATAAAAATTATAAGAAAATTACCATGATGTAGGAAATATTTTTATCTTTACAATGAATATTTATTGTCAAAATGGTAACTTATATAACCCCATGTAATAATTGTTTTAGTAAAACAACACATGTTTGTGACAATTTTATTTTTACATTAAATAAAACGTTATTAATGTCATTTTCTTACCCAAGGGGCTCCATGGGGTCCCCAAGTTGACCCATGGATTTTCGTGGTCGGACATGACTCATAAAATAAGGGTAGGACAAGTTTAAAGGTATTTTAATATTTTTATAATATCATTTTTACCTTAAATTTCACTAATTAACTTTAATTGCGATTAATTAAACGTAAAAGTTACTATTCACCAAAAAATTATTTTAATCCCATTTAACCACATTTTACTTCCTAATGACAACCATGTATGTCAGATTTTTTAAAATAAAATCACAGAAATGGTAATGTTTCATTTAAACAAAAAAGCAGTTTTTTAACTACCACTTAGTGGTTTCGTTATTCATCAAAAATTGAAGTTTTCCAAAACAATGCCAAAATTTCACCCTAATATATAATTGATATTCTGAATTAAAAAATGATTTATTTTTTACAAAATTCCAATCATATAAGTTTCATTAATTAATTTTATAATTAATTTCCACAGTCACAACAAATAGCATGTTTTTTAGAAATAATATATATCAAAAGATTGACAATTGTTTATGTCCAATTTCAAAGTGAAATTAATTGTAATGAACACCATTGGATAAAATGGTGAAAGTATATTCTAATTATACTTTAAAACCACTCAATAGTATAATTTATTTCTATATATTATTTTGATTAAAAAACTTGTTTTTAAGTATTTTTCACTATTCATAAAAAATTGGAAGTTCTCAGAAAAATACCAAAAATTCAACATAGGCTAATTTTGATATTCCGAATCCAAAAATGAAGTCCATTTTGAAATATGAAATTTAAAAAATATTAAAAATTAGGTATTACTATTAATAACGGCTACTTTGATTGGTTTTGGTGTGTGTTATAACTCGGAGTTGCGTAAAATGCAAGCTATGGCATTATTGAAGGAGAAGCGTACCGTGGAAGCATTGGGTGTTACATTCTACCCTCCTTCAATAAATTGCGACCTCGCAATTTGAAATTTTTCTTTGAAAATAAATGGTTGAAAATAGAAAACACCTTTTTGGAAAACCCACATAGGAAATAGGGTTAATAAAAATATAACTTTAAAAGAAAGAGAGAGAAGTACAAAGGTCACCTGAGATACCCCATACTAGGATTCTATGAAAATATGGATATGGAGGAGAAACAAACCATCAAGGTATGATGAAGAGTTATAAAAATCAGAATTAGGAGAAATTTTAACTAAAAGAAAATCACAAACATGTGATTGGTTAAACGATCATTGATTCCCCAATAGGAAAATTTAACCGACAACGTTTTTGTTTTTATTTACCTTTCATAATGTTGAGGAATTTATTTAGGGGATTTACTAAGAACATATTGAAATATACATACTTTTCATGTAGACTTTCATTATTTAATAAATGTTTACCACAAACCCATCATTCACTCAAAAAGATATTAGAAATCAAAAATATCATATTTATTCTATTCGTACAAGGTTCCAAATATTAACACTTACCATTTAGATTAAGAAAAATATTTTTTAATAACCAAGGACTTCATGTAGGCTAGTGGTATGTAATAAAGGCATGTCGCACTTTGGTTGTGGGTTCAATTACTACAGCTTTTTCTGACGCGACGGGCTATCCCCCAACCTGCAAGCTATCCTTTTCCTAAATCTTTAGTATTATAATATTACAAAAATAATCTTCATAAATGTTTTAACCTTAAACAATACTATCCAAAGTGAAACTTAATCCATTCCAACCTTTATAGTTATCCAAAATGCCTCTATCTAGACTTTCTCTAAAAGGTCTCTAAATCCCAAAATCAATTGTACAATTAGATTCCCCAAACAAAGTAAAGTTATCTTATTGTCACATACTAAAAATATGATTACCTTCATCATATTAAAACAAAAATTACTACAGTACAATATTTATATATATCACATTATTCTTATAACCAGAATATAATCCTTAAGTCCAAAAGCACTAATACATTAATTATTCCTCTTCAAATGTAGTAATAGCATAAGATTTTTCATGATCCCTTGGCCTTTTCTGAGGTAAGTTTCCTTGACGCTTAGGACATTCATTTGAATAATGCCTCATTTCCCTATAAATGTAGCACTCAACATTGATAGCCTCTTTCATTCCCTTGCAATCACGAGCCTGGTGACCTTTTTCCCCACATTTAAAACAAACTCCCATTCCTCTTAGGCATGTACCAGGGTGATTCTTCCCACAATTATCACATAATGGAAAATCCATATTTCCCTTTTTCCTTTTATATGTCTCTTGTTCCACTATTCTCTTCTTCTCTTGCTTTACATTGTTTTCAAAAGACTTAGAGAATTCCTTTTCTGTCTTGATAGCACACGAGACTATATCTTCGTATATTGAGAAAGACTGTGATACTAAATCTCAACGGAGAAATGGTTTCAACCCATCAAAGAAATGATCAATCTTACTTCTTAGGTTACATATATAATCTGTTGCATGCCTCACTAACCTTGTAAAGTTAGCCTCATACTTTGCGACATTCTCATCCTCCTTTTGCATCAGACTCCGAAATTGCCTTTCCATATCTGCTCGATGGTCACGAGGAAAGTATTTTTCTAAGAAAAGCTCGTTGAACTCCATCCATTACATATTAGATACTTCTTTATCTTATTTCGTGTTTTGAATCGGTGACCACCATTGATCGGCATGTCCAGTGAGGCGGTAAACTGCCATGGCAGCCTTCTCCCTTTCGCTACTCCCCAAGGCGTGGAATATTTTCTCTAAGGAGTTTATCCATTGCTCAGCTACTAATGTATTTGTACCCCCATTAAATTTTGGTGGTTGTTGCCTCATGAAGAGGTCTAACATTGATCCTCCATGTTGCGGATCAGGGTGATCCATACGAGTAAGGTTATTATTCATAACCTGAGTGAGTTTTCCAAGTATGGTGATAAGTTGATCTACAGCAGTTGTATCTCCAGCTCCACAATAATTATCTTGAGCAGGAGGGAAATCCCTACATGGTGTGAATGCATTGATACAGTTTCCATTACTCCCACTAGGCACCATTTCTAAACAATGTAATAATCTAGATTAGTTTATGAATTGAAATACATAATTCTGTACTTGTAAAATACTTAACATAAATTGAATAGTTTATGGAAATAATCTATAATCATAAAAATATTTTCTTTGAGGAAGTATATACTCATAAACCCTTCATAATGTTTTGTAAAGAAAATGAGAATTATCCTAAGCATATCCCCCCGGGAGTGTCATAACCAAGAGTTCCGCAAGGCCCGTTATCGTGCACCAGTTCCCATTCGAGTCTAGCTCAAAGCGGTGTTTTCAGGTTTTACCCCTAGGTATATCTGTGCCAGAGCCACCTCTACCTGCTCGTATCCAGACAGGGATGTATTGCTCGGAAAACTCACAAAATCTCTATAATACCAAAATTCTAGAAAGTTATTCTATACTAATCCTCAAAGTATATCTTTGGGCTATGTGATCTAATCAGAGTTTATCTAAATCTAGCTTCCAAGGTTAGTACTAAACTGCCTATGATACTAATTGTAACGCCCCGACCCTAGTTATCCAGAGTCGGTTCATTATTTCATAACATTGGCATGATCACAAAGACCATGTCTCGAAAGACCGATTAGTTTAGTAGTCTTGTAAACACTAGATACATTCATAAGTGTTACATTACATCATAAAGTGAAAAACTACAATAACATAGTCTCCATTTTCCACACTCATATCCCCTTCAGACTATCCCTGCAGGTCATTCCTAAAATATTTCTTCACATCCTGGAAAATTTTAAACATTGAAAGGGGTGAGATCAGATGCTCAGTAAGGATAAAAATATAGCAAAAACTTTCATAAATAAACATTAATATTTAAGGCAATGTCTATTTAAAACAAAAGCCTTTTAAACTTGAAATTCAGCATAATATGGCAAAAATAAAATGAAATAATTCCATTTACCTATTCACATGGATATTCTACTAGTCTAATAATCACATGCAATATCAATAACCACTTTCATAATGATGGAATGCATAATGCCAGACTATCATAACCACGTAGCCAAGGCCTCATGCCAAGAAAACAAATAAGATTTTGTCAAGGCCTCGTGCCAAGACACTAGTTTGTCTCATGAGACCTGCCGATGCATCAAGGAGCTATACTGGGCTCCACCTATCAATTATTAAGTCCAATGCATTCCTCATATGAACAGGTTTAAACATATCATAAACCATAAGATAATCATATCACATAAAACATGCATAAAGGAAACATAACATTTCCACATTTCAATCACAAGATATCAATACAACACATTGATATAATAAAAACACTTTCAAAACCATTTTCAATACCAAAATAAAAGAAAATTAAAACTTTTTATTTATTTTTCATTTAAAAAACGTTATGGCTTATAAAGGAAGGTGAAACTCAAATAATGGTCACGACAGAGGAGAATTCGTTGTCGCCACATACGCAAGACAAAACATTCCTTCCATCGTTTAGTAAAAATTCTTCGTATAAAAATATTACTTTTTGAATAAAAGTAAATGTCAAAGGGTTTTATACACCGTATAAAGGAAAGTTGTGTATAAAACAAAATATGTCTCACTGAAAGGAGATTGAGACGAAGTCCCTTACAAAGATCATTTTTTTCAATAAAATAAATCTATTATGTGTATTCACTAAAAGTACACATAATGAAAGTACAAATACAAGATAGGACATGATAATATAATGATATAATTTGAAAGTGGGGTATTAACCCAAAAAATGGAAATTGGGTTAAGAAGTTCCCTTACCTCGTGTCCGACTTGACTCGATCATTCTTTAAACTCCTGAATAATAAACTAGAGTTAATCTCTACTTTCTTAAGAAACTTTTTCAAGTTCATTATCCATTTTATATCACTTATTACGAAGTTACGAAAATCATGTAGTCATTTAAGTTAATAACGGTCATTTTTTCGATCTTTGGTACTTGAGTCAAAAATAAACTTCTTATAATTACAAGTTGTTCATGTGGTGAAATATCCATTATATACAGAGTTATATTCATGATTTAGTTATCATATATATCATATATATCTAGTATATACATGCATTTATAATATTACATAACATTTAGAGGTAAGAAATGAAATGCACCGTTCATGGAGACGGTAAGTCATACGTACGCATGAACGCTACATTCATTTCTATTTCATATTTAATGAAATGAAATTATAATGATATAAAGGTATATTATAATTATAGTATAATATCATATATAATATCATATATAATATCATTTACTCCATCCTTTATACATCCCACATATGGCATTAACGATTCAAATCACTTTGAGGGGGCGGTAGTCCGCACTTCCTAAAATGAAATTATTGTGTTTACCCATAACGGAAATCATAAAGGTATGCCATAAATTAAAAATACATAATTATAAGGAAAACAAAAACATAACATAAATCATATATAAAAATAGTTTCATCATAATGGCCACCATGAGAGGTGTTAAAAGAAGATTGAACAATCATTATTTTGTGAGGCAGTAATTCACCACCCACAAAAATAGTATGTTCTTTAACAATTAGACGAAGGTGTGTGTAAGTGTAAATAAAATCCTTCTCATAAAAACATCCTAGTATACTGAATATACTGGTGTTGTTACAAAAGAAAGCAATAAAATGATTTTAAGGGGTTGGAGAAGAAAAATAAATCAATATAACATAAGAGAAGACATTACCTTAAAATTGGGTAACTCTTTTTTATTTGAGCCAAAGGATTCCTTGGAAAGACTTCTGCTCAAAGTGAAGATTCTAGGAGTAAGAGAGGGAATTTGGGAGAGTATTTGGGCCGAGTTTGGCAGAGCCAAATGGATTTTATGGTATGAATAAGGTGGTAGAGGTGGGGGCCTTTTATAAGAGGAGAGGAGGGGCACTCTTGGAAACTCATGAAATGTTGCATTATTATGAAGTAATTTTCAGATTCCAAAGGTCCCACAATTATATATTTTGAGGTTAATGTGATACGGGTTTGAAATATGGTCATACAATAGGTTTTTGACAAGTGTATGTCTTATATTTTACATTATCCTTTCATATTATTTAAATCATTAATTAACGAGGTAATCACTGCATCATAATTGTGTCATAAAAAATTGATACTATTTAATGTCTAAAAATTATAAGAAAATTAACATGATGTAGGAAATCGTTTAATATTTCCAATGAATTGTTATACTCGAAATGTTATCTTATATAACCCCATGTAATAATTGTTTTAGTAAAACAACACATGTTTGTGACAATTTTATTTTTACATTAAATAAAAAGTTATTAATGTCATTTTCTTACCCAAGTGGCCCCATGGGGTCCCATAGTTGACCCAGGGATTGTATTGGTCGGACATGACTCATCCAATAAGGGTAGTACATGTTTAAAGGTATTTTCATATTTTTAAAATAACATTTTTACCTTAAATTTTACTAATTACCTTTAATCGCGATTAATTAAACTTAAAAGTTACTACTCACCAAAAAATTATTTTAATCCCATTGAACAAAATTTTAATTCCTAATGACAACCATTTATGTTGGATTTTTGAAAATAAAATCATATAAGTGGTAATGTTTCATTTAAACGAAAAATCAGTTTTTTAACTACCACTTAGATGTTTCACTATTCATCAAAAATTGAAGTTTTTCAGAACAATGCAAAAATTTCACCCTATGATATAATTGATATTCCGAATTAAAAAATTATGTCTACTTTAAAAAATTCCAAGAATATAAGTTTCATTAATTAATTTTATAATTAATTCCTGCTATCACAACAAATAGCGTGTTTTTAGAAACAATATATATCAAAATATTGACAATTGTTTATGTCCAATTTCAAAGTGAAATTAATTATAATGAACACCATTGGATAAAATGGTAAAAATATATTCTAATTATAATTTAAAAACACTCAATATTATAATTTATCACTATAAATTATTTTCATTAAAAAGGTTGTTTTTTAAGTATTTTTCAGTATTCATAAAAAATTGGAAGTTCTCAGAAAAATACCAAAAATTCAACATATGCTAATTTTGATATTCCGAATCCAAAAATGAAGTCCATTTTGAAATATAAAATTTATAAAATTTTAAAAAGTGGGTATTACTATTCATAATGGCTACTTTGATTGGTTTTGGTGTGTGATAGAACTCGGAGTTGCGTACAATGCAAGCTATTGCATTATTGAAGGAGAAGCGTATCGTGGAAGCTTGGGGTGTTACATTCTTAATATTGTTTTCAAAACCACCCCATTTTTGTAATTTTTATTAAAAACGAATACTCTAATCCTATTTACTCTCCTTGATAGATGACCTAAGTTCATCAATATACTATAAATCATCCTTAAAAACATATTCAATTTTATGTTTCATGACAACACGGTCACGTCAATCACATCAAGGATTGGGATGAGAGCATTAATATATTGGCTGTAAGTGACACATCTATTCAACTATTTGTAAGGGTTTTCTATATTTATTGTTTACTTTTCCACCAAAATATATTATTTTATATTTCAGCGGCTATAAGAATCTTGAGAAAAAAATTGGAAAATAAGATGGCCATATTTGGCCATTATGCTTTTTCCCTAGTGGAAATTGACAAGTGTTATACATTATTTGATAATGTATTTCTTTATAATGATCAAGATGCTAATGAATTGTGTATTGATTATGAAAATGTCCCCCAATTTTTCAAGGATTGAAAGGATGTTGGCCATGATATTTTGAACAATAATCTCTATATTGTCTATGCGTATTGTTTTATTCCTAGACATGAGTAAAATTTCTATTTTATGCAATATAATATTCTAATATACACTACTTATGGTAGTCCAATCAATTCTTAGACTACTCAGTTGTAGGATAAATGATCAACTACTTTGGGTATCTTGTTCAGATAAGGACTTAAAAATGAGTCTGGGATGATATTTGGAATGCAGCCAGCCTATTTCAATGATCACGTTGATTGTCCTTTGGATTTTTATATTGGACATTTTGGATAATGGTCCATCCACATAGACGAAGTAAAGGAGTTCTATACTATGTTGTATGTTTTAGGTAATAATTGTGGGCCTTCTCCAACTAGTGTGAAATGGTTCAGATATTTGGATGAGATTGTGGAATCACCTGATGAAGTGAAAAATCAAGAGCATGTTGGGTATATGATTCTCCAAGAAAAAATGATCTCATCAATAACCCATAATGATATGTATAAATCTGATGTGAGGTTCCTTTTCCCTTAAAGAATGGTTAGTCGAAATAATATATTTCAGTTGTCTAGAATCATAGTCCAAAAAAACCAATGTTGACTAGTTCACTTATCATGAGAAATAATTAACTAGAAAATGAATCTTCCCCTCAGGAAAATAGAATTATTTTTCACACTATGAAGGATCACTCTAAAAGAAACAGCCTTCATGGTGTGGTTAATGTTTTTGAAATGACAGACTTGAACTATCCCAGTGATGTAGTTGGTCTACAAGTGAATTCTATCACTATCATTAATTTTGATGAATGAAATGATTAAGGGGATATTTCTAGAAAGGGAATTAGATAAGGAACCCACAAGAGTCTCTAACCAAAGGGATAAAAATAATTGTGGATAATGAGGTCCTCTAACTAGACATCCCTATGATATCTGAAGTATATGAGTCAAAATCCCATTCTATGTAGGTTCTATCCACTCTGATTGAAATAATGATTGATCCTATAGAAGACAGGTCACTACATATCCCCTCACACATAAATGTTTAGGGAATTGAGAATACGAGTGTGAATTTTCTTTACCATTTGACTTTTCAAATGAAAAATGGTAATCTATCTTTTGGAAAGGCCTTTGATGAATAGTGTGATTCTGCACGAGTTAAGAACTCTAGTATCATACCTTTAGAGCACTAGGAAGTTGAAATACCCAATGAAGGACTTTGTAATGAAGCATTATATTGATATTTCTCAAATCCTAAAGCCGTATTATCTATAATAGAGGTAGATGTAGTCATTTTCAATGTCAATTTAATAGTCTTGATTTTCTTTTCAATTAACCCTAAATATAGATTCTGATCAAATTCAAAGGTAAACTTTTAGGATCTATCTTAGAAAATTAGGATCTCCTACATTATGGAGGCGTTCTCTAAATCTTCATCAAATAAATAATATGAGCCCCCATAAAGGGACAATAAATAACGAAGTTGTCAACATACAAAAGTCATAAGAAATTATCCTTGGAATTATGGAATTATAGTAGCTTACAAATATTGACTTATTGAATTTGGACTATATTCTTTTGATATGGGAATATTTTTCCATGCTTGACCATTTTCCTTCATTGTACATTTTCATTTTACTAAATATTTGGGGTGATGAGTTTGGGTTAGAAATTTATGGTTGATTAATTTGGTAATAGGAGAAACAAGATGTGATTTATCTTATTCAGTCTATAAGAAAAGCTAAAAACCTAAATCATGAGAACATATCCTCACTTTTGAGTCCTAAAACTTGTAGATTCATGAAAAAGTATAATTTTGTGCATGTTTTCACATGAAAGGTAGTGATTGTATTTCACCTTTGATCTAGTAAACATTCTATTATATCAAAGGTTATTGTATCAAAGAAAGACCTTGTTTGGAAAACCCTAGATCTAATTTGAGGGATCTCATCAATTAGGGTTTTTTCAAATTGGAAATGAATCCCATTGGGGAGGGGTTACTTTTATATTACTTTCCTAGTCAATGAAATAAAATATAAAGTATGATGATTCAAAATTGCCTCACCGAAACCCAGATCCCATATCATATATGAATAGAGTTTCAATATTAACCCATTTGAAGTCAAAAAATATTTTTCTCAAGTCTGTTTTGCGATATTTGCACTTAATTGGATTCATTGGAAACTGAACATCTTTTATGATATTGTCTCTTCAATTGGGTTTCCTATTAAAATTCACAAGGATATCAAGAGGTATGTTTTTGGATATTTGTCAAGATTTATTGTAGATGTGGACCATAGCATGAATGTTACTGAAAAGATTTTTCTTTCACCTGATTCTGATAAGATTAATTTATATATTGTATATGATAACTTTACAACATTATATTATGAGTGAAATATTATAGATTATTCTATAGAATCATATTGATGGGCCATTATTTTTTCCTTTAGACTTAAAAAATTGTCATTATATTTATGTCTGTATGAATAAGAATAATTAAATTATTGATATAATGTTTTTAATTTAATATCAACACATTATTTTGAAGGAATGTTGAGATAATGGATCTTTTTATATAGAATACTAATTGATTAACTAGTATCATTCTCCAAGTTCTCTGGATGACTGTACAGGTACTACGTAATTTAGAAATAAGGATCAGTGGTAGAGTGGGGGTACAAACCACTGTGAAGGAGGGTATTTAATTTAAGGAATCCTAGATCGAGATCACTTTGAGAGGGTGCAAATATAGTTTCATATATTTCATGTGGTCTGATTCCCCTTCTAAAGATTAAGAAGGTGTACAATATACTAAAATAGGGATTAATTCCTCACCATATATGAAGACTTGCACACTCCAATAAAAAGTGTAAGAGATGATACTACTTATACTTGCAAGGAGGGTATATGTGAGATAATTTAAACCCCTTTTGTGTCATTTTATAGGATCTATATCAATGATTTTGTGGGATTTCAATTGAGTGGTGAATGAGTTGAGGAGAAATTGATAATCCATCCATTGATGAAGTTGTTTTACAAGAGTTGGCCAATGATATATTAATGCAAGAGTAGATAGTTCAATAAAGGTCTTATGAAGGTAAATAATAATTTAATGATGATACTCATTTGATATCTAAATATATAAATGGAGTGGTTGTATTGAAGAATTATTCTATAAATCCATCCTCTTCTACCCAATTAACCACTGATGTCTCAAATTTTGGGATTTCACCTTTGGATAAGCATCCTTGACCGTTGGAGTACATGAGATTGGAGTAGAGTAAAGCTTCTCTACAAGGAAATGGTTCTTACTATTATTTTCCAGATGTAATGAGATCATCCCCAATTTATGTGCGTGTTCGGAACATAAATATATAACAATAAAAGACACTAAAAAATAATAGTTTATTAATCATAATAATTATGAAGTGATTGATTGTCTTAATGAATATCCATAAGTCCATGATCAGGTTTGCCTTATTGTCCTAAAAATACTCCCTAATAGATAAAATCATCCATATGAGGATCAACACCTAATATTAGATGACATATCCAATAAAGAAGAGGCTCATGAAGATGTTGGGAAATCAAACTTGGAGTATAGAAATATTGATGGACTTTGGGAATTGGTGAAAACTTGGAGAAGTGGTTTTCATTCCATAGGTTGAGGAGTTGGGT
Source organism: Viscum album (assembly GCA_963277665.1). NCBI lineage: Eukaryota > Viridiplantae > Streptophyta > Magnoliopsida > Santalales > Viscaceae > Viscum > Viscum album. The sequence continues at coordinate 171,412,301 of OY728134.1, forward strand.
GTGGGCGAGCTAATTAGAATTCTATGCATGATGAGAAATTCACAATTGGTGATGATATTAGGGAAAAACTAGGTCTCTGACAATTTTATTGATGAATAAAATGTTTATATGTATGAACCCACCTCTTGTTCTATCTATTTTATTGTTATTTAATAAAATGAATTTGGCCCTAAAATTTCAAAAAAAATTATAAATATATTTATATTTCTATAATTATAAAATTATAATAAATATATTTAAATAATAAATATAATTATTATACATATAATTATATATACTTATATATTAATAAATTTATTTTAATTATATAAATATATATAAATATATAAATGTTTGTGTGTGTGTGTATTTATACATGTATATATGTATATATGTATATAAAAATATGTAATAATATAAATATATTTACAATTGTATACAAATTTTTATAACTATATTTGTTTATAATTATAATTATAAATATATATATATAATTATAATAAATATATTTTTTATATTTATAATTTTATGTATTTTATATCAATAAATATAAATGTAATTATATAAATGTAAAGACTTTCTTTTTCCCATGTATTACTTTATAATATTATATTTATTATTTTTTGGAGTTAGGTGTTGAGACAACATGAGATTTTGAGGAACGATGTTCCCAAGATTATTTTCTGGAATATATTAAATAAATTTAAATAACTCATATGTAGTTTTTCTAAAAAAGTGGATTTATTCCCAAACACTTTCACATATTTGAAATTTAAGGTCACCATTTAGTTCATAGTGTTGGTTTTACCCTAGGCACGACATATTCTATGTCGACATCAGGTGTTGAGATTGAGTGCCTTCATGGGTGAATAATTAAAAAAATTTAATTATATTTATTTAATTACTAAATTAAAAGTTGAAAAATAATGGTCTCTATTTACATGCCACTATGGACAAAATGCAGGGTTAGACACATAACCCTTCAATTTGAGAAGATTCATTGGGGATAATGTTGGAAGAGATCTCAGCGAGTGACACCATATTGAGGATCGATGCACCATCGTATTTTATCGATGATGGAAACGACATCAAAACATAACTATTACTCATTAATGATCCAAACAAACTCCATGTAGGATGATTTATTTGTGAATTTCATCATATTATTTATCTATTTTTGAACATAAATCAATTACGTGAACAAAAATTGATTCATACATCAAAAGATGATTTATTTACAGTACACTAAATTGTTTGTTTATTATTTCTATCTCTTCAATCATCTAAATATAAAAAAATTGATATATATAAAAAATGTGAGGTTTGTTTCTCACATCTTGTGGCTTATAGATCCCCCCTCCCCACATTTCTTAATATTTTAAATGCTATAATTTTATTTGGATCATTGATCTCTGATTACCTAGTATTTTACCATTTCATGACCATTATTCCACACATAATATCAATACCATGGGTACGGTTCCTGATCAAGAGGGAAATCAAGTTTCAAAGATGACTGAGGATAACTGGAGGATGATTATAATGGATTGGTGAGTCCCATTCATCCCAGATTTGACGGTGTGGCTACATATGACATGTGTGGGGATTTTCTAAGAAGATTAGAAGCCCATCATCCTAATATCTATTATGAAATCTATTTATTGGCCCCAGATATATGATTTCTAGCACTATCAGCGACGGTGGATATGTGTAGGATGATTTGGAGGAGGAAACTAGTTTGATATAAAAATCCTGAGTCAGAGGTTGTCTAATCTATAATTACACATTGTGAGGGACCCCCTAGACATGAATCTAGGGATTAAACATAGACTTAAATATCATACACCTTGTGACTCTTTCTAATTTATTGTTACTCATGATATGTGTCTCAACATGTAACTTAGATATTTTAGGGGAATGGGAAGGCTGAAGTTCAAAGACATGAATCGAGTACATGGACATGATTTAGTGTACACGGGCATGAGTAGATGGCATGGGTAAGGTTCATGGTGATCACCACATTGTGTTTACTATTCCAATATGGTGTCTATATTGATATTTATAAGACCTATGATGTATAACCACATAGGAAGAGCAGTGGTTATACAGTCCTTGTAACTATAGTACACACCAGGAACCAAATTCAATGGTTTTTGTATCCCTCAATTTCTTTAGTTTGGAAAAATATTGGTTGCGTGTTTTCCTTTGGTCCATCACCCCTAGAGGGTATAGTTTCATATTACAAAAAACATCTTTAGTTTGTGATTCTCTCTAGAGGATGATCCTAAGTTTGAGTTTGTGGTGCCCCTCCGTGAGACTGGAGTGTGATCCTCTATCATTTTATGCCCTAGGTGGGATGTTTTTAATTTATGTTACCTCATTGAGTAGGGAATTTATACTCTATCTATAAGGTTTTTTCAGTTTGGATTTCAGTATCATTTTATTAAAATCCCTTAAAAAGTGGATTGATAGGGATTGGGATTGTTGTGTCCCCCCGTGTTCCTAGGTGCAATCCCCCATCATAGTATCAGGTCTTTAGAAGAAAGTGACCTTTCATGGGTGGGGTGCAATGATAATGACCTCTTAGATGAGTTTATTTGATGATGGAATGCCTTTTGAAGTGTAATATTCTAGAATTATCGTCACTTTTGGATGAATCTTATGTCTTGTAGTTTAGTTGTGACAACCTGGAGGTATGGTTCCCTTACTGAGCATGTTTGGGTTTTTTATGGATTAATCTCTATATTTTGTTTATGAGTTAAATATTCTTGATGCTTTATGTATAGTGTTTTTTATTTTTTTCCTACTAGGTATTTTAATACACACACTAGGATGGGATATTCTTCATGTTACATGTCTTATGCATATGAAACCCATTTGATGGTGTCCTAAGAGGAAAAAGAGAGAGTGGGAAATATATTGAGCTTGATAGAATGGGTTTTATACTGAGTTATTTAAATTAATAGTAGCCCTCACAATTAGATAAGGTTGGACTCTTTAGTTTTTTGGTTGGACTCGTATTTATACCCTTTATCATTTTAATATTTTAATATTGTACTCTAATTTTGGGATCATAGAAGTATTCATGCACTGGTGTAACTTGATTATATTTTAACATTTATTGGGAATGGAGATTTTTATGTGTGTATATGTACATAAATGTATGCCTTATATGTGTTTGATATTCTAACTCATCCCTAGTCACATTCCCCTAGCCTATTGGAGGTGAGTTTGGGATAGTCACAGTTTGGTTCCCATTGGGTTAGGTCATGAAAAAGTGGTATTACAGCATAATCAATTCCACCTTAGTACCAGAGTCAGTGAGTTTGGAAAAGTGAAATTGTATTAAGTGTTTTGATTTTTTATTTCAGGACATATACTCTAGTGTGGTTGTTTTAACCTATGAATCTATACACTAGGAATTTGATCACCTACCTTTCGACTCGGAACATGTAGACATTGGTTGGAGGGGAAACGTGCATGGAACATATATGAATGGGTTGTGGTTTACATTCCCTTATTGAGTTATTTAACATGATATACTCTTTTATCATGGCATTTATTGTTTATTTCAAGATGCCTCTATAATGTCAACCAACCAAGATTCCAACACAGTATTTCAAGGATTATTTTCTGATTGATGAGGCTTCATTACATAATATTGTAATGGAGATACTACATATGTTCCTTTTACTAGATATTCCACCACCTATTAAACAAAAACTAGTATTAGTAGGTCCAATAGTGGATTCACATAGGCTAAGTGTGTTGCATGAGTTCCATAGTAAGATACCTACCATGTTTTGGGGTGATCCAAACCATAAGGTGGAAAAGGAATGGCTATAGGTAGTCACTTGAGTTTTCTTCCTTATGGGGATGCCATCAGATCAAATGGTGATCATTACAGCAAGTCTTATTTAGGTCCCTTCTTAGAGATGATGGATTTAATTAACTCAGTCACACAATGAGACAACACTCTCATAGTTAGACTTTGAGATTCGCACTAGAGATGAGTTGTTTCTAGACACGTTGTGATCTCTAGGCATTGAGGAGCATCTACATCTTTAATAGAGAACATTGACTGTGGAAAATTTTTTAGTTAGGTTTACATATCTCTCTAGATAATACATAAATATTGTGTGAGATATATTCTTTAGAGTAGAGATGATTGTTTAGGGAATATTCCAGGATGTCAATTATTAAGTGATATCCCTCTACAATCTCATCTTTGATGGGGTTCTTGAGAGATCCTTTGTGTGGAGAGATTCCTAGGGAGTAGTAACTGATAGTTGGTGCTTGTAGTGGACACCTATGAGATGATGTCTTAGTGGCAGGTAGTTGATGATAGTTGTTTGTATTTAGACCTGCTAGAGGTTTCATGTGATAATCCCAAAAGAGAGGGTTAGGGGTGAATGTCTCTTAGGTTGGATTGAGTCGGTTGAGGGAGAGGCAATGTTTCTCCTTCTATAGTCATGTACATCTTGCATGGGATTATCTGACCCATCTTAATGTTGATAAGGAGACGGTTTAGGGACCTATAATGAAGAGACATAATATGTACCATGGTGTTTTGTAGGGTTTAGGGTGTAGAAGATGGTATAGTAGAGTCGTTGGTGGTGGTTAGAGGAATTAACTTTTACCACCACACCCTTATATGTTCTATTCCAGGATCTGGAACTGGTGGTCAGGGATAATGAAATTTCCAAGATATAGAGGCCTATGAACCCAAGTCTCCATGTATGATTTGAGGTATGATCTGTGTCCTTCATTCCTAAGTTGTAGTATTTATAGACACCAGTTTGATTCATTCCTTTATTTCCACTTCTCCGGCTCAAGACCTAGAGATTATTTTTTAGAATTTATCTCGACCCATACTCTTTAAGACTCCAATAGGAATTATCCTACTAATTTCACACTTCAATCGATAATATGATCTGACACATATATGATAGATATATTTTTTGGATCTCTTTGTATTGACGATGAGGCCTTGTTATTTCATCTTTGGTATGGGTTGTCTATCCATAGCTCAAGATTATATTGAATATTTTCGGAGGGGATTCAGTGTTGTTGTAGTGATGTGGTGAGTTTTTCCTTTTTGAGTGAAAAGGAAGTCATGGACGATTTGTACATGATCAGGCATAGGATAGTGTAGTGGACTACTCAACAATTAGATAGAATGACTCTTAAAGATGTGGTTTCTATGGGATACAAATTCCTTTTTGTGGAGGTGTAATTTGATGACATCTTACGTGTTTATGATCCAAGAATACATCTTTAATTACAGCTTGAATTCTTCATTCAAATACACCCTGTGATAGCACTGATATCTTCACCAACATAGTGGATGGATCACACGTAGCTTCCTGAGTTGATAGTTATATTGGAGGAATTAGAAGATAATGGATTATTAAGACCCAATGTTTGCACTTGGGTAGACTTAGTGTTGTTCTCCAAATAGGGGGAAAGGAACTTGAGGTGTTTTGTAGTTTACTAGTTCTTGAACAAGATGATCATGATGAATATGTATCAACCACCTAGGATTGATGAAAACATTAATGAGTTTAGAGGTTCATGATGATTCTCCAAGATTGACGTCAGATATGTATATCACCATCTATTAGAACAGAATGAGGATAGATGAAAAATTACATTGAGATGTCTCTACAATCACTATTATTACATTGTGATTCCATTAAGCATGGTTAACACCCCAGTAGTGTTCAAGGGAATCATGAGATGGAGCCTTTATCATATCTTAGACTGGTTTTGGGGTTATCATTGATTATGTCATAGTTTATTTAGTATCCATGGATGAGCATGATGGACACTTGATGATGGTCTAGGAGACTCTTCGATAGAACACACTTTTTTGAAACTCTAGGAGTGGAATTTTTGGATTTAGGAGGACTACTTTCGGGGACACATCATCTTAGAGGTAGGAGTGGAAGTGCACCCAGTGAAGGTTCATGCAGTTCCATCAAGGGAGCCACCTAAGTGTGTTTTTAAGAGATTAATTTCTTTGGGTTGGATGGGTACTATCAGAGTATTGTACCATATTTCTCTATATTTATATCACACGTGATATCATTGACCTAAAATGGGTATTGAATTGGGTGGACAGAAAGGTTCCAAATGTGTTTTCAAGAGTTGAGGTAGAGGTTGAAATGAACTCCCATATCGAGATTTCTAGAGGAGGGTATAGAGAATTTAGTGTTCTATGATAGATCATTGACTTGGATTGGTTGTGTTCCGATGCAGATGTAGCTGGTGATTTACTATGGTTCACATCAGTTGAGACCACATGAGAAAAACTACTTGACCCAGGATCATGAGCTAGCATTGGTAGTCTTATAACTAAATATATGGAAACAATAATTATTAAGGGAGAGTTTGATTATCCACTCTGACTAAATGTCCTGAAGGCCTTCTTTTTTATTGATTTTCTGATAACCCCAATTTCAAGGGATGAGGGGGAACCCTTATAACGCCCATAGGCTGGGGAATTAGATTTCTCGTAGGATTGGATACAATGCATGACCCGTAGGTCAAAAATAAATCATACAGACTATGACTACATGAAACTGGTCCTCCCTAGCATCTGCATCGTGATTACCTCTCCACCATTGCATGATTGTTTGGATAGAATATCCATTTTCAAGGGTGCACATGGTAATTATAAACTAGGACCTCAAACATTAGTTTTTCTATATATACAAGATGATTTGTGTTGTAGAGTTTGACTCTCGATTCCTTACTTATTTGAAATTAAATTCTATCCACTGGGTTCTAGTGGTTTTAGATCAACACCTTGAGGTGCTTGCGTGGAAGTGGGATGGGATATCCATGGTCATTGATAAGGTGTTAGCATGTTTTTACATGTGTAAGGATTCCATTTGGGAGATCATAGACCAAATCACCTTGTAATTCTACTTTCTAGTCATTCGAGGGAAGAAATTTGTAGAGAGGATGGGACAATTGTAAAAACATGAGATTTTTTGGTCCATGGAGTTCCCTTAAGGATCTTTTCAAACTGAGATGCTCAATCATGTCATGATTATAGAGATGATTGCATGAGTCCTTCAGAACACAATTGCATTTGAGCATGATGCTTCACCCCTAGACTGATGGCCAGAATGAGAAAATCATTTAGGTCATGGATGACATGATGTGGGACTTCATGTTTGATTTTGGCTATAATTGGGATAATCAACTATCCTTGGTGGAGTTTTAATACAACAACAACTAAAATTCCACCATTGGTATGGCCCTACACGAGGCCTTTTATGTGAGACCTTGAAGGTCACCATGTTGTTCCACTTATCCAGGAAATTCATCTCTCTTGGGCTCATAGTTTGTGTATAGAATCCTGACATTTTCTTACATTACTATTACATCATTTTAACGATAAAAAACAAAATAGAATTACACATAGTGGATCCAAAGGTTTAGTTTCTTGGGAGAACTAGGACCATACATAACAATTACAACATCAATCATAAACATTTATTTAATTTCATCTTCTCTAGCTTCTTATTGGCACTTGTCATCTCCTTGGTACATGTAGCCACCTGAGGATTTACATAAAAAGGGGTGATCTAAAAGCCCAGTAAGGGGATAGTTAAGAATAATATAGCATGGGGTGAGCATAATCATGACATAGGAAAAAGATCATGAACATGAGAGGAGCATAAATAAAAGACTTCAAATGTGGCAATGCATAAAAATGAAATAGCATGTCTTTGTCGTTAACTACCACACATAAGTGTGAACCAATATATCATCTTGTTCACATATTATTTCACATTTACTCATGATATTTATCATTTTATCCAATGCATTGGAGCACTATATAATTCTAGGCGCACCTGTCACATTCTAACATTCATATTGTGCTATATAATTCCGAGCGCACCCGTCACCTCATAATATTATCATTATCATGCATGCCAAATATAAAATATACCAACAATTAACATAACTAACCCATTTTAAGGAATGTGTTTCTTCTCATAAGAATACATTCATAAACATTGTGTTCCCAAAAGAGAGAGGGGACAACATACAAGAACCACCAACCATGAATGAGAGGTAAATTTTGAGTTCTTAAAAGAAGAGATCTTTTGGAAAACATTTTGATTGACATAAACATCATTATAAAACATTTATATCACAGAAAAGGTACGATAATTATGAACAAATTATTTTTATGAAGTGATCATACCAAATTGGAGTGAAAGAGTGAGAACCCGAAGAATGAAAATTGGGTTTGTGATTTTCCCCTTACCTTGTATCTGAATAACATTATATTCATTAATTAGAAACCCAGAACCTTTTTTAAAATAATATGGTTCATTATGGTTTCATTAAGTTATTTTATGTTCCTTTGTATGAGTTATATAGTTTAAAAACATTATTCGGGAATATTTGTTTTTATAGTTTTCTTGAGTGGTTCACTTGTATTCTTAAATTGAAGTTTGGGTAGAACATGGGTAAACATCCAGAACACATATCACATGTTATTAATTATATTAGAGGATATTTAATGATATTATAATGAATCATATTATATTCATGTGGATGAATCATTAGATAAGAATTAAATGATGATTATTTGGGTAAATTTGGGCGGTTTTTCGATCACAACAAACTTGTTTTAATGTATCACTTAGTAATATGGACATAAGTTATTTAAAGAACTATAAATAGGACATAATACATATAAAATATTCTGGTTCAACCATAAATATGGTTTCATGGCCAGATCTGAAGGTAGAAATGGAAGAAGAAAGCAAGTCGTTCATGAAGGTGATAAATTAACACCTCACAAACAACATTCTCTTTAATAAAATAAAAGGAAGAATGAAAGAGGTTTGGATGGTAAAATATCCCATTAGCATCAAAATATTCAAGTACATGTATAATAATGGTGTTAAAATACCTTTTGGATGAATATAGGTTGGGAGAGAATAAGAAAAGAACTTGAAATTGAAAGTGAATTAAAGGAGAAGGGGGAGATAAATTACCTATTGAAGCCTCCTCTTGAGATCCTCTTTAAGGGCATAAGATTAGTATTTTTATGAGACCAGAAGATCTTGAACATGGGATAGGGGATAGGGGATAGGGATGATTTTTGGACAGATTTTATAGAAGGCTTGGAGCTTGAGATGTGTGAGGAAATGAGGGTGTGAAGGGTGGTTTTAATAGTGGAGGAGAGAGGGGTTTCCTTAATATTAAATTCATTAGTTTATTAATATACCCTAAGAAAAGTAATAGTGCGTCTTGAATGACCAATAATATTAATTTTATCATGTGATCCTGAACCAAGTGAGATTACATTAGAAAACATCACACATGACTCTATAATTACCTTATTTAGCTTATTTTTTGTAAATTACGATATTTTACTATTCATCAAAAATTCAAATATTTCAGAAAAATCCAAAAAATTTACACCAACCAATTTTCAACATTTAGAATCCAAAAAATGAAGTCCGTTTTTCAAAAATAATTTTCTAAATTCAACTAATTTAATATTTAATTAAAATCATGGTTTATTACTAAAAACAGTTTTTAATCATTCATTTACTTATTCTAAAATAGAGGCAGGTCATACTTTCACATGAATATTATATTTATAATATCATAGGTAAGGTTTTTATTAATTAGGATATATCACTATTCATAATGTTATGTTACTATTCATAAGTGTAGGTTACTATTCACCAAAAAATATTTTTGTTTCATTCTACTCCAAAAATCATCTTGAACACAACCGTGTATGTCAGATTTTCAAAATTCCAAACCCAAAAGTGACAAAATTTTGTTTAAAGGTCACTTATCACATAGTAGTTCATTATTTTGTGTTTTCAAGTTATTTAATGACATAATTATAAGAATAGAATTTCCATTGAAAAACACTCGGTCGTTACATTCTTCCCCCCATAAGAAATTTCACCCCCAAAATTTTATTTTACACAAACAGGTGAGGGTGTTTCTCCTTAACAACCTCTTCTGGTTCCCAAGTTGTTTCCTCAAACTTATGGTTCCTCCACAATACTTCAACAAGATGGTATGTCTTGTTGCATAGAACCTTATCTCTCCGATCCAGAATCTTTACTGGCTGCTCCACATAGGAGAGATCATCTTCAAGATGCACCACCTTTGAGTTTAGTACATGTGAGAGATCAGGTATGTACTTCCTTAAGAGTGATACGGGAAAAACATCATGAACTCAAACCATATTCAATGTAAGTTCAAGCTGATAGGCCACACCTCCTATGCGGTCAAAGATCTCAAAGGGGCCAATATACAATGGGCTTAACTTCCCTTTCTTCCCGAATCGCATTAATCTCTTCCATGGAGATATTTGAAGGAAGACTTTATCTCCAATGTCAAACTCCATGTCCCTTTGACTATTGTCATCATAGCTCTTTTACCGGCTTTGAGAAGATTTGATGTGTTTCTGGATGACTTCAACCTTCTCTATCATCTCTTGCACAATATCGGGTCCAAGTAGCTTTCTTTCTCCATCATCATCCCAACAGGTTGGAATTCTAAATTACTTTCCATACAGATCATCATATGGAGCCCTCTGAATACTTGAGTGGAATCTATTGTTGTATGAGAACTTAACCAATGGGAGATGTTGATCCCAACCACCTTTGAATTCATTATAGCAGGTTCTTAGCATATCTTCAAGGGTCTGAATAGTCCTTTCAGATTGGCCATCAGTTTGGGGTGATAAGTTGTGCTGAAATTTAATTCAGTACTCAAAGCATGTTGAAGGGTCCTCCAGAGTTTAGATGTTAACCTTATATCATGGTTAGAGACAATTGAGAGTGCAACACCGTGCAGTCTCACCACTTCCCTCACTTATATCTTTAAAAGTTGTTCAAGGAGAGACCTTCCCGAATAGCGATAAAATGGGCAGTCTTGGTGAGCTTGTCAACCACAACCCATATCACATTATTTCCCTTTGTCGTCTTTGGAAGAAACATGAAAATGTCCATAGTAACATTTTCCCACTTCCACATGGGTATAGGTAATGGCTGCATCATACCTTTGGATTATTGTTGCTCATCTTTAACTTAATGACATACCAAGCACCGTGAAATATATTTTGCAATCTCCTTTTTCATGTTATCCCACCAAAAGTGTTCTCGGAGATCATGGTATATCTTGGTACTCCCAGGATGGATTGAGAATGTTGATCTATGTGCATTATCCAATTTCTCATTCTTTATCGCAGGTGATGAAGGCACAAAAATCCAAGTTCCAAACCAAATCACACCATCATCATTGATATGGAACTCTTTCAGCTTCCATTCCTTTACTGCATTCATTCTCTTTTATATCTCTACATCATCCCTTTGTTCTTCCTTAATCTTCTCCTGGATGGATGGTTGCACAATCATTTGGGAAAGGTATGATGTATCCCCAGCCCTTATGATTTCTATATCCATTCATTGCATATCTAAAAAGATAGGGTCTTTCTCAATACGTAACATAGATAGAATATCAGGTTTTTATCTGCTTAAAGCATCAGCTACCTTGTTCGCCTTTATAGGATGGTAGTGAATAGATCAGTAATAATCCTTGATTTGCTCTAACCATCTCCTTTGACACATGTTGAGCTCCTTTTGTGAGAATGTATACTTTAGGATATTGTGGTCAGTGTATATGTCACACTTCTCACCATAAAGGTAGTGCCACTAGATTTTCAAGGCAAAAATCAGAGCTGCCAGCTCTAGATCATGCGTTGGGTAGTTCTCCTCATGGATCTTCAACTTTCATGAGGTGTATGCTATCACATTTTCATTTTTCATGAGTATACAACCCAATCCTTTCTTTGAAGCATCACTGTATATAAAAAAACTTTCTCCACTTTTTGGTAGTGTGAGTAATGGTACAGTGATCGGCCTTCTCTTTAGCTCCTTGAAACTTCCCTCACATTCTTCCATCCAGACATACTTTACCCCTTTCCTTGTTAACATAGTTAGTGGTCCTAATAATCATGATATGTTTCACACAAAATGTCGGTAGTACCCAGCTAATCCAAGAAAAATATGGATTTCTGTAAGACTAGAGGGCCTGGGCCATTCATCAATCGCCTTTGTTTTTGAAGGATTCACAAAAATTACCTCACTTGTGATCACATGTCCCATGAACGTGACTTGTTTCATCTAAAAGTCACACTTTCTGATCTTGGTGTACAAATTCTCCTTTCTCAATGTCGCCAACACAAGTCTTATATATTCTTCATGTTCCTCCTTTCTCTTGGATTAGATGATAATATCATCGATAAACACTACCACAAATTTGTTGAGGTACTGTCTAAAGACTCTATTCATCAAATCCGTGAAGATTTCAGGGGAATTAGTAAGTCCAAAGGGCATCACAAAAATTTCATAGTGCTCAAACCTTGTTCAAAAGGCATTCTCCTGAATATCTTCCTTCTTCACCTTTACCTGGTGATATCTGGAATGAAGATCCACCTTTGAGAAGTATTGATCACCTCTTAATTGAATGAACAAGTCATTAATCCTTGGAATATGATACTTTTTATTTATTTTGATCTTGTTGAGTTCCCGATAATTGATACACAACCACATTGTTCCATTCTTCTTCTTCACAAAGAGCACCTGTGCAACCCAAGGTGATGCACTAGGGCGTATGAACCCCTTGTCTAGATGCCATTGCAGCTTCTTCTTTAACTCCTCCAATTTGATAGGAGCCATCCTATTGGGAAACTTTCAGATAGGAGTAGCTCTGGGTATGAGTTCAATTGATAACTCTACCTCATGATCCGAGGGAATTCTGTGTAACTGTTCAGGAAATACATCATTGTATTCTATCACGATGGGCATTTCCTCAAGGTTGGCACATTCCTTCAACTCAACCATTTGGGTGAGTTATGCTTCTTCATAGGGGATCAGCACCCAATCCATTGAAGGATTTTTAAAAGGAGATTCCTGATATTCTTTTAACTTGTATAGGAGCATGGGATGGTTCAGAATATGAAAAAATATTTCCTTTTTCAAGAATTGATATGTTCTCTATATAACAAGAGCAAATTTATTCCTCTTATAGCATCTAATTCAACCAAGGGAAGTATTACGAGATATGCCGAAAGACTCTCCCCAAATACGCCAATAGGAGAAGAGTCAAACACTTGGCTTGCAATGATTGCACCAATTGGTATTTTTACAGATATCTCTACTTCATGGTTTCAGGGCTTTGATTCTATAGTTCTAGAAAACTTACAAGATATAAATGAATGTGTATAACAAGAATCAAATAAGACTTTTTCCATTTTTGAGTGAATAAGAAGTGTATCTTGTATTACATAATTATCTTGCTCCACCTCCACAGTAGTGATGGAATAAACCTTCCCTTGTTCATTTGGCTTTGTTGTTTTTTGAAGTTGATTACCCTCATTTACTCAAGGTTTAGTGCACTAACGTGCATAGTTCCCTAGCTCCCTACGGTTGTAGCATTGGACCATGTGTGGTTCTCTCTTTTATTCTGCCACATTCTCTTTCCTATTCATGTCTTTTGGACACTCTTGAGCATGGTGTCCTTCTTTCCCACACTTGAAGCACTTCCCCATCCCTTTGAGGTAGCTCCCATGTTGCAACTTCCCACATTTTTTGCATGTGGGTCATTGAGTTTTCTTCTCACTTTTGTCATTAGATCCTCCATATTGAAACTCCATCTTTCATTAATTATCCCCATAGCCATGGGACCATTCTCCAAACTCCATCTCCACTTTGAGGGAACATCGAAGATCTTCTTCATAACTCCCAATGTCTCAAATTTCAAGAGCCTTTTGAAGGTGTTATTTTCATCTACTAAAAACCTATCAATTTTGATATCATTGTTTATAACAAAACCCAAAGCGTACCTTGAAAGCCTTGTGAAATTCACTTCATAGTTTGTGACAGGTTATCATTCTTTTTTATTAAGCTCTATGAATTCTCTCTCAATCATCATGTGAAGAGTTCATGGAAAGTACTTATTAATAAATATTATCTTAAAGTCTTCCCATTCCATCTCTTCAATTTCCTCCATTTTCTTGTTGTTCTTAATCAATGCCCACCATTTATCGGCTTCTCCATCTTGACAATAAATTACTGGGGTCACCGTCTCTATCTCAGAATAGTGAAGCACAGAAATGATCTTCTCCATGGAGTTGAGCCACTATTCTGCAACTAGTGGATCAGATGATCTAATAAACGTCGGTGGTCATTGCCACATAAAACATTCGATTCCCAATTTCTCCCTCTTTGGTGAAGGAGGATGTTCCCCATTATTATGGTTATTGTTCAGAACCTGAGATAATTGGTTAAGAATCACCATAAAGTTCTAAACTGCACCTCCAAAATCATTGGGGATGTCATTCGGTCCATCATTATATTGGCCCTCGCATGAGTTGTTGGTCTGATTTCTCCTGGTTCCCACCATTTTCTAAAATAGAAAATGTTAGAAAAAAACTTCAGTCAACAATTCATGAATAAATAACTTATTTATTTTCACAATTTATACTAAAATCATAACATATGGTATCCCTATGTAGAGATTATTGTGTGCCTATTTGTACATAGTCCCATGTTATAGGTTTTCTCTAGGGTTCAGTAATCCTAATTCCCAAATTAACTAAACCATTCCTCTGATACCAACTATAGCATCCCAGAATTTTCTTAAATTACTATTACATCATTTTAAAGATAAAAAACATAATAGTATTACAAATATAGGATCCAAAGGTTTAGTATTTTGGGAAAACTATGACCATACATAACAATTACAACATCAAGAATAAACATTTATTTAATTTCATCTTATCTAGATTCTTATTGGAACTTGTGCTATCCTTAGTACATGTATCCACCTGAGGATATACATCAAAAGGGGTGAGATAAAATCCCAATAAGGGAATATATTAGAATAATATATCATGGTGTGAGCTTAATCATGATATAGGCAAAAGATCATGAACATGAGAGGAGCATAAATAAAATACTTGAAATGTGGCAATGCATAAAAATGAAACATCATGTATTAGTCGTTAACTACCTCAAATACATGTGAACTAATCTAGAATATTGTTCAGAAATCATTTCACATTTACTCATGAGATTCATCAATTTACCCAATGCATTGGAGCGCGGTATAATTCTAGGTGCAACCATCACATTCAAACATTCATATTGCGCTATATAATTCTGGGCGCACCCATGACCTCATAATATTATCATTATCATGCATGCCACATAGAACATATATCAATAATGAACATAACTAACCCATTTTTAGGAATTTTTTTCATCTCATAAGAATAAATTCATAAGTTTTGGGTTCCCAAAAGAAAGAGGGAATGACATACTTTATACAAGAACCATCAACCATGAATGAGAGGTAAATGTTGAGTTCTTAAAAGAAGAGTTCTTTTAAAAAGCATTTATATTGAAATAAACTTAATTATAAAACATGTATATCCCTGAAAAGGTAATATAATTATGAACAAATGATTTTTATTAAGTGATCATACCAAATTGGAGTGAAAGAGTGAGAACCCAAAGAAAGAAAATTGGGTTTCAGATTTTCCCCTTACCTTGTATCTGAATGCTTCTTTCTCATTAATATCCTAAATAATGACATTATATTCAGTAATTATAAATCCGGAACCTTGGGTACATTAATATGTTTCATTATGGTTTCGTTAATTAAATTTATGTGCCTTTGGATGAGTTATATAGTTTAAAAACATTATTTGAGAATTTTTATTTTTATGGTTTTCTTGAGTGATTCACTTGTATTCTTAAATTGATGTTTGGGTAGAACATGGGTAAACATCCAGAACTGATATCACATGTTATTAATGATATTACAGGATATTTAATGATCTTATAATGAATCATATTATATCCACATGGATTAATCATTATATAAGTATTAAATGATGATTGTATGGGTAAATTTGGGTAGTTTTTCGATCACAACGAACTTGTTTTAATTTATTACTTAGTAATATGGCCATAAGTTATTTATAAATATTTAAATAGGACATAATACATACATAATCTTCTTATTCAACCATAAATTTGGTTTTGTTACCAGTTCTGAAGGTAGAAATGGAAGAAGAAAGCATGTCATTCTTGAAGGTGATAAATTAACACCTCACGAACAACGTTCTCTTTAATAAAATAGAAGGAAGAGGGAAAGGGGGTTGGATGGTATAATATCCCATTAGCATAAAAATATTATTGTAAATGTATAATACTGGAGATAAAATACCATTTGGATGTAGATAGGTTGGGAGAGAATAAGAAAAGTACTGGAAATTTAAAAGGAATTAAAAGAGAAGAGGGAGAGAAATTACCTCTTGAATCCTCCTCTTGAGATCCTCTGTTAGGGCCTAAGATTGGTCTTTGGATGAGACTAGCAGCACTTGGACGTGGGAGAGGGGATAGGGATGATTCTGGGCAGAGTTTATAGATGTCTTGGAGATTGAGAGGTGTGAGGAAATGAGGGTTTGAAGGGTGGTTTTTATAATGGAGGGGAGAGGGGTTTCCTTAATATAAATTTCATTAGTTTATTAATTTCCCCTAAGACAAGGAATATTGAGACTTGAATAACAAGGAATAGTAATTTTATCATGTGATCTAGAACCAAGTGGTATTACATTAGTAAAACTTCCCACATGACTCTATAATTAGCTTATTTAGCTTATTTTTGAAAATTATAGTATTTCAATATTCATCAAAAATTCAACTATTTTGGAAAAATCCCAAAAATTTAACCCAACCATTTTTTAACATTTAGAATAAAAAAAAATGAATTCCATTTTTCAAAAATAACTTTATAAATTTGAATAATTTAATATTTAATTAAAATCATGGTTTATTGCTAAATATAATTTTAAAACATTTGTTTACTTATTCTAAAATATAGGTACATCATACATTCACTTGAATATAATTTTTATACTATCAATGGTAAGGTTACTATTAATTAAGGTATATCACTATTCATAAGGGTATGTTAATATTCAAAAGGGTTGGTTACTATTCACCAAAAATTATTTTTGTTTCATTATACTCCAAAAATCATCTCGAACACAACCGTGTATGTCAGACTTCCAAAATTCCAAACAAAAAAGTGACAAACTTATGTTTATAGGTCACTTATCACTTACTAGTTCATTATGTTGTGTTTTCATGATATTTTATGACATAATTATATGAAGGTAATTTCCATTGAAAAACTTTGGGTCGTTACATTGTGTGTGCCATTATAGAGAAGTTGTCGATCACCTAGGAGTGGATCAGGACAACACATACCTTTTATAAGTCCTATTTCATCTAACAATGGAGGAATTTTGATTTTGAATAGGGAGACCATATGTTCCTAAGGATACTAGATCAATATGGTTTATGGATATTTTCCCAGTATTTCATATGATCACAAAGATTCATTGGAACATTCTAGATACTTCAAAGAGTTGTTGAGGTGATGTACCTCATTCCTCTACCATATCAATTGGATTGGGTATGAGATGTCTTCCACATGTTGTAGATAAAGAGGTACATGCCTGAATCATTACATTTTATCGACTGGGGATATTTGGACATCAAGGATGTAGCTACCATTGCTGAGTAATCAGCAGAGATCGAGTATCAAAAGGATAGGATCCTTCATGGGTGATCGATTTCCCATGTTTGTATCTGATGGATGCATGAGAATCTTCAAGAGAGAACCTGGGAGTGGGATAACCATATTTGAGACCAATAACCTCAAATTTTTAGTATGTTTGTATCTTTTTTGATGATTTGAACTAAAGTGGGTGGAATATAATAACTCTGATTTTTCCATTTATTTATTAAGAAAATTATATGGATTATAATTAGAGCCAGATGCTTAGATTACCTGAGATTCAATGTCTTGGTGTGCCCAAAATTATTTTTTGAAACAAATTAAATATATTAAAATCATACATATATATATTTCTAAAAAAATTCAATAACTCTCGAATGGGGGGACCAGATTAGAAATCCAAGGGAAACATTTAGTTTTTAATGTGCGATTTACTCTTATAGGGACATCATTTTAGTCAGTGTCGGGGTGTTTCCATGAGTGCCTACATGTGAGAATACTGAAATAAATTTAATTATATTTGTTTAATTATTAAATTAATATTCTAAACCTACTAGTATCCATTGTATATGATTGCATGGATAAATTTGAAGGGTTAGCTACATAAACCTAAAGTTTTATAGTGTTTTTTGGGGAGAGTGTTGGGGGAGATCTTGGTGAACAATGCTAGATCAAGGATCAATGGGCTATAAAAGATCATGTATCTCACCAATTATGGAAATAAATAACCAATATTCATCATTGATCTATCCAACTATATGTTGGATGTATAATTTTTGATTTTTATCCAGTTAACTATCCCATGATGAATGTGAATCAATTCCACAAATAGAAATTGATTCATGCATGAATGAGTGATTTATTTATGCTTTGTTATATTCCAAATTGATTATTTTTCACTATTAATTCATCCAAATCTACGATAATAGATCAGGTCTGAACAAATAATGTTCATGTCTTATTCCTAAAATATTTTTTTGTATGGATCCCCCCATATTTCATCACATATTCATCATGGCTATTCTCTTTGTACTATGGTTCAATGATTACCATGTACTTGACTGTTTCATGGATATTATTTAGTTAAAGGGAATAATGTTGTCGCGAATGTTCATGATTGAGAATGTAACTAAGGGGCGGCAATGAAGGTTGTCAATCATATGTTGGTCAAAATGGATTGGAAATTCTCAGTCATCCATGATTTCATGGTACATCCATGTAAAACACATGAAAGAATGTCTAGAGTGGATTTGAAGCCTAAAATACCGGTCTATAGTGATGAGAGTTTTGAAAACCCCTAGATATATGATAACATTCAAGGGTGGTTGTGTAGGAAACATATAGGAAGATATGGAGGAAAATATGTGGGATCTATAAATCCCAAGTTACACGGTGTGTAATCTAGAATTACACACTATGTGGGATCCCCTTACTACGATGCTAGGGTTTTAATGGACATTTAAATTTCACACACCCTGTGACCCTTACACATTTCAGGTGATTAATTCTAGGAAGATCAAAATGTATCTCAAAGGATACATTGTCTTGGGTACGACAAAGTACATAGACATGGATAAAGTACACGAACACAGTCTAGTGCCCATGACCAGGAGCATATAGAACAAGAATCATATTGGGTGATATCTACATTCCCTAAAATATTCCTACGCATAGTGTAAATGGATATTTACATGTTGTGTGAGGCAGCAACACACTGGTATATCATGAGTTGACTAAACATGAAGTGTATCTCTATTACACACTTTGTACCACCTTTGAGGCTCTTTCAATCCTTTGGCATCTATAGTTTGGACTAGTATCGATTGAGTATGATCACATGGTCCATCCCCTTGAGTTTATATTGTGTTGTTACATACACATCTCTGGATTGACATCCCCTATGGAAGATGATTCTTAGATAGACTTTTGTTTCCCTTTATGAGACCAGAGTGTGATCCTCTATCATTTTATACCCTTGGTGGGTTTTTTATAATCAGTGTAAACTCATTGAGTAAGGAATTGATCATTTATCTATTATGATTTTTTTATAGTATTTGTGGTATCTTTTGAGTACAGTCTCTTACATAGCGGGTTTATCAATATTGGGTTTTTGGCATCCCCTAGTGGTCATGAGTGTGATCCCCTATCAGAGTATCAGATCATAAATGTCTAGTGAGCATTATTGGGTGGTTCTCAATGGCCATAACATATTGGATGAGTGTCTCTAATTATGGAATGGTTTGTTGAGTGTATTCTCCTAGAATGATCATTTCATCGAGTAGAGTCTAATGGATTACATTTTGGTTGTGACTGCTTGAAGGCTTAGTGTCCTTCCTATGTATATCTTGGTTTTCTATCCATTGATTTATATATCTTTTTTATGATCTATATATTCTTTATTATTTGTGTTTATTGCTTTGGGGGGTGTCCAACTGGGTATTCTTATACTTAAACAAGTATGGAAACCTCCCAAAAATGCCATGCCTTATCTAGATGATGACCCATTTGAGGGTGTCATGGGAGTATAGGGAGCTAGTGTAGCAAAGCATGAGCTTGAATGAGTAAGGAATTTTCTAGGGGGTTTCATTTGACTTTAATCATTTCATATGGATCAAGATAGAATCTTTTCAATTTTTTGATACAATTGTATTTTTCCCCTTTATCGCATTAATTATTTTTAATTCAAACTCTGATAGTTGGATCATATATGTATGGATGAATTGGATTCAATAGTTAAACATTTTATTAATTTATGTGGTTGGAGATGTATTTGTGTGTATAGGTACGTTAGGATATGGTATCTCATGTGTGTGATATGTATAATCAGCATTGGTCGCTAGCCCCTTCCCTATTAAAGGTGGACTTGGTGTAGTGTCCATTTTTGTCCTGTCGGGCTGAGTTATAGAAATAAATATATTTAAATATATATAGCTATGTAAGTTTATTTAATTACATATATATATATTTAAAAATATTATTCTTAATTATATAAATATATTATTAATTACATACAAATATTAATTAATATATTTATTTATATTATAATTATCAATATATATATCTAAAATTATATTTTTAAATACATATCTATAATACTTTTAATATAATTTATTTGTATAAACAAATAATGTTTCAACCATATATAATTATATTTAGTATAATTATATTTACAACAACATATTTACAATGCTTAAAATGTATTTAAAATTACATCAATATTTATTAATAATTTTTTATATTTATAATTATTTATAATTATGTAAACTATTTTTTTAAATTTTATTTATTATATTATTAAAATTAGGTAATTATCATTGCTAAAAATGCATAGATAAAAAATCTCTCTTCTGATGCATGAATCCTATAACTGATAAGGTTATATTTTACCAATAATTTCGTAGCACTAATAGAGATCACATTTATCATATCACAGTTTTTTACTATTGATAAATGCTCTTTTGATCGCTTTTTTTAAAGGCTCTAATAAATACTTTCTCGATATTTTAAATAGAACCCTATAAGTTTTCTCCATCCACTTGTCGTTAAAGCTCACACAGAAAAGAGGCTTTTCCATATCCCTCCCTTGAACATCTCAGATGAATTGAAACATTCAAAAACAAAGGTATGGGACTTATGATCTATATATCCCCTCAAAAATCATTGTGTATTTTATATTTTCCCAAATGGTTTCAAAAACAAGCATGAGTGATCTGTTTACCACCAAAAAAGTTTGAATATGTTGAAAAAAGATATTTCATAGCTCCAATTACAACTTAAATAACAAAATAAATCCAACATAATGGGCATTGAGATTCTCAACACCTCTACTATTTTTTAACTCCAACCTTCTAAACTACATTCATAGTACTTATCCCCTTTTTATTTTCTTGATATTATGCTTCACTCTATAAAAATTAATGGTACTTGATGTCATTTAATGGTGTTTTATGTAGGTCAAATGGGATTTTGTTGTAAAATGATATTAAATTTAAACAATGATTTACCAATATGAAGAATAATTTTTTTCATTTGTATTTAAGAAAGTAATTAAATTAAGAATACATAGAAATAAATATAGATACATTTTTTCATATATTAACACAATTTTCTTTGAATACGAACAATATTATGAGTGGTATCTATATTTATGAATTCATAAATGTGTAGAGACATAAGGTGGCTATGGAATGAAAATTATATTTTGTGAACCTGATATATAAATATTTTTATTAAAAAGGTATTCTCAAAATGGTATTTAAAATATTTGGAAGTCCTTTAAAATAACAAATCCCTTGTTGGATTTTTTTACATTAATGACATGTTTTATAAAAAGATACTTATTTTATTAAATCTTTTTTATGATGATTGTTATTGCTTTTTTGTTTCTTGAGTTTAAAATTTTTACTTTGATCTAAAAAATTTAATGATTTACAGTGGAATGTTGTTCTTAAGGAATTGGATTTCTTGCCATGGTTTGTTGAAAGATCAATTTTCTAAAATGTTTACCGTCTATAATGGGAATGTAATTTGAGACCTCTTGGCCTAATATTCTAGTTTATTTGAACTAAATTCAAGTCTTTCTCAAAATATTGTGTTCTCAATACCATAAGTTTGGTCCCTATCAATGTTTTCATCATCTGAAAAAAGATAAACCTAGGATCCTATGTATCTTATCACTGAAACGCCACCTGGACTGCCTCATAAAAAGTGATGAAATGAATAAACAACAACTCCTCCCTCCCCTAAATTTCAATAACTCTCTACATTTTCTGGATCTTGTATTTATATTCAATCAAATTATATATCTTTGAATTAATCCTATCTGAAATATTTGTGTTTTTTAAAAAGATAGAAATTTAACTATGAACATTGAAAATTTATACATATAACACATTTTTTTATTTTAATGATTTTCAATACTGTAATACAATCCCAATAGTAGTAATTTGAATCTTATTTTCTTAGAAAAATAGATTCATGTCATTTAAATGTTTCTATAAGAATGAAAATTAATGGGTTTTAAGATCATAATTTATTCTATTTATTTATTTTTTTTAAATTTTAATATTAATGAATCAAATATGACGAATATGAATAAAAAATGTATGAATAAAAATAATATGACAAAAGATTATAAGGAAGGAGTGACATATTTTATCATGTTTGGAAAAAGATAATGCATATGACCCTTCAAAAATCCTTTGTCCATGATTACACTGTTATTTTTCAAGAAAAATTAAATAAAATGAGTTGTAAGAAAATTTTATTTTTCATATAATATATAAAGGATATAAATAAAGGGGATAAAAATATATGAAAATTTAATATATATATATATATATAGTTAATGGGATTAAACATCATTTTGTGGTTCATGTAATATGATTACAAGTGTGAAAATTGATGATGAACGTATTAAGGATATAAGTATAGGTGTGACTGATGTTGAAGATTATATTGAGGAAATGAAAATAAAATTTGAATATGACATTCATGATTGTATAAATTTTTTAAAGAAAATAATTATTTATTCAAATATACTATTTTTTCCAGTTATAAAAACTATACAGCTTTGTCAGCCATACTGTAGGTATAAAATTTAAAATATGAAAATGGATAGAGCGGAACTAGCTTTAATAAATTACTTTCCCTCTTGAATTAAATCATCCTAGTTTATAATGATCATCCATACTAAATATGTGACTCTAAATAAATTCTATGTTCAATGTGTATGATTTCTAAAAGAATATATACTAGTCCAAATGAGTGTATATTGTTTAGAAAGGACCAGAAATCACATGAAAGTATCCCAAAGTGTGATTACTCACAAAAAAGAAAGATTAATTAGTTTCTATGAAGGTTCTATGGTAATTTCTAAACATTCAATTGTTTATTTTCTTATATGGATGTGAAGAGACTACAAGTAAAATGACATGGAATAATAATACAAGAAATAATTATTGGAAACTTCTTCACCCCGATTACTATCCTTAATGGATGAAAATTGATCAAGAGTACCCTAAATTTGAAAAAGTTCTAGGAAACCTACATCATGCAACATTTAGAGATGAAGTGACTAATTTTGGTTTTCAACAAGGCACTTGAAGTAAATGTCTAGTTATAGTAGTAAATTATAACTTTCCACCATGCTTATGCATACAGCAAAAATAATTTTTTTATCTCTTCTTATATTAGGAATAAAACAGCTGGGTAATGATATCGATGATTATCTGGATCCATTAATTGAATATTAGAAATTATTAAAATATTCATGTGTTATTTTTTATAATTCATTAAAAAATTAATATGTCACATTTAGAGCCATGTTGTACTAGATGGTAAATGAATTTTCTTCTTATGTAAATTTATTCAAATATATAATTAAATGAGATCATTTTTTCCCATTTTTGAACAAGGTACACCAATAATTTGGTTTAAACATTCATCGAATACTCTGTTTCAATGATATCAAGGATTTCTACCCTGTAAAAGTAAGTACTTTTCTTAGGAGACATCAATCGATGAGACTTAAGAAGAAGGTACAAATCTACATCCACTGATAGGTTTTTAACTATTTGATAAATTTTTATATGTGGAACTAATTTTTGTAAAAATAATTCAATCAACCATAAAAAAACTAGTTACAAAATGAGATTGGTTTATTTTTTGAATTAATATACTGGAATTATCTGTATGTCTAGAATTTTTTTGATATTATTCATGTGGAAATAATATTATGTGTTAGTGTCATTGGAAACTTAGTAAAGAAAACTAAAAAACAAATAATGTAATTAATGTAAGGTTGGATATGATTAACATGGGGATATTGTACGTGTTGCCTTTAGTGAAGAGTAAAAATTGGAATTTTCATCCTCTAGATTCTTAAACACTTTTTAGGGAAGAGATATATTGGTTTTTAATCTTCTTTAATGGTGTGAGGGTTATATAGTGTTATGCATAAAATATAAATAATATCATGTTATTTAATTATTTAAATGTACATGGTATGATATCACATGAAATTCTTGTTTTGATACAAGATCTAATGCATATAGCTTTATATTATAGTATATCCCCTGAATATATTTCTAACATTAATCCTGAACTATTTATTTTTAAAAAATATATGATGGATTGTTATTGACCATGAAGAATTACCAACAACGGTAAAATACATTACTATCATATGATGTGAATTGGACATGTTCTTCCAACTGAAATTCATTGATATGATTGTTCACTTGACGGTACACTTGGTAACTAAATTTTTACTATGTGGACCTATACATTATAGGTCAATATACCCCATTAAATGGTATATGAGAATTTTGAAATGGTGTATTAAAAATGAAAGTTGGTCATAAAGTTGTATTACGGAGTGATATATTGTTGGGGAAGTAGTTGAATTCTATATTTACTACATATTAGATGTGGAAAAAATTAGACCACTGAAAGATCATAACCTTGGGTAGTTGGTGGTTGAAATAATTTCAGGAATATATGTTGTAAAAATTACTATTATGGAGTGGGTATAATCTCATATTTATATTTTCAATAACAGTTTTGATGTTCCATCATATTTTGAAACCCGCAAATAAATTCTTAGGATTTTGAATTCATTAATGGCTGAAAAAAGGATATGAAATCCACATAATACACAGTTTATAAGTTATATTGAAGAACATATTTTTAGGGATTCAACTACAAATCTATATTCAATTTTATAAGAACTTCAATTACTAGATAGAGGACCAAGTGTTTAAGTATTATCTTATAATGGTTTCGTAATTAACTATTATATTTTCTATAAAATGAACATGATGAATTAAATACCATTAAAAATAGTGTAATTACACATCTGACTCAAGAAATACATGTATGTGTTACCAAAGAATGAAATCTAATTTATGTGAATATTTTATACATTGAAATCATCAAATAAATATGGTAGTTTGATTATACAACTCTCCATGTGCATATT
This sequence comes from Viscum album, assembly GCA_963277665.1. Taxonomy (NCBI): domain Eukaryota; kingdom Viridiplantae; phylum Streptophyta; class Magnoliopsida; order Santalales; family Viscaceae; genus Viscum; species Viscum album. The sequence continues at coordinate 171,437,919 of OY728134.1, forward strand.
TCTCAATACAAGTTGGTTGACAATAGTAGTGCTATAAAAATATATGAATATGGATTCATGAATGTTGATTTTAATAAGTATGTTTATAGAGATAAACTATTTATAATGAAATAATAGGATATAAAATTATTTTATGCTTTAGATCATGCAACCCAAATGTGGTCAATTGTTCTGTTACTGACCAAACCAACTAAAGGCTCATATATCAAATCAATTAAGGTTGAATCTTTTATTAAGATGTCATAATAATTACAAATAGGTCCTAATGTATTTTTGGTTTTATATGGTTAAATATAAAACAATTATTGTATTTCTATACTTTATAGAGGGTTCCCTTAAGCCTTTAAAAAGTGATTTTAATAATCAGGTTACTTTTTGTAATATACTTTTAATTACCTCAATTTTTTATCTATTAAATTCCATATTTACATAATATAAATTTAACATTCAACCATATATATATATAGTGAATTATACACATTCATATTATCATAATTATGAGAAAAAACATGTTAAACAGTATGATGATGCTCCCAAAATATAGGAACAACAACCTTCCACACATGCCGATGATACAAATCCTACAGAACAACATATGAATGTTATTGAATATAAGGAAATGGTATACGGTGAAAAACCTATTACCTAGTTAAATTATGGGCATCAAGTGTGATGATGTTAGAAAAAAATTATCAAGACAAGAAACAAATTTATCAAATTCATGGCTGGATAGAATTCATTAGGCTAGGCTACTGACTCCTCCAAGGCCATGTTCAGTAGTGAAATTGGGCATACCACTTCAATGTATGTTCCAATTAATGTAGATTCGAGTCTTAATTTGTTTCCCATACTTATGGTACTAGATTGGGATGGGATTTGGGTAGCATTATGATATAATTTCATTATTTTGAAAAACAAATAATGAAGTATTAATTTAATCTTCATTATCCATTGTAGTGTACATTTATAGTAGATGACTCCCAAATTAAAATTTTATTAATTCTGTATAGAAATTATCATAGTGTATTTTGAACAATTATTTGGAAGTATCGTCATAAAATATGTTCAGGGGATAATAAAACATCACACATCAAACATGTATGGACACCTAATAAACCAAAAATCATGGGATGTGTTTATTGGTTATCAAAAGGAGCCATCCTTTCAAGCACATTTTTAATGGTATAATATATTGTTTAAAAATATGTGTATTAATCAAATATATTATGAATTGTTAATTTATTAATTTTTGGGTGTGTGAAGTTTTATTATACCTTGAACCTATTTTATGATGATAGTTCAAATGAATTGTTCAAAATACACTACTATAAATTCTATAGAGAATTAATAATATTTTAATTTGGGATTCATCTACTATAAATGTACTCTACAATGGATATTGAAGAGTAAATTAATATTTCATGATTTTTTTTGTAAAATAATGAAATTATATCATAATGTTACTCTAATCCATTAACAATCTAGTATTATAAGTGTGGGAAACACATTAAGACTCAAATCTACATCAATTGGAACATACATTGAAGTGGTAAGCCCAATTTTACTACTGAACATGGCCTTGTTGGGGTTAGTAACATAGCCTAATGAATTCTATCCAACCTTGAATTTGATGACTTTGTTTATTATATTGATAATTTTTTCCTAATATCGTCAAACTAGATGGCCATAATTTAACTAGGTAATAGGGTTTCACCATATACCATTTACTTATATTCAACAACATTCATATGCTGATCTATAGGATTGGTATCATCGACAAGTATAGAAGGTTGTTGTTCCTATATATTGGGGGCATCATCATATTGATTAACATGTTGTTACTCAATATTATGATAATATGAATGTATATAAGTCACTATATATATAGGTGGTTGAAAATTAAATTTATATTATGTGAATAGTGCATTGAATAGATAAACAATCGTGGTAATTAAATGTATATTACAAAAAGTAACATGAGTATTAAAATCTCTTTTTTTAAGGCTTAAGGGAACCCTCTATCAAGTATTGAAATACAATAATTGTGTTATATTTATAAATATAGAACCTAAAATACATTAGGACCTATGTGAACTTATTGTGACATCCTAATAAAAGATTCAACCTTAGTTGATTTCACATCTGAAACTTTAGTGGGTTTGGTAAATAACCGAAAAATTGACCACATTCGGGTTGCAGGATCTGAAGCATAAAATAATTTTATATCCTATTATTTCATTATAAATAGTTCATCTCTATATCCTTCCTTATTGGAATCAACATTCATGAATCCCAATTCATCTATTTTTATAGCACTCTTGTTATCAACCGACTTGTATTGAGAAATAGGCACTTGGAAAGTTATATAATCCAACTCCCATATTTATGTGATGATTTCAATGTATAAAATTTTCACATAAATTAGATTTCATTCCTTGGTACCACATACATGTATTTCTTGATCCATAATTGTAATTAAAATATTTTTAATTTTATTTCATTCATCGTTTTCATTTTATAGAAAATATAACAGTTAATTAAAAAACCATTATAAGATAATACTTTCACACTTGGTCCTCTATCTAGTAATTGAAGTTCTTATAAAATTGAATATATATTTGCAGTTGAATCCATAAAAATACGATCTTCAATATAACCTATAAACTATGTATTATGTGGATTTGATATCCTTCTTTTAGCCATTGATGAAGTAAAAATCCTATGAATTTATTTGCAGGATTCAAAATAGGATTCAACATCAAAACCGTTATGAAAAACATAAATATGAGCTTACACCCACTCTATAATAGTAATTTTTATAGCATAGATTCCAAAAACTATTTCAGTTGTAAAACATGACCAGTATTTCTGTAAGTATTTCTATTTATTTAAAAGTAATATTTTAATTGAAAACACATATAACATATTTAAAATAAATAAAACGCATTTATATTATTTTTATTCTTTAGTGAAATGATTCAAAAATCGTTTTTGATGTGTAGGAATCTCAGTCACCTAAATCCAACACATGATGATCTTTGTATTACTCAAAGTGTCTGCTATCTTTTACAAATTTTCATTTTAGTTCAAAACATGTTTCACTAACTAAAAAACAATAAAAATTCTTGTATTTTCATAACACATTAGTATAGTGACTCAGAATCCATTTTTGATGTGTTGGATTCAATATCACTTCAAACTGGCACATGATGTGACCTATAGGACTCAAAGAGATTTCGTTAGATTAAGTTAATATTTTATTAAAAAAGTATAAATACAAACTAAAAACTGAGAAAAAACATTCGTATTGTTTTTAAACGTTAGGAAAATGGCCCTTATGTTAGTTTTGATTTGTTTGAATTATCTTCACATAAATCCAATGCATGGTGTGTCCAGTTTGACTCCAAGTGTGCCCTTTTATTTAAAATTGTCATTTTAGTTCATAACACGCATCACACACCAAAAATAGAGTAAAAAAATTTATATTGTTTTTACACCCTAGGTAAACATAATATAATTCAGGTTTTATGTGTAATAATCAACAGAACCTCAATCCAACACACAATCTGATCAGTTTGACACATATTGTTCGTCATCTCTTTAAAATTGACAATTTAGCCCTAAATCTATGCCACTAACTGAAGACCTTGAATCCATTCTCAGATTGTCTTAGGGCTATTGTAAAACGTTTCATAAGTGATTTGTGTTATGTAGGAATCAATATCTTGTCCAATTAACACATGATGTGACAAGTATGACTCAATGTGCATGTTTTCAGTTCAAAAAGAAATTTTAGTGAAGAAGACACATGACATACTCAAAATAGATAAAAAAAGAATATTTTATTAAATCCATAGGATAATGATACATATGTCATTTTTAATCTTTAGGAATTATCCAAACTTCAATCTAATGAATGGTATAACTGATATGAATCCACGTGTGTTTTTTTATTAAATATTGATATTTTAGTTCAAAATACACGTCAAATACCCAAAATGGAGAGAACATATTCTGATCATTTTTATACAGTAGTATAATGAACCATAAATAATATTTGATGTGTAGTATTTATACCCAAATCAATCTGATACACGGTGTTCTGAGTATGACTCATGGTGGAAATTATTAGTTTAAAATTGATATTTTAGTTCAAAATGTGTATCAGTCAGTAAAAATAGAACAAAATAATAATATTATCTTGAACCATTGGGACATTTATTCATAAGTCATTTTTTATGTGTAGAAATTAGTCTCAAATCTTAAAAACACATTATTTTACTGATATGACTCAAAGTGTGTGTTTTTAGTTTAAATTGAGATTTTAGTAAAATAGACACCTGACATACTCAAACATGAGAAATCTAATTCAAAAAATTTAGATACATTAAGAAAATGATACATATTTAATTTTTGACATGTAAGAAACATCCTCACAAAAATCCTACATTGATTATGAATTCTATTACTCCAAGTTTATCTTTTTATATAAAATTGAAATTTTAGTTAAAAAGTACATGAAATACTAAAAACCAAAAAAATTGGAATGTTTACATACATTAGGAAAATAGTCAACCGTAGTTTTTTGACATTTTGGTATTAGTCTCATCTGAATCTACTTTATGATGGGACTAATATCACTCAAGTGTATATTATCTATTTAAAATAGACATTTTAGTACAAAATGTGTCTCACTCACATAAAATATTGAAAACATTCTTGGATTGTCTTGATTCTTTATGAAAATGATTCATAATTCATTTTTGACACGTAGGAATTGGCCTCATGTAAAATCAAAAAATGATGTCATTGTTAAGAGACAATCATTATGTTCATAGATTAAATTTAATGTTTAGAAAAGACATGTAACATACTCAAAACCACGTAAACTCATTTGGATAGTTTTGATACATTATTAAAATGGTCCAAAATTCATTTTTAATGTGTAGGAATTAGCTACACCTTAACTCGAAAAATTGTGTGACCGGTATGACTCCAAGTGTGTCATATTATTTAAAACTGTAATTTTATTATTATATTATTTAATATTTTTGTTTCATTTATATCATTATTGTATTTCTTGAATATGAATAATTTTCTCATATAGGTAGATTATTTTTCATGATTTGGGGTGGTTTGTTCAGAAAATGATACCATTATTTAGTTTTTTTGAGGGGGTAACATTATAACGACAATGAGACAATTTTTATTCTGAAATTTTATTATTTTACATGTTAATGTAATTGTAGAAAACAATTTCTGAAATTTATAAAATATAACATATTTTTTCTTGTAACTATGATGTAATTTTATTTTCGATTAAATTTTGAATTTTTCATGTACAAGTGTATTTACTACTATAGTGTGTTGTAATTTAAATATCACACTACAACCATATGAGATTTATCATTTCTAAAACAATAACTGATAAAGGATACCCATTATCAATTTTAAACTGGCATTAATAAAATAGGGTCACTTTTAAAAGTTCATGTATCATCAAATTTTTTTAGAACTTATATTGTATTTTTATAGTAAATTTAAAATCATGTTATTTTATAGTGAAATATGTAATAAAATAATATAAATCCTAATAATAAACATATATAAATGAAAGATTTTATGAAGCATGTAAAGAACCTAAAGATTATCTATAGTTTGATTCTAATAAACAGCCACAATACCCTTCCAAAATTTGTATTCCACCTCCTCAAGCTTCCTATAAATTTAACAAAGTGAAGCTATATGCAAGGAGATACAGAAACAAAACACTCCAGCATGATAGGATAACTCAATGTAGAATTTAAGGTTGACCACTCAAGCTGTAATACATCTCCCATCATGATCAATGATAATCAAGTTAAATAATAGTAAAATATTAATTAACTGATGAATTTGAGAACATTGATAGAATCTATAATAAGAACAATTAAATTGATTTACCTTGTTAGGTAAACTAGGCTAGATACCCTGAGAGGGGGGTGATCAGGGTATGAAAGATTAAAACAACTTCCCCTTTTGATCTTTTTTTTGTTAGACAAAACCCTCTTCTCTCTCCTTCCCATTGCAGGGTATGAATAAAACTTAAAACATGCATAGGATACAACCATTTTTTTCTATTTTCAGCCTCACTGGGCTAGGTTCAAGGAGCATACACCGGCAGTCTTGCTATGTACCTATTCCACTATAAGTGCACTGTTGTTTACAAGTTCGAAGCGGACTCACTATCCCTCCTGGTTTACAACCACTCACAATTTGAGAACTCACTACTCTCTCAATTGAAGTGAGCTCACTACTTCTTCATGAGATCAACTCAAAGTTTATAGACCTATATGTATCTTCCTTATCAATGATGAATGCATCCTCCACTACATGTAGATACTCTATTGAAGTCCAAATTTTATCCACTGATGAATACACATTTCCCACTGAACACTAGGAAACACAACCTGGAAACTCCATCACAAAGAACCCTACATAGTGAGGATCCCAATTTCGTGAAGCTCAAACAAGCCTTCACGATGCTCTAGTTTTTTTTTGAAGCTCAAGCCTTCACAAATATAAGTCTGTTGTGGAGATCAATTCATCACAGAGAGACTTCTCTCACAAAGCTCGCTAATCCAATGTAGATCTTGCAACTTTTTCAGAGCTAGATCTTCCACCTCGACGCACTTCTTTCGCAAAGCACACTGCCTTCACAAACCATCTTCATGAGCCAAGAGAAAAATATTTTCTTCGAAAAACTCTCTACTTCCGTCGAGGTGGTCAAGGTCTATTTATAGGCGATTCCACTAACCCTCAAACCTTCTGAAAGATGTCAGTGCCACATCATCACAGATCAAGAAGCTCCGAAATTCCTGCCAAAATTATCTCAAAATCATAGAGAACCATGGTGATTTTCCGATCATGGATCTCATCGTAATCACGGAGCATTCCGTAAATTACTTCGTGTTGCCACCGTGAAGCTCCCTCGCATTCCCCTTCGACACTGCAATTTGTGAAGCTCATCATAATTATGATAAACACCATCAACATTTTTTTGTTCTTCACAAAATCCAATTCATGAATCCTATCTTTACAAAACTCATGCCTTTGCCATGTTTTGATAATATCTTTAAGTAAATCCACAACTCACGATGCTCACCAAACTCCAAATTTTGGACCCCAAATATTTGGCAAACAATGGAGAATAGCACCACCATGTATCTTCTCTTTTTGTACCGCCTCTAGATAGTCTATTCCTTTTTCATGATTCTTTTTCAAAATTTATTGTCTAAAATATCTCTAGAAATTGACAATTCACCATGGAAACCTGCTTTTTCAACAAACACAATCAACCCAAAAATATAGCAATGTTACCTTGAGGGATTTTTGCCCAACAAACATAATCCTAATGTTCATAATTTCGTGTTGACATGACCATTACAAAACATTCTTCCTCCTTCATCAGCATGATTTCAAACATAAAAAATGATCAATTTTGAATATGCTCCGCACCTCAGTTTGTGATGAAAACAATAAGGAATTTTTCTAAATAAATAGGTGAAATATAGGAGACCTAAACTGAAAGAAAAAACATCAACCCACAAATAATGCCAAATAAATCTATCATATACCTTATATATCCTAGTACTCTTCAACCTTCCATGAAACAAAATTAATAGATTTCCTTTGAATCACAAATTAGAAAACCCCATAAGTATAAAAATGTCTTGGAACTCTACCACAATAGATGGAGGCCTAAAATCACATATTTTCATTCTCTCATTAAATGGATTTATTATTACCCAACTACCACCCCCAATAATAAATTGGAATATATGTCATTTCTCACACACCCCAGCAATCCCCAAATTGTTCCAACATTAAAATCACATTAATAACCATTATGAAATTTTCTCCTACTAAATATAAGTACAAATATGATTTTGAGAGTAATTATTAATTTTAAAAACCATCTCATATTTCGAATGGAATCATAAGACACATGCAAAACATTGTCTCCCAATTGAAAAACAATGTTGAAGGGCCATCATAGAAACCATACCGACAATCTACAATATATCCAACATTATTTTATACTATAAAATTACATCCATGATGTATTTTGAGAACACCAAAAGGAGTGAACTGCCTTTACATGGATTGGAGAGACCAAAATAGATACATCACATGTGATTCATTGCTTCATGTCGCTTGTAACATCCTGATAAACTGTAAGAGGAAGAGCTAAAAAAAGTAGGTTGAGATCATGATTTGAACACCCATATGAATATAATCCCACTAATCTGATGAAGCCACTAATCTGACAAAGAAGAAAATAACTCGATTATGCTTGAAGAAACCACCGATATGAAAAAGGTTCTCATCTAATGAAGATTAATTGAACATGATAATGATACTGGACTAAATATGATCAATGGAAATAGATTGTAGAAAATAAGTAAATCAATCGAATGAATATCTCAATCCAAAAAAGTCTCCAATACTAATAAAATTGTATAAATATCCAAATTGAATGATGATCATATGAAAATGATATAGAAGAAAATATAGGATCAAAACATGACAAAGATCCCAACCCAACTATGATTGGAAAGAGAAAATTTGAAACTGATGAATCCATTAACCTGATAAAGTAGAAGAAGAAACTATTTTGATTAAGAATATTTACACCCAGTGAAGTAGATCTGATTAACCCAAAGAAACATATTTACTGTCAAGGAACCATGTTGATGATCCAAAATAACAAATCTTTTATTCGACAAGATAATGCTAAATAAATTGATTAAAAACTATAATCTAAATAGAAGGAAACTAAAAAAATAAGCTAGAAAAAGATCCCCAAGAGGTGGATAAAACTAGGAAAATCCCTAGAAGAGGACTCTCATTGTGGAGGAAAAAACTCTCATGGGTTTACTATTTTAAAAATAAATAATAATAAATGTCATAGTTTTGGTATAAATTTTTTTAAAAGTGATACTAATATATAAAACTATATATCAATTATCATTTCATTAAAAATGGATAATAAATTTGTAAATGAAGATCATTTCTTGATTATCATTTTCAGTGATGGATTTTTTGGGTGATAAGCATCATCTTGGGTAGAATCATACATGTGAGAAACAAGGAAAAATAAGGCATGATAAAAATAGGGTGAGGAGAAAGATTAGAGTGAGTTAGATTGGTGAAAATATAGAAAATATTATATATATATATATATGTACTAATTATAGATATTGATATGTGTTTAGTTGGTCAAAATGGAACTACCCATCATCCTCCTCTCCATCATCATTTCACAACTACAATAATGGAAAATTAATTGATATAAATAACAAGTGTTTGTGCTAGAAACCGATGAAAATATAATTTCTCAATAAAACATGAAACTATTATGAGATCCTTATTTTAGCACTGATAAAGGAGCCCTTTACCAATGCTTTATTTATCATTGGTAAAGGTTATTTATGTAACACCCCAGGTAAATAAAGAATATGACATTTTTATATTTATCCATATTTTTTAATAAAATATTAATATTACTTTAAAGGAGATTCTATGCTCGATGGCGTACCCAATATGCAACAACGAGTTTCTTGGGAAGCTTACGTTGCACTCTAAAAATAAAATAATATTATTTTAAATAGTAGTTAACGCCTAGCCGTTGTTATGGCGGGAATGAATATAACAACCTACCAAATGATTATATATGTTTGTCAAATATTTTTTTACTCTTTATAATAAATGTTAGAGGATTAAAAATGCGAATGAATCTAATTTTAAGCGTAGACATTCTAATATTCTTCAAAAGGTCGATTAACCGCCTTTTGAAGGCGAACCTCTTTTAAATCCACTTTTTGAAAATTTTATTTGTTATATTTGATAAAATTAAATTCTTATTTAGAATCGGGACATCAAAATTTACTTTGTTTAAATTTTTGGTATCTTTCTGATAAAGTTCATTTTTAATGAATAGTGAAAAAATGTTGTATTTTAATTCAAAACCTCTTTTTAATCTAGTTTATTTATATTATTAGATTATCTTTTGGATTGTTTTTTTATTAAAATTAGAATATATTTTTACCATTTAATCCAATATTGGTCATTGTAATTAATTTCACTTTGAAATTGGACTTAAACTAGTGTCAATCTTTTGATACTTATTGTTTCATAAAAACACGCTATTTGCTCGGACTATGGGAATTAATTATAAAATTAATTAAAGCAACTTCGTTGTTATTAACTTGTTAAAATAGACATAATTTTTGAATTCGGAATATCAAATATAGCTTAGGGTGAATTTTTGGTATTTGTCTGAAAATCTCCAATTTTTGATGAATAGTGAAACCACAAAGTGGTGGTTACAAAATTTGATTTTTCGTTTAAATGGGACTTTACCACTTCTGTGATTTGAATTTCAAAAATCCAATTTAAATTATTTTAATTGTCAAGTAAATTTTGGTTCAATGGGATGAAAATAATTTTTGATGAAAAGTAACTTTTAAGTTTTATTAATCGCGATTAAAGGTAATTAGTTTGATTTAATGTAAAAATGATATTATAATAAAATGAAAATATATTTACACTTGTAATAACCCTATTGGATGAGTTATCGCCGACCAATACAACCCATGGTTCAATTTGTGGTACCTCATGGATCCACTTGGGTTTGATAATGACATTTATGCCCTTTATTGAAAGTTAAAATAAAAATTTCACAAACATGATTTGTTTTACTAAAACAATTTTTAAATGTTGTTATAAAAGTCAGAATTTTGTCTATAAATATTCATTGGAAAGCTAAAAATATTTCCTACATCATAGTATTTTTTTTATAATTTTTAGACATTAAATAAATTAAATTTTTATGACATCATGATGATGCAACGATGACCTCATTATTTAACATTTTAAATAAAATGTAAAGATAATGAAAAATCTCGGACCTACACAAGTAAAAAACCTATTGAATGGGTGGATTTCGAACCCTTATCACCTTATCCTCGAAACACGTCAATTTGGGACCATTAAAATCCGAAAACCATTTGAAAATAAGGTAACATTTTATACTTTTCCAAGAGTGCCCCTCCTATCCTCTTATAAAAGGCCCCCACCTCTACCACCTTACCCACACCTCTCAGACCTTTGGTTCGGCCATGCTCTGATCATTTTGTCTCTCTTCATCCCTCTACTCATCCTATAATCCTTAACTTAGGCATAAAGCTCTTCAAGAAATTCTTTTGTTTCAAACCAAAGGGAGTTACCCAATTTTAAGGACGTTAAAGAACGATCGAGTCAAGTCGGACCCGAGGTAAGGGATCCTACTCCTCTCTTTCTTTTTAAGTACGCTCTTTTATGTCATTACTTTTAAAGATCATCTTTCTTGTTATTGGGATGTTATTTTATATTACTCTTACTGTAATTTTTATGTTCATATGATGAGAGACCCTTTTCTCTCTCATCAATCCATTTTGGAAGTTTTGAGTGGCGCCGTTAGGCTGCCGAATTTTCATAAGAGATCTAACCTCTCTCTTTTTTTAAGTACTCTCATTTATGTCACTTCTTGTAATCTCCTATTTGTCATGATGGGGAATGTTTTTTTATATTCCTCTTGCTGTACATTTTATTTTAATATGATGGGATACTCTATCTGATCTCATCAATCCATTTTTGGAAGTTTTAAGTGGCATCGTTAGGCTGCCGAGTTTTCGTAAGGGGTTTTTCATCTCACTTTAATTACCGTGAGATTTATGCTACATTTTCCACAATTTCCTTTGAGTGGTGTATGTACTTCCCATTATCTTACTCATTGTGTAATATACTTTCATTTATGAGTATTTACATCAGTGTTGTATTGTCCTTTTTTCACAGGGTGTATGCTTCGAAAGATACCCATGTCGGTAAGGGAACCTTTCACCCTCCTCTTTTTAAAAGCATCTTTTGTTATGTCTTTTAATTCACATAATATTATGTTGGGATATGTTCTTATATATCCTTATTTATTTAAATTTTATTTCCATGTGATGAGATACACTTTTTATCTCTCATCAACTCATTTTTTGAATTTTGTAGTGACGCCATTAGGCTTTCAAATTTTTGCAAGGGAACTTCTTAACACAAATTTGATTCTTTGGGATGATCTTATACTCCTTGAATATGTCTTTCTATGAATATGTGTGAATAACTTCTGAATGTTTTACACTTAATATCCACTTATATATGGTGGATTCGTTTGTCACACATAATTATGTAATTGATTTATCCTAAAACTAGGGATACCGTCTTTGTAAGGGACTTCTTCCCAATCTCCTTTTATTGGGGCATATTTCGTTTTATACACAACTTTCTTTTATACGGTGTATAAACCCCTTTTACTTTTACTTTTATACAAAAGGAATTTTTTTATATGAATCATTTTACTAAACGACAAAAAGGAATGTTTCTTTTAACGTACGCAGTGACAAAGACCTTTTCCGCCGACGCGAGTATTATTTGACCTTTGGCTTCCTCAACAAGCCGTAATTTTTATAAAATAAAATAAATACCATATACTCTTTTATGTATTTTTGGTATTGAAAATGGTTTTTATAATGGATTTGTTATGTCAATATATTTATGTGATATATTGTGATCGGAATTTGGAAATGTTTTCTTTCCATTGTGTTTATTTTATGTATTATAATTTTATAATGGTACTTGCACATTTGACGGGTGGTTACGTGATAAACCATATGACGGGTGGTGCCGTGAATACCAGGATGGGTGGTTACGTTATAACCTCCAATACATTGGGTTTGGAAGTCGTCCGTATGGCTATTCCATTAAGTATGTATGGAAGTTGGCCGAATGGCTATTCCATTAAGTGATTTGTGTGGAAGTCGACCTTATGGTTATTCCACTTAAGTATGTTTATGTCCCAAGTTACCTTTACATGTTATGTATTATTTATATGGGTTTTATGGTAATTTTTTGGTTACATAAGGGTAAGTAATGAACTTTTATTCAGTGAATAGTTTTTACGACTTCGAAAAGGTGAAAAGTATTACATTGATAAAGTATACATGGTTTACTTGTTGTTTTGAAAAACTAACAGTTTTCATTCTTTGTGTATCCCTTACTGAGCTTTTTATGCTCATCCCAAGTTTTTGAAATGTTTTTCATAGGACTTAAAGTGGAATAGGTTCAAGGATGGGATCAAGGGAAGGTCATGCAACCTAAAATATGGAACTAGACATGTTTATTTTTAAGGGTTTTTATTTTATTTTATGGAAACTTAGTAGAAGTGTCTACTTTGTAATCTTTTGAGATGTAATAGATATGTCCTAATTCTCTAAAACTCTAAACCTGAAAAGATCCTCAATGTGAATTATTCATTTAATTCAATATTAAGTAAGGTTTAAGGATGGGGCCTTATAGTTGGTATCAAAGGTCGGTTTAGACAACTTTAGGGATTAGGAGTTTTTGTTAGACACATGATTAGTCTCTATATCTATTATTTCAGTTAAATATTTGTTTTATTACTTTTTTTAGGTCAAGTAAAGTCGATTACGAATGGAAGGAGAATGATCTCAAATGACATTCATATCTCTTCCTGATGACATGCTTGCAATAATTATTGCAAAGTCATGTTCAGATGATTGTGAAACTTTTTCTAGCCTACAACTCACTTGGAAGCAGTTATTTGAGATATCAAACACCTCCACTATACCATGTTATCATCATGGATCATGGGTTGTTTTTAGACAAATACTATTTTCACAAAATTCACATATTTTCAAGAAAGGTAAATATTATCAAGGTATTTACAAATATTTTACCTTATCACAACAATTTGAAGCATATTATGATTTTAAAGATGGTGCTGAGGAAGGAGACCCTTGAGTAACCTATTTATATTTGATTTTAAAATATAGTCTCTCAGCACATACTTATGGTATTTTAAAAGGACCAATAATAGAAAGTTTCAACTCAAATTCTGTCCGACTATTTTATAGAAATCATGTTTTATGAGATGTTTTGGAATTATATGTCATACATGATTATTTTCCAAAACTGTTTTTCTATTAACACCCATATGACCCATGTTGTACAAGGTGTATTTGGTTGGAGGAAGCAAATGATTTTGAAGGATCTCTAAATCATTGTTGTAATGCATGGGACTTCTACCTACGTGAGCAAGATGACGATGAAACTGAGTGGACGCCATGATCAAGGTATGATGTTATTCATTTTGGGAATTGTTTTATTTTATCTTATGGTGGTGAAATAAGACTTCAAGAATTGAGATGTTGAGACGGTAACGAATTTGGATGAAAATGAGAGGTATATGGAAAATATTAAGGTTAAAACATGTTAGGGTTATTTTTGGAGTTTTATAAAAAAGGACAACACGCAGACCGTGTGACAACCCCTCGCGTCGGACAAAGCTGCGGGAATCGAACCCACAACCAAAGTGCAATGGGTATTTATCACCTACCACTGGACTACGTGAAGTCCCTGGCTAGTATGACTTATTCTTTTTAGTTAGGTGACTTTATGAATTAATAGTAAGTTGATTTTGGGTTTTTATGAAAATGATTAACTTATCATGGAGGATATGTGATTAGGTTAATTACTTTTCGATGCGAGACTTTAAGAGCAACTGATATTTTTTTGGAGATAAATGTTACAAATTAACTTGGAAGACTATGTGACTAAATCCTTCAAATATTTGGGATTCAATAATATTTTGGTTTACTTTCAAGAATTTTATGGACAAATTGTTTATCGAATGGTCCTCGTTGAACTTTGGGTTTTGTTGGGAAAATTTTGGAGATTAAGAATAGATTTTATTTTTATAAAGGGTTATCCTTTTCTAGATTATCTAATCTTGTACTAACCTTTTTGTTTTTGGTTTGGGTTAGAGTCTAAAGACATGGGAAGTATATAGTTCTCTTTTTTGGATTAGGTGATTCTATATAAATTTATTATAGTACACTTAATTCAAACAAGTCTTCCTAAATACTCGTCTTTTGGAGAATATATGAGTTTGATTAAGGAATATAGTAAAAGTTGGAAGTCTACATGACAAGTAAGTATGTTTCATTATGATTTAGTTAGGCTCAAAAATAAATTCCTCAATGAAGAGTAACTTAAAAAAAATTTGTCTGTTAACTTTTCCTACTGGGGAATCGAATACCGTTTAACCCATCACAGGTTTGTGATTTCCTTTTGGTTATCTTTCTCCGAAACATGTTTTCTATCACTCTCCATTAGAACATGCCCCTATGTATTCTCCTCCATGTCCATGTTTTCCTACATGTAATCCTAGTATGGGTTAACTCGGGTGACCTCTGTACTTATCATTCTTTATTTTAACGTGATTGTTTTACCGACTCTTGTTCTGATGTGGGACTTTCAAGGATATTTCCAAGCCCAATTTTAAAATTGCTAGGACGCAATTCCCAAAAGGGGGGAAGGATGTAACACCCCAGGTAAATAAAGAATATGAAATTTTTATATTTATCCATATTTGTGAATAAAATATTAATATTACTTTAAAGGGGATGCTATGCTCGATGGCGTACCCAATACGCAACACCGAGTTTCTTGGGAAGCTTACGTTGCACTCTAATAATAATATAATATTATTTTAAATAGTAGTTAACACCTAGCTGTTGTAATGGCAGAAATGAACATAAATACGTACAAAATTGTTATATATGTTTGTAAAATATTTTTTTACTCTTTAAAATAAATGTTAGAGGATTAAAAATGTGAATGAATCCAATTTTAAGCGTAGAAATTCTAATATTCTTTAAAAGGTCGATTAACCACCTTTTGAAGGGGAACCTCTTTTAAATCCACTTTTTGACAATTCTATGTGTTATATTTGACAAAATAAAATTCTTATTTAGAATCGGGACATCAAAATTTACTTTGTTTAAATTTTTGGTATCTTTCTGAAAAAGTTCATTTTTTAATGAATAGTGAAAAATGTTGTATTTTAATTCAAAACCTCTTTTTAATCTAGTTTATTTATATGATTAGATTATCTTTTGGATTTTTTTAGTAAAATTAGAATATATTTTTACCATTTAATCCAATAGTGGTCATTGGAATTAATTTCACTTTGAAATTGGACTTAAACTAGTGTCAATCTTTTGATACTTATTGATTCATAAAAACACGCAATTTGCTTTGACTGCGGGAATTAATTATAAAATTAATTAATGAAACTTCTATGTTATGAATTTGGTAAAATAGACATCATTTTTGAATTTGGAATATCAAATATAGCTTAGGGTGAATTTTTGGTATTTTTCTGAAAATCTCCAATTTTTGATGAATAGTGAAACCACAAAGTGGTGGTTAGAAAATTTGATTTTTCGTCTAAATGGGACGTTACCAATTCTGTGATTTGAATTTCAAAAATCCAATTTAAATGATTTTAATTGTTAAGTAAAATTTGGTTCAATGGAATGAAAACATTTTTTGATGAAAAGTAACTTTTAAGTTTTATTAATCGCGATTAAAGGTAATTAGTGTGATTTAAGGTAAAAATGATATTATAATAAAATGAAAATATATTGACACTTGTCATAACCCTATTGGATGAGTTATGGCCGACCAAGACAACCCATGGGTCGATTTTTGGTACCCCATGGAGCCACTTGGGTTTGATAATGACATTTTTCCTTTTATTTAAAGTTAAAATAAAAATGTCACAACCATGATTTGTTTTACTAAAACAATTTTTACATGTGGTTATACAAGTCAGAATTTTGACTATAAATAGTCATTGTAAAGCTAACAATATTTACTACATCAGAGTATTTTTTTTATAATATTTAGACATTAAATAAATTAAATTCTTTATGACATCATGTTGATGCAGCGATGACCTCATTATTTAACAATATAAATAAAATGGAAAGATAATGCAAAATTGAGGACCTACACATGTCAAAACCCTATTGTATGGGTGGATTTCAAACCCTTATCACCTTATCCTCGAAACACATCAATGTGGGACCATTAAAATCCTAAAACCATTTGAAAATAAAGTAACATTTTATACTTTTCCAAGAGTGCCCCTCCTCTCCTCTTATAAAAGCCCCCCCCCCTCTACCACCTTACCCACACCTCTCAAACCTTTGGATCGGCCAAGCTCTAATAATTTTGTCTCTCCACATCCCTCTCCTCATCCTAGAATCCTTAAATTAGGCAGGAAGATCTTCAAGAAACCCTTTTGGTTCAATCCAAAGGGAGTTACCCAATTTTAAGGACGTTAAAGAACGATCGAGTCAAGTCGGACCCGAGGTAAGGGATCCTACTCCTCTCTTTCTTTTTAAGTATGCTCTTTTATGTCATTCCTTTTAAAGATCATATTTCTTGGTATTGGGATGTTATTTTATATTACTCTTACTGTAATTTTAATGTTCATATGATGAGAGACCTTATTCTCTCTCATCAATCCATTTTGGAAGTTTTGAGTGGCGCCGTTAGGCTGCCGAATTTTCTTAAGAGATCTATCCTCTCTCTTTTTTTATGTACTCTCATTTATGTCACTTCTTTTAAGCTCCTCTTTACCATGATGGGGGATGTTCTTTTATATTCCTCTTCTTGTACATTTTATTTTAATATTATGGGATACTCTATTTGATCTCATCAATCCATTTTTGGAAGTTTTAAGTGGCATCGTTAGGCTGCTGAGTTTTCGTAAGGGATTTTTCATCTCACTTTTATTCCCGTGAGATTTATGCTACATTTGCCACAATTTTCTTTTATTGGTGTATGTACTGTCCATTATCTTACTCATTGTGTAATATACTTTCATTTATGAGTATTTACATCAAGGTTTTATTGTCCTTCTTTCACGGGGTGTATATTTCGAAAGATACCCATGTCGGTAAAGGAACCTTTCAACCTCCTCTTTTTAAAAGACTTATTTTGTTATGTCTTTTAATTCACATAATATTATGTTTGGATATGTTCTTCTATATCCTTATTGATTTAAATTTTATTTCCATGTGATGATATACCCTTTTTATCTCTCATCAATGCATTTTTTGAATTTTGTAGTGACGCCATTAGGCTGTCAAATTTTTGCAAGGGAACTTCTTAACCCAAATTTGATTCTTTGGGATAAACTTATACTCCTTGAATATGTCTTTTTTATGAATATGTGTGAATAACCGATGATTGTTTTACACTTAATATACACTTATATATGGTGTATTCATTTGTCACACATAATTACGTAATTGATTTATCCTTAAACCAAGGATACTGTCTTTGTAAGGGACTTTATCTCAATCTCCTTTCATTGAGGCATATTTCGTTTTATACACAACTTTCTTTTATACTGTGTATAAGCCACTTTGACTTTTACTTTTATACAAAATGAATCTTTTTCTACAACACATTTTACTAAACAACAAAAGGGAATGTTTCTTTTAACGTACGCGGTGACAACGACCTTTTCCACTGTCGCGAGTATTATTTAATCTTTGGCATCCTCAACAAGCTGTAATGTTTTTAAAATAAAATAAATACCATATACTCTATTATGTATTTCTGGTATTGAAAATGGTTTTTATAATGGATTTGTTATGTCAATATATTTATGTGATATATTGTGATTGGAATGTGGAAGTGTTTTCTTTCCATAGTGTTTATTTTATGTCTTATGATTTTATAATGGTACTTAGACATTTGACGGGTGGTTATGTGGTAAACCATATGACAGGTGGTGCCGTGAATACTAGGATGGGTGGTTACATTATAACCTACAATGCATTGGGTATGGAAGTCGGCCGTATGGCTATTCCATTAACTATGTATGGAAGTTGGCCGAATGGCTATTCCATTAAGTGATCTGTGTGGAAGTCGGCCTTATGGTTATTCAACATAAGTATGTTTATGTCCCAAGTTACCTATATATGTTATGTGATCTTTATATGGGTTTTATGGTAATTTTTTGGTTACATAAGGGTAATTAATGAACTTTTATTCAGTGAAGAGTTTTTACTACTTCGAAATGGTGAAAAGTATTACTTTGATAAAGTATACATGGTTTACTTGTTGTTTTGAAAAACTAACAGTTTTCATTCTTTGTGTATCCCTTACTGAGCTTTTTATGCTCATCCCAAGTATTTCAAATGTTTTTCACAGGACTTAACATGGAATAGGGTCAAGGATGGGATCAAGGGAAAGTCATGCAACCTAAAACATGGAACTAGAAATGTTTCTTTTTAAGGGTATTTTTTATTTTATGGAAACTTAGTAGAAGTGTCTACTTTGTAGTCTTTTGAGATGTAATAGTTATGTCCTAATTCTCTAAAACTCTAAACCTGAAAAGATCCTCAATGTGAATTATTCATTTAATTCAATATTAAGTAAGTTTTAAGGTTGGGGCCTTATAATTTATTAGTACTTTTTTCATTGATGATAAAGGGAATACCATATGTTGTAAAGATGAAACATTGCTTCATCCATAACAGAAAAGAAGAGATTATGAAGCATATAAAAAATGTAACTATTTCAATTTCACACAATTGGAATACAAATATTACATTACAACATCATTAAAATTAATTAATTACATTTAAAATCATTCATAAAAATATTTAAAATGATGTGATATTTACAATTAGAGAAACAAATTTCAACCCAATAGAAAAAAAAAGAAACTCTTATAGCAAGCCTTTTTTCAATGATAAAACATTATACAGAAGTGTGTCCTTATAACAAATACATTGTTTATTTCACTAAATGTACTTAAAAAAATAAAATAGTAATTTTCTTATTATATAATCCACATATGATAATTTATAATGATAATTACTCAATATATTGTTGATATTATCAGTCACAATGTTATATGAACCCATGTAAAAAAATTATTGTGGAATGAAGCACCATATTCATTGATGGGGAGAACATATCCAAAAGATATAGTGGGAGTGATATCAAATTCAATGATGTCATGTATAATGGAAAATAATAGTTCATAGAAGAATAAATTCAACAATGCCGCATGGATGAAGAAACAATTCTAGAGACAGAAGAACTGTGTAAGAGTACAAAAAAGGATAGATAACAAAAAAAATATGGTTTTCTTGTTACCAATGATGGTGACTCATTATTAGATGATAATAAGGGTCTTTTAATATAAAATTAAGAAGTATGTGTCACAATGTTTCAATGTGGAAATAGGTCGTGTATTATGAAATGCATTCCATATACCAAAACCATTGCTGGATATTGGTAGATCATCTCGAAGATGTAAATCCTACAGGATAAAAATGTTTACACAAGATGAAAATGAAAATTGAAGGAAACGTGAGTACCTATAGGATGTGACTGGTTGAAAAAGTGTCTAAACAGAGTAAAAGTATTAACAATAATGAAAACAATTCAGTAGTTGCAATGTAGAAATATATTAAATGTCCACTTCCCATTGTGGCCTACCATGACTATTAGACTGAAAAAATGGAGGTCAAAAGAGCTTTCCTTAACAAGATCCTTCAAGAATATTTCTACATGATATAGCCTAAATAGATTCTAACATCAAAGTATTCCTATAAGATAAGTATGTGGAATAAATATACTTAATGATTAATGTAAGCATACAGGTCATGGAACATTTATTTTGATAAATCGATAATTGTATTTGGTTTTATAAAGAATGAACGTGGGATTTGTTTTTAAAAATGGTTTACTGTGAGTGCAGTCAATTTCAGAATAGTATATTTTGATGGCATATTACTTTTAGAATTGAAATACTAGTCTTAATAAATATTAAAGCATGGTTGAATAAATTTTTTTCCATGAATGACTTGGATGATGTAGCATATATTTTGGGGATCACGGTCTATCATTATAGATCCAAGAGGTTTCTTGGCCTATATCAATTTACAGACATTGACATGATACAAAAGAGATTCAGTATGGAACAATTTAAGAGTGGATTGCTGCCAGCATCACATGGCATTCATCTTTCTAAGAAATTGTGTCTAGAGACCCAAGTGGAATGAAATAGAATGTCAGGGGTTCCATTCTCATCAATAATTCGGTATGTCATGTATGTTATTCAATATACTAGGCACGATTTCACCTATGCATTACGTTAGCTAGGTAGGTATCATGCTGATCTGGGTAAACACTATTGGATGGAAGTTAAGAGTATCCTTCAGTATCTGATCTATAATAAGGATATATTCCTAGTTTTTTGAGGATATAAAGAACTAGTCATAATAGGATATGATGATGATAGTTTATAGACTTACCAATATGACCTAAAGTCACAAAAAGAATACATCATCACTATTAATGGAGGTCTTGTGAGTTAGAGAGCACATTGTAGGCTAGGGTCAAAAATTCTACAAAAGATTCTGAGTATATTGCAATATCTATGGTTGCTAAAAAATATTTATAGATGTAAAATTTCATCCAAGATATCGTTGTGGTTACTAGAAGAAAAGATCCCATCACACTATATTGTGATAATACTACAATGGTGTCTCTTTCCAAAATGAGTAGGTGACAATAACGGACAATATACATACATTGGACATATAAACACTTTAATGATTTTTCACACAGAGATGAAATTTCAATGAGTAGTATTTTCATAGAAGACAACATGGTGCAACCCTTAATAAATCCTAGACTCCATAGAAACATTATTATCATGTTATGTCAAACCAACTAAAAGTCGTAGGTAGTTGGCTCTAGTCCAAGTGAGATTTTTTTAGTGTAGACATCCTAGAACCAACCGTTTGTACACTGATGACATAAATATTTGATGTATTCAATATTAAATTAAACATCTTCTAAAATATTGTTCATTTTTTAACATGACCATAATGTAATAATGACCAAAAGTAGTTGTCTCATTGATAAGGTCATCGCATATCCCCACTATGATGAGAACCATAAAGTGACCTAATAATATTCTTAATATAGTTATGTGGTTTGATAACATACTATAATGGGATACATAGTACATTGACAATCGGGTGTGTGTACTCGTAAGAAGATGATACTTCTCCTATTGAACATTCCAATTGGTAATCTCTATTATTGGAGAATTTTTGAATAGACATTCAATATGAATTCCATAGGTTTTAGTCTCATAAGATATTCCTATATACATTTATTTTTAATGGCCCTTGGGACTTTAATATTTTAATTAATAGATGTCACGACTCATGCACATATATTTAACGACAAAAATAATCAAAACATATGTTGGCGGTAGATAAGGTACATAGGGTGTGTCATGAATGACATGTTATTAATGGATATCTCAAAAAGGAATTTTCCCTTCCATATTTATGGAAGTTGATACCGCATCACATTGATTGAAATACAACTATCACCTTAAATTCCATGGACATGGTGTAATAACGAGTTTAATTCAGATAGTCAATGATTTATGTATCAAGAATACAGGTTTATGACACTGTCATGCGACTTTCATGTTGAGATATTGTGACCAATGGATTATATTACATGGTGAGTGTTCGTATGTGTTTTTCATCATTGTGACATTAAATTCATTCTCTTGGGTCCCTTGGCCCATTCCTAGACATCAATTTAGGTCTTTAGAAAAACCCACCTAATAAAGACGAGAAGGAATCCTAGAGGTTCACACAGAAAATATTTTTTGTGGTATTGATTAAATTATATTTGAATTTAATGAATGGAATGAATATTATTCTCATGGCTAGGGAATAATTTTTTTTATGCTATATTGATCACATAAATAAAATAAATACTTCTTCACATGATTGAGAATAAAATTTATTTATTTATTTTATTGAATATTTAATAAATATTTATTTACTAGTTTATGAATAAAATTTTTATTTAATATAATAAAATATTAATAATGGAGTTCAATTAATTCAAGAGGACTTTTAATGGACCAAAATGATTTCTAGTGAGAATATTATTATTTATGTGTCTATAAATATTCTTTATCAATTTTCCGCATGATGGATGACCACAATATAATAATATTATTATAATTATTATGTTGCATGGGATTTAATTATTGTTTATAATAATATATAATGGTTGTTGTGGAATTAAATTTTATAACTGAAATCCCATATCTATAAACAGACACCAATGAAAATTTTGTAATTAATTATTAACCAATTCTAAATTTGGGAATAATGAATTGTTGTATAGAATGAATTCTCTCTAAGATACTACACCTCTCTCCCTCCCAAGTTAGATAAACCAATGTGGTAATTTCATCAAGACCAATGAATGAGTGATCAATAATGAACAAATAATTACATTAAATTATCCATGGTAGCACCCAGAGAATGAGTTTCATTACTCGAAGACCATTGAATCAAGTGTTGATCATCGCTAGATTGATTAAACCCTTTGATCCTCACAAGTGCCACTTATCCAATCCAGAAGATCCTTTTTAGATGATCATCAATCCTCAATGAATAATGTTCCTCATACCATATATTGGTTTCTACTGATATTAAATAAATTAATTATAAATTTCATGCGAAAGATATGTGGTATTAGTTTTTGGTAACAACTATTAATTTTTTTTAATATATCACCCACAACCACACACTTGTTCTCCACCCGGATCCAAAAGCATCATGCATATATTTGAAGTGAGACTAATTCATACATTTTGAAAAAGGAATTATGAATCACCTTCCAAAATTATCAACACATTGGGAGGGTGTTCTTTTGGTTTTCTAGGTGTGATACATTTTTTACTAAAATATAAATTCTAAACTAATAACAGATATTTTATTTCATACCAATCAAACAATGCATCAGATCAAGTTTTTTTTAATTCCTACACTTCAAAAATGACTAATAAATCATTTTCATAAAGTATCAAACCAATACGAATGTTTTTTCATGATTTTCATTATGAGAATTGTCTTTTATAACTAATATGCCTATTCAAACTACAAACAAATTTTTTGAGTCATATCAGTAGCATCATACATAATTATGATGGGAGACCAGTTCATACATCTAAAAAATGACATCGTAATCACGGTCCTTAATTATCAAGACAATCTAAGCGTGTTATCATGGTTTTGGTGATTGGCGCATTTGAAACTAAAATGTCAATTTTAAATGAATAACAGTCAATTATAGTATTCCTGGTCACACAATGCATCCGACTGAGGTGTTGTTGATTCCTATATGTCAAAAATGTCTCATGTATAATTGGCATTAAGTATCTATGTAATAAGAATACATTTTATATTTTTTAGAATGTCACTTCTTCTTTTATTTAAATTAATATCCATTTTAAATAATAATGACACACTGGAGTCATAGTGGGCACATCGTGCATCGTATAGATGTGTAACTAACTCATAAACATCAATAATTACTTGTGGATAAATTTCCTAATGTATCAAAATAATATTATTCTGTTTTACTATTTTCAATTATGTGACTTATTCTTTTTACAAAAATTAATGTCATTTAAAAAAAGGATAATCTGAGATATAATGGCCACATAATGAATCATATTGAGGGGTATCTTACTCATACTCATCACAAATAACTGATGGATTTTTTTCTTAATGTATCAAAATAATCAGAATCTATTTTTCACAGTTTTTAGTATATCACTTTTACTTTTTTCTAAAATTAATGTAATTTTTCAATAATAAGAAAACATTGAGTTATATTGTTCACACCATGAATGATATTGTGGTCAAGTTGTTCCATACACGTTAAAAATGGCTCATTGATAATTTTCATAATGTATCAAATCAATCTGAATGATTTTACAATGATTGCAAAATGTCACATGTCCTTTTTACTAAAATTAATGACAATTTTAAATAAAAATAAAAAAATAGTGTTATAGTGGTCTCAATGTGTGTCAGATTGAGGTGAGGTTGATTCTAACTCTTTAGAAATTACTTTTGGATAAATGTATTATTTTTTATAAAAAATACGAATAGTTTTTCATATTTATGAGTATATCAGTCAGATTTTTTCAAAACAATATGTCTATTTTAAATAGAAAGAAGAACTTGGCGTCATAATTTTAACATCATGCGTCAGATTGAGGTTCAGATGATTCTTAAATGTCCCAACGTCTTGAAAAAAACCATAATTTTCAATGTAATCGTGATTTTAATTATCTTTTTTTGTCAAACTATCAATATTTCATATTGAATCGACGTTCATTACAGAAAAAACCATACTCAATGTGGAAATAAAAGAGTGTCACTGAGGACATGGCCTTCATCTTCTATTCTGTATTTCAATGAAATTTTTTTCCCCAAATAACATCTACTCTATGTGGTGGTTGTATATTAAAAAAATGATTAAATGGAAAGGGTAAAGATATTTTAAAATAACTAAATAACTAATAAATTAAAATTATACAGAATATAAGATAGAATAATATATAATATAAAGATAATTTTAATTAAATATGTAGTTGGAATGCAACTTTTTTATGGTTGTATCCACTCATGATGAATTTATTTGTTTACATTAACCCATTTTTTGTTTCATAGTCGAATCTCTCTTGTGAATTAGAAACTTCAAACCAACCACCCCCACTCAATCAATTGGATCAACCTATAAAAATATTATTATGTGTGTAAATATAAAATTAATTAAACCATTGAGATATCAAAAAAAATTTAACTGATAATAAATTATGAAATTGATTCCAAGATTATGATAATGCAGTAGAGAAAAAATATTATAATTCAAAAAATATAGTATATTTATAATGTTAAATTCTTATTGAATTGTGAGTTGCATCATCAAAGTCCTATCTCTCATTGGAATTATTAGTTTCAAACCCCCCCCCCCCCCGAATATAATAAATAAGTACACCTATACATGAATAAAAATATTATGTCAGTAATACTAAAAATAAGTAAATTAAATATTAATATTAAACAATTCACTGCTTCTATGGAAGTCACATCATCATGCTATTTGTGTACATTCCTTCATCTGGTATACTGCCCACTCGTTTCTGAGCACTTCTACACCGTCTAGGGAATATAATTTTTTTTACTATAATAGTAGTACTAGAAAATTATAAATAACCAAAAATTAAATAATTATTTAAAATTAAAATGATATTATGTTCAAAAATACCTCTTCAGGGAATCTAGATTGATCTTCCAATATGATCTCTCTCAAAAGTTAAAAAACATAATAACCCAAATCATTTAGATTGGTTTGTTTCAAACACTAAAGAATCATTAAGTATAATAATTAGTTTGTTTTTATATGGGTTTTATAGTGTAATATTGATATATATATATACCCTGATACATTTATAGACATAGTACATGTCTTCATCCTCATGTTTATCCCCATACCCCATCCCAAGATTTTCATGATATTTATGCATTGCCCTATAATAATAGAATCATCATTAAAATATAACATAAAATATATAAATTGATGTTTAGTTCTAAAATAATGGATTTAGTGTATTAAAAATTGACAAACGTGATCATGTGTAAATGGATTGTTGGATATCCATACATTGAATGCAGTAAATAAATATTTGGAGTATCCAAATTCATAGCAATGAGAATCAAATGATTCCAAAAAACATAAAAAGTAATAATTAATAAATAAAGGAAAATAATTTTTATATGACTATATTATAGATTTTTACATCTGTATTTTTTGAATTAAATTGTTTCTTCCATATAACTGTTTTAATTAAAACAATTTGACCAGACCTGCCACTATTCCAATATTTTTTTTGGTATTTATTTTTTGTTGTTCTGTAGAGGTTCTGTGATTACTAGTGACTCCAACGATTTTATTTTAGGGAAATTCATTTAATTTATTTTCATATATATACCTGAAAAAAATATGAATTGTATTTAGTCATAATTAACATAGATTCTCATGTTCCGGAAAATCAAATCATGAAAACATACACCATGTATACATTTAAAACTGATGATTCTATCCAATTGTAGTTGACGATTTCACATACTATATCAACACCAATGAATTCTTATTTTTTCCTCTATGTTCGTATTTTCATCAAAATTAACAATATGATCACTGTTATATTTTAAATATTCATTCAAATAATCATTCAATGTTAGTAACTATATATATAAAATGGGTAGGGTAATAGTGCTTTCAATAGATCTTTACGATTGGTTGGTCAAACCATTATATGGTTTTGAGTATGTCATTCATTCCATCCACTTGTTTTAATTCATATATAACATCATTAATCATTTCATACATTTTCTCATTAATTTTAAAATATTTTCCATGAAAAATAAATTGAATATTAAAAACTTATTATCGACTTGTTTTTTTAAAAGATTCGACAACCATACAATAAATGTTCCAATAGCTTATTCGAACGTATGAATATATTTATCATAAATTGGAATAGGTAGCTAAATTATTGGCTAATGGGATATTTTAATTTACAATCTCACATGTCCTTTTGGATTTTATATGTTGTGTAGCTTGTCGTTTAGGATATGGTATACCATAGCCCTCACAACGAAGCGATGGGTGGGTGTAGATGAATATAAATCACAATCATTAACACCATGTGGAATATCATTACAGGAAATTTTTTATAGTATGTCTGATTCATATTTAAAAAGAAATTATTAGAACATTTATTACCTCATCTATGACATCTTTTTGAGTAGAATGGAACCCCTCATAGCTGATGGAGATGGGGCAAGAGCTCCACATAGTGGTTGTTCTTGAGTGGATTCTTCTCATTGATTCCACCCACCATAAATGTTATCATCATCTATCTCTTCCATTGTAATTTTTCTTCAAGGGTAGTTATTCTTTCTGTCATCTATATAATTTCATCACTTTTATCCTACTTTTGTTTTTTTTTCTGAAAATATGTTTGTGGTGTCACCCCAAAATCCATACCTCTGACAAAGAAAAACATTTATGGATGCTTCAAGGACAGTGATAGGATATGTTCATCCAATATAGGTGTACCACATACTTGCATTATGGTAGGGGTAAGCTATTTTGACTACTAGTTCATTATTTTTAGCACTCAGTTGCAGTTTCATAAATAAAATTGTCAATCAATATGATGAATACACGTATTGTAAATAAACATATTATTATAAACAATTTTCCTGAAAAGACACATGTGATCATTGGCCAGTAAACAAGTCCAGTGCTTCATGGGTTATCAAGTGTATATAGATAAGTGGGGTGTGCAGGTTTATCTTAAATCCATCATCATTAAGGTGATTTCGATTTATAATTGTGATAAATATTCTGTGAATCCTTCCATAAAGCATTAATACATATTTTTTTTGGGATTCATCTACTATAAATGAACTGTGAAATTAATGAAATTGAGTAATTCGATTTTTTTTTGTTTTTTAGTAAAATAAAGAAATGATATCATAAATTTTATATAATATATTCCCACATCAGTGTCTTGAGTGCAGGAAAATCATGGTTCAACTAATCTGCATAAATCAGTATGTGTTGTCGAGTGACAATTCTAATGTAACAACAAAATATTTCCCTATTGAGGTTAACATTTTGGTCCTTCAAAATCCATCTAAACTCATATTTGCTTACATTGATTTTAACATTAATGAATTTTTATAACCCAGTTGAACTACAATGATCCTTTTTTTCTTCTCTATCACACCTTCGTTGCCTACCATTTCCTCAAATTCAACATCATCAATTTGTTGGCCCTCTTGAGAAGTAGCATCGACATGTGCATATTGTCGTTGTACCTCTATACTGGGAGCAACAACTCGTTGAGAAACCTATATATCCTTAGGATTGTGAGAACCAAGATATTAAACCTCTCCACTAAAAGCATTATCAGGTTGAGAGACCTATTGTTCCCTAAGATAGGTAATACCAACACATGAAGAAGACATTATATATAGAAGTGTATTAACATTTAATAAAGTGTACATAAAAGTACCAATGATAATAACATGATGTAACACAATGTATATTACAAAAAAATTAACCTGATTATTGAAATCTCATTCTTTTAAATGATTGAAGTGATCTGACCCCACTCTCGACTATCCGAATCCCCTCATTGTGGCCTCCTCTGACATACAAAACAAAGTATACATTGGGGCCGATATGAAATTATTTTGATGTCCCAATGAAAGGTACATATGCAGTCGAATTTTCATCTATCCAATTATTTATTTTCAATAATAACAGAATAATTGACCACTCTTGGTTTGCAGAATCTGGACCATAAAATACATTTACTTCTTGTGATACCATTATGAACGATTCTTCTTTGTCCCATTCCTTGCTGAATACATATTTCATGAATTTCAATGAATATATTTTAACAAAACTCTTATTATCAACAAAAATACATTGAAAAATAATTACGTTGATTTTTTTTATAATACAACTCCCATATTTTATTGATGATTCCAATGTATGAAATATTCACAGAAATTGGATTTTTGTCCATTGTACCTAAAACATGCATCACTTCATCCATAAGTGTAACTCCACAATTTTTCATGGAACTGCCTTTATCATGTTCATTTCTATATAATGTATAACCATTCCTTACATAACCATTATATGACCATACATAAACACTTCATCCTACAACTGTCTAAAGAAGTCATACTGAAATTGAATCGAGATTTCCATTTGACTCCTTAAAAATATGGTACTGAAAATATCTTATAAACTAATTATTATTGGTAATATATATATATGTTTTATCCATTGATGGATTCAAATACCTATGAGTTTTTTTGTGTGTTAGAAAATTTATGGACACTCCAAACTATTATGAAAAACCTAAATGTGGGGCTAATACTAACCTTTAATATTGATTGCAACAAAACCTCTTCCAAAACTTCCTCTATCCTCAAGAAACTCAGTCTGATGAAATTTTGGTATACCAATTCATTCTATACTGGACATGTATTCAGTGTAGAATTCAATGTGTTCCTCAATAATACATCTCTTTACCATACAACCCTATGTCTGACACTGATTTTTGACATACCCTTTCAAAATATTAGAATACCATTCAATGAGGTATATCCCTCTATAGTGTACAAGACCACATAGTTAAATATCTATCACAATGTGAACCATCAAATGAAAAAACATATCAAATAATGTTTGTGCAAAGAACATTTTAAATTCTTATAAAAGGATGACGACATCATGTTATATAGTTTGAAATTGTTCACGGACAATACCATAGTTTCATATGGCTTCGATGAAGAAATAGAACATAGTTAATCAATAATGGACATTATTTTAAAAAGTAATGTAAATATAAATTAATTATATATTTCATCGAAAAATGACATTAATGAGATTTCCGACCCATTAACATTAAATCCTTCATTAACATGATGTTCTTGATATTCGATGAATACCCCTCGGGAACCTTTTCTTCATTAAACATGTAGCGAATCTAATATCTCTTCTATATGGAAAGATTGTAAACAATTAGGGAAAGAAAATTTCATTTTTCACCCTTCACTAGAAAAAAAGTCTTCTCATATTCCATAGTCAACCATGTCCAACCTAGCCTTATATCCAACCTTAGTTTTGTTGGTTACATTTAGAAATGTGTCCACGACTCTGTCACATACATTTTTTTCCACATGTATAACATCATGAAAATTTCATGATGTACATACAATTCCATTAGGGTAATTCTAAAAAAAACTACTATTTTTTTCAACTAGTCTTTGTATGGTTTTTTGAAAATGGTTTTTCAAAATTAGTTTCCACATCATTTAATTTCTCAAATATTTGGTCACTAATTACAGGTGATATTATTGTACTTTATTTTGAACATGCATTGAATGATGTTTTCTAAGATCGTTACTTATGAAATTAGGGTAGAAATATACGATGTCAATGAAACAAAATTATTGATTAATGTTTCATCCTAATGGACTGTGTAAATTGTTCATAGATGGAAATCCTTTAGTTCCTTTAATTCTATATCCTATGAAATTTCTATATGTATGAAAGTCATTTATAGTTCCTTAATACATGGATCTCAACATGAAATATTCATTTCTATGAGCATCATACAATGTAACACATGAATCCCAAAATAATTTCAAATTCTTGACCAATGGAGCCAAATAAACATCAATATCATTAACTTGTTGTTTTGGTCATGAGATAATCATATATAAAATGATGTATTTCTTCTCATGGAAAAAAACGGAGGAAAATTATAATTTATCAACATAAGTGGACATGTTCAATGAGTGAATATTTAAAAACCAAATGGATTCACTCCATCTATAGATAATGAAAGGAAAGGTTTTCTTGGATCATTTCTTAATTTGGGATACATGTGATCAATTCTCTTCCACTCAGGATAGTCTCTTAGGTGATGCATTTTCCCATATTTATTTCTTTTTTCTGCATGTAACATCAATTTCCTTTCTGTCTCCTGAAATCCATATAGGTGCCTAAACCATGGATCAATTGAAATGTACCACAAAAATTTTATAGGTTCAGACCCATTTTTCTCAAATCATGAAGTGCCACACTATTGGAATTATATAAATGATTATTAGTCCTTGATATTCAATATAAAGTCATTTCACAAAGCATGCGTTCATTTATAGATCATTCCCATCAAGTGTATCATTATTTTTCCATCGTATATTTGGATCATGAGCACATTATATTCTAGTAGCATGTCATTCATGAGAGATATTAGGTCTATAATGTCACATCACTCCATCAGATGCCTTCATTAATATTATACTACTTCAGTACAACTAAAAATTCTGAAAACATAGTGCAACCCACATACAATGGAGTCTTCTCTCAACTCTATAACTACTCTATCACTTTTTGGAAATCATGAAGTTCATCTTCAAATTTAATTTTCATATTCTTGAAACTAGCATCATCGTCATTCACATATATAATCGGATACTCGATATTTTATTCTTCATTTTTCACACGTGTAATCAAATTAGATGATCCATAAAACTCAGTGCTATCCCAACCACATGATATATTCTATTTTCCCCATAACAATTGAATAATTTATTACACTGATCTATTCTGTGACAGATCATGTATTCATCTAAGTCTACAGGACAAACATTTCTTGAATAAAAATAGTATAATCACAAACAAAGGATCTGAGAGGGGTCATATGCATGATCAGTTACAAACATGATGAACACTTTCAATCAATCTTCATACACACATTTGTCAAGTGATTTTAATATTTAGATTCATTATTCATATCCTTCATATTTGACTGGATAATATTAATATTTTAAAAAATAAATACACAAAAATGCCCATTTTAATTAGTGAATCATGACATTTGAATTATATTTATTAGTGTATATTGTTTCCTTGGACCAATCCTCTTAGAAGATAAAACCAAATTCCATTGAAAACTATTTATAAAATCACATATGAAATCCCATTAAAAACTAACCATTAACGCAAATTTGGCTTTCAAATAACACACCCTTTTTAAAATGAATCTAACATTATAATATTACTTCATAACATTCAAAACCCTTTATTAAATTCGATTGGGTGAGATAATAAACACATCGAATGAAACCTAATACCATGACATGTGACTATGTCATTTTGATGCAATTTTAAACCAAAAAAGGTTATGCTGAATACATATAATTTTTAAAAAAATTTAAAACACATGAATTGTTTTAAAAGAGCTATTTAGTTATTTTACCAAATACATAAACTCAATGAGAGGAACCATATAAAGGATACATGAATAAAACAATAACAAAACATTCTGAAATATATATCTATATATTGTTTTTCATGTCTCTCATAAATAAATTTTATGAAACCTATAGTTTACAATTATAATACTGCAGATGAGTGTATAAGTGATAGATTGAGACATAACTATCTCATGGCTGTGATACATTTGAACATAAAGTCAAATGTAATCAAAGTGGGAAACTATGTTCAATTTCATACTTAAATCATGTACTACCTATGCATGATCCTACATATATAGTACATCAGAGAAAGTGTTCCAATTTTTTTGGATATCAATTAGGTATAGTTAATGTACTATTGGTACTCGAGCATTCTCTACTATTAATGGTTCATATCACTTTGGGATTAAATATATTTCAAAAATATTTTTACAGTTTTCCAAATATATATCAAACTAAAAATAATATTAATAACCCCTCCTATAATGAAGAAAAATTTCCAAAAATTAGAAGGGATTTGAGATTTCTTTTTTATGTGTCCTTAATAGTTGGGAACCATAAGAAATACAAGGCCTTAATTGACTGGAACTGTTCAAATCATAACATATGATAGATAACAATATAATCCATACTCAATATTCAGATCCTTTATGTTTAAGATTTGTGTTTTCATAAATCTATCAATAAGATTTTATAAAGATATCTCATGGACATCTATGTGAAGGAACCATACCACATTCTTTGTAATGACCTTCTTACTGCTTCCAATCGGGAAGAATCCATATTGTTCTTCTGTTAATACATGGAAATTATCAAAATTATTTGGAACTCAAAAACATTTTTCCCCTCTAAATATATTATAACATTCAAAATATCATAATCTAAATTTTTTTTCCACAAATATCATTTATTCCAGAAATTCTACATTATCAATCCAAAACATACACTCAGATATCATGGAATATATTTGAATTTCCATATGTTTTCCCAAAATGATCACCACATATCATGACTGTTCTTCCCTCCATAAGGAATTCATGATGATATGAATGAAAATTATGGCTAAAATTTATCTAAATAAGGATGGAAGACCCAATTCATCCAATCCACGAACACTACTATTATATTTTTCAAATTTAATGACAACACTAGATACCCATACAATACATAAATACATCTAAATTTAATATGTGTAATATTAAATTACCTCACCATAAACGATGCTAAATTGGTATCAAATCTATCATAGAGAACACTTTAAGATATATAAGTCTTTTAAGTAGCCATTGAATACATATATGTAGATAAAATTTCATTTATATCACTTAGAATATGCTATAATAGTGTAAACATATTCTCAATGATCGATTTGATTTTTTTGGAAAAAAACTATGGCACCCCAAGGAGACATAATCATTCATATAAAACCTGCAAATACAATAAAATAAGAAACTATAAACAAGTTCCATTGAAAATTCTTGTTGTTAATCCGGTGGAGGCATTATCGGGGAAAGCGGGGGTGGACGGGGCCATTGAGGGGATCATAGTGGATGAGGGGTTCAGGGTGGAGGTGGGTCCACAGTGGAGGATGGCTTTACAATAGAGGTTGGTTTTGGTAGTGGAAGTGGGGTATGCAGAGGAGGAGGGTTCATGGAAGAGGAAGGGTTCATTGTTGATGTGGGGTTCAGATCATTGAAAAAGTGATGTTTACGGCAGAGTTGAGGTTCACAGGGTAGGTTTTGGCGGCAGATGAGAGATTCATGAAGGTGGAGGGCTACATGGAGGCAAAAGATCATCTCCTGGTACTGGAGGAGGAGGAGGAGGATTTGGCAATATTCTTCATCTGTGATAGCTTGAGGCATGTGAGAGGAGGTGGAGAATATTATGGTTTACTTATAAAAGAAGATATGCCTTTTATTAGTGCTATCATAAAACTGTTGATAATGGAATGAGTTATCATTGCTAAAATAGAAAGTGTGGATAAAGATATAATGATAAAAAATAATTTATATTTTTATATATATAATTATAAAAATAAATGTATAATAAATAAATATTTATTTATTTATAATAATAACTATAAATAAATATATATTTAGTTATATTTATAAAATTATAGATTAATTATATATATTATTAAAATTATATATTTAGTAAATATTAATGTTATAAATTAATAATTATTTAACTAATAAAATTTTATTTATTTATTGTTATATTTAGAAATAAATTTATATTTTCATTTAAATACTTATAAATATAGAAGATATATATATATATAATCTTATTAATATATTTTTCATTTAAAATAATTATAAAATATGAATAAATATTATAATAAATTTATTAAATATATATATTTATAAGAATATATATATATATATTATAATTTTTCAATAATTTAAATGAATATATATTTATTTATAATTATAAATATAAATAAATTAATATGTATTTATTTAAGTAATGGAAAATTATTACAAATATATTTCTTATTTTTATATTTTTATTTATATAGATAATTAATAAATTTATTATAATTTTGTAAATATTTAAATACAATTGTATTTATTTATCAAAATTTTTATATATTTATAAATATATCTATTTGTTTATTTATAATCTTTTATAATAATAATATATAATTTTCATAAATTTATAAATATTTTAAATAAATATAGATTTATGAATATTTATAACTATAAATAAATATTTAGTTTTTTATATATAAATATTATAATAAATATATATTTTTTTATATTTGTAATTATAAATAAATATATATATATATATATATTTAAATAATTATATATTTCTTTAAATAATTATATAATCATAATAAAATATACTTAAAATTTTATAAATATATAAAATGAATATATTTATTATAATTTGTTAATTACTTAAAAATTTAAATATTTAAATATTTGTTTAGAATTATAATTTTGAATATTTGAATTTTTTATTAAATATTTGTATACCAATATATATAATTAATATACGTATCATAATAATATAATTTATTGAATATATTAATATTTATTATGAATTTAAATTATAATAATTTGTATTTATTTATAAATATTATCATATTAATATATATAATTAATATATTAATTATAAATTTATAATTAATTTAAAATTTCTATATTAATTTATATTTATAATTATAACTAATTGTAGTTATTCATATATGTTAATATATAAATATATAACCTAAATATATTTATTATATATTTAAAATTTTTTATATATTTCTAAATATTTATTTAGAATTATAATTATGACTATTTTTATTTATTTATAAATATTTGTATATATCTATAAATATATTTTTTTAATTATTTATATTTATAACTTTATAAGTATAATAAATAAACATATTGTAATTGTATAATTATTTTCATATATATATATATATTTATTTACAGTTATAATTATATGTATAAATAAATATATTTTTATAGATTTATACATATTTATAAATATATATACATATATAATTGTAATAGATATATTTTTTGCCATTTTATAATTATTTTTATATATAAATATAATTATAATTATAATTAAAAATATTTAAATTTAAAATTTCTTTCCCACTAGGCCTTTGAGGAAAAAATATATTATGTAATAAAGCGGCTAGTTGGGTGGGTCATCCCTTCAAGGGGCTATGACCTACCTTTCATGCCTCTGAGTGTGAAATGTGTGTGTGTTTAATGTAATTATACCCCCAAAAACCTAATATATAATAATTATAATTATATATTTATAAAATGTTTATCTATAATTATTAATATGATAAATATAATTAATTTTTATAAATATATTGAAAATTCAAAAATATTATAAAAATAAATAGCATTTAATGAAAGTAATTATATACTTATAAATATTTTAACATATATAATTAATTATAATCGTAGATATAATTTTATTTAAAAATTATATTAAAACATTTTAATTGTTTAAAATTATATATTAATTAGAAACATGTGTTTTTATAATATTTATTCAAAAAAACGTTAATATTTTAATATTAATATAATTATTTTTTATAAAATAATAATATTTTGTACTTAATACATTTATTAGTGAAAAAATAGCATTGATAAATCTACCTTTAATCAATGCTAATAAAAGCAGTCATGAAGTGTACACCTTTATCATCACTTTTTTAGTGCTGATTAAGGCCCTCCTTTTATTAGTGCTTTCTGGTTAGCGCTAATAAAACATGACATATCTCATTCCTAAATATGTGGTGGTGTTAAGTACATTTATATTTTACAATACCAATCCTCGATGTATGCATGATACAATTCAATAGGGACCACATTTCATTAATATTGAACGTATATGTAAATATGTAAGAGGTCGCCATTTTTTTAGTTTGTCTTTAGAAACTACATCATCAGGGCCAACCATGACAATAATTATAGTGAAAGTAATAATAGTTGTGGTGTTGATAGTAACAACAAATTCAACAAGAATACATGTAGTAAATTCATGACATTATCACTTATATATCTAATAAAATATTTTTATTATGTTTTATAAATTATGAGGGAAATAATTTTTTACAAATTTAGTATTGATGCCTCAGTTTAATTAGGGAAGGGACTGCATTTCAATGAAATGATGAAAACAAACAATGTAATATTATACATGACGAGACCTGATCTTGAGACATGGTCGAGACCAACAGGAAAGCTAGAACTATGCTGCATATGTAATGTTAACATCAATCATATATAGGTTATATGAGTAAATTTTAGGTCATAGTAGATATATAGAATACAAAATAATAACAATGATCATGAGCATGACTTCTTATTAATAATATCATCAACATTATTAGTATATGGTTTATAAAACATAAATGAACAGATAAATTCAATGCTCATCGCTATTTTCAGGGTAAGTTCAAGGGTTTCATATCTTTTTTGTAGGTTGATTGTTTATCCTATTTCATTTGGAGTTGTTGACAAAATTAAGGGATTTGGGTTTTTCACAGTGGCACTAAAAAAAGATAGGTTTAAAAAAATTATTTATTAAATTAATGATTATCAAAATCCTACTAATTATGGATGATTGTCACATTATTTAAGAATGTGTATATTTGTTCACAAGAAAAGGAATGATTAAAAAAGAACAACATGAGGAGGGAGACTTTTTTTTAAAAAATAAATGTGCTTGAATTGGTCAAAAGTAACAAGAAAAAATAATGGACGAGTAAAGGGAGAGAGTGTTACTGATCACATGGGTGTTCGATGTCTCCATTCACATCCTCACAACACTGGGTGCATGTTTAAACTTGATACTATGTATCCTATAGTGTCCAGTAGTCACCACGTGATATTATAGAAGATGTTCTGTAAGAATGTGATGGTGGGTTGAATAGTGGATGAGATCATAAAGGAGAGTGGTTCCACCAGGAGGCTTGATGTAAAGATCACCCTAAGGACTCAAGTGTAAACCACCTTTGATGATAACTTATAGATTTTGGATCATGGGAAACTTCAGATGACAACGAATAAGAGAGTTTTGATGAGGAGGATTCCATTTGTGACAAGAGGTGATTCATAACCTTGGTACATATGCTACAAAACCCTAATGATAACCTAGAGAAGGCTCCAGAGAGTCATCTTCCATTACGTAATAATGAAGAAGGAGTGGAATACATTCAATAACACCACAATGGGTCCAACAGTGTCCATTAATCTATGATTGGTCATGTGGAATAACTTGTTGAGGGAAAGGAGCATCAGGTGGATGGAGAGGGGAAATGTGAGTGGCACGACCAGGAGCTCTAGTATGAATAAAACCACCAAGACACAGACAAAAATGGCATTCAAGGATCCTGTGTAGAGTAAAGAGTGTGGTATGATGTGAAGGATTAGAGCATTTCATGGATAAAAAGGGCGAGGATGAGGTGGATCATTATAGTGTAGTTGGAGACAAAAGGGGAGAAAGGAAAAATTTCATCTCCCAGCACATTTCCGTGATCCTACTATTCCTCTCTATTTTTCACCACACTATTAAATTAATCCTTTACAATAAACCATTCTCCTACCACTACACCAGGTCCTTCAAATCTATTACTATCAGAGTCATATTAGATTTATTCATATCAGAGCTCATATAATGTCCTCTCATCTTTCTCCTCTCTATCTTATGTATGATCCTGTTCCTCAAATCATTGTTCCACACAGTTAATCATATATTAATGACCATTGTCAGATCCGTTTTGGTTTTATGGAATGTATTCCACCCCAAAAATCCTTATCTGCACATGGAAGATGGATCTGTTGAGCCTTATCTAGGTTATCATCAGTGTTCCCTATCTCATGTATCATGGATCAGATTCCCATTTCATCATACACTGAATCATCATCGTAAAAAATCACTTATTCCACATCCTTCAAAATATACCATGATCCAAACTTTGCAATGTATCCTTTATGGAGTTTTATACTAGATTCCTAAGTGTAATCTTCACGTCGAGGCTCTTGGTGGCGCCTCTTAGATTTCTTATCTTCTCCAATATTATCCCGATAATCCCATCCCTCAGAATCATCTTCCACAATATCATGCATTTACCAGGCTAGATCGGGACAATTTATATCAATTTCCCACAGCCACAAAATGTTCTTACGATGTAAATGGCGGCATCGGCAACTCTTGTGACCATTAAAACTCGCTCCCTTCATATCTTCTATGTTTTTGTACTATGTGTGTCAATCGGTGCAAACACGCTTATTTTTAATAAAAATCACAATCTTAATGTTGTTATTTTTTAATAATTTATTTTGTGGGAAAACATATCCACTTTCATAAATAATTTAAAATACATTCATAATTGGTAATATTTTAAAATTTATTATTTTCATATATATATATGTATATATAATGTTAAAACTATATGGTTTTTCTGAAAAGTTAAAAACACAATCACTTCACTTATTCCCCAAACTAATTGTAAAATAGAATAAAAAAAATCCTATAAAAAAAAATGGAA
This sequence comes from Viscum album, assembly GCA_963277665.1. NCBI lineage: Eukaryota > Viridiplantae > Streptophyta > Magnoliopsida > Santalales > Viscaceae > Viscum > Viscum album. Next base: position 171,477,657 of record OY728134.1, read on the forward strand.
CCCCTGATCATCCCCCCAAAAGGGTAATGAACATTGAATTTATATGTTTATTTATGTTTTAAAAATTATAAAATAATTATTATGATAATATTAATAATATATCATGATCATGATCATTATTATTATTTTTGTATTAATATAGATCTTTTGTATATATGTGTGTGTGTGTGATTGTGTGAATATATTACTAGATAAAATTTAATGATATAACATATATATGATTGATATTAACATTATATATATTTCTATATTTGATGAATACTTATTTCACTCATAATTTCCCCAACTCATAATTTATAAATCATTACAAAAATCCACAACTAGATATATAGTAGACAATGACCTGAATATCCTACAAGTATTCTAGTTGATGATGTTGTTACTGTAATCAACACCACTATTTTTATTTTCACTGTATTTATTGGCAAGGTCAGACCTGAAGATTTAGTTTCCCATGAAAAACCGTAACTATGTTTCCCAATTACAATTTTTTATATATATGTAGTTCGCTATTAATTAAATGTGGTTCCTATTTCAGTTTATAATGATAAATGGATGATTTTTATTAAAAAAATATGACAGTTCCTATGAGCGTTGAATGTTATCTTATTCCACTATCTTAGTTTTATATAGAATAATCAATTTTGGAAAAAAAATATTGTATTCCATTTAATTGTTTATATTCAATTTAATATTCATTTCATGTTTTGTATCATTATCCTGGAAAATAAATTAATAAATTTAAATCTAAAAAATATTAAATACATAAAATTAGAAATATAAAACCTAATGTTCATCATCTAAATCCAAAATTCTAAACACAATTATCCAAAAAAAAATCGGGAAATAAAATAATAAATTGTAATGTTAGAATTCATCATAGAAAACACATCGTGTTTAATCTTTTTATATTTATAAGTTGTTAATTTATTTTACATAATTTCAAATGAATTACAAATGATTTTATAGAAAATAAATGGATTTTTTTTATAAAAGACATTCTAAAATTTATAAAATCAATTAGATTGAATAATAATATTTCAGAAATTTAAAACAATAAGTATTTTTAAAAACGAAATGTAATGTCACAATTTTATAAACTAAATTAAATAGAACCATTATAAAAGGGAAGGTGAGGTAATGATATGTAAAACCCCAGGCGATTAGGGATGGAGGCAATGAAGAAGGGGAAGGGGAGGAGGAAGGATGGGTTGTGCATAGCCAAGGGGCCTTGTCGCTACGAGAGATGAGGAGAATCTTAATAAGGATGTGCCTGCATATTCAAGAGAGATAATACATAGAGGGAGGAGGGTGTAAGGAATTGGTTTCTACAGGATATGAGGAGATGCAGAGGCCATTTCTCAATAGTGGATGGTGTGGAACCTCATGAACATGTGAAAGAGATATGTCGGGAGGATGAGAAAGCCCACCGGCACATCACATAGCTATGGCATGAAGAACACCACCAAGACTCGTATAAACCACCTTCATGGATCTATTCTTATGGGAGGAGCAATGTTGTTTTCCTATATCAGAGTCTTGGAAATGGGGTTGAAATATACATTAATCCTTCCTTTCAAACAGAGCCTTGTATGTGTTATAGAGGGAGTGTAGGTGGTTATATTTATAGTTCCATTTTGGGGTGTTACAGACATATTATAAGAACGTAAAACATAAATATTAATGTCCACTTGAATTAAATTTTAGATTATTTAATATACACATTAATAATCCAGAAAATAATAAAAAATTATTGGAATGAAACAAAAATGATGTAACAAAAACAAAATTGAATGAAAAAAATCCGGATATAAATATTGAATGGAATAAATCAAAATTACAATGAAATAAAAACATATTTAATTAATAAATAGTAGAGATTTGAAATTATATATAAAAGTTATATATAGGAAAATAAATATGTATAGATATTAAGATAATTAAAATTATAAAATCAGTTGAATTTATTAAAAGGTTATATAATTAATATCATTGCATGCTATATTTTTTTTTCTTCATCATTGGATTCATCATTTTAACCACTTAATGCATATCCTAAATATTTTTTTCCTATCATAATCCTCTCTGTATATGTTAGTACTCAAAATTCCCACTATGAGAAATATATACAAGTTTAACAGTGTTTTTTAGATTTTTGTGATGATTTAATCTACCAATAAATGAAGTTCGATGCTTTTTAATAGTGTTACGTGTTTGAATGTTGAGTATGTTTTTATAGTGGTTTTCTTTCAACGATTTATTAGTTATCTGTGCTTTAAACAAACAATAAATATTTTGGGTAAATTTTTAATTTTTTAGTTTTTTTAAATTTATCAAATTATAATATATTTACAAAGAAATATATGTTTACATATATATTGACCTTATATATAGAAATATATATAAATATTAATAAATAGATATAAATATCTATACATATATATTATCATAAAAATATATATAATTATATATATAAATATACCCAGAAATAAATATAAATAACTCAATATAAATAGAATGAAAAACTATATATATATATATAATTATAAATAATTCTTAATATATTTACATATATACACACACACATATATATGTGTGTGTGTATATAATTATATATTATAATATATATATAAAACCATATATTGATACATAAATAGAGACACATATTGATATATATATATATATATATTAGCAGTTCAGGTTACAATTATATTCAAACACACACATACACTGCACTCACATAGGTTGGAAAGGCATGTTATATCCCCCCTAGGGGTTACTCACACTTCCACCACTATTTAACGATATATTAATGGCAGCCGACATTGGATGTCCCAAAAAGGCCTTAAATTTTCGAGTTCCAAAGGCCCTTCTTGCATCAACATGCCTATTGGCCTTCACCCCTTGCATGTTTCATGTCCAGTAACAACCTACTTGTGCCATGCCTGCGTCACTACCACCTATGTCAGTGCATGAATCAAAAATTAATAAGAAATTTTTAAAAGTTATGAAATAATTAAAAATAAAAATATTAAAACTAAAAACTAAAAACTATTAATTAATCATTCTTAATTATTTAAATTTTTAAATGAATACTAATATATACATACTGAATATTAAAAAATCATAAAAATGCATCATACATTACGAAATCACCAACAACAACAAAAAACAATTACAATAATATTAATAAATACACAATAAGAACTATATAATTATATATTATATAATGTCAAACTTTTATGATTTTTTGAAAAAAAAATTAACATAATTCACTAATAATTTAGTGTGGGTTTATATTTTTGTGGAATGAAATATCACCAAATAAAAACCTATCATGAAGTAGTGACAGTTTTCTAAAACCACCATTAATTAAATAGAAATTAAAAAAATTAGCAGTGGTTTTGAACACTAGCACATAATGAAATGTTCTTATAATTAATACTAAAATAATCAGAAATACTTTTAGAAAAATATATTGTAAATTTACACTTAAAATATAAATTTTTATATAAAAAAATTAAAATTCCATAAAAATCATATATGGGAATAGAATTATTTGTATCAATGAAGCGTTATCATTGTTGATAATGGATTGAAATTCTATTTCTCTTTAAAATGAATAAATTAGATGAGATATTATGAGGTGAAAATCTAATGGGTGAGATAAATTAATTAGGGCATGGTGTGGTTGTATTATAACAATTACAATTATTATTATTTAAAATAAACATAAATGTAGACCATATTCCATCCAATGATGTAATAGAAAAATAGAAAAGTGTTCCCCTTGAGTAGGACACCCTAGCATATTATAATTTCAAGGCTTGAAACCATATAAAGATTGTGTCCACTTTCATCTCCCACCCCGCTTCCTTGATCCTCCTCCGCCCCCCCCCCCCCCCTTTTGTACACACGATTCTCTTCATACTTAATAATTAAAAACACCCCTCCCTCTGCAACAGATCCTTGAATGACACTAAATTTGGAGTCCTAGAGGTTTTATTCATACCGGAGATCATGGTCACACTGCTCAATCAATTATAAATTAATGGCCACCATCAGACCAGATGAATCCATGATCTTTCATGGGGTTTTCAGGGACTACCTAGTACTATGATGACGTCGACTACCGATGTGATCAAACATAGCTCACTCCATCCTTTCATGGATCTGCTTTAACTTATCCAACACCAATTGTTTTTTCCTTTTTTTAATACACAATATGACTTCCATGTGTCCCTATCCATATATATGCAATCTTTATTTTAATTTAAACCCATATTTCACTTTTCATATTACATTATTTAAGAAACCACCTAATATTTCATGTAAATAAAAATATTTTTTAATTTTTTTGTATCATCATAGACTATGTTTGGTGAAGAACAAGTTAAAAGGAAACCAACAGATTAATTATTTAATAAAATAAATGAAAAGATATTATTTTGATTTCCCTAGTTTTATTTGGATCCAATAATTTATTAAAATAAATTGAATGATATTAATTTATCTTTGATCTTATTGTTAACATTATAAAAATAAATAAAAAATAATTAATTTATAATATACTTACCTACCATTATTTATGTCCAAATCATCCCAATTTTGAGATGATTTATTATCTATATACTATTTATCATTTCTCCACATATCATTTATTATAATTTAATTTAAGATTTCAAAATAGATAAATAGGTTCATCCCTTCATCTCTTTTCTTTCTATGGTAAATCTCTCATGTCAAACCTGGTCATGGTAGTCGCCCATTGTTGACAGTGTGGTGACTTCGAATTTGACCATTCCCCTCCCACTGACACAAAATGTAGCAATGTTATTCACTGTTTAGGGATTGGTGTTAGTGACGAGCTCCATCATTATTCAGCTGATGGGAGGTTCAACAATCATCATGTCAAAGAACACCCAATTGGAATCCAATTCCTCAAACACCAGGCCTCCTAGTTCTTTTACATTAGATGTTCTGGGGTTTCACCCTAAAACTCAACCATATATGTGAAGAACCTAACATTGCGGAATACTATTTTTGATTGAGTTTGAATCGCAAAATCCTTCTCTCAAACCATATACCACACAATTAGATATTATTATCATCTTTCATTTTCATCATCATTTTTCACTCCATTGGGAAACAAATTATGTCTAATCTTATTAAATAAACATTTGATACATGCCATAATGTTGTATATCTATCTCTGGTTCTTATTTTTTTCTTATGATTAGGGTTTAAATATTTTTGTTTTAAAAAAATTTCATGTTTTTCCAATCTGAATTTATTTTTTTCACATTGAAATGGACATGTAATCATTTTCATTCTTATTGGGAATATTTTTCCTCTATATCCAATTTATATGTACTGATTATAGGATTGTGTGGGTGGATATAGGGAAAACTCAAAGAAAAATTTACCAAATTATTCTTGAAACAATCATCAGGACAAGTGGGTGATTTGGAGGATTTCAATTTGGGTTTGTGTTTAATCCTTTTGCGAACCACACAACATTTATCGTTGGTGTCTCGTGCTAGATTAATCTCAGAAAACATAGCTACTTAATTTTATAAATGCAAAGACCCATTTTAAAGAATAATTGTATAAATGTCTTGAGAAAATATTTTATATCTTCATTTTTTTTAAAATGTATTTATAATGTGTTGAGTTATATAAATGGAAAAAAAATTAAAAATGATAAAAGTAAAATTGATAGATATTTTTAGAAAAAAGATCCATTATATAATTTTTTAAATGAATATTTTGGGACATATATTTTGTATAATTTATTTATTTATTTTTTTTTGGTCAAAGGACCAAAGCAAATTTATTAGCAAAAAGAAAAAAAGGATTACAAGAGTCTAAAAGACGGGATCAAATTACAATCGTTAAATTGCAAAGGCATCGAATTATCTGGGAGCTCCTCCATCCATGTTAAAGTCTGATCAATGCCTTTATAAGCGAGATCATCCGCAACCATATTAGCTTCGCGGTAAGTATGTGTTGAAATGAAACAGATGTCATGGAGAGATTGAAGACAATTCATCCAGCGCGTAGTAATCAGCCAAGCAAGATGAATATCTCCCTTCCAAATGGCTTGAACAACAGTAGTATAATCACTTTCAATCCATAAGTTGTTCCACCCATGTTGAAGAGAAAAAGCAGTGGCATGAATAACACTTAGCATCTCTGCTTCCAGAGAGGATGCAGTACCGCAACCTCCAAAAAAGCACCCCATAATATTACCATGATGATTTATGAAGACGGCTCCACAACCCGCAGGACCTGGATTTCCTTTAGAGGCTCCATCCACATTGATTTTAATCCAACTTGGAAAGGGAGGTCTCCATAAAACCTCAAAAGTGAGAAACGGTTTCGAGAAAATGGCCTCAACTCGAAGACGTCTAAGGATCATAAAATCATCCACCGAATTGTTGCAGGAACCATTCTGAATCAGCGCAGCTTCCCGAATAGCAATAAGAATTCGCGTTTTACTTGCATTAATGTTGTGTGAGAAATTATTATGAAGAATCGAGTTTCTATCATACTATATCACATGTATCAGCTCTGAGACCCCAGCAAGGATCAAGTTTCTGATTTGTTGAGAGTTATCCATAGCAACACAACGCTTAAGCTGCTCATCAATTGAGTTCTGAACCAGCCATCTGCAATCAAAAGTGTCAAAAATATAGTTCAAAAGAGTGTTGGCAGTAGCACAAGATAGAAATAAGTGGTTAGCATCTTCTCTATTTTGATTGCAAAGGCGACATTTTGAACAAAGTTGGATACCAAAACATTGAAGACAAACATCAGTGGGAACCCTATTGTGGGCGAGACACCAAATAAGAGTGAATCTTGAAGGTTTGATCCAAGGTTTGTCAAAAAAAATTATCCATTTCATATCATTATCAGCATTGTGTAAGGAGTGATTATAAAAGTTTTTGGAATTAAGGATCCCATTATGAGAAGGCTCCCAAATCAAGAAATCAGATGATGTAGAAAAATGGTAGGAATCAATAATTTGAGTAATTTTTTCGGGAATGGAATCAATGTGAGAATTAATCACATTATTGACAGTAGAGTTGATGTCAACGTGGATATGGTCAAGGGGAGTCACAGAGATAAGAGGAGCACCAGTCCAATTGTCCAACCAGAATCTAATGGAAGAGTTTCTTGAAACAATCCATCTAGCATTGTGGATAATATTGTCATAAGTGTCTCTAACAGAGGGCCAAATGGAAGAGGTCATGAAACTTCTATTAGATCTTTTCAATCTATCAATGAACCTGTTTTTGATAAAAGCAATACGAGGGGTGTCATTGTGAATCAGGTTCCAAGTAAATCTGGCTTGAATAGCTTCATTGAAGAACTTAATGTTTTTAATACCAAGACCACCCATGGCTATAGGCTTACAGCACTTAGCCCAAGGAATAGTCACAAGTTTTCTGTCCAAAGTTCTTCCAGACCAGACAATGTTTTTAATGTGAACATTTAGATTTTTAATGAGACTAGTAGGCCATTTATATACCATCATCGAGTAGACAAGTTTGGAAACAATAACAGACTTAACAAGGCAAACTCTCCCTGCCATGTAGAGGGATTTTCCTTTCCAAGAGGATAGTTGATGAAGAACCTGGTCAACAATGCTTGAAAAGTAGAGGTCTTTGGGTCTACCCCAGAAGATGGGAACCCCAAGGTACATGAAAGGGATAATACCTTCTTTGATGTTAATCTCATTGATTATACTATTTTTTCTAGCAGAAGGGATGTTTTTTCCAAAGTAAATGAAAGATTTATTCCAACCAATGACTTGACCCGAGACCTCATCGTAATGGTTGATAGCATCTTTAAGAGTTCTGATGTTTTTAAGATCACCCTTTAGAAAAAGAATGATGTCATCAGCATAAAGGAGGTGAGTGGGGGCATTCACATTTCTATAAGCCTGATTTGATTTGAGCTTGTTATGGTCAACCATATGGGTGAGCAGATGACTAAAATAGTCTTCTGCAATGGAAAAAAGAATAGCAGATAAGGGATCTCCTTGTCTGACTCCTTTAGAACATTTGAAAAACCCTCTAGGCGATCCATTGACCAAAATTGAAACATGAGTAGAATGAAAGAGGATTTTAATTCTAGATATGAAGTTATCATTGAAGCCAAAACCATGAAGAACTTTGAAAATGAAATTCCAGTCCATAGTGTCAAAAGCTTTACGAATGTCTAGTTGAATGGCGATGTTTCCGCCTCTATTTTTACTATTTAACATGTTAGTGCATTCCGAAGCAAGACAAATGCAGTCTTGGATTGATCGCCCCTTGATAAAACCAAATTGATTGGAGGAGATAATTTTGTCAGTAATAGTGTTGAGTCTGTTAGCTATAAGCTTGGTAATAATTTTGTAAAGAGTGTTGATCAGAGCTATAGGGCGAAAAAGAAGGATTTCATCGGCATTATCAACTTTGGGGATCAAAGAAAGGAATTGGGAATTTAATCCATGAGGTAAGAAACCATTAGCAAAGAAAGATTTAACGAGCTTGCAAACATCAGCATGGAGGATATCCCAATAATTTTGATAGAAACCATTAGTGGATCCATCAGGTCCTGGGGCACTCTCAGGGTTCAAACCAAAGACAATGTCTCTAATTTCATGATCAAGAGGAACACCCAGGATAAAACTGTTATCAACATCAGTAAAAAGTGTAGGAATGACGTCATTAATGAGGTCCTTGTTCATACAAGGCCCATTGAATAAATATTCAAAGTAAGAAACAACATGCTGAACAATGTCTTATTCTTTATCCAAAAGGTTATCTCTATCTTTAAGGTAGGCATAGAGGCCTACTAGCTTTGTGAATTCTTTGTAAAGAGTTGTAGAACTTGGTGTTACGATCAGCATTAGTGAGCCATTTGATTCTAAAAGTATGCTTGCAGATGTTGTCTTTGAAGGAAAGAAGCATATTTAGGTTCATAGTAATTTGGGCTTCTGGATTGTGATCAGAGGCGAAGTCTAAGTGAGTGTTGTTGTTTTGAATTTGATGCAGATCATTCTCAAGAGAGAGGATGTCATTGTCAATTTGAATTTCTTTAGTGCTGAACCAAGATTTGAGCTTGCGTTTGAGATATTTTAATTTAAGAGGACAAGAAAAATCCTCATCGGAATGATTCAGAGATGACCAAAAATGATTGATGAGATTACAACAGTCAGGGTCAGAGAACCAAGCATTGTTGAATCTAAAGGGGAAAGAGGGTTTCCGAATGTTGAGGGAGATGGTGACCAAAATACGATGATGGTCAGAATGAAGTTTTGGAAGGGTGGTACTAGAGATGGAATCCCAAGAATCTAAAGCATAGTCATTAGAAAAGGCTCTGTCCAGTTTGCTCGCAACCACTCTATTGTAATGATTCCTGTACCATGTGTATTTGGCACAACGTAGAGTGATCTCAGTGAGATTGGAGTTTTCAATAGCATCCTTAAAATCCCTCATAGAAATACATGAGTGAAGAGGACCAATTTTTTCATCAGCAGAAAGAATAGCATTAAAATCACCCGCAACGATCCAGGAGGAATGAATTTTTGAATTGAGAGAGGAGAGGTCCCTCTAGAGAGACCTCCTACCTTGATATTTATTCTTGGCATAGTTAAAGGAACAAAAGATATGAGCATTATCAATGATAAAGTCACAAGTGAAACTTTGATCAGAAATATGAAAAACATTAACATTAGATAGGGAGGGATGTGAAAAGGTCCAAAGAGTATTAAAGCTATTGGTGTTTTGACATTCACCGATGAAGGTGTATCCAAAATGACAAAAGTGAGCTAAATCAGTGGAAAACATTATTTTAGGTTCAGGAATGGAAAAAATTAAAGGCTTCTGAATGTTAACCATTCTTTTTAAAATACTAAAGGTGTCAAGGTTTGCAATACCTTGGCAGTTCTAGAAGAGAATCTTCATTTAAATCTACGTTTGGAGTTAGAACTCCCTTTTTTTTACCATCTGAGCCTTTATGCCTATTAGATCTTCGGACATTTTTTGACAAATTTGGGCTTCAGGCAGGGGCTTTCTTTCCTTTGGAAGGATCCGAGATAATAGAAGAATCATCTAACGGAATTGGTGCCGTCAAAGTCGGGACTTGTATGATATTAAAATTAGGTGTCGACAAAGTAGTTAGAGCATTTTAATTATCAGCATTAACACAATCAACATGTAAATTATCATGCAGGACTGAGAGATTGCAGGTACCTAGTAAGACGTCCGAAACAGAATGAGGAGCATCAAGTTCCAGCTGAACAATGTAGGTACCTGGTAAGGCGTCCGAAACAGAGTGAGTAGCAGCAATATCTACATACCGTTGCTTATCTGAGACCTCTGCAACCGGAATAGAAACATCTTGGACCTTCTGTAAGGGAGAAATCAGCATGCCTTCATCATGGAAGGCAGGTGCCTCATTGTGCCGCATTCCAGGATGAGAATCCTGCATGTGAGTGTGGTCTTTTGCCAATGAAAAAGACTCATGAGTAATAAAATTCAAGGTATCCTGAGAATCAGGTTGCACAGCCGTGGATATTGGATTGTAAGAAGAAATGTGGGCCGTGGGGGAGTCTTGAATCTGTTCAGCAGTAAAGGAAGTGGAATTAGGCCCAGGATCCTGTTTAAGAGTGTCTAAAACTGCAGGTTCCAATTTTAGGGAGTGCTCTTTGATGGTTTCTTCCTCTTCAATGAGGTCAACCCATTTGGTACCCGAGGACTCTCCTAAGTGAGATGAATTAGTGGGTTTTTTCACCCAGGTTACAGTTCTAACTGGTTCAGTAGCACTAACCAAGGGTGCTTTTTCCTTCCGAAATCTTATTATTTCTTTCTAATCATTTTCAATCTGTTGGATTGACTATTTCCTAATCAGTCTACAATTATAAATGTTGTGACCAATGAACTTGCAATGATCATAAAAACATTTCTATATTCATTTCAAGCATTGTTTTATAAAATTACATTTACAATTATCCAAAAAACTGTTCAAAACATTAATGATTCATCTTTTGATGCCTATGATCCCCTCTTAAAATTCCCACCCATAGAATCTATTACCGAAGAAATCATCCATACTTGAGAAAAATATTCTTCTAATATAAGAAAACAAATATTTATTTATTAATAATATAAAGAAATTAATTAATCATTTATATGAAACAATACAAATATTTTTTAATATATATTATAAAGACACATGTTGAGTTATACCAGTCACATTGTGTGTCATATTGAGGTGGTTTTTGATTCCTATATGTCTCAAATGAGTTATAGTTCATTGTCCTAATATATCAATACAATGAGAATATTTCTGCTCAGTTTAGAGTATGTAACTTTTTCTTTTACTAAAATTAATAACAATTATAAAAATTGACACTTTCAAAGTTATATCAATCAAAAAATGCATCAAATTGAGGTGTGTCTGATTCATACCTGTCATAAATTACTGATGAATATTATTTCTAGTGTTCTAAAAAATTCCAAATGTGTTTTCTTGGATTTAGTCTGTCAATAATATTTTTTACAAAAAATCCATTTCAAAATAGAAACACATATTTTGAGTCATAATGGTTTCAGAATGCGTCGGTTTGATATGAGTCTTCTTCATACACATCAAAAATGACATTTGAAAAAATTTCCTAAATTATCAAGACAATAAGAGTTCATTTTCATGGTTTTTAGTGAGTGACATGTTTTTAGCTAAAATGTTAATTTTCAACAAATAACAGACACTTTTAGTACTACTGGTCATATAATGCATCATATTGAGATGTGATTGATTTCTATATACCGAAAATCACATATGAAACAATCTCATAAAGTATCAAAATAATATTATTTCATTCTTTTATTTTTCAGTACGACACTTGTTATTTTTACATAAATTAATGTATATTTTAAATTAAAAGAAACATTTTTGGTATATCAATCACATCATTCATCATATTCAGGTGGGGTTGATTCGTACTTATCAAAAAAGACTCGTGTATCATTTTAATAAATTATAAAAACAAAACAATCGTTTTTTCATGGTTTTCAGTATGTCACATGTTCTTTTTAATAAAATTAATACCAATTTTAAATAAATATATACACATTGAGTTATACAGGCCACACCATGCATCATACTGAGGTGATACTGTTTCCTAAACAAAAAATGACTTATATGTCATTTCCCTATTGTATAAATATAATATGACTGCATTTTATCCATTTTGAATATGCCAACTTTTTTAATAAAATGTGATTTCAAACCAGAAACATTTTTTTGAGTCATAACTATCCCATGGTGCATCAGTTTGATTTGAGACTACTTCATACACATCAATAATCACTTGTGAGTTTTTTTTTTGAAATTATCAATACAATCAAATCTTGATTTATTAGTTTTCAGTGAGTGACATGTTTTGAGCTAAAATATCAATTTTTTACAGATAACAGACACTTTTAGTCAAATTGGTAACACCATATCTTGGATTGAGGTGTGATTGTTTCTTCCACATAAAGAATGGCTCATGGATTATTTTCCTAATGTATCAAAAAAATCTAAATTCATTTTCCTTATTTTTAGTATGTCACTTGTTAATTTTTATTTAAAATAAACCCAATTTTAAATAAAAAAAGACACAATGAGTCATACCGGACACACCATGTGTCATATTGATGTGTGGTTGAATCCTACATGTTAAAAATGTCTCCTATATCTTTTCCCGAAATTATCAAAATAATCTGACAATTTTTTCCTAGTTTTTGATATGTCACTTGTTCTTTTTAATAAAAACAATTTCAATTTTATATAAAAATAAGGAGTTTGAGTAATATTGGTAACACCAAGAATCATATTGAGGTTAAGAATATTATTATTTGTAAAAAATGACATTTAATCATTTTCATAAAGTATCATTGCAGTCCAAAAATGATTGATATATTTTCAGTTTGTCACATTTTTTTACTAAAGTGACATTTCAAATTAAAAACATGCATTTTGAGTCATACCCTTAACATTGTGCATCAGTTTGATGTGAGATTACATTATACACATCAAAAATGACATCTGATTTTTTTTCTAAATTATAGTGATAGTCGGAGCATTTTTTCGTTTTTTAAATTAGTTACCCTTTTGAACTATAATTTTAATTTTAAACTGATAACAAACACTTTTAGTCCAACAGGTGACATCATGCATCGGATTGAGGTGTGGTTGATTACTACAGCTCATAAATGAATCATGGATAGTTTTCATAATGTATATAAACAGTCTAAATGTGTTTTATCAATTTTTTGTATGTCACATTTTCTTTTTTACTTTAATTAAGGTCGATTTTGAATAAAAATAGACACATTGAGTTTTACCTGAAACATTGTGCATCATATTGAGCTGTATATGATTCATAAACATAATAAATGACTTATATATGGATTTACTATAGTATAAAAACAATCTGAATGTGTCTTCCCAGTTTTTAGTGTGTCACATATTCTTTATTCTGAAACTAATGTTAATTTTAAATAAGTACATACACTGTGAGTCATACCAATCACATCATATATTAGTTTAAAATGAAACTAATTATTTCACTTCAAAAAACGATTGATGTGTGAATTATTCCTACTTATACAAAAGTCTCAATACAATCTCAGATGCAAATGTTACCACACTTTACATTGGGATTCTTTTTCGAACTACAGTACTATAGTTTCTTCATTTGTCACCTTCATTCATGTTCACTTAATTGCAATTATGTAAAGTGATATATTCTAAAAATACATTGGTGATAAGGTATTTTGGGAGAATAAATCTATGGATAATATTTTATTAATGAGTAGTTAATAATTAAATTAAAATTATATTAATACAGTAGAGAACATCTAATATTATGAGGTAAAACCTAGTAAATCAAAAAATTACCTTCTCATTCTATTTCAAGTTGTTACCATGATGTCATATCTCTTACGAGTAAGAGATACTTAGATTAAAACCCCATATCTCGAAAAATGTTTCCATCTATATAAGAAAACAATTAATATGAGATAAATACTCAAAAGATATAAATTAAAATCAAATATGAAACAAGCAACTTCTTCTATGGATGCCACATATTAATGATAGTTATTTACATTCATGCATCAAGTATGAGTCCCATTAGTTTCTAAAAAAATCTATATCATATTATGAATATGATTCTTTTCAATAGTCATTGTAGTACTAGAAAAATATAAATACAGAAAGAATTAATAAATATTTTAAATTAAATATTAATTATCTTTGAAAATACCACTTCAGGTACTATAGTTTGTTCATGGGATATAATCTCTCTCATTAATTTACAAACATAGTGAACATAATATTTTCTATTTAATTTTTTTAGACACTGCAAAAATAGTGATAAAAATAAGTAATTTGTTTTTATATGTGTCTAGATAGTTACATACTATCATATATACCCTGATACTTCTGAAATTGTAGAACTTTTTACGGTCACCATGCCTATTCACTAGACTTATTCCATGTTTTTGACGATATTGATGCATCAACATATCATAACAGACACATCGTTAAAAAAATAAGAAATATATATCCTAATGTTTAGTTAAAAAATAATGAATGGGGTGTACTAAAAATTTCAAAACCATATCATGTGTTGTCAGTTTTTTGTGTATCCATGCATCGAATACAAGAAAAAAATATTTGGAGTATCCAAATTGACTAAAATGAGCATCCAATGCTACCTAAAAACAAACAAAAATGAATAAGTAAGGAACAAAATGAAAATATATTTGATTTGGTTAAATATTTGAGCTTTACCACAACATTGTTGGTATTAGGATGAATCTGTTATCTGTAGGTTTTTTTCATAATATTTCAGAAGCCTTAACAGTATATCATCCTTTTTTATGGATTTTTTTTTGTAGAAGTGGTGCGAGGAATAATGAATCAAATTTCATTCATGGGTATATCATTTATGTTGATTTGGATAGATACAATTTCCAAAAATATGAAATACATTTTGTCATTATTAGCATTGTATATCATCATTAGTAAATTCAACTAATGAAATCATAACTAATCTATAAATTTAAAACCGAGGCACTGAGCAAAAAATATTCTAGAATTTCACTTTATCAAAATCAATGAAGCATTGAACTTCATCTCTATATATATTTCCATAAAAATAAATTATTTGACTACAATGTTTTTTACTCTGCATCCACGTGATCCTTCAATGATAGCAAATGTAGATATAGATCTTGTTTGGTAATAGATCTTTCGAAAGATCTTTTAAATTTTTATGATGATCCTTTAGATTGATTCGAGTGGGTATTTCATTTTACCCCTTCCATTTGTTTGTTTTTAACAAAATTCTTCTATTTCCACATTTTTTGTTAATTTTTAAGGGTTTAGCTTGAAAAATAAATTGGAAATGAACACCTCCTTATCATCATGTTTTCTATAAGATGTGAAGACCATGTTATGAATGTTCCAAGATCTTGTTTCACTTTCTAAATATCAACCTCGTCAACTGGAATTGGCAGATTAGCTATTATATCATGGGAAATTAAAATTGAAACTCTCTCATGACCTGATGGGTGTGGTCTGTTGTGTAGCATGTTGTTTTAGATATTGAACACCATTGCCCTAGCTACAATGTGATGATTAGTTGTCGATAGATACAAAATAGAGTCATTATCACAGTATATAATATCAGAACAAGAAATGTAACATCACATGGATTTGAAAATAAATATTGAATGCATGAAATATTGTGTCCCTATAAAACAACACATTTTATAATCTTGTAGTCAAACAAAACATTTCCACATCTATATTTTTAATTTCAAAAAACGTTCATATAATGACGTTATCAGTAAGTCATTTGGATTCTGATAGAACTAACATGATTTTTGGTTAATAGTAACATAACCTTATGAATAGTAATTTGAATTGTAATATGTCCCTTATGAATAGTATTTAATGATATTATATTAATTTCATAGGGTAATAAGATAATGAAATCATAATTAAATTTTTTATTTGATCTAAAACTAATTATACCTCTAAAATTGTTATTTTCTAAATTACCATTGATTTGATTTAATAAATTATTTAGTAATATATAGAAAATTATATATAATAAATGGAGTTCATTTTTTAATTCTAAACATTGAAAAATTATAGTGGTGAATTTTTGGTATTTTTAAAAAATACTTGAATTTTATGTGAATAGTAAAAATATAGTGTTGAGTTTTCCTTATGTTTAATGGCATCATAATTACATAATAATTAAAATAAAATTCTGATCGACTTGTGTACAGTAAAATATGTCATTCTATTTTCCACGTAGCTAAAATCAGGTGAAATACTTTAGGCAAGCCCATGGTTTTCCAAAAACCACTAATGACTTTTCTTTTTTAATTAATAAAACATCATCTCTCTTTTACTATAAATACCCACTAATCCATTCGTTTTTTATCAGTTAAAAACCATCATACTCTAAGATATGGGGTTTTTATGTCCATATGAGTCCTCCCAATGAGAGAATAATACCCAAGGTCTGAGCCATCATGTTCTAGGAGTCATTCTACAATGTAAGGGAACCTTTCACCCACTTCTTTTAGTCATCACTTCTTTTATGTTCTCTCAATGAATTTACATTCTCATATGTTGGGGATTGATATTATGTATTATTATTACTGTGCTTTTTATTTCCATATAATGAGATACCATTTTTCTCTCATCAATTCTTTTTTTCAAATTTTATGCGTTGTCGTTAGGTTGCTGAATTTTTATACAGGATCTGTCAACTTTTAATTAATTATCATGTTCATATATTTTCATTCCTTATCCTCACCTATTTTCTTAAATTACAATGGTAAATCCATTATTATATATATAATATAATTATTTCATGTTATTGTACAAACCATCATCAATATACTCTATCTCTTCCTTTTATTTTATAATAGAAATCAACATCCATGAGATTCCAATTTATAGCCATCATGGAAAATGATGTATTGCTCTTCAATTCCTCCTTCATTAGTAGTTATGAAATCATATTGATCGTTGAACCAACATATAATATATTTATTATAACCAAATTAATATTCTGGGACCAGTATATGTGCATATTATTAAATCATGAGACCAAACTAGTTCCTATTAATCAAAATACCGCATAAAAAATAATTGTAAATGGGATATAATGATTGATCCAATTTCCATCTAACCAAATATATGAAATAACCATTAAAACATCTTCATCATAATAAATAAAATATAATTTCAATTCTGAATATTTACATCTATTTCACATGAACTCCATTACTAAAAAACAATAGAACAAATTATCAAAATCAAGAAAATGTACACTCTGGAACAATGAAATTTGATATTATAACATATCAATAAAGAAATAAATGAACTAAATAGAATATTGGTAAATTAATACATTTATAATAGTATCATAATTAAGTTATTAATAAGTCTAATTTCATATTCATTTTCCTTATGTTTATGAGCGGAACAAGTTCAAACTTATTGAAAGGGGTTTTCCACCCGAACATCCATTTTCATTCGAATTCCTTATATTATATAATTTCCCCAATGAAGTTATTTTATATTATTATGAAATCCTCATAAAATATGTGTGACTATGATATATATTTTTTTGAACCATAATCCTTCCTTATTTTATGGAGAGTCACACATTTCAAAAAGAACTATCAAAATTGTTTCCAAAATACAATCAGGATTCAAGGATATTTCACAAATTCTAATCCATAATCAAGGGAAATGAATAATCTGTTATTGGAAACCATTATATAAATAGAATCACTCCTTTAATTTCTATTTATACAATATAAATATTGTTATAAATATAAAATTTTATTTATTTGACGATATACACATCAATTTTAAAAGAGTATTTTCATATGTTTCAACACTCTTGTGGATTATTATTTATTATTGGGAGTGATATATTAATATACCATCAACCATATTTAATTGGACTTGTTATGATTATATTTATTTTTGATGTTTCATCATAAGACCATTTACCAAACAATTAGAAATGGCATGTTTTTAAGATTAATGTTCAGGGATATTTATTTACATTTCATATGTTAATTTCAATAGGAATGTATAATTTATTTATTTTTATCCCTCTTATATGAGGAATGAATTGTAATTATTATGTGACTTGGGGTTCCTAATTATGGCCCTCTATTCATCGACATGTCTCATGAAACAATTAGATATGGAATTGGTTGAAGCCTTTCCCAATTTTATATATGTATTTGGTGGAGGCCTAAATCATTTTTATATGTCTTGGCTGAGACCTTGACAAAATATTTTAGAATCTCTGGGATATTATCTTCCCTCATTATGATTCTATTAATTGAATGTACATGTGGTTATTCAGCTAGTATAATACCAATGATTATGTTTTATTATAGAATTATTTACTCATCTCATATTCATTCCATATTATGTTCAAGTTCCTTATTTTTAAAGGCATGTGTTTTCAATTATTCACCATGGATAATTTTTATGTTATCTTATGATGTAAATCATACACTTACTAATATTTTGAGACCTCCCTTATCTTATGATTCATTTTATTTGGATATGAAGATTTAATTTTTGGATGACTTGTGTAACGTCCCGGTTTTGAATGCAACCCAGAGGTCCCCTGTACCTGATTGGTCACATAGCCTCAAGCGCATTTCCCTAAATGCCCGAGGTTTATGACTATCAGTTAGGGCCTGGGGTGTGATAATGGGAAAAAACTTCCCTCATTGCTATATTAACATACTGGAAATAAAACAGATAGCGATAGAGGAAGCAGAGAACATACCATACAACAGTAAACAATGGAAGACTGAATGTACGAAACAACATGTGCATAGATATAAATGATGCATGATACATATGTATACGAAAGCATCAAAACAGTTGACAATGATAGAATATAGAAATAGCCCATCTATTAAAGAAAATAAATAAACTCTAGCAGCACTGCAATCCCCACCTTGGCCCCATGCTCTACATCTCCTCAACAATCAACTACCTGATGTAGAAGGGCGCATTCCCTTATCTATACCTGCAAAAATATAATCTATATTTGGGCCAAAATAATGACACAAAAGGGTGTGGGACTAATCATAGTAGTAAACCACCAAAACATATGTGTCTAGCAGTCAGTGAATTAATATTTCAAGCAATAAGTAAAAATAATTTGTAAACAAGAATGTACTCAGTAACAACCATTCCAACAATTCCATTGCATTAAATTTCATATATCATGTAAGAAGCTAAACAAAGAGGGTAAAACATTGGGAATTACTCTTATACTAACCCCTCAGTTTCAGCCAAAACAACACATTAAACCATATGGTATGTACACACAGATTAACCCCTCTGTATCAACTTAAGCATAGACTCTCTGAGGAACCACTAAATTTCAATTTTCCCTCTATTCTCGTTTAGGTAACTAAAATGTGCTATGGGGATGAACTCAATATCACATTCCCCATGTGGCCAATGTCGAGGAACTACAGACACTCTGAGGAAGATCTAACATCAATAACCCCTATAGTCTAAAAAAGTAACTGTAATCATACATTCTAGAGAATCCCTCAACATCCATTTTCTCTATGGTCTACTAAACCACATTCTCACAGACCTGTATAATTCAATTGATCACATCAATTCATAGAAGCCAATGTATTCCTCAATTTCTAAATGCATAAATAGTCTACATCGTAATATATTTACTGTTAAACAATCACTCCATCTTAACAATTCCAGGCATGGAATGAAAATAACCTAACATTGGAAATTGGACCAAACAGTCAAAACAATCAATCATGTGAAATAAAACATATCTTATTATGTAAAACACTATTCTTTGTAATTAACCTATATACAATTATACAAGGAATTTCAGGCGTAATCAGGGTAGAAAACCAATAACACGCCATAACCCATTCTTGGTTATTGGGAAATTTTTCAAATAATGTTCGAAGAATATCTACTGAAAGGTAGAATCCACATACCTTAGGGTTGTATGAAAGTTATACTCCCGAGTCATCCCTTGGATCTACATAGAATGTGATAGATCTATAAAAACATCAAAAAACTCTCAATCAATGATAACATGTGAAAGTGGAGGAATCCGTAAACGAGTCTCTAGCATAACTAAGAACTCACCGATTCGATTCCAATGGAATCGACAATGGTCTATTCGGAGAATAGATGAACAGTCGGGGGCTTGGAGAAGATCTATGGCCATACGGTCACTATCATACTTGATAACTGAAGATGTTTGTTGTTCTTTTGATTAGACGCGTCCCCAATTTGTATAGTGAAAAAGAAGAAAGTACAAATAGTGTAATTTTTATATACTTGGTGGGTACTTGTCTTTTCTATCCTCCGAATTATGTGGTCACTACATCCCCATACCTAGCTGTGTGCACGGCCGTGACACGACCAGAACCCAGCTACCTGTGCTAACCGAGTATAGAATGTGTACATATATATTACACAACATGTTCTTATGTAATTTCTAAGAATTCCTCTTTCTCTTAAAAAAACTATCAAATAGGATACATACCTTGAAAATAAGCTATGGGTTATTTCAAATATCCCCCCTTAATGAAATTCATACTCGAATTTTTCTCGCATGGCGGCAAAGAATAGGAATCTTCAAAATTACCTAGCGACTGTGATCGTACATCAGCCTCCCTCTCCCAGGTCTCATACTGTAATCAACGATGTTGCCACAACACTTGTACTAATGAAATAGACCGGCCACAAATATCCATTTTAATCCAATCATCAATCCAGATAAGATTCTAATCGAATGAGGAATCCACCTGTAACTCATCCTCCTAAGGTTGAAAAACATGAGACGAGTTTGAGATGTAATGTCAAAGATGAGAAACATGAAATATGTCATGCATCGTCTAGTACCTCTGAAGTAATTTCAACTGATAGGAAACAATCCCAACAGACTTCAACACCTCAAACGGCCCAACATACATTGATGAAAGCTTACCCAGTCTCGTAATCCATTTGTGTCCAATCCTTAGCGTGACATGTATAAAAAAATGATCTACGACATCGAACATTAGTGGTCATATTTATTGATCAGCATAAGACTATTGTCTTGATTGTGTAGAAACTATCCAATTTTGAATCTTCTATATACTCTATGTGGTCTCCTCAATAAGATGAGGTCCCAATGTAGCAGCCTCTCCTACCTCAAGCCAGCATAAGGATGATCAGTATGGCCTACCGTACAAAGCCTCATATGGTCTAATATGAATAGTTTCTTGAAAACTATTATTGTAGGAAATATCCACAAGAGTTATTTTCATCTCCCAAGAACCTCCAAAATCAAGGATGCATGCTCGAAGCATGTCCTCATGCATGTTAATTGTACGCACAAACTGGCCATCTGTCTGGGGATGGTAAGCTGTACTCAAAAGTACAAGTGTACCCAAAGAGTTCTATAACCCCTACCGGACCCGATAAGTAAAATGGTCATCCCTTTCTGAAATAATGGAGTACATAACTCCATTTAAACGAACAACCTCATAGATGTACAACCTTCCTAGATCATCAATACTTATGGAATCATTGATCAGAAATAACTAAACAACCTTCATGAGTCTGTCAATGAAAATCCAAAAAGAATCATTCTCTCAGGGAGACCTCACCAACCCTGTCATGAAATCCATCAAGACATCATTCCACTTCAACTAAATAATGGGTAACTACTGTAAAATCCCTACTGGTTGTTAATTATCCACCTTCACATGCTGACTGGTGGAACAACTAATGAAGAAACCAGCTACATCTCTCTTCATACCTAGCCACAAAAATACTAACAGTGTAGATCAAGATACATATTGGTGACACCAGGATGAACTTTCCAAACAGAGGAATGAATGTCCCACGTCAGCTCCTTATTTATGTCTACTGATATCCATATGCACCCATGAAAACAGAAGATCTCATCCTCATATATGTTTCATCCAAGAATAGGGTCTTCTCCTGACATGATCTCTAGTAGTACTAGGCCATGAAAATATAAAATCCACCTCATTCCTACTACATCATGAATATTAGATATAACCGCTATAGAAGAAATAAAAGTAGTCCACTATCTATCATGTACCTCCAAATGCATCTTAGAGAACAGAGCCATATGATACAACTCAAATATGTCCTCCTGAACAACATGTAACTCAGTCATCCTACTTATCAGATCATCCACTATGTTTCCTTTCCAAGGAATATAGGAATGTTCAAAATCAAAGGACTGAATATAATCAACCCACCTTCACTGCCTCAAATTTTGGTCATGCAGAGTGAAGATATACTTGATACATTTGTGGTCGGTGAAAACCACAAAATTCTATCCAAGATGATAATGTCTCCAATAGCGTAAATCATGAAAAGTAGTATCCTACTAGAAATCGTGTGTTGGGTAATTCAAATAATGTGACATCAACTGAGACATGTATGCAATGAATCCTTCCCTCTCCATAAACACAGTTGCCAAACCAATGTCGGAAGCATCAAATTAAATAGTATGGCTCTTTATCAGCTCTAGAAATACTAGTATCATAGATAAATTCAACCTCCCTTTCATCTCTTGAAAGGCAGACTCACAATAATCTTCCCATAAGAACTTCTCACCCTTCTTAGTCAGATATGTCCTGGTTCTGCTAAGAGTTAAATGTCATGTATGAAACTTCTATAGTATCCAACCAGCCCTAAAAAACAATGCTCTTCAAAGTAGTTCTTTTACTTCTCTTAAGAAAATACTTCTATCAATTTCTATGGGTCTACTGATACTGTTGTCTCTGAGATAACATGACCCAAGAAGTGAATTTGGTCCATCCAAAAGTGGAATTTTGAGAGCACTGTATATAACTGATTCTCTCTCAGTGCACACAAAATTCTATCAAGGTGTGTGGCATGGTCATGTCGAGTGTATGAGTACACCAAGATATCATCCATGAAGACAGCCTATAATGAATCCATGTTGGGATGGAACATTTTGTTCATCAGTGCATTGAAAACTGCAAGCACATTCATGATACCAAATGACATAACCACATACTCATATAGAACATACCTTTTCTGGATGGCTATAAATGTTATATCGGATGGTCGAACACATAATTTATGGTTATCAGATCTCAAATAAATCTTCATGAATAGCTTGGATCCTCGAATATGATCAAATAGAACATCAATCTTTGGCAAGGGATATCAATTCTTTCCCATCAACTGGTTCCAATTCTGATAATCCACAAAAATTTCTTTGGTTACTGTCATCCTTCTTTGTAAATAGGATAGGAGAACCCACAGGAGAAGTACTAGTTGGGATAATACCCTTTTATTGTAACTACTATAGATTCTTCTTAAACTCCGGCCACTCTGGTGTAGCCATCCTATAAGAGTGAATGGACACTGGTGCCACTCCTGGGACAAAGACAATAGAGAAGTCTACCTCTCACTCGGAAGGAAGACTCAAAAATTCCTCTTGAAATACATATCTAAAATGATCCACCACTGGGGGAATGTCCAACTGTGTTTTCCCATGGTCAACCAGATATAGGTATGCAATATGGGCAGTAACACCTTACAACCAATTATTCTTATTTTTTTCTATGCTCTCCTTGACATCACATTTTCCCATATGATGAATTAATCCACCATCTTTTCATGTGAAACTCACCATACAATGATTAAAATCGACATCTACCTTGAAGGGAACTAACCATTCCATTCCAAGAATGATGTCACATCCCATCATCGCTAATACATAGAGACCCCATAAGATTTTTCACCCACCAAATCTCAAGAGGTAACTCCTTACATTTTCATACACTAGCAATTCTAGTCCCCAATGGACTGTCTAGCATTAAGATGTCTACAAAATAAAGGATGTAGAGCCCAAGGATCTCCACAACAGAAATAGTTATAAATATATATAATGCCCTAATATCGAAAAGTGAATATGCTAAAACCAAGTCAAATAGAATTGTACCTCGAAATGTAGATTGTATAAGATCCTTCTCATGCTCGGTCTTCTCCACTACAAATGTCAGACCTACACCACAGTCCAGTGACCCTGCCTAACCATTATGAGGGGATCCACCGTATTGTCACTGAATGCATGGTGATGAACTAACACGTACACAACCTCCACCTCAGCATGAACATCCAGAAGAACTCCAATTCCCTGACTATTAAGAAACTGGTGGTGCTACTCATGAATGTAGAGTCATAAATGAAATCATGTCACCAGCTTCCAGTGAAAAGAATAGATAGAATCACTGAAGTTGACCCATCTTGTTGCAAGATCAGCACTCCACTAGGTCTCTCAGAAAATGGGGTTTTGTATGATAAATCTTCCCAGACTAGTAGTATACCATCTAGGTACCAGATGATTTCTATCGCCACATCAGATATCTGTGTTAAGATTCTCTCCAGAAATTATTGATGTCAGTTGGTGGGATAACAACTCCCTATGTTGAGACTCTATAACTTACTACTCTAGAATCCCTAAGATTTCGCTCTTGGATCAGTGTCTGGATGACTATAGAAATGATGGATGTTAACCTAAAGATGTTCACATGGGGTCAAATGTTGTTCCTGAGACCATACTCAAACATCCTTGAGAAGAAAAACGTAACACCTTCATGGATGGGCATGAAGATCTTCAACTCTGTTAAGAGAGAATAATTCTCTATAAAAAAGGAGTACCCAAATTTATACTCATGAACTATTAGGCTCGATCGGCCCTCAGATTCTCTTGGTAAAAGTTGTAGTATTAGGCACACTGGAACTCACCCCAATACATGACATGCTTGTGTCCCACCTATGAGATCACACCCCCCATCTCGTGGTGGAATCCTGTAGCATACACATAGCAAGAATTAGCCACATTTATAGAGGTGTCACTAGATACTTGAAGACAGACAACATGGATTCTAACCATGACATTGCAGCATGAGGTCCTCCATCCCCTGAGAATTGGGAAGGACTCTACTGCTAGAAAACCCACTTCAACTCTACCATAGATGGGGCATGATGTAGTACTCGTCGGATGGTATTCATGAACCTCATAAAACCTCTTGGAACTCTATGTCCGAACCTGTTTCTGGAATTATGGTCGGGTCCAAGACTGCCACAATTAGAGGATCTATTGGTTGTCGCTGATCAACAACGATTGGTGTCTGATCACTGCCCAATAACTGGCAGAAAACCAGAGCCCATCTTGGTTGCATGAATCTGTATGGCCTGGCACACACCTTATATCAACATTATCATGGATTGAGAAATAAAAGTTTAGGAGGGGAACATGTGAAAGAAAGAATTAATGTTTTCCAAAACATGGATACATAGTGTGTTCCTATAGGCCTTCACCAGGGCATGAACTCTTGCAACAACTGGTCATGTAACAACCCAAACACACAATATGTTGTCCTAACACATGTCTTTTACATGAACCCTCTACCCCAAATCATGTTTTTATACATGTCTAAACAACAAAGTTCTCTTAAAACAAGACTACGTGGTGTGTTAGTTCCAAACGCGACGTGTACTCAACGATCTTACCCAACCCTTGTTGTTAGTCAGACGGTTGGTTACACAGGTCACCCTACATGACATGTTCCAGATGGACCCAGTGTGTACATGATAGATTTCACCAACCTGTGTTGTTTTCTATATGGTCGACTAAATTTGTTGTACTACACCATGTTTTCGATCTTAACATGATGTTCATAAATTGCGTATTATTTATTTGTGTCGTTTGTCACATGGGTGGACACACGGTCTACAAAACACGACATCTACGTCCAGCACACATTGTGTTCTACCATGATTCCCAACCCCATGTCTCTGCCCACCCAACCAATGACATTATTAGAGACTACATGGTGTGTATATACAATACACGGTGTGTACTAAAGTAAAATAGTTCCTTCCCAAACAGAAGTACACAATAGGTGTATTCATCATTACACATTGTGTCATCTAGATTTTTCTGGATAGTAGGCCTCATAAACTATATTAGATACACAAAAAACATAGAGACGAACATTAAAGTTCCAAATTCGGATCCTTTAGGTCCCATTCACCTTGCGAATCAATTCTTTAAATCTTATACACATCATATATATGGAAAACCCGACAATGAACTACCAAATTCCAGCTCATGAGGGCCCATAACACCTCAATAACCTTATCATGGAATTCATTCAATCAAATCATTATGAAAAACAATACCATATCTAGAGTAGGTATTCTATCAAGGAATCTATCCCAAAATCATGCATATCAAGAACAAAATCTATCACAACAACATGAAATTGATAATGCACCCTAAATGGAATTTAATGAGTGCATGACATGTGATTTTTTTCAAGTGCCAATATGATGCATAAAACGAAATACCCTAATCACATCATGTTGAAATAGAAATTTAACCATAATAACATTAATTATAATAGCTCAAAACATGTGAACCACCAAATGGTGAAATCATATCAATGGTAAAATTTCAAATCCAAATAATTTTCAATAATGTGGTAGATAAGATTTTCCCTGTACACAATTTAGCTACTCGTAGAAATATCTTATTACCAAGTACCTATTCAATCCTATTCATGGCTATAGGATCCAAACAATATGTTAGGAAGAATATAATCGCTCTGATACCACATTGTAACGTCCATGTTCTAGAAGCCACCATTTAGAACCCTGTACCCCGTCTGTCAGATACCTTCAAGAGAATTTCCCCAAACTCTAGATGTTGCCAACTTGTAGCGAGGGCCTTGGGTGTGATAGTGTGGATAATATTACCTAATTGGTAGTGTAACACATCATAAGTAAGATTAATATCAATAGTGGATGTATTAATCATACCATACAATAATAAACAGTTGAACACTAAATGTAAGAAACAAATGTAGCAGAAATATTAAGGATGCGTGATACATATGTCTAGGAAAGAATCCAAACAATTCCCAATAAAAGAATACATAAATATCCCAAGTACAAAAGAAATTAGATAATATCTAAAAGGGTTCTTTCCCTTATCTTTACATGTAGTAATATAATCAGTTTGGGCCCAAAACCATGTGTCAAAAAGGATGTGAGGATAATCCCAGTAGTATCCACCAAAATAACTACTCCCAACAGTTAGAGAATATATGTGGTAGGCAACAAGTAAAAAAAGTATGAAACATGGATGTACTCATGAGCAACCCTTCCAACAGTTCACTTCCATTCAATTTAATATATCAAGTAAGTAGTTAAACAATGAAGGTAACCCTCTGAGAAGTACTCTCTGCCAAAACCCTATGGTTTTCTAAAATGAAAAAAGAATCCATATAAGAAGTACACATTATCTAACCCATATGGTTCATCTTAATCATAGACTCTCTTAGGAAGCACTCACTGTTAATTCCCACTCTAGTCTTGTATCAGTAACTAAATGTTTCTCTAGGAATGATCTCAATGTCCCATTTCCCCTATGCCCCACATCACGGAACTAAAAACACTCGGATGAAGAACTTACATCAATTCACCCTATGGTCTCACAATGTGACTATAATCAGACACTCTTGAGAAGCCCTCAATGTCCATTTTCTATATGGTCTACTACACCAGGTTCTCACAGATAAACAATCACACCATCCTAACAACCCCTTCATGGAAATAGAATAGACTAACATGAAAACAAGACCAAATAGACAAAACAATAATTCATGGTAAAACATCCATAACTTATCAAATATAAATCTATTATCCTCAATTAACCTCTATAAAAACAAACAATGCATAACAGGCGTAATAGGGGCTAAAAACCAATAACATGTAATACCCCGTTATTGGGTATTGGGTACATTTGAACATAAAATTAAAATAATATCTTTTGAAGGGCCCAAATTACCTATATCGGTGTTTTAGGATCATTGTACTCCAATTTATGCCCTTGGATCGATGTAGAACCCAGTAAATATACAAACATTTCAAAAAATGCTCAATTGTGGAAAACTCGTGGAGGAGGATGAAGAAGAAAACAAGTCTCTAGTAGAAGGAAGAACTCACCGACTATATTCCAACTCAATCGTTGGTGGTAGATAAAGAGAACAGACAGTGAGTTGGGGAATCGGAGATGATATGTGGTCGTATGGTCACTCTCTGATGAGACAGACATATAAGGATAGTGTTTTGTTGATTATACGTTACACGACCCATTTAATGAACAAAAATATATTACAGGATGTGCACTTTTTATGTACAGGGCATGTACATTCCTTTTCCGCCCTTAGCTTTAGGCGGTCTCTAGGTCACCCCACACTGTCGTGTGCATGGTCTTTACACGTCAAGCAGCAGGTGACCCATGGTAACCAAGTACATGGCATGTACGTAAGAAAATTCTAGAAATTAGTCTTTTTCATAAAAATTCCAGAAAATGGGAAACATACCAGAAAAGAAGCTTGCAGTTCTTACTACTTGTAACCATAGTTTAGAAGGAATAGATATTTCTAAGGGAATAAATAGTGTTGTTTTTCTTTCAATATGTATTTTCAAACTTAATTATGTATCTTTTTTCCAATAATCTTCAAAAATACTAGTTCCTTCGGGATTTATATTTCTTTTTCATATTCCATTGTAATATAATAAGACATTAGCTCTGACAAACTGGGGTCATGTCCTTACAGTTGATATCTGAAAAAGTTTAGTAGAAAATGTTTAAACTACATTTAGAAAACCCAGGATATGTTGGAGTCCCTAAGATATTATTTGAGGATAAACATACAAGAACATCCTGGTATTCTTGTAAATAATAGATAATGTGGAACATTTTAGAAATACATCTATCTCTGGATACAAGAATGTAGAGGTTACTCTGGTACGAAAGTACTTAGGAGTAAAAGCTCTGAAAAAGGGTTTTGTGATTGTCCTGGGTTATCCTCGTACATAAAAACGAGTGTTTATAAACTAATTGTTACCAAAATCTCAGGGTATATGCATAGGATAATAAAAAATTTATTTACAAGACATCTTGAATGATTTAAATATAAATGTTTCCTCAGAGAAACAATTTTTATGATTATGGGATTATCAATGCATAGGATTTCAATTTATGTTATGTATTTTATTATGTTAATAGTATACATTATGATTCAAATCCTAATCTAGTGTATTCCATTATCTAGAAACGTGGCCTAGGAAAGGAATGGAACATGTAGAAACCCGCGTGTCCCCTATAGGGATTTCCCTCAGATGAAAGATAATGATGTTGGATAAGGTGCTAAGAATCTTATAACATTACTGGGAAAATAGACATAGGTTATGAATCATAACCATAACTGTATGGAGAATCCAGATAAACTATGTGTAGGATCTCTATTAGATCACATTATTAGACAAAAGTATCCATAATTAAATTGGACTACACACACATTTGTAGGTGAGTAGTGGATATGTTCTCAAGAGAAGATAATTCTCTCTTTGGGATGTAATGAAAGGTAGAAGGTCGATATGAAATATTATCATCTATTGGGTGATGTAGATCAGTGGTGGTCGTTAATCCAAAACACAAAGTAGGATGAGGAAATATAATAGATGGAATAAAGAGAAATTATGTAAATCTTTCTAGAGAAATACGTTTCTCATGATTAGAGAGAAAATATGGAGAGGCAATTCTAGAATCTGAGGTATAGGGATACATAAAATGTTGCAATGTATGAAGCTTACTTCACTAGGCAAGAAAGACATGTTTTTTACTAGATACGAAATCCAAGGAGAAAAATTGATCGAATCATTGATAACCTAAATCCATTCCTCAGAAGGGCTTTGGTCCCCCTGAGTTTCTCATCATATGGAGATATAGTTTCATGTGCTATTAAGACAAAAAAAGAATTCTCTATGTCTTATGACTTTATGGGAAATCAAAAGAAGAATAGTACTGCTAGATACTCTAGAAAAGGAAATAAGGTTATATGGAATAAGGGTATCTTGGAATTTCTATAATATGATAATTGTTGAAGGAAACAACCTAGTTCCTTCATAAAAGGTAAAAGAGTATACTAAAAATGTTTAAAGAATGGACATCATTCTCGTGATTCCAAGGGGAATAAATAAATCATTATTATTAAAGGCCATAACCACTTATATTTACATTCCTCATGATTTCGTGGCTATGAAATTAATTGTTTCCCCAAACATATAAATGCATTATTTGATTTTGGAATGTTGCATTCATTTATATGTTCCCAGTTTACAAGAAAATTTGACATTTACAATTTTATTTAATAAAGGAGTTATCAGTCAAAACTCCAAGTGGATGTATCATTTCTATAGAGGTGTGTCTATTAGTCCCATCATGACACATTTATGTTCTTTAATGTCTATCCTTATCATCATACAAATGATTAACATTATTATAATTCTTGGTATGAGTTTGATTTCAAATTAGATGCAAAGATCTATTTTATGAAGAAGTAAGTTACTATTTTTGAGAAAGATTTAGAATCCATTATCATTAGAGCAGAAACCTCGCCCCCTGATTCTCATCTAGATCCACCCTTAGTAGCTCTACTGAATTAAAGTTTTTTGGAGGAATAGAATGTAATAACTATGGTTGAGGAATGTAATGTACAAATAGAAGATGTAACTATTGTTCAAGAATATATTGACATATTTCGAGACAATTTACATGGACATCCACTAAAGCAAGAAATTGAGTCTTCCATTGACTTAATTATAGGTTTATATCCTAAGTCAAATACCCCATATAGAATGTCCACTATGGATTTAGTAAAGCTAAATTAATTTCTAGTGTAATTTTGTGATAAAGGATCTATTCTCCCTAGTTTTTCTCCATGGGGATCCACTATTATTTTCAATAGAATGAAATATGTTTCTCAAAGATTACGCATTGACTACAGGGAGAACAATGTAATAAGTGTATAGAACAAGTATCCCCTACCTCAAATTGATGATTTATTTGATCAACTTCCTGGATCCCAATATATTTCTAATATTTATTTTCGATATGGATATCATGAGTTGATTGTGAGGAAGGATGAAATTCCAAAAACATCATTTCAAACCATGTATGGGCATTACAAGTTTACACTAATGAATTTTGGACTAACTAATGCACCATATTATTTCATTGATCTACAAAATAGAGTTTTCATGGAATATATTGATGACTTTGTGGTTGTGTTTATTGATGATATCATGGTATACTCTAAAATTTATGATGATCCTGAAAATAACATGCAAACTATTCTAAAAAATCATAGTATAAATAAATTATATAAAATATTCAACAAATATGAATTTTGTCTACAATTAGTTTATTTTCTATGCCACATTGTCTCCATGGATGGAATATCTGTCGATCATTTGAAGACAAAGGATGTTCAAGAATGTTCTACTCTAATGAACATAATTGTGGAACATAGTTTTATTCATTTAGCTTGTTATTATCAACGTTTCGTTCAGAATTTCTCTTGTTTAGGTAACCCAATGACCAAGATCAAACAAAAAATAGCTATGTTCATATGAAAAAATGAATGTGAAGACTTTTAAAAAAATTAAAGGTAAGGATAGTGAATGATCCTATTAAGACATTACCATCAGTAAATAAAGAATTTGTGACCTTTAGTGATGCATCATAGAATGGAAATGGTTGTGTCCTTATGAAGAATGACAGAGTGATTACCTATCAATATAGCCTAATAAAAATTCATGAGTAAATCTATCCAATTCATGGTCTTGAGTTTGTAGCAGAAATATTTTCTCTCAAGATTTAGAGAAATTACCTCTATGGAGAAAAATGTGTGTTATATACAGATCACAGGAGTTTTAAATATTAATTCTCATAGAATGATCTCAACATTAGAAAAATGATGGATTGATCTACTCAATGATTTGGATATCATATTACACTACCCCATGAAGAAAGATAATATTGTGGAAGAAGCTATGAGATGAAAGGATACCAGAATTCTAAACAAGATGAGTGTTAAAGGAGATCCTTTATTCATGGATCAAGTAAATACAGATTTGGGAATTATCAATTATGGTAACACATCACTACTTTTCCAAATGGTTTCCAAACCATATTTATTGGAGAGGATAAAATGATATCAGGATGGATATGAGGATTTTTAAAAGAAAATTAATTTTGTAAAGGATGCGAAGTTGATTGGCTTAGTATATGAAGGTGGGAATTTGATATTCGAAAAGATTATTTGTGTTCCCATTATTCATGAGATAAAGATGGAACTCTTGAATGATGCCTATAGCACAATTTTTCCTATATACATTGGTAGTTGAAATATGTTTAGAGATCTTAAGATACATTTTTTTGGGAAAATGTAATGAGGGGGACTGATTATTTTGTGTCGTGATGTTTCATGTGTCAATAGGTGAATGCGGGAAGACAATGTCCTGGAGGACTCATAAAACCCCTTCTTATTTTTATTGGAAGTGAGATGATATTACGATGGAGTTTTTCTTGGGGATATTAAATACTCCATGAATGAATTATGTGATATAGTTCATTATTGATCGTCCTATAAATTCAGCAGATTTTATTTCAAAAAGAAAAGATTTACCACTTGAATATTTAGAAATACTATATAGTAATAATGTCTTAATACATTATGGTTAACTAATATCAATTTTTTCTAATCGTCTCCCCATTTGACATTACAATTCTGGAAAAGACTTCAGAAGTCCATAGATATTTATCTTTCTTTGAGAAATTCCTACCTCCCAAAAACTGATGGACAATAAGAATGGACTATTTAATCATTGGAAGACATGTTGATGTCTTGTTCACATGACTTTCAAGGTATGTGAGATCATTATTTAACTCTCGTAGAATTTTCCAATAATAGTAGCTTCCATTAATGTATTCAGATGGCGCCGATTGAAGTGTTATAGGAAAAGAGTTGACGTACAACAACCTGATGGGATGATGTTGGTGAATGAAATCTAGTAGGCCTAGAAAATGTTGAGGAAACAAAATAATGGTAATGATAATCCAAACCCAGATCAAAATCAATCAAAGTAGGAACAATATCTTTTCTTTTAATCAAAGGAAGGATATGAAATTTCATGAAAGAGATAATATTTTCTTAATGGTATCTCCATGGAAGGGAATTATACTATTTGGTAAGAGGAAAAAATTATGTCCCAGCTACATAGTAACTTCTGATATTATTGACCAAATTGGTGATTTATAATACCATATGAAAACTCCACCTAGTGTTTCCAATGTTCACAATGTGTTCCACATGTCAATATTAAGGAAATAAATTCCAAACCAACACATGTACTCACCTATGAAGACATGGAACTTGAACCTGATATATCTTATTGTGAAGATCCAATAAATATTCTTGATACTAGAAAACAAGTATAAGGAATGTGGATTAATTTTCTTGTAAAGGTTCTTTGGATGAACCATAATAATGAGTATGTAACATGGGAGACGGATTTGCTTATGTTTAAGACAAACATGAATCTTTCTAGATAACAATATTTGAATTTCGAGGAAGAAATTTTTGTAAAGAGGGAAAATTTTACACCCTAAGGATTTTAAAATAAATATTGAATGCATGAAATACTTTGTCCCTACAAAACAACACATTTTATTATCCAGCACATAAACAAAACTTTTCCATTCTATGTTTTTAATTTCAAAAAATGGTCATCTTGAGTTTTGATCAGTTAGTCATTTGTAGCATTACAGAACTAACATGATTTTTTCTGAATTGTAATATACCCTTTTGAATGGATATATGAATTTTAATATTACCATTATGAATATTAAATAATGATATTATTTTATTTTCTTAATTTAATAAGATAACGAAATCATAATTAATTTTTCAATGTGATCTAAAACTAATTACACCTCTAAATTTTTTATTTTTCTAATTAAATATGATTTCATTTAAGTATTAAAATAATAATAGTTAGAAATTTTTTCTTTAAAAATAGTGTTAATTTTTTATTATACTCTTCAAAAAATAGTATCGCTGAATTTTTGGGATTTTTCTAAAATACTTGATTTTTCAATGAATAGTTAAAATATCGTGTTCTGTATTCGGTATATTTAATGAAATCGTATTGACATAATTATTAAAATAAAAGTATTTTAGAATTTCATACAGTAACGTATAACATTATGTGCCCCGTGTGGCTAAAAATGGGAAAATACCTTAGGAATGTCCTTTATTTTTTAAAAACCACTAATGAGGTGCCTTTTTAAATTATTAAAAAATCCTCTCTCTTTTACTAAAAATATCCACAGATCTGTTCGTTTTCATTCATTAATAATCCCACATCTTCTAAAATCTACAGTTATTACGACCCTAGGAGTCCACCAAAGGTGCCTTTAGTCCCCCAAGGTCCCACCCAACATCTTCTAGGAGTAACTCTACATGGTATGGGAACCATTCTCCCTCCTCTTTTAGCCAACACTTATTTTATGTTATCTATTTGAATTTCCATTATCAAATGTAGTGGTTTGATATTCTATATTCATATTTATTTCCTTTTTATGTAAAATTTATGAGATACCCCTATTCTCTCATCAATTATATTTTTTGAAACTTTTTAGCGACATTGTTAAGCTACCAAATATTTATATGGGATCTCTCAACTTTTCTTTAGTTTTCAAGTTCATCAATTTTCATTCCCTCTCCTCATTTCCAATGCCCAAATGACCATGGTAACTACAATATAATATATATAATGGAATTATATAATGTTAATGTATTATCTCTAATCAATATCCTCTCTCTCCCTCTCTCCATTTTAGTTTATAAATGTAATCCTCGTCCATGAGGTTCCAGTTTATATCCTTTGTGGACGACCGAGTTTTTTTTATTAATTTCTCAATAATAAATTTTTATGAAACCATTTTGATGTTTTAAGCAGACTATATAATATTTATTATAAAGAAATTAATATTCATGAACTAGTATATGTACATATTATTAACTCATAAGACCAAACTATATCCTAATCATCAAAATACTGCATAAATAATCTAAGTTAATGTGATCTAATGATTGATCCTATTTCCATGTAACAACATTATATAAATGACCATTAACATTAATGTATGTTTATAAATAATATTTAATTTCAATTATTTATATTTTCATCCATTCCAATTGATCTATATTACTTAAAACAAGAGAACCTATTATGAAAATCAAGAAAACAAACACTCTGGAATGAAGAAATTCGATATAATAACTTATCAATAATGACATAAATTAACTAAACAGAATAATGATAAACTATGTACTTCTCGAACTGGTTCATAATTAAGTTATTAATAAGTGTAATATTATATTCCCCCACCTTATGTTCAAGAGGGGAACAATATCAGACTTAGGGTATGAGTTTTTCCACCAGAACATCCATTTTTATTCAAGTTTCATTAATATTCTAATTACCTCAATATAATTATTTATATTTCCATTTAATCCTCATAAAATATTTGTGTGTTTTATATATATATTTACCAACCATGACCATTACTTATCATATGGATTTTCACACGTTATCAAAGGAACCATTAATTTTTGTTTATAAATACAAGCCCAATTCAAGGGAATTTTTCAAATTGTAACATATTTTCAATGGAACTCTATAATAGGTTTTTAAATTCATTTATATTTATAATATTACTCATTTTATTTTGAAATTTTTATCTTACATAAATACTTGTTTTATAGAAAATAAGTATTCTTTTCAAAATAATAGAGTATTTATCTCGATAATTACTCTGTAGTTTTATAAGAGTTGTTTCATCTGTTTCAAGACTATGGATGATTATTATGTATTATTGGAAGTAATATTTTATGATATCATCAACAATATTTAATTGTGTGTATTATGATTATTTTAATTGTGGATTTTATATCAAAACACCGTTCACCAAACTACAGTGAATTGTTAGTGATTATGATTAATGTTCAGGGAATGTTATTTACATTTCATATGATAGTTTCAATAGGAATCTATATATTTGTTATTTTATCCCTGATCATAAAATGAATTCATTAGTCTTATTATGTGAGGGTTGTGGCCTTCTATAGCCCATCAAAGCATCAGTAGGTCTCATGAGACAAATAGACGTGGAATTGGATGGGGCCTCTCCCAATGTGATATATGGATTTGGTCGAGGCCTAAATCATTTTTAGACGTCATGGATGAGGACATGAAAAAAAGTTTCAGAATGTCGAGCATATGAACTTCTCTAATTATGAATCTAGTAACATAATTTTTATGTTGTTATTTGACTAGTATATTTCCAATGATTATTTTTTATTACGACATTATTTACTCAGCTCATATTCTTTCCCTATTATGTTATGGTTTGTTATTTTTAAGGACAACTATTTCAATTATTCATCATATCTAATGATTATGATATATTCTGTTGTATTTCATAATATTACTTAGCGTTTGAGCTCACCCCTTTTTTATGTTTCATTTTTTCAGGATATGATAATGTAAATTATGAATGACTTTCTTGCATAGTCTAATAGTCATGAATATTTCTAATGGAATAAATTGTGTTGTTTTACTTTTGAGATGTAATGTCAAACTTATTTTGGTATCTTGTTTCCAAATTCTACTAAACTAATTTGTTCTTCGGGATGCATATTCTATGCATATATTCCAATTTAATATAATAAGACACCGACTCGAGGCATCTTGGGTTAGTTACTTATAGAAAAGTTTCCATAGTCCATCTAACTTACATTTTAATGAAACAATTATTATCAAATTTTTTATCTCATCCATGATATCCCTTAGAGGGGAATGGATCACCTCAAAGCTAGGGGTGTGGAGGGGATCCTCAAGAAATGGTTATTCTTGAGTTGGTTCTTCCCTATTCTAACGACCAAAAAAATTTCAATCATGTCCTTATGTCATTGGAATTATTATTTAAGTGTATCTAGTATTTCTCCCATATGTTTCATTTCATAACCAAGATCCTCTTCTTTTCTTCTCAAAATATGTTCAGGGTGTCACCCTAAATATCCTACCTTTGACATGGCCATACTGTTCTAGCTACTTTGAGGGAACTAATAGTACATGTTAATCTGGTAGAGTAGATTCTTCTGACTACGTTAGATGTAAATTATTGGATAATATGTCATCTTGATTATGTAATAGTAATTTATAGAAATTTATTTTATTAAATCATACTTACACATGTATCCCACAATTTTTGCGTGTTTTAATCTATTATTATCACATATTTATTTAAATGTGCCACCTTCCATAGCACATGAAGTGGGATGGAATATGATTTTGATTTCGAGACATCAATCTATATATTAGAAGAGGTACATAATTAGGTATCTATTTCATGTCATAAAAAAGTATTATGTTAGATTGAAAATACGTAAAAAAAAATTCAAGAGAAGCATACCCCATCATTTCTTCATAGTAGGGGTATGTTGGGTTTTACTCCAATTTTTTCTTATTTGAAGAAAGTTGATTTTTCATAAATAAAAACCAATTTAACAAAAGTGATGAATATTAATATTATAAAATAATGTATAAATAGACATAATATACCTAAAAAGACATATCCACATAACGACCAGTAAGCACAAACCATGTTTATTAGGTTATCAGTTGTGCGTAGATAAGAAGTGGGTGAGGGTTTAATTTTAATTTATAATCTTTAAGATATTATCTCATTAGTGAATTGTGTGGATGCTTATGTGAATCATTTAAGTCATCATTAATACATATTTCTCTTGGAATTAATATAATGTAATTGAACTCTGTAAGAGATGATGAATATTAATTAAATGTTTCATTATTTATTTTTTTTAATAAAATAATGAAATGTTATCATAATGATACTGTAATATCTTCTAAAATTAGTGTATTAAACACATACATTATATTGTTCCTTTGATCTACATCAATAATCACATATTGCAGAGTGACGATTCTAATATAAGTAATGAACATGACCTTTTGGGGTTATCATGCTGGCCCCACACATTCAATCTGACCTTGTATTTGATGCCTTTTATTTTTTCCTTAATTATTTTTCCAACACCATAAAACTATGTTTCTCTATTGTTTTATGTGATTGGGGACCTTCATTTCCTACCATTTCATTGTAGAAAACATCGTCAATATGTTGTTCCTCTAGAGCTCTATCATTGACATGTGAATATGGTCATTGTAACTCTACACTGGGAAAAAAAATAGGTTGAGAAACCTGTCGTTCCGTAGGATTGAGAGCACGATAACATATAAAAGGTCATTGTTCCTCTACACTATGTCTAGTATCAGTTTGAGAGGCCTATTATTCCAAGTTACTAGGTGCATTGGTACATATTGAAGACATTATCTATAGAAGGTGATTAAAATTTAATTTAGAGTAAATTAATGTTTAAGGAATTATTAATAACATGAGGTAACATGATTGATATTATAAAAAAACAAAATTACTAAAAAAATTAAAGGCTAAAGGGATATGACCCCTATATCTACAATCTAAATCCCCTCATTATGGTCTCCTATGGCATATAAAACACTATACACATTGGGACTGCTATGTAATTATTGTAATACCCCCAATGTAATGGATATCCTCATTTGAATTTTCATATAACACATCTAGGGTTTTGGTCGATAATTTAACAATTGAACACTTTAAATTTTTGGGATCTGGAACATTATATAAATGTAATACATGTAATTCCATAATAAACGATTCTTATTTTTAATCCTTCTTACTAAAATCAACATTCATGAATCCTATTTAATCTATTTTAACTACTATCCTATAATAAACACATTTGAAGTAAAAAATTTTCATTTGGGATATTATATAATCCAAATACCATATTTATTTAATGATGCCATAGTATGACATATTCATATAAATATTATTTATGTAATAGTACTTAAAACATGAATCACTTCAGTCACATGTGTAACTAAAAACATTTTCATGGTATTGTATTTATCATGTCTATTTCGTAGAACATATAACCATTAATTAGATAACCATTTTATGATAACATATGCATACTTGGTCCTTCAGTAGGCCATCAATGATGTCCTGAAATTGAATACGGATTTTTAACTGACCCCTTAACAATATAGTCCTGAAACCATATGATAAACAATCTATTATGTGTTGATGTTATCCATATTTCATGACTTGATGGATTCAAATTCCTAAAAAAAAATTTGGGTTTAATCATAATGGGAAACCTCCAAAATGTTATAAAAACATCATGGTGGGCCAAAAAATGATCTATAATATTGATTGTGACAAAATCCCTTCCATAAATTCCTTTACGTACAAGACTCCCAGTGTGATATGATTTCATGATACCAATTCTTTCCACCCTAGAAAGGTATTTGGTACATAATTCAACTAGATTCTTAACAATATATCATTATTCAATACATACCTCTGGAAAACATTTTTTTTGACATAACCATTCAAAATAATCATAAACCATTCAATTTGGTACATCCATTTATAGTGTACATGACTACATAGTCGAATCACTCTCACCATGTGGACCATCAAAAAAACTATCATATCAAGGAATGTTGGCTGGAATAACATTTCCAATTCACATAACATGACAATAATTTATCTTTCCATAGTATGCAATTTCTCTAGTTCTATAACTTTTCTTCATAATGAATTGGAGAAAAAATATAGACTATTTATTGTGTGATGTAAATTCTAGAGCATAATGAAACATAACGTTATATAAATTAAATATTGCATCAAAACAAGGAAGTCATGTGATTTCATACCCTTTTACATTAAATAAGGCATTGACAATATTTTCTTAGTATTCTATGAATACACATATGAAAACTTCATATTATTCAAAAAGTTGAAAAACATACATCTATTGTCCCTAGAAGGAGTGTAACAAGATAATGGAATAAAAATTCATTTTTGAACCATCACTGGTGTCATCTCTTCATGTATTCACATGTAAACCATGTCCAACATAGCCTTAATTATATATTTTTTCAGGATTATTTAGCAATGATCTAATGAAAATATCACATAAATTGTTTTCAACATGGATAACATCATGAAAATGTACAAAAAACAAGAAAATTCAATTATGGTAATTTAAAAAAAGGGATATCTTTTTTCAACCAGTTTCCATAAGGTATTTTTTAAAATGTATTACCGAAATAAGTTGCCAAATAATTTACATTCCCCCATATTTGATCACCTATTTGTGGAGACAATATTGAATGTTCTAATAAACTTCCACAAAATGATTTCTTCCATGATAGGTTATTATGTCAGTAGGTTGAAATTATTAAGGTCCTAGAAACATGATTTTTGATGAATTATTTAACATAATTGAATATATACATTTCCCAAAAAATTAGAAAACCTTGAGTTACTTTAATGCTATTTCCTCACATATTTCCATAAGTAGGAAATTATTTTATCATATAATACAACATAGTTGTCAACTAGAAATAATGATTTATGAAAGCATAAAATAATGTACCAAACGAATACGAAAATAATTTCAAATCCATAATCAATGAATCCAAATAAACATCAACATCATCACCTGAGTTATTGGTCAAAATATAAGTATATATAACATGATATCTTTTTATTTTATGCATAAACATGGTGGAAGGTTTTAATTTACCAAAATATATATACATGTACTGTGTGTTCCTCTTTGAAAAACAAAAGGATCCACTCCTTCTTTATATAAAAAAATGGCAATGTTTCTCAGCTTCTTTTCCAAATGATGGATACTCATGATCAATTATCATCCACTAAGGAGATTCTAACGGGTGACGTAGCTTCTAGTCTTTAATTCTTATACTTATGTTACATATCAATTTCCATGTAGTATCATGAGGTCCATATAAGCACATAATCATTTTAATGATTGGAATTTACT
Organism: Viscum album; assembly: GCA_963277665.1. Taxonomy (NCBI): domain Eukaryota; kingdom Viridiplantae; phylum Streptophyta; class Magnoliopsida; order Santalales; family Viscaceae; genus Viscum; species Viscum album. Next base: position 171,518,729 of record OY728134.1, read on the forward strand.
ATAAAACATTCGTCTATCCAGATTCATCTTTCTTGTATCACGTTGCACCACACATATGGAATTTTGTAAGTGATTTGCATTGAAATTTGTATGTGTTTTATGATTTTTTTAAATGTTTAGGTCAATTTATTTTAAATATGTGCATGAACAAATGTAGGCACACTCTCACCTTGTATTCCCCCACAACGACTTTTCCATGGATCAATGACATGGAAAATGATATGTGGGGGCTGTCAACATTCTCATAAAGACTAATCGAAATGTGTCAGGTGGTTGGCCACCTTTTTCATATTGTAAAGGTAAAATTCATCACTACTACTTTTCTTTAACACCATATAATATGGAATCCCATCATCTCCTCACATACAATTTCAATCATCACTCACATTCCACAACTTCTATCTCTAAAAAAAGTTTTCTTCATGTGCAGTGGATCATGTGGTCTAAAATAAGTTATGTTTTTCTGAGAATCATTATATAGTGGTACTGTTTTTACATAATATAAATTATTTAATTTTTTCAATTGAACTGATTTTAGTAGTTTGTTAATATTTATATATTATGTAGTTTAGTTAGTTATAAATAGTATATTTATAATGTATTTTATTAAGTTATATATTGTTTCAAAAAATTTATTATTATTGTTATTAATGATTAAGTATAGATTTACTAATTAATTACGTAGGATTAAACATTCTAAAAATTTTATAGCACATTTATTATTTGGTTATACCGGAAATAAGATCCCAGTCCGAATATAAACAAGTGGATGTTGCTTTGGGACAAACGTACCTAGGATTAACATCTCTGACAAAGTGTTCCATGATTGACTTGAGAAAACACAGTAAATGAAAATTTTCCTTACTACAGTCCTAGTTTGACACTCCCTAAAATTATTTATCAGGTGATTCATATTTTTTTTAAACAACTAAAATACCTAATAAATGAAAACATCAAATCAGTATATTTTTTCAATTATAAAATGATAATTATGATAATGTAAAATGAAATAGAGAAGTCAAAATTTCATTGTTGAATGATATTTTTATTAGTATTTAAATTATTTATAGATAGTTTAAGTTATGTTATGTATTATATTGTATAATTATTCTTATATAGTTTATAAATAATAGTTATTATTAGTAATTTTTATGCACATATTAATTAATGAATAACTAATCATTATGAAATGTATACATAAAATGATTAACTAATAATAATTAAAAAATGAATATCATATGAGTAATTATTTAATAAATAATGATTATGGATTGATTAAATAATGATTAACTGCTTAATAACATAGTAATGATTATTTATTTACTAAATAATTATTAACTATTAATAAAGTATACTACAAAACATTAGTATCGTATGGTGGTATATAAGAATATGTTCTAAACATTTATTATCATAAATATTATATATTTTTTAAATAATAATCATTATTAATAATTATTAAGTATAGATAAATTAATGAATAAAAGAGGATTAAAAATTGAATACATATAATTATTAGATAATAAAACAGAACTAATGAATATCATATGAAATAATGATTTAATATGTAATTATTAAACAGTGATTTAAGAATGATTTACAAATGAATAACTTAATGATAATTCACTAGTGATTATATAATGAAAATTAAAAATAGTACTATGAAACATTAGTATTGTAGTATAGGATATAAGAAGATGTTTTAAATTTTAGTATCTTAATGATTAAATGGTTTATAAATAATAGTCATTTTTATTAATGATTAAGTATATAGTAATTAATTAATAACTTTGGATTAAAAAATCAATACATATAATTATTATCTAATAATACTAAACTAATTAATATCATATGATTACAGATTGAACATGGAATGAGTAAATAGTGAATAAGGAATGAATAACTATTAAATAACTTATTAATTATTAACTATAGATTAAATAATGACTAATTAAAAAATGTACTAAGAAACATTATTATAATAGTTTAGGATATAAAAAGATATTCCGGAAATTTTGTATCATAATGATTAGATAGTTTAGAAATAAGAGTTATTTTTATTAATGATTAAGTATAGATTACTGAAATGAATAACACAGTATTAAAAAATGATTATCTAATAATTATTATCATGGATTAAATTATAATTATGATCATATATAGTAAAATGGTGAAAAATAAACACCTTAAATAAAACACAAATCGTGTAAAACATTCAAGAAATACGTGATATTTTTATATAGAACGTGTATTGAATGAGATGAGCATTATTTCAAACGTGATGTAAACTCCAACATATTTTTAATATGTATCTTAATATCAACTTCTTACGATATGTACATAACATAGGAATTATATAAAAAATTTACCATTTAATGAAACCAATGAAAACATATATGATATTTCATTATAAAGAAAAATGATTTTTATAATTAATTAAATAAGTAAATATATTTATATGATGTTATTTAGCTACCAAATAAAAATAAACTAGATTTCACATCACATTAAATGTTAGACTCATCTTATCCAAACCATGTTATTTTGAAAAATTTCATGATATTTCTTGGTCTTGTAATGATATAATATATTTTCTAATGTATTTATTCTTCTCCATTTCACATTATTTGATCATAATTTTCTATTTATCAATGATGAATATAATAATATGATGTTTTCTCTTCTTTTTACATCATTTTCCAAAATATTATGTTAATTATATTATAAAAAACTTTTAAATAAAAAAAATTAGTATAATATTTTATTGTATAAAAAAATGTTTTAAATTATAAGTATAATAAATATTAGATAGTCAACCATAATTTTCAAAATTAGTTACAGAATTAGAATCTTGATAAAAAAATTTAATTTGAGTGACATATTTTCCAATGTTTACTACTATGGGGAGTTTATTCAAACTGAGTGAGGATAATATTATAGTACAAACCCATCAATATTGGCTAGTACAACTAATTTTTTAACCCTTAGGGATCTTCAAGATAGAATTTGTGGTTCCTTAAAATTGGGACCCGATCAATTGATCAAATCAATGAGCTATATACATTTTATATTTCAAGATACATTGTGAAATTTAAATTGTGCATTGGATTTTGATGCATAGTGGGTGCAAGGAATAAATTTATATTTCAAGCTATTATATAGAATAATTATGGAGTTATATGTTTATGTTTCAACTGTACATCAACAATGTCTAGTTATACGATGACATAGACATAAAATGATGGTTGATAATAGTCTACCCCATGAAATTGATCACATTCCAAATAATGCAGAAGAGGAAAAAAAAGTTGATCACTTGGATATTCTTTGTAAATATGAATTATGATGAGATTTTTTGTAAGGATTGACCAGATGGTGACAATAGTGTTGATGAAGAGGGAGTAGGGGAAGGTGGGGATATATTTCAATAAACGAAATTGTTGTATAGAATATTAGACCCAGAAAAAATCATCAACCACTGTTCACATATTTGTTGGAAGTAATGACACATTTTTTTGATTTCTTCTCCAATGGTCTCACACCCAAAATAGAGTTTCTCTGTGTTATACCAGAATGTATTAGTGAGCTGAAAAAAACTACACATGGGACACAATTTTCCATGTAAATATTAATTAAAAAACATGTTAATTGGTTTTTAAATTGAGAGTCACTATATATATATATATAGAATCGTACTGTAAAAAATACTTCATATGGTGTAACAAGTATGGGGATGGTTGTAGATTCTTTTTGAGGGTGAATCTTGATATTTCATTTGGAGGATGGTGAATCTCAAAGATTGAGGCAGCTCAAAATAATGATCTACCAAAGAAAACACAATACCATACATCATTGGATGTTGATATTTTGTTATCCATTTTCATCAAAAAGATTATGTATTTCGAATATGTTCCTATAGGTCTTGTGTATGAGAGTATATAAAAAACATTCAATTATAATATTTCTTATAATAAGGTATGGATATGGAAACATAATGCAATTGTGAAGGTTATTTGTGATTGGGATGACTTGTACTAGGTGTTTCACCAATTTATATCCATATGGACACACAAAAACCATGTTGTCTTACATCATCATATAAATGAACATGTTTCCTTAGATAACTGAAATGATATAATTTGTGTTCAATTTCATCGATAGTTCTAGGAATTCCTCCCTACATCTCCACATTTCATGTTATCAAACCATTCATACATACTAATGGACCATTATTATATAGAAAATAAAATGGTGTATTGTTTATTGTGGAAACCCATGATGGAAACCGTTCAACTATTCTTCATTCCTTTATCTTTAAGGTGGAGGAAAACTATAAATAATGCAGTTAGATTTTTACATGTATAAAAAACTTTTCCACTACCATTTGGGGTGTGTCTGATTGATATATAATTGGTATTAGGAAATCTATGAGGCAATTAGTGAGAACCTTGATACATTTACACCTCAAATGCACATCATCAGTACTTCATTAGACACATTTCTAGAAACGTTCAGAAATAATTCCATAAATAATATAAAAGGAAGAAAATAATGTGATTTGGAACATATATTATTTGTGATTAATTATTATTTAAATGTAAATATAAATCAATTTATGTGAAATATAATCACTTATATGTAGCATATGACCATTATCAATGCAGTTTTGAACAATGTTACAAAAAATACTTAACTATAATCAAGTAGTGCATGATTATTTGATGTGGATTTCAAAAGAAAAATAGACATCGACATATGACGGGCCGAGGGGGCACAAACAGGCAACCAAACACATTTTATAGTTCATAAATGGTTTATTCAAGGGGATTTTCATTATACCTATAACTAGCCTATTTTATGAGATATTTTATCATCGTGTGATGTACTTTATTGATTGAAAAAAACTAGCCTCATATGGGATTCAAAAGTGGATAATGTATAGAAGGCACACTAAATGTGAGATTGAAAATAACAGTGAAGAATATTGTGGTTATCAGGTATTCATTTTCTACCAAGAAGGATATCTGTTTGATGTTTAACAGAGTTCATACCCTATCACAAATAGCAGCAGTGTAAAAATGGAGGTATTTCTGGAAGGAAGGAAATTCCAATGTGGATATTCTAGGCATTACAGTTTCTATGCGCACATGCCATTGAAGAATGTGCCACATTGAACATATAATGGGAATCATATATTGATCTATTGTATCATATGAACAATATTACAAACCATTATATTGATCCATCAATACCTATTTAGTAGTTAAGATGTTTCCCAATGCCCAAATACCAGCTGATAATGATAACATACATCAACTGGTTGGGTAGACAAGGAAACCTAATGGACAATAGGATGCAGAATTAGATAGACTGGCCTCAAGAACAATAGAAAAGATTTATATGTACTATATGTCATGAATAGGGTTATAACATGAAATAATTCTGAAAAAAATCTGATATTGAGTTCATACTCTTAGACAAAGAGATGTATTATATCTATTTTGATCTTCACATATTATTAATTATATTTTTTTAACATAAGAAACTTCATTTTTTATAATGCTCTGAAGTTTTTGAAAGATTATAAATATTATAAAAAATTAATTACATACATTTAAATGATTTTATTATTCTACCACATGAAAATAGGTAGGATTTTACTTCCCATATGAAATCAAACTAAACTCAACCAAACCATGTTATATTGAATATTATGATGGTGATGACGTAAACCCAGTAAATAACTAAGAAGTTGAAGAATGTGAATAATGTAATGAATTTGAAGAAAGTGATGAAAGAGAATATAGAAATGAAATCGAATAATGTGTATAATGTGAAGAAAGTGAAGAATGTAAAAAAATCAATCAATAAATGAATGATAAGAAAAAAAGTGAAGAAATAGAAGAACGTGAAGAAAGATAATACTAAGAAGAAATAGAAAAAAGTGAAAAAAGAAAAAAATTGTATTATGAGGTATTATCCCACAATCAATATTTGTATGACTAAACCATAAATCAAGCATGTGAGAAAATAATCATGAAAAATACCTTCATGTGGGAAATGATACAAAAATTACAATGCACACCATTTTCGAGTATAATTTTCAATATCAATGTCAAAATGTTTATATATATATAAATACACGTGAGAATATATCCATGAAACATACCATCATGTGGGAAATGGTTCATAAATCGAAAATCACACTGTTTTCTAACAAACATTTAGATAACAAATTTAAAATGTTTATATATACAAATATATAAATCAAAATCTTTAAAAACATCATTTTATAGGTAAAAACATATCAAAAAAACACTTTAAAAATATTAATTGAAAATCATGAAGAAGTTCTCATTTATTTTGGTAAAAAATAACTTCATAAAACCATGTGTACAAACATCGAATGTTTGAAATTCTAAATGAGATAACATTTTTCCAACCATAATGTTATATTTAAATTTTACACTTATGACTAATTACTATTTTTACATACAAATGGAGGATACTATACTACTCACTGAGCAGGATAGCCATATTTCTGATGATGGGCTATATGGTGGTCGAGTTCGATAGAAATGGGTTCATTGAGCACAAAATTTTCATCATAGTCTACCACCACCCGCTATTATACCATACCTGTGTCGTGTAGACATCAACTTCATTGTAGTATCTAATTTAACATTTTTGACCATCACCTTCTTTTTACGCTCTTAATGATGCAGAGACTTAAGATGCAAACATTCCACCTTCTTTAGGGACATATTACCATCAAACTCAAAGATGTGGAAGACCTTCTTGGAATTCCTACAAAGGAGGATGATGTTATTGGACCCACCCATGAATAATAACATGAAGTTCTTCAATGATTTATAGGGGTCAAAATTTTGGTTAACCCCAATCCCATGGATGGCTAGTCGGTATCTATAACAAGGATTGAGTTTTACTTTTGACATTTACTCAATGACATTGATGAGCATATTATCATGCATCATGCTCATGCATACATATTACAGATAATTGGAGGGACCCATTGTGTTGATCACTCGGGAATGAGTGTGCATATAATGTATCTAGGGGTGGTTGGGAATTTGTATTAGGTCGGGAAGTACCACTAGGAATATAAATTCATCGAATTCACATATATAGCAGGATACATGACATGCTATAGGGACCGCACAAATCATGAAAGATGTGTAATCATTCATCAGATTTGGGCATGAGATCATATCCTTATATTGTGCCCTGATATTTATAGTGAGACAATGCCTATATAGGTTCTACATGACACTATTCTAGGATGATGGTATGACCACTCATATTTATTGGTTTCTTATGCTTGTAGTGGTTATTGGTGTTAATTTTTAATATTTATCAATTAGCATTTTGTTTTCACAAGTGGTCTCAGAAACATAACATTATCAGCATTCCAACACTCCACTTGAGTGCATATCGTCTCAAGTAAAAATGTATCCTACTTGATGAGGTATGTATATATAATCTATCATTATCTATAATGTTTAATAATACTATCGGTTTTGGTTCTAGTAAGGGATTTTTTTTTGAAAAATCTATTATGTCATTTCAGATTTCATGGATTCCATATTGGGCTATATTGGATTCTCTTCCATCATAGTACACTATTTCACTTCATGTTGTTTTAGATACAGTTCCACTCATTCAATTTCATATTATTGAGTGGCACTATCTGGAGAGAGTAATGCTCCAGTTTAGATCTGTTCAGATCATTCCTCATTCATCATTATAAACAAGGGAGCTTTATCACTTGAATATGAAAGGGAAACAAGATGAGGACTAGCACTAACAACATGCCAACATTTTCAACCTCCAGGGTAGACTAGTAGAGTATCATATGTTGGGTGTAACTACGATATGATTTCATCATTATGAGAAGGTTGAGTATCATCAATTGTATAGACCGAACACTATATTATATCTCACCAGACACAACATAGTGATTCATGATATCGTATGTTAATATATTTTCATTAGTACACTTATTTCAATATTTTATAATTCATTTTGAATCTATTTATAGTGTAATTATTCAGTGAATCATATTCATATAACTGATAGAGAAGAGGAGGGGGTCTCTAGAATGGAAATGATCCACTCTGTAAACATAGGACTAAGGATATGTTATCAGGCAATTCACAAGATCATATTTGTGTGTCCACCAGAGAGAGTGCATGTTCCCACAAAGAAACCTATTCTAGAACTATTTATTTTGAGGAGCCATGATAATAACAATGTGGACCACGTCTTCCTACACAAGATCCCTAACCTGTTCCATAGGTAGAGTTCACCCAACTATCATTATTGATTTATCTTACTGTGGAAGTGAATTAGGAGGCATGGGATTCGTCTTTCTTTCCAGCATATCGGTTGTTTCCTCAAGGTTAGGGGTCTATATACATGGTAATCTTGGTTCCCCACTATGATGATGGTAGGTCCTTCTACTACCCTAGTGAGAAAAGGATTAACAATGCAGTATGACGTCTAGAAGACACCTCATCCCACTAACACATAGGTACAACATGTGATGGTTGACACTCTAGTGATTGAGGATCATCCCTCTCTATGTCATCCGACTCTATCCCAGCATGGAGCTCATTGATTTTCTACACAGGCATACCCTTCAAAGACCACTATGTGGGATGATTTATCATCCCTATAGGCATTTTTTGTAACCATTCATGTATATTTTTTATTTTAATAGACATAAATATGTTGTTATTACTATCATCCATTTTTTAATTTTTAAATATACCACTAGTATATTCTCTATACGTTAGCATCATATAAATATGCCACTAGTATAATCATTGAAAACGAATATATTAATTTAAGATCAAGTGTGATGAATGTTAATCTTGGAGAAGTTAAGGATCAACATAATGAATGTTCTCTTGAAATAGAAGTTGATTCAGTTCCATTAATTATTGTGGAAGAAAAAATAACTCTAGTTACACAATAACCTCAATATTGTAGTAGGATTTTTCATGATCCTGATATATATTAATTTTTAATAATAAATGATGATGAAACAATTTTCATAGATGATAAACCTAATACCTATTAAGATAACATTGAGATTCATAATTTTACTAAATAACTAAAATCCATATAATCTAAAATGAACTCCATGTGCATATACCATGTTTCAAACATGGTGGACACACATGATGGGGTGAGAACCATAGGATTTAAGTCGGGGTTTCACATTAAAAATAATATGGATAGTATTTTTTCTTCCTATAAATAAATCATAGTGGAAAATATAACAATAATTATTATTATCGGCTTTGATTGTTCATTTCCATCTATTTAAATAATAATTTTTATATTATTTTGTTATAATGACTTAGATCTAGAATACATATTTTTACAACATCATTATCATAAAAATCTATATAATACTCCGAAAATTATTGAGTTCCAAAATCATTTGGAATAGGGTACATGATAAAATCAATAACATGGGTTTTTATTCCCATATTCATACTTTTTACTAGAACTCACTTTAATCTTACAACATGGAATATATTGGAGACTTAGAATGGAAACAATAAGGGGATGATTATAATGAACCACTTCATAAATATCATAACAGCTTGGTAAACTTAATATAGAATAATGTTTGTCACAAACATAATACATGTGATCATAATGTATATATTTATAAATAATAATAATAATATTGTTATATATTATTGAAAAAACTTGTATTTAAATAATCAAAATGAAGAATAAAACTCTATATATGTTATTTTTAACAATATTCATATAAATAATAATATACAAACCAATATAAAAAATATATACATATATATATATAAACATGTATAATTTTCTAAATTGAATGGTGGTAGGCCCCCTAATGCCTCTATTCTAGGATCATGTCATTCAAGAGAGAAAGTACTTTCATAAAAAGGGTTTTATTAAATCTATTACATGCTTTCAAATTATATAGCATCTGTACTTCTAAAAATGTTGTATATTTAGTGCATCCCCCATAAAATGGAATCTTTACGCAACTCTTTATCAACTCAAACATTTTTGGGAAATCAAAAAGTTCTTCTTCAACATTCATTTTCATTTCATCAATAAGATCTTCATCATCATTCACTTATACAATCACATCATTGATGTGGTATTTTTTATTTTCCACTCCTTTAATTATATCAAATGATCCATAAAATGTAGGGTTATCCCAGCCACTCACTAAATTTGATTTTCCCAATTTTTATTCAAAAATATATTACCTCAATCTCTTCCATGATAGATCAAGCATTCATCCAAGTCATCTGGGCAAATTTGTCTTGAATAAGAACAACATAAACATGTACTATGTAATTTATAAGGGTCGTATGCATGATCTTTTGCAAACTGGTTAAACTCTTTCGTTCCATCTTCACTGACTTTTGTTAGAACATTGATATCAATCCATTCATTATTCATACCCATCCTTTTTGATTTCGGTAATATAGATATTTAAAAAAATAAATACAAAAAATGGTGACTTTCAAATAAAGTGAAATAAACATTTGAATGATAGTTATTATTATTTTTTTGATTCTTGAGTCTCATCCCCTTAAAAGCTAACACCAAAAAAGGAAAAAGATTTAATTTCAGAGTACTCCCCTAATTTAAACCATGAATGATATGTTGGATGAAAAGTGGGTTTAGGATTTTCAATGGGTTTAAAAATTAATTTACCTTTTGTGGGAGAGAGTTCATGGAAGATATAAAACGGGTTGGATAATGTTTGTGATATTCCCTTTCCATGGTGTTATTATCAGTCTAATTATCATCCCTATAGAATGTAATGGTTTTTCTAATTTAAAAAAAATATGAACATTAATTATTATGGAAAAACTACATTTTAATTTCCATTATAAAGTAATTTTGAAACCACACATGAAATCCCCGTAAAAAGCGAGCCATTTACACAAATTATTGTATAAAATAACACACCACTTTAAAATAAACCAACAAGATGCAAACATTTTTTCCAAAATTCATGAACACTTTTAAAAAAATAAAAATTATTACAGATGAAATATATATTTATCATGTTATATAGTTTCCAAAAATTCCAATGATGTTCAATACTATTTCATAAATAAAAAATCATATTACAAACATTTCAAATTAAATTAATTCCTTCATACAAGGAAATATTGACCCATTTTTTAATAAATTAATGCATTTCTCAAAATTACATTTTTACTTGTAATACCAAAAATTGCATTTAAAAATGAAAAAGGAAGATAAAACATAGTAAAAACATTTCAAAACCAATAAAATGAATTACATTCTCTCACAAATTTGTTTTTAAAATAATCTCAAACAATAAAATCTCATTTTCCATTCAAAAATATTGTTTTCCAAACACAACACATGATTAGCAGTACTAAAATATGATTTTATTAAAAAAACATACATTAATTGGTACATAATGCACTACATAAGATGAAATTATTCTGGAAATTGAACAAATATGAAATTTATGGTTATTCCAAATATAGAAAATCAATTAATCAATATATATCATGTTGGAATAAAAATCGTGCCATAAATAGTTCTATGAAATGAAATACATATTGATTGGGATCATACATAAGGCTATTATAATAGTTCAAGATCACAAGATGGACAATTATTTCAAGGATCTTATCAAGGATGAAATGAATACTTAGGTAAGCATAATTCATTGGGAGATATATATGGTGATTAAATGCACCAAGAGTGGAGAAGACTATTTTGTTTCATAGAAATATCCAACACCTTCTAAAACCACTATATCTATTTAAAAAATCCAAACATCAATTATAGAAACCCATCAAGAAACATTTTCATTAATATGAATACACATTTAATGAATGAATATATTTGTATAAATAATTTTGTATCCAATAAAATAAGACATCATCAATTATTCTTCAATAGTGTTCAACATTATAAAACATCATCAATGTTTTTTAAAAAATTCCATATATGACCAAAAATAAATATAATTTTCACCAGTTAGATATTTTTAAAAGTGCTTAAATCCTTAAAAATAAAAATCCAATGAGATAGATATAATCTATACCCCTTTCATTCACAATTCATGATTCTTAAAATCACTATATATTTTTCACCTTCCCACACATTTGGATGTAAAATTTCAAAAGGTCCAATCACATGACCCCATAAAATCATCTTCTTGTTAAAAATTCAACACCCCCATAAATAATAGCATATAGTATTTAATTAAACACAATAAATATATGAGACAATTATAGGTCTAGGGAAAAAGGTAACTCATCAATATTACAATGTCAACCTAAAATAAATTTCATATACCACTATTTTCCTTGAAACTGTGGTTTATATCTCTCCAAATATCAATGATTCTTGGAATAATTTAAATCTACATGAACAAAACATATCAATATGAACATGTAATTTAGATAGCATGGAACATATAGTTCGGTGGGTGGGAGGGTTGGGGCATCAGAGGCATCGGGGAGGGCAACAGCGGTGGCGATGATGATGACGAGGGCAACAAGGGTTGTGCATGTGAAGTGTGGGGCAGTGGAGGTGGAGGCGGGGGGAACATAGGAGAGGGTGGAGACGAAAGAGGTAGGGGTGAAGGTAGAGGCACCATAGGTAGTGGCATAGCCAAAGACGGAGTCGAGGACAACAGAGGCGGGCGTGGTAGAGGCGGGGGTAGGAGAGAAGGGGCAGTGGAGATGGGGGTAGTGGAGGTGGAGGCCGGGGCAACATAGGGGGAGGTAGTGGTGGATGTGGTAGAGGCAAAGGTGGTGTCAATGGCTGACCTTTTTGAAAGCTTGATGCTCGAGCAGAAAGTGGATCTCAAAGGGTTCCATTTATAAAGATGTGAATTTCTTTTATCAGCACTTTTTGGAAAGAAATAATAAAAAATATATTTATCAGCATTGAAATATAATGTGATGATAAAACAGACCATTATCTGCTCTTATTTTATCAGTCATATAGACTTTAAATTAATAGATTATTAATAATTGTATATATATAATAAATATATTTATTATATTTAAAATTTTAAATATATATAATTATTTTTATATTTATGTTCAAAGTATTTAATTATTAATGGTTATAAATAAAAATAATTATATATTTAAATATTTATAAATTTAAAATAAAGTTATCAATTATATAAATATTTATAATTTCTTTTTTATTCACTTAAATATATATATATTTATACAAAATTATATATATATATATATTCAAATAATTATGAAATTATAAAAATTATTTATAATTAAAATATTAATTTAACTTTCATAAGTATTTATAGATATATATAAATTTAAATTTATCTTTATAAATAAATAAAAATTAATTTAAAATAATAATTATAAATATAATAAATATATTTATTATAATTTTATAATTATTTACATGTATATTATTTATAAGTATATTTATAAATAGATTAATATTTGTATAAATATTGATATATATTTATAAATAGATTTATATATTTATATATATATGTATAAAATTATAATTGATTTAAATATAATAATTATAATTCTTTAATTATTCAAATATATACATTTATTTATATTTATAATTCTAAATAAAATTTTTAATAGTTTTTTAATTATAAATATATATATTTGAAAATATTTGTGTGTTAATATATAAATGTATACTTAATTATGATTTATAATAAATGTATTTATTGAAATTTTATAGTTATTTAGATAAATATATATAGTTTTGATAATAATTATAAATTAATTAATCTAATAAATATTTATATATAATTAAAAATTATAATTTAAATTTTTAAAAAATATAATTATTATTTGAATATAAATTTTATAGTTTTATAACTATTTATGAACATCATTATATTATTGGTATAACATGAATGAATCATAAATGTGTTAATTTTAAATGATCATTCATAATGACGAATACATAACATATGCATGTGTGGGTCATCATAATATAGGTAATATTAACATTCAGAACATAACTCACAATCACATCCACAAATAAAATATATGGTCATATAAGATCAATTATACTGACGAATCAATATATAAACCTAAATGATTACAATTAACATCATAATTATCTAATGATATATTTATATTCATTAAATACATATTTATATATAATTATAATTATCGATTAATATGTTGAAAAATTATTTATATATAACTATAAATACAGTACATAGATTTATCAAATAAAAAAATATTATAATTTTGTAATTATTTAAATATATATCTAATAATTTATTAACTTATAAATATTTTTATAGAGCATTATATTTATATATATTAATTAATAAATATATATTATAATATATCATGTTATATTAATTATAAAAATGTGTTATTAATTAATTTATATAAATAAGAATTATTTTTGAATATAAATATAATCATTTTATATAAATTAATAATAATTTTTCATAAAAACAATTATCAGTGCTAAAATTAGCTCTGAGAAATCAATCCTTTATCAACCATAAAAAATCCATAATAAATAGTGCACCATTATTACCACTTGTTTTAGCACTGATAAAAGAAATTTTTACGAGATATTTTAACAAATGATGATAATGTTGGGACATTTATCAACAATTTCTTCTTAGTGTTATTAAACGTCAGCGCATCCCTTTCCATGATATGTGTCAGTGTAGTATCTATCTATATTATATATTCACATAATGAAATTAAATTTACAAAATTACACATTCACACAAACAAAAATTTAAATTTCGTTAGGGGTGGATGTTACTAAGCGTGTAAGTTAACGACTACAAAAGGTGTGGTGTAGAATCTGCCAATACCCTCATAACCCATACTCTATTCGCAGTCGGAGTATTGCATTAGTTGTAAAGTCACACATAATTCTAGATTCAACCGGAGATAAAATCCAAAAAGGCTCCTTTATGCGAGATTTCTGATGTCATATACATGACATATTTTAAAATTATTTTTCATTTAATTTACATCCTAGATTTGTTTTGGGGGTTTCCCTAGGTTTTATGGAGGAATAAAATAATTTTAATGAATTGGGAAAAACCGTGAGACCAATTCCAGAATGAAAAATAAATTTTTTTTTCTTTTATAAAATTTGAATTTTCAACATTTTTCATCCATTAAAATTCCTACATGTTCTCCCCTAACCTATTTACACCTCCAAGTCACTATAGAGCCTTTAGAAATCCATAACCAATGTATATTTGGATTTTCATCTAAGGGGTTGGGCCTACCCGGAAGCCCCAATTCATGTTATAAAAATGACTTTTGTTTATGTTATAAAATATTCAATTTTTGGGATTTTTCAGAGATTCAAAGTCTCCCCAAGACCATTGAACCCATAATCACGTCTAAACTCTCTCCCCCTTCTTGGGATCTCTGGTTAATCGATATATGGTGCCGAACATCTAGGGTCTCTCAAATCTTATAGATTTGAATAGGTAAAGTTCTTCTTTCAAAAAAATGTTAATTCCCAATACTTTTCCTCCATTATAGCTCTTAAATGACATAATATATCATGTAAGAACTGACCCTGAATTATGGCTGTTTTAAATTTCATCTACTGCAGTTTTGGAGTTATTACTTTTAGATACTTCAAGTAATAGAGTCCTTTTCTTTCCTCTTTCAAATTACATTGGGTTTCATTCATTGTTCTTAGGGTTTCATCACTTATCATTGAGATTCATAATGTCCAGAAACTATGTTTTCTATACTAGGGTTTCCATTTGGGCTTTCTTGGCCAATTCATTTTGTTTTAGGATTCATCTAGGTCTCTCTTGGTGCGGTGGGGGTGCGATTCGATTTTCACACCGAGATTTAAGGGTTTTTGTTACATTTGTAGGTGATTTCATTGTGCATGAAATTTTTGGAAATTAGCTTGTTGTGTTCATGGTATTTTAATGTTTATTGCATTTAGATGTTTCTGTAAAAATTGGTTTTGGTTTCATTTATAATGCAAATGATTTTTTAAGTTCCAATTTTTTGTAAAATTTGGGGTTTTTCATACAAATATTTTATTCATTCATTCTGGTCTGATCTATAATTACTTAGTTGATTTTATTGAACTGTATTAGGAGTAAAAATCATTATTTGAATGTCTTTTATTTTTTTTATTGTTGTGAACGTTTTTTTAATGGTGTTTTGGAAGTAAATGGGCTTTAAGTGTGATGTTTGTGTGAAACTGGTGTTTTTTCAAAGATATAACTTCTTGGATCACATTGGGATGCCCCATAACTGAATTGTTGGTTTCATTAAAGGTTATTGAACATCCATTTTGTTTTTTTGACTTAAAAGTTTTCACATAGTGTGCAAATTGGATATTTTAAAGAGCATTGGGTGGAAAACATTGTGATATTTTGAGAGGTTGTTTTATTGAAAGTCAAAATATATTATTGTGTGTTTTAAATTGTATAAATTGGATATAGATATAATACTGATTGTTTGTGACCATTAGTGATATTTTATTTTCAAAATGATGTTTGTTGTTTGCTGAAATTTTTTGAGCACAAAAGGGGAATCTGGGGTACATAGGTGGGGCAGATTTGTACTAGTAGAGCTAGTGGACATGATGAGTTTTTTCCATATTTCACTTAGAATTTGGCTAAAAAAACTCTAACTAAACTATGTGGATGATGTTTGGGGACCACTAGGTTATGGTTATGATCCCTACTAGTGCCTCATGCATAAGAAAAAAAATTTTATGGTTACATTACACCGAGGAACGACGTACACATGGACCAACAGATCCTATTGCCCAGGTGTGTTTACAATTTTGTGGCTCATTGGATTTGTGTTATTTATCCATATTCTAGGGTGTGATTGGAATTACATTATATTAGCTAAAAAATTTATTTTAATGTGTTATCATTCTGAAATTTTCTGATTGAAAACTTTATTCATTTGAATGTTTCATTTCTTGGAATTTTAAAAATGTTTCACCTAGTGTATTAAAATTGCTTGTTTTTTTAATATTGTATTGCATGCTCTTTGGAATAATCTGGTGGTATGTTATTGGGCTTAATATCACAACCTAACTACACCCATTGTGTGTATGTAGACCTTATTATGCTTGAATTATTTAATGGGAAGGCTAAGTGTGATGGTGGTTCAGGGTGTTTGTCCCCATCACTGGGGCGGAGTTGTGGAGAAGGATTGCTGGTGATGACCCCCTTGTCGTGTGGAGTCCATGGGGATGCCATTTTATTGTCATTATTTGTATTTGGACCAACTGTAGTGTCTTTAAAAAAAATTCAAATATGTTTTTGTTTATAATTATTTAGCAAGAACGTTTCATATTCTAATTATTGATTGTTTTTTTATGCTTTCATACTCTGGTAATTTTTTCCCAAACCAGATTTTTTGATACACGGGAACTTGTTCCAGCCTGTGGGGTTATGGAACACCCTTCGGGCATTGCCACATGCCGGGTTTGGTGCTGCTAATGGTGGCGACCAGATTTGGTTTGTGACAAAATGGTATCAGAGGAGGTTAATGTTTTTTAGTTATATTGATATTTTGGGATGAGTCGGGATAGAAAGGAGCTAGGACTATCGAGGATTGGTGTTTTGGTTGTGAGTAGGGAGCCTGGCCCGCACCTCTCATGGCTGACCTTGAGTCAGTAGGGGATGTTGAAATTTATGGATTGACCTCACTTCCATGTGAGACGTGTGGGCTGCAGAACACATGTGGACATCTGGAGGATGTAGAGTAGTTGTTTCTTTTATTACTGATGTGTTTAGTTTAATTATATTTGATTTATTTGATTAAAATAATCAGAATTTTGGTATTAACTATTGATTTATGACTAGTTCATTTTGTAGAAACATGCCTCCCTGGAATGCTCTCATGCGCCCACAGGAGGAAGCTGGAGAGAGTTCCCCCACACTGATTGATCAGAGGCTTGTGGAGGCTATGGTTCAGGCTATACACGATTTAGGATAGGTGCCAACTCATTCTCCTATTCATGTTAGGGAATAAGATACAGGTCCTAGAAAATATAAATCACAAGATTTTCTGAAAAACAAGCCACCTACCTTACGAGGTACCTCATAACCCCAGGAAGCAGAAGAATGGCTCGAGAAGTTTAAGCATATATTTGAGTTCCTAGAAACACCTAAGGAGATCAGGGTGAAGTGATCCTCCTATCTCTTCGAGGATCCAAGACGTATGTGCTGGGATTCAGTGCTTCATGCTGGGAAGAATGAGAAGATGCTCTGGGGAGATTTCAAGGCTATGTTCAATTAATAGTATTGCCCTAAAGAGTTTACTTTTCCTAGGTCTGGATAGTTCATGGAACATGTTCAGGGGAATCTAACTCTGATGGAGTATGCCAACCGTTTCAATGAGTTGGTTTTGTATACACCACAAATTGTCCCTAATGAGCAGCCGAAGGCCCTGAGGATTGAGAAAGGCTTGCGAACAGATATATACTCACAAGTGTTCTTATTTAAGCTGAGGAACTATAGTGAGATCATTGATCGGGCGTGCATGGTAAAGATTGATAAGAAAGGTATGTCTGGTTTCTATGGTTCAATATCAGTAGTGGGATGTGGAAGCTCCTCAGAGAAGAAAAGGAAGTAGAATGATGTTGTGATGAAAGGAGGTGGCAGTTCAGGCCACTCTTCAAGGTCGTTTTCTTCTCCAGCTTATGATGTGTGATCGGTCATGTGCCACCAGTGTGGGAAGCCCAGGAACATCTGACTAGAATGTCCACATCCTATGAAACCATGTTACCATTGTGGAGGTATAGATCATTTGCAGAGTTTGTGTGGTGTGGAATGTCCACATTAGAGTGGGGCTGGGTCGGTGGCTTCAAGAGGAGTTCCAGCACCGTCTGAGCCATCGAGGATTGGTGGATCTCGATTTGGTGGCCATGGTGGTATGGTTGGTTCATCTTTTGAGCAGATCCATTTCATGGAACATCCACAAACTAGAGGTCGCCCTTAGGTAGATACTGGACATCTCCATGTGGAGGATCAGGCACCATCAGGATTAGAGACAGGACCGTCGATAGTTTGTGGTAACGTTCTTATCACATATTCTATAGCTACTACGATTTTTGATACTAATGCCTCTATTTCATTCATTTCTGCCCATTTTGTGTACATTATGAATCTTCCAACATAGTTGATGTCATTCGTGATGGAGTTGGTTACACCGCTGGGAAAGTAAAAGAAGTAGGGTATCAGGTGCGCATCGTGTGATCCTTCTATGTAAGGGGTAGAGATGCAGTAGGACCTCATGGTTTTAGATATTGACCCTTTTGATGTCATAATCTGGATTTATTGGATAGTACACTTCCAGGAACACATCAATTTCTATAGACAGTGTGTGAGTTTCACAGCTGGTGATAGGAGTCGTAATGTATTTCATGGAGAATGGGATCCTCGGTCAGGTCGCGTAGGGCCTCCACTCCCAAATTTGGGAAGTGTTATATTCTAGTTATCTTCTCTCATGATATAGGATGCTCTTTCCCTTGAATGTTTACTACCTCATGTAGTGAAGGAGTTTCTAGAGGTATTCCCGGATAATTTTTAGGTTTTCCCCTAGAGCGGGATGTGGTGTTTTCAATTGATCTAGTGCCGGGAACACAACCAATATCACTTCCCTCTTATCTAATGGCTGCCATCGATCTGAGGGAAATAAAGATATAGTTGGATGGCTTATAATCCAAAGTATTTTTTCGCCTGAGTGTCTCTCCTTGGGCCGATCCTATGTTTTTTGTGAAAAAGGATGATGGATCCCTCTGGTTGTGCATTGACTACCAGATTCTGAATAATGTAACAATTAAGAATAAATAATCGTTGCCCAGAATAGATGATTTGTTTGGTCAGTTGAAGGGGAAATGTGGTTCTCATAGATAGACCTATGGTTGGGGTATCATCATCTTCGGGTGAAAGAGTCAGATATCCCAAAGACCACCTTTCTAAATAGGTATGTACCCTTTGAGTATTTGGTCATGCCCTTTGGATTGACTATATCTCCGATGGTCTATATGGAACTCATGAACAGGGTGTTCCATCAATATCTCTATTACATTGTTGTGGTGTTCGTGGATGACTTTTTGGTATACTCTATCTATGAGGAGGAACACAAAAATCATATTAGGATAGTTTTGGGTATATTACGAGATCACCTCCTCTAGGAAAAGTTGTCAAAGTGCACCTTTCGGATCAAAGTGAGATATCTGGGGCATTTGATCTTTGAGTAGGGGGTTTCAGTGGACCCCTAGAAGATTAGTGTGGTTATGTAATGGGAACATCCAAATAATGTGTTCGAGATCAAGAGTTTTCTTGGCCTGGCTGATTATTATAGGCAATTCGTTTGGGATTTCTCTCGGCTAGCTTAACCAAAGACTGCCCTTCACCCGAAAAGGTGTGATTTTTGTATGTGGTCTAGAATGCCTGGCGTTGTTTGAGGAGCTGAATAGGCAGTTGACTATAGCCCCCATTCTTATGATAATAGAGGCAGGAAAGGGATATGTGGTCTATTGTGATGCTTTATGTATGGGTCTTGGGTGCGTTCTTATGCAGGATGATCATATGGTAGCGTATGGATCTCTCCAACATCAATCACATGAAAAGAACTACCTGACCCATGACATGAAGTTGGCAGTGGTGATGCCTGATTTGAAGACATGGCATCACTACCTCTTTGGGGAGAATTTTGTGTTGTACTCTAATCACAAAACATTGGTTTATATCTTCTCTCAAAAGTACCTCAACATGAGGTAGAGTCGCTGGATCGAGTACTTTTAGGGGTTTGAATTTAACATTGTCTATTCCCCAGGAAAGGGCAATGTAGTGGCTGACACCTTGAGCAGAAGTGTTCTAGTGCGGGCTTCGAGGAAGTCTGTTGATGAGTGGGCATTGATGGGGCTATTTTCTCAGATTCATGTGGAGACTAGGGAAAACAGTGGTGGGGCATTCTTGGTAATTGTCCAGTTGAATCCTTCTCTATTGGTTTTGATTATACGGGACCAACCTAGCGATGAGCTTCGTCTGTGGTCAAAGCCATTTCTTAATTGTGGGGAGACATCTTCTGATTGTTCGTCTTCTCTTATGGGCATATGGTGCTTCAAGGGTCATTCAGTAGTGCCATCATCTCTTTGGAAGGTGGTGATGCAAGATAGCCACCAGTCTTAGTGGGATGTCTATATGGGTGTCACTATGATGTATAATTATGTTTGTCGGCATTTTTGGAGGTCTGGTATGAGATGGGACAAAACGAACATTGTTTTGAGATGCTACACATGCCAGTAGGTGAAAGAAGAGCACCAAAGACCTTCTAGTTTGCACCAACCGCTACCCATTCCTACCCGGAAGTGGGATGAGATCGCCATGGATATAATTATTGGCATACCTCATACATCTCGAGGTAAGAATTCCATTTGGGTGGTTACTTACTGTCTGACCAAATCATCCCACTTCATTCCGATAAAAGATTCAACTAAAGTGGATGAGTTGGGCCATTTGTATCATCAGGAAGTGGTGAGACTATATAGAATACCATTATCTATTGTTTCAGATAGAGACCGCCACTTCACATCTAGATTTTGGGAAGGCCTTCAGAAGGCCTTTGGGTCTCAGATTATGATAGGCACCTCATTCCACCCTTAGACAGATGGTCAGATAGAGCAGGAGAATCAGATTTTGGAGGACATTATTCGAGAATGAATCCTTGAATTTGGAGGTTATTGGGATAGCCATTTGGGATTGGTTGAGATTTCATATAATAATAGTTACAGATCCTTGATTCGAATGGCCCCAATTGAGGCGCTCTATGGTTGACCATGTCGGTCCCCCCTTTATGGGGACGAGGTAAGAGAGACTTCACTGTTGGGGATGATCCTTGTACAGGAGACTTCTGATAAGGTCAATTTGATCAGGCATCACTTATTGATAGCTTAGAGTCGTCATAAATCTTATGCTTACTAGAGGCGTCGAGACCTAGGTTATTCTGTG
This sequence comes from Viscum album, assembly GCA_963277665.1. Classification (NCBI taxonomy): domain Eukaryota; kingdom Viridiplantae; phylum Streptophyta; class Magnoliopsida; order Santalales; family Viscaceae; genus Viscum; species Viscum album. Next base: position 171,540,756 of record OY728134.1, read on the forward strand.
GGTGACAGGGTATTCATAAAAGTGGCCCCTCTTCTGGGACATCATCGATTGGGGAATAAAGGTAAGATAATACCACGGTATATCGGGCCCTTTCAGATCACTGAACGTATTGGCATGGTGTCATAGAGGTTCGCCTTAAATTCTCAGTTGACATCCATCCATGATCTCTTCCACATCTCTCAGTTGAAGAAATACAACCAGAATCAATCCCATGTGTTGAGATGGGAAGAACTAGAGATATAGCCTGACATGTCTGTTGTTGAGAGGCCGATGAAAATAATGGTCTCCCAAGATAAGATACTTCATGGGTATTCTATTCCATTTGTTTTGGTTCTATGGAAGCATGAAAATTATACACATGAGTCATGGGAGCGAGATTCAGTGGATGAGGAAGAGTACCCATTCTTGTTTTCCAACCAAGCATGATGTTGACTTTCCAGGGAGGAAATTCCTTCATGGTGGTGATAATTGTAACATAAATGACATATTTTAATGGTAATGTTCATTTAATTTACATCCTTTCTTTTATTTTTGTTTTTTCCCTAGGTTTTATGGAATAATAGATGGGTTTTCATGAATTGGGCCAAACCATGAGCCCAATTACAAAATGAAAAATAAATTTGGTTTCTTTTATAACATTTACACTTTTCAACATTTTCATCCATCCAAAATCCTACATGGCCTACCCTAACATATTAACACCACCAAGTAAGTTTAAATCATTTAGAAATCTATAACCAAGGTTTATTTGGGTTTTTATCTAAGGGTTTGGGCCTACCCGAAAGCCCAATTCTAGATTTAAAAATGAATTTTGATTATGTTATTACATATTCAATTGTTGAGGTTTTTCAGTTATTCCAGGTCTCACCCAAGCCCATTGAACCCATCCGCACATTTAAACTCCCCCCCCCCCCTTTGTGGAGCTCTAGTAATCGCAATTTGGGTCCAAACTTTATAGTATCCCTCAAATCATCCAGATTTGAAGAGATAATGTCATTATTTCATAAATTACTAAATTCTCAGTATGATTCATCAATTATAGCTCCTAAATTTCCAAATTATTCTTGTTAGAATGAACCCTGAATTTTGGATTTTTTAAATTTCAGGTACTGCTGTTTTGGAGTAATTACTTCAAAATACTTCAAGTAAATGAGTCATTTTTTCCTCTTTCAAATTACATAGAGTTTCAATCATTGATCATAGGGTTTATTCACATATCATTTAGTTTACTAATTTCCATAAACTACTGTTTTGAACCTATGGTTTAACATTGGGCTTTAATGGCCAATTCTTCTGGTTTTAGGATTGATCTAGGTCTCTCTTGGTGTGGCGGGGGTGCGATTTAATTTTCGCACAGAGATTCAATTGTTTTTGTTACATTTGTAGGTTATTCCATTGTGCATGAAAATTTCATGAATTATCTTGATGTTTTGATAGTATTATAATGTTTATTTCATTTGAAAGATTCTATAAAAATTGGTTTTCGTTTCATTAATAATGAAAATTAATTTTAAGTTCAAATTTTTTGTGAAATTGGGGGTTTTTCATACATATCTTTTATTGGTTAATTTTTGACTGTCCTATAATTACATAGTTTATTTTATTGAACTGTATTGGGACTAAAAATCATGTTTTTATTGTTTATTATTTTTGATTTTTTCTGAGAAAGGTTTTTTAAATGGTGTTTGGGAAGCAAATGGGATTTAAGTGCCATGTTTGTGTGAAAATATTGGTTTTTAAAAGATATATCTTCTTGGATAATATTGGGATAATACATAACTGAATTTTTGCGTTAATTAAATGTTATTGAACGGAAATTTTGTTTTTATGACTTAAAAGTATTCAAATAGTGTTCAATGTGGATATTTTAATGAGCTTTTGATGCAAAACAGTGTGATATTTTGAGAGGATGTTTTATTGAAAGTCAAAATATTTTATTGTGTGTTTTAAATGGTTTAAAATGTGTGTAGATACTGTAATGATTGATTTTGAACAATAGTTATATTTTATATTCAAATGTATTTGTGTTGTTTGCTGAAATTATTTGAGAACAAAAGAGGAATCCCGAGTACCTAGGTGGGGCAGATTTGTACTAGTACAGTTTGTGGACCGGACGAGTTTTGTCCATGTTTCACTTAGAATTTGGATAACGAAAACTATAACTATACTACGTGGATGATTTTTGTGGTCCAATATGTTATTGGTATATTCCCTACTAGTGCCTCATGAACGATAATGGAAATTTCTATGGTAACTTTAGACCGATGTATGAGGTACATAGGGCCTGACACAACCTAGTGCCTAGGGGTGTTCCCAATTTTGTGGCTCAATGGAATTATGGTATTTACCCATATACTAGCATGTGTTTAGAATCATATTAAATTATCTAACCTTTTTATTTTAATGTGTTAACATTCATAAATTCTCGGATTGAAAACTGTTTTCATTTGAATGTTGCATTTTTTGGAATGTTAACATTGTTTCTCCTTGTATATTAAAATTGCTTTGTTTTGTTCACATTGTATTGAATGCTCTTTGGAATCATCTGGTGGAATCCTATTGGACTTAGGTTCACACCTTATGTACACACATTGGGTATATGTAGACCTTTTTATTCTTGACAAAGGTAAATGGAAGGCTAAAGGTGATGGCAGTTCAGGGTGTTAGTCCCCATCACTGGGGCAGAGTTGTGGAGAAGGATTACCGGTGATGACCCCCTTATCATGTGGAGTCCATTACGATGTCTTGATGTTGTCATTATTTGAATATGGACCACTAGTAGTGTCACTATACAAATTTATTCATATATGGTTTTGTTAATAATTTTTTAGCATGAATTTTTCAGATTCTAATTATTGATTGTTTTTTATGTTTTATGCTTTCATACTCAGGTAAATCGTTCACAAACCAGATTTTTTGATACCCAGGAACTTGTTCCATCCAGTGGGGATAGGGAATGCTCTTCAGGCCTTGCCACGGGCTGGGTTTGGTGTCGTTAATGTTGGCGACCAGATTTGGTTCTTGACATGTGATCCATTTATAGATTGAGTCAGAGTTCCCAGGTAGCGATATGGAAACATTGTTGTGTAACACGAGCGATATGGTGGAAACAGAATAGGTGCTTTAGGCCATTAAATTTAGGATCCTTAGTTTAAAAAAATTGTAATGAGTTTTCTTTGGAGTGATTCAACCCATGGAGGGGGTGCAACCTATGACTGTTGGTCTCTGAGTGCATGTATTGTTTCATTTACTTATTATCTTTAGAACATTAATAAATTATTTATATGTAACCAATTTATAATATACTATGTAAATAGTTAAAATAATGTATGTATATAAATAAAATGTTTGTAAATATATATCAATATTGAAATATAATTTACAATTAATTAAATATTTTTACTAAAATGAGAATTAAATGAAAATTAAATGTGAAACAAAATATTGAAATATATATAATAATAAAAATAAATATATAAATGTAACTAATGATTTATAATTATAAAATATATAAATAAAATTTAAAAAATAATAATTTTAGTAGAAATCAATTATATTAAAATAAATTATATTATATATATAAATTTTATATAATTAATATTTATAATTTATGTTTTTAGGTATAATTAGTTTTTATATTTATACCTAATTTATAATAATTGTATAAGAGTAATTTTTTTATTTAATGAAAATTTATTTCTATATTTATCTATTTTATAATATATTTATTGTATATATATAGTATTTAAATATATAATTATAATGTGAATCTATTTTATGAAAATAATAAATAAATTTATGTGTATATATATTATATTATAATTTGAAATCAAAATTTATATATTATAGGGAAATTGAAATTTAAAATGATAACTATAATAGAAAAAATAATTGAACATATATATATAGAAATAAATATATAAATAAAAATAAATATATAAAATAAATAAATAAAAATTTGTAAATTATTATATTTATTATAATATAAGTATTATTTTTGTAATAATATTACACACACACTTATATATGTATGTGTTTTAATATACATATTAATAAATAACTAAATTCCAATGTTTATTGATTAATATAAATCTATATAGTTGTGGGCCTGCAGTCAAAAAAATATATATTACATATTATATTAGTTTTCTATGATATGTGGTTCTATTATCATTTTTGGGTTGATCAATGTATGTTCTACCATAGATAGCCAAAATGCCCTTTTGTGTATCAGTAATTGTTAGCTTCAGCTATGAAAACATTTATATAGCTAGGGCATTTGATATTTCCAAAGTAGTGATTTTAAATTTCTATCTTATATTTCTCTAATATAGATATCTATATTGCAACATGTAATTCCCTATTGGTTTTGTTGAACTCAACATTTAAAGGATTTGGAGTGGTGCTATGAGTTTTGGGATTTTTGGTGGGATTTGGAGTTCTCTTGAAATTATACAAGGGACTTCTACTACCACATATCATGACTTAGGTGGTGCTGAGTTCTATTAACACTAAACATAATGCAATGATGAAATGTTAAAATTTATTAGTGAAAGCTACAATATCTGATAAATGCTGATCTTTGTTAATGTTATTCATAGTGGTGAAAAATTTTTTAATAAAAAATTATATAAAAATAACATATTTATATTAAAAAATATATGTTTATTTATATACCTTAATGAAAAAATGCATGAAAATACCGGGAATGTATAGCAACTGAGCATGCCTGAACCTATAAATTTATTGTATAAAATAAAATAACATCAAACACATTGAATGTGACACATATAATGTAACTTAAATTGGATAGTGACCAAATAACTACTAAAAAAAGAGTCTCAAGACCAATATAAGATCCAAGATGACCCACCTCAAATGGCCCAAAGGCACAAAAACTATATCTTTATCAGAAACAACCAGGATCTTGATAACAATTTCAAACCCCTAAAAACTCACACACATGATAGCATCAATGGGGCTCACCAACAACATATCATCAAAGGTTATCATCATGGATTCCAGATTATTTGCACCAAGGGATTTTTCATTCCCTTTAACATCATCACTCACACAATCGAGGTCACCCTCTATGCCCATCACTAGAGGTGTCAATGTAAGCACGACATTACTTTTTGATCCTCAATGTCAGCATCCCATAAAAATAACAACTCATGGTTCCTGAGATCATATCACCAATAATATAAAAAACTATTACATGCAACATCCACCTGCAACCGAATTCAAATCCTCATGCAATGAATATCATCCAATAGAAAAAAAATTATGATAAATGAAAAAAACAGCCCACAAAAGACAAATATGGAGGACCAAAAGTTTCAGGAATTTTCCCATAATAAAAATTTCATCAATAACACATTGCCTTTCCCTATAACCATCATCTCGACTATTGTCATACGAGGAGTTTAAAACTCAATTGTTACGATCAAATAACTCATGGAAGCTATCAATGTATTCATTTTGATGATAAAAAATTCAAGGATTGAGTTTTTGTTCATCCTGGGGTTGTGATTCAAGGCATTAATGATATTTTTAATTAATGGTTCTTCAAATACATTCAAGATGAACATTATGATAATGTTCGCAATGAATGATCCATAACCCAGGTATATGCGAGACCAGATATAATATCTGAAATTCAAGGTCAAGGTTAGTATTCAATTGTATGCCAATTCATTATTCTGAGAGGTGAGAATACATGAAATTTTTATGATAGTGTTCACTTTGTATCCTCAATCATGGGATTTTCTAACTATAGATGTGTTCCCATGGGACATGTATTTTTTCACTTCTTGTGTCCTTTCGAGGAACTTAATAGATGATAAGGGGGCCAAGGATTGGTGTCTTATAAACTGGTTGTTCTATGAAATCTATAGTGAAGGTTTAATTTCAATCAATTTTAAATAAAAATTTCATTACTTATGATTGGGTAATAATATATGGATTAAATTGGATATTGTGGAATCCTTATTTTTTATATGACATTGATTCTTAAATTACCATACCTATCAAAATGGATGGGGAGGCAAAAAATGATAAGTTTGGGTATTTCTCCATTTTCATTGTTGAGGTGGATATGAATGTACTGCTAATTAAAATCATTCTTTGTACAGTCATGGTGATGAATTAATTCTTAGGAATTTTTATGAGAAGATGCCTGAATACTGTTCTGTTTGAAAGAATATTGGTAATTCTAATTCTAACTAAAGGAGGGAAATTTGGTGATAATATTTTTATTCTCAAGCTATGATGAAGCTCACTACATGAAGAAAACTAAAAGAGGCCTCTGTTCTACTCATTCAAAATAGTTTTGACATCCTCTATCAAATATTTTCAAGGTTGATGTCAAATTGAGTCAAGCTCCCAAAATGAACTCACTAGGTGAGGATGTTGGAGTTCAAGCTAAAACCTCAATTCCCCAACAATCTTATAATGTGGAAATTCACTAATCATAGGATAGCTACTGCTATTATGTTATCAAGAATTGTATCTTCCATTCATAAATAGTTTCATGAGTTGGAAAATGAGATGGTTGGGATTGGGAAGTCTCAATTGGAAATAAATTTAGTTTCATTTAAGAGTTGATCATCAATGGGAAGATGAGGCTTGTAGTTTTTTTCATAATGTTTGACCTCCTATATAGAATATATTAGTCACTTCAAAGTCGTTATAACTAGACTGAAAGGAAATCCTTAATGGTGGACTGCATTCCTTATAATTAGTAGGACTTTGGTATAGGTCTTGTCCAAGGGTTGCATCATTATGAGGGAAATAAAATAGTTCATATAACCATAATTTTTTATTTTGCATAGGTAAGGGACTTTGTGTTTTCACTATATTTTGGGAGCCCTTTGGAAAATATTAAAAAAGAATGACGTAATGTTCACCCTGTTGAGGTAGATTTTAATGACTCTTCCTTTATAGGTTCTTAATGGTTGGAATAACATAAAGATCATTGGAAAGATAACATTATTGTGGGAAAATCAAAAGATATAGAGGAATAATGTCTTGATAGGATACATTTTAGAGCTCGAACCGCAACTACCACATTCCTCTTTCTTATGCCATTGGGTGGTGACTAGTGCCGAATTCACAACTAAAATCACAGTTGACATTTCAAAATTACCTGAATGAATACACAACCAAACGAATGAAATAGTTCATATATAAAGAAATAAAAGATTGAACAATATTATAAATGAACCAAACATGCATGGACCTCTAATCAATATGAATTACAGCAATGTAAATTGAAAAGTAAATTGAAAAAAATACACTCCCAATCAAAAATGTTTCCAAACATGATAGAAACCTAGAAATGTAAAATAACATAGAAGGTACAACTAATAGATCACTATATCCCTATGTGCCTACCAAGTGATGATCAACATGTCCATCATCTGAATAAAACAAAACCTGTGTTGGAAAAATCAATATAAGGGTGGGTATAAACATGCCTAGTAGAATGCTTCAAAAGGGTGTTGTGGGATCCATAATAGGTACAACTGAGGAGTAAAACAGTTGAAAGAATAAGGAACCCTAAAAGTGTAAAACTCAACCAAACAAGACAAATAATTTAAACTCAACCAAACATAAGGATCTTGACATGGTGAGTTGAAGAACTTCTATTCAAGTCCTCACTACCTATAGTAGGAGAGTTGAATCATCCAACCACATGAAGCTAGAAATGGATAACACATGACATACCACATGCATATTTGAATACCCTAGAAGTGGAGTAACAAAAATACAAAGAGTGGGTATCGTAGAAATATATATATATATATATATATGCATGTATGATCAATCAACGAATCCAAAATGAGAGAGTAAGGGGTATCTATTTCATATGTCATCCCAAGAAGAATAGAAGAAAATATTAAAAAAATAATTCCACCAATGATGCCCAACACCTCACATGTTTTCCCATAACACAAAAGTATAAGGAACACAATCATCAGACCTTGACATGATCTACATTTGGAAGCATTTAATCATCCACATACTTTTATGATGTGTCACAAGAAATGTGTCTCTAGTGGGGGGGGGGGTTGGGTTTCTCTTCCTCATGAACCCAAGGCTACATCAAACCATATCTCATCACTTTGACACATAGTAGAGGGGAAACACAATCGAGGTAAGCATACCATGCGCTAGTATGAAATGAGGGTCGTACTTCGATAGTCACCGAAGAACTTCACTTCCATGTCCGACTGGAGGGTTATGCTCAAAAATGTCACCGGGCATCGCTAGTGTCCAATCCTGCTGGAGGGTGAGCTTGGAATGGTCATTAGGGAAGTCCATTTCCAAGCCCTTCTAGAGGGTTACAGTTGAAATATTTCATTGGGGAACTCCATTGTAATGACCTTCTGGAGGGTAATCCCGGTAAGGTCTTCATTGAAGTTCACAGCCTAGCCCTGCTGAAAGGTAAATGATTTGATTAATGAATAAATTAATAAATAAATTCAACTAATCAAATTCTCAGTGTTTGATGCATTTGAACATCCCATGGAAATTCATTTCATATTGCTACTATGGTAAACAATACATTCCAAACGCATCTATTGTTGTAGATTTTTTATCCGATCAACTATTTAAGATTTACCAAATTTCCATTAATTAACCACAAGAGCACACTGTAAAATATATTTAATATTTTATATAAAATTAATTTCTATAACACCAGGTCTTAGAATCACATACAGTCTCATTGCCTAGCTACTGAAATTTATATATAAATATTTCAAAGTCTTACAAGAAAAAACCAAGTCTCTAAAAAGATGACCCATCTCCAAAGAGATCCTTTAGAGATATTATTAATAATGTTAATTTTAAGGAGGAGGAAGGTTTCTCATCAGCCTTAATGGAGAAATAAAAACCACAAATGTGTTAATCTCATATTAATCCCACAATGAGAATGAGATCGACATCTCTAACAAAGAGGTAGAATCCTCATGCTAGCTACATCTATTAATTGGTAGACGACTCTGAATGAGATGGGGGATTTTGAGATTATAATCATTTCGAATATGATCATTGATATTTTCTTTATATTTTTTATGTTTTAAAGAGTGATGATTTTTTATACCTAGATCTTCCTCATTAGATTTGTGATACTTTTTTTACATCTCTTTTAATCAAGAGGCTTTAACATTTAGCTTCTTTTAAAATAAATGATTTTATTTATTTATTTATAATTAAAAATGTTTATATATATATATTTAAATAATTATAAAATTATAATAAATATGTTTAAATAATAAATATACAAAAAATGTCTATAGATAAGAAAATCTATTGACCTTTCATTAAGATATGAATGAAAAATATAATAGGAGAACAAATGTGGTCAAACCAAGACAATTTCCCTCATCCGAAAATTATTTTAATGACCATAAAATTGCGGATCGTTTTCACAGTAATAGTTAGATTAAATCACTATTTCCCACTCTGACATCAAATTAAATTGGTTTATAATAATAAGGATCATTGTATTGGACCATTCCTACTCTGAAGTGAGTTTGATATTGAGTAACATATACGACATTCCAGATGTCACATTCCTTTGTAGATCAGAATAGTCGTTATAGTGACTTTTTTGGTGGGACCCGAATCAGAACATCAATATATATCATATTTCCCTTTTAATTTATCTGAACATCCTTAAAGGAAACATCACCACCCCTTAATAGAGGCCTGAGATGATTGGTGTCCAATAAAACCATTTTCTTATCATTGTTACTTCAATCCTCTGAGATATTGAACCATTTACTAGAAACCCATGAAGAAATTAAATAATTCTAAATATCTTAATAATAATTCATTTTATATTGATCACTAGATTTCAAGGATCCATCCTCCTACGAAACATGTATTTAGAAGTTTTCTATCAGTGGTTTCACAATGTAACCATGCCATTTATACTCCGAAGGAGAGTCCTCTTTTGTAGCACAATGGACAAGAACCTCATTTGAAGAATCATGCAATGACTCATCAGGTTGCTAATTATTATCCCCTGTATACTTCCCATCCTATATTGGGTATTAATTAATAATAAAAATATATTTACAATTTAAAAAAAATAACAAATAAATTTATTATATTCAAAACCAAGTAAATATAAATTATTATATAAATATATATAATCATATAAAATGATTTATAATTATATTTAGATATTTTTAAATAAATATATATAATAATAAATATATATAAATATAGATTGATTATTTTATATATATTTCTAATAATAATTATAAATATATATATTAAAGTAGTTAAAAATTTATAATAAATATATATATATATTATATTTTTAATTCTATTATTATATATAATTTAATAATTATATATATAATTATAATTATATATATAATTATAATTATATATAAATATATAAAAACATTATAACTATAGTCAAATATTTTTAAAAATTTTTTAAAAAATTATATATACCAAGACGGATCTACCATGGATTTTCAAACCCAAACAATGACCTCAAATTCATTAATAAGAGGAAAATGTATGGGGAAGAAAGTGGGTCATGAAAGCCATCAAATTTCCACAGACTACTACAAAACTAGGTTTAACAAATTCCATGGATTTAAAAGCGCTATTAAAACCACTGATGTCAGCATATGAATAGGCATTGTTAAAAGTGGTCTTGAACGAGACTTTTTTTAGAATAGTTAAAAGGGGTCATTAATAATGCTAAAATAGTACAGTGAAATAGGTCCCTTTATCAGTGCGCGTAAAAAAGAGCTGATAAAAGGCCCCCTTTATCAACACTATTAAAAATATGCTTATGGGGGGGCTTATCATATTTAAGAAAATAATAATGATAATGGTTATATTAAAAAAAATCATTTCATTAAAAATAACATATAAATATATTTATATTGATATAAATATAATATATATATATATATATATATATATATTAAATATTATTTAGATAAGGTTAAATATGAATTTACCCTTAATTTATAAGATATTTATTGAAAATGGATTATATATTAATTGAAAAAATATTATTAATTAAAAATTTACTAATTATTATCGAGTAATAATAATTTAATAAAAAATTTAAAGATAAAAAAATATAATAAAAGATCTATAATAAGTTGAAAATGTAACTCGTACATCAACCCATCATAACATTTGATCTGAGTGTATGTTTGGTCTCAACCACATGTCAAATTGAATCTCATGATGAGTTATATTCACTATTAACATGGGGGAACCCCGATCACACTTTTGAAGGACAAAAAATGCCCAACAAGCCATCAAACTAGATTTTTTATTTAAGATACCACAATTTTATAACATTCAATAGATTTTTATCCCCACTTATTGGGGTGCATATTGTATTTTATTAGTAGAGATTGAATTTACAACACGGAATTACATTCATATTGATATTATGGTTATTCTGTTTTAACATTTTTCATATAGTAGTGTTATTTATAATCAAATATATATTAAAATATTCAAAAAAATTATAAATTGACAGATAAATATTTAATTATATATATAAATATTTAAACATATTTACATATCAAATAAATTTCCCAATATATAATCCTTATCTGAATGAAAACTGGGGTGGTCGATGCCCTATAACCAACATTATTATACTTAATAATAAATATGTATTCGTTTTTTGGAATATTAATATAATACATATCACATCATGATTATTCTTTTATATGACATAGTATGTGAGAATGTCTTAATAGTTGCAATCAAACTACATTGTCCTTATAGTTCCCCGATCTGATGAGAATCGAGAAGTGATATGGGCCTATTGGTGAATAAATGTACTATAAATCGATGATATAATTTGAAGGATACAAATGATACTCCCAATTAAGAGAAGAGACTCATAGGAAATTAAGGAACCTTTTTATGTTTTACACCATTAGTAATATCCACTATGATGTTATGAGAATGGGACCCGCCAGTAGGAAATTTCAATTTATATATGTCATTGTATGTTTCTATATGCTTATGTATCTATTGATACATAGTCATTAAGATTATTATTAATTAATATAATGAGTTTTTTAATTTGATGTATTGTTGAAAACCATGAATATAGATGTCCTCAGGGAGGTAGGTTCCATTGGTTACATCACATGTAATATTTCATTGATGAATAATACGGTGAAAGGATTTATCCCCTTTATTCATTAATGAATGATAATATCTGAGGGCAGTTGATTAAAATGATATAGCCTAAATAAATTCATGGCCTTGGTGATTTATATGAATTTTATATTTTTGGAATGTCAAAGAAAGAAATATTGAGCATATAGGTTGATGGAACTGGAATGAAACCTACTCGATTATAGATATTATTATAAAGGTGCTATATTTCATTATAAGTGTCAGTATGAGGAGATATCTCATCATATAATTAACTTATATATATATATATATATATATGGGTCACATGGTGTGTTTCAAGACACTAACCAAAGACTTTAACCAGCTTTTCCTAATGCAAAAGAGAAATAGGCATAGAGGGTCACACCAAAAGTGTCTCTATAATCTTAGTTAAATAAAATATTATTATTTATTATTTAACAGTTTGAATAAATATAATTCCCACATGTGGTTTAATAATTATTTATGTATGTTTGGTCGCATTGATACTATCACATGTTATTTGAGAGAATATATTATGAGCAGAATATTTAATAATTATTTATTTCATATTTACTGAATAATATATTTATTAATTTATTAGAGAATTGTATGGCTATATAAATTTTATAAATAAATAGATAGTATTCATAGCCAGATTAATAATTTTGAGGAAGTGTAGAATGATTTTAATGGTCTGGGAAGAAATAAAAAATATTGAATATAATTAAATTAAAAAATATCTAATTTTAATTCACAAGTTAAGAGCCTGCTGAGAAATATTATTATTATTATTATTTTAAATGGGCTATTTCTAGTATAAAATTAATAATTAAGGGAACTTATGGGATTATTTTATTTTAACACCAGAAATAAAAATAATCAATTATTTTATTTTCCAAATTATCCCATTGAGTTGTGCACAATATTTTTGGAGAATCCTTTCAATTGTTTAGAGATCTAATCTCCAATAACACTCTCAAGATTGTAGGGAAATCCTCCACTACTGGATCAAGGAGAAGTCTTTGGATGCAGTTAATGAGGTGTTCAAAGGCAGACTAAGCCCAAGAAAGGATCTTCAGTTCTAGCACCTAAAGACTCCATTGCTGATGTGTGGAGATTTTTGGAACAAGTATGGATCACAAATAGAGGAAATATACAATTGGTATCTTTGAGGTAATGACTGTGCACTACCGATCTATTTCCACATTCATCATCAATGAAGTAATTTCATAGAGTTAATTATTTATCTAATTAAATTAATCAAATAAAAAATCTCTTGATCTCTTCTATCTCAGTTGCGATAATATTAACCATTGTTTATTTCAATGATTTAGTTATATCTAACAGGTCATGCTTCATCAAACAGATATTTGATAGATCATTGAATTTTGAAAAAAGATAAGTTCAGAATTTCCCAACACATTCATCCACTACTCTAGAAAACATCAAGTGGTATCAAAGAGGCCACATAATGGTTTATAACAATTTTAAAAAAATTAGTCATTTATTCATTTGTAATTTAGTTTTTACATTCTAGTTTGATCATTTTATTATCATAAATGTGAGGTCTTTTTCTCTTTATTTTTTTCTCGTAGATCTAATCGAAAAGTTTAATTTAATGAAAAAAATATATTCAAAGAACTCATCCAGAGGTACCAAGGTTTCTAGATAGACAACACCAGACTACATGCAGTGTAATTAGATATACAAACTATGTATTCTTGTTTGATGGATCATGAATTAGTTCAGAAATTAATTCTAGTCATATGCATTGCATACAAATATAAAATTACACCGCATGTTGTGAATATTTTAATGGCACATGGGCCGCCAGACTAGTCATTTTGTATCCCACATAAACATCATGTAGTCCCTTTGTGTCACAAGTGGTTTGTCTACTCCCTAAATGGGCTACCTGACATGTGACTGTGTAACTCGGAGTTGACATGGTGTGTGGCCCATTTGGTATGTCATGTACCCCAAATTTTGGAATGTATGATTCACATGACAAGTCCGAATGCATGAACATAAGATAAATAGTAAGAGATTTACATGCTGTGTAGATCATATCTACATGTTGTGTTCTTATACAAGTTATGATGATATAAAATTTAGTTATTATATTATGTTAACCTTGATACATGTACATGCATTTGGTCAAGAAGTTTAACAGACATTCCATGTGATAGGTTTTAATATTTATATATATATATATATGTTTAATTAATATCTATGTAATTCCAATGATATACATATATTGTATGAGTTGTATTATATGTTTTTTAAAATGTTCATTACAGCATGTCATGTTACCTAAAATTCACGTAATTGAAGTAATCATTAAGTTGATACTACACATCATGAACGTGTGTGATAAGATATGTATGCTAAATTTCAAAAAGAATAAATTATATATGAGTGTAATAAGTGTTGGGTAGATATGAATGGGTATTCACCATGTTTCATCCAAGATACATTTATGTACAAGGTTAATTTTAAATGAATTTATTTAATTTTTTTAAAATTGTAAGAGATGAGAATCTAAATAAAATTTACATAAATATTAATTTAGATGGGTTGATTAATTAAATATAAATACTAATCTATTTGAGATTGATTTATCATAAATAATAATGATTAATAATTGAATGTTTGTTTTATTAAAAATGTAATAAGTTACATTAATGTTGACGATCAAGTGCTAGACAAAACCTTTTGAATGTGATTGGTTTCATTTAAATGATTATTAAAGTACATTTTTTGTATGTTTGTCCTCTATAATTTCATTATGTAGGGCCTGGATCTCCATTTTTTATTTTATGTAATCGTAATTTTCCTATCACATGTTTGTGAGTAAAAGGATAATGTAATGGATTGAGCTCCCATGGTGGTAAAGACAGTTCATGTTTAGAGCTGAGGAGAAAATAATTCAAGGAGATATAAAGGTGGAAATGTGGAAATATGAAAAATGAACAATAATTGGTTCAATTATTTCCCCCTATGTCAATGGTTATTTTATCAAATGCTAGATAAACTAACCACTAGAAAGATGTCATTATCATACATGTTCATTATTTTATGTTTTTCAGTTGCTTGGTTATTTCATTATGGATGTCTTGTTGTGATCATATAATTAATGAATAAACAAACACGCAATACAGAACTAGAGTAAATTTGATTTGGTGTAAATATTATATCATACATGGTTAATCATTCAAGTAAATCCCTATTAAAAATAAAGCATGTGATAAATATGATAATTTAATTTTTACACCTAATAGGATAAAATATCTCAAAATAATATTTTGTAAGTATTGCCTTCAAATAGAATGAAACAATAGTTCAAAGTACTTGACCAACCAATTTTGGTATGTTTTCAATTATTGAGGAATGCAAAATTGATTTTTTGGGATAACATAACATAGATGACATCAAGGATTAAATGAAAAAACATGACTTCGTCTAACCAAGAGACAAAGGTTGAGGAAATAAAATTAATGGATTTTATGATTGGGAAGCCCACTCAACGGATCATGTAACATTGAGTTAATACTGTTGTTATTTAGAATTCCTACATAAACCTATATAAATTTTTTAAAAATCCAATGTTGGGTTAATGAGAATGGGAATGTGTATCATTTTCACATCAACGTACAATCAACATGATATTCTGAATCCAAAAGTGAGGGATATTGGATTCAGATAAATTAGTGGGAGGATAATAAATATAAAATTTAATTATTTGTCTAAATTTATTATATAATGTCCTAAAATTTAGCTCATAATATTTTGTAGAGATTACAATAATATGGCATTAAACATATCATTATGATATATATATGATAAAGAAAACCTTCTCATTGAATCAAATTTCCAAGAGTGGAAAAAGTTATTATGTTTCATCCTTCTCCATATAATGATATTTAATTTGCTGGTAGAACATTTAGAAGTTGATCTTAGAAATAAGGAAAGTGATAAAGTGATATATCTCTTGGAGAATCATCTAAATAATGATACAGATTTACAATGGTTCATTAAATAATCCAAGCCCAACAAGATTTTTAAACAACCTAAGGGTATGGATTCTTATAACATGATGTCTTACATTCAGGATATCTATCAAGATAAGGTGAGAGAAGAGAAGTATGAGAAATCCAATGATTTTTTCACAACTAATCATATAGATTTTTATATAGTTGGGACACATATAGCCAATCTTATTAGATAATTTGAATTCCTGAACATCTCAAAGATTAAATTCCCCGATGAGTTGCAAAATGTTCTCATACATTCATCATTTCCCAATACCTTATACAACATTATAGTAAAATAATATTCGTGAAATAGTGATAATAGACTTCAAAATATCCTTACAATAATTCAAAAAGTGGATAAGGTCATGGGGAATGACGAAACCGTAGTCCTTATGGTGAACAAGAAAATAAAGGACACGGAAAATGGGCCCAAGACATATAAAAAATATAAATCTGCAGAGCAATTTCCTACAATGATGAGGAAGATCCATAGGATGTGAATGAAAAAATATTTAGTATGTTTTGCAAGAAGATATTCAGGCCATTAGAAGAGTAACTGCACCTAGATGAAAATGGATTCTAATAGTTTGTTTATTATTGAGTGTAATCTTTCTATTTCTATACATTTGGTATTAGATATATCAAGTGGTGATGATATATATATCCATATACAAAAACCATGTATATTTAAAATGATTTATAGAGGAGAGTTTCATCTAAGAGATGCATGTAGACCGAGGATGGATACCCTATGCATTTATAACTAACAACTTTTATTTTCAACAAGAGTGATTATGATTTAAAGATATTGTTATTTTGATCCTACAGTTACCACAAACATTATTTTTGTATACTGCATTGATATAGATGGGATTATTTTCAAATATGTAAATACAAGTTGTTAGTTTATAATTAAAACATAAATTATGGTTTGACCCATTTAAACAATGGTCGTTATGTATTAAATAATGAAAACAATGGGTTGGAAATATATAACGAATCCTGTTCACCGGACACATTAACACCCAGCTATGGCATCACTATTTTGATAATGTAAATGACACATGTTTGACAAATATCTATATAGAAGTTTATTTAGTCTCTTCTCAGCTAAAACACCTTAATAGATGTCGTATTTTTTTACAAGGTAATATGAAAAACCAAACATTTGGTGCAAAGGGTGAAAGGGCCATAGAGCTTATATGATTTCTACACAATGATTAATGTGGACAATTTATAGTAGAATATAGAGGTTTATATTCTAAATTCATAACATTTAATGATTACTTGAGTATATTGGGATATATTTACATGATTATGTTTAAGTCCTAGTCCCTTATTATATTCATAGAATTCAATAATGGCGTACAAAATCATCTATGTAATAATATAAAAAATCTTCGATCAGATCATGGTATTGAATATCCTATCCAAGAGTTCATTAAATTTCCGATGGATTTTGTGATTCTATATCATCTCACACCATGGTATACAAAAAAGTGCAATGTTGTATGTGAATGGATGGATTGTACCATTTTGGAAATGGTACATTTATTGAGGATTCATGCTGATAATTCATTATCCATTTAGGGATACGCATTAAAAAATACCCCATACACATTAAAATGAGTACCAAATAAATCATAAAATTTAATTCCCTTTAAGTTCTAAAGTGATGAGAAATCCATTTTATCACATATGTGTGTATGGGGTTGCAAGGAGTTTGTTAGGGCCTTCTTAGGAAACAAACTAGAACCCAAAGGCACATGGAGTATCTTTAATGGGTATCCTAATGGAACTAAGGGATATTACCTATGAAAACCCTCCAATTAAAAGTGATTCTCTCCAAACAATCTAACTTTATTGATATGGAGAACATCCTAAAAATGGTTTGTTGGAAAAATATTGTCTTCGGTGAAGATGATTCTCAAGATAAACAGGTGTTGGTAGAGGAATAGATTCCACTGGCCCCAATGGAAGAATTACATCCTGAAACACATGTACTATGTAATATATCATGAAAGGTATGTGAACAAGATATATATGGTTTTCTAGTCACCAATTATTCTTAATCATTATTTATGAATGATAAAGAACCTCTCTCTTATAAGGAGGTAATAGAGAGATCATAAGATGTGAGATAGAATGAAACCATGAATACTGAAATGGATTCAATGTATGTGAAACATGTCTTTGTTCTAATATATTTGATAGTTTATATAAAGGATTTTTTTAAAGATTGTATTCAAGACTAAAATATACATGCAAGGAAAATTAAGTACATATAAAAAATTTATATTGGTAAAATGGTTCAAAAAATGTCAAAGAAATTAACTATGATGAAACCCTTTCAATTGTTGACATGTTTAAATCTACCATAATTATTCATTCCATAGAAACATACCATGAATATGAATTTTAGAAGATAGATTTAAAAAATGCATTCGTTAACGGGAAAATTTGGGAAGATTTCTATTTGAAAAAACTACAAGGTTTTTTGATTCCAGGTGATGCCATATAGATTTTCTAGTTGCAGAGATCCATTTATGGATTGAAACAAGCATCTAAGTCAAGGATCATTCAATTTAATGAATCAACAATGAATTTGGATTCATTAATAATTAATGTTATTCGTGTGTTTATAAGAGGTTTACTGGAAATGTGGTCATTATCCAAGTACAATATGTTAAAGACATATTACTTATTCGAAGTGGCATTACAGGATTATAGTTAATTAAGGACTAGTTAAACAAGTGCTTCTCTATGACACACTAAGGTGAAGCAACATACATTTAAGGGATCAAGATCATTCACGATATATCCATGAGTCTATTTGGATTGAGTCAAAGTGAATATAAAGACCAGATACTGAATATATTTAGTAAGGAGAAATCCAAGAGGGTATTTGTTCAAGTATCACATGGTTTTCATATTTCTATGAAAATATTTCCCCGAACACAAAATGAGAATTACAGAATGCATATGATCTCTTCGCTTCAGTGATAGGATCAATTAGGTTTTCCATGTTATATACAAGTATTGATGTTTCCTATGCATTGAGTTTTCCAGGAAGATGTCAATAAAATCTAGGATACCATCATTGTACTATTGTTAAGATGGTCCTCATATATCTAAGAATAATCATGTATATGAACCTGGTGTATGGAGGAGGCAAGGATCTAGTCATTAACGGTTAAACTAATTCTTGTTTTCAGAGATTTTTGAATGATCTGAAGTTGAAATCAAGATATTTTTTTATCTCAACAGTGGATATGTGATCTGTATGTGTTCAAAGAAACCTGTTTTCACTAATTCTACAATAGAGTCCTAGTATTTAGAATCTTCTTATATGGCCAATGAATCCATTTGGATTCAGAATTTTTTCTAGGAACATGATGTGGTACCTAGACATAATGAAAATTTCACATTATATTGTGATAATACTATAGTTCTGGCTCATGAAGATGATCCAACATTACCCCAATTGACAATGAACATACTCTATATGTATCAAATAATGAGTGTTTTTTATCAAATGGTTGATGTTAGAGAGAGAAGATTTCCCATTGAAGAGAATGTGGAAGACTCCTTGGCTAAAGACCAATCATACCATAAGTATGAGTATAGTGTGAGAGCTAGTTGATTGAGGGTTGTTAGAAGTTGTAAATAGATCAAGTGGTAGTGTCTTTGATTTGATTTCATATAACCATCTTCTTTTGACTTTATGATAAACATTTATTCATTGTTTTGAATATTAATAAACTAATTATCAAATCATAATTATTATTCGACATGAAATAGTATGTGATAATTTTTTAAGAGTATCTATCACAAAAATAGGTTATAGAAGATCCCCACAATGATGAGAACCTAGAACTGTTATGACACTAATCTTTAATAAATGTTTTAAATCTAGAAGATATCATTTGAGGGACTCAAATGATACATTCAATTTGGGGTGGAGACATATAGGAATTTGAGGCACATTCTGATGGTGTACTCCCTTGGTAATATCGTATAGATATTCTATGAATGGGACATGACGGTAGGAAAGCCACATTTATAAATTTCATTTGATTTTCGTTTCTCTGGACATGTGTTTTCTCCCTTAGACATTGTGATTATTATTAATGAATATTATGAGACACATTCATTGATGTATTGACCAATACCCTGATAACAGATGTTCGTAGTGAGGTAGGACACGATGGGTGTGTCACAAGTAATTTTTTATTAATGAATAAAGTGAGAAATAATTTATCCATTACGTTCAATAATAGAATTTAATATCTCAATAACATTGATGGAAATGATATATCACAAATAAATCCATGGTCATGGTGTTATATAGGTAAGTTCTATTTCTGGAATGTTAAAGAAAGTGGCATTGAGATGATAGGTTGTTGGAATTGGCATGCAACCTACTCGATTATAGATATTATAATAAATATAGTACATTACACAGTTATCATATGCATGAGGTAACATTTAATTTTACATTAACATCTTTCACTATGGGTTTCTTGGCATGTTTATAGATTCTATCCTTGGAATATAGGTTGCTTTGCCTAATGCCACTGAGAAAGAGGACTAAAGGGTAACACACTAAGTGTATCTATAATCATAGTAAAATAATATATTTGTACTTATTATTCAATAGGATGAATAAATATTATTCTCTCATGTAGTTAAATAATTATTCATGTATACTCAATCACATTTATTCTATCACAAGTTAATCAAGGTAATATATTGCGAGTAGAATATTTGATAAATATTAATTTTTATATTTAGTGAATATAATATTAATTTATTTGATGAGGAATAATGTTGTGATATTTACTTATTAAATAAAAATACATTACTAATGGATTGATAAATATTGATGATGAATGGTGTACCGAGTTTAATGGTACATAGAGAAATAAAAAATATTGAATATTATTTAATTTATTATTTTTTATTTATAATTCTAATGTTATGAACATGTAGCGAAATAATAATAATAATAATATTTTTTACATTTGGTTCTTCTAGTATTAAATAAAAAATTAAGGACACTTGTCCAATTATTGTATTTTATCCCTAGATACATCAATACCCAATTATGTCATTTTCATCATTAGCCAATTTAGTTGTGCACAAAAATCATGGAGAATCCTCTCAGGTATATAGAAATATCATCTCCAATAAATTTCTCAAGAACAAAGAGAAATAAACGTCCATCAGAATAAGGATAACACTTTGAATGTAGTTCTCGAGACGATGAAAGGAAAACGGCGCAAGTTCAATGATCTTTCGTGCTAGCACACAGAGACTCCTTCTGCGACATCGAGAGATTCATGGATCACATGTGGATCACCACCAGAGGAAATATAAAATTTGATTCTACAATAAAATGATTTTATATTATAGATCTTTCATTAGATTCATCAATGCAGAAACAAATTTTAAGAGGTAATTCATTATGTTATTAAATTAATTATAAATAATATTTGTTTATATCTTATCTCATGGTTCCAAAATTATTATTCAATGTCTATTTCAATGATTATATTTAGTGGAACATGGTGTTCATCATTATATAGATCTTGGATTAATCATAGAATGTGGAAAAAATAACTGTTGGGAAGTGACCAACAGATGCTTCTGCTATATCCAGAACTGTCAAAAATATTATACATTTTATTTCAAATAAAAATGAAAGATTATTTATAAAACTATGAAATTAATTTTTATGTAATATGTATTTATATAAATATTTATTTGTGTGTTATGATAAATTGATATATATTCTAATATATGTATATAAATAATTATTTATATTAAATGGAAATAAATATAAATATTTATAATTATATTTATTGATTTACACACACATATATATATATGTATATACATAATTGTAAACAAAAAAAACATTTATATAATTATATAAATATATATATATTTATATATAATTAAACTATAAAATAACTAAATATATGTATATATATCAATAAAAAATGAAATGATATATTTATGTAGATATTTCATGAAATGGAAAACAAAAAACTTTAGTGGAGTGGAAAAGGTATGAGTTTTTGAGCTACGGGTCTCATGTTCAATACTCATTGTAGGCACTGGAGTATGTGGGGGAGTGGCCTTATCTAAAGCACTAATAGTGGGAGCACCCACAATCATTTATAAAAGGGGGTTGGGAGAACTCATAAAAGGTGTGGTGGGTTCCAACAATAAACATTATCCCCCTTTAGCAGTGGGGCCTTTATCAATTATTTTTTAGTGACATTAAAGGACACCTTTAACAATTATAAAAAAGAACTAATAAAGGATCCTTTTATGAGCACTAATAAATAACAATGATAAAGGACCCTTTATCAATGTTTTTCTAGAAATATAAGGGGGGATTATTGACATTCTTATGAGCGCTGTTAAAGAAAACACATTAACATAAATCACATTATTAGTGCCTCTATAGAATTGATAAAGCCCTATTACTAGTGATGTTAAAGGCCATATTTTTACTAGTGACATCAGATGTAATGAATCCTAATATACTAAGCCAGTTCCTGCATGTGACTATAGGTCCTAAATTCCTAGATTATCGTCCATTTACTTTTGGATGTCATCCTCTTTTTTATGTCATGTTCCGTTATGGGGCCTCATATTTTCATATGATGAATATTAACAGAATTCTATAAGAGTGGATAAAATCATGAATTTTCAAGATATATCCTTAGAGTCCATATCTGGATTAAATCAAAATCCATCGTCAATGTTTATTGATAACAACATATGAATATTTTTATAGTAATTTAAACTAAATACATCTCTCTCCACCATAGAAAAAATTACATCATGTTAAAAAACCATTCATCTTTATCATTTCTATGGTCTTTGGTTTTCCATTCACCTTTTTTGTCCTCTGGAAGTAGGATACTAGTGTATTTTTCAATTGAAATATCCAAATCATCATATGAGTGCTTTCCAAAGGATATATATTAATATTTATATTGGTCCATATAATGGGGTGGATAAGAAAAATCCTCATTCTCAAAACATTACTGCTCTTACATGATGGATTGGTAATTAGATTCCCATAATTTCGTTGGTATTAGACCACATATGTCTTCTCCTTCATTGATTTGGAGGGAAAATGATTCCATTCTAGATGCCCCAACAACATCAAATGATTTATCAACATTCCTTTCACCTATTTTCATACACTCATTAGTTTGAAATGAATCCAAAAAACCCTAAAAATATAATGATATGATCCCACATCCCATTTTGTGTTTTTTTATAGAGATGATCACACAAGAAGCTCCCTTAATCCCATTTATGCCACCCTCGTTGATGTAAGAATCATCTAAAAAATCGTCTATATCTAGATCATCATCAATGGACAACCCACATTTTGAGGCATCCACAAGTGGATGCTCCTTAGTAGGCAAAAAACCTGTATCTGTTGGTCATCACTCCCTACAATTAGAATCATGCCTTAATTTCTTGTGGATTCTCCCATAACAATAGACATATTCTTGAATAGTATGCCTCATTTAAGCAAGATCATGTTCCCTATAAACTACCTCACATCCTCATCAACAATACGTGCTCATGATATAGTATGTGCCTCCTAAAGAGGAATGAGTATCAAACTCAACATTCCACGATGTGTAGAAGTACTCAAACCCACAACTTAGACATCAGAGGGAGAACCACTCCTTGTGCTATAGATAATTTTCCTTTGTACACAACAATACTTGAATTGACACCATGTTTTGAAATATGGTTATAATGTTCTGTAACAATATAATAAAAAACAACAGCTACAATTTCTGCAAAGGAAGGCTATTTCCCAACACTATGAGCATCAATGACCAGACTAGTTCTAGTATGTCCACACCCAAAATTCATGGCTCCCAATAATGATTTACTATCACTCAATGAATTTTATACTTTATGGAGAACCTTCATGAATTTAAAATGATCAATTGAGTGACCCATCTATTTAATATTTGTGCACTTCATATTTCTAAAATAATTTCCATTAATATGCCAAATGTTTTCAAACATAGAGAAAAAATGCATTAATACTCTGAAGAGTAATTGAGAATTCAATTATAAATTCACCAGCCACCAAAATAACCATTATAGTAGTTGGAGGAAGAATATCATCCTTAATGAGTACCCTAACAAAGTGACCCAACCATGATTTTATATTCTCTTTGTCAAACTTGATATAGATTCCCACGACCATAGAAATTTCACAAAGGAACACCAAGTACCATATCAAATATCTTAGACCCTTTATCCTGAACCAGACATGAGAAATTGTGTTATTGATTTTTTAGAGGTTGATGAATATTTCCCAGTCCTAGATCCTAAGTGTTTCTGGATTGATAGACACAATTTTGAACCCCCCATGCCATGGTTTTTAGATTTTATGTAGGGAAAATGAAATGAATAAATCTGTTATGTTTGGAGTTCAATATCAAATTTCTGAAACCAAATATTTTCGAGAGATTACTATGAATACATTCAACATTACATGTTTTTCATGAAAAAATGATGTAACCTATGCGATGATCATGTGTTGAAATTACATTACTCAATATTGAAAAATCACTTGGCCAGCCTCGACGAAGGTGAATGTCACATTTTTTTAACCATTATTGAATAATTCATGATATCAGAGTAAAATCAGAGATTCATAGATTTCCAAATCGCGATTTGGGATTAATATATTAGTCGATTTACTTCCAATTCAAGGTCTCCCAAAATTGGATCTTCCTGATTTAAATAAATTTCATCTTTTTCCAACTTCATATTACTTAAAAATAGATCACTCGGAAAAAAATATCATTCTTCGGAGAAGACCATTATGATTCAGATCTGGACTTCATGAGGAGATATAAATAGAAACTATTGAATTGAAACCATCTCCAATTTTAAAATTATATGTAGTTATATGTATTTATAATAAAATGCATTTATATTTTTTTACAAATACCAACTATATTATCAAAGGTATATCAATTATTTTTTGACATTGATAAAGAGGGAATTTTTAATGGTTTTTATTTTATCCCTGATAAAAGACTGATTTAATAGTGATTTTTTAGAAGAACTAATTAAAAATATAATCAACATTATAAAATTAACCCCACCTGACCATGATTAAGATATTAATTCAAGATTGTGTGGAAGTGAATCCTCATAATTTTTATCTATCTGCACTGATCTCCCTCTATACGACCACACTTTATCATCTCTCTCCCTTCCTCATTGATGTCCCTTCTCCCTAGCCGAGATCCCTCCCTAAAGAACCACCCCTCTCCCTCCTGTATGCCATCATAGTTTCTCTCCCTCCTTACGATCACACATGTTTCCCCTCTCTATCACCACCATGTGCTCTCTATCTCTCAAAATCACTCTCAGTCAGACAAATTGGAATTCTATTTTAATGGTTTTTACATTTTTATTTTTTAATTTTTTTTAGATATTTTCTCAAATTATATGATTGTCGTGTCAGTAACATCATTTATTAGGATAGAGTGTGAAAATTATGTTGATTGACAATTGTCATACGTGACATTTCGCCCCCAACAATTGATGGTAACCAAAATTTCCCACTCCTTATACAAAATTACAAGGATCATCTACTATGACATAAGTTTTTAATATATAAATATATATATATATATATATATTAATTTTATGTTAGTTAATTCTGGGTCATTATCAAATTTTGGATTGTATTTTCTTGAATTAACCTTTTTCAGTTGAACCAAACAAAAATCATTTCAATATTTTTACCACCATGTTTATATTCTGCCTGATATAATCAATGTGTTTGGGTTAAGGATCATTGAATCATATTTTTAAATGGGTAATGAAATGGGATGATTAATAACTAAATGATAATCATCTAAAAAATAACTGACGGATAATAATAATGAATATAAGATAATATTGGGAAATTAGAGTTTAATGAATATGTTTTTAAGGTGTAAATGTTCCATACTGATTTCATCGCCAAATTTGGTATCTTTTCATCTAATCCCTTGGGTAGGCTAACAATATAAATATTAATTAAAATTAGAATTTTTATATATTATAAATTAATTTTAGTTTATTCTATATTAAAATTATAATTAAATTAATTTTATAAACTTGTATGTGATGATTTCACTTGTCCCACACATAGGCATCCATGTCCATTGGTTCTTCATATGCACGCGTGCACACACACAGTTGAAAATTTTTTATGTATAATATAACTAATCTCATATAAATTAATATATAATCAGTACTTATTATTATTTATATATCAATTTTAATTAATATAAAATTTTGATTATTTAGTTAATTAATTAAAATTATTTTTTAAATAAATTTAATTAAATTCAATAATTCAACAATTGTATATAATTTGATATACATATGTATGGATTGAATTAATTTATCACATACAAACACACACAAACACACTTGTCATGGGGTTCCATTGACACACATAGAGACATATCTATACGTGAATAAAGATGATAATATATATTAATTAGTAATTTAAAAAATAAAACATTAAATATTTAAATTAATATATAAAATAAACATACATTGAGTATTTTGGAAATTTAATTTTTTATATTACTATAAATTATCATTAAATGTAAATTTATAATTAATATTTACTATGTAATGCATATTTTAATTCTTTTTTATTTATATATATAATTATTTTTTAATATAATTATAGATAAATATAATAAATGGTATACTATTAAAATAATATTAATATATTTTTTATATAAATTTTTTAAATATTATTATTATTTACTAATATATTTAATATTAAATAAATACAATTTATAAAATAATAACTATAAAAAACATGAATATATAGATATATATATATATATATTATAAATTGAAAATATATATAAATATAATTATTAAAATTACTCATTTCAATTATGTAGTTTTATAATTTTTTATATTTTGTGAAAAATAATTATATATTAATACTTTTCATTTAAATAATTATATTTATTATGTAAATTATTTTAATAAATATTTGAAATCAATTTACATTAAACAATTTCCTAAATTATAAATTTTGTAGTAACATATTTTTATTTTTTTAAAGATGGCCTGATTTTGTTGTCATAAAAATTTAATGAAATTTTAATATCAAGGTATGTGATCACTTATGATTTTTCCCCCCTCGAACATAGTTGATTTTGTAGGCCATATGTTAATCAACTCTATGTTTTTTTTTGATAGGGGATTAGTCTCTATATGGACCTGACGTTTTGTAAGATATGGTATATTAGGTTCACATAATATATATAATATTAACGAAAACTCGTTGTATTAAAATCATAACCATTAAATAACCAATTTATATACTTAAAATTATAACCATTAATAATAATACATTAAATCAATATATTATTTAGATGAAAAACTTTTTCAATGAAATGCTTTTTACGATTTATTTATTTAGTTAAATATTAATATTCCCAAATCAGATATAATGTAAATGAATCGAAAATGGATGGATTCCAATCATATGACTAAATAGTATGATTATGGGGTGAAAGAGTTCATCGTGTTTGAAAAATATCATGCTTATGACCCTTATCAAATCCTTTTCTTTGTCTATATAGTTGTTATTCATGACTAATTTGTCTAGAGTAGTTGGAATTAAACATGATCATTCAAGGAATAGATCAGAATTATATTTGTTGTTCTGAACATGGGAGAATATTAATGTATGTAGTGACTGAGATAACATTTCATTTTATGGATAATATTATATGATTATACGTGTTGACAATGATGACGACCATATCGAGGATGTGATTATACATGTAAATGTTTATGAATATTGTATAGAGTAAATCTCATTGATAGTTTAAGATGAAAATTTTCATTGTCAAAAAAATTGGGTTTGTTAAAGAGATTTACAAATATGAAATTGTATGCTTGTTGTACTAAATATAAAAAAATTTCATCAACAATGAAGCTATATAGTTTAAAAGATATAAATCGATAAGGTCACATCATGTTTACTAAATTACTTTCTCTCATGAATGAAATGATCCCATAATATAATGATCTTACATTTTGAACATATGGTGATAAAGTAATAATTTCTTCACTGGGTTTGATCTCAAAAATCATACATGTTTTTTCAAATGTATGTATACTTTTATTAAGGTCCAAAAATAACTACAAATTTTACCAATGTGTGGTGCTTCTTAATACAAGAATGGTGTATCGGGCCCTATGAAAGTCTTATGGTACTTCTAAATCATTCCAAGGTTTAGGAACATATATGAATGTTAGGACACTTCATTATAATTTATATGGAATTTAGATACTAGAAATAATGATGGGAAAATTCTCCACCTAGAAGACTCTCCTTCGTTGAAGATAATTGATCACAATTATCTAGAATTTGGAAAAAGGTCAAGAAAAGGTCTTCATACACTGTCTACAGATGGAGTGAATCATATGGGTTTTTAATAAAAAAACACACATATTACAAGGCTGATTAAGTTTCTAAATTATAACCTTCCACCATTTTAATGCATGAAATGAAAATACATTATTTTATCTCTGCTTATATCAAGAAAAAAACAATCAAGTTCTGATATTGAATATAATGGTAAACATGATTGTTCAATTTGTAATAGTGATTCGACTATATGGTCATGTGCATTATATTTTGATATACCCCATAAAGCAGTATAAGAATATTTTGAACGTTTAAGCTGAAAATCCGATTAGAATAAAAGGATGTACTGCATAGTGATATATTTATGAGAAAGACATTGAATTATTTATAAAAAACCTATCTTCTGTGGAAAACATTATTCTATTGAAATATTCACTATGGGTAGGTTGTGGGAGATGTAATGTGTGGAATATATGTTGCCAAAGTCACTATTAAATATTTGGAGTAGGACCACCTTTATGTTATGTGTAACTGTTTAGAGGTTTACACATATGTTGAATCCCATAACGAAATTCTTAGGAATTTTAATTCATCAAGGAAGAATGTTTTGATATAAAATATATATAATCAATAGTTTATTTGATCGTTTCATGAAAATATTTTGTTGTTCTCATCTAAAAATATATATTCAATTTTAGAATGACTCTAATGTCTTTATAGAGGTCCAAGTGTGCATGCATTGTCTTATAATAGTTATATAATTAACAATTATGTGTTCAATAAAAATTAACATGATGAAAATAAATCCATGAAAATGAGTGGGTTAACACTTGTGGATAAAGAGATGAATGTATCTGGTAAAATATAGTGAAATCCAACTTATGTGAATATTTAAAAATTTAGCAATGTTAAAAAATTGTATATGGATTTCACAATATTCAGAGTACCAATTTTTTAATGATGGAGGGTTGATAATAGGAGTGCTATTATAATAAATTAATTAGGATTCATGAAATTGGATTTCATTAGGGATGGATATAATGATGAAATGTTTATCATGTAATCATAGGTAATACATGTTTTTTCTGTACTGGATCCATCAAACTAAAATTGTTCCATTTTTACATTATCGACAAAATCCACTGAAGGGATAGATGGCAATTCAACTTAGGACAACCCTTTCATTGGAAAACATTATCATTTCATAGTGATCCCTATGTAGATGAGGTACTGTAAGATAGAGGTGACAACCATGTAAGAATTTCTATAATCTACAGATGTTTTAAATTCCTAGAATGTTAAAATATAGAGTTCAATAATATAGGGGTTTTTTGAATTATATATTTTGATACCTCGTATTAATATCTATTAACTGCATGATTTTTTTAATTTAAATTAAATGTTCAGTTTCATCTGTAGATAATGACTTCTGTAAATGTTGATTCTCTATATCATGAGGAACAACAAGTTTTTCAAATTTTTGGGGGTCCAAATGTAGAGGAACGACATCCTTCTATACATGAAGATCCTACTAATATTGATGAACAATATATTGAAAATGTTGAAGCTATGGAAATAGTAGAAGGTGATCAACTTATGTCACACAAAAAAGGAGAATCATATCATGATGTTTTTAGAAAAAAGTACTACTTCGTTAAAAAAAGGTATTAAAGTATAGGCTTGATGTAATTCATGCAGCTAGCCTCTTAACACCAACATGACCATGTTTAGTAGTTACATTGGGCGCACCACTCTAATGCATGTGCTGAATGATGTAGATTCATGGAAGAATGTTGTGCCTACAACTAATAAAATAATTTTGGATGCTATTTTTGTAAAATTATGATATAATATATGTATTATAAACAAAATAGAATAAAGAAACATTTACATACTCTTCATTATCCCTTTTAGTGTTTTTCTAATAGTATACGAACCCAAAATTAATTTTTTATTAATGCCCTCTGGAAATGATCACAAATTATTTCGCACAATTATTACAAATGTTAATATAACTATGTTGAAGGGAAAGTAAAACTTTATCCACAACAAGTTTATTAACACCTGATAAACCAGAAAATGTGTAATGCATTTATTAGTCATCTTGAGAATACATCGTTTCAAGTACATTTTGATTTGAAATAAATTTATTCAAAATGAATATATTTATAATTGTTATTAAGAATGTTTAATTTAGGAAACAATAACTATGTACTAAAAATATGCAATGAGAATCAAACCCTACATATACCTACCATAAATCAATTACATGGTAGTATTCACTTAAAAAAATGAACATATTTTTAATATATAGTAATAATTTTATGGGATATAAGATAAAAAAATTAATTATGGTTATTTTTTTATATACATATTGATGAATAGAAATCCAAATCCACTTTTATCCGACATTACATTTTATGTAATGAGACAAGTGTAAATAAATAAGGGATACTTATTGTTGAAAACACATAAATAGTATGGGAATCATGTGTAGGTGTGAAAAAAAATTATTTAAATATATTTTACATAATAATGAATGTTTTTTTAGTGTATTATTTCTAACTTAGAGACAATAATCATCATTAGTTATACCCTAATAAAATCTTATATCAATGGCCTTAATGTGGACATAATATTATAGCTGCATTAAAGGTAATGGTTTGGGGGTATCACCACGATCATATTTTGATAAAAAAATGATAATTTGGATAAACATAAAAATTGTTTGAATAAAAGGAATTATTAGTTTCTCTAGATGAAAAACATAATTATAATTAAGAGTTGTATGAAAATGTTAAGAGAAGAAATTTTATGTACTGACCGATGTCGTGTCTTAATCCTCTATTACCCCAAGCCCAACTCCATAGACTAGGGGTGGGAGGACAAATTATTTAGGCATATCTAAAAAAGGGATGCCTTTTACTAATTACCTCTATGACAATAAAAATTTATCTAAATCATGATGTAGAGTGTGAGTAAAATTGAAAGAGGAAAAATAATAATGAAAAAATAATTCACATAAAACCTCTAAAAAGTATACAAGTATGGTAGTGTAAAATAAAATGTAAAGGGGAGAAAATACACAACAAAGAATAAAGATGTTATAACATAACAAAAATGGAATGTAAAATGCTTTGAGATCCCAAATCTAGATCTAATAGTTGGGACCAATGTATGTGTTCAAAAGTACCAGGTATCACTAAGGTAAAGTTACAAAATCATTAGTATTGTTTAATTATCTTCTAGAAATAAATATTATTTAATTAATTATTAATTTATAAATACTTTTTTATTTTCTCTAAGTGGTTTATCTGATTTATTATATGTTGAATTACAATAATAAGGGTCAAATCCCATTGATAAATGTTATGGTCATCACATTCTACCTCCCATTTCAAATTCCACCCACGGAATTTTATTTTAAAAAAACAGATGACGGTATTTCACCTTAATCACATCCTATGGTTCCAATGTTCCATTATAGTAATTTTCGTTCCTCTACAAAACTGTTACATGATTGGTTGTCTTTTTGTATAGAATCGTATCTCTCCATTCCAAAATCATTACTAACTTCTCATCAAAAGAGAGAAAATATTCTAGTTGTACCACCTCTAAGATCAGTAAATATGAGGGTTATGGTATGTACATCCTCGAGAGTGATATATGGAACAAATCATGAAATTAAGACATATTCAGTGGAATTTAATGTCAATAGTACATTAATCCAATGAAAACAAGGATCTCAAAGATTCAAATGTACCTATGGGTTTTATTCCCTTTCATTCCAAACTACATGACTCTTGGAAATGGATATATTCGAAGGAAGAATTTAACTCAATATTTGAACTCCAAGTCCCTTAAATGGTTTTCAACATAGAACATTTTATTACTCTTCTAAGATTGGTTTTTTTGTTGGATGGCTTGAACTTTCATTGTCATCTCATGCATGTGACCAGGTCTGAGTACCTTTCATTCACCAAATTCATCTCAATAGATTGGAATTCTACATATTTTTCCATACAGAGCTTCATATAGGGACATATAAATGCTTGAGTGGAAGAAATTATTGTATGAGAACACAACCAATGGGCGATGATGAACCATCCACCTTTTAATTATATTGAGTAGGATCCTTGAATATTTTAGAGCATATGAATATTCCTTCAATATTGTCCATCATTTTGGGGGTGATAGTTTGTTCTTAAAATCAATTCAATACACAAGGGAACTTGTATACGTCTCTAGAATTTAGTTGTGAAAAAATTATCTTGATTATAAATTATTGGGTATAGTACCCCATGCTTTATCACCACTTATTTCACATATATTTAGTGACATTATCCCACTTCCACATGGTTGTTTCCAAGGGTCTTATCATCCCTTCGGACTCATGCCATACTACTTTAACTTGTTGGCATATTGAGAACCATGGGATATACTCCACAATATCATTTTTCATTTTAATGCACTAGAAGTGTTATTGAAGATAATTGTATATATTACTACTCCAAATACATTTAGATAATGTTTAGATACATGAATTGTCCAATATCTCCATCCATATCCTAGTAGATGATGGAAAACAGATTTGCATTCCAAACCAATTGACACCATTATCTTTGATATAGAACATTTGTAGCTTCCAATCCCTTACTTCAGTTACCTCATTTGGTAACTATATATCATCCCATTGAGCCTCCATAATCTCCTCTTGATACATGATTAGAAAATTATTTTTGGAAAGGTAGAATATATTCCCATGTGTTATGATTTCTAAATCCATCCTTTTCATATCCCTAAAGACATGCTCTTTCTCAATCCACAACAGGGATAGAGTAGCAGGTTCGTTTCTACTAATATCATAATCTACAGTGTTTTCCATTCCATGCTGATATTATATATAGAAATTTTTGTCCCTAATTAGTTAAAACAATCTCTTTTGTCACATTTTGAGCACTCTTGGGGGAATATATACATTAGGCCTTTGTGATCAGTATATATTTCACACATCAAAGCATAGAGGTAGTACCACCAGATTTACCTGGAAAAATCAGAACTTCTTTATCAAAATCATGAATATGGTAGTTCTTCATATTTATCCTCAAATACCATGAGTTGTGGGATACTATATTACTATTTAATATGAGTACACAACCCAACACTTTCTTTTAATAATCACTTTATATCACACAACATTCTCCAAATTTTTGAAATGTGGGTAAATGGGAAATGATAGGCTCTTCTTTATCACCATGAAGATTTACTGACTATCTTACATATAGAAATACTTTATCCCGTTCCATGATAACATAGTTAGTGAGCTTGAAAATATTGAGAAATTTCTCAAAAAACATCGGTAGTCACAACTAGTCCTAGAAAAATGTGGATTTCTATGACATTACAATGTTTGGGACATTCCTCAATTGCCATATATTTATTAGGATCTATATCAATTCCCTCACTTGTAATCACGTGCCCATGAATGTGAATTTATACATCTAATATACACACTTACTAAACATTTCATATAATTTCCCCTTCCTTATTCTTGCCATTAATATCCTTAGATATCCTTTATGTTCTATAATACTCTTGGAGTATATGATAATATCATTGATAAACACAACCACAAATTGTTCTAGGAAATGACTCAATACACCATTTATCAAAACAAACAATATTTTAAAAAAAATATTTTGTCCGAAGGATATCACTAGAAACTAATAGTGCACATAACATTTTGGAGGGAATTATTCTAAATAAAATCATTATTCACCTTTACCGATGATATACATAATGAGGATCCAACATTGATAAGTATTGATATCTTCATAAATGATTGAATAGGTCTTTAATCCATAGAAGATGATTCATTTTATTTATGGTGATCCTATTGAGATCTTGGTAATCGAATCCGAACAGAATTATTCCATCCTTATTCTTGAAAAATAGAATTGGCACACCCCATGGTGATGTACTAGAGTATATGAAGCCATTGTCCAAATTCTATTGTAGCTACTTCATTAAATCCTCCAGTTCAATATAATTTATCAAATATTGACACTTTTTATTTTAGTAGTGTTGGGTATGCGTTCTATCGTGAACTCTACCTCATTATATGGGGGAAGTATGAGTAACTCTTCTAGAAATAGATCATTATATTCCCTCAAGATTGGTGTTTCCCGTAGGATTATACCTTAAATTAACATGAAAAATTATGTGAGGTATTCTACTTCATTGGGAATCAACACCCACACCAATGATGGATTTTATATAGGAGATTATTTCTCTTCCTTTCATTTCTAGATGATCATGGGATCATTCAGAATATGAAATTATCTATCTTTTTCTCGACAGTTAATATGTTCTCTATATAATGAGATCCAATCTATTACTACTATAGTTCCAAATTACTCAAAGGGGAATATCATGAAATTTAATGGGAGAATATACATACCATAATAGGTGAAGATTCCAACACTTTGGTTGAAATTATTACATCACTATGTGTTTTTATTGATATATCATCTTTCTAGTTTCGTGGAATTTATTCAATAGTTCTGGAAAAATATCATGATATAAATGAATGCATAGAACCATAATCAAATAAAACTTCATCCATTCATGATTTAATAGTATTTTTACCTTGTAAAACAACATCTTCGTGCTCCACATCAACATTATTGATGGAATAAGCATTCCCTTATTACTTTATATTTGGAGGCTGATGATGCGGAATACCCTATAAGAATCACGTGTCAGTTCATTTCCATTCTTAATGATGTTTCTCCCTACAATTAAATCATTGAACCATGGGTGGTTCTCACATTTACTCCAATACATTCTCCTGGTTACACATGTCTTTTAAACATTCATGAGCTTGGTGGACTTCTCTCCCATAGTTAAAGTATTTCCCTATACCTTTGAATTAGTTACCATGAAACTTCTACCAACATTTATTACATGTGGGTGGTTGTGGTTTCCTCCCATCTTTGTGATTAGATACACCATCTTGAAACTCAATATTTATTTTCATATTACCATATCCAAATGATCATTCCCCAAACTCCATCTCCATTTTGAGAGCACATCAAAAATAATTTTCATAACTCCAAAAATATTGACTTCCAATAGCATTTTGAAGATGTGGTTTTAAACTACTAAATATTATATGGATTTTTCTCTCATTATTGATAAGAAAACCCAAAGTGTACCTTAAAATCCATGTGAAATTTTCAACGTTGGATTTGATAGATACACCTTCTTTTAGATTCATCCAAATATATTATCTCTCCAAAATTGTATGAAGAGTTCTCGAAAGTACTTGTTAAGAAACATTACCTTAAAGGATTCCCACTCTATCTCTTCAACATCATACATCAATTTGGTGTTCTTAATCAAAGTCCAAAATTTCATGGTCTATCCATGAAAATGGTAAACTTCCAAAGCCACCTTCTGCATCACAAAAAATTGATGCATTGATGAGAACATCTACATTGAGTTTCCCCACAATTTTCTGACTAGTAGACTGACATATCCACTAAATTTCAGTGTTTTTTTTCACATAAAATACTCGATAATAATTTTATCCCTCATAGGTGATGGTGGGAATTATACATTATTCAAGTTATTTTTCATAATCTAAGACAAATGGGTAAAACAATCAATGAAATTATGAACTCAACATTGAATGGCATTGAGGATTTAATTTGGGAAACCATTGTATTGTCCCTCACACAAATTTTTTTATAATTTCTATTAGTTCCAACAATTTTTTAAAATATAAAATTTATAGAAAAACATAAGTCAAAAATTAATGTATAAATAAATTATTTCTTAGTTTAATTATCTCTAAATTCTTATCTTATGGGATTCTCTTAATTAGACGTTTCAAAAAAAATCTTCTTGTGTTATTACTTATACATACTCTCATATAATTTGTTTTCAATAATTTGTATTATTCTAATTCCCAAATTAACTAAATTGTTCTCAGATACCAACTAGAGAGACCCTATAGTAATTACATATCATATTATATCAGTTTAAAAGAAAAACAACATAAATTAAGTACATTTATAGTATCCACTGGTTTAATTTATTTGGTAAATTAGAACCACAGATTACTTTTACTGAATTAAACACAATAATTTGTTTAATTCCTTCTTCAATAGATTCTTATTGGCCCTATCATTCTCCTTAAAACATGTAATCACCCGAGGGTAGACATCAACGAAATTGAAGATATAAAATACATGTAATATGATATATAATAACATGAGTTAATATAACATGGGGTTAGAATAATCATTGTCATTATAACATATGAATATGATTATAATCATGAAAGGAATCAAGATATAATGTCTTAAAAGGTTGAAATTCATTAAAATGAAACATTATGTCTTAATGGTTAACTAACAAAAATAATTCATTGTATCATAGGAGAAAAACTACATTACCCAATTTGTTGGAACACTATATAATTCTAGGAAAACTTTTCACATTATATCAATAATATGTGCTATATAATTCTGGGCTCACCCATCACATCAGAACATTTACATTATCATTCATGCCACGTAGAAAGTATATCAATATGGGACATAAAATAACCCATGGAAATAAATTGATTTCATATAATAAAGCATAAATTCATGAAAAAACTTTTTGGTTACAAAAATATAGAAAGAATAACATACATGGTATAATAATATTTAATTTATAGTGATGAAGAAACAATCTCCCGATAAGTAAAATATGTGTTTTAAGATAGAATAGTTTTTTTGTAAATTTCATTTCATTTGTCATAAAAATAGATTGGTAACATGTATATCCTAGATAATATAATATAAAAATTAATAAATAATAATAATGGAATATAAATACATAATATTGGGTGAAATTTGGAAAAACCATAGAAAGAGATTCTTGTTCGAGAAATCACATTACCTTATTTTTGAACTCTATATCCTCTTCAATATACTGGATAATCAAATTAAATTCATAAATTAAGAAATTAATAAGCTTATATACTTTCATTTGATTCATTATAGTTTTATTAAATTTATTTATGATCTTTTAGATGTGTTATATTGTTTTACTTCATTGTTCCGGGGTGTTCATTTTCTTAGTTTTCGTGATCGGTTTACTTGAATAATAGTATGAAATTTTATATAGAATGGGTATAAATTTACAAAATTGAATATATATTTTATTAATGAAAATAAATATCTTTAAATGGTTATATATATCATTTATTTAAATAAAATGGGGATATATCATTTGATAAATAGTCAATGATAATAATTTAGGTCAATTTTGGCAGTTTTTATAACAACAATCTCGATTTGTATTATCATTTTGTATTATGTGAATATTTTTTCATCTAGAAAATAAAAATTATTATAAAAGTAATTTCAAAATAGTTTCCAACAATTATATTTGTTTTAATAACATAATTGATGGTGTAAAAGGAAAATAAAAACACATCGTTTGCGATGTTGGTAAATTGACACAAAACAGGTAATTATTTAATTTAAAAATATTAGAGAGAGAGAGAAAGGGATTTGATGAAATATATTTCTTTATAAGTATATATTAATTTTATATAAATGATAATTGATTTATAATTATCATATTTATAGAGTAGGTGACGAGATTATAAGAAAAGAAAAGGAAATTAATAAAAATTTAAAAGAAAAAGGAAGATGGTTTTACATCTTAAATCTCTCCTCATTGAGATTCCCCATAGGGAAATGGTGTAGGTTTTTTTATGAGACCAATGGATCCCTAGACATGGGGTAGGGTTTTGGGAATATATTTGATCATAATTTGGGCATGGATCAAAGCAAGATAGTTCTAAGAAGAATAGGTTGTGAGGGGTGTTATTTATAGAGGGAGAGAGATCTTTTCTCATTGTTATATTAATTATATTATTATCATGGTTCAAGACTATTAATATGTTGATCCTTATGAAAAAATATTTTCAATTAATGAAGTAAATTTTGTTCTTTTTTATGACATCATCCATACATCATCTATGTCTCCACGATTCATGTATTTATATTTTATCATAAATTATCGTATTTTACTATTCACCAAAAATTAATGAATATTAGAAAAAACCCAGAAATTCCTGATAAACATTTTTTTATGGTAATAATTTAAAAATTAATTCCATTTTATGAAAATAATTTTATAAATATGATAAATTTAATTAATAATTAAAATCTTCTTTATTTAAAAATAAAAATGTTAAAATTATAATTAATTTTATTACACTTTGAAAAGTTACATAATATCTCATAAAATTATATGAATATTATATGAAAACAAAATTATAATTTATGAATATATTTTATGAATATAACTTTTAATTTAAAATATTAAAATATTTATTAAATTTTATTTAAATATTTATAACCTACAGAAATATGAACACTTAAATAATAATTTTTAAAACATTTATATACTTCTACTATGATATAATTATATGATAATTTAATTTATAATATATTTAAATTTTATTTATACTCT
The DNA here is from genome assembly GCA_963277665.1 of Viscum album. NCBI lineage: Eukaryota > Viridiplantae > Streptophyta > Magnoliopsida > Santalales > Viscaceae > Viscum > Viscum album. The sequence continues at coordinate 171,579,969 of OY728134.1, forward strand.
TATGTATGGGGTTACAATTAATTTCACTAGTGTACATTTCATAAGATATATATTACTGTATTTAAGGTATTGTAAATATTTCATTAGTGTTGGTTTCTTAACATCTAGATATACATTATATTTTAATAATTAATAATTAATAATTCTTTTTATTATGGTATATAAGTTATTTTGTTTGATTTATAATATATAAAATTATTATAATAAAGGAAAAACACCATTGATAAAAGTTTGGGTCGTTAAATGTTTCATCTTGGAAGACCTATTCTTTCTTATTATTCCACTTTCTTTCCTCTCCATAACTTCTATACATTATTTTATGTATCCCAGAAACCCCAACATGGATTTTTGGAACTATAAAAGGTTTGTGGATGGTTCAAATGTTGGGGTTAATTTTAATAGGCTCACCAAGAGAATGTTGTTTCTTATATAATCAATCACCGCTATATAAGATTATTTTCATTATGGTTTATATTTTTTAAATGGATTTACCAAATATAAGGTAGTTGTTTTGTTTATTACTTTTAATTTTCAGATCATTAATGCATTTTGGATTAAATGTTTTTATTTTTATTGTATAATCCTAAATGTAATAGTTCTTAGGGATTTAATAATGTATTAAATTGTTCTATCTATTGGATTAATGTTTTTAAATGGTTTTACATAATTTATAAAATTTTATTTAAATGTAAAGTGATATTAAATAGATAAGAGTCATGTTTGATAAATGTAAAGTGTATTTTAAGATGATTATTCCAATTTGGGACATGAATTTGGTGAAAGTGTAGTTTTCCTTTTGAAAGGCCTTAAGTCAGTGGAATTATGTTAGATTTTATTTTATTTTTCTATTTGTGGTTTTTATGTTGATAGTTAATAAATATGAATTTATAATCTGGATTAAATATAAAATTTATTGGAGTGTCATAGAATATCATGATAATGTTTTTAGAATAAATGTCTATCACCTTTTATGATTTAATGACAATTGGATGTGTGAGAACGTCATGATGTCTGCTTTATTGTCTCCGTTTATTGTTTTTGATTTATGTATTTGGTGATTAAATGATTGATAACATAAGGGATATTTTTTAAGAATAAAAGAGGTGATATGAAATTTCTTCTTAATATTTTATTTAGGATATTTATGATTTGTTATATCTAGAATGCAGGGACTCCTCCTTCAATGTCATCTCCTTCTCTTGTCTTCCCCTATCAATACACACTATAGTATAAAATAAATTTTGAAGGAAGTGTGAAATTTAAAAATGTGTCGAGGTCTTAAAAAATATTTTTTAATTGGTTCTTACGTTTTACATGAAATTTCAAGTAATACATGAAATTCAATGTTCTGGTAAATTTACTGAAGTTTAGTTTTGAATAAAAAAATAGTATTCAAATATATTTGACATATTCAAGTGTTTTCTGATTATAAATTTGATGATTTATTAGACATAAAATTATTATACTTTTATATAGTTTATAGTATATCATATTATACAACTATAAATTAATAACAATTTTCTTATTATATAAGTATACTTTTATACTTTTATTATTTTACAGATTTATATAATTTTATAAATTTTATAATGTATCATATCTAAATATATAGTTTAAATATAAAATATTATAAAATATTTATACTTTTAGATTTTTCTAGATTTATAAATTAATATAAAATTATAGTTTTATTCCTCATAATTTATTATACATTAATACTTTCATAAATTTTACTTATATATACAAAAATTAAATACCATTTAAAATTTTAAATACATTTTACTTTTATAATTTATTTATACTGTGATAATAGATATGTACTTTTATACACTTTTATATAACATAGTGTGGTCAATAATTATGGGGATAATGAAATTATTACCGTTAATCTCCTTTATATCTATATCAATATAAATATATTGGAAAATATTGAATAATGATGGTAAACCCTTAATATTTCCTTTCAAAAAAATGTAACCACTATCAAAGGTGTTTTAGGGTAATAAATAGGTGTTTATGGAAGAGGGGGTTTAAAATTGATAACACATATCAAAAACATGTCAATATATTTATTATTCATTAAATAAAAATTGACATGTATAGTTAACACACATGGATGACTAATCAAGGTTTGGATTTTCTGTAGTTACATTACCCATTCCATGACTATGAAAGTTTTGAAAATCATGCTCATAAATTGTTCTGGGGCCAAATACTATTCCAAATTTATATTCCATGGTAACTAACCTATTTCATGTTCTTCAACATAATCAAAATATTATTATGCTATGATTATATTTCCCACAAAAAATATTTAAATTTTAAATAACTAAATTTAAATAGTCTAAAAAATTAATTATTTATATCCTTACACTACACTATTATAGTGATACAAAAGGGTTGAACCTATAGGAATGTGAGAAATGACTTGGTGTTTGTCAGCCAGTTCATTATTTTAATGAAGGATTTTCTGACTCAAATACACTACCAGAAATCTAATCAAATTCTATAAATTCAAATACTACCATGTGCTATGTGATCAGCTCCAAGAAAAAAGACTGTGAGAACATATGTAGTTTAAATTTAGCCTTCAAGTGGATTCCAAGACAGTCCAAACTAGATTATATTACATCTATCAGTATCATTTTTTAATTATTTAAATTTTATATTATTAAAAGTTGTTTGTCAGTCTGTTGTCTTCCTTAAACTCATGCCAATTTCAAACTGCTTTAAATTTCTCTACATCATCATTCACCACAAATCATTTATATTACATGAATCCTCTCAAATTTTTGTAGAAAGATAGTTTTAATCAATTACACATCCTACTTGAAGTCAAAAACCATTCAAAAAACACTAGGAAACATTGTTCATTCCCCATGATTCGTCTAACTCATGCAAATTCCTTATTGAAATGATCCATCTCTGCTGCTCATAACCAAACACTAGAAACAATAGCATTCAAATAACACTATATTCACCATGTATATAATTTATATTTACAATAACACCACTGAAAGGGTGTGTCAATAATTCTATCAATCCGATATGATATCCATCAAGACCAAACTCCCAAAAAAGTTTAATTAATGTTTAAAACCATTGAAACTCCTATACCAACATTGAATTCAACATCACCTGGATGGTTTAAATTAAGGGAGTCCTCCACAATAACGTATTCTCCCAAATTTGGTCATAGTTTCTTAGTGGATGAGTCTCAGTCAACAAAATTCAATAATCACTATCACCCTCAACTTCATCATCTTTAGAATAGTTACTATTGAATTTTATTACCCAAACTCATCCCCTATCTCTTCTAGATGATTTTAGTGGATAACACCTATCACTAGTGGGGTAAATCTTTTCATAAATTCAATTACCTATTTCCATAAAATCATGATGAACTTATTCGAATCATTCAAATATTAGGCTTCCAATATTTGAAATCCACTTTTTTGTATTTATTTTTTTAACATATTAATATTTGTGAATCGAAACAGTTGGATATTAATAGAGAATAGATTAATATCAATAATATGTCAAAATAGTATGAATATGGGATTAATGAATTCATTATGTTTGTGAGAGATCATGCATATGACCATTTTCAAATATGTTTTCCATGTTTACACTATTATTTTCAAGACTAATTAGTCTAGAGGGTTTGGAATAACACTTGATATGTCATGAAATAAACAAAATTTATATATTTTTTAATAATCAAATGTAATAGGAAAATATATCATGTGATTGTGATAACAATGTATTTTATAGATCATCATATATGATTAAAGGTGTGGAAAATGAAGAACACCATATCAAGGATGTGAATACCGGTGTGAATGATGATGAATATCATATTGAGGAAATGAAAATTTCAATTGATGATTTACTTCATTATTGTACAAATGTTTTTTAGAAGTAAAACTGTTTTGTAAAGGAATCTTATTAATTTTTTCCTCTATATACACAGAATTGTTATCTGAAGTAAGTATTTATAATTTAAAATTTATATGTAGATGGAGTGACTCATGTTTTACATAACTACTTGATATATTGAATGATATTATCCCAGAATATAATGAGATCCTTATGCAAACATATGACTCAGCATGAATGATACGTTAAATGTGAATGATCTCTAAAAGAATAAATGTATATCAATATGATTGTATAGTATTTTTCAAGGATAAAAATTGACATTAATATTGACTAAAGTGGGGTGATTCTTGATATAAGAACGGTGAATCAGGTCCTATGAAATTTTTATATTAATTTACAATTATCCAAAGGATTAAGACCCTATATAGAAATGTGGGTACATCAAGGAAATTTAAATGACACTCAGATAAAATATATATATATATATATATAACGGGAAATTTTCACTAGATAGACTACCTTGAGTGGAATAGAATTGATCATGATAATTCTATATTTTTAAATTAGCTAAGAATCCTTCAGGTTGTTTTATCTATAGATAGAGTCAATGTTTTTGTTTTTCAAAGAAGAACTCACAATACATGGAATTTTATGTTGGAAAATTATAAGATTCCACAATGGTTATGCATGAAATGAATAAAATGTAAGTTATATATACTTATATTGGGACCAAAATAACTATTTAATAATATTGATGTTTATTGGGATCCATAGATCGAAGATTAAAAATTATTATGGGATTTAGGTGTTACGTTTTATGATTCTTATAGAAATTAAGATTTCACATTGAGAGCTATATTTTATTGTGTGATTAGTGACATTACTAATTATGGTAATTTTTTGGGATATAATATTAAAGGAACTCAGTGGAATCCATTTGTGAACATGGTACCTAGTAAAATAGGTTCAAATATTCATTAAAGACTATGTTTCTTGAACATCACAGATTTATACTTCGATGTCATAAGTAACGATCTTAGAATACATCATTCGGCGGTATTTTAGAAGGACATACATAAATATATACATTATACATGTGATCATATGTATGATAAATTAAAATATATGGACACTACATTTCTTAAACCATTTAGAAAAACCCATATGAAAATAATTCGGAAAAAAATATAATTTTTTTAATTAACATTATAAAATTATTTGTACGTCAAATATTTTATTGATTATATGTATATTGAATTAATTTTTGTGATAATTTTATTTACATATAATTAAATTCACCCATATAAACAATGGATGGAATTATGTCTCTATTGGACATGATGGACCTGGTTATAGAGGAAGAGTTTGCAGAAGATTCTAGTGAAAAATTGATTTTCATCCTATAGCTACTTACAAACATTCAATGTAGAAGAGTTGTATTATTAGAAAATTATTGAATGATAAAATGGTACCAAAGGGGTATTCATTAAATATAAATAATATCATGTAACCATCTAATTTAATGTTAATGGTTCTGAAATCACATCATATTCATGTTTTGATGCAAGAACCAATTCATGTGGCATTACATTACTTTTCGCCTAAGAATGTCCTTCATAAATTTAACATACTCTATTTATTTTTATAATCTATATGTAGTAATATTATACACTAAAAAAATTTCCATATAGGGAAAATTACATTTTCATCATATTATGTGAATTTGAAATGTTCTTCCCACCTGCAATCATTGATATGATTGTTCACTTTACTATTCATTTGGTGAGGGAGATTTGACTATGTGGTCATTTACATTATATATGTATGTACCACATTGAATGATATATGAATATTTTCTATATTTTTTTTTTCAAAAGTTGAATTCAAATTGAGGGTTGTATTGTAGAGTGATATATTATTGAGGGAACCATTGAATTATATATTGACTACCTGTCTGTTGTGGAAATAATCGGACTACTGAAATATTGTCACACTGGGTGACATTTGGATGATGGAATTTTAATAAGAGATTTTGTGACAATACATATTATATATCATGAGAAATCTGAACATTAATTTTGGCATTACATTTTAATGTTTTTCCCATATGTTAAAAAACTAAAAGAAATTATTTGTCATTATTATCCAAAGAGGCCTGAAATGTGGATATCAAATACACATAATCAACTGTTTATAAGATGGGTTCAATACTATATTTTTAAGGTGTCAAAAGAAAATCTAAATAAAATTCTAGAATGTCTTTGATAGCTATCCAGAGTACCAACTGTGATTCTATTATCTTACAATGGTAATGTAATTAATGGTTATACATTATATACAAATGAACGTGATGGAGACAACACAATCAAAAATATTGTATTTACAGTTATGGATAAAGAAATCTCTGTTTTTGGTAATAATGACAAAAATTTGATTTATTCAAATATGTCATAATTTGAACTCAATAAAAAAAATATTGGAGTTGGGTTACACATCATTCCTCATGTAATTATTTAAATACAAGTGGGTTGATTACAAGGTTATTGTTAAAATAGATGAAATAAGAGTCATGAAAGTGGATTTTATTAAGGAAGGGTAGAATGATGAACAATTTATAATGGCCTCATAGGTGGTACCGGTATTTTATGTTTCAAATACCGCAAACCGAATTTGGCCAATTGTTCTGTTATCTACCAAAGACTCTAAAGTGCTAGATGAAAATTAAATAGAGGATGGAAATTTCATTAGGATGTTGCATGCATATAATAGTGGTCCCAATGTAAATGGGGTTTGTATGTCATAGGAGGCCACATTGAAGGGATTTGGATACTCATTAGAGTGGTAAAATCCTTTGAAATATTAAAAAAGAGTTCAATAATCAGGATATATTTTTTTAATATACATTATGTTAACTCATGTAATTATATATTTTCTACTACATTTATATTAACTAAATTAAATGTTAAACCACTTTGCAGATAATGACTAATACACGTATTGATTCTCCCAATACGGCATATAAATAGGTTTCTAAACTTGTTGCTACTCCTTAAACTGAGTTACAACAACCATATGCACAAGCTAATTTTACCAATTTATAGGAACAACATATTTACAATGCTAAACACGAGAAATGGTAGATTATGAAGAACCAATGTGATAGAAAAAATCATAGCATTGTCTCATTATGATGTAAGAAAAAATTATTATGGTTAAAAGAAAAAGGCATAAAATTCAAGGTTGACTAGAATGCACGTGGTCAGCCTGTTAACCCTAACAATTACAGGTTTAATAGTTATACTGGGTTCATCACATTATTTTCACATCAACATCATTAAGTTGAATTCATATTAGAATTCTGTGAAATCCCGTGTGAATCCTTCTAGAAATCATTAATACAAATTTATTTTGGGATTCATCCACTATAAATTCACTATTAAAGTGATGATTATGTGTAATTTAGGATGTGATTACGATAACTTTATGATATTATTTATTTACTTTACAAAAAAAAATATAATAATTAAACATTAAATTACACATAATCATCCCTTTCATAGTGAATATATAGTGGATGAATCCCAAAATAAATTTGTATTAATGATTTCTAGAAGGATTCACACGGGATTTCACAGAATTCTAATATGAATTCAACTTAATGATGTTTATGTGAAAATAAACATTCACTAACCACTTATATATGGAAACAAAATATGCTAAGTGCCATGGGAGGCATTTAACAGATTTCATGGGGAGATAGGTTTTTAGGTACATTGGGTATGGTAAAACATTGTTTTAAAATACATGTATTCATCACATTGACTGATAATTAATTATTTAGAAAACAACAAATGAGTGATGAAAATATGGAATAGGCATAGAAACCAAATTACATCTACCATAAATTAACCATTGGGTATAATCATTTGAAAAAATGGTACAAATTTTAAAACTACGATTATAATTTTATGTGGTATAAAAAACATATTTATCTTCATCTATTTATATGTAGATTGAGGAATCCAAATCCATATCCACTTTCATCAATTGCCATATGCTATAGAAGGATGAATGAGTAAATAATGATTGGACACTAATAGATGAAAACAAAAACAAAATGTGGGAAGGATGGATATATTTGAAATAAAAATATCATTAAATACCTATTATATAATTGTGATTTCTTATTTTAATATATTTTCTATCAATGATAGTCACAATAATAATCAAAACTAGTAATATATGAACACTTACAATCGCTGGACTTGATGTAGAAAAAAAAGTGTGGTTGTTTCAGAGGTGCGGGGTTTGGGGTGATAACAAGAACATATTTTGAGAAATTAATTTAAAACAAGGATAACGATAAAAAAAGTAAAGAGATAAATTATTATAAATTTCCATTGATGATAAAATTCATTATTGTAATGAATTTGTAGAATATGTTATGGGGGGATGAAAATAAAAGAAATAATTCATAAATAACCACTGTATGAAGATACCACCCCACCGCCACCAACATTGTGGTAGTACATTACCCTCAAACATTTCTATTAGATAAGGTAAAAAATATTCATATAATTGTTTCTATGAAATATGAATCAAGAAGACACAGATACATTTCCCGTACTGATATTCTACATGGAGAAAACAACTATGATTTTTATCATTCAATATCCACTGATCTCCTTGTAGTGAGGGATTCCATATTCAATATTGAAGAATATCCTCTTCCCAAGAGAAAAAATCTAATAGGTCTTGTGAGAGTGGTAATTATCATATATCATGATCTACTCATTGAACTATATATTTTAATTGATGAAATAGATACTCATACGGTCGACCAAGCTATTGGAATATTCATAGCATGGACATAAAATCTTGTAAAAAACATGTTGATTAGGAGGTATTCATTTAAAATTTATTATTAATGGTAATCATTTAATAACACATGAAAAATGTCTAAACTGGTGAATTTTTTAATAGACGTAGAAAATAAATTTTGTGAAATGAATTGTCATATCAAGACCATCTAACAGATCAATTTATCTGGTCGAAAAGATATTCAGAAAGCACCTATACCACACACGTCCAATATATGCATTTACAATCATTTATAGTTCATGAAAATAAATTTTTTAAAAGTTATAGTAATAACATAGTTGATTTTGATTAAAAAAATATAGGGATATGATGTTAAAAACTACATTTCTCTTGGCCATTTAATCAAAATATGCAACTATGAAAGGCTTGGAGTCTCAATTTTAAATGTATACATGAGGACTGTCTTCATGGTATGTTCTTCTAATAGAATATATAATATATTTATTATTAATTAAAATATTTCATTTTTTTTCATTGATATGAATAATAATTGAAGGGATTACCCCAACAACATAAATTGGGACTCATTAGTTTTCATGTTACTTCTACAAAATAAAAAGAAATAGTTTAAAAAATTAATGACGTAGTGTGAAAACTGGAAAAATCGTTTGAATGAAAACATATGGATGACAAACACTTCACAATAGCAATGATGAAGGGGTAAAACTATTTAATTTAACAATATCAGATATATTTTCATTTCCTTCGTCACATATTCCTTTTTAGGTTTTTATGAAATATTTTATAAACATTGAAGTCAATTTGGATACTCCAATGATTTATTTCCATGATTAATGCACGGATACCCAACAGACCAACCATACAAGAGGAACATTTTCAATTTGTAAAAAACTTAAAAAATATTTCTATAAAAAAATTCTAGTTATAAATTTTATATTATATTTTAATTATAATTTTGTTATGATATGGCAGTGTATAAATAACATGAGATTCATGTATTAAGGACAGTCCATGCACACAAGGATCATGTTATGATATACATGAAGAAAGGTATCAAGGTATATATAATAATATTTCACTATCAAAACGCATATATAAAATAATTAAATATTTTTCACATAGTTTTTACAATGTTTGAAACAAACAAAACGAAAATGATTCAGTTATTATATTTTTAATTTTATGAGAGATATCATAATCTATAAAAAAATGAGCTTCCTCGAAGAGGAATTTTCAATGATAATTACAATTTCATTTAAAATATATATAAATTCTATATGTTATTATATTTTCAAGTTCTACTATAACTATATAATATTCTTGTTTTCAGTAGATGATGTTGATTTGTTTATAAATTAATGGGAAACATACCTAATGGAAAATGTAAACATATATCATAAAGATGCGACTTCAATGAAATTAATAGATTGTTTAATATTAATGTAAAATTTATTTCTTTTTAGAACCAATAACATAAGAATTGTTTTCTTATATATGTTTTTTCTTTTTCGTAGGTTGGGGTCGTATGTTCAAAGATGCTCATTATCAAAAGAGACTGGACTTCGTGGATTAAACTAAGATTATAATAATATGGAAATAAGTTAATAATTTATTCAACTATCAAGAAAATGTGAATTTTTACTACTTATTTTATTTATTTTTCAAAATTTTATATACTATTTTTATGTAAATTGCCTTATAATTTTTATCTAATAGATATTTAGTTTTTTCCTTTGATATTTTGGGAAGAAATTTTTTTATTTCAACTGTCTAAAACAATCCAGAAATAAGATGACATATTCTTTTATGCCAATGAAACTGTGATGTCCATTTCCTTTATTTTATAAACATCAAACACTAAATATTGATTCGATGTTCTTAGACAAATTTTTTTTTTCATGGTGGTAAGGAAAAAGAGTAGTGCGTGGTGTTTTTAAAAGAACATTGACACAATATGTAGAGTTGGTATTTCTATATTCATAGAAAATGTGATTGTGTGATCATTATGACTCTGAGAGATACTTTTTAGTTAAAATTGACATTGATTTTAATAAAAAAAAATGAGATATTCAAAATTAATAAAAGGAATTTAAATTGTATTGATACATTATAAAAATTATCCATAAGACATTTTCAATGTGTATAAATAAACCAAACCTAAATCTGATGAACATTGTAACTGATATGACTCAAAGTGTGTCTTTTTATTTAAAATTGACATTAATTTTTGGAAAAAGAACAAGTTACATACACAAAATCGATCGAACGCATTCATATTGTTTTTATAATTTATGAAAATGATCAAGAAGTAATTTTTTATGTGTACGAATTAACAACACCTTAATATAAGGCATGATATCATCAATATGACTCCATGTGTGTCTTTTGATTATAAATTTATATTAATTATAATAAAAAGATGTAGTGACATACCAAAAACTAAAAAACACATTTGGATTGTTTTTATACATTATTACAATGATCCATAAGTCATTTGTGATCTGTATAAATCAACCACACCTATACATGCTTCTACCAGCAATAATCAAAGTATGTATTTTTAATTAAAATTGACCATAATTTTAGTAAAATGAACAAGTGGCATAATAAAAACAATTAATACCCATTAGAAATGTTTTAATACTTTATTAAAATGAATCATGAATAATTTTTATGCGTAGGAATAAAAATCCTCAATTTAATTTATTATGAGGCTGTTACGACTCAATGTGTCTATTTTAATTTTAAAAATGTCATTTTAGTTCAAAGTGTGTGTCAATCACTGAAAACAAACTAAACGTTCTCTTATTGTCCTGATAATTTAGTACAATGATTCATAAGTTTGTTGTGACCTTTAAGAATTAGTCTCATGTAAAACTGACACTTTTTGTGACCAATATGAATCAATGTGTGTGTTCCCAATTTCAAATAACATTTTAGTAATAAGAACAAGTAAAATTCGAATACCAAAAAAAATCATTTGTATTGTTTTAATAATTTATTAAAATGATTCACACGTCATTTATAACTTTTTGGAACCAACCCTATATCAATCCAACATATGGTGAAACCATTTTAACTCTATGTGTGTCTTTTTATATAAAATTGACATTAATTTTTGTAAAAAGAAAAAGATATATACTAAAAACATAGAAAATACATTCCAATTGAGTTAATACTTTTGTAATATCAACCTTAAATCATTTGTGTTCTGTAGGAACCAACTAAACTACAACCTGACGCAAGATGTTATCGGTATGACCAAAAATATAAACTATTAGTTTAATGTTGATAGTTAATTTCAAAACATGCACTCACTGAAAACCAAAAAAACATTCTTCAACTATTTTGATAATATATAAAAATGATTCATAATTGAGATGTGACATGTAGGATGTTTTCTCGAATAACGATGACATAATATGTGATCTATTTGATTCAAATTTTGTGTTTCCAATGTCAAATGACATTGTAAAAAAACATAAGGGATATACTCAAAACTATGAAAACACATTTGATTTTTTAATTCTATAGGAAAAAAATCCATATTTCATTTGTGACATGTATTAATTATCTACAACTCAATCCTATGTATGGTATGACCTATAAAAATCCATGGGTTTCTTTTTATTAAAAATGTATATTAATTTTATTAAAAATAAAAACTTGCATTCTGAAATGGAGTAAATTCATTAAGATTGTTTTGATACTTTTGGAAAAAAATTAATTAATCATTTATAACAGGTATGAAACAACCCCACCTGAATTCAATATATAGTGAGACCAATATAACTATATGTACGACATTTAATTTATAATTTAAATTAATTTTATTAAAAATATCAATTGACATATTGAGAAATATGAAAACACTTTCTAAATGTAATGATACAATAAGAAATTATTAGAGAAGTCATTTTTGACATGTATGAATAAACCAAACCTTAAATTGACATACCTTGTGACTGGTATAACTCAAAAAGTCTGTTATCAGTTTAAAATTGAAATTTTAGTTCAAAAAAACTTATTCAATGAAATCCAAGAAACCCTGATACTATTATCATGATAAGTTATGAAAACAATTCTTTAGTCAATTGTGACATGTAGTAATAAATCTCACATCAAACCAATACAATATGTGACTAATACAACTCAATATTTGTGTTTCTAGTTTCAAATGAATTCTATAAAAACACATGTTACATTATATTAACTAATAAAATTTATTCGGATTGTTTTGATACATTATTTAAGATGTCTATAAGTCATTTGTGTCATGAAAGAAGGATCTACATCTCAATCAAATGACTAACATGACTATTATAATTTTTTCTGTTCCCATTAACAGTTTAAAATTGACATTTTAGTTTTAAATATGTGTCACTCACTAAAAACAATGACAATGTGCTATGGATGTCTATATATTTAGTATAGCGATTCACAATTCGTTTGGGATATTTATGAAGCAGTCTTATATCAAATCGACACATGATGTGACTGGAATAACTTAATGTGTTTGTTTCCAGTTTGAAAAGTCATTTTTGTATACAAAAAAATAGATATACTAAAAACTAAGAAAATGCATTCATATTTTTCTTGATTCGTTAATAAAATGATCCATATATAATTCATGACTTGTAGGAATGAGACAGAACTCAATATGACACACAGTGTGACCATTCTAACTCGAAGTGAGTATTTGATTGAAATTAACATTGATTTTATTAAATTAAGTTGAATAATATTCATAATGAAAAAAATATGATTTTTTTGATACATTAAAAAAATTAACCATAACAGATTTGTGATGTGTAGGAATCATCCACACTATAATCTTATGCACAGTCTGACCTATAAAACTCAAAATGCATCATTTTATTTAAGATTGAAATTTTATTATATTATACTATGATATTAATGTTTAATTTATTTCTTTATAGTATTATTAATTATTGGTTTTAATACTTTAAACCCTAAAACATCCAAGATCCACTGTCATTAATTATAATGTTTATTATTTGATATGTTCAATTGATCAGTTGGAGACAAAGAACCAGAATGTGTTTCTTTAATAATACGTATACTCGAAGAACGGGAAAGATGTATTGAAATGGAATATAATAGGATATAATGTGCTTCATATCATCATGATCCTCTGATTATGATGTGATCACAACCTAGATAAGTATTTTATTATGATTCTAGCCATCATTAAAAGAAAATACCCACATGAAGAAACCCAATGAAGAACCCAAGAATCAATCTGAGGAGGTCGACCCTAATGAACTAGGTGGCATCAGTCAGATTTCCCCAATTGGTATCTTAGTGAAACATACCATCCATGATTCTGTAATATCCCAAAATAAATAAGTCTAATGTCTATGTGATTTCATTTAACAAGGAATACATTGTTCATAGATAAATTTAATAATGATAGGATATCATAGTTGAATAATTTTCTATCAGTACATAAAGATAAAAAATTAAATCATTCTATCATATATCCTCTTTTATGGCTTCTGTAAAGGAAATATACTTGACCTCAATAGTATAGATTTCAACCACTCACTAAATATTTAACTTCTATGATATTTTCCATGAGTATCCATTTCAATGATTTCCAATGAGGCATACAAGGATTCCACATAAACCTGCTCAATGTAAAAACAAAAAATGAAATTTCTGGACTAGAAAATACCATATCATTCAAAATACTTCCTACTAAATTAGCCCATGGAATCTTATTCATAAAAATATATCAACATCATTTCTAGGGTATTTATCCAAATACTATTTAAAATATTTTCCTAGAGGAATACCAATATATATGACATGCTCAAAATATATATCCTCTCAATACCATCTTAACATAAGTGGATTTGGATAAGTACAAGGATATAGACATCTTATCTCTTATTATGGCCACACCTAAAATTTGATAAGAATGTTCTAGGAATTTTATTTCAAATACATTGTTCAATTGATTCTTGAAATAATTTATGACCAACATGTTCTTATATATTAAATACATATCTTCAATATAAAACAATTTATAAATATATTCATGTTTAATAGTCATAATGTATACACATGGATCAAATATACTTATGAAAACTGATATTCAATATTAATATAATCAAACATTTTACTTCATTGTCATGAATATTGTAAAAGACCATATAAGAACTTATTATGAAGGAAAACATGACTGGATTTTAGTAGTTTTTTTATATCCTTCAGTAGGGTCATATAAAGGTTTTCATCAATGGTACCATGTAAAAAATTAGTTTCCACATTTAATTGTTCAGAATGAATATAAAACATAGATGAAAAAGGGAGAGGAATTATAATAGGTGGATTTTTAAAATTTGGTTACAATATCTCACTATAATAAATTCCCTCACATTGAAGAAATACTTTCACAACCATTAAATAAATTGAATTTTTATTTTAATTTCTACAAACGTGTTCTCATTCATCTTATATATCAATTTAGAACCTATAATCATTTGGTAATTAAGTTCGGCAACAACAACCCATGTTTTTTTATTTAGATCTTAATTCATCTCTTCCTGCATTGGACCAAACCATTTGGTGGATTATTTATTCTTATGGTCCTTCTAATACATTTTAGATTAATCATGAAAACAAAATCATGTTCTACATTAAACGCACTAGGTAGAAATGTCTGACTGATTGAAATGGGATAGAGGATTGATAAATCTTCTCTCTCTATCCTGAGTGAGCTCAAAATTGCCCAGATCATCTAGTTCCTCTGTTTCCAGATCAGAATCCATATGATAATCAAATTCAACATCGGTTGGATAATGGGGGAGGATGACTAATCCAAGACTAGGAGTGGTCACAAAATTCAAAAGGGACTTTAACACCTAAAGGTTGTTGGACTCTAGTGGGTTCTACAGTGTCATCAGAGGATTTGACATGTTCATAACACTAATAATTAGAGATACCGGACTCATTAAACATGAAATATCATCTGGTTATACATTTTTTACAACCCAACTTTTCTACCCATAGATGATACACATTAACATCATCAAGACATCACAAAAATATAGACTTTGCATCCCTAGGCGCTAGCTTATCATTAACTGTATATGAATAAGATATGTATCCAAAGGTACTAAGGTGTGCAAGTCATGGGGCTGAACCACTCTAGAGATTATTGGGTGTCTTAAAAGAATTAGTAGATGATGATAAATGGGAAATAAGATAGACCATTATTAAGGTAATCTTAACCCTGACGGGCCTGGGTTGTTTTGAGTGGGACAACATGCAACTTACCAAATAAAGTACCGCCATGACCATCCTCTCTAATAACCGATATTGTTGTGGAAATTCCACAATAGTTCAGTGTCTCTTTATTCCATCATATTCACATAATTCAATGAATTGTATGGATAGATACTCTTAACCATTTTAAGCCGGTAAGCCATTGAGTTTCCTATTAGACTCACTTTCTACCATATATTTCCATTTCATAATGGTTTTAATGGTATAGGACTTATGTTTGTGTATATTAATCCATACTTTCAAAGAGAATACATCAATTAATTTCACATAGTATAATCATCCACCATTAGTTGTGAACCTATAAGGACACCATAGATCTGAGTGAACACAATCATGGGGTTCATTACCCTTATACATTGATAAACTAAATGTGACTCTTTTGGATTTCCCATATACAAAATCCTCATGGGATAGTCCTCTTCTAAATGCAATGTTAATCAAATTCCCCAATATTTAGTTTTCACAAAACACCATGGAAGTAATATTAACTAAACATATATGTTGAGGGTTGAGGAAAAACTTTCGGAACTACAAGAGTTTTTCAACAGACTTTTATGAAACATACTATCTAGCTCGTAATGACTATTATGAGTGATTTCATTCATAAGTGTGAGGGATCCTCATGAAATAATAAAGCTTCCAAAGCCTGAAATATAACTATACCCCCTTTTGACCATGAATTCTAATGGATATTATATTTCATTTTAATTTTATTACCCACCTAACTTCCCCTTGAGTCCTAACAATACCATTATGAATCCCTATAGAAATCAAGCCTATTTTCGTAATGTGACAACTCCTATTATCCCCTAAAAATACCACACAAGATTCAATTTCCCTTAACCGAGTAAATAATTCCTTTGTAGGACACGTGTTGATTGAAAATGCAGAATCTAGAATCCATTCATTAATGATGGAAATTCCCGAGAACTTCAACACATCAGCATGTGTCATAGTCCTACAAAATTAATAAGGAATGATCATTATAATTATATATAGACACCATTATTTTTATAGAAATTCCTATGAATGTGTCCTGGATTTTTACATTGAGAACACTGTATTACGTCACTCTTATTCTCATATATTTTCTTCAACGACTAACCACATTCCATTCTCTTATCCCTGGACTCACTTATTCCTCTAGACATACTTCTGTCCCAAATAAAAAAAAACTGTATCCTCAATAATAACTCTACTCTTTGTTTTAAGGTCCTTAGAAAGTAAAATAGATTTATCTTTTTCAAGAGTAAGTGTATCATTACCAATAATCATTGAGACATTAACAAAATTTAAGGATTTATATAATGAAGTTAACAATAAAATGGTCAGGTATTCATTATCCAATTTAATGTCTATGATGGAAAAATATAACAAGATCTTATTCAATTCATCAGAGTGCATCATTACTGTAGTACCAGGGTAAATTTTGAAATTATACAATCTATTTTTTGTGTATAATATACCTACATGAGATATAGTCATAGAAATGTAATCAATCCTAGACCATATAC
The DNA here is from genome assembly GCA_963277665.1 of Viscum album. Classification (NCBI taxonomy): domain Eukaryota; kingdom Viridiplantae; phylum Streptophyta; class Magnoliopsida; order Santalales; family Viscaceae; genus Viscum; species Viscum album. Next base: position 171,597,521 of record OY728134.1, read on the forward strand.
TACAAGTATTAGATTCATGTGATGCATTTCTATAGACATTATTTTCTAATGATAAATGGATAAAACTATGGGCTTCATAAGAGTTTCCTTAGGTTCATAAACGTAAATCATGGGAGTCTTCCTACTCAAGGTATGGGTGGTGATTTTCATTCTAGAACCAGACAAGGCACCAATTAAATCTTATGGTCCAGTGAGGCTATAATTTTATTTCTCCAAAAATTTAATTCATTTTCACCATCGAATTTGTCAATATCATATTTTGTGGAACCATACTCTAACATTACTGTAGGTTTTAATACAATGTGTTGGGGTCAACCCTTTAAACACAAAAACATCCAAGATCCACTATCATGTGTTATAATGTTGTATATTTGATATGTATAATTAATCAATTGGAGGAAAACAAATAGAATGTGTATCTTCAATAAAAAATATACTAGAAGAACAAAAACAGAAACTATTGAAAGGAAATAACATCTGATATAACATACTTCACATCAGCATGAACCTTTGTGGGAGATGATAGAACCACCCATACATTCCTTTTTTTAAAATGTCTGAAATTAAACAAAGTAAATAGAGACGTAATGAAACCCAAGAATAAAAAGAGAAACTATCTAAAGAGGTGGCCCTGTTGGACTATGTGGTTTTGGTGAAGAATATCATGCAGATTCAATGTCACCCACTCTTAGAGGGAATCACAAAAACACACACACCTCCAAAATAGAATACAGATCCATACATGATAGAAAAAAATTGATCGATATATATCCACAAAACTAAATAGAAACCTCATTATGATAAAAAGGATGTATGTTTTAGTATCCTACTTCATGTGACATCTTCATATATCTAGGAATTAGCCGATCTATGTAGATTCTACACCATAGAAGTAATTTGGTTTGAGGTGGTGGAAGAAACTCATCGATGGGGAGTTTGTGTGGCAGTACTAACTCAATCACCTTTTTATTATCTGAGAACACATTATCATATCGAATGAGGTATTTGCTGATAAATCACTGATTTAACTAGACAAAGGGTTTTGCTTCGCAAAAATAGGTCAATCAAATTGAAGAGACTAGTGGGGAAATCATGGTGTTGAAGGGAGCATCAGGTGACATAGTTAGAATCAAAGAATCACAACCCCATGGCTGACGCATATATGGCTGACGGTTCACATAACTGAAGGTGGGACACTGCACAAGACAAGTGGATCCATGTGATTGGTATGGTAGTGGAAACCAGTATTGAAACTGAGTGAAACACACACAATAAATATTAAACAATATCATTAGATGTCGATCAATTAACAGTCCATGTCTGAAACCGATATAAAAATAGGGTAAATCAATATTCAAGTGAACAAAAAATTATATGAAAAAAAAAATCTAGGTGACCAGTGCCATGAATGCATATACACCATGCATGTTGAACACCCATAATGGATAATGAGTTAAAATATTAAAACAATATTATTGAAATTTAATAGAAACAATGATGTGGTAATGTTGAATAGTAATATAATATTATGAAAAGGGGAAACAAAGTAATATATGGGATTCATATGAAATAGGTTTTGAGGTGGAGGAATTTTAATAATTAATTTATTAAAATTTAGAATAAAAATAAGAACATAGCCTATTCATTCATCATATATGGTTAGAAACAAATATAAATCCATTAATTCTGAGGATTCCAAACACATTTTTATAGCCTTCTTATTCTGTACATATTTTCTCATTATTCTGATTCCTTTACTAAGTCTTCTATAGGTTCTAGTAGGGATTCATCAAGTTATGTTTCTGGGGAAGACAATGTCCCTTATTGACACCCACCTCATAACCATGAACCTCTCCTCATCGCCATTTTATTTCAATACATGTTATGCATATTATCTATATTATTTCCTTGCAAACTCTGCACCGTACACTTGAAGGAAATATCGGTCAGGGTCGTGGTGGTATTATTGATACCGGAGGTCATCAACACACATATTTCCTTTCTCCCCAGCCTCCTATTTCTCCTCCATCAATTCTTGTATCTGGTGTTCCAAATGATCCATCGTAGAATAATTTCCACCATTAGATCTGCAACATCTGGCTCATTTACTTGTTCTTCATAAAGCCGCTACAATGTGGGATAATGGTGTGATCGTGTAAATCTCACCCTCTCCTATCGTTGAATTTCTCCTCATGATACTCCTCCTATTGTTTTTTTTTCATCCAAATCACTAACTGTGTTTCTGAAAAATTAGTAAATATAAATAAGAAACATGCCACATAAATATATTTATATATTATCCCACCATCACCAATGTATATGTAAAGGGGGGAGGGATCATGTAAAATCATATTCCAATGCACCACATATTTCTGGAATATATCATCTTATTATGTGGGGTGGATTAAGGTCCCAAAACATGGCTACATATAATTCATTCTTTAATGACATTAATTAAAATAACAAATTTATATATAGTTTGATAAAATATTATATGTTATAATTTTTAAATATATTTAAAAAGTTTTTAATAATATAAATCGAATACATATTTCAAATGATAAAAATGAAATTGATTTAATATTTTGGGAAAAAACAAATTTTATGTTATATTTTGAAAATGAATATATTGGGACATAAGTTTTGTATAATTTATTATTATCCCTCAAATTTATATAACATTTTCTATCATACATTCTAATTCATATTGGAAAAATAAATATATAAAATATATCACAATATCAAATGCAACATAACTTTTCAAGGCTAAATAATTGAGGACTTGTTTATTTTATCATACCACTAAAATGATTATTTCAACATGCATCCCATATCATTTCTTCCCCTCAAATGGAGATGGTGGCACATAAGATTAAATAATAATATGTTTATAATGAAAATAACCTTCTTTATCCTATGTATCTTATTCTATACCGTTTCCTCTGAAAAAGTATTTGTCAGACATTGCTTCTATCTCAGCCCCCATTTTTAGCAATATAAAATGTTTTTTTACATTAAAAAATTTATAATTAAGTATACATATATTTATATTCAGATATATTTAATATTTAAAAAATATTAATGGTCGAGTCTCTATTATTTATATTTGTATTATGATATTTATAATAATCATATGAATGTTTATGAGTATATATGTGCATTCACTAGGGAAGATATTTACATTGAAAACACGCAAAAATCCTTTTAATGATGCTAAAATAGAGATATTAATAATAGTGCTGATAAAGGGGGTCCTTTATATGTTCTAAAAACGCTGATAAAATCCCTCTTTTATCAGTGATTTTTTTAGAACTAATGAGGATGGCATTTATCAGTAGTCGAAATAGCACTGTTAAACGGCCAGCTAGCTGCAATGAGTTGTTAATATAACAACACATCTAATTAAAACCCGTAATTTCATACAATTATATATTCATTTAAATAACATCATGAATATAAAAATATGTGCATATGATATATATAGAAAAGCATTTCTATATATATTTTAAACTTGAATTTATATAATTATAGTTACAATTATCCAAAAAACACTTAAAAACATTAATTTTTCATCTTACATATTTGTGCATTCCACAATCTAGCGACTTCAGTTCATTGAAAGATGAATCTAACTGGGAGGAGGAATTTGGAGAATTTAACAGTTTAAAATACAATCTTTGACACTTTCTATATCATTTTGATGTTTAAATGAGGGAAGAGTTGTCCTGATTGACTCTTCCACATCCACTTTGTGCTATTGTTTTTTTAATATTATAATAAATTGGTTCTCACCAGAACCTTCCAGTAAAATTATTAAAATATATATAAATATATACATGTATTTATAAAATTATATATATATATTTAAATATATATATTTATATATTTATATAATTATAAAATTATAAAATATATATATATATTATAAAAATATGTCAACGGTATAGTGAGATGAAAATATTTTGACCTTTTATTAAAATATAATAGAAAAAAATACTAATACAATATATGAGGTCAAACAAAAGGACATTCCTTTATTAGAAAAAGTTATATAATGAACATAAGTTGAAGGATAATTTTCATATTAATAGTAAGATTCATTTGTAGTTTCCCACGACAATTGTGAATTACCTTGATTACATATCCTAAGGATCACTGCATTGGACCTTTAGTGCTCCAAAGTGAGCATGATCATTGATGCCTTGGAATATGTTATCATAGACACATTCCATGACAGATTTGAATAATCCTTTGACGACCTTAATTTTGGGGTGACAAGAGTCAAACATTAACTATTGATCTCTATCCCCATTGCATTTATTAAAACATCATTAAAAGAAACATCACCACCACTACCTAGAGGATTTAGTTTAGTGGTGCCCAATAAAATCATCTGTTTCACATTGTCACTTCCCACTTCTATGATATTTCCCCATTTACCAGAAATTCCAATTGAACTGAAAGTAATTATAATCTCATGAAAATGATTCATTTTCTATTGATCATCTAACTACCTAGACCCATCCTCCTGTCAAACATGTCCTGAGGAGTCCTCTTTCACTAGGTGCAGGATGCAACTATGCCCTTTTTGTTGTAATGGAGTGTCCCACCGTGCAACACACTGGACAAGAACATTTTTTGCAGACTCATGCAGTGCCTCATCAGGTTGAAGATTATCATCCCCAGTATACTTCCCATCATGTCCATGGTATTGATTAATAATCAAAATAGATTTATAATTATTATAAAAATAATAAATAATAATATTTTTTTATAAATATTTAAATAAACATTAGGATATAAATATATATAATTACACAAATTATTTATAATTATATATAAATATTATTTAAAAATAAATATATATATTATTTTATAAATATAATTATAAATACATAAATATATTTATTTTCTGTAATTATAATTATTAATAATTATATATCAAAATAATTATAAATTAATAATAAATATATTTTTTATATTTATAGTTATATAAATAAATATATATATATATCTAATTATATAACGATATATAAATATTTAAATATATTTATAATTTTATTCAAGTATTTTTATATTTATTTTTTTAAAATTATACATACCTGGACTGCCCAGTCATGGATTTGGAAACCATACACATGAACCCAAATTTAGTGTTATAAGGAAAAGATACATGGATGAAAGCAGGTCAATCATGGAATAAAGTTCCCACACACTACTACAAAACTGTGTTTATCAATTGATAAGGATTTAAAACTACTACTAAAGACCCCATTTTTACCATTAGGAATAGACATCTAAAAGGGGTTCTATAAAAATAATTTAAGCGTCGTTAAATGGGTTTTTTGACAACACTAAAAAGATCTGTTATATGGGCCCCATTATTATTGCACGTAAAAATGCACCGATAAATTCCCTCCTTTATCATCACTATTAAAAAGTGCCCATAAAGGGCCCCCCAATAACAACCCAACCCCAAAATCAAAGAGTCAGTTCATTATTTTAATAAATTAGCATGATTTCAAGGAAATATATCATGAATATCCAGTTAGTTTAGCTATTTTGGAAAGCCATATTGCATAAATGATTCCCATAATACATTAAGAAAATTAAATAAAACATGATATCTAACAAAAAAATAAAATGAATCCTTGAATACTCACCTAATGACTTTTTCTTAATAACCTGGGGAATATAAATCAAATAAGTGTGAGCTGAAATTATCAGTAAGTGTAAGTAAAGAAAAACCAATAATGAATTAATCCGAATAATGAACATGAAAATGTAAATAATTTTAAACGAATGCAATTTAAATAACTAGCAAGGAAAAATAAATATGGAAAAGTGAATAAATAAAAAACATGACATTAAAAAAATAAACCTTATAATTAAATGAAATCATATATATTTTGTTACAAAATATCATGGATAAATTATAAATGATGCCTGAAAATGAAATGCATCAATTGATATGTTGACACAAAATATCATGAATGATTAATAACTATGTATAAATGAGGGAAATGATTTATTATTGGATTCAATGTTTCCTATGTACATGTTACCTTTACTATCAAAACCATTTACAAGACTGTTTACAACGTATTGGGTAAAGATCAATCTAATTTTCCTAAATGGTTTATCTCACGAGAGTACTGATGCTTCGAGGGGCTATCTATAACATTGACCCACCCATGTCATACCAATCCAAATATTTCCTCACATAATGAATAAAAGAATTTTCTTATCAAATTAGACCATGTTGAATAGAAGATACATTATTATAAATAATTTCATAGTTAATCAAATTATTTTCAAAGATAACATTGTATATAAAATGATATACGGTTTAAGTAATAATAAAAATATCCATTGAGTGAGAAAATAAATATTCAAGGTAGTTTATTATGATAAATTATTATATTAAAATTACTACTTCAATATAAAATTAATAATCACAAAATGATGTATGATTTCACAGATAGTCAGGTAGAAATATTTTGAGGAAAATAAGATTTAAACATTCCAAAGAGCCCCATACCAATAAAAACATTAAAATAATTATTCCCATGATGGAATTTTTTTATATCATGATGAAATTTAGTCAGGATATAATTTATCTAAATTTATATAATATTCACTACAAATAATAAGTAAGTTGTGTATTTGGCATATACCGCACGAAAAGAAAAGTAAGTCGTAAATCCCATACCTTATCTTTCCTTTCTGTTATGTCGTCTTTACCCTCTTATATAGTGTTTTAAAATATTTTACAAATAATATCCTAATCATAGAAAATTTTATTATACCATTACATTCTTATAATATCACATTACTCATTTGTTTACAATCCATAATTAATTTCAATATTTCATGTGTTAATTACTGAGTTTTCTCGAGTAAGTTTTAATTTTTACGTGTTGTTCTCATTAATTATATCATGGTTTCTTCATCTACAGATTGTAAAACAAGACATAATTGTCACATATAATAAATATATATGTTTTTATAATAATATATAATAATTGTAAATAGGAAACCGAGTGCACTGTTCATGGAGATGGTAGGTCGTACATACGAATGAAATCTAATTTCATTTCATTGTCATATTTTAAATTAATGAAACATAAATGATATTTAACTCTTGTATATAAAAATTCCAGTAACATATATATATAATATATGTAAAATAAATTTATTAATATCATACTTAATATTTCCCATGTATAACAAGAATGAATCACATCACATTGAGGGGGCAATAGTCTAAACTCCCACAATAGATGTTATTGTATTTACGAAAAGTGAAATGTAAAAAGGTATGTGATATAAAAGAACATAAAAAGAATAATTATATTATATATACCATATATTTCATATAAATTTTGGTTTTCATTCCTAATGGACACCATTAGAGGTGGTAAAAAATGAACATTCATCGTTTCGTGAGGCAATAGTTCGTCAAACATACCAACATTATGTTCATTACCCATTTTATGGATGTATGTGTTAGTGTTGGTTGATCCCATTGAATAAAAAACACCTGTTATATCTAGAATAATTTTTTATTTATAATAGAATATAATAAGGATAATTGAGTTGGTGGGGATGTAAATTAACGAAAATAGATCATTGCAAAACATTACCAAACAAATCCTGTAACTCCTTTTGGTTTGTACCAAAAGGCTTCTTATGTGGATTCTTACCCAAATGGAGGATGATATGTAGATGGTACTGATGTTAGGATATATTTTAAGAGATATTGGTCTATCAAAAGTTTCATGAGAGGTGGGATTTAGGGGGAGGGGTGATGACCTTTTATAGGGGGGGAAAGGTCACACATTGTATTTTTTAAAAGAAGTTATGTGTACCCACTTTTTAACCTAGAAAAGTTTTCAGAAACATTCCAAAATCAGTATTGGAGATTTCAGAGATGAATTATTTACAGAAAATGGTTGTTGGAAATGTCAATAGGTCATTTTGGAAATTATGTTAAATGTTTCGTCCTTTATTGAACTTAATTTTCCCTTAATAATGTAGGTAATTTTAATTACTTTTGCTAATATATTTTTTCAAAAACATTGTTGACCTTTTTTGAAATTAATAATTATTATTATTCTAAATATAGAATCCAGTTTTTCAAATTCTAATCATTTATGTGGAAAAAATTTATTTAAATTTCATATTGGATACATGATGACAATTTTTGGTTTTAATGTTAAAACTTCCAAAAGTTTACTATGATTTATAGTTAATTTCAAAGTGAAATCGAGTCCAATGAAATTTTTTTGTTAATAATATTACAAAACTAAACATTAAAACCAATCTAAAACACAAATTAAATTATAAATTATTTATATGAAAAATTAGTTTTGAACTAAAATTCTGTATTTTGACTCTTCATTAGGAAATGAATCTTCACATAAAAATCCAAAAAATTATCCTAACCTAATTTTTAGGATTATATTTCATATATGAGGATATATTTGACAAATTAAATCAATTAAAGTGTGAATATTAAATTTTAAAATTGTACGAATATGATGGTTTTGGTTTGAAATTGGGATTGTTCTTATCTTATGCCTATAAAATCTATTGGATGAAAATAAATTTCATTTTATTTAACATATAATGTATATTTTAAATTATTATCACTTCGTAAATTTATATAATTTAATCTATTAGAGTAAAAAACATTTTGATCATATAAATAGTCTTCCACAGAAATATTTATTTTATATTCAAATATTTATTATATTCATTTATAATTAATATCTAACCCATTAATTTATTTTATATTTTTGTAAACCATAATTTTCATAAGTTAGTTATTAATAATCAAAACAATTAATCTAAAATAAATGTTACATATTATTATAAAAATATATTAATAATATATTTTTACTTTGTGAAACTCAGTAATGCATGTTATATAATATTTTTAAAATAGTCACATTTTCTGTAATAAAATATAACCTGATATTTTCATGAATTGTGAAATATATAATATAATATAATATATATATATATATAATATAATATATATATATATATAATATAATATACATTTTAATTTATCAATGTATTATATCCTCTTACATTATTATTATCGTGTGCCATACATGCTATCGAATATACGGTTCATAGATTTGAATTTCAGGTCATTACATTCTTCCTACATTAATTAAATTGCATAAATGGTATTTAATCATGCTATTGGTGATTTATTATTTTATTTTTTCTATGTTTGAAATCCACCATCTTTATAAGGGTTGATAATAATTCATCTATAAAAGAGATAATGTGACGTACAAAGGAAAAACAAAATTCCATGTAACTAGGTATCTAAATCGTATAACATTAGTGGGAAATAAAAATTGGTACTTGCAGGAAGTGTAAATATTTAAGGGATTGAATGATATCATCAATCAAAAAAAAGTTAATGATTAATGTAATATTGGGGGCCTAAAATCCATAAATATTGGTTGATTAATAAAACCACCATTTTAATAGAAATTTAGGTATTAGGACTGAATTTTTTTAAGTCAAATTCCCAATATTTTGTAATTCTTATACTGACCTTGAATATAAGGAAATATTCTTACTTGATTGGTTCCAATTTCTTATGAAGAATCATGACATTGATGAGGATTTTCCAAAATTATAAATCATCCGTTTACTCAAAAAATTATTTACTAATAATGAATTTTAATGACTAAAGCGCTAAAAACATTTTATGGATCGTAAGGCCTTTTAAATAATGAATTGTACAACTATTTGTCTATAAATATTATCCATAGTCAATATGGTTAATATATTAATATATAAACCTATAAAGGTACATTACTGGTTCATCATTAATAGTTATTCTTCAAATATCTCAACTAAATAAATGAATTATTAAATATGGCATTTTGTAGGTTAGTGGATGATGTGAAACCCTTACCATTATTCAGTCATTGGTTCATGTCCCATGTACATTCCGGACCTTATTGGTCTTCACCCATCATTCATGATATCCATTTCTAAAAAGAAATTAATATAATTTTTAAATTAAATATGATGTATATTCTTGAAATAAGGTAAATAAAAGAATATTCATTAACTAATGATTTTAATAAAACCCAAATACATAAATACTTCATCCATTTATTTCCACAAGGGTCCATCACTAGTCTACTGTTTATTCATAATATCATTTGTAGGATTTAAAAATCATGACATGTAATTTTCAAAATTAAACAACATAGTTTTTAACTTGGTTATTAATTTCATTATCTTTTCAAATAATTTGTAATGGTATGTAATGAAAATGTTAATTATCATTATCATATCCCCTATAGTGTATTACTAGGAGAATACTAAGGCCTGTTGTGTTGTACCAGGTTACCCTGAGTGAGGCTCAGAACACCATTTTAAAGTTATTAATCCTTGATACATCTCTTCCAGAACCATTTCTACTTATCGTATCCAGATTGTGATGTATTTAAATGAAGACCCACATAATCTATACCTTACCAAAATTATATATTTTTATTATATACATAAATTAACATTCTAAATTAGGGTTATGTTATCTAACCAATTTTTTCCTAAATCTAGTTCTCATGGCTGCGGATAAACTACCTTTGATACCAACTATATCTCCCCAACCTCTGAATCATAAAGGCAATGAATTGTTTTATTACATTGGCATGATTAAAAGGAATTAAATAATAAATGACAAAGCAATTTATCATTATTCTAAAGACATATTACATAAATGATTCACATAATACATTGGAAAAAGAAAACAAAACATGATATATAATAAAATGTAATAAACATCATAATTTCATTCTCATTCAAATATTTATTCTTCAGAACCTTGGAAATGAATCATAATAAGGGGGATCTCAATGTCTCAGTACGGTTATGTGAAGAGGAAGAAATAATGAATTGATGGGAATAATGTACATGGAATGGTAAATAAATATTAGTGCATGCCTTTTAAAAAACTACATAAGGAAAAATTAATACGTAATGGTGAATAATTTAAACACATGAAATTTAATTAATAAAATCATAATGAAATGAATCCTTATCTATGTCCACACAAAATCTCTTTGTTAAATAATTTCTGAAGCATGAAAATGAAATGAAACCATAGATAAGTCAGTACAAATTCTCTTGGATGAATAACAACTGAATATAAATGAGGTAAATGCTTTATTATATCGTTTCATGTTTCTTAGGTATATATACCTTTACAATCAATGCCATTCATATGACAGTTTACAACATATTGGTTATAAACTCATTTGATTTGGCAAATGTTTTGTCTTATGTGATTATGGAGGCATAAAGTGGATATCTATAATGGGACCCCACCCTTGATGTACCAGTCCAAAACATTCCTCAAATATTTGACAAATAATGTTCCACATTAAAGTTTATCCTAATAAAATATAAGGTATATATTAATCCATAATTTCATATATAATCAAATAACTTTCAATGTGAGCACCGTATATAAAATGATATATTGTTTAGTAAATAATAATAATGACCATTCTGTGAGAACATTGATATAAAAGGTAATTTATAATTAAAACTGATTAAAATAATGTAATTTTTTCAATATAAATTTTATCATTACAAAAGGAAGTGATATTTTAATGAAAATCATTAAGAAAAATTTTGAGGAAATTTATATTTAAACATTCCAAAGTATCATATTCCACATGAAAAATTTAAATCAATATTCCCATGAAAGGAATATTTTTTTTAAATAAAGAAAAGGATTCATGGTATAATGAATTAAAAGGATCAAAATATATAGTAAACAAAATAAGTAAGTGGTGTAGATGGTGTATTCGACATGGATCAAAAGTAAGACATGAGTTTCATACCTTATCCTTCCTTTTTATTGTGTGGTATTTTTCCTTCTACATAGTGGTTTGAATTATGTTACGAACAAATGTAATAAAAATACTCATATTCATAATACAATTATCTTATTATAATATCTTAATACTCATATTTTAACAAAGATTCATTAATTTTACTATTTTACGCGCTAATTTCCATGTTTTCTCAAATATGTTTTAACTTGTTACTTATTGTTATCTTTAACTATATCATGGATTCATCATATCCATATTATAAAACATGAATTAGTTATTACATATAATAAGTTTAAATATATTAAAAAAATTCAATAATAATTTTGGATATGAAATAGAATACATCGTTCATAGAAATTATAGGTTGTACGTACGCATGAACACAACATTCATTTCATTGTCATATTTTAAAAAATAAAATAAAATGATATGTATACTCTTGTATATTTTAATTATAGATTAATATATATTTTATATATGTCATAATTTTTTATCAATATCATCATTAATATGTACCATCTATAATGTGAATGAATCACATCACGTTGAGAGGGCAGTAGTCAAGTCTTCCCCATGCGATATTTTTGTATTTATTAAAAATGGAATGTATAAAAGCATGTGTTGAAAAATATTTTTAAAAATAAATATATTATAAATATAATATATTTCATGTATATGTAGTGTTCTTCATAATGGCCACCGTGAGTGGTGGTAATGAAAAAATTAACAATCATCGTTTCATGAGCAGTATTTCAGCGTGCACAAAAACAATAGGTCTGTTACCCATTAAATGGATGTGTGTGTAATTATAGGACGAAAAAATACAATAAGAACAACCTAGAATAATTAGGATATTTTTTTATAAAATAATATAATAAGGATATTTGAGTTGATGGAGAATTAAATGAAATAAAATAGATAGTTGAAAATGTTAACTTCAAAATCAAACGAATCATTTTATTTTTACCAAAAGGCCTCTTTAGGTGGATTTCTTCCAAAAGGTAGGATTATCGGTATATGACAGGGATTTTTAGGTGATATATTTATAGATATTGGTCGACCCAATGTGTATTTAGAGGTTTGTTGAATGGGGAGAGGTGGTGGCATTTTATAACAGCGGAAAATGACTCACTTGGTATCTTTGGAAAAATGTTAGTTGAACCCATGTTTTTACCTAAAAAAGACATCCAAAACCAACTAGAATAAATAAGGGAAAGTTAATGGACGAATTATGGCTATAAAATGTGCTGTGGATATCTATATAGGTTATTTTGGCACTTAATTTATAGTTTTAGTAATTTATTAAACATAATTATGACTTAATAATTATAATTAATTTTTATTACTTTCACTAATATTATTCATCACAAACTAAGTGGACCATATTAGATATTATAAATAAATATGATTTAAAATATGGAATGTATTTTTATAAAATTATAAAATCAAAAATGGAAAAAATTAATTTAATTTTCATTCAACATACATGACGAAAATGCATGTTTTTAAATTAAAAATGTCAAAAAGATTACTATGTTTTATAGTCAATTTCAAAGTGAAGTTGATTATAATGACATAAATTTTTTTATTGATAAAATTATTATGTAATTAGGTATTAAAACCAATATAATACACAATTTATCCTTATAAATAAATTATATTGAAAAAAACTTTTGAACTAAAATTTAATATTTTAACTGTACATTAAAATATGATTATTCATAGAAAAATAACATGAATTTATCCTAAACTAATTATATTTGTTTATAATTACAAGATTAATTTTTTAAGTATTAAATCAAATATTTTATGAAAAATATGATTTAGAAAGGGGTTTTTATTAAAATTTTGTAAAAATATATTTATAAATATATGGGTTTTTATGTGTGAAATTTGTTTTGTTCTTATGTTATGCCTACAAAATATATTTGATGAATATCAAAAATATTTTGTTGAAAATTTATTATATTTATATATATACTACCTTAGTAGCACTAAATAATTGTATTTTATCTAATCTGTTTTAGTAAAAAAACTTTTTGAGTAGAAAAATAATTTTCAGAAAAAATATTCACATTATATTTAATAGCTTTTTATATTCATTTCTAATTAATAGGTAACCCATTAATTAATTTTATTTCTGTGTGAACCAAAATTTTCATAATATCTTTATTTCTATTCATTACTACTAATTTAAGGGTGTTTTATATCTTATAATATTAATATATCAATAATATATTATAGTTTAGTGAAACTCAGTCTTGAGTGTAATGTAAGATTTCAAGGAGTCTCACATTTGTGTAACATAAGATAACTCAATTTTTCTTGAATTGTGAAATATAGAATATATCAAATATTTTTAATAGAGGAAATATAGTTTAAATTATCATGGTAATATATCCCATTATGATTTTGGTGTTGCGTGTCATGCACGCTATCAAATATAAGGTTCCTACATTAGATTTTCAGGTTATCACATTCCTGTTATCAATGTAAAAAAATAAGTGTTGATAAATGGTATATTTCAAAAAAAATCATTAAAAATTATATATAAATATATATTTATATTTATATTGTTATAAATATAATAAATAAATATTTAAATATGTATTTGATAAAGATAAATAGTGTTTTATAATTAATATATAAAATATTTAGTAAAAATTGAATATAAATTATTTTAATAAAACAATCAATTTATTATTTGATAATTATTATCAAGTAAAAGTTATTTAATAACAAATTGAAGATAAAAGATTAAAAATTCAATCAAATATTACAAATAAGTTCAAATTTTATTTCGAATATCAAATGACAATAATTTTTTATCTGGTTGTCCATTTGAGCTCTACAACATTTCAAATCGAATCATGCAATACAAACTATACCATATTATCTTGGGTGAACCTTGGTCACACATTTTTATTTCAAGAAGGGCCCATGTGGATTTTAAAACTACTATTTTTGTCGGGGTACCCCTATTTTTTAATATAATATGGTATTTCACGATCATTTAAGGGTGCCTTATTATCTTTTATAGTGGAGCCTTGATTTATTCGCTATTATGATTTTCATATTGATATTATGGTTTTAAAACATTAACAATTTTCATATTATAGCGTTATTTATAATTAATAATATTATAATTATTCATATAATTTATGTATTTTAAAAAATAAAAAGTTAATTTTATAAATTAATATTTCAATGTATTTTTATATAAATATATTTCATAGTATATAAACCTTATCTATTTCAAAAATAATATCCAATTAATTTAAAATAAAAATATTTGAATATATATATACCTATATAATTAATGTATATAATATATATATATAAATTTGTGAGTATTAACAAAGAGATAAATATTCTAATATATGTGTATAAATAATAATATATAATATATGTAAAAAATATAAATATGTATAATTATATTTATAGATTCACCCACCCACACACACACACATATATATGTATGTATGTATTTAAAAAATAGAAAAAACATATTTTATATGTGTATTTAAATTTAAATAAATATATATATGTGGAAAAATGAAATGATATATATATATATGGGTATATCATAAAATGAAACTAAATTATTGGGGGCTGAAAAATGTGTAGGTGTATGAGCTGCTGGTTTTAGGATTTCCACTTGCTGAAGGCAGGGGCATGTGCTAGAGAGTGGAATTATCTAATGCACTGATTACAAGGGGGTAGGGGGTGAGAGAGAATCCACAATCATTTATAAAGGGAGGTAGGGAATACTAATAAATGTTGATGAAGGTTTGAACAAATAAAAATTACCCCCATTATCAATGAGGCTTTTATTACAACTTTGTTGTACTATTAAAGGACACCTTTAACACCACTAAAAGAATAATAGATAAAGGAATGCTTTATCAGTGCTAATAAAAAGTTTTAAAAAATTTCCATTTATTAGTGATAGTGAATACACTACTAATGGTGGAAATTACCTGGTCTTTTGGATGATCACTACTACATCCAACCCTTTAACATCACTCACATTATCAATGCATTAAAGACACTGATAAATCCCATTTACTAGTGTTATAAATGGTTATCTTTTTACTAGTGACATTAGATGTAATAAAGCCTAATATTGTAAGAAAGTCCATGCTAGTCACTCTAGATACCAAATTCCTATGATCTATTCCTTTTCCCTATGGATGTCATCCTTTCCAACATTTCTTGTCCCTTTTGTGGGGCCTCTTATTCATCATTCGTTGATGATTGAGAGAAGTCCTCTAGATTTGTGAAAATTATGAATTTCAAAGTCAGATCCTGAAAGTCCATATTTGGATTCCATCAGAATCCATCTTAAATATTTATTGATTAAAACTTCTGAACTATTAAATGGACATTGAAACCAAATACATATAGCATCATCATATAAAAATGACTTCTTTTTGTTGGAAAAAATAATTCTTCATCTTCCTTGGTGAGGTCTCAAGTTGTACTTTTAACATCATGGTCATATGCAGGAATGATATTAGTATTTTAGTAAAGTGAAATATCAAATTACTCATATAATGCCTTTCCAAAAAATACATATAATTTTTTTAATAGGTAATTAAAATGGGGAGGAAAAGATTACTCCACAATCTCATAACAATTGGTTCTCCTACTTGGGGGATTGGTAATTGGATGTTGTATATTCTGTTGTTCATAGATCAAAGAAGACACTCCATTCTAAGAGGGAGGGGGTGGTGGTAGATGCTTTCATTCTAGATGCACCCACAACATCACCTTATTGATACCCTTTCATTTTTTCGGTATTCATAGTCTCATTTGTTAGAAATCATTTCGACAATGCAAGAAAGGAACCGGACATGATCCCACCTCACTTTTCTGTTTTTTATATGTAGATAAGATATTACCCTATATATCCATTTCAACATGTTTTCACCATCATGGATGTAGTCATATTCCAATATATTTTCAAAATTCATATCATCATCAAAGGAAAACACACATTTTCAGACAACCACTAATGGAACCTCCTTGGAAGGCTGAAAAAATCGACAGGTTCTATTCCTCACCACCTATAATAGTAGTCAATCTTCCATTGCATGTGGTTTATCCCCAGGCATTAGAAATATTTTTGAACAGTAAGAATCTGTTATGCCACTACATGTTCACATCAAACCACCTCTCTTCCTCATCAACAATACATACCCATGTTCCTTCATCGGCCTCATAAAGATGAATCAGTCCATAATTCAACATGACATGATGTGCAGAATGAATCAGATACACACCCTAGACTATAGAGGGATAATCATCCCTTCTTCTAGAGAGAAACTAACCTTCTACACTATAGTACATGTATTTACACCACGTACAAGACTATAGTAATCTTGGGTTGTGACAAGATTGTTCAAACCACCATTTACAACTATAGAAAATGAAAGAAGTATCCCACCACTACGAGCCCCAGGATCTTAAACTGTTCTAGAATATGAACTCCCATTACCCATTGATACCAAGTCAGATTGTGCAACCTTCTATGAATTATCCAATACCTAGAGATGTTTCTTGAATTTATAATGGTTAATTGAGTGACACGTATTCTTATAATTTGTGAGTATCAGATTCCAATGTTAATTTTGAAAAATATGACCAGTTTTTTCACACCTAGAGATCATTTTAAGAATATTCTAATGTGTCATTTAGTTTTCAATTATAAACTCACCAACCACTAAAATAATAATTTTAGTAATTGGAGAATGAATATCATCCTCATGTAGTACATAGAAAAAGTGAATAATCATTTCTTTCAAAGACTCTTTGACACACATGTTGTGGATTACCATGACTGAGGAAATGTCCAAAATGATTATTGATTTCAATAAGAACCTAGTAAGACCCTTTATCAGTAATCATACATAAGGAATTTTGTTATCTATCTTTTTGGGGTTGAGGAATGGATCCCAGTCCAGGATCCAAAGTGTTACAAGCATTATAGATACAATTCTGCACAACAATTTCTTGGATTTTATATTTTATGAAGGGAAAATGATATAAAAAATATTTATATATGGTAGGCAGACACCAATCATAAAAACAAAATATTTTTGATAGATAACCATAATTCCCCACAATCATTAATGTATTTTCCGAAAGAAAAATCATATCATGAGAAATGGCCTACTATTGAAATTCACTTATATGATCTTGAAAAATCACATGGTAAGGCTTGACGAAGAATATGGTTCCATTAATAGTAAGCCTTATTGTTTAATTATTAACATCAACGTATAATCATCCATTAACAACAACCCAATCATGGTTCAAGATTTTCCACATATGTGACTGACATTTAAATCAGGGTTTATAAAAATTAGATCCTCTCTATTCCTAGAAATTAAATATTTATTCTACTTCATATTATATACAAACACATCCCTCAGTTCAAAATAGAATTTCTCATCAATGACCATTGTGATTCAGATCTGGACTCCATGATAAGATAGAAAGAGAATCTTATGAATAGTTTCTATATCCAATTCTACAATTATGTATAACTATATTTATTTATAATTATATACATTAAATTTTTAAAATTATATTAACTATTTTTTAAAATATTTATCTGTGATTTTCTAA
Organism: Viscum album; assembly: GCA_963277665.1. Taxonomy (NCBI): domain Eukaryota; kingdom Viridiplantae; phylum Streptophyta; class Magnoliopsida; order Santalales; family Viscaceae; genus Viscum; species Viscum album. Next base: position 171,616,039 of record OY728134.1, read on the forward strand.
CATTGATAATGATTGATTTTATAACCTTTTGTTAATTTTTCATTCATAAAAGGCCTAATTAAAATTTCATTTCTGAATTGATTATAAAAACATTGCACCACTTTAAAAATTTAACTATATTTTACTTGGTTTCAGCCATTCCTACAAGATCCGGTGGAAGTGAAACCTCACCACCTCTATCTCTCTCAGCTACACCCCTCTCTTCCATCGTGCTTCATCACCTCTCTCCCTCCGTCTCTTTCCCTCCCACCACGATCTCCCTCCCTCAAGCACTACATCTCTCCCTCCATACCAACATCACCACTAATCTCCCTCCCCACTACAATCACCACTACTGTACCTCTTTTCTTCCACACACACTTCCACTCTCTCATTCCATTGTTCACTTTATCTCACTCTCCATCACTAATTTTCCAAAAAAAAATTGCCATTCGTTATTAATGGTTAAAAAAAATTAGTTTTTATTTTCTTGTTTTTATTTTTTTCGAAAATATTTTATCTCAATGTCCCATACCTAGAACATGTGGATGTATTGTGGCAATTTGGGTGATTTACAGTTATCATTGTTGAAATTTCGCCACCAACAATTTTTGGTCACCTAAAATTTTCCCCTCTATCTACAACATTGATAGGAAAATATTTTGGGACCGATGTTTTTATTATATAATTATATATATTTTGTAATTTATGCTAGTGAATTTTGGAGAATCATCACACTTCCTATTGAATGCTTGTTGAATTATCCTTATAGAGGTGAATCAAACAAAAATATTTTTATTATGTTTTTCTCCTTGTATATATTCATCCTGACGTAATTGGTCTATTTTGGTTAAGTGTCATTGAATTATATATCAAAATGGATAAATACTAGAGATGATTAATAATACATTCATCTACATAAAAAAATAAATTAATTGTACTAATAAGGAATGTAAGATCATCTTGGGCAGTGTGATTTTAAGGAAAAGGTGTTTGAGTTGAATAATTTTGATACCTTAACTCACCACCAATTATGGTATTTTTTTGAATCCCTTGTAGAGCCTAAAAATAATTAATTTAATTGATATAATATATTTTTTATACAAAAATAATTTAATTTTAAATTTTATATAAATTATAAAAAAAAATAATATTTTAGAAATGTATGTGTTGAGTTTACTTATTGCACAGATAGGCATCCACTTCCTTTGGTCATTCAGATTTCCACATATACATATGTGAAATATTTTTATGTATAATATAACTAATATCATACATATTAATAAAAAATTAGTATTTATTATTATTTATTTAACAATATTAATTAATCTAATAATGATTTGATTTTATTAATTAGTTTTAGATTATTTTATTTAGAATTTATAATAAATTTAATATTACATGCATTGTATATATATGGATATACACAAGTATGTGTTGAATTCAATTATCACACACACACACACACACATCAATATGTGAAGAAAGATGATCATATTTATAAACCAACAATTGAAAAAATTAAACATTAAATACTTAAATAGATTTAAAAAATGATCTTTTATTCATGAATTTTGGTAATTTAGTTTTTTAAATAATATATATGATTATAATACATAAATTATTAAATAATATTTATCATGAAATATATATATTTTAATTCCTTTTTAATTTATATATACAATTATTTATCAATATAATAATAGATTATTATAATTAATGATATAATCTAAAAAACTATTTTTAATATATATTTATATAAATTTTTTTATTTAATTTATTAATTATTAATATTTTATTCAATAAAATCAATATAATTTATAAATGTATAATTAATATCTATATATATATATATATGTTATAAATTTTAAATCAATATAAATATAATTTTTAAAATGATTCTTTTAATCTTTCGGTAATATAATATATCATATATTTTTAAAAATAATTATACATTTTTACTGTTCATGTAAATAAATATATGGATTATTTAAATAATAATAAATAATATTTGAATTCATTTAATTTTAAACATTTTTTCAAATTTATATATTTTTTTTAAAATATATTTCATAGTTTAATGTTTATCTAATTCTGTGTTCATTAAAATATAATGTTATTTTAAAAACAAGGGATCTAATAACATATAATCTCTTGCTCACCCTCGAACATCATTATTTATAAAGGCCATATGTTGATAACATGTATGTTGTGTTATGATAGGGGAGAAGTCTGTCTTGGGACCCAAATTTGTGTAAGGGATTGTATATTAAGTACGTATAATACAAGAAATATTAATGATAACCGAAATTAGTAAAGTCATAACCATTAATAAATCAATTTATGTCTTTAAAATTATTACAATTAATAATATTTCCTTACACAAATATTTTAATCACTAGATGAACATTTTAAATCAAATGGTATTATTCTATTTTTTTTGTTATACATTAATATTACCGAATCAAATTGGAAGGATACGAAAATAATTGATGGATGAAAATATTATGAGAAAAGAGTACAAGGATAGGGTCAGAGAGTTCATCATATTTCATGGATATGAAACTTCTGAAATTTTTTTTCTGTGTTTACATATTTGTTATATAAAAAAAAATTAGTCTAGAGATGTTGGATGAACATATGATCTGTTACAGAATAGATCAAGGATATAAATTTTTTAATAAATATGGGTAATATTTGAAAGTATCTAGTGACTGAGATAGGATTTCATATTACGGATTAACTGATATGATTAAAACTGTGGGAAATGATGATGAGTATATCAAATATGTGATTATTGGTGTGAAATATAATGAAGATCATATTGAGGATATGGCATTAATAATTGAATATGAAATTTGTGATTGTTTAAAATAGTTTCAATTGTTAATGAAATGTGCAATGATGACATTATATGTAGGTTAGGTAAATAGAAAACATTGTCGTCCATACTGATGCTTTATAATTTAAAATCAATAAACAGAGGAAGTGACAAAAGATTTACTATACTACTCCCTCTCATGAAGGATTTGATCCTAGAATTTAATGAGCCTACATTCTGAACATATGATTATAGAATAATTATATATTCAATGGGAATGGTCTCAAAAATAATACATGTATTTAAAAATGTCTGTATACTATTTCATAAGTATTGGAAGTCACTTAGAATTTCCCAGCATGTTGTTCATCTCATTACAAGAATGATGAATTGGGTCGTATGAAAGTCACATGGTAATTCACAATCATTCAACGGTTTTGGAAACAATATGGAAGTGAAGATACTAAAAGATTATTTATGTGTAATATTGATACATGAATAAAATATGGGAAACATTGATGACTGAATGAATCATCACATTGTAATTGAATTGATCACAAGTATCTTGAATTTACAAACAAGCTGAGAAAACATCATCGTTGTCAATCCAAATATTGTTTATGTTATTTTTTTCAATGAAAATATCATAGTACATAGACGTCTAATTTTCTATATTATAACATTTCAAAATGGTTACGTATGAAATGAAAATACATTATAATAACTTTACTTATATTTAAACAAAAACATTAGGGTAATGATATTGATGTTTATTTGGATCCATTGAATGGAGATTTGAAACAATTGTGGGATTCATGTATTATGTTGTTTGATTCTTATAAAAATGAATATTCCACATTGAGATCCTTATTGTATATGATGGTAACATACTTTTCTTCTAATAATTAATTTTCAGGATATAGCATTAAAGGAACTCTAGGTTGTCCCATTTTTGAACAAGATATATAGTCAATTATAATGAAAATTCATTAAACATTATGTTTATAGGATATCATATATTTCTACCCAGATGGAAAATGTCCCTATCTTGGAAGACATCATCCAATGAGAGATTAGAATAACACAGAACACCATATCTAATAACATATGATCAACTATTTGAGAAATTAAAATATATGGACATTGCATTTCTCATATATTTTTTGAAAAACCCTTCAAAATCTAGTTGGAAAAATAGATCATTTTATTAGAATGACCATAATGGAAGTTTTTTATGTCAAAAATTATCTTTATTTCATAATGTGGGTAACATGTATGTTATGGTGTTTTTGGAACATTTGTAAATGTACCCAAAAAAATGAAGCATGGAGTTAAAGCTAGGATGAAGAAGATTGAAATGGGAATATGTTAAGAGTTGGCTCTAGTGTAGGGAAAAAACAAACATTTATTTTTCTATACTCTTACACTCTCTCTAGATAGGAGTGATTTTAGTTTTTCATCTTCTTTAATGATGTAACGGTTCTATTGTGGTATTCGTCAAATATAGACAATATCATTCCAATAAAAGATTTAATGTTAATGGGTCTGAAATCATATAAATTTCATGTTTTGATGTATGATTTGATGCTAGTACCTTTATGTTTTATTTTTTCCTACTAAAAACATCATACATTAACCAATCTATATTTATTTTTTAAATCAATATGTAGTAATGTTATAGACATGATGAAATTTTCAACTATGGAACATGAAATTGTTGTCATATTTAGTGAATTGGAGATGTTAATCCCACCATATTTATTTGATATAATGGTTAACTTGTTGGTTCACTTGGTAACATAGATTTACTATACGGTCCTATACATTATATATGGATATACCCCATTGAACGGTATAAGATGCTTTTAAAAGGATACATCCAAAATCAAATTCTACCAGAATGTTTTAAAATAGAGGGATATGTTTTTGATGAAGCTATTCTATTATGTAACAATAATAATATACTATGGAATTTATTTTTATATGTAAATATCTTCATATTGGGTGTGTTTTGGGTGATGTAATTTCTAGAACTAATAATGTCACAATCACTATTATAGATAGGGAGCTGTCCCATATTTATGTTTTTAATAATATATTAGAGGTTTCCCCATATATTCAAACCCATGAAGACAATATTTGTTATTTGACATCATCTAGGGATGAAGGTTGGATATCAAATTCACATAACCTACAGTTTATAGGATGGTTTTGAGAACATATTTTCATGTAGTCATCTAAAAATCCTTATTGAATTTTAGAATGACTTAGATGGATGGCTAGAAGACCATGGGTTCTTGAATTCTCTTTTAAAGATTATTTAATTAGTGGTTTTATGTTCTATATGGATAAAAATGATGAATAAAGTACGCTAAAAAATATGGGAGTTACCCATTTGGATGAATTAATTTATGTATCCTGCACCAAGGAAGAAAATCCAATTTATGTGAATATTTCATACTTTGGCATCATCAAATAATTATTGGCGATATATTAAACAATAGTAAATGTAGAAATATTTCAATTAATGTGGGTTAATATTTGCATTTCTATTAATATAGATGAATATTTATTCATAAATTTGTATTTATGTAAGTTTTTGTATAAATATGTTCCATTTATAATGGAATAATAGGATGTTTAAGTATTTTATGTTCAAATCCTACAAACTGAAGTGGTCAATTATTCTGTTATCAACCAAATACACTAATGGGTAATATGTCAATTCAACTGAGGATGACCCATTCCCTGGGACATCATAATCATTTAGTAGTTTTCCAAATGTTAATTGGCTCCTTTGTGTAATAGGGGAACATAAATAAGGGATATTGAGACTCGATATAAGGGTAAAATCTATTAAACCTTTAAAAAAGTGTTAAATAATTTGGTTAAGCTTTTTTGTAGTATAAAATTCATTACCTCATACTATTATTTGTTCACTACCTTATTTATGTAATCTAAATTAAATGTTCAACAACTTCTAAATATAACGATTTCGTAAAGTTCTGATACTCCCAATCATGAGGAATATAAATTTCATCAAAATGTTGGTTCTCCTAATGTTGAGGAACTACAACCTTCTACACATGAAGTTTCTTCCAATCATCAGGATGAACATTTTATTAATGATTAAGTTGTGGAAATGGTAGAAGGTGACTAAACCAGTGTCCCAAAAAAGGGATCACATATCATGATGGTGTTAGGAAAAATTATTAAGGGAAGAAACAAATGCATCAAATTTTATGTTGGATGGTATTCAGCCAGCTTCTATGTTGACACTAATTAGTTCTCGTTCAGTACTTACAGTGGGATCACCCCTATCATGTACATTTTCATTGATGTATATTAATGAAAAAATATTGAGCTCGCACATAAGACAATAATTTGGTAAAATATTAGAGTAACATTATTATATACATTCATTATATTACTAAAACACAAAATAATGTAATGTTGACTTACTCTTCATTATCCCATTAAGAGTGTATTTATAATATATAATCCCAAAATTAAATATGTATCAATGGGCACTCTAATGGCTCATATATGATTTCACAAAATATTAACAAATATTCATATCAAATATGTTGAAAGAATAATAAACATATACCCACCACAAATGTATGATCACCTAATAAACTATCAAATATGAGATGCATTTATTGGTCATCGTGAGGATGAATATTTTCATGTACATGATGATTGGTGGTATTATTCATGAAAACACATGTATTAATCACCATGACTAAGAATTTTTCATTTATGAAATTATGATTAAGCATTGAAAATATGCAGTGGGAAACAAAACCAACATTCCCCCATCATAAAGGAATAATGGGATATGCTTTACTAGAAAAAATTGGAACATATTTCAAATATACCATCAAATACTTATATGATATGAATTAAAAATAGAACTATGTAAATTTATTTATGTATAGAATGATAAATAAAAATCCATAGCTACTTTTCTCTGACATAACATCTAATGAAAGGAGACAAATTTTTAAAAAAACGAATACTAATAAATGAGAACCTAAAAATGTGTATGAACATGTGTAATTATGACATAATATGTTTTTTATTTAAATATTCATTTAATTTCAATGACTACTTAGCTTTCTATATTTTTTATCCAACATAGACACAAGAATCATCATTATATATACCAAATGAAAAACAACTATCAGTGTCATTCAAGTGGCTAGAATAGTGTGGCACTGTTAGAGGTGTTGGTTTTTGAGGGTCACCTAAACATATTTGAGGGAAAAAATAAATAGGGGGATAATGATAAGAAAATTGAAGTGACACATGCATGATTATATTCGGAAGAATAAAAACATAATTAGAACATATAGATGTTAGAAAATGTTATGGGAACGAATGTCATGACCGGATCCAATACCATGCTCGAACCACAACATCCCAAATCTAGCCTCCAGAGGGTAGGGGATAAAGACCAGTGCTGAAGGCAGTAATAAAATAGGGATTCCTTTTCCTATATATATGTAAACCAAAACACATCCATCTCATTCTAATTCCACTACCGACATGTCTTTTGTCTTCATGAGACACTACATGTGATAACCAATCCCATGTAAGGGTGAGTATAAACATACCCAGTTAGATATGCCAAAATTTGAAGGGGGTAGTAAGAGATACCAATGAAATAAAAAGTATTTAGATAAAAAATAGAAATAATGATAAAATGAAAGAGAAAATATCAAAAAAATCCAAGATTTTAAGTAACCTTGTCCAAACACAGGGGTATTAAAATGATTTGTATATGAACTACACATCGATTATTTTACACTGATAATAGGATAGTAAAATCATAAAACGATTAGAATATAATCATCGAAAGAGTGTGACATACCCAAAGAATCATAAAATCATATGGAAATAGAGTAATCAAATACAATGTTATGTATATAGATGGTTTATATATATGCACTGTCAAAAAAGCCCAGACAAGAGAGTAAGGGGATATCCATCTCATAGATCAATCTATAAAAAAGATTCACCAAAGGTTCCAAAATTCCATCAATGATTTCCAACATCTCACATGTCTACCCACATGTAACTATGTGATGGACCACACCTCAACACAATGATAGACAATCGAGGGACCACAATCTATAAGTATTTTACCCATGCCCTACTATGTCAGGGGGTTCCACATTATAAATATCTATAGAGGACCCATGCCCAATGCAGATAGTGTTTCAAATATTGTTTCACAAGGTCCCACTCCCAATGTGATAGGGGGTTCCACTAGATAGGTAGAAGACTCGAGACCAATATGTTAGTGGGTTCCACTCTCCATGTCAAGTACCTATACCCTAGTGTGGCCGTGATGTTCTTCTCTATTCAAAAAGGACCTGCACCATTTTTGATTACAGGTTTTACTCAATATGTTGTAATAGAGTACCCACACCCATGCGGATTGGGTGTTCTAATCTATATGTAGAGGAATGGTTCCCTGATGTGACATGGGGGTTCCACTCTAGTCACCGAGGACCCATGTCGTATCCTATAGAGGGTTCCACATTGTAAGTAGCTATAGGGAACCCATTACCAAGCTAATTGGGGGGGTTCACACTATAGGATGAGGACCCACAACTTGGTGTGACAGGGGGTTCCACTAAACTGTTTAAGTAAACGTGACATATCCAATAAGAGGTTCCACTCAGTATATAGCTATAGAGGACCTACACCTATGTTAATGGGGGGGGTTCCACTAATTAGGATGCCTATGGTGATACCATTCACCCACATCCATTGTTATGAATCACCTAACAAGGCACCAAGAATGAAACAATCCAAATAATATACCAAAAACAATAATTGATGGAACCGTTGCATTCTACAATGAAAAAACACTAGGTAAGTTTCTCACAGGCCAAAATTAATGTTTAAATGATGAAGATATGAATTTAGGAAGTTTCCTCAAAAGGTGAAAAAGGTTAGACGACATGTGGGGGGAACCACATGGTCTGTGGTATAGTTACTTCACTAGGATATGTCCATGGAGGTACCTCGTTCATCATTTTTGAAAGTGTACATGGTGGGTATGGTATATTCATGTGGTCCCATTCCACTCATGGTCCCGTCTGTGTGTTTGTACATGTTCCACCTAGTGTATTCATACATTTCCCTGTGTCCATGTAAATTGGTACAATACCACGTTTCTAAATGTGTACTCCCACATGGATTCTTTCCCATCTGTTCTTCCACATGGGTCATCCACTTGTGGATGTGGTACATAACATGTAGGAGGTTGTTGACTCTCCTTTCCGTCATAGAGTCTAACAACTGAAAAATGGAAATACATTAATAGAAATTGATTCATCCTTCGAAGAACCATAAAACAATTGACAGAGGCATGAAAGAAGATCTGTTTTCACTCAGGTCACGCATATCTTATCAGGGTAACATATGTAGACTTGCGCGCCACATATTGGGTGTGCAGGTGACTTGCGCACCACATATTGGGCACGCAGGTGTCTTGCGCGCCCCATTTGATTTTCTCTCGGTGTCTTCAGTAGCCTATAAATAACAATTGTGGTCCCCCCATTTTGATGATGGAAAATTCCAAAAATCATATTTTAGCTCCCTGCGCCCTATTCTCTTCAGGAAGTCTTCTGAACACTTCTAAGGTAATTTCATACCTAGAATGAAACTCTAAACAGGGGAAACAAGGCCTATGTGTTGAAACTTATCAACACTTGCGCACCTATGTGTCCAGCCCATAAGGGAAATGGACACACTTTCGCGCCGCCTTATCCCCTCAATAAAACTTGTGCACCACTCATTTAGAATCTATTATGGATAATACAAAGGGCTTGAGACATGTCTCGCCCATGTATTACCCTAAGGGTTAACGATCTTGCAAGTACACATGTGTCGCACAAGTATACCTGTGCGATCAGGACATGCACGCCCATGAAGGAGTTACATGCATCTCACTTTTTGGGTGCCCCTACTGCCTATTCACTTGCTTTCATCAAATCCACCTCTCATCTTCAAAATTTATCCTTTAGAACCCTATTCAAAGCAATTTATGGCATGGTTCCTTTGTTGGATTCCTTATATGGATGTAATTCTGTGGAACATTTCTCAAAACCTAGTGATTTACATATCGTTATGTCACTAAGGTTAGAAATTTCATTCATTCAACCTCACCCTTAAAAGATGAGAGGATCATTATCATGGACCTTATTTTCAGAAGTATGCAATAGTCAAAATTTTCTATAACAAGGGCCTCCTTCTTATGAGTATGTCCCAATCTCAAAATCCAAAATATTGGAATCCTCCTTATGAGTAAACCTCAAGTCCCATAACCTAGGCCTCCTTTTCAGGAGTAAGCCCCAGTATTCAAGTTCCCTTAATTTTGGACATCCTCCTCATGAGTAAGCCCCAACCATAATTCATTTAATATGGTAATTCTCCTCAATAATAATCCCCAAGTTTCCAAATTCCCTTATCCTACGATTCCTTCTCTGGAATAAGCCCCAGATTTCAAATCCCTTTAACCTGGGTCTCCTTCTCAGGAATAAGCCCCAGTCATAATTTTTCTTAACCAGTCTTAATTTTTTTGGATTTGCAATTCCTTCTTAGGAATAAACCCAATCATTAGTCCTCTCTAATTTTGGCATCTTTCTAAGGATTAAGTCCTAAGTTAAGTATCCAAATCTCCATAAATCACATATACCTTTATGGACCTTGTTCTTGGGTTTCTTCCCAGAAGTAAATACCATATATCATGGGCAGTCATACATACATATGGCCCCAAATTATTTCTCATGATTTCATATTTCATGGGACAATTGTCAGGTTTAAACATTACCTCTTTTTTCTGACACTGAGAATGACTCACGTGAGAATAAATCATAAATGTAATTATTCCTTTTTTAAATTATCAATCAATCAACTATAAACCTCATAATTCTTTACTCAAACAACGTGGGTTCTGATTCCTTTTATAAAAAAATGTATACGTAGGTAGATCATCTGTAGGTATGATCAGAACTCTGAAATAATATTTTCCCTTATGAATGACAATAAACTTCAAGTGCCCTGCTGAGTGGCTTTAAAACTAGTATGGTTATCATAATGACCAAGAGATTTCTATATAATGTGTAAAAGGATACTATTGACTAAAAATATCTAACAAATACAGATGATTCTCTATCTCTGAGGAACCTCAAATACATATAAAATATTCTCTAAATCATATAAATATTAATCATTGATTGTTAGATCTAAAGAAAGATCATTTTCAAACATGGTAAGGTAATAATAATTCACATACGTAACTTAAATCTATAGAGTCCTAGGGTATACAATAATTCCCCCCAATAAGGTGTGATGAGTCTAACCTCTCATCCTCTCGACCAATGAAAGTTCTTAAGGCTCATTAGTCCACAACTAGTGAGCACCTACCTTTGGAAAGTATGTCCAATTGTGTAACAACCAGATATTTTATGATAAGTATTCTTTTTTAATTTATTTGATGTCATGTGTTTTAAGCTAAAAAAGATTATCTTTTACTATATGCAACACTGTATTAGCTTGCAGTTTACGCAACACTGTTGTTAGATTGTGTTACACACAATTTCATGTTCGTTTGATAATAGTCATTCTACTCTACATTGAGTGTCTATATATATATATATATTCAATATATAAATGAAATATGGATGGATTTTTTTATGCAAAACAACAAAGGAGTCGTACCCTACACACAACAATGACTTGGCTTTCATTACATGCAATCACGACCTTCCTCGATAGCGTGTCTTATACGCAATACCGGGTTTCACTAAATGAAGATATACTCTTATAATATTATTATGGACTATCCCTTATGAATATTATTAACTACATTCTGAATTTTATAACATTATTATTCATCTTATAAATTTTATAAAACATTTTATGTGAACAAAATAAATTTTTAGGGTGAAATAAGTATTTTGCAAAAAATGTAGTTTTGCACCTTTTGATGGCGCACTCACATTAAATCTATTTTTTGACATGTTTATAAGTTCAACTTGACAAAATAAAATTCTTATTTGGAATCAGGATATAAAAATTTAAATTGGATAAATTTTTCATATTATTCTGATAACTTTCATATTTTAATTAATAGAAAAAACACGGTATATTTTAATTATAAACAACTTTTTCATCGTAATAATTTATATGGTTAAATTATAATATTTTATGGCTTTAAAGTCTGAATAGAATATATTTTTACCATTAAATATAATTTATGTCATTACCATTGATTTTACATGGAATTCTTAGGTTAAATCAATTCAATCATTTCCAATTTTTAAACAAAATCCCGTTTTATTTCGACAATGAGATTAATTTTAATTTAATTTCTGAAACTTCTGTGTTTTGAATTTTAAAAAATGGTTTCCATATTTGGATTCAGTGGGTCGATATTATGTTAATAGGTTACTTTTAGTTTTTTTGAGATTATGAATAGTAACTGCGGTAATTTGTTTTTGCTGTAGTTAAAGGTAAATTGAGTAAATAAGGGTAAATATAAGATTATAAAATTACCCTAACACTTGTAAAAATCATATTGGATGAATAAATGTAGACCCATATCACCTAAGGGTCGGATTAGATTCAGTTTATGGACTTTTTACCATGAAAATAATTTAATTATTATTAAAACCAAAGAAGGTGACAACATGTCACTCTCTTAAATATTTTCAGTATAATAATTTAAGTTAGTGATAAACTTTATGAAAATTAAAATATTAACAGTCTCCAAAAATATACCAAAATTATATAAATCATGATAATTTATTTAGAATTTTTAGGTATTAAATAATTGTCATTAATTGGGACACAATAGTGATGCAGAAATTGTTTATCTAGTGAAAAATCAAGAATATAGTTATTATTAAACTAATAGTGACCATAAAAGGCACAAAACCATGACCAAAACTTATTGGTCATGTAAATTTAGACCATATTCATCCAATGGTCGAATATTTGACCATTTGGAGCCTTATAAAAGTTATTATGACACTTATATTATTTTATTTTAAATGAATCCAAAGTGGACACCTTCATAATTTAATAAATATAACAAAATAAAATTTTGTTATATTAAGTTGATAAAGTCATGTAAAAGTATTATTGTGATCGTTGATAGCATTATCTTCGTCATAGGGTTTTATTTTTAATTTTTATGCAACATATATGTATATTTAATAATTATACAAAAATGTTGTAGTAAATATTTTATTAAGAGATAAACCAAATAAATGGTTTTAAAAATAATAAAATTAAAATTATATGGACTATTTAATGTGATCCACTAATTTTATAGATACATATGACCTTTTATGAATCTATTAAATCTTTTTGTTCGAACAAATCTTCTGTATATATTTTATTTAAATTCAAATAAATGAATAGTATCAAAATTGCCACTATTGTTATTTTATAAAAATAACATATTATAAAATTGTTTAAGAATCAAAAAAATATATAAGAATAATAAATTTAAATTTATATGGTCTAAAATGTGATAAAGAAGTCAATTATGGACAATTCACAACAAATAAGTAATTATTTGTTATAATTTTAAATTTAGAATGTTATTACTACAAATAAAATTAAATTGATTAAGTAAGGATAAATCAAGTAGATAATGTTTAAAATAATTTCCTAACATGTCTAAATTTTATTGGTTGATGATATTATAACCCTATATCATCTAATATTCGAATATGAGTCATTTTTGGTGGTTTTTATGTGGGGTTAGATTTATTATAAATTAATGTTTTTAATATTTCCAATGGTGCCCCTCTCCTCCATTATAAAAGGGGACCTCCTCCCTCTCATCCTCACACCAATTTTAGCCTTCATGCTCGGCCAACCCCTGCCAAATTCTCTTCTAAAATTTCATTGAAACATCATAGAGGTTCTGGTCTTCTTCAAAGTTCAATTTTAGTGCCCTAAGAGGAGGTCTCAAAGAGGAACTTCAATGAAGAGGAGGTTCAGATACATACGAAGCATATCAGACATAAGGTAAGGGATAATTTCTCCAATCTCATTCTTATCCGAGATTGTTTACTTATAAGTATTTACTGGGGGTAATGTTTATTATCCATGTCCATATGCTCTCAAAATGTTTTCATAAAATGATTACTTTACTTCCATGTATGATAAAGACATTTTTACCCTTTTCTTACTTTTACCACGTCGTATGGAAGGAATCTTTCTTTCTTTACCATATGAGGTAATTTTTTAATTTTTCGACAAAAGTAAGAAGAAATTGTAATTTTTTTTAACTTATACTGGGTGAATGGATTTTTATGGTTTTATAAATCCTTATTTTCATGAATATTCCTCCAAAATATTTCATGACCATTTTTATCAAAATCTTTTTCTTTTAAAATTTCATGAAATTTTGTGAAAAGAAAATGCTTTTGAATAAGAAAGGATATTTTCCTCATGAATTAATTTCAAGTGATTTATCAAAACCATGTTTCATCTAAGAGGACATTATTTCATATGAGTATGTTTCTAGTATCATGTTTCTATGATTTGCATGGTTTTACATTCATTATTATGAAATGATATCTATTTCTTTTATATGGACTATGTGATGATGGGATGATGTTTATGAAACCAATTTTATTCATTGGGGTATTATGAATGATGTATGTTTATTTTGTGGCAAAAGTAAAAATGATTTCATTAAGAGATGGGTGGGACCGATATCTCCCTCCAATTCATTGGATAATGATTTATATCTCATGAGATAGACATGGCTGGAACAATAAGTTAATACGGTTTAGTGTTACGGGACTGAAATGAGGAGTGAACTCGATTCAGAAAGGGTCTTTGTCCACTAAGATGGTCTTGGAAGAAATTCCTTGGCTACCATGGAAATCATATCATGTGCTTAATGTTTTTCTAGAATTAAAAGTTTTATTCCCAAGCTATTTTGACATGATTGATGTTCTATTATGATCTATTCCTTACGTACTGCCATTTTTTTGTCATTTCTCTTGATTTTGTTGTTTAAATATTATGCTCATGATTTTAAGTCCAAATGTATATGGTTCGTTTTATTTTATCCATGATTACCCTTACTGAGAATTTGCGATCACCCTTTTTATGTTTTCTTTTCCCCCGGGATTAAAAGAAAGGTTTTAGGTAAGGAAACAAAAAGGGGAGGATCGTTATGGGAGATGTTGAAGATTTTTGAACATGATTAGAAACTTATATTCCATGTTTCCAAATAGACTAAACTATTATGGAACTTGTGTGTCTATTTTTGTTTTTTATTAGATATTCCGAAAAAGTAATGTTATGTCCATGTACGTCAATCTTCAGGTCTCTACAAAATGGATATATAATCATTAGATGTTTTCGGTTCTACAAACAAACCCGTTAGAAACCAATTGGATTGTTTGAAACTTAAAAAAATAAGGTCATCCCCATTTCCTGATGAAACAAAAAATGGTGAACCGGATGTGAATCCTTAAACAAGTTAAAATGATGTTTTACTTGTTTTTCTTGGTCCCTATTTAAACTCAATGAGAGGGCCAACAAAACAATCAATAACATATGTTCTCATCCAAAAGATATATTGGCCCTAACATATCTTGATTATGTCTATTATATAAAATGTGTACTATCTTCTAAGATATTCTATGTCACAGAAATGGCTTCGCTAATGTTCACACCAGTGAATACCTCTTCTGTGAGTGCCACTGCTACTACTCTTGTTGGATCATCATCTACTCTGTGAATGACATCACCTACTCACTGTCTTCAACCTTGGGTACCAAATGTGATGGTTAAGTAATATTATCAAAATGGTACTATTCCGACTCTAGAGGCCACTCCACTAGCCCTCTAAGTCAATAATTCACCCTGGTCATCTAAACAGCGACAACCATCGATCAAGAAGCAGGTGGTTCCATCCATCGTTTCCAAACATTATGGGTTTTTATCCCCAAAATGAAATCGCAAGTCCCTCCCATATTCTGGGGAGGTGAATGAGCATGTCCCTCAGGGTCTAAATTCAATTAGAAAAGAGTCATTCTCGAGGGATCCCAACAACAATCGTTGCCAGACTCGTTCGACAGTGCACCCCCAACATGATGAGGGAATCACCTTCAGGGGTTCAGCTCAGGTCCCTTAGACCCAGCCATGCAATACGAACCGCCAGTGGAGAAAACCCATCAACAGAGATCATGTTCTTATCTCTGCCATTTTCGAAGAAGTCCACCAACCTAATATTGTAGAATGCAATGAGCAGGCACACAATCCCATCCGTTTTAATTCTATTGTCTAGTAGAATCGTCTGTCAGCAACACGCCAATCCTACCAGGCAATTTCAGCAAAGTACTATAGATAGGAACATACACCTGTTTATAAGTCATCGTCTAGTCAGTAGGCTCGTCTGACTACATAAAATGAACCCCACCAACCCAATGTGTTGAAAACTGGTAAATATGAACATAAACCTTCTTACACTCATCGATCCTTCCAATAGCTTCGTCTGACATTATTGAAGGAATTTCATCAACCATGTTTAGAAAATTGAAATCAGTAGGCACATACACCTTCAAGTATTGATCAATCCTAACAATAGTATTGTTTGGTAGCACCAGGAGAAGTCAGTCGGATTGCTCCAGTGACAAACAAGAGGAAGACTCCACTCTCTTCCCCCACAGATGAGTACTGTCATAATTGACTAACAAGAAAAGGAGGATAGGAGAAAAAACACCTACCTACTCCATGCACAGAATGGATGTATATCCTCGTCCAAATCACTAAAGTCACCAAGCATATTCCGTCAGTGGTGAAAGAGAAGAAGAAAATTCCTACTCATATTATATATCCCTACCAGGATATTGTAATAGTTTCAGCAACATCACGGTGAATGAAATGAAAATCTATCCATACCCGTGTAGTGAAACAACAATATGTCACTCTAGAATAGACACACAGCTATGTTCCAGTATTAGAGGGTTTTGTGGCATACTCCCCCATGTCATATATAAAATGAAGTCGGGCACATACACTTTATTTGAGGGGAGATAATCAACCTAACCTGATATTTTCTCCTGAGAAGGAATATACACCTACCCATAATAACAACTTTAGTCACCAAGTGGCTCCCAAAGTGTGTTAGAAGGTGTCTCAGATAAAGAATCGTCCATCACAATCATGAAATCGAGGGCCAATATGTAACAAGGCCTTGCTCGATTCTGGCGGTCTTGATGCAATCAAAAAATTATCTGTTGCAACTCAAGATTCTACTCTCTCAGTTCCCAATATTGGGAACATTAATTCTGAAGGTCTTCATCAGATAATTCCTCATGAAGACTTGCATCATGACAGTTTGGTTGATCTCGAAGTTTCATCTTTAGATGAGAGCCACAATAACCCTATGTGTGTCCAGAAGACCAAGGAGCAAAATGATTCATCTTTTTTTTGTAACCAACCATGGTGTTCCACCCCATGATGATGAATTTAGCTACGAAAGTCCTATCCATAGTAGTAATTCTCATTTCCAGGAAAATTATCCAATAGACAATGTAGTGACGAGAACGCCCTCTTAACATGAGGAACTTGAAGATATGAATCCAGTCCTGTCTAATGCTTTAACGCTATCAGCTGAAATACTTTCTCAATCAGATGATAACATGGGGTGTAGGTCGTTATCTGAACCACCCCTTGGTCGTTCATCTTCTAGTTTGATCAGTGACTTCTCTATCAATCTTTCTGAATCTGATGAATCAACAAAGAAGCACCATCTCTGGTCTAATCTGTTAGAAGAATATTCATTAAATGATAATGTAGATGTGCTGAATATGAGAAAAAAACTGGCTAATGGTGAAGTACCAATCATGTTTTGGCCTCTGGCTGACTCTCAGTATGACATTGCAGAGATGTTAAAGGAATATGGAATTCATGGTATTCATCTCAACATATTTAAAACTCTTAGTCAATTGAGAATGAAAATATTATCTTATGAATAATATGAAAACCATATCAAGATAATAGAAGGGTTACAATGCCAAATTGACTTGGCATCTCTCTCAGTTTCTCGGTATCTGAAGCCTGAAAAGCAGTAGAGAGCCCTTCAGCGATCATGACTTAGCACCCTTAGAAGATTACACCAATTAATTTCCAATGCACCATTTGGTAATCCTATCAAGGAATGTGGTGTCCATGGAGCACTATATTTCATTGTACTCTCTATCCAACAAATCCCAACGAAAATGGTCTCATGGAATGTTATTGCCAATGGCCGGACACAACCAAATGGATTTGTTTGTAACCAAAGGCTCGCTCAAGAACATGCCTCAACTAGTTCCTCTCAAAATCAATAATACAATGTACAAGTTGTTGAATTACTATTATATCACGAAAATGAGAATATTGAATAGGATTCTCATTTAGAGAATGCACATCATCAAGTTACATAAGTGTCAGAAATCAACCAATCGGATTTTTAGCCAGGTGATAAATGTGGATGTAGGTTTATGCATCTAGCCAATTTCCAGATTATAGACAGTAAGATCCGGACAGATTTAAAGAAATTCTCAGATGTTGCTACTCAAGAACCACTCCAGCTTGCACGACTGGGGACTCTTTTAACCCAACCCTCGGAATCATAAAATAGTATATTAGGAGTTGAGAAGAAACAGAAGGAACAGCTCCAGTCCACAGGATTGGGGACTTTTTCAAATCCTCAAACTCTCCCTCAGAGAAATTCATTCATCTATTGATTATGGAAAAATCCACAAGAGGAATGAAGAGCCGGATTTTTAGTATATTCCCTCCACATTACGGTTCGTCACGATGTTCTTGAGGGATCGATTCACCAAAAGGCAATGTCTCATCACTAATACAAAAAAGACAATCTCGCAAATATGCTGATAGAAGGGATGCAATGCATTATGCATCAATCAATGTCATCAATGTCGTTGTTGATGATCCCCCAGATGAGGCTCACTCAGAGGGATCATATGAAGAGGTTCATACACATGAAGTTGAACACACAGATAAAAATGAAGAAGGTGTGTGTACACGAAATCAAAGGCTTATCCAGAATCTAGGTAGTCCTTCATTTAATCAACTTCCACCTCTCTGTAAGGCATCCAACAAGGGGAAAGTATAGAATTATGTTACATACCCTTCATCTGGAGAAGTCCAGTCACTCTCATTAGAGAAATGATTCACACAACAAGAGGAAGAAATGAAGTAATTAAGGTGGTTGAATGCAGAACTACTTTGAGGTAGTCTTACTGCTATGTGTATTAAAGTCAATCAGCCATGGAAATTTGTTGTAGCTACTTAGATGATTCAAGAATATCTTCTTTTATCAGTACACTCTCACAGGTCTAATCTTGTGGTTCAGGTCCAACAAAAACCAGTGATTTTATCATCATTTGCAGTACCAGCCACCACATTTGTCCAAGCTCCAGTTATTTCACCTGATCAGGTCCTGGCTCCACAAAATGTTTCACAAAAGTTAATAACTACTATTGAGTCATTAACAGCTCGGTTGGATTCTATAGAGCGAAAACAAGATCAAATTCAACAATAAAATTGATCTTACCCTGAATGGGTTGATTCAATTCCTCCCTCATCAAATTTTTCAAGTACCACATTCCCAATCTTTAATGGTTTGGGAGAACCAGAGAAATATTTAACACATTTTGTTTCTCATTCTGATCCTATGATGGGAACCCCTAACCAATAGGATGTAGGTAAGCTCAAGGGTTTTGTACAGTCATTACAAGGACCTTTTTTTGTTTGGAATACAATCTTGCAATCCTGGTCAATTACCGGATGGGAGGATCTCCGTCAATGATTTTTTCTTCAATTCAAATAAAATTTAACAATGAAAATAGTTCTTGATCTTAAAAATTGTATGAAATGGTAGAATTAAAGGGTTTCAGATTTCATTTCTTGTTAGAAGGTATTAACATATTCCATCAGCTTAGCAGTCCCTAAATAAAAAAAAT
Source organism: Viscum album (assembly GCA_963277665.1). NCBI lineage: Eukaryota > Viridiplantae > Streptophyta > Magnoliopsida > Santalales > Viscaceae > Viscum > Viscum album. Next base: position 171,635,869 of record OY728134.1, read on the forward strand.
TTCCAATCTGTGTGGAAATTGATCCTAATGAGTTGTACAGACTTTTGATCCCTGTGAAATACACAAGAGGGTTTCAAAACATTACTTAGATCGCTCAGTAGAATGAAGAGTCTCTTATAATGAGTAATGATAAAACTCGTGTAATTGCATCTGCTTCAGGAAGGAGAATTGGTAATGCAGAGACTGCTATAGTTACTCTTAAACAAGCACCTGTACCAGCTTTCACCTCGAAACATTCATATTCATGAAGGCGTCCACCTCTTGAGTGTCAACAACAGAGTTTTTTTTTCAAGATGATCAATGAGATCGAATACATAATCAATTTGAGGATCTGAAGAACAAATTTTACTCTTTCCAAAATTAATAAGTTCATGGTTACTCCATTTTTTCTCTGGAACATAATTCTATTCAATTGCAATGGCCCAAGAGGCCGAAAAATGAAGTAGATGAAAACCATCCCAAATATTGCACATTTTATTAGATTCTAGGGCATCCCATCCAGGAGTGTTTTGTCTTCAAATACCTCCTGAAAAAAATGGAGACTTGAGACAAGTCGAGTTGAAAGGTTCTTCTGCTCAATTAGCATGTTTTGCTACTACAAATTCAGATGAATATAGAGAGTGGAATGAAGTCAAGAACAGGAATGCGCAAAACTATGATGATTGGATGGTCAGAAAAAAGTCATCCAAACTCATAAATATTTTTGAACGCAATTGAATAAACCAATTGTCTCTTCTTCCATGAATTCCACAGCAAAACTCTCTTAATCAGAGGGAAAATCCTCAAAAGGGGTGGAATAAATAAAAGAAAGAGGAAAAATCAGAAGAAAATGAAATCGTGTCAAAGCCCAAGTTTTCTTTGACTCTGGATGATTTTATGTCATCTACTTCGAAGAAACGGGCATCGCCCCACCTAAAAGGCACATCCTAAATTGGCTAATCGGGAATAGTCTTAATCAGATGAAGAGTTTATCTTCAGTTCTGTTAATATGATTCATTTAACATATCCTTATGCCATTAGCATTTTCGATTTCGATGAGCCTGAATTCTTAATATCAAACAGAGAAATCAAAGGGAGTTCCAAAGGATCATTCTATAGGGTAATAAGTGGATCTTTCAGAGGCCACTATTCCAATTCTACCACTTCTAGAACTGTGTAAACAAGATAATCTCTTGGTAGAGCCCTTCAACGGGATCAATAAGAACAAGAAAATTCTTCCACCAATAGCAGACTTAGTGTTGACACAATTATTCTGAGAGATTGATTAGAGATTCCACCTTCTTCCTCTCAGCATTTAAATATACCTATTCTGTATAATCTTCCAAATCTAGGAGTATTTCCAACTCCTACCCTCAAATAAGATGCATCTACATCCAAAGCATCAACTTCTAATGTACCTGTGAAACCACATGTTCCAATTGGGAAACACAGACCTTTGGATCAAAAGTATGATGTATTAACACACTTGGCCCTTGTACCAGCAAATTTATCAATTTTGGATGCCTTAAATTTATCAAAGGATCTTCCTAAGGCACTCATCGAGGTTTTTTCATGTCCTTAGGAATTTGAATCTGAAATTGCTGCAGCTCAAGCCTACCATGTAGAGAATAATGCTGCAGAATGCGATGAAGTAATATCTTTCATAGATGACGATGAAGATGATGTTGTGCATGACATATTAGACCTTTGTATTCTTCTGACAAGGTCAATGGTGAATACTTCCGAAGTGCTTTCATTGATAATGGTTCAGGATCAAACCTTATCCTCATTCGTACACTTCATCAATTTGGCCTCACAGAATATGATTTATCTCCTTCTACATTGATGTTACAAGGATATGATAAAAATGAACAATAACCACTGGATGAGATTACTCTCAGAACATTGTTTGGTGATACTGTATCCAACTCATATTTCAATGTTCTTGATCATGAAACAACCTTATACATCTTTCTTGGAAGACCCTGGCTACATCAACATGCAGTTATCCCTTCATCATACCATGAATGTCTAAATTATTGCTTCAATGGTCAAATTGGGACACCGTATGGTGATAAGACCCCGTTCAAGACATGGGAATCTTAATACATTGAGGTGGAATTCTATCACATGATGGAAAAGTATAAATCCACAACAAAGGAGGTTTCCAATGTTATTTCTCCATATGGTTTGGAAAAGATTTCACTAAACCCATACACACATGTGATTACTGATTACATGTTTCCTATCAGTCCAATTGACAGGATAGACTCAAATCTAAGTGCTCTTATGGAAACTTCCATAATTTCAATTACTATAATCAAGCCAGACATCATGTGAGAAAGTGGTGATTTACCAAGCAATGGTGAAAGCTCAAATATGTATATCTTCATTTCATCTGTTGAAATCCAGAATGTCTATACATCGCCAACCAGGCCAGAAGTAGTTATAGCAATGTCATAGGTGAATGATGATTTCAATTCTAAATCCATTATCTCCTCTTTATTACCCAAGGACGACCATTCATCATCAATAGGGTTAGAAATGGAAGCCTCTTCTTCAAGATGATCAAATTTTAACATATTTTCCAATCATTTAAATTATACTTCTTCATCTACTATGCAAGAAGAAACAGATGAAGAAACACATGTTGAAGAAGAAGAGGAAGATCTCAGGGATGCTCCTTCAACATTTAAAAATGGTACCTCTTCTGCCATTGATGATCTCAGTGAAATAAATATGGGTACAAAAGAACATCCATGCCCCAATTTAATTACTGTGTCCATGACTTTTGAAAATAAAGAGATGAATTTTTATTTTTTAATGCAAAAATGAGATATATTTTCTTGGAACTATACAGAGATGCCAGGGATTGATCCTGATGTTTCTACTCATCATTTGCGTTTTCTAGAAGAACATCGAGGATTTATGCAAGCCACAAGAAGAACACACCCAACCTATGCTTCCAAAACTGAAGCTGAAGTGGATAATCATATCAAAGATAACATCTTTAGTGAAGTTAAATATCCCAAGTGGTTGGATAATATTGTCCCTGTGAAAAATAACAACAGACAAATTACAATTTTTATTGATTTTAGAGATCTTAATCGACATTGTCCCATGGATGATTTTCCAGTTTCGATCAAAGAACTCTTAATTGATGTAACAGCTTGTTATGAAGTACTTTACTTCATGGATGGATATTCAAGATATAATCAAATCTGAATGTCTTCAGAAGAAGAGGAATCTATAGCCTTCATATCCCCTCGGGGTGTGTTTTTCTATTGTGTAATGCCTTGTGGCCTGAAAAATGTAGGCACAAAATATCAGCGTGCCATGTGTCGTATCTTCATAACCTTTTTAGGGATGTTTGTTGAATGTTATGTGGACGATTTGGTGGTTAAATACAGGAAATGTTATAATAAATTGGATGATTTTTAAATCATATTCCACAATCTTCATCAACATTATTTGAAGATGAACCCCTTAAAAAGTGCTTTTGGGGTAACCTCAAAAATCTTTCTCAGCTTTGTTGTACGCCATCGTGGCATTGAAGACGATCCTTAGAAGACAATTTCAATCCATTGTATGTCACCTCCTTGGAATTTGAATGAATTGAGAGGATTTCAAGAACACTTAGCCTATATTTGGCGTTTCATCGCCAATTTAGCAGGAAAAAGTTTACCCTACCCCAAATTGATGAAGAAGGGAGTCACTTACCTTTGGACTGAAGAATTTCAAGAGGAATTCAATATTATCATGAAATATATCTTCAGTACAATGGTATTAATTCCAACTGTTGATGGAATTCCACTGATTCGTTATGTGACAGCTTTAGAGTGATCATTGGGTGCCTTCCTTGCCTAGAAGAATGATGATGGGAATGAAAACAACCTCTACTATCTCAGTCAGAGTATGCATGAAGCAGAAATCAGATATTAAAATATTGATAAGTTCTATCTAGAATTAATATTTGATGTTAAGAAGTTGATACAAAACTTGAAACATCATGATTTCCTATTTGTATCTCACAATAACACTCTCAAATTCATCGTTTGTTGTCCAATGCTTATATGATGTCTGGCAAGGTGGGCAGTTATTTTGCAGCAATTTGATATTCAATATTTGTCTCAAAAGCCCATAAAGGGCCAAGCCCTAGTTGATTTACTTTCTAAACATCCATTAGTAGAAGATTCATCTTCAGATATTGAACATCCTAATGATGAATTCCTTTCTCTTTAAGATAGTATTCAATCATGGGAAATTTACTTTGATGGTGCTTCCAAAATTCCAACAGGGAAGAAAACGGAAGATCCTAAATTCAACAATTTTGGGTTAGGAATTGTACTCATTTCCTTGGAAAAGGTATTTCTACCTTATTCATTCTCATTTTTTGGAGGTGGTAAAAATAATGAAGCAGAATAACAATATCTTATCGAAGGATTAGAGTTGGCACTTCATGAACAAGTGAATCACTTAAAGGATCAAGGTGATTCATAACTCGTAATCAAACAAGTAAATGTGGATTATAAAATCATAAAAGAAGAACTAATCCTTTTGTATGATTATGTTAGAGAGTTAATGTAGCACCCCATGCTTCTACGGTACGCTTCTCTTTGAATAATTTGATAGCGTGTGTTGTACGCAACACCGAGTTCTAACACACTGTAACCAATCAAACTAGCCGTTATGAATAGTAATACATACTTTTTGAAAAATATATATATTTTATATTTCAAAATGGACTTCATTTTTGGATTAATAATATCTAATTTAGCCTATGATGAAATTTTGGTACTTTTCAGATAACTTTAATATTTTGATGAATAGTGAAGATTACTAAATTCTAATTAAAAACAACTTTTTTAATCAAAATAATTAATAGTGATAAATTATGAATTTGAGTGGTTTTAAAGAATATTTATAATATATTTTTACCATTTAATATAATGTTGGTCAGTGGACATAATTTTACAATTAAACCGAACATAAATAAGTGTCAATCTTTTGATAGTTATTATCTCTTAAAAACACGCTTTTTGTTTTACCAGCGGGAATTAATTTTAAATTGATTTCTGCAACTTCTGTGTTTTGAATTTAGAAAAATGGATTCCATATTTGGAATCAGGATGTCCAAATTGTGTAAATAGGTAACTTTTATTTTTAGACATTTTGAATAATTACTGTGGTACATATTTTATTTACCATGGTTAAGGGTAAATCTGGTAAATAAGGGTTAAAAAATAATATTATAATAATATTTAATTACCCTAAAACGTGTCCTAGCCTTATTGGTTGATACATGTTCGACCATAGTCATATTAGGGTTGATTTTGGGACCCCATGGTGCCACTTGTAGTTGATAGGGACACCTTTTTTTATTAAGTTAAAATGAATACAAAAATTACACAAGTATATATCTTTTAGCAAAACAATTTTTACATAGGGCTATATATGTTGGATTTTAGATTATAAATATTAATTAGAAAGATAAAACGATTTCCTACATAATGATATTTTATTTATAATTTTTAGACATTATATAGTTTAATTTATTTATGACACAATGATGATGTAGTAATTACTAAAATAGTGACAAATTAAAATAATTGATATTTTAAATAACGAAATAAATATAATATGAAACATTTAATGAATTAAACTAATTTTATAGGATAATATGATATATTATTATTTATTGAATTTACTTTTTTGTAAGTAATAAATCTGTTATGAGTTTCACAGAAATCAACTATTGAATAGTGTCAAAATTGACATAAAAGAGTTCTTAAAACAAATATTATATTATAAATTGATATTAAATTCCTAAAATTCTAAGGTTCGGACAAGAGACTTATATCGTGATAGTTTCAACATTAATGGACCACTTGGGGGTCTCTTGGATGTATATAGTAAGCTTATTAACCATATTATATAAAAATACAAAGAGACATTGTAAAAGTGAAACTAATTAATTTAGAGTTAATACATAATGATAAGGTTAATATAAGTATCCAAACCTATCTAAATTCTATTGGTTGAGTTTGTTTCGACCTATAACCACCTTAACATTTAAATAATCATCTTTGGAGCCATTGGAAACCGAATATGAATTTATTATAAACTAATATTTCTAGCTTTTCCAAAGGTACCCCTCACCCCTCTTATAAAAGAGAACTCCTCCTTCTCATTTCTTCACACATTCCAAGACTTTTGGTTCGGACAAACTCTTCCCAAATACTCTCCCAACATCCCTCACTACAAAATAGATGCCTTATTTTGATCGGAAAGCCAACCTAAGGAGCATTTTTGATCAAATCAAAAGGAAGAACCTGAAGAAGAGGAGGTTAACCTACCCCAACCACGGAAAAGTTCAAGGTAAGGGGTTTTCATCTCACTCCTTATTCCCGTGAGATTCATGCCATATTTCCACCATCACCTTTTGTGTGGTCTATGTACTGCCCATAATTATATTCTTTGCGTAATACACTCTAATTTATGTGTATTCATTTATTCATTGTATGATACATCTTTCATGGGTTGTATGTTTCATAAGGTACCAAATTGGTAAGGGTTATTTCACAATATCTTCATTATCCGAGGTGGTTTATACATAATAATCTACTGGGATATTTTTATCATCCACATCCATGTTTCTTAAAAATTTATTTCAAAACATTTTTACTATTTATAAGAATACTCGTTAAAGTCATTTATACCCTTGTTTGACTTTTTATAAGAGGTTTATAAAGGAATCTTTCCATCGTTTTCCAAACAATGTGTTTTTTTACCCTTTTCGACAAAAATAAGGTAAGAATGTTTTTTTTAACTTATACGGTGGGTACGGCTATTTTCCGCCATTATAAAATCGTCGAAGCTTCCCTTACAAGCTTATAAGAATATTTTCAAATTGAATGTATTATTTTATAATTATGTTACTTTTAAAATGATTTAAAAAAAAGAGATATTTCTCCAAAATGGTTTTGATTTCATCTATGTCAACATCCTTTGATGGATTTTAAGCTTATTTGAAGTTGATTTATTATGATACAAAACATCCATATTTTATTGATGGTTTTGTGATATTTTTTACTATGGATAAGTTATTCTTATGTCACTCATGGTTTTTGTATAGAGTATTGACATTTCATAAGTTATTTTTAATCCAATTGATTACGTTATATTTCAACCTTTCATTCAGATGAATGTGTTAGACAACTATGTTCCGGGTTGGGGACCGGTAAAAGTAAGCCCTCCGGTTTGGTCTCCGGTTATTAGAGGATCTCCGGTTTGGTCTCCAGTTATTAGAGGAACTCCGGGTTGGTTTCCGGTTATTAGAGGCACTCCGGGTAGGTGTCTGGTTATTAGAGGAACTCCGAGTTGGGTTCTGGTTACAGTTAGCCCCAAGGTCTTGGGACGAGGCCTAGACAATGAAATTAAAGTTCAGCATTATGCATTCCATCATTATAAAAGTGGTTATTGATTTTCCATGTGATTATTCTATTAGTATAATATCCATGTGAATAAGTAAATGGAATTATTTCATTTTAGTTATGCCATACTATGTTGAAAGTTCAAGTTTGAATGGCTTTTGTTTTAGTTATACATTTCCTTAAATGTTTATTCTTATTTAGGAAAGTTTCTGCTATATTGGTATCCTTACTGGGCATTTGAGCTCCCCCTTTTCTATGTTTTATTTTTCCCCGGAAGTGAAGAAGTAAATTATGAATGACCCATAGGGATATTATGTGGGGATATGAGTGTGGATTATGGATACAATATGTTGTTGTAGTAGTTTTTCATTTTATGATGTAATGCAATACTTATGAATATATCTAGTGTTTCCAAGGATACTAAACCAATCGGTCTTTCGAGATTTGATCTTTCTTGTGATCTTGCCAATGTTATGTAATAATGCACCGACTCTGGGTAACTAGGGTTGGGGCGTTACAGTTGGTATCAGAGGAAGTTTAGTAAAAACCTTGGAAGCTATATTTAGATAAACTCTGATTAGAGCACATGGACCTAAGATGAACTTTGAGGATTAGTATAGAAGAACTTCCTAGAATTTTGGTATTGTAGAGATTTTGTGTGTTTTACAAGCAATACATCCCTGTCTAGATACGAGCAGTTAGAGGCAGCTCTGGCACAGATGTACCTAGGGGTAAAACCCGAAAAGACCGCTTTGAGCTAGACTCGAATGGGAACTGGTGCATGAAAATGGGCCTTGCTGCACTCTTGGTTACGACACTCCCGGGGGATATGTTTAGGATAACTCTCATTTTCATTAAAAATAATTATGAAGGGTTTATGAGTATATACTTCCTCAAAGAAAACATTTTTATGATTATGGATTATATCCATAAATAGTTCAATTTATGTTAAGTGTTTTATATGTATGGGATTATGTATTTTGATTCATAAACTGATCTAGTTTATGCAATTGTTTAGAAATGGCGCCTATTGGAAGAAATGGAAACCGTATCAATGCACGCACTCCATGTAGGGATTTCCCTCCTGCTCAAGATAATTATAGTGGGGCTGGTGATGCAAGTGGTGCCGATCAGCTAATCACCATACTGGGACAACTTACTCAGGTATGAATAATAACCTTACCCGTATGGAGCACCCTGATCCACAGCGTAGAGGATCAATGTTAGATCTATTCATGAGGCAACTACCACCAACGTTCAATGGGAGTACAAATCCCTTAGTAGCTGAGCAATGGATAAATTCCCTAGAGAAAATATTTCAGGCTTTGGGGAGCAGTGAAAGGGAAAAAGTTATCATGGTAGTTTACCGCCTCACTGCAGATGCAAATCAATGGTGTTTATTGATTCAAAACATGAAGGAAGATGATAAAGTATCAAATATTGAATGGAGGGAATTCAAATATCTGTTTTTAGAAAAATACTTTCCTCGCGACCATCGAGCAGATATGGAAAGGAAATTTCTGAGTCTGAGACAAAAGGAGGTTGAGAATGTCACAAAGTATGAGGCTAACTTTACAAGGTTAGCACGGTATGCTGGAGATTATATATGTAACCCAAGAAGTAAGATTGATCGTATCTTTGATGGGTTAAAACCATTTCTTCGTCGAGCATTAGTTTCACAATCCTTTTCGTCGTACGAAGACATTGTCTCATGTGCTATCATGACCGAAAAGGAATTCTCTAAGTCCTATGACTTTAATGTAATGCAAGAGAAGAAAAGACCTGCTGATCAATCTGGGAATGGAAATAAGGGGAAGAAGGGAAATATTGAATATCCATCTTGTGGTAAATGCGGGAAGAAACATCCTGGTACATGTTTGAAGGGAATGGGAGTCTGTTACAAGTGTGGTGAAAAAGGCCACCAAGCTCGTGATTGCAAGGGGAAGAAGGAAGCTACCAATGTTCAGTGCTAAAATTTCAGGGAGATGGGGTATTATGCAAATACATGTCCTAAGCTTCAGGAGAACTTACCTCAAAAAAGGCCAGGGGATCAATGCCAAGCTTATGCTATCACTACTGCTGAGGTAGAAGCTCTGAAAGACGTGGTGGCAGGGGATTTAATGGATTCCTCAAGTTTAGCAAATGCATTATTTGACTCAGGATCATCTCATTATTTCATATCTTCCCAGTTTTCTAATAAAATTAGATATTTTCAATTTTAATTAATAAGGGTGTTGTCAGTTAAAACTCCTAAGGGATGTATCATTGCAACAAAGTTTTGTGAATCAGTCCCCATTAGAGCACATAAATATTCTTTATCTGCTGATCTCATCGTCATACCTATGATTGAGTTTGATATAATCCTCAGTATGGACTGTCTTTCGGACTATGATGCGAAGATTTATTGTAAGAATAAAGTGGTTATGATTCTTGATGATAATGATAAATAACACCTTATCTTTGGAGCAGAATCGTCACCACCTAATTCTTATTTAGATCCACCCCCAGTAGCTCAACATAATTCAATTATTGGGGAGGAAGAGAATGAAATAACTATCAGTGAGGAAAGGAATGTTCAAATAGAAGATGTACCTGTTGTGAAAGAATTTGTAGATGTATTTCCGGAAGATTTACCTGGACATCCTCCAGAACGAGAAGTTTAGTTTTCCATTGATTTGATTCCTGGATAAAGGCCTATATCGAAGACCCCTTATAGAATGGCCACTGTAGAATTAGTTGAACTAAAGAAAAAACTAGAGGAAATGAGTAATAAGGGATTTATTCACCCTAGTGTTTCTCCATGGGGAGCCCCTGTTGTTTTTGTTAAAAAGAAATATGGATCTATGAGGTTATGTATCGAATACAGGGAGATCAATTCTATAACAATAAAGAACAAGAATCCTCTACCACCCATTGATGATTTATTTGACCAACTACATGGAGCTCAATACTTTTCAAAGATTGTCCTTCGATCTGGATACCATTAGTTGTGTGTGAAGAAGGAAGACATTCCGAAGACAACATTTCAAACCAGGTACGGGCATTACGAGTTTACCGTAATGCCGTTTGGATTGACTAATGCACCCTCTGTATTCATGGATCTGATGAATAGAGTTTTCAAGGAGTATCTCGATGAATTTGTGGTGGTATTTGTTGATGATATCTTGGTATACTCCAAAACCTACGAAGATCATGAAAATCACTTGTGCATTATCTTGAAGACTCTGAGGAGGCATGAATTATATGGGAAGTTTAGCATGTTTGAATTCTGGCTTTAGGAGATTTCTTTTCTTGGCCATATTGTCTCTAAAGATGGAATCTCTGTTGATCCTTCTAAGACCAAGGCAATCCAAGAATGGCCAGCACCTACGAGTATAACTGAGGTACGTAGTTTTATTGGTTTGGCAGGTTATTATCGACGTTTCGTCTAGAATTTTTCCCGATTGGCTAACCCCTTAACAAATCTCACACGCAAAGGGGTTAAATTTGTTTGGACAAAAGAGTGTGAAGAATGTTTTGAAGAACTAAAGAGAATATTAGTCAATGCTCCTATATTGACTCTACCATCGGGGAATGATGGTTTCGTTATTTATAGCGATGCATCAAAGAAAGGACTTGGTTGTGTCCTTATGTAGAATGATAGAGTTACTGCCTATGCATCACGACAGTTGAAAATTCTAGAACAAAACTATCCTACTCATGATCTCGAGTTAGCAGCTGTGATCTTTGCTTTGAAGATATGGAGGCACTACCTCTATGGTGAAAAATGTGAGATCTATATTGATCACAAGAGTTTGAAATATATATTCTCACAAAAAGAACTCAACATGAGGCAAAGGAGATGGCTTGAATTACTCAAGGATTATGATTGTACAATACACTACCACCTGGGGAAAGTAAACAAGGTGGCAGATGCTTTGAGTAGAAAAGACCATGGAGTTTTGAACAATATGAGAATTGAAAGGGATCCAATTTTCATGGATCTAGTGAAGATGGACATGGGAATAACCAGGGAAGGTGAAACATCAATGCTTTTCTAAATGGTTGCCAAACCATTTTTACTAGAAAGGATTAAGAGTTCTCAGACCGATGATGATGAATTTCAAAAGAAGATTAAAGTTGTGAATGATGGGAGATTGAGAGACTTTGTGTATGAAGATGGAATTTTGAAATTCGGTAAGAGACTTTGTGTTCCCGATATACCTGATCGAAAAAGGGAATTGTTGGATGATGTTCATAGTACCAATTTCTCTATACACCGTGGGATCACCAAAATGTATAGAGATTTAAAGGAACATTTTCGGTGGGACAACAGGAAGAGGGAGATTGCTGATTTTGTGTCAAGATGTATGGTTTGTCAACAAGTGAAAGCTGGAAGGCAACATCCTGGAGGAGTCATGCAACCTCTTCCCATACCGGAGTGGAAATGGGACAATATTACGATGGACATTGTCATGGGGCTACCAAAGTCTCCAAGAAGGAACGATGAAATATGGGTTATTGTTGATCGTCTTTCCAAGTCAACACATTTTCATGCTATATGAGAAGATCTACCCCTAGAACATCTAGCACAACTATATATTAATGAAGTTGTGAGACTTAATGGAGTACCCCTATCGATTGTTTATGATCGTGGTCCCCGTTTTACTTCAAGAATTTTGAAAAGTCTTCAGAAATCCCTGGATACTGAACTTCATTTGAGCACTACTTACCCCCCTCAGACAGACGGACAATCAGAACGGACTATTCAGACCTTAGAAGACATTTTGAGATTTTACTCACTTGACTTTCAAGGTATGTGGGATCAATATTTAACACTGGTATAATTTTCCTATAACAATAGCTTCCATTCGAGTATTCAGATGGCACCATATGAAGCATTATATGGAAAGAGATTTCGTACACCAAACTGTTGGGATGTCGTTGGTGAAAGAAAACATGTAGGCCCAGAACTGGTGGAGGAAATGGTGGAAAAGGTGAAGGTAATCCAAAATCACATCAAAGCAGCTCAAAGTAGGCAGAAGAGATATGCCGATAATCGAAGGAAGGATTTGGAATTTCAATTCGGTGATCATGTTTTCCTGAAGGTATCACCATAGAAGGGAGTTATACGTTTTGGTAAGAAATGTAAATTGAGTTCCAGGTACATCGGACCTTTCAAAATTCTAGAAAGAATTGGGTCTGTAGCTTACCGATTGGCAATGTCGCCAAGTCTCTCCAATGTTCACGATGTCTTCCACGTATCTCTGTTGAGGAAATACATGCCTGACCCAACGCATGTACTCACCTATGAGGAATTAGAACTGGAACCCGATATTTTTTTATTGTGAAGAGCCCGTTAGGATTATTGATACGAGAGAAGAAGTTTTGAAAAACTGGACGACGCGTCTGGTAAAAGTTTTGTGGAGAAACCATAAGATGGAAGAGGCAACGTGGGAACCCGAGGAACATATGATGAAGAACCACCCGAGTCTTTTCAGGCGGTAGTATTCTAGAAATTTCGAGGACGAAATCATTTGAAGGAGGGGAGAATGTAACACCCCAAGCTTCTAAGGTATTCTTCTCTTTGAATAATGTGATAGCGTGTGTTGTACGCAACACCGAGTTCTAACACACCGTAACCAATCAAACTAGATGTTATGAATAGTAATACATACTTTTTGAAAATTATATATATTTTATATTTCAAAATGGAATTAATTTTTGGATTCGGAATATCTAATTTAGCCTAAGATGAAATTTTGGTACTTTTCAGATAACTTTAATATTTTGATGAATAGTGAAAATTACTAAATTCTAATTAAAAACAACTTTTTTAATCAAAATAATTAATAGTGATAAATTATGAATTTGAGTGGTTTTAAAGTATATTTAGAATATATTTTTACCATTTAATATAATGTTGGTCATTGGACATAATTTTACAATTAAACCGGACATAAACAAGTGTCAATCTTTTGATAGTTATTATCTCTAAAAAACACGCTTTTTATTTTGACAACGGGAATTAATTTTAAATTGATTTCTGCCACTTCTGTGTTTTGAATTTAGAAAAATGGGTTCCATATTTGGAATCAGGATGTCTAAATTTTGTAAATAGGTAACTTTTATTTTTAGACATTTTGAATAATTACTGTGGTAAATATTTTATTTACCAGGGTTAAGGGTAAATCTGGTAAATAAGGGTTAAAAAATAATATTATAATAATACTAAATTACCCTGAAACGTGTCTTATCCTTATTGGTTGATACATGTTCGACCATAGGCATCTTTGGGTAGATTTTGGGACCCCATGGTGCCACTTGTAGTTGATAGGGACACTTTTTTTTAATTAAGTTAAAATGAATACAAAAATGACACAAGTATATATCTTTTAGAAAAATAATTTTTACATAGGGTTATATATATTAGATTTTAGATTATAAATATTCATTAGAAAGATAAAACGAATTACTACATAATGATATTTTATTTATGATTTTTAGACATTAACTAATTTAATTTATTTATGAAACAATGATGATGTAGTAATTACTATAATATTGACAAATTAAAATAATTGATATTATAAATACCAAAATAAATATAATATGAAACTTTTAATGAATTAAACTAATTTTATAGGATAATAAGATATATTATTATTTATTTAATTGACTTTTTTCGAAGTAATCAATCTGTTATGAGTTTCACAAAAATCAACTATTGAATAATGTCAAAATTGACATAAAAGAGTTCTTAAAACAAATATTATATTATAAATTGATATTAAATTCCTAAAAATCTAAGGTTCGGCCAAGAGAATTATATCATGATCGGTTCATCATTAATGGAACACTTGGGTGTCGCATGGATGTATATAGTATGTTTATTAACCATATTATATAAAAATACAAAGAGACATTGTAAAAGTGAAACTAATTAATTAAGAGTTAATACTTAAAGATAAGGTTAATATAAGTACCCAAACCTGTCTAAATTCTATTTGTTGAGTTTTTTTTGTCCTATCCCCACCTTAAAATTTAAATAATAATCATTGGAGCCATTGGAAACCGGATATTAATTTATTATGAACTAATATTTCTAGCTTTTCCGAAGGTGCCCCTCACCCCTCTTATAAAAGGGCACTCCTCCTTCTCATTTCTTCACACCATCAAAGCCTTTTGGTTCAGCCAAAATCTGCCCAAATACTCTCCCAACATCCCTCACTACAACCTAGAGGCCTTATTTTGATCAGAAAGCCAACCTAAGGAGCCCTTTTGATCAAATCAAAAGGAAGAACCTGAAGAAGAGGATGTTATCATACCCCAACCACGGAAAAGTTCAAGGTAAGGGGTTTTCATCTCACTCTTTATTCCCGTGAGATTCATACCATATTACCACCATCACCTTTTGTGTAGGGTATATACTACACATAATAATATTCTTTGCATAATACACTCTAATTTATGTGTATTCTCATATTCATTGTATGATACCTCTTTCATGGGTTGTATGTTTCATAAGTTACCAAATTGGTAAGGTTTATTTCACAATCTCTTTATTATCCGAGGTTGTTTATACGTAATAATCTACTGGGATATTTTTATCATCCACAACCATGTTTCTTAAAAATTTATTTCAAAACATTTTTACTATTTATAAGAATATGGGTTAAAGTCATTGATACCATTGTTTGACTTTTTATAAGAGGTTTATAAAGGAGTCTTTCCGTCGTTTTGCAAAAAAGGTGTTTTTTTAACCTTTTCGAAAAAATGAATGTAAGAATGTTTTTTTAACTTATACAGAGGGTGCGGCTTTTTTCCGCCATTATAAAATCATCGAAGCATCCCTTACAAGCTTATAAGAATATTTTCAAATTGAATGTATTATTTTATAATTATGTTACTTTTAAAATTATTTAAAAATATATATATATTTTTCCAAAATGGTTTTGATTTCATCGATGTCGACATCTATTGATGGATTTTAAGCTTATTTGATGTTGATTTATTATGATACAAAACATCATTATTTTATTGACGGATTTGTGATATTTTTTACTGTGGATAAGTTATTCTTATGTCACTCATGGTTTTTGTTTAGAGTATTTACATTTCATACCTTATTTTTAATCCAAATGTTTATGTTATATTTCAACCTTCCATTTAGATGAATGTTTTAGACAAGTATGTTCCAGGTTGGGGACCGGTAAATGTAAGCCCTTCGTTTTGGTCTCCAGTTATTAGAGGAACTCTGGTTTGGTCTCCGGTTATTAGAGGAACTCTGGGTTGGTGTCCGGTTATTAGAGGCACTCCGAGTTGGTGTCCGGTTATTAGAGGCACTCCGGGTTGGGATTCGGTTACAATTATCCCCAAGTTCTTAGGACGAGGCCTTGACAAAGAAATTAAATTTAAGAATTATTCATTCCATCATTATAAAAGTGGTTATTGATTTTCCATTTGATTATTCTATTAGTAGAATATCCATGTGAATAATTAAATGGAATTATTTCATTTTATTTATGCCATACTATGTTGAATGTTCAAGTTTGAAAGGCCTTTGTTTTAGTTATACATTGCCTTAAATGTATATTCTTATTTATGAAAGTTTCCGCTATATTGTTATCCTTACTGGGCATTTGAGCTCCCCCCTTTTCTATGTTTTATTTTTACCAGGAAGTGAAGAAGTAAATTATGAATGACCCGCAGGGATATTATGTGGGGATATGAGTGTGGATTCTGGAGACAATATGTTGTTGTAGTAGTTTTTCATTTTATGATGTAATGTAAGACTTATGAATATATCTAGTGTTTCCAAGGCTACTAAACCAATTGGTCTTTCGAGATTTGATCTTTCTTGTGATCATGCCAATGTTATGTAATAATGCACCGACTCTGGGTAACTAGGGTCGGGGTGTTACAGTTAATGGTAGAATTTCCCTCAGAACCGACATTTTTTTATGTCCCAATATCACAAAATTCCCAAGCCGATGCACTTGTTAATATAGCCACATCACTGGTATATCCAAATCGGGAAGCGACAATCATCAATATTGCCCACCGTCATACAATTTCAACATATGTTCAAATCAAAATATAGGAAATCAATTAAATTAGTCTTATTCCTGAACCGTATGGTCATACTACAAGATGAATGACACTTATCAGGGAATACCTTCTAAATGGAAGACTTCCACATGATAGAGCTGGGAAAGATCAAATATGACGATGTGGTGTCAATAGTACTCCTTATGATTTCCCAGTTCCCCTAGAAGAAATTATCTACAAAATAGGTTTTGATGGATTTCTATTCAGATGAATTGATGGTGAAGAGACAATGGATATCATGAAAGAAGTACATGTAGGAGTCTGTTGTGCCCATCTATCTGGGCATAGACTGTCTGATCAATTTCTAATTCATGTATACTTTTGGACATCAATGATAAAAGATTGTGTTGATTTCAAAAAGAAGTGTCATTAATGACAAGTACATGCCAACATCATTTATCAACCCCTAGAGTTGCTTCATATAGCTAAATACTCGTGGCCATTTCCCAAAAATGAATGTAGTGGGAACATATCCTTCAACTACACCCAAGAAGTTTAAGTACCTTTTTTCTGCTACAAACATCATTTCCAAATTGGCAAAGGTAATACCTCTCAATGATTTCCATTATATATGCATTGTTATCTTCATCACATCTAACATAATTAGCATATTTGGTGTTCCACATAACATAATGACAGATAATGGCACCAAATCTTGTTCATCCGAGGTGAGGAAGTAGTATATAGAATAAAACATCAAATAAAATCATTCATCTCTGTATCATACAGCAACCAATGGCCAAATATAAGCCTTCAACAAGACTCATTAAACCATACTACAAAAGATGGTGGATAATGATAAGAAATCATGACCTGAAAACATATTTCTTTCTTTATTGTCTTATCAGACCACCACCTACACTGCAACGCGGTCAACTCCATATTCATTGGTCTATGGAACTGAAGCAGTCATTCCCATTGAGGTTCAATTAACCTCGATCAGAGTAGCCATTTTTCATAATTCATCTACAGATGAATAATCTAAAAATCGATTGGAACGGTTAGATGAGATAAGATTGTGCACCCTGCACCACTTAGATGTTTATCAGAATCTAATAGCACGAGCCTTTGAAAAAAAGGTTGTCTTCGTTAATTAATTCAGGGAGAATTGGATTTGGTTCTCAGAAGTCAAATGATACCAGGAAAGAAACCTCCCAAGATATAGCCAAAATGGGAAGGACCTTATTCAATACATAAGGTCTACTACAATGGATCTTATTCATTAATCTCAATGGATGGAGAACTCATCACTACTCCAACCAATGATATATTTAGGAAGAAGTATTTTGTTTAACACAAATTCACCCTTATCATCCAACATAACGTTAAACATTGTTGTCCTTGCTACATGACATTAAAATTCATAGTCTGATATGTTTAAAAAGACGTTAAACTGCACCATCCTCGGTCTACGCATATGACCTTAAACTATTTGCACCTTCGTCCAACATGAAAATAAACATTGAAAAGGGCCCTAATTCATCCAACATGATGTTAAACTATTTCTTCTTTTTTTCATATTACATGACATTAAATTGCACAGTCCCCCATTCGTCCAACATGACGCTATACTGTATTGTCCCTATCATCTTAGCTACAGGACAATAAACTTTAATGCACCATTATTATCAATCATGAAATTAAACTATGTCCTTATATTTTCCCTACACGACGTTTAACTGAACAGAGTCCCATTAATACATCATATATGATCATAAACTATATTTTGTCCCTGCTACATGACACTAAACTGTGCAGCCCCAATAGTCCTCACTACAAGACTTTAAACTGCATAGTCCCTTCATTTGTCCTTTGTGACATTAAACTGTGCATTGTTAAGGTTGGTGCTACCTATTGTTTCTCACACCGATTATGACTCATGTGCGATTAGATTAAACTTCAACCATAACACCCTATCTGGGCTGCTAACCATGTGTATGTCTCAACACCATTTTTAGGTCATCGTACTCAAAAACATCTTGATTAATAATTCATTCTATAAAGGAACTATGAAGACTTTGATCATTGCCTTCTAGGATGTGTATGTAGGAAACCTTCTGAGGTTCAATACCAAAACCAATCTCTTCATGTCAGTTCACCTCCATCTCATATGATATTGATTCATGAAGAAACCCCCAGAACCAATATTTTTACATTGGTTCACCACGGTCCATGCATATGACCTTAAACAATTCATAATTTTGTCCTGTAAGATAATAAACAACAACATTATTTGACACCCTCACCTGAGAGGGAAAAATTATTAACATTTATTTCCAATCATGTTAGATTACAAAGACTACGTGCATACATGGAAATGCCTGAACATTTTATCCTGGGTCAAACCATCAATGCACTAAAGTCCCATTTAACCCTTCATATGTACGAATCAAATATTTACAGAGGGTATTTTAAGAACCATGTGCGGCTTGATTCCCATCCATATGGGATATGGAGGAATGTTTGAGTATCCCTCAAATCCAGCCCAAGTCATTAGGACTAACCCAAAATTCCACATTCAGTCCCCTATCTGAAAATTCCCTATGAATACACACACGGTGTATTCATTATTATCGTCTGAGATCTATAACCCTAAACTAAGATTTTCTATATTTTCATCCCACATGATGTTAAACTATATTTCAAGAACTACATTTGTCATGATTCTCATTCTAATGGGATATGTAGTGATGTCCAACATCTCAATTTAGGATCCATCCACCACATGATTATGGTTTGTATTGGTCTGTGTATCTCTACATTCATTGGAAAATACTCATTTTCATGTGTCGTATTCCTAACCTTTAATATTTCCATATCTCCAAAACCTTTTTCTTGACTTATGGTCACAAAATATTAGATACCTGAGAGTTCTGTTACCTGACTATACAGCATGTACCCTTAGGCGACCTTGCATAAACAATATACATAACAGACATGTCAGCCAAAAGATGATATTATTTGACTAGCAGCCAATTCCCTTAGGTGGCCCTGCATAATTCAACCCCCTAATAGGGTTCTCATATAGTGGTAACATCAATCATGAGAGAAAAACCTCTTTTTTCATTATTTGTCTTATGATAATATTTAGGGATCCACAAAAAATAATCATCCTAAGCATATTTATCATATACGCTTTTTCATGATCTGAAATTATTCAAGTCTATGGTTTATATTTCCTTTTCTTAACTTTGGGTCAGACCTTCGTAGGAGTGACATTCATCAAATTATAATAAAATCTTGATTGGAAATATATTCTCCATTTTCTTGTACCTCTCTCCATACATCAAACTCTATGCTTTGGAAAATTTGAATCTTCATAACATTATACTGGCTTTTTTTCCATTAGAAAATTAAATTTTTGAGATTTATTTTTCCTGATTATGAATCATGTGCCCTTAGGATTCCTTGAATAAGTAGTCCACATAACATACCTGTAATCCAAGAGATTTTATTATTTGACTATGTAGCCAATGCCCCTAAGGGGCCCTACATAATTCAACCCCCTTAATACTTTTTTAAATAGTGTTATCTTCATTTATTGTAACTACTTCTTCTAATGATTTTTATCCATTTTTCATGCATTCCTCAGATTCAAAATTTCTTAAGTCATAGTTTACATATTTTCCCTCATAATTGAGTTTGAAAATATGCTTTCAGATAAATTTTCAAGGAATTGAGTATATTTTAATCCATTAAGTCAAAGATATTTCGATCTTAAAAATTATTCTTTTTATTTTTGACGTGCATGACTCTAAACTGACCAAAAAAGACAAGGGAACTCTAAATAATTCAGGTCCCATATCACTAAAACTACATCTTGTATGATTTAGGTAATATTTAGAAATTATATGATTCAATGTATGTGTGGATATTTTTATAATCCTTGTAAAAAAATCAAACTATGCTTAATAGGCCCATTGGCATAGGTAAAAATTTAACTTATTTAGAAAAAGAAGGAATGCACAAATAATTGAAGATCAACGTGTTTTTTAAATTGATTCACAAAAGTTAGAATGAAATCCATAAAATGTAGTCTCTTCTCTTTTCCAAGAATTACAAAAGGTTGTCAAGATAAATCTTAATTTGTTTTACAGCATCCCAAGATTTATCAGTAGCCACTAGAAACTAATGCACTCGAACAAAATCACACATTTCAGCTTGATGGAGTGCTTTCATGGCATTTGAAATGGATTTCATACCATTCTTTTGAGATCCTTCTAGTGAATTATTATGTTGTTAATGTTCCACAGTAAAATCATCTAATTTTTGCGGAAGATGCATCTGATGGAAAAATTTCTTTTTGTTCATATGATTCAGATCCATTAACAAGGAAGTATAATATGCCTCATCTTGGGATACTATAGCCTCAAATTCGCTGATATTGACTGACATCCTCACCCTGGTCAAATCATAATGGAACTTTTTCTCATGCACTCTCTTTAAGTTGACATGTTTCACCACCACATGGATCTTTTGATATCCAAAACTGCCAAGTCCCAACATGAAGAACACGAATGAAAATCGGGGAATCATCGATGAGATCTCTTCTAAATTAAATTTAGATACAATCTTCCCTTTGTTATGTCATGCCTTATGTCGTGAAAATTCGAGTGCCTTTTGTATCTCTGGGACTGACTCAGCATCCCTGTCACATGGGGGAATGTATTCTAGGATTAATACAGTTAAGGAAGTTCCATGTTCTTCTCCTTCACCCTTGACACGTGTTACTTCACTTTCAATTCTAGTTGGAGCAGAGGTTGAAGCATCAACTCCAGATCTAGCCATTGAAATTGATGGCCCAGTACAATCAATTAACAGCTTTGGTTATTTTCAAAGGATAAAAAAGTTGATTGGCTGTTTGGAAAATTAAGTAAGGTCACAAATATTGTTATCCCTTTCCCAACGGTAGTTTGGAAAATTGAGAAGGCTCATCCCCATCTTTCCAAACTTCTACAGTATTTGTAAGATGAGTTTGAGGAAGATCTGCTAGGTTAAGCTCCACTTTAGCTAATGTCTCTACAATAGTAGGGTTTTCTGTACCCCCTTCAGGAATTGGCAATCCAGTAGCTTGCTCATATAGAACTGCACATTTCAACCAATCATGGTCATAGATGTAATAAGTGGTTATTTTTATTAGGAAGAATGACAACACTCACATCCATAATCTTCTAAATTACATGGTAATATAACATTATCTAAAAAAACATTAAAAGATGAGCCAAGTTCAATAATTTCATCTAATGTAATTTTAGAATCCTGGTTATTCTCACCAGTTGGAGCATTCGATATGTCTTCTTGGTGACCTTCATTTTGTAACCTCTGACCCTAGACAACTTCTTCAGATAAATTAGCAGCATCAGTTGCAATGGACCCCAAAATCACCAGTGCAGGGGTTGGAGCTAAAGTATCACAGAATATAATTCAGTTGACATTTCATTCAATATTTTATAAAGCATTGTAACTTACCAGAATCTGGTTCTTCTATTCTTGAATTAGTAGTAGGAGTGATACTGGGAACAAATGTTAGTTCCTCTACAGGAGCATCCAAGCTTGGAGGAGCTTGTGATTGTTCCCCATCACCCTCCATTGGTCTTAGAGGAGGGTCAGTCCTCTCCCTCAAAGGGGAAATTGAAGAAGCCTTGGAAATCAAAAAAATTTTGAGAAACCGTATCTTGGGTTAAGACTCATGACTATCCAAACGACTTACCACTACTGATGAAACGTTTAGTTGCTGACTTCCTCCTTTGATGCTTTTGATTCTTTGGATTTCTGGGAGCGTTGTTAGTCTCCTCTCCAAATACAGTTATTGGAGAGTGAAAATAACTATTTAATTCCACATCCATGACATGTTGTCCTTAAGGTACCTCGCCCATCCCACGAGTTGATTCATTATCCCCAATGGTAGTACCACTAGAGCTATACATTGGTGAAAGAACCTCAGTAGTTCCTTTCATTCCAAATGGAGGATAAAAAAATAATTTTCTTTAGTAAAATTTTTTTGACATAAATCATGTTGAGAAGAAAAAAATGAAAGTTACTTACATATTCTGGAGCCACATAATTGTGCCACACCTTATATCTGGAACAACCGGTCTCCTCAGTAGTGCATTGACCTATCATTTCCTTCACCCTCTTGGTGACAGGAAAGGAATAATCGATGGAATATATGAGCAGCTACAACTCTCTAATGTAATCCTGCTCTTCATTGGGATCATCCTAAAAATAGATATCAGTATAAGCCCAAATATTACCTATTACCAGGATGTGTATCCCTTCTCATAAATCCAGCCAGACAGTTTTATTATTGTAATATAAACTTTGCCATGTCTGGACTACCTCTGGTCAAAAAATTTCAGCATGTGTACCAGAAGGTAGTGAGTACGGTCCTAAAATTTTAGACTTCAGATTCTTCACATCTCCTGCACTTACAGTTAAAGGATATGAGAATAAGACTTATTGCTCAATAAAGTAATGGTTAATAAATTTCCACAACGAAGTAACTCACTTGGAATCGATGGAGTTGGCTCTTGATACTGACTGTGGGATTATATCTATCTCGAGGCTTCTTTGCCACATGATGTGCCTCGTTATCCCCATCTTGAGAATCTAGCGAGCTTGCCCTAGGTGAGGGACATGATGAATCATCTCCAGGCGGGTAAGCGTCACCTTCCGGATGAAGGGTTTCTTTCTCTACAGTTATTTTCTTTTTCCCCACCTGATAAAGTATACGGTTCAGCACACCTCCATGGTATGATGCTATCCAGTTCTTCAGCATACCATGTAGTCATGATACTTGCCACTTTTTCAACTGGTAGATCAAACAATGCCCCAGTCTTCTCTATAGATGTCAGCAACCATAGTTTTCGGGCAAACATCGAATGCTGATCTGACCTGACATGCCCAGGAGGGGATACAACGGTCATCTACAAACACTTGAATTGGTGTGCAAGTCTGTATAGAGCATAGACCTCATATATAATCACTCGGTCAATCCTTATGGCCAGTACACCATCTATGCAAGCCAGCATGAATGCTCTCAATTCCAAATCGGCGGTTACATCATCAACAAACCTCCTGGTTGGCGGTTTACATAAGTAAAGAAATATAATTCCTTGTACATGCTTATCCTCACCATTATATCAAAGGGTTTAAGAGCTAATGGAGCAATTACAAAAAATTCCTGCACTAAGGGACTGAAGGAACTTCAAGGAAATTGTTCTCTCTTCTGTACATTATATATCCTTAAGTGAGTGGCAATCCATCCACACAAAACATGAAATGGTCCCACAATTCTCAAAGGGGACTTACTGGTAATGA
Source organism: Viscum album (assembly GCA_963277665.1). Lineage (NCBI taxonomy): Eukaryota > Viridiplantae > Streptophyta > Magnoliopsida > Santalales > Viscaceae > Viscum > Viscum album. The sequence goes on from OY728134.1 coordinate 171,659,691, forward strand.
CATGCAGTAAGATCATGTCAATATTTGCCAAAATGTGGGTAGAAAACCCTGCCAAATTCTTCTTAGCCAACTTGGTTGCCACAACAAAGGTCCATGGCTAGATGCCTGCCATTAAATCCCTGAGTGGCAAAAGATAAATACTGAGACACAAGGTGAAGAATCTTTCCAAGTGGGTCCATTTTGGGATTATTTGATTTACATCATATCCCAACTTCTCAAATTCTCCAACCTCCAGGGTCGGCCAAAATGTTCCAAGAGCATCCCTCTTCCCTGTTCTGGGGAAGGTAGTAGGATGAGTACAGGTGGGCCCCCATTCCATTGAATAATTCTCCTCCATCTTGTTAAGAAACATATTCATCCTATCCTCTAGAAAAATATACATTCTTGGTTGAGTTAGGGATGTCTCTGAACTCTTTAGCTTGTTGAAAATTTTCAATAATTTCCATGCCAAAACCAAAGTATTCTCCAAATCACTTCATGTCTCCTTGGTAGGGATGAATTCATCATACATGTCACCCAAAATTGGAGCCCCTGAGATCTTGAGGACATCCAACAAACTGAGGCATACTTCCCCATGATTCAGAAAGAATGAATTGGTGTCTGGGCTCCAGCAGCTGATTAACACCAGCACAAACTCATCATTCCTGTAGACATATGTTTGCCCTACCCATACAGCTTCATATATTGTAGCTCATTTTAAATCCTCGACAATCTCTCTGTAGATTTGTCGCACCCAGTATGCCCATGTCCAAGTTGGCTTCACACCTCCTCCAAGATGAAATCATGAACCCTTATTATTGCTTTTTGATTGATCCATATGAATGTTTTGGATGATTGAGGGATAACAATGTGGTTGAAACTCAGGTTTGTGAGGTTTCAGATCTGGTGCTAAAGGGAAATGATATATCATATAGGCCTTCTCTACTGTTCAAGTATTTATAAATTCTCCTCCCATAGAGATATTTGCTGAAGAAAAGTAGGTTTAATTCTGAAACCAATAATTTGGGAGATAGTTCATTTCCTTTGGAATTTTGACATATTGCAGATGACCATGCACATACAGGGGCAAGTAGATGTTCTGTGGAATGTTACGATGATTATTCTTCAAGAAATTGGCCAAATCTGGAAGACTATTGTCATAGATATCATAGTAATCATGGCCTACAATGTTCATCATATCATCAATTCTCTTACTGGCCTATTCATCATAAGTTCTTATTCTTCATGGAGCCATCGAATATTCAAAAAGGTCAAATAATTAACTCTTAAGTGTGTTGAATTTTCTATAATTTGTAAAGTAAAAATAAAAATTGGCAATGTCATTATGGTGTGCATGTCTAATTTTAGAACGCATGTATAGTTGTGTCATGCATGTTTTTGGCGCGCAAGTATCACCGCACAGTTTAAAATACCTATTCAAATGCGGGACACAGAGAAATAGTGGAAAACATTTTACGTGCATGGAAAAGGCTACATGCACGATGAGAGATCAAAATTGTTTAATTTTGGGTTATTTTTGCGAGAATGAGGTCATATTTATAGGCAAGGATTCAACCCCGCGCACCGAAGCCAGCACACTGTAGCCTGCACGACACCATCTGTGCACTCAACACATGCATTCCACAGTTCCTTGGTTTTCTACTTTTTCCTCAAATTCACATCCTCCTTCATTCAGATTCAAATTTGATGGGGGTCATTTGTTGACGCTCCTTTCCATCCCAGAGTCTATCATCTGAAAGATGGAAATACCTTAACACAAATTGATTCATCCTTTGAAGAAACATAAAAAAATTGACAATGGCATGAAAGATAATTTTTTTTCACTCAGGTCACGAATGTTTTATCATAGTCGTGCAAGTAGCCTTGTGCACCACATATTGGGTGCACAAGTGACTTGGGCACCCTATTTTATTTTTGTTCGGGGTCTTCAACAGCCTATGAATACAACATGTCGCCCCCCCCCCCTTTTGAGGACAGAATGATTCCAAAACTCATATTTGAGATCCTGAAGCCCTAGTCTCTTCTGGAAGTGTTCCATACTATTTTGCGGTAATTTATTACTTAGAATAGAAGCTCTAAATAGGGGAAACAGTGCCTAAGTGTTGAAACCCAACAAAACTTGTGCGCCCAAGTGTCCAGCCGTTAAGGGAAATATCCACACTTGTGCACCACTTTATCCCTTCAATAAAACATGCGCGCCAATATTTTGGATGCCTTTAGGGATAATACTAAGGTCATGAGACAAGTCTCACCCATGTATTAACATAAGGGTTGACCATCACGCAAGTACCCATGTGTCGCGCAAGTATAATTTCACTACTAGGACATGAACGCCCACACAGGACTTAGACGCCACTCTCTTTTTGGGTGCCCCTTTTGCCTATTCACTTGATTTCTTCAAATCCACCTCCCCTATATCAAATTTTATCCTTCAGAACAATCTTCAAAGCCATTTATGCCATGGTTCCTTTGTTGGATTACTTATCTGAACAGAATTCTGTGGAATATTTCTCAAAACCTTGTGATTTACATATCTTTATGCCACTATGGATTGAAATTTCATTCATTCAACCTCATCTATTAAATATTAGAGGATCTTCATCCTAAGACTTCTTTTCAGAAGTAATCCCCAGTCATAATTTTCGTTAACTTGGGACACCTTCTCAGGATTACGTCCGTATATCAAAATCTCAAATATGGGAATCCTCTGTAGGAGTAAGTCCCATGTCCCCTAACCTGGGCCTCATTTTCTGAAGTAAGCCCTAGTCTTCATGTTCCCTTAATTTTGGGAATCCTCTTAAGGAGTAATCCCCAACCAAAATTCCATTAATATGGGAATTCTCCTCAGGAGTAAGCCCCATGATCCCAAATTCCCTTAACCTGGGCTTCCTTTTCAGGAATAAGCCCAAGTTTTCAAATCCCTTTGACCTGGGTCTCCTTATTTTGAATAAACCCCAGTAATAGTTTATATTATCCAATCATAATTTATTTGTATATGGATATCCTTCTTAGAAATAAAACCAAATCACATGTCCTCTCTGATTTGGGAATCATTCTAAGGATTATGTCCTAAGTAAAGTATCCAAATATCTATAAATCACATATACCTTAATGGAAATTGTTCCAGGGTTTCATCCATTAAGTAAGTCCCATCTATCATGGGAAGTCATACAGCCATAAGCCCACATTATTTCACATGATTTCATCTTTAATGGCACAATTGTCAGGTTTTACCAATACGTCTTGTTTCCCACACCGAGAATGACTCACTTGATCTTAGAGCATAAAACTAATTGTGAATTTTTTTCATCAATCCATCAATCAATCATAAACCTCATTATTCTTAACTCAAACAACATGGGTTCTGATTCCTTTTCTAAAACAAAGGATATGTAGGTAGCACATCTGCAGGTACAATCCCAACTCTGAAAAAATCTATGTCATTTTGAATGACAATAAACTTCATGTGCCCTGCTGAGTGGCTTTTAAACCAGTATGGTTATCATAATGACCATGATATTTCAATATAATGTGTCGAAGGAAACCATTGAATAAGAATCTCTAACAAATGTAGTTGATTCTCAATCGATGAAGACACTAAAATACATATAAATGATTCTATAAATCTTATAAATATTAATCATTGATTGTCAGATCAAAAGGAATGCTCATTTTCATACTTGGAAATATAATAAGGATTCAAAAAAACCTTAATTTATAATGAGAGTCCCGTACTAAACAATAACTCCCCCCAAAATGGTGTGAAGAGCCTATCCTCCCATCCTCTCGACCAATGAAAATTATTACGCCTCATCAATCCATAACTAGTGAAAACAAAACTTTGGAAAGTAGGTCCAAATGGATATAAAATCATTGGATGTTTCTTGTTCTATGAACAAACCCATTATTAACTTATTGTATTGTTTGATCCTTAAACAAACATGTTCATCCCCATTTTTAGAGGAATCAAAGGTCAACATGCTATTCAATCCTTATGAATTCATGAAACCCTAATCACCACAGCCAAGGGGGTATATGCAATGCGATCAACGGAGTACATGACATGTATTATGGATTTTCATACAAATATAGATCCACGATCCACACATAAAATATTGAATTTCCACTATGATTATCTACCTATCGGTGCCCTACATGAGTGTATATACCTTCGGTCAGAATTCTTATGCCCTCTACTGGCCTAAAACTCAATTCCCGAAGCCCGGAACATGTCACCTCTCACTGTATATGGTCCATAATTTTCCATAAATGCTGATATGATCACTAATTTTCAAAAAGATCATCCAAATCCAACAAAACATCTTATAGCTATCCTTGTTTCATTGATCCAATCTTCATTCGTCAATTCCATTGGATTCCAGGGGTCCTATTATACTTGATACAACTCGAAATTGTATAACATAGACCATGAGGTCCTATTAGTGAAGAATGTGATGAAAAAGGGGGTGAAAATTACTATATCATAAGACTAATCATAATTGGCCAACAATTCTAGGCCAACGATCAATAATTGAGATAATTGAGTTTGAAAAATATGAAAAACAATGTATTCTCTACATTGGAGTATAACAAGGATTCGTAATTGGTGCATAACATTAGAAGGGATTGATCTTCCAAATAAAGTTAATAAAAAAGTTCATAAAACTACAATTGAAGGGACATACATAGATATTTTATAATTATTTATCAAATACCACACTCTTAAATGATCGAAGGAACTCATTTCCTTCTCTGTATCTTGATATTCTCTAATGTAGTGTTTCATAATATACTGATGCAATTCTACCATAGAAGAAGGAAGGAGAATCTGTCATTAATACCATGATTATGAGGCTAACCATGAGAAACTATCCATAGAGTATAATTATAGGTATTTAAGTTATGTTAAATAAATAAATAATTCAATTTAATTAATTCATTTATCCATTGAACGTACCACCAATGGGTGAGATGGCTGAACACCAAGTGCTGATAATGTTTTGGTTGTTCCTTGGGTTAAAGACATGTTCCAAACTCAATTATGTTCTAAAATTTTGGATTTATGTTTTTATTTATGATTTATAAAAATTTATTTAAGAAACCATGCATAAACAATATGAAATATATTTATTATTATTATGAAAATAATTCTGGGAAAACTATGAATCAGAATCACATGTAGTATCATCGTCTAACTATGGAAATATATATTGAATTATTTTAAAGTATTATAATGAATGAATCGGGTCTTTACATCATTTCAACCTTCAATATTTTCATCCACAAAAAGAAAAACTATAAAAAACTCAGGTTACTAAGCCTACATCAGGCTCTCCCTCTCCCATGAACTCTAGTGCACATTTTTGTGCGGCGACAACACACAGACCAAGGAGATGGTCCATCCATAAAGGGTCCACTCCTACCGATCCTCGTTCACCATTGGGTTGCTCATAGAGGTGTATCTATCCTCCATGTATAGTTCACCCTAGTCGATGATGTGCATATGGTCATGTACATATCTGTTCAGCTATGACAAATAGATGACATCATGCACCCACTCTATCTCTGGCTAGGGAAATGTAGTAAGAAACCACATGATCCTTCTACATGATCTCGAATGTCCTGATAAACCTCAGTGATAATGTTCCTCCCTGGTCTTACTTTCACATTCCACTTCATGTGGATACTCTAAAGAAAACCTTATCTCCCCTATTGAACTCAAAATCCCTATGATGGTGATTTTTTATGATTTTTTCATGCTCTATGTTGTCATCATCTTTACTCAGATGACCTATACCTTCTTCGTCATTGCCTGCACCAACTCTAGACAAATAACAGATGTCAATCGAATGTCATTCAAGATAAAGGGTGACCATTAGGGTCCCCAATAATTAGACTCAAAATGTTCCAAGTCGATTTAAAAGTAGTATATATTGTTTTATGAAAACTCTAATAAAGGAAAGTGATTCTCCCTCCACCGGCCATAGTCTAACACGCATGGCCTCAACATATCCCCCAACATGTGGAAAGTGGTCTTGATGTTCCCACACATATGGGGGTGAAGTACTGCATATATCCTCATTTGGGACACAAATTCATATTGTGTCCCCTCTACAATTGTAAAATTAACCACACATCATGATCAATGACTTTCTCCGAGGGTACCCCAATACAAAAAATGATCTATCATATGTAAAACTAAAAAAAACCCTAAATCTCACTCTTCTTCTGATAGATATGAACATTTCTAACATTTAAATTTTAGAAGCTATCCACCAAAAACTATCATGAACCTTAGCTATGTGCGGATGCCTTGTCACAATTTCTAATGATATGTCTTCCCATTAACACAGTGGGATGACAAGGGGCTACAACAAACCTATCAAAATGTGGTTCTTATAATTCAAATACTGACATGTGAGGCCTGAAGAGTCAAACATGGAAACACTTTGTCTCGTTCCAATTCACGAAAACTAATTCTAAAGGTCATTTTACATCATCACCACATCGGGATGTGTAGTTTTAGGAAAAGTTTTGACCCCCACATCACTTCTTCTCACAACATGGTTGGAACAACCATCCATACTTAAAAATATGAAAATATTTCCTCCATAAGAATATTCATATGATGAATCCCTCATTGATATCTTGTAACATAAGACCTCACAGTTGATTTATCCCAACAATGAATATCTCACAAGCTCATGAAGTGAAGAGTCAACACAATCAAATGTAGAATATTTGTACCCTCTTAATCCACTAGGTTAAACTACTATAGGGAGTCCAACTACTTTGAATCCCCTTACACGAAGATAGAATGAGAATTCCATCAAAGGGAAATTAATAATAAATTTACCTTCTTTGGATTATAGAATAAAATGAAGTCATAGTACTGTAGGAAATCCTTCCAGTGCCGTTTCCTTAGGTTTAAATCTCTCTGTGTGAAGAAATACAAAACACTCTGTTGGTCTGAGTAAACCAAAAAATAATATCCTAGAAGGTAGTGACTCCACATCTTCAGTGCGAAGACTACTATCTCTAGCTATAGGTCACGAGTTGTATAGTTATGCTCATGGATTCCCATCAACCTCAACCAATATGTCATATCTTCATGCCACTATATCAACATGCAACTAAGACCATATTTTGAGGAATCTCAATACACATTGTACTCAATGTCATTTTTCGTAGTCTCAGCACAAGAGAAGACATCATTCTCAACCTATGATCCATGAAGGCCCTCTAGCACTACTCAGTCCAGGTAAATGAATATAGTATCTGCATCATGTCAATAAATGGGGCTATGTTCTTGAATAATCCTTACACAAAACCTCATGTAGTACCCTGCAAAACTAATAATGCTCGGCACCTTGGACATGCTCTAAGGTGGAATCCTTGTATGAACTACAATTATCTTCACTAAGGAAACGACTAAACAATGATTAGAGGTAACATTTCCTAAATATTGAACCTCAAGAATCTAGAAATATCATGTCAAGTGTATCCTATAAATATGGTTCTCTCAGATAAAATTATGAACCAACCTAAAGTGTTATGAATGATCCCTACTCCAATATAGAGTAGATGAGTATGTTGTTGTTGAAGACAACAAGAAACAAGACCCAAGTATCACATAAAGAAATGGTTTATGAAATCCATAAACATGGTGGGATAATTCCTCTTAGTATAGGGAATCACTAAGAACTCATAGTGTCCTTAGCGATATTGGAATTCCAACATTGGTATATAAACATCAAATACCCTCAAATGGTGTAGAAAGATGGGAAATATTTCCTTTATAACCATATTAGACCACAAAACTGGCCAAAGAGATCATAAATACATGTACAGAGGTTCTTTTTGTTTATCTGGGGCTATTTTAGATAATGAAAATCCATGAATATCTACAAGCACGTGTGTTTTTTTTATTATAAAAACACTAGATCATACTAGGGGGACACTGGGTATTATGAAACACATTTCTCAAAGGTTGTATAAAAAAAACTCATATCTAAAATATTTGTATGCTCCATTAGATATTCCATTGAATATATTTGAGCGGTCCTGGGGTGAAGGTCAACAAAAAACACCATCTACCCCCATTGAGATAGTCACATAATGTCCTCCAAGAGGAAATCCATATAATCATACAAAAATGATGGAACCTAGATGACTAAAGAGCCTTCTACACTAAGGAATATATTCACTATCTTATAGGTGATGAGATTTAGCTTCCTGATTACAACACTCAACTGTCCCACCATGATATATCTCCTTCCCATAAATGTTATTATCATACCATAAATGGGAAGTCATTTGAATTATCTGTGTAGAAAGTCAATTTCGGCTCAGACGATGGAAAAACATTACATACCTAAAATGATTATATACCGTAACATCATGATGGAAAAAATGCCCCATGTGAACCTCTCTCTACCAAGATATAGCATTCACAATTAGCAGATAAAAGATACAGAAGATGTTTTCCCTGTAAGAATATATTGATGAAGATGATGGGATAACAACAAAATTGGGATATCTAGTCCATGAAATAAGGGAATATAAATAAAGGAATGACTAGAAATATTGTTCAATACTACTGAAGAAATAATTTATAATAGATTGATCATTCCTCGAATCATCTCATGTGATACAAGGTCATACACCTCCAATGCCTGAAGCATTCTGTGACCGCGACCTCCAGCTCTGTCATCCTGACATGGGATACCTGGGGGTAGTGCTGGAATAATTTCATAGCATATTCAACCACACATAACTCCCCATGATACTCCTCAGCTCCACATCCCTAAGGACCACCCGACCCTCATATAGGAGATCCATAATCACGATGATGCCTCTATTGTGGATGTATGTTAGCTATCTGCCTACACTACTTGACATTTTTGGTCAGGCTGTCTCACACTATGTGACCTCTTCCATAACAAGAATAGAACTAACCTTTTTTAGGATGCCCTTGTGCTCTATGATTACCAAGACCGTATACCTGATTTTGATCATGGGGAGGTATCCTCTATCAAGATCATGTTGTCTAATGTTTGATGGATACCACAAATGACTCCTCTCTATGATGCCCATGCCAGATCCTTCTCTCTAGAAATACTCTGATAGAAATATATCCATCACAATTGTTTACTATAGTACCTCGACATTGGTTGGGATTCCCAACAGTAGCAGGATAACACATATCTCTCCCGTAGTCCCTGGTCAAACTATCATGCTCATAAATACCCATCCATGTTCATGTCAAGGGAGAACCGTGTATGATTTTTGAACATATATACATACTCATAGGTTGTTATACCTTCCTGCTGCAGCTCCATTAGATCCTAAATCTAATGAGATAAAATGAATCTGTGTTATAACTCATCATAGAATACATGTGGGATGTAGGGCCATGATACTGTTGAATAATCATGCATTTTGGTATCAATACACCACAAATTCCTAGATTCTCTATGGGAAAGGCTAGCTACTAGCACAACAACTTGATTCAAAAAAAATCTTGATGAGACATAATACATATACCACTATGTACTATAACCAATCATATGCCTCCTAAGGATCTATCTCACCATTAAACTCTATCAAAATATGGTGCTGGAACATGCAGAGTACGCTTAGTATGTGTGCATCCCAAACCTACTCAACTAGTTTAATATACTAATTGATTTAGTGTGGTGCTTCTACCTACCCATATATAGAAACATGCCCATAGGATGGTCCTTGGAATAAGGCCTTATTCTTGAACAAATTGTCATCATGATCAAAAATAGGTATCCTGGTAGGCTTTCATCCTGGATGTATCCTGATATTTAATCAATGAACACAATGGTTAAATGGTAACATGTATATATAAACAATTGGGAGAATACTCAAAAAGGATATTCAAGGAACCAATCCAATTTGAAGCATGTACCATTTATCCGTACAACCACTTCCTTGATATAATGATTAAAAAATAACGTAGACAAGGTCCTGGTGAATATATATATTTTCCGTCTACACCACCACTGGACTCCCTGGACTGAGAGACACACTCGAGAAACTTTTACATTGATTCTCCAATCCCAAAAAAAACCTTGGAAGGTAACTACTCTAAAATTTTCCCCAGGATCGATCCAAATATTATACCTATATTTCATAATCCCACCCAATCTAGGGATTAATCCAAAACTAGCTCATGCCCTCCCATAAAGGCCAGGGGGCGAATAATAGTTCCAAAGGCATAACTAAAATAGGGAGTCATTTTCCTAAGTTCCTGTATCCACAAACACATCCATCATTATATTGAAGTGTAGCGAGAGTAAAATTAAAAAATGGAAAATACTAGGGAAACAACAATGAATGTAAAACCTCTAGATATAACAAGAGTATGGTGGTTTAAACTGTAATTTAATGGATAAAAACATGTCCAACCATAAATATGTCTCCACCTGAAAAAACTAGAATAGAAAATGATGATAGATCCCATATTATACTCTCCATGCTATGACCAATTTATATGGTCCATGGTAGCATACATCCCTACGCTCTTCTAAATTCACCACCAATATTTCAGTCACTTACATAAGACATGACACATGTTTGAAAATGCCATAAAAAGGTGAGTGTATACATTACGAGTAGGATTCCCTAAATTATATAGGGGGATAAGTAAGAGGTATAATAGAAATAGGAATTTATTATATAGAAAACATAGATGATAATATAGTGAAAGACAATAGATCAAACCAAACCAATACTGTATGCAATCTCCTAAAACATAGGTGGATAAATAAGTTGTGTAGATGAAGCACACATTGAGCCTTTTCCACCTACAATAGGAGAGTAAACTCAACCAACTATGATATTATAAACATGAAATGAATGTGGAATACCTTGCACCTCATTGTATCTAATGGAAAGAGAGTAAACAAATACATTATTATGGATAAAAAAGGTATATATATATTCAGAGTTAATGAAAACTAGAAGAGAGAGTAATTGGATATCAATCTAACATATCAGTCTAAGACAAAGAGTTTCCAACAATTCAAAAATTACATCAATGTTACCCATCATCTTGTGTATTTTTCATGAACTAACCTCGTGAAGTGATAGTCCTTGTCCCTGTTCCAAACATTTGAGGGGACAAAATCTTTAAGAGTAACTATGACCTAGTGAGGCAGGGGTTATACTCTATAAATTTTTGTAGAGGACCAATTCCCAATATTTATGGGTGTCCACTCTAGTGTCATGGGGACCCACACCATATCTGATAAGGGGTTCCACATTGTAGTAAGAGGGTCCACAACCAAGCTAATGGGGGGGGGGGGTTCCACTCAATATGTTGAGGAACCATGCTTAGTGAAAAAGGGTGTTCCACTATAGATATTAAATCCCTAGGAACTATCCAATAGGTAGGTTCCACATAGTAGGTAGTTTGTGAGGACCCATAAAATTGATGATGGGGGTGGGTACCACAGTATAGGTCAAGGTCCCAATCCCTTGTGTGATAGGGGTACATCTCTAGTCATTGAGGAACCTCATCATATCCAATAGAGAGTTCCACATGATAAGTATCTATAGATTTTTTGTTCCATTGTTTATGGGGGTTCTACTCTATTGGTTGAGGAACCATGCCCTAGTGTGATAGGGGTGATGAAATCACATAATTGAAGACCTATTCCCTATCTTATAGTGGTGTTCCACTCAATATGTAACTGTATAAGATCTAGACCAATGATGATTGGAGGGGGGAGGGGTTCACTCCATTGTAAGCTTCTAGTGATCCTGCGCGATCACTCCTTTCATTGAGCATTTCCTAACCAATATCCATTCCAATTTTTTTTCATACTATCAAAAAAGCCACAACCATGAGAACCATCACATTATATGTCAAAATAACACATGACATTGGCTACCAATGGGCCAAAACCTGTGTTCAAATGAAGGAGATATAGAATGATAATGTTTGCAACCAATGATCCAAGGGGTACATGGCGTGTTAGGGGACCCACACATAGTGTGGTCCCAATCCTTCATTTGTTGTGTCATTGGAGGTACATAGTTTTCCAACAATGAATTTCAACATGGCATGTAGTGGATATACAATGTCTTCCCATGCCACTTGGGGACTTGCACATGTTCTTGGTCATGCACATGTATCCACCCCGTATTCATTTACATTACCCCATGTTTGTGTAATTTGGTTCATGGACATGTGCTTAGGCATGTACTCCGACATGGATTCCAGCTCATGTGTTCCACCATAGGGTTCGTCCACATGGGGATGACGTACACAGTGTGCAATATAGGTACACATAGTACCTTCATTATGAATTCTTGAATTCCTTTCCACCGTAGACAAGGGGTTGCAGGACATATGTACATCACAGTATACAACATGTGGTTAGTTTAATTTTTTCAGAAATCTAGATCCCTGATGTATGATTCAAATATAGCCTTCCCACATCATTTTAATCCAAATATCTACCTAGGATTACTGGATCCAGTGTCGACTAGAATAATTTGAACCTACAATTATTGGAATGTCAATTCTCAATTCTCTACAAGAATCTCCTAACAGCACGCATGATCCTACTTCTTCGGATGACAATGATTTGAAATTTGATCATCAAAATGATCATCCAAAGCATAGAATCCCCCATATTTTTCTGTTTTCTCATCAATCCATGATCCATTAATAAATTGACCATGATTATGGGGGTATAATCTATTTTGGTACCACCTGAAAATGTCAAGCTAGGATCGCGGGGACCTAATGATGAATAACATAAAGAAAAATGGGATGAAAAGAAAAAGAATGGATTTTTAACCATCATTGTCCCAATGTTCTTGGACAATGATTAAGAACATGGATAACAGGGATAGAAAAAAATAAAACCAATTAATCAATATGTTAGAGCATGAAAAGAATCCACAATTCTAATTGATTAATAGAAGAGATTGATCTACTCACACCATTGAATCAAAAGGGAGTGAAACTAAAATTTTTGAGTCCTAACTGGATATTTGATTATTCCTAATCAATGAAAATTGTAAAAAATTATCGAATTAATTCATTATGTTCACTACATACTAATATTCTCCGATACAGATATTCATCATCATGTGATGTGATTCGACAATAGACAGAGGAAGGATAATATCTTGATGATTCGGGGATTATGAGGGTAACCCTAGGAAATTCTCCATGGTATTGTGTTTTAGATATTTCAATTACGTTACATAAATAAATTTAGTTAAATTAATTAATTAATTTATCCACTGATCATACCAATAGTGGGAGACATGACTGAACACATTGTGACTGTTGATCGAATTAGTTGATGTATATTTATATTAGATGGAACAATACAAGAGGGGGGGGGGGGTGAATTGTAGGTTTAAAACATTGTGTTTAAATAATTATGAAATTAGTTTAAATGATCTTAAACTATTAAAAATTCAAACACCCACAATTGAATTGAATATAACGGTATGATGTAATGTAATACTATTAGAAAAGTAAAGTAATTGTATTTAAGATGAATAAAATAATCAGAGTAAAACAAAAGTGAATGATTCTACCTTAAAGCGTATAGAATCAATCGATACAATATGTAATAGTATGAATGTCATTTAAACAATTACAAAAGTAAAAGAGATAGAGAAGGAAACAAAACAATTTCTTTTCTAATACAATTGTAAAAGGAATTGTAAAAGTATTACAATTCTTTTGACCCAAAGAGAAGGGTTACCCATTCACCTAGGATAAAAGGTCTACCTCACCAACACCTTGGTAAGCCCTCAATACGATGATCAATACATCTGTCTGCATATCCCCGGTAGCCCTTGATACGATGATTGGTATGGCTGTCTGCTTATCCCTGGTAGCCCGCGATATGATGATCAGTACGTCTCTCTATCTATCCCTGGTAGACCTCAATTTTGTAGGTAATCGACACCACTGCCTTTAAATAACTTTAAATCCCTCGATATGATGATCGGACGAACAAAGCAGGAGATAAGTCACAGTGGCTCTCTCTTGAAATTCATAGAATCAGAGTATAATAGTTGTTTCAAAAGCCTCTACTTTGAGCTTCAAATGACCTTCTATTTATAGGCATCGGGTTCCAACAGTCATAATTCCTCCAATGGTCATATTTCTCCAAATAACTCGGAGGGACTTGGACACCTGGAATTATAACGGTCATATTAAAATAGAAAGCATGTCATAATTTTTATTAGTTTGTAACTAACTCAACAACATCATTTTGGATAAAACATAAGATATATGAACAAGAAAATCATGAGTACGATTAATATGAATTATGTTTTTTTGACTAAGTACCAAAACAAGCACGTAATGAAAGTATGAGTATCATAAGTATTACTGTGTAATGTTTTGTAACAATGAAAAGTAAGTAGACATATAAGAAAATGTATGATTAACAGAGAATAAAATTTCCAAAGTCAATATAAAAAGCTAGTACGATCAGCATGATCAGTATGATTAGCATGGTCAGTATGATTAGCATGGTCAGTACGATCAGCATGGTTAGTACGATTAAAAGGGTCAGTACGATTAGCATGGTTAGTATGATCAGCATGGTTAGTACAATCAGCATGGTTAGTATGATCAGCATGTTCAGTAAAATTAGCATGGTGAGTACAATTAACATGGTTAGTATGATCAGCAAGTTCATTATGATCCACATGGTTAGTACGATCAGCATGGTGAGTACGATCAACATGGTGAGTACGATCTGCATGGTCAGTACGATCTACATGGTCAGTATGATCAGCATGGTCAGTACGATCAGCATGGATAGTATGATCAACATGGTTAGTACGATCAACATGGTCAATATGATCAGCTTGGGAAGTACGATATGATAAACATGATAAAGAGCATTTGTGATTTTAAAAACAAGATATAAAATTCAAAAGAGGAATTTTGACTCAACAATCTCCCCCTTTTTGGAAATCACAAAACACAAAGTAAAAACAAAAAGAAATAATTATCTCCCCCTGAGTTATTGGAAACTCTTTTGAATAAGAAAATTGAATACAACTAACTCCCCCTTAGGTATGTACTTTCATAAGGATCGTATTCAAAGACTTTCCTTGATTTATAAGTGTTTGTTCAAATCATTCTCTATTTGTAAAACATTTTACCCCTTTTCAAAACATTATCCCCCTTGGTGAAACATTCTCCCCCTTTGTGATTTAAAAAAAGATATTGGTATTCATGAATTGCCTGAAAGAGTTAGAAAATAAATATAAGACAAAGGATATAGTAACAAAAAAATTCATTACGATAACACTCAGAGACAAACATGAAAACAAATACAAGTAAATTTTTTTCTCTTTCCTTATCCCATTTAATAAAATCATGAAGAACCACCTTCATATTTTTGATTTAGTTTTTGTCATCAGAAATAGCATCACCCGGAGATCTGAGAAGGTCTTGTTGATCAGAAAACAGTTTATCCTGATTTCTGATTGTATCCTCATGAACTCTGATTGTCTCCACTTTAACTCTGACAACTTATTTATTCCTTTAGAGATGAATCCTTTGAAAAATCAGACTGAAAAGCATTCATTCCATCCTGTAACTCTTTTTACTGAAGAAATATCGTCCACATGAGTTACATGATTCATTCTTTCAACAGTTTCTTTGTCAAGTTTATTAAAAGAAATTGCAATCTCATTTGATAACCTTATTTTACCTTCAATTGCAATCTCATGGTCATTGACTGAGCTCTGTATTTTGTACTACCACTTTTTCATCTTGTTGCAAGCCTTCTTATGAGCAGCCGATCATTCAGAAAGAACTTTCAAATCAACTTTAACTGACAGAACATTCTATCTCAATTCTTTTAAAGAACCAAATTTGTTCTTTTGATTGTCAGTATTAAAATCAATCTTCCCTTCCAGACCAGTGAAATAAGGAATAGCCTTCTCAATCCTTCTCAAAACATTGACAATGTAATCATTTTTCTTAAGAGAGATTGTGTGTTCTGAATTGGTATCCTCATCATACGAATCCAGTTCATTTGATCGGCTTGAATCAACAACTAAATATTTTCCTTTTCCTTTTCCATTCTCCTTTATTTCTTCTTCTACTTTATCACTGATGACAATGACTTTTCGAGTATGAAAATATTGAGCACTGTGCTTTTCGTGATAAAAAATTCTATCCAGAGTTTTAGAGGTTTCAATAGGTGCTTGATCGGCATGAGGGGTTTGTTGAATACATTCACTCTTCTTTCTAACTGATTCCTCTATGCTCATCTTAGAACTCTAAAGGAATTCTAAAAGAAAGTCTCCCTCCTCTTCTTCAACTTCTTATATCTCCTCCAACAGTTGTTTTCATTTTTGTTTGTCAGGAAGACTTTGTACGATGGGATCTTGATGCACTCCATCTGTTAATTGAGCACTAGCATCCTCAACCATTTTCATGACTTTAGGGATATCAAAGTATTGAGCCTTTCTTTTCAAAACGGTCTTCTTTTTTTCAGCTTTATGGTTTTCTTATATCCTTATTCTCTCAGCAAATTCTTATGCTGGATCAAGACCAAACATTGGATCACCATCCTTAGAATGTTCCTTATCCTTTATCTATTTAGCTACAACCTCCTTACTGTACATTGGATTCTTCATTGGCTTTGAGCTGGTTTGTGGATCAAACATTTGGGTAAAACCAGCAGATTGATTCTCTTTTACTAGCATAGGTGCTGATTGATTTTGAGATGATTCAGCTTCTCCATCCTTAACTAAATGTTTTAAGTTCAGATCAAAACAAATATTCAACTTTTTCATTTTACTCTTACAAATCCTGGATAGCTTCATATCTGTCATCTATCCTTTCAAAGTAATGTTTGAAAACTTCATACTCTCAAGAATTACCTTTGTAAGGATAGCTGGATACATTATCAAATGATATTTGATTGCTCCTGACATTAAATTCTTAATTGTTTCAAAAAATGTTCCCATAATAATTACTTTTCTCATGTTTACAAGATAGTCCAACATGAAGATATCAGAGACTATCAGAGTTTCTATATTCCAATTCCATGGGATAAGAAATCCTTGCTTCCATAGAGCCACAAACCTATTGTCTTCTCAATGATGATCCACTTTCCTTTTTTCTTCATTTATGACAAACAAAGACTTCTCAAAACATTCTTTATTAAATGTAACGACCTCCACTAGTAGTTTATGAGATGGACAGAAAGAATCACCTTCTTATTGGGACATTCCGAAAATGACCGCTTGTTTCATAGACATAGATAACGTTCTATCGTATGCATCAAAATTGAGAGTCATGTCTTTGTCGAAAGATACAGTTTTATACAACTGACTAACTTCATCAAAGTGAACCGGATCATGAGAAGTAGGTATTTCAACACATAAATGCTCCCATCTTTGAAACAAAATAATCATCTCGATTGTAGAATCGTATGAATCAAAGAAGTCTCGAGAAACTAACATTTCTCTGAAAAGGTCTTTTTCTGAGAATGTCTTTGAAGACATATCGGCAGGAGTGTTGGTAGAAGACTGAGACATCGAGATGATGCTGATGAAAGATCATACGATGTCTTAAAATCAATGAGGCAGAGCATCAGCGTAGATCCTGAAAAAAAAAACGATGTGTGTTTGGGGAGAGGGGTTATTTATAGGTGAGAAAATGGTGAAAATTGATCTTATATGGTCATGATTAGAGGAAATAAGATCAACTTTTAGGATTAAAAAGAGGAAAAAAAGTAAAAAAATGGAATGTATGTACCTACCGGAGATCGTAAGGTAAATTTTGGTATACATAGTATTCACAGAGATAAAAAAACTCAAATGTATGAAGAAAAAGAATACTATCAAACGTCATGCCCATGGGAAAAAATGTCATTTCTATGAACTGACAAACCGATTGAAAATAACTTGTTACCATGGACATGCCAATGGAAAAGAAATTCATTACCATGATCAGACAAGCTGACGGAAAAGAAATTCATTACCATTATCTGACAAGCCGATAGAAAAGAAATCATTACCATGAACTGACAATACAATGGAAAAGAAAATAATTACCATAAACTGAAAAATCGATGGAAAAGAAAATAATTACCATTAACTAACAATATGATAGAAAAAAAAATCAATACCATGAACTGACAATATGATGGGAAAGAAAATCATTACCATGAACTGACAATATGATGGAAAAGAAAATCATTACCATGAACTGATAGTACGATGAGAAATAAAATCATTAACATGAACATACAGTATGATGGAAAAGGAAATCATTACCATTAACTGATAGTATGATAGAAAGATAGGTGAATAATAATAAAACTGTCAATACGATAAATAGATAGGTAAATAATATGATAAAACTATCAATTCAATAAAACTGTAAATACAATAAACAGATAGTACAAAAAAACACATACCATAAAATAAAATGAAACACAGTAAGAAATGTTCCCCCCCTTTATAAGTATAGTTATTTAATGATAGGCGAATTGTAAAACATAAAGTAGATATGAATGATTACTTTATTGTAATCATTCCTAGCATCTTTTTTATATATTCAAATCTATCAAAAGATAATGGTTTTGTAAATATTTCAGAAAGTTGTTCCTTCGTTCCAATGAAATGTAAAACAATATCTATTTTTTATGTGTGATCCCTAAGAAAGTGATGCCTGACATCTATGTGTTTTTCACATGAGTGATGTGTTGGGTTCTAACTAAGATCTATGGCACTTGTATTATCACAAAGAATGTGATTTTTGTAAAAACTCAACCCACAATCAGTGAGTGTGTGTTGCATCCACAATACATGAGCTGAACAATTTCCAGCTGCTACATATTCAGCTTCAGCAATGGAAAGTGCTACATAGTGTTCTTTCTTGCATGACCAAGAAACCAAGGAATCTCCTAGTAAATGATATGTTCCAGATGTAATTTTATATCTATTCTACATCCTCCAAAGTCAGCATCTGAAAAGCTTTTTAAAACAAATTCAATTCCAGAGGAATAAAAGAGACATATATCCATAGTGCCTTTCAAGTACCGAAAAATTCTCTTTATGAAATTTAAATGAGAATCTTTTGGATAATATTGTTATCTTTCACATAAGCATATGGAAAACATTAAATCTGGTCGACTAGCTATTAGGTATAACAAAATTCTTATAATACATCTAAAAGATTTTTGATCTACTAGTTTCCCAGTTTCATCAAGATCATGTTTCTTTGAGGTACCAATTTGAGGGCTAATACTTTTATTCTTGTCAAAACCATAATTTTTGAGTAAGTCTTTTATATAATTATGTCATGATATATATGTTCCTTCTGGTTTTTGTAAAATTTGAAAACCTAAAAAGAAATTTAACTCACCCATCATACTCATTTCAAACACAGATTTCATTAAGTTGGCAAAATAATCAGTTAAAGATAGCGGAGTTGATCCAAATATGATGCCATCAACAAAAATTTGAACGATCAAAACATTTCTATATTACATTTTTATAAAAAGGGTTGGATCTGCTATAACTTTTGTATAATTTTATTGTAAAATACATATTGTATGTCTATCATACCATGCTCTAGGAGCTTGTTTAAGGCCATATATAGCCTTGGTAAGTTTAAAAACATGATCAGAATGTTTTGGGTCAAGAAAACCAGGGGTAGTTCGACAAAAACTTCTTCTTGAACAAAACCATTTAGAAAAGAACATTTTACATCCATTTGAAAAAGTTTGAAATTAAAGTATGTTGTAAAGGCAAATAGAGTACAAATGGATTCAAGTCTAGCTACAAGAGCATAAGTTTCATCATAGTCTATTCCCTCCTGTTGATTATAGCCCTTAGCAATAAGTATTTCTTTATTTCTTACAATGTTTACATTTTCATCACATTTGTTTCTAATAACCCATTTTACACTAATTATAGTTGTTTCTTTAGTTCTTTCATCTAAAGTCTAGACCTGATTCCTCTCAAATTCATTTAGTTCATCTTTCATTTCTTTGATCCAATCTTCATCTCCTAAGGCCACAATTGGAATTTTTGGTTCAAATTGAGAAAGAAAATCAAGATGTTCTATTTCATTTATTAAGTAATTTTCGGAACTTACTCGTTGATCTACATCACCAATGATATTATCACTGGGATGATTCATAAGAAATAATTGATTTGTGTTTTGTAAAAGTTTTTCATCAACATATGGTATAAAATATTCTACGGTAAATGTTTCAGGAATACATTCTTGGACATTTTATTTATCAGAAGAATCATCTAATAATGGTTGATAAATATTTCTTGAAAACACATCTGAGGATGTAGGTTTGGGTTGGTTGAAAACAAAAGGATCAGTTTCATTGAATCATACATGTACCATTTCCTCAACATTACAAGTATTTTTATTGAAAACTCTATAAGCCTTAGATGTTGTAGAGTATCCTAAAAAGATTCCTTCATCAGATTGTGGTGTGAATTTGTGTAGATTATATTTTGTATTCAGAATGAATACATTGCACCCAAAAACATTGATGTATGAAACATTAGTATTTCACCCCAGTCCATAATTCATATAATGTTTTATTAATAAAAGTTCTTGTTAAAACATGATTTTTAGTATAGCAAGCAGTACTAACAGCATTAGCTCATAATTGGTTAGAAATTGAGTATTCCCTCAAAATGGTTCTTTTAATTTCTTGAAGAATACAATTTCTTCTTTCAACAACACCATTTTTCTGTTGATTTCTTGGAGCTGAGAAATTGTTAGTAATACATTTCCTACTAAAAAAATTTACAAATTCTAAAGTTTAAAATTCACCACCATGATCACTATGGATCATTATCAATTGTAGTTTATTATCATTTAAAACATGGGATATAAAATTTTTGAAATAGTAAAAGGCTTCAGATATCTTTGTTATAGAATAGACCCATGTAAATCTAGTAGAGTCATAAACTAATACAAATACATAGTATTTGCCTCCAATGCTTCTATTTGTGTAAGACCAAAAAGATCCATATGAAATAGCTGTAATACCTTAGATGTTGAAACTTCATTAATTGATTTAAAGCTAGTTTAATGTTTCTTGATAAATTGATAAGGATCACAAACTTTTGAAGATTCATATCTAAGATCCAGTAGTCCCTTTACAAGTCTTTTCATAGACATTTTACAAAGGTTTCTTAGGTTGCAGTGTCCTATTCTTCTATGCCATATCCATGATAGGTCTTCTATTGCACTTAAGTAGGGTATGTTTTGGCTCCTAAGGACTTCTATGTAAATAATGTATACATTATCTGGCATATGGGTAGATAGAATGAATTCATCCTTTGAATTGTGAACTAGACACTTATCATTTCTAAAACTCACAAGGTAACCTTCATCACATAATTGACTTATGTTGATGAGATTGTGCCTAATACCTTTAACAAAAAAACATTTGAAATAACAACTTTTCCAAGAAGAAACAATATTACCTATTCAAAATACTTTTCCTTGAGAATTATCTCCAAATGTAACCTTTCCACCATTTGTTTTGATAACCTTTTCAAAGAAATATTTGTTTCTGGTCATGTGTTGAGAACAACCACTATCCATGTACCAAATATTCTTGTTTGTACACTTCTTGTTTTCCTGAATAAAAAACAATTAGTTTTTCGGAATCCAAACATGTTTGCATCCTGAAGGGTTAGCTAAAATAATTATAGGAATACTCATTTGTTTAGGAAAATGGGCTTTATGAAATCCTAAAGATTGAGTTCTGGTTAGAAAACAATCTCTTTTCCAGTGTCCTCCACATTTAAACTTAGAGAAATAAGGGGTATTTTGGGGAACAAAATAGTTATTACTAAACATAGGTTTAGAATATGTATATCCAAGTCCAGAATGACTTCTTAATGGTCGAATTTGATAAAATATTTTATCAAAGTTTTCCTTTCCATAAAAAAAGTTTGACAAACTATTTTTTTTAAAAAATTCTGACTTTAGTTTCAAAGAAAATTTCTCATCCTCCAAAACATTTGATTTTGAACTAGAATTAGGCTTAAAAATATATTACAATTAAATTACATTTTCTAGATCCTTATAAAGTTTATCCTTCTCAAATTTTACATTCTCAATGGTTTTTAAAATACAATCAAAATCAGAAGTTTTCGTATCATGATCCATAGAAAGATCTAATAATTCTTTGGTTAAAATTGATATTCTAGTGTTTTATTTATAATGATTCTTCTTGATTTTATAATTTTCATTCTCAAGTAATTTAGCAATCCAGGAAACTTCATCAATAGAAGGTAAAGTATTATCTTCTGATGAAGATGACTCGTCATTTGAATATTCATAATATTTATTATCAGTAAAATTTTCATTCAATGAAACATTTGTAATAACATCACCATTGTGTACCTTTGCCATGAGACAATGATCTTCAATTGCTAATCTGGATATAAGTCCAATATTTCATTATTTATAGGACTCATATTCTAATGAATTATCTAATGATCCACTACCACATTCACTCCAAGTATCATTTTCCTTCATGACTTTATTTGTCTTTTTCTTTTAATAAATTTTTTTGTTTCTTTCAGAATGATTTTCCTTTATGTCTTTTCTCTTTAGTAAAGGACATTTAGGATTTATATGACCCACTTTCTTACATTCATAAAATGTTACCTCTGAATCTTTCTTGTCCTTCCTATATTTCTTTTTGAATCAATAATGGAAGTATTTCTTTCCCACAATCTTGTTCATCTTTCAATCATGATTGGCCAACTCATTTTTTAAGTGATCACTATCACTTGATTCTGATAAAACAACTTTCTTGGATTTCGATCTTGTAATCCATTCAGGTGTTTTCACTTTAGATGTAATCTCTACACTTACATTCCCATTGTTCTTCTTGTTTAAATCAACATCTCTTTTCATTATTGTCTCGGGCTGTAGAAGATTTCCAAAGAGTTCATCAAGAGTAATCTGGGAAAATTTTCTATTTTCATCAATAGTTGTCATTTTTTATTCCCATTCATTCGGCATTATATCTATAATCTTATCTACAAGAGCTTAATCATCAAGGCCTTTTTCTCCCATAGATTGTAAGCTGTTTATGATTGTCATAAATCTTTGTTGCACATTATAAAATGGCTCTCTCTAAGGGAAATTATAAATGATATTCCACTCGAAGCATCAATCTTCTTGTTTCTATAACATTGGATGAACCAAAATGAGTGAATTCTAAGTTATTCCAATTATAGTTGGTTGTTTCACAAGAAGATATTTTTCAATATATATTCCTGGTCATAGAGAATAATAACGTATTTTGTACCTTGTAATTTAGTTGATACTGTTGCTTCTCCTGGTTATTGAAATTACTGACTTCTTTGTCTGGAATTTTGTAACCTCCAGTCAGCATAATAAAATTTTCTACACCAGTATTGATAACAAAAGTCTTCATTTGATCTCTCCAGTACTCATAATCGTTCCCATCAAATATAGGTGGTCTAGAAGGATTTATATTGTCTATTGACCCAATATTCATTCCTTCCATCTAACAAAACAAAATCTATTCCACTCCACATGTTAATGTAGTAAGTACTTAAAACAGTAATATGAAAGAAATAGAACAAGTATTACAAATCAGTTGAAACTTGGATCTGATACCAATTGTTGGATCGAATAAGTAGATGTATATTTATATTAGGTGGAACAATACATGAGGGGAGGTGAATTGTAGTTTTAAAACTTTGTGTTCAAATACATAAGAAATTAGTTTAAATGATCTTAAACTAATAAAAATTTACACACCCACAATTGAATTGAATATAAGTGTATGATGTAATGAAATACTATTAGAAAAGTAATGCAATTGTATTAAAGATGAATACAATAATCAAATTAAAACAAAAGTGAATGATTCTACCTTAAACCGTATAGAATCAATCAATACATTATGTAATAGTATGAATGTAATTGAATCAATTATAAAATTAAAAGAGATAGAAAAGGAAACAAAACAATTTCCTTTGTAATACAATTGGCAACAGAAATGTAAGATTATTACAATTCTTTTGACCCAAAGTAAGGGTTACCCTTTCACCTAGGATAAAAGGTATGTCTAACCAACACCTTGGTAATACCTCGATACGATGATTGGTACGTCTGTCTGCCTATCCCCGGTAGCTCTAGATACGATGATTGGTATGTCTGTCTGCCTATCCCTGGCAGCCCTCAATACGATGATCCGTACGGCTGTCTTCTTATCCCTAGCATCCCTCAATTTTGTAGGTAATTGGTACCTCTATCTTTCAATCACTTGAAAGCCCTCGATACGATGATCGGATGTACAAATCAGGAGAGAAGTCACAATGTCTCTCTCTAGAACTTCATAGAAGTAGAGTATCACAGTTGTTTCAAAAGTCTCTACATTCAGCTTCATATGAACTCCTATTTATAGGCCTTGAGTTCCAACAGTCATAATTCCTCCAACAGTCATATTTCTCCAAAAAACTCAGAGGGAATTGGACTCCTGTCATTATAACGGTCATATTAAAACAGAAAAAACAATATCGTTTTGATTAGTTTGTAACTAACTCAACGACATCATTTTGGTTAAAGCATAAAATATATGAACAAGATAATCATGAGTACGATTAATATGAATTATGTGTTTTTTACTAAGTACCAAAAAATAATGTAATGAATGTATGATTATCATAAGTATTACTGTGTAATGTTTTATAACGATACAAAGTATGTAGACATATAAGACTAAGTACGATTAACAGAGAATACAATTTCCAGAGTTAATATAATAAGTTAGTATGATCAGCAAGGTCAGTATGAATAGCATGGTCAGTACGACAAGCATGGTCAATGTGATTAGCATGGTCAGTACGTTTAGCCTGGTCAGTACGATCTGCACGGTCAATTGATTAGCATGGTCAGTACGATCATCATGGTTAGTATGATCAGCATGGTTGGTACGATCAGCATGGTCAGTACGATCATTAGGGTTAGTATGATTAGCATGGTTATTATGATCAGCATGGTCAGTATGATCAGCATGGTATGTATGATCAGTATGGTTAGTACGATCAACAAGGTCATTACGATCATCATGGTCAGTACGATCAGCATAGTCAGTATGATCAGCATGGTTTGTATGATCAACATGGTTAGTACAATCAGCATGGTTAGTACGATCAGCATGGTTAGTATGACAAGATAAACATGATAAAGAACAATTTTGATTTCCAAAAAAAGATATAAAATTCAAAATAGGACTTTTGACTCAACAGTAATAACCTATTTTAGGTTGTTCATATGGTAAACATCATGTTCCAAACTCAACCATGGTCTTGACTTTCTTATATAAGCATCTGTTTAAGATGTGTCATGTTTTCTTTAGGAAATGATATATGTGAAATGTGAAAAATAATTAATATATTTATAAAATTATCTATGAGTACATCAGGCATTAGAATCGCACAGCGTCTCCCCGTCATGATCTGGAAATATATATAGAAATATTTTGAAGTCATTCAGGTAATAATCAGAATCTCTAAATTAAATAAAAGAGAGTATAAAACTCAATAACCAAAACTATTTGAAGACCCCCACTCCAACATCTTTGAGGACGACCATTCTCCTCGAAAAGTTATCTTATAAGAGGAATCAATACTTTTCATAATTGTTTTTGTGAAATGTTAATGAGGTAGACACTGATTCATTTCCAATATTGATATTCTATAGGGTGAATATTATTTTTCTTTATATTAATCTACAACCATTGATTGCATTTTTTATGAGACATTGTGTTAAATTTCCATGGAGATATTCTATACAAAAGGGAACTTCGAATAGGTCATGTGAGAGTAAGGATTATCATATCTCCTGAGCGGAGAACCAAGCTACCTATTCTAATTTATTATACATATATTTATATGGTCTAGAATGTTATTGGAACATTCATAAAATGGATTTTAGATCATTTAAAAAATCATACCAATAAGGAGGTTTTCATTTTCTATATATTTTTCTTGAAAAACATTTATCAATTAATGAAAAAATTTTGAACTAGTAATTTTTATTATAGATGGGAATGTGAGGGGGTGAAGTGGATGTTCAAATTAATAAACAAACTAAACTATCACCCAAACAATCAAAACATATATTTTCAATGTAACTATACCCTACCTTTTCAACATCTCCATTTAGTAATATTAAAGGATCATAGAGATTCATGGTTAAAAAATGGTACTATGACCACAATTGATTGTGAGGAAAAAATTTATAGCGATGCCATTATATCATATATTTGACTTTATAATGTAATGAAAATTCAAATTCATGAATGCATAGTTTATTCAGTTGTTAATGTATACATGAGGTGTGTTTTCATGATTTATCTATCCAATATCTTATATAATATGATTATTATGAATGATTATTATTCATATTTTTTTCAAATGTATATATGAATACATTTCAAAGGGAAAACAGTATGAATAGAAATTAAGAATCATTAGTCCTCACATAACTTCTATACGAGAATAAATATTTGAACCAATGAGAAATGAATTAATAGAAGTCTGACAATACAAAATGATTAAAATCAAACATACAAGCTATAATATATTCTTAATAAACATGATTTAGGTGTAAAACTCTTCCATTTAATTTTATAAATTATATTTTCACTGATTTCAATACTTAATATAATTTTTAGTATCATTGGTTACTACTTATCATCAATTTATTTTCTATATTCCATTTATAGATACCCAAAAAACAGACAACACATGATGGTGTTTATCAATTTTTAATACACTTCATTTATTGTTTTACAACATAACATCAAGTTAAAATTTTCATTTTATGTTTTAATGAATATTATTTAATTATAAGGTGGTGTTTAAATATTATCAAAATCATGGCCTAAGGAAAATCCATGAAAACAAAGAACCTATCAAATTATTTAAGTGTTTAACTATTATGATATATAAAATAATATTTATCTTTCAAAACATATATCATAGAGAATTATTTAATATTATCAATGTTTCTCTAATGTTCTAAAAAACTGATGGAAAATATTACGGCTATTATATATCCAAATTTACAAAATATATCTTCTTCCATCAACAAACTAGTTTCCTCGAAGTGGAATTTTTGAAGATAATATTGATTTCATTTAAAATATTTATTAATAAATTATTTATTTATATTTTTTCAGTACTACCAAGACTGTAGAAAATCTTCATAATGGCATGGAAAATATAAATGTTTATAAACTAATGTGAACATTCCTATTGTTTGAATGTATACTAAAATCATGAAAATGTGACTATTTTATAATTATTTAGTTTATTATCTCATCTTTTTAACTACTTTATTGTAAATTTACCTATAAATATTATATTATACTTTCTAAATAATCATACATGAGTCCTTTATGACATGTAGGAATCAATTAAACATCAATTAGATACATGGTGTGTTTAGTATCACTCAAAGTGTGTGTTTTTAGTTTAAAATCAACATTTTAGTTGAAAACACCAGTCCCATTCTCAAAACTATGAAACGTTTTTATGATTGTATTTATACATTAGGAAAAAAATATATTAGTCACATGTATCATGTAAGAATTTTACTCACAACAATCAAACACACAATTTTCCTGATATGACTCAAAGTGTTCAGTATCAATTTTAAAAAAGCAATTTATTTAGAAACACATGTCACTTAATGAAAACTGAGAAAAAACACTTGGATTATCGTGATAATTTGGGAAAAATATTCATAATTATTTTATGTTTTGTATTAATTAGTCTCATGTGAAATTGACAAACGATGTGACCGGTATGACTCATTATGTGGGTTCTTATTATAAAATAATATTTTAGAAAAAAAACTTACATTCTAAACTAAAATGAAAAATAAAATTATATAATATTTATACAATTGAAAAATGATACATAAGTTATTTTTTAGGAATAAGGATTATCCTCACTCCAATGAGATGAATATTGTGACCATCATAACTCAAATTCTATCATTTTAATTTAAATTTACATTTAAGTAAAAAAAGAATAGATACATTAAAAATTTATAAAAAAATTCCTATTGTTTTGATACATTAGTAAAATAATCCAAAATCCATTTTTTGTTGTTGTAGGAATAAGTGAATCATCAATTCGATACATGGGGTGACCAGTACAACTCAAAGCGCCATTATCAATTTAAAATTTAAAATATTGTTTAAAACATGTTTCACTCACTAAAACAGAGAAAAAATGCTTATATTGTCTTGGAAATGTATTATAACAACTCACATGTCATTTTTTATGTGTAGTAATTAGTCTCACATCAATCTGAAACATGATGTGACCAGTATTGGTGAATGTCGGTGTCATCCATTTAAAATGGAATTTTAGAAAAAACAATACTTATATACACACATCAATGAGTAAAATTTTCATTGTTTTGATACATTAGAAAATGATCCAAATGTAATTTTTTGACGTGTTGGAATTTTCTACACCACAATTTGATACTCGGTGTGACCAATATAACCCCAACTATTTATTTTTATTTAATTTGACATTTTTAAAAAATTGATATACTCCAAACTAGAAAAACACAATTGGATTAGATTTATACATTATATTAATGGTCCATAAGTCATTTTTGATATATAGGAATCACACAAAAATTAATATAACTTATGGTGTTCCATCATTGACCTAAAGTTTGTGTAATTCGTATAAAATGGAATATTTAGTTTGAAATATGTGTTGCTTACAAAAAACCTAGATAAAATACGCATATAGTATTTATAATTTATTAAAATGATTCATAAGTTTTTTTCCCATGTTGGAATTAGTTTGAAGACAACCCAACTCATGACGTGACTAGTATGACTCAAAGTTCATGTTTTTAGTTTGAAATTACTTTTCAGTAAAAAATAACAGTTACAAAATTAAAAATGGGAAAACACATTTAGATTGTTATGATATTTTAGGAAAATGATCCATAAATTATTTTGGTTGTTTAAGAATTATTCTAACATCAATATAATGTATATTGTGACTAGTATGACTCCAAGTGTGTATTTTAATTGAAAATAAGAATTTTTATTAATAAAGAGAGGCCATAAACTAAAAATAGATAAACCATATTAGGATTTTTTTTATTCATTTAGAAAATGATCCATATGTTATTTTTTATGTGTAGGATATTGTCTTACTGTAATATGACACATGATGTGTCTGGTGTGACACAATGTGTGTGCTTTCAATTTAGAAATGGAATTTTAGTTGAAAACACATTTCACATTATCAAAAGCATTAAAATGAATTCAAATTGTTTCAATAAATTAAAAAAATGATCCAAAGTAAATTTTTAATGTTTAGGAATAAATCAAAACTCAATTTGATACATGGTGTTCCTATTATAACTGAATGAATAAATTATATGTTTGAAATTAAATTTTTAGTTAAAATATTGAGTCACTACCTAAAATTTGAGAAATAAAACCAGGATTGTATTAATAATTTAATAAAATGATTCATAATACATTAGTGACATGTACAAATCAGTCTATCTTTTATAAGACACCTGATATGACCAATATGATAAAAATTATTTGTATTCAATATAAAAGGACATTTATTTAAAAACCAAACTTAAAAACTCAGAACTCAGAAAATACGTTTTTATTGTTTTGATAATTTAGGAAAATGATCCAAAAATAATGCGTTACATGTAGGAATCATACACACATCAATTTGATGCAATTTGGGACTGGTAAGGCTCTAATTGTGCCTTTTTATTCAAAAATGATATTCTATTAAAAAGGAATAGGGGCATTCTATAAACTATTTAAAAAATATAATTATTTTGATAATTTATAATAATGATACATAACTAATTTTTAATGGGTAGAAATGATTATAACCTTTATCAGACATAGATTATTTCTGGTACATCTCAATGTGTATGTTTTCTATTTAAAATTTTACTTTTATTTGAAAACACATGCCACATACTCAAAACAAAGAAAACACATTCATATTTTTCTGATGCATTAGTGAAAGTGTCCAGAAATCAATTTTGATTAATATGAATCAACCATACCTCAATCTGATACATGTGTCCTTGGTATTACTCAATGTGTCTATTATCAATTTAAAATTAACATTTTAGTTCAAAATTTGTCACCTATAAAAAATAGTTAAAATATGCTCAGATTCATGGTGCAACTAGTATAACTCAAGTGTCTGTTATCAGTATAAAATTGAAATTTTATATTAAAACATTTGTCACTCACTAAAAACCATTAAAAAATGATTGGATTGTCTTTATAATTATGAAAAATTATTTTTAAGTCATTTTTGATTTGTAAGAATCAATCTCACCTCACATGGATAAACTATCTGTGTGGTATTACATAGATTTTATGTTTTAATTTTATAATAACATTTTAGTAAAGGGTGGATATGATTTCTGTAGTACCCCAAGTATTTGGTACGTAACCCTTTCTATATGATTTATGTATATAATGGTTATGGGTGAAGGGTGGCAGTGTTTGGTGAACTTTCAATATGTAATGGGGTCTAACAGAGAGGCGAACGAGATGCACAAAGTTTCCCAAAACCATGTTGATATCCATGCAGAAGTTGTACACAGTAGTAGGATTAATGAAGAGAGCATAGGTACAGTGTGTGGACAGTTTAGGAGACCATGAACGGAGTCTATATCATTGTTTACATAAAGTAGTATCTAGTGAGCGGTTAGAGCACAGTTTGTCTAACTGTTTTTACTAATTGTGCGCAGAGTTAAAGTTAGATCCTAAAAAATAGGATCTCACTCAATTTCCATCTAACTCGCTTACTTTTTATCTTCTGTTGTACTAACTAAGGACTCCTCATTTCTACAATATGATATGTTGTCCCAAGAACCAAATACCTCCAGATTTTATTTGGTTGGTGGTTCTAATGACTGGATACATGCCTCATCTCTGAGAAACATACATGTGAGTATCTCTTTAATTCATAATTCTAGTTATGTGTTATGAAGAAACTGGGTTTGATTGTTTTATCTGAATGGGGGTTACAAATTAAATATTGATTGATCTTGTATTTCGGGGATTATGTGTGGTGTGGGGGTACTCCAATATTATAATGTATGTTTTATTGTTTCTTTCACATCCTATTATGGAAAGGGGGACTCCATTCAAGCAGAGGAAAATGTGATACTCACAGGTCTTAAACTGTGTGGCCCAAAAAGAATTAATATTGAGCAAGTCTAAAATGATTCTATGATTATTCATGACTCTATGCATGGTATTATACCAACTCCTTGGTCTATTTAATATATAATCAAGAAATGTAATGGAAACATCAACCAAAATACTCATTTTTTTCCTACGTGGCATGAGGGGATGAAAGTTGAAGACCATCTTACTTCCATGGTAGGGGCAAACCAAGGGAGCAACGTTACATATTTTTATAGAAATATTCACATGAAAATGGAGGGTGTTCAACTAATAATATGATATCAACTCCGCCTTCGTTATTTTCGGCCTACCTAGGATAGTATTTGTTTTTACTTTCTCATGGTCCAGATTTGTAATGGGATTTTTTCAGATAATACAAAAATATAGCATTGAATGAGTGTATAAGTATTAAAAATAATTAAATAACCTAAAATACATATATTATGATTTTTTTTCAACCATTATAATGGTTTAATGACTATTCTTGAAGATAGTAACGCAAAATGAAAACTGGTCTTCCTTGAACGTGATAATTAACACATCTTAGATAGTGTTCTAATTTATTGAATAAAAGGACAAAAAACAAGAGATGATGATAAAATATTCCACTATCAATACAAAATTACAGTACATACAAGGTAATGTTGTTTACATGAATAATTAGATAATAGGAAGGGATAAGGTATAAGTGAAAAAATAATTTAAAGGATAAGATGAAATAATATTACATATTTAATATTTCTCTTTTAAAACCATCTTAAGGATCGTGGAAGTGGTATTTTTTTGATTCCTTAAGCACTTAAATGTTTCATGGGATGATGAGTATGTTGTTTGGAATAGTTTTTCCGCACAATAAGGCTTCTTGTTATGAAATTTGTGAAGGAAGGAAGCACTTTTTACAAGAGAGGTGAGGGATAACATAGGAATCACATGAAATATTTAAATATAATAAATATATTATTGGGTTTAAGACTCCCAAAGTGATTACAAAAAAGTGGTATTACCTTTTAGATTTTATATTTTCATTTTTGGAATTCATTAATATTTTTTGAATTTTTAAATAATTTAATAAAATATATCATTCATGAAACACAATTTTTTCAAGATAAAAACTATTCATATATATGTCCATAAATGCATAAAAACTACCATTAAAAATCAAATAAAATTTTATATATTATATAATAGAAATTTCATATTCAAATAACGAATACTTTAATTTGATTTAAAATATAAAATTATATATATTTTTATTTCTTTTATCATATATTTTTTATTCATTAATTAAATTAAAGCTGCATAATTTTGATGGATTCCATTTTGGTATTTATTTTTTTCTTAAAAATATAACTAAAATTTCATGGGAAAGATAATTTTATAATCCTTCCTGATAATATTATTGTTTGAATAAAAACATTGTAAAATATCATATATCAATATTATTAAATTATAAACTATACTATGGATGCTTGATTAACATTTGAAATAATACATAATAAAGGAATTATACTGATTTATATGGTCCCAAAATGTCACAAATTATAATACAACCATTATAATAGTAATAATTATTATAGTGATTATTAAAAAAAATTACTTTTTGTATGCCTGCACAAGGGCTGCATTGTCAATGCGTAAGCATTAATTTTAATTTTGTCATTTATAAAAACAAAAACTAAAATACATTAATAAATATAAATTTATTAGGTTCAAAATGAAATTTTAAATTTATTCATTATGTATATTCACGCTTTCACCAAAAAAGACATCTTCTTAACATTGTTATTTTTTTTGTTCTTTCCCTACACAAGATTTGCACAAACATTTGTATAATGGTCATGTTATATAACACTGAAATTTAATATTATATATAAAATAGTTAAATATTAATTAAAAATTAAAAATTAATTCATGAATGTATGTATTTGTATTCAATTATTATATATAAATTACAAAATTTGACTTTCTGAGTGCTGAACATGCACTACGTTGACATTGATAATGATTATTATACTTATCATGAAATAATATACATTACATGTTCCAACAGAAATATGTAAAGATTTACACTTATAATATAATTATATTATTATTACATATTTTGAATAAGTTTTTATATCATAATAATATCTTAATGATGACATGAAAAATGTCGTATTTTATTAAAAAACTATATTTTGTTAATATTAATCCAATATTACACTATTTTTTAAAAGTCCAAAATATTCATCCAAACCATTTTTTGACATGTAGAATCCAAAAATAACTACATATTAAGAAAATAGTTCTATGAATATGATAAAAATAATTTTTAATAAAAATCAACATTTACTTGAAAAATACTTATTTTAATATTTTAACTGATTTTAGGACACTTCAAAAAATTAACAACGATCTCATTAAATGATTTTATAATCATAGGATACCAATATATTTATTCATGAATTTATTTTATGAAAATGAATTATTGTTTATATTATTATTTTAATTATAAATTTGTACTTCTATGTTTATTTCTCATAAAAATATCAACACTTAATTATAAAATATTAAAAAATTCCCTCACATTTATATGGTTCCTAAATTATATTTTAACATACATGTGGGAGGTTACTATTCACAATGTTACATTACTAATCATGTGACTATTCACAAGGTTATATTAATATTTATAAGGGTCATTTAACTATTCATAAGGGTACAAACTATTTATAATGGTCAGTTACTCTTAATAAGGGAACATTACTAATCATGTTACTATTCATAAGGTGATTTAATTTTCATAAGAGTCACATTACTATTTATAAGGTTACATTAATATTAATAAGGTTGACATTAGTATTCATAATGGTATGTTACTATTAACCAAATATTATTTTATGTCCTATCAGACTCTAAATATCTTATTAAATGCAACCTTGTGCATCCGTTTTTTGAAATTCAAATCAACGATGTGGAAAAACTATGTTTACTGGCTGGATTTTAACAAAATAGTGTTTTGTAAAGACTCGGTGTTCCATGATATCAATAATAAAAATATTTTCCAAATCATGGGGTGCTACAGGTAGGGGATCAATCATTTCCACTATGCCCCAAAACCATGTAGTGCCATCAAAGCGATAAAATAATAACATTTAATTATTATTTTTTGATCAATTTTTGGTATTATTAGCAATATTTAGTTTCTCGTTTTTTGTACATTATTCTAAATGTTTAGATGAAATGATGTTTTAGTTTCATATTTCTCGAAACAGGATATGAATAGATAAATAATACTTGAATGCTTCATATGATGTTACTCAATATTCATGTCAAATGACATAAAAACCTAACATGTTATTGAATATTACACATCTTTTACCCATAATCAACCACACAAAATTTAGTTGTGAAAAAACAACACATTTTTTGGGGTGTAGTATGTGGCATCATTAAAAAAATTTCATTGAATTCTAATTGGCTTGTTGTATGATAGGGATACATATTGTGTACACGCAATACATGTCGTAAACCCCACAAAATTTGACCTCATTGGAAGAAAAACATATATGTGATCAATGTGTACACAATTTAATTAATACACACTACATATTTTCTATCGATTGAGTGACACATCATTATATGTAGTATATGAGGATTATTAGGCTGTATAAACCAAGTGACAAGTAAAAAATGTGGAAGATACACATTGAGTCCTAATGTCTGTTGTTTGGGTGGCCAATAATGTATCTAACATTCTATAGATGGTTGAATAATATGAATAATTTATGAAAACTAACACAAGTTCATTACCTAGATAGGAAGGAAATGTGATTCAACACATGGAGAGAATTAATTAATAGAATCAAAGTCAAACCACTGGGTGTATAACTCAATATGAATATTCTATGATTGTGTGATCCTTAGGATTAACATGCCCTTTGATTTTTAAGGTCTTAATTTGATATTAATTGATGTATTAATAACTTTCTAAAAATTTTATTTAGATACAAGGTGTGTATGGGTATCATAAAACTCATGTACTTCACATGAATTTCTAGCCACACACATTTTACCTAGTTAATGTGTTCTTTGTTGTAACATCCCAAGTATGTAATGAATAATAGATATTTTTATCTATGTCTATTAATGAATTAGATAGTGTTTTAGGGGCTTAAAATGAAAATAAATCCAATCTTAAGCATGGAATACACTAATATTTTTTAAAAGATTGTTTTACTGCCTTTTGATGGAAACCCATTGTTGAATCTATCATTTGACAATTTTATAAACTATTTTTGTCAAAATAAACTTACTCATTTTTATTGGGACATCAAAATTTACTTTGTGTGAATTTTTGGTATTTTTCTGACAATGTTCAGTTTTTAATGAACAGTGAAAAATACTGCATTTTACATCAAAACTGCTTTTTAATCTAATTTATTTATATTATTAGATTATGTTTTGAATTGGTTTTGAAGTGAAATTAGAATATATTTTTATCATTTAATCCAATGGTGGTCATTGGAATCAATTTCACTTTGAAATTGGACTTAAACTGGTGGCAATCTTTTGATACTTATTGTTTCATAAAAACACGTTATTTGCTCTGACTGGGGGAATTAATTATTAAATTAATTAATGTGACTTATATGTTTTGAATTTTGTAAAATATACTTCATTTTTGAATTCAGAATATCAAATATGGCTTAGGGTGAAGTTTTGGTATTTTTCTGAAAAACATCAATTTTTGATGAATAGTGAAATCACTAAGTGGTGGTTAAAGAAACTGATTTTTCGTTTAAATGAAATTCTGCTACCTTTGTGTTTTGAATTTCAAAAATCTGACATACATGGTTGTAATTAAGAAGTAAAATGTGTTTCAATGAGATTAAAATATTTTTTTTGTAAATAGTATCTTATTAAGTTTTTAATCGCGATTAGTGGTAATTAGTGTAGTTTAACGTAAAAATAATTCTTTAATAATATAAAATTACCTAGACACAAGTCCTAACCTTATTTTATGTGTCATGGCCGACAAAGACAATCCATGGGTCAACTTGGGGACCCCATGGATCCACTTTGGTTGGGAAATGTCATAAATAACTTTTTATTTAATGTAAAAGTAAAAATGACACAAACATAATATGTTTTACGAAAACAATTTTTAAATGGGGTTATAAAGATCAGATTTTTGATTATAAATAGTAATTGGAAAGCTAAAACTATTTACTACATCATAGTAGTTTTTTTATAATTTTTAGACTTAAAAAAATTAAATTATTTATGACATCATGATGATGCAGCGATGACCTCATTATTTAACGATTTAAATAAAATGGAAAGATAATGTAATATCTAAGACCTACACATGTCCAAAACCTATTGGATGAGTGGATTTAGAACCCATATTGCCTTATCCTAGATTTATTTCAATGTGGTACCATTTAAATCCGAAAATCATTTTCAAATAAAGTAATGTTTCTTTACTTTCCACGAGTGCCCCTCCTTTCCTCTTATAAAAGGCTTCCACCTCTACCTCCTTACCCACACTCCAAAAGCCTTTGGCTCGGCCAAACCCTAACCATTTTGTCTCTCCACATCCCTATCTTACTTCTTGAAGCCTCAATGTTGGCAGAAGGCTTTCCAAGGAAGCCTTTGAGCTTAAACCAAAGGGAGTTACCCAATTTTAATGTAATGTCTTCTTTTGAGTCCTTTTGTTTTATTTTGCTTCTACAACCCCATAAAATCTTTTTATTCTTTTCTTTTGTAACAAATCCAGTATCCTAAATATACTAGGATGTTTTTATAATAAGGATTCAAGCTACACTTATACACACATTCATTTATGGTTAAAGAACATACGGTTTCCGTGGATGGTGAATTTATGCCTCCCAAAACGATGATTGTTCAACATTCTTTTAACGCCTTACAAGGTGGCCATTAAGATTACAATATATTTATATATGATATATAATGTGTTTATGTTTTCCTTAAGCTTCTGTATTTTTCATTTTGGGGCATACCTTTATTGTTTCCATTATGGGTAATGCGATATCTTCATTTAAGGAAGTGCGGACTACCGCCCCCTCAAAGTGATTGGATTCGTTAAATACCATATGTCGGGCATATAAAGGATGT
Organism: Viscum album; assembly: GCA_963277665.1. Classification (NCBI taxonomy): domain Eukaryota; kingdom Viridiplantae; phylum Streptophyta; class Magnoliopsida; order Santalales; family Viscaceae; genus Viscum; species Viscum album. The sequence continues at coordinate 171,697,115 of OY728134.1, forward strand.
AGGTATGATATTATATATGATATTATACTTGAATAATAATATACCTTCATATAATTATGATTCCATTCTATAAAATATGAAATAGAAATGAACGTAGCCTTCATGCGTACGTACGGCTTACCGTCTCCATGAACGGTGCATTTCATTTCTTACCTCTAAATGATTATGTAATATTATAAATTCATGCATTTACTTGATATATATTACATATATGATATCTAAATCATTAATACCATTCTGAATATAATGGACACATGAACAACATGTAATTATAAAGGGCTTATTTTTTACTCAAGTACCAATGATTGTTAAAACGACTGTTATTAACTGAAATAATTACATAGTGTTAATGACATGGTGATAAGTGATAAAAAAGGAATAATTAACTTGAAAAAGGTTCTTAAACATGTAGAAATTAACTCATCTTTATTATTCAGGACATTAATGAACGATCTAGTCAAGTTGGACCCGAGGTATGGGTCTTCGTCTCAATCTCCTTTCATTGAGGCATATTTTGTTTTATACACAACCTTTTTTATATGGTGTATAAAACCATTTGGCTTTTACGTTTATTCAAAAGGAATATTTTTTATACGAAGCTTTTACTAAATGAAAAAAGGGAACGTTTTTGTCATACGTATGCGGCGACAACGACTTCTCCACCGTCGGGACTGTTATTTGAGTTTCAACTTCCTCTACAAGCCATAAATTTTTTTTAAAAGAAAAATAAATACCATGTGTTACGTTTCATTTATTTTGGTATTGATAATGGTTCTCATAATGTTTTTATATCAATTTGTTGTATTGATATCTAGTGATTTAATGGTGGAAATGTTATGCTTCCTTTATACATGTTTTATGTGATACGATTATGTTGAGGTTCGTTGGAATTATTATGAAGACGAGTGGTTCCGTGATAAACTATGGGCGGGTGAGCCCGATATAGCTCTCCAATGCATTGGGTAACGCGAAGGAGTGAAACGTTAATGTTTCTCCGAAGAGATTTAGGGAATATACTGTGATGGTTATTCCAAACATAACCAAGAGGGTTACTCCCTATGTAAGAATGTTATGAATGCCTCAAATTACCTTTATGTCTTATGATTTCTATGATTTATTCATGTTTTGATGAGGTATGTTAAAGTGCTCATGTTTTATGGGTAAAGTATGATCTCATTCATATGTATATATGTACCCATGTTTCCTTTCCATATTTTTATATCCCTTATTGAGCTTTTTATGCTCATCCCATGTTTTTTGAAATGTTTTTCACAGGTCAAGGGAAAGGTACATGATATGATGATAATGTCAAGGAAGTGTCAAGAAAGAATCCATGTTTTATTTTAAATATGTTTCCATTGATGGGAATGAAGAATACTATCTTTATGTAACCACTTTGTTTATATGTGGAATGTAATGCTAGTTTTATGATCTAATTCTATAAAACTATAAACCCGAAAATATCATCAATGTATAATCTTGTAATAACTCAAGATTAATTAAGGTTTAAGGATGGGGCCTTATAGTTGGTATCAGAGGTCAGTTAAATAACTTTAGGAGTTAGAATTCTATTAAATGATTATCCAAAAATATTTTTTTATGGTCAAATTGAAGTGATATATCATTTGAATATTACCATGTTTCTTCATCTAAGACATGTTTGTTCAAAATGGTTTTCCGTAGAGGAAACAGGGAAGCAGTGCTAGGAAGGCATATAGAAGGAAATAACCATCCGAATCAGCATCCTGAGATAGTCAGAATTGGAACTGAACAGTTTTTTGCAGTGATGGCACAGTTGACTCAGGCTATAAATGGTGGTGGTATCCATGCACGAGATCAGCCAGATCAACCGTAGAGGAACATGTCAGTGGTGGAACATTTCATAAGGCAACATCCCCCATCATTCGGAGGATCATATTACCATGTGCTAGCTAAAGGGTGGATTAAAGCACTGGAGAAGATTTTCGATGTCATGGGGTGTTCAGACAATCAAAATGTTAGTCTTGCTATTTACCGTTTGGAGGGTGTGGCAGATCAGTGTTGGTCGATGGTTAAAAATATCAGGGACGCTGATGAGATTGATGCTCTAGACTGGGATGAATTCAAAGGTATGTTTCATGAGAAGTATTTTCATAAGGCTATTCAACTACGGATGGAAAAGAAATTCTTGGAATTGAGGCAAGAGGAAGACTCAGTGGCTGCCTATGAAGAAAGGTTCTCTCAATTGGCAAGGTATACTCCAAATTTTATCCGAGACCTTGATAGTAAAATCAATCATTTTTACTCGGGATTAAAGCCAAAATATCAAAGGGCATTAGCTTCTCGTGTGTTTAAAAGTTATGAAAAGCCTGTTCGATGTAGTGAGAAGGTGGAAATGGAGTTTTCTGATGACCAAGTGTTCTATATCAACTAGAAGAAGAAGAGACCGAGGTGGCAGGATAAAGGTAATAATTCTTCAAAAATGTCTGATGGTAAGAAAACTAAGTTTCCAGTTTGCGATAAATGTGGAAAAATTCATGTGGGGGAATGTCTTCTGAAGTCTGGAAAGTGCTACTGATGTGGTAAGATGGGACATAAGGCTCGTGATTGCACTGAAAAAGATCAAGGTGAACATAAGACCAAATTTGATTTACAGTTAGTGAAATTTTATAAGTGAAATGAGATGGGTTACTAAGAAAATGAGTGTCTGACAAAGATCTTGAGTGATGGGAAGCAGTTAGACTACAAGTAGAAAGGGGTGGTGAAATCTTTTGCAACTACTTCGGCAGACGTCGGGGCATCAAATGCAGTTGTATCAGGTACTTTGTTTTTTTTTTTGATTATGCCAGTGTGTTGTTTGATTCGGGGTCTACACATTCTGTCATCTCTGAAAACATTTCTAGTTAAATGGTAATACCATCTCAAGAAGTGACTCCTGAACATGTGTTAAAAAAGGCTAGGGGAAATGTTGAGGCAAAAAAAATTTATAAGAATCTTCCTATCTTTATCTGTGGAAAGAACCTACTTGAAAACCTTATTGTTCTACCTCTAGTAGAGTTTGATGTTATCCTTGGTATGGATTGGCTCTCTATTTACCAATCTAAGATTGACTATAGAGCTGAAGAAGATTCTTTTCAGAAATACTTTCATTTTGTGTACAAGAATGAACCCTTACTGTTGATAACTTATCAAGAGTGCAAGAAACTTGTAAAATATGGAAATGAATGTTACCTTTCACACATCGTTGAAAATAAAGGAACTGTTCAGATTATTGTTGTGCTAGTGGTAAATGAGTATCCTGATGTTTTTCCTGATGAGTTTCCAGGAATAATACCAGATCGAGAGGTTGAGTTTACTGTTGACTTAGTTCCTGATGCTATGCCAATTTCAAAACCTCCTTATTTAATGGCTCAAATTGAACTTTTAGAGTTGAAGGAGCAATTTCAAGATTTATTAGAGAAAGGTTTCATTCGACCTAGCACATCACCTTGGGGTGATCCTGTTTTATTTGTTAAAAAGAAAGATGGTTCTATGAGACTTTGCATTGATTATAGGTCCTTGAATAATATCACTATTAAGAACAAATATCCTTTGCCTCATATCGATGATTTGTTTGATCAGCTCCAGGGAGCTCAGTATTTTTCAAAGATTGACTTTAGATCGGGGTACCATCAGCTGAAGGTAAAGGAAGAAGACGTTCTGAAGATTGTGTTTCGTACAAGATATGGCCATTATGAATTTTTAGTAATGCCTTTGGGGCTAACAAATGCAGATGCTGTGTTCATGGACATAATGAATAGAATTTTCCATGAGTTCTTGGATAAGTTTGTTGTGGTTTTCATTGATGATATTTTGGTGTTTTCTAAAAGTAAAGAAGAGCATGAAAGACATTTAAGGGTTATCTTGCAAACCTTAAAAGAAAAGAAATTTTATGGGAAATTTAGCAAGTGTGAGTTTTGGTTGCAAAAAATTTCTTTCCTTGGTGACATTGTTTCTAAAGATGGGATAGCTGTTGATTCTACAAAAACAAAAGTTGTGGAAGACTGGCCAAGACCCACAAATGTAACTGAGATTCATAGATTCCTTGGTTTGGCAGGATATTACCGAAGGTTTGTTAGAAATTTTTCACGGTTATCTAGTCCAATGACTAAGCTAACTCGAAAGGGTGTTAAGTTTATCTGGATAAAAGAATGTGATGATTGTTTTCAGGAATTGAAAAGAAGATTGGTGAATGCTCCAGTTTTGGAAGTACCTTCTAGGAATGGTGAGTTTGTTATCTACAGTGATGCTTCATTGAAAGGACTTGGTTGCGTCCTAATGCAGAATGATCAGGTAATTGCTTATTCTTCACGACATTTGAAAACTCATGAGGTAAATTACCCTACACATGATTTGGAATTAGCTTCTGTTGTTTTCGCTTTAAAAATTTCGAGGCATCATTTGTATGGAGTAAAGTAAGAAATATATACTGATCACAAAAGTTTAAAGTATATATTCACTCAGAAATAATTGAACATGAGACACAGGAGATGGCTAGAATTAATCAAGGATTATGATTGTACAATTCATTACCATTCGGGAAAAGAAAATAAAGTGGTTGATGCTTTGAGTCAAAAAAGTAATGCTTCATTAGCAATGTTGTGTTTGGAACGTGATCCTTTGGTTAAGGATTGTATGAACTTTTGCATAGAAGATGTTTGTACAGGAATTTCTTCTATTTTGTTTCAGGTATCAGTGAGATCATCTCTATCAGATAGAATCAAGCAAGCACAGAAGCAAGACAGTGAGTTGCAGAAAAAGGTAGAGCTGGTTCAGAAAGGTAAGTTGCCTGAATTCAACATTGATAATGATTGTGTTTTGAGATTTGGGAAGATATTGTGTGTGCCTTTTGATTAATAGTTGATGAGAGAGTTGTTATGTGAAGCTCATAGTTCTCCGTTTTCAGTTCATCTAGGCAGTACAAACATGTATAGAGATCTGCAGGAGTATTACTGGTGGGAAGGAATGAAAAGAGATATTACTGACTTTACTATGAAGTGTTTGACTTGTCAACAGGTTAAAGTAGAGCGGCAGTTACCGAAAGAGACGCTTCAGCCATTACCAGTGCCAGAGTGGAAATGGGAGAATATATCCATGGACTTTGTTATGGGTTTACCGAAGACATCTCAAGGTAATAATGCAATCTGGGTTATTGTTGATCACTTGACCAAGCCTGCTCATTTCCTTGCTATAAGAGATACTTTTTCCATGGATCATCTTTCTAGTTTGTATCATAATGAGGTAGTCAGGTTACATGGATTTCCTCTCTCCGTTGTATCTGACTGTGATCCCAGGATCACTTCTATCTTTTGGAAAGGCCTTCGGAAGTCATTGGGTACTGAATTAAATTTTAGTACAGCTTTTCATCCTCAATCAGTAGGGTAGTCAGAATGAACAATTCAGACCATAGAGGATATGCTACGTTCTTTCCCTATGGATTATCAGGGAAGTTGGGACCAACATCTTTCTTTGGTTTAATTTTCATATAATAACAGTTTTCATTCCAGTATACAGATGGCACCGTTTCAGGCATTATATGGGAAGCGGTGTCGAACTCCAGCTTTCTGGGATAAAGTGGGTGAAAGGAAGTTGATGGGACCAGAATTGGTAGAAGAGATGGCAGAAAAAGTTCAGCTGATTCAGAAGCACATGAGAACAGCTCAGAGCATGCAGAAGAGTTATGCAGATAACCGGAGGAAGGATCTATATTTCGAGGTAGGTGATCATGTTTTTCTCATGGTTTCATCTTGGAAATGTGTGACGAGATTTAGTAAGAAACGAAAGATGAGTCCAAGGTTTATTGGACAATATGAAATTTTGGAGAGATTTGGATCAGTTGCTTACCGAGTGTCTTTACCTCCGAGTTTATCTCAGGTACACAATGGTTTTCACGTTTCAATGTTAAGGAACTACATGCCAGATCCATCTCATGTTTTGAGTCCAGAGGTAGTTCAGCTGGAAGAGAACCTATCTTATAAGGAACAACCGGTCCATATTCTTGACCACAGGGAGAAAGTGTTACGAAATAAGGCGATTCACCAGGTAAAGGTTTTGTGGAAAAACCACATGATTGGAGAGGCAGGATGGGAATATGAAAATGCAATGAGGGATAAGTACCCCCATTTATTCGATAAGTAAATAAATTGCGGGGACGCAAATTTCTAAAAGGAGGAATGATGTAACATCCCATGTAAGTAATGAATAATATATATTTTTATATATGTCTATTAATGAATTTGATAGTGTTTTAGAGGCCTAAAATGAAAATAAATCCAATCTTAAGCATGGAATACACTAATATTTTTAAAATATTGTTTTACTGCCTTTTGATGGCAAACCATTTTTTAATCTATATTTTGAAAATTTTATAAACTATTTTTTTCAAAATAATCTTATTCTTTATGATTGGGACATCATAATTTACTTTGTGTGAATTTTTGGTATTTTTCTGACAATGTTCATTTCTTAATGAATAGTGAAAATACTGCATTTTACATCAAAACTGCTTTTTAATCTAATTTATTTGTATAATTAGATTATGTTTTGAATTGGTTTTGAAGTGAAATTATAATATATTTTTACCATTTAATAAAATGGTGGTCATTGGAATCAATTTCACTTTGAAATTGGACTTAAACTGGTGTCAATATTTTGATACTTATTGTTTCATAAAAACACGTTATTTGCTCTGACAGCGGGAATTAATTATTAAATTAATTAATGTGACATATATGTTTTGAATTTTGCAAAATATAATAAATTTTTTAATTCAGAATATCAAATATAGCTTAGGGTGATGTTTTCATATTTTTCTGAAAAACATCAATTTTTGATGAATAGCGAAATCACTAAGTGGTAGTTAAAGAAATTGATTTTTAGTTTAAATGAAATTCTGCCACCTTTGTGTTTTGAATTTCAAAAATCCGACATACAAGGTTGTCATTAAGAAGTAAAATGTTGTTCAATGAGATTAAAATAATTTTTCGGTGAATAGTAACTTATTAAGTTTTTAATCGCGATTAGTGGTAATTAGTGTAGTTTAAGGTAAAAATAATGCTTTAATAATATAAAATGACCTAGACACATGTACTAACCTTATTGGATGTGTCATGGCCGACCCATAAAATCCATGGGTCAACTTGGGGACCCCATGGAGCCACTTTGGTTTGGAAATGACATAAATAACTTTTTATTTAGTGTAAAAGTAAAAATGACAGAAACATAATAAGTTTTACGAAAATTTTTTTTACATGGGGTTATGAAGATCAGATTTTTTATTATAAATAGTCATTGGAAATATAAAACGATTTCCTACATCATAGTATTTTTTTATAATTTTTAGACTTTAAATAAATTAAATTATTTATGACATCATGATAATGTAGCGATGACCTCATTATTTAACGATTTAAATAAAATGGAAAGATAATGTAATATCTAAGACCTACAAATGTCCAAAACCTATTGGATGAGTGGATTTCGAATACCTATCACCTTATCCTAGAATTATATCAATGTGAGACCATTTAAATCCGAATATAAATTTCAAATAAAGTAATATTTCTTTACTTTCCAATAGTTCCCCTCCTCTCCTCTTATAAAAGGCCCCCACCTCTACCTCCTTACCCACACTCCCAAAGCCTTTGGCTCGGCCATCCCTATACCCATTTTGCCTCTCCACATCCCTCTCTTACTCCTTGAAGCCTCACTTTGGGTAGAAGTATTCCCAAGGAATCCTTTGAGCTCAAACCAAAGGGAGTTACCCGATTTTAAGGTAATGTCTTCTTTTGAGTCCTTTTGTTTTATTTTGCTTCTCCAACCCCCTAAACTCTTTTTATTATTTTCTTTTGTAACAAATCCAGAATCCTCAATATACTAGGATGTTGTTAAATATGTATTCAAGCTACACTTACACACACCTACATCTAATGGTTAAAGAACATACGGTTTCCGTGGATGGTTAATTTATGCCTCCCGAAACGATGATTGTTCATCATTCATTTAACACCTTCAAAGGTGGCCATTAAGATGAAACTATATTTATATATGATATATAATATGTTTATGTTTTCCTTATGATTCTGTATTTTTTAGTTTGAGGAATACCTCTATGGTTTCCATTGTGGGTAAACACGATATCTTCATTTATGGAAGTGCGGACTACCGCCCCCTCAAAGTGATTTGATTCATTAAATACCATATGTGGGACGTATAAAGGATGGAACTATGATATTATATATGATATTATACTGTAATTATAATATACCTTCATAAAATTATGATTCCACTCTATAAAATATGAAATAGAAATGAAAGTAGTGTTCATGCGTACGTACGGCTTACCGTCTCCATGAACGGTGCATTTCATTTCTTACCTCTAAATGATTATGTAATATTATAAATTCATGCATGTACTGGATATATATGACATATATGATATCTACATCCTGAATAACATTCTGGATATAATAAATACATGAACAACATGTAATTATAAAGGGCTTATTTTTTACTCAATTACCAAAGATCGTTAAAACGACCGTTATTAACATAAATAATTACATAGTGTTCATGACATGGAGATAAGTGATATAAAAGTAATAATGAACTTGAAAAATGTTATTAAACAAGTAGAAATTAACTCATGTTTATTATTCATGACATTAAAGAACAATCGAGTCAAGTCGGACCCGAGGTATGGGACTTCATCTCAATCTCCTTTTATTGAGGCATATTTTGTTTTATACACAACCTTTTTTTATACAGTGTATAAAACCCTTTTACTTTTACATTTATTCAAAAGGAATATTTTTTATACAAAGCGTTTACTAAACGAAAAAAGGGAATGTTTTTGTCGTACGTATGCGGCGACAACGACTTCTCCGCCGTCGTGACCGTTATTTGAGTTTTGGCTTCCTCTACAAGCCATACCTTTTTTAAAAGAAAAATAAATACCATGTTTTACTTTTCTTTTATTTTCGTATTGAAAATGGTTCTCATAATGTTTTTATATCAATGTGTTATATTGATATCTTGTGATTAAAAGGTGAAAATGTGATGTTTCCTTTATACATGTTTTATGTTATACGATTATGTTGAGGTTCTTGGGAACTATTATGAAAACGGGTGGTTCCGTGATAAACTAGGGGCGGGTGAGCCCGATACCGCTCTCCAATGCATTGGGTAATGCGAAGGAGTGAAACGTTAAGGTTTCTCCGAAGCGATTTAGGGAATATACGGTGATGGATATTCCAAACGTAACCAAGAGGGTTACTCCCTATGTAAGAATGTTATGAATGCCTTAAGTTACATTTATGTATTATGATTTCTATGATTAATTCATGTTTTGATGAGGTATGTTAAAGTGCTTATGTTTTATGGGAAATGTATGATCTCATTCTTATGTATATTTGTACCCATGTTTCATTTCCATATTTTTATATCCCTTACTGAGCTTTTTATTCTCATCCAAAGTTTTTTGAAATGTTTCTCACAAGTCAAGGGAAAGGTACATGATATGATGATAATGTCAAGGAAGTGTCAAGAAAGAATCCATGTTTTATTTTAAATATGTTTCCATTGATGGGAATGAAGAATAATATCTTTATGTAACCACTTTGTTTATATGTATAATGTAATGCACGTTTTATGATCTAATTCTCTAAAACTCTAAACTCGAAAAGATCCTTAATGTGTAATCTTATTATAACTCATGATTAAGTTAGGTTTAAGGCTGGGGCCTTATATTTGTAGTCATACCAATCACACAAACTAAATAGATTGACTCACATAACAAAAAGTCATGTATATTATGACACATCACATAGGAATACATTTCATGTAAGTACACTATAAATAATATGGGACATACATAATCTTAGTCACATGTCATGCCATGTGATGATACCCTCCATGTAATATTTCATCTTTATAAATGTTTTTATAAAGAAGTATATGTGCATACACAGTGTCTCCTATATCCTAGACCATGTAAATAATTAATTTCAAATTAAATTAAAATTTTAAATTTAATTAAAATTACAATTTATTGGAATTAGAAGGATTATTTTGATTATTAAAAAAGATAAATGATTTAATTGATTAATTTTTCAATTAATTTACTAATTGGAGAAGTTTATCTTCATATATAAACAATTAAAATTAATTCTAGCAACATGAATTTCAAGTTAGGATGATCCCGAGATTCACCTGCCTATGTATGTGTTGGGATTGTGTTTTTTATTAGAATTTATTTCATGGGTTTTGAGTTATAATTATCATTAAATTAAATATAATTATATGTGTATCATACTTTTCTCTTTATTATTAATGAGATTTGATGTAGTATGTTTCATTTTATACCACCAAACCCCAGGTTCCCCTCAACTATGTGTGACCAAATGTATATAAGGTATGGACATCCCAGTTGAGAGTAGACATTTCTAGAATTACCTATAGTGAAACTAACTAGATAGATACAATGGTTAAAGGTGTAACAGTAGAACTACATGTTAATGTTGCTCGAAATACATCATTCCCAAATACCATCATTTACATTATAAGTTCAATGTAGTGGTTGTGAGAATGTAAATATTGATCATTACTAATACAATATCCTCATGATAGGATATCCCAAATCAAATGGTGGGGGATAATAGTATTTGATAATATTGAAGAAAACTGATTAAATAAAATTTATTAAATCACCCTTAATAATCAAGATAATATAATAAAAAATTATTTCAATATTTTTAAAAAAATGTAATATAACTTTACCTCTTTATTATACACATGATTGAAATTAGAGAAATAAAATATCTTTAATGACATTAATAAATAGCAGTGGTTCATGAATTCCAATTCCAAGAGAGGATATTTAACATAGTGGAGTGATTAGTTTCTAAATAGAATTGTATGGAGTCAAGTATATAGGATAATACTATCTTCAATAAAAATTTAGATGATACATTGGATATACAATGTGTCATGTTATGATGCATGAAAAGTGTGCTCTAGAGACATCATTATGACATAGATTAATATATTTTGTTATCCCATCTCAATGATCTTAATCAGGAAATATAAATACATGAGTGGTATGATATCTCTTAGGAACTCATTACATAAAATTTTAAATAAGGTGCACTAACTAGACCTCATGTAGTCAATATGAATATATACTGTGAGCATTTAGATATTATGGGTTACAAGATACCAATGATTTATATTCATACCTCATGTTCACCCCACTTCCCTAAACCCTCTCTAATTTTATTGTAAATATTAGTGTCGAATATAATAAAAAGAAACTAATGGATCCGCAACTTTTTATTCATATATGGACCTGATGAATGAAAAACCTAAATTACATTTGGTGAACTAGAGGATGGACAATGATAATAGACTTTTGATAATCTCCAAGACGAAATATTCCTTACCCAAATTGAAAAATAGGTTGAAGATCAAGTGGAAGGATAATGAACAAGATGCAAAGAGTATTTCTTGTGATATGAAGGGACACTACAATAATACCTTTAGATAAGTTAAGATGAAAGGGGGATTATTGATTGTGTTTTTTATTGAATGTATATGTTAAATTTCATAAATTTGGTTAATAATTATAAATTTTTGTGTTCAAATTTAGATCTAAATATTGGTACTGATAATATTAAGAATAACTTCTATAGGTGAGGAAGATTTTCATGGTACCAATGAATTAATAATGGAAATAGTAGATATTGATGAATTCCCATCACTTTTTTCACATGATTGATTCTAATCTAAAATAACTGTTATTATTTCCTATTGGTATTAAAAACATTAGATATATGCTCACATTAGATATGGATGTGTCAAATTTCATATTTTGAAATAAGAGTTTCTAATAAAAAAACAAAATAATTCAATTTTAAAAAATAATACAAGAAAGCATTTATTACATCAACTATATGAGGTATTATCTTTCACCCAAACTGATAATGAATAATGGTGACCTAAATTTATCCATCACTAATTAATAAAACCATTGGGGTTTTCATAAAGAACCTCAAAATCCCTCATTCATCGAGATTGGTTTTCGAACTGTCTTTCTTCTAGAATCCTTTGATCAAACCTAATTAGAATAAATTTATATCTTATTATCCCTATGAGACCATTATAATCCTAATATAAACTAAAATTTCAAAACAAAATATCAAAGTATGTATATAGAAAAAATCTTAGAGGAATTCTCTGATAAATGTTTTATCAATAAAGAAAATTACATAAGTGATCTCATCTAAAAAACTATTTAAAATATTCAATTTTATATTGATTTAGGTAGATTTAAAATTATTTCATCCATTTACCATGGAAATATATTTGTATATAAATATGTAACAAATCAAAACAGTTGGATTCAGTAAATATCAGTGTTGATTGTAAATGTATCAACATAATCACATGTCCTTCTGATGGATCAATAGTTTTTATAATTACACTGAAAATATTTTTTCATAAATTCTATATCTATTATTTTACAATTTAAAAGAAAAAAATAAAGTCCTAAAACATTTATATAAAAGAAAAATTATAAAAACATTTTTAAACTAGCCTTCTAATAACAATACTTACAATATTCTTCTGAAAAAAAATCTTAATTATTCTAGCCACTTTTCTATTTATGGTAATTTATAATTGAATGAATACATAGGATCTTGAAAACACAAATGTATAAAATTACTAATACAAAAAAACATAAAAAACATTGCCCGATAAAGAAATTTTTTTGAAAAAAAATAATAAATGATGACAAAAATGTTCATTTTTTTCAAATAAGTATATCATGTAGTATATCAACCCCTGAATATCCATGTAGAACCCCATCTCTAGTATCCTAAATCCAATGTATGATTTCATGCATTTATATTATATAAAATTGGCAAAATTCGATGAAAAAATTTTTTAGTAGCCTTTTTAAACATGATAAATCCATTCATCCCACATTACATTGATAATAAAATATAAAACATAGTGAATGTAAATATTGTGCATCCTTTAATTCAATTAAATATTCCATCATCATATCATGGGGAAAGGATGAAAAATAAAGGGTGATCTCATATTCACATTAAGGTTTAACTACAATGTTATATATCATGACTAAATACAGAATAATTATTATGGAAAGGTAAATAACTGAAATAAAATTTCATTTTATCATTAACATGGTCCAAAAATGTATCGATGGATAATATCAAGGATGTGATCCCTTGGAAAATTATATATATATTATCAACATAAATTACTAAATATTATATGTACTAATCATATAAATCTTGATATTGATATGAATAATTCCACTCTCCATGAAATTTTAATTGATTTATAGCTATATACCAAAAACTCATTTAGTAATTTTAGCCTTGTGGGTTTCTCATGTGACCTATAGATGCATCATAGAGAGATCTATTACCAGGACCAACCCATCCCTGCATGTCCAATGCAATTCACATATATTTAATTATAAATCTAATTCATCAAAAATTATTCCTTAACAATATATTTTTGTATTGAATATGGAATACAATATATCATCATTTATCCATTTATTCAGAAAACATTAAAAGTCAAAAAATGTGTTTTAAAATGGTATATAGCGTAATAAATAGTCATATTCATGATATAATGAATATGTATATTTAATAGAAATATAATTTCTTGTGAAAATGCTCAGAAGAAAGTTAAATTTTTAATACAATGTTAATGAAGAACAAATTAATGTTAGAGGACTTTCTATTCATTATAAATATATAATTTTTATAAAAATCTGTTATTTTGGAAAATAAATGTAAAATATTAAAAAATGTTTCATTTAGAATTTTTATTTTCAAAAATATAGAAAACAATTAAATGAATATAAAGATCATAAAATAGTTATAACAGTGGAAAAATACTCTAAAATCATATATATATTAAAAAAATTCATTTGTAAAGAGGGTTGAAAATATAATTTTTAGAAAACATTTTTAAGTGGTATTAACCTAATGTATAATCAATTTATGTTTTTTATACATAAATAAATAAACCTATAATTATATAAAATATCATATATGATCCATTTATAATCTTTGTTCAATTTATTATTAAATATATTTTATCATTATCATTGTTTCATGTGTTATTTCTTCATTTTTTGAGATTTTTTATTCTATAGTTACACTAATTATACGTTTATTATTGTCAAATAATATATTAAATTATTATCATGATATAAATTTAATATATATTAAATTTATATATTTATTTTCAACCATGAAATATATATATAGACAAATGTATTACCTAGTTCATAGAGATTCTGAGCAGTATGTATGCACTAATGATGTTTTCACTTTTCTTCGAATAGAAAGAAGAATTTTAAATAGTAATTCACCTTTTACAGATCATTTTTATATCATATATATCATATATATTTATTAAATATATCTTTATTACCATCAATGTAAGTCATGAAATGGATAATGGATCATATCACTTCTTGGAGGTGGTAGTCCTCACATACGCACAAGTGATGTTAATATTTTCCAATATATTATATGGCAAGAAGGTAGATATGATATTATAATTTTAAATTCATAACTATATCATTAATATTTTATATATTCATTCGTTATATCTCTATAATCAACAACATAAAGTGGTTATGAAAAAAAATACACTACAATATAGAGTGGGTATGTTGTACATATGCACGAGTGATATTTTCACCATTCATTGGATGAAAAATATATAGAATATGGTTATGATATATTAAATATATCATATATGTTTATAAATGATAATTATTTGTTATTTCATGATGGTAACAAAATATTTTTATAATGTGTATGAATTTATAAACATAAAGAGTCAGTAAAGACGATTACCTATTCTTTGGTATCCTTCACTTAAATCCCACATTAAAGATATATGGAATGGCATTTTAGGTGAAAAATCCAACATAATTCATGTATATTGAATTTTAAAAGACAATATTTCAAGGACAGTTTCATCTAGGTTTGTCAATGTGGTGTACATGAAATAGAGAAATGAAATCCTTTTATAAGTGAAAGTAGGGGAAATCATGGAATTTTTTAAGTATTAAATTTATATAAAATAATTTTCATGTTTAAAAGGCACCAAATTGATATAATTAAACTATAAGATGATTATGTGTATAAATATCAACCTCCAAGGAAGATTTTTCATGTTTTAGATTTAATTTCACCCTTATCTTTTAGTTTTATCTTTTCAGTTGCCTTTATGACAATTACCACAATATTATACTATATGCCCTCCAAGGGTATATTTGAACAATTAATGTTATTATTGGAACTATTAATTTAATATGAATTTGAGAAAAACATAAAACCCAAGGAATTATAACATATAATTTCAAAAAATATAGAATATGTTATATTTATCTATAAAATTCATCGAACACCCTAATAGACTAAATTAAAATTAATTTTAAATTTTGATTATAATTTACACGATTTATTTACTTCTTACACAAACACATTGTCTATCTTATGTAATCTCTGAAGGTAATTATTTTGTTAATAAAATTTAAAAAAATTTACCATCATAAAAAAATTAAATAAATATAGTTAAAAATAAAATTTTATTTATTTTCAAATTATATGTTTACTCACATTATATCATGATAAAAATTTTAATATATTATTTTTAATTCTCTTGAATTGAACATGATTTGCACATTAATTTTGATAAGTCACTTGATAAATAAATTAAAATATGGTATCCTTCAATGAAAATCATATATAATACTTCATATTTAATAAAAATATAAAAAATGCGAATATATAATTAACAACCTTGTGTTTATTTGTAATATTTTTTTCCTAAATAATTATGTGTTGTAAAGTATAATATAATATTATATACATACAAAATAAAGTGATACTAACAAAAACGTTTTATAATTTATAAATATCATGAATTGTGATTACTATGAAACCAATTACAATTCAAAACATTATAATTGTAAAAAATATAAAATATAAAAGCTAATTTATTAAAATATAGATTGCTTCAACCTCTTAGAATCATAACCCCCACAAAAACACTACAAAAATGAAGAAAAATATTAGTAAACCAAAAGAAATAAATGAATATGAAATTATAAAACCCTGTTAAGAATTTTAGTGAATATTGAGTGAAATAATTATGCAGTATACATATGAGGTAATGTGACTATTTGAATAGTAATTTGACCACTGGAATAGTATCATGGTCATTGGGAATTCTAACATGTCCATCGAGAATAGTAGCATGACCATTGGAATAGTAGTTTTTCCCCAAAATAATAAATTGTGTTATAAATAATATATATCATTTTAAATTTATATAAATATAATTATTAATGTTTCTGAAAATTTAATCTCATTGTTAAAAAGCTCAATGAAAATATAACCACATTTTTAAACAGTATTTTAAATTATCTAATATATAACATATTTTTTATATTAAAAATAAAATAACATATGTTAGAAATTTAATTTTATAAAATTAATATCATTTTTCATATCAGGATATTATAAAATGCAAAGGGTTCTTTTTGATAATTTTCTAAAATACATAAATTTTAACATGAATAGTAAAAATACATCTTTTCACATAAGTAATGTATCTTAAAATACATCATTCATGATGTACTAATAAAATAATTCATTTTATAATTGAGGTTAATGCATGACATATTTAATTTCATAAATGATTCATTACAATAAAATAAACATAAATTCCAAGCCTGAAATTAATATTAGAAAACCTAAAGTCAATAGTGGTCTCTTCAATTAACAATTTTTCTTTCATTTCACATTACTTTTTAAAAAAATAATTATAAAGAATTTTAAAATGTTGTAAGGTTTTATGAACAATTTTATTAAATTAATATATGATTTATATTTTCAAAAATTCACTACTACAATTTTTACCTCTAAAATTTATTTTCATTAATATTCTATTCGAAAAAATACAACTTTACTCAAGTATAAATAACCATGCTCCCCATCCTAAAAAAACCACATAGTCCAAATTTTTCTAATCAAAATATCTACCAAATCCATCATATCATTCCCCTTATAATCCTTTGGTTTTATTTGGAGTAATCCAACTACAAATGTCTACGGTGTTTTAGTGTTGTACAAAAGAAGCTACACCAAGGATTAATTAAGTTTCAATTTGTTGTTATATTTTTCTTCTTCTTCTCATTCTATTTTGAAAAACCTCAATAAACATTATTTTAACAACTATACATTAATTTATCATTAAATTAATTGTGGTGACCTACATGAAGGATCTTATATTATATTAATAAATTTTAAAATTCCCTTCCCACTATTTCGACAATGTCCCACAAAATGTCAGTTAACCATCTATTGAGACATTTCCATGTAAATTATAATAACCTTCAACATTGATGTATAATATGAATTATATATAATATTTAAATACATAATTACATGTATTATATTATTATGGAGTTAATTATAATTATTTATAAATGGCATTGAATGAAAATAGTGAAATCAAAACGAAACTAGAAAATTTAATATAATCATGCTACAAATAAATAAAATTTAACACATAGTGTTACTAAATGGAATAAAATAATTATAATGGTTAAATATTGGATTAAATTAACACAATTTAATTTTGGATGTGTTTTTTTATACTACAATGTTCATTATTTAGGGGACTAAAAAAAGACAAAATAATAATGGATTTAATGTAAGGGGAATCTCGAACCCAATTCCTTTCTATAGGATACCCTCTATTCTAATATTTGATTTTTCATATTATGTAAATAAAATATTATACAGAATATTATTTAAATAATATTTATTTCACTTACTTGTAATGGTGTTTTTCAATAAAATCATTTTTTAAAAGAGACATAATTTTCCAAGAAATCGCATTTTTTCTCTAGAAGATCCTCTTATCTACTAGAAAATATTGATGTTTTACCCACAGTTATGATTTCCCTTATTTATTTTGGAACAAAATTTTTTATTCGTGAAATTATCATTTATGTTGTCCTTATTAAACCAGTTATATTCATTGTCCTCATTTCATAATATTTATTGTTATATGATCTATATGGGATGCATGATTATGATCATTTATGATGTGATGTGTGGTCCCAGAATATTATATCCATTCAATGAATTGGGTTATGTGATGAATCTCATGTGATAATGTGAAATATGATTGATCATTGTTCTATATTTTTTAAAAATTATTATATTATGATTTATATACATATGTTATCTATGTGCATGATGTCGGCTTTGTTCATAACTACGTGTTGTATTTGACTACTAGGAAATGATGTTTCAATTCATTTGTTTTCCACATTCCATGCCTTTACTAATTGTTTCCCTCATGGTTAGGATTATTATTATATTATTAAGATAAACCATAAACTTTTAATGCATTTACTTTACTTTCCTAATTTTATACATCCAATTACTGGGAATTTAGCTCACCCTATTCATTGATGTATATCCTAAGGTGATTAGTTGTACTTAGGAAAATGTGAGGGAAACTAAAAAGATAGAGAAGGATCAGTCAAATTATTTTTTTATGTAGGAATGATGTTTTAGAATAATTTATCCAATATACTAAACCTTTATATCTTTTATTGTATCTCTTTTTAGTTTTTATCTTAAAAATGATATAATAGTTTTGTAAAAAACATCAGGTCACTATAGTTTGTATTAGAGTGCAGTTTGGTTAATTTTGTATTTAGGATTTGAAAATATCAATGTAAAATCATGTGGATAAGTATATGTATAGAAAATCATCCTTTGTTTTGGTATAGTATAGGAACACGTGGTTTCTGAGTATTGAAATCACTTTCTAGAACCCACAAGTGGATATAGTTCTAGAACAGATATACCATGGGGTTACTACCACAAGGAAACAAAGTTGATCTAGACATGATTAGGAACTGGAGGAAGATAATATCCCTTACAACATAAATTGTTTTATAATCCAGGGGTATATTACTCATTTAATAAGAATCTCTATTACAAACTAATATGATGGATATATAGATAAATTATTTATTCCTTTTTTATGGTAGATAAACACTAAAGTATGTGATCATAAGAGAATATTTTATAGAAAAGGATTAGACTTTTGACCCCATAAGATAAGAATATATAATAAATTACCCATAAGAATAAATATTTATTCATGATTAGTTGACTTTTATTCAAACCTTTCCTATTTTATAAAATGGTGGGAACCTAGAGAAACCAATTAAAAAGACATTGTGAGGGACAATGTAATTATTTCATAAATGGAACTCCCAATGAAATTTGAGGTAGTGTTAAAAAAAATAATTACTATTACCTTGTTTTTTTTTGGATTTGATAAATATCCTATGTATTTTAGAGCATCCTCTTTCACCAAAGATGGAGCAACTAGCCGTTGAATCCTTTATCAGTTAATGAACACCTACATTTATTGGATCTTCAAGTCCACTTATTATAGAAAAGTGGGTTAACCCAAAAAATAATATCTTTCCTATTATATATTATTATGAGAAGTAAAATTATACTTGGGACATCAATCATTTAGACATATATCCCCATCAAATGTGAGAAATGATAAGGAACACTGTTTTGAAGGATAAAATAGAAAAAATGGAGTGGGATGAATTTAAAAATTTATTTCATAACAAGTATTTTTTTCGAAATCATTGAACAATGTTGGAAGGATAGTTTCTAGAGCTTAGGATAAAGGATGTATAATCATTATCTTTCTAATATAATCAATTAAAATTATTTCATGAATCACCTAAGGTTGTGTTATCAGTAATGATATAAAAATCGATAAATTATTTTTATTCATAAAACCATGCCTTTTAAAGGATCTTTCTATTTTAGGATTTGAGAATTATTGATAGGCTCTTAAATGAGCCCTCTACGTAGTTATAGTGTTTGGAAAATGGTCCCATGTTTTTAGAGATAAGAAACAAATAATTATCATTCATGTTGGTGGATCAAATGACATAGGTTGAAGGAAAGATCAGCCACCCACATGTCTAAAATGTTGGAAAAAACATCATGGGAAATAAATTAAAGGGATTGTAAAATTCTGACTATGTGGGATGAAGGATGCCAATATCATTAATGTCAAATAGACCTAATGAAGCTGACTGGTGTGATGGATGAAAGGAGAGCACCACCCATTTCTCAATGCTTCAACTCTAGGGAGCATAGTAACTACGAAAGTCAGTGCACTAAACCATGGTTCCTTTAGGTTTATCAGTATATGATACCACTAAATTTTAAATAGAAGTGGAAAGCTTATTCCATCACCACTACTGAGGTAGAATATGATAATGAAGACATTCAAGGTACACTCACTATTCACTGATGAATGGAATGAGTTTTATTTGATTCTAGTTTTCACCTTCCTTTATATCCTACATGTTTTCTATATCTTTTAGATCATAACCCCGATTCCTTGATGTAGAGATATCTATAAAAACACATAGTGGCAGAGTAAATGTAACCTATGTATAGAACACTTCTCTTGTTAGAGTCTATGGATATATTATTCTAGGGAATATCACAATCCTTCCCTTGGAGTAATTTTATGCTACACTAGACATTGATTATCTATCAATATATAGTGCTCACATAAACTGATGGAAAAGTAAGTATCATTAAATATTCTGAACCATCCCAAACTCCAGACAAATAAAACTAAGATCACGAATCACCATTGAAAATACCTCATTGGTGTGGGTGACGATACCCTATTATCATGGTTACCTGGACCAAATTGCTGAGTTGAACCAAAGTACAAACCTTAATGAAATTATCATTATGAATGAATATATTGAAATAGTTCTATATTTGTTAAATATACATCCTCTAGATTGTGTGGTAGAGATATTAATAAAAATTATACGAATTTCAACTCAAATTACAAAAAACCCTTACAGGATAGCCACGATCAAACTGGAGGAGTTAAATAATCATCATCAATATCATTTGGAGAAAGGATTCATATTCCCTAGTGCATCACATTAGGGTGAACCAGTGCTCTTTATTATGAAGAAGAATGGATCAATGTTTGTGTGTATCAATTATTGATATCTCAATAAGATCACAACAAAGAGAGTGTATCCTCTACCAATGTGTGATGACCAGTTCAATCAGTATGGAGAAGTTCAGTTTTTCTCAAAGGTGGATCTTAATTATGGATATCATTAAATGAAGGAGAATAAGGTTGATATTTAGAAGAAAACAATCCATACAATGTATAGAATCAATGAGTTCATTATGATATCTTTTAGATATAATAATACCCCAAATATAGTCATGAATTTTATGAATATATTCTTTGGAGACTATCTCAACAAATTTTTGGTAGTCTTTATCGATGATTTTTTCATCTACTACAAGATTAAATAAGAACATTGAGATTATCAATGGATTGTGATGGGGAAATTAAAGATGTATAAAATGATTACTATTTTTAGTAAGAATGAATTTCTGATGTAAAAGGTTGATTCATGGGGGAACATGATCCCACGTGAGGGAATTTCTATGAACCCTTATAAAAGTCAATCAAGGATTGAACTGAACCCACAAGTGTCTTAAAATTATGTAGCTTTTATGGATTATCTAGATATTTATAAATTTTTTGGGGAATTTATCCTGATTTTTTATCTTGATAACAAAGTTAAAAGAAAAATGGGTAATGTATTTCTAGAGAGATGAATGTAAGGAATGCTATAATTATATCAAAAAGAGTGTAATCATTGTGCCTTTACTCACACCCCCAAAATTTGGGGAAGGTTTTTTGATATCTAATTATGTTAAAAAAATGTTATTTTTTTAGTAATCAAATATAATGATTATGTGAAATCCTATACCTAATGTCAGTTTAATTTCCTTTAGAATATCTACACGTTGCATGATATGGAGCTAGAATCAATGATCTGTGATTCAAATATTTGGAGGCACTACCACAATAATTAAAAGTTCTAGAAATATTTTAATGATAGGACTATAAAATCTATATTCAATTCAAAGTATCACAACATGCATCAATAAAGTTGATTATATATAATCAATGGCTACAATTTCTTTATTCACTAACATCTTGGAACGAAAAAAAGGTATCTATAACTCTTATAAGAAATGAACATCCTACACTGTCCATGATGTAGACTAAGAAATTCCCCATCCTCATTGTTAAGAAATGGATGGATTTGGGAATCAAAATGTTAAGGAATAAATCATACCCTTCCCAAATTATTACAAAACTGTCTATCTAAGAGAAGATAATGAGTACAAAGGAAAGATTTTTATCTATAAAAGAATGTGAATGATGTAAATGAAGGGAATATACCTAAGTTCCACATCAAGAATGATTTAATATGGAAATAGGATTTTTGTACCTTCATCACCTTAATAAAGAAGGAGTTATTAGAGAGTTCACATAGTTCATCTTTATCCATCAATCCTCTATGAACCGAGACGTACTTTGATATTAAAGAAAACATTAGGTGGAACACATGAATAATGAGATCATTGAGTAAACCACCATGTGATCGAGCTGTCTGTAAGTTAAAAAATATTGATGAAACACTATTTGAATTATAAAAACATTTCCTATACCCACATAGAAATGGGAAATCATGATAGTGGAAATTATTACTGGTCTCCTAAAGATATCAAATTAAAGAAATGTGATATTGTTTTTGGTGTATCAACTCACCCAGACATCCACCTTTATCAATATTCGGGATGTTGTATCACTAGAGTAAATTACTATGAAATATGTAAAGGATGTGTTGTGGATTCATGGTGTTCCAATTTTGGTCATTTATTAAAGTTATCTAAGAATCACATATAAATTATAGAAAACAAATAATGATTCATTTCATACAAAATATAATTTCAGTATATCTTACCACCCCAAAACTGATGGATAATTTGAAAGTAATATTGTCACATTTAAGGAAATTCTATGTGTTTTCTCAATGGAATATAATGGAGTATGAGATAAACATGTCAGACTAGTTGAGTTCTCATACAATAGTAAATTTCACTCATGTATTTATATGTGTCAATATGAAGCTCTATGTGAAGCAATGTAGATCTAACAATTGTTTTGATGAAGTTGGGGAACGAAAGATATTGGACATAACCACTTGAATGGGATGGAATATAATCATCAAGCCATTAAATAATATATAATATCTACTTAGAGATGATAAATGATCTATGATGAAAATAGTTTAAGGGATTTGGAGTTCAACGTGGGAGAAAATTATTTCCTTCAAATATAACTATGGTAGAGATTCATGCAGTTTTGATTGAATGGAATTCTTATCAAAAGGTATATTGGCCCCTTTAGGGTCCATGATCACATATGAGTTATCAAATATAAGCTCGATCATCCATCAAATTTGATTGAAGTTCATGAAGTGTTCCATGTATTTATCATGAGGAATTACATACTTGATCCCTCATGTGTTCTGAATCTATATGTGGTATAACAGGGGAATGTGCACTCTTATAAGGAGATGACGTTGAAGAGCATGGACCATAGAGACAAATTCGTATGCAACAAGACATCTGACCATCTCCAAAAGTGGTGGATGAACCATAAAAGGTGATGTGGGAACATATGGAAACCATGAAACCCAAGTGACATCATCTATTTTCTACATATAATATGCGTATAAATTTTCGGAATGAAATTTCTAATTGGGGGAATAATGTAATGAGCATATGTTTATTATTAATATATTTTTCCTGAATAAATGTGTGTTGTTTTATATTATATAATAATATTCATAGAGACCAAAAAACCCTTATCTCATTAAAAATGATCATTACATTAGACATTTATTAAACCAATTAAAATCCAAATCATTAAAATTTTACATTAAATATAAAATAGAAAAGATAAAATGAGAAAATATGGATAAATCCAATCTCCTAGAATCATCGCCCCATGCCAAAACTATAGAAATAAATATAAATATTAGTATAACAATAAATATATTATATTATGCACATATGTTACCATCAGATTTATAATAGTGAATATTTTGTAAAAGAATAATGTGGTATATATAGGAGGTAATGTGACTATTCGAATAGTAATGTGAACATAGTAATAATAACCTTGTAGTTTTGAATATTAGCATGATAATTGGGAATAATAACATGATCATTGGAAGAGTAATTTCACCTAAAAATAATAAATTAGGATATGAATACTATTTATCATAAATAATATATGTACGTATAAATATTATGATTAAAAAAATTATGAAAAAAAAATTTAAACATATATAAGCACATTTGAAACCCCATTTTAAATTATTTCATAAAAATTAAAAAATTTTATATTATAAATTAAAATTATTTATGTAATCTATTTAATTTGGGTAAAATTGATCCCATTTTTTAAATAATCACATCAAAATTTTATAATGGATTTTTTGGTTAGTTTATGAAATAATTCAATTTTTGGTTGAATAGTAAAAATACAACTTTCAACAAAATCGGTGTATCAATAATTACATAAATCATGATGTAATAATGATCTAAAAATTTTAAGAACACATGGTTCTACAATGATATTTCTACGTTCATAAATGATTCATTAATATAATTTAAACTTAAATTCCAAACATTAAAAGAATTTTCCAATCCCAAAAATCAAATGTGATCCCTTAAAATATTTTTTTTATTTCCTTCAACTTAAATTTTTGATAATCAAATTTATTGGAATTATAAATATTTTTTTAGATTGTGAAATAATTATATTATAATTATATATGATATATATCATAAAAATTCAATATTATAAGATTTACCTCTGATATATTATTTATTTATTATTTTCATGAAAAAATAAACTTCTCCTCAATTATAAATAAATCGTATCCATACCAATGGAAATAAAGTAATATCTATCCTCTACAAAAAACATTCTTCTCAAGAATTTAATAATCGTTAGGTATTTTATAGATTAATCTAACTCTACAAATTATTGGTGTTTCAGTGTCGTACAAGAGAAGCTACACCGAAGATTTTATAAGTTTTAACAAACTCTTCTCTGTTTTTTCTTCTTCTCTTTCTTATTTCTCCACCCCTTTTTCAAAAGCCTTATTTGATTAATTAGGAAGAAATTAAAATTACATTATTGATGTTAACCTACTTGAAGGATAAACTTATATATATATATATATATATCAAAATTCCATTTCCATATCTTTCGATAATGCCCTGCCAATGGTTGGTTAAAAAACAATAAAGTTATTTCCTATTCAATGATTATATCCACAATCACAGATAGATAGTATGAATAATATATAATATATAAATATTTAATTAAATGTATTTTATACTTCTGGAGTTATTTAATCCTTTGTAAAAATGAATTTGAATGAAATTAGTGTAATAAAAAAATAGGATAATTTAATATAAAATTGATATAAAAAAGATTCAAATTTAATAAATTGTGATATAAAGTAGAATTAATATTTTTAGTGGTTAAATAGTGGGTAAAATGAACCTAATTCACTTCTAAAACTAATTTATAATAATTTTTTTTATTCATTAGGAGGAAAAGAGATGAATTAAAGTGGTATTTTTGGTATGGGGATTCCTGAAATTAATTCAAATCTTTATGTTGTCCTATCATTAATAGTATTGTTGTTAATATAATTTCACTGAGATTTCTATTCAGGTTTTCATCTTAGGATATTCATGTTCTTATCTTGTTAAGATGTATTTTAAGAAAATCATTTTTTTAAAGATACTTCAATTTCCAAAACAATGTATTTTTACTTCTCTTGAAATTCATATTATCCATTAGAGAATAATGATGTTGTATGTCCAAGTATGATTACCCTTATTCATTTTGGAAGAAAAATGTTTATTCATGAATGTATTATAAATTAAATACGTATTAAATCAATTCTATTCTATAGGTTCATTTCTTAACTATGATTGTTATACAATCTATGTAGAATAGATGATTAGGATAATATATGATGTGATGGGTTGGAGAAAAATTTTATATCCCTCCAATGAATTTGGTCATGTACTTAATCTCATGAGATTTTCTGAAATATTTGTAAACATAATGCTAGACATATTCAAATGATGATGTTATGATTTATGCACATATTTTATGCGTAAACATGATGCTATATTTGGTCAACAGTATGTGTTTTAATTTAATATTATGTTTTATTTAATGAATATTAATCATTCCAAACCTTTATAAAAATTTCCATCATGATTATGATTCTTATGATATGATTATTCTTACCCATGTACTTTTAATACACATCAATTATTCACCTGAGGATAAATAATCCCTTACTATGATTTTATCTCTCCCCTTTCATCAATGTATATCCCCAAGTGATTAATTTTACTATGGATAATTTTATGTTCACTAAGAGGATGACATTAAAGTAACTAAATTAGTATTCAGTTTTATTATGTAAATGCGTTGTTTGAGACTAATTTACCCATTACTCAAAACCATTGAATCACATATTTTATTGATTTTATTTTGTTTATTTTAAATATGATTTAATAGTTATGTAATTAATAATTTAGGCTTCTATATTACCCCTCTAAAATTCCATCATGAATATACTGAATTTTACATTTTCCATGATGTGAATGCACTGTTTCAGCAATGAAAATTAATTTCATATTCAGTGTAAAATAAACTATATTTTAAATGTTTTGAATTATATTGCATTATATTTGTAGTATATTATCATAAATTATTCTATAAATAATTTTAAATAATTTTAATACCATTATATTATATACCGGATATCATAAAATATATTTTATTTTATAATTGTTTTTTCATAGAAAGATTTATTCATTAGAAGGATATAAACAATTAAGTATTAGGTAAATTTAAAATGTTGAATAAAAAATGAAATCCAATTCATAAAATTAAATCCATTTATGTGTAATAATTCAATTCTAATATGAATTTGTAAAACCAAATAAAAAACATCTTTTTAGAAAAATATCTTTTTATGTATATAAATTAATTTATGTGAAAATCATGAATATTACTTTTTAAAATGGATTTAGTGAAATTATTACAAGTAAAATTATTCATGAATCACTTTTACATAAAATATAAAATAGAATTTAACATTTATATTAAATTATTTAATGAAAATAAATTATAGTATTTTAGAAATCGATATTGTTTCACTATACATTGAAAAATCAATCGTTTTTGGAATATTCAAATATTTAACCCTATTTAAATTTTGATTAGATAATTTTAATTTTTTTGAATTTAAAAAATAGAATTTATAAACTTTTTTAAACTTTTTATAATATTCATTACAAAAATAAAATAAATAAATTATTTAAAGAAACTTTTTTTTGAGAAATTGTTTATTTTTTTATTAGTAGTGAAATCATTATTTAAAACCTTTACACATATTTTTCATAATATGTTTCACCCTATTCATTCCATCAGAATTAATGTATTTTTTATAGATACTACATTAAATAATAATATATTAATACTATATTATGGCTCTCTTAAATGTTGACATTGCATACTAAGAATGATACTCCCTCTATAAAAAAAATTACTAATATTATTTCCATTAGGATTTCCCGCATATGTAATAAAATTATCTCTTGGAATCAATCTTGGTTCAAAAATGGAAGATATATCCAATATTGCGTTTGCACTGCCTCAGAGTGCATTAACTCTTTAATTAAAAAATCTAGAGGGGGGAACATTGCAGTTAAACGTGATATCAAAAATTCCATCGGCACCATTGATTTGAGATTTATTTTCAAAGTTGTTAAGAATTTTGGGTTCAATGAAGCTTTTATACAAAGGATAAACTACCTTTTCAATTCAGATTTTATATCCATCCTCATTAGTGGTTCTCCTATGGGATTCTTAAAATTCTCAAAAGGGGTGTAGTAAGGAGACCCCCTCTCTGCGATACTCTTTAACATTGAGGAAGATTTCCTCAGCAATTATATCTCCTCTCTTGTTCAACAAAACAACCTAAAACCCATTCGGGCTTCCAAAAACCTATCTATCCCATCACACATCCTTTATACTAATGAAATAATTATTTTCTTTAATGTGGATAGGAAAAATATTCTTAACCTTAAAAAGGTTCTATCTCATTATGAAGAGGTCTTTGGACAATCTGTCAGCTGGAATAAATCCTCTATCTATTTTGGAAAAACCATTAACCCTACTAGAAAAGGTTTTATCACTGATACTCGTGGTATCAAAGAGGGATACATCCCATTTACCTATCATGTAGTTCCACTCTTCTGGGGTAGGGCTAAACCTATATACTTCAATACGGTTATTGATAAGGTGACTAAACATCATACCACCTAAAGAGGGAAATCCCTTTCCATGGCTGGCAGAACAAGCCTAGTAAAATCCAATATTATCTCCAAAATGGTCTACCCCATGATGATTTACAAATGGCCCAATAGACACATCAAAAAATTTAAAGGCTACATGAAAAATTTCTTTTGGACTTGTGGAATTCTTGACAGAATTATTGTCACTGTCCCCTGGTCGACATGTTGCAAACCCCTTGGAAAAGTTGGCCTTAGCATTAGAAACCTAAAATATAATAATGAGGAATTTCAAGCAATGTTAACAAGGAGGATGATCAACAACAAATCTGACTCCATATCCTTCCATTATAACAGGTTTCTGCAAATCCTTACAAAGAGTCAATATAGATACCTCATCTCCTCCCTTTGGCCATCTATTAATAATGTCATTGCTATCATCATACACAACTCAAGATGGATGGTTTGTTCTGACTCCACCACAAATTTCTGGCATGATAACTGGACTGGTACTCCCCTCATCTCAACTCTTACTCCTTAAAACCCTCCAAATAATACCAATTCTACCATAAATCATGTTTTTCACTCTATTAATAACATCATTCCAGATCACATAAAACAAATTGTGTAAAATTATAGATTTATAAATGTGGAGGATCACCATGGTTGGGATCCATCTCACAACGGTGTCTTGGAATCAAAAAATTACTATCAACATTGTTTCGACAATTCTGAATCATTCCACTTTTTTTAAACCTTTTGAAATGCACAAGATTAAAACATCAAGGCTTAACCTTGCCTGACACATTTCCCACAATCGCATTACCACAGTGGTTTGTCTTCCGTCTTTTGGCATCCAACTTTTCTGTAAATGTAAATTATTCCATCAGCACAGGGAGGACAGTAATCATCATTTCTAATCTTGTGATACTTCCCCTGCTCTTAGGAATTATGTTACTGACTTTTTTTTATTGCATATGGTTAGTGGGTGACACTATCTATTGCAAAATTAGTAATTTTTTTGAACTTGATTCATCTCGAAAAATCAAGAATCTTCTCCTAGCTACGATTGCAGAGCTCTTACATGTGATCTGTTATGATATAAATGCGATTATTCACAACAATTACTCAATTAATCATAATGCAGGTAGGATGAGGATCACTATGGCCATCCTATAAACAACCCTCATCCATAAAGGACATTGTCACAACTAAGTTGGGGACCTTATGATTCTTTGGCGCCTCAACATTGATGGTGTCTTCACTAAACTTACGCTCCCACTGAAAGTGTTTTGGCAAGCTCCAACACCTAGATAGATCAAGATCAATGTCGATGGACCTTCCATAGGAAATCCTGGTGCTGCGGGATATGGGTCCATATTTGATATTATCATGGTCGTTGTCATGATATCTTCTTTAGAAGCCGTGTCACTACCTCTGCCTTAGAAGCTGAGATGATGGTGGTGATTAAGGCCATTGCTTTCGTTAAGAAATTTTTTTGGAACAATATCTAGATTCAGAGTGACTCCAACACCATTGTACAAGATATTTGGAATGTAGTTATTCACCTTCCATAGACCCTCATTGCTTGATGGATGAACACATTCAATGACCCTCTTGAAATCAGAAACATTTACACTCACAATTAAAAGTAAGCTAAGGCGGTTGCTGATGGCATTTCCAACAAAGGAGTCAACCAACCCATGACATGGATTGATTCTATACTGGTTGAGCTCCTTTCCCATTTTCTTAGAGATTTTAATAAGGATCCATCTTTTTGTCTCATGTAATATCTCTATCAATTTTCACTTTTAATAAAATATTCTGCTCCCTTTAAAAATAACATTTTCATCCCCATAAATAAGTTTTCCCACAATAAATTTCTCAGTTATAAAATGATCAATATTTGATGTTAAATTTATTGAAACCCAATGTTTAATAGTTTTATAATAAAATAATATTTTTCATGGGGTTTTGTGAAACATAATGATTACAAGAAATAACATATAATGAGGTTCCAAATTAGTATAAAATCTGTCTGATGTTAGATTGTAGATATAGAGAAGAAAATAATTTCCAAGTACTAATAGGGATCTGTATGTTACATGGTACTTATAAATTTAATGACCACTAAAACATATAACATTGATGGAGGAAGAAATCGTCAATTCATCTGAAATATAGGTAAATTGATAAATTTATTATTTACAGGTAGTTTTTCTAATGTTCTATAATTAATTTACAATAAATATATGGATCAATATAAAATGTACATGGTTTATATTTTTCCATTTGAAAAGTAAAAAATAATAATTTGGTTATGATTATATGTATCTCAATTTCATTTCATATTTTAAGATAAAAAAATTGACATTTTTTTATGAGGATAAAAACACTAGAATTTTATTTTTATGGTTCATAAGATCCATAAAATAATTACACTTCATTACTTCTTTATCAAAATATGTAAAAACTTTTGGTTAGAAAATGAAGTAAAATATGGAAAAATTTAATACATTTATCTATTAAACCTCAATAAACCCCCAACCCCCCCAATTAATCATAATACATTTCATAAATAGTTAACCATATCACTCCTCAAATTTTAGTTTCAAAAAATTTCAAAACCCAAAAATCTGAAAGATTTAATCAAACATATATCCCCTTAAAACACAATTTTTCTCATAACGTCACTTTCCAAAAATGTGATTACATTGATCATATATTATATTAAAAAAACTAGTAACCTGAATCACTATGAAACCTCAATGAAAAAATATATGCTTCAAAAATGTAACACAATACTTATTCCACTAATAAAATCATATTAAATTGAATATATTCTATACATCCAAAAACATGAAAAAGTACATTATCAACAAATCACTACTCAATTTCAAATACATGAATACTATCCAATTTACTTTATTTCTGCCAATCATCATTTTATCCTAACTATTCATTATTCACACAATATTAAGAAATTATTAAGGGTAATATTTCCCTTAATCCTTTTTTATATACATGAAAAATCACTTTACCACTAAATCTATTTTCTTGGTTATCAGTAAAATTCAATATATTCTTTCAGATCATTAAGGAAATGATTTTAGATTACACTCCTAAGAGGTTTAATGATTTTTATAAGCATAATATTAGTAATAAAAATACACTAAAATATAATTCTCAAATCCCAATATTTAAACACTCAAATCCTTCTACATTATTTATTTTAATGGAATGGGAACATCCATGGTCGATTATTTAACCCTAGGATTAGGGTATTGACTCAAATAATGTTTATATTTCCCAAAAATAATATATTGAATTATAAATGGTTCTATAGGATCATTTTTTTAATAAAATTATCGTTTTTATTTTCCTATCAAAATGTTTATGATCTATTACCTTATTTTCCACCAAAAATAGTTTTTATGTTTGTTTGATACATTTTATATGGTTTCAATTTCAATATTTTTATATGAATAATGTTGTGCCTTCTATCCTCCATGGGTTCCACCACCTATAATCATGGTAAACTCTATCCCTATCTTCTTTGATGTGTTATAAAGTTACTAAAGGTGAATTTTTTAATCATATATCTTGACAAGTAATTAGGCATTATCACAATATCTTTTACAATGACCATCATCCCATTTTGGTTTCCAATAATTACAGCACTATCTATCACATTCACTTTTATCATAGTTAATTAATGTTTTATCCATTGATTGAATCCCAAAATTATACAACAAGAAATTAAAATTAGAGTAAGAAACAAATAAAGCACCAATATATTTTATAGGATCTCTATATCATGGTTCTTTCTTTTAAATCAATTATACCATTGGTTTAACCTAGGTCAATTATACTCATCATATATTCAAATCCTTTATAAAGGTTCATAATGTAAATATGATTTGACCTATACATATACCCCCAGAGTATCAAACCACCTAAACTATAATGGAATAATCATGGTGCAACAAAATGATTGTCGGGATTTCCTCAAACCTGGATTTTTAGGGTTATGACCCCTAGATGCATATATTTCAAAACCACATATACATGTTCTATCTTGGATGTGATATATTACTAAAAAAACCTCACAATATCTACATTAAAAATACATTTTAATATTATATTACTGTCAGAGAAATCCTCAAATTTTATATAGGGATATTTTCCATAATTATAATTTCTTAAATGTTGTTCCTAGGGTCTATATTATACATTCTCTGATAGAAACTACTGAAAATACAAATCATATAACCCAAATATGGTGTCTTTTTATTAAATCAAAACTATAATTATGCAATCACATTCAAAAGGATTTAATTATTCAGTACTGTTTCTATATTAGATAAATAATGTTCTTCCATTTCTCAATGAAAATAAAATATAAAACATAGTGAACTTAAATATTTTTCATCCTTGAACTCATTCGTAATTCCTTCATTATATTCTGTGGGATGTTAAGCAAATATAGGGTGACATCAGATTATATTTATGGATAATGTACATTAAAATATATCATGAGTAAATATGGGATAATAAATATGCTAGGGTTATTCACTGAAAAAACATTCCATATAATTAATAACTTGATCAAAAAATGAATCCACCGATAATATCAATGAAACATTATCATCGATAATAAATAATAAACCATATATGAATTAAATAAATAATTCTAGATATCATTATCTCAGATATAATGAATTAAATACTATCAATTCCTTTTGAAAATATAGTTTTACAAATATGTAGGTATACAGAAAAAAATACATTTAGTATACTTATCCAATAAGTTGTCTACTAATACTTGAATATAAATAAAGGGAATATATATAGGTTTTCCCCACCCATCACTACATTCCCAATTTATGAAACATCCATTTACATTATAGTATAATTCATAAATATATGCATTATCATGAAATGTTTATATTGAATATAGATTAAAAAAATGATAATATTGCACCAAATAATAAAATAATATTCTATGTAAAACACAATATAAAAATATTTATATGATCTTGTAAATAATCATATACATGACACAAAGAATATGAATATTTAAGCGAAATGAAAATTTTACTGAAAAATTATCAGAAAGAAGTTATTATTTCACGATAATGTTAGTGACCACAAAATTCATGATTGATGACGTCCAATTCATTGGAAAAAAGGTAGGTATTAAAATTAGGTATTTTGTAACATGTAATAGAAATATCATATATATTATTTCATTAAATAGTATTAATTTCTACTATATTGATAATTTTTAGAAGAATATAAATATCATTAACTGTTTAGAGTGATGGAAAACCCTGTTCACTTCGTATATGTCAAAAAATTACAATTCCTTTTCTAAAGAGAATTAAAAATAAACTTTTCTGAGAATAATAGAAATATTCATTTAAAACCATGTAAAAAGTAATGGTTAACATAAATTTTCTTATATATATATATTTATTATATGAAATGTAATTTTTATTATAATATGTAATAATATGGCCACATAAAAAATATAATTTTTCATAAGAGAAATATGATCATAACTAATTTGAAAAATTTCCATGCTCAATTCTTGTCCAAAACAGATTAAATGTTTGAATAAAAAAATAAAACAATTTAAATATTTATATTATAATATAATTGATGGATTTAATGATATATCATATTATTCCTTCAATGAACAGAAGGAAAATTCAAAAAAATGATATTGTAAATTAAATTCCTACCGCCTGGGTAACTTTTAAATTTTAAACCCATGTACCTGTAAACATGAAATAAAACGTTAAATATGATTAATATATATATATATGTGTGTGTGTAAAATATATCAATGGGATAGTATATAAACCACATAAAATTAAATTGCTTCTTAATTACAAAAATTTCTTGTTGGAGTGTAAATTCAGAATAAATACCTCACAAAGATTTTCTCATTAGATTGAGAATTAATAAATGAAGTAATTTTGCATGACAAATGAAAATACACAAAAAATAAGTAGATGGACTACATAATATAATCATATGTTATTACACACATAACCATTGAATAACATAGTCAATTTAGTTAATGTATAACAGAATTAATGTAAATTGAGCTATCAAACCCCTTACCTTATGTTTATATTTCATCATATGTGATTTTAAACTGAGTTATAATAAATATAAATTTTTTTATATTATTTAAAATATTAATATGAATATTAATAATATCTTATATTATCCATTTATAACATTTCACAACCTATTTGTTAATATTTTATTGTTATAATATTTGGATTTAATGCTAACTACATCATCTTTCTGAGAATATTAGTTCCATAGTTATGGTCTATATACATTGATTGTGGTTACATAATATAATTAATTATCATAATCATATAAATTTATTATATTATATATATATATATTTAATTTCATCCATGAAATATAGATATAGTTAAATGAATTACACTATTCTTGGAGATGATATGCCGTATGTAAGCATGAGCCCTATTTTTCACTTTTCGATGGATGAGTCCTTAAAAATATACATAGTAAATCAAAACTAGAATTTCATTTTTATACTTTTTTTTAATTTTTATTTAATATATCTTTATTACCATCCATGATAATAAGAAAAAAAACTTATTACATTGCATCGTGGTGGTGGTAGTCCACATGTACACATGAGAAACAGTATCATTTTCCAATAGATTGGAAGGTAGGATGGTAGATATGATGTTATAATTTTAGATGAATAAATATTTCATATATATATATATATATATTGATTAGTTCAATATTTAAAACCTTCTATGTAAAATGGTGATGAATAAAAATACACTTCTACATGGAGACGATATGCCATACTTACGCACCAGTAATGTTTTTGTTTTTTATATGGAAAAGATGATAAGTAATATAGTTTTAAAACAATGAACATAACATATAAATATATTTATGATGTTTTATTTATCATTTTTTTGGTAACAACATATTTGTAAGAAGTTTTTGAATAAATAATCTTCAAATAGTCAGTAATGATAATTACATCTTCATTGGTAAATTCTATTATATCCCTAATTAAGGACCAATGGAATTTTATTTATAGAAGGTCATAATGTAAAATTCATGAATAAATATATTGATAAATGAATTTTATAGGTCTTGTAATAGATAGTTTTCTCAATGTGGTGTTTGGAAAAGATATAGGGGGTGTGTATTTATTAGTGAAGGGAGGGACATTATTTGAATTTATTAATGTATTAAAATAATTTTTTCCTAATAAAAAATTTTAATAATTAGAATATAACATATTTATGATTCAAAAATTTCAAATAAAATACATTTCTACATGTATTGGTTATTTTTTAACTTATATTATTTAATTGTTATCCCTGTTAACCCTTTAGAAAATTATCACAATATTTACATTTTATTAAATTTTTTGGATTAATAATGTTAGCATAAAAGTAAATGGAGTAATAAATGAAATAAGGTTAATAAGAAAAACCTAAGATAAATAATGTTTCTGAATAATAAGTTTTATTTAATTTAAAATATTTTAAAAAAATATTATTTATGAAAACGTATCCTTAATGTTATTTTGTAAAATTTTATTTTATTTGAATTTTAGAACAAAATTATAGGAAAAAATTCTAATACTAACCTTTAACACATTCCCAATATTCTATATTTATCAAAAATTTCATGGAATACCAAAACTCCGTAAAAAAATATTATTTTTTGGAGTTTATGAAATCATTTACTTAGTTATTCTATTGCATTGAGAAGCCCCATGTCCGCATTGCATACACATATGACGTAATAATTTAAAAATATTAAAATAAATTTTACAAATTAAAAAAATTATTTAAAATATACAATTTTATATTTTTTAAAATTATATATAATCTCAAATCTATTTCTTGATATATTATTTATAATGTTATTTTATCATTTCATTCCACGCACATGCATTGTTCAATAATATTAATAGGAAACATTTTATACAACAAAAAAATTAATATCTAGTAATTGAAATAATAAATAAAACTATATATTCAATAACCATGTACAACAAATAAATTTCCCCTATAAAATACTATATTTATTGCTTAAAATCTTATATTTCCAGTGTTGCACAAACACTACATCACCACGGAAAATAATATAAATATTTATCATGAAATTAATTATAAATTATATTTATCGTATTATTTTTGTATGATATTTTTATTTTAGATTCATTAATTATAAATTAATTATTTTTAATAAATTTTTTCATATTTTTATCCTGATGATATCATAAAAGATACTATTTTTCATAAAAATATAATTTCATCATTCCATAAGAATATAATTTCTTTAAATAAATATCAAAACAATCTTAGAGATGTTAAATTTGAAATTATTAATCCAAAAATGTAGTTAATTTAAAGAAAAATATTATATTTTTAGTGGGAAAATATTAATATAATTTCATAAATGAAATGAAAAAAAAATTAGAAAAAAATTAATGAAAAAATTAACATATTTAAAAATCATGAATATTTTTAATTCAAAAATAAATTATTGAATTATTATAATTAAAATATTTTATATTTATATATATGATATAATCCTATATATAATTATACATTTAATAGAATTCAATTTTTGAAAATAAATGAGTGCATTGGAAAAAATTTTATTTTTAACTATTCACAAAGAAATCAATCATATCATAAAAATACCTGGATTCTATTCTAAGTTAAATTTTATATTATTATTTTAAAAACAAAATTCATTCTATAATACATAATTATTAAAATTTGAATGAATTTATGATTATTTCCATACAAAAATTCAACAAACATCAATTTTGAAGGAAATCATTTTCTAAAAGATTGATTACATATTTTATATTTGTTAATATATAATATAAAAAAAATATAAATATTTATAATAACATGGTTTAATATATCCATTCCCATTAAACAGACTGAAATTTGATAAATATTAAATTAAATAATAATAATTTAATAGTGTATTGTGGTTTTCTTTAGTCTCGGTTTTGGCTATTATACAAGTTATTTGGCATAGTAATCTACTTTTTTTGGAGGGTTACAGTACCCATATATTCAAATCACAAGATAATTTTATATATATAAAAACTGAAATCCTAATGAATTGAAAAAATCAATATTAAAAAAATTCCTCCCCTTTAATGTAAATATTTTTCTCAGTATATTATTTTTTATAAACATATCATCAACTATGAGTTTTTTCAAAAATAAAATAAAATTTAATGATAATGTATCTAAAATAAGTTGAAAATAATATATAAGTTATTTTAGAGAAAATTATTAAGTAACCAAAAGTAAATATATAAATAATTCTAAAATTATATTCATTCAATTTAATATTAAATGTAAATGTTTACTTGTTATGTCAGTTTGATTTTTTTTGTTTTTAGAGTGTTTCTCCACAAATGATTGTGATTATTATGGTCATTCTAATTTTTTTATTGTTATCACCATGATCCAACTAGTTTATATTATTTTCAATATTCTACTCCTCCAACTACATCACAAGAGTTTTATTATCATCTATAACTCTTGAACTTTCACCGAGTTCCTATCTCACAATATTAGTCATCTTGTAAAAAATTTTGTAATCATTTCTTGTAAATGATTAAAGATATTTAAATAATATCAAATCATTCAACAACTAATTAACCCAATTTTTAACACATTTTCAAAATTTTTTGTTGGTATTGTTCTTTTACTTAATGTTTCTCAATCTATCATTCATTTCTACCACTAAATCAATAACCTTTTGATGCCTCTCATCATTCTACATATGAATAATTTTTTATTAGAAGATATCTCAACAATATTGAACCTCAATAAAAATATATAAAATTACATCAGCCATCATAATAAAATCATTAAAATAATATAACATCACACCTATTTTTATAGAAGTGTTAATATGACTATTGGTTGATGAGTTCAAAACATATGGAAGGGGTGTCCTTTTTCTTTTTATTGGAAGTGAATATTGTTTTGCATAAATTTTGGTAGCGAATGTTTCTTCTATTTCAACATCAATATATTTTAATTCATTAAATTATTTCCTTTTTCATGTTTCTACATTCTCAGAGCTTCCTTTTGATGAACAATATTAATATTCTTCCAATTCCCTATATGATTAGGGTGCTATTATAGATAAATAACAAATAATGGTATATTAAATCTGTGAATGAACTATTTATATGTCTTCATTTCATGTTATATTTATCAATTAATCATCTTTTTGTTCATATTATTTTTAAAACCCAATGACTTCATTATTCCCTTTATTGACGAATTTTTTTTCTTTCAAATTTTCATATTGGTGATCATCAGATATTAAATATTTCATGATAATAATTAGTTTTTGGAAATAATGAGTAAATGTTTTGGATTATATTTTTTAGAATGTTTATTTTTCTACTCTTTATATTGTACAATTTTATGATTTTTCTTAATATGATCAAAATATTCATCCTTATCAAGAATAAAATGAGGGTCTCTTTCCATTTGATATTTCCTATCTTTCATAAATTCTTCAAAGGACGTATATAAAATTCTTTTTAATTTATATCATTGGGGATTAGTAGATTTATTTGACTCTTTTCTTATTTACTCAATTTTATCCAATGTTTCAAAACGATATTTTTAAATATGATTTTCTAATTTTCTAATATGTGATTTTAAAGAAAAAAACCTAAAATAACCTCATTGATAAAATTGTTTTATTTCCAAAAAAGGATTATATTTTACTTATAAGTAGAGAAACCTTTTTTCTAATTTATACCTCAAGATGTAGAATTAT
Organism: Viscum album; assembly: GCA_963277665.1. Classification (NCBI taxonomy): domain Eukaryota; kingdom Viridiplantae; phylum Streptophyta; class Magnoliopsida; order Santalales; family Viscaceae; genus Viscum; species Viscum album. Next base: position 171,736,420 of record OY728134.1, read on the forward strand.
TACCTTCATATGAATATCAGATATGTAATAAATTTAATCATTATAATGACCTGAAACATTTATACAAAGGTATTTCATCATTGTAGTTGAATATTAATTACATAACCTAATTATCCATTCTTGAAACATATAGAAAAAACATATTTAGTTACATTAAAACTTAACAATGAAGTTAATAATAGTTCTATATCTTCACCCACATAGATATTAATAACTATCACCATTAATTGACATATCATACATAAAAACATTATTCATATTATTCGAAAAAAACATAGTAATGGGTGGACTCTGATGCATGGTATGGGTAGACAAGTGATATATTATAGACCATATATGAATACAGTGAGAAAAATGTCACGAGAATCTGATCATAACATTTGAAAACCGGATCATTAACATCCTATATCAAAATCATGATTCATGGCATTTATCATGCTAGATTATATGAAATTAATCCTATAGGAATCAATGAACATGGTCCATGATGGAATAATATAGGAATACAACCTAAATTTTTTTAATACAACTATTCATAGAATATAAATATCTTATTATTCAACGATCATTTCCTAGACTATCATAGTGGAATGATTTTACACAATAATATGAGGTTGAGTCTAAATATATAATTGGTGGAGTTTATATATAATAGTGGCTATAAACCCACCATTGGCATTGAAAATTTATGAGGCCATATATTATGGAACATGCATGTCACTGTTATTTTAGTCAGATTTGTTGTGTGAAAGCACATGGGTACCAGTTTTAGTGTTATTAATGGTTTTAATGGTGTAATATATCTATAGTAAAATGATGACTACCTGAAAATGGAATTAGTTACTTATGAATCAATGTTTTATTCCTTTTGAGTATAAATAATTTGGAGTTTTATCAATGATTTTTGACTATATCTAGTGGTTTTAAGTCTTTAATTTTTTCCTATGCTAGGTCAGGATAGTGAGTCGGTGTACTACTTAACACTATTAACAAAAATGTTTTTGTTTCTTAGTGTTGTCCAAAATTTTAAATAGAGGATGTTTTTTGAACACCTCATTGAAGGATGTTGACTTTGTTAAGAAAGTCTATGAGAGTAGATTTTCCTTTTTAATCGAGCTGGTTTTGTTGAGAACCAATAGATAATAACCATTCATGGGAATGTTTTTCCTTGGGTGCATGTTTCTTAATAATATAAGAAACTATTAATAGAATTCTGGTGAGTTGGAGAACCAGTTTAGAGTTCAGTATCCCATTCATTTTGGGGTTTTTACTTTTTTGGTATGAAAATCCTAGAAGAGTGGATTAATGTAATGTCACAATTTCTCCCATGTAATAATTTGGTATATTTATAGGAATATTTATGAAGATAGGTGTTGGGAATACATTAAATAATAAGTCCTAGTGAGCCTATAATTGATATTTTAAAAATATTAAATATATTAATATCAATCATTCATACTTTTCTGGAAAAAGTGGAATAAATCATAATCATTGTCTCATATTAAAAATGGAATTCCATGATTGATTTCATAACACATTCTTTATGATTGGTGTGACATAACCTTATTAGTGTTAGTTGTTTTTATTGAGCACCATCAAGGGTGAATAAATTTAATAAATAACTTATTACATATTTCATTATTTCATTTAAAATAATAATATATTAAATAGACATAAATATCAATTTAAACCTAATCCATTGGGTTATTTTCATAAACCTAGAGTTTTGAGATTAGTAAATAGCAGTTATTTGGAAGATAAAATCATATTGTGATAAGATATGGGATTGTGCTCCAATGAAATTTTCGGATCTCATCAACAATAATAAAGTATGATCATTATTCATTTGTGAGAGATTAAAATCAACATAGGATGTTTTATTGCATATGTATCACTATTTTATTATCCTCTAATGAATTTGAATCCAGCAACTAATAGATTGATTTGTGTGATGGTTGTTTTGTGGGTATGAGATTTTTCCAGGATTTTAGGGATAATTATTTTGTTCATCATTGATGAATATTCATTCATCATTATAATTAAAATGAATCAAGTAAAATATGAACAATGGATGATGTTTATTCCTCATCTTGTGTTTTTTAGTTTTATTCTTCCACTCTATGACCGATAATTGCCTTATTTTTTCACCAGAGGATAAAAAAGTACTCATAAAAAGATAATTTCATGTTTGATCATTTGTGAAATGAGATGTTTCTATAGATTCCATTTCAGGATTTCTGTTGAAATCATGGTGTATGGTGAGGGAGGGTGATCAAAGTTGGATTGGAGAACCCCATTTCATGTGTAACCTGCATTAGTGACATGGAAAAATAATGGATGATTCTTGAGAGGTGGGATTTGTAGGAACTCACCTGATGGTATTATATGTTCTCACACAAATCGATATCCACAATTTTTGGAGAGTTTGAATAGATATTCAAACTAATCGAGAAGCAGGTGAAAAGATGTATGGCAATCCCATGGGATTTGTGATAAACCCCAACTACACAACATGACTTATAAAAAACACATGTCGTGTAGTCCATTCAATGTGACTCTAGGTTGATCACATTGAGATATGTATCACATTCTATGTGACATATGTTACATTCCATGTGACGGTTAGATCAACATCTCAGCATGTATATTCCACAAATTCTTTGGATGTCAGTTAGTGATACACAGTTTCTAGGACATTCCACACTTCACGTAAACCTTTAAAGGTAGATCATTGTGTATATTGAGTGCACATGGTCCCACAAACCATTTGTGGTGGGATACATTCCATGTATTGAGGAAAGTACATGGCCACAGGCATGACATAATCCAAGTGTGAGCCTAAATGCTTGCACACTGTGTACCCTCAGAGAACAGACAATGTACATTTCAAAATGCATGTCATGTGTGTGTGAGACATAGGGAATAACAAGATTTTCAAGACGTATCATGTACCCCCTAGGGAAAAACCCTCAACTAGTTTGATGATATTTTAGATTCCAATTTCTTCTCAAGTAATATTCCTTTTGTTCTTGTGTGAGATTCCTTGGACTAGTATCAGTTGAGTATGTTCCTTTGGTCCATTCCTAAGAGGGGTTGGAGTATCACCCCAATCTCATTAAAGAGGGTCACCCCTAGGTATCTTTTCGATAACCTGTATAGAATGAATGTGTTTCTTAATTATAGAATGAGACTTCTCAGTGTACTTTTATAGATATCCTACATCTTGTAGAATGTATCCCTTTGAAATGACAAAAGTGATCCTCATTTACTTCGTGATTCCTTATATAGGTTTTGTGGTATTGGAATGACAAAAAATCCATGGGTAATAATAAAATATTTTGAAGGATGTTTCCAATAGTTTCTTTTTTCCACCCTAAGATCCTGAGTTATTGAATCCCTAATTGTGTATTGATATTTGATTTTTTATTGGGTATTAGTCTGATAGAGTGAGTATCTGAGATGAAAATTTTTAGTATCCTTTGTTTTCTTCATAGATAGACCTAATGAGTGTGACCTCTCATATGAGTGTCATTTGTGGAAGTATAGCATGGGAAGTTCATTATCCCAGATGAGTGTGACCTCTGTGATTGAAGGGATTTCCCATTGACTTAGTGAAACTTGAATAAAGATACCTCTTTGTTGAGAACCCTCAGGGATGGCAGGGCTAGTAGAGAAAGATATCATAGATGAGTGTCAAATTCAAGCCTCAGAGTGGGCTAATGGATGGTAGTGGTAGAGAACTTTTGTGTCATAGAGTCTTTTATGAGTATATTAAGAAAATCATTGGTCATCATGATGACTCTTATTTTTTTAAATTCTTTTTTTAATGATTTTTCTACTCATGAATCTTATTCTTTATATTTTAGTGTGTCCTATTGGGTATTGTTATAGTTACCCATTCATTGCTTCTGGTAGAACATGCTGACTATTATTCTGATAAAATAAATTCTGATGACATCCTTGGAATATCGTGATTAGGTGTATCTTTTTTTGATATAGACATACGATGTGAATAAAAATGTTTCATTTGATAGTAGTCCCCTCCTTCTGAGCATGCCTTACTTTTATTTATTGTTTTTTGGGAGCTTGTACTTGGAACCATTCTATTATTTACAGTACATAATTCCGTACTATAATTCTGGCATTATATATGTATGAATACGTTTCTATCAATTATTTTACACTTTATCAACCTATGTTCTTGGATATGTGTTCATGTTTGCAGATTAATTTTGATAATGCCTCCCATGTATATGATATGCCTACATGGTGTTGGTCTTCATCTCTTAGAATATTAGAGGAAGTCTTGAGATAGTTACAAATACACCCCTATCAGTATGGGTAATGATAATAACCTATATTTATCCACATTTCCAAAAATTTTTAATAATAAAATAAAGGGAATTCCATTTTTGAATTATCAGTAGATAAAATAATAGAAAGGTTAAATTAAAAAACATGGCATAATGTCTCCATATTTTAGAAACATTGATGGAAATAGATGAACCTCACTTATCCAGTATGATAAAATAAAACAATTGTAACAATTTTTATTCCTTATTATAATATTTTTAACCCTAGTTACCTGATTTACAGTTACCGTGGTTACAATTGTTTATTATGGTTATGATTACTAATATAAAAAAATTCTTGATATTTATTTAATAAAAATTACCGAAAAATTAAAAAATGTACAATAAATTTTTAATTATTCAATTTCTATAATGGTTAAAAATTAATTTAATATTAAAACATAAAATTCAATGAAACAAAATATTTAATAAAATTCATTTTTTTTGTATAAAAATGTTTTTTAAAAATTTGAATAATAAAATTTATTCCAACGGACATATTTAGTTTATTAATAAAATAATAAAAATAATATCACTCGAAACCAAATTTAAAAAATTAACTCTTTTTAAATTCTTGAAATAAAATAATATTTTCAATAACAATAAGTATTTTTCACTATTCATTACAAATTTAGTGTTTCAAAAATATTTAAAAAAATTACCCTAATTGAATTTGTATATAATTATTTATAAAATGATAACCTTTTTATCATATTCAATTTATATATGTTCCAGAAATTATTTATAATATTCTCTAATAAATTTATATAATTATTATTTATGAATATAACGTATTTCTGATGAAAAAAATGACATTTCAATGAATTGAGCTCTTATTGACTATGATTTTATCAATAAATTTATATTGAGTAGTAACATTATATATATTTAATAAATTATTTAGTCGTATTTTAAAAAAAAAGAATTTTATTACTATGTAATAACGATCATAGTTAAATAGAAAAATTTCATGGTTTGATTCTCATTGTCATGTGTCTTATATGATATGAAAATTTCTTTTTAAAAAATATTAGGTTCATAAAAGATTCATAGAATTTTTTTGTGATTTGGAAACAATATTTGTAGAATTGTTTAGAATGTTGTTGATGAGTTCGAGGATTGAACCATATATATATACGAAATCCTATTTATCTAGCATTGTCCTGAATGGCCTGAAGGCCTTCATTTATATTGATTTTTTGAAAATACCCCATTCATAGGATTAGGGGAAACCCTTAAAAGGCACATAGGCTTAGAGATTATATGGCCTATAGGCTTAAGAGACATTACATTAACCAACAATCTTAAGGAAATCAACTGGACTATAACTACAAGGAACTGCCCCTCCCAGACTTCTCAATCGTGATGGTGGCACTCCACCTTCGCATGGTAATCCTTATTAGCTTCCCGTGAAAGCACAGACTAGTGTCGATAGTGTATACATTCCATCTAATTCTTCAAAATCTGTTGGTTCTACTCTGGTGAGTGTGTCGACTCTAAATAATTCTTTACTGCTACTACTTTATTGTAGCGTATGTTTGGGGAAACTATATTGTTCGTGTTACCTGAAGGTCTTGAGGTGGCCCGAAGTACTTGAGGTGTTTTAAAGGCTTTGAAGTGAACTGAAGGCCTTAAGTAATCCAATCCCAAACTTGTGTCCCTAGGTAAATAGTTCCAAGTACAATTTTACTAAACAATACCTTCTAAATACAACTATAGTACCTATTACATTGTCAACACGCTGCTGCTACAGTACCTAGAATTATGCCTCCGCCTCGTTTCGAACCTGATTCTTGTGGATGAACATAAATAGACCACACCAACTAGATTGAGGCTCATATTCATTTATATCATCTTGGTGTTTGGAGTTATGAAATAGATATTTATTGGATTTTTGGAGGTGAAATACAGATCATATGCATAGACATGATCACGGTGGTAGTATTAGGATCATGGTAATTGAAATTTAATTAAGTCTCAAGGATGAGAGTCATTGTAGCTCTATTTGTAGCAACCCACATTGTTATGGGTTTAAAATTAGTGATGGGATTTGAATTTTTTGGTTGTGAGCAGTTTGTTTGGAGAACTATGTGTCAGGATGAGATTATAAGTGATTATATGTCCTTGAAATATGTTTCCAGGTGATTAAATCATGGGTGGTGAGTCATGGGTTCAAGGAGGTTTTTGGGAAGATTATAAATTTTAGGTTTCTAAAATGTATTTTCTATAGGACATTCAAGGGGTTATTGGCTCAATTACACCATGAAATGAATTCAAGGGGTGAATATAAGCATCAATGGGGTGGATAAGTGTATGGGGTTTATTACTAATAATCTTATATTTGTGAAATATGGTTCACACCATGATCAATGTATGTTGGTTTTTTATAAAATGTGTTAAGGGGGTTTCAAAATCAGAAACCCCTTGATCTTCTATTCTATAATATGAGTGATGATATGGGGAGGTTTAACCCCCAATCTTGTTTTCCTTCCCCTCTGATAGGGATGGGTTATTGGTATGTTTCCAAATCATTTTAATTTAAAATATTCTCAATTTTATTCTTTTAATTCCTCATAACCATTAATTTAATTTTTATTCAGTTATTTGGGTTTTATGAGATGGGATTCTTCCAAAGCACTATGTATTCACTATGCCTAAAGGGTGTTATTTTATTCTTGAAGAGGTGTTACTTATATTTTATAGATATTAATAATTCTGTATATAGTACTAGGTATTTTTTGTTGTATTATTTATTTATTTTCCAATTATTTTGTGAAGCTGGCCATCAATTAAACGTTATATTATATGGAATTTATGGTTTCTAGGTTCGGTGGGGGGGGGGGGGGGGTTCGGCTGTGGATCACACCCTGTTTTTCACTATTTTGGCATCCTTGAACCACACACTGAGTAAGAATTAATTTACTAAAATATGGGTGTATGGGGTAAATTTATTAGTTTATTCATTTAATGGTGTGATTTATGGGTATGGTTCATGTAGACCCTATGTATGTTGAAACAGTATTGGATGGATGTATCAAAACATCGGTTGAGGTAAAAAGCTATAAATTTATTTAATCATCTTTATTATATAGTTATTTTATTTTTTTCTTCATTAATATATATTCCATCATGTTTTTTTTTTGAGTTTTCATATGGTTGTGTTGTTCACGCATTGATGTAATAGTGGACAAGGGTATATAGATTGAAAAATGGTTAGTTAGTTGCACCCATGTCAAATGATATATGGAAGAATTTTTTACAAGGTTTCTTGATGGATTGCAATGTATTTTAAATGGATAATGGTTTCATTTTGTATTTTTTTTTAATAAGGATTTTATTGATGTGGTATTTAATGGAAATCATGTTATTTCATGAATGGGTTTTGAAATGTACTTTCATAATGTGTTTCATTGTTTTTAGTTGGGTTTAATGTGGTTTTATCAAAGACAATAATTATATAAAAAAATATCTGATTCACATTGAAATGATTTTATAGGATGTTTTGAATTATTTTCTAGGGAATGCCGGAGTGTATTAGTGTTAGTTATTTTTGGTCTATTTTACAATGTGAGGGATATTCCATTGTTTTTCAAAGCTTGTATTCATGTGATATAATATAGTTTTGATTTCATGGTGTTTTTTTAATTTCATGATTCTATATTTATTGAGTGTGTTTCCCATGATTTTTTTTTGCATGATGGTGTATGTGTTTTTTGGGTATCCCTAATAGAGATTCAGTTATGTTTTCAATGTTATAGCTCATACATATAGACTTTACATTCCCATTGATGTGTTGAGGTGGGTTTACAATTTGTATGAAACACATGACTAGATTTTGTGGGACTAGTGACATGATGGTGTTTTGGTGAGATGTTAGATGGCTTGCATGCACTATTTCCTATTTCTTATGTGTACTTTATATTCCTTCCCTAGTGTCTTTTGGAATGTGATTTAGTCCTAGATGTGACCTCCCAATTGTCTAAAAGGACGAGCCACTATTCTTGATGTTGACACCCTATTGTACATGAGGATTTTATTATGTGCTTGATGGACCTAGTTATAGTTTATGAGGATAGGCCAATGTGATTTATTTGACCTCATTAATGTTTTCAAGGATTGTTTACTGTGATATTTATGACCTCAATAGACTCCATAGGGATGAGTAATAGTGCACGAATTAGACCATTAATTTGTAGGGTTTTGCTGTGGACACCCTATTGTATGGGTCATGGGTTGACATGACACATAGATGATTGACCTCGCTCATATAATGATAGATGGGTCGATGCTTATAGAGATATGTTTATATTATGTTCATTTTGGTATTGGTTTGATTTTAAATGATTCCTCAACCTCTATCATTGGGTGTGGGAGAGACAACATAAGATGGCACCCCACTCTGAATCATCATGTATGTGTAAGTTTTTGGTATGTGTTTACTCCTTCAATTATACATGGCGCAGAAGCATGTAGGGTTAGTTTTTGTGGTGGCATGGATATCACACATGGATTTAACTTGTATGATTATATGTGTATTTCATGAAATGTTTCAAGGTGTGTGTGTTTCATAAACATTATTGAACTAATTTATAATAATTACATACTCATTGAACTAATCATTGAATTCCTCAATATCATTGAGGCCTCTGGGATTCCTAATGGGTCATTTCACACACTCCTTAATCATGTATACTTCAGGGGATTCTATGTACATGGGTAAGCCCTCCAGTTCTCACTCAAGACCTTGCTAATACAAGGACTTAGAGATTTAGTACATGTCTAGTAGATTTTATACACCATGGAATGTATATGATGGTATATTTATAGTGTTATAAAAGGTTTCGTTTATTTATATATTATGAATATTTTTTTCTTATCTATTCATGTTCTCTAATATGATTGGTGCATCATATAGGGTGTTTTATTTTTAAAAATAGAATAGAAAACCCATAACTATGGTAGGGCCATATTTATAGTAAGAATCCTCTAATGTAAGGGGATAGAGGCCTGATGTCATGTGGTGACCCTTGTTTTTTATCGTTTGGGCAGCTTATTAATTAGATTTATGTAGGTGATAAAAGGAGAATATTTTTTGGAAGGTGAGATATTGAGACTTCAATGTTGATATTTTGAATAATGTATCTAAGAAATAGATTGATAAAACTATATAATTATTATATTTTATATTCACAAATCAATCATTCAAAGTCAACATTATCGAAGTAGATTGATTATATTAGAGGGAGAGGTGAAATTGTATGTTTTCAAATAATTTCCCTTGATATTTATACAATTTTGAACTTATAAGGATGATGTTTTTCAAGATTTCAAATATAAAATAATATTTATATTGAAGATTAAATTAAATAATATATTTGTGTAATCCTGGAAGATCATTTAAATCATGATTTATAGGATATCTGATGAAGTATAAATATGTGATTTTTAAGGCACTAAAGGTGGTTGAATGATATTAGAATTTGTCAAGAGATATGGAGATTAAAGCTGAATTTCGTTAGAGAATGGTTTTTCAAATAAAGGGTGAGTTCATTAAGAGATTATTGTTAAAAAATTTATATTATAAATTTTTTAGATCCGAAACTACATGTTATAAATGATCTATGAGGTAGAATAAGATGATATAATATTATCAGTAATTTCATATCAATGAGGATAGTGCCCAAATTCTAAGAGATTGTAGTGTGGTGAAGAAAAATGCTAATGATCTGGAATATGGTTTTTTGGATGAATGAGTTCTATAAATAATTGAGTTATTGATTATATATAGCTTTATGTTATTGCAATATCGTATTAGTACATCAATTATTTTTTATTGAAGAAACATAGAAGTATGGTGATATCATGATTTTCACCTTTTTCAATATATACTAGAGATATTCAGTATAATTCTCATCTTGGGATATAGTAAGCGATTTTCATTAGATATTCAATTTTTTTTAAATGGGTAATCTAGTAAATATCTATGTCTTAGAATGAAAAAACACAAATCAAGGAGTATGTATTGACATCAGAAAAAACCTTATAAAAATCCTATATGCATTGAATTTAACATTATTACTACTATATATGTTTATTAGTGGGAAATAATGTTTAGAGGATCCAAAATATAACATTTTGTTGAGACTATTTTCACTTTTAATGTGATTTTAAAATAATTCCACTAATTCAACCTCCCAACCCACTTCATCTGTATAATATAATCTTAAGAAAATCAATTTTTATTTAACAAATCCCCCTATTGGATCCTGATTTTATAAAAGATATAAAATTTGAATTCCTGTAATAGTGGAGTTATTCCTAAATTCTATGAAATAATTACGTGGAATGGATTAATAGGATGATACCATATATAATTTCACGTATCCTTGAAATAATTGATGCAACTATTTATGTGTTGTGGGTACTGAAATACATCCTGTTTAGGGATTGAACTCATTGCTACAGTAGAGTTATTTAGCACACAAAAGAGCAATAATACCCTCAAAAGAACCCCCAAAGGTATCCTTTGAAAATACCTCTGCAAGGCTCGATCTACCTCATGAAGACTACCCCCACAATTTTCTTTACACTTTTACAGACCCTCTATATGTGTAATGCATTTTTATGGAGTGTGTCCTCTCCCTGGTGGTATCGGTCTCCATGGACCTCTCTGTGAAGGACACATCAATGATCCTCATTATGGTGTCTAGAGCCTTATGGAAGTTTGATTCATTGTGATGGAGCCCCTACTCTCTGCGGCCACACTCCTCTCCATGGAGAGTTCAGTGACCTTCACCGAACTATGCTGCCTATAAATGGAGGGATCAAATCATCTTGAATTACTTTTACTCCATGATTTCAACATCAGAGCTTCTGTTTCACAAATACCATCATGAAACCAACAAATTGATCAAAATCGGTAGTTGAACATTATGAACCACACCTCTTGTTCTTCAGGGCTCCCACTAATGGTAGTTATTTCCTTTGCGAATTAATTTGACCTTCTAAATAATAGGATCCACTTCAAGGGGATAGAGACTTTGTGAACTGTATAGCATTCATGATGTACTCTCCGAGTAAAGAGGGATTTGATAAAGTAAAGCTATGTTCAATAAAAGGAATTCCTTAATGAAGGCCCTTCCATTTTCAAAGATTCTTTTTTTCATGAAGTCGCTACACTTCATGAAGACCGTTTCCTTCATGATGGCATTTCACTTTGTGAAGACCCTATCCTTTGCAGAGATGATTTTCTTTAAAAAGGCCATTAAATTCACATATCCCCTCTTTCCATGGTATCTTGATTTCTATTTCCATCATCCATACATCCCACCTAGCCTGTATGATGTTATTTCAAAGTCCCTTGGGTAGTGCTTAATGTTGTGTTGATTGGCCTCATGTTTCATTACATAGGTACATTAACAACTATTCCTTTTTCACATATCCATGATAACATTATCCCCTCAATGGACCACTCCAAAATCACATTCTATAAATAATTAATTATGAATTCCATTAATCATGGGTTAGAGGGTTCTAGTTTTGTAATTTCTATGGGTGAGGAGTGAATCCCCATCATCCAAGCTATATGACGTCAAACTGCCAAGCACATGCCTCTCCAACAAATGACCATAATCTCTGATCACCACATAAGAAATAAGTGTATATAGGACAATGATGGGGTTAAAATATTAATTTTCACTCCCCTCACCTTATGTTCTTTTCAATCATGAACACCTCAGGAAGTCTCCATATAATCACAAACACCATATGATGGGATGTTTCAGGTATGGTGGATTTATCCTCCTTTTATGTCAAGACCCCTACTCAGGCATCCCTCATAGAGTGAGTCTCAATCTACATCTCCCTGGTCCACTAACCAGGGGAAAACCACCTGCCATTTCTTTTGGATGCACCTTTCACGACGCGATCGTTAGGTTGTTATGGCCTCTTGATTCTTAAACTGAACATGTATCAAATGGGATTATAGTAATCATCGTCCATGACATCCTCTTTGGGCCACCTGAGTGTGTAATCCCCATTACCCATCACCGAACTATGTGGGATTTTGATCTTTTCCCTCTCAATGGATGGTAAATAGGAATCCTCTTTGAGGATCAATCTCATCGCCCATCGGTCTGGACAACATCATGTTAGTTAACCCTCACCACTCATTACATTAAAATGAATGATTTATAATTATGACAGCTTTGATTCATATCTCATAGAAAGTATACATAAGAAGCCTCCTTAACATTCAACCCCATACAATACTAATATTTGGTGTTATGCTTGTTGGGACCGACATCATTGGTCCCCTATTTAGATTTTGTAGACATGTTCCTGGATAACTAACCATGAATATTCCCCATACAATCCATTACCATTCAACAATGATTGTCTCTCTTACAATAGGATTCTAACCATGTGTATTCCCTAGCATGTCTTTGGGATTTGTTACATCATGTACACCCCAACCCAATTATTATCCAACTAAAAAAACATGGGTTTTTGTTCCTATCTTCAATACATGGTATTTAGTTGGCCTCCATGAGGTTTAATCCTTACTAATGGTAAGCCTTGGTGTCCCCCTCATCAGAACCCAGTCATCCTCTGATCCACCTATTGAGGTTACCGGACCATCAATCAATGTGTGATATAATCCCTATATGGGACACACTTCCCCAAATATTCCTTCATTTGTTGTCTTGACCCAGCCATCTAGTAAACCTTCTATGTGATCCCCTTATATATTTAACCATCTGATGCACTCCATTCAGTGTTATGAACGGTCATATCTATCTCCTCCAGATGTCAATATTGCGGCGTAACTCATATTAAAGATGGGATGCTGAGGAAAATCTTATAAACATCATTATGTCATATAATTCCCTAAAATTGAACTGGTATACCTCCGACTTATGCACCCTTGAAAAGCCCTACCAAAAAAGTAATAAATCTAGGTATACCAGTGTTTAAGCATCTAGGCATGCCAGTGATAACCACTGTGAATACTCCTCTTACTAAAGGTTACTACCCCAATTTGACCCCACGGAATATCCGGACATAAGCAACATAATTAACCGACAACTATAAAGACATGGCACCAAGAAGAATTTCCCAAACAATGTCTAAATCCTATGGGAGACCCAGACTAGGTAATGATTTTTGGGGTGGAATACATAGAAGGAGAGACCAAAATCCCATCACCCCCTTCTGATCAAGGGGGACAAATCTCTAAATAAGTGATGAAATCCACCCACCATTGGGATGTTGGAATTCAGTGCACAAATTGAGACCACCAAGGAGCACCAGTACACGTTGAACCATGCGGCACTTCCCTGAAATAAAAAAGAGATGAAAACAAAAATGATTAACATGAAGATAATAGGCTCACCAATATAGTGATTAGTAGAATTTGGGACATCAGAAGATAAGTATGTCACCAGATGTAGCTATCTAGCACCAGACCCCATAATGAAAATAGTTTGTGTAGTGTGAAACTCACCAGGAGATGGGGCTATTGATCATTGGGAATTCTAATTTGTGATATTTTCAATGTGGATGTTTCTATACAGCCATAAAATACTGAACGTCATTGTGGAACTGTGCAACCCTTTCCTATTATATGTACTTATGGGTGAATTTTCTCTAATTTCTAGGATATATGCTAAAGCTATAGAAAACTGATCACCTCCCACCAACATACAAAGGGGATAGGGAAATTCCAACATGGTATTCCTGCGTAGCTTCGTCTCTTCTATGAATGCTTTCACAACCATGGCTTACAAAAACCCATTCCCCCTCTCACGCTCTGAATTTATTCAAAGGCGGGTGATTAATACACATGTCTATAAATACAAAGACGAAGGGGTTGTCTTGATAAGGTAAATATCCCATCAATACCTAGAGGCCACCATGCGTCGTTAGTGCCACCACCCCCAAGGCCCACATAGAGATCTGATGGACCACATTCTGAAATTCAATAGGTTTAGGTGATTATCCCTGCTGTGATATTACAATTCACTTCCTTTTGTGGACAATTTATGGGATGTCTGAGTCAACATGGCTAGGACATCAGCTATGGAGCTCTTGAGGAAGGCTCCAACCCACCCACATCAGTGTCACCAGCTGGTCATACAGACTGAAAAGTAGGTCGTCACTACCCCATCACATATGGCTTTATATTATCTAACATGATGTCAACATTGGGTCAAATCTCTTGTAGATGCATTCCCTGGGGCATCAGCTTTCCCGAATCTTGTTGTTCAACCCACAATTGGTGCATGCTATTATCCCCCTGATGTTTTCCCAATGAAGGGGAACATCCCTATCTCAAATATAGGATGCTCTCAGGCCCAGTCCAGAGTTATTCACCTGCAACCTCACATGTTGGTTCGTTTGACATCCCATGCCACTGTTGTGACCATCACCCGTTTCGAGAAGATCAATGATGAAATCCACTACAGAGGTCCTCGCTATACATTCATCAGATAGAGTTTAGGTCCTCCCTATTACAACATCTAATATAGTGGTTCTATGCATGCCACCATCATCATCTCCAGTAGAGGCCCTTCTAGATTCATTAACACTTAGTATAATGGTCTCCCCCACACTCCTAGTCTATGGTATGATAATTTCCATTTCTAACAAGGTTATGAATTTTATGATCCTTATTTCCCTGCCCCCTAGAAGAATGGGGGTGATCCATATTTTCCCACTATCATTAGTAGATGACATCCCCACTTCTTTGACGGTCTTTATGAAGGTCCTTCCCATAATAAGAATGGTTAGTACAAATGTCCTCATATAACAATGACTACTAGATAAGGATTATGTGAAGGTAATATTTGTCCTACGGATGACCTCTATGGAGGTCCTCCCAATGTTCATGCTATATCCAGTAGATTCCCTCCCTACTACAACAACTTCAATCATGGAGGTCCTCCCTCTGTACAGTTTTACGTTTTCTTAGGTGCTCCTTGCATCGCATCTTGTCCAAGTGGATGTCCTCCATACTCCAGCACCAACTCAACTGGAGGTCCTACCAATGTTAGAAATTCCCCCGGGCCTAATGAACCAAATTGCGACTTAAGGGATGTTCAAAGTAGCCATGAGTAGAATCCGAAGAATCCTCGTACAACAATCAAACTTTCACGATTCTCATATTCTAATGTTGAGTGCAATTTGATGACGAAAAAATCACAATGATCCTCATTTCCTAGGGATGGGGATGGAACACGGTGTATCATCCACATCATTATGAAATGTGTGGACCACAGTATCCCGTCGTCCCTCTATTGTTGCATACAGAAGGATAATAATGTGGTTCCTTTTTATGACCTAGCCATGAAACCCTCCTAATCATCAGAGATATCATTCACTACTTCAACTATAGATCATAGAGAGATGTTCTGGGGATCAAAAAAGGACCAGAAATAGTGTGACCCACCATAAATGAATGTATCCCTTACCCATGAAGTAGTGGTCATTAGACTATCTTTCATTGATGTGGTGGTGCAATTAAAACATTCATCGAGAGGTAGTACAAGATGCGACATCTTTTCAGCTCGTGCATTGTACTCTCAAACAACTAGTCTACCATAAAAACTATCCCCTTTAGTGCTATTATTATTCCAAAAAATAGCTCTAGTTCATTATTGGGAAAATGAAGGGTTGGAACCCATGTTCATGACGAGGATTTTTTGGTACATTCTCATAGAAGGCCATTTCTCATAGATGTTATGGCCAATTTTAAACGTAAACATCAAGCTTTAAATGTCCCTTACCAAGGATGAGGTTATGTTCCTATGATAATCTTTTGGGATGAAGAATTCTCATATCTGATTTCAGGGGTTATCTTTCCCCAAGAGATGGGAACACTACAAAGACTTTGAACATCAATTCCACTTGGTTGAGTTGGTCGTATTTCCTATGAATCAGTGCCCTGAGTCACCATTTCATCATTAAAACTTCTATTAATGATGTGTCTAGAGAATTACAGTTATTTGGAAAATTATTAAGGAGGAATCCCCCAATGTATCGATTTATGGATGGGGGTAGTATACTACCCTTCATTTCAGTTTATATGGTGCCAGCCTAACTTTCTAGGTGATATGTAACATATGCATTCTTGCACAATCGAATTTATTATGGCCTACCTATCCAAAGAAGAAACTGATCTAGGAATCATTGAAGAGAAAATAACCCATGGGGTTGTTCCACACTTTTTGGATCATTTGGGCAGGGATACTCACCAGCAATGAAATTTAATTGTCCTTCATGCACCTTTCAAATCATTATCCTTCATTCGGTACCCCAAAAAGGGTAAACAACACATTTGGACCGTCAAACCCTATGGACTGTCTAGCGTAGTGGAAATGATAGATGATGTCCATGAAAAGGATTTGTTGTGTCTATGACTCATGGAACATAACAAATTTGGTCAGTGAACTTCTTGGAAATTATGTTATGTAATGATGCCCATATTATGATAATCCTCGACCAGGGCAGTAGGGGAAGGTACGACATCCCGCCCAGTGAGTTTCCTCTTAGTGAACTTGATAATAATTCCCATATAAATAGAGTTGAGGCCAATGTTTATGGAAAGGAGACATGATATACATCACCAAATCCACCTGAGTTGGATCATAACCTGACTCAGGACCAATCTCATGTTCTCCTAGCTACTCCACAACTCATTCCCCTAGCAGTCCCAAAAGTCATCCAACCAGCTGCTCCATGAGCTACTCGGACTGCATAAATTGTTGAAAAACCTTCCAATACACTGTTGGCAATATGTCCCCTTCATGATATTAATCCCCGCCAAGATGCTCAAATGTCCACTCTCATCGCCCGCCTTGAGGATTTGGAAACCTGACAAGTGGCGATCTCGCCTAATGGCATTCCCCATCTTGAATAGGTCTATGTTATGATAGAACCATCAGGTTTCAGAAATTCCACTTTTTTTGTTTTTTCATGGTTTAGGAGATCAACTACAACATATGGACTGCTTCATTTCATGATGTATACAATTGTTTGGAATTCAAACTCCTCAGGAGGCATCGAAACTAGAGTATTTTGTTCAAACATTGGAAGGGATGATATTTATTTGGTAAAGCCAGTTACCCATTGGATCCATAGATGGATGGGAAGTTCTATGCATATAGTTTCATTACCAGTTCATTTTCATCCCTCAAAATACTATAATTGATGATTTTATTAAGTAAAAATAAAGGCTGGATGAGTGGGTTACAGATTTAATCACAAGGTGGAAGGGTCTCACCTATTTTCTTGATATACCAATGACATAGGATAAGTGGCTAATGATGTGCATGGTGAATGTGAGAACCATAGTCGTCCCTTCTCTCACCACATACAACATCCATGGTGTGTTTTTTATTAATATTTTAATGGTAAATACTCATAGGAATCCTCGTAACAAGCCATGTATGCACATCCATTACCTCATTTGGCACTTGTAAGAAGAACACCAAGAATGAGAAAGCCACAGTTATCAAAATAGAGGCCCCCAGATAGCTAGAAATTTTACTAATAGAGCCACTTTAATATCTTCATCGTGGCCCACCATCTCAGGTGTAGCCTTTAGACCAGAAGAGTCCTCCTACGAATCAGTAAATTCCCCTGTGTAACATGCAACCATCACATAGGCAAATATTCAGGTTCCACCTATTAAAAAAGATCCACTAGCGCTTCTTTAGATCCAGAATCCTCGAGATCCTTTCTATGGTTAGAGGAACCAAGCATGCTACTTTAAAAGGGCTGAGTTTTCTAGGTCTTTCTAATGTCCATTGGACCAAGGAATACTGCAGTTTCAAGTATGCAAGGGCCCAAAGAGGTGGATCTCCCTGAATTCTCCCATAACTTCCCCTATCACCCGTTCCTTTGGAAATACCACAGGTAGTGCTATGTGTTCAAAGACTCGATCTAAGACTAGGTCAATAAAAACATATAAATTTTGGGTTCGACCCTTTTATAGGTGGAATCTGAGTTTATAAGGCTTGATAATGATAATGAGGGTGTATGTATGCGGGTTTCTAACTGTGGGTCTCAAAAATACAATGATAAATTGCAACACAAGGCATTCAACCATGACCATCAAATTATCTAGACAAGTTTGAATCACTCATAGACTTGAAAATTAATTATTTCACATTTTTATACTATCTCGGCATCAACATCTCAGCCTTCATCCTCTTTGGGGATCGTCCACCGACAACTAAAGAGAACACAAATCCGTCTTCTGGTGCCAAATTTGTCCCATACACTTAGAAATTCCATTCCCTTGAGATGAGGATTCCCCATAAAATCCACCAAATAATGCAGGATTCATAAATTGGTGACTTGGGGTATGCTTCAATGTATACCATTGAGTTGGTAAACTCTTACATGGTTCCTGATGATGGAGAGAACCCGAACGACCCTCCAAGCATCCCTAGTCGATGACAATATTGATTATTCCATGGGTATGTGAATTAATAGAATGAATGGGTTAGTGTTTCTAGAAAATCCATTCACACCCCTAAGAATAGACTGCATGACCACCATAGAGCCCACAATGTGCAGTCTTCTCATTTTATTTTATCAGATCTGTCAACATTACAATTTGTACTTCATGATTAGGATGAGCCACCCTGACTATGCTATGGTTGGTCAAGTTCTATTAGGGGTGGACCTGAATCATATGTACTTTAGCTGATAGCCACTCTATGCGGTTTGACTATTATAGAGTGGGACATTCCCAAAAACAACTATAATCTTCTGATTCCACCAGTAGTGTCTGTCATACCTCCTTCCATAGAGCATCCTCCTGTTAGAAGAAGTATACACCTGGAATTGAAATATGATGTACTCAAGAATATTTCAATCATTCCTATAAGGCTATATATCCTCAAGGAGCCTCTCCAGTCAGTAGATATGAATGAAACCCTTAATGTGGATTTACCAAATCCCATCTATTTTTGGACAATGTTAGTAGCCATAGAATCTTTCCACGTGGAGACTGTCGAGCATTCCGAATAGAAGAAAATAATCTTTTTATCTGGATAAGATGATGGTTCTCTTATACAGTGGCACATCCTTCGATAGTACATCACTAGTTAGTTTAATGGAATGATGTTCTATCGGTGTCATGTCGACACAGGATCTGGGGTCATCCTTATCACAACATGGACACTCCATAAGGTAGGGATGTCTTAAATAGATTAATGTCCTTCTGATATGAGGATACATGGTTAATACATGATAGAGTAGACACCAGTTATAATGATTCTCCTAATGACCCATTTTGGTGGCCTAGATGGTGGAACTGAGTTTATGGTTATCTCATAAGACACTGCTTACAACTCATTGATGGGAAAACCATGGCTCAAAATTCATGTGGCAGTCCCTTCCACATATCACCAACTTATTAAGTACTCAATTAATGGTCTACTAGGGAAACTAAAATGTGATTCATCGCCCTTTTAAAATTTTGAATACTACTACTTGGATGCCAACTACTTAGATAACAAGTTTGAGCATTCTATAACTACAAAAAACCCATGGACTAGCCTGGATGAAACTATCATTTTCTTAAATTCCGTATTGGAGTCCAAACTCCTAGACATGGTGCATTTTTTTGCCTCTAGAATAAGGGGAAAGTGCATCCTCAAGTCCATGGTATGTTTTTATATCTCCTCCCATTCCTACACATATTAGTCTAAGGAAATCCAAGATCCCCCTACTCATATAAGGTATTGAGATATCTACCCCATTGAAATAAAAATACATCATAATTTATTGTTTTTCCATGTTGGGGAATTCCAACTCAAGAAGTCATGTCACTATTACTTTGATATAATCAAACATGGCCCCATGGGTGGGAGTATAGATGGGATCGAGTAATCATCTTTCATTGTCATGGTTTTAATAGTGCAAGAGTTCCCAAATAAAGTTTCCATTTCCTTATTGGCTATCACCAGTGTCCTCCCTGGATCAATCAACATGGATGAGTTTCATCATCTAGATGATCCTCCCATAGTGGATTAAGAAAAGGATTTGGAAGATTTTTCTCTAACATTGGAAGAAGTCATTTCCAATATTGTTTCTGAATTGAAACATGTTATCCATGGTACTAAGACAGATCATAAAACAACCATGATCAGTGTTTCTATGCCTATTGAATAAAATAATCAATTCATGGATTTCCCGAAGCAGAATCATGATTTACATTCATGGAGTTATGAAAAAATTCCATGTGTAGATCCTCTTGTCATTTTCCACCATCTCTATGTCCCAGAAAATCATTACAGGTTCAAATAGCTTCCATGAATAATTAACCATTCCACCAGTTACCTTGATGACGTCGAGGTTGATATGCTTTTCAAATAAAAAAACATAAAAGTGGTCCAGTACCCCAGGTGGATAGCTAACATTGTTCCCATCAGGTAGAAGAATAAGATGATCAGTGTCTACAACGACTACTAGGATCTCAACCATCATTTTCTGAAATACTATTTTCCCTTTCCTACAAAAGAACTCTTGATTCATGCCACCAATTTGTTCCATTCTCAATTCTTGATGGATGGGTATTCTTGATATAATAAAATTCAAATGGACGCACGGTTGAAGATTTTACCGCCTTCATAGAACCATAATGTACTTTATACAACTAGGTAGTTCCCTTCAGACTAAAGAATGCATGTGCCACTTATTAGAATGAAATTCCCCACATACTCAATCCAATCCTCATGGTGATGGTGGAATGCTAAATGGATGACATGATTGTTAAATCTCTCAAGTTTTAGAAACATCTCAAATATATTGTGAATGTGTTTGTCATCCTTTGTTCCCGTAACCTGTAGATAAACCCCATAAAGTGTGCCTTTGGGGTCACCTCTGATAAGTTCTATGACTTCATTGTCAGATACATTGGCCTTGTGATCTATCCAGAAATGTTCAAGGACATTATCCAGTTGCCTTCTACTCGAAATATTAGTGAGCTCTGAGGATTTCAAGGCCACTTGTCCTACATAAAGTGATTCAATGCAAATATAATCGAATGTCATAGGACAATATCCCCTCGAAATAACTCACAAATTAAAGTATATTCTGATAAATAAAAAATTATTTTCCCACTGGAATGTGGAAATTCCACTCAAGGAATTCAATGAATATACTATCACTGATTTCGTGAGCTCCAATAACACCCACTCATTAGAAGTCCCTCGTGTCGTTCCAACTAATAACACTACCAACTTCCAGGAAGCCACGACCCAAAAATTATACTCCATGTATAATATATATTCTAATCATACCTATCTCTATCAAGTGAATTAAAACAGGTAGATCCATACATTCAAAAAACACCGTGTTAACATCATGAAGAAGTTGGTTAGTTAGAAAAAGAAGAGTTGTCCATACAATGTCCCCAATTCTCTCTCGGCTGACTGATTGAGGAATTGTATTTACACTTAGGTGACTCCATATTTCTTGGTGTATAGAATAGAGATAATTCTACCCATCAATATTTATTTAACCGCATTATTCATAACCCTCTATGATCTATAGACACTAGAAATAGAAGTTTAAATCTATATGGCTAAACAGGAAGAGCATAATGAGAATATGATTACTGGCTCATACAATTTTAAGATCCATCAAAAAACAATATCCATGTAATTCAATATGAAAATATGACTCCATTATTTCTTACATGGTGAAAAGTTATTTTCCGTGAGAACATCAATGATACTCGATAGGAAACCACGGATGTTGGAGCCCGAATGGTTGGGGCCTTATCTAAATCTAAAGGTTTACCCAAATGGTGCATAATCCATGGTCACTGTATATGGTGAGTGTATTATTCCTCCAACCAATTCCAAATTCTGTAATAAGTAAATTGATTGAGGGCCCTATCATCATATATAAAATTAAACTATATTACCATAGTACACGAAATTATATTACTCATCTCCATCATGGATGATGATAAATGTCATATCATCATCTTGAATGACATTAAACTGTAAACGCTTCTATATCTAAGACCTAAACTATGATATCACCATCCATACAACAATATATTAAACTCCAAGGGTACCAACATCCTTCAAGTCCCCTATTATTTAGGTTTCTATCATCTTTCTTATCCTAATGGAACCTTGGAAGGTATGGATGTTATGACTTATGCCTCACTTACCACTATGGGACAACATCCCAAAGGATTTTGAATTATGTTATGAGACTGGTTTTATGTCTCGAATATGGTCAGTAGTCCATCCTAATTTATTGTTAACATTTCAGGTCAGATGGTGTGTATGATATATTTTGACAATAGTAAAAAATTATCATCCATCAATTTTCCACCCCCATTTAACCCTAAATATTAGACGCATGATTCACATCCCTTTCCACTCCATAATTTCATGTGGAATTTCAACACCCTTGGTGTTATCCGTATATGTACATTTTTATGTTTATGAGGATGAATCAACATCATGGTTTCATCCATGAAATTGCATTGTTTCCCCATACAGTGTACTCAATGTGTTGTGATGATCATATTTTCCCTTCGTTCCCACAGCGAGCATAGATCACATGTGATTAGGTATTTGGTCATGGTTTATGCTCCCTTGGAAGAATATTACTTCTTTCGGTCCGACCTCTACAACCATAAACAATGATCTCAAAACATTTACAATAAAATGTTAAGCAACATTTCTTATTAATAACTACCTATGTATTGATTTCCATCTATTCGTGATATGTACGAATTCCCAGAAATTTACTCCTTGAATCCTACTTAGGATCCACTAATAATGACTTCTATTTGGAATGTTTTCGCTAATTATTATGTTATTTCACAGAGTGGTGTTTTTGGGATTATGTATTCATTCATGTCAAGTTTATTATAGTTGGACCACATACTTTCCATTCTGTTATAGTCCATCCCATATTTTTCCATACCACAAGGCATTAAACTGAATGACCTTCAAATAACTGGGTGGGTCTTGATTCCCATCCTTATGGGATATATAGAAATGCGAGGACATTCCATCATTTAGTACAACCCTAGGACCATTACAATTTTTTGGCCCCTTGGCCTATGGTTTCCCCCCTTAGGATTTCATGTGGTGTGTTGTGTACTTATGTCCTCACTCACATCAGGTATACATTAACACTCCATGCAGAATCACCTTAGAACCTCATTCTTCCATGTGCATCTGAACCATATAACATTAAATTATGTTCTCTCATCGCACATGACATTAAATTGTTGCTCATTTGTCGCATGACGTTAATGTTCATGGGATTATCATGTCATACAACCCTAGATAGTGACACATTCATCCTCACCACAAGATTACAAACATCACAGTATTGTGGTGTCCTCGCTTGAGGAGATATCATGACCGACACCATTCAGCCTCCAAGCTATTTTTCATGTCATACATACGGCTCGATTCCAATGGCAATACCCTAATTCCCTATCATGGGATTGTTTCAAAAAAATACACACCCACACTATTTCAAAAATAAGATCCATCAAGGCATCATCTTTCTGTGCATCAGATAGACCAACAAAACAATATTTCCCTTAGAATTTGTATCCTACACTACAATGATTAGAACTATTTATGGTTTGATGCACATACTTATGGGATACATAGAAATGACCTAACATTTCATCTTTGGGTCTATCCCAGGTTAATCTATTCATTCCCTCGGCCATGTGGTCTGCATTCTCTCTTGGAATTGTGAATGGTGTGGCATATGTGGAGTTATTCCCTCATTCACATTATGATATTTTCTTATTCCATACATGTTCCACCATGAGATACCTATTTTCACACATCCTTACCACATGATATTTAACTACATGGTAATTCATGACCTACATGTGGTTCAATTCCCTTCCTTATGGGACATGTCGGAACAACTGATAATTTTTTCTTCGAGTCCATCCCCAGGATCATCAAATCCTTCATTGTTTTTGGATCCCTTTGCTCATATTATGCTGAAAGTATGTGGTTTGGGTTGGACTTATTTGGTCCTCATTCATGTCTGGTTTAAAATACCCTTGAGATTTACTTTCCTTCAAGGATCTCCCATTGATTTTCCCTTTTGTCTACACCACAATACTCTAAGCTGAATGACATTCTAGAACTACATGTGGCATGATTATCACCCTTGCGGGATATGTAGGAAAGCTCGATCATTTCAATTTTGGGTCCAACCTCATTCCTATCTATACATTATTCCTATTATCATTGCTCAATAATGTGCTCTGATGTAATGTAGTTTAGGTCTTAGAGTATTGGATTATAAATGGTCATTAATTCATCCATTTACACGCTTCATGATTCCATTTGGTTAGGTTTCAATCATTCTTCACATCTGAAATGACCCTCAAATGGTATGGATGTCCAGAAATGTGACTCAACTACCGCTTTGGGCCAACATCCTAGAGGATTTTGAAATATATTATGAGATAGGTTTCATAGATCAAATTTGGTTATTTTCCAACCCACGTTTGTTGTTCCCATTCCAAATCACACGAAGTGGATAATTAGTTTTGAACATGGTCAACAATAGTCCTCCATCATTATTCCACCACCATTATGTTCTTAATATTAGTATTGTGATTCACATCACATTATAATCCATCATGATCGGGCATAACTTCAACACCCCTAGTATTATCCCTCTGTTCACCATTGTGTGTTGGGATGATGATGCACTGTTGTTGGGTCACCCTTGGCTATGTACTTTTTTCAACTAAATTGTGCTTCCAGGAACTGTAATCGTTTTATCATAACTTAATTTACCCACAGATCATATCTCATGTGGGATTAGGGGTTTTGGCAAGGCTTGTTCCTGTATAGAACAGTCACAAACTCTAACAGCCCAAACACTATGACATTTATATTGGAGCTCTCGTCCAAGTTCAAGTTTCATTACTCTAAAATGAATGTGTTCTCTCAAAAATTTGTGATGTGGTAGGTATTGCTTCATATAACCATGTTACATATTTTTACCGTAGGAATCATCTCATTCTTGTCTATGCATGATGACCCTAAACTATTATCTCATATCCTGTTATCTTAGGGCGCTAAAATACATATTCTTCACCATGGATGTGTAATGATTAATTACCCAGACATATGATATCTCCAGTTGAGAAGACATAGCCCATTTTTTAGTGGCCTTATACTGTTCCCACTTCAATAACTATGTGAGGCTTGATTCCCATCCTTTTGGGATACATAGTGATGTCCAGACCTTGTGTATGTGGTCCTTCTGAATCACCATGATCCCACTTCTTCCACTTTGGCTTAAATTTCCTCAAAAGATTGTGGTGTGGTGTGGACTCATGTTATCCTTAAATTCAGGTTGGTCGTAACTGCGGCACATAACAATATTTAGAGCTCTCTATTTATCTATCATTATCGCTTGATAATAAACTACACAAGCATGTCCCACGCTGATGACATTAAACTGGGCACCATATGGTATAAGCTCTGTGTCCTTAAACATAGATTCCTTCCATTTATGATCAAATTATGGTAAAATACATAACTTCCATAGTATTACCATTTGAAAGAGGATATCAACCCCTTTTGGTATAGGTTTCCTATCATAAAACCTTTAATAACAATGTTTGGCTTGGTTCCCATTTTTATGGTATTTATTGTGAATCCCAAATTTCTTTTATGTGGTCCAGTCGCAACTTCTTCTTCCTCACCATCCCCTCACATCTCGGGAACTCCAAAGATGTAAGTGGTGCGTTGTAATCCACTTCTCTCTTCATTATTCTCTATTTTATAATAACTTCACCATGAACTCCCTTCAAAATTATCACTACATGTGTTAATCCTTCTTGACACTTAAATAATATGTGTAATGTTCACACATCAAAGATTACATCATTTGGGTTTTCATTAGTTTTTACATAACAAGGGACCCCTAACTGTAGGGATTCTTGGACTCTGTCCTCTCGAACTGTCCTGGCCCAATTCCCAGATGGATTTTGTACAATAATTTGATGCAATTCATGCATCTCGAATATGGTCATTAGACAAACCCCATTTGTTTATCCCATTCTAGGATAACGTTATATGGATTGTTTGTTTAGAACATGGTCAATAGAATTCCTTTATCATCACCCCATTCCTGTTGAATCCCAACTATTGAATGATTTTTTCAGATGTTTAATGCATTGTTCTTGATTGTGGATCCTCTTCACCTTTGGTGTTGTAACTCC
Organism: Viscum album; assembly: GCA_963277665.1. NCBI lineage: Eukaryota > Viridiplantae > Streptophyta > Magnoliopsida > Santalales > Viscaceae > Viscum > Viscum album. Next base: position 171,763,036 of record OY728134.1, read on the forward strand.
ACACATTCACACACATCGAGTAGGAATGTGGCTTTTTCTGGGATTTTCTCCTCCCGACATTTCTTTTCACCCTTGAACACTCTCATTGGATGGAGAATTCATGAAAATGCTAACTGTTTCCTCCAAGAAGCATAGATCACATAAGATAAAGTGTATTTTATGGTCATATCCATATATGAAACAATCTGGCATGTAGGTTCTTCAATATGACTATAAAATGTGAAAATATCATCCTCACCATATGGAATTAAATTGTTCGGAATAAACAAATCTATGTAAGGCTTGATTCCATCCCTTGCAGGATACATAGTGAAATTCAAGAATTTGATCATTATGTTCATATACTGAATGGTAAACTCCCATCCATGGCCTCCTAGGCCTTGCCTACCATTTCATGAACATGTGGTCTAATTCAGACCTCTCTGGTCTTCATTCACACCAATTTATGAACCACACTGCGTATTTATCCTTTTGGGTAACTTTTTCTTCGACATATGCTTTTGAATTGCACCCCTACACTAAACAAGTTTATCATTCCCCATCACTACTGAAAATACAGGCTTTCCCAATTGTTCTGAACTGTTGGGAAAGGCTTCAAAACCATTGGTATAGGTTGTACCAATGGTTCTGCAAACCGTAGGGATGTAAGCTATTGGGAAATCATTTCCCAATGGTTTACAATGAACCGTTGGGAAAAAACAAGCCTCCTACCTCTTTTTGAACGGTTAATAAACCATTGGGAAAGCATTTTTACCAATGTTTCTATGGATCATTGGTAAAAGAATCATCATAATTCAATGCCAATGGTTTCAAACTATTGGCATAGACATTTTCACAGCATCCATCCTTCAATTTTCACAACCCCACTCATTTCCAGCATGCCTTCAATTTGCACAGCCCCTAATTTTCAATCATTTCCAATTATTATACCTATAATAAACTAACAGATACATATAAAATTATTGTACCTGCAATAACCAACTAAAAGACACATATAAAGAAAACATTCATACACATTTAACATATAATGCATCCTAGAACTATACACATCCAGAAATAAATCATAATTCATAACTTCATTAAAAACATACATAATTCATTTAGAATTCAATTAAAAATTTAAATGATAATTATATGTGGAATCTGGAATTCAATTCATAATTTGATCGGTTTTTCATATAGAAAATGTTATTACTAGAAAAGATGTCCATTTTAAACAATATACATACACCTGGAGTGATATCGGCCACACTATTCCACAGAATGAGGTGAGGTTAACTTTCACATGTCACAAATGACCCATGGATCAATATCTTAATGTATCAACTTATTCAGAAAGTGTTTGGTCTGTTTTCTATATGTCATTTGTTGTTGTCACTAAAAATGAAGTGATATTTTAATAAAATAGAGACACTTTGAGTGTATTCAGCCACACCTCACCTCAGATTGAGGGGGGGGGGGGTTGCCATGTACACATAAAAAATGACCCATGGATCGTTGTGCTAAAATATCAACACAATCAGAATCAGTTTGGTTAGTTTTCTGTATGTACATAAAATGTTGTCCATTTTAAACATAAGAGAGACACTTTGGGTGGTGTTGGACACAGCGCGACGTGTATTGAAGCGTGGTTGACTCGTACACAATATACATGACCAATGGATTGTTGTCCTAAAGTTTCAATAGATTCCGAATGCATTTTGTTGGTTTTTCGTATGCCAGTAGTTCTTTTAACCTATAATCCTATCCATTTTAAATAAAAGAGACACAGTTAGAGTGGTACCGGCCACACCACATCTCTTATTTAGATGTCTTTTACTTTTAAACGTCTCAATGGACACATGGATCATTTTCCTAAATTATCAAAACAATTAGAATGCATTTGGTCAGTTTTCCATATGGCAGTTGATATTTTCACTTAAAATAATATCCTTTTAAATCAATGGAGTGACACTTTGAGTGGTGCTGGCCACACCAGGCCTCAAATTGAGGCGGGGTTGATTTTTACATGTCACATATGACCCATGGATCATTTTTCTAAAGTATCAACACAATCATAATCCATTTGGTCAGTTTTCAATATGTACATAAAATGATGTCCATTTTAAACAAATGAGAGACACTTAGAGTTCTCTCGGCCACACCGCACCACGGATTGAGGCAGGGTTGACTCGTACACATCACATATGTCTCATGGATCGTTTTACTAAACCATCAACACATTTCGAATTTGTTTGGTCAGATTTTCGTATGTCAGTTGTTGTTTTCAATTAAAATGATGTCAATTTTAAACAAAAGATAGACACTATAAATGATTTCGTCCACACAGGGCCTTGGATTGAGGTGTGGTTTACTCGTTCACATCACATATGTCCCATGGATCATTTTTCTAATGTATCAACACAATCAGAATCTGTTTGGCTAGTTTTATGTATGCTAGAAGTTGTTTTCACTTAAAATGAAGTCTTTTTTAAACAAAAGTGAGAGGATTTGAGTGGTGTCGACCACACCGCACCTCTGATTGAGGCGAAGTTTACTCGTACATGTCACATATGACCCGTGGATCGTTATACTAATGATTCAATGGAAACTGAATGATTTTGGTTGGTTTTCTGTTTGTACTTAATTTTTTCCATTTTAAATAAAAGAGAGACACTTTGAATGATCCCGGCCACAATGTAACTCATATTGAGCCCAAATTGGCTCGTACACATCACATATGACCCATGGATCGTTTTGAAAAATTACCAATTGAGTTTGAATGCGTTTGGTCAGTTTTCTGTATGTTAGATATTCTTTTCACTTATAATCATATCTATTTTAAACAAAAGAGACATAGTTAGAGTGGTACCAGCCACACCGCGCCTCGTATTTAGACAGGGTTAACACGTATACGTCTCAAATGACCCATGGATCATTTTTTTAAAGTATCAACACAATATGAAAGCATTTGGTCAGTTTTCCATATTCTAGTTGATGTTTCACTTAAAATGAATTCATTTTGAAACAAAATAGAGACACTTAGAGAGGTACTAGACACACTACACCTCATATTGAGACATGGTTGACTCGTAAACGTAACATATGACCCATGGATCGTTTTCGTAAAGCATCAACACATATTGAATGTGTTTGGTCCATTTTTCATATGTTAGTTTTTGTTTTCACATAAAATGATTTTCATTTTATAAAAAATAGACACTATGAATGGTGTTGGCCACACTGCACCTTAGATTGAGGCGAGGTTGACTCGTACATGTCAAATACGACCAATGGTTCATTTTCCTAATGTATCGACACAATCAGGATCCATTTGATCAGTTTTCCATATGCTAGTTGTAGCTTTCACTTAAAATGATGTCCAAATTTTTTTTAAAAAAAAAAGACAGACACTTTGAGTGGTTTAGGCCACACCAGACCTCGAATTGAGGCAAGGTAGGATCGTACACATCTCATATGACCCATGTATTGTTCTACTAATGATTCAACAGAAACTGAATAAGTTTTGTCAGTTTTCCATATATAATAAAACTATAGTTCATTTTAAACAAAAGAGAGACACTTACAGTGATCCCAACCACACCGCAACTCGGATTGAGACCGGGTTGGCTCAAACACGTCAAAAAGGACACATGGATTATTGTGATAAATTATAATTATAATATGAATACGTTTGGTCAGTTTTATATATTCCAGTTGTTCTTTTCACTTATAATCTTGTCCATTTTAGACAAAAGGGGCATGTTAGAGTGGTAACAGCCACACCGTGCCTTGGATTGAGGTGCGAATGACTCGTAAACGTTACATAGGACCCATGGATCATTGTGCTAATACATCGACACAATCAGAATCTGTTTGGTAAATTTTTGCATATGCTAGTTGTTGTTTTCACTCAAAATAAAGACCATTTTAAACAAAATAGAGACACTTTTAGTGGGGCTGTCCACACCGCTCTTTGGAATGAGGCGAGGTTGACTCGTAGACATCACATATGACCCATGGATCTTTCTACTAATGTTTCAATGGAAATCGAATGTGTTTGGTCGGATTTTTGTATATATATATCATTTTGTCCATTTTAAACAAAAGAGAGACACTTAGAGTGATCCCAGTCACACTGCAACTCAGATTGAGCCCGAGTTGGCTCGTACACGTCACATATGACCCATGGATCATTGTGATAAATTATCAAAAGAATCCAAAATGAGTTTGGTTTTTTATCCGTATGTCAGTTGTTCTTTTCACTTATAATCCTATCCATTTAAAAAAAGAGACATAGTTAGAGTGGTACCAGCCTCACAACGCCTCAGATTTAGATGGGGTTGACTCGTACACGTCTCAAATGACCAATGGATCATTTTTCTAATCTATCAACACAATCCGAATTCGTTTGTTCCATTTTTCATATGCCAGTTGATGTTTTCACTTCAAATGATATCATTTTGAAACAAAATAGATACACATAGAGTGATTTCGGCCACACCGCGCCTCAGATTGAGGTGGGGTTAACTCATTACACATCACATATGATCCATGTATCATTGTCCTAAATCATCAACACATTTTGAATGCGTATGGTCTGTTTTTTGTATGCCAGTTGTTGTTTTCACTTAAAATGATATCCATTTTAAACAAAATAGCGACACTATGAATGGTGTTGTCAACATCGTACAATGGATTGAAGAGGGGTTCACACGTACACAAAAACTATGACCCATTAATAGTTGTGCTAAAGTATCGACACAATCACAATCTGTTTAGTCAGTTTTCCGTATGTTAGTTGTTGTTTTCACGTAAAATGAATTCCATTTTAAACAAAAGAGAGACACATTGAGTGGTGTCGGCCACACAACACCTTGTATGAAGAGAGGATAACTTTTACACATAACATATGACCCATGGATCGTTCTCCTAATGTTTCAAAAGAAACTGAAGGCGTTTGGTCGATTTTCCAGGAATGCTTAAAATTTTGTCCATTTTAAGCAAAAGAGAGACACTTAGTGTGATCCTAACCACACCGTGACTCGGATTGAGCCAAGGTTGGCTTGTAAACATAACATATGACCAATGGTTCGTTTTGATAAATTATCAACAAAATATGAAAGCGTTTGTTTAGTTTTCCGTATGCCAGTTGTTCTTTTCACTTATAATCATTTTCATTTAAAAAAAAGAGACACTGTCAGTATAACAACCCATACTTCTCATGAATGGTTAATAAATCAAAATTTAAGCACACATTTTACAACATATTAAAAAACTAGGAAAATACCGTATAGGTATAGTGTCTTTAGAAACATAGAAACCATAAACAACTGGTTCATAAAGCATCTACTTTGTCTCCCATTTATTTCATCATATCCATAGTACCTTTTGGGCATTTCCTAATTAATATCCTTCTTCCTGAATTGAGGAAATAAGACATACAAAAGGGTGAGATCAAATTCATAGAAAGGGTAAACAAAAGAAATATCAATCACATCATATTCATAAGAACATAACATTTTGGAAATCTTACCCTGCAAAAGAGATCAAAATTTCAAAACATGGGATAAATCACGATAGTGAAATGTAATCAAAATAATCATAACATAAAACATCATTCTTTATGGCATACACACATAATCAATGATAATCATTTCAAATTATTCAAGACTCATTGCCATGACTTTCTTAGTGGACAAAGTCCATTTCTGAACCGACTTCATTCCTAGTTTCAGTCCTATTTCACTGAACCGGTTTAACCAGTCGTTCCAGCCATGTCTATCTCATGAGATATAAAATCATTACCCAATTCATTAGAGGGAGATATAGGTCCAACCCATATCATAATGATACCATTCTTATGTGTGCCACAAAATCATAAACTATATATCATAGCATAACCTATGTAATAAAAATGGGATTCTTAAACATCGTGACATCATAAAAAAATTCATATAAGATAAAGTAATTCATAAAAATAATTCCATCATAACATAATAAAATCAATGTAATAATAGGGATATAAACTTAACCCTTTATTATCATATATGGAAAATAATTTTGATAAAACACTTGAACTCCATTCTTGAGGAAAATATCCTTTCTACTTCAAAAACACTTTTCCTTTCTTAACATGTCATACAATTCTAAACTAAAAGAATTTTATTAAAAATAAACATGAAAAATTGTAAAGGAAGCTTCTTGGAAATAATGTTTTAAAAATCCATTCATTCCTTATATGTTGAAAAAAACATTCTTCTCATACTTTTGTCGGAAAAGTAAAAAATTACCTCGTACGAAAAACGACAAAAGATTCCTTTCATATATTTTACTAAAAACTCACTGAAGGGTAAAATTGGATTTAAACAATTTTAGGTGGATGGAAATAATATTACATACTGAGGAAACATGGATGTGGATGGTAAAATACACCCTAGTAAATTACAATGTATAAACAATCTCAGATAAAAATGAGATTGTGATATTTCCCCTTACCTTAGGTCTGATTTGCTTCGTAAGTGTCCGAACATCCTGTATAATGATTTAAATAATTTCATTGACTTATTCAAGAATCATACTCATTGTTATGATATCATATATGTTAATATTATTAGCATTTTATTAGTAGTATTTCATTGTTACTTGTTATTCGGGTGTTTATTGCTTTTTTGTTCATAAGCGTGTTTTGTCGAATAAATTTTTATTCTTATCTTTTGGTTATAGATACCTCATTTACAGAATGGTATTAGTGTAATATATATCATATTTATTCACTAATTTAATTTATGTAATCATTATTCAATGAAAATCATGTAGAACGAGTCGCATCACATCGTGGAGACGGTATTTCGTACGTACGCACGAGCGATGATATTGTTCCGATGATCGTGGAATTGTATTGGAGTGTATGTATACTATTTCAAAATCAATACCAATTTAAAATAATTATATATAGTTATTATTTACACCATTATACCCATCCAAGTAAGGTGGTGGTGGAAAATAGATTTCACCACGACGTGGAGACGGTATTCCATACGTACGCACGCGCGGTGATTTTGTTTTCTGTAGGATGGGTAGATGGTGAAATAGAGTTTCTTCATACATAAAATAACATATCAGTATATGAGTGGTACTTATGTTATTTTTTCATAATGAAACAACTAAAGAAGAAAAATTAGAAGAAGAAATAAAGTTGAAAGAATCAGTAAAGGATATTACCTCTTCTTTCGACACGCATTTTGAAACCTCCTTTTAGGGCAATAAGATTGGTCTTTGAAGAAGACCAGAACCTCTAAGATGTTTCTAGGGAAGTATAGGGGATAAATTTTTAGGGGATGGATGAGCTTTAAGGCTAAATGTGGTGTGAGGAAGAGAGGTAGGAGCTTACCTTTTATAAGGGAGGAGAGGGGCACCTTTGGAAAAACTAAAAATATTAATTTATTATAAATTCATATTCGGTATTAAATAGATCCAAATTGATTTATTTCGATGATAAGGTGGGGATGGGTCGATTTCCATTCATACAATATAATTTGGACAAGTTTAGGATTCTAATTTAATATTATCAATTAGATTTAACTTTAAGTTAAATAATTTTACTCTTACCTTGTCTTCTTGTTTTCTTACACGATAAGGTTAATAAACATACTATAACAATCCAAATGAACCCCAAGTTGTTTATTATTAATATATATAACCTTATCTAAGTCATTTGGCCGAATATTAGATTTTTAGGAATAATATAACAATTAATAATATAATATTTGTTTCGAAAACTATTTTATGTCAATTTTGACACTGTTTAGTAATTGATTTTTTTGAAAATCATAAAGAATTATTATTTACAAAAAAGTAAATTAAATCAATAATAACATGTCATATTAACATATAAAATTAGTGGAATTCATATAAAGTCAAAATTACATTTATTTGGGTATTTATAACATCAATTATATCAATATTTCATTAATAAGATAATTACTACATCATCATTGTGTCATAAATAAATTAACTTATTTAAAGTCTTAAAATTAAAAATAAAATACCCTTATGTAGTAAATCATTTTAGATTTCTTATGAATATTTATAGTCGAATTTATCTTATGTATAACCCTACATTAAAAATGTTTTACTTATTAAACTATGATTTTAACTATTTTAAACCTTCTTCAAATAATTTAATATTAAATGTCCTAATCTAATTAAAGTGGGAATAAATGGTCATATTTTATTCCTATGGTTGTTTTTGGTCTAATTACACTTATCCAATAGAATTAGGACATGTGTTAGGGTAATAATAATTTCAGTTTTTCCCTTAATTACCCTATTTACTTTTAACCGTGGTAAATAAAAGTAAAAAGTTAGTATTCACCAAAAATTATTTTCATCTCATTGAACCACATTTTACTTACTGACATCAACCGTGTCTCTCAGATTTTTGAAATTCCACTTATAGAAGTGATAACATTAGGTTTTATGTAAATTTACAAATTCTCCTAGGAGGTGGGTAAAAGATGGTGAAAAGTTCAATAAAATTATTATATATCTAAAATTATTATAAATTTAATCCAATGAATTACATTGAACATATATAGATATTATGTTTCACTTTTGGCCTAAAATAAATTTAAATAATATATAGAATTATTTAAATAAAAAGATGGTTTTTTTTAATAGTAACCCAGTGTTTTCACTATTCATCAAAAATTGAATGTTTCTAGAAAAATACCAAAATTTCACCCTAGGGTAATTTAGATATTACAAATCTAAAAATGAAGTCCATTTTTGAAAATAAAATTTACAAAATTTCAAAAAGTGGTTATTTCAATTCATAACGACTAGTTTTAATAATATTTTAATAGCATATCACTGTTTAGTGAAACTCGGTATTGCTTACGATGCAAGCTATCGAAGAAGGTCGTGATTGCATGTAATGAAATACAAGCAAGTGTTGTGTGTATTGGAAGCTTCATTTGTTGATTTATATAACATAAAAACAAAATATTTCCCATAAAAGTCTCGGGTGTTACATTCTACCCCCCTTAAAATGATTTTCGCCCTCGAAATTCGTCACATTGTAAAAAAAAATTAAGAAACCTCTCCCTCATCATATCCTCAAGCTCCCATGTAGCTTCTTCTAATTGGTGGTTCCTCCATAAATCATTCACCATGTGAGTGGTCTTGTTCTGTAAAACTTTTTCACTATGATCAAGAATCTCTATCGACTGTTCATCATAAGAAAGATCTTATTTCAGCGGTACAACATCTGAGATGAGTACATGTGAAGGATCAGGTATGTACATTCTCAAGAGATATACATGTAACACATCGTGAACATGAGTGAGATTCGGTGGAAGCACCAATCGGTATGTTACCTTCCGAACACGATCTAGTATTTTAAAAGGACCGATATACCTAGGGCTCAACTTTCCCTTCTTTTCAAATCTCATTACTCTCTTCCAAGAAGATATTTATAAGAACACTTTATCACCGACTTCAAACTCTAAGTCTTTTCTTTGGTTGTCGACATAAATTTATTTTCGACTCTGTGCTTCTCTTATGTGTTGTTGAATAGATCAGACCTTTTCTGCCATCTCATCAACAAGATCAGGTCCTAATAGCTTTCTTTCCCCAACATAATTCTAGCAAGATGGAGTCCTTCATTTATTTCCATAGAGAGCTTAATAAGGATCCATCTGAATACTGGAGTTAAAGCGATTATTATAAGAAAATTCCACCAAAGGTAGGTGTTGATCCCAAACTCCTTTGAAATCCATAGATAAAGCTCTCAACATATCATCTAGAGTTTGAATTGTCCTCTCAGAATGACCGTCTGTATGAGGATGATATGTAGTGCTAAAACTCAACTCTATATCCATAGTATGCTGAACACCTCACCAGAACTTTGAGGTAATCCTCGGATCCCGATCAGATATAATAGAAAGTGGTACTCCATGAAATCTTACCACTTCCTTCATATATATCCTGTCAAGCTGATCCAGAGATAAATCCTTTCAAAAAATGATGAAGAGTGCCGACTTTGTAAGACGATCAACTATGACCCAGATAGCATTATTTCCTTTGAATGTTTTAGGAAGTCCTATGACAAAGTCCATTGTGATGTTTTCCCATTCCCATTTGGGTATGGGTAATGGATGTAACATCCCCTTATACATATGTATCTCATCTTTAAATTGCTGACAAACCAAGCATCGAGAGATATATTTAGCAGCATCTCTTTTCATGCCATCCCACCAAAAGTACTCTTTCAGATCCCTATACATCTTCGTGCTTCTAGGATGAATAGAGAATGAAGAACTATGAGCCTCATCCAGAAGCTCCTTCTTTAATTCAGGAATTGGAGAAACACAAACCCAATTCCTGAAATTTATTATCCCATCACAATCAAGGTTGAATTCAGGAACATTTCTCACCTTCTTGTGTAATTCCACATCTTTTTTCTGTACCTCTTTAATCATCACCTGTATAAATGCTTGAACATTCATTTGAGAAAGATACGATTTTCCCCATTCATTAAATTTCCATTATCCATCCTTTGTAAATCAATAAATATTGGATGTTTTGTGAACCTCATCATGGATAAAATGGCATGGTCTTGTCCACTAAATGCATCCGCCACCTTGTTTGATTTCCCATGGTGGTAATGAATTGATCAGTCGTAATCCTTAATCAGCTCCAACTATCTTCTTTGGCACATATTCAGCTCCTTTTTTGTGAAAATATACTTTAATCTATTATGATCAGTATAAATGTCACACCTTTCTCCATAAAGATAATGGCTCCAAATCTTTAATGAAATTATTACAGCAGCTAACTCCAAATCATGAGTTAGGTAATTTTGCTCATGGATTTTCAACAGTCGTGAGGCATAAGCTATTACCATATCATTTTTCATAATAACACACCCCAATCCCTTCTAGGATGCATCACTGTAAATCACAAACCTCTCTCCACTACAAGGTAGTGTTAGTACAGGTGCACTGGATAACCTTCTTTTCAACACCTTGAAATTGTCTTCACATTCCTCCATCCAAACAAACAAAACTCCCTTCTGAGTCAACATGATGAGTGGATTAGATAATCATGAAAAAACATTCACAAAATGTCGATAATATCCAGAAAAACCAAGAAAACATTGGATCTCAGTTACTATTGTTGGTCTCGACCATCTTTCGATAACCTCTGTTTTTGCTGGATCCACAGATATCCCCTCTTTTGAGATTATGTGACCCAAAAATGAAACTTTTTGAAGCCAAAATTCACACTTGGTAAATTTGGCATAATGTTTATCCTTTCTCAGGATCTTCAATATAATTATTAAGTGATCTTCATGTTATTCCTTGCTATTTGAATATACAAGAATATTGTCTATAAAGACTACCACAAACTGATCACGATAGTTTCAAAATACTCTATTCATCAGATCCATGAAGATTGCAGGGGAATTAGTAAGCCCAAATGGCATCACTAAAAATTCATAGTGTCCATACCTATTACGGAAAGTCGTCTTTGGTATATCCTTCCTTTTTCCCCTTAATTGATGATACCCTGAATGAAGATCAATCTTGGAAAAGTATTGAGCTCCACGTAGATGGTCAAATAATTCATCAACGCGTGGGAGAGGATATTTTTTCTTGATAATGATCATTTTAAGTTCTTGATAATCAATAAAAAGTCTCGTTGATCCATCTTTCTTCTTAACTAACAAAATAGTTGATCCATATGGTGACACACTAGGGTGTATGAATCCCTTATCAAGAACCACTTGGAGTTGCTTCTTCAATTCCTGAAACTCAATTGGGCACATTCTATAAGGTGTCTTTTAAATAGGCAAAGCACCCGGTACGAGTTTTATTGAAAACTCAACATCAAGATTTGGTGGAAGACCCGGATATTTCTTTGGAAAGACATCATCAAACTCTCGTACAATGGGCATATTCTTAATCATGAGTTTCTCACCAAACATTTGAGATAAATAACCTTCATTTAGTGGAATCAAGACACATAAGATGGAAGAAATTTCCATTGGAAGGTTATGTTCATCCTTGCATTTATAGATGATCAATGATTTATCTGGAATATGATGTGTGACTTCCCTTCTTTGGCAATTGATATGAGCTCCATATAGAGAAATCCAATCCATGCCTAGAATCACATCAAATTCTACTATAGGTAGTATCAAAAGATTTTTAGGAATCACTTTCCAACAAACATCAATCGGAGAAGAATTATAAACTTTTGATGCGACTGATGTAACATTAGGGGTTCTCACAACTAACTAAATATCTAATTGTTGAGGTAATACGGTGATAACCATACAAAATTCTTTAGAAACAAAATAGTGGGTGGATCCAGAATCAAATTAAACATTTACTACTTTAGAGTGGATGTTATGTGTACCTTTCACCACATCATTATCGTACTCCACATCGTTGATAGAAATTGCATGAAACATTCCTTTGTCTTTAGCCTTGAGGTTTTTTTGAAGTCGATCATCATCCATAACCCTTGGATTAGGTAATTTATTGGCATAATGCCCCATTTCCATGCACTTGTAACATTGAAGTGTAGGAGGTTCACTCTGTGTAGCCTTTTCATTGTTCGCATCACTAGACATATTCTTCCCATCATTGCGGCAATCAAATGACCGATGACATTCCTTTCCACATTTGAAACATTTACATGTCCCGTTAAGACAACTCCCCCCCATGTTTCTTTCCACACATTGAGAATAAGGGGAAACTCGACTTCTTTTCAGTCTGATCTTTAGATTTTCCTTTGAATTCAATTTTCCTCTTCTTATCAAACCCATATGACTGATGGGCTACTCCAATATCCATTTCAACTTTGAGAGCACATCGAACAATTTCTTCGTAGCTATTGAAGTCCCTTATAGCTAACACCCATTGAAGACTTGGATTTAAGCCACTAAAGAATCGATTGATCTTACTCTCGGGTTGGATAATAATACTAGAAGCATTCCTTGCAAGTCATGTAAAATTTGCTTAATAGGTACCAACAGATTCATTATCCTTTTTATTTAGTTCAAGAAACTCCTTCTCCATCTTTGTCCGGAGAATACGAGGGAAGTACATATTGAAAAATAAGTTCTTTAACTCGTCCCATTCCATGGACTCAATTTCATCTCTTGGCCTCATATTCTTGATAATATTCCACCATTGATCAGCATCACCTTCCAAACGATACACTACTAAGATGACTTTATCATGTTCAGAACATTGATGAACTGAAAATGTCTTTTCAGTAGTACTGATCCATTGTTCAGTAACTAATGGATCAGTAGACCCGCTGAATGAAGGTGGACGTTGTCTCATGAAGGATTCAATAGAATGTTTCTCCTTCTTTTTCTCTTTTGGAAGTCCGGAATGATTCATAGCTTGAGAAAGTTGTGTGAGCATGGATAAAAGATTTTTCATTCCATCTCTCATAACATTTTGTTGCTCAGGGGGACAATCATTGCATTTCCCGTCGCATTCTGCATTGACACGGTTCCTTCGGGTTCCAGCCATTGACTAAAACCAAGAAGAATAGAGTGAGAAACACTAATTATAATAAGAAAATTACATAATAAAGAATAAAATTTCACAATTAAGGTCTTATCCTAGGTTATACATGGCCATTTATAAAACAATAATATTGTGTTCTATGCTTATACTTATCCTTATGGTTCTTACTAATGTTTTCACAGCCTAGTTTCCAAAGGTTGACTATACCTTTTCTCTAATACCAACTATAATGACCCATAGTTTACATGCATGGTTATACTTAAAAATTGATTCACACATATTACAACATATAACAAAACCAGGAAAGGACCATATAGGTATAGTGTCTTTAGAAACTGGGAAACATAAACAACTGGTTCATAATGTATCGACACTGTCTCCCATTTATTTCATCATATCTATAGTCCCTTTTTAGAAGATCCTACATAATATCCTTCTTCCTGACCTGGGGAAAGAAAACTTACAAAAGGGTGATCTCAAATGCTCAGTATGGGTTAACAAAAGAAATACCAATCACAACATATTCATAAGAACATAACATTTTGGAAGTCTTACCTTGCAAAAGAGATCAAAATTTCATAACATGTGATAAATCATGGTAGTGAAATGTAATCACAATAATCATAACATAAAACATGAATTTTTGTGGCATACACACATTATGATAGAGAATCATTTCTTATTAGTAACGATTCATTTCCATGACTATCTTAGTGGACAAAGTCCATATCGGAACCGAGTTCATTCCTCGTTTCAGTCCTATTTCACTGAACCGGTTTAGCCTGCCATTCTATCCATGTATATCCCATGAGATATAAAATCTTTAACCAATGCATTGGAGGGAGATATAGGCCCCACCAATCTCATAATGATACCATTTTTATGTGTTCCACAAAATCATAAACCCTACATCATAGCATAACCCATGTAATAAAAATGGGATTCTTAAACATCGTGACATCATAAAAAAATTCATATAAGATAAAGGAATTCATATAAATAATTCCATCACAACATAATCAAATCAATTTAATAAAAGGGATAAAAACAGAACCCTTTATTATCTTAGATGGAAAATAATTTTGTTAAAACACTTGAATTCCATTCATGAGGAAAATATCCTTTCTTCTTCAAAAACACTTGTCCTTTCTTAACATGTAATACAATTCCAAACTAAAAGATGTTTATTAAAAATAAACATGAAAAAATGTAATGTAATATTCTTTGAAATAATGTTCTAAAAATCCATTCTTGTAGTATAAGTTAAAAAAACATTATTCTCGAACTTTTGTCGGCAAAGTCAAAAAGTACCTCATACAAAAACGACAAAAGATACCTTACATATCTTTTACTAAAAACTCAACGAATGGTAAATTTGGATTTAAACAATTGTAGGTGGATGGAAATAATATTACATATTGAGGAAACATGGATGTGGATGATAAAATACACCCCAGTAAATTCCAAAGTATAAACAATCTCGTATAAAAATGAGATTGTGATAATTTCCATTACCTTAGGTTTGATTTGCTTCGTAAGTGGCCGAACCTCCTGTATAATGATTTAAATAATTTAATTTACATATTCCAAAATCATACTCATTGTTATTATATCATATATGGTCATATTATTTGCTTCTTAATAGTAGTATTTCATTGTTACTTGTTATTCAGGTGTTTATTGCTTTTTTGTTCTTAAGTGTGTTTTGTCGAATAAATTTTTATTCTTATCTTTATGTTATATATACCTCATTTACAGAATGGTATTATTGTAATATATATCATATTTATTCACTCAATTCATTTATGTAATCATTATGCAATGAAAATCATGTAGAACGAGTCGCATCACATCGTGGAGACGGTATTCCGTACGTACGCCCGAGCGATGATATCGTTCCCATGATTTTGGAATTGTATTTGAGTGTATGTATACTATTTAAGAATTAATAACAATTTAAAATAATTATATATAGTTATTATTTACACCATCATACCCATCCACGTAAGGTGGTGGTGAAAAATAGATTTCACCACAGCGTGGAGATGGTATTCCATACGTACGCACGCGCGGTGATTTAGTTTTCCGTAGGATGGATAGATGGTGAAATAGAGTTGTTTCATAATTATAATAACATATCAGTATATTAGTGATACTGATGTTATTACTTCATAATGAAAAAACTAATGAAGAAGAATTAGAGGAAGAAATAAAGATGAATGAATCGGTAAAGGATATTACCTCTTATTTCGACACGCCTTTTGAAACCTACTTTTAGGGCACTTTTATTGGTCTTTGAAGAAGAAAAGAACCTCTAGGATGTTTCTAGGGAAGTGGAGGGGATAAATGGGTAGGGTTTGGTCGATATTTAATGCTCAAAGTGGTGTGAGGATGAGAGGGAGGAGGTACCCTTTTATAAGGGAGTAGAGGGGAACCTTTGTAAAAACTAAAAATATAAATTTATTATAAAGTCATATTCAGTTTTAAATACCTCCAAATTGATTTATTTCGAATCTAAGGTGGGGATGGGTCGAAATACCTTCATCCAATATAATTTGGACAAGTTTAGGTTTCTATTTGAACGTTATCAATTAGATTTAACTTTAAGTTAAATAATTTTACTCTTACCTTGTCTTCTTGTTTTCTTACACTATAAGGTTAATAAACTTACTATAACAAGCCAAACGAACCCCAAGTTGTTTATTATTAATATATATAACTTTTTATAATTCATTTGGCCAAACAGAAGTTTTTAGGAATAAAATAACAATTAATAATATAATATTTAAAAAAAAACTATTTTATGTCAATTTTGACACTATTTAGTAATTGATTTTTGAGAAAATCACAACAGAATGATTAGTTCAAAAAAATAATTAAATAAATACTAACTTTTCATATTAACCTATAAAATTAGTTTAATTCATAAAAAGTCCAAATTAAATTTATTTGGGTATTTATAACATCAATTATATCAATATTTCATTAATAAGATAATTACTGCATCATCATTGTGTAATAAATAAATTAAATTATTTAATGTCTAAAAATTACAAATAAAATACCATTATGTAGTAAATATTCTAATAATTCTAATGAATATTTATAATCTAATTTATATTATGTATAACCCTATATTAAAAATGTTTTACTTATTAAAGTTTGATTTTAACAAATTTAACCCTTCTTTAATTAAATTAATATTAAATCTCCTAATCTAATCCAAGTGGGCCTAAATTGTCATATTTTATTCCTAATGTTGTTTTAGGTTGAATTACACTTATACAATAGAATTAGGACATATGTTAGGGTAATAATAATATCATTTTTACCCTTAATTACCCTATTTACTTTTATTCGTGGTAAATAAAAGTGAAAAGTTACTATTCACCAAAAATTATTTTCATCTCATTGAACCACATATTACTTACTGACATCAACAGTGTCTCTAAATTTTTTGAAATTCCACTCATAGAAGCGGTAAAATCATGTTTTATGTAAATTTGCAAATTCTCCTAGGAGGTGGGTAAAAAACTGTGAAAAGTTCAACAAACTTTTTATATATCTAAAATTATTTTAAAATTGATCCAATAAATTACATTGAACTTATATAGATATTATGATTAAATTATGACCTAATATAAATTTAAATAAAATAACTAATTATTTAAATAAAAAGTCGGTTTTTTTAAATAGTAACCAGTGTTTTCACTATTCATCAAAAACTGAAAGTTTCTAGAAAAATACCAAAATTTCACCCAAGGCTAATTTAGATATTCCGAATCCAAAAATGAAGTCCATTTTGAAAAATAAAATTTACAAAATTTCAAAAATTGGTTATTACTATTCATAACGTCTTGTTTTAATAATATTTTAATATCATATCATTGTTTACTGAATCTAGGTATTGAGTATGATGCAGGATATCGAGGAAGGTCGTGATTGAGTGTAAAGAAAGAAAAGCAAGTGTTGTGTGCAGCGAAAGATTCCATTTATGATTTATATAACATAAAAACAAAATATTTCTCATAAAAGTCTTAGGTGTTATAGTTAGAGTGCTATCGGCCACACCACGCCTCAGATTGAGGTGGGGTTAACTCGTACACGTCACATATAATTCATGGTTAATTTTTCTAATGTATCAAAATAATATGATTCCGTTTGGTCATTTTTCCATATCCCAGTAGTTGTTTTCATTTAAAATGAAGATATTTTTAAAGAAAAGAGAGACACTTTTAGTGGTGTCAGCGACACCGTACCTCATATTGAGTCGAGGATGACACATACACATCACATATGACCCATGGATCGTTCTCCTAATGTTTCAATGGAAACTGAATGTGTTTGGTCAGTTTTTCATATGTACCTAAAATGTTTCCCATTTGAAACAAAAGAGAGACACATAGATTGAACTCTGCCACACCGCGACTCGAATTGAGCCCGGGTCGGCTGGTACACATCACATATGACCCATGGATCATTTTGATAAATTATCAATAGATTACAAATGCGTTTGGCTGGGATTCCGAATGTCAGTTATTCTTTTCACTTATAATACTGTCCATTTTAAACAAAATATACATAGTTAGAGTGGTCCCAGCCACACCATGCCTTGGGATTATATGGGGTTGACTCATACATGTCTTAAATGACCCATGGGTCATTATGCTAATGTATCAACACAATTCAAATGTGTTTGGTCAGTTTTCCATATGTCAGTTGATGTTTTCACTTAAATGATATCCTTTTTTAAAAAAAAGAGAGACACTTAGAGTGGTGTTAGAGACACCGCACCTCGGATTGAGGCGGTGTTGACTTGTACACGTCACATATGACCCATCGATCGTTTTCATAAATCATCAACACATTTTTAATGTGTTTGGTCAGTTTTGCGTATGTTAGTTGTCGTTTTCACTTAAAATAATGTCCATTTTAAACAAAAGATAGACACTATGAATGGTGTCGGCCACACTGCACCTCGGATTGAAGCAGGGATGAATCTAACACATCAAATATGATCCTAGGATTGTTTTTCTAATGTATCGACTGAATAAGAATATGTTTGGTCAGTTTTCCGTATGACAATTATTCTTTTCACTTAAAATGATTTCCTTTTGAAACAAAAGAGAGACACTTTTAGTGGTGTCATCCACACCGCCTCTTAGATTGAGATGAGGTTTACTCGTACACATCACAAATAACCCATGGACCGTTCTCCTAATGATTTAATGAAAACTGAATGAATTTGATCAGTTTTCCATTTGTACTTAAAATGTTGTCCATTTTAAACAAAAGAGAGACACTTAGAGTGATCCCGGTCACACCACGACTCGGACTAATCCCGGAATGGCTCATACACGTCACATATTACCCATGGATCGTTGTGATAAATTATCAATAGAATCTGAATGCATTTGGTCATATTTTTTATGCCATCTATTCTTTTCACTTATAATCTTGTCCATTTTAAACAAATGTGAAAATGTTATTGTGCTACTGGCCACACCGCACCTCAGATTGAGGTGGGGTTGACTTGTACACTTCACATATGACCCATGGATAGTTGTAATAAACCATAAACACATTCTGAATGTGTTTTTTCTATTATCTGTATTCCAGTTTTTCTTTTCACAAATAATCCAGACCATTTTAAACAAAAGAGAAACAATTATAGTGGTACTAGCCACACCACACCTCAGATTTATACAGGGTTGAGTCTCAAATGACCCATGGATCATTTTGATAAAGTATCAACAAAATCCAAAAGCATTTGGTCATTTTTCCATATGCAAGATGATGTTATCACTTAAAATGATATCCTTTTCAATAAAAAGAGAGGAACTTATAGTGGTGCTGGCCACACCATGATGTGGATTGAGGTGGGGTTAACTCTTCAACGTCACATATGACCCAAGTATTGTTTTCCTAAAGAATTTATTAATTTCATCAATGTATATGATCAAGGAATTCCTCTTATTTGAGGAAGTGATGGAAAACTGGGTTCAATTTTCTCATACTATTATTCTTCATTTTTCATAGGTCTATTCATTCCTGTAGTAAGATCATAAAAATACATTGAGCAAAAATCAATACATTCTTGTGCCAAGTAACCATTCACGATAGAAACTTCAGGATGATTTCTGTTTTGGACATAAGACTTTAATATGGACATATATCTTTCAGTTGGATAAATCCAATGAAAATAAACAGGTCCTCTGAGAAGTATTTCAGTGGGAGTATGGACAGCCAGATGCAACAAGCATGTTAAAAATTATGTAGGAAATATTTTATCCAACTCACAAAAAATTAATAGGGAATCTATCAACATTTTTTTCAAAAATGACTTGGACAAATTCTTAGCACAATGACCTCTAAACAAATGGCACAATTGAATAACAGTCACCCTTACATTATTGGACAAAAGATGACAGATTACTATTGGAAGCAACTCATGTAGTAGAACGTGATAATCATGAGTCTTCATAGATTTTAGCTTCAACTGTCTTCTATTGACCCATATAGATATGTTGATTGAATAGCCATCAGGAACACTAATAATCTCTAATAATTTTAGAAATTTTTTTTGTATGTTTCATCACATTAGAAGCACATAGAAGTTTCCATTTATTTTCACCGATACACACATGATGCAATTCTGGTCTGA
Source organism: Viscum album (assembly GCA_963277665.1). NCBI lineage: Eukaryota > Viridiplantae > Streptophyta > Magnoliopsida > Santalales > Viscaceae > Viscum > Viscum album. Next base: position 171,783,232 of record OY728134.1, read on the forward strand.
TGCCTAAATCCACCAAGTCACTCCAAGATCGTAAATCATATTTTGTCTACCCCTTGACATTAAGAAGAACTGAAAAAAACATTTCAAATATATTAATTTCAATATCAATTACGTCTAAGAAATGACGTAACAAATTGGTTTACCAATAAGGAAAACCATAAAGATACTCCTCTTCCTCCAATGGTAACCGGTTTCAGTAGAAAAATTAATTCTCTTTCCAGATTTCCATTGAGCCTTCCCAAATGAAGAGCTTAAATCATTCAATTCATTAAGCACATTAGTTCCAGACATACGCTGATCTGGATCATCGGTCTCTATGGTATTATCAAAACATCTACGATTCATTCTATATGAATGATCATTTTGAAATAATTGTCGACGTCCCAGAAAACTAAAACTACATTGATGTTTCAGTCTTCTGGATCGTGTATTCATCGTACAAACTGGGCATGATAGTTTTCCCTTCGTGCCCCATCCAGACATCATTGCATAAGCTGGAAAATCAATGATCGTCCACATAAGCACCACACCCATCTTAAATATTTCTTTAGAACATGCATCATATGTGTACACACCCACATCCAAATAAAGTTTCAAATAATTTATTAATGGTCGCATGAATAGATTAATATCAATTTCGTGATCAAGAATACTAGATATGAGTATACTCATGAATTTGAATGGTTTTTTCATTCAAACCTTGGGGGACGATTATAAATGTGTATAAAAACTAGCCATGTGTTGTGCGATGTAAGCATCTGCCCAAACGGATGAAAACAGTCGCATGAAAGACCCAGCCTCACATTATGCATGTCAGCTGCAAAATCAGGATGTAGATCATCAAATCTATGACATAAAAATCCATCTATAGGATGAACCATCTCATCATTATTTTTATTTATCTCAGTATCATTCCATATCATTTTTATTGATATGTCATTAGACATAAAAATATTTTGGAGTATAGGGATCAATGAAATGTGCAACATTACATTCGGTGGAACGTGGGATGGTGTTCCATCAGATTTTGACTACCAGCGGGATGATCCACATTTTGTACAATCATTTCATTCAGTGTTTTCCTCCCAGAATAAACGGCAATATTTCAGGAAAGCATTAACATTGTTTCTTGAAAATCCATATTCCACAACTATCATCCATGCCATATAGTGGTCTGGGGGAATATCTGCTTCATCTAGAAGTAAATCCTTCAAGAGGGTAAGAATATAATCTATTCTTATATTAGAAATACCAATCATAGTTTTCCCATGAAACAATCAGATTAAAAATTCCATCTTTTTCATTTTATCGCATTGTTGATATACTGGAGTTGTGGAAGCATCATTCAATATTTTCTCACTATAAATATAATAATTTTCACTAGATGCATCAGCAGTACTCATATCAAAGTATTCATGAGTCGAAATCCTTTCTTTTTCAAGATGACGAATAAACGGAAACCGATCATCTAACAAATTCTACATTCCAGTGCTTTCATTTTGATCATTAAAATTTTGAGATTTCATTTTATCCCCATTGTGATACCACACAAAGTAGTTTTCTTGAAAACCATTTTTGGTTATGTGGTAGCTGACTTCTTCATGGCTCTACCACAGTCTACAGAAACAATTGGATCATGGGCAGTGTATGCGACCACTATCTGAAGCATTGTGAAATGAAAAATATATAATGCTCTCCAAATTGTTTTTAAAATCGCATGATATCCGATCGGTTTCATACATCAAACTCTTGTACATTCTGTAAAAAGAATTTATATATGTCATTTTTTCATAAACATTTCAATAAGATTGATCATTAATAGAAAATACATTTATGTAAAGGATAAAGGAAGAATATTCTAGTCGATGTAGTGAACTATAAAAATAATGTATAGAATATGTACTCATAAATTAAATTAAAATTTATTTATATTCATTTTCATTAGGTTTATAAGAGACACATTCCTCAGGTCCCATTATGTGTTATAGGCATCCCAAATCAATCACTCATGTTCAATAACTCATTATCGGCACCACTATGGCTTATCCTTCATTACCCATTTACTTCCCCAAGTCAAGAACAACCCATGGGTGAATAAATTTTAGGCTTCTACACTAATAGGATGTTCATGGATTGAAAAGATATTTAATTTCATTAAGTATAGAAAAAAACATTTATTTTTAAATTTGATATTAAAAATAAAGTATGTCAACGATAACAACCTTACTGAATAAAACTTGTGAAATATCTAACATTTTTATGGATGTATACAAATTCAAGTATGGGTAATGCAAATAACCCCACCCTCATAAAAGTGAGTATTTCATAAGAAGGACACATAATATACAACGTACAATGAGAACCATATTTAATTGACCCTAAAGTTATATTTTAACAGTCATATTGGGGGAAATGGAATATATGATCCTAGTTAACAAATGAATTGAAATGATCGTATTCCATATTTTGGAAACTATCTAAGGTAATAAATCATGTGATGATGGGTTTACATCATTCAATTTATTAAATTATAGTGTAATGAAGGCTTCAATTAATGACTTCAGTTCACTGAATAAATGTGGGTAAAGGTTGTATGGGCTACGTAAACAGAATGATTAAATAAGGGTAGAGGTTACATAAACTGTGCATGGTGGGGGAGTCTCATCCAATTTATAAACTATAATAAATTACCATCATATGTATCAATAAGAAGAAACAGCATTAAAAGAAACTCCGTATAAAAAAGGACTAAAAAAATCGAACATTTCATGAATTCAATACTATGCATGGTTTATCCACATGTTTAGCAGTAATTATATGTCTTAGTCATTAACCACCTCTATAGATCCCTATTTTTACGAATAAAAATAAGATTAATATCTCATAATATCATTAAAACAACTCATTAATTGGATCGAAAAGTTAATATAATGTTGAACCAACCATGAAATCTCTTTCACATCAAAATCTCAAACACCAATTATCTCATGTGTTACTAAATACCAAACATAGTCACATAGTGTACTATAACAAATTACATTACACAAGCCTTATTTAAAAAAATTTATTTTAATAAAACACTTTCCTAAAAAATATTAAGGAAAAAAATATAAAAACATTGCTAATTATTAATAAACACATATAAAAAAATTGCCAAGTAACAATTAATTACAAGATGAAAATATGCATAATCAGACACACTTAGAAAAACTAGAATCCAACCGCAATGAATTTGAGATTCATATTCTTCTATGGAGGGATAAATATTTAATTAGTTAATTGGATTGGAATGGTTAATGTTTAGATTAAATCAAAAAACAAAAAAATGATATACACATCAAAATCCAAACTTAAAGCTATAATATGAGAAGAATAACAATAAAAACAAGGTATCACATAAATATTTTCTGTGTATGAAGAATTGACTACCTAATTTCAGATGATTCGGATGGAGTTTCACAGGTTCGAATGGGGGATGTTGCGAGAGGAGCCGAGCCCTACAAAAATTTAGTGTTCTATCACGAATGTGGGAGAGCAGTGGCTGATTTTGTATTTGGGGTAAACATTTCCCCACAATTTTTAAAAACTGTTGGGAAAGGGCTTCATTACAAATGGTTTAAGAAAACCATTGGTAAAGAAGCATTGGAAAAACCTTCATTTCCACTAGTGCATGATAATTATGGGATGCATCAGGTTTCTCACCAGAGAGAATTTCCCCAACCAGTGTTAGTCTCTAACCACGTTGTGCTTAAGTACATTTTTTGGCTTCATTATAATCCTTACGAGATACATAGTGAAGTCTAGGCATTTTTCCTCAATCCTAGTCCTGACACCGTTATCTTTCCCTATTATTTTCCCACAATCATGGTTCAAACACTATGATTATAAACTATGAGTCAATCCATTTAAAATGATGTTAAACTATTGTTTAGGGTCTAGGAATTATGACCTTAAACTATATGCAACGTCCATATCATATGTCATTAAACCAATTCATACATTGTCTTCATTGTAAGATGTTATACTACATACACATCAACCGTTCCATATGGCGTTTAACTATTTTTATATTATCCTCGTTTTCATTACATAAGATAAAAATTTATCATGATTCCTCACCAGAGAGGTCCCATCTAAAAATAGGTTTAATCTAGATTAAAACTGATACACTCACCCAAAATGATTTCCCCATGGTGGAATAATTCCAAGAGTGTTGGAATCTGTTCAAACAACCCATCATTCCACCACATGCATTGAGTTCCCTCCTATTAGGATCCTCATCCTCATTAAAATCAGATGGGACCCCAAAATTATATGGTTTCTTGGAAATTTAGCTTGCATATCATTTTGGGACAACATCCTGAATGTTATTGAACATACGCATCAAGTTAGGCCCCATCTGTTCGAATAAGGTCAGTAGAAGGCCCTCGTTTGTTCATCCCTATTGTAAGATAACATAGTATTGAGAAAGTGATTGAAATATGGTAAAAAATTATCCAAATAATCGTGACACTATCATTATGTTCCAAATATTGGGCATCATGATTCTCACACCCCATTCCCCTTCATATGGATTGATTCTAAAGAATCTAGTGTCATCCCTCTCATCCACTATACTACATTAGGAAGAACGTTTTGGATATTCTAATAACCCTATTCTCTTCTCAATACACCACTATTTTAATGGAAACTATGGATGGACATTATTACCCATAGTATTCTAAATGTTTAGCTAGTACTCTCATATATAAAGTGATTAATTATGTATTATCCCTTGTTTCTCGCATTGGGTATGACCCATGTGAGCTTAGGAATTTATTTTCAAATACATGAAAGTTATAATTTAGTGGTGATAATTAAAGAAAAAAAGCATCAATATATTAATGTAGGCACTTAAATCAATTTATCAAGAAAGTATGAAAGTATGTTTGTGAGTGCATACATGTTACAGTGCCCATGGATTGGCCCCTCCAATAGATTGATGGACCTCCTCAATAGACAGTTCTAGATCCACTAGTATATCACATGTGGCCTCTAAAATTTTCCTTCACCGGTTAAGCTCCCCCTCCTCTTTGCGGGCCATGTGGGGAAATTCATTAGCCCTGATGCACGCCCTATTTCATGAGCTTGGATGTTAGCCGTCTCTTGGTATGGTCCCCTCATATACTCCTCGACTTCTATCATCTACGAATCTAATCGAGATATGAATTCTAGTAGTGTACTAATGAATGAAGAATCATCATTGACCCAAACCCTCAAACATTAGACAATTTATTCAGCCTCTTGAATGTTTCTAGATATAAACAGAATTCCTCTATTTAATAAGAATTCTATTGCTGCGCCCATCCTCCAACATCTTTTTAGTAAGGGAATTTTGATTGATCATGTGAGGGAATCAGACATCTACTCATTCAATACATAATTGTAGTAGCTGGGGGTGAAGTTATTCCATCTAACATATCCACTCTGATTGTGGGATAGTAATCAATGAAACATTTTATAGTTCTCTATGACTAATGGAAAAAACACTTGTTATTCTCTTCATAAAAAGTGGTCTCATATCTCTCATCATGGTTAGCAGGTTAATATTTAGGAAATTTTTATTGAAGATCAGTTGTAGGATCATATTTGGGTAGGTATTCATGTCATATTCTAATTCAATGATATGTACCTGATCACCTACAGACTCAATCCCACCGGTGGTATCACTTGTCACCAATAGTCAATCTTATGAATCTATGTTCTGGTCAGCCTAGGAACCTAGAACTATAGGTCCCAAGACCCCTATTTGTGGAATATTATTGATTCTTCCACCAATTTACACCAGTAACATGCATACCATCCTAGAAAATATGTGTGAAAGGGACACCATAGTAAAATTCAATTTATCAGGAAACATGTTCAGCTGTGAACCACATGACATACCCAATCCAGCCACATGCTCTCACCAACGGACTATAATCTACATGAGTCCAGGATACAATCCTCCATATATTAATGTATATTTTGAAGATCCTAAGGAGGCTACCCATACTCATGCAGTACTGCTGGATTCCACAACCATTATATCCCTGACAGCTAGATTCAGTGTTTGGTTCTATGCACCTGTTACACTTTCGTCCCCGTTAGTGGTATTGGTTGATTAATGTTTTTTCTGAATATATATGTTTTTGTTGAGAAACAAATATAAGTTAATAAGTTCACTTTCACAACAAATGGAAGTGGGAAATCAGTAATAGAGTTATAGAAAACTCTCCCAAGGAAATTCCCCCTAATTCCACTATTTCTCCTTCTTTAGGAGAGGCATCCTTGGATGTCCCTTCTATTATAAGGCCCCAGACTTAAACCGTACTTAATATTGAGTTATTACAAGATTACACATTGATATAAAAACATTATTAAAAACATTTTCAATACCAAAATAAAAGAAAAATAAAACTTGTTATTTATTTTTCTTTTAAAAAAGTTTTGGCTTGTAGAGGAAGCTGAAACTAAAATAATGGTCACGGCATCGGAGAAGTCATTGTCACCGCATACGTACGACAAAAACATTCCCTTTTGTCATTTAGTAAATGCTTCGAATAAAAAAGATTCCTTTTGAATAAACGTAAAAGTCAAAGGGGTTTATACACCATATAAAGAAGGCTGTGTATAAAACAAAATATGCCTCAATAAAAAGAGATTGAGACGAAGTCCCATACCTCGTGCCCGACTTGACTCGATCGTTTTTTAATGTCCTGAATAATAAACCTGAGTAAATTTCTACTTTCTTAAGGACCTTTTTCAAGTTCATTATTCCTTTTATATCACTTATTTCAATGTCATGAACACTATGTAATTATTTAAGTTAATAACGACCGTTTTGACGATCATTGTTACATGAGTCAATAATAAACCCTTTATAATTACATGTTGTTCATGTATCCATTATATCCATAATTATAATCATTATGTATATATCATATATATACAGTATATACATGCTTTTATAATATTACATAATCATTTAGAGGTATGAAATGAAATGCACCATTCATGGGGACGGTAAGTCGTACGTACGCATGAACGCTACTTTCATTTCTATTTTGTATTTTATAGAATGGAATCATAATGATATAAAGTTATATTATAATTCCAGTATAATATGATATATAATATCATAGTTCCATACTTTATACATCCCACATATGGTATTTAACGAATCAAATCACTTTGAGGGGGCAGTAGTCCGCACTTCCTTAAATGAAGATATCACATTTACCCATAATGGAATCCATAACGGTATGACCAAAATGAAAAATAAAGAAGCTTAAGGAAAACATAAACATATTATATATCATATATGAATATAGTGACATCTTAATTCCCACATTTGAAGGTGTTAAAAGAAAGTTGAACAATCATCGTTTCGTGAGGCATAAATTCACCATCCACGGAAACAGTACGTCCTTTAACCATTAGATGTAGGTGTGTGTAAGTGTAGCTCTAATAATTCCTATAAAAACATTCTAGTATATTGAGTATACTGGATTTGTTACAAAAGTAAATAATAAAAAGAGTTTAGGGGGTTGGAGAAGCCAAATAAAAGAAAAGGTCTCAAGTGAAGACATTACCTTAAAATCGGGTAACTCCATGTGGTTTGAGCTCAATGGCTTCCATGGGAAGACTTCGGCCCAAAGTGAGGCTTCAAGGAGTATTAGAGGGAAGTGGAGAGACAAAATGAGCAGAGGTTATCTGAGCCAAAGGCTTTGGGAGTGTTGGTATGGAGGTAGAGGTGGGGGCCTTTTATAAGAGGAGAGGAGGGGCACTCTTGGAAGGTAAAGAAATGTCACTTTATTTTAAAATATTATTCGGATTTAAGAGGTCCCAAATTGATGTGTTTGGAGGAAAATCTGATAAGGGTTCCAAATCCACCCATCCAATTGGTTTTGTCCATGTGTAGGTCTTAGATTTTACATTATCATTCCATTTTATTTAAATCGTTAAATAATGAGGTCATCGCGCATCATCATGATTTCATAAATAATATAATTGATATAAAGTCTAAAAATTATAAAAAAAAATACTATGATGTAATAAATCGTTTTAGCTTTACAATGATTACTTATAATCAAAAATCAGATCTTTATAACCCCATGTACTAATTGGTTTAGTAAAACATCTCATGTTTGTATCATTTTTACTTTTACATTAAATAAAAAGTTATTTATGTCATTTACAAAAAATAGTGGCTCCATGGGGTCCCCAAGTTGACCCATGGATTTTCTTGGTTCACCATGACACATCCAATTAGTTTAGTACATTTTTCATGCTCATCTAATTTTATTAAAGCATTATTTTTACCTTAAACTACACTAATTACTTATAATCGTGATTAAGAACTTAAGAGTTACTATTCACCAAAAAATGATTTTAATCTCATTGAAAGTCATTTTACTTCTTAATGACAACCATGTATGTCGGATTTTTGAAATTCAAAACACAGAAGTGGTAAAATTTCATTTAAACGAAAAATCAGTTTTTATAAGTACCACTTAGTGGTTTCACTATTCATCAAAAATTGATGTTTTTCAGAAAAATACCAAAAATTCACCCTAAGCTATATTTGATATTCTGAATTCAAAAATGAAGTCTATTTTACAAAATTCAAAAAATATAAGTCACATTAATTAATTTAATAATTAATTCCCGCTGTCATGACAAATAGCATGTTTTTATGAAACAATAAGTATCAAAAGATTGACATCAGTTTAAGTCTAATTTCAAAGTTAAATTTATTTCATGACCACCATTGGATTAAATGGTGAAAATATATTCTAATTTAACTTCAAAACAAATTCAAAAGATAATATAATCATATAAATAAATTAGATTAAAAAGCAGTTTTGATGTAAAATGTAGTATTTTTCACTTCATTAAAAAAAATTAACATTGTCTGAAAAATACCAAAAATTCACATAAAGTAAATTTTGATGTCCCAATCATAAAGAATAATTTATATTTTGACAATCATAGCTTATAAAATTTTCAAAAGATAGATTTAAAGATGGTTTTCCATCAAAAGGCAGTAAAACAATCTTTTAAGAATATTAGTGTATTTCATGCATAAGATTGGATTTATTCTAACTTTAAGCCTCTAAAACAAAATATAATTAATTAATAGAAATAGTTAAAAATATCTATTACTCATTACTTACTTGGGATGTTACATCTATTCCTCGACATAAATCTCCCTCATTGAAATCTCCCTCAAATGATTTATCTCCAAAACCAGTAAATGGAAAAAAAAATTATTTGAGCCTCCATCAAAATTATTGGAGTTGTCTGGTTCACCAGCAACCTTACCTGGTGTTTCATTGGCCACATGTCGCTATATGAGTGTATAACATCCTTTAGTTTCATCACAATCATTCTTCTATTTTTAGGGATATCGTTGAACCCACCTTTCACAATGAAAATTTCTCACATTACTATCCCATGAATGTTCAGGTTCGTCCATATGCTGATACCACTAAGATATTTTTTATCTCCATTACCAATATTATTAGGAATCTAGAAATACTATATTAGAATAAATCATTACAGGACATTTTGATCCTCCATGGAACATGAGGGGGACCCTGAAAATCCATAAGTAGGTTCACCACTCTCTCAGGCCCACGGGTGGAGCCACTGAGCCTTGAACTGTCTCCTCTTTCTCTTCACCTCTAGTGATCACAGATATATGGTCTGTTGATTCAGGTTTTAATACCCATACTATTACCTCCATTTATCATTAATACATTTTTTCACCAACTTCTTGATGCCCCCTGTCATCATTGATTGATTTGGATGTGTAGGGACTACTACTTTGATGGCTCAGATAGTAAGTTGCTTTAACATCTCACTAGGGTAGGCTTCGTTAGGGCACTGTGCATAATCTTGAACCAGAATAAATGTATCATTGGATGGAGAAATATTATTCCAAATATTCTAGTAATCCAATTTATACATTATCCAGAGTTTTTGAATCATTCACCAGTGGTTCTCATGGTTCTAATTTTTGGTCACCTATTGGAAAATAATCTGCATGCACTGGAACTTTCGCGCAAACTGATGTTGGGTATATGGTTCACACATAGGTTCACAGTCTACTTGTTCCACTTAAACACCACCATAAAAAGTTAAAACTAAATACGAATAATTCTCTATAATATCATTTCCATCATCAGTATCGCCTTTGGTTGGCAAATGGAATGGGTAGAAGATGAAGTTTTCTTCCTGTCCCATCTTACATAGCACAGTCACTACGTACAGCTTTAAGGGGTACTCCATTCAATATTCATCATTTCTGGCTGAGAATGTATCCTAGTTTGATGGATGGGGATAATATATTTTTAAACACCCTCATGTGTTACAATCCAGCTATACATAATGTTTAATGGACCACACACCTGAAGCAAACACTTTCTCTCACTAATGTGATGGAGTAGATGGTTTATCTTTTCTATCACTGGTATTCCAATGTTTTTGAGGTCTTCACCAAAAAGTTGAGAATCCATGTGGAATGTACTTTGTCTCACCCCATGAGGGAATCTCTGACCAGTAATATTCACTCCCAGATCATCACTGAGATTAATCTGGACCACTTGACCTTTGGTCGTTGATCAGTCTTGATGTTGTACCCCCCCCCCCCAGTTTCCATGTGTATTCCACCATAATCTATTAGTATGAACCTTATTTTCCACATTGATATCATTATGGAAATACAAGGGGCCTTAATGGAAGTGTTTCATCTATGAATGATATATTCAAAAAATAGCCTAACCATTTCTTAATGTAGAAATCTTGGGTCTTCTTCATATCCTTGTCTATAACTTGTACTACCCTTATAAATTCCCTAAAAAAGGCATCATATGCTCCCTGTCTTCCAAAATGTTCATGGATGTAAGAATCTCATCATAGAACCCTCCTAGGATTGGGATTCCAGAATCTTGAAGAAGTTTCCATAGGTTAATTCCAACCTCCTCATGATGTTGGTGGGTTGTGTTGGTATCTGGTGACCACTGACTTAAAAATCTTGGTATAAAATCATTTGGTTGAGAAACATTGAATTGGGTGGGCCAGGCCACATCATATAGGGCTTACCGCCTTTGTACAATCTCAAACTCTTCATTAGATGCACATGCCCAGTAGGCCCAGGAAAACTTATTGGTGAATTTTCTATCTTGGTATAGATCTTATCTATTGATCCACCCATTTTCTGGGTCTAAGAGCCTTTCCCATTGGGTCATTTTATATATATGTAGAGACATCTCCTTTTCCAATGTCATTCCATCGATGTTGTTGACATGATTGTAAAGGCAATGTGATGTAAGGGGGTGTGATCATTTCTAATATGTCCATCCATAGCCATGATCCATGGTTAGGGATCTGGGGTGATCTTAAACCTATAAGACGGCTCAACCATGCAAGTTTCTGGGATTGAGACATCATCCTGAAAACAAAATCTTTACAATTGGAGGCACTTGTAAATAAGGTATTCCATCTAGAACTCAACCATTATATGTATAAATGATTGGAAATCAAAAGTGCACTAGATTTACTCTCTTATTTTTATTTTTTTTCCATGGCCTCCCTTCGATTAGCGTCTTCATGAGCTTCATGGTAAAACACCTATGTTGACATCAGCCCAAAGACATAGATAATTTTACTAGTTGGTGAATGAATGATGACTGATACAAAATCATTCATGAATTTTATTCAGAAAGACCATTCATGAAGTCGACCACAATGCACATACCACCCCTGAAGAAGCCTTGACACAGGACTACATCATAATTGAGGAAAATAGATCATGATGCACCAGCTCACTAATAGCATTCTAAAAAAACCAGACCAAAGAACTCATGTTAAATAAAATAGTTCATAGAGAGGATTGATTCAGGAAGTGAGATCACCATCACACTAATTTGTGAAGATACATATGTGGACAAACAACTATGGGGCACTATTTATTGGTGTGGTTGGCACCGTCTTCATGGAGACCCATGTATGATCATTATGGTGCCTCTCAATTGGTGTTAATGGTGACTCTCTATTAGGGAATCTTTGAGATTTCGCTTTGTGATCACCTCTAAGTAGTGACTTCACAACATCATTTCTGTCCCAACTATGTGATATGTAATTTTTTTATCCTCATATTATGTCTGTGTCATACCCATATATTCTGACACTATTTTCCATCAGTTCCGATTATTACGGGTAATTTGTGGGTATTGAAATTCTTCATGCCTTTGGAATGAACTCATCACCGCTAAAGATTTAATCATCACTCTATAAAGGACCTAACAAACATCAAAACCATACCAAAGATCACCTTTGTGATGCCTTAAACATTCATGGCCCGTCCTCATGAGGATATCATCTTTGATCGTCTTCACATTATACTAGACCCTCAACAAGTCTAATACACTCTAATAGAGCACGTTTTCTCCCTAGTGTAATCATTATTTGCAACCCAATATGAGACAACTGCATTGGGTATCCTCACCACAGTGTCCTGAACCCTATACGAGGACGACTCATTCTAATGGAGTCTCTCCTCTCTAAGACATCACTCCTCTCCGTGGTGAGATCTCCAACCCTGGATGACCTACATTTCATAGAAATAGTGGTCTCACCCACCTCTCAAATGATTTATACTCCTCTCTTTCAACTTATGAGCATTTATTTTTCAAATAATAGTGTGAAACCAATAGATTGATCTCCAAAGGTACATTTCCTGTATGATCCATGCCTCATGTTCTTCATGGAATCCACGTATAGTGGTTATTCCACTTGTGAAGGCACATGACTTTCACAATGGATGGAGCCCCTTCAGGGTTCTCGAGACTTCATGAATAATATAGCCATAACAATGTACTCTCTAAACTAATAGAGACCTGCTAAAGTGAAGCACATACCCATTGAAGGATTCCATTCATGAAGACCCTTCCATTCATGAAGACACTTCCCTTCATTTAGGCATAACCCTTCCCATTGACCATTCCCTTCGCAATGTATTTTCCTTTCATGAGAATCCATTCCATCGAGAAGAAACATTCTTTTGCAATGATCCTTCTCTTGACCATGTCCATCCTCATTGAAAATACAGTCTTTAAATGGTCTCTTAAAATAAAATCCCTATTCCATATGGCCCATTAGGATCATATGATGTGTTTTAAATGTCCCTTGGGTTGGCTTACATGTTGCGTTTATTTTCCCCATGCTTCTTCTCATATTCATGCTAACTTTTATTGCTTCATTGAATAACCATGCTAACGTGATACCCTCAATGGATCACTCCACAAAACAATCTGTATATGGAATTATTGGCACCTTCCCATCCACACGGGCTAAATGGTAACATTTTTGTATGTCCTTGGGTTGAAGAGTGAATCCACATTATCTGAGGTACTAGATGTTAACATACCAATCACACGCTCCACTAACAGTTGACATTATACAGTGATCCCCATATAAGTGATAAGCTCATTTATGAATGTGAAGGGGACATGCACCAGTGTCTTATCACTCCCCTCTCACTCTATTATTGGTCACCATGCAAGCCACGTGCAGTCTCCACATAAGCCCCGACACGCTCTGATGTGATGTTTCAGGTATAGTGGCCTTAAGCTCCTCGTACTTCTTAAACCATAGTTGGTCCTCCCTCCTAGTGTAAGTCCAAATATATATCTCCCTAGGACTCTAACCATGCGTAAACCCCATTCCATTTCTCATGGATGCAACTTTTGCGATGCGATCATCTGTGTTTTTTTGTCTCTTGTGTTTCACATGGATCATGACTCAAGTGGGATTACAGTAAGAATCGACCATGAAATACTCTATGGGATGGCTTAGTGCATAATCCCTATTACCGTTAACTGAAGTACATAGAAATTGATATTTTTCCTCTATAGACAAGTTATGTTGGAAACCTCTCTGATGTTCATGCCCATCACCCATCGATCTTGTCCACATCATGTCTATTCATCCTCTTCCCCCATGAGGTTCCAATGTATGCTTTCAAACATCTTTGATTTTGATCCATGTCTCACAGAAAGGGTACATAGGATGCCTCCCTAAGGATCAACCACAAACACTTGTAAAAATTTTCATTATCTATGTTGGGACCCACATCCATGGTCTTCCCCTTTGATGGTGTCAAACTTGTTCTCGGGTAGCTAACCATTCATAATCCCTACATCATCCTTAAAAAATAAACCAAGAGTGTCCCTCTTCTGATAGGATTATGTCCATGTCGAATCCTCATCATGTTATTGGGTTGTTGTCCATTGTGTAATCCATGACCCCATGATTCACCATCTCGATCAACATAGTGTTTTATCCCATTGTTTAATACCGAGTATGTAGGATGACTACCCGAGGTTCAATTATAGAAAATGTTAAACCATGGTGTCCCCATCATCAGGACACAACCACACATTGATCCCCCCATTATGTTGGACAGATCATCTGTAATGGACTGATATCTTCCCTCAATGGGACACACTACCTTAGATCTACCCACATTGGTCATCATGACCCACCCGTCTAGTAAAACATCCAGGTTCTCCCCTAGGGATGTACCCATCTGATCCACTCTCCTCTATGTTCCAATCACTCTAATCCATCTCCTCTATAAATTAAAGTAGTAGCATACCCCATCTTGAATATGGAAAGCTGATATATAGCTTGGAAAAATGCATATCGAATACAATTCCCTATACTCGACATGGGATGCCGTAGGCTTCTGTACCCTGGAAAAGCCCTATAATAATGGGAAGATATCATGGTGTACCTGTGTTTCTGTTTCCAGACATGCCAGTGATGCCCAATGTGACTACGCCACTGATTGACGGTTGATGCCCTCTCATGACCCCATTGAATGTCTGGAAATAAGAGAAATAATTAACTGGCATCCATAAAGGCATGTCATCAGGAACAGTTTCACGAACAACATCTTAATACTATGGGAGACTCAGAGTAGGTGTGAATTTCGAGGAGGAATCCAAATAATTCGAGACTGACATCCCCTCATCCCATTATGATCCATGAGAAAACATCATTGAGGAAGTTATAAATGCCACTCTTTTTTATAATGTTCGAATACGGGGTAAAAATTGCAACCTCCAGCAGGAATCAATGCACACTGAACCATGCGGTGTGTCCCCAGGGGGTGTCACTTCCTCCCTATCAGAAGTCCATATTCTTTATAAATTGTGTGTTATTCCATTACGATAAAATCATGAGTGGTGGGACATGTTAAATGAGATAGTATTATTATAGAAGGAATGTGATGTTGAAAAATATACATGAACTATGCCTAATAAAAATGTTAGGATCTCACTTAAATATTTCATAAGGAACACTAGGGAGGCTGAACACTTGTTTTTAAGTTATTCCCTTGGGTGTTCAATATATATACTTAACTGGACTCCTACTACTGTGAATATTATATAAAGATATGAATTAAAAATTGTATCATGGGATAGTTCATGTATGGTTTATAATAATTTAATAAATTCATCCCTATCACAATCCCTTTTCCCCGGGAAATATAGTGCAATGACCCTAGGATAAAACAATGTGGCATCTGATTCCCCAACGCGGATAGTATCATGGATGAAAGAATGGAATGGTGGGTGGATGATGACTTATACCTATTTTTATGACAACATATTTTTTATTTAATTTTTTCTCAATGTTTATCAATGAATATGTATATTTCAATGATGTTTAAAAGAAATACGGATGAAAATGGATTTCTATTGAAAATGAAATATAAGAATTCAGTTGATATTTTATTATTCATAATGAAACGATGTTCTTATGTTTATTTAGTAATTTTATATTATATTATTAATGATTTGAATTCATATCATGGTAGTGATTATTGATGATTCCTTACAATTATCATGTAACAAATGATTAGGTTTTTATGTTATAATAGTTGGGAGCTCCATTTATATGAAGGCAAGAGAAGAACTTGAGTGGCATGAATACATTTAAATGAATTTGTTCACTAAACTAAATATAGGATATGTCATATAATTTATGTAAATTTTGGACAAATTTTTATAAGGATGAGACAACTCCATAATAATGTTGATAAATTTCTATTTTAAGGTTCATATAGAACCTCATATGGTTGTGTTTATAAATTTAATGATTATAACTAACAATTAAATTCTGGACAAGATTTCATATGGTTTGGATATACAGGTCCTATGATTGATACATATCTATGTGATGATCATACATGTCATTATATGGTGGAGACAATATCACCATTTTTTTGGTGATAGTCCCCATATAGTTTATGCAGAGCTTATATGATTCAACAATTTAATTTTATTATTTTTCAAAATGAAAATAAAAATTAACAAGACATAAGTATTCTGATGAAATAATTAAACTTATTCAATGAAAAGATACCACATAATTAATGAAAAGCAATATCATGAATTTTTATCTTGATTTATGCTGTATAATGATGGCTTAAGAGAAGATATATTTAATGGATCACTCTACAACAAATATTGTGATTCCATGATCTCGATTATTCCATGCATGCATTCAATCATTGCCAGTTTTAATGCTTTTAGATATCATGGAAGGAAAAAGAATAATTTCAAGATTATATAAGACTGACTATGTTATAATAATTACTATTTTAACGAATTTGTTTTATATATGATCACATGAAGTTAGATGTAGTTATGAAGGATGTGTAACAACCAATCTTAATATGATATTTTAGGTGATTTAAATATTCAATGGTCAATAATAATGGTGTTTTTAGAATACCAATATATATTGATATTTTAAATCTTGTGTTATAATGGTTAAGAAGAGAAGAATAACTAATTTTGTAATTGGAAATAATGTTAATTATAATGAAAATATACCTTATATGTTTTTAAATAACGAAAGTGTTACTGAATAGAAACTAACAAAATAGAAATCATATAACATAAATGATGAAAATAAAAAAGATATGATAGTGATTGTCTCTTGGAGAATAATTTTTTGGAAATGATGATGGATATCTAGTTTATTCTTTTTTTTGTGTATAGATTTGTAAGAAGAATAGAATAATGGATGAATAAAAGAAGATTTGAATATAGACGTATAATTATAATCATTTATGCAATTCAATTTTCACATATAAAATAACAATGAGGTAAAATATTTCATATTATCTAGGATGAATAAGAACGATGACTTTTTTACACTAATTTTAAATAAAAAAAATATTAAATGGGTTTATGTTGATGAATAAGTGAAAAAATAAGAGGGAGACCCCCAAAACATATATGAAACATAGTGAAGTATAAATTGGAGAATGGATTTTCAGTTTTTACCCAATATGAAATCATTATATGTTATGGTATTTACTAGTCTACATGATTCATCAAGGAAAAATCAAGATAGTTTCATTATAATGTTTTAAGGTTAAAACCCATCTCTTATATTCTATAGGCATATAAGTGTGGGTCAAGTGATTTTAGAGGAATCCTTTTCAGTCCAAGTATAATTCGTCTAACATTTAGAGATGAAACTTGTTAATATATGATCATTATTGAGTTGTTGTGGTATGGTTTGGTTAATGAATTAAAGAAGGTTTATATATTGATTATTTTATAAATTCAAATTAATATTTTTATAGTAAAAAATGAAAAGAGATAAATTTTAAAACTTATATTTTAATTTTCTAACAACAATTAAACCCCTCAGAGTTATTAATTCATACCTTAATAGTTCCATAAATTAGTATCAGAGTCCGGTTCTCCTCATATTTTATTATTTTCTTTTATGTTGATATATTTTTACTATTTTATTTTCCTTATAAATATATAATGTATTTTATTTTTGGATAATATTCATATGATTGTAATCAAATATTAGATTATAGAATAAAATTTTGAACAGTAAACTGTAGTTGAAGAGAATAGAGAAGTTATGCATCTTGACAAAAGGAAATAAATTTAATTTTTTCCATGAAATACATTTGATGAAGATATATCAAACATGGGAGGATATGAAAAGGTAGTTTATCATACCACTAATAATCTTTTTATCCCTTATACCTAAACTATTTTAATATAACAAAGTGATTATGATATACATGAAAGTCATTATTTTATACATCCATAAATGATACCAAATATTTTTTGGGATGATCAAATATGTAAAATTTGTAATGACATATCTGTTTAAGCATTAAAATCTATTCTGATTTTTTTCACAAATAATTAGCTTCATTGTTTTTTCTAACTTTTTTTGTATGAAATAAGAGATCATGTGACTTGAGGAGTAATCAGATGAATTGGAGTAGGCTATGGATGAAAGGATTATATATTTTTATAATTGATATCCCAGAAATATGGAGCCATGTATCACACAATTGTGATTCATGAAGAAATGTACTCTATATTTGAGAAATAGTTCATCAATATCATCGAATAAGTGGATAAAATTTATAATTTATTTTTATAGAATTTCCATGCTCTTGATAAAAATTAGGTAACCATCCATGAAATCATGTATGAAAAAAATGATGTTAAATGAACCAATATCATAGCGATTAACAAAATTTAATAAGGAATGGTATATATTAATGATGTTGATATTGAAATAGTCAATAATTATGGGGAATATAGACTAAATTCAATTTAAAATTAAGAATACATTATTATTAATATTTGTATTTATGTATATATTAAAGTGGGAAATTGTTAAATTTATCAAGCCAAGTCTTCACCACAATTTGATTAAAGAAAATCAATTTCCCTAAAATTTACTAAGGTGGAGTATATTTTTAAAATAGCTATATATGATATCAATAATACCATTACAATTTATATTGATATGCATTAATTATCCTTAATGTGAAAGGTACTGTACATACCCAAAGAAAACGTTTGCACAAAATCTTTTTCCAAAAATGATACATGTCTAAATAAAAATTATATATAGAAAAAGTCAAGGAGTAGTGAGGGGAAGCCAACCACTATCTCAAGGATTTATATAATAAGTTATATGCATGTTGTTTTTAAAAAAATTAATTTTTCATGTCTATATATATATTATATTATGTAGTAAAATTTAATAATTCTGTAAAGATTATAATTCATAAGAGTAGATGATGATTTTTGGTAAACTGATGGTGTTTCAATAAGTTTGGGAAATATTGTTGGATTGTTGGTATAATATACTAAATATTAATGTATATATAATTCCCATTTAATGTGGGATTAATCCAAATTATATTCTATATCCATAAACTCAAATTAATCTATTATAATCATATATATTTATAAAACAAAAAAATATCTATAACGTTCAAATTGTTGTTGTCATAGAGATGGAGCATGGTAATCAATGTATGTATCAAAATTATATTATAGCATAAGTCCAAATAATTTTGAGAATAAATAGTATCCAAATATAATAATAAATCTCACTGATGTTATGAATTCCAATTCATAGATGAAAATTAAAAAGATGTATGACGAGTCATCTTTGTTTGAAAATCCAAACAAAAATTAGATTAAATGAAGTTCCAACAAGTTAATGATGATTGATACATATAAATGGAGTGATATGTAGTAGATCAATCATTATATTATATTGGCTGGATCTAAAAATATATATTTATGTATGTAAATATTGAATTGTATTTTGTTCAATTGATTTCATGAGAGAACGAAAAATGGAGTAATCTAAAGGGAAAGATCATGCCAAAGCAAAAGAAGATATTCCACTTGATGAATTTTTATTTCAAGAGTGGCTATAATAAAAAAAAAATTTATTAAAGAAGAAAAATATTGTAGATAGATTATATTTAGAAAAAAAATATTAATGATTCTTAAATATTATTCTAGATTAAGAAAATTTATTATCAAGGACTGGTACTTTACTAGTTATCAGGGCTTATAGAAATACACATGTTACATAAAATGTAGATAAGGATATAAATTAATCCATGTTCAAATTAAAAATAATATTTGATGATCATATTTGGAATCATAGAGAGTATATAAATTTGGTTAACAAAATCCACTTAACATTATTCCCACATTTTTTATTATAAGGACTGTGTATTGGTGAAGATCACTGTGAAGCCTATAAATATACATAAATAAATATATTTTGGTGAATTACTCACTTGAAATATCTTAAAATAATTCCTTTCAAGATTTTAACCTTGATGGAGACCATTTTGGGTGTACCATTGATGGGATACAAGTAAATCACATTATAAAAAATTTTATATAATTTCTAAGGCATGAAAATTTGAATAATCGTGAATATTATTAGAACGAGTGTCTACTGAAAAGGTGTATTTCCCTATTTACAAATATGTGGTAACAAATATTAGAAACAGATTTAATGGGTGGAAAATTTATTATTAATAAATGAAAAAATAATTAAAGGATTGAATTAAAACTCGGAAATGTTTTCAAAAGTTTTAAACCATAACATTTATACTTGTATATTTGGGACAAGTGTATTGATGTGAGTTAAATAATTCATGTTGGACATACATGAAAATCTCTATTTCAATTTGTATCAATATTTAATCATCCTTAAAACAATTGTATAACTTCTATAAAGATAATTAGTGTCTCATTTAATTTTCTATCATATTATTTTTATAATAGAGTGTTTTTATTTATAAATCAAACCCACTAGTTTTTTACACTGAGCATGGTTAATTTTGACTTGGATTGTTATGGTTGATATAATATTTCATAATAATGACTTAATACAACTGTGTGAGGAACATTGTATTTATTTTCTATAAGGGGATTGAATGTTTATTAATTTAGGGATGATAAACTTGGATTGAATATGTTAATAGTCAGAAAACAAATTTCCATATTATTTTAATGGGCATTGAATATTGGGGGTGATTATTAACAATAAAATTTGTTAATTATATTTATAATAAATTTTTTTCAATGAATATATTCATTTTAATAATTTTTTATTATAAAATAATGTAGAAAAGAGTTTAATTCAAGAAGAAATATTTGAATTCAATTAATATTCCATGGCCGTTAATGAAGAAAATTTATCACGTTCATTGTTATTTTCTATTGGTTTCTTGATACTTGGAATTTACATCTTGAAAGTGATTTTTGGAGTTTTTTATTTCTCATACTATAAAATAATAAGTTATTAACCTTGAAACATTGTTACATCCATTTAATATTCAAGGAAAATGTTTTCTTGATATTATAATTATATTTATAATTTTAAATGGTGTATTCTATTTCACAATGAAGAAGATTAAAAAGGACTTTGAAAGAATTCTGAAGAATAATTTTGTGGAGGCCTTACAATATTTAAGGAAATTATATGAAGAAACTAGAAATTAGATCACTAATTGAATTCAAGTAATGTATTTAAAAAATTCCGCAAAGTGGATAAATGTCTCTCGTATAGTTTAGATATATCCTAGTATATTTGTATCTATCCATCGTACTATTAGGATAAGTCATCCTAAAGGTGGGAATAACTGTTATTTATATGGTACATGAAATTCATAATGTTGAGTCATGTCCTCATTAAGCTATCCAATTTACGAGTATTATTGAAACCCTATCACTATAGTGATGGATCTAGCACTAAAAATATTCTATATGAGAATGTATGATTCAACAAATAGATGAATTTCAATAATTCCGGAGAATGAAATTTCAATTTTTTAAAATAAAAAATTATTAATTATTTAATAAACAAAATCACCTAAATGTTGATAAATCTAAAAATAACCCAAATTTCAAGATATATTATATTATGTTTGATGTATTGTTATAATGATTGAAGAGAATAAGTATTTCTAGGATCATTAAAAACCAAAATTGAGAATAAATTTTCATAACTAACACATACATGCATGAAAATAGTCATAATAATTTTTAATGTATATAGACAAAATGGATAGAAATTTGAGATTTCAAAGACTATTAATGAAAAAAATTAACAACAATCCTATTTATTATGATTAATGTGGTTTTTATATGATTTCATGTAGTTATAAGCAGTTATATTAGAGGTGTAGTGGAAATACAAATATAATATTTAATTTGATTAACATATTATATGGCTATAAATATAGAAGTTTTTGGAAAATATATAAATCAAGAGATTTTAATTCATGATGTATCAAGATTATAGAAACTTAATAAGTTTTGAACATATTAAAACATCTATTAATTATTTTACACGTGTATATTGAATGTGTTTTATGATAAATGTTTTTCGATATTTACTACTAATAATAAAAAGGGAAGTTATTGAGTATATAATTTGTTAATTAAAGATATATAATAGTATTAGAATCTTGAAGAATATCTGTTTTTTGATAATGAAAGAGATCCCATAAATTTATACAATTAACTAATGAAAATGATGATGACATGAATAGGTAATATGAGGTAGAGGATTTTTGGCATTTTTTTCATTGAATGTAGATAAATAAGGATAAACATTTCATATCCTATTCTATAAATAAAAAGTATGAGTTTTGTGCAAAACTATGAATATAAATGAATAGAAAGTTAATTCATGTTTCTATTATCTATTGTGAGGGAGGTACTAATGAAATATTAGGATATGTCAAAATTCATGTTTCAATGATATAACATGATAACTAGTATCTCATAGGATGATTATAATAGTTCATTTGATTTTAGATGGATACATATCACCCCAATAAATTCCTTATTTCACTGATAGTTGAATATTTTTCATCATATATACTTCTTGTGAGTATATGGTTGAATGTGTAACAGGAGGGGAAAAAGGTGATACGAGAGAATGTGGGACCCATTCACTATAACCTGTGAAGAGGTAATATAATAAAATATATAGAAATTATAAATTGTATATTATTTCATGATAACGAATTAGAAACCCCCAAATAGTGTTTAATACATCTCTATATATTCACCTCAATTGATTCTAGAAAAAATTGATGTTGAAGTATCTATAAACATCAACATGATGGTTTTTATTCTGATGAAAAAAATAACATACTTGTTTCATTTGAGATGTGAAATACTCTAGAATTCCGAAATATAATTAAGGAGGATAATTATTTTCCATCTATAATGAAACATAAAATAATTGAAATGTCAGATGTTTACCATAGTGAGTTATAAGATGAGTGATATATTGAAAAATAGTATAAGAGTATTATGTTTCTTACATCATGGAACTGTCGAAATTGCATTGGTAAGTACAGAGGTAAACTCTCAATAATTTTTTTTTTGTATTTAGGAATCATATAGTTTTGAATAAACATTCCCAGGATACAAGTTATAGTTTACGATGATGATGATACTAGATACAATCATTAAAGAAATATGTGGGGTAGAAATTCCAAGGAACTTGTGAAATAATATGAATAGATATATAGTTTCTCCAAATATACAAAAAAAATATTTATTGAGAATCTAAAAAGGAAAATTACTCCTTGAATGTTAGTTTGTATAATGATGATGTTCCAAATATGTTAAGGGCCCCTACTAATCGTGTTGAAAATAAATTATAGATATCAATAGGGGGTGAACAATAAGGTTATGAGACATACATAGGGAATATTTTGATATAAAAAAAAGTGGTGTGTCTCTAGAATGAAACTAGACTCAATAATGAAATTTTGATCCTGGAAGACAAGAATAAAATGAGGAAAAAATTTAAAGTAATGTTCATAAAATATGAAACAATATATAGATAAATTTAAAAACCGCATGGAAAAGGCTATAGGATAATGTAAAATTAGAAAAGGACGTATTGGAAAAATATTTGGAAATAAAAATTTTCAAATAATATACAAACATGGTTTCCTAAACCATAGAATCAATTAATGAGAATAAAATCTTTTTTCATCAATTTCTCAGAAGCTTAATGTGAATAATATAATGCTACTATGAAATTTAGCACAAAAAGTTTGGTGAAATATTATTGTACTATCCATTAAAGTAATTATGGTTTTACAAATCATCATGGTTTAATGCTGAATATGTGAATTTTTTGGATGATATGAAACATGATAAATATTCAATATAAATTGATGTTAAGAGAATTTTTAAAAAAAATTTAAACCAATACTAGAGAAAATCAAAATCTATAATTAATAATCAACATGAATGAAATTTTAGTAAAAAATTTCATTATCCAAATGAATGAATAATGCTCAGAGGGTATTATTGGTGATATGGAATCTAAGGAAAACATTATTATAAGTACTATAAAAATATTTCATTATAATGATGTAGGGTTTAATCAAGGGAGAGAAACTCTATGAAAAAAAGAAGAAACAATCATTATGATAGAAAAGATATTACGGTAGATGAAAATATAAAAAAATACCCAAAAATATACCTAATAAGAAAATATTTGATTTCTTGAGGGATACATTCATATGATGTGACCAATAGAGTCATTATACTAATGAATATATGAATACCCCAGAAAGAATATTTTCTTATTCTTATAGTGGAAATAAAATTTGTAAGGGGAGGTGAAGAATGACCAATCACTTTTTGTGTAATTTAAAATAAATGTTATCAAAATATTTAATAAGTGGATAATTCAGTATAGGTATTCCTTTAATATTAATGGTGAAACAATTTTGTTTTTAAAATTATAGAAGATCATTATATTATCCTTATGTAGGATTTAACCCAGAGTGGCAATGAATTAGTGTATAGATCATTAAAAGGATTATTCATTGAATAAGGGTATTTTTATTTCCATATGAAGATCAATTTTATTGTTCTATATATATCCTCATAAATAGATATAAATTTTGTAAATTTTATGAGGTATATTAACTGGTTCACCTGCATAGTGATAGTCTAAAAATAATAAATAAAAATATAAATGATCATAAAATACAATTGAATTTCACTACATAATAAGTATAAATTGTAGTTGTCTCACCGACCCTCCTTGTTTACTGTTATGAATCATTGGAGAACCTACTACCCTTATTAAAAATGAATTCATAGCTCATTTTTTTATATTTCTCTTCTCTACTTGATGATAATGAAACTGTCTACAAAAAATGGTGTTTCTTTTCAACAAATTAATTCTTGAATTCCAATTAGAATGGAAGTATTGAAAAAATCTTAATTTGATCCTCAATAATATAGAATAGATATTGAAAACCCCCAATTATTCAACATTCAAAGTCTTCCAAATTATGTGAAATAATTTCCTTATTTTTCCATGGTCCTCATTTCCTATTACAAATTATATCTGATGTTTATATCCTTCATCTATAGAATACAAAGTTCAATGATATTCACAAACTAACATAAAACCATCAACTAACTGACTGTTAAAACTATAATAAATTCTCATTGTGGATGTAAATTTTTTTTGGATCATATAATTTCAACATAAAAATGGCTTATTACACATGGTGCTGATTTTTTTTCTCATTTTTTCTAATAAAACATAAATCAATGGGCATAGCCTCCCAGTAGAGCTATTTACAACAAGTTGAAATGATATAATCCTTGACATCTGATATGACCATAGTGTCTCTTCCTTTGGAACATTGGATGAACTAATATCCACCAAATAATGTGAAATAACATGGTATCATCCATTTCAATGTCTTTTAATTACACACCTCAACCCTGATTCCCTCTCCATGGCCAAGATAAGATGTGATGTCTATTTTCTGTTATATGTCAATTAGATGAGCATACTCCACTAAAAAATAGTTGTTGTCACCTTTATATCCAATTTAGACTTGGGAACTAAGAGAAATACATGGGGATTATATATTTTATTGTCCCATTTTTTCCCATGTTTTTTAATTTACTTCACAACACAACCATGGAAATGGGAATAGACCTCCACGGAAATCTTCTATAGTAACTACGCCCATTAAATTGTGTATGGTCATAGACGCAGTCATGATCTGATTTAAATAACATAGGAACCATATTTAATTTAGATTATTGAAGTCTTCAATTCCAATCCATGTAAACAAACACTACCCAAGAAGAGCTAAGAGTATTTTTTGTCTAAATATATTCTCATTCTGGTGTATTCATAATATTTCAAATGATATAAGAGGTAATTAATCCTCCCTTGGAAACAACACTTTCATAATGTGTATTAATGGTCCACTAATCACCCATTAAAATACACCGAAAACCATTATCAACATGAGAAACAAGAATTTAGTGAAACAAAATTCAATATCACCTTTGAATCAGATCAACCACTACAACACTCAACGTAATTTTTCATTGAGATACTCACCCACATTTTCTCTCTTTTTTCATTCAATTTCAGATACTCTTTGATAATTCTCTCCCTTTTGAAAAACCCAAAGACAATATATCAGAAAATTTTTAAAGAGTGGGTTTGGAATACATCAAATACATATTAGAGAAAATACCTTACTCTTTAGATAAACTATGGGGAGAGGGGGTTTCACCTTGGAGATAATTAAGTGGATGGATATGTTAGACTCAAAGCTCCCAGCAATTCTTATAAATAACCCATTTGGTTTGTTATTTTGTTACGTTATTATCTACTTGACAATGAGTTTACATATAGTCCAAAAAAAATTATTTCTTCCACCATATCATTTATGAAATTTTATTTTATCCAAATGCTACTTTTCCTAAAATTATGAATATTATTTTTATATGATTGGTCAACTATTAATTTTCACACATTATTGGAATATGAGAAATAACTTCAACACCAACATCATCTAGTTAGTGTTACAAATTGGGTTCGTTATTGAGTGGGGGAAATATATTTTCTCCACGATTCTCAAGGATATAAAATCAAGTTTCATTATTCGAAAATATATATTTGATTTCCCATGTTAAAAATAGACACATAATGTGGATTTTAATACATCTACTAAACTACCCCAATCTATATTCATAAATCCAAATTTATTTTCTGTGAATTAAATTGATATAACAACCTATCTTCAATAATATGATGAAAATATTAAAGCATTATTTTCATAAATTTATTTAATATTTCCTTGGGATTAATATAATTTTTTTAAACACAAGTTTAAAATAATAAATTTGGTTGAGTGGACCTAAAATATAGTTAAATATCATTGTGATTTATTGTTAAGAAGTCACGTAGACCATATTTCAATGTAATTCTTCTGATAATTTATGTCATGTCTCAACTATAGTTTCTATGGGAAAAATACCCTCTAATTGAACTTTTTTTAAAACATACATTGAATATTTATTTTTTAGATGTAAATATCACATACATTTTTCAAATTATATTTAATATAAGGAAGAATAAAAATAAATCAATAAAATACATCATAGATTTTCACATCATGGTTTTTAAAATCAACAAAAATTAGGATTCATATGAGACTATATAAATTATATCGCAAATAAATATAGTCACCATCAATTGATTGTAATTATAATTTATGATATATTGATTTTGATAAAATCCAACTATATTAAAAAACATCATAAAAAATAATTCTATAGTAGAATGTAATGATCTTATTGCTGGTTTGAATCCATATAAATCCATATTTAGTTAAGACACTTTTTATTCATCATTAAAAATGACAAACATATTTGGTGTCTCAATACACACTTCCCATATAGGGAAAATATTGATGAAATAATATTTTACACCCACTGGATATACATGAAACTATTTGGAATCTAAATGAATGTGAATAAAAAAATTCTTATAGGTGTTACTATGAGAAAAAAATCACATTAACGACAATTCCTTTAATTTGGGAATACCCCTTCTAAACTATTGATGTTTTTCCAAAAAGATGTTTTCCATATTTATCAGGTTTATTTGAGAACACCCTCTTGGTTTTGGTGATATTAATTTCACATTTCCTTGGGCCAATTTTACATATATCTATTTTCAATTTTTTTTATATCTTCATTAATTTCATTAAACTAACTCTCATAAATTATTTTTTAATTAAAATATTTTTCTTCCACTAATGAATAAATAATAATCAATATAAATATTTATTTCTTATGGTCTGAACTACGGTTGTATGTGAAGGTATCGAGGCTGAAGTGAAATTTGGTGGGATTATGATATTTAAATTTTTTATCAATGAAATTAAGAGACTTATCGTCTCTATTGATCCGAGCCCTAGTACGGTGTGAGAATCTCACATAAATTCAATAGATAACAATAATAAAATATAAAACATTTTTTTATCTGAATCTATGATCAACATATTCTTGTCAATGGTGATCAATTATTTAAGGTTCTAATGAAATATCCATCTATATCTTCCACACATGCTTTAAAATATACGGGATCACTGATAGATGAGTTATAAGTGATAATATGGAGATATAATGACACAATCGATGCCCCGACCATCACTGCATCAATGTACCTTCGATCCATGGGAAAAAACTCAATCTGATCAAATAAATCAAGATATCATATATCTAGAATGAAAGAATAGATAAATAGTATATGGAAATATTTCCCTGAATAATCACAAGCAAGAGCCTCTCTCATTATTAAAATAGTGGATTCTAAAAATTCATAGAATGGTAACCCAACCACCATTTATTTAACATCCACTAAATTAATGAAATTTATTACCTGATAAAATGATATCTTTAACTAGACTTTTAATTCCCACATAGTAATAAACAGAGATGTAATATTAAAATAATATTCATTAAATTAATATAATTTTACTTATTTACCAAAATTGTAAATACTATTAACAAATAAATTGAACCCAATTGTTCTTTATTCAATAATAATTTATTTAATTAATCTTCTATGGTCGATGACTTAGAAATCACATGGACACCATGGTTGGGAACACCATGTCCAATATATACATTAACCAAAAGGGGGGGTATTCATGAATTAGCTAATGTGTGTAACCCTCTTGGACATTATCTCAATAGTAGTGAATAATATCAAGAGACCAATGGTCAATTCTTGTATCACATAAATTCCCCTAAAGAGATATGGATTGTCATCGAAATGATAGCAAACCAATTGACACATATTTTGTAATATAATCTCTTTTTCTTTAAATATATCTTAAAAAATGTCACACACTTGTATCATTTTCATTAATTTCTTTTTTAATTGTTTATCTAATTTTAAAAAATATACAATCCATCTACCCTGGATAATGATTTATGATGGTACTACCATCTTTATCAACTAGACCTGAGATATAACTTTCATAACCTAGAAGAAAAAAATATTAATGTGACTACTAAACAAATTCATTAACACCAATGTTTCACCCAACAGAAGCTACCTCTCCACAATATCGTCATCATGGATTTTCCATGAATCAATGTAAGTGATCAAATGGAACAATTTGATATTGATCTCTTTTTAAGAGACCAATACACATATTTGTAGATAAGAATAACCAATAACACTCAAATGATGAGGCATTCCTATCGATAGGTCTGTACACACAATCACACTACTAGAGGTAACAATGTGAAAACATCATGAGAAAAAGTGTCAATGATTATGAGCCACCAATAACTAATAGCCAGAAATCAACTATGTCTAGTCAGTCTGATATATCTAGACAATAGAATATTTTTTTATGATTAATTTCAGGGTATCACAAGGCTCTCATTATAGCAAGGGATCTTCTATAAAAATTTTATAGGAAAATTTATCAATTTAAATTACCATTAAATAGTTTATGTAGAAATTGAGAAACTATAATGGTAATTATACATCATGCCCATATCACTATATAAATGATATGGTAATAAAAATTAATCTTCAATTTGGGTCTAGGGACCCACTATTACATCACTCCAACATTCACTAGATCAAACATACTAAAAAAATTATAAGCACTCACATGATAATGATAATGTTTTTGTTATGTAACAAATTTTGTTACTAGGTATTCCAGGTATTCACCTAATGTAAAATCTGTAATATGTGACCGAATATCCTCTGGTGAATCTTCTCACAATATGTTATCACTGAGTATATCATTTTTTACACTATTAAAAAAATCATAACATGGTTAGTTCTTGTAAAAAATTATCATTATGATAAATCTGAATACGGTAGGTGTGATTCCAAAAGCATTAATAAATCATTGCATGAAATAATTGCTTCTTCGAAAAATCAGAAGTTGTAACACACTTAGTATTTGTAAATACATCTTCCACTAACCTATTATATCTTTTATCTCTAATAAACATAGATTAACTATAATATTAAATCACATTGATCCTAAGGAAGAATATTTTTTTGTCTCAAGAAATCTTTTATCCTTTCATTTTCAAAAACCAAGAACATATATTTTGTAGTCTCTCAACTACAATAAGATAGTTCTGACGACTTCCCATACTGTTCTCCTAGAATTAAATTATATTTTCCCACTACTAAATGCATGTTGTAAATATATAATATTGTACATATAATAACATAACTGATTGATCCATAACAAATGAATATATAACATGAATCACCACTTAATATCACCCTATGACATTTCATGTGTACTTGGAGAGATTTATTCCATGTGACACTGTAAAAAATTATTCTCTCGAATTGTTCTAACATTTATTTTTCAATACAATGTATGATGGAAAATTTCTAACAATCTGTTATATTTACCTAATTAGATCCCATTCCCATGAGATTAGTTTTTTTTATTTAAGTCAATTTTTGGAGAGATTCAATCAATACTTTCATGACTATCATTAATACCAATAATTGTTCTATATATTTTACCGATAATATTAATCTTGGAAAAAAAGGCACTCGCTCTAACCTCAGTTAGTCACATGGAAAACAATAATTCCAAATCAAAAGTCTATGATCTAGATGCTAAGAACAATAAGAATATTATCTTATTTACACGGTTGAAAACTAGGTGAATAGGTCCCAAAACCATGACCACAGCCTGCAGACACTGTTTTGCTAAACTGCGGCTACTATGGGCATTACAACAGGGTCTTTCCAATTTGCATGGGTTATGCCATAGAAATAGGAGGGCCCTTGCTATGAATTTTAAAAACACTGAAATGGACCTCATAATTTTCCACTATGGAAGTTCACTTATGAACACAATTTAATCCATGTTCATATATGTTATTTCCACAGTTGAAAATAGTGGCTTCAACCATAGAATGTTGTGGCTATAGCCCAAGAATAATATTTTATCGATCAAATTTGATCTATGTACATCACCTATAAGATTCATATGTCAATCCAATATACCATGAATATATTTGGATATATATATGTGTGTGTTTGTTTATATTGACATTTTTAAAAACTATGTAGTTATCCAAAAGACACTGGAACGAGAGCTTATTTGACTTTTTTCCATAGGAAATTTTTCACCCACACAAGGGAAGGAGGCCAATGGGCACAGTTTTCAAATCTGTGTTTATAGATGTGCGTAATAGCAATGGATTTAGTAAAACTATTGTTATAGCACATTTATA
Source organism: Viscum album (assembly GCA_963277665.1). Taxonomy (NCBI): domain Eukaryota; kingdom Viridiplantae; phylum Streptophyta; class Magnoliopsida; order Santalales; family Viscaceae; genus Viscum; species Viscum album. The sequence goes on from OY728134.1 coordinate 171,814,746, forward strand.
AATGGTCTATGTCTGTAGTTTTGAAAACTGTGTCTATATACCACACCTATGACCATAGTTTTATTAAATTTATGGCTATAGCCTACATATAAACACAATCGTGAAATCCATGGATATTGGTATGTGGAAATTGTATATTTTCCTCATTGTGTACTATAACCCTAAATTTAATTTTAATAAATTTCAACATTATTGGAATTCTATGATGTCACCAACCCTTTCTGGTTGCCTTATATAGACATCATCCACAAAAGTTCAACTTGACATCCAATGCCCAATAAAATTTTCATAGATATTAGTTATTACAAGTAAAAGTATAATGGATTTAGGAATAATGAATTGTTATAACAAATCATTACTTATTGGTAAAACACATATACTACCCATGTATCATGTCACTTGAATTACACCATAGTATTCATAATAACAACCCCATTTTCTCATTGAAACATGGAATCCATTATTGAATTTCAATTGTCCTTGTCAATATTAGATGATTTCCATATACAAGATACTTTTTGGAATTGTTATTATTAATGAATAATGTATCACTAGATATAGTGAATATAAAACCATTACTATGGTTTCAACCATACTATGCAGTATGTGTCTCTAGAACATTTCTCTCTCGCACCTCTTGTCGAACTTTTTCCTTTTCCAACTACATGTGCATATCTTAGAATTGATATACCAAAGACAATATGGATCCCACTATCTCAAATATATATGTGAACCATATTATTCTAATGTATGTTATTTCATGACTAAAACATTTATATCATAAAGATTTATACAATTTAATATGAATTTTTTAGATAATTACAATAGATACGCATTGTGTTTGGCTTGATGTAAGATTTTTAATGTCCTAAAAAAATTGTAATCCAAACCCATTTTATTATGAAATTAGGTATTTACTTTATATTATGACTTATAAGATATCCATTGATCATTATAGTTGGAATATAGTTAAGGGATATCACTGTTATTTTCAACGCATGTCTTGAGATATAATTGAAGTGTCTAAAATTTGAAATATTGATACTAATTATATCATGACTTTGATATATAAAATTTGAATTTAGAAATTTATCCTCTCTAAATTTTATTAATCAATGTTAATATGTAAGACTCATCATTGATACTCATTATTGATATCAATATTGTGATGTTGATATGATGATGTGTGTTTAGGAATTACTCCACAATACAATTTATTGATTGATAAAATCTTGGCCAAGGTCTTATTCAACATGCCTATCTGATGCAACTCATATATTATGATCATGAATATATCATACATTACAATATGATTCTGTAAAAAACTAAAGGAATATTATGAAGTATATTTACCACTATCTTACTCTTTAAATATTTTTTTCTCCCCTTCCAAACTAATTTATAAAAATTTGTTTCATACCATTATTTATGAAGGTTTCATTATCCAAACCAAATACGTATATCCATTGATAATATATATGGTTTTTTGTCGTACTAATTCTAAATACAGATCTGGGTATATCCTTGACATCCACTTTTTTTACTTAACATAGAATTATCTTTCATCCATTGGGTATATAAGACTTACATATTATATTAATAATGAATTGCCTATGATTCATGTATCACTAACCTATTTGTTGAGTATATAAAACCAAAAACCAAATTCATTAATAAACATGGAGTAATATCTTTTTCATTACAAAGTACACGTTAGACAAATGTTTTTGTTATACATAATGATAACATGACTTTAATAATTATCATGGAAATTTAGATGTTATGTGTTTCTTACTGCGGAATTAAGAACCACCATTTCTCAGATCCATAGAAAATTCACATTTCTTCTAGTAATGTTTAAATTACTTACATGTTTACTAAATTTCAACACATTTATGTGAAAAACATAATGTAGTTAATACTCAATAAGTATAATTGACACATCAAATTTTATTGAAGAATATACCTTGAAGAAGAAGTCGGTACTTACTTTTTCAATTAACTTTATTGAATTAACCTTCAATAAAATTATATCATGTTAGGTGGAAAAAATAACCTCTTATTTAATAACCAAAAAAATTTAATTGAGAGATTTTGTCGATGTGTATTTGGAATATCACTTTACATTTTCCTTATCGTCTTTTCCTTCCACTTGTTTACCATATGAACTAACAAATAATATTCTTTTAATATTGTTCTTTACTTGGAATTTCTTACATAAATGGTAAGTAAATTTTTCTTCCATCCAATCTATTTTTAAACAATAAAAATTAAATTCAATGGGTGAAAATATATAACAACGTATATTCATTAAAGATCATGGTTCATATTTCATATTTACACATAGCTACTGTAATTATCAAATTTTCATATTTCATCTATTTCTCCTCACTATCTTCTCATAGATGACACAGCATGTAAAATCATCAATGTACCGATATATATATCCTCACTAAACATTAGATGTAGATGATATCATTATGAAATAACTATCATATTATTAATACATTATCCTCCATAAATAATATATTACACCCTCTCTTCCCAAGATGGAATATGAGGTATAAAGACACCATCGCCTTGAATTTTGTGTATCATAATATTGTGCGCAATAGTATATACTACCCATGGAAATTCAAAATAGTTTGGAGAAATAATTTTCCAATATTTATCAAATTGTATTTTTGGGTTTATATTCCATTTCATTAAAAAATAAAATTCTAAAATATTATACAGTTCAACTTGATTACTGATTTAGACAATATTGAATAATTATTTAAATCATTTAGTGTCTATGTATATTTTATAAAATTCTGGGAAACCGCTTTACTTGAATTAGATTACTCTATATATATATTATTATAGTGGAAATGATCCTCAAATTTCTATTCATAGTATTCATGCATTGTATTTTACACTACTCTGAGGGTTCTAGGAAGGAGTTTGATAGGCCAACCACATCAACATGTGGTTCCATAGTCTGTCAGGAGAAGACTCATCTTGTTAAATCATATACATGATTCCATAAACAACTACATCTAAAATTAGAACAATACATTGTTAGATACTTAATTTCTAAAAATTTAGTGAATTCAACCTATCACTCTCACAAGAACAACGTGGTAGTAAGATGAACCCTCAAATTTTGTTGACGATCACCCTAAACACTTGATTTTGGTTAAAATTTGATTGATAAAATGTGGTTAATGAGTTAATATTTCTTTATTGGTTATTAAATTTTTCTCAATGAATGTGATCCTTTTATATTAATCATGTTCAATCTATGTTATTTCACTAAAAACTGAACATTAATATAAATCATTCAACCATTACTTATGCATTTTATTATTTATTATTTTATTTTTCCCCATTATCATAAACAGTGTTAAATAATATTAAAATGCATAGAGGAAATTAACTACTTGACTGATCATGATCATCTAAAACCGGTTGATCTATTTAAACTCAATGGACTAACCAGGACCTGGGGATTACATACCAGAGTCATAGCTTGACTCGTGATGTAGCCTGGCCCTGCCCAGTCTATCCAATACTCATCCGAATTGTTCCTCAATATGGCTTTGTCTGCATATAACATCATCTTCAGCATAGCATAAATCCTCATCTTAGTGGGGTCCATGCTATATATCATCATTGTCCATGGTATAAGAGGACATGCACACAGATGAGGGGAACTATGGGTTCCAAGAACAATAGATAAATTTGCATGATCATGACCTTTTATATATTTAATGAAAAATAAGAAAATTTATAGACCATTGAAATTAATTAATTAATTATAGACCCCGCATGATGTTAAATAATTAATTAAATAATTTAAATCATACTTACCCATGTTAGGTTAATTACTTTAGACTAGTCGATATAATTATATGTGTGATAAAAAATAATATTTAAATACATTATGTACAAGTCATATTAAATATATTAAATGAATAAAAAATTCAAATAATTTGTTTAATTCTCATTATGTTTAAGTATTAATTAAATTTTCATATGAAAAAAATAAATTATTTAATTCAATTAAATACCAAAATTTAAATAATTTTACTTGTGTATTAAAATATAATTTAATAACAAAATATTATTTTAATTAGTATACCATGACTATATATTTAAATTAACTAAATTAAAAAAAAATTATTAACCCCTGCCCTCAAACCCCATTGTGTCTCAAACTAGGTAATTACAAACCTATGGAGACTAGTTTTTGGTCATCCATAGACCATGTAGGGCTCTTCCATGATAGGTGGCCCTACCAAAAACTGTTTCGAATCGAGAAATCCCACCATATCCTTCATAGGGATTTTGGAAACTGCTAGTAGCTAAAATAGATTGGGAATAGGTTACATATCCCCTGGGGTTCTCACACAGGGGCTAGTTGTGACCTATTCAGGTAGGGACCATCATAGCCGCTGAGGGCATGGTGAAAGGGTTAAAAAAGCGGAAGTGACACTATCAATGAAAGGGGGAAAACCTGGAAGGCCTCTAAGACATCACCGGAGGAGAAAACCTAGTGGTCTTGTGATAGATACAGCTGGTGAAGAGACATAAGAAACCATATCTAGGAGGCGACATAGAAACTATGAGATACTTGTGAGGATTTAGACAAATGGGTGCTATAGGGTCCACTCACTGGGAGGAATAGGGCTTCCGTCTCGAGGGTGGGTACCATGGGTGGTCATGATATGGGATTAGTAGGCAGTTGGGGCGTTAAGAGATTCCATGTGGCGAGATGAACGTCTGGATGGCTGTCAGGTGACGTTCAGCCAAAGGCAAGGTAGTTTCACTATGGCCGCATTTCAAACATGTGGTAGGGGTGGGATTCAAGATTAGGTGGTTTTTACCTGCATGCTGAATCATTGGAGAGGGATGATGGGTCATCAGTCATGTATCAAGATAGTTGTAGAGGTGATGCGGTGAGAGGTGGAGGGTGGTACAAGGCTGGGTGGGCTCTCCCATTTATGAGAGTATTGAATGGGATAAAGTCCATGGTCGGTAGCAGAACATGCAGATAATTTCTCCTTCAGAATGGCAGCCAACCCAGGAATCACCAACTGTTTAAGTAACCTGTGGTAGTGGTTTTTTCCAAGGTTGATGAACCATGAAAGAAACAATCCCTTTGAAATTTGTTTGCTTCTTATTTAAAATAGTATTAAATCCCATGATTTTATATTTAATCTTGCTATGTGAATATTATGATGTTCATCCAGAAGGAGTAACAGAAAGAAAGCACCCCTTATCCTGTTGACATAAGAATCACTGCTATCCCATGAAAATCAAACTGTTGATACATTTTTATTCCTCGTTTATTTGTTTTTTATCACCCTTATCCTATGATTCCCCACAAAAGTTATATTAGAGTTTTAATAAGTGAAACAGTGATGCAACAATGAAATTTTATGGCGACAGGAAAATTAACGATTCTCAGAAAATGTTGTCTGGCCCATATCTGAGAAGATAAATCCGATACTATTTCAATGTTGTAAGAGGTATAAAAAAAGATCAAAAACTATGGAGATAGTCTCGGTCAAGTATTGGTCAAACCATGGGAGCTATAATACCCTAGTGCTGGAGAAGAAGACATTGTTCACACCGCCGATGACTTTTTAGTGTCTTTCCAGCGACATTTTGGAAATTCCTTTGGCACTCCACATCAGCACCATGTTAGTGCCACATCAGTAGTTAATCTAGACCACAAAATCTATTATGGCCAAATATCAGCCTATCAAAGTCCATTTTTAGTGATGCAGGTGTAGATTCTAGGTATTTCAACCATTGTGGACACATTAGTATAGCTATATTTTTGATGTCTGCACTCCAAAAATGGAATGATATACAGGTAATATGATTAAACATAGTTCATTTATTTATTCCATCTGAAAACATAAGATGGTATATCTTTTATGCATTAATTATTTGTTGAAGCCTATAGAGGAATGCACTAATAGAGTTGTAGCACAAGTGGAGGAAACATCAACAAGCGGTAAACCCAATGTGAAGACGTCTTTCAGTCCCCGCCAGTGGATATTTATTAGGTTGTACTCAATAGGAAGTGTGTTGCCCAAAATAGATAGTGGATGGAAAAGGGAATAATTTAAAAATTTTCCAATGAACATGATTCCACAATTATTTGTTTGAAATTGGAAAATCTGATTTTGAGGACAACCATGAAAAACAATGAAAACATTATATTTCTTCTTGTTAACATGAAATAAAACATTGTGGCCAATATATCAGAGTACATGAGGGAGTTCCAAGGTACTGTTTATCACCTGAATTATTTGAAAATGATGATTGATGATGAGAGTGAGTAACTGTTGATGTCAAGATCTTTACCGAATAAGTGGGATACATCAGTTATGTAAGTCACCAATTCTACTCCAGATGGAACTCTCACATTGGAGGTGGTGAAAGAAATAATGTGGAGTGAAGAGTCCAGATGAAATGATAAGAGACATAGACCAGATTCAGAGGATCTTGTTACTGAAAGACAAGGGAATTGGAAATGGCATGGAAGAACCTGAGGAAGAGAACCTCATGACCAAATACATCAATGGAGGAAGTGATTGTAATATCAATCAATATATGACATGAACATCCACCACTGTGTGAAGCATAGAAACTTCATCAGTGAATGTATAAATTTGATATAAAAGTGGGGAAATCAAGATGGTAGTACCCAAAAAAATTTTCAATGGTTTTTAATGAACATATTTATATTGTTCAATAAGGCAACCGAGTTAGTCTTACCAGTCGAGACTCAACATGGGTGATCGATTTCGGTTCCTCCTACCATGAAACATCCAGAATATATTTATTCTCACCTTATTGTTTTGGGAACAGCACACATGTGAATATGGGAAATAATGGGTCATCCAAAATTAGTTGTATTGATAATATTTTTCTTGAAACTAATCATTGATACATGTTATTGTTTAAGGATGTGAGTCACCTTTTAGTTATTCACCTCAATCTGATATGTAATGGAATACTAAAAAACCATGGATATGTTTGTTCCTTAAGTGATGAGAAATGGGCACTTGCCTAATGTAACCTAGAAATTGTTAATTGAATGAATGATACATCATTTTATCTCGTAGATGCAAGACCATGTGGTGGAGAAGTAAATGTATCCAGAAAAGATAATCCTGCAGATGTTTGGAACATGTAGCTGGTTCACAAGAGAGAAAGTGGAATTAGAATGGTCTCTATGAAAGTTATAATGCTATGAATAAAAGGTACAAATTTGGATACATGTGTCGATTACATCATTTAAAAATGACATTGTATAATTTTGTGGATATATATCATCCAAAAAAGAAAATGATTTATATTTGATACAAAATGATTCTTGTATGATGAGAAATATTATGATTTGATGGTGTTTTTTATTTTTTTACCTTCATATATAATCATTCTAGAAATTTCTTATCCATTGCTTTGAAAACTAAAGATCAAGTTCATGATGTTTTTAAGAAGTGTCATTAGATGGTGGAATGAAAAAATCCAGGTAGATAAAGTGTGTATGAGTAGACATGGAGGAGACTAATGTTGTCCATTTGAAGATTATTTTTGGAGTTTCAGCATCATGCTAGAAAAATCATTAATGAAGAATCCTCAACATAACAGTCTTTCCGAGAGGATGAACATAATAATTTGCGATAGCATTAGATGTATGCTCTGAAATGAAAATATGCCAAAAAACTTTTGGGGTGAGTCAAGGATGAACACAGTTGACCATATCAATCTTTCTCCATCAGTTATACTAAACTGTGTCATTTCAGAATGTGTCTAGAAAGGTAGATATGTTTCATTTAAACACATGATAGTATTTGGTTGTAGGGAATTTTTACATATTTTGAATGATGAGATGAAAGAAATTGATGGAAAAGGAATGAAATGTATCGTTTTGGGATACGGTCAAGATGAGTTTGGTTACCAACTCTGGGATTCGATCAGTAGGAGGATTTTCAGAAGAAAAGATGTGTTGTTTCTTGAGGATTAGACGATTGAATATTTTGAGAAGCCGGAAGGTGTAGAAAATTCACAGCTTGAGGAAATTCACAATCATTCTGGAACCTCTCTCACAACCATTAGTTAATGTTATTGTGGGAGAGACAAGAGACACTAATGATACAACACTAACAGGTAATATATCTCCATATACTGATATTTCTTCATCATATGATATTCCAGAATAGATTCCCCTAGAAGAACAGTTGAGGATATCCACCTGAGAATAACAACCGAGTTAAAGATACTCACCAAATGAGTATGTGATTATCACTAATGGGAAAGATACAGATAGTTATGATGATGAAATCAGGATTCAACATAAGAAGGAAGGAATATGGCCATTCAAGAGGATATGAGATCCTTTTAATATAACAATACATTTGATTTGGTAGAATTAAAACATGGAAAATAAGCAATCAAGATCATGTTGGTGTACAGAAATAAAGGAGAATAGGGATTCTAACAACCATGCTACAAAACTAGAATTATTGTTAAGGGATTTGTTTAAATGAATGGTATTGACATTAATTAATTTATTTCTTCTGTGTTTATAATTTCTTCTATTAGAATTGTTCTTCGATTGGCGTCTAGTTTGAAACTGGAGCTTCAAGAACTGAATTTAAAAACAATATTATTACATTGTGATTTTGAGGAAGAGATATACATGGAGAAGCCAAAGGTTTTTCAGATGAAAGGGTAAGAAAAATTTGTATGAAATATTAAGAAAATTTTATATGATATGAAACAAGAACTGAGGAAGGGGTATAGAAAATTTTATTCATTCATGGAGAAAAAATGAGTACAAGAGGACTACTGTTGATCCCTCTGTTTTCATCAAACAGTTTTCTGATGGTGATTTCATTATCTATTGAATTATGTTTATGATATGCTGATTATTGGAAAAGGAAACCCCATGATTGACAGGGTTAATAAAGAGTTGAACAAGTCTTTTGAAATAGACTTTGAAGATGTAACTCTTATACGTGGTATGATGATTACTCATGACATGATGAATCTAATGATTTTAATATCTTAGGAGTGAAACATTTATAAAGTTATTTAATGTCTCAACCTATGTAACAAAAAAATAGCACTTCACTAGTGATTCAATTCTGGCTCAAGACAGGTCATAGTCAAGGAGGAGAAAGCTGATATGAAAAAAGACCCTTATCAATCAGTATTTGGAAGTCTAATGTATGCCATGGTGTGAACCCGACCAGACATTGCTCACGTTGTTGGCGTTTGTAGATGTTTTTTTATCAGATCTAGGAAAGGAGCACTGGACAGTGGTCAAATTAATATTGAGTAATATTCGAGGTACATCTTGTCATTTTTTTTATTTTGGATGTGACAAACCTATTTTTGAAGGATTCACACATGCAGATATGGATGGATATGTAGACATGAGAAAATCTATATCTAGGTACCAGATATCATTTGCAAGGGGAGCAGTCTCATGGAAATCAAGCCATCAATAGTGTGTTTTATAATCCACCACAAAAGCAGAGTGTATCACCGTAACTGAGGGATACAAGGATATATTGTGGATGAAGATGTTTTTATAGGAGCGTGGAAAAAGTATGGAGAATTATATTCTCTATTATTATAGTCATATTTCTATTCATCTCAAGATAAACCTGACATTTCATTCTAGGTGGAAACACATCGACATGTGGTATTACTGTATCTGAAATGTGCTGGAAGAAATTTTTTTGAATATTGATAAAATTCACATCAATGATAATGGGGAAGATTTGATGACGAAGGATAATCCAAAAGAGAAGTTTGTTATTTGCAAGGACATTGTAGGTCTATCTTCAAACCCAAATTGGACGTAAGGGGGAGATTTGTGAGTGCCACTCCCATTTGTGGGAGTATTCAATGGGAAGAATTCTATATTCACTAGCAGCTCTAGTAGACTGTTTCTCCATTGGTTTGGTAGACAACCCAAGAGGAACTTACTATTGAAGCATCCGTAGTGAGAGTTTTTTCCAGGGTTGATGAACCACCAAAGAACCAATCCCTTGATATTTGGTTTTCTCCTTCATTAAAATTGGAATAAATCTCATGATTTGATATATAATCTTCCTATGTGTATCCTTTTATGTGTATCTATAGAGGATAATTGTATTAAAGGCCTTCTTATCCTATGGATGTACGTGTCAATATCGAACAATGTAAATCAGATTGTTGATCAATTTTTATTCCTCATTTTATTTTGATATCCAAGATCCTCCGCTACCCCAACAGGTACAATTTTGAGGCAGCGCTCCAGGGATTGGGATAGGGAGGAAAAACCTTTTATTGTGTGGATCATCATTGGGGGGGGGGGTCCAACACATTCTATTTTTTAAATATTAAAAACAAAACATTATTTTTACCAACCAGCACATATCACTTATATGTGAAACCTACACCCAAATTTTTCAAAACAATGTTCTTTTAATACTGAAAATGTTCTGTTATCAAAAACATCCACTAGATATATCAACATAATTTTAACAAAATAATTATAAATATTATAATAATAAATTAATTGTAATTATTGTAATATTATTTACATTATTTAATTAGAATTTTATAATTACAATTAAACCATGGAAAGAACGTCGGTCAAAAAATATTATTCTGACAACCGAAATCTGGCCGTTGATTTGTCTCCAAATAATAACCGAACACTTTATTACTAATTTTTAATAACTTTTAATTTCATCTTAATTATATTTGAAAAAAATAAATTATAATAAGCATTGAAATAATATAATTACGATCCTTAATAGAAATTTAAATGGTCATAACATGGCCTTCTAATCTCGGATCAATTTGCTGTCATAACTGTTGGGATCAATTTGATAACCATTAATTACTTTTAATGAATCATAAATTTCCTCAGATCATAAAACTTACACAACTCACTATGATACTAATTTATTTTAGCAATGGAGATAAAAAATCCGTTGGGATAGGAATTTTGTAAAATATTATCACCGAGATGATGAGAATTTTCATCTATGATGATCTAGCCTCACTATGATCAGAGGATCTAGCAAAAATTTATATGTGCACAAAACATAAATAAAAACATACATTTTACGATATGATTCCATGCTCGAAATCTATTTTTCATTAATGATAAATACATGAAGGATCCAATGTAGAATCTCTCTAAATCATCCCAAACACATTATGAATTCTCTAAATCATAGATCGCTGAATTTTGGGTAATAATGCAGAGACATGATTCCCACTTTGACAACTTTGCTATCACCACATCGACATAACTTTGATGAATTGAGATGAAATTGTTTTTATATACTATATCAGGATATATTTTCTCTAGAAAGAAAAAATAGAGAGTGTTTTGAGAAATCTAATAGTGAAATGTTTCTAGTGATAGCCTCTATACTTTTTTAAATACTAGATTCTCAAAATATATTGAATCATTCCCTGACCCATGTTTATTTATTATCCTATAAATAAATAATTACAATGAACTAAACTACATACTAAATATTATTTATACATTATTACATAACTATAATATATATTAAATATATTACATGATAAAACCAATTCGTTAACATGACGTGTAGTTCCCACATAGTATTAAACAAACATAGATATTTAAATGATTTTCATTAGGTTAATATTATTTATCATAATTACATAACATGTTAATATTTTTACTAAAAAATCATCTAATTTCTTTTTACATGAATAATAATGAAATTATTGATTCTTTGGTGATTGATTACTTGGAAAACAGTCAAACCCCATAGCGGGCCCACCATGTCCAATATTTATATTCATCATAAAAGGAAAGATTATTGAATAATATACTATGTGTGACCCTTTAGGACATTATTTCGATAGTAGTGAATAATATTAACAGAATAAGAGCAGAGCATAATAGCACATCCAGGCCCCAAAATAGATATTTATTTTCATAACAATGACCACCGACCTATGGACATGTACTGTGTAATACAATCCTTTTATCATTAAATGTATCCCAATATAGGATGCACACTTGGGTCATCTTCCTTCCATGATTCATAATTTTGTGGTCTAAATGGATGGATTTACCTTACAACTACCATGGCCACTGATTTATGAAGGTACAACCATCCAAATCAATTGGGCCAATGATATAACTTCCTCAACCCAAATCCGACAAATCCATTGTTGGAAATTTGAAAAAGTCCATAAAACCAATTATGCACACAACATATTCTACCTCGACAAAATTTTATTTTCATGGATTTGTAATTGCGTCAATGTACCTTATAAAATGACCCACACTGACAATGATTTCAATTCAGGAGACTAAAACACTTGTCTATATATGGGGAAAACCCATGACACCCGAAACAAGTTGTGTTCGTATTGGTGGGTCTGTCCTTATTATCTCACTACTATACATCACCAAGTTAGAAAATTATGATAATAATCCTCAATAATTATAATCTCACAACACCAGATTTTCATACATGAACTATGTCATGTCAAAATGATTTATCTACAATAGATGATGAACATTTAAAATAATTTTCATGATATCTCAAGGTTCTCTATATATCCTGGGATATACTGCAACCTTTTGATATGATAATTAATCAATGGAAACAACCAATATATTGTGGAAAAAAGTATACACATTAACGGTATGTAAGAATAATGCATATCTCACTAAATAAATGAGATATTAATCAAAATTGTCTTTCTATACAGGTTTCAGACACCCACTACTACAAAAATATGATCTTGAAAAATGTTCATATTGGTGATTTAATACCTCAATATTTGTATATTTAAACATGTTGGTATTTTTTCACTTTCTTCACAGTTTAAGTCTCAATCAAAATTATCTTATGTTGATCTAACTTCCCATGGACCTTATTCTTTTTTTTCATTTTCAAAAAAAAAAACAGTTTATTATTTTTCATTAAAAATATTCTCATGTTATTTTGAAATTTTCCCATATTCATCCAATATACCATATTATCTCCAAATTATATTTTACGGTATCTAGTCTGAATGCTTGTATAATATACTCTTTGATGCGTATTCAAGAAATATTCCTTCATCACCCACATCATCAAATTTTATACACATCTCCTTATTTTGAATAAAACATTTACATCCATATTCCTAGATTATATTGAGTGTATGATTATTTGAATAAAAAATTTATTATAGATTACTCCCATAATTTTCATATAGTAGAACTCTATTTGAGATGAAAAATTCTACATGAACTACTTCTTTTCAATATCTTTATGAATGATACTTCTCAGAAAATATTTTCTAGGCCATGTTACTAAATAAGAGATTTTTTATTTCCACTATCCCATTTTTATAGATGTTATAATAGTTTAATCCTTGTGTTGAAATCAATATTTCTCCAAATATTCTTCTACTTCAGGATTTTTAATCTTGGTCCTGCTGTCGGTTTAGAATTATTGAATCTCCAAACTAATAATATTTTCATCTATTACATGACATGTATATAGATATATATATTTACATATATTTTATATGATAGTAATCATCCAATCTATCATGTTGAAATCCTAATGAAAAAACACATAGTACATATTTATATCCATCGCTCTTGGCGAGATTATCCCAAAAAAATCCACAAGCATAAGAAGAAGAAACCCTGGTTCCTTTTATCATATTTGGTTTATATGTCTCCCTTATAATCAATATGTATTTATATAAATCACATATGTCTATGTGATCATATGTGATATGGGAATATCACAAGCTCCATTACAGTATTATAGCCTTAGAAGAGATGTTTGGAAAAACATTCCTTGTTTACTATTCTATAGAATATTCTCCCAATATTTTGATACCATGGAAAATATTTCCTCTCTAACAATATATTAATTTACCATGGTTTTTTTTACCTATTGAATAATTTAATTATCTATATATTTTATAGTAAATAAAATTCCATCGAAATCCACTACCTGTTCATCTTTACACCTATGCTATCACCGAGAATATTAGACATAACCAATCAATCTAGAAAACATCGGCCTACATGAAATCATTTTCTCCAATAATTTAGTTCCTGAAAAAATATTATGACTCTATTTGTAACACCCCATGATTTTATGAGATATATTTTTTAGTTTCATTTTTGTCTTCTATTATACACTACCCCAAGATTATCTTGTACAATACGAAACACTGTATTAGCTTGCAGTATATGCATCACTATTCATGGCTCGTGTTACACACAATTTCATGTTCGTTTTGTGTAAATAATTCTACACAACATTAATTATAGATTTTGTTTAATGTATAAGTGAAATATGTTTTGATTATGTTATACACAACACCAAACAGAGCTTTCACAACACACAACCCGGACATGGATTGCATTACACGCAATCAAGACCTTCTTCGATAGCGTGTGTAGTACACAAAACCATGTTTCACTAAATGAGATATTTTTATTATATTATGTTGAGGTAGACGTTATGAATAGTAATACACACTTTTTTTTAAAAAAAATTCAAAAGGTACTTCATTTTTCAATCCAGAATATCAAAACTATACTAGGGTGAATTATTGATATTTTTCGGAAAACATTCAATTTTTAAGGAATAGTAAAAACACTGAGTTACTATTTACAAACCTACTTTTTATATGAATAATTATATAAATTATTTAAAATTATTTTAGGTAAAAATAGATACAAAATTCCTATATAAATTCATTGTAATTCAATGGAGTCATTTTATAATAATTTTAGATAAGTAAAAATTTTGTTGATCTTTTCAACGTCTTTTACCCACATCTTAGGAGAATTTAGAAATTTACCTAAAACATAATTTTACAACATATGTGAGTTGAATTTCAAAAATCCAAGAGACACAGTTGATATCAGTATGTAAAATATGGTTCAATAAGATAAAAATAATTTTTGACGAATAATATGTTTTTTCTTTTATTTAACACGGTTAAAAGTAAATATGGTAATTAAGGGAAAAATTAATAATATTATTACCCTAAAACATGTAATAATTCTATTGGATTAGTGTAATTAGACCAAAAAAACCTTAGGGATAAAATATTACCCTTTAGGTCCACTTGTATTAGATTAAGGACATTGATTATTATTTTATTTAAAAAATAATTAAATAGTTAAAATCAAAGTTTAATAACTTAAAAAAATTTAATATAGAGTTTTACCTAAGATAAATTCGACTATAAATATTAATTATAAATTTAAGAAGTTTTCCTACACAATGGTATTTTATTTATAATTTTTAGACATTATATAAGTTAATTTATTTATGAAACAATGATGATGTAATAATTTACTTTTTAATGAAATATTAACATAATTGATGTTATAAATACCGAAATAAATAAAATGTTAGCCTTTTTATGAATTACGCTAATTTTAAAGGTGAATATGTCATCTTATTATTTATTTAAATAACTTTTATAGAACTAATCATGTTGTTATGATTTTCATAAAAATTATTTACAAAATACTGTCAAAAGCGACATCAAATAGTGTTTAGAAAAATTATATTATTATTTGTCATTTTATTCCAAAAATCAATGGTTCGGCCAAATTACTTACATAAGGATATATATATTAATAATTAACCTCTTGGTGTAATCTTTTCTTGTTATAGTATGTTTATTAACCATATTGTGTAAGAAATCAAAAGGACATTGTAAAAGTTAAATTATTTATCTTTGAGTTAAATCTAAACTATAGAGATAAATTAGTAACCTAAACTTGTCTAAAACCTATTTTTTGAGAGTATTTAGACCCATAACCACCTTATTTTCCAAATAAATCATTTTATAGCTATTAAAAACCGAAGATGATTTTATTATAAAATAATATTTTAAGTTTTCTTACGGTGCCCCTCTCCTCCATTGTAAAAGGGCTCCCCTTCCCTCTTATAGTTTCACCCTATTGATCCTTGAATCTCAGAAAAAACCTTACAATTAATATTTTAAAACCTTGTAGTTATGTCAGAGAGGATCAGGTCTTCACAAAAGACCAAGTCTAGTTCACTACGATGATGTTTAAAGGAGGTGTGTCGAAGAAGAGGTAATTTGTTCTACTGATTCTTTCAAGTTTCATTCTTCTTCAACATATTCATACTTAGTTGATTCATAAAAAATTAATAACATAAGTATTACTTATATAATGTTATGTTATTATAAATATGATAAATCCCTATTTCATCTTCTATCCATCCTATGGAAAACAAAATCACTGCGCGTGCGTACGTACGAAATACTATCTCCATGACGTGGTGTAATCTGTTTTTTCACCACCACCTTACTTGGAAGTGTAGAATGGTGTGAATAATTACTATATATAGTTATTATAACATCATACTGATTCTGAGATATTGTATCATACACCTCATTTCAATTCAATAATTATGGGAATGATATCATCGCTCATGCGTACGTACGGATTATTGTCTCCACGATGCGATGAGATTCATTCTCCATGTAAACCATTGAAGAATGATTATAAAGTGTACATAATAAGTAATAATGAAATATATGACATAATAATTCTACTATATTTATTAATATATATATATATATATGTATGTCATCTATTTAATTCCATTCAAGTCAATATGGAAAGGAAAACAGCGTTCATGCGTACGTATGGTTTACTGTTTCCATGAACGGTGTATTTCATTTCATTTATCTAACTATTATATATATATATATATATATAATGAATATATATTATATATGAATGATGATTTTCATTATGGACGTAATTAAATCATTATATAAGTAATAATAATATCATGAACAAAAAGTCCAAACACGTAAGATAAATAAAATGATTTTACCCAAAATGTTCCTTTAACAGGGAATTTAGAAAAGAACGAGTAATATAAAATCATAAGTGAACAATATATGATATCATAAAAATGAATATGATTATGCAATATGTAAATTACATTATTTAAATCATTATACTGGAGGATTGGATATGTACGATGCATATTGGACCTAAGGTAAGGTATAATATTGCAATCTCATTTTTATCTGATAATGCATATACGTAAGTATTTACTGGGGTTATATTTTTCATCCATGTCCATATAAATGTTTTCATAAAGTGTTTAATATTCTTACATGTATTTTTAAATTCATTTTCCCCCTCTTGACTTTTACTTTGTGTTATGGAAGGTATCTTTCTTTTGTTTACCATATGAGGTACTTTTTGACTTTTTCTGCAAAAGTACGAGAAGAATGTTTTTTAACTTATACGGTACGAAACAATTTTTATGATTTTATAATGTATTATTTTCATGAAGCTTACTCTGAAATATTTCATGAATATTATCAACCGAATCCTTTTCATTTCAAATTTCATGGCATTTTTTGAAATGATAATGATTTTTATGTAGAAAGTATAATTTCCTCATCATTTCATTTCATGTTTTTATGAAAACCATATTTCATATAAGATGAAATTATTTCATATTTTTATGTTTCAAGTATAGTATCTCTATGATTTACATGGGTTCAATTTTCTTTTGATTAAATGATATCTATTTTTCTTATGAGGAATATGTTAGGATGAGATGAGGTGTATGAAACCCATTATTATTCTTTGGGTTATGATGAATGATTTATGTTTTTGTTGTAGAAGAAGTATGAATGTTTCCATTATGAGATGGGTGGGTCCTATATCTCCCTTCAATGCATTGGGTAATGATTTATATATGATGATATATACATGGATGGAATGGTCAGTTAATCTGGTTCAATGTTACAAGACTGAAATGAGGAGTGAAATCGATTCAGAATGGGACTTTGTCCACTAAGATGGTATTGGAAGCAATGTCTTGGCTACTATGGAAATCATATCATTTGAATAATGGTTTTCTACAATTAAATGTTTTATTCCCATGATATTTTTTTCTTTATTAGAGTTTCTTTGTGACATATTCCTTACGTACTTCCATGCTTTATTTCACAACAGAAGATTTTGATGTGTAAACTTTATGTTCATGTTTTGATGTTCAAATGTTTATGGTTTTATTTATTTTCTCAATGATTTAAATTAATTAGCATTTGATATCACCCTTTATATGTTTCGTTTTTTCCAGGATATATTGAATGGTTTTACGTATGAAAAAAAGGGGAAGATCATTGTGAGAGATATTGAAGATCTTTTACCATGATTAGAAGATTATGTTCTGAGATTACAAAGACACTGAACTATTACTGGTTTGTGTATTTGTTTTTGCTATGTATTAAGTATCTGGAAAAAGTAATGTAATTTCCATGTATGTCAATAATTGGGTCTCTACAGTTGGTATCAGAGGAATATCTTAGATAACCTTTGGAAAATAGGATTCGAAAACATTAGTGAGATCCCTAGAGATATTTATACATTATGTCCAGGGATGTCTCTGAGGTAATGTATACGTGTATGTTAGAGATATATAATTATGGTAAAGATCATAAAATTAAACCTATGGAGTTAAATATTAATGATACTCCCTCTTTATTATGCTATTTTCCTACCATGATTTTTTTCCACTCACACTATTCATTATGGGTTTTAGAAAATGGCTGGAAACAGGAAGATTCACGATAATAGAGGATATGATTTACAATGGAATGAAATTAATCATGTGAAACAAATGAAATTGGATTTGGAAGTCCAAATATCATTATTGTTCCTAATTATAAATCTTATAAAATGATCAATAATATCAACTTTGGTATGTTTCCTAACACAACTAATAAGAGAACGATGGAGTTTCATGATGAACATCAGGGAAAAAAAGTTCAATTTCCATTATGTAAATCATGTGGTAAGAGGAATTAGGGAGAATATTTCAAATGAACAAGAAGATTCATTGTTTGTGGAAAAGAAGGACTCAAATATAGTAAGTTAAAATGAAAAGGATCATATAACACCATGGACAAGGATAATGGTATTGATACGATATCAACAATGATTAAATGTTTTAAATTTGGAATGTATGGGCATTAACAAACAAATTTTCTAAGGGAAAATTTCATAAAGTGATTCAGCATGGTCGTATGGGTAGTATTTATGTTTTTTATGATGAAGATATTTCAAATGATATATGAGATGAATGAAATGATGAGGCTCAGTTAGTGGTTTAAGATGGTATAGGAATGATTGTATGTTTATCAAGAATAATGTATGGTACTATAGAATAAAGAAAAATCATAGGATTGATATGATATTTTCTATCCTTGAGTTTTTGATATTATATGATGAATGGTACCGGTGACCATGAAAGGTTATTTATATATTTTTGGAAAGTAGATGATATGCACATAATGAACGGATAAGAAGATATTGAGATGTTTGGTAGTATTCATGATCTCATCACTGATAAAAGGACTAAGTGATATTATGGTTTCAGTAAATAAATTGTTTGGGATTTTTCTATGAGGAAAGAGTTAACTTTTGACAACATTCATGTTTTCACTAAGGATCAATGATTATTAATTTTTCAATAGAATACATGATTAAGGTATTTACATGTTTGTAATTTGACCAACAAGATATGTCATATGATATATGGGGGATAAATGATGGTATTTACATTATTGGTTGATGACATTTCTAGTAATTATTTTCTTTAGACCTTGAGCTTGGGCAAAAGTATTTTGGATAAACATAAAGATTGGAATGAATTAAGTTAGACATAATATATTATTGGTTAAGGGTAGAACATTTTCTATTTTATTACAGGAATGTTATTATAATGTAGTTTTAGAAAAAGGGACAACCTGCAGGATGGGAGACAACCCGTCGTGCCAGACAAGGATGTGGGAATCGAATCCACAACTGAAGTGTGACATGCCTTTATTTCCTACCACTGGCCTATAAGAAGTCCATGTTTGGTAGAAACTAGTTTTTTTATATTAAACAGTGTGATAGGTGATGTATAAGTACATTTTGGAAATCATATACAATTAACCTCACCATAGATAGACTTAGATATATTTGATAACTTTTGTTAAAATTTTGTTTGAGACATATGGAATGGCCTATCAATCTATCACAAGATCTGCTAACACCTCAAGAATGAAAAATTCATATTCATTTATTTAAGAGATGAAGTTGAAATTGTTCAAGGCACGAACAACAGTGATATTATAATGAAATAAAATAAGTATTTCTTCTAATTCAAAATATTCATCTTTAGGGAAATGATCGTGAAAACCAATAATGTTTTCCTAGTGCCCTTATATCCTATGAATTATATGGTACCTTAGATCATCACAAATTTATGGCTTTGTGATTGTAAGATTTTTCATAGCCATGTCATGTACCACTCTTCATCAGAAGATGACGATTATATTTCTCTTCAATATCCTTATTTTCACCTATGTTGTTTTATGTGGAATCCCGGTGCTGAGTGACTTTGGGTGACTGTTATGATCCGAAGATCCCATTTTTAAAATGAAGTATTATTATTCCTTTTTACGATGTGGGTTTCTATGATTGAAACTTTCAAGTAGTAAACCATTTATAACCCTGACGAATTTCAAGGGAGAAAATCATTTTAAGGGGGGTAGAATGTAACACCACGAGATTTTATGAGATATATATTTTTTAATTACATTTATGTCTTCTATTATACACTATACCAAGATTATCTTGTACTATACTCAACACCGTATTATCTTGAAGTATACGCAACACTATTCATGGCTCGTGTTGCACACAATTTCAAGTTCATTTTTTGGAAATTATTAAACACAACATTATGTATAGATTTTGGGTAATGTATAAATGAAATATGTTTTGATTATCATATACGAAACACCAAACATATCTTTCAACACTCATAGCCCTAACATGGCTTGCATTACACACAATGAAGACCATCTTCTATTGCGTGTGTAGTGAGCAATACCATGTTTCACTAAACGAGATATTATTATAATATTATTATTAATGAGCCATTATGAATATTAATACCCACTTTTTAAAATTTTATTTTTCAAAATGGACCTCATTTTTCGATTCAGAATATTGAAATTAGACGAGGGTGAATTTTTTATATTTTTTGAAAACTTACAGTTTTTTATGAATAGTGAAATAACTAGGTTACTATATAAAAACCAACTTTATATTTAAATTATTATTTATTTTATTAAAATTTATTTTATGTAGAAATAGTTACATAATACCTATATAATTTCAATGTAATTCATTGGAGTCATTTTGTAATAATTTTAGATATGTAAAAATTTTATTGAACTTTTCACTGTCTTTTACCCACCTACTAAGAGATTTTTCAAATTTATATAAAACATAATATTACCACTAATTTCAGTGTAATTTTAAAAATCTAATAGACATGGTTGATATAAGTATGTAAAATGTCGTTCAATAAGATGAAAATAATATTTGGTGAATAGTAAATTTTTTCTTTTATTTTTCACATTTAAAAGTAAATAGGGTAATTAAGGGTTAAAATGATATTATTATTACCCAAACACATGTCCTAATTCTATTGGATAAGTGTAATTCTATCATAAACAACCTTAGGGATAGTATATTACCCTTTAGGTCCACTTGGATTAGATTAGGACATTTATTATTATTTTATTTAAAGAAGAATCAAAATAGATAAAATCAATGTTTAATAACTAAAAAATTTTTACAATAGGGTTATACATTAGATAAATAAGACTATAAATTTTAATTAGAAAGATAAAATGTTTTCCAAGATAATGGTATTTTATTTATAATTTTTGTACATTAAATAATATAATTTATTTATGACACAATGATGATGTAATAATTACATTGTTAATGAAATATTAACATATTTGTTGTTATAAATACCCAAATAAATGTAATTTTAGACTTTTTATGAATTTTACTAATTTTATAGGTTACTACGACATGTTATTATTGATTTAATTAAAACTTTTTATAACTAATCATGTTGTTTTATTTTCCACAAAAATCGTGTTCCAAATAGTGTCAAAGATGACATAAAATCATTTTTAAAACAAATATTATATTATTAATTGTTATTTTATTTCAAAAAATATAAGGTTAGGAAAAATGACTTAGATAAGGATATATATATTAATAATTATCCAGTTGGGGTTATTTTGTCTTGTTATTGTATGTTTATTAACCATATATTGTAAGAAAAAAAATGAAACGGTAAATGTTATATTATTTAACTTAGAGTTACATATAATGATATGGATAAAATAGTAACCTAATCATTTCTAAAACCTATTCTTTGAGAGGATTTAGACCCATTCCATCCCTATCTTAGCAATAAACAAATTTGGTGCTATTAATAACCAAATATTACTTTATTATAAAATAATATTTTCTATTTTCCTAAGGTCTCCCTGTCCTCCCCTATAAAAACCCCACCCCTTCCCTCTTCACTTCACACCCAATTGAGCCTTGAATATTGTAAAAACTATGAAAAATACTCTTATAATCCTCTCTAGTAATATTATATCGGTTCAGGTCTTCTCAAAATACTAACTATAGTTCCCTAAGAAAATTTTTAAAGGAGGTGTGTCGAAGAAGATGTAATCTCTTCTACCGATTCTTTCAAGTTTCTTTCTCCTTGAACTTATTCATAATTATATTTTTAATTATAAAGTAAAAAAATAAATAATAATTATATAAGGATATGTTATTATAAATATGAAACAACCCTGTTTCACCTTCCATCCATCCTTGGGAAAATGAAATCACCGCACGTGCATACGTACAAAATACTGTGTCCACATCGTGGTGTAATCTATTTTTTCAACCACCAACATACTTGGATGGGTATAATGGTGTGAATAATTACTCTATATAGTTATAATAACATCATATGGATTTATAGATATTATATCATCCACCCTAATTCAATTCAATAATTAATGGAATGATATCATCCCTCGTGCGTACGTACGGATTACCGTCTCCACGACGCAATGAGATTTATTCTCCATGTTAAGCATTCACGAATATTATAATTTATATATAATAAGTATTCATGAAATAAATTTCATAATAATTCTAAAAGATTTATATATATATATATATATATATTTATGTCATCTACATAAATCCATTCAAGTTAATAAGGAAAGGAAAACAATGTTCATTTGTACGTACGGTCAACCATCTCCATTAACGGTGTATTTCATTTCATATATCTATCTAGTATATATATATATATGTATTAAATATATATTATATATAAATCATTATATTCATTCTAGAAGTAAGTAAATCATGATATAATTAATAATAATATCAAGAATAACAAGTCCCAACACGTACGTTAAATAAAACGATTTTACGCAAAATGCTGCTTTAACATGGAATTTACAAAAGAACAGTTAATATAAAATAAAAAGTAAAGCATATATGATATCATAACAGTGAATATGATTTTTTAATAAGTCAAAGTAATTATTTAAATCATTATTAAGTAGGATCAGATACGTACGAAGCATATCATACCTATTGTAGGGGTTAATTTTTCAGTGTCATTTTTATATGAGAATGGTTATACATAAATATTTACTGGGGTTATATTTTTCATCCATGTCAATATAAATATTTTCATAAAGTATTTAATATTATTCCATGTATTTTTAAAGTCATTTTTACCCCACTTGACAATTTCACTTTTTGTTTTGGAAGTAATCTTTCTTTTATTTACCATACGAGGTACATTATGACTTTTTTCTACAAAAGTACAAGAAGAATGTTTTTTAAACTTATACAGAATGAAAGGATTTTTACAGATTTATAACTGATTATTTTCATGAATCTCAATCTAAAATATTTCATGACTATTTTCAACCAAATATTTTTCTTTTATAATTGTATGGAATTTTGTGAAAAGAATTTGATTTTTAAGAAGAAAGGATATTTTCCTCAACAATTCTTCTCAAGTGTTTTTATCAAAACCATTTTCCATCCAAGATGACATTATTTCATATGTGTATGTTTCAAGTATAATATCTCTATGATTTATATGGTTTTACATTTATTATAATTAAATTACATCCATTCGTTTTATATAGAATATGTTATGATGGTATGATGTGTATGAAACCCAATTTTATTTTTTTGGGTTATGATGAATGATTTATGTTTATGTTGTGGGACAAGTATGATTGATTTCATTATGATATGGGTGAAACCTATATCTCAATCCAATGCATTGGGTAATGATTTATATCTCATGCGATTGACATGGTAGGAAATGTAATTTAATCCGGTTTAGTGTTACAGGACAGAAATGAGGAGTGAACTCGATTCAGAAAGGGACTTTGTCCACTACGATGGTCTTCGCAACAATGCATTGTCTACAATTGAAATCATATCATGTTATTAATGTTTTTCCACAATTAAATTATTTATTTCCATGCTATTTTATCATGATTAATGTATCTTTTTGACTTAAGCCTTTTTTACTGCCAAGATTTATTTCACAACACAAGATTTTAATGTGTAAACTTTATGTTCACGTTTTGAAGTTTAAATGTATATGGTTTGTTTTATTTTATCTGTTCTTACCCTTACTGAGAATTTTAGAACACCTTTTATATGTTTTCTTTTCCCCAGGATATAAAGAAAGGTGTTAGGTAAGAAAACAGAAAGGGGAATATCTTTATGGGAGATATGGAAGATCTTTTACCACGATTAGAAGATTATGTTCATAGTTTTAAAATACCTTAAACTATTATGGTCCTTGTTTATTTGTTTTTGTTTTGTATTTTTTATTCTGAAAAAGTAATGTAATGTCCATGTACGTCATGCTTTGGGTCTCTACACTAATCATTCATAAAATTAAATTAACTATCTTTTGTGTGGTTTAAATTCATAATGAAATATATATTTTTGTTCATCTGTAATGTGATTACATACTCTAATATCAATGATATTGACATAACTATTACCACAAGGAAGTATCAACAACATTAGAATTCCTTAAACACACATTCATCAGCCCTATTGGGGGAGAATATGAATCCTTAGTTACCGTCTCTATGATGTATTCTCTTTCTTTCAAAACTTAATATTTGTTTAAAGTTTTAATGAATTTGGATAAAGTTTCCTATATTGTTTTATTCTATGTTGATTCATTTTTAATGGATTGTATTGAATTCTTGATTCACTATTTATTTCCTAATTCACTAATCCATCACAATAAAAGTTTCACCTATTAAAATACAATGATTGATTAGAAATTTTACCATACGGTTTGGATTAGTGTTTCTCCTCGATGGACCATCTGGAAACATGGAATACATAGTATGTATACCAAAAATATCCAATGAAAAATCATTTAACTCTTGATAAATTTTCATTCACCTTGGAAAAATTATTTGTTTCATTTCGAGTACCTTGATGATGTATCTTCTTTTGGGTAGTCAATTCTTGTCATTTTGAAATTATCATAGATCTCCCTTCTATTCAACATGTCTCAATATATATTTTCTATCTGACCCCGACTAAGGATTATTATGAATTTTCATATATATATATATATATTATTTTTATTATTGTTAAATAATTCTTAAAATCAATTTTACATTTTTTTGATTAAATATTAATTAATGAGGTTATGATTTTAAATGAATTGAATAAAAATGTGATTATTATTAATATTAGTATATTGTTGTTTTTATTGTTATTATTATGAAAAATTAATGAAATTGTTACAATTCACTTATTAATAATAATATCATCACGAATAAAATTATTATTATTATTATTCACTAATAAAATATCGATTTTATCAGTGCTATAAAAGTGCAATAATAGTGCTAAAACAAGCTCTATTAGTTGAGTCAAATATAAAGTGGGGTCCCTTTTATCAGTGATTAGAAAATCATTAATAAAGAACCCTTTCATCAATGCTTTTGTTTAGTGCGGATAAAATGGGTGTTCTATAAGTGCATTTTAAAATATCTAATAAAAGTAGAAAAAAATTAAATAAAAATAAAATTAAAATAAATTTATATTTGGGTGGGGTGGTCATTTAACAGAACATGACCCCCCCTATCTGTGAAAGGAGGCCCCTCCCACTCACGTGTGCTGCCCTTGCCCACACCTCCCTCACATACACGCACAATTCCTTGATTCCACCCGAACTCCAACCCACAACCTCCCCATTGCGCGCCTTCACTTTTACCACTAAGACATTTTGTTTTTTTCTATTTAATGATACATATATTCATTTATATATATAGTAATATTTATTTGTATATTAATATAGATTCATATTAACATAAATATATTTAGTTATATTAATACATATATTTTTATTCATATATTAGTATATATATATTCATTCATATATTAATATATATTTAAATCTATTTATATATATATTTGTAGTTACAATTTTTATTTGTTTATTTATTATTATATAAATATATACTTATAAGATTGGTTTTAAATAAATTTAAGAAATATCATTTTTATATGAGTTTATAATTAATTTAATTAATAAATAAAAACATATATACAACACAAACACACAGACACACAAACACATATATTTACAAATAAATAAATAAACATATATGTGTGTGTATTTAAAAAATACATAGAATGTTAAAACGATCATAAATTATAATCTTAAATCCCATTTCAACTTCAAAAATAGTAAAATTAAATAAAATGAAAAAAATATTCAATATGATATGTGGTAAAAGGCTAAAAAACATCTAGATATGAATTTATATTTGTTTGAATGTTTACAAATCCGTGTATCTTGACTAAAACTCAGTTTTGGTGGCCTTTTAGGCATTTTATGGCCTCGAAAAAGGTTACTGATGCTTTTCTTCAGCAATAGAAGTGTAGAGCTCATTATAGGCTTCAATTTAATATGCATTAGAGCTCAATCGGACACCCAGATCAAATGTTATGGTCGTTTGATGTTTGTGTTACATTTTCAACAAATTTTAGATCTTTTATTAATGGTTTTGAATTTTTATTTCCTCAAATTGTTATTATAATATTTTTAATCGATAATAATTAGATAATAATTAATTAATTTTATTTTTGAAAATATTTTAAAGCCATTTTAAATGAATTTATTATATATAAAATGTAATAGTCAATTTATACGTATATTTAAAAATTATAATATATATATATATATCAATATAAATATACTTATATAACTATATATTATATTCCATTAAAAATTATTATCTTTGAAACATAAAAATTATCTGTGCATGGAAAAAGCACTGATAAATTCCCCCTTTACAAGCGCTTCTAAAACAAGCACTGATAAAAGGGGTTCCATTTATCAGTGTTAAAAATCACTAATAAAGAGGGAGGGCTTTATCAGTGCTAAAAACGCTGATAAAGGGTCAATTATAACAGCTCCTTTTTTAGCACTATTAAAGTCCCCCATTTATCAGTGCTTTTTTTAGCGCGGATAAAGGACCCCTTTATCAGAACATATTTTTAGCAATGATAAAAGGGTAGCACTTCCCTTGCCTGTTTTTGTAGTAGTGATTTTTTATAATCATTTACTATTATTATTAATACTTCTACTATTGTTATTAGTGTATAGTTTTTATTTTATAATTTTATTTTAGTTTTTTCCATTTTTGGGAGGAAAACCAAGGGGACATCGAATCACCCCTTCTTCACCCTTAACGTGTAGTTCCTCCCCAGGCGCATGTCCGCAAGAACTGCCAGCCACACCCCCATTCTCATCTGGGTGCGGAGTGCACCTCCCCTCACCTCTTCATTACATTGGCCTCCAATTCCTAGCAACTTGATGAACTGATATATCTATGGGGGCTTATTATATGACAATTTCTCCTCTCTTATAACCATTATGGTGTCCCGACCTACTTCCTGTAACCTTGCACACTGCCGACCCTCATGCGTTCAACATATCACCAACGTTGAGCCCCGCACTATTTTATACTACATTAGGATGCCATACTCCCTTCTCAGTATGCCTCTTGAAAACCCAAATATCCCTATTCAGTGTTTTTTCGAATCATAACACCTATGTCATCCCTCCCTCTTGCTCGGTTGGCCTCCCGCACCCTCGTTGGAAGTGCCTTCTTCTCCGTTTGGTTTATTTCTTTCATTCGTAGGTTGTCGGTTTAGGGTTTCATTCCACGCATGATAATATATTGATCTAATTGATTCAATACCTTGTTTGTAAGGTTTAATCACATTTATTGAGGTAGGATAGGCATGGGGTGTTTTTGGCACACATTGGATTTAGGGTTTCCTACATCGATGTAGGCGGTAGCACGTATATTTTTTGTTTGATGGATTAATTTTAGTGTTTAATCAATTTAGAATGTTATTTTGTAAATTTTATTGGCACGAATGTAGTTGTACTTGATGTTTAATATTATTTCAAAGTGTTTAGTAATGTGTTTATGTGATGTCAATGTTTTGATTTTATGAAAATCTGTAATGACCCATCAAAAGTGTTTTCTAAACTGTTTTGTTGATTTATTATGTTTCCCGAGCATTGTGATTTTGTTTTGACATGTAAGTGGTGTGAATTTTTCTATAGAAAGAGATTTTGTGTAAGCATTTGTGTTCAAAGTCTTGTTCTACTGATTCGAGTCATTTTAAAATATTTTTAATTGGTTTATTATATCTAATAATATTTTTGAAACATGGTTGAATATTTATTTGTTGTGGGTATGTTTTCAAATGCGTGTTTGAGTGTGATAATTGGGATATTTATCTATGTGATCCCTATTTACATTTCGAAATATGTATTGTAAATTCTTTTAAAATATGGAAACTATGTTTTATTGTCTCTTGGATGTATGATTGGTTTTAAAGTTAGTTTTCCTACTTGAAATTGAGTGTATTACTGTTGAAAACACGTGATGTGTTAATTTGATGTGTTTTATAGATTTTTAAGTGTTTTAATTTTTTTATTATATTATATGTGTAGTGAGTTGAACCTTGTTCTGATGGTGTTTGGTTGTGGGTGTCAATGATTTCTACATGTACATGCATAGGGTAAGGAATATATTTAAAAATATATATGCCCTCTTTGTGAATATTCCCTTGCAGAATGGGGAGTATGTTCAATGGAGAAAGGGGTGTGTATATGTCACGACCCGTCCTCGGGGCCCGTGCCGTGACTACCCCAAGCCCGCCTTCCATAGGCCAGGGGCTGGCGACTAGCACCAAAGGCGTAAAATCCCGATAACTGGGAAGGCATTGCCTTTATATAGAAAACAAGCACCACAGAGTACAAGCGGAAGTAAAACACTAAGTACAAAAAGAAGAACTGAAAAGCATAAAGGGGCCGGAAATACAAGCCCAACTGTAAAGTACAACTCGAAAGGGAAAACAGCGACTGAAAAGTAAAGCTGCTACGCTGAGATGTCCACTGGAAATCCCACCTGAAGAGTGGGTACAGATAGCTCCTCTGCTCCTCGGGTTCCGCCATCCGCTCCGAGTATGTCCCGCCCAGTGGTCCACCTCCGGGTACCGCCTCGTCGTATAGTCCACCACCAGGTACCGTCCAGTCCTCGAACCTTCGGCTTCTGACAGCACTGTCCGTCGTCTGCAACCAACACAACGAGGTGCGGGCATAGCCCGTGCAGGGGTGAGTATAACGATACTCACTAGGGACCCCGAGACCCTCAAGGTCTCACTAAACCAACAAGGATAACCACAAGAAGATCACAACAGATAAACTCTACTTAGGTATTTGCCCATACATATACCTAAGTTATCAAGTAACCCATCTCAATCATGAGGAAACACAAGGATTGTGAAACGACGGATAACCACTACTCTGGTATATGCCCATACATATACCAAAGTTAGCAAGTGACCCATCTCAATCATGAGGTAAACACAAGGTCAAAAGTCTCAGCTCAAACCAGGATTTTCATTATCGAAACCGTAACTGCTGAAGAGCTCCGTCTCTAGAGTGTACAGTGGTCCTGTCACGACTCCGAGGCTGCCGCTCACTAACCTAGGACTGCTGAAGTACTCCTCCTGTCGAGTACTGCGGGTTTGCGGCCAACTACCTGGCGCTCCGTCCGCTGAGGGTCTGTCGCCAAATACCGGGCGCTACCCAGATAGCCTACTGAGGTACTCCTCCTGTCGAGTACCGCGAGTCTGCTGCCAACTACCAGGCGCTCCGTCCGCCGTGGGTCTGCCGCCAAGTACCGGGCGCTCCGTCCACTGGGCTAGTCGACTCACTCCAAGTCGAGTCGGTCAAGCAGTCGTCAGGTCTCAGCCGGCTACACGGTCTCCGTACTCTGCACGCTCGTCTCCGGGAGGGTCCGCTCCACGAGCTACTGGTCGATACTCCAAGTATCACAAAGTCCCACGAAGAAGTATGTCAAAGGACCATCTCGTCACAGGGGTCACAACGCAACAGACGGCGCGTCGATCGGACGCCCGGTCTGTGAGTTATTAGCCTTTTCGTCCCAGGGGCCCGGTTGGTTTCGAGAGCGAAACCAATCCCGGCCGTATCTCAATTGTACCCCGAACTCCCATAGGATAAACTCAAAGGGACCGTTACTCAACGTAACCACCAACGCCGCTGACGGCTCGTCAAGCGGTCGTCCTGTCTGAAAGATATCAGCTTTCCCGTTCCAGGGGCCCGGTTGGATTTCGGGAACAATCCAACCCGGCCATACTCCGACTGCATCCAAAACTCGGGCGGAGTATGTCAAAAGTTCCGTCTCATCAAGAGGAAGTCAACGAAACAGACGGCGCGTCAATCGGACGCCCGGTCTGTGAGTTATTGGCATTTTCGTCTCCGGGGCCCGGTTGGTTTTTAAGGAAAAACCAACCCGACCGTACTCCACCTGCGTCCAAACCTCGGGCGGAGTATGCCAAAAGATCCGATTCACTAAGAGGAACACAACGCGACTGACGGCGCGTCAATCGGACGTTCGTGGCTCAAGATATGAGCGTTTCCGCTCCGAAGGCCCGGTTGGTTTCGTGAACGAACCAACCCGGCCGAACTCAAAGTAATCCGAAACCTTGAGTGCGATATACCGAAACGACCGTCTCGATCCAAGGATCGCGTTTCCGTAGACGGTTTCGTCATTCGGAGGTCCGAGGCTCAAGTTATGAGCCAAAAACCAAATCAGGTTCGAAACGGGGGGGTCCGGGTCCGGGCCGACCCGGCCCGACCCCCCCCCCCCCCCCGGGGCGGTGCGGCGGCGGCGCGGCGGCCGGCGGCGGCGGCGGCGGACGGCGGCGGCGGGCGGCGGCGGCGGGCGGCGGCGGCGGGCGGCGCGGCGGCGGGCCGCGCGGCGGCGGCGGCGGCGGGCCGCGCTGGCGGAGGCGGCGAACCGCGGTGGCGGCGGCGGCGGCGGGCCGCGCTGGCGGCGGCGGGCGCCGCACGGGGTGGTCACGCGGGGGGCTTGATTGCCCCCGCTGTTTGAGCAAGGCGGCACGGCTTTGAGCCGTGCCTTTGCCAAAAAAAACGGCCCCCGCAAGTGGGGGCCGGCTGGACGAACCGGGGGGGCTTTGCCCCCCCCCCCTCCTTCAATTGAACCGCCCCCCCTCATTAAGAGGGGGGTTTGAAGAACCGGCCGGGGGTTTAATCCCCCGGTTTTATGACATCCGGCCGGCCCGCTGGCCGGCCGATTTTTACCAACGAGACCGGAATTTCCGGTCCCGCCCTCGACTTCCGACGCCGGCGGCCCGGCCGCCGGTCTTTCCTTCCGCCGCGGCCCGGAACCGGCCGCGGTCTCCTCGTCCCGCCGCGGCCCGGAACCGGCCGCGGTCTTCGTCGTCCGGTGCGGTGCGACGGCACCGCGCCCCTTTCGCCGTGCCATGAATCCTCCCAACGCGGCGCGACGGCGTCGCGTTCTTGAAGTCTCTCCTCGGCGAAGCGCGACGGCGTTGCGTAAATTAATCGCACGGCAAACCGCGTGGTGCGACGGCACCACGCCACTTTGCTTCCAACGCAAGAATTTAAACAAGAACGTTGGAGGGGGGTTCGGCCGTGTTCGTGCGGTCCGCCCCCCCCCCCTCGCGTTAGCTAAACACTTAATAAAAATATTTCAAAACCTCAGGTAGACATGCGATCCACGAGCAAGAAATGAAAATAATTTAAGAATTAACAACATCCCCTACATCGGGTTTTAGATTCAAAGGTTCGGCTACGCTCCGCGGAAGACGGCGTCGCGGAGGTCGGTTGTCGCGGTCGTAGTTCGTCAAATCCGTTGACGAAGAGTTAAGCCCGAAAAGACACGTCGCTGGCGGATCTTCGATTGCCGACGAAGAAGGTTCGGGGAGGAAGAAGAGGTCCGAAGATACCGGGTCGCCGAGTCGATGATCCTTGACGAAGAGTTGTCGTTCTTCGTTGAGGATGAAGACGTTCTTCGTTCTTCGTCAGAGCTTGAAGATGAAGGGAAAGCTCTCCAAAGACAAACAAAGAACTCCCAATAAAATAAGAATACCACTTATTTTATTAACACACAACTCAAAAGAATTTCAATATTTGAAATTCAAAAAGGGGGTTTAACTCCCTTAATTAAATAAGGGTAACTTAAGCCATTAAAAGAGGGGTTAAGTATGTTGAGAGAAAATGAAAAGACTTAGGGGTTCGTGTGGGCCCCACCACACTTAATCCTCCCAAGGGAGGTTAAGTGGGTGTGGGTCCCACTTCTAACCTCCTTTGGTAGGTTTTTAAAATAAGTTAAAATAAAATTTGTTTTGCACAAATTTTATTTAACTTAACTGAAAAACCCCAAAACGTAACTTTCAACCCGCAACAAACGCAACTCCCGAAAAGGTCTCATTAAGTGAAAATCGGCACTGCGAGTTCATTGGTGCCCTCAGATTTCAATTCCGAGCACCGGATCAAAAGTTAGTAATTCCCGCTCGTTCGTTCACTGAACGTACCCGAGCCAAACTTCGGAAATTAATTCCGGGCACTCCGGGCCTCGGAATCAGGTGGCGTCTGAAACCGCGCTCTTGTAAAATTCTAAAGAAAATTAAGAAAAAATTTTCCTTGAATTTTACGGGTCTTTACATTACTCCCACCTCAGGGCTTTACGTCCCCGTAAAGCTACATCAAAAACTAGGGAAACAAAAAGAGGATACTGAGCACGCATCTGAGCCTCCCGCTCCCATGTGCTCTCCTGGAGATTCCCGTGCCGCCATCTGTTGCGCACAAGAGGAATCGATCGCCCATGTAGGACCCGCTCCTGGATGACATGGACCTCTTTTGACGTGGCCCGGACCATCTCTGGTCCCACAAAAGCTGCAAGATTTCTTCTTTGCCGAAAAGAGAAACCTGGTCTCATCCCCTGGATGAACCACATTCTTTGCCTAAAACAGTCAATCCTAACATGGATGATACTAATCCATACTAAGGATGACGTCGTAAGGCCTCGACGCTACTACTAAGAGATCCAACCGTTACTCTCGCCTCCAAGGGTTGAGTCACACTGTCGGCATCAGTGTGTGGTAACTGGTCTCCTCCAGTAGATGTCTCACAAGTGAGGGTCAAGTCAACAGTCAACTGGAACCTCTTAGTAACATCACAAAAGAGGACAGGAATGAAAACATCGCAAAGTATGCGTCTTTTATTATTTCAGCTCATATTACAAGACGCTACACAAAAGCAACATCAACATGGAACTAGAAGTACAAGGGACGTATCCACTAGTTCCGCTCCTGTCCACCTGCTTTACTGTTGCTCAAGCATTTGTCGCTGCCTCAACCTCGGTGGCTCCCTCCAAGCCTGTGGATCGAGGTGTCGGACAGTCACGTGCCAGGTGACCCTTTCCGCGGCATGAGTAACACAACCTGGTCCTTGCACGGCTAGCTCTGTTCCCACTCCGGGTGCCCTGCACCACTGGTCCTAAAACCCGAGATCGCCCAACTGCTGGTCTGGTCCTCCTGGACCTCTGCATCATCTGTCTACTGCCCACAGATGACTCGGCTTCTGATCGAAAAACACGCGGCAAAGGCAGAATCTCCTGTACACGCTCGGGGTGTAGAGATACTGGCACAAACTCCACCCTGAAGAAGGTCTCGAAGTCTTCCCATGCGAAGTCCATCTCATCGTAAAACTGAAACAAGTGGCTCCACCACCTACCTGCTGCTGCGTGTAGTAGGCTCGCAGCGAGGATCACCATGAGGTCTGCTGGTGTCCTCACTAGCCTAGACACTTGTACCACTGCCTCCAGCCAGTCCTCTGCAGCCTGGGGATCCGTCTCCCCGCGAAACCTGGGCGGTCGCTGGCGCTGAAACTCATGTAGTGCGCTGAGGCGACGTGCATCGTCAGCGGCTGCTGCTGGAAGCATCGGGGGCTCGGCGGGTAGAGCTACCACCGGTGCCACTGCTGACAAAGGGCCCTGCACCGAGGCCTCGTCGCTCGGTGGGCTGTCGTCACGTTCGATTCTCGGAACCCTAGCTGGCTGCCGTCGTGGGGCCATCCTGAAAGAAACAACGTAACACGATCAAACGATTATACCTGGTGAGCTGACCTGGTTTGAGCTGTTTTAAGGGGAAAAACTTCTGAAAACACACACGCAATCAGTGTTTTCGTGCACAAAGTCGGAAATCAGTTGTCAGGGTCCTGGTGTATGGATACGTCGGCCGCCCGCACCAACACTGGACTCCCTGAACTGAAAACCACACTCGGTACTCTCAACACTATTGCTTCACAGAAAGAAACATCAGAGTTATAAGTTTTGCGGTAGAACCGAACTCCTCTGATACCAATTTGTCACGACCCGTCCTCGGGGCCCGTGCCGTGACTACCCCAAGCCCGCCTTCCATAGGCCAGGGGCTGGCGACTAGCACCAAAGGCGTAAAATCCCGATAATTGGGAAGGCATTGCCTTTATATAGAAAACAAGCACCACAGAGTACAAGCGGAAGTAAAACACTAAGTACAAAAAGAAGAACTGAAAAGCAAAAAGGGGCCGGAAATACAAGCCCAACTGTAAAGTACAACTCGAAAGGGAAAACAGCGACTGAAAAGTAAAGCTGCTACGCTGAGATGTCCACTGGAAATCCCACCTGAAGGGTGGGTACAGATAGCTCCTCTGCTCCTCGGGTTCCGCCATCCGCTCCGAGTATGTCCCGCCCAGTGGTCCACCTCCGGGTACCGCCTCGTCGTATAGTCCACCACCGGGTACCGTCCAGTCCTCGAACCTTCGGCTTGTGACAGCACTGTCCGTCGTCTGCAACCAACACAACGAGGTGCGGGCATAGCCCGTGCAGGGGTGAGTATAACGATACTCAGTAGGGACCCCGAGACCCTCAAGGTCTCACTAAACCAACAAGGATAACCACAAGAAGATCACAACAGATAAACTCTACTTAGGTATATGCCCATACATATACCTAAGTTATCAAGTAACCCATCTCAATCATGAGGAAACACAAGGATTGTGAAACGACGGATAACCACTACTCGGGTATATGCCCATACATATACCAAAGTTAGCAAGTGACCCATCTCAATCATGAGGTAAACACAAGGTCAAAAGTCTCAGCTCAAACCAGGATTTTCATTATCGAAACCGTAACTGCTGAAGAGCTCCGTCTCTAGAGTGTACAGTGGTCCTGTCACGACTCCGAGGCTGCCGCTCACTAACCTAGGACTGCTGAAGTACTCCTCCTGTCGAGTACTGCGGGTTTGCGGCCAACTACCTGGCGCTCCGTCCGCTGAGGGTCTGTCGCCAAATACCGGGCGCTACCCAGATAGCCTACTGAGGTACTCCTCCTGTCGAGTACCGCGGGTCTGCTGCCAACTACCAGGCGCTCCGTCCGCCGTGGGTCTGCCGCCAAGTACCGGGCGCTCCGTCCACTGGGCTAGTCGACTCACTCCAAGTCGAGTCGGTCAAGCAGTCGTCAGGTCTCAGCCGGCTACACGGTCTCCGTACTCTGCACGCTCGTCTCCGGGAGGGTCCGCTCCACGAGCTACTGGTCGATACTCCAAGTATCACAAAGTCCCACGAAGAAGTATTTCAAAGGACCATCTCGTCACAGGGGTCACAACGCAACAGACGGCGCGTCGATCGGACGCCCGGTCTGTGAGTTATTAGCCTTTTCGTCCCAGGGGCCCGGTTGGTTTCGAGAGCGAAACCAATCCCGACCGTATCTCAATTGTACCCCGAACTCCCATAGGATAAACTCAAAGGGACCGTTACTCAACGTAACCACCAACGCCGCTGACGGCTCATCAAGCGGTCGTCCTGTCTGAAAGATATCAGCTTTCCCGTTCCAGGGGCCCGGTTGGATTTCGGGAACAATCCAACCCGGCCATACTCCGACTACATTCAAAACTCGGGCGGAGTATGTCAAAAGTTCCGTCTCATCAAGAGGAAGTCAACGAAACAGACGGCGCGTCAATCGGACGCCCGGTCTGTGAGTTATTGGCATTTTCGTCTCCGGGGCCCGGTTGGTTTTTAAGGAAAAACCAACCCGACCGTACTCCACCTGCGTCCAAACCTCGGGCGGAGTATGCCAAAAGATCCGATTCACTAAGAGGAACACAACGCGACTGACGGCGCGTCAATCGGACGTTCGTGGCTCAAGATATGAGCGTTTCCGCTCCGAAGGCCCGGTTGGTTTCGTGAACGAACCAACCCGGCCGAACTCAAAGTAATCCGAAACCTTGAGTGCGATATACCGAAACGACCGTCTCGATCCAAGGATCGCGTTGCCGCAGACGGTTCGTCATTCGGAGGTCCGAGGCTCAAGTTATGAGCCAAAAACCAAATCAGGTTCGAAACGGGGGGGTCCGGGTCCGGGCCGACCCGGCCCGACCCCCCCCCCCCCCCCCCCCCCCCGGGGCGGTGCGGCGGCGGCGGGCGGCGCGGCGGCGGCGGCGGCGGCCGGCGGCGGCGGCGGCGGACGGCGGCGGCGGGCGGCGGCGGCGGGCGGCGCGGCGGCGGCGGCGGCGGGCCGCGCAGCGGCGGCGGCGGCGGGCCGCGCTGGCGGAGGCGGCGGGCCGCGGTGGCGGCGGGCCGCGGTGGCGGCGGCGGCGGGCCGCGGTGGCGGCGGCGGCGGGCCGCACTGGCGGCGGCGGGCGCCGCACGGTGTGGTCACGCGGGGGGCTTGATTGCCCCCGCTGTTTGAGCAAGGAGGCACGGCTTTGAGCCGTGCCTTTGCCAAAAAAACGGCCCCCGCAAGTGGGGGCCGGCTGGACGAACCGGGGGGGCTTTGCCCCCCCCTCCTTCAATTGAACCGCGCCCCCTCATTAAGAGGGGGGTTTGAAGAACCGGCCGGGGGTTTAATCCCCCGGTTTTATGACATCCGGCCGGCCCGCTGGCCGGCCGGTTTTTACCAACGGGACCGGAATTTCCGGTCCCGCCCTCGACTTCCGACGCCGGCGGCCCGGCCGCCGGTCTTTCCTTCCGCCGCGGCCCGGAACCGGCCGCGGTCTCCTCGTCCCGCCGGGGCCCGGAACCGGCCGCGGTCTTCGTCGTCCGGCGCGGTGCGACGGCACCGCGCCCCTTTCGCCGTGCCATGAATCCTCCCAACGCGGCGCGACGGCGTCGCGTTTTTGAAGTCTCTCCTCGGCGAAGCGCGACGGCGTTGCGTAAATTAATCGCACGGCAAACCGCGTGGTGCGACGGCACCACACCACTATGCTTCCAACGCAAGAATTTAAACAAGAACGTTGGAGGGGGGTTCGGCCGTGTTCGTGCGGTCCGCCCCCCCCCCCCCCCCTCGCGTTAGCTAAACACTTAATAAAAATATTTCAAAACCTCAGGTAGACATGCGATCCACGAGCAAGAAATGAAAATAATTTAAGAATTAACAACATCCCCTACATCGGGTTTTAGATTCAAAGGTTCGGCTACGCTCCGCGGAAGACGGCGTCGCGGAGGTCGGTTGTCGCGGTCGTCGTTCGTCAAATCCGTTGACGAAGAGTTAAGCCCGAAAAGACACGTCGCTGGCGGATCTTCGATTGCCGACGAAGAAGGTTCGGGGAGGAAGAAGAGGTCCGAAGATACCGGGTCGCCGAGTCGATGATCCTTGACGAAGAGTTGTCGTTCTTCGTTGAGGATGAAGACGTTCTTCGTTCTTCATCAGAGCTTGAAGATGAAGGGAAATCTCTCCAAAGACAAACAAAGAACTCCCAATAAAATAAGAATACCACTTATTTTATTAACACACAACTCAAAAGAATTTCAATATTTGAAATTCAAAAAGGGGGTTTAACTCCCTTAATTAAATAAGGGTAACCTAAGCCATTAAAAGAGGGGTTAAGTATGTTGAGAGAAAATGAAAAGACTTAGGGGTTCGTGTGGGCCCCACCACACTTAATCCTCCCAAGGGAGGTTAAGTGGGTGTGGGTCCCACTTCTAACCTCCTTTGGTAGGTTTTTAAAATAAGTTAAAATAAAATTTGTTTTGCACAAATTTTATTTAACTTAACTGAAAAACCCCAAAACGTAACTTTCAACCCGCAACAAACGCAACTCCCGAAAAGGTCTCATTAAGCGAAAATCGGCACTGCGAGTTCATTGGTGCCCTCGGATTTCAATTCCGAGCACCGGATCAAAAGTTAGTAATTCCCGCTCGTTCGTTCACTGAACGTACCCGAGCCAAACTTCGGAAATTAATTCCGGGCACTCCGGGCCTCGGAATCAGGTGCCGTCTGAAACCGCGCTCTTGTAAAATTCTAAAGAAAATTAAGAAAAAATTTTCCTTGAATTTTACGGGTCTTTACAGTATATATATACATACATGAATGTAATGTATACAATAAGTGTTTTTTAAAGTTGTCGTGGAAAAATAGCATCATGTTTGAGGTAGGTCCCCCACTACACCTGCCATTATATTCAGAAGTTATTAATTTATTTTCATTTATTTTATTTTAAATAAATATTAAATTATATTAAGTATATAGTTTTAGAATAAATGATCATTGTGAATTATTGTAGTTTTTTATTGATTTTGAATTGCTTGACAATGTGTTATTTTATTTGTTCATAATAAGTGTTGATAAAGTCTTTTTTTGTCTATTTCAAATTTGATTCAGATTTAAAATAGATATTTGTGTTTCTTAAATGGGTTTCAAATTGTGTATTGGGTTTTAAATGTGGTGTGTCTATTCTTCTAGAAATGGGTGGTTGTTGAGTGGGTTTTTGAGGCCTGTTTGTCACTTTTATAATATAAATGATTTTGCAACCTCTCTTTGACCTAAGTCAGTACTGTACATGGTATGTACATTTTGTCTCTGTGTTGTGGTGTGTGATGTTCATTCATTTTTAATGGTTTCTTTCTTGACATTGTTGACTCACCACACTTTTCATTTTCTATTAATCACGGGAACCTGGCATAGTATGGGAATCTTCTATGAATGATTGCTACAATTGTTTAGATTTTACACTTCCAAGAGGCCCTTAGTAGAGACATTTCTCTGCTAGGGGATTGGGCTTCTCCATTTGGCTAGGTATGGACACACTGAGCATTTGGGAATTATGATTTCATTGAGTAGGTAATGTATTTCGAAAGAGTCATAATAATAGTATGTTCTGGATCGTTCTTGAGAACCTAGGTTCAACCCATGTTTTCTTTTTCATTTATCTATATGTGGTGGACGATTGAGGTTCCTAGATTGGTTGATGGCCATAAAGAAAAAAATCTTTGGATGTATTTTTTTATTTATATGGAATATTACGAGTCTGTGAAAATTGATTGTGCATGATTTCAAGGCCCGGTGTGCCCAGAATAAATTTCTAAACATTATATTACGTAAGTTCTGTAAATGTGCAAGAGGCGTTTTGTAACATTTGAACTGTTTCATTGAATGGAAATCTGAGGGTATGTTGAACTAGGTGCACTGATATTCTCTTCAGAATACATCAACCTCGACCATAGTAGGTAGAGGGCTAAACTTAGTGTTCAATTTTTTTATGGGAAATTAATAATATTAAAAATAAAATAAAACAACAGTTATTTTATTTGAAATATCCCAAATGAATTCATCATGATAAAGACCACCAAACTCTCTTCATTAATGTGGGAGACCCTTGGAAACCTCAGAATTGAATTCATGGTGGTGGGTCCACCCGAACCCCTCTTTTAATGGGTGGAATCCTTTGGTTTCCCACAAATTAATGTGCCAACTCGATTTGATTAATTAATAAACAAAATCGAAATAATTTTGGCACCACACCTTTATTTGGAGAAAATATATGGCATGAAAAGATATTGGAAAAGAATAATATATGGGAGAAATATTCTCTCCAACGAATAACACCCTCTCCAATGAAGAGCTTCTATCGGAATAAAAAAATGAAGATGAAGCTCGATCCTCGATCGGAAGTGCCTTTCAGGACCGATGAATGTCGACATCACCAACTTGATTGACTCCATTTTCATCCTTGCACCACCTCCAAGACAATCAAGTAGGGGTTGTTTGTTGGAGAGGACACTCAAGAGGGGTGGTGAATTGAGTTCCAATTAAAATTTATGTTAAAATATTGTCTAGTTAAAATCCCCCAATTTATAAAATAAGTTAAACTGTAGTGAATTTATACAGATTGCAAATGTTCACATAGCTTCTCAAAGATTGATTAGGTCTCAGTTAGTTTAA
The DNA here is from genome assembly GCA_963277665.1 of Viscum album. Classification (NCBI taxonomy): domain Eukaryota; kingdom Viridiplantae; phylum Streptophyta; class Magnoliopsida; order Santalales; family Viscaceae; genus Viscum; species Viscum album. The sequence continues at coordinate 171,855,357 of OY728134.1, forward strand.
TCACAATATCAAACTATATTTTGAAACTAATACACTGATTTACAATAACTGTAATCACTTGCTAATCTAACTATCAAAATAGCTTCAGAATAATTTTGTATTACAAATTAATAGTAGTGGAATAAATAATATATAAGTAGTATTCTATAAACATAAACTAAAAATGCACAGTAGATATAACAAGAGGTTCAGTCTCAAGCCGGTACATAGTCCTCTCACATTTATATAAATTTGATCCAGACCCTAGATCGGGGTTAACAACAGTTTACAAAACTGTCTAGGCCATGCAGGGACCTCTACCACTGTTCTACATGGGAAACAAAACCATGAGCAGGCCACACAAGGACCTCTTCCACAATTGACGTGGGTAAACAAGAGTAAAAAATTGTGGTTTGAGGATTTTTATATCCTCCAGTTAAGTGCTTGAGACAGTGTGTGTATAAGATATACAGAGTTCACCACACTGCTTAGAAAGTAAATAAATAAATCACTTAGGGAGAGGAGATAAGAATTTAGAAAGCCTTAGTGATTATCAATGATGTTATGGACTCATTGGATTCAACAGGAATGCTTCTGAGTCCTCTGGTTTTTCTGTTGAAAAACAGAGTGTTGTAGTCAGGTTTTTTTAACGGATCTCTTGATTCGTCGTGTGTTCTTCAGTGGTGTTCGAATTCATTCATGAGAATTCTTTAAAGGTCTGGCAATCTCTTTCTTGATCAGGATTGTTCTTCATGTAGTGCTCTTGGTGTATGTAAGTTATTATTGTTGTTTCTTCACACTTGTGCACCGCTTTCCTTCTATATCGTGTACGAAATCTTAATATTCTTTATATTCCACAAGTTCTGGCAGTAGGAATTATTCCCTTTTCATAGATACGAGATACAGTTTCTTGTCAGGCCAACAACTAACATTAGATAACATTAATTGCATTAAACACAAAAAATATGATCATTATCATTATTTAAAATAATATTTACAAAAACTTAAGAAACATTGTCACATTGATCATGGAAACGGTATCTTCTTCACGGTGTATGATCACGGTGTCTGGTCATAGTGTCTGGTCACAGTGAGTCCTTCATAGTGTCTGGGTTATGGTCAGTGGTCACGGTGTTTGGTCACGGTGAGTTCTTCACAATTTCTGGTCACGGTGAGTGTACATGGTGTCTGGTCATGATGAGTACTTCACGGTGTCTGAGTTACGGTGTCTGGTCATGATGAGTGCTTCACGGTGTCTCCATACATAGATAAAAAAACTATATTGGGACTAAGACAGTGAAATGCATAATATGGGTTAAGATTAATCATTAGAGATAATATATGAGAGAATTTTGATTATGCATAAAACATGTAAAGAGTAATTAACATCCATAAGATTTGGTATTATGAAAACATGATATGCACCTATTGTTGAGTTTGAAGATCATTAGAAAGATGTGCACTGATGATCAAGATTAATTAACTATAATGAGATTTGTGATCATTAAAACATGATTAACACATGAGGAGTCCAATAATGTCCCCCATTATGATGATCGAAAATCATATATAGTCAAGTTATAAAAGACATGTAATATAAAAGATACTAGAATAGAAAAAAAATTATAGAACAGATACTTGCAGTTTTTCTCCCCCATATATACTATTATAGAACTGATACTTGTAGTTTTTCTCCCCCTTTTAGGATTAAGAAAAAGTAGAGAAAATGAAATGAAACTTAGAAGTTTTCATTAAGTAAAGGATTCATAATAAAAAGTACAGGAGAAGTAAAAACTTTAAATAAGAAATGATATCCCATCAAAAAGAAAAATAGTCGCTAAACGCTTTAGGAATCCATTTTGGTCTTGCCATTATCAGTAGCAGGAGCTGGAGCTGAAGTAGAATAAGGCATAGAAATTGTATACAAGGAGGTTAAGGGTAGACCTTCAAAAACATATGGATCCAAAGTAGGAGCAGTAGAAGATCTAGGCTTAGGTTGGTCAATACTGACTAGCCAGATCTGAGAAATGGCTTGGCCAACTGTCATGGTAGTTGATGCTAAGGAAGGTAGTTCAGGTCTAAGGGGTGCAGTAGCTGGAAAAACTATAGCAGTACTCTGCACATGAAGATACATCTTCAAAAGATTGATGAAATCAGTAATGATTTCACCACCATACTACATAGCCTTTTCAAAATCATCCTTATTCTCCAGAAATCTGTCCAACAATCTGGTGAACTCTATATGTTTCTTTACTTGAGCTTTAAAAGCTTGAGTCACCAGAGGGATTCTCATATTTTCCACAAGATATCTAAAGTTATTTGTCATGTCATTTTATTGGAAATTCAGGAAAGATACTAATTGATTTTCTTGTAGATCTCTTGTTGAGCATCATTGGCTATTTTTGAATGAATCCTAACCACGTCCAATGCTCTATCACTGTTCTTAATCACTTCGGACAAAGAATATAGATCTAAACCACTGAAGGCATTCTGTAATTCTTCCTTAAATATGGATCTCATCAGAGAATCATCCAAAGCAGGTGTAGAGGTCTGACCAGAAGCAGGTGAAGCCTTGACAACTTCGGTTAGAACTTTGAGCTGTTTTAGAACTTTTTCCAGACATCCAGACTATTCATCTATAAGATTATTCAGAGTTTCCACAAGCTCTCTCATGCGTTCCAGCATCTTCGTGTTCCTTTTTCCAATCTTTTCATCAATATATTATAGTTAAGGATGAACTCGAGACACAATCTCCCTAGAAATGAGGGAATCAGAAGACTCAGGTGAAACAGAAGCAGGTGCTGGGGATGAAACAGGAGCAGGCTCTGATCTCCCAGATAGCTCATTCTGTAGAATTTCTACCATACTTTTTAGATTTTCAACATCAGCACTCAACAGCTTATTCTCTACTCGGACTTCTTGAATTTCCCGGACCATCCTTGGTTGAATATTCTAGATAATATTTTACAAGATAATTGATGCTTCTTCTTGACTTAATTGAGTCACTGGGCGAGGTTGAGTGGAGACAATTTTCTCAAAACCAGTTAACAATGTTTCGCCAAAAACTTTCGGATCATCATTGGTTATAAAGGGGTGAAGATCAGGTAAGGATGCATGTAATGGTAGAGATTCAGATCCTGGTTGAGGGTCAGAGTCATCTTCAGACTCAGATTCTGATCCTGATTGAGGTTGTGGCTCTGGTTCTGGTTCTGAATGTGCTAAGGGCTTCAGTTGAAACAGAGAAGAATGATCCATTCAAGATGTAGTCACTTGTTGTGAGTCACTCACATTATAAATGATTTGAACTCATACCGAGAGTATACAGAGAAAGTGACAAAAGGTTGAGAAGCTTCACGAGATCTAGCTCCCACAATATCATGATTTCGAGTTTCCTCCCCCTCAACTTGAGCTTCCCTTTAAAATTCTTGAGGTTCAGAAACATGGACAAGATCCACAGGATCATCCCTAATCTCTTCGGAAATTTCTTTCCTTTCCAGCTGAAAGGAAATTTCCATTCTTTCTTCAGCATATGAAATAATATCTGGAACCGATTTTTCCACTAGATAAGCTTCCAGAATTTCATTTTTCTCAACAGCAAGAGTTTTTTCAACAAAAAAATCCTCAAAGGTTGCTTGCTATCCTGAACCAGGAAAAACTAATTTCCATAGAGCATTGAGATGAGCTTATTCCTCGTGAAGAACAACTGAAGTATCCTCATTTCGTTCCATTTCAACAAAAATTCCTCTCCTTGAGGTATTTGAGCAGGGAAAACACCCCTTTCCTATTCAACAAGAACCGTTTCCATTGGTGGTATTACAGATTCTTATCTAGGTGTAACTTTAGTTGTTACTTCTTCTGGTTCTTCTTTTTCTTTTGAGTACTCAGCCACTTCATTTGGTTCGAAACTATGATCATCTAGGTTTTTAGGCCTTCTTGTATAGTCAATAGGATTAATCTTTTTATACAGTTGATCACTATCCTCAACCCATTGCTTTTTCCAAGGATTCTAGCTTATCTTCATTCTTCTGATGATAGGCATGGATATGAAGAAATCAAAGTCCTCTAATTTTTCATCATTCGGTCCAACCATTCCTTTTGAGACTAACATGGCTGAAATCAACCTTGAATAAAATAGGGAGGTGGATTTGGAAGTTACTTTGATAAGCTCACAGATATGGTTGATAACATACTTACATAGATTTATCTTTTGGCCACTTTTCAACTGGTGAATCAGGAACACATCCTGATACTTCATCACAACAAAATATGCTTTTCTTGGACTAACCAAATTCTTAAAAAACTTGAACAATTGTCTTGTCTCCCCATCCAGTTTAGCAGCTATGGCCCTTCACTTGGTTCCATTTCCAGTTAGATTTTCCAAAGCAGTTTCTAGGTCAAAGATGTCAGTAGTTGGAGGAGGGTCTCTCTGGTAATCTTCACACACTCCTTCATGTGGAATAGTAAGGCATGCAGCCCACAACATTGTAGGGAAGGAGCACTTCTGGCCATCGATCCAACTGGACACCAAAAATCTTTCTCCAAACTGAAAAGAGAACTTCACATACAGATAGAATTGAGATACAAGACTTGGGCAAATCGGTCTATTCTGTCCATTGAACCATTCAAGCCATCCTTGTTCTTTTAAAACTTTCAAAACTAATGATCTGCTTGAAAGAAAAAATTCAGGGCAAACCTCTTTTTCAGGTAAAATGGTACGAATTTCTACGTTTGAGTTTAGAGTTCCTTCAGGAGCTATCCTCGTTATCCTTCTTTGTTTCACAGAGCGACGCTTCTCAGACGAGGGTAAAGATGGATGCATCATCCTTGGCATTCACTAAAGGTTCGGGCAATAGGGAAGAGAAGGTTATGGAGAGAATTCGGGTAAGGATTCGAATGATACCCTTATTTTTTATCATTTGGGAATGTCAAGCGTCATAAAAACACGAACGCAGGAAATCAAATAGCGGTGAAATAAAAATTACCGCTATACGGTTAAAAATAAAATAAAAATTATCTTACTTCTCATGGTGAGACAGAAAACCATCCATCACGGTGAAACAGTTTATAGTCATCACGGTGAAATAGTGAGTAGTTTATATAGTCACGGTGAGACAGTGAGTTTGTCAGATCATGAGCATAAAACAGTAACTTAGAAACAATGTGTATAAAATCGTAAAGTAAAGTACAGTAAAGTATTAAACATTAAGATCAGTAAAATATTCATTTATGATTAATGATACCAAGATCATGTATGAAGTAGTCTAATATTTCATAATTTAATGGTTTAGTGAATTATCATCAAGTTGATATTCAGTACCAATGAATTCTAAAGTGATATCACCTTTCTGATAATGATCTCTCAAAAAGTGATGTCTTACATCAATATGTTTTGTCCTTGAATGTGAAACAGGATTCTTATAAATATTAATAGCACTTGTGTTGTCAAAATTTATTGAGACATGTCTAAATTGATATCCATAGTCTAGTAATGTGTGTTTCATCCTCAAAATTTGGGCACAACAACTTCTAGTAGCTATGTATTCATATTCTGCAGTAGACAATGCTACAGAATTTTGTTTCTTACTACACCATGATACTAGTGACTTGCATAAAAGATGTCATTTTCCATAGGTGCTTTTTCTATCTATCATACATCCAACAAAGTTAGCAACAAAATAACTAACTAGTACAAATGATTGTCCTTTGGGATTGAACCGTCCTAAATTGGGAGTATGCTTGAGGTATTTGAAAATTATCTTTACAGCATTTAAATGTGACTCTTTAGGGTTTGATTGAAAACAAGCAGACATACACACACTAAACATAAAATCAAGTCAACTATAATTCAGGTAGAGTAGACTTCCAATCATTCCTCTATAAGTGGTTTGATCAAGAGATTTACCATTTTTATCAAGATCCATCTTACAGGTGGTGCTCATGGGAGTGTCACTACTTTTTGTGCTATCCAACCCAAAATGTTTTAAAAGATCTCTAGTATATTTACATTGAGTTAAAATAATTCCATCATCATTTTGAAAAAATTGAAAACCAAGAAAGAATTTTAGTTCACCCATTAAACTCATTTCAAATTCATTTTGCATCATTTTAGGAAAATCAGTACATAAATAATTTTTAGAAGATCCAAAGATAATATCATCAACATAAATTTGTACAACTAAAACATCTTTAGAGATTAGTTTTATAAAAAGAGTAGGATCAGCTATTCCTTTTGTAAAATCTTTAGAAATTATAAAAGTATTGAATCTATAATATCAAGCCCTTTGAACTTGCTTTAAACCATATAAAGCTTTTGATAGTTTGAAAACATGATTTGGAAAATGAGGGTTTGAAAAACTAGGTGGTAGTTCAACAAAAACATCCTCAGTAATATATCCATTTAAGAATGCACTTTTGACATCCATTTGATATTGTTTGAAATTTAGATGTGCAGCATAAGCAAGTAATATCCTAATAGCTTCTAATCTGGCTACTGGAGCAAAAGTCTCCTCGTAGTCAATACCTTCTTCTTGACTATAGCCTTATGCAACTATTCTAGGTTTATTTCTAACTATGTTTCCGGATTCATCTACTTTATTTCTAAACACCAATTTTGTGCATATAGTGAATGTGTCCTTAGGTCTTTCAACAAGATTCCAAACTTTATTTCTTTCAAACTGATTGAGTTCTTCTTGCATAGAAATTACCCAAAATTCATCATTAATAGCATCATCATTGTTTTTAGGTTAAATCTGTGACAAGAAGTCTTGATGTTCAACCTGATTTCTAAGAGAAGATCTAGTCTGTATCCCTCTATCATGATTTCCTAAAATAGCATCTAAAGGATGATTCTTCAGAATTCTAGTGGATCTAGTAAAGGTAGGACTAGAAATTTGAGGTTCATCAACAGGTTTGGAATCCACAGAAGTAGGTTCTGGAAAATTTCCAGAACTGGTTGTTTTAACTATAGTTCCACTGTCTTTATCATTAAGGTTCAAAACAGAGAGATCATCTTAAATATTTTTTAGAGAGTTCTTAGGCTCATGTGGATCAGTTTCATCAAATTTTATGTGAACAGATTCTTCCAGAAATTTGGTTCTCTTATTGAAAACTCTATAGTCTTTACTAGTAATAGAGTAACCTAAGAAAATTCCTTCATCACTCTTGGATGCAAACTTGTAAAGATTATCTTTGGTGTTAATAATAAATACGTTTCAGCCAAAGGCATTGAAGTAGTAAACCTTAGTATTCCTATGTTTCCACAACTCAGAAGTCGTCCTTCTAATAACAGGTCTGATCAAGAATATATTGATAATATAACAAGCTGTATTGACATATTCATCCTAAAAATAAACAGGCATGTCATACTAATTAAGTATAGTCCTAGAAATTTTTTGAAGGGTTCTATTCCTTCTTTCTACTACACCATTTTGTTGGGGTGTCCTAGGGGTAGAGAAATTGTGACTATAGCCATTGTGTGAGTGGTAGGATTCAAACTCATGATTCTCAAACTCACAACCATGATCACTCTCAAGGTTTTCATCTTATGTCCACGAAGATTCTCTACAGATTATGAATATTTAACAAAGTAAGAAAAAGCTTCACTTTTGTGAGATAGAAAATATATCCAAGTATATCTAGAAATGTCATCTACTAAGACATAGACATAGTGCTTCCCATTTAAGCTAGAAACTCTAGATGGTCCAAACAAATCCATGCGAACCAACTCTATAGGTTGAGATGTTGAGACTTCTTTATTTGGTATGAACGAGATTTTGTATTGCTTTCCCTTTTGATAGAGATTACAACCTTTGTCATTTGGAAACTCAAGTTTGGGAAGGTCTCTAACTAAGTTCTTCATAGTAAGTTTTCTAAGTGAGTGTATATTGCAGTGTCCTAATCTTCTATGCCAAATCCAAGAATCATTATAAAAATCATTTAAGCTAGTAATATTCTGCATAGATAAATAATTTAAATCAACAGCATAAACATTTTCATTTGATAAAGCAAAAAACACTAAAGCATTTTTAGAATTAAAAAAATTGAAATAATCAGTTTCAAATTTAACATTAAAACCATAATCAAATTACTGAGAAATACTTAACAGATTATATTTATGACCATCAACATATAAAACATTAGAAATTAATATTGAGTCAGTGTTACCAATCTGGCCTAAGCTGATGATTTTCCCTTTATAATTATCACCAATGGTGACAAAGACTCCATCACCATTTACTAAACTCTTGAAGCATGAGAAGTCTACTGAAATATGTCTTGAACATCCACTGTCCAAGTACCAGGTCTTCATATATGAGCTTTTTAAGCAGGTTTCCTACAAAACAGATTTAGATAGGAAATGATTTTGGTACCCAGATCTTCTTGGGTCCAGACAGGTTAGCAATCAAAGCTTTTGGTACCCAAATTTGTCTTATGGGTCTCATGAAAGTTGTAGAATCAACATACTTTGAATGATAAACCTTATTAGATCAATAACTATGAATATAACTAGTTGAACCATATGAATGTCCAGAACTAGAATTAGTAGTATTCTGTCCAGATTTTTGAATAAATCTATTCTTAGTAAGCTGTCTCTATCTAGGTTTGTAGCCTATTCCAGTAGTGTATTTTGGTGCAACATGCTTTCCTATCATTTGAGTTAGTGTATCCTTTCCATTTGTGAATTTCTCTAAATCCTTTCTGAGTTGCTCATTAGATAATTTTAGTTCAGTGTTTTCTTTAAGAAACTGAGAATTCTTTTCCATTTCAATATCAAGATGAGATTTATGTTTGATAGTTAAAGCATATTGTTTCTTTAATACTTTGTATTTTTATTTCATCTCATTACAGGTTGATACTAACTTATCACAATATTCAAATAGTTCATATTTTGAGATTTTTTATGATTCAGAATCATCTTCAGAATAATATGAATTTAAAGTAGTTGTTTCAGCTGTTACCTCAGAAGTGTTTTTCATAAAAAAACATGTTTGCCTTATTTCTGTGATCAGTTTCAGAAACATCAAATTCAGTGGAGCTATCCTCAGAAGCACTCCAAGTAGCCTTCATAGCCTTTTTGTACTTACAATCATTGTAATCATATTTCTTCTTGAATTTGAAATTTGGACAGTCTGCTTTAATATGTCCTTTTCTTTTTCACTCATAACAGACAACTTCATTACTTCTATCTGGCTTTTTACAATCCTTCTTCCAATGACCCTTATTGTCATACTTTCCATTGTAATTTGATTTGCTGAAGAATTTATTTTTCCTATAAAACATATTAAACCTTCTGGAAATGTGAGCCATTTAATCATCACTATCAAAAGCACTTTCACTATCTTCACAGCTTGAACTCTTGTTTATAGCTTAAAGTTTCTCCTTATCCTTGTTCTTTGAGGTTGAAGATTTGAAAGAAACTGACTTTATTCTTGGTTCTTCTTCTTCTTCTTCTTCGTTCCCCTTCAGTTCTTCCTCATACATCATAAGCTTACCAATGAGTTCTTTAATAGGTAGAGCAGCAATGTCACATGAATCTCTGATTGAAACAGATGTGCCTCTCCATCGGTCTGGTAAACATCTCAAGATTCTCATAATTTGGTCTTTTGCTGGAATAGCTTTTCCACGTGAATTCATTGTATTGACTATATCATTAAACCTAAGATACATGTCAGAAATAGGTACATCAGTTTTCATTTTAATGTTATCATATTTAATAGTATAAGTATTTAATCACATTTTCTTAATATTGGTTGTTCCTTCATGAGTAACGTCCAAGGTATCCCAAATTTCAAAATCATTTTTACAAGAAGATATTTTGTTAATCTCTTCATCTCTTAAAGAACAGTACAAGGAATTCATGGATTTGAAATTATTATTGTAAGCAGTCTTTGTAGGTTCATCCCAAGTGGATCTTGCAGTAGTGGGAAGTTTATATTCTGATTCTATGGCAGTCCAAATATCAATACCTATTATTTCTAAATTAATTTTCATTCTAAGTTTCCACTGAGCATAGTTGGTACCATTGAACAAAGGTGGACTGTTAGTAGCATCACCCTCTAGTCTATTATCCATAACTAGAGTTTAGAACGAAATTTTAAAGAGATAAAAATTTTAGAAGTAATATAAATTTAAGATCCTAAAAGATGCAACTAAAATCACAGTCGAAAAACAGAGTATTTCAAAAAGCTTTGAACAAAAACTAAACCTCTGATACAAAATGTTGGTCGGAGTGGACACTCAAAAGGGGGGGTGAATTGAGTTCCAATTAAAATTTCTGTTAAAATATTTTCTTGTTAAAATCCCCCGATTTATAAAATAAGTTAAACTGTAGTGAATTTATACAGATTGTAAATGTTCACTTAGCTTCTCAAAGATTGATTAGGTCTCAGTTAGTTTAATCACAAGATCAAACTAACTTTTGATACAAATCTACTGATTTACAATAAGTGTAAAAACATGCTAATCTAACTATCAAAGTATCTTCAAAATAATTTTGAATTTCAAATTAATAGCAGTGGAATAAATAAGATATATATAGTATACTATAAACGTAAACTAAAAATGCACAGCAAATATAACAAGACGTTCAGTCTCAAGCTGAGACTTAGTCCTCTCAAATTTATATAAATATGACCCACACCCTGGATCGGGGATAAAAACAGTTTACAAAACTGTCCAGGCCACGCAGGGACCATTACCACTGTTCTACGTGGGAAACAAAACAAAGACAAGGCCACACAAGGACCTCTTCCACAATTGATGTGGGTAATCCATGGTAAACAATTGTGGTTTGAGGATTTTAATATCCTCAAGTTCAGTGCAGGAGACAGTGTGTGTATAAGATATACATAGTATACCACACTGCTCGGAATGTAAATAAATAAATCACATAGAGAGAGTAGATAAGCATTTAGAAAGCTCTAGTGATTATCAATGATGTTCTGAACTTTTTGGGTTCAAAAGGAATGCTTCTGATTCCTCTGGTTTTCCTGTTGAAAAACAGAGTGTCATAGTCATCTTGTCTTTTATGGATCTCTTGATTCATCGTGTGTTCTTCAATGGTGTTCGATTGCATTCATGAGAATTCTTTGAAGGTCCGGAAATCACTTTCTTGATCAGGATTTTTCTTCTTGTAGTGATCATGGTGTATGTAAGTTCTTCTCATTGTCTCTTCACACTAGTAAACCACTTTTCTTCTATATCGTGTATTGTATCTTAATCTTCCTTATATTCCACGAGTTCTGGCAGTAGAAATGATTCCCTTTTCATAGATACGAGATATGGTTTCTTGTCAGGCCAACAACTAACATTAAATAACATTAATTGCATTAAACACAACAAATATGACAGTTAACATTATTTAAAATAATATTGACAAAAACATAAGAAATGGTGTCACAGTGATCATGGAAACGGTGTCTTCATCCCGGTGTCTGATCACGGTGTCTGGTCACGGTGAGTCCTTCACGGTGTCTGGGTTACAGTGAGTGGTCACGGTGTCTAGTCACGGTGGGTGATTCATGGTTTTGGGTCATGGTGAGTGGTCACGGTGTCTGGTCACAGTGAGTGCTTCACGGTGTATGAGTTATGGTGACTGGTCACGGTGATTGCTTCACGATGTCTCCATACTTAGACAAAAAAACTGTATTCGGACTAAGGCAGTGAAATGCAGAATATGGGTTAAGATTAATCATTAGAGATAATATATGAGAGAATTGTGATTATGCATAAAACATGTAAAGAGTAATTAATATCCATAATATTTGGTATTATAAAAACATGATATGAACCTATTGATGATTTTGAAGAGCATTTCCATGATTTTCACTGAAGGTCAAGATTAATTAATAGTAATGATATTTGTGAATATTAAAACATGATTAACACATGAGGAGTCCAACAGGGGTATTAATATGTTTGATTTTATTTTATTGATTCATTATAATATGGATTCACTACGATGATGGCCAAACTAACCTGGCCATCATCCCACTCAAAATCATTATCCATTTTCTCTTAGTTCTGGCATGTTCTTCGTGCATTCTTTGATGCAAAATAAATAATGATGCTAGAAACAAAATTTATAGTTGAGCACGACATATGGACATCAATCCATTGACCCAAGGATCGTTAATATGAGAACAAAAAAAAATTGGCTTGGAAGGAAGCCGTGATGGCTCACGGAAGAAAGAAATGGTCGGCACCCATCCGTCCGTGAGGAAGGAGGGGCGGCACACTTCTGCACCTCCAGCTGAGTAGGAGGTCGCAGCCCCTCCACCGCAGTGAATCATGGTGAATGATGGAATCTGGCTGGCCGTGCAGTGGAGTAGCAGTGCGCACCCGTGCCATAGAAGAAAGAGGCTTTGGCCTCTTGGCTGCGGTGGATGATGGAAAGATTTCGGCACCAGGTCAACCATGGTGGATCAGTGGTGCACAACCACACCGCTTGGAGGAGGACCGTCCAGGGCACCGGTCGGCCATTGTAGTTCGGTGGCACCGTCTTGGGTAATGCAGTGAGTTGGCAGTGCCTAAAGGCACTACCCTTTTCAGTTCCGAACAGAAGTGGGTAAGCTCGCCCTTCGGTTCCAGCAGGTGCGTACCACGCCATCGGGCCACTGCCGTTGTGGCTGTGTGATGGAATTTCCATGTACATACTGATAGGACTTCCATGGACTTACATGACTCATGATTCAATTTGGGTGATTTTTGACTGTCTCACCAAATCATCCCACTTCCTTCCTATCAGAGAAATATGATCAGTAGAGTGTTAGGGACACCTCTACATAAAAAAGATTTTTCGGCTTCATGGTGTTCCATCTATGATTGTCTCCAATCATGATTCATTTTTCACATCCCATCTACAGAGGGGGTTGAAGGAGGTGTTCGGGACAAAACTTCTGTTGTGAATCACCTTCCATCCTCTGGCGGGTGGCTAGATATAGAGGACTAGTAAGACCCTTGTGTACATGCTACATGCTCAAGTTTTAGATTTCAGCAGTACCTCAGATGATCACATTCCTGTGTTTGAATTAATTTAAAATAAAAATTATCACTCCACTATCAGTATGGTACCATTCAAGGAGTGGTACAGATGACCTTGCAGATCACCTCTATGATGGTCTAAACTAGGGGTGTCAGCACTCCTAGGGCTAGAGATGGTAAGGGATACCATGAATAAGGTACAGATCATTCAAGAGCAGATGAAGACTTTACAGAGAAGAAAATAGTCTTATAATGACAAGAGACCGAGACCTATTGAGTTTGAATATGGTGACCATTTTATTTTTTGGGTCTCACCATGATGAGTTTTGTGGATATTTGTCAGGGGAGGCAAGTTATCTCTTAGGTTCATCAACCCCTTTCAGCTCCCTAATAGAGTTGGTGAGGTGGCTAACTTCTGAGCTCTTCCACCTCAGTTTCACTAGGAGCACCATTTTTTCCATGCATACCAGATGATAAGATATGTACAATATTTTTTACACCCCATTAAATGGGGTTAGCTGGACCTTGACGATAGGGTGATGTTTTTGGATGTTCCAGAAGAGATTGAGGTTCAATTGGATAGAGTTCTTTGTGGGTGTTTGATTCCACTGGTGTGCATTCGTTCGTAGCACAGGATCTTCCAAGAGAGAACATGGGAGTGGGAGGCTCTGATTTGGGCACAGTACCCCCACATTTTCCATAGTTTCTGTTGTGAATTTCAAGAATACAGAACCCTTAAGGTGGGGAGATTATAGAGACCTGATTTCTTCCATGTATTTTTATTTATTATATGGAATATTGAACGTCCAAAAAAATTGATGGGGCAAGATTCTGAGGCTCGGTGTTCATGGAATGAATTTCTGAACTTTTTATACGGTTTGTCCCATAAACTCTTGAGCATCATTTTGCATCATTTGTACTGATGCATGGAATGGAAATATAAGGTCCCCGTTGAACTCGAAGTGCTGATATTTAATCAAGGAAACCTTCACCTCAACTACTGTAGGTCGAGGGAGAAGGTTACTATTCATGTTTTTCCTGGGAGATTAAAAAGAATAAAAATAATATAAAGCAACTTTTATTTTATTTGAATCTTACAAATAAAATCATGGTGGTGGTGACCACCTAAACCCTCTTCATTAACGTGGGAGACTCGTGGAAATATCCCAATTGAATTAATGGTGGTGGGGACCACACGAACCCTTCTTTTTATTGGTGGAATCCCATGGCTTCCCACACATTAAAGTTCCACATCTATTTGATCAATTAATGAACAAAATCTTATTAATTTTGACACCACAACTTTCATTGGAGAAATTTTTTGGCATGGAGAGAGCTCAGTAAAGGAGATACATTGGGAGAAATATCCTCTCCGAAAAAGAAGACCCTCTATATTGAATATAGTCATCTAGAATCGAAGATCAAGGACGATGCTCGAGGCTGGATGGAAAGCATCATGTGGGAGCAATGAGATTTGACGTCACCAACTTCATCGACTTTTTATTCTTCCTCACACCACCTTCAAGACATGAAAATTTAGGGATTTAATAGTATTGATTGTATTTTTTTGATTCATCACAATCTGGATTCACAACAATGATGGGAAAAATAACATGGTCATCATCCTACATAAAAACCTCACAACTTTTTTCTTCGTTCTTTGCACGTCATCATGTATTCATTGATGCCAAATAAATAATTACACTGGAATCACAATGTTTTGCTGAGAACAACATATCGACAGATATCCCTCGACCCAAGGATCATGAATTCGTGAATCACATAATCTTATGGCTTAGTAAAAAGCCACAATTTCTCTAGAAGAAGGCAGTGGCCAGATCCAAGCTAGTCGCGTGGAAGGTGATGGGCACGCATCCTTGCCACCAGTTGAGTAGGAGACTATGTCCCATCATTAGTGGTAGATTTTGGTGAAGGCTGACATCCGGTCGGCCACGTGGTAGTGCGGCGGTGCACATCCATGTTGTGGGAGCCAGAGGTCGCGGATACTTGGTCGTGGAGGTGGTCAAATAATGGCCAGCAACCAGCCGACCATGATGGAGCATCATCACACTACCGCACGATTGGGAGGTGGACCGGGTAGATTACCGGTTGGCCTTTACAGCTCGATGGGACCCGCTCGAGTCCCGATGATACGTGGTAGCATTTAAAGGTGATTCCCTTTATAGTTCCAAACTGAAGGGGGTCTGCTCCACCTTTGATGCCAGCTCGGGCGGATTGTTCTTTATATGGTGGACCACGCCAGCATGCCATGCTAAGAGCGGGCTGGCTCGGGCCACACCATTTGCGGGTCAGGTTGGGCCATGGCCCAGCGGGCCGGGCCTATAGAGGTCCATTCCAACCATGCCATACCTGAGTCAGTGGGGGCAACCCAACCCTGTTAAATTTCACCATGGTCGGGACAATCTGAGTTAGTCTGATTGGGTTGTACAGAACCAAGGCCCATCCAGATCCAATTTCACTTTTTTGGCCATATCATGTGAACCAGGCTTCCTTTTGAGGAACCATTTATGGAACTAGAATCCTTATATTGAGAGGAGCTTTTTGATATACTCCAATTGAGTTTGGGATAATGGTGTAGTATGATTGGGTTGGATCAAACCCTAAATCAAAGTAGACCCTCAGAGAGAAAACTATAATAACATACAAATCGGGCATCTGATTGATGTGTCTTCTCTTGCATTAGGTCCATTATTACATGAAAGGCCATTAGGATACCTCTATGTGTAACTTCACAGTAGATTATTCATGACCGATATCTCTAGGGAAAAATTATACAGAACTCGAGATCTCCCGTTGCGAGAAATGTCGTGGCCAGTAGTGTGGCGGTGGTTGGAGACAAATAATATAGAGGATTGTTACCTATCGACTCTAGGAGGATTGGATCCAGTGATTGTAGGTACGGGGGTTAGTACCTATCGATCTTGTGTGGGTCATCCCTTAGTGAACTTGTGTGGGTCAGCACATACAATTCCTGTGTGTGTCAGATCTTGTGTGGGTTAGCACTTAGTGATCCTATGTGGGTATGCACATACCGATGTTTTGTGGGTCGTATCCTGTGTGGGTTAGTGCTCAGTGATACTCTGTGGGATAGATTATACAAATCATGTTTGGGTCCAATCCCTTGTGGTCCATATCAGGGGTTAGTACTTATCGATCCTGTGTGGTTTAGACTCTGTATAATCAGCTGTAGTTCCTCTTGACCGAATAAGATGATCTTGCTTCATGACTAACCATATGTACTTCTATACTTCACTTATATGTGTGTGATATGAGTCATATATTTTCATGGTGTTATCATTGGGGTATTCATTTGTCATTTATTATATGAATATTTCATGATAATATAGGTATATGAGTGCGCATATACCAAAGAAGAGTTGATATCCTGCTTTATTGGTTTTCCATTGTAGAACATTAGGAGACCTTAGAGATCATTGAAGTCCCTGATGTGTACCTTTATAATCAACCCTACATGGGTGTCACTGACAACTCATTATGTATTGTGCATATTATGTACAACATAGATCAAGGGTGAGGGAGACGGGACTGGATGGTGTTTGGATGTGGACCATTATTTGTGACATGATGTAGAGGAGACTTACTAACATGAAGTGCTGATGATCTGATCTTTACCAAACCATCAGGTAGAATCCTCAAAGAATGACCAAATAGATGTTTTCCATTTTCTTAGTTTTATTTCATTTGTAGTTTACTCGTACCTTTATAGTTGGGCTTGTATTCCAAACCCTTTTTAAATTATTCACACCTTTTATACAACAGTTTATATAATATTTGTATCTTGTTTTTTTCCTAGACCATGTTTCTATAAAGGATTACGGGAAATTACATAACGAATTGGGGAATATCACATTCTGTTCTTGTCACCATCACTAGGACTATAGAAGGCGAGCTTAGTGTAGTCAAGACACGAGCCACAGGAGACAGTCGTGACATTGGCTACCACACACCACTTTTCCATTTCCCTTATTCTGTGTTGTGTGTGTATGATTTTCCTCATATTTAACAACAATAATATGAATTTTATATAGTTAAAAAAATGTTATTAAAATTCAGTGCATCATTATCCTTAAAACCATATAGTTTATTTTAAATTGAAATGGAAAATAAACTGTAACTTGATTTAGAAATGATAGTTTGAGTGAAAACTCATATTTTATATAATGTACATCAAAACTAGAATTATTAAAATTCATAATTTAATTGTTTTTATTTGGGAGAATATTGTTGGGTATGAAATCAGAGTTTTAATACTAAATTATATAGAGTTTTATTTTTTTTAGTTTCTGTAGTAGGTTCGACCTGAGTATATTTTCCATTTGGAGAGTTTTTGATGAGGTTTGGATGGATATTCTCGAGGTTATGAGGAGTAATAATCATGGTTAGGTTAGTGTGTTTTGTAGGTTGTTTTTCCTTTTTCAAGTTGTTTATTTACATTGTTTCATTGAACTTTTTCTTCTACTTTATTTATTTTCATTGGAAGAAATCATTACCATGTGTTCACTGTTTATCCCATAGATCTTGTCTCCAGCCGAGGAGGATCGGGAATGCCTCTCGAGTCAGGTTGTAGATCGGCTCAGGTGACCAATTTAGGGACGAACATGGTTGTTTAATGACCAAATGTTATCAAAGGTAGGTCTATTCTTTTTATTTGGGGTATTAGGTAGATCAGATATAGGACTGTCGTAACTATAGTTGTCGGTGTGGGGAGAGCATCAAAACTCTTATGCATTCTGATCCTTTTGTAACCAGGTGTATTATTTGATTTCTATTTTTGAATTTTGTCTTTGGGGTGGAGGATTACACTAGGAGTAAACTAATATTCTTTGTGGTCTCAAATGTAGTAGCGACCCATGCTATGCTTGAGAGTACATTTTTACACTCCTAGTGTTTGGCGCTTTTATAGGGCATGGTCTGCAAAAACGTGTAGCCAGATCTGGCGTTACCGCATGTTCCCCATCTTGGTGATTTTGAGTTGGTTCTGTTGTGCTTCAGTTTTGTGTCGGTGTGATGTGGGTTTTAAAAGGAAATCATACTTGGGGGTTTCTATTATTTTATATTGGTTTGAGTTTGGCATGATTTTTGAGGTGAGTTTTTCTTGGACCTTGTTTTTCGAATATGGAATTTGATTTTTTCAAATTGAATTATTAAATAATTTATTAGTTTATTGAAATTTAAGTGAGTTATTTTGGAAATGGAAATAATTTTGAAAATTTTTCTTGAATTTTTTAAATGGGTTTCGAAAAAGGTATTTTTGGAATATTGGAAATGTTTTTTTGGAATTGAAAGAGCCTTTTTTGGTCTGGAGGTATTGTTATGTGTGCTACCATGTGCATGTGGACATGTTTAATGGATAGTTGGTGATGGTGTGGATGTGTTCCTAAGTGTCACTAAAATGAATATTTATAAGGCATCTTGGAATATCTGTGGGGAGTTATTTATTTTTAAGGCTACGTATTGTTTCTTGGAAAGTGTTTTTTCTCTAAACATATTTTTTTCTTTATAAATGAATTTGTAATTGGAAAATTGGTTTGACCCCAGAGTGAAAACAATGGATTCAAAATAGCTTTAGGACATTTTTTGGATTTTTTGTGTTTCTTTTTAAATTGGGTGTTTTTCATAGAAAATTAATTGATGTTGTGGTTTTGAATTATCATATTTTCATCCGATGTGTGAATGTTTGTTTTGTGAGGATTTTGATTTTGTGGAATGTTAGTTCTATGTTTCATTTTTGGGATATTCTTATTAGAGGAATCTCATGTTTATCTATTAGGTCTCTCTCTATTCATGGCTTAGCCGAGACATGTAGGGGAGTGGTAGAGTTGGGTTCTGCTCAGTTGTGTTGGCTGTCTATAGACGTTGAGGCCAATTGAATGTCATTGAGTTGTTTAGGAATGTTTAGAGTGTCTTCAGGTTTTGAAGAACTCCAAATGTTGTGTGGGTGTATGTTGTGTTAAGAATGTCTAGAGGGGAAGGATTATACCAATAATAGGTGATTTTTTAGTTATCGTAGTGAATGGGGATTTCCTGAGTGATCCTCAACACTAGCTTCATATTTTGGTTTAACCGAATGATGTAATGATAAGGGAAAGTAGTGGATCTCATAGGTGATCTATTATTCAACATACGGTGGATGAGGTGTGATGACTTTTTTGAAGAGAATGTTTCAGGTCCAACTATCGTAATGTGGAGAAATTAATTTAAAACTCATAATAATTATTATTCTTGTTTGTATTTTTATATGTTCAGGTTCCTTATCTGACGAGGAGTGTGAACCAAAGGGACATATTCATTGAATGATTCTTCAATAAGTTCGTGTTTCCTGTCTGATGGACCACTCTATCTCCTTTCTTTAGTGTCATCAGTCGGGATATCTAAGTCGTTCGTCCCAGTTTTCAGTTGGTATGTTGACAGAGTGGTATCTTTGTATATGAGGTGAATTCTATAGGATTCTTTTAGGAAGGAGGGAGTTTTTGCCTAATATGGTCAACCTATGTCCACGAGGAAGTAGATACTTTAGATATCAGGTCCCCATCCATATTTCTTGGGGTGAAGCATGCTCGCAGTCAAGACTCGTCAGATGTGGGATGGGTTTGGACTGACTTAAGTCTATAATGTCAAGATGGGGACAACGAAAATTTCATTATTGTGGTACAACCTATGAAGGAATATTTTTTTTTCTGAGGGGAATGAAGCACCTGTATCCTTACGGTGGTCTTAATTTATCGGTATTTCTCTTGGATTATAAAGTAGTTCAGAGAATATGTATTCTTGTAATGCCAGAGGGTGTTCTCTGTGAACATTCTTCTAGGTCGTAAATAAATATAAATTGAACTCTTTTTGGAGATGATTTTGTCTTCTAGAATTTACATGTGCCTGTAATTTTCATATCATGGTTATGGATTTCCACTATCAGACCCCTCCAATGTGGTAGAGTTTTGGCTAGTTTAGGAATCATTCATGTAGGTTGGCCCATTTTTGTGAGTCTATAATGAAGAGTTCAGTTCAAATCAATCAATGTAAACTGGGAATTATGGCGCAGGTATCGTGGTGTTAGGAAAATTCTAAAATGGTGGAGAGACCCACTGTGGGTGTCACCAGAGTCTCCTCTTATTTTTCTTTGGTTAAATTTATTGAGTTTTGAGGGTCATTAAGTTGTTAGAGGACTGTTTTGGATTGTGATTTTCATTTGTCTGAGAAACCTATGCTTAACGGGAGCCCTAATATAGTGGGGAGAAAACCATGTGACGAACTAGTGAAAAAATATAACATCAATGTGGTCTAGGATGGGGAATCACTTACTTCTTATCTGTTTGACCCTGACCATGGTAACTAGTTATCTCAGGGTGTTCCTTATTATAGTAGTGTTTGGAGGTGAATTACTTGATGTTGGTTATTTCTCTGGGTGATTCTGGTTTCGAGATCTGTGGAGTTTCAGAATATGGGTGCATTGAATACACAATCATTAGGTGAGTGCGGTTTTGTTTTACGTGTCTTCGGATTCATGCTTGGAAACATTGGGTAACGAAGACTTTTTGGAATTTTTGGTGGTAGAAATTGTCATGGAGGGGAGAATTGTCACACCAAAACTCTTTATTATTATGAATTGTCATATATATATATACATATTGGTTTTTAATTTTTTTTCAAAATAATTTTAAATATTTTTATGGTTAATTTCTTACAGATGTTAATATTTATAATGAATTTAAAAAAAATATGATTTTAATTATTTTTACTTTTATTTTTATTTATATTATAATTAATAAGAAAAAATAATGACATATTTATGTGCGTAGCACACCTTCTCTCACCACTACCTCACTCTGGCCTCCAATTCCCAGTGACCGGACACTCTGACCTACCCTTGGTGTCCTAATGCATGACCCCTCCTCCTCTCCTCTGACCAACTTGATGACCCGACCTGCTCCCTGCAACCTTGCGCACTCCCGACCGTCTGGTCCTCACCATCTCACCAACACCAATCCATGCTCTAGAAATCTCCTCATCCATCAACCCCAATCCATTCCTAGATCACCTCTAAAAATCCTGACTCCCCATTTTTGGTGGTTTTATGACATGACTCTACTCGGGAAGCCCTTCCTCTTGCTCGTTTGACATCCTACACCCTCTTCATAGGTGTATTCCTCTTTGTATGGTTGATTTCCTCAATTGGTATGTTTTTAGTATAAGGTAGTATACCACTTATTATTCTATTTTGATGTAATTGCTTCAGTAGGTTGTTTTCAGGGTTTAATCGCATTGTTTGAGGAGTGAAATGTGTGAAATGGTTTTTCTACACATTGGATGTGAGGTTTCCAATAACGAGGCAGGTGGTACCACATATGTTTATTTGTTTGATGAAATACGTTTTGTGTTTAATCAATTTAGTATGTCATTTGATCATATTTCTTAATGATAATATAGTTTTAGTTGATGTTTAATAAGATTTCGATGTTTTTAGTAACATGCTGATGTGATATGATTATTTTGATTTTATGAAAACCTGTGTTGATCCATTCTTAATGTTTTCTAAAATATGTTGTTGATTTATTTTGTTGTGGAAGCACTGTGAATTCTATTTTGACATGTAACCAGTGTGTATTTGGCATTAGAAAGGGATTTTGGGATGGCTTTTCTATTCAAATTCTAGTTATTCCATTTGGATTCATACCAAAGAAAATTTATGTGGATTATTAAATCTTATAAATTTTGTGAAACTTGGTTGTATACTGTTTAATTTTGGGTATTATTTAAAATGTGTGTTTGAGAAAAAAATGGGGGTATTAATGTTCATGTTCCTTGTAGTGCAGTTGTCAATATACATGTTAAATACTTTTAAAATATGGATAGTATGTTTTAATGCCTCTTACCTATATATTAAGTTTTAAAGAGACTTTTCCTACATGAAATTGAGTGTATTATTATTAAAAACCATTGAATAAATTTTTTGAAATTTTTTATAGATTTATTAAGTGTTTAATTGTTTTTTTAAATTAAATGTGTTGTGTGTTGGACCTTGCAACGATGGTTTTGGTATATGGGTGTCGAGGATTTCATCATGAAAATGCATAGGGTATGGAATATATATATATTCCCTCTTTGAGAAAATTCCCTCGTGGCGCAGGGATTAAATTAAATTTTGTTATTGGTGTATAAATAAATAAATATATATATATATATATAATTACATGTGCATGTATATTCCAAGGGTTGGTCTGAGTGGTCGTCAACAAATAGCGACAGGTTTGAGGTAGGTCCCCAAGTGCACCTGCCATTATATTCAGAATTTATTAATATCAGGTCATTTCATTGATTTTTGAAAAATATAAAAAAATTATTAAATAATTAGTTTTAGAATAAATGTTCTTTGTGAAAGATAGTAGTTTTCACTTGATCTTGAATTGTCTGAAAATTTGTTCTTATATATGTTAAAATGTGGTGTTTATAGAATTACCCATTGGAATTAATTATTGTGTCTTAGATTAAAAATAGTGATTTGAGGTTCTTAAATGACTTTCCATGCGTGTTTTCGGTATCAATAGTGTCGTGTTGGTTCTTTTGGAAATGGGTGGGTGTTGAGTGGTTTGTTAAGGCATGTTGGGCACTTCAATAAAGTAATTTTTTTAAAAAATTCTATTTGAGGAGACTTAGAGGTCAAAATTCTTTGTATGTTGTTTGTGTGTGTTGTGGTGAATGATGTTCATGCATGGAGATTGGTTTCTTGTTTGAAATTTTTGACTCACCCCTCTTATAATTAACATTGGCATGTGAACCTGAAATAGTAAGTGAATTTGTTTAGAATAATTTGTTGCACTAGTTTAGATTATACACATTCTAGTGGCCCATAGCAATGACATTGCATTTATAAGGGATTAGGCCCCCTATTTAGGCTAGGTAGGGAAACACCGCACATTTTGGAATTACGATTTCATTGAGTATGGAATACCTTCAGGATGAGTCACATGTATAGTATGTTATGGATTGTTCCCGAGCTCCTAGGTTCATCTCTTGTTTTATTTAGTATTTATCTCTTTGTGGGGGATGACTGAGGTGCTTAGTTTGGTTGATGGCCCCCACGTGACACTTTTCCATTTCCCTAATTGAGTGTCTTTTGTGTGTATGGTATTCCACTTATTTAACAAATAAAATTTAATTTTAAATTGTTCATAGAATTTATTTTAAAATTTAATGAATCTTTATCCTCGAAAAATTACACAATCATTTAAATATAAAATGGAAATGGACAATTACTTATTTTTGAAATTATTGTGTGTAAGAAAATTCATATTTATATAATGTAATTTGAACCTAAATTTAGTAAAATTATCTATTTAATTGTAGTGATTTGGGAATAGAATATTGGAAATTCATAATGAGTTTTAATACTCAATCCTATAGTGTTCTCTTGTTTTTTGTTTCTATTTCCGATTAAAATTGAGCTTTTTCTCTATGGATGATTGTTGGTTGTGGTTTAAAGAGTGACTCTCGGGGTCATGAGGAGTTCTAGTTGTGGATCGGTTTGTGTGTGTAGTTAGTGGTTCTTTCTTTTTTCATTTCAATTATTTAATTTTAGTTGATCTCTTTTTTCAACTGATTTATTTATTTTCATTGGGTGAAATCAATCCCATTCATTTTTTTCGGATGCTATAATGCATTTCTCCAGCCTAAGAGGACCAAGAACACCACTCGAACCTTGCAACGGATCGGCTCAGGTGATCAGTTTAGGGTCGACCTGGGTTAGTTCATGAAATTTTCCATCATCATTGAACTATTGAACATGAGGAGTATGTGTTTTTTAGTCCTCATAATTTCCATTATCCTACCATTAGGATAATGGATATGAATTATCTATAATCATAATGGGAGTTAATAATCATTCATTATCATCACACATCTGATGCTAACTCATAACTTCTTCTTCAAACACTATAATCATTTTAACTATATCATTGATTGTTTAATCCAAACAATCAATGATTATGTTTTTTTAATCAAAATTATTTTTCATTTCAACTTCATTTCATGAATTATCTAAAATTCATGATTTGATTTTGTCAATTTTAGACCCCATTTTTTTATTTTATTCTTATTATTAATTTTTATTGATCATCAAATCATATTCCATTACATTATAATTAATAGTATTTTCAATCTAAAGTACATGTTCTTTATGGGTTTCCTCGGTTTCACCTTGTTGAAAAATCATTCCTGTAATTCCATCATTCAAATTTTCACTATCATCTTCTCTCATCATATTTTCAGTAACCATAAACACACCATAATAATATATTTTATTATAATATTCTAATTTTCATTCTCCAATATTGTATTCATGATAAAAAAATGTTCTTTTTTTTGTACCTCAATTGAATATTAATTATTCATTATTTTTATTTTCATATTGGGATTTAATTCAACTTCATTATTTTTATATATTTTTTACATTTTACAAGAATATGTCCAACCATTAAACATTTGAAAAAATAAAGTGGAATCATTACATTAAATATTGATCTTCATATATGGTTATTATAAGACATGATTGGAATTACCTCATCCACTTCATCGTGTTCTATATTATACTTTATTGATATGTTATTAATGGAATTAATGTCCTCCTTCTGAGTATGTACCTTCATTACTGACTTATTTTCTTAATTTATCATTTCATATTCCACTAGGGTACTATGAAGTCTATTGAGTGAAATCTGTTTCTTATTCGTGAATTCATGAACAAAAACTATATAATTTATTATTATAAGGGAGTTTTCTAATAATCCTATTTATGATCTTATCATATTTAATATCATCATTGGGGACTCTCATGCATTCAATAAGAATATTTTGATCATCCAAAAATGAATCAAACATATCATTTGAATTCATCCTGAAATGATCATATTTTTTAAATACAATCTATACCCATATCATTGTAACCACATAATAAACATTATAAATATTCATATATTTCCACACAGAACATGAGAGGGAGTTCATGACATTAACATTGTAAAAATTTCATTGTAATGTTCCCTACCCAAGGATATTATGGATTTCAAATCAACATCTAATTCTCGATTACTTATATCCATCAAGGATTCAAAATATATATAAACAATGATTCAATATATTGATATTTTTTAAAATTCCATTACAAAAAGATATGAAATAGTTTTGCTTATGGATTTTTTATAACCTAATAATTATTCATTTAATGGCATGCATACCTTTATGATTGAAAATCATTGTCCTGCTTCTATGTGTTAACAAGTATAAAAAAAATTTAATACCTCGAGATAGATCCTTATAAAAGATTATAACCTTGGGGGGGAATATATTTATTAATGTTTCAAATATTTATCATTGAATTGAGATCTTATCCTATGACATTGAGGAACACATAAATTTACCATTATATTCCCTCTTAATGAGATATTAATGTAGTATTTGACTTGAGTCACTATTTGGTTTACCCCTTCTAGGACAGTCCTAGGAGCATGCATGAAAATGTTTCTATGACCTGAATTAACTAAAACATCACAACATTACAAGTATAATTTTGGGTGGTGTGTCTAACCCTCTTGGTTCACTAACATGAATAATCAGTGTACTAATCGACCTCCTCTAATGATAAATTCTTCGGTTTGGTTGTTGGCATTTTTATACTCCTCACTAAAATGAAGAAAATATACACCAACAACGATGTCTCTTTTCTGAACATTCAATTTCAACTTCCAGTAAGAAGAGAAATCTTGAAAGGAACCCTCTTAAACCTTTAATCTTATAGATGTGATCTAAATGGTCAGAAAAATGAAATATTTTCACTAATGGAGAAGGAACAAATTATAATTGATTCAAAAATTTGGATTCATTGAATTTTAATTATATATATATTGTAGATAAAAAATAATTTGACAAAGGTTACATAGCTATCTTTATAAAAGGATCATGCGATGAATATTAATTGAAGATGTAGTAAGAGACTTACTATAAACAAAAAGTATGTAATATATCATCCTTGAATCATTTCAAAAGAAGAGGATGGCATTACTTAGTTAATAAAAGATAGATATTGTCTCCTATATGCCTATTTTTTCTATAAATTCTTTTCTATGTGGACCATTAGATCCTCAAAAATAAATTTCATATAAATTTTATCAATTTATATATTAATTCCCATGAATGATAAATGATAAATTCAGGAAATTAAAAAATTAATCAATGTAGATAGTGACGACTTTCAATCAGTAGGATGAGAGATTACTAATAGTCCACATTTAAAATCGTGTCCCACCCATCCAAAATAATTGTACTTGTTAGTTACATGAACCCTATATTCATAATAATTGGATTTAAAATTAACATAACACTCATTATACTTCATTTAATAACAGTGACATAGAATTCAAAAAAAATTAAAGATTTTTTAGATGTAATGAACGATGATTACTTAATATAAACTCTAAAATTTCCTATCGAGAGAACCCAAAGTACAACAGTGCATCTAATGAAAAGAATCCTGTTGAGGCCAGAAAAAAAACGGACTCAATATGAGGTGTAGTATAAGATAATCCTATAATAAAATGGTATATTATATATGAGAATCCATTCAAAATAATGATTAAATTTTTGTATTTTGGTAAGAATAATGAATCAATTTTAGGATGGTGTTTACAAGAGATGTTCATATAATATAGAAAGTAACAAGTGGTAGAAAAAATGGCTATATAATTTGATTGATTACAATTATTTTAAATTCAATTATAATTTTTAAAAAATAATGGATTCATATAGAGAATATTGTATGAATTATAAAAAAATTACCAGAATAGTTCACAAAATTAATGAGTGTAGAAAAACTAATTTTTTTCATACATGTTCTAATATGTATTGTGATAAGAAATTCTACATTTAAAATAAAATTATAAATTTTTTGAAGTTAAAGAAATTTTTTGGATTGAAAAATTATATTAATAGTGATTAGGAATCAAAACAATGAAAACTAAAGTCGATGATTCACAGTCAAATTGTAAATAACTCATATGATTAACCTAAAGAACATTGAATGTATGTTTATTACAAGTAGTGGAAAAATTCCATGAATATGGTTATATATGATTGAGAAAAAAGATATGTAGAATCTTATTACCTAGATGGAAGGAAAAAAATTTATAGGAACAATGATTAGGATTATAGTTGAACTTCACAAAAGGTTAATTTTCAATGAACAAATCCATGTTATTCAGTAAATGGTATTCACTCGTTGAATGTATGGAATATGAAGAATAATTTTAAATAGTTGGAAAAAATAGAACAATAAGGATGTTTCTAGTATTGGAGCTGACATGCATAATAAATACAATAATATAGATTTGAATATGTCATTTAAAAATATATATCTTGAGGAAAATAGTTTTATTAATAAAATTAAAGGATTTATAAATGATAGTGATTAAACTATAGTGGGTAAGTTTAAGAAATATCTAGAAAAAATTTGAATAATGACAACAGACTTATAGACACATTGGGGCCTGACTGGGGCTATAGGTAACCTATAGACATGGTTTAGCCAAAAACCTTAGATATAGGTCCCGAATACAATATTTAGTGACCGAAACTAGAAATTGGTTTTCGTACACTAGTACGTGAATATTTTTCCCAATGTAAGTGTATGAGAATAGTCATATAGCCATGACTGGGCTCCCAACCATAGCCATAGGGTATCCCAGAAGGCATGTGATCATGGATGAGCCATCACCAATGGAAATAGGCTTTTTTAGAAGATATATGACCAATGAAAATCCATTTCATGTGTCCAAAATATATCAGGTAAGGCCTATGGTCATTGTAAGGCCCTCTATAATGGCTATAAGCTAGGAAAGATGAGTGATGAGAATGTTCGAGAATGAGCTTGGACTTAGGATATTTTGAAATTAATATTATAATAAGTAATTAATTTCAATATATTATAAAAATATATTTATAATTTTCTTACATAAGTTTTATATTTATAATTATGAAATATATATATATATGGGCATTGTTATATTATTGTTAAGGTAGTTTAAATAAAAAGAACGAGGTTTTGGGTTCAAAATTATTTATAAAATTATTACTGGAAACCCTATAAAAATTGACATCAATCTATTGCTATTGTATTCCCTCGTGAACACCTATATCCATGAGGAAATGGGATCATTCTATTTCCACTATCTTTCGTGTGACCATAAACATGGAGGATGTTTCTATGTCGACAACCTCTACATGAATTCTAAAAATGACCATAACATACGACAATAGTAACATGGGATACAACCAAGTTACGTGATCATGTATATTGAATTATCAAATCTATTGAATCATTTTGTGGGTTTCAGCTTCCCAAGCAAACCTAGTTATCCTAACATGACAGCTACCTATAATAATTAATATTTCATGAAGGAGATTTTAGCATAATCCTATATAGTAAATAGTATAAAACTTTTACACTAACATTAATATTCTATATTAATGAAATTACTTTTACATGTGACAATTGAAATTTTTAATGATGAATTTTGCAAATAATAAAAATGCATTTTGAGGTTAAAATATTTGGAGAGCTGAATATCATCATATAGATATTAGATATATAAAAAATTAAGCAACAACATTCTATCATTTGATTTTTTTTAATAAAATTTATCAAATAGGTTAGGAAAGGAAATATAAAAGGAAGTATACATGAACATTATAGCTACTATGAAGATAAATAAATATGAAGTTCTATAAAAATGTGGATATGAAATACAATAGAACACTGAATGGAAACTTTTTTTTACAAACAGTATCATGTTCAGATTATTTGTTTGTGGAATATTTGTACGAAATATATCAAAGTAATTTGACGGAATAATATTTTTTGAATACTAATATAAATCTAAGGAATATCAATAAAATAATAAATTTATATTTTTAGGTATTATTGATGTTGACAACTAAAAATTCTATGGAAATTGATTATTTTGAAGATTGAAATGATATGAAATCAACATTAGGATGAACATTGTATTTAGGATAAATGTTTTTGAGTTTAAAAAGTATGAAGTAGAGTTATATGAAATTTTTTATATCTGAAGTTGAATATGTTTCGAACACTCATTTTTATAAATAGATGTTGTGAAAAAAATTCCTATAAATAATTTAGAAGTTAAAATTTAGAAACTAATATAAAATACATCTTATATTAAAAGGTACATTATTCTATTAAAAAATTATTTTCAGCACTCCGAATATAAACACATTGGTATTAAGAATCATTACATTAAGGAAAATGTTTATAATAGATATGTGATGTTGCTGAAAATATCACTAAATGATTAAATTATAGATATACTTAGAAAATTTGTTCCAAGGGAATAGATTTAAAGAATTTAATCCAAATAATAATTTTTATCTTTCTCCTCTCACTTATAGAAGTTATGGGTTCACCTAATTAACAATAGATTCTTTTGAAAAATGGGGATATTAGAAAACAAAACAATACATTATATTTTTTGTGAATATAGAAAAAAAATTTAGATAGAAAAGGGGGTGTAAAGTTATGTGTCCTTATTTATGGGGAGTACACAAAATCAATTGAAATTTTTTTTATAATTGGGGAAAAAATTCTACAAAATTAGTTTCATCCTTTAAATTTAGGGTTTCAAAACTCTATGGCCTCAAAATTTTAATATATATATATATTCTCTAAATTAATATTTTCCCACATCCACACACCATAGAAAGCATTAAAGATAATCTATCCAAATCAAAATAAATATTATGAAAATTTTAGTATATTAAAACCTCTAGTAATTAAAGAAAATATTTTAATAAATTATAAAATTCCTAAGAAAATATGGTTATGAATAGTTAATTTTTAAAAAATTTATATTTAAAAAAATAAGATTTTATCTTTATTTATACAAATATATTGAATGTATATTTAAAATTTAAATTTAAAAAATTTTATAATTTAAATTTTACAAAATGTACATTACATTATTAATCGATGTGAAAAAATTATGCAATGGTGAGTATTATAATTTTTCTAAAATAATTTATTTTTTTGGTGAAAAGTAAAAAATACAGATTTTTTAACAACCATCACTTTCATGGCATTATCATAATCAAATAATATTTTACATAATTTTTTTAATGATCCTTTCATCTATCTATTTATATTTAATATATTTATTAATATATAACCTTTGGATCATTAAACATGTCAAAACTCAATATTCATAATTATATTTTTTAGAATATATATCTTTATCATTAAATAAATCAAAATAGGATATGAAAAATCATTGAATCACAATGATTCATGTATCTTGGATAATTTGGGAATGTGGATTATTTTTTTTAAAAAAATAATTGACAACGTTATTAAAAAACAATTACAGAATATGTAATTAAATTTTATAACATCTAATGAAGAAAATATACTATAATTAAATATTATATTTATAATATATTGTATAAATGAAATTTATAAATGTAAATATATATGAATATGTTATTTTAAAAAATTATTAAGATAGTTATATATGTTATACAGGAGGATAGAGTGCATTTAATTAAGTGAGAAACATTACAAGGGAATCATTGTCATATTTTCTAATCCAAGAGACATGTCTTTATGCACACCATAATTTTTAAATTCCGTTATTAATTACTAATGAATGTATTTTTAAAAATTCATGATTTTTTATTTTATTTTAATATCCACATATTTTTCCTCTTTTAAATGTTTTTTGATTTAAAATATAAAAATGTAGTTTATGTTTTTTTAACTCAAATCCATTTATTGTGTTGCAATGTGTGTTCTGGAACTTTTTCCTTATAATAATTATTTCTTCCAAACTAAGGATTTGTTTCATGGAAAATTATATTTATATCTAGGGAAAATAGACTACTTATTCCAATATTCCAATTTTATTAATTTATTATTCATTAAATTATATCATTGTTAAGAATAATTGGCATCCTTCCCTAGTCAACTCTTTATACTCATTTGGGTGTTTTAAAATTATTTTAAAAATGATTTTAAGTATTGTTCGTTATTAAAATAATGAAAAATTCAATTTTGTTTATAAAGTGATGGTTTTATTTTTACAATTAAATTTTGATATTAAAATCAATTTTAATGTCATTATATTTTTGGAAATGATTTTTCCAAAAATATCATATATAATAATATAATTTTAAATGATCTTTTTAAATGTTGTTTTTCATGATAATGTATTCAGTTTTAGAAAAATAATTTTATTTTTTTTCATGCATTTAGAAAATTGTTATTTCCACTTATTTTCAATTTATTTATATAATGATCTTAAAATGTTATTTTTTTATATATGATAAATCCTTATTGTTTTTTGTTACACTAAAGATATGTTTAGGCCACTATAAATTTTATTTCATTTGATGTATTATGGAATTCTCTCTGAAATAATTTATATGAAATTTTCTAATTTCTATGGGTTAATTAACTAATGTTAGTTGTATGAATGTTTTAATGTTCAAATGAAACACATATGTATTATAATTATAATAATGATGGATAAGGTCCAATATCTCCCTTGATTGTATTGTTTAAATTTCCCTATAAATTATACCTTCAGTTAGGAATAAATTTTTGACACCATTGCCTATTTTCATTCATATATGATAGTAACAATTTTGAAGAAATATTTTATTTAATTGGGAAGAAAATTCATTACCCCATGAGTTTGGAATGTATATTTATTTTCACAAAATTAATATTATGTTCGATAACATGATTCACACAAAAAGTAGACAATAAAATGAAGAAAAATAAATTAATAAGAAAAATTAATTCTAATAAAACTATTAGTAAATAATTTTTTTATTATAACGAACTTGAAAATTCAAAAAAAAAATCGTATTAACTAACACTTATGTATATTATAAGGTTTTTTCCAATAAAATAAGTATATATATATATATATATATTTAATTTTCAATTAATAGTTATTTTTATAAATTTTATAATTTTAAATATATAAAATCAACTTCATTATTTAATAACACCCGAAAAATTTCGAAAATAGAATTTTTTTTAAAAACAATTTATGATTTGTATTATAATAGTAAAAACATACCGAATTTTCTAATACAACTAATTTTATGACATTATTATAAAAAAATATTTACTCTAAATTTCTCTAAACCATTATAATATAAAAAATAAACTTTCATAAATCCATATAAATTAGTTTTGTTATCCTTTTCATGTTTATTAAACCAATGTGTAACATTTTAGAAACACACATAGAAATATACTATAAAAAATATTTTTATTCTCTTATATTAAGATATTATTTTCATTAATTATAGAATTTTTTTAAAATAAAAATTGATTTTATTTTTTTATATCAACCTGTTAATAATATATAATAAGTCAAATTTAGATTTTCATCATAAAATTATTATTAATATGTTTTAATTAAATGGCCACGATATAGGGAAATCTGATATTTTCATTGAATTGTTTTATTAACGTTGTGCAATTTATATTTAATAAGATAGTTAATAAATTCATAAAAAGATACCATATATAATATAAAATCTTATATATATATTATGACTCATTTAATTGGAAATTAGTTCTAAAAATATTATAACCAATTAATTATGAAAAAAACAATTCCTATGAAACATGTCTAAAATATATTAGATGGTTAAATTTAAAAATTATTTTTATATTACTTATAATTTTATTTATATAAAATTATAATTTAATATAGTTTTATAAAATCTATATTTGATATGGCGTATTACATAATTTTAATTAAATATAAATTTCTTAGTGTAGAAACTAGTTACGAAGGTAATGAATAAAATTGTAAAACATAAAAACCAAGTTATAAAAGGCTTAAAGAATGTTTAAAATAGTTGGATAATGGATCATTATAATACATGTATAACTTATATCACAACAAATTACATTAATAATCAATACTAGAAGAATATTCCTTTGAATAGGGTAATTTTATTATTGAAAATAATGAGCATTCACAAAAGTGTCCTTTTCGTCACATTAAATGGGGATCACTTCAACCACATCATGCCACCCCAATACCTTTGAATTTAATCTAGAATATCTATTATATATATCCTCCTAGAAACCCATATCATTTTATATTTATCTATTCTCAATTAGTTTTATGAATCCCGTCATTTCTAAGGATGTATTCAAGAGAATGTTTATGGTCACAACATGAGTATTACATAGTCCTTAACTTCTTCTTCCTTGGTTTTCATTTATAAAAAAAAATAAACATGGTAATATAATTATCCATGTATAATTATTATATTAATTTATTATTATATTAATTAAATAACCCTAATTTATTCATCCCCATCCACTGTATAATGGAACAGAACGTTAACTGTGCTTTGGATGGACTCCTACCTCCATGAAATGACATCTTCTATTGTCCATAATAAACTTTCAAGGATGGTGACAAGATTTAATTTGAATAATTAATATTATATAATTTAATGAATTATATGTGTGAAATTTTTAGTTATCATAATACTCAAATATATCCATTTTTTATAAAAGTGATCATTAATCATGCAAAAGACAGATTACTACCTCTAATAACGGAGATTATCATGTAACATCACCTCACATCATGGACGGTTATACTAATTAATTTAATTAATATACACTATACATATCATATTTTTATGATTTTATAAAAAATAAAATTAATAATATATTAACATTTATCCTTATTTGTATAATCATTATCTCACACTATTCATTTGGGTTGGTTTTTCCACATTAGTTAATTATGTTATAATGATTATATAATTAATGATTAATGATTTTCATCTAGTGCTAATATCATGTAATAATATTTTGCATAATATTTTTTAATGAACCTTTGATATTTCCATTTATATTTATAATATTTATTAATATATAACCTTTTGATCATTAAACATGTCAAAACTCAATCTTCATAATTATATTTTTCACAAACTATAAATTTATCATTAAATAAATCAAAATGGGATATGAACAATCATTGAATTGTAATGATTCATGTATCATGGATAATTTGGGATTGTGGATTATTTTTAATAAAAAATTATTGAAAATTTATTAAAAAACAATTAAAGAATATGTAATTAATGTTTCTAACATAAAATGATGAAAATAAAACATAAGTAAATATTATATTTATAATGCATGGTATAATATAAATCTATAATTGTATATATATATGAATAAGTTATTTTAAAATGTTATTATAATAGTTATATATGTTCTACCGGAGGATAGACTGCATTTAATTATGTGAGAAATTGGGCAAGGGAATCATTGAAATTTTTTCTAATCCTAGAGACATGTATGATTATGCACACCATAATTTTTTAAATGCCTTTATTAATTCTTAATGATTGTATTTTTATAAATTCATGATATTTTTTATTATTTTAAGATCCACATATTTATCCTCCTTTAAGGTTATTTGATTCCAAATATACAAATATAGTTTAGGTTTTATCTAACTAAACTCCCATTATTGTGTTGAAATGTGTGTTCTGTAACTTTTTCCTTCTAATAATTTTTTCATCTACTCCAAGAATTTATTTCATGGATAATTATATTTATATCTTGGGAAAATAGAGAATTTATTCCAATATTCTCCTTTTATTAATTTATTCTTCATCAAATTATGTCATTTTTAAGGATAATTTGCATCCTTTCCTAGTCAACTCTTTATACTCATTTGGGTGTTTTAAAATTATTTTTAAATTGATTTTATCTATTGTTCATTTTTTTAAAAATGCAAAAGTTATATTTTTTTATAATGTGATGGTTTTATTTTTACAATTAATTTATGATATTAAAATCAATTTTAATTTCATTATATTTTTCAACGGATTTTTTCAAAAATATCATATATAATAAGAGATTTTTAAATGATCTTTTTAAACGATTTTTCATGATAAAGTACTCAGTTCTATAGAAATCATTTTATGGTTTTTCTAAGCATTTAGAAAAGTGTTATTTCCATTTATTTTAAATTAATTTATATAATGATCTTAATATGTTAGTTTTTCCACATATGATAAATCCATATTGTTATTTATGTTACAATAAGGTTATTTTGAGGCCAATATCTATATTATTTCATTTTATGTATTATGGAATTTTCTGTGAATGAATTTACATGAAAATATCTAATTTCTATGTGTTAATTAACTAATGTTAGAAGTATGAATTTGTTAATGTTCAAAAGAAACACATATGTATTATTATTATAAAAATGAAGTTTGAGGTCCAATATCTCCCTTAATTATATTAATATTTCTTATATGTTATGAGATCATATCAATATATGCAATTATTTATCCAAATAAAAATAGTACACAATGTGATTTATCCCAAGAAAAAGGGTGAATGAATGGAATATCCCTGGACAAAGGTTAAATTAGAGTATTTATCCCAATCTAAGTTGTATTAGGTATGATTTATCTAAAGCTAATGCATATATGAGATGATATATTCCCAGAAAAGGGCCAAAGTGAGGATTTATCCCAATGATAATAGTACATTATCTGATTTATTTCAATTTATAGGGTACATGGATATATTTATCCCTAGCTTGAGGTTATATGGGTCGATTTATCCTATGAAAAATTATAATTTTGAGGATTTATTCTAAGAAAAAGGGAACAATAGAGCATTTACCCAAAGATAATTGGTACATGGGGTCATTATTCCTTTCCCAATGGAATAAAGAAAGATTAAATCATTCTCTATAAGGTACACTGATGTTTTTCCCATTCCAAATTTTTGATACATGTCCTTCTGAGTAGTATTGAAATATGATTTTTATGATTATAATT
Organism: Viscum album; assembly: GCA_963277665.1. Classification (NCBI taxonomy): domain Eukaryota; kingdom Viridiplantae; phylum Streptophyta; class Magnoliopsida; order Santalales; family Viscaceae; genus Viscum; species Viscum album. The sequence goes on from OY728134.1 coordinate 171,891,273, forward strand.
ATGACACAATATTATGTCCTAATCTTATGGATCTAATTATGCTCAATGAATCTAATTTACTGTATCATTATTCCTCATATGTATTCCATGTTTTATGATTCCTCATTTGATATTGCATTTACTTTTACCATGACTTATAAACAACTCTTATTATTCCAAATTATTTTTAATATGAAATTTTTCTTATGTGCATGTTTCCACATATACTTATGATCACAACTATAACTATGCGTTTTTATTTTTTTACTACATATAGTAATTTAACTCATCCATTTCATATTATTCCCTTAACCATGTTTTAAAAATGATTAAAAGTTATTATAAGTCATAAAGGGAGTCTTGTGTGGGTTGATTGTAGAGAAATGCTCACAATTATAATAAATTAAGTTTATATTGTATTTGATCCATGAAAACACTAAACAAAAAATTATAGGGATTGAGAGATGATTTATTGGTTTTAATGTTTATATTATAGTAGTTCCATGAAATCAAGAAATGTTGATCTCAATTTTCATCAATTCCAATGATCAATTAATCGGTTTTCAGCACAAGACTCTACAGTTTGGGACTGGAAAATCTCGATGAAACTAATCTAAAATAAATTTAGTGGTTTGAATGAATGTTGAGAGATATTTGTGTTGAAATAAATATCACGTGGGGAGATTTAATAACCCATCGTATGTAATTATTGTTAAATTTGACGGTAATTTCAACCCTTTGATGACAATTGTTTTTTTGTTATAGTTGATGGTGACAAAAATATTTTAAACATTGAATATTAATATATTGTCTGATATGTGATAATTATTTTTCTAGAAGATATCATTTTATAGATCATTAAATAATATACTCATTAATGTGATATAGCTAATAGATGAAATTCGAAAAATATATATTCCATGTATTCTGGGGTCTGGTATGTGTTCATGATTTGATGTTAAGGTGTTCATATATTAGAAAAGATTATGTGTATGGGATAAATATGGACAATTATTAAAACCTATGTAACACTTATGATTAAATTGAAAAAGATACAAATTAGAAAATTGAAAATTTTATTAAATATTCTATGATAAATTTTTGAGAAATTTTTTTCTATTTTAAATTACATTGTAATAAATGTATTATTAATCCATGAACCCAAATTCTAAGAGTTGAAGATTATAAATGTTATATTACCATAAGATATGTTAATCCTACTAAGTTTAAATATAATCATGAGATGAGACGCCTATTATAATTATGATGATTGAACGATTAGATTTATTTTGTATTTATTTATAAAATATTATATTTTTATTTCATTGTAACAAAAAATTGAATTTTTAAATAAATATATGATTTATTTTTAAAATAATTTAAAAATTATAATGGAAGTAGTTTAGGAAGACTAATCATTATATTGTCTAAAATACAAATTTTATTTATGAAATTGTTTTAATAGAATGGTTGAGGTCATTCAAAGCTTACTATTGTGAATTTAAGGTAATAAATATATATATAATTCCCTATATGTTTTGGAGGATCAATTTGGTCCTAGAAGAATATATTATATTATATAAAATTTTATATTAGTGATGATAAAATATATATTTTAAAGGATTGAAATATGGTTTAAGATCCTGGATTTCACTCAAGGATAGAAAGAATAAAACCATAGTGTTAATAATTAATAATATACTAATGGAAATCCTGAATGTGGTTACCTTGGGTTAGGGATAATTTGTTGTTCTTTGGATCCTGGAGACCTAAATATTGGGTAGGAAAAATGAGATGCACATTTATCACATAGTTAGAGCTGACAATGTGCCTCAATTGTGTCAGCCATAGAATATGTTTCATATCTTTTTCAAACCATGAACCTGAGGATTAAAAACCATGAAAAAACCTATACTAATATTTTAGATTAATATTTTATGGTTTTTAAATATTTAGGCTAACTGTGAACCTAACCATGTGATGGTGTGTCTTCCTAGAATAGGGCATATGAATTATTGTTGAACTATTTGAAAAATCATGTAGAAAAATAGTGAAACTCTTTAAATTTACTAATATTAAAAAAAATTTAGGTAGACCATTATATATTTTTTTCCTTGTTTCTTCTCCTCTCAAATAACATCCTTCATCCACTAAGAGATATCATCTACATCTTCAAGATATGCATTGATATTTTTCTACAGTCTGACATATATTTCATCTTCTATTCTTCTCAATATATTTTACATTGTAATAGCTTATATCCATTTTATAATATTCTATTTTTACCAAAACATTAATTATATGAAATTAATGATGAATGCCTTTGCATATTTTCGAGGAATTCATCAATTTTGTCAATTTCGTCCAATGAAGTTCATATCTAATGCCAATTCTAACATCCCTATATTTAGATCCAAATTACTTATTCCCCAATCTAGTCTATCACATGGAATCACGCATCCCTCCTTATATACTAGATCATGTCTACTAGATGAGATGGTATAAAGGGTTTTATAGTGGGAAGACTATAAAATAATGATAAACAATTGTATAATATGGATGAAAGGTTGATCCACTAGCATCTAGAGAATACACCCATACCTCTCCTCCTATTCTCTATAAATAGTTAATTAATATGAAAACTCAGTATAATGGATTTGTCACCTATATGTTCCTATAGAAAAATAATCTTATCCATAACCAAAGACACACAAGTAGGGTGTTTGATAAAATCTATTTAGGCCACCAAAAATGGTGTCTATATGTAATCCATGTGGCTATCAAAACTAAATAGTGTGAATGAAAAAATTGAATACAAAACAAGTGCTTGAATAAATAACCATTCTGCTTAGGTACCACAGGGATACCTGGAAGCTCTACCTTCTTCAACTCATGTCCATAAAGAGAGTCTGATGAGTAAATATATATATATATATATCAATAATATATATATACATATAGTATAGTTATATATTTAATCCACCTATATGGGATATGTTCTTGTGGATGTACATGGTTATATACCTAGAATACTTCGTGCTGGATGGATTGGGGTGTAACTCAGTAATCCATAACCATCCTGAACGAGCCTATAAGATCATGAAATATGGTATATTCCTAGATTCATATGATGACATTAATAATCCATTCTCTTTACTCAATATGGCGTGTCTTCCATCATATCAACACAAAAAACAAGGGTCATGTTGAATCATGCCCACTGTATGAATAGTGATAGTTATGAGATCCATCAAGCTCAACACCCGATGTTAGGGAACATGAATCCTTGATTCCTAAAAGAACTCTTACCATCATAAAAAATCATATATCAATGTAATAATAATATTATAAATAATACACGGGTTGTTACTTCTCATGTATCCCAATGGTTATGTTCAATTACAACAATGAATTACAATTACCAATGTCCACTGAATAAATAAAAAATAAATGGTGTTGTCATAACACCCATTATATGTTTTTCCATTTAATTCATTCAATTAATTTAATTAAAATAAAACCATCCTATAAAGTACATTATATATAATCAAACCATTTAATTCACTAATATATGTTATTTGAATTTATAATCCTCAAGAGACACATATGATATGTCATGGTAAAAGGGGAATTAAAAATACGGGAAATCCATTTATGAAGACATTTTTCGTAGTTAGGAGGATCCCTACAGTCAATGAAGAATTATACAACAGAGGAAAAATATTTTTTTCTAAACTAAATTCATAGAAGGTGTACAAGGAAATTATATAATTAAGCATAATTTGAAATTAAATGTGGAACATCCAAGGGGCCTCCAATGTTATGTTCAATATCCTCTAAACCACTGAATAAGGATCAATAGTCAAATATCATTCTATATAGATCATCATAAAATGGAAAACAAAATTAAAAGGTCATGGATAGTGATGGATATTTTGTGGAATAAGGGAACATCTACTAAAAAGTATATATATCTTGTGAAAAATATTATACCACCTATCATAGGGTAGTTGATGAATCCTTGTCAAATGGAGGAATCGAATTTAATGTAGGTTTGAATAAATTGATGAAATGGTCCAAATATCTAAAAATATGGAAAATTAAGTTGCACCTAAATAGAACAATAAATCTTAAGTTAAATGAAAATATGAGGTTAAACGATTATAAATCATACTAAGATGGATCGAATGCTTCTAATAGATATTTATTTGAATAATGGAGTGTGAGAGATATCAAAACTTTTTTTGAGGAATAGAAAAAGATAATCCACCAGAGATAGAGGGGATAACCATTCATTGTAATGATGAAAATAAAAATTAAAATATATTAAAAGGGCCATTAAGGTAAAACATATTATTCACCATCAAAACTTGATGTGAATGGTTAGGCCACATGTGATTCACAAACCATGAAAAAATGTGCTCTAGGCACTACTTAAGGGAAAACCCTACAATTTTAAGGCACAATGTTTCACTAAAATTGAAAAAATTGTGTGAAAACCCCACTATTAAATGTATGAGGTTTTTTTTCTGCAGTCGTGTTCTTAAAATTTCCCGATTTTGAAAAAAAAATTGTGTGGATCATACCACTCCTTAGTATTTCCATGTATGCTTAATTGATAATATGGGGTCTAGATAGCACATTGTCTAATAACCATGAAACCCCTTTATTTTAACATGATCGCATGGTTATAGTTTTCAATCATTCCTTGGTAACCCTTGTGACCTTCATGAATCAACTGTGTATCATTATATTATTTTTTTAATGTAATTTAATAAATAAACTATTGATACATTTCTTAATGATAAGATTGGTTGTTACAACATACCCTCAATACTGAAACTGATCCCCGATCTATAATTTTATGGTAAAATGGGTATCATATGAGAATGGATCCAACCATTGAGATATTATATTAGCTTCCTATTCCATGGTATCATCATGTACTGGGTCGTGCTTCCATTACACCAATAAAAAAAATTACATACATCTAATTATCATCACACTCCAATAAACAATACTAAATGGTTACTCATTAAAGGAAGAACCCACATCAAATTCAGTCAATTTCAGATGAAATACATGTGATGTGTCTAGATGTTAGCATGAAAGTTGAAAAATATGAAAGGAATAAAGCATAGAATGGTATCTTTGAGGAGGTTCCAACTGCTAAGCCACTAAACACATTCATTTCACAACCTCATGGGGTATAATGAATCTTGGTGAGAGCTTCACCAATATCCATATACATCTATATCCCATACTATCTATGAAATGATATAATACATGATCTATGACCTCAAACTGAAGAGCCGATCATGAGTAGGTTGGCATACAACTTCTGTATAGACAGATCGTTAATCATTCATTTTTTGATCAACTCTACCTTCTCTATAGTCTTCTTTTTGATACATGGTCCAATCAGTGTTTCCTCCCATACCTATAGCTATAATAGAGTTGATTAGAATGTTCTATCATATATTTCATCTTAAGGAGCCACTTTGATGTTATCATAAAAGATGTTACTATAAGAGAATTCAAAATTGGGAATGTATTTCCCCAGAAAACCCCAAATATAATGCTACATGTTCAATGAATTTCCAATTGCACCAGAATCACATTCTCAATTTCCGCAATGGTCTGAGGGTGATAATCCATTCTCAGAAGCACCTTTATACCCAAATACATCTGTAACTAATTCTAGAACAATGATGTAGTGAAAGAGACTATATTAAAAATGATATAATAATGAGATCCTCGAAGACATACATCTTCTCTGATATAAAACCTCCTTAGTTATTATTCTGAGAAGGTCTCCTACACATTTAAAAAAAAAATTACGCTGATATATCCATCATTTAACCCCATATAGTATGTTTAACATTATGTGATCTTGGTAAAATATTTACAAAACACTTCGAATCACAACAGTTTTTTCCACATGGGATTGGAAAGTGATAGTAAAATAAATTCTGGTCACTAATGTTCCACCTTAATATGCTGATATGAGGAACACCAATTGAGGAATCTCAAAATCTACATTTTCATACTAGGAAACTAATACTGTAATTGAAGATCCTGATACATATAGGTGACACCAGGGTGAACTGACCATGATGTGGTGTGGAATTCCTGAATCATGTCCCCCCATGATGTTTCCTAGGACCCATACAAACGCCTGGATCAATACAGTATCTTCCCCATAAATGGTCTAACTAGAGGATGTGTCGTCATCTATGATGCTTTCCATTTGGAAAATCCCATTGGGATAAGATTTTATCCTAATTCATACCTGTTACAGAAGTATAGAAGTCATTTTCTAATGATGTGAGGATAGTCTAACCATGACCCTCATAATCCTAAATGTGAATAACTAAAAAAATTCCATGAGATGCAATTCATAACTAGCTTCTAGAAATGCATGTATCTGGGTGTTCTAGCTCAGATAATAGACAACAAAATTGACTTTACCACGTATATAGGTAAGCTCCAAATCAAGAAACTATATGTACTCAATCCACCTATGATGTATGAGATTCATATCTCACTGTGTAAAGATGTACATGAATCTTTTATGATTAGTGAATTCAAAAAACATTATTTAAGAATATAATTTGTCCTCAAATATAGGTCATGAACTTAAGAAGCTAGCTTGAGGTTGCATATTGAATTTTTTTTCTCGTCAGTCCGAAACTAATAAGATGTATCTACGATGATTAGATGATGAAACATTTGAAAAACTCCCAGACTAATACTAGTGCATCAAAATATATATTATAGATACTTCCTAGCTTCCAAAATATGATAACTACTGTTAAATTTAAATAAAAACATTCAACTCCTAAAATTATTTTACACATGTCTATAACATTATGAATTTCAATCATTTCTTCTACATTTCCTTAATTGGTGTTGTATGATAAGATATATCCTAATGAATAATTTATAATATCTATATATCCTTAAAAACATATTATTTCAAAGACATTGTTGGGATATTAACATTACACTAAAACTCTCATATACTATAGGTTAACTGAAACACGTGACATTGAGAATATTTGACCACAGAAGCAGAATTTTTCAAAATAGTAGTTGAATTTACTATGAATATCAAAGAGATAATTATATCATGGTATATTAATCATGATCTCAAATTTTATTACATGGTCATGTATTAATCATGAATACAACAATATATCATCAAAAAATAATACCCTAAAAGAATCTATATATATATGGAAAACCATATTTATTGGATCCATGAAAATGGTAGTTGTGTACATGATATCGAACAACATGACCAGGTTCTTGTATAGAATATATCAAATCATAAAAGCATTATGAGTTATGTATGATGACCTAATAAGAACCTGATGATAGAAAAATGTATGATATGTCTTTCAAAACACACTTTATCCTTAGAGATAAATAAACAGGTCATTTATTCAAGTAAATGGATATCGATACTTTACCTTGAGATGGTTCAATCGATTGAAATCATAGAAAATCTTTAGCGAACCATATCCCATATTGGAGAAAGGGATAGGTGAAAACTAAGGATATGGGATGAGGAATATCAAGAATTTTTCCTATAGATCTTACAACTATTTATTTAGCTCCAAATGATCCATTAGTTCCATTATATAAGGAGGAATGGTCACTTGGGTTACTCTTGGAATAATATCAATGGTAAATTATACCTCTCGCACTAGAGGTAGACTTGGGAAGTCATTATGAAATACATCCAGTAAATTCTTAAATATAGGAGGGAATAAATTGGGTCATACCCTCTAGTAATCTATACAAGGACTGATTATCTTTGTTGTCACATGACACTGCAACTACTTATCAGGAATGGATTAAATAGATTTCACATCACATTTTCTATCATGTATATGACAAACGCCCTTATCTGATGTAAAAGGAACCCTTTGATGATATAATTTAATGTAGGCTATGGAACTATCCAATCCATCTCAATGATTACATCAAATCTCTTCATGGAAAGGAATAATAGAGTCCACAAAATCCTTGAATATGTACCATCATTCTGAAACCACTAAATTCCATCGGATCTCATAAGCACTAAAGATTTCGGTGTCTTATCCTCCCTCATTGGGTACATTTTAGAATTTTGTTATTAAATGGATCCTGACTGCTATGTCATCCATAAGAAAACTCAAAATTTCTCTTTCACCTATAAGAAGGACCACTGATATATCAAGGTGTTTGTCTTCCTAGACTCACACCATCACCCTCCCTCAAATTTTTCTTTTGTAATATGATATGGGATGGAAATCATTGATATGGTCATCAACTCAAATAAGTTTAATTGTGTTCAGATGGTATATACCAGACCCATGTCGAATCACCTGGATCTTATAAGATCATCACCCGCTATATTAGGGGAGAACCACGACATCTTAATGAAACAAGAATAATATTACGTAATAGACAATATTACCTAATGCAGGTTTGTCAATTTTCAAGCACTGTATTCCCCTTGAGTCTATGGAATGAAATTATCATATAAGATCATATGGAAATCCTCCCAAACAATATCAATATGCATATGTACCTATGTAATATCATCCCTCCCCCATTTGGAAGAATCCCATATCATAAAAGATGAAAGGTTGAACATATTCTCTGGAGGCATCACGAGATGCTCGAATATATAAAGGATAGATTTGAGAAAAAACTCAATAATCTATGGTCTTCTAACCCCTAAAACGGTTGGTAGATGACTCTATAAGAATTCCCTAGTAAAATTTTTTTAACTCGAGGATGCATGAAAAACAACATTCATAATCTAAAATATAATCATAAATGCATCACAAAATTAGGCATGAGTGCCCATATCTGGAATAGGAAGAGGTACCATGGGTGTCACTTCAAGAGAAATCACTGGCAGCTCAAGGCCTGCAACCTCAGGTGTATGGTTTTTTCCACCATCAAGGTGTAAAACTAGACGATTTAATGGGAGAATGATACAGAAAAAATATAGACTTTATAAGAGATCTTATTATTTGAAAATATTAAATATATAAAAATAAGATAGGTACATAGCCTTTATATTTAAATGATCGCTTATCTGACTACATCAAAATCTAGGACTAGGAGGTGGAAGTGACCATAATGTTTATATGATTGTCATATATACCCCAATACCCAATACATAGTGAGGGTTAGGGTCTACGTGTATTTTTCAGATATATATAATATGTATATTTTAACATTAAATGTCATATGATTTTTTTTCATTATTAATAAAATATTTAAATATATTTAAATGGTTGAATTATATGGATAACCATTTCTGATCCATAAGGGCACATACTCCTTATGAACCAAATCATGGAATATACATGACTATCACAACAATGTGTTCTATCCATTGCAACCAATGGTCCATGGCTCAACATACAATAATTAACTACTCATGGATTCCACTTTATCCTATTAATATAAACACTGTTAGTTTATGGAAGGCACATTATGTTTAAATTATTTATTACAATGTTATAAAGAAACTAAATAAACCTCCATAGACTATTAATGAACTAACCATATAAAATAATAAAATTCAAGCTCAATGTTGACATGACATGGAAAAAATGCACGACATATTAGACCTATTGTGCCTATAACAACTCATGTAAGGATAATATTCCATTTCCACCAGCCAGGGTAAAGTAATATATTTTAAATTATACTAATAATAATAACACCATTTACCAACTGTTTTTCCCATTGGTGAATTCTTATCAACAATTAATGTCATAATTGACAACTAAAATTTCTTATTACATGTAAGTTGGTTTTCCCCTCTACCCGAGATAACTATGTCTAGGCACGATGACATTTCCAAATTCTATGAACTCCCAGTATCCTCTCTAATGCCCAAATAATATGAAAAAAAATACATGACATCATTTTGTAACATCCCGGTATAGGATCCAATTAACCAGTTCCCCGAGAAAATAAGTCGCATGACATTAAGTGTTCCTTCCCATATACTAGAGGATGCAGAATAGTAGCGATGTCATAAAGGGTAGTACAATGGAGAGACTATACCATAATATTTGAGTGTTATTGTGGAAGAAACATTACACCTAAAAAAATTGAATCATATATAAACATACGTAACAAATAAACAATAGAAGAGTAAATAACTGAATAACTAAATTAAAATTAAATGAAATAATGAGGTGTCTTATATATATATAAATTCTTGGAATACTTATGTACGAAAAGGGGAACATGGGATATATAGATACAATCGTGCTATACAACATAAATAAATGGAGAAAAGGATGCTCTACTAGAATATAGTTCACGATCACAATCCTCTACTCCTATGCTCCAACATTATGAAATGAAAATCAAAACTCAGTAGAAGAGCACTTTCCCATATTTTCACTAGTAGGAAAATAATCATTTAAGGTATTGAAGACATCCCAAGTAGGGTGAGATGTAGAATATTTATAGGCCAACACCAATGATATCTATATGTAAGACAATTAGGGATCATAGTTAAATAGGGTTCATGTATAAATAGAATAATAAACAAGTGATAAAAACATTATGCGCCAACTTAGGTTCCACTAGGACATTGGGTGGCTCTACCGGCTGCATATCATTTCCAGAATGAGAATATATTATGAAATTATATATATATAGTAGAAATATATATATATTTATATTTATAATATATATATATATTATAGTTATTTATTGTATCCACTTATATATCCCATGTATGTCTGGATGCAAATGGACATATACTAGGAATACTAGGTACCAGTTAAATCGCGATGTAACTCAGTCTTCTAGAACCAGTCTGAATAATCCAACAATCTCACGAAATAAGGTACATTACCTTCATCTTATAATTATTTAGTAAATACAATATATTCAAATGATATGGTGATTGTGACATCATTTTAACACTCAAAACAAGAGATGTGGTGTGTCATGACCACCAACCGAACAGTGTTAGTGGAGTGTGATGTCAAACTCAACACCTGAAGTAAGGGAGTGTGAAACTATCATGGAAAATATAACACTTATAGCCAAAAAAATCCTAAATTAGAGGGTAAATGATATTTTTAATTAAATAAATGAGTCATTAGTTTTCAATTTTCTCAATGGTCGTGTTCAATAAGAAAAATCCATTGAAATAAATAATGAGTATTTAATAGTGGATATTAAAATGGTACGGCATTACCACCCTTTATATACGATTCAACATAATTTATTCATTTTAATTTATAGGAAGAACCATCATGATTAAACCTCCCCATATAAAAAATAATTTAATTCCCTAAAACATTGTATTTAAATTTACAAAGCTAACGAGGCCCTTACGAGGTGCCATAGTAAAAGTGAAATTACATACATGGGAAATCAATTTATAATGATTTTTTAATAACTAATTAGGTAACATGTGTTCAATAAATAATTATAATAGAAAAAAACTAGTTATAATTAAAGATGATGGATTAGAAGGAATTCCAGGAAATTTATGAAATAACTACATTGGGATATTCAATGTGGAACTGCCAAGAGGTGTCCATAACAGAGGTCAACATATTCAAAAACATTGAATAATGATAAACATATGTATTTCATGGTGCATTTATAAATATAATATGAAGAATCTAATTAAATGGTGAAACATGGAAAAGGATAACATAAAAAAATCATAAATCTATGAAACATAGAAACTCTTGGAGAAAATGATTATACTACCTACCATAGGTTCATTGATGACTCCCATCCAGTTGGTTACTTATATTTGATGTCAGTTGGATTAAACTGATGAAATGGTAAAAAGCCAAAAAAATAGGAAAAATGATATTACTCCTAAATAGTGTAATATTTTTAATGATAAAATAATATATGAAGGGAGTGTATTATAGGTGCATTATAGAAGGATCTGTTGATTTTGATATATTTTGATTCAGACAAATGGATGGGAATGATATCTCAATCCCTTAAATTAGGAGGAGAATAAGAAGACACATTATAGAAGGTGGGTATTCCCATAAACAATATTTAAGAGGAGAAAAAGAATAACTAGAAAAAAGGGTTCTTGACGGGAAAAATTACTTTTCTCCCTCAAAACATGGGGAACATGCTTTGGCTGCACGATTTAGACAAACAATGCTACCAAACTATGAAGAAGCCACTACATAAGGTAAAAACCAATGAAAATCCATAGAGTTTCACTAATAATGTGATAACAGTGAGAAACCCCAGAGTCAAATATCTATTTTTTGAACATTTTTGTGCCTTGACTCACACAATTGCAGACAACCCGTGCGTCTTCTGCTGCTCCTCTCTAATCCTTGCACAGTTAGTAGTGACCATACTATCGGGGTGGAATTATTTCTACTAACCATGCAACACAATCTTTTCTCCAAACATTTGGGGTTCCAGGCTCCAAACTAGCCTCTAACACCCCCGTGACCTCCGTGACTCCTTTGTGTAATATTATAAGGACCTTTTAAATGAAATTGAAAAAAAACAATCCATACCTTTACGAAAGAAGAAGTTGCTACATAGATAAAAAATTAGTGTTCAACTAATTCTATAATATAGGTGGTCTATAACATTTTCATAAAGTCGTATCATTAAATTATTATTCACCTTCGCTCTACAGAGAAAAAATTCTATGCACATATCATAAATTGAGTAATGACTTAATTTAATTATTAAAAATAAATTTGAGGCCCTTTTAGAATATTGAACTGGATAGTGGTTTCCAACATCGAAACTAATCACTTTTATAGTTGGTTGATTCATATAACCCTATAATAAAACTACACCTTTTGGAGTGGATGAGCTTACTGACATCAAGTTGAATCCCTTGCAAATTAAATAAGATAATGATGTGTTCATTAAATCTTGAGAATTACATGTAATATTGAAAAAGTGATAAGAATAATGATTTAAATAAGTACATTGTAAAGAGATAGATGATATATAGGAATATACCATTATTAGTATTTTTTTGGAATTCGGTATGTATAATAACATTGCCTTTTGTCATTAAATATTACTTGTTGATAACAAACATATTAATATGGAACGAGAGATGGGTAATTTTATATGGCACCAACATTGAATATAGGTATGGAATCAATGATGTGTTTTGAGGTATGGATCCTACAAACCCTATAGTTATTTCATTTAATATTAGTATTACAAGACAATGACCATGGGTTTCAAGCTTAGGTTGGTCTACAATAATTTTACCTCACCTTGGATGAGTTCCTTGGTCACAAGAAGGACACCTTCGTCTTTTCCTTGTGTATTGGTCCATATTGGTCTGACACTTTTTATATATGTGCAACATGTTGACATAAGTAGTTACTTTAATATCTCAAAATTTATTGCACGATCATAGTAATCGCTTATCTTCATGAAATTGATAATATCAGTCATTCGTTTTATAGATTTTTCTGTTATTACTAAATAATGTAGTTGTATTTATACACAACATGGAATAGTTTTAGACAACGCTAAAGTTGGCTTGTTGTGTTTATCTCATCCCATGTCATGACCACTATTTGGTTCTTGGGAGGACATAATGGATACATATAGGGATAAAAGAAAATTCCCAGTAAATGATTCATTTATTTATTCATATCATGAGAGCATAAAAACATATAATAATGCCTTTGTTAGTGAAGCTTGGAGATAGATTTTGTTATTTTATTATACCTAAATTTTATTGGATTCTTGATACCTTATATGAACGTATATTTTTGTTTACAATCATTAAATTATAATCATTTTATATATATGAATATGACTACTTATTTTTCATTTTATTATACCTAGATGTTTCACATCCATTATTCATGATGTATTATGTTTCTAATACTATTTTTAATTATAATGTTGTATTACGCTCATGTCATGGGGGAATAGTCTCCCAATCATACATTCATAGACCCTCACTACTAGTTGGAAGCCTCTAGCATCAAAGGTGGTTCACTTGAGGTCATGTGGCCAACTAGATTCCGTTAATTATTATTGAATTGAGCCCGGGATATTACATATGGTGTAACTAAAAACTGATTATCTAGATACTAATGTTCCAAATAATTGAATTTCTAAAATAATGTCCCTGAGAATTTAATGATCTATATTATCATAAAGGTTCATATTATGATCTCTTATTTGATTAATATGAAACTTATATTTCAATTAATATTTTTCTATGCATGTGTTTCCAATTTAAAATACGGGAGCTAGAATAAATATCTTATTAGAAGATAGTATGAGATTTTTAAAAGGAATCACACTATTATTCTATTGTATCATATAGTGAATATCAATTTCACAGTAAGAAACAAAATATATAAAGGCGTAATTACACACATTGGGAAAAAATGTTATAAAAAACCATATGTTGTTCATTTACATTTATTACTACTATATATGGGTAAGGGGTACAAATAAATTTAAATGTATAAAACCCACAATAAGATACATATATTTATTTATGTTTTATAGAAATTGTAAAATAACACCACTGACTCAACTCCACATCATAGAAGAATATTATTTTCCATGGAAGATTAATCAAAATTCTTATTAGGGGGTAGAATCCATTGTCACATAAAATACAGATTGGAGTAATGTACCATCTCATTGTAGTTAATGAATTTCTAATAGATTGATTCTCTCTATCTATTCCACACATGAGTTTTATAAACAGTAAATCCTCATTTAATTCAATCCCCAAACATCCATAAGAATGTGGTTTGGATTTAATCCCACATCAATACATATAGAGAAATCCACTATCCGTTAATTTTCTTTTCTGGTAGTTATTTCCACTTAAAGATCAACCATTTTTTTAATATATTATTTTGGAGAAATATATTTTTTATGAAATACTATTATCTAATGATTATACATTCTACTTTCACTTTATATTTTTAAAATGTTTTAGGAACTAATGATCATAGAATTCTTGGATTTAAATAATTAATAAAGCAATCAATCTTCCGTATTGGGTTACTTATAAATTCCATAACATAACCTTTTTAACATATGAACATGCCCTCACATTTGAACACTATATCTTCTTCCATTTATTTTAAATTTATGAATTTTAATTCTATATCAACAAATGATTTCTGAGAGAAATATTTTTCTAGGTGAAATATGTTAAATTCCTTCAACATTAGGTTTTATGTCACCCCTAATTTATAATTATTTGAATCTAGGACCACCATTTTTCAATATACCCACATAAAATGTGCATAAAAATGATAACATTTTCCTTTATAGTACACTCTATATACCAAACTATCAATTATAGATACTTTAAAAATTAATTTCTCATTATGGGATTCACATTCCCACAAAATGATGTATAATTTTCCTCATAATTTTATATAAATATGTTGATCACTATCGAGGGGAAAATTAGTTATCCATATAGGCAATAAGTTTTTTTTATACCCTATGTTAATTTCTATATAATTATAATAATTTCCCATTACTGACATTAACTAAAATATCATGATTATTTTTATAATCCCCACAGTGTCCTCAATTATTTCATGTATTCCATTAATTCTAGAAGGATTCATTATATAATAAATGGCATAACATCATTAATAATATAATAAGTTACAAATATAAAAAACATGAATTATATATTATGTTATCCTAAACACCTTTCCTATGTGAAGGATATCTATCAATATAACTCTATCATAATCTATCGAATTTTTATAAATGTAAAATATATATTTTCTAACTATGTTCATATAAATATTGTTCAAAAGGTTTTTAAAAAACCGTACACTAATAAAAACTATAACACTCTTAATCCTAGTAAATGAGAGTTGGGGGAAAACATTTTTCATGCTTATCACATTACCTGAGAAAAAATTCTGATGATCATTTGTTTGTAGTCCTTGAGAGTTAAATACGTATAAATTAAATTACAACATGATGTATTACATAATTTGATTATAAATAATTATAAATTAATTTTATCGATTTATTTTATAGTAAAATGTAATATTATTAATTCATATAAAATTCAAAAACATTTGAAAATGGTTTTCTCAGAACCTCAATAAGGGTTATTTTATAGAATAAGCTAACATTGGAATAAAAATTACATAACAAATATTGTAGGGATAGATGAAAAAATGATGTCTTGTCAAGGATTTCATAAGTACAACATAATCCATGGATAAAAGGGTGTAAAAATGTTATTTAAAAAATTAAATGTTCTCTTAATAATGGAGATAATATAGATATATAATACCAGAACTCATAGACATATCATAGCTACCTTGTTCCAATAAATCAAACATAAAGGGTATGGATGACACCGTTTCGCTGTCATAGATTTCTCATGAGACCTACTACTGTATAGAGGGGATATATAATTCATGTAACATCACATCATATAATATTCCAATACATTCAATAAAATTTAATTGGCATATCAAATATTTGTAATAATGAACAGTGGATAAACAATTTTCATAATTTCTCAATTAATCACATCTTGTTAGATTTTCCAATATAGAACCAATGATAATACATTATTGTTAATTGTTTTACCTATAAAATATATTTATAAGGATATATTATAAAATTAACTTGAGGAATATACTGAATACAAATGAATTCACAATCATTATATAACCACTGTTATCTAATAGCTGATATGGAGTTTTATTTATCATGTACTTGTTATGATTTTGTTTATTAATGGGTTATTGGAAATTTTATACCTGTATCCTGAAATGGTAAGATACTAAATAATTTATTTATAAATTCGATGAAACATCTATGGTTCTATAAACATACACATTTGTTACTCATTAAGGAAAAAAAATATCATTATGGAAAGAATTAATATTCAACATGTGTTGAAAGAAAGAGTGAACTTGTTTCAAAATAAAGTCAAATCAACATATGTCCCAAAATAGTATCTAATCAATATATATATATATATATATTCCATTATTTATTATAAAAATATTACCTTGTAGAAATAATAAATACATATTACAACAAATACAGGGAATATAATGTAATTTGTAGTAATGAATTCTATGACCATTTGAATGATTATGTGATATAAAAATCTATTAATGTAGTATAATATCAAATAAATTGGGTCTAAGATGAATAGGATATCATATGAATTGTATATAAAATGATATCAATTTTTTTTTCAATAATAAATTGTATTTTTAAAAGTATACTATACTAAAAATATAAATATGAAATGAAAAGGAACATAAAAAACACCTATATCTCTTTATATTCCTAGACTAGAGTCAAGACTAATAAAAAATCACTATTCATGA
The DNA here is from genome assembly GCA_963277665.1 of Viscum album. NCBI lineage: Eukaryota > Viridiplantae > Streptophyta > Magnoliopsida > Santalales > Viscaceae > Viscum > Viscum album. Next base: position 171,908,618 of record OY728134.1, read on the forward strand.
TTGAACAAAGAGACATATGAGACATTCCATGAGATATTAATGAAGCAAGAACATAAAATTTTACGTTGAATAAATGATATATTGGTGTGTAAATTTATAGGTGTGGTGAGTGGAATTTATATAAATTAATTATTAAATATTTTATTTTCCCATTTTTTACGGTGATCCCTACATCATATAATGCTCCACTATAATAGGGAGTTAAAAAATTAGTCAAAGTCAAATACCTTCCCTTAATTTTTTTAGGATATCACATAGGCGATATCATAAATTCAATATTGCAATATTTACTACCTTATTATACATTTTTTATTAAAAAATACAAAATATCACCACTTTGAAAATTTTGACATCTTGATTCAAAATATAAAAATATTTTTTCAGCTAAAAATTATAATTATATTTGTTTATATATTAGATAAGAGTGGAGTATTTTAAAAATGTGGTTTTATATTAAACACTATTTCATTTCAAAAAGAATTTACTATTTCTTACTACTTCACACCATGATACAAAAACTATAATTAGACCAGAATAATCCACAAGGTAATGGTGTAAAATAGTAACACTTTTAAGGAATATCATGGACAATATTGATCCAATTGTGATATACACTAATATTAAATTTAGTAGTAGATGATTCCTCTCAATAAAAAATCATTGATTTTTTTATTTTTCATGGTCATAGAAAAATCCCAGTGATGCTAACTTCTTCTTAATCACTGAAAATTTTTCATCATATGGGATTTATATATTGATAGAAGGCATGATTTATCCCATCTACATTAATTTTAAATCATCATAAAAATTAATAAAGTCAAATTCTTTGTTATACATCTATTTTTAGTTCTAATAATACCCATTGGTTATAATGTGAAAGAATGATGTAATGGTTACATTTACTCATTCCTTTAATAAAATTGTTTCAACCAATATCCTAAATATCAACCCTTAGTTTATTTAATTAAATATATTTATTATGTTAATTATATTATTTCTATTTTTTAATCTTGTTTTTATATTCATGATTTTTTATAGGAGAATATGATCTAAGAAAATCCTTTATTGTACTTGATTTCTTTTTGTATTTTGAAATCAATTTTATAGTGGTATAACTAAATTTGTGTCTTGGATTTATATTACATCATTTGAACAAAAAAATATTCTAACTCTTTACTATATTTTTTTTTGATTTACATTAAAATGATTTCAAAAGACAGTTACAGGTACATTTTTATATATATTTGAGGTTCCTTCAAAGACTTTATACTCACACTATACATGTGATCCTTAATAGACATGTAACTTTAGTGTTTTTGTTTCAATTATAGATATGATAATAGATAGATACCCAGATGCTATGTATAATAACAATACATTGGTGTTTCGTAATTTGTATAATTCTCCATGAAGAAAAAAATCATGGGTTCTATCATGGGCGAGTTGTTTGTTTGGAACATATGTATATAAATATAAAATTAATTATTTATAATTTTTCTATTATTAAATTATGTGATGGATTTTACATTTTATTTTGGTTTTTCATACATATATATTTTTGAATTTTATTATTATATAGTTACTACATTGTACTCTCTTCATTATATACAATTTCCTTATTTTTTGGGAACATGTGTTATGCAGATATGCCATAAATAATTTTTTGGATATTTTTTCAATGATCTATGTTGTCACTAAAAGAGATTAAATCATTCACTAATGATTTCATTAGACCCTATACACTATTCACATGCTCTTGTGAATTAGATAACTTAATTTTCATATATGGGAATCATAATTATGACAATGAATGATCTTGGAAGATTTATTAAATGTGGTATTAATGTCGTGTGTGGTTTATTTGGATATTATAGATAGATGATAGGGTATTAGGATTCTAGGGTACACTATATTCATGTCAAGACCTCAATGATATCGCATAATCATTTGTTTCCAAGGATTTATGGGTTTTTATAGGAATAACCTTAGTCGTGAATTGGTTATTAATTTATATATCATATATAGGTGTAAATTAGATTGGTTAATAAAGCCCAACATAATGCCACTTTTTCATTTGCCTGTAAATCAAATTTTTAGTGGCATATAGGGAATACACATTTAATTAATTATTATTGTAACATTTGGTGGATTAAAATTAATTATTTGAAGTAATAAATCAATTATTTTCTTCTAAAATACCTTATTAGGGATTCTGTAAATAATTAAATCCACTCAACTTATTTTTCATTTGTTGTATATTATTTTCATTCAATTTGGTTTTGTACAAATATTAATGTTTTAAAAAAAATTTCCTTATGTTTTTATGAGATTTTTAATTTTTCAAAAGTAATTAAAGTAAAGTTTTTGAGGTCTAATTTTTTAATTAATAAATTTTTTAAATATGTTTTCCTTTTGGTAAATTATTTTTGTTTTTGAAATATATTAGGAATTTTTTTACAAGAATAATTCATTGAAATGTGGATGATGTTTTATAAGTGATGTTAGAATATAATGGGTATAATATAAAAAATGTATCTAGTTTAATTTTAATTTTTATAACTATTTTAGCTACAATTATTATAATGATTTTGGTTTGTTTCTTTTAATAAATTGGAGGGTTATTAAATTAATTATTGCTGTGTTGTTTTTAATTAAGACTACAAACTATGTAAAAATTATTTGACTAATTATCATATTAGATCATCATTATTTTGGAATATATAGTTTTTTTGGAATGTATTCTATGTCGTTAAAACCATTGAAATACATTTTAATGTTTTTTCAATAGTATTACTTTACAATCATAGTGATTATATTTCTAAATTACTAAATAATGTTGAATTGATTATTATGAGTGGATGGGAATTTTGGGTTAGTGGATGGATTCTATTTAATTATGAAAGGTGTTATTATATGAAATTTTTATTTAATGTATTCATAATATTTTGATTTAAATATTATTTTGGATTATTAATCTATAAAATTTATTGTGAAAACATAGAAAAAATTAATTTTTTTAGATTTTACTATGAATTTAATCAATTTTTATATCTTTGTATGTATATATTTATTTATATTTTGTGATGGTGATAGATTTAAAAAAATTTAGAGTATATGTTTTTGCTGTGTTTGATGTTTAAAATTATAATTTCGAACCTCTATGTGATCACTAGGTGCCTTGTAATCTTTTACAGGGTAATCAGTTATCAATATAAATAGATTTACCAAGGATAACATTGACTGGACAAAAGTACATCATTAGGTAAATAATGTTATCTAAATATAGGTTTTTTTAAAAATTTATAGTTTAGTATTTTTTCCTCCATTTTATTATATCCCCCAAGGTTTTTCATTTTAGTTTGTACTTATTTATACTATAATATATATGAAATTTATAATATAATGAATTTCATTTTTCGATCCACCAATCTCACATTATCAATGATGTTAAAAACAATTCACTTACCGATAAAAGGTAAACTCATCCCCCTATTCCTCGAACATTATTCTTCTTGCATATCCTCAAATTACTCTTAGATAGGTTAGGTATTAAGAATTCTTATTCACCAATACATAGTAAAATAAACTGAGGTATAAGGGATTATTATGTCATTGTTATTGCATGGTATGTTGTTTAATTTGTTTTGTTAAATTATTATTTATTTAAAATAGTATTTCGATGATTTATTTTGAGGATTTTCCAGTTTTTGGACAGATTTTAGATTATTTGGATTATGAAATTTACAAATTATTTTTTTTTTGTTGTTTAGGAATCATTATGTGTATTCTTTAATGGACTAGGTTGATTTTTTTTATTTTCTATTATGGAATTTAATTATATGGATTGTTTTATTATGGATTTTTGTTTATAATATTTAGGAATCCAACGGATGGTTTCCTAAATATAAAGAGATCACTATAATGTTATAACGGTAGGAGGTCTCCACCATGATTACACATTAAATTATGATTTTCTTAGTATGATACATCCAATATATTTATAAAAATTTAGTAATGTTTGAATGTTTATTTTGGGAAATATAAAATTGGTTTTATGGATCATTTTGACATGGATAGTATGTTATCATGACATTATTAAATATAGGTAACATGATAATGGATAGAAAATGATATAAAATATTTCAATATTTTTGTACATCATTACCCCATATTGAATAGGTAGTTCTCTAGTTGGTAGGTTTTTCTTATACAGGAAGGTTGTTCCATTAAAGGAAGATTTTAAATTGATGGAATGATTTTTTTCCATGTTTGATAGGTTTTGATATTATACAATCTCAAATGAATAATATAGGAATGATGTATTCCAATAGTTCCACATAAGATAGACTCCATCAGCAATGAAGAGTTTTCTAATCACTATGAACACATGATCATTATTTGGGAGAACAACACAACATCTAGTCCATAAATATTGTATCATGATCTACAACTAGAACTACAAATGCCAATACACAATATAAACCCCAAAACATCAATGGTTTAGGATATTGTTTTTATCGGTGGGCACATTCCCCCAGGTGGGTGGAAATCCATGTATGGTGTAGTGTATGGGCACTTAGTTCTAACACACACTATATTACCACTCTCATGTGCCATCCCAACCCAAGATTAGGTTGCAATAGAATTGGTTCAGTCTTGGGGATCACGTGTCATATGTTACTGGTATTTTTAATGACTCAAAATATCATTGTTTTTATTTTTAAAGGTTAATTATAAAAATTATTTGACAAGTCATTGAGACAGAATATGTTTCTGAGGCCTTGTGTTCCCTGTACAGAACGTTGAAAATTGTTATTTTTCAAATAGTGTGTGAGAGCGGGATTCCAAAAAAATTAGAATAACTCATAACAGGTACCCAGATTAGAAATCCATGGGCACTCTTACCTTTAGAACAACATCTTTATATTAGGCATGTTATAACCTCGACCAATTCCAGTCAAAGGTGGAAGCTAGTTTTTGGACCAAAACGTCATTAAAATATTTAAAAAACAATATTTTATCTGATGATGGATCTATTTATTTTAATTATAACCTATTCTTATGAGTATAGGGATATCATCATAACCCTAAAATTCCCCAAACAAGATAAATAAAACCTATCTACACAAAAATTGGCTGATCAAGGTTAAACGATGAAAAATTAGAGATTAGAACATGGATCAAAGTATGATAGATCAATGAACGATGACACAACTCTAGCCTTCCTCAATAATCAATATAAACTCTATGATTGGATTCTATTATTGTTAATTCTTTCCCCATTCATAAATTCAATAATGAATGTAGACCATCCAATGAAGAGGATGATGTGCGGTTTATACATTCTTGTGTGATGGTTACATTGCGGATTTTAAAAATGTGATATTTAATCTGTGATATGTTATAAATAATCGACCTTCATTCTTATGGAATGGGTCAAGGATAGAAAAAACAACGACCAATGTCTGTTCATTAGTTTGTTCCTTGAGATTTTCTCTACCAGATATTCTCTGTGTTCTTCAATTTTGTCATAATCTATGAATGATCAATTTTTTCATCTTAAATTCACAACACAATAATTTTAGATTTAAAGATCCAACCCCATGACATCACAATTGATGTGAGATGACATTGGGGACAGAGAAATCAAATCTATTTGGGAGATATCTCTATTTTAAATATTTTCATCGGAATGGATTGTGGTGTTGAACCAAGCCTAGGGAAGTGAATAACACAAACGGAAGATCGTAGTCATGGCTTCATTTCAAAAAACGGTGCACTAATGGTGAACTTGTGACCCACTGAAAGGGACATCGGCATGCCAGCAGAGCACGCTATAGCGGCGACACATGTGTGAATGTGTTAGACCATGTTGGGCCTACTATAAAAGGAACATGAAATGGAAGGAGGATGTAATGTTGACCCTTCAATGCAGTGAGGGGCGAAACACGGCCCAACACAGATGGTGGAAAGGGCATTTAGTGTGTGGTGAGGAGGTATTTCCATGCACATGTGAGATTTCTGAGGTGAATCCATGTAACTATAGTGGCCCAGGGTGGTCTGGACCGGATTGATTCGGGTTAGGTCATGGTGGGTGGGTCAGACCCGGATCAGACATCTGTCGAACCAATTTAAAGAAAGGGAAATATCATTCAAACCATGTTTTCGGTTGATGAGAACATTGCAGTGTTGATACCCATGTGATGAGACAGTCATTTTGATATAGTGAAAGTAATTTTCTATGTAATTTATAATATTACCAAATGATATGAGGAGTATGTTCTTCTAAAACAAGCATGCAATGAGCAGAATCCTATGCTGGGTGTGACATGATGAAAACATGACTTGTGGGCTATATAAACCATTTATGCTCCATGCACTATCGACCTTCCATGCACAAATGATGATATATGGTCCATGAATACTCTATACACCATCAATTATATGTACACCATCAACGCTTTGGGAAACATTAATGCTCCATGTTCCATCGACGCTATGGGCACCATTGATTCTTCGTATGCCATCAATGATCTGTGTTCCATCAACACACCACACCCCACATATGCTCCATTATTAATAAAAACTCAGTGAGTCATAGATGTTGGGATATCTGTAGACTACAAGTGATAATACTTATATTTTTTCTATATAAATATACATGTCTTAGATGACTATGTATCTTCATAGTGACTCTACTTTTGGTGTTTCCATTGTGGTATACATTTTGTGATTCAGTTATAGTATACATCATGTGAGTCCATTGTGGTATACATTAAGTGTTTCATTTTCTTGTGTAGTTCATTTATATCATATATGTATTGCTTTGTTGTTTTGGGGTGTCATTTTGTTTCTTTTTATACTATCCCATGCAAGATCATGTACCTCACATGTCGTGTCTTGTGTAGAAGATTGAATCTTTGATAGATTTATAGGTGGACCGAGACTCAGTGGTGCATAGAGTGATTAGGAAGAAGAGGTGATATTGTTCGACATTAGATATATATCCTACACCTACACTTTAGGTAGGGTTTTCTACGATTTAGTTTTAAGAAATTTAGAATTCACATGAATGACATTTTCTTTTGGTGGGATTGTATACTATATCAATTTATCATCCAATTTTCTAAAATTTTACCCTATTGTCTTTATCATAGTGGTATGTATTATTGTTTACATAGTGTTTTTACATTTCATCAATTTGGTCTTGTAGATTTGTGTGTATTTACATGTACGTAGGAAAATGACTCCCATTTATAGGATATGCCTACTCAGTTCTAGTTGCCAGCCCCTTACATATCAGAGGCTGGCATGGGGTAGTCATGGAATGGGCCCGTACATGATCGGTCGTGACATAGGCATATCGTAGGGGACTGGTTCTCCATCAGGACAAAGAGATTGTGGTATTGGTTTGGGGAAATCATGTCAAGTTTTTTGATTTCAGATTTCAGCATAGGGAATCTAGTGATGGTTTTTCAGCTGGTGTATCCACACAACATGACTTTAAATTCTTCGTTTTTACTCAGTACATCAAAGAAGTTGTTTTAGGGAAATTAATGTATCCTGCAACATATATGATTTGACGGTGTCCTCATGTCCTTCTTGATTCAGCTAAACAGGCGTACTCTATTCACTGTGGTACATTATATTCTATTTCAGGATGTCACCATGAAGGTAGCCATCCAGGTTTATATTTCATGATCACAAGGATGATCCTCCTAGTAATGAGGCATCAATACATGAACTAGTACCAGAGATATAACCTCTACGTGGTGTAACATTAATACCACCACCCATCGATATATAGTTACTACCAGCATTGCTGGAAGAGGATGCATGTAGGTTGAGTGTATGTAATGATTTCCATATGTAGAGACCTCCTTGATTTTGGTGTGAGTCAGACCCACATTTAGCTGAATATTTCATAGAGTCAGTTACACATGTCTTCTTCCTTGTGGGGGATCCTTCCAACTCGATGGTAGTTTTAGCTACAAGTCTACATTGGGTGAATATTTAGGTAGAAGTTATTTCTTGTGATTTAATGCTCAATGTGAAAACAAAATATCCTATATCAACAACAAGGCAACCAGACTATGGTAGAGTACTCAGTGAGGTTTACTGATCATTCTTGATACATCGCAAATAATGTTTGAGACATGTTCTTCTTGGCTTAGACTGTTGATCAGGTGATACACCAATATATTATGGAATCCATGAAATCCATTAGTATCCTTACATATGACGGTGTGGGTGATATATATTTTATCATGTAGAGTTTTTTGGTGGAGAAGGAAATAGTAGTGAGATCATTCAGTAGGTGCTAGGTCACTGGGTCTTTGATGTGGGTAGCCCATAGAAGATATAGGTTACCAAGAGGGACAATCACTCAAGGGGATAACCATAGAACATGGAATTTGTGGTGCGAGGCTCCCACTGATTAGAGAATCAGCTAAAGGATAGGTTGTGTAACTCGTGCGGTGGTTGGTGATATCAAGAAAGTGATTGTCAGAAAAAATATTGAGGTGATCAGTAGACAGTAGTGGGACCACCATGGTAGAGGAGGAGGAATGATCTGGTGGTCCAAAAGGTGTAATGTGTGATACGGGAGTAGGTAAAGCAGTATGTGGTGTGAAGAGGTTTCACAAACAACCACCACCACCCATATGTTGTTGACCCTAGGCTTAGAGAGCTATTGGACATGAGTGAGGAAATGGGTAGTAAATGGAGACGTAATACCATAGTTCATCAGAGATGACTAGAGGTACAATCTATTTATTTTCCATCTTATCTTTAGTTTTGATAAGAATATGATCCAGTGATTGTTTTCATTCATGAACCTTGTTCGAGACACGAAGATTTCGGTAGATTTATTTACTCAAACATTATGTTTAAAGACTCCTGCGGGATGGTATTTGAAGTTCACACAACAGTTCCAATAGTATGAGATTAATATTAGAGGAGATAATTTTGGTTGGGATCTATTATTAATGGAATCAATCACATATGATGTCATTCTAGGTATTAACTAGTTATCAACAGTCCCGGCGTAGATTGGCTGTTTGAGATGAAGTGTATTGTGTGTCCACTATAATGGGACTAGGTATTCCTCTATCATCGAAAAGTTAATACATGAAGGGAAGGGTGGACGTACTCATATGAGGGTTTAGCTGATTACATATTAGTTACCTAGCCTAACCCTTGATGTATTGGATGTGGGGAGTCATTGGTTTCCTATAGTGGTAGACGAGTATGAGGACGTATTTCTAGAGGATGTACATAGAATATCTCTATATAGGGAGGTTGATATAAATATTTATATGTTCCCATGTATGATGATGATATCAAAACATTCATATTGGATGTATCCCGCAGATATTGTTGAGTTAATGATACAAAAAGGGGACTTGCAATTTAAGGGATTTGGGAAACCTAGTGTTTCACTGTGGGAATCCGTAGTTTTGTTTTCCAAGAAGAATGCTGGGAACCTGAGGTTCTATGTATAATTTATGATCATAAACCAGGTTCTCAAAAATAATCATTATAATATAATGAGGATTGAACACCTCTTCGATCAGATGAAGGTAGAATGTTGGTTATCGATGATATACCTCGGATCAGGTTATCACAAACATCATGTACAGGATGAGGAAATCCAAAAAAAAACATTAAGATGTCTGTATGGCCACTAAATGTACTTTGTGATGTAGTTTTAAATAACTGATGTGCTATATGTGTCAATGGGACTCATCTATAAGCTCTAACATCCCTAATTAGAGTCATCGGGGACATTGTTGACGACTTTATAGTGTACGTTATGTCCAATGTGGAGAAACAGAGACAAATAGTGATGGTCCTGGACACACTCATAGAGAACCATAATTTTGGGAAGCTCTCGAAGTGTTAGTTTTCGATTTGAGATTTCCATATCCTGGGACATGTCATTTCGAAGGATCGAGTTGTAGTGGATCGTACCATGGTAGAGGAGGTGATATTTTGGAATCCATGCATGAATGTTACCACGGAGCGGAGTTCCCTTGTGTTTTATGGGTATTATTGGAGGGTTTTTTCCTGCTTTTCTTTGGTACAAGCATCCTTGTTTACTTTGACTTGAATGTGGAATACATTCATGTGGAAGGAGTAGTGCCTGAAGAGTTTTCATAATCTGTTGTAGATATTGAGGAGTGCTCCTATCGTGACATTTAGAGATGTGGGTTTTGAGTATGTGGTATTAATTTATTCATCAGGTACTGGGCTTGGTTGCATCCTACTATAGAGGAAACTGGTTAATTTCTATTTTTCAATATAGTTGAAACCACAAGAACTAAAATATTTGACCAATGACCTTGAGTTTCTAGTGGTAGTCATCACCTTGAATATGTGGCAACACTACATTAAGTAAGAGTGGTTTATCGTATACTATGAGAAAAAAAATCTCAGGTTTTTCTTAAATCAAAATATTTATAACATGAGACATAGATTATGGAATGAGTTCCTCTAGGACTATGGAAATGAGATTTTCTATACCCTTGGGAGGGGGAATTTAATGGTAGATTCTCTCATATGAAATCCATCTTGGAGTTGCTGGGTGAGGCGTTATAGTAGTTGGATTCCTTGTAGTTATCATATGTGGATAATGATATAATACCTTACCTCCATTAAATGGTATCCACTCCTCCACTCTTATAGCCGAACAATGAGGAAAAACTCAAATACACTGATTATGAGACATTATGTGCTCAGAAGTCCATGTGGCATGCCAATAATGGATATTCTATATGTGGAATGAACGTTTCCACATTTAAAGGACACACATTAGTACCATTGACGTTGTGAGAGGAGGTCATGGGGTGGTTCCATACATCCCATTTGGAGGTAAATATGTGATTTTAAATGATGCATCAAGACCTTCTATTCTAGTATTGGTTGTCTAGGATAAAGAATGAAGTGGAAAAGTTTGTTTCATGATTCCCCACATGACATCATTTAAAGGCTGAGAACCAGGTTCCAGTGGGATTGACCCAACCACATGAGGTCCACATTGGAAGTTGTATGCGATATATATGGTCGTCATGATGGTTTTACCATGATGTTATATGGGACTTTATACCATCTAGGAGACTATTGAATGACATACCATGTTTCCCCACTTCCTAGCGATTCGAGATCAGAGTTTAAAACAGATCATAGGTTGCCTATACATATTATAGATAGTTTGAATCTATGAAATACCATCAATGATAGTATTAATACATGATGTTAGATTAACATCCCTATTTTGGAAGGGATTACAGGTGGTGTAGTGTCTCATATGTGCTTGAGTACAAATTTTAATCCCCCGAAGGATGGCCAGATAGAGTAGACCATTCTGGTTCTTGAGGATATGATATGTTCTTTCATCATATTTTTAGGCTATAGTTGGGAGGATTACCTACCTCTGGTAGATATCACCGACAACAACATCAAACACAACACCATCAGTATTGTTACATTCGAGGAATTGTAAGGCTGACCCTGCAGGTCAACACATTGCTGGAGAGTCATAAGAGAGTCAACACTCATGGGCCTAGAGTTATAGTGGGATACCACTGGGAGACATAGATCATCCATGAGTGGATGAGGACTACACAGAGCTAGAATAATTCATATAATGATAAGATATTGAGTCATTTGGATTTTTATGAGGTCGATAATGTATTACTCAGGGTCTCACCTATATTGGGATGCAGAGATTTGTCTTGGGCGTCAAGTGATCTCTGAAATATATTGGCCCATTTTAGTTTATATATAAATTTCGTGAGGTGGGATACTACCTAGCTCTACCCATGTAGTTGAACTGGGGGCATGATGTCCTCCACATGCCGCAAGAGTGGAGAATATAATGACTCATATTTTATAAAGATATATTGTTATAAATTAATTAGGAAAATTTTGAGATTAGGCGCTAAGACAGTGTAAGATTTTGAGGTCAAATATTCATAGGATAGAACATTGAAAATTTTATGTTTTTAGATGTAATCTATATTAAAATATTTAATTAAGATATTTATTATTTGATTATTCATTGGGTTACATAAATTATAACATACTTCCCTAAATTTATGTATATCTTGATAACCCTATAATTCATCTATGAAGTGATGGAGAAGAACTCTCCAGTGCACACTGATAGATCGAGGATCAGTGACAACAAATTGGAGACCAATAATGGAATATAAAAGTTATGGATAAATGAATGATGAAATAGCTCCACCCTTCATCAATGATTGATCCAATGTCTGGGTAGGTCCTTGAGATGAATATGATGATAGAAAGATCAAATCAATTGAAGAGATATCACCTTTTGAATGATTTATATATAAATTTATCGTGATGATGATACATTCCTAGAGTATAGAATAATGTGACCCAAAGATCATAGGTGTGCCTTCAGTTTTAATAACATGGCACTAGATGCGAACCAGTGGCCTGTGGAAGGGGTCACCAGCTTTCCGGTGGTCCACGCTGTAGGGGTTGTAGCCAAATGAATGTAATGGGAAACATTATTAATGTGGTTGTTTGAACATGATATAGAAAGAGTCTGTAGTGGTGATCAGACAATTCAGTGTTGCCGCCACATCATCCAATGAGGCACAGGCGCTGGGTGGGCCATGAGTGGGGCAGAGGTCATCCCAAATGAAATGCGGGCATGTTCAGGTTGATCTAAGGCACTATAGGGGAACATTTTGCTATACCCAGTGGCCCAATAAACAATGTATGATTTTTCTAGTGGGTGAGATCAGTTTTGACTAGATCTAACTAGGTCAGGAAACACGTTTTACAAAAAACAACCATAACATTAATACCATGTGTCAGTTTGACGATACATTTGTGGTGTTGGGACCATTGATAATAAGAGGTACATTATAGACACTATATGTGTGTTTTTTTATAAGTTTTAATATGAACTAATGGATTGAGTGTTTGGTTATCCCATAATAGGCGTGCTATAAACAAAATCAAGCTATTGGTTTTGACATGATGACTATGTGTCTTGGGGGCTCCATGACCAGTCAATGCTCCATACGACATCAGTGCTTCCCGCAACGTTGATGATCAATTTGAAATCAAGGTTCCATGTTTCATTAATTCTCCATGTGCCATCAATGATTTGTTGTCCATTGAAGCTCTATGCATCATCAATGATACTTGTGCCATCAAGGATACATAATTCATTGACACTCCATGTTTCATGGAAACTAGGATATATATGGACTAAAATTGAAAGTACTTATATTCATGCTATATATTTATACCTACATGAGATGATTTTGTATCATCTTTGTGATTGTACTTAATGTGATCCCTTGTGTTATTCATCATGTTATTAATTTGTGGTAGAATTCATGTTCTACCATTGTGGAATACTTCATGTGATTCCATTGTGGTGTACTTCATGTATTTTATTGTTTTATTCATTTACAGTATTATGGTGTCCTTTTGAGTATTTTTTTACCCAACCTTGCAAATGCATTTCCAGAACATGTAATGTCTTCTGCAGATGATCGAATCATTGATAAAGATCTAGGTGGACCAGGACCATGTGGTGAATAGAGTGACCAAGATGATGAGGTGTGCTTCTATGGCATCAGAAAACAATCCTACACATACCCTCCATGTTTTTTTGTAGATAAATTTCTGGAATATGTTCATTCCTTTAAAAGACAATTTGTTTTGTGGGATTTTATTATAGCCATGTTTACGTTCCTATTTTCAACTATCGTAATATATTGTTGGTATCATAGTGGTATGAATTCTTGTTTACATAATGAATTTTTATTTCAGCATTTTGGACATGGTGATGTGTGTGTGTGTGTAGGTATTTAAGAGAATGTCTCTCATTTGTGGGATATTCTAACTCGGTGTGAGTCCCCACCCCCTATCCTATCGGAGGTGGGTGTGGAGTAGTCATGAAATGATCCCCTCTCGGACGGTCCATGATAGGATTGTTTTACCACCACCCATCCAATCGTGACCATAGGGAAATCTATAATACGATGGTTTGGATAATAAATGGAGGTTATGGAACAACATCTGTTGCTTGAGAAATGTGAGGCATGATAGGCTACACAATTGTAGTTTTATACATCACTTTCTTTGAAATGACCTATGAGTCTACATTATTCCACACCATGACTCAATCAACCATATGAATAACATTCCACTATTATTGATTTCAATCATTATTATAATTTACCACAAATATCTATCAAAATTCATGGTCCTCCCCATCATCAATCCTCTTTCTCATTTAATACCTTTTATACAACTTCTATACTAGAGCCACTATCATGTGTGATCAAAAAATTATGAATTACTAATGATGGAACCCCATCACATGACCAACATTAAATGATCCTAGATATGATATGACTTGAGATAAAAGAAAAGATGATAGAGGGGGAATTGGAGAGATAATTATAAAAGAATAATAAAAAAATCTCATTCTTCATCACCCATAAATGATAAGCCGAATTCATGGAAAATGTTATGATTTAAGATCCCTATACATATATTCCTATCTAAATAGAATATAAATCATGAACTATCTTGTGTGAAGAAAATATTTATAAACAATTATTTTATATAATATGTTTATAGATAATATAATAAATCTGTTGTAAAAAATAGAATTACAATGATAATACCATTAATAGTAGATCATATGAAATGATGATGCCCAAAATCAGGATTGGATCATTTTTTTGATGAATTTCATGTCCATGATGTTTGTTGATTGAGATTTTTCAACCAATTTTATTCATCAATTTCATGGATCCTCAATTATTTATGACACCTTATCCCCATCCTTATTATGAAATATGGTCTATATAGAGAAACATGTATAATTGTTAATGTTGTATTTTAAATCAATAAACAATTATTTTAAATAATATTAAATATAATTAATTAATAAAGTTTAATTAATTCACTACATCCACAATGAACCAATCCCAAGGAACATAATTCAATTAAATTTTACACATATTTTATGTAATCTCCACGATTGTATATTTATTAATTAACTATTATTTCTCGTAATATTTTTCATTAAGAAGATATATGAAATTCAAAATATATTAATGCACAATGACTAAAAATAATATAAAATTTATAATATTTTCTTATGTCCTCTACTACACAAACATTTCCACAAAAACTCAACTTGGGGTTAAACCCTACACCCTAAAACCATTATAACTTTAAAAAAATAATTTCAAATTCTATCTCATAGGAAAATTTACCATTTTACCTTATAGTATTTCTCATGACTCTACAACAAAAAAAATTGAGAAATTTATAAATTTGTAAAACCCAATCTCTAAATAAATCGCATTATTAATCATTTTAATACCCAAAAGATTATAACATGAGATGATAACCACGAAAACACTTGATACATACCAAAGAAAAAAATACACCCCTATACGAACCTCATCATCATGCTTTCATCCATATGTGAAATTGGTAGACCACCTACAAGAAGAAAACATTCACTCTCATCATTGATGTCATCAAATCCTGATCACATTGATGAAATAAAATAATAGAATCATGCATCGAAAGGATGTGATTCGTGGGAAGACACAACACCTAAAAAAATTAATTTCATTTGAAAGTGAGTTTTCCATATGGGTTGAAGTGAAACCCCAAAACATCAACTCACTTCTCGGAATGTTTTATTGGTATGATTATATCAAATGGATGAAATCCACAACTCACATATTGATATCATTCCTGTTGCTCAATGCATGAAGAAACCACCGCACTAATAGGATTTGTCAGAAAATTCTACACCATCAATGGATGGGTTGAAAAGTATAATGAACCACTAGTTAGATGTTAGATCCTCAACCATATATTTCCCACTAAGAATTTTGGTAACAAATATGTTATTTTTCTTCTAAAAAAACCTTGACATTCATGACAATATATTACAATGTCTAGATCAAAATGGGTTTTATATTCATTTCGAATGATATAATACCTATATTGTTGTTTCTCTTTCACAAAATATATAGATAAAGAGAATATGTATAACAAAGACCACATTCAACTATTTATAATCACATTTAAAACTATCAGGTGACCCAATCTACAAAAACCTAAATTGACCAGTCCTAACACTTTAGATGACCGTGATCTATTGACTTTAGAACTTAGTATAACACTTGAACATGCAACCAAATCTCACATCATCCTAAAAGAACATATTATTACAACCTATATATTTTGTTTCTATTTTATTTGTACCCCGAAAATATATAATTCTTTTATGAAATTTAGGGTTTCAGAAATCTAGGGAAACCTCAAATAAGGATATACATCATGATATTCACCAATAACAATGATGAAAAATCCATATCAACCAAGGGATGTGATATACACACTCCACACATTCATGAAAATCCCATAGTTACATTACTCTGAATATTCCCCATCATATATTAACACTAAGAGAACATCAACACTATAGGATCGTTGGATATATGGAATGATTTGGGGGATAAATATCATCAATTAATGGTGACAAACATCTATATCTATAAAATATAAATCATCTAAAAAACCAACTACTCAACATTCTCATCCATCATACATAAATAGAGTTATCTAGTAGGATTATCAACCACCAAAATCCTTCCAAAACATTAATAAATAATCAACAATCATGTCCTAAAATTGATGATATCCAAAAATAATTTATGTATCAGTGAAAAATATAACAATAGACAATAAAAAACTTGTCACCCCATAAGAAAAAATTGGGAAATACCTAATATTCTCAACATGCTCTTGGAAAACCCATTACAATGAAGGATTTCAGTAATCAATATATAGAAGAAGAATCTATTTCCATATCATATTTGAAATAAATGAAGACATAGATCTCTCATTTTTGGATAAATATAAGAATATCTTTAAAATAATATTTATATTCATCCACATTCATTGAGATTGATTTTTCTTATCCATGTTAAAATATGAACAATTCCATTCATATTATTTTATGTGAATAAAAATTTTTCCTCAAGAGGGTTGTATTAACTCTCTATATAGACATACATTTCTTTACTAGCAATACATTACTTTACACTTATCAAAAAGTATCGTCAAGGACTCTATGATATCAAGTTGGATATTTAAATCACGACTACAAATTTTTTATATATTCTCGTATTTGAATATGATGATCCCAACTCACAGGACGGGGTGACTTGAAGGCAATATCAATCAGTGGAGGTTCTATAACTGTTGATGTTTAGGATAGTGGTTCAATAAGTATCTCTCACTCCTGAACATATAATGCTCAATGAATATATTATTCATACATGATGTGATATGATGGTATATATAAATATTACTAAATAATAATTCAAAATATATATATATATTGTTTTTGACCGTAGACACCCAATCATGAACATATTCATATACCTCATACTTCTAGTATCCAATTCATGGTTGGAAATAACCAAGGTTGGTGATTGTGGGATTGGACCATTGCATCTTCCATCAATAACTCTAACATCCCACATAAGTAATAAATAATAGATATTTTTATATATGCATATTTATGAATTTGGTAGTGTTTTAGAGGCTTAAAATGAGAATAAATCCAATCTTAAGCATGGAATACACTAATATTTTTAAAAGATTGTTTTACTTCCTTTTGAAGGGAAAACATTTTTAAATAAAACTTTTCACAATTTTATAATCTATATTTGTCAAAATAAACATATTATTTATGATTGGGACAGTGAAATTTACATGGGATAATTTTTTCGTATTATTCTGATAATGTTCATTTTTTATGAATAGTGAAAAATACGGTATTTCACATCAAAACTGCTTTTTCATCTAATTTAATTATATGGTTTGATTATATTTTTAATTGGTCATAAAGTGTAATTAGAATATATTTTTACCATTTAGTCCAATAGAGGTCATTAGGATTAATTTCAATTTTGTATTAGGCAAAAACTAATGCCAATCTTTTCATAGATATTGTTTAAGAAAAACCCAGCTATTTGTTTTGACAACGGGAAACATTTTTAAATTAATTATTGCAATTTATATGTTTGGAAATCGGTAAAATGGATTCCATATTTGGAATCATATGTTCCATATTATGTAATTATGACTCTTGTTTTTGGACATTATGAATAGTAACAACGGTAATTATCTTTAATTATCTTGATTAATGAGTAATCTGGTAGTTAATGATAATAATATAATATCATAATAATAAAAAATGCCACCAACGTGTGTCCTAATTCTACTGGTTGTCTCATGGCCGACCATGGGATTCCTTGTGCCAAACTTGGGGACCCCATGGAATCACTTTTATGGGAAAGTGACTTGTTATCTTTTTATTTTTTATCGAAAGTTAAATATAACAAAGAATGTATCACCTGAGTAAAAAAAATTTATTTTGTCCACATAGATGACATTTTGGACTACAAATATTCATTGTAAATATAAAACGATTTCCTATATCATAGAATTTTTTTAATAATTTTTAGACATTAAATAATTTAAATTATTTGTGACACCATGATGATGCACTAATTACCTCATTATATAACGATTTAAATAAGATTAAATGATAATGTAAAATCTAAGATATTCACTTGTCAAAAACCTATTGTATGGGTATATTTCGAACCCTTATCACCTTATCCTCAAATTATTTTAATTTGGGACCTTTTAAATCCAAAACTCATTTTAAAATAAAGCAACCTTTTATACCTTTGCAAGAGTGCCCCTCATCTCCTCTTATAAAAGGCCCCCAACTCTACCTCCTTACCAACACCTCTCAAGCCTTTGTCTTGTCCAAAACCTGCTCATTTTGCCTCTCCACATCCCTCTCCTCACCCAAGAAGCCTTACCTTGGATAGTAAGCTCATCAAGAAACCCTTTTGGTTCAAACCAAAGGGAGTTATCCGATTAAAAGGTAAAGTCTTCTCTAATACTCTTTCGTTTATTTTTCTTCCCCAACCCCCTAAACTCTTTTTATTAATTTCTTTTGAAACAAACACAGTATCGTAAATATACTATGATGTTGTTTTAGTAATTATTCAAGCTACAGTTACACACACCTATATCTAATTTTTAAAGAACATACTGTTTCTGTGGATAGTGAATTTCTGCCTCACGAAATGATGATTGTTCAACATTCTTCTAAAACCATAAAATGTGGCCATAAAGATGACAATATATTTATATATGATATAAAATATGTTTATTTTTACCTTAATATTCTGTATTTTTCATTTTTGTCTTACCTTTATGGTTTCCATTATGGTTAAATGCGATATTTTCATTTTAGGAAGTGCGGACTACCGCCCCCTCAAAGTTGTTTGATTCGTTAATACCATATGTGGGACATATAAAGGATGGAGTTATGATATTATATATTATACTATACTATGATTATAATATTCCTTTATATCATTATTATTCCATTTCATAAAATATGAAATAGAAATGAAAGTAGTGTTCAAGCGTACGTACGGCTTACCGTCTCCATGAACGATGCATTTCATTTCTTACTTCTAAATGATTTTGTAATATTATGAATGAATGTATATACTAGATATATATGATATATATGGCATCTACATTATGAATAACATTCTTGAGATAATGGATATTTGACTACGTGAACAACTTGTAAATATAAGAAGTTCACTTTTGACTCAAGTACCAAATATCGACAAAACGACCATTATTATCCTAAATAATTACATAGTGTTCATGACATGGTAATAAGTGATATAAAAGGAATAATTAACTTGAAAAAGGATCTTATGCAAGTAGAAATTAACTCAGGCTTATTATTCAGGACATTAAAGAACGATCAAGTAAAGTCGGACCCGAGGTATCGGACTTCGTCTCAATCTCCTTTCATTGAGGCATATTTTATTTTATTCAGAACCTTCTTTTATACGGTGTATAAACTCCTTTGAATTTTATGCTTATTCAAAAGGAATCACTTTTATATGAAGATTTTTACTAAACGACAAAAAGGAATGGTTTTTTTGTCGTACGTATGCGGTGACAACGACTTCTCCGCCGTCGTGACCATTATTTGAGATTCGGCTTGCTCTACAAGCCATAACATTTTTTGAACCAAAAAATATATACGATGTTTTAGTTTTCTTTTCTTTTGGAATTTCAAACGGTTATGATAATGTTGTTATTATATCAATGAGTTATTGATATGTTCTGATTGAAATGTGGAAATGTTATGTTTCCTTTATGCCTGTTTTATGTGATACGATTTATATTATGGTTCTTGGGCATTATTTATGAAGTCGGGTGGTTTCGTGATAAACTAAGGGTGGGTGATCGCAATATAGCTCTACAATGCATTGGGTAACATGAAGGAGTGAAACATTAAGGTTTCTCCGAAGAGATTTAGGTAATATAATCTGATGGGTATTCCAAATGTAACCAAGAGGGCTACTCCCTATGTAAGAATGTTATGAATGCTTCAAGTTTCCTTTATGTCTTATGATTTCAATGATTTATTCGTGATTTTATGAGGTATTTTAAATTCTTATGTTTCATGGGTAATGTATGATTTCATTCTTATGTATATATGAACTCATGATTCCTTTACATATTTTTATAACCCTTACTGAGCCTTTTATACTCATCACATGTTTTTGAAATGTTTTTCACAGGTCAAGGGAAAGGTACAGGATAAGATGATAGTGTCAAGGAAGTGTCAAGAAATAATCCATGATTTATTTTCGATATGTTTTCGTTGATGGTAAAAATTTATACAATCTTTTACTGTAACCACTTTGTTTAAATGTGGGATGTAATTCATGTTTTATGATCTAATTCACTAAAACTCTAAACCTGAAAAGATTCTCAATGTGTAATCTTTTCATAACCCAAGATTAAGTAAGGTTTAAGGCTGGGGCCTTATAGTTGGTATCAGAGGTCGTTTTAGATAACAATAATAGTTATAATTCAAATTAAATGATTATCCAAAAATATTTTTTTATGGTCAAATTGAATGATATAGCAGTTGACGATTACCATGTTGCATCATCTAAGACATGTTTGTTCAGAATGGTTTTCCATAGTGGAAAAAGGGATGCAGTGCTAGGAAATCATACAGAAGGGAATAACCTTCCGAATCTGCATCCTGAGATGTTTGGAATTGGAACTGAATAGTTTGCTGCAGTAATGGCACATTTGACTCAAGCGATAAATGGTGGCGGTATCCATGCACAAGATCAGCCAAATCAACCGTAGAGGAACATGTAAGTGGTGGAACATTTCATAAGGAAACATCCCCCTTCATTCAAAGGATCATCTGACCCTGTGCTAGCTAAAGGTTGGATTAAAGCAGTAGAGAAGATTTTTGATGTCATGGGGTGTTCAGACTATCAAAAGGTTAGTCTTTCTATTTACCGTATGGAGGGTGAAGAAGATCAGTGGTGGTCGATGGTTAAAAATATTAGGGATACTGATAAGATTGATGCTCTCGACTGGGATGAATTCAAAGGTATGTTTCTTGAGAAGTATTTTCCTAAGGTTGTTCGACATAGGATGGAAAAACAATTCATGGAATTGAGGAAAGAGGAAGAATCAGTGGCTACTTATGAAGAATGGTTCACTCGATTGGAAAGTTATGCTCCAGATTTTATCTGAGACCTTGATAGTATGATCAATCGTTTTTACTCATTATTAAAGGGAAAATATCAAAGGGATTTAGCCTCTCGTGAGTTTAAAAGTTATGAAAAGGTTTTTCAATGTTCTGAGATGGTGGAAATGGAGTTTTCTGATGTTCAAGTGTTCTATAACAACCATTAGAAGAAGTGACCGAGGTGGTAGGATAAAGGAAAGAATTATTCAAAAAAGTATGATGGTATGAAAACTAAGTTTCCTGTTTGTGATAAAAGTGGAAAAATGAATACCGGGGAATGTCTTCTGAATTCTGGAAAGTGCTACCGATGTGGTAAGATGTGACATAAGGCTCGTAATTTCACAGATAAAGATCAGGGTGATGGTAGGACTAAATTTGATTTATAGTTAATGAAATGTTTTAAGTGCAACGAGATTGGTCACTATGGAAATGAGTGACCAAAAAAGAGCATGAGTGATGGGAAGCTGTTAGACTACAAGCAGAAATGGTTGGTGAAATCCTTTGCAACTACTTCAGCAGATGTTGGGCCATCAAATGAAGTTGTATTAGGTAATTTATTTGTTTTTTCCGATTATTCTAGTGTGTTGTTTCATTCAGGGTCTAAACATTCTTTCATCTTTGAAAACGTTTCTATTAAAATGGGAATAAAATCTCAAGAAATGACTCATGAACTTGTGGTAAAAACACCAGGGGGAAATGTTGAGGAAAAAAGAATTTAAAGAATCTTCTTATCCTTATCCGTGGAAAGAACTTACATGTGAACCTTATTGTTTTACCTCTAGTAGAATTTGATGTTATCATGGGTATGGATTTGCTCTATATTTACCATGCTAAGATTGACTGTAGATCTAAAGAAGTTTGTTTTCAGAATGTCTTTCAGTTTGTGTACAAGAATGAACCCTTACAGTTGATAACATATCAAGAGGCCAAGAAACTTGTAAGTGATGGAAATGAATGTTACCTTGCAGACATTATTGAAAATAAGGGAACTGTTCAGATTAATGATTTTCCAGTGGTAAATGATTATCCGGATGTTTTTCTTGATGAGTTTCCTAGAATAATACTAGATCGGGAAGTGGAGTTTACTATTGACTTAGTTCTTGATGCTAAGCCAATTTCAAAAACCCCCTTATCGAATGGCTCGAATTTAACTTTTAGATTTGAACGAGTAATTGCACGATATATTAGAGAAAGGTTTCATTTGACATAGCACATCACCATGGGGTGCTCCTGTTTTATTTGATAAAAAGAAATATGGTTCTATGAGACTTTTCATTAATTATAGAGCCTTGAATAACATCATTGTTAAGAAAAAATATCCTTTCCTCAAATTATTGACTTGTTTGATCAGCTCTAGGGAGCATAGTATTTTCCAAAGATTTACCTGAGATAGGGGTACAATCAGTTGAAGGTAAATGAAGAAGATATCCCGAAGACCGTGTTCTGTATATGATATAGCCATTATGAATTTTTAGTAAAGCCTTTTGGGGTAACCAATGCAACTGCTGTATTCATGAACACATTGAATAGAATTTTCCATGAGTTTATGGATAAGTTTGTTGTGTTTTTCATTGAAGATATTTTGGTGTTTTCTAAATGTAATGAGGATCATGACAGACATTTAAGGTTTATTTTGCAAACCTTAAAAGAAAAGAAATTCTATGGGAAATTCTGAAACTGTGAGTTTTGGTTGCAACAAATTTCATTCCTTGGTCACATTGTTTCTAAATATGGGATAACTGTTGATCCTGTAAAAACAAGGGTAGTTCATGAATGGCCAAGACCCACAAATTTAACTGATATTCGTATTTTTCATGGTTTGGCAGGCTATTACCGAAGGCTTTTTGGAATTTTCTCACTGTTATCTAGTCCAATGACTAGGCTAACTCGGAAGGGTGTTAGTTTATCTAGACAAAAGATGTGATAATTATTTTCAGGAACTGAAAAGAAGATTGAGGAATGCTCCATTTTTGGCAATACCTTCTAGAAATGGGGAGTTTGTTATCTACAGTGATTCTTCATTGAAAGGACTTGGTTGCGTCCTAATGCAGAATGATCAGGTTATTTCTTATGCTTCACGACAGTTGAAAACTCAAGAGGTAAATTACCCTACACATGATTTGGATTTAGCTGTTGTTGTTTTTTGCTTTAAAAATTTGTACGCATCATTTATATGGAGTAAAGTGTGAAATATATACCGATCAAAAAAATTTAAAGTATCTATTCACTCAGAAATAATTGAACATAAGATATAGGATATGGCTTGAATTAATCAAGGATTATGATTGTATAATTTATTACCATCCGTGAAAATAAAATAAAGTGGATGATTCTTTGAGTCGAAAAAGTAATGTTTCTTTAACAATGTTGTGTTTGGAACGTGATACTTTGGTTAAGGATTTGATGAAATTTGGCATAGAAGTTGTTGGTGCAGAATTTCATACTGTTTTGTTTCAGGTATCAGTGAAATATTCTCTATTAGATAGAATCAAGCAAGCACAAAAGCATGACACTGAGTTGCAGAAAAAGGTATAGATGGTTCAGAAAGATAACTTTCCTGAATTCAAAATTGATAGTGATTTTGTATTGAGATTTGGGAAGATATTGTGTGTGCCTTGTGATTCACAATATAAGATAGAGTTGTTATGTGAAGCTCATAGTTCTCCGTTTTCAGTACATTATGGTAGTAATAAGATGTACGGAGATATGCAGGAGTACTACTGGTGGGATGGAATGAAAAGAGACATTTCTGATTTTACTGTGAAGTGTTTGACTTGTCAGCAGGTTAAAGAAGAGAGACAGTTACCGAATGCGATGCTTCAGCCTTTACCAGTGCTAGAGTGCAAATGGGAGAATATATCCATTGACTTTGTTGTGGGATTACCGAAGATATCTCAAGGTAATAATGCAATATGGGTTATTGTTGATCACTTGACTAAATCTGCTCATTTCCTTGCTATACGAGATACTTTTTCTCTAGATCCACTTTCCTGTTTGTATCTTAAAGAGATAGTCAGGTTACATGGAGTTCCCCTCTCCAATCTATCTGATCGTGATCCCAGATTTACTTCTAAACTTTGGAGAGGCCTTCAGAAGTCATTGGGTTATGAATTAAATTTTAGTACATCTTTTCATCCGCAATCAGATGGGCAGTCAGAACGAACAATTCAGACTTTGGAGGATATTCTACGTGCTTGTTCGATGGATTATGAAGGATGTTTGGACCATCATCTTTCTCTGGTTGATATTTCTTATAATAACAGTTTTCATTCCAGTATACAGATTTTACCATTTGAGGCATTATATGGGAAGTGGTGTCGAACTCCATCTTTCTAGGATGAAGTGGGTGAAAGGATGTTGATGGGACGAGAATTAGTAGAAGAGTTCGCAGAAAACGATCAGCTGATACATAAACAAATGAGAACAACTCAGAGCAGGCAGAAGATTTATGCATACAACAGGAGGAAGGATCTCTCATTTGAGGTAAGTGATCATGTTTTTATCAAAGTCTCACCATTGAAAAGTGTGTTGCGATTTGGTAAGAAAGGAAAGTTGAGTCCAAGGTTCATTATACCATATTAAATTCTGGAGAGAGTTGTATCAGTTTCTTACCGAGTGGCTTTACCTCCATGTTTATCTCAAGTACAAAATGTTTTTCATGTTTCAATGTTAAGGAAGTGAATTCCAGATCCATATCATGTTTTGAGTCCAGAGGTGGTTCAGTTGGAAGAGAATCTATCTTATGAGGAACAACCGGTCCAAATTCATGACCACATTGATCATGTGTTATAGAATAAGGTGATTCATCAGGTAATAGTTTTGTGGAAAAACCACATGATTGAAGAGGCAACATGGGAATATTAAAATGCAATGCGGGATAAATACCCCCACTTATTCGATAAGTAAATAAATTCTGGGGACACAATTTTCTAAATGGGGGAAGGATGTAACATACCAAGTAAGTAATGAATAATAGATATTTTTATCTATGTCTATTTATGAATGAGATAATGTTATAGAGGCTTAAAATGAGAATAAATCCAATCTTATGCATGGAATACACTAATGTTTTTAAAATATTTTTTAACTGCCATTTGATGGAAAACCATTTTTAAATAAATTTTTTGACAATTTTATAATCTCTATTTGTCAATATTAATATATTATTTATGATTGTGACATTGAAATTTACATAGGATATGTTTTTGGTATTTTTTTGACAATGTTCATTTTTCAATGAATAGTGAAAAATACTACATTTCGCATCAAAACTGTTTTTTCATCTAATTTCATTATATAGTTAGATGATATTTTTAATTTGTATTAAAGTTTAATTAAAATATATTTTTACCATTTAATCCAATGGTGGTCATTAGGATTAATTTCAATTTGGAATTGGGCATAAACTAATGCCAAACTTTTCATTGATATTGTTTCAAAAAAAACCCCGCTATTTGTTTTGACAACAGGAATTATTTTTAAATTAATTATTGCAATTTCTGTGTTTGGAATTTGGTAAAATTGATTCCATATTTTGAATCATAAGGTCCAAATGATTTAATTAAGACACTTCTGTTTTTGGACATTATGAATTGTAACGACGGTAATTATCTTTATTTATCTTGATTAATGAGTAATTAGGTAGTTAATGATAATAATATAATATCATAATAATAAAAATTCACACCAACATGTATCTTAATGCTACTGGTATTATCATGGCCGACCATGGTATGCCTTGTTCCAAACTTGTGGACCCCATGGAATCCCTTTTGTGGGAAATAACTTGTTATCTTTTTTTTATAAAGACAGTTAATTAAAACAAAGAATGTATCACCTGAGTAAAACTTCTTTATTTTTGTCCACATAGATGATATTTTGGTCTATAAATATTCATTGAAAATCTAAAAAGATTTAATACATAATAGTTCTTATTTCATAATTTTTAGACATTAAATAAATTAAATTATTTGTGACATCATGATGATGCAGCGATTACCTCATTTTTTAACGATTTAAATAAAATGAAAAGATAATGTAAAATCTAAAACCTACACTTTCCAAAAACCTATTGTATGGGTATATTTCGAACCCTTATCACATTATCCTAGAATTTTATCAATGTGGGACCTTTTAAATCTAAAAATAATTTTAAAATAATTTAACCTTTTATACCATTCCAAGAGTGCCCCTCCTGTCCTCTTATAAAAGTCCCCCGCCTCTACCTCCTTACCCACACCTCTCAAGCCTTTGGATCCGCCAACCCCAGCTCATTTTGTCTCTACAAATCCCAATACAAACCTTATAAGCCTTACCTTATGTAGTAAGCTCTTCAAGAAACTCTTTTGGTTCAATCCAAAGGGAGTTACCTGATTAAAAGGTAAAGTCTTCTCTAATTCTCTTTTGATTATTTTGCTTCTCCAACCCCCTAAAATCTTTTTATTAATTTCTTTTCTAACAAATCCATTATATTAAATATACTAGGATGTTTTTTTAAGAAGTATTATAGCTACACTTACACACACATACATCTAATCGTTAAAGAACATACTGTTTTTGTGGATGGTGAATTTCAGCATCACAAAATGATGATTGTTCATCATTATTCTAACACCCTCAAAGGTGGACATTAAGATGACACTATGTTTATATATGATATATAATATGTTTCTGTTTTTCTCTAAGCTTCTGTATTTTTCATTTTTGTCATACCTTTATGTTTTCCAGTATGGTTAAACGCAATATTGTCATTTTAGGAAGTGCGGACTACCGCCCCCTCAATGTGATTTGATTCATTAATACCTTATGTGGGACATATATAGGATGGAGTTATGATATTATATAAGATATTATTTTGGAATTATAATATACCTTTATATCATTATGATTCCATTCGATAAAATACGAAATAGAAATGACAGTAGCGTTCATGCGTACGTATGACTTACCGTGTCCATGAACGGAGCATTTCATTTCTTAGCTCTAAATGATTATGTAATATTGTAAATTCATGTATATATTAGATATATATTATATATATGGAATCTACATTATGAATATCATTCATGAGATAATGGATATTTGACTACGTGAACAACTTGTAAATATAAGAAGTTCACTTTTGACTCAAGTACCAAATATTGACAAAACGACCATTATTATCCTAATTATTTACATAGTGTTCATGACATGGTAATAATAGATATAAAAGGAATAACGAACATGAAAAAGGTTCCTAAGTAAGTAGAAATTAACTCAGGCTTATTATTCAGGACATTAAATAATGCTCGAGTCATGTCGGACCTGAGGTATGGGACATCGTCTCAATCTCCTTTCATTGAGGCATATTTTATTTTATACACAACCTTCTTTTATACGGTGTAAAAACCCCTTTGAATTTTACGCTTATTCAAAAGGAATCTTTTTTATACGAAGTGTTTTATTAAACATCAAAAAGGAATGTTTTTTTGTCGTACGTATGTGGCGACAATGACTTCTCTGTGGTCGTGACCATTATTTGTGTTTCGGCTTCCTCTACGAGCCATAACTTTTTTTAAATGAAAAATAAATGCCACATTTTACTTTTCTTTTGTTATGGGATTGAAAATGGTTTTGATAATGTTTTTATTATATTAATTACTTATTGATATCTTTTTATTGAATTCTGGGAATGTTATGTTTCCTTTATCCATGTTTTATGTGATATGATTTATGTTATATATCATGGGAATTATTTATGAACACGGGTGGTTCCATGATAAACTAAGGGCGGGTGAGCCTGATATAGCTATCCAATGCATTTTGTAATGTAAAGGAGTGAAACTTTAAGGTTTCTCCGAAGAGATTTAGGGAATATACTGTGATGGGTATTCCAAACGTAACCAAGAGGGTTACTCCCTACGTAAGAATGTTATGAATGCCTCATGTTACCTTTATGTCTTATTATTTCTATGATTTATTCATGATTTGATGAGGTATGTTAATGTGCCTATGTTTCATGGGTAATGTATGATTTCATTGTTATGTATATATGAACTCAAGTTTCCTTTCCATATTTTTATAACCCTTTCTGATCTTTTTATGCTCATCCGGTGATTTTGAAATGTTTTATTTAGGTCAATGGAAAGGTACATGATAAGATGATAGTGTCAAGGAAGTGTCAAGAAATAATCCATGTTTTATTTTCAATATGTTTTCATTAATGGGAAAAATGAATACTATCTTTTATTGTAACCACTTTGTTTAAATGTGGGGTGTAATGCATGTTTTATGATCTAATTCTATAAAACTCTAATCCTTAAAAGATAATCAATGTGTAATCTTATAATAACTCAAGATTATGTATGGTTTAAGGCTGGGGCCTTATAATAACTTCTATCAAATAAGTGTCTCTGCCTCCAAACAGCTTCTTAGTAAGTAACTCATTTGATAAAAAGGATTAAAGTGGCCCCAACTCTCACTCCCACATGGTTTTACATCCATGTAACCATTTTTTATATCTATATTTAAATTGAAATTCTTTATCCTATTTCTAGGGTGCATCTCTACTTTGAATTCATGATCAATTATGTATCACATTGTTACAGTAGAAATGGTTGTGTTATATGAAACTGCAATTATATTATGGAATCTGTATATATTGAATTACCCCTAAAATTACTGACCACTAACAATTCCAATATAAAACATTTTTTTGAAACATATCATGGGTCAGTGGGACTAGAATATAGATATAATAGTATTATTTTACCATTTCGTCCATTCAAACTTCGTATAAAAAACAATATTCATGATCATGTGCTAAAACTCAAACCACTATAGGTTTTTATTATTAGTATTTCCAGAAAAAAAATCACCCACTAATGGAAACCTATAATGTTTTGGGATCTGAATAAGTGAATTGACATCTTTATAGAGATATTCGAAACCAAATATAAAATAAGATTCTTTGATTCAATCTTTTCCTCTCACAGCCAGGGACCATACACATCTCATATCCATTCATGACCTATATTGAGACACCATAGATCTACACACCTAATTTAGAAGTAAAAACCTATCTTACATAAATAATTTTATACTAATTTAGAAGAATAAATTTAATAAATGCATATATTATAATAATTAAATGAATATTAGTTATATCTCGCAATATATTGGACCCCTAAACCCAAAGTATTAGTTTCACTAAAGACATAACATATGGGTATGTTGAAATAATTTTGGTTCATTATTCTAATACAATGATTCATACCATATAAAAAATACATCTTAAATAATTTATCATGACATAATTGATTAATAATGACATAAGGAATGAGTCATATGAGTGAATATGTTACTCAATAACCATGATATATGAGACAGTAACAAGAAAAAAGGAAATGTTACATGAAATATAACTAATCGTATGTTACATGGTTATCAAAAAAATTATTAATCGCATAATAGACTATGTTAACCACTATCTTATAACATAGTTTTATTGAAATATTACCCATGTATCTATCTGTCATTGGGATAATAACCTATATACACATATGGCAACAGGATACTACCAATAAAACATTACTCTGTTGGGGAACTACTTGTGGAATGTTCTTGTCATCGGATAATACCTTTATACCCTTATGGGATTGTGATACTACACATATACCCTTATTGTATTGGGAAACAACCCATGTACTCTCTTAAGTCTACGAGATATAGAACTGTAACCAATGATTTAGATAAATATAATATTAAAACACATATCATAGTGATAAACCACAATTATATTTCCAAAAGAACATAAAAACATTCATAATTTCACCATAGCATAATTAAAACATTGAAATTAATAATATTAATGAAAAGTCACATAAGTCATTTTGATAACCTATGTAGAGAAAAAAGGAGGATGGTGTCATTAGAAATATCTATAATGATTCAAAAGAGACCTTAAAGTATATTTAAAAATATAAAAAACACTTTTATAATACATTAGAATATTTCATTGAAGGAAATAATAAATATATTTTTCTATAGAAATCTTAAAAAATGAAAAATTAATTAAAACATTTGAATATAAAATAATTTAAAAACCATGAAAACATTAAATAGAGGATTTTATAATAAGAAAATACATATATATGGGAAAATGAATTTCTAGAAAAAATAGATAAAAATATATTCTATTCAAACATCTGTACGGAATATAAAAAATTACCATTATAGAAAATGGTGAAAATATTTCCTTAAAATAATTTTAAATATGATTAAAAAAATATAAAATGTCCATAATAATTATTTGATGAATATAAATTGGAATATGTAAAAACATTAATTATTATAAAAGTTGAGGAAAATTTTTCATGAAAAAATATAGGATAATATTTTCTCCACCAATATGTATATTTTTAGTTGAATAACGAAAAAAAAGTAAAGTAAAATAATAATAAGACATGAAAACCCTAGAAAAAATAGATGAGAAACAAAATATATGGGGTTTTGTAGATTCAAATAAAAAATTTCCCAAAATAATATTTTAGACATATATAATCTCGACTTAGAAGAATGATTGGAAATAAAACCCTTACTAATTTGGATACCATCAAATAAAATTCAATCTGAAGAGAAAAAATATTATATATTTTAAAAATTCATTGGAATGAAATAAATAATTGGTAAAATAAGTTCATTAGGTATTATATAAAATATATAATGATTAATGTTGGTGAATATAATACAATATCAATTACAAAAAATTAGATTATGAACCATTACCTTTACCCATGATATCCAGCAAGGTGCATTATCTCTAGATATAATAAACATAGTCATAATAATCACTTATATTAAACACAAAATAATTTCAATATCTTTTAATAATTTTGAATTAGAATCATTCAACAAAAATATTATAGATTTTTATTGTTTATATTCATCATTTTTTGTTATTGATTTGTATTATTTTCTAAAATTTTCATAGTGGGAATATTTATTCTCATTCATTTCTACAATTCTAATACATAAAAAATTGTTAAATGTAGTTGAATACATGTAACCTAATGATTTAATTATTTGTAGGTATATTATAAGGGTGTTTTGAGTATGGCTCACTAATAAAGAATCTACAACACGCTGGTTTTGAGTTATTAAACGACAACAACATGTTATGTTCATTGATCATTCATTTTTTGTCACCCGTAGAGAACCATATTCATAATGATTTTAATATAAAATAATAATCATGTATAATGATTTTTTAATTAATGTAGTTGATATGGTAGTAATAAATTATGGTGAAAACTGGATACGTTATTCCGATGAATTCTCTTCATCAGGAAATGGGTATTGATAGAATTATGCATTTAAAATTACATCATTCTAGATCATACAAGTATGGGTCCATCTATAGGGGGAATAAATGTGGATAAATATTTAATCAATTGAAGAAAAATATACCTTAACACCTCTACATTAATTCATTTATCAGTTTCCTTTGTCTATCAATCATTGTAACACCCCGAGCTTCCACGATACGCTTCTCATTCAATAATGCAATAGCTTGCATTGTACGCAACCTCAAGTTCTATTACACCGCGACTAATCAATGTACCCGTTATAAATAGTAATAACCTCTTTTTAAAATTATAGAAATATTATATTTCAAAATGGACTTCATTTTTGGATTCAGAATATCGAAATTAGCCTATGTTGAATTTTTGGTATTTTTCTGAGAACTTCTAATTTTTTATGAATAGTTAAAAATACTAAAAACAATTTTTTTAATAAAATAATTCATTGGGATAAATTATAATATTTAGTGTTTTCAAAGTATAATTAGAATATATTTTTACCATTTTATCCAATGGTGGTCATTAGAATTAATTTAACATTGAGAATGGGCATGAACAATTGTCAATCTTTTGATATAAATTGTTTTTTAAAAACACGCTATTTGCTGTGAAAGCGGGAATTAATTATAAAATTAATTAATACAACTTACATGTATTGAATTTTGTAAAATATAAATCAATTTTGAAATTGGAATATCAATTATTTCTTAGGGTGAAATTTTGGCATTGTTCTGAAAAACTTCAATTTTTGATGAATAGTGAAACCACTAAGTGGTAGTTAAATAACTGATTTTTCGTTTAAATGAAATTTACCACTTCTGTGATTTTATTTTCAAAAATACGACATACATGGTTGTCATTAAGAAGTAAAATGTGGTTCAATGAGATTAAAATAATTTTTGGTGAATAGTAACTTTTAAGTTCTTAATCGCCATTAGAGGTAATTAGTGTAGTTTAAGGTAAAAATAATGTTTTAATAATATGAGATGAGCTTGACACATGTCTTACCCTCATTGGATGTGCCATGGACGACCAAGACAATCCATGGGTCAACTTGGGGACCCCATGGAGCCACTTTAGTTGGAAAATGACATAAATACCTTTTATTTAATGATAAAGTAAAAAATGACACAAACATGAAATGTTTTACTAAACAAATTTTTACATTTGGTTATACAATTCATATTTTTGACTATAAATAGTCATTATAATGATAAAAATATTTACTATATCATTGTATTTTTTTCATAATTTTTAGAAAATAAATAAATTAAATTATTTATGACATCATGATGATGCAGCGATGACCTCATTATTTAACGGTTTAAATAAAATGGAAAGATAATGTAATATCCAAGGCTTAAACATGCCAAAACCTATTGGATGAGTAGATTTCAAACCCTTATTACCTTAGCCTCTAATTATATAATTGTGGTACCTTTAGAATCCGAAAAGCATTGTATAATAAAGTAACATTTTATTACTTTCCAAAAGTGCCCCTCCTCTCCACTTATAAAAGGCCCCCAACTCTACCACCTTACTCACACTTTCAAAGCCTTTTGGCTCAGACAACCTCTGCCCAAATACTCTCCCAACTTCCCTCCCTTACTCCTAGAAGCCTCACATTGGGCATAATCCTTCCCAAGGAAGCCTTTGGCTCAAATCAAAAATGAGTTACCCGTTTTAAAGGTAGTGTTTTCTCTTATGTTCTTTTGTTTTATTTTGCTTCTCCAACCCATTAAACTCCTTTTATTCCTTTCTTTTGTAACAACAGCAGTATCTACAATATACTAGGATGTTTTTATGATAATTATTTGGTTTACACTTACACACACTTTTGTCTAATGGTTAAACAACATACTGTTTCTGTGGGCGGCGAAATACTGCCTCACGAAACGATGATTGTTCATATTCTTTTAACACCTATAATGGTGGCCATTTTTATGAAACTATTTTCATATATTATATATATATTATGTTTATGTTTTCATTATACTTCTTTATTTCTCATTTATGGCATAATTTATGATTTCCATTATGGGTAAACGCGATAATATCATTTTAGGAAGTGCGAACTACCGCCCCCTCAAAGTGATTGAATCGTTAAAGCCATATGTGGGAGGTATAAAGGATGGAGTAAATGATATTTTATATGATATTATACTTTAATCATAATACACCTTTATACTATTATGATTTCATTCCATTAAATACGAAATAGAAATGAAAGTAGCGTTCATGCGTACGTACGGCTTACCGTCTCCATGAACGGTGCATTTCATTTCATACCTCTAAATGTTACGTAATATTAAGAATGAATGTATATACTGGATATATAAGATATATATGACATCTAAATCATGAATATAATTCTGGAGATAATGTATATTCTACCACATAAAAAACTTGTAATTATAAGAAGATTAGTGTTCACTCAAGTACCAAAGATCGACAAAACGACCGTTATTAACTTAAATAATTACATAATGTTCATAACATTGTAATAAGTGATATAAAAGGGATAATGAAATTGAAAATGGTTCTTAATAATGTAGATATTAACTCTAGTTTATTATTCAGGAGGTTAAAGAACGGTCGAATCAAGTTGGACACAGGGTAAGGGAATTTCTTAACCCAACTTCCATTCTTTGGGTTAATCTCCTACATTCAAATTATGTCATGATATTATTATGTCCTATTTTTTATTTTTACATTCTTTATGTGTACCTATAGTGAATACACATAATAGATATATTTTATTTTAAAAATGATCTTTTAAGGACTTCGTCTCAATCTCCTTTCATTGAGGCATATTTGGTTTTTTTACACATCTTTGTTTTATACAGTGTATAAACCCCTTTGACTTTAACTTTTATTCAAAAATAATCTTTTTTATACGAAGAGTTTTACTAAACGACAAAATGGGAATGTTTTTATTTCCATACATATGCGGCGACAACGAATTCTTCTCCACCGTGACCATTATTTGAGTTTCTTCTTCCTCTACAAGCCATCACTTTTTTTTTAATGAAAAATAAATACACAGTTTTAACTTTCTTGTTTTGAATGCATTTTTATTATATCAATGTGTTGTATTGATATCTTTTGATTTAAATGTGGAAATGTTATGTATCCTTTATGCATGTTTTATGTGATACAATTATGTTATGGTTTATGATATGTTTAAACCTATTCATATGAGGAATGCATTGGACTTAATAAGTGACGGGTGGAGCCCGCTATAGATCCTCGATGAATCGGTAGGTCACATGAGACAAACTAGTGTCTTGGCATGAGGCCTTGACAAAATCTTATTTGTGGTCTTGGCACGAGGCCTTGGCTACGTGGTTATGATAGTCTGGAATAATGCATTCCATCATTATGAAAGTGGTTAATGATATTTCATGTGATTATTCGACTAGTAGAATATCCATGTGAGTAAGTAAATGGCATTATTTAATTTTACTTTTTCCATATTATGCTAATGTTCATGTTTAAAAGGCTTTTGTTTTAGTTATACATTGCCTTAAATGTTAATGTTTATTTATGAAAGATTTTTCTATGTTGTTATCCTTACTGAGCATCTGAGCGCACCCCTTTCAATGTTTTAATTTTTACAGGATGTGAAGAAGTATATTATGAATGACCTGCAGGGATAATATAAGGGGATTTGAAGAGAAGATATTGTAGTGTTGTTTTACTTTATGATGTAATGTAAGACTTATGAATGTATCTACTGTTTCCAAGGCTACTAAACTAATCGGTCTTTCGAGACTTGATCTTTTGTGATCATTCCAATGTTATGAACTAAGGCACCGACTCTGGGTAGCTGGGGACGGGGCGTTACAGTTGGTATAAGAGGCAGTTTAGTACTATCCTTGGAATCTAGATTTAGATAAACTCTGATTAGAGCACATAGCCTGAAGATAGACTTTGAGGATTAGTATAGAAGAACTTCCTAGAATTTTGGTATTGTAGAGATGTTGTGAGTTTTCCAAGAAATACATCCCTATCTGGATACGAGCAGGTAGAGGCGGCTCTGGCACAGATATACCCAGGGGTAAAACCTGAAAACACCACTTTGAGCTAGACTCGAACGGGAACTGGTGCACGACAACGGGCCTTGCTGCACTATTGGTTACGACACTCCCGGGGGATAGGCTTTTGGTAATTCTCATTTTCTTTATAAACCACTATGAAGGGTTATGAGTATATACTTCCTCGAAGAAAACATTTTTATGGATTATATCCATAAATAGTTCAATTTATGTTAAGTATCTTACAAGTATGGAATTATGTATTTTGATTAATAAACTAATATAGTTTATTCCATTGTTTAGAAATGGAACCTAGTGGAAGGAATGGAAACTGTATCAATGCACGCACTTCATGTAGGGATTTCCCTCCTGCTCAAGATAATTATTGTGGATCTGGAGATACAACTGGTGCTGATAAACTTATTACCCTACTGGGACAACTCACTCAAGTTATGAATAATAACCATACTCGTATGGATCACCCTAATCCACAATGTGGAGGATCAATGTTGGACCGCTTCATGAGGCAACAACCGCCAACATTTAAGGAGGGTAACAATCCATTAGTAGCTGAGAAATAGATAAAATCCTTTGAGAAAATATTCCATGCCTTGGGGAGTAGCAAAAGGGAGAAGGTTGTCATGGCAGTTTACCGCCTCACTAGAGATGCCGATCATTGGTGGCCGGTTATTCAAAACACAAAGGACGATGATGACGTATCAAATATGGAATGGAGGGAGTTCAAAGAGCTTTTCCTAGAAAAATACTTTCATCATGACCATCGAGCAGATATGGAAAGGCAATTTCTGAGTCTGAGGCAGAAGAAGGATGAGAATGTCGCAAAGTATGAGGTTAACTTTACAAGGTTAGCGAGGCATGCTGCAGATTATATACGTAACCCAAGAAGTAAGATTCATCGTTTCTTTGATGGGATAAAACCTTTTCTTCGTCGAGCTTTAGTATCACAATCTTTCTCAACATACGAGGATATAGTCTCATGTGCTATCAAGATAGAAAAGGAATTCTCTAAGTCTTATGAAAACAAAGTAAAGCAAGAGAAGAAGAGAATGGTGGAACAAGAGACAGATAATGGGAAAAAGGGAAAGAAGGATTTTCCATTATGTGATAATTGTGGGAAGAATCACCCTAGTACTTGCCTAAAAGTAATGGGAGTTTGTTAAAAATGTGGAGAAAAAGGTCACCAAGCGCGTGATTGCAAGGGAAAGAAAGAGGCTATTAATATTGAACGCTACAATTGTAGGGAAATGGGGCATTATGAAAATGAATGTCCTATGCATCAGGGAAACTTACCTCAGAAATGGCCAAGGGATCAAGGGCAATCATATGCTGTTACTACAGTTGAAGCAGAATAACTAATGTATTGGTGCTTTTGGACTCATGGATTATATTCTGGTTATTAGAATAATGTGATATATATAGAAGGATTGTACTATAGTACTTGTTGATTTCAGTAAGGTTTTAATATGATGAAGGTAATTATATTTTTAGTAGGTGACAATAAGAGAAACTTTACTTTGTTCGGGGAATCTGATAAATTGATTTTGGAATTAAGAGACCTTTTAGAGAAATTCTGGACAGAGGTATTTTGGATAACTATAAATGTTGGAGTAGATTAAGTTGATCTTTGGATAGTGTTGTTTAAGGTTAAAAAATTTATGAAGATTATTTTTTGAATATTATAATACTAAACTTTTAGTAAATGGAAAACCTGCAGGGTGGGGCATAACCTGTCGCGTCAGACAAGGCTGCAGGAATCGAACCCATAACAATAGTGTGACAGACCTTTATTTCCTACCACTATCCTACAGTAAGTCCCTGGTTATCACAAAATAATTTTACTAATCTAAATGGTATGTGTTAACATTTGAAACCTTACACAACAAGAATAAGTATAATATTTTTGAGTTATATTATCTTTTTGAGTGAAAGATGAGTTGAAGGATGAAACTCTAATTGTCAAGAATAAATATATATATACCTATCTCTTATACAATGAATAAAATAATTCTTAAACATTAGTAAAGGGATATTAAAACAAAAAAATTGTATTATCCAAATACCATATGTTTTGTTGAACTGATGATATTTTTAATCAACATAGATTGAAGGCTTTGAGGCCCTCAATTTGAAGTTGATTTTGATTGATGACCTCAATCACTCCCTACAAATATTTATGTTTTTCCTCCAATTATAAGTCTCTAATTTCCACCACTGTTCTCCTAATCGAGATCATAATTTGGGGGTGACTTTTTCGTTTCCCTTTCCCTCTTATTAAGGCTAAGTTTTATTAATCTTATTTCCGATGTGGGTTTTCCACAAAGGTATTTTCTCTTTTCAACATTTTATTTTCAAATAAAAAACTTTCAAATTGCGATGACGCAATTTATTAAAGGAGGAGAGAATGTAACACCCCGAGCTTCCACGATACGCTTCTCATTCAATAATGCAATAGCTTGCATTGTACTCAACTTCGAGTTCTATTACACCGCGACTAATCAAAGTAGCCATTATAAATAGTAATAACCACTTTTTAAAATTATAGAAATTTTATATTTCAAAACGGACTTCATTTTTGGATTCGGAATATCGAAATTAGCCTATGTTGAATTTTTGGTATTTTTCTGAGAACTTATAATTTTTTATGAATAGTGAAAAATACTTAAAACAAATTTTTTAATAAAAATAATTTATTGTGATAAATTATACTATTTAGTGGTTTTAAAGTACAATTTGAATATTATTTTACCATTTTATCCAATGGTGGTCATTAGAATTAATTTAACATTGAAAATGGGAATGAACAATTGTCAATCATTTGATACAAATTGTTTCTTAAAAACACGCTATTTGTTGTGACAGCAAGAATTAATTATAAAATTAATTAATACAACATACATGTTTGGAATTTTGTAAAATAGACATAATTTTTGAATTTGGAATATCAATTATAGCTTAGGGTGATATTTTGGCATTGTTCTGAAAAACATCAATTTTTGATGAATAGTGAAACCACTAAGTGGTATTTAAATAACTGATTTTTGGTTTAAATGAAATGTTATCACTTCTGTGATTTGATTTTCAAAAATCTAACATACATGGTTGTCATTAAGAAGTAAAATGTGGTTCAATGAGATTAAAATAATTTTTGGTGAATAGTATCTTATAAGTTCTTAATCGCGATTAGAGGTAATTAGTGTAGTTTAAGGTAAAAATAATGTTTTAATAATATGAGATGAGCTTGACACATGTCCTACCCTCATTGGATGTGCCATGTCTGACAAAGAAATTCCATGGGTCAACTTGGGGACCCCATGGATCCACTTTAGTTGGAAAATGACATAAATACCTTTTATTTAATGTTAATGTAAAAAATGACACAAACAAGAAATGTTTTACTAAAACAATTTTTACATTGGGTTATACAAGTCATATTTTTGACTATAAAAATTCATTTGAAATATAAAAAGATTTCCGACATCATAGTAATTTTTTTATAATTTTTATACATTAAATAAATAAAATTTTTTATGACATCATGATGATGCAGCGATGACCTCATTATTTAACGGTTTAAATAAAATGGAAGTATAATGTAATATACAAGGTATACACTTGTCAAAAACCTATTGGATGAGTAGATTTCGAACCCTTATCAGCTTATCTTCAAATTATATAAGTGTGGGACCTTTATAATCCGAAAAGCATTGTATAATAAAGTATCATTTTATTACTTTCCAAAAGTGCCCCTCCTCTCCACTTATAAAAGGCCCCCACCTCTACCACCTTACTCACAATTTAAAAGCCTTTTGGCTCGGCCAACCTCTGCCCAAATACTCTCCCAAAATCCCTCCCTTACACCTATAAGCCTCACTTTGGGCAGAATCCTTCCCAAGGAAACCTTTGGCTCAAATCAAAAAAGAGTTACCCATTTTAAAGGTAGTGTTTTCTCTTATGTTATTTTGTTTTATTTTTCTTCTCCAACCCATTAAACTCCTTTTATTACTTTCTTTTGTAACAACACCAGTATCTAAAATATACTAGGATGTTGTTATGATAATTATTTGGTTTACACTTACACACACCTTTGTCTAATGGTTATAGAACATACTGTTTTTGTGGGCGGCGAAATACTGCCTCACGAAACGATGATTGTTCAAATTCTTTTAACACCTATAATGGTGGCAATTTTGATGACACTATTTTCATATATGATATATATATTATGTTTATGTTTTCCTTATACTTCTGTATTGCTCATTTATGGCATACTTTATGATTTCCATTATGGGTAAACGTGATAATTTCATTTTAGAAAGTGCGGACTACCGCCCCCTCAAAGTGATTGAATCGTTAAAGCCATATGTGGGAGGTATAAAGTATGGAGTAAATGATATTGTATATGATATTATACTTTAATTATTATACACCTTTATACTTTTATGATTTCATTTCATTAAATACGAAATAGAAATGAAAGTAGCGTTCATGCGTACGTACGGCTTACCGTCTCCATGAACGATGCATTTCATTTCTTACCTCTAAATGTTACTTAATATTATGAATGAATTTATATAATGGATATATATGATATATATGACATCTAAATCATGAATTTAATTCTAGAGATAATGGATATTCTACCACATAAACAACTTGTAATTATATGAAGTTTATTGTTGACTCAAGTACCAAAGATCGACAAAACGACCATTATTTACTTAAATAATTGCATAATGTTCATAACATTATAATAAGTGATATAAAAGGGATAATGAAATTAAAAATGGTTCTTAATAATTTAGATATTAACTCTAGTTTATTATTTAGGAGGTTAAAGAATGGTCGAATCAAGTCGGACACAAGGTAAGGGAATTTCTTAACCCAACTTCCATTCTTTGGGTTAATCTCCTACTTTCAAATTATTTCATGATATTATTATGTCCTATTTTGTATTTTTACTTTATTTATGTGTACCTATAGTGAATACACATAATAGATCTGTTTTATTTTAAAAATGATCTTTTAAGGACTTCGTCTCAATCTCCTTTCATTGAGGCATATTTGGTTTTTTTACACAACTGTTATTTATACGGTGTATACACCCCTTTGACTTTTACGTTTATTCAAAAGGAATCTTTTTTATACAAAGCATTTTAATAAATGAAAAAAGGGAATGTTTTTCTTTCCGTACATATGCGGCGACAACGACTTCTCCACCGCCGTGACCAATATTTGAGTTTCGGCTTCCTCTACAAGCCATCACTTTTTTTAATGAAAAATAAATACAAAGTTTTAACTTTCTGGTTTTGAAAGCGTTTTTATTATATCAATGTGTTGTATTGATATCTTGTGATTGAAATGTGGAAATATATGTTTCCTTTATGCATGATTTATGTTATAAGATTATGTTATGTTTTATGATATGTTTAAACCTATTCATATGAGGTATGCATTGGACTTAATAAGTGACGGGTGGAGCCCGCTATAGCTCCTCGATGAATCGGTAAGTCTCATGAGACAAACTAGTGTCTTGGCACGAGGCCTTGACAAAATCTTATTTGTGGTCTTGGAACGAGGCCTTGGCTACGTGGTTATGATAGTCTAGAATTATGCATTCCATCATTATGAAAGTGGTTAATGATATTTCATGTGATTATTTAACTAGTAGAATATCCATTTGAGTATGTAAATGGCATTATTTCATTTTACTTTTTCCATATTATTCTAAAGTTCAAGTTTAAAAGGCTTTTGTTTTAGTTATACATTGCCTTAAATGTTAATGATTATTTATGAAATCTTCTGCAATGTTTTTATCCTTACTGAGCATCTGAGCTCACCCCTTTCAATGTTTTAATTTTTCCAGGATATGAAGAAGTATATTATGAATGACCTGCAAGGATAATATAACGATATTTGAAGAGAATATGTTGTAGTGTTTTTTTACTTTATGATGTAATGTAAGACTTATGAATGTATCTAGAGTTTCCAAGTCTACTAAACTAATCGGTCTTTCGAGACTTGATCTTTTGTGATCATGCCAATGTTAAGAAGTAATGCACCGACTTTGGGTAGCTGGGGTCGGGGCGTTACAATCATTTAGTTGGTATAATGATATAGAATATACATAAAATAAAAAAGAATATTGGGGTTTATTAATGAGTTCCACATCAAAATTATTAATATTTCCATGGAAAATCTTGGTTATTATCCCTCATTAAAATCAACTTTATTACAATTTAATAATTAATGAGAATCTGTATAACCATGGAGTGGTTATTCTAGCACATACTAGGTAGAAATAAATTTATGTATTTCAATCCCATCATATAAGAGAATGGGATTGTACTTCCTTAATGAAAGATCACATGTGATGGATAATGCTCCTCATGGGCTCTATGGATTTATCTTAATAATCTATGGAAATAATCAGATGTGTTTAAACAAGGTTCCCTATACTTTTAAAGTACATGGAAACTATAGGGTGGCTTTTTCTTCTACTTAGACATAATAGAGTATCAATTATTTTTATTCCACACCCATTACCTTATTCTTCTTATGATATAATGTATTTAAATATTTATACACCATTTGAAAAGTGTCAATATCTATCCCGGTCTATTTATATCTCTGCCCTCTTTGTATTTTTGAATATTGAGTGCACAGTAGAGTCAAGACTTCTACCTCCTTTTTCATCAAAATGCAATGATAATCTTGGAAGTTTTCAATAAAGATAAATTTATTAAAACACAAATTATCTCTAATTAATATAATATTGATTATATATCATTTATTTCTTCAATATACATATTATATATTTATATATAATAATTACAAGGATATCAAGTAATCGATATCTTCCAAATCCAAAAAAAGCTCAACCTTCAATTCACAGAATCGTCAATAATTTATAATGCATGTGTTCCCTCTTCATGTTCCCTGAAATCATGTTTGATGAGTCAAATAAATATTTTACCTCTTTATGAAATATTTAAATATCATTGATTGTCATTTTATTTAAATTTTCTCGATAGAATCCTTATACATTTAATTTTTTTAACTGAACGTGATAAATATAGTATAATTATTTCCATATCATTATAGATACACACCATTAACCCCACATGAGTAAATATGATAATAAATACATCTTTGTATTCATCAATATATGTAGTCATGGCTAATTAATATTTTACAGTTTCATGAATAATGATAGAAATCATGGAACATTGAAATTTGAATATGAATAAGAATTAAAAGAATTGTTAGATTTATTCATATGTGTGGATGAAACATATGATCAAGAGAAAATCATGAATTCTACATATAAGAATTTAATCAAACTATATTTATTTCTTATCACATGTCATCTCTTTTATTTTATTTCTTTCAACATGTCATTTTTAAACTATGAATAACACCACTTATTTTCCAATGTCATGATCTCAATCATGTTTCTATTTGGTAGATAGCATGAACTTCTTTATGTGGTGGTCACCTCTCATTCAACAATGTTTCTATTTATTAAAATATACCAATTCTAGATAATATATCATTCATAATCAATATTCACCATTATATTTAATTCATCATATTTTAAGACTTTTTATGTTATAAGTTCTCAAAACATTATATGGTGACTACCTAAATTTACAAACTCTACTCATGCTTCTCTCTCACTTAATAATTATTTTCAATATTCAAAGTATTTTAAATTTATACACTACAATTAAAGAAGTATTAAAACACATAATTCATCATTATTCATGTTCAAATTCTTCCTCACAATTAAAATCATTTTATCTTGAGCCATGACTATCTTAATAATTATATATCTTTCATGAAAGAGTAGCAAAACCATCATTTGAGAAGACATAGAAGTGATTATGATGTTCTCACATTTTATTCATTTTTAAAATGAGATTTCATTTCCTTATATGGATCAAGTATGTTAGGGATGATTGTGTTGTAGAAAATTTTTCTTGAATATTTATCATGTGGAATAGGAATCTGACCACATAAAAAAACTATTAGTGTCAATCACATGTAATATATTCCAACTCTAAATAGAGTCTTTTTGAAATGATTTCTAGAATAAAACATTTATATTGACATCCTTTATTTAAAATATAATGTGATGATAAGCTATAAGAAAAACAATTGATCTTATGGATCAGTTTTATATAAAAATAACTGACCATAATGTTTGATCATTTCAAGTAGATAAGAGGCAATATATAGTGGATAGACTGCATGTTATTTTTTCTTAAATAATTCATGAATATTGTTAATTGAGGTTAGGTATTATATAATATTTTCAACTAGAACATACACATGAATATTAGATAAATATATAAAATTATATGAATAAATATCTT
The DNA here is from genome assembly GCA_963277665.1 of Viscum album. Taxonomy (NCBI): domain Eukaryota; kingdom Viridiplantae; phylum Streptophyta; class Magnoliopsida; order Santalales; family Viscaceae; genus Viscum; species Viscum album. The sequence goes on from OY728134.1 coordinate 171,953,097, forward strand.
TAAACATTAAAGGACCTTATCAATGAATATGGATCATTAACCATATCTAATGTTAGAAGAAAACCCCACATTCAATCAGCTTTTGATCATATATATAATTGTGTTTCCAGGAATATCATGGATATACTTAATTACATTCTAATTATTTTCAATATAATCGATGGAGTATCCTTATATAAGGTACATGTTCATTGTTACATATTTCCAATTCAAAAAATACTAAATAAAAGGTGTCACATTATAGGGTATGTTCATAAACCTTATAATCGTGCTTATGTTCCACAAAATCTTTATGAGATATCATCCCTTATCTCATATTGACATGATGCATGTTTCCAGTACAATTGAAAGTAAATACCACTCTAAATGAAATTGAGTTTACTTATGTCCCCCTTTTAATTTTTTGTCAACACAAAATATAGAAAATGCCATGTCAATATGTATTCTCAGTCCCATATTATATTCAATTTTCTAATCATTAACTTCATTAACTCTTCTCTATCCCATTGTAAAAAAATAATTTCAAATCATCTTCATTATGGGATATCTTCCCACACATAATTTTCAATTATTTATAAATATATGAGAAAATATTCATAGGAAATTTATACAGGATATCTTTCGTAAGACCAATTGATTCACCTTGTGAATAATTATAATTGTGATCTTCCTTGATAATACATGGTTCTTAATCAGGAAATTTTTTAGCAGAGATTTTTCTTAAAACTCCATTATATAGTGATGAAAAACTACATTAGATAACAATTTGTCTAAATACTTCATATCAGATCCAACCACTAAATATTAATCATCTATATATGATTTTCCTGTAAAAAATAATACTACTTGTGAATACATATTTTATTCTACATTAAATAATATGTGTTTATTATAATCATTTATTTTTTTAGTAGTCTAATTATTGAGAAAATTACTTGAATAAAATGTACTCTGAGTACATTAAATTAGTAGGGATTCATTATTCAATAATTTTTTGTATAAGGCCTTTCATAAATCCATTACATATTTGATTATTCGTGTTATTTAGGGACATAGAATATTTATCATCAATGGATGGATTGATAGGAATATCAAACGATCCATTAAAATTTGTCATTATATATACAAAACAATGAAAAATCAATTTCCTAAAAATAACATAAAATATGAGAATAAAACAGAAGTGTGTCCTACTATGATACTAACTATTAGGATCACATAAGATTCTTCCACCATAATGATGATATGGAACTTATTTTGGTATACTTTTAACCAATTCATTATTTTCTCACTATTTAAATCATCCCATATTTACTGTGAGGTTATATATATCTCAATGTATATGCATTGTTCTATATGCATATATATATATATATATATATATTATTAACTAAACATAATATGAGTAAATATTAATGATGTTCAACCATATAAGGATGACTACATAACTAATTCATCGTGGTTATTATCCCACAAGAATTGATTTTTTATAATGATCAATGAAAGCATCTGAATTGTTATGAATTTGGAATCATTATCCAAGAACCCGCTAAATATAAAATGAAAGAGATATTTCTATCACATTGTATAAGTAAATATTAATACACTTCCTTGAAAAAATAGTTTTTATTTCTCATCTTCATACCCAAAATATTATATATATATATATATATATTCTTCAATATTTCATTTCTCATTATACTTTAGTGCATAACAAATTAATTCTTCATACTCCATTGGAACGTATATATATATATATATAATTTATGACTGGATGAATATTGAGTGGACACCAGAATTTGGATATCATATGCCTTTTTATTTAACCTATTCAATATATCTATATATACAATAGCATCGATTTGTTTTTGACATAAGAAATTCTCCGTAAACAATACTGTGTTCATTATACCTCTCATATATTTCATAAAACATATTAATATATAAGTTCATAAAAGTTTTAGATGCATTCGGTATGTAAAGACCCGAAATTACCATGTAAATTTGTTTTTAAATAAATGGGAATTTTATGAGTCAACAAAAATTGACAGCATGTCATTCCGAGGTCCGGAGTTCCTGGAATTAATTACTGAACTTTTGTTCAGGTATGTTTAGAAAACATGATAACATGTTTTTCTATGTTTTGAACCGGTGATCAGAATTGAAATCTGAGGGATCTGTTGAACTCACATCGATGGTATTCACTTAATAATACTTTCACATAGACGATAGTTGTTCAGTGGTGAAATATATTTTTTATTGTTTTTTCGTGGAAATAATAAAATAAAATAAACTTCATTTTATTTTTTTGAGATTCCATGTGGATAATTTTGGTGGAGACCTCCCGAACTAAACATCCCATGAGAGGTTATGGAGGTGGGGAATACCTGAACTAACATCGCATGAGAGAATGTTGTGGCGTGGACTACCAGATGTTAAAACCTCTTGAAACTCCCAATTATGTTTGGAAAAACCTCATGAAATGCCCACTTATTGGTGCCACCACCATATTTAATTAATTCCAACCCTTATATTGATTAATTATGTCAACCACTGTAATTATTTATGCTTTTTTAATTCCTCCTAAAAAATAATAGATTTAATAATCTATTATATTGGCACACATTTCATATTGGTGGAATTGGGGAGAGTAGGAGTTTAAGAGAAAACTCGCCAATGAAGAACATCTTCTCTGAAAAAAGAACGTCGTCCTCCTTCCCCTTCTTCCTTGGGACTTCTTCAGACGTGGGACATCCTCATCTACGTAGAATCAATGACTATAATTATTCCTAGGCCAATGTCAATGATTATGGGAGGGTTTAATTTGTGTGATAATTTGTTCCATGTACTCCATTCAATTATTGTGCAGATTGGGAAAAAACGTTGCGGTAGATTTTGTATTGACATTTGTTGCTTCGTAATTTGAGAACCAATTTCTACCACTCTAAACGTGGATGGTGAAGACCAGTCTAACAAGGCTGACCCCTCTGTCATTCCTCATGGATGTGTTCTTCTAAATAGAGGAAGTCGACAATGGAAACAAAAATCCACCAACTGCAGCCTCCTCTGATACGTGTCGTCGTCGAACCGCCGACATGTCGAGCTGCCGAGCCGTGTCGCCACACTGAGCCGAGCCACCATCACCACTTGTGGTTCTTCGGCTAAACCGACCCATGCCATGTGCTTCACCCAGCCGAACCGACCTGTTCCCCCCGGCTCCCAGTTGAACCAACCCGCGTGGCACCCAATGAACTAACTCGTGCCCCCGCGTCTCCCTGACCCCCCCCCCCACCCCCCCGCAGCACCCCATATGAACTGCCATGCGCCCCCCACAATGCCCAGACGTACAGGCCCGCGCCCCCCACAGTGCCTGATTGAGCCAGCCCGTGCACCCACTGCACCTGGTTGTGCTGGCCTGTGCCCCCATTGTAACACCCCAAGATTTTATGAAAAATTTTATTTTTAATTTCATTAATGTCGTGTTTTTTATGCTACACCAAAAGGATCTTGAAAAACATGTATCCCTGACATGGCATGCACTACAAGAAATCGCGACCTCCACGATAAGCGTATCTTGTACGCAATACCGAGTTTCGCTAAACAATGATATGTTATAAAAACTACCTGTTATGAATAGTAATACCCACTTTTTAAAATTTTATAAATTTTATATTTCAAAATGGACTTCATTTTTGGATTCAGAATATCAAAATTAGCCTACGGTGAAATTTTGGTATTTTTCTGAAAACTTTCAATTTTTTGATGAATAGTGAAAACACTGGGTTACTATTTAAAAACTGACTTTTTATTTAAATAATTATTAATTTTATTTAAATTTATTTTAGGTCAAAATTGATACATAATACCTATATATGTTCAATGTAATTCATTGGATTTGTTTTATAATAATTTTAGATATCTACTAATTTTATTGAACTTTTCACCGTCTTTTACCCACCTCCGAGGAGAATTTTCAAATTTACATAAAACTTAATTTTACCACTTCTGTGAATGGAATTTTAAAAATCTGAGAGACACAGTTGATGTCAGTAAGTAAATTTTGGTTCAATGAGATGAAAATAATTTTTGGTGAATAGTAACTTTTTACTTTTTTCCCCACGGTTAAAAGTAAATAGGGTAATTAAGGGTAAAAAGGATATTATTATTACCCTAAAACATGTCCTTATTCTATTTGAAAAGTGTAATTCGGCCAAAAAACAACCTTAGGAATAAAATATGACCATTTAGGCCCACTTGAATTAGATTAGGACATTTATTATTAATTTATTTAAAGAAGGGTTAAAATAGTTAAAATCAATGTTTAATAAGTAGATAATATATAATATAGGGTTATACATAAGAAAATTAGACTATAAATATTCATTAGAATTCTATAAAGATTTCCTACATAACGGTATTTTATTTCTAATTTTTAGAAATTAAATAAATTAATTTATTTATGACACAACGATGATGCAGTAATTATTTTATTAATGAAATATTGACATAATTGATGTTATAAATACCAAAATAAATGCAATTTGAGACTTTTTATAAATTCCACTAATTTTCTAGGTTAATATGACATGTTATTATAGATTTAAGTAACTTTTTACGAACTAATCATTCTTTAATGAGTTTCAAAAAAATCAATTACTAAATAGTTTCAAAATTGACATAAAATAGTTTTTTAAAAACATATTATATTATTAATTGTTATTTTATTCCTAAAAATATAAGTTTTGACCAAATGAATTAGATAAGGTTATATATATTAATAATTAACAACCTGGGGTTCTTTTGTTTTGTTATAGTATGTTTATTAACCATATAGTGTAAGAACACAATAAGACATGGTAAATGTAAAATTATCAAACATAAAGTTAAAACTAAATGATAAGGTTCAAATAGTAACCTAAACGTGTCCAAATTCTTTTGGATGAGAGTATTTCTACCCATCCCCACCTTATCTTCGAAATAATTCAATTTTTATCTATTTATAATCGAATATGACTTTATAATAAAATAATATTTTTATTTTTTCCAAAGGTGCCCCTCTCATTCCTTATAAAAGGGCACCACCTTCCTCTTTTCCTCACACCACTTTGAGCATTCAAGCTCGCCCAAACCCTGCCAATTTCTCCCCTAAACCTCCCTGGAAACATCTTAGAGGTTCTGGTATTCTTGAAAGACCAATCTTAGTGCTCTATGAGGAGGTTTCAAAAGGTGTGTCGAAAAAAGTGGTAATATCTGTTACAGATTCATTCAACTTTATTTCTTCTTCCACTTATTCTTCCTTAGTTTTTTCATTATGAAGTATTAACATCTATATCACTCATATAACGATATGTTATTATAATTATGAAACAAACCTTTTTCACGTTCTATCCATCCTATGGAAAACAAAATCACCACGAGTGCGTACGTACGGAACACCGTCTCCATGCCGTGGTGTAATCTATTTTCCACCACCACCATACTTGGATGGGTATAATGGTGTATATAATGACTATATATGATTATTTTAGTGTTATATTGATTCATAAATATTATACATATACTTCAATACAATTCAACGATCATTGGATTGATATCATCGGTCGTGCATACGTACGGACTACCGTCTCCACGACGCGATGAGATTCATTTTCCATGTTAACAATTAAAGAATGATTATAAATTATATATAAGTAATAATAATGAAATATATGACATTATAAAGCTACTGGATTTATATATATATATATTTATGCCGTCTACTTAGTTCCATTCAACTCAATAAGGAAACGAAAATAGCGTTCATGCATACGTACGGCCTACCGTCTTCATGAATGGTGTATTTCGTTCCTTTTATCGATCTATTATATATATGTATATTCTGAATATAAATTATATATAAATCATGTATTATATTCTAGAATTAAGTAAAAATGATCTATGTAATCATATGAATAATTAAAAATCAAAACACAGATGAAAAATGAAACGATTTTACCCAAAACGCTCTTTAACATGGAATTTAAAAAAGAACTGGAAATATAAAGTCAAAAGTGAACCATATATTATATCATAACAATGAATATGATTTTTTAATAAGTCAATGCCTTTTTTTAAATCATTATACAGGAGCTTCAGACACGTACCAAACATATTGGACCAAAGGTAAGGGATAATTTTGCAAATCTCATTTTTATCTGAGACTGCTTATTCGTAAGTATATATTGGGGTTATTTCTATCATTCATGTCCATGTTTTTTAAAAGTGATTTCATGTACGTTTAATGTCATTTTAACCCTTTTTTTACTTCTACTACATGGTATGTATGGAATCATTCTTTTCTGAGGTACATTTTGACCTTTCCGAAAAGAGTACGTGAAGAATGTTTTTTTAACTTATACGGCACGAACATATATTTACGATTTAATAAATCCTTACTTTAATGAAGCTTCCTCTAAAATATTTCATTACTATTTCCATATAAATCTTTTTCTTTTAAAATTTCATGATATTTTGCGAAGAGAAAATGATTTTCAAGAAGAAATGATATTTTCTTTCAGAATTCATTTCAAGAGATTTATCAAAACCATTTTCCATATAAGATGAAATTATTTCAAATGTGTATGTTTCAAGTATAATTTCTCTATGATATACATGCTTTAAATTTTCATATGATGAAATATACATTTATTTTATATGGATTATGTGATTATGATATGATGTTAATGAAACCCATCTTATTCTTTGGGTTATGAGGAATGTTTTAAGTTTATGTTGTGGCACAAGTAAGAATGATTTCATTTTGAGATGGGTGGGACCTATATCTCCCTCCTATGCCTTGGGTAAAGATTTATATCTCATGAGATAGACATGTCTAGAACTGAAAGTTAAACCGGTTCAGTAATACATGACTGGAATGAGAAGTGAACTCGATTCAGAAAGGGACTTTGTCCACTAAGATGGTTTTGGAAGCAATGCCTTGGCTACTATAGAAATCATAACATGTGTTGAATGGTAACCACAATTAGTTGTTTTATTCCCATACTATTTTATCATTCTTAATGTTTCTTGATGATCTATGCCTTATGTACTTCAATGTTTTATGTCATTGCTCAAGATTTTGATGTTTAAACATTATGTTCATGTTTTTATGTTTAAATGTATATGGTATGTTTTATTTGATCTATTCTTACCCTTAGTGAGAATTTGAGATCACCCTTTTTAAGTTTCCTTTTCCCCCAGGATTAAAAGAAAGTTTTGAGGTAAGAAAAAAAAGGGGAAGATCTTTATAGAAGATGTTGAAGATATTTCACCATGATTAGAAGACTACGTTTCGAGTTTCCAAAGAAACTAAACTATTATGATCCTTGTGTGTATGCTTCTGTTATGTATTAAGTAATCTGCAAATGTAAGATAATGTCCATGTACTTCAAGCTACGGGTTTCTACAGTTGGTATCAGAGGAATGGTTTAGTCAACCTTTGGAAACTAGGATTTGAGAACATTAGTGAGATCTATAGAGATATTTCTAAGGTATGTCTAGGGATGTCCCTAAGGTTAAGTATAAGTGTAGGTTATAGTCCTAGAATTGTTCTAATGATCTTAGAATTAATCATAAGATGTTAGATATTGAAGGTACTCCCCCTTTATTATGTTTTTCCCTAGCATGATTTTTTCATATCACACTAATCTTTTTGGGTTTTAGAAAATGGCTAGAAACAGGAAGATTAATGATAATGGAGGATATGATGGACAATGGAATGATATTCTTCATGAGAAACCAAATGAAATGGGATTTGGAAGTCCAAACATTGTGATTATTCCTAATCAGTAATCTCATAATATGATCAATAATCTCAAATTTGGTAAGTTTCCCGACTCAGATAATATGAGAAAGATAGAGTTTCATGATGATCATAGAGGAAAGAAAGTTCAATTTTCCTCATGTAAATCATGCGGGAAGAGGCATCATGGAGATTGTTTCAAAGGAACTGGAAGATGCTTTGGGTGTGGAAAAGAAGGACACAATTCCAGTAAGTTCAAAGGAAAAGGTTCAGTTAACCCCATGGATGAGGATAATGGTATTACTACGACATCAACAATGGTTAAATATTTTAAATGTGGAATGTACGGGCATTATTCAAACCAATTCCTTAAGGTAAAGTCTCATGAAGAGAATTAGTATGGTCGTATGGGTAGTATTTATGTTGATGATGATGAAGATACTAAAAATGATATGTTAGATGAACGAATTGTTGAAGCTCGGTCAATGGTTTAAGAAGTTAGTGGAATGATTACATGTTTATCAAGTGTAATATTGTATATGTAATCTCAGAGTACTATGGAATAAAGAGACATATGTAGATTGTTACACTGTTGTCTTTCCTTATGTTTTGAAAGTGTAGGATGAATGGTACCAGAAACCATGAATGGTTATTCAGATATTTTTGGAAAGTAGATGATATGCATATAATGAAGGGATAAGGAGAAAATTAAATGTTTGATAGTATTCATGAGCTCATGACTAATATAAGGAGAAGGTTATATCATGTTTTGAGTATATAGAATTTTTGTATTTTGGCATGTGGAAGGTGTTAAAATTTGACAACATTCATGTTTTCACTAAGATTCAATGGGTATTCATTTTTCATGAGAATACATGATTAAGGCCTTCAAATATTTGGAATGTTACCAACAAGACATATCTTATGATATATGGGGATCAACGATGGTATTAACATGCCTGTTATATGAAATCTCTGGTAATCATTTTCACTATATTATGACAGTGGACTGCAGTATTATGGATAAGCCTAAATATTGGAATGAATTATGTTGGACATAAGTTAGTATTGTTTAAGGATAGAAGTTTTTTTCGATATTATTGATTGGATGTTATAGTAATGTAGCTTTAAAGGACAACCTGCAGGACATGCGGCAACCCATCACGTCGGACAAGGTTTTCGAAATCGAACCCACAAACGAAGTGCGACTGGCCTTTATCGCATGCCACTAGCCTACAGGAAGTCCATGTTTAGTAGAAACTAGTTTTATTATATTAATCAGAATTATATATGATGTATAAGTCCAATTTAGGAACCATATATGATTAATCTCAATATAGATCGACTTATGTATATTTAATAACATTTTCAAACCTTGTGTTTGAGACAGATGGAATGACCCGTCATTCTATCACATGATTTTCTAACACTTCACGAATAACAAATTCAACTTCATTTCATTAAGAGATGATTCTGAAATTGTTTAAGGCACAATCAATAGTGAGATTGTACCAAAATAAAGTAAGTATTTATTCTAATTCAAATTCTTCATCTTTAGGGAAATGATATTGAAAACCAAAAATGTTTTCCTAGTTCCCTTGTATCTGATGAATCAGATGGTACCTTAGATCATCAAGAATCTATGTATTTGTGATTGCTGGCTTTTACATAGCCATGTTCTCCACCACTCTCCATCAGAACGTGATGGTTATATTTTTCTTCCATATCCATAATTTCACCTGTGTTCTCCTACGTGAAAACCCGGTGATGTGTTAAATTGGACAACCATTATGTTTCATACATTAGTTTTTAAATCCATGTTTTGGTATTCCTTTTTACGATGTGGGTTTCTAGTAAAGAATCTTTTGAGTAGTATACCATTTATAACCCAGATGAATTTGGAGGGCGAAATTCATTTTAAGGGGGGTAGAATGTAACACCCTTAGATTTTATGAAAAATATTCTTTTTAATTTCACTAATGTCTTGTATTGTATGATACACCAAAAGGAGATTGAAAAACATCCATCCCTGACTTGTCTTTCAGTACATGCAATCGCGACCTTCCACGATAAGCTTGTGTTGTACGAAATACCGAGTTTTCTAAACAATGATATGTTATAAAACTAGCCGTTTTGAATAGTAATAAACAATTTTTGAAATTTTATAATTTTTATCATTCAAAATGGACTTCATTTTTCGATTCAGAATATTGAAATTAGCCTGGGGTGAAATTTTGTTATTTTTTTGAAACTTTCAATTTTTGATGAATAGTGAAAACACTGGGTAACTATTTAAAAACCGACTTTTATTTAAATAATTATTAATTTTATTTAAATTTATTTTAGGTAAATATTGATACATAATACCTATATAAGTTCAATGTCATTCCTTGGAGTCATTTTATAATAATTTTAGATATATAAAAATTTTATTGAACTTTTCACCGTCTTTTACCCAGCTCCTAGGAGAATTTGAAAATTTACATAAAACATAATTTTACCGCTTCTAGGAATGGAATTTAAAAAATCCGAGAGACACAGTTGACTTCATTATGTAAAATGTGGTTCAATGAGATGAAAATAATTTTTGGTGAATAGGTACTTCTTACCTTTTTTTACCACGATTAAAAGTAAATAGGTTAAGTAAGGGTATAAATGATATTATTATTATCCTAACACATGTCATAATTCTATTGGATAAGTTTAGTACCACCAAAAACAACCTTAGGAATAAAATATTACCATTTAGGCCCACCTGGATTAGATTAGGACATTTATTATTAATTTATTTAAAGAAGGGTTAAAATAGTTAAAATCAAAGTTTAATAAGTAGATAATTTTTAAAATATTGTTATAAATAAGATAAATTCAACAATAAATATTCATTATAAATCTAGAAATATTTCATACATAATGGTATTTTATTTGTAATTTTTAGGGATTAGATAATTATTTTGATTATGACACAACGATGATGCAGTAATTATCTAATTAATGAAATATTGACATAATTGATGTTATAAATACCCAAATAAATTAAATATGAGACTTTTTATGAATTACACTAATTTTCAAAGTTAATATGACATGTTATTATTGATTTAAGTAACTTTATTTGAACTAATAATTCTGTAATGAGTTTCACAAAAAATCAATTACTAAATAGTGTCAAAATTGACATAAAAGAGTTTTTAAAAAAATATTATATTATTAATTGTTATTTTATTCCTAAAAATCTATGGTTCGGCTAAATGACTCAGATAAGGTTATATATATTAATAATAAACAACTTGGGGTTCTTTTGGCATGTTATAGTAAGTTTATTAACCTTCTAGTGTAAGAACACAAAAAGACACGGTAAAAGTAAAATTATCTAACTTAATGTTAAAACTAAATGATAAGGTTAAAATAGTAAACTAAACTTTTCCAAATTATATTGGATGATATTATTTCGACCCAAACCCAACTTAGCTTCGAAATAAATCAATTTTGAGTTATTTAATACCGAATATGACTTTATAATAAAATTTTATTTTTAGTTTTTCCAAAGGTGCCCCTCTCCTCCATTGTAAAAGGGCACCATCTTCCCCTCTTCCTCAAACCACTTTGAGCCTTCAAGCTCGGCCAAACCCTGCCAATTTCTCCAGTCCACTTCCCTAGAAGTATCTTAGTGTTTCTGGTCTTCTTTAATGACCAATCATAGTGCCCTAAGAGAAGGTTTCAAAAGGCGTGACGAAAAAAGAGGTAATATCTGTTACCGATTCTTTCAACTTTATTTCTTCTTCCACTTATTCGTCTTTAGTTATTTAATTATGAAGTAATAACATCAGTATCACTGATATATTGATATATTATTATAATTATGAAACAACACTATTTCACCTTCTATACATCCTATAGAAAATGAAATCACCACGTGTGCGGACGTACAGAATACCGTCTCCACGCCGTGATGTAATATATTTTCCACTACCACCTTACTTGGATGGGTATAATGGTGTAAATAATGACTATATATGATTATTGTAAATTAATATTGATTCTGAGATATTATTCATACACTTCAATACAATTCCACGATCATTGTAATGATATCATCACTCGTGCGTACGTATGGACTACCGTCTCCACGACGCGATGAGATTCATTTTCCATGTTAACAATTAAATGATGACTATAAAGTATATATAAGTAATAATAATGAAATATATGACATTATAAATCTACTAGGTTTATGTATATATAAATGTATGTCATCTACTTAATTCCATTCAACTCAATAAGGAAACGAAAACAGTGTTCATGCGTACGTACGGCCTACTGTCCCAGTGAACGATGTATTTCTTTCCATTTATCGATCTATTATATATATGTATATTCTGAATATATATTATATATAAATCATGTTTTATATTCTTGGAATTAAGTAACCGTGATCTACGTAATCATATGAATAATTACAAGTCAAAACACAGACAACAAATGAAACGATTTTACCCAAAATGCTCTTTAACATGGAATTTATAAAAGAACGGGCAATATAAAGTCATAATTGAACCATATATGATATCATAACAATGAATATGATTCTGTAATAAGTCAATGATATTATTTAAATTGTTATAAAGGAGGTTCAAACACGTATGAAGCATATCGGACCAAAGGTAAGGGATAATTTTGCAAATCCCATTTTTACCCGAGACTGCTTATTCATTATTATATACTGGGGTTATTTCTATCATCCATGTCCATGTTTTATAAAATTGTTTTCATGTATGTTTAAATTCATTTTTGCCCATTTTTTACTTTTACTACATTGTATGTATGAAATATTTATTTTACGTGGTACATTTTGACTTTTCCGGCAAAAGTACCAGAAGAATGTTTTTTTAACTTATACGGCACGAACAGATTTTTACAGTTTTTTAAAGTCTTATTTTCATTAATATTTCTCCAAAAACATTCATGACTATTTCCAAAAAAAATTGTTTTCTTTTAAAATTGCATGATGTTTTGTGAAAAGAAAATTATTTTCAAGAAGAAAGGATATTTTCCTTAAGAATTCATTTCAAGAGCTTTATCAAAACCATTTTCCATATAAGATGACATTATTTCAAATGTGTCTGATTCAAGTATAATGTCTCTATGATTTACATGCTTTCAATTTTCTTATGATGAAATATCCATTTATTTTATATGGATTACGTGATGATGATATGATGTTTATGAAACCCATTTTATTCTTTGGGTTATGATGAATGTTTTAAGTTTATGTAGTGGCACATATAATAATGATTTCATTATGAGATGGGTGGGACCTATATCTCCCTCCAATGCATTGGGTAAAGATTTATAACCCATTAGATAGACATGGATGTGACGAAAAGTTAAACCGGTTCAGTAATACAGGACTGGAACGAGAAGTGAACTCGATTCAGAAGGGGACTTTGTCCACTAAGATGGTGTTGGTAGCAATGCCTTGGCTACTATGGAAATAATAACATGTGCCTAATGGTTTCCAAAATAACATGTTTTATTCCCAGGATATTTTATCATTCATAATGTTTCTTTATGATCTATGCCTTAGGTACTTCTATATTTCATGTCATTCCTCAAGCTTTTGATGTTTAAACATTATGTTCATGTTTTGAAGTTCAAATGTATATGGTATGTTTTATTTGATCCATTATTACCCTTACTAAGAATTTGAGCTCACCATTTTTATGTTTTATTTTCCCCCAGGATTAAAAGAAAGGTTTTAGGTAAGAAAAAAGGGGAAGATCTTTATGGGAGATGTTGAAGATCTTTCGCCACGATTAGAAGATTATGTTCTGAGATTCCAAAGACACTAAACTATTACGATCCTCGTGTGTTTACTTTTGTTATGTATAAATTATTCCGCAAAAGTAATGTATTGTCCATGTACATCAAGCTTCGGGTCTCAAAACCCATGGCCCTCTGGCAGAACCCGAATGCTCCCTCGTGACACCCCCATGGCCACACCATCCTCGTGCACTCCTGGACCCCCATGACCGACCCGCTCCATGGAACTCGTGGCTCCGAGGCCCCTCGTGGCCCTCACAGCTTGTCGGACCCCCAACGGATCGGGCCACATCACGGTTCAAGCTTGACCTAGTAGGTCGAGCCCGGTCAACATGAACAGGGTCGACCCATGCCAGGTTAGGATTGGTCTGTTCGACCAGGTCGGACTAGACCTAGGACAAATATGACCCATGTACGCTTCTTCAGCCATATCGTTGGCACCAAATCTCTGTTTGATGAACCATCAATGGCGCTAGAAATCATTGAGAGAGACGATCTCTTTTATTATACCCTATTATAGTTTTGGGTGTAGTTGAGGTACGGGTAGGTTGGATTGAGCACAAATCCAATCGGGCCCCCAGACCTGAAAGGTTAATAACTCACAGACCAGGTGTCAGAATGATGCATCATCTATTGTATTAAGACAACCTTCAAGTGGATGTCCGTTATGATAATTATTTGTGGGACTTCCTGACTGTTGGAATGTCTACTATTAACTTGTGGAGCATATACTCCTAAAGACGAGCAATCATAGTGGGGAGACCTAGTAGTTAGTTGAGACCTAATGACTGCTGACCATTTCGACTCGTAGTTACTCGACTAGCCTAGTGGGGAGAACATTTGTGTCATGGGAGACCCACATTTGTAAGAACCTTGGTGTCATGACAGACCCACAGTACTCAAAAGAAGAAGTACCTCAGTAGGCTCTGAGGGGAAGTGTGATTTGTGACATGGTAGACCACACGGTGGGTAGTGTGCTTGGTGATATGGCAGACCCACGATACTTGATATGAGGGGTAGCATAGGAGTCCAAGGATAGTGGGAAGAGCATTAGTGTCAATGCAAGCCCACTGTACTCGATAGAGGAGGTGTTCTCCAGTAGCCATGGTTTCCACAATGTCACTGGGTATGTTACTTGATAGTACTCCAAGTATAATGTTTTGGCTTGAACTAAGTCAATTTTTTCTTTGTTTTCCTCACTATTGAGATGTATTACTTGATAGTATATGTATATGTTTCGGCCTATACATATGCAGGTTTATCTGTGATTTAAAACATTTTTTATCCATGATGGATTTTTTGAGAACTATAGGGTCTGGGGTCTAAACTGAGCATCATTATACTCACCACTGCATAGGCTATGCCCGCAACATGTTGTGTTGGATGCAGATGACAGACAATACTGATGGAGGATGAGAGTACCAGGACTGGACGGTACTCAGTGTTGGACCATACAGTGTGTCGGTACACGGAAGAGACAGACAGATGTGGAGTGCTGAGGAGGTGATCGGCACCTACCCTTCTGGTAGGAACCATGAAGGACGATCCCATAGCTCACTTTTCTCTTCCTTTAGTTGTATTTAATTTCATGTGTACTTGTACATTTACTATTGGGATTGTATTCTACCCATTTTACCTTCAACACTCTTTTGTTATATTTTTACTTGGTATTTCATCCAGTTGTTTGCTTTCTTGTGAGTGTGTTTACAGGTTATATGTCAATACCTTCCCAGTTTTATGGAATTATGCATTTGGTGCTAGTCTTCTGCCCCTCGCCTATGGAAGGCAGGCTTAGGGTAGTCACATCACAAGCCCCAGGGGATGGGTCAGGAAAAATTAGTATCATAGGAGTCAGTTTAACCATATAATATATGACACTAATAGTTTATTGTGAAGCAATAGTGATAAGTGTAGTTATTGTGGTTCTCAATTCAGGGAGTCCAGTGTTGTTGCGGTGTTCGACCTATTCATACACCAGGACCCTGATTTATGATTTCCGACTCAATTAATGAAAACACTGATTGTGTGTGTGTTTTCAAAATTATTCTTATGTTCAGCTCATGAGTTCATCTCACGAAGTATAAATTATTAACCCTAGAACATCTTTTTCTTTTTAGGATGCCTCCATGAAGACAACTAGTTAGAGTTCTAAGAGTTGTTGTAACGCCCCAAACCTAGATACCCAGAGTCGGTGCATAATTACATAACATTGGCATGATCACAAAGGATCAAGTCTCGAATGGCCAATTATTTTAGTAGTCATGGAAGCACTAGAAATATTCATAAGTCTTGCATTACATCACAAGGTAAAAAAACTACAATAACATCTTGTCATCATATCCCGTCATACTATCCCTACAGTTCATTCATAAATTACATCTTCACATTCTTGGAAAAGTAATACATTGAAAGAGGTGAGATAAGATGCTCAGTAAAGATAACAATATAGCAGAAGCTTTCATAGTTAAGCATAAACACTTAAATTAATTTATAACTAAAACAGAAGCCTTTTATACTTGAACTTCAGCATAATATGGCAAAGATAAAATGAAATAATGCCATTTAATTATTCACATGGATATTCTACTAGTAAAAAAATCATATGAAATATCAATAACCACGTTCATAATGATGGAATGCATAATGCTAGACTATCATAACCACATATCCAAAGCCTCGTGCCGAGACTACAAATAAGATTTTTCCAAGGCCTTGTGCCAAGACAGTAGTTTGTCTCATGAGACCTACCGATGAATAGTGGATCTATAGTAGGCTCCACCTGTCACTTATTAAGTCCAATGCATTCCACATATGAATAAGATTAAACATAATATAAACATTTGTATTAAAACTAGCATATGAAATGTCAATACTTTAACCACAAACCATGAATGTTATAAAAATAACACATCCACAGTATAACAAAACTCATTTGATACAATATGGAAGATTGTATTGTATCACATTAACCTCAATCATTAATAATTAAGGATATTTTCATAGATGAAAATAATCATCAAAACTATTTTAGAGATATATCCACCTTTTTTTAAATCATTTAAAAGCCACACTATTTGTCAAGAATCCATTTAAAAATTGATTTTTGAATCAAAGTGTCCCATACCACTTTGAAACTTTTAAAAACAGTTTTAATTTTATAACATTAATGTCCATATAAATAAATCCTTAAAAAAAAATTTAAAACATGGACATTAATGAGCATGATTTAGAAGAACGAATCTTTAAAACATTTAAAAATTGTATATTAGTTAGAGATTCTAACCAAAAGAGAGACACTTGAATACAAATAATTGAGGTAATAAAAAAATTGTAATATCATGAGAATAAATGGATTCATAATATATTATGTCAAATTACATTATATACACCATTTAAAAGTTATTTTTTGTATTACAATAAAGGAGTCTCAATGGAATGTAAATTGAGATGAAATCTCTCAAAAAGGTTTTATCCTTAGGTTACGGATAAATCAACGACATAGTTATGTGTGAAAAATATAAATACACTAAATATGATTGGATATTCAGTGTAAAACAATCAAAGGACATTCATACATAATCTTGTAAAAACAACACCAATGAATTGGATGTTTAACTCAACAAATAGAGAATGAGTTAAAATTACTCTTATCAAATTCAAATCGATGACTTCATAAATTATCAATGGAGTGATTATGTGTATCAAAGTTATATCCACAGAAAAGGGGAGTGGAAATTACAACATTATCAAATGAATAGTTATTCCACATATAATATCGGAGTAAAATAATCAATGATGTTTGCATAAATCCGGATAAATGGAAATTGAAATTTCAAATTCCCTTATCGATTAGGTAACTTATGAAACATACACCCATGAAAGAATGATCATGAAATGATGATGTAAATACCCATAAATTAAATTATAATACACAATTAATACAATTATGGGTAGTACACATACACCACATGCAATAAATAAGTGGTGAACAATGGAATTCTCATGAAATTAAGAGGGAGATAAGAAACCCCTTACATTGTACTTTTTCCTTGGTCGATGGTAGGTTAACCTCCTATATAATGGTGAAATAATTATTATGGAATTATAAAAGAATCTCATGCATCAATATGATATCATATATGATCTTTTAACATTGATTTGTTAATAATATCTTAGAATTGTCGTCATTTCGGGTGTTAACGGATTCGTTTTACTTTATAATATTTGTTATGCGAGCCATATTTGTTATGGATGGGAAGTACCATATTCATATCCAGAATGATATCATGTCTCTTAAATTATATTTAATCATCATATTTCATTTATTCTTGAATTGATACAATGGGGAATGATTCTCATCGCTTTCGTGGAGACGGTAATCCGTACGTACGCACGAGCGACAATATCACTCTTTTGATATTAAAAGAATATATAATTGGACAGTATATCATAAATAAAGAATAATTATCATGTTATATTTATTATTTACATTAATTACACATCATTATTATACCCATCCAAATAATAAGTTATTGAATAACTATTACACCACAACGTGGAGACGGTAAGCTGTACGTACGCACGTATGTTGACATGTCATTCAACGGATGGATAGAATACTGAATATGGTTTTAATATATTTATAATAACATCAAAGTATAGAGAATATACTGGAGTTATTATTTTAGAATGAAAATAACAAAGAAAGATGAAGTGGAAGAAGAAACAAACTTGAAAGAGGGTGGTGAAAACATTACCTCTTCTTCGGGTTCTTCCTTTTGATTTGATCAAAAGGACTCCTTAAGTTGGAATTCTGACTATGTTAAGGCATATAGGATGAATTCAGGAAATTTGAGAGAGTATTTGGTCTGGGTTTTTCCGAACCAAAAGTCATTGATGGTGTGAATTAATGAGAAGGGGGAGTGCCCTTTTATAAGAGAGGTGAGGGGCACCTTTGGAAAAGCTAGAAATATTATTTTATAATAAATTCATATTCAGTTTCTAATTGATACAAAGTGTATTATTTAAATTCTAAGGTGGTTATTGGTCAGAAACCACCCAAAAATAGAATTTAGATAGTTTTGGGTCATTATATTAACCATATATTTTAGTTTTAACTCTTAGTTAATTAGTTTGACACTTAACATGCCAGTTTGTATTTTTATATTATATAGTTAATAAACATTCTATACACATCCAAGCAACCCCCAAGTGGTCCATTAATGATACAAATATCATGATATAAGTCTATTGGCCAAACATTAGATTTTTAGGAATTTAATATCAATTAATAATATAATATTTGTTTTAAGAACCTTTTTTTGTCAATGTTGACACTATACAATAATTGATTTTTTGTAAAATTCATAAAAGAATGATTACTTCAATTAAAGTTAATTAAATCAATCTTATAATATAATATTATCCTAGAAAATTATTTTTATTTATAAAAAGCCTCAAATTACATTTATTTGTGTATTTAGAATATCAATTATTTTAATTTTTCACTACTATGGTAATTACTTAATCATCATTGTGTCATAAATAAATTAAATTATTTAATCTCTAAATATTATAAATAAAATATTATTATGTAGGAAAGATTTTTAGCTTTCTAATTAATAATTATAGTCTAAAAAAACATATATACCCCTATGTAAAAATTGTTTTTCCAAAAGATATATGCTTGTGTCATTTTTGTATTCATTATAACTTAATTAAAATAAAGTGTCTGTATCACTTACAAGTGGCTCCATGGGGTCCCAAAATCGACCCAATGTTTTCCATAGTCAGACATGTATCAACCAATAAATTTTGAACACATTTTAGGATAATATGTTATTATTATAATATTATTGTTTAACCCTTATTTACCGGATTTACCCTTTAACCATGGTAAATAAAATATTTACTGAATTAATTATTCAAAATCTCTAAAAATAAAAGTTACATATTTACACAATTTTGACATCCTGATTCCAAATATTGAATCCATTTTTCCAAATTCAAAACACATAAGCGGGAGAAATTAATTTAAAAACAATTCCAGTTGTTAAGACAAAAAACATGTTTTTAAGAGATAATAACTATCAAAAGATTGGCACATGTTTATGTCTGATCTGATTGTGAAATTATGTCCAATGAAAATCATTGAATTAAATGGTAAAAATATATTTTAAATATATTTTAAAAACAATCAAATTCAGAATTTAACAATTTTAATTATTTCGATTAAAAAAGTTGTTTTTAATTAAAATTTAGAAATTTTCACTATTCATCAAAATATGAAAGTTATCTAAAAAGTACCAAAATTTCACCCTAGGCTAATTTCGTTATTACAAATCGAAAAATGTAGTCTATTTTAACAAATTCAAAACCTAAAATTTTCATTTATTAATTTAAATTTGATTCTGGCCTTCGAACCCAAAATGCGTATTTTTATAAAATAATAACTATCAAAAGTTTGACACTTGTTTATGTCCAATATCAAGGTGAAATTACTTAAAATGAACATCATTAGATTAAATAGTAAAAATATAATCTATTTATACTTCCAAACCAGTAAAATGTATAATTTATCAATAAAAATTATTTTGATTAATACTGTCATTGTCAGTTAAAATATAGTATTTTTTACTATTCACACAAATATGAATGTTATCAGAAAAACACCAAAACATTATTAAAAATAAATTCATATGTCCCTATTCTAAAGATGAAGTTAAATTTGACAAATTGAATATATAAAAGTTTCAAATATATGATTTAAATAGTCTTCGCCATTAAAAGGCTGTAAAATTTCATTTTTTGAAAAATACTTCTTTTATCAGAAAAAAATGAATTTTTTCATCAATCATGTCATAGAAACTCATAATATGGATTAAAATTATAATGATAATATAAAATATAAAATTCAGTTAATAATATTCATAACCTCTTTTGAACGGATTTTTTGGTAAGTTGTGTTGCCCTTGAAATATGTGTTGCGTACAACACACGCTATTGTATTGTTCAAAGAGAAGTGTATCGTGGAAGCATGAGGTGTTACATTCACCCCCCTTCAATAAATTGCGTCCTCGAAATTTTAAAAATTGGGACTGAGAATATAATGGAATGTCCCACATCGGAAAACGAGTCAATAAAGCTATCACTTTAAAAGAAATAAATAGAGGTATAAAGGTCACCCATGATAACCCATACAAGGATTCCAGGTAGAAAAACATGGATATAGATGATAAACTAACAGTCAAGTTCTGATGGAGAGGGATATAAATCATGATCAGTAGAATGTTAACAATAATAAAAATACAAACATTTGATGGGACAAATGATCATTAGTCTCCTAGTAGGAAAAGTAAACGGACAACATATTTTGTTTTATGTTACATTACATATGGATGAGGAATTCATTTATGATATTGACTAACAATATAAAGATATACACTTTCTTTTTAAGTGTATTTTCATTCTTTAATAAATTTCCACCACTAACTCATTTTTTTTAAATGTTGAGTATTCAAGAAGACTTGGTCACACTAGAAGAGCTAGAATAAACTTCTATAGAATCACATGATCCACGAAGGATGAATTATATATTTACATTGTCTTGAGAGATTAATCAAAACCAAAATGGTTAGTAAAAGATCTAATGATCACCTAAAAGGATATTACTTGAGTGAAATAAAAACTAATCTTAATTTCTAAAATTAATCCAACAATACCCCAAAGTAAAATAAATACCATTCAATAATCAATTGCCCTTAAAATCCATCAATATAATCCAAACTAATATTGAAACCCAAAACATAGAAGAATTTGATTATTTAGTCTCCCTTGTTAAATTGTATCTCCAAATGACATAAAATACTCTTAAAGTCACATACTTAAAAGTAATAAACCTCATAACATATTATCTATTATAGGATAATCATGTTCATAAATAACCAAAATCACTATAAATGCACAATAAAAACGTACATAAAAGTCCACCAGTACTCCACAAATGAAACCCCATAGTATTCTATTTTTCATGGGCATATAGTGTTACCATCAAATCAAACATCTTCCAAAATAACATATATCACTTAATCACCAAATCATTTTCCTATACCAAGGGTATTCATTTGATAAGACATAAGAACCCAAATCAACTTATTATTGATCAATAAAATCATTTAACTAAAAATAATTAGTCACACTATCCAGGAACTTCACGTAGTCCAGTGGTAGGAGATAAATCCCAATTGCACTTTGGTTGTGGGATCGATTCCCACAACTTTGTCCGACTCAACGGGTTGTCACACGGTCTGCGTGTTGTGCTTTTTCAAAAACTATTTTTATAACATTACCAAAATGAGATAAATTCCTCAAAATAACCATAATTTAACCACAAATCTTATCTCATACCTTGCACTTTCATCCCAAATTATAATAACTTATAATTTCCTCAATTCCAATGATCATATAAAACCAAATGGTTATTTATAACTATATCCACAAGGGAAAAGATAATTATTCCTCCAATACCATTCTCACATGGAACACTATAGGGTTAAAAATACAGTAGAAAAATATTCCAAAGTAAACCCATAAATAAGGAGCACTAAAACTTTTTAAACATTTCTCCAACCATTTATTTCCAC
Source organism: Viscum album (assembly GCA_963277665.1). NCBI lineage: Eukaryota > Viridiplantae > Streptophyta > Magnoliopsida > Santalales > Viscaceae > Viscum > Viscum album. Next base: position 171,975,342 of record OY728134.1, read on the forward strand.
ATAGATTCTTCTTTGACCAAGAAAATATCCTATAGAATAGGGAATTCACTCAGGTAATGTCCAGGTCCCCTAAATTTAAAGAAAATGACTGTAAATGGATTCTTGGGACCATTTTTATTTTATTCCATAGTACTGTTCCTTTTTCTTCGGAAATTCTTCATTTTATATCCTTCCTTCCAACACATAAAGCATTTCGTGGTCCCATTGAGACACTTTCCCAGGTGTCTCCTACCACATTTATTTCTTGATGGAAATTAAGGGTTCTTTTTTCCACGGTCTCCATTGCTGCAGATCTTATCATTCATAACCTTTCTATTCATTGTTGAGTCCGAGAGTTGGATAATATATATATTGTCGATCATATTTTTTGAAAACTGATTCGGCATAAAGACGATATCTTTTACGCCTATCAACATTCCATTTTGTTGCACATTTCCACCATCGTTTCCACCTTGTACATCATTCTCATAGTCACTATGACTTCCTTGGAATCCAGCCATTGACTAAAACCAGAAAGCATTGTGTGAGTAACAGTTGTCATAAAATCATTTATATATTATCATGTCACCATATTCTTAATTTGAATCATATTAGTATTAACCAAGCTCATTAACTCTCATCTTATATATATAATACTTCAAATTGGTTTGTAAATAAAATATAAATTATCCTAAGAATATCCATCGGGAGTGTCGTAACAAAGAGTGCAGCAAGGCCTGTTGTCGTGTACCCATTCCCATTCGAGTCTAGCTCAAAGAGGTGTTTTTGGGTTTTACCCCTAGGTAAATATGTGTCAGAGATCCCTCTTCCTACTCGTATCTAGTCAGGGATGTATTGCTCAAAAAACTCACAAAACCTCTACAATAAAAAAATTCTAGGAAGTTATTCCATACGAATCCTCAAAGTTCATCTTAGGCCTATGTTCTCTAATCAGAGTTTATCTAAATCTAAAATCCAAGGTTTATACTAAACTTCCTCTGATAACAACTGTAACGACCCGACCCTAGATACCCAGAGTCCGTGCATTATTACAAAACATTGGCATGATCACAAAGGATCATGTCTGGAATGATCGATTAGTTTAGTAGCCTTGGAAACACTACATATATTCATAAGTCTTACATTACATCATAAGGTAAAAAAACTACAACAAAATCTTGTCTTAATATCCCCTCATACTATCCCTACAGGTCATTCATAAATTACGTCATCACATACTGGGAAAAATAAAAAATTGAACGGGGTGAGCTCAGATGCTCAGTAAGGATAGCAATATAGCAGAAGCTTTCATAATTAACCATAAACACTTAAAGTAATTTATAACTAAAAAATGCATTTTAAACTTGAACTTCAGCATAATATGGAGATGATAAAATGAAATAATTCCATTTACTTATTCACATTGATATTCTACTAGTCGATCAATCAAATGAAATATCAATAACCACTTTCATAATGATGGGATGTATAATTCCAGGCTATCAGAACCACATAGCCAAGGCCTCGTGCCAAGACTACAAATAAGATCTTGCCAAGGCCTTGTGCCAAGACACTAGTTTGTCTCATGAGACCTACCTATGATTCTAGGAGCTATAGCGGGCTCCTCCAGTCCCTTATTAAGCCCAATTCATTTCTCATATAAATAGGTTTAAACATAACATAAACATTCGTATTAAAAATCGCATATGAAATTTCAATACTTAAACCACAACCCATGAATGGTATAAAAATAGCACATCCACATTAAAAAATAACTCATTCGATACAATATGCAAGATTTTATTGTATCAAATTAACCTCTATCAAGAATAATGATGGATATTGACAAAGATGAAAATAATCATCAAAATAATTTTAGAGAAATATCCCCCTTTTTCATGAAATCATTTAAAAGTCAAACTATTTGTCAAGAAGCCATTTAAAAATGGATTTTTAAATCAATGTGTCCCATACGACATTGAAAAATTTAAAAGGAGTTTTAATTTCAAAAAATTAATTTCCATATAAATAAATCCTTAAAACCAATTTTAAAACATGGACATTAATGAGCATGATTTAGAAGAATGAGTCTTTAAAACATTTAAAAATTTTATTTAAGTTATAGTTTCTAACCAAAAGATAGAAAATTCAATATAAATAATTGAAGTAATCAAAACATTGTAATATCATGAGAATAAATGGATTCAAGATATATTATATCAAAGTATATTATATACACCATATAAAAGTCATTTGGTGTATAACAATAAAGGAGTCTCAATGGAATGTAAATTGAGATGAAATCTCACATAAAGGCCATATCCTTAGGTTAATGATAAATAAACGGACTAGTTATGTGTGGAAAATATAAATACTATAAATATTATTGTATATTCAATTTAAAACAATCAACGGACATTCACACATAATCTTTTAAAAACAACACCAATGAATTGGATGTTTAACTCAACAAATAGAGAATGAGTTAAAATTACTCTTATCAAATTCATATCGATGAAATTAGAATTATGAATGGAGTAATTATGTGTATAAAAATTATATCCACAGAAAAGGGGAGTGGAAATTATGACATATTCAAATGAATAGTGATTCCACAAATAATCTCGGAGTAAAATAATCCATGAAGCTTGCATAAAGCCGAATAAATGGAAATTGAAATTTCAAATTCCCTTATTGATTAGGTAACTTATGAAACATACACCCATGAAAGAAGGATCATACAATGATGATGTAAATACCCATAAATTATTTTATAATACACAATGAATACAATTATGGGTAGTACACATACACCACATGAAATAATTAAGTGGTGAACAATGGAATTCTCACGAAATTAAGAGTGAGATATGAAACCCCTTACTTTGTACTTTTTCCTTGGTTGACGGTAGGTTAACCTCCTGTATAATGGTGAAATAATTGTTATTGAATTATAAAATAATAATATTCATTAATATGATATCATATATGATCTTTTAACTTTGATTTGTTAATAATATCTTAAAATTAACGTCATTTCGGGTGTTAACAGATTCGTATTACATTATACTATTTGTTATGCGAGCCATATTTGTTATGGAATGGATGTACCTTATTCATATCCATAATTATATCAAGTCTCTATACATTATATTTAATCATCAAATTAAATTTAGTCTTTAATGGATACGACGGGGAATGATTCTCATCGCGTTCGTGGAGACGGTAATCCGTACGTACGCACGAGCGACAATATAACACTTTTGATATTAAAATAATATATAATTGTATGGTATATCATATATACAGAATAATTATCCTGTTATATTTATTATTTACATTAATTACACATCATTATTATACTCATCCAAATAATAAGTCATTGAATAACTATTACACCACGACGTAGAGACGATAAGTCGTACGTACGCACGTATGGTGACATGTCATTCAATGGATTGATAGAATACAGAATATGGTTTTAATATATTTATAATAACATTACAGTATATAGAAGATACTGTATTGAATATTTTTGAATGAAAATAACAATGAAAGAAGAAGTGGAAGAACAAAGGAACTTGATAGAGTGTGGTGAAAACATTACATCTTCTTCAGGTTCTTCCTTTTGATTTGATCAAAATTACTCCTTAAGTTGGCTTTATGACTAAGTAAAGGCCTATAAGATGAATTTATGGAAGTTGAGAGAGTATTTGGTCAGGTTTTGGCTGAACCGGAAGGCTTTGAAGGTGTGAATTAATGAAAATGGGGAGTGGCCTTTTATAAGAGGGGTGGGGGCACCTTTGGAAAAGCTAGAAATATTATTTTTAATAAATTCATATTCGGTTTCTAATGGAACCAAAGTGTATTATATAAATATTAAGGTGGTTATGGGTCTAAAACCACTCAAAATATATAATTTAGATAGGTTTGGTTCATTATATTAACCTTACCTTTTAGTTTTAACTCTTAATTAGATTGACACTTACCATGCCACATTGTATTTTTATATTATATAGTTAATAAACATAATATATATATCCAAGAGACCCCCATGTGGTACATTAATGATACACATATCATGATATATGTCTTTTGACCGAGCATTAGATTTTTACGAATTTAATATCAATTAATAATATAATATTTGTTTTAAGAACACTTTTTTGTCAATTTTGACACTATTCAAGAATTGATTTTTGTAAAAATCATAACAGAATGGTTACTTCTAAAAACGTTAATTAAATAAATCCTAACATGTCATATTATCCTATAATATTATTGGTATTTATAAAAATTCTCATATTACATTTATTTGTATATTTATAATATCAATTAATTTAATTTTTCACTATTATGGTAATTACTACATCATCATTGTGTCATAAATAAATTAAATTATTTAATGTCTAAAAATTATAAAAAAAATATCATTATGTAGGATATAATTATAGATTCCTAATTAATATTTATATTGTAATATCCAACATATATAATCCTATGTAACAATTGTTTTGCTAAAATATATATGCTTGTGTCATTTTTGTATACATTATAACTATATTAAAATAATGCGTCTCTATCACCTAAAAGTGGCTTCATGGGGACCCAAAAACGGACCAAAGATTCCCATGGTCGGACATGTGTCAACCAATAAGGTTTGGACACGTTTTAGGGTAATTTTTTATTATTATAATATTTTTTTAACCCTTATTTACCGGATTTATCCTTTAACCGTGGTAAATAAAATATTTTCCAAAGTAATTATTCCAAATGTCTAAAAATAAAAGTTACCTATTTAAAAAAGTTGTACATACAAATTCAAAATATGGAATCCATTTTTGCAAATTCAAAACATAGAAGTGTCAAAAAATAATTTAATATTAATTCCCGTTGTTAAAACAAAAAAGTGTGTTTTTAAGAGATAATAACTATCAAAAGATTGACACTTGTTTATGTCTGGTATAATTGTGAAATTATGTCCAATGATAAACATTGAATTAAATGGTAACAATACATTATAAATATATTTTTAAACCACTCAAATTCATAATTTATCAATTTTAATTATTTCTATTAAAAAAGTTGTTTTTAATTAAAATTTAGTAATTCTCACTATTCATCAAAATATGAATGTTATCCGAAAAGTACCAAAATTTCACCCTAGGATAATTTAGTTATTATTAATCCAAAAATGAAGTCTATTTTACCATATTCAAACCATAAATGTTGCATTTATTAATTTAAAATTGATTCCCTCTTTCGAAACCAAAAGGCGTATTATTAAGAAATAATAACTATAAAAAATTTGACACTTGTTTATGTCCAATTACATAAAATGACTATCATTGGATTAAATAGTAAAAATATAATCTATTTATACTTCCAAACCATTTCAATGTATAATTTGACAATATATAATATTTTTATTAAAATAGTCATTTTCAGTTAAAATATAGTATTTTTCACTATTCACACAAATATGAATGTTATCAGAAAAACTCCAAAACATTATTGAAAATAAATTCCTATGTCACGATTCTAGAGAAGAAGTTAATTTTGTCAAATTGAATATATAAATGTTTCAAATATTGGATTTAAAAAGGCATCTACATTAAAAGGTGGTAAAACATCATTTTACGAAAAATACTTCTTTTATCTGAAAAAAATGAATTTCTTCATCAATCATGTCTTAGAAACTCATAATATGGATTAAAATTATAAGGATAATATAAAATTTAAAATTCAGTTAATAATATTCATAACCTCTATTGAACGACTATTTTGGTAAGTCGTGGTGCGCTTGAAATCAGTGTTGCGTACAACTCACGCTATTATATTATTCAAAGATAAGTGTACCGTGGAAGCCTGGGGTGTTACAGTTGTATGCACTAATAGACAACCAAGCGATGAGGCCTCGGTGAAGGGACCTCTTCCAGTAGAGGAAACCATAGAGCCACTAGTGGTACAATTACCGGTTGGGCCACAGATGCCACCCGCTCCAGCAGCTGACGGTGCACGCTCCTTGAGCGCATTGCATGATTTCGAGTGCTAGAGGCCACCTAGGTTCAGTCGATAGATGGACATGCAGGCGGATGAGGATTGGATGGAGGCTTTGGTGAGATTTTCCCACTTGTAGGGACACTAGTTGATCTCATGGTGATTCTTACTGCCAGCCTTCTACAGGCAGTAGAGGGAAGATGGTGGAGCATGATGCTCAAATACCATGATGAGGTGACGCTTCTCTGGGAAGACTTTGAGAGAATATTTTAGGCCGAGATTGTTCCAGCAAATATTCACATAGTGTGCATTCAGGATCTAATTAATCTATAGTAGGGCAACATGATTGTAGCATAGAACTTAGTTAAGTTCATACACCTCTCACGCTACTCCATCGATATGGTTTGTGACCCATTCTTCAGGGCTCAGTCTTTTGAGAAGCGACTCTGCCGGAGATAAAGGATTCAGTGATTTCACTCAGCATCCCAACAAATGTTGGGGTGTTAGAAAGAGCCCTCCTAGTGGATAGTTTCTTTGCTGAGCAGTCTCCATCAACGTGATCCACTCCCAGTCAACATGTATCAGAGTCTTCTATAACTAGCAGCAGACATATGTCGTAGAGGTCCATGAGGACCAGACCTACAGGTAAACAACCACATGATTCAGAGTTGGTTATGTAGGTCACCTGAGGTAGAGACATACGTGCCAAGAGTGAATAGTGATTCACATGTGGCGGGAAGGGTCACATGGCTCAAGACTATCTGAAACACTGTATGAATGATCCATAAATGGTCAAAGAACCACCCAAGATGAGGCAAAGGTTTGACTGAGGTGGTCCGCAGGGAGAAGGTTGATGTAGAAGAGGAGCTGGTCATGCAACTATTGGTGGGAGAAGATTCAATATATTACTGCCACCACTACCAAGTGTTCCACCCCGACTGTAGGGAGTTGATGGATAGTGGAGAGCTCCATTCCAAGAAGTTGAGGTTTACGATAATGTCCCTCCGGAGATGATATGAGGTATGTTCAATGTCTATCCAACCATAGCTGCAGTACTTATAGACATAGGTTCTAGTCATTCTATCATTTCCACTTCCCTCATTCAGAGCTCAGTTATTCCGACAGAACTGTTGGCTCGATCCTTACAATTGGGGGCTCCTAAAGGAGATTATTCGACAATTATGCACTGGTTTTGGAAGTGATATCATACTCTAGGAGGAGGAATCTTCAGATGGGATCTACTAGTAGCGGCCATGAGGTCTTAAGAACTCATTTTTGGTATTGACTGAATATCTACAGTCCAGGATTAGATAGACTGTATTAGGTGCAATGTATGTTGTTTCTGCTTGGATGGGACCAGGTTTACCTTCATATGTGAGAAGGGAGCATTTTTAGTACAGGATGGACTTACCCAGAGGAGAGTTCAAACAATTACACATCATTTGGCTAGCCATACAATTGGATCTGTTGATGTGGTGAGTCCCAGTTATCCTGTAATGGTGGACCAGATTGTGGATTTATTCCCCAATGGTGTTTTGATTCTACCTCATCATAAAGAGGTTGGATTTTAAATTGATTTGTACACTGGGATGACACTGAGATCTACACTAGCATATCAGATGGCTCTAGTTGAGCTTCATAAGTTGTAGGTACAACAGGAGGACTTGTAGGGGAAGAGATTCATCAGGCCCAGTGTTTTTCCATGGGATGTCCCGATTATGTTCATCAAGAAGGTAGATTTGAGGTTATATATATATATATATATCTCAATGTATATCCTTTTTTCTATATGGATATATATATATATATATATTAGTAATTAAACATAATAAGATACTATGAATTTTTAATGATGTTCAACCACTTAAGGATGACTACATAACTAATTCATCATGGTTATTATCCAACATGCATTGATTTTTTATAATGATCAATGAAAGAAGCTGAATGGGTATGAATTTTGAATCATTATCAAAGAACCCGCCAAATATAAAATGAAAGAGATAATTCTAATACTTTGTATAAGTTAATATTATTACACTTCCTTGAAGACAGATTGCATGTTAGGGATTGAGAACCTCTTAGAATATATGGATTTATATTCTACCACTCTTAAAATAGAAAATGAGATACCAAATTGTTTTTTATGATTCTGTATCTCTGAGAAAGAATATTATTTCTTTCTCATCTTCATACCAAAAATATATTATATATATATATATAAATATATGTTTCAATACTTAATTTCTCTTTATTCTTTAGTGCATAAGTAATTAATTCATCATACTCAATTAGAAAGTATATATATATATATATATAATTTTTTACTGGATGAATATTGAGTGGGCACCCTAATTGGGATATCATACGCCTTTTTATTTAACCAAGTCAAAATATATATGTATACATCATCATTGATTTATTCTTGACAGAATAAATTTTCCCTTAACAACATTGTTTTTGATTCTACCGCTCATAAATTTCATAAAACATCTTAATATATAAGTTCATAAAAGTTTTATATGCATCGAGTATGTAAGGACCCCAAATTTCCATGTAAATTTGTTTTTCAATAAATGGGAATTTTTTGAGTCCACTAAAATAGAAGGCATGTGATTCTGAGCTCCGGAGTTCCTGGAATTAATTTCTGAACTTTTGTTTAGGTATGTATATTAATCCTGAGACTGGGTTTTTCTATTTCTTGAACCTGTGATCAGAATTGAAATCTGAGGGCTCTGTTGAACTCATATCGATGGTATTTGCTTAAGAAAACTTTCACCTAGATGATAGTTGTTCAAGGTTGAAATATAATTTTTTGGTTTTTTTGTGGAAATAATAAAATGATATAAACTTCATATTATTTTTTTGATCTTCCATGTTGATTTTTTTTGGTGGGGACCTCCCAAACAAAACCTCCCATGATAGGTTATGGTGGTGGGGACTACTTGAACTAACCTCCCATGAGAGGAAGTGGTGATGTGGACCACTCGAGGTTAAAACCTCTTGAAACTCCCAATTATGTTTAGAGAAACCTCATGAGCTCCACACTTATTGGTTCCACCACCGTCTTTAATTTATTCCAACCCATATCTTGACTAATTATGTCATCCACCATAAATAATTATTCTTTTGGAATTATGACAAAATATTAATAGATTTCATAATCTATTATTTTGGCACACATTTCATATTAGTGGAATTGGAGAGAGGAGGAGTTTGAGAGAAAATATCTCCAATGAAGAACTTCTTCTACGAATGAAGAACTCCAACCTCCTTCGCCTTCTTCCTTGGGACTTCTTCAGACATGGAATATCCTTATCTACTGAGAAAAGATGTCTATACATCTTCCCACTCCAACGTCAATGATCAAGGGAGGGTTCTATTTATGGGATAATTCTTTCCATGTATTCCCTTCATTTATTGTGCTGATTGGGAACAAACACTACGGAATATTTTGGATTGACGTTTGATTCTTAGTGCTTTGAGAAAAAATTGCTACCACTCTAAACGTGGATGGTGCATAAGAATCTTACATGGCTGACCCCTACATCGTTCTTCCTGGATGTGTTCTTTGAAGTAGACGAAGGAAACAAACACAAGTACACTCCACCACCTGCGGCCTCTGCAGATACATTTCATCACCAAACCTCTGACAATTCGAGCTGTCAAGTTGTGTCGCCACTCTAAGACGAGCCGCCTTCACCCCTCGCGGTGCTCCGACTGAACTGGCCCACTCCATGTGTTGTTCCCAGCCGAAATGACCTGATCTCCCCCGGTGCCTGGCCGAACCGACCTGCGCGGCTCCCAACGAACTAGTTCCCCCGCGACGCCCTAGACTATCCCCCACCCCCCCCCCCCTCACGGCGTCCCATATGATCCAGCCTACTCCCCCTAAAGCGCCGATCCATACAGGCCCGTGCCCCCAAGGTGCCTGACCGAGCTGGCCCGTGCACCCAGGACACCCAGATATGCCAGCATGCGCCCCCTGTGGCGCCTAAGCCTAACAATCCTGTGCCTCCATGGCCCTCTTGCTGAACCTAACCACACCCTCGCGACCCCCCCGTGGCCACACCGGGCCCGCGCCCTACTGGTCCCCCACGACCGAGACACTCCATTGCACCCACTACTCTATGGCCCCTCAGGACCCTCATGGCATGCCAAACACCTAGAGGATCGGGAAACATCATGGGTGTGGCTTGACCCTGTATGTCAGGTCAGGTCAACATGAAACGGGTCGACCCATGCCAGGTTGGTATGGGTCTGTCTGACCAGGTCGGACCAGACTGAGGCCTAATATGACCCATTTACCCTCTTTCAACCATATCTTTGGCACTGGATGTCCATTTGAAAAACTGTCAGTGGCACTTGAAATCATTGAGTCATACAGTCCCTTTGAGTACACCCTACAAGAGTTTTGGGTGTAGTTGAGGTACAGTCAGGTTGGATTGAGCACAAATGCAACTGGGCCCCCAGACCTGAAAGTCTAATAACTCACAGAGCAGGCGTCTGATCGACGCGCTGTCTGTTGTATTATGTACACCGTCATGTGGATGTCCATTGATATAATTTTTAATGGGACATCATGACAGTTGTAATATCAACTAGTAGCTTGTGGAGAAGATACTCCAAAAGAAAAGCAATCATTGTGGGAGACCTAGTAGCTGGTTGATACCTGATGACTACTGAACGTTTCAACTCGTAGTGACTCAACTAGACTAGTGGGGAACAACATTGTGTCACTGGAGTCCCATAGTGGGGAGTATCTTCGTGTCGTGACAGACCCACGGTACTCGATAGAACGAGTACCTCAGCAGGCTATGAGGGGGAGTGTGCTTTGTGACATGGCATACCCATGGTGGGGAGTGTGCTTGGTGACGTGTGAGATCCATGGTACTTGACAGGAGAGGTATATTAGGAGTCCAGGTTTTGTCAGAAGTGCATTAGTGTCACTGTAGGCCCACTGTACTTGATAGAGGATGTGTTCTCTAGTAGCCATGATTTAAATAATTTCACTTGGTATTTTACATGATAGTACCCCTTGAATAAATTTTTGGCTTGAGATGATTAATTTTTTTTATTTTTTCCCATGATTTAGACGTATTACTTGATAACATATGTATATGAATGGGCCTATACCGAAGTGATTTATCTGTTTATATCAAACTTTGTTTTTATCCTTGATGGATTTTGTGAGACGTAGAGGGTTTGGGGTCCATACTGAGTTTCATTATACTCACCCCTGCATGGGCTATCCCCACAACATGTTGTGTCGGATGCAGATGATAGACAACACTGATGGAGGCTGAGAGTACCAGGACTAGATGGTACTCAGAGGTGGACCATACAGCATGTCGGTACCAGGAGGAGACAAATATATGTTGAGTATTGAGGAGGTGATATGTACCTACCCTTCAAGTAGGAACATCGAAGGATGATCCCATAACACTCTTTTATCTTCCTTCAGTTTTATTTCATTTCATGTCTACTTGTACCTTTACTATTTGTATTGTATACTGCCCCTTCTACTTTCATCACTATTTTTTTATATTTTTTCTTGGTGTTTCATCCAGATGTGTGATTTCTTGTGACTGTGTTTACAGGTTATAAGGGAATGCATTCCCAGTTTTATGGAATTACTCCATTGGTGCTAGTCTACATCCCCTCCCATATGGAAGGCGGGCTTGGGGTAGTCACATCACGGGCCTCAGGGGATGGGTCATGAAAAATTAGTATCATAGGATTTAGTTTAACTTTAGATCATAGAACACTGATCTTTTCATTGATGCAATAGTGTCATGTGTAGTGAGTCTTGTTTTCAGTTCAGGGAGTCTAGTGTTGGTGCGGTGGCTGACCTATTCATACACCAGGACCCTGACTACTAATTTATGAATCACTACATGAGAATACTAATTGTGTGTGAGTTTTCAAAAGTATTCTTAAGGTCATCTCACTAGATCATATCACCAATTATAAATTGTTATACATAGAACACCTCTTTCTTTCCATGATTCTTCTATGAAGACAACCTGCTAGAGTTCTGAGAGTTAAATTCACTAATATCCCACCAAGCGACGAAGCCTATGTGAAGGGACCTCTTCCAGTAGAGAAAACAATAGAGGAACAAGTGGTAACTTTACAGGTTGGGCCAACAATGCCACACGCCCCAACAGCTGACGGTGCAGGCCACTTGAGCGCATTGCATGAGTTCTTGTGCTAGAGGCCACCTAGGTTCAGGCGATACATGGACCTGCAGGCCGCTGAGGATTTGCTGGAGGCCATGGTGAGAGTTTTCCCACATGTAGGGACACCAGCCAATCTCATGGGGAATCTTGCTTCCATCCTTCTATGGGATGTTGAGGGATGATGGTGGAGCTTGATGCTCAAATTTCACAACGAGGTGTCACTTCTCTAGGAAGACATCGAGAGCATATTTCGGGCAGAGATTTTTCCAGCAACTATTCACATAGTGTGCATTCAAGAGTGACATCATCTATAGTAGGGTATCATGATTGTATCATATAACATAGTGAGGTTCATACACCTCTCACGCTAATCCAGCGATATCGTGTGGGACCCGTTCTTTAGGGATCAGTACTATGAGCATCGACTCGGGTGGGAGATCAGTGATTCAGTGATATCACTCAGCATCCCGACACAGTGTGGGACAAGGATCTATAGAAGACATTCGTATTCTACAAATCATAGACCTCAGATCATGTTATCACTAGCTCAGAGTGTGAGACTAAGACATACAGAAGACGACCATCAGTTTTCGGTAAGGCAATTATAAGTTCTTGGTTATTCCATTCAGTGTATCCAGTGCTCTTGAAGAGTTCATGGGACTCATGAAAATGATCTATCAGCCTTACTTTGATCTCTTAGTATTATTTTTAATCAATTACATTCTGATCACTCGTCTATTTAGGAGGAGCATGCCTACCATTTTTCGGGTACTACTGGACACACTCCGAGAGCACTAGAGTTATGGTAACCACTTGAAGTTCTAGTTAGGAATATGAGAGGTTCTCATTCTGGGACATGTCATCTCAGAGGCTAGAGTTGTAGTTGATCTAGCAATGATTGTGGTGGTACTAGATTGGGAGCCTCCAAGAACTGTGATGAAGTAACAGAGTTTCTTGGGTTTGGTAGGATATTACCGGAGGTTTGTGCTAGAATTTTCCAAAGATTCAGCAGCACTATTAGCATTGACGATGAAGGGGAAACCCATCATGTGCTAGGACAGATGCCAGTAGAGTTTTCAGGAGTAGAGGAAGATGATGAATAGTGCCCCCATCAGGAGGCTTTATAAGATGGAGTATGGTATGTAGTTTACAACAACACATCAGGGACTAGACTCAGATGTGTCCTGATTCAGGAGCGAGTAGTGATAGCATATGGTTCTCGACAGCTGAGATAGAATGATAAGAAGTATGCAACACATGACCAGGATTAAATAGCACAGGTCTTCACCTTGAATATGCAGCAGCATTATCTGGTGGATAGAGTTTTTCCATGTACTATGATCACCAGAGTCTGAGGTATATATTCTCCCAGAAGGACATGAACATGAGACAGTGACACTGGCTTGAGTTCCTCCAGGACTACGAGTTTGAGATTGTCTATAATCCAAGAAAGGGGAATGTTATTGCAGATGAACTCAGCATGAGATCTACCATACAGTTACTAGGAGAGGTGATGGTGTATCTTTCCAATTTGAAGAAATCCTTTGTCGATATAGATGTGGCATCTTTCCATCAGTCTCTCACAGTCACTCCCCCAATTCTTCAGCGAGTCAGTGAGGCGTAGCATGGAGACGCTAACTGTAGAACCCCAAACATTTTATGGTATGATTCTGTTTAATACATTCTAGTCATACACTATATTTCAATAATCAATGAGCCTCTTTATAAAAAATCATGGTTTCCTATAGAAGATATCCATAACCTAGCCATTAAATATAAAATTTCCAGCTCTGTGATTTGAATTTTAAAAATCTAACATACACAGATATGATTAAGATGATAATTAGAGACTGATATTATTAAATTAATTTTTGGTGAATAGTAACTTACCCGTATGAATAGTAACCTACCATAAGGAATACTAACATACCCTTATAAATAGTAATATTACTATGTTTAATGGAATCCATTCCATTATATGTATAAATGAATTTAGGCACCATAAAAATGAAGATGAATATTTTAAGTGTTTATATTTTTTTATTGAATAATTATTTTAATTATATATTTAATTAATCATATTAAAAATAATATTTTCTGAAAAATGGACTTCATTTTTCGAATCTACATATCATTAATGTTTAGGGTGAATTTTGTATATTTTTCTGAAATTCATTAAATTTTATATGAATAGTAAAAATTGATAATTCAAAAGAAACGATAAATAATGGAGTAATTGATTCATTAATGATTATCAGCTGATGTAAGACAAATTGGATCGAATTCACATGAATATATTAATATTCTTGGTCATAGAATAGTCATTATATGTTTTCTTCAGTGGAAATAATAAATTAATGATTATAATATTAAGAAAACTCATCTCCCCTCCACTATATAAAGCACCCATCACCCCCTCTTCATCTCGCACCACTCAAGCCTTGTGACTTTCCAATATTCTGACCATGTCTCTCCCTAAGGTCCTTCTTCATGTCCAAAACCTCCTATCCTCTTTAAAATACAAAATCCTCTCCCCTTAAAAGGTTCTCAAAGGAGGAATCTTCCAAAGGTAAATTCCTCTTTCCGATTCCTTCAGTTTTTTATGTTATTTTCTTTTTGTTTCTTTCCTCACCTACCTTCACCATAATAGTACGATAAATCCCATCACATAAATTTATAAGAATGTTTTCTCTGTAATGGTATATTTCATTACCTTATCTCATTTGTACACCATTTATTTGAAAGAAATCAAAGCACTAGTTGACTTGTGCAAATTTAACACATTCATGGACAACATTTTATCAATGTCTATTATAATAATTAATTATGGTAAAAGAAATTTTTTTATTATTGTTGATACAAACCACTATATGTGTAATAGATTATATTTTTTAATTTTTTAATCCTTTTGAACAAATGGTATTATGTTATTAAGTAAAACATGTTCATTGTAATCAAACCCACAGTTTAGCCAAAACGGTTGTCACTAAGGCTATATATATAATAATTCAACTTCACCCTAATTAACCAAATTATATTTAAAACCATTTCATCTTAAGTATGTTGAATAATAGAATATAACCTCATTTATGGACTACCACATCCATCTTATATATTTATCCGAACTTCAATATAATTGAACTGATCATTTCAAACCATGTAATAAAACGATCCCAAACAATGAAATTGATCCTTATAACTAATCAAAAAAATTATTGAATTTACTAAAAATGGTTATAATAAATCATTTAAATATAAATTAGGTTCTAGAATTATGATTTAATAAGCCTAATTTGAATTTTATGTTCTTAAATAACAAGTCAGGAACACCATAAAGAAAAAGATAAGATTTTCCATACCTCAATTTCATTAGATACATTGCTCCAAGAATATGAGTGAATGACCTATGATTGTTTTATTGTTTATATACACGTATATTTTTATGATTTTTATTTTCCACACATAAATATTTCATTGATTTTTCCTCAATCTAATGATGGGTTCTTTGTAAGGGACCCTCTCTCTCACATTTGATCAAGAATCTCCCCATTGTTGTGCTTTTTTATTTTTAATTCCTATTGATGGGGTATGTTTTCTCACTATCCCCACACTTACCTTGTGACATATAAATAATGGAATTCCCATTTACCTCTCATTATGCTTTTGCAATAACACTTGTTACCATCCCGAATTTTTTTTAAGTGGTTTACTCATCTCACATAAATTTTTTTTATGATTTTCATTGTTCGCCACTTATTTCTTGTATGTGGTATATGTGTACATACATTGGTTATATAATAACATGATTCTATTTTTATTCATGTTATTAAATGATTCATTTTGGAGTTATTATGTTCTGGTCATATTATTCGACCGATTACATTATGGTAATAGATTTAATCTCAATTACTATTTTGTTGTGATTAACTTTATATTGTGCACCTAATTTTCCATATGTGTTATACCTACTGCACATTGGAGATCACTTTTTATTTGAAATTATAATTATAGAAAATATCCATAATTTCATATATTGGAAATGATTGTCATCTAATCCGTATACCATTTTACATGCATTGTATACATAGAATGTTATTTTAATTATAGAAATATCGATGAATCTGTATACTATACTCTATATAGATATTGTAATGGAATATTTCACTTGAGTTGAATCAGTGTATAAATAATTCCTATGACATGAAGTGGTGGGTGGTTCCCGCTATATCCCCACAATGGATCGGTAGGTCCAATGAGACAAATCAGTTGGTGACAAACCCTTCGAGTTTGTTTCCAAAAAATTAGACGGGTTTCAACCCATTGAACTAAACCGTTTTAACAGTATTATGATTTAATATGCCAGATACATGATGTACAATTAATAATCATTCCCTTTATTCATTATCATTTATTATTATTATCCATGAGATTTTCACTATGACAAAATCTATGGATGGAGCTTCATTCTCAGTTCATTAATGGCATTAGTTTTTGATTTATTCACCATACCATATGGAAAATGTTAGATTAATTATGATTAAATCATTTTTGTGTTCATGATTCCTCTATTTTTGAACCTTACTGTGATTTTGAGCTCACATCTTTCATTTTTTACCTTTAACAGGTGATGACGAGAAGGTCATTTATTGAGTTCATGTGGTTGCAACTTTTAGTTTTTTTATCTATTGTATCTTGTATCCTTTTTCAATGTAATTTTTGTTACACATTTTAATCTAGTTTCTCCAAGACAACTAAACTGATAGTTCATTCGAGATATTCATTCCTCCTAACCATTCCAATATAAAAAGTAATTCACCGGCTCCAGTCTAGAGGGGTCAGGGTGTTACAGTTGGTATCAAAGGATATTTAGTAGAAATCTTGGGAATTAGAATAGGAAATGTATCGAAGGGAATGAATCCATAAGTTAGTATTTGATGATAAATGTACAAGAACACTGTACTATGTTGTTACGGAATAGATTATGTGGATATTTTTAGAAATAACACCCTATATAGATACGAGCATATAGAGGTGGCTCTGAGGAATATTCTTAGCATAACTCATATTTTCTTTACAATCCATTATGAAGGAGTTAAATGTAAAGTATTCCTCAGAGAAACCATGTTTATAAGATTACCTATGCATTGAATTTCAATCAATATTGAGTGAATTTCCATTTGAAATTAATAAGCTAATCTTGTGTATCCCATTATATTGAAATGGTTTCTAACAAAAGAAGGGGAATCATGACTCGTGGGCATGGTTGGGATCTACCTACTGAGCTAGTCAACATAGTCAATGTTGGACTAGATCAGTTCCTGACCATATTGGGAAAACATACTCAGGTTGTAACGAATAACCATTCCACAACTATATTGGATCATTTCATGCTGCAGAAGCACACATCATATAGTGGGACTACTAACCTAGTGGTTCTTATAAATGGATCAAGTCTGTTGAAAAGATATTCATGGAATTAAGAAGCAATTAAAATTAAAAGATAGTTCTAGAGGTATATTGTCTCAAGGGTGATGCTGATCAATGGGGGACCTTAATTCAGAATACTATGGGGGAAGAAAAAATAATCGATATTGAATGAATGCATTTTACGGAAATATTAATCAAGAAATATTTCCCTCATGAGCAATGAACTAAAATTAAGAGGAAATTACATAGTATAAAACAAAGGGAAGAAGACATTTTTGTAGAGTATGAGGCTACATTAACAATGCTGGCTAGGTATGAAGTAGATTACATACATGACTCAGTAAACAAGATTGATCATTTCTTTGATGGTCATAAGAAATGTCTTCGAAGGGAACGAGCTTATCAATCATTTTCATCATATGATGAAATTGTATCATGTGTCATCAATATAGAGAGGTAATTTTATAGATAAATTCTTTTAAATGGAATCCAAGTTAAAAAGTGGGTACTAACATAATAAAGGAAATGAAGAAGAACCAAAAAGATCATGGGATGAAATCTATTACCATTATGTGAGAAATGTGGGAAGAATCATCCTGGGAAATGCTTTAAAGGCATGGGATTCAGATATAACTGTGGAAAAAATGGTCATCAATTTTATGAATGAAAGGGGAAAAACAATTAAATAATATTCAATGCAACAATTTTATAGATACATGACACAATGAAAATGAGTGTTTTAAGTGACAAGGAATCATTCCTCACAAAAATCCAAGAGAAAAAGGGAGAGCCTATGTGATTACAACCACGATGGTTTATATTCTTAATGACATGGTGGTAGGTACATTAATTGTTTCCTCAAACATAGCCAACACTTTATTTGATTCTGGATCATCACATTCATATTTATCTTCTAAGTTTGCCACAAAAATTTGATATGTGCAATTGGATTTAATAAAAGTGTTTTAAGTTAAAACTCCCAAGTGACATATCATTGTAATAAAGGGAATTCAACTAGTCCCCCATCAGATACCAAAACATGCTTTAGGTGCTAACATTATCATCATACCAATAGATTAATTGGATATAATTCATGGTTTGTAATGGTTATCAATTTATGATGCGAAGACTTGTTGGAAGAATAATGAAGGTACAATTTTTTAAAACTGTGTAGATTACCTTGCCTTTAGGGATGAATCCTTGCCACATGATTCTTATATAGAACCACACAATATAGATCTACTGAATACAATACATGTAGAGGAAGATAAATAAATAACAATGGGAGAGGAAAGAAATATTCATATTGATGATGTGCTCATTATTCAACAGTACATAGATGTATTTCCATAGGATTTCCAGGGACATCTTTGAGAGCGGGAAGCTGAGTTCTCTATTGATTTAATTTCTAATACAAGAACTATAGTAAGGAATCCCTATAGAATGGAAACTGTGGAATTAGTGGGGCTAACGAAACAACTATGTGATTTGAGTGAAAAATGATTTATTCGACCTAGTAATTCCCCATGGTGTTCCCCTGTCCATTTTTTCAAGAAGAAAGATAAATCTATGAGGCATTGCATTGATAACAAGGAAATAAATGCTATTTCAATAAGAATATGTATCATTTCCCAAGATTGATTATTTATTTGAGGAACTTCATTGATCTCAATACATTTCAAAGATTGATATTCTATACGGATATCATCAATTGCATGTGAGGAAGGAAGATATTTCAACGACAGTATTTCGAACTAGGTATCAGCATTATAATTTTACAATGATGCCTTTTGGACTAATGAAAGAACCATCTATTTTCATCGATTTAATTAATACAGTTTTCCAGGAATATCTTGATAACTTTTTTGTGGTAATCATAGATGATATCCTCTTTTACTAAAAAGATATGAAGACCATGCGAAACACTTGAAGATTATTTTGAGAACTCTTAGAAGAAATAAATTATATGGGAAGTTTAGAAAGTGAGAACTTTGGCTTCAATGAATTTTTTTTCTAGGACATTTTTTCTAGAAGGATGGAATCCTAGTTGATCATGCAAAGACAAAGTCAATAAAAGAATGGATAATGCCAACAAACATAACTGTGGTTTGCAGTTATATTGGCCTAACATGTTTCTATCGGTGATACGTTCACAATTTTTTCCAAATGGATAACCCACAAACAAAACTCACACATTAAAGAGTTATGTTTTTGTGGAAAAACTAATTTATATAATGCTCTAATGAATTGAAAAGATGATTGATCAACGCTTAAAATTTGAATTTTCCATCTGGAATTGGTGGATTTGTAATATACAAAGATGCATCAATGAAAGGACTCAGTTGAGTCCTTATGAAAAACGTTAATTTTATTTCTTATATATCAATATAGTTGAAGAGTCGTGAAAAAAATTATTCAACTCATGATCTTGATTAAACATACATATTCGTTTTTCTGAAAATATAGTGTCATTATTTCTTCATAGAGAGATGTGAGATTTATACATTCTACAAGAGTTTGAAATAAATTTTCACAAAAAAACTCACCATGATATAGAGGAGATGACTTGAGTTACTCAAATATTATGATTGTTCAATACAGTACAACCTTGGAAAGGTGAATGTGGTGGTAGATGCATTAAGCAAGAATGATCATGGGCTTCTGACTCAAATGAGGATTGATAGGGACCCTATATCTTTGGATCTAACAAATATTGATATGTAGTTGTTAAAGAAGGGGAAAAATCATTCCTCTTTAAAAGGATTTCCAAACCATATTTATTATAGAAGATAAAGATCTCTCAATTTTATGATGAGTATCTGAACAAGAAAATTAATGTTGTCAAGTATGGGAGACTGGTTGAATTTTTGTATTAAGTAGGAGTTCTGAAACTTGGGAATAGGTTGGGTGTTCCATGTAACACACCGATATTTTATATAAAATATTCTTTTTTAATTTCATTAATGTCTTGTGTTGTACGCTACACTAAAATGAGCTTTCAAAACATGTATCCCTGACTTGGATTGCACTACACGCAATCGTGACCTTCCACGATAGCGTGTGTTGTACGCAATACCGAGTTTCTTTAAACAACGATATGCTATAAAAATATTATTAAAACTAGCCGTTATGAATATTAATACCCAATTTTAGAAATTTTATAAATTTTATTTTTGAAAATAGAATTCATTTTTGGATTCAGAATATCAAAATTATCCTAGGGTGAAATTTTGGTATTTTTCTGAAAACTTTCAATTTTTGATGAATAATCGAAACACTAGGTTAATATTTAAAAACCGACAATTTATTTAAATAATTATTTATTCTATTTAAATTTATTTTAGGTCATAATTGATACATAATACTTATATAAGTTCAATATAATTCATTGGAGTCATTTTATAATTATTTCAGATATATAAAAAATTTATTGAACTTTTGACCGTCTTTTACCCACCTCCTAGGAGAATTTGAAATTTTACATAAAACATAATTTTACCCCTTATGTGAATGGAATTTAAAAAATCTGAGAGACCCGGTTGACGTCAGTATGTAAAATGTTGTTCAATGAGATGAAAATAATTTTTGGTGCATAGTAACTTTTTACTTTTTTTCCCCACGGTTAAAATTAGATATGGTAATTAAGGGTTAAAATGATATTATTATTACCCTAACACATGTAATAATTCTATTGGATAAGTGTAATTGGACCAGAAAAAACATATGACTAAAATATGACCATTTAGGCCCACTTGGATTAGATTAGGACATTTAATAATAATTTATTTAAAGAAGGGTTAAAATAGTTAATATCAATGTTTAATAAATAAATCATTTTTATTATAGGGTTATACATAAGATAAATTCAAATATAAATATTCATTAGAAAGATAAAAAGATTTCTTAAATAATGGTAATTTATTTGTTATTTTTAAACATTAAATAATTTAATTTATTGATGACATAATGATGATGCAGTAATTATCTTATTAAGGAAATATTGACATAATTGATGTTATAAATACCCATATAAATGTAATTTGAGACCGTTCACGAATTATACTAATATAATAGGTTAATATGACATTTTATTATTGATTTAATTGACTTGGTTATAAATAATAATTCTTTTATGATTTTCACAAAAATCAATTAACAATAGTGTCAAAATTGACATAAAATAGTTTTTAAAATAAATATTATATTATTAATTGATATTTTATTCCAAAAAATCAATGGTTCAGCCAAATGACTTAGATAAGGTTATATATATTAATAATAAACAACTTGGAGATCGTTTGGCTTGTTATAGTAAATTTGTTAACCATATAGTGTAAGAAAACAAGATGACAAGGTAAGAGTAAAATTATTTAACTTAAAGTTAAATCTAATTGATAATGTTAAAATAGTAACCAACACTTGTCCAATTTCTATTGGATGAGTGTATTTCGACCCATCCCACCCTTAGCTTCTAAATAAATCAATTTGGAGCTATTAAAAATAAAATATGACATTATAATAAAATACGTTTTTTTGTTTTTCCAAAGGTGCCCCTCTCCTCCCTTATAAAAGGGCACCATCTTCCTCTCTTCCTCACACCACTTTCAGCCATCATGATCGGCCATCCCCTGCCAAATTCTCTTCTCCACTTCCATAGAAACATCCTAGAGGTCCTGATCTTCTTCAAAGTCTAATTTTAGTTCCCTAAAACGAGTTCTCAAAGAGGAGCATCAAAGAAGAGGAGGTTCAGACACTTTCGAAGCAAATCGGACCTATGGTAAGGGAAAAATCACAATCTCATTTTTATCTGAGATTTTTTATACATTGAAATTTACTGGGTTGTATTAAATCAACCACATCCATGTTTCCTCAATATATAATATTATTTCCATCCACCTATAATTTTTTAAATCCAATTTTACACTTCAGTGAGTTTTTAGTAAAAGATATGAAAAGAATCTTTTGTCGTTTTTTGTAAAAGGTACTTTTTGACTTTTCCGACAAAAGTACGGAAAGAATGTTTTTTTAAATTATATGGCATGAATGGATTTTAAAAACATTATTTCCAAGAATCTTCCTTTACAAGTTTTCATGTTTATTTTTACTCAACTTCTTTTAATTTAGAATTATATGAAATGTTAAGAAAGGAAAAGTGTTTTTGAAGTAAAAAGGATTTTTTCCTCAAGAATGGAGTTCAAGTGTTTTATCAAAATTATTTTCCAAATAATATAATAAAGGGTTCTGTTTATATCCCTATAATTACATTGATTTTATTATGTTGTGATGGAATTATTTTTATGAATTCCTTTATCTTAAATGAATTGTTTTATGATGTCATGATGTTTAAGAATCCCATTTTTATTACATGGGTTAAGCTATGATGTATGATTTATGATTTTATGTCACACATAAGAATGGTATCATTATGAGATGGGTGGGACCTATATATCCCTCCTATTCATTGGGTAAATATTTTATATCTCATGAGATAGACATGGATGGAACAGCAGGTTAAACCGGTTCAGTGAAACATGACTGAAACGAGGAGTGAACTCGGTTCCGAAATGGACTTTGTCCACATAGATAGTCTTGGAAATGAGTCTTGACTAATAAGAAATGATTCTCTATGATTATGTGTGTATGCCACAATGTTTCATGTTTTATGTTATGATTATTGGGATTACATTTCACTTCAATGATTTATCCCATGTTATGATGTTATGATCTCTTTTGCAGGTTAAGATTTCAAAAATGTTATGTTCTTATAAATATGATGCAATTGATATTTATTTTATTTACCCTTAAAAAGGATTTGAGCTCAACCTTTTATGTTTTCTTTTCCCCAGGATATAATGAAAGGATTTAGGTAAAAAAAGGGGAGATCTTTATGGGATATGTTGATGATCTTTTACCATGATTAGAAGATTATATTCTGAGTTTCCAAAGACACTAAAATATTATGGTCCTTGTGTGTTTGTTTTTGTTATATACTATTTATTCCGTAAAAGTAATGTATTTTCCATGTATGTTAAGCTTTGGGTCTCTACAGTTGGTATCAGAGGAAAGGTTTAGTCAACATTTGGAAACTATTATGCGAGAACATTAGTGAGATCCCTAGAGATATTTCTAAGGTATGTCTAGGGATGTACCTAAGGTTAATTATAAGTATAGGTTATAGTACTATAATTACTGTAACCCAAGAGTTAGATATTTGAGGTACTCCCCCTTTATTATGTTGTTTTCCCTAGCGTGATTTTTTCCTCTCACACTATTCTTTTTCGGTTTTTGACGATGGCTGGAACCCAAAGGAACGGTGTTGATAAATGTAATGGAAAATGCAATGATTTTCCCCCTAAACAAACAAATTTTATGGGAGATGGAGTGAAAATCTTATTTCTATACTAACAAAAGCTATGAATCATTATGGACTTCCAAATGAGTAGAGAAGGGAACAATATTCTATTGATTCCTTCATGAGGCAATGTCCACCTTCTTTCAGTGGGTCTTCTGATCCACTTGTTGCTGAACAATGGATCATTACTACTGAAAAGATATTTTCAGATCTTCAATGGTCTGAACATGATAAAGTCATCTTAGCAGTGTATCGTTTGGAAGGTGATGCTGATCAATGGTGTAATCTTATCAATAATATGAGGCCAAGAGATGGAATTGAGTACATGGAATGGAAGGAGTTCAAGAACATATTTTTTAATATGTACTTCCCTCGTATTCTTCGAACAAAGATGGAGAAGGTATTTCTTAAACTAAAGCAAAAGGATGATGAATCTGTTGGAATATACGATGCGTGTTTTACAAGGCTTGCAATGTATGCATCTGAATTTATCATCCAACCTGAAGGTAAAGTTGATCGATTCTTCAGTGGCTTAAAACCAAATCATCGAAGGGAATTATCTATAAGAGACTTCAGTAGATATGAAGAAATTGTGCATTTTGCTATTATGCTAGAAATGGAACTTGGTGTTACATATCCATCTAATGGATTTGATAAGAAACGAAAAATGGAGTTCAAGGAGAAATCTCAGAATAATGGTGAAAAGAAGATGAATGTTTCCTTATGCTCAAAGTGTGGAAAGATGCATGGCGAAGATTGTCTTAAAGGGACTAGAAATTGTTTTAAGTGTGTAAAAGAAGGTCATCGAGCAGCTGAGTGTCGATGTAATGAAAAAAGGGTTTCTAATGTTGTGAATAAATAAAAGACTGCATAGAACGCACCAACAACACTTCAATGCTTCAAGTGCAATGAAATGGGTAATTATTATTATCAATGCCCTAATACAAGGGTTAATGACGATCGACATGAGCAACCACTTAAGGCAAAGTACAAAGGGAAGCCAGATGCGATCACTATTGGAGATGTTGAATATGACAACGATGTGGTTGAACGATTAAGTGTTTATGTAATGGGATTCCAAAATAATGTTGTATGTAGTATCGTGGAATATTGGAATATTTGTGTATTGGTCTATTGTGGTTTTAAATAATTTTACGGTACTGGTAACCATGGAAAGTGATTGAGATATTTTTGGAAAGAAGATGTTATGCACATAATGAAGGGATAAGGAGAAAATGAAATGTTTGACAGTATTAATGAGCTGATGACTGATATATGGAAATAGTTATATCATGGTTTGAGTATATAGAATTTTGGGGTTTTGGTATTGGAAAGAGTTATCTTTTGACATCACTCATGTTTTCACTAGGATTCAATGGGTATTAATATTCCAACAGAATACATGATTAAGGCCTTCAAATGTTTGTAATGTGACCAACACGACATATCTTATGATATATGGGGATCAACGATGGTATTAACATGCTTGTTATATGAAATATCTGGTAATATTTTTCACTAAATTATGAGAGTGGACTACAGTATTATAGATAACCCTAATGATTGGAATGGATTATGTTGGACATAAGTTAGTATTGTTTAAGGATAAGTGTTTTTCAAAATTATTGATGGGATGTATAGTAATGTAGTTTTAGAAAAAGGACAACCTGCAGGACGGGCGACAACCCATCGCGTCGGACAAGGCTGTGGAAATCGAACACACAACCGATGTGCGACTGGCCTTTATCGCATACCACTGGCCTATAGGAAGTCCTTGGTTAGTGGAAACAATTTTTAATTTATTAAGCGGTATGATCATTTTTGTAATCATATACAATTAACCTCACTATAGACAAAATAATGTATATTTGATAACATTTGCTAAACTTTTTTTTAAAACAGATGGAATGACCCATCATTCTATCACATGATCTCTTAACACTTCACGAATAAAAAATTCAACTTCATTTCTTTAAGCGATGAAGTGGAAAATTTTCAAAACACGAACAACAATGAGATTGTACCAAAATCATGAATGTATTTCTTCTAATTCAAAATTTTCAACTATAGGGAAATGATATTGAAAACCAAAAATGTTGTCCTAGTGCTCTTATATCTGATGAATCAGATTGTACCCTAGATCATCACAAATTTATGGATTTGTGATTGTTGGCTTCTCCATAGCCATTTTATCTACCACTCACCATCAGATCCTGATGGTTAGATTTTTCTTCCATATACATATTTTCACCTGTGTTCTTCTACGTGAAAACCCAGTGATAAGTTAATTTGTGTAACGTTTATGTTTCATACTTTAGTTTTTAAATCCATGTTTTGGTATTCCTTTTTACGATGTGGGTTTCTATTAAAGAAACTTTCGAGTAGTAAACCATTTATAACCCCGACAAATTTTGACGGCGAAATTCATTTTAAGGGGGGTAGAATGTAACACCACGAGATTTTATGAAAAATAAATTTTTTAATTTCATTAATGTCTTGTGTTGTACGCTATACCAAAAGGAGCTTTCAAAACATGCATCCCGGACTTGACTTTCACAACACACAATCGCTACCTTCCACGATAGCGTGTGTTGTACGCAGTACTGAGTTTCACTAAACAACGACATGCTATTAAAATATTATTAAAACTATATGTTCTGAATATTAATACCCACTTTGTTAAATTTTATAAATTTTATTTTTGAAAATGGACGTCATTTTTGGATTCAGAATAACAGAATTATCGTAGGGTGAAATTTTGGTATTTTTCTGAAAACATTCAATTTTTGATGAATAGTGAAAACACTAGGTTACTATTTAAAACCCAACATCTTATATAAAAAATTAATTATTTTATTTAAATATATTTTAGGTCGAAATTGATACATAATTCCAATATAAGTTCAATATAATTCATTGGAGTCATTTTATAATAATTTTATATATATAAAAAATTTATTGAACTTTTGACCGTCTTTTACCCACCTCCTAGGAGAATTTGAAAATTTACATAAAACATAATTTTACCGCTTATGTGAATGGAATTCCAAAAATCCGAGAGACCCGGTTGATGTCAGTAAGTAAAATTTTGTTCAATGAGATGAAAATAATTTTTGGTGAATAGTAACTTTTTACTTTTTTCCCCCACTGTTATAAGTAAATATGGTAATTAAGGGTTAAAATGGTATTATTATTACCCTAACACATGTAATAATTCTATTGGATAAGTGTAATTGGACCAAAAAAACCATATGAATAAAATATGAGCATTTAGGCCCACTTGGATTAGATTAGGACATTTAATAATTATTTATTTAAAGAAGGGTTAAAATAGTTAATATCAAAGCTTAATATATAAATCATTTTTAATTTAGGGTTATACATAAGATAAATTCGACTATAAATATTCATTAGATAGATAAAAAGATTTCCTAAATAATGGTATTTTATTTGTTATTTTTAAACATTAAATAATTTAATTTATTTATGACACAATGATGATGCAGTAATTATCATATTAATGAAATATTGACATAATTGATGATATAAATACCCAAAAAAATGTAATTTCAGACTGTTAATGAATTATAATAATTTTATAGGTTAATATGACATTTTATTATTGATTTAATAAACTTGGTTCGAACTAATAATTCTTTTATGATTTTTGTAAAAATCAATTACCAAATAATGTCAAAATTGACATAAAATAGTTTTTAAAACAAATATTATATTATTAATTGATATTTTATTCCTAAAAATCAATGGTTCAGCCAAATGACATAGATAAGGTTATATAAATTAATAATAAACAACTTGGAGTTCGTTTGTCTTGTTATAGTAAGTTTGTTAACCTTATAGTGTAAGAAAACAAGATGACAAGGTAAGAGTAAAATTATTTAACTTAAAGATAAATCTAATTGATAAGGTTAAAATAGTAACCTAAACTTGTCCAAATTCTATTGGATGAGAGGATTTCGACCCATCCCAACCTTAGATTCGAAATAAATCAATTTTGTGCTATTAAAAACCGAATTTGACTTTATAATAAAATAATTTTTTTTTGTTTTTCCAAAGGTGCCCCTATCCTTCCTTATAAAAGGGATCCATCTTCCTCTCTTCCTCACACCACTTTCACCCATCATGATCGGCCAACCCCTACCAACTTCTCTTATCCAGTTCCATAGAAACATCCTATAGGTCCTGGTATTCTTCAATGTCCAATTTTAGTTCCCTAAAAGGAGTTCTCAATGAGGAGCTTCAAAGAAGAGGATGTTCGGACACATACGAAGCAAATCAGACCTTATATAAGGGAAAAATCACTATCTCATTTTTATCCGAGATTGTTTATACATTGGAATTTACTGGGGTGTATTCAATCATCCACATCCATGTTTCCTAAATATGTAATATTATTTCCATCCACCTACAATTTTTTAAATCCAATTTTACACTTCAGTGAGTTTTTAGTAAAAGATATGGAAGGAATCTTTTGTCGTTTTTCGTAAAAGTTACTTTTTGACTTTTCTGAAAAAAGTACAGAAATAATGTTTTTAAATTATATGGAATGAATGGATTTTTAAAACATTATTTCCAAGAAGCTTCCATTACAAGTTTTCGTGTTTATTTTTAATCA
This sequence comes from Viscum album, assembly GCA_963277665.1. Lineage (NCBI taxonomy): Eukaryota > Viridiplantae > Streptophyta > Magnoliopsida > Santalales > Viscaceae > Viscum > Viscum album. The sequence continues at coordinate 172,003,918 of OY728134.1, forward strand.
ACTTCTATTAATTTATAATTGTATGAAATGTTAAGAAAGGAAAAGTGTTTTTTCAGTAAAAAGGATATTTTCCTCAAGAATGGAGTTCAAGTGTTTTATCAAAATTAATTTACACATAAGATAATAACGGGTTCGGTTTATATCCCTATAATTACATTGATTTGATTATGTTGTGATGGAATTATTTTTATGAATTCCTTTATCTTATATGAATTGTTTTATGATGTCACGATTTTTAAGAATTCCATTTTTATTACATGGGTTACGCTATGATGTATGATTTATTATTTTGTGGCACACATAAGAATGGTATCATTATGAGATTGGTGGGACCTATATCTTCATCCAATGCATTGGGTAAAGATTTTATATCTCATGAGATAGACATGGCTGGAACGGCAGGTTAAACCAGTTTAGTGAAACATGACTGAAATGAGGAGTGAACTCGGTTCAAAAATGGACTTCGTCCACTTAGATAGTCTTGTAAATGAGTCTTGACTAACAAGAAATGATTCTCTATGATTATGTGTTTATGCCACAAAGTTTCATGTTTTATGTTATGATTATTGGGATTACATTTCAATTCTATGATTTAACCCATGTCATGATGTTATGATCTCTTTTGCAGGTTATGATTTAAAAAATGTTATGTTCTTATAAATATGATGCGATTGATATTTCTTTTGATTACCCTTACTGAGGATTTGAGCTCACCCTTTTATGTTTTCTTTTCCCTAGGATATAATGAAAGTATTTAGGTAAAAAAGGGAAGATCTTTATGGGAGATGTTGAAGATCATTCATCACGATTAGAAGATTATATTCTGAGTTTCCAAAGACATTAAACTATTATGGTCCTTGTGTGTGTGTTATTATTATGTACTAAGTATTCCTCAAAAGTAATGTATTGTCCATGTACGTTACTTTTCAGGTCTCTAAATTTTATTAGTACATTAGCTAGAAAGGGAACTATTAGATGATTCTCATAGATGAAATTTCTCTATTCACCCATGTAGCACTGAGATGTATAGAGATCTAAAAGAATATTTTTGGCAGGATAATATGATGTGGGAAATTGATGACTACATTTCAAGATGTCTAGATTTTAAACAGGTGAAGGCAGAGAGACAACATCCAAAATGAGTGATGCAACCTATACCTATTCCATTGTTGAAGTGGGATACAATTATGATGGATTTTGTCACTAGACTACCGAGGACACCATGAAAGAATTGCACAATATGTGTAATTTTTAATCGTCTTAGAAAATCAGAACATTTACTTCTAATAAAATAGAATTTAACACTTTTGTACCTGAAAAAAGTTATATTAATGAAGTTTTAATACTTCACGGTGAACCTTTACATATTGTGTCCAATCCAGATCCATGGTTTACAAAAAAAATTCTGTAAAAGTCTCTATAGGGATTTGAATACTAAACTTCATATGAGTACAGCTTAACACCCACAAACTGACGAACAATATGAATGGAGCTTTCAAACATTAGAAGATATGGTGAGGACATGCTCTCTTGACTTCCATGGTATGTGGGATCAATACATTCCTTTGGTGGAATTTTCCTACAACAATAGTTTCCATTATAGTATTCAAAAGGCTCCATATAAAGAATTATATGGAAATAGATGTTGAACTCCATATTTTTGGGACGAAGATGGTTAGAGGAAACATATAAGCCTAGAACTTATTGAAGAGACCAAGAGAATGGTGAAGAAAGTACAATACCATACTAAAGCGTCCCAAAGTAGGGTGTAGAGTTATGCAGACAATAGTAGAAAGGAAATGAAATTTCATATGGGAGATCATGTATTTATGAAAGTATCTCCATGGAAGGGTGTCTCAAGGTTCTGTAAGAAACAGAAATCGATCCCCATGTATATCAGACCATTTGAAATTCTGGAATGATTCCGAGTTGTATCTTTCCGTTTAGTGATTCTGCCAAATCTCTCCAAAGTTAATGATGTGTTCCAATTGTCATTGTTAAAGAAATATATGCCAGACACAACATATATACTCACATGTGATTAGATTGAACTGGAACCTGATTTTTCATATAGTGAAAAATGTATTAGTATTTTTGACACAAGGGACAAGGTGTTGAGAAATCAAACAAATTTTCAAGTGAGGTTTCATTGGAGAAAACATAATATGGAATAATCTACATGGGATCTGAAGGATGTTGAGATAAAGAATCACCCACATCTTTTTGGTGAGTTTTATATATAAAATTTCAGTGATGAAATTTCTGAAGTATAATGTTGCACCCCAAACATTTTATCTTATGTTTCTCATAAATGCATTCTAGATATATCCAATATTTCAAGACTCTATTATCCTATATGGAATTAAACATTATTACATATAGTAGATAGCTATAACCTACCCTAAAACATAAATTTTTTAGCTATGTTATTTGAATTTTAAAAATCTATCATACACGGTTGTGATTAAGATGATAATTAGAGTCTGAGAGAAATAACATAATTTATGATGAATAGTAACTTACCCTTATGAATAGTAACCTACCCATTTGAATACATAATTACCCTTATTAATAATAATATGACTCTTATGAATTGAATCAATTCCCTATAATGTAATAATTAATTTAGGAACCATAAACATGAAGATTAATATTTTAAGTGTTTATATTTGTTGATTAAATAATTAATTTAATTAAATATTTAATTATTCATATTTAGATGACTATTTTTGAAAAATGAACTTCATTTTTGGATTCTAAAAATCAATAAATGGTTAGGTTGAAATTTTGGTATTTTTCTGAGATACATAAATTCTTTATGAGGTCCTATTATGATCTGTAGACCTGTTCTTAGTGGTTGAGGGTTTTTTTATTGATTGTCCCTACTAATTTCTCTATTGTAATTTTTTCATTCTTCTTAATAAATTTTTAGAAGATTTACTTCTAGTTGGACTTGTTTGGTAAATTTTTGATTAGCAGTAAAATCCGATAATTTACAATAAATTCTAAATATTGGAATAATTGATTCATTGGTGATGATATGATGATGTAAGCCCAATTGGTTCTAATTCCCAGGAATATATTACTTTTCTTTGTCATGGTATACTCACTATTGGTTTTATTGAGAGGAAATAATAAATTAATGATTATAATATTAGTAAAACACCTCTCCCCTCAAATATATCAATCACCCCTCACCCCCTCTTCCACTCACACCACTCAAACCTTGTTCCATTCTAATATTCTACCCAATTCATTTCCAAAGATCATCCACCATGTCCAAAAGCTCTTATCCTATTAAAATTGTCACAGTCCCCTCCACACCAGGTGTACCACTCCTGGGCCAGAAATGTTAGAAGGAAGAAAATGACCTCTGAGTCTCGCCTCCATTAGGCCCCGGGTTGGTGACTAGCACCGAGGGTATAATAAACCCACAAATGGGAGGCATTACCCTCTAAGAGAACACATGTGGAAGAGAGAGATATAATAGACTCCAACCAACTCCAAATCAAAACTGAAATATAAAAGAAACCCAAGTACATATACGAAATGTCATGAAAAAGTACTATAAATGAAAAGGGGAAACTAAAAGTACCCAAAATAAAGTAAAACGACAGCGACCACAAGTCCGAACAGCTCCTCCAACCACAAGCTAGTAGTAACCAGCTTGATCTCCAACCTCCTCCAAGTGACCTGAAAAATAGTATATATATACATAGGGTGATTATAATAGTATACTCAGTAGGATCTTTCCCAAGCCTCTCGTGAAAAAGTAAGGAATTCATGCTAATTCCGAGTGAACAACAAGTGAAACTAACTCGTCACCTAAACAGGTATTCTATGTTCCCATCCTCACCATGGTTAATCTCACCAAGTAATGAATTCAAGAATATAGAATATAGTAATGAATATCAAGGGTACCCCACTACTACTTCCCCACTGGTTTTTCGCTTTTCCCCAACGACATATATCATGTGCATCTCTCTCCAAAGGATTGCCCGCAGACACCTAGGCTAAGCTCCACAATCTGCACCTCATGCACCACAAAGTCTTTCCCACTGACACCTGGGAGAAGAAACACACCATAGTCACAACCAAAACTAACCAGGTAATTTTCGAGAGCGACCACAACCCGCATAATGTGTTTCATACATCAGGTATTATAACTGAAGCCATTATAGCCCATACACCGAGTAGGGATCCATAATCCATCATAGCCTAGACACGTTACATCTATAGTAGTTCACAAGTTACTATATCCAGAATATATCTGTGTGAAATAAGAACAATAAATTACAACCCTCTACACACATATATGGGGAAACCAACTGTTGTGCTTATTGGTACATGTATCTACCAAGAGAAGAGAGCGAGGCCAAAGGGGGTAGTCAGCCATTTGACCTCCCATCAAAATATTTGGGAAAAAACACCCCCAGGGCTCAGAAACCCTAGGGTGTCAGACTCTAGGATGATACTATTAAGACTAGGTATCCTATAAGAACCCAATAATTTAAAGAGCTTTATTAGATTACTCCATTCTAATTTTATCAGTTCCATGATACGTAATTAAATATTTAACCATGAAGAATTCCACATTAAACTGAAATGGCATCACATTCATAACCAACTTCTCCTTTTAAGATTCACATCACCTTTAAATTCTAGTATCTCCAACCCCATGGATTATCACCATTTAATCAAACATTCATTATAGAATTACTTTCCCATATTCATAGGCTTTCTAGAAAGGCATCTTAAGCTACTAAACATAATGGGGGCTCAACACGGTGGGTAGATATACTACTCGTTGAGTCTTTGCGGCCTATAGTAAGAGCATAGTCCCATTCTACCTCAAGAGGCTAAACACGGAAGGCACGTGGCATACACCGTGTGTCATCGACTACTTTAGAATGAGGGTAAGAAAGACCAGCTACCTTGAGCATTGTGGAAAATGAAAGCAGATAAACATTCAAATAATCCACAAGCATCCAGCAACCACATCCATCCCATTCCATCACCCATGGTGTCCTCCCCGACACCCACAAGCATAAACTAATGCATCTCGCCACTCTATGCGTCATCCACTGCCACAACCACAAGGCCTCCATGCCTCCACATATCAAAACATCCCTCCAGGGTCACATCACAGCACATGAAGATGGAAAATAACAATCAAAACCATGGGAACTTGACCCTTTAACAAACAAGAGGGTAACTCAGAACCCTTTTACAAATTCTCACACAAACTGTTCTTTAATCCATATTGAATTTGAAGATTTGTTATTCGTAGGTTCCAATTACGGGATACCTAATCAGTAAGCTATCAAAATTAAATAACCACGCTTACTTCCCTAATTTGATAATCCTCAAATTAGAACAACTACAACATCGGAAACAACCAGATTCATTTACATGCCTCTTTATCTTTAGCCAATTAATTAACAATTAATTTCGGCATTACGTTCATTTTCAATTTCCTTCATGAATGAACAACAAATCAAAGAATTCATAGATATCAATCTATCTAGGAAAACATGAGGAAAACTATTATCATGGTATAAAACAACAACATTCGATCAAAAAATTCTATTAATCCGGTTCAAGTATTTAATTAGGTCAATTTCATTGTGATCCAAAGGGGTAAATCATGCTAATTCTAGAATTTCACAAATAAAATTAGAGAATCCATGAATCCCCTACCTCGAAGAGTTCTTGATGTTCTTTATCCACACAACGGGTCACAATCCTTCTCTCACGACAACTTATTGGGAATATTGACAGACACACCTCGGTTGCATCCAAAATAGAGTGGAACCAATTGGAGGATTATGGTTTTATTATGAAACTCATATGGGAATGATTGAAAGGTTATAGTGTCTCTTAGCTAAGAACAAAGAGTATGAACAAGGTAGAATGATATCTGGTTCTTTTTTGAATATTTAATGAGGCGACGGTTTTAGATCCGGTTAATTCTCCATTAAAAACGGATCACATTAACCAATGCGGTTTGAACAAGTAAAAACATCCCAAGCCATTGGAATAAATAATATATGATTTATTGAATGTAAATCGGCCTTAAGAGTCCTTAAAAAAAAATTTAAATGTATTTTACGTCAAAGGAAACGTCAAAGGGGCGAAACTGTAGGAAGTTGGAAACATTGTTCACATACTCAACATTTGGCAAAGGAATGAAAAGGCCCCCGTTAGACCTCACTGTTCTAGAAAAACTTTTCAAGTCCACCGTTATAAGGTCACCATTAGAAGGTTACCATTCAAGAAACACTGTTCAAGTCCACCGTTATATGGTCACCGTTAGAAGGTTACTGTTCTGGAAACACTTTTCAAGTCTACCGTTAGAAGGTCACCATTAGAAGGTTACCGTTCTGGAAACACTGTTCAAGTATACAGTTAGAAGGTCACAGTTAGAATGTTATCATTCTGGAAACACTGTTCAAGTCTACTATTATAAGGTCACCGTTAGAAGGTTACCGTTCATGAAAAACTGTTCAAGTATACTGTTAGAAGGTCACCGTTAGATGGTTACCGTTCAGGAAACACTGTTCAAGTCTACCATTAGAAGGTTTCCGTAAGAAGGTTACCGTTCTGGAAACACTGTTCAAGTCTACCATAATAAGGTCACCATTAAAAGGTTAGAATTCTGGAAACACTATTGAAGTCTACCATTATAAGGTCACCATTAGAAGGTTACCATTTTGGAAACACTATTCAAGTTTACTTTTATAAGGTCACTGTTAGAAGGTTACCATTCTGGAAACACTGTTCAAGTCTACCGATAAAAGTCCACTAATATAACCTCACTGATAGAAATAATGTTCACAGAACCTCACCGATAGAAGCATTGTTCACTTACCGACACTGTTCATAAAACTGAAAATACTATTCATAGAACTAGAAAATTGGCAAAGTGTTGAGGATAAGTCACCTTGACCTCCTAGAAAACCTCCAACACCACATTATCACTAATTAATGGACCGGAGAGGTCCGGGCCATTACATTAGATACCTCTGAAAACATTCTTGTCATCGAGAATTAAAAACCAACCCGGATGAAAGAGGTGTCCGAACAACCACCCCATAAGATACCTATCAGTGGAAAACCACCATGAGTTGTTTGAAAGCTGGAACAAAACTAAGACATCTGAGAGTATGGAAACATACAATTCATATCCAAATAATTCAATCATAACATCACATCAAAGGTACATAAATAAAACATGAAAGGTCTAACCACAAAAGAAATATCATTACATGAAAGGAGTTAAACATTAAAAAACTCTGGGTATTGAGCACGTATCTATGACTCACGCTCCCAGGTACTCTTCAACATGCCACCGTGTCACCACAAGACATGATATTAGGGGATAGAATGCCTCTGAAACACCTTCTCCTTGCAGTCTTGGATCTATACAGGTCAGACTTCAAAGGTTGCATCATCATCAATATCAATATCTCCCAATTTGATAACATGAGATTCATCATGAAGATAACGAAGGAGTTGTGATACATGGAAAACATCATGTATCCGACTCATATGTGGGGGAAGTGTTACTCTATACGCCACGGCTCCAACAAGAGCTAACACCTTGATTGGCCCAACAAAACAGGGAGAAAGCTTACTTCCATGACCAAAACTTCGCTACCCATGATGGGAAGTCATCTTTAGAAACACATGATCCCCAACATTAAACACTAAGGGTCTCTTTCATTGATCATCATATGATTTTAGACGATCTTTCATTGTCTTCATCCTATCACGAATCACCTGAACCATCTATGTTGAATTCTACACTAGTTCTGGTCCGAGAATTACTAACTCTCTGACCCCAATACAGCACAATGGATAATGGCATGGCCGGCCATACAAGGCTTCAAACAGCGCCATACAGATGAGAGAGTTAAAACTATTATTGTAAGTGAACTCTACCAACGGTAAGTGCTTCATCCATGAACCTCCAAAATCAAGAACAGAAGAGATCAACATGTCTTCAAGAGTCTGGATGGTTCGTTATGTCTGACCATCTGTTTGAGGATGAAAAGCAGTGCTAAGGAACAGTTGAGAGCCAAAAGAATGCTGGAGACCTCTACACACCCTGGAGCTAAAATGAGGTCCTCTATCAGAAATGATTTTCCTATGTACTCCATGAAGTCTCACCACCTCCTCTAGATACTTCCTCGACAAAAACTTCCACTGAGCTTGACTCCTTGATCACTATGAAGTGGGCCGATTTTGTTAAATGATCCACTACCACCCATATAGCTTCAGGTCCCCCTGACGCTCGAGAAAAACCTGTAACTAAGTCCATTGAGATGTCCTCTCACTTCCACTGAGGAATCTATAATTGCTGTAGAAGACCACCAGAAACATGATGTTTGGCCTTTACCTTCTAGCATACTAATCATCGAGACGCACACTATGAAACCGCATACTTCAGCCTAAGCCACCAAAACTGACTCTTTAAGGATCGGTACATCTTTGTCACTCCAGGATGTACTTCCAAGGGAGAACTATGGAACTCTCAGAGAACTGTCTCATGCATCGCCAAGGGAACAAAAAGCCTTCCATGATACAACACTCGTTGTTGTTCATCCTCCGACCAACCATCAGGGGCCTCACCACAAACAACATTGTCTCTCCAAACTTCCACCTCTAGATCACCCAACAGAGACTCTTCCACCTTCTACATCTGGGATGACTGTACCATCATCTGGAAAAGACATCCTCTACCCCGAACTACTCCCATATAAAGATACAAACCTGATAGCTCTTCCTTCACTCTCCGGGAATCACCAGATTCACACACAACATCATTATGTGACTTTCGGCTCAGTGCATCAGCTACAAAATTCATTTTCTAGGTGTATACGATATTTCAATGTCATATTCCTACAAGAAATCCATCCACTGATGTTGCCTCATGTTCAAGTCACATTGGGAGAAAACATACATAGAACTCATATGATTGGTGAAAACCACAAAGTGATCACCAATGAGGTAATGTCTCCAAAACTTCAGAGCAAACACTAGGGATGCCAAGTTAAGATCATGGGTGGCATAGTTGCATTCATGGGGACGCAACTACCAAGACCCATAAGAAACAACTAACCTCTGCTGCATGAGAACACAACCTAGCCCCAGATGTGAACCATCACAGAAAACATCAAACAGGACTCCCTCCGCTGGAAGACAAAGTACTGGAGCAATTACCAGCTTCTCCTTTAGATAATTGAAAGCAGCATGAAACTGATCAGTCCATATGATTGCTTGATACTTCTTGGTCAAAGCTTTCAGAGGAGTCGCAACGTGGGAGAAATTTTCTACAAACCTTCTATAATAGCCTGCGAGACCATGGAATCTTCGCACCTCTGACACAGTCTTGGGGGATGCTCAAGAAACCATTGCTTCTATCATTGATGGATCCACATCTTCTCCCTGTTGGGACACAACATGCCCCAATAAATGAACTTCTCGAGCCCAAAACACACACTTTGAAAACTTCCCAAACAACTGATGGTGGCGAAGAACTCACAAAACAACTTGTAGATGTTCTGCATGCTCCTCTTTAGATATGGAGGACATAATGATGTCGTCAATGAAAACCACAACAATCATGTCTAGGAATTCAAAGAACACAGCATTCATCAACCCCAGGAAAACAGCTGGAGCATTCGTCACACTGAATGGCTTTAGAACACAATCATAATGTCCATGCCAATAATGGAAAGCAGTCTTCAGGATATCCTCATCCTTTACATGCATCTGATGATAACCTGAACACAAGTCGATCTTTAAGAACCAACATTCACCTTTCAGTTGATCTAATAAGTCATCAATCCATAGGAGAGGATAGCAGTTATTTATTATCACTTTGTTTAATCGACGATAATCGACGCACAACCGCAAACTATCGTCAACCTTTTTCCAATACAAAAGTGGTACACCCCATAGTGACACACTTGGACCAACAAAAACACACTACAATAGACCATCAAGCTGTATATGTAGCTCTCGTAACTCAGAAGGGGCCATCCTATACAGAGACATAGAGATAGGAGATGCTCTTGGCTATAGCTCGATCCCAAACTTGATCTCTCATTGCGGGGGTAAGGATACAACATCTTCTAGAAATACATTAGGGTACTCCTCTACGACCCAAGGAAACTCCATATCCTGAACCTCTGATGAACTCAACATCATCTCATCCATCATGGATGATAAGGATACAACTCATCTATGACTCATGCAAGGATCTCGCTCACCAACAAACAACACTTTCTCTCTATCTGCATCAAAGAAAATGACCTTCTTCCTGTATCAATCCATAATACCCTACAGCGAATACAACAAATCCATGTCGAGGATGACATCATATGGTTGTATTCGTAAACATTGTAAATCTCCCCAAGAGTGGTGTTTCCCCAACACTAGCTCATAGCCTCTACATACTTCAAACAAGTCGGCACGACCTCCAACTATTGTAGTCAACAACAAGGGCACTGGAAGCCTCTCTACCTCATGTCTCAAAGCATGGACAAGGGTAGATGATATGAAGGAGTGTGTTTCTCTTGAATCAAACAAGGAATACACCATGGTAGAAAACAAGCAAAGGGTACCGTGAATGACATCTAGCTCACCTAGGGCTGGCAACGCTAGAGCATGAAGCTGTCCACGACCTCCTCCACAACCTCTCTGACCCTGAGGAAGACCACCACCATGGCCATTGTCTACTCCTTGAGGACGGGGAGGGTCATCAGGTTGTCCTCTGCCTGCTCCATCAACCCTCTAGTGATCTAAAGCTAGTGAAACCTACTGCTGTTGCCTCTGCTGGAACTGCCTCAACGGAGGAACCTGGAGCGGAGCGCCCGGTGCATGATAAATTCTCTAAAAAGTCAGGCACTCCAGCTGCTCATGACCAAGACCACCATAAGAAAAACAATTACCTGCTCCATTGGCATAGGCCTGAGAGTTTCTACCTCCGAAGAAATAAGATTTGAAGGGCTGATGCCTACCACTAGGTGAACGAAAACTCTTCTGCCCTGAAAACCGGGAACCCTGGACTATAGCTCAGCTTCATGAGGAAATAATACTGATTCCCATCTCATGACAATCTGGTCCTGGACAAAGTCCTCTAAGAAACCTATGCCCTCGCCAACACCTCATGATATGTCTTCAGTATAAATGGGGTGACCCGTTGCTTGATCTATGGACGCAAATCCTCCTCGAAATGCCTCGCTATGGCCTCCTCATATGGTAACAGGTCTGAATCATATCGTAGAAGGTTTCTAAAATGGATTCCAAAACCCTCGAACACTGGGGTTCCCCTGTCGAAGGGTAAAAAGCTCATGGTGACTGGACGCCTTCGTAGACGAAGAAAGAAACTCGACTCTAAACATGTCTCGAAACTCCTCAAATGAGATTGCGGACTCCTCACGATCCCCAAGGAACATGAACCAACACTGCCTCACTGCTCCACGTAGCGTCGTCCCAACCAAGGACACCCAGTGTTCCTTCAGAGAAAAAATCGAACTGAATCCTATATCGACCTACTCCAACCAGTCATCTGTGACTGCATCCGAAACGGATCCCTCGTACTTATGTGGACTCTGGCACTAAAACTCTCGGAGTGTCTCCCTCCAAGTGTCATCATTTTCAACCTCTACCCGGCGGCAATCTGCTAGAACAGCCTACTGGTCATCTTTTGCGCAAACCTGATGAGGACGTCGACCTAGAGCCAGACCTATAAAATAACAACTGTTAGAGATCCTAAGCCTGCAATATAGAAGACTCAACATTAATAAGTTAATTGGTTTTTCTTTTATTAAATTTTGGTTAACCTATCCCAAGGTCTACCCATTCAAACACAAGCGCAAAGAAGAATGATGCATGATCCTTTCCTAGGTCTCTACCCTACAACCAGTATCACTTTTCTTAGTAGCCATCGTAAACATAAAGGTCCGTGCAACCGATCATAGGGGGCCCTAAACGCCTATCTCTCTGCCGGTCTACAATGTTTTCCCCACTTTCTAAACATGAATGACATTGCTGCCCTACCATCCCATGCAACCTCACCTATGCCTAACTTGAAAGTCCATTCTATCCCTCAACCAGACCTCTGATACAACTCTGTCATGACCCCCTCTGCATAAGGTGTACCCCTCCTAGGATTGCAATGTGAGAAGAAAGATAATCACCCCCTAGTCCCACCTCTAGTAGGCCCCGGGCCGGTGACTAGCACCGAGTGTATAGTAAACAGACAAATATGAGGCATTACCCTCTAATAGAACACATGCGGAAGAGATATAGAATAGACTCCAACCAAATACAACTCAGAACTAAAATATAAAAAAACCCAAGTACATATATGAAATGTCATGAAAAAGTACTACAACTGATAAGCGGAAACTAAAAGTACCCAAATTAAAGTAAAATGGCGGTGACCAAAAGTCCGAACATCTCCTCCAACCACAAGCTAGTAGTAACATGCTTAATCTCCAACCTGCTCCAAGTGACCTGAAAAACATTTTATATATACACAGGGTGAGTATAACAGTATACTCAGTAGGATCCTCCCCAATCCTCTCTTGCAATAGTAAAGAAATCATGCTAAATCCTAGTGAACAACAAGTGAAACTAACTCTTCACCTAAACAGGTGTACTATGTTCCCAACCTCACCATGGCTACTCTCACCAAGTAACGCATACAAGAATATAGCATATTGTAAAGAATATCAAGGTTACCCCACTACTACTTCCCCATTGGTTTTCCGATTTTCCCCAATGTCATACGTCGTGTGCATCTCTCTCCAAAGGCTTGCCCGCAGACACCTGGGCTATACTCCACAATCTGCACCTCGTGCACCACAAAGGCTTTGCCGTGGACACCTGGGCAAAGAACCACACCATCCTAACAACAAAAAGTAAACATGTCTGTTCTGAGAGCCACCACAACCCGTATAACGTGTATAATACATCAGGTATTATAACTCAAGCCATTATAGCCCATACACCGTGTAGGGATCCTCAAGCCATCACAACCTATACACGTTACACCTATAGTAGTTCATAGGATACTATATCCAGAATACATGTGTGTGAAATAACCACAAGCCATTACATCCCACTACACACATATATGGGGAAACTATCGGTTGTGCCTGTTGGAACATGTATCTACCAAGAGAAGAGTGCGGGGCCAAAGGGGGTAGTCAGCCATTCAACCTCCCATCAGAATGTTGGGAAAAACACCCCCCAGAGCTCAAAATCCATAGGGTGTCAGTTGCCCTTACAGACATGGTGGAGTATCATATAGAAACACAAAATGTACAGAATATATGTATTTATCACATCCATATAATCAGAATTACCTAGTCTTTGATACAATTATAGCTAACATCTCTCAGACTCCAGGCTGCAACTTTTAAGACTAGGTATCCTATTAGCACACAATCATTTGAAGAGATTTATTAGATTACTCTATTATCATTTTATCAGTTCCACTGTACGTAATTAATTAGTTAACCATGAAACATTCCTCATTAAACCAAAATGGAATCACATTCAAAACCAACTTCTCCTTTTATGATTCAAATCACCTTTAAATTCCAGCATCTCCATCCCCATGGATTATCACCATTTAATCAAACATTCATTAAAGAATTACTTTCCGATATTCCTAGGAATTCTATAATGGAATCTTATGCTACTAAACACAAAGGGGGATCAACACGGTGGGTATATATACTATATGTTGTGTCTTTTCCCCCCTATAGAAAGAGTAATGACCCATTCTCCCTCGAGATGCTAAACAAGGAAAGTATAGGTCATACCCTGCGTGTCTTCGCCTCCTTCAAAAGGAGGGTAAAAAAGACCAGCTGCCTTGAGAAGTGGGGAAAATCAAAGAAGATAAGCGTTCAAAGAATCCACAAGCATCCAGGAACCACATCCATCCCATTCAATCACCCCTGGTGTCCTCCCCGACACCCACATGCATTAACTAATGCATCTCGCCACTCTAGATGTCATCCACTGCCACAACCACAAGGCATCCATGCCTCCACATATCACAACATCCCTCTAAGGTCACATCACCGCACATGTAGTAGGAAAATAACAATCACAACCATGGGATCTTGACCCTTTAACAAACAATAGGGTAACTGACAACCCTTTTAGAAATTCTCACACAATATGTACTTTAATCCATATTGAATTAGCAGATTTATTATTCGTATGTTCCAATTTTGGGAGACCGAATCAGTAAAATATCACAATTAATTAACCATGCATACCTATGTAATTTGATTTACATCAAATTAGAGCAACTACAATAACGACAACAACCAGATTCATCTACATGCCTTTTTATCGTTAGCCAATTAATTAACAATAAATTCTGAATTTACATTCATTATCAATTTCCATCAAGAACGAACAAAAAATCAATGAAATCATAGATATCACTATATCTAGATTACATGAGGCAAAACATTATCACGTTATAAACCAACAACATGCGATAAAACAATTCTTTTAATCTTGTTCATGTATTTAATTAGGTCAATTTCATTGTGATCCAAAGGGATAAATCATGATAATTATATGATTGCACATATAAAATAATAGAATCCATCAATCCCCTACCTTGAAGAGTTCTTCACGTCCTTTATCTACACAACGGGTCACAATCCTACTCTCACGACAACTAATTGGGAAGATTGATAGACACAGCTCAGTTTCATCCGAAATAGACAACTTATTAGGAAGATTGATAGACAACTTATTGGGAAGATTGCTAACCACACATATCCCCCTATTTCCTCATCGAGCTGCTAAACACGCATAATCCCATGCATCCTCTTTGAGATGTTAATCATGCGTAAGCCCCACTCAATTTCGCATGGATGCACCTTTTGCGACGTGATCATCAAGTCTATTATATCTTTTCTTTCTCACACCGAGCATGGCTGACGTGAGTTTAGTGCAAGCACCGACCATAACCAACAGCTTCGACTGCCTCATAGTGTATGCCCCAAATACATATCCCGAGCTACAAGGAATCAGAGACATTTCAAGAAATAGTATATAGGAAGTCATCACAAGGTTCAATCCCACCATTCGGTCGTTTTGACCATCTTCACATCAGTTCGCCAACACCTTGTTCCGCCTCAGAGTGTATGCCCCTAAAACTACATCGAAATATGAGGACATTGATCCATGTCAAGGCATGGTACGTAGGAAGCCTCCATGAGGATCAAGACCACCCATCGGCCGTTTCGACCATCTTCACGCCAGTTCACAGCCACATGGACCACCTCAGAGTGTAAACCCCATCCCATCCCGAACTATGATAACTTTCATCCATGTAAAGGCATGTTATGTAGGAATCCTCCACAAGTTTCAAGCCCACCTCTCGGTCATTCCTAGCATCTTCACGTCAGTTCACCAAAACCTTGGGCCACCTCAGAGTGTAAGCCCAAAACAACATCGAAAAAAATGAGGACATTGATCCATGTCAAGGCATGGTATGTAGGAAGCATCCAATAGGGTCAAGCCCACCCCCGGTCGTTCTAACCATCTTCACGTCAGTTCTACAACAACTTGGGCGGCCTAAGAGTATAATACCAAAACACCATATCTATCTATGAGGGCATTGATTCATTTATAGTCATGATACGTAAGAAGCCTCCCTGAGGTTTATGACCAACAACCATTGACCTAGACCGTCTCTATGCCGGTGTGCCAAACCCCATATCCCAAACAATGAGGACATTGATGCCAATCAAGTCATGGTATGTGGGAAGCCTCCATGTGGTTCAAGACCAACACTAATTTGTTCTGAACATCTTCAAATCGGTTCACCGCCACCCTGGCCGCATCACATTGTATGCCCCACCGCATATCCCGAACAATGAGGACTTTGATTCATTTAAATGCATTTTACGAAGGAATTCTCCAATGAGGTTCAATCCAACAACCAGGTCCTTCTGACCACCTTCACATTAGGGTCGACCCAATCCTGCATGAATTTAAACTATATCCTCTATCTTGAACTATGTGGTCCTTGATTCCCTACCATAGGGATACGTAGGAAACCTCCATGAGGTTCGATACCATCACTCCTTTCTCATTATGATCTCTTCCACGAGCCTACAAGTCTCAGGATGCTCATGCCCCAACCCGGAGGATCCACATATTCTGGGTCCCATCCATGGGTCCATTCTTATGGGTCACCTCCTCAGGCATCCCATCATCTCACTGAACTGTGCAGAATATGATTCCATGCCATGAAGATATGTAGGAAGCCTCTATGAGGCTCAAGACCAACTTCACTGTAGCCCTTGTGATGACCATATTTCACCACCCATCACTTCATCAACCATCCTGATCCTCACCCAGGCCGCATCATCCCGATGGGATCATTTCACCCCACTTTCCATTCCATAAAACATCATTAAGGAGGCCAGCCACATGATGTATCTAGTATTAGTGTTCCCTATAGGGGTTCCTCCATTTGCCACTTTAATCAGTGTTATGTTTACCCAAACCTACATTGTAATGGGAAAACAACAACATGGATTTTTTTTCACAGCCTTATTAATACATATGGAGGAAATAATTCAATACGAGCTCTAGTGGATATATCTGTAAAAGTCATCTGATTTCATCCATATCCACGAGGATTTATCAGTCAATTAATTTTCCATGATATATTTTAGAGAATTGTGCAGCTATATGGACCACCACTATCAATTATAGATGATTGAGATAACATATTTACCTCCAAATTCTAGAAGAGTATCCAACATTCTCTTAACATAATTTCAATATTCAATATAGATTATATACGACAAAGTGATGCCCAATATGTGTGGAAAATATATGAAGTTGAAGACATGTAGAGAAAATAATTGATTAACATAAATAGATGATGAGATAAACATTTTCATCTAGTTTAGTTATCATAAAATAATATCATTCACTCAAACATCCAAATAGAAAAATATGAAAACCTTAGTGAGATGATGTATGAAACACTTAATCATAGGGATGAAGTTCGAGAATCCAATGTTCTAGGACATGAAATTGAAGATAAAATTATAGAAATGGTCCAAATAAATCAATAGTACATTGGAGATTCATAGTGTCGATAGAGGATATATGATGAAAATCATTGATGGGACATGCATATTGTAATTAGATAGAAAAAATTCATATACATATCCTTATGGGTGAGGGTTATGAAATTATGGGTGAATGAAAAACGTTGTTTTAAGTACATTATACCCTTTGAGAATCCTAATTGTATCTAATCAATGTAATATTTACAATCAATCCCACCAAAATTGTCTCAACTACACTATGTGTTTTACATATTCATATTAATAAAGTACATGTTAAATCGCATACATGTAATAAATTCAGAGGTGTTACAACAAAAAAGTGATTTCTCTTGTTATGAGATTCTATTTTAGATCATAAATGAATGAGATAATGTTTTACCTTAAAATTCAACTCATATAGTCAATGTACAATGGTGAAACCATATATATAATGTGGTGACATGGGAACTAGTGGAATGCATGAAGCATTCGTAACATCTCTAGTTTTCGCCTTAGTACATAAAATAAAATTTCATTGATGAAAATTATTATGCAGGGAAAAATATAATGACCCAAAATTTTATGCATATAGTTTATCAGGGATTACATATTTTGTTCTATATAGTGATGTAATATAAATGACATGAACCACATGATGAAACTAATAACATTTTGTTACGATAATTTTAACAATACACATATATAATAAATATGAACTTTATAAGGGAAATTATTATAGTATAAAAATTGTAAAATAAGATATTAATAATAATAATAATAAATTTTGGAATTACAAGATTCACCTGTATAATCACAATCATGAATTTTTCAGAAATATAGAATGATATTTGTATTCAATATGAATTTGTTGGAAAAAATTTATAAACATGATATATATTGAAGTGAATGATGAATTAATGAAATAATTTATATTAATAGGTAGTTGGGAACCCATATGACCCATAAATATATGACAATTAGAATATTAATCTGACAATTTGAATAGTAACATTAAATTTTCAATTTTAAATAGACAGTTAGATATAGCAACAAGTATATTTGAATTATATCCACACATATGGATGTCTTAGATAATATTTATGTATCTTATGAAATGTTAAAATGATATATTTATACTCTAGAATAATTTAATAATTTATATGAAAATTTAAAAATAATTGTTTGTATTTTTTTGTATGAAATATTTTAATAAAAATTTTATAATAAATATAATGATTTGAAATATATTTTATTTTAGAAAAATGTAATTCTTAAATAATATTTTGTTATATTATAATGATACAATAATATTATGAGACCATGTTTAATTTTTTCAATGTGTCATAAAATAGATCATAATATTAAATTTGATATTTTTAATAGAAATGAGTACATTATTTATAAGTTAAATTGATCATATTTATAAAAAAATTTAAAAAGTGTATATAATATTTATAATCTAGAATTTTATAAATTATTATCATTATATTTTTATTTGTATTTAAAATATTGGGATTTTTTGAATGGTGAAGTACGACATTTAATATTATAATCTAAATATATAAATTTTTTAGTCATGTGAACCCACTTATTCAATATAAAATTCACCATTTACTGTATATAGTTACACGAATAGATACTATTATTATTCATGGGAAAAAATAATAAACTAAGGAATTTAATATTCAAAAACACCCCTAACTCCCCTTATAAATAGTATCCTTCACAACCCTTTCTCGTCACATCTTTTATCCCTTCGATAAATTTAAAATACAATCCAAAAAACGCCACTATGTCTTAGTACATTTTTTTAATACAAGTACCATTATATGAGGCCTTAAGGTGTATACCAATTAGAGACAAGCAAATGTGGAATAAAATTTCTCAACCATCATCTTTCAATTTTATTTATATTCTACCATTGACTTATAATTTCAAGCCATGTAGGAATGGAAACATAATATCTTAAATAAACATATATGATATTTTTATTCTTTAATATATGTATTATACCCACCCTTCTTTAGATTCTAAAATCAAAATGTTGTTAACAGTATGGTTGGTCCATCGCCAACATGAACAATGCAGATCATTTTTCACCACCACAATCAATGATGATCATAAAATTATTATTTTGTTTAAAAAATATAATAATAAGTATATTAATAATTATATTTTGTTTTTATTGAACATATATATATACTATTATATAAAATTAATCCAGTTCGTGATGGTTAGTCTAACATCTTAAATGAACTAACTATTTAACATTATCAATTTTATTAGAATTGTCCCAATGTTAGAACACCTATGGGTATTAGGGTCCATTTTAAATTTTTAAAGAATATTAATAAATATATTATGTCACTCTATGGGTATTATTCCCAATTTAAAAAATGTTCAATAAGTATCCCTAAGTGATCTAACCTTGGAATCATGAAAAAAACTCTCTCAGAACAATGGAATTATACATTATATCGTAATGAAATAGTAATTAATTAATATTAAAATAATATAGTAAATAAATAATTGATTAAAAATTTTCTATTTTATTTACTGATATAATTAAATTTGATTATTGTAGACATTAATTCATTTTGTAAAACTATTCAGAGTCAAAAAAAAAACTCCTCATCCTACCCTTTCTCATTAGGTTATATCCTTTCTATCTCAATGGAACGCTATCTCTTTCATTAATGTAATGGAATTATTATAAATTTAATATATATGTATCATACAAATATAATAGGATTATTATCCTATTCTGTGAGGGGGAAAAAATTCCTTAACATTATTCCTCATAATTCGTCTTTAAAATAAAACCTGATTAAGGGGATGTTTTACAGTCCATAATTATTTTATGTAACAGTCATTTCATGTCTTTATTCACATTTATTACTTCATTAAATAATATAATATTTTATTTTAACAATTTTAGTTAATACTTGGATTCTAACAAACATTCTTCACTTATTATTCCTCAATAATATATAAATTATTACTCAAAACATGTTTTTTAATGATCATTTCTACAACCAGTTATCATCATATTATTTTAATGTTTTTCAAAATGAACAATATATTTTGGGAACTATTATTTTATACTCACATATGAATTTCCCAAATATTAAATTCATTATTTTCTTGGGAATAATTATGACATGTATATTTATTGTGATATGAGAAATGATTATGAAAATCATTTCATTACATAGGCAATTATTATGATTATACATTAGGATTAATTCCCTTTTGTGTAATAGATTAACATCTACATGGAATGATGGTTGAAACTATATAGTAATCCAATTTATTGGGTAATGTATTTTTCTCTTGATATTGTATGAATGTGTTTAGAGAGTCAACCTAAAAAACAATAGAACTGTTGCAATAGTGTCATTTTTCCTTGGATGTCAACCATTACATATTCTTCTATTATATTTTATATTGATACCTCATTAATTAATTAACAAGATCTTAAGATTCCATTTTATTTATGTTATGCTCTTATATGATTATTTATTATCTATTTCTTTTATGATATAATGTAATATTTTTTTTAAAATATTTTTTTTTCTTTTTTATCATGTTTATTCTCTTTTGGGGCTTTATAGTTCACATGATATGTTCATAAATCCCATATTATTATCCAATTTCAATTTAAGATCTATATCGAATTTAGGATCCCATTATTGAAATTAAAAAATAAGTTTTTATTTAAGTTTCTTGTTGTTTTTATATAATTATCCTTCCAAAGGAAGTATGAATAAAGCAAAATGGCATGATTTTATTATATATTCATGTTAAATATCATGAAACAATATTTCTATATATTATTGTTGACAATATTAAAATCAAATGAAAATAATTTTTAATATAAGTTAATGTATGTTTGTCACATTATTGTTCTAGTGAGACAAGTTTGATGTTATATACCTACATTTATTTATGAGGTGTTATTACATTCCCTCTAATATATCATATCATGTATCCTACAAATTCCATGGTATTTAAGGTTATAATTCAAACTATTTCAAACAAGGGCTGATTATTCATAATATACAATGCTAGTAATGTATTTATATTTCAATTTTATTTTAATCAAGATTGTTTTATCCAGAAATTTCCATGAGGGATAATTAAAAGATCATTATTGGATAAATCCTTTATATTATTTTCTCTACTAGTTATTTTTTGGTTTTCATTTCTCCTTTCATTATCTTATATTTGGTACATATTATTACTGAGAATATTATTTTAATAAAATCTAAAATTATTTATCCTTCTGGTCGATATTATTTCTATTTTTATCCATGTTCTATAATATGTTATTAAAAAATCACATTAATACTCTCCAATTATTATTTACAAAATTTTTTAACCATATTTTACTTAAATTTTATTTTTATAAAGGTATAATATATTCTTTTTCAAAATGAGTTATTATTTATCTTTTACTAAAAATTCAATAAAATTGATATCTTTTTGCACATATGGTATTGACATATTTTCAAACCACCATGGTAATTATTTTCCTTGATGATTCATTTATAAGTTACAATGGATATTGAAAAATAATATTTTTTTCTAATATTATAGAATTATATTTATATTAAACAAATTATTTTAGAAACATTATAGGGTATTGTTCTCCATAAATGTTAGTGTTTTATTTTAATGGTATTTTCATATATGAAATTATAAATTGATGTTTCAAAATTTTCAATCTGGATATGATACAACTATATAGTCCTTATTTTTTATATGGGTGGTTTATGATTATTATTAGTATATATTATAAAAATATAATTTCTTTTCCATGGGTTATGTTATGCGGAAATGATAAATTATTTTTACGATCTTATGGATTACATACGAATTTATTATTATTATGTGAATGGTTGGTCCCCTATACCCTTCTAATACATTGTTTAATGATTATGGAGTTTACCGGGTGGACGTTACTCATAATAATATTATGTAATAGACAGAGTAAGGTTTTCCACAATGAGTTTATGTAAACTGTGTGATGATGTTCTTAGCATTGAGCTTAGACATATGACTTATTGTATATTATCATACAACACTTTTTCCAATATATATGAAATGTTTTTAAATTAAGACATATTCTCATGGATCATGATCTTTGACACTTTTATCATTCATGTCTTATAATCCACCAAAGCATTATACCTTGATTCTGATCTATGAATTTATGGGTTTATTATTTAAATGTTAATTTCTTGTTCTCATACCCCTTTGATCATGTTATTATTTAAAATTTCCATTGATTGATATCTCTATTTTTTAATCTTATTAATAATCTATTCTTAATATTTATTTTGTTTTTATATATAGGATGTGTAGAAATTTTTTAATTGTGTTATAACTAAGGGGTGTTATAGGAGTGAATAATTTTTTGGGATATGTGGTAATTTTTTTGTATATGATTTTTAACTTCCCACCATTCCAATGACATTAATCATTATGTATCTAGGTCAGGTTCTGTTTTGATATGTATTAAATATTTATCTAAAATGGGGTGATAAAATTGATTATTATGGTATGGTTTACTCATAGACTAGTAATCATGACACAATACTAGTTTTGATACTCCAAGGGGTTTTTTTTATCTCATAGTATTTAATTTTATGCTTCGTTATTCTTTTAGTATTTACATTTATTTAATTTATATACATTTTATGTAGGTTATAAATTAAAATTTATGTGTTGTTTCATGTATTTTATATGTTGTAGCTATATTCAAAAGATACACTTGACTACAACATAAATTAGTTGTGGTATCTTTGTAATTACTAATGAGCCACTCATTCCATACATATGAACCTCAATTGGGAAGAAACATCATCAATGGAATTCATGGTACAAATTTGTATATAGATAGATCATTTTGATATATAATGGACATGATGTATATCAGTGTAACATAAGAAATAAATTTCTAAATTTGATGATAAATCCTGGGGACAGTATTTAGAATGTGTGCTTTTTACATCACCATTTCGACAAATTTTTGTTAATTAGAAATTTTTACTCAGAATTTATGATTATAAATACAGAATAATTATATTAAGATCATTTCATTGAATTTTTTTAATATATATTGATTGTTTGTTTAAATTATCTTACAGGCATACCAAGTACTCCATATAATATATATCTTTATATATTTCTGGGAATATCCTATGCATCGATATTTTATGTAAGTCTTTAAAATGATTATTATATTAATCTAGATTATCACAAAAATGGAGTTAGTTAATCCCCAATGATTCCATTAGGCATTGGTGGTAGTATTTCACCCATGGTGAATGGGGTACATTATTGGATTATGTGAAAATCTAAAATAATTTTATATAACATTGAGTTTTTCTTCTTACAGTCACCCATACATGAATACTAATATAATTTCATTAATGTGGATGTGAATATGACTTTGATCACATATGTGATCACAATGATGAATGATTAGGATGAGATTTTGTGTTATTACTAAATAATATATTCTTTTGAGTTTTCATGATGGGGTTTGTAGATAATGAGTTATTGATTTATTATTTCTATATTTTTATCATGGACCGAATATGTATTTTCACTTTGGTGATTATACAATGTTAATTGCTAATTTTTTTTAATTGTACATTCATGAAAGGATTTCCATTTTCTTGGGTAGCATCATTGACTTATGAGGTAAATATATATATATATTTGTGGTTATTAGGATATTTTTTTATAATATGTAATATTTTGTAAAATACAATCTATTATATGATATTCAATTATTTTTCTAGTCACCAACCTTTAGCCTATGGATGGTTGGCTTGGTGTTGCACAATTATAACAATCACAGAAAAATGAAGGGTCATGATATGTATGGAAATATTAAAATTATTTTATCCTAAATGTTTGATAAATAACATATGTTTATGTGGTTCTTGCCACAAAAACAAGGACAAGTTTTAGTTCATTCAATTATTGCACTAAAGAAGAAGAAATTGAGATATCAAAAATCAAAAGTTATTGGATCCAATAAATCGAACCATAATATATATGATAATTGAGACTGTAGCTAGATAGAGTTAAAGAAGATCTTTTATCAAAATTTATAGTGTTTGAGGACTCAAGAAGATAGATAGATCTACTATATTGCAATATCATTCATGTCTATCAAGATTCCTAAAAATGTTGTGTGCATAGCCTGCACACATTCAAGTGGAAATGGGGTGGCCTAACAAGACAAATAAAACAAATTGTATGATTTAATTCACATCCATCATCAAATTATATGTTATTGTATGGATCTTCCATTTTCATCATGAAAAAAGTGTTGCATGGGTTTCAAGAAATGGTTTAAATATGTGTCATTTGGTGACAATATCTTCAAACATTGGACCAGTTCAATAATCATATGAATTAATATAAAGAATGTGGAAGCATGCCATCCAATGTAAATTCAGATTAATTATCAAAGTGATATAAGCTTTGGAAGAACATCAAATATTCAATGAACATCATTAATTCATCACTATTTTGTTATACACATATTGACACCAGATTAACAATTGACACGTTATTGACATATTATTGACAACAGAGGCTACACCATGCTCGACAACTTTGATGTTTCAGATAAAGTGTTGAGATTAGACCTACATAGGTTTAAATATATTAATATATTGGTTTTACTTTTTCTTTGTTGATTCTTTTGTTGTATTTTTTTCATTTATACATTAAGATACATCTCCACATATAACTAAATGATCCATTAGTATTGGATTATTTGTTCCTCATTTTATTTAATATCGGTTTGAGATATTGTTTCCCCATGTCTACTACACATATAAGATTACATGTTATTTTTATTTCCATTTCTATGTAACACCGTTCTAGGGGGAATATTATTACCAATATACTGATCACACCCCCATCAACTAGTGTGACAACATTTGTGTATGTGGTGACACAATTTTTGTCTTGTAACCAACACTTTATCTCCATGTGAGAGAGTGTCAGATCATGGAACATTAAAAACATAAATAGAAATTGATTTCATGATGAATGTATGTTGTCATGATGTAGTCTATTTTTGGTATCACAGTACTCATTATTTTTGGATGTGTTTTCATATAATTGATAGCTTCATATTTTTCATTTGGGGATACATGTAATATGAAATATTTGTATGGAAATAAATTTTTGGTTATTTTTTATTTATAATATTTATGGATGGTTTTTAGACTTGTTTTTTATTATTGTTTTTCAATGATTTTTATATATCTAATCCTTGATTGATATAAGATTTTGTTTTGATTCTTCCTTGGGGAAGTGGATAGAGACACATATAGAAATAAATGATGTTTGGGTATCATAATATAGTACATGAGGTTAATTTTTCTATTTATTAACATTATCATATTTTCCATATTATGAATTTGTATTTCTTGGTTGATTCACTAATATATAATCTTATAAAATAATATCACATAGATAAAAATTTGATTATAATTTTTATCCTAATGGTTATTTTAATGTTCTCACACATACTATATCTTATGTTTTTTTAGAATAGCTTATTAGATAAATTAAGATGCTATTTGGGTAGCTTGATTGGGGATTTGATAAAACAAGGAGGTCTATGATGTTATTATACACTTTTTTTGTTCTATGTTGTATATATTTATATTTTATGTTATACTTGGTCCGTGAGGATTATTTTTTAAATGAATATATTTAGAGGTTATTTTTGGTTTTTTTTTACAATTTTTTCGATTTTGTGAGAGTCATTCCACCAGTTTGAGAATTTTATACCCTTGATGTCAATCAGTAACCTATGAAATATAAGAGGTGTTATTTAGGGGTCACCTACACCATCAAAACCATAATAGGAGGCATTATTTTTTGGAGTTTTTCATAACATTTTTCAATTAATAATTAATAAAATTTAGTTTCGATCTGATACTTTATGGATTTCCAAATCTTTTTGTAACATTTAATTCAATCAACCTAGATTAGTATTATTAATATTTCACTCAATAATTACGATGATCTGGAATTCTAATATCATGTATAACTCTAACATATTTATGTTCTTAAATATATTATTTGTAAAGAGAAAAAAAATAATGAAGATATCCCACAATTTAATGGATCTCTAGAATTATACCATCACTGAGTGATTTCTTGGTTCACCTGAACTAAACCTAATATTACAATATTTATAGTTAACAAACATAGTTAGTGAATATAAATAGTCTTTAAAATTCAATAATGAGTATGAATTTATATTTGTTATTTATATAGTATAATAAATGTGTATTAATGGATGAACTATTTGGATAAATATAAATTGTTCAAAAAATGATCATGAACTAATATTATAGGGTGAAAAACATGATGATCATTCCACTTAATAGGGTTCTGAATGTATAAATATTATTAACATAGTTGGTAATGCTTAAATGGAAAATCATGGGACCAATATATTTTTTAATAATCTAAAATTAATACAAATAAGATGTATATGTATGAGTATGTGAATCATAAAATAAATTTATATACTTATCTACTTCAATAATTGATTGGAAGAATTTAAAAAAATACATAACAAAGAGAATAATTTTTGAACATATAAGATAAGAGAGTATGGATATCTAGGTAGTAACAATACTCAATAAAAAATATTAGCCAATTTGTAGATAAAAACATGTTAATAATATCACCAATTCTAATATTGATGCTCTATTTTTTATACGAGAGTCAATCAAAATATTATGCTCCCTAGTAATGTTTCCAATTTCACAATGAATTAGTGATTCATAAAATCACATGTTATTATGTTACAATTGATTTCCTTTGATCACTTTACACTTACACATCAATGTGAAACTAACTTTTTCTTGATTTAGGTTTCTAGTTTGACTCCATGTTATACATATATTCATCAAACTATTAATCATGTAATTATATCATTATGTATGTTGGTTTTAATAAAAAATGATAGATTAATACAAGTGAAACACTTTATAATGATACATCCACTTTATCCTAATATTTAGAAGTTAGCCACCCATTATAGATGATCATGAAAATAAAGAGTTAGAAAGATTCTCCAGTCATATATCACAATCAACCACTCCCTCATATAATCTATAACTCATAATGTGATGATAGTATAACAAAATATTAAACACTATAACCTTCCTCAAATAAATTCCATTATAATACTTATCACAATGATTGAGTTTTCTTCTCTTTGAGAAGAATCCACTTCTACATCCATTAGTTTGTTCCTCCCCTACAAACATTGATTCTTCTCAATCATTCTTAATTATTATTATAACATTTAGTTACATGTCTCATGGTTAATGGATCGATATTTCTCTCCTAAAATGTCATGTACGTATATAATTCTTAATTTTTTATTTTCTCTTTAATGTATTTCAAAATTATTTCAAACTATTACATAATGAATACCTACTGTACTTGGAGCCTATCTAACAATTTTAATTTGAGGATATATTTTATTTTATTGATGTGGGATAAAATATGGACATCATGTTTCTAAGATAATACTTAACCAACTTCAATATAGAGTCATATTGAAAGAGGTTCTTTTTGATATCAGAATATCAAGACTAATACTCTAGCATTTACCCCAAGATGTAGTATAATTTATTCTACATTATTAAATTATTTTCTGAATAATAAAAAACATCAAATAAACCCTATAGAGTTACCACATAGAAGACATAGGGTTTTACACCAAAATGTTGAATCAGTATTGGTGGGGGTATAAGGCCTTTTCTAAGATCATTACCTGCATTATAAATGATCTCCTCTCATTACATTCTGTGCCATTATATTATTTACACGAGGATGGGAGAAAAATTAAAAATATAATTTAAATGGGAACCTAAATGTACATGATTCATCACTGTAGGAAGCTCAATTCCATGAGATATTGATGATGGTGAATATCAATAAACTCTTCGGAATTCATAGGGTAGACTATGTTTCTATTGTTGTGAAAAATTTATTTCATCTCAACTAATGGAAAATATCATTATATTCCTCACTATGTTATTTTTCAATCTATTTAAAACCACATCACAATGATTGATGTGGTCACAAAACTGCTGTTATTTAACATCCCTTTATAACTCAATTTACGTTTATAGTTTTCTATAAAAAAGATAAAAAAAATGGTTCATACAACTTTAGAATACATTTCCACTATTATTCAAAAAATACTAAATTATAATATAGTTATATTGTACAATTAATAACACTAAAGGTCGTGGATTTTTCATCCTCAAGAGCCATTCAAATCTAGTTTTGAATTAGATAACCTTCAAAAAATGAAATTTATTAAAAACCAATTGTCTCATAGATCAGTTTCCATTTGTTTTTTAATGGAGGTAATTACTTATAAAATTATAATTTATATTAATATTGTTAATTAAAACACTAATTTTCCTAATTTAATTTTTTTAGGGAATGTTGTTGGTAATCCAAATTGGGAATTGGACCTCCAAGATAAAGGGATATTTGATCTATTTATCATCATCAGTTTTAATTTATCAAATATGGTTCTATGGAATTCATCATTTCACTTACATATGGTCATAATAGCATTCTGACATACCCAAATGAGGGGTATCCAATTGGGGATCTAACCCAAGAATATCAGTTTGATTACATGGAAACACATATTCTTTCTAATGAATGAATGAGATCTATTTTTGAAATTCGTTAGTGGTCATAGAGGTAATAAATAATATAGGTAGTGGTTATATTGTATACCCATTTTTACGTATCAAGGTTCATCTACAATATTTTTGACACTTTCCTTATACATTTTTTTGGAATCCATTCTGTCATCCACTTATTTAACTATTCATATATTATTAACACAATATATCACTCTTAACTATTGATTTTTGTGAGACGATATAGGAGAAATATTATTCTCATAAAAAATCATCCTTCTATGGGATGACCTAAATCATCATGTGAAACTAATATCCTGAGAGTAGTGGTATATGTGTCTAAACCATATATTCTCCTTCTTCGATTATTATCATTCCAATTAATGGTCCTTATCTATTTATTGATTAAAACCAAATTCAAATAAATATTCTCAAGGTTTACATTAACCCAAATATGTATCTTGTTGACCCATTACTCTAGCATTTGGCATTTCTCAAAATAGATATCAACATTACTAATATATGAGATAAATGTAACTAGATAGGCTAATGACAATGCTAGAATAACCTAGTGTAATTTGAGATATTAATATTTTTCCTTAGTGTGATTTATGTCTAGCATCAAATAATCATGGTGTCTAATCGAGGGATTTATAGGAGTGATTTATAGGCCATTTAATGAAATTTTATATGATGTTTTATTTACTAATAGAGACTTATGCTAATATTTTTAGTTCACAATGTCATCATACTGGGATTTATAGAAGTCAAAAGATGAATTTATCAATATAGAATACCAAAAAAATCATTTTAATAATTTATTTCATGATTTGGTGTTATGTTGTGGGACCACAACAAGTATCATTTATAAAATCCATACCAATAATACATTTATATTTATATCATGGAGAATGAACAATATTTACCTACAATACCTGATATCAATGATTTTTTAGATCATATTAATTATTTAATGTATTTTTTGATCACTCATGAAATACTTTGAATTGTTAGGTTTCAAGTGGATTGGTCAACATCAATATATCCCAAAAATGGAATCATCCAGATCAGGCTGGAGTATATTAGAAAACAAAATTTAATTAGGTGTTGATGAACATTGATATCATCATGTTTTCAAGACATGTAAAAGGCCCTCATGTTCCTTTGAATGAAATTTTCATTGTTTTTTTCTGAATGATATGATAGTATAGAACATTGTGGAACTAGTATCTACATGATATGCATTTGATACAATTAAATCAATGCAAAAATATTTAAGGATGAAAATATCCTCGATTAAAATACCCAATTTTCTGTTTTAAATGAAAGGAGTATTTGTGATTAAGTGTTTAAATGGTTAGAAAAAGTGATGATTTAATATATTTGTCTGACATAGTGTTTGTGTTTCATATAATATTCATTCTACCATATTTTAATAGATTCTATAGAGATGAATGTGTTTGATAATCCATTACATAAATAGAATTTTGTTTGTTATACAGTCATGAGGTTGGGTAAAATTTACTCACCCCACTTCTTGATATTGTCCAATTTAATATATTTCCTCATATTGGACTATAATTGTTACAAAATTAATGTTAATCCAAGTGGTGTATAGGTTATATGGATGTTCCTAAAAACTCTATTTGAGTTCATTTATTAGGGACATGAATAATTATAATTATCAATGTTATTTATTCCTAAATATTGGGCCCTACAATGAACTATCATTCAAAGAACACTATAGACATATTTTAGATTATTTATAGGTAAATTGGGATCATACATGTCCTTCTCATCAAAATGTTAATATAATTATTGAATAAAATTAATTAATACAAATTGAGACTCTTAATCAATTTATAATTTAATTTAGAAGAGCGGATTCTATCCACATCATGACGGGGATAAGATGTCCATAAACATTAGACTACTTTAGGTGCTTATGTTGGGCTCTGTATTTATATATTAGTCCATTATTAATGATTATGCCAAAATTTTGATCAACATGTAATTGATTCTAATAAAATCATATTTTCATTTTTAATTGATGTCATGATCATAATTTTCATCCATTCCCTAGTGACATCATTATTCGTCTTGAATTATTCCATTGTTATCTTGATATTAAACATCAACATATGTATCTTAATATTATATTCCCATAGTCCATCTTCTGCCATTTAATGGGAATAAATACATTTCACATATAATAACTGTATTCCTAACATCACACATTGTACATATATCATATTTTAGAGTAAATCCTTGAAAACAAAACAATATTTTATATAATACCCACACATTTTATGATAAATAATCAAAGTGATCTTTCAAACAAGATTCATTATCTAGTTTTCTCTGAAAAAACGTTTTGGATTTACTCTTCAGGGAAGAAATATGAAATCCAAAACAAAATCCTTTTTAAATGAATGAACTTATTTATATTTTTATTGTTATGGGGTTTTTTCATTCCATCCATCCTAACAAGGGTACCAATATAGATGTCTTTCATTAGTATGTGGTACCACATAATTGTAATTGGGAAAAATGATGATGTGGGCATCCCATTACCTTGATAATATTGGATATATTCTATATTTTACAATATTTACTACCTCATTTATGTGTTATAGTAAATACAGAGACTTGGTGAACTAAATGGATTCAAAAAACTATTTTTCTATGGCTATTAATCCTCAAAATACTCATGGATTATATAAAATAATAATGTTAATTTCAAGCCCATCGTTGATATTTTATATTTATAATCATTAGTTCTCAAGTGCATGTTTCTTTTAAGGAAAAATTTATATATTTCCACTAGGATATGAAATTTCAAACTATTTCATTTTCAAAATGTTTTCAATATGAATGTAAGGGGAAATCAAATTTTAATATCATTAAAAAAAATTGTAGAGTAACAACCATTATAGTCTTCTCAATTTTTGTTGGATCCATCTAGTAAATTTCTATAATAGAAATATTTTTTTCATATCATGTTTTTCGTGAATCATCATTGTTTGCATGATTAATACATATCTAGAATTAAAATCATAATGTCACATGAAGAGAAATGTTCTTAAATTTTTTTATTATATATTATATGATCAAATATATGACATTTTTGATTTATATGAAATGGTTTATGTATATTTAGATAATGTCATTCTGGATACAGGTTTCCTTATAAATTTACCAATTTTTATCAACCATATATTGATTCAATATGAGAATAAATAGATTCTCATGATCTAAGGATTCGTAATGTTATGGTGTCCTTGGATTATGATTGAATTAAGGTGATTGGGAGAATCATATGGGGAATCTATATCTTCAACAATTGTTGATATATAGCTTGAGTAAGGCGTGGATAACATATATTTTCATGCAATTTTCAATTATTATGTAGAACTAATTCATGGTTTTAAACCAATGTTTTAGTCACATAGACTGGTTTCCTTTACAACAAGTTGATCAAATGGATTAATTATATTTTTATTTTTTAGTAACATCTTTTTGTGGAAGAATATTAACTAGATAAGAGAATGTATCTATATTGTGATAGTTACATTTAGTAGGCTTATTTCCACTAACTAAATTGAAAATCACTTATTCCAACATCACAAACATGACTTCATAATTGGGAAATAATTTCCTTTGCGAAAATAATCACATATTCATTGGGTTGTGGGTGCAATGTGGATGAATTTATCATATTTAATTTTTTTATTAATTATTTTTCCTTATAAGGTGTTAAATTAATGTTTGGCAGATATCTATTTTATTCAAATTAACTCATATGATGGGTTTATATTACCTTTTTATGCATATTGATGTGATAAATGATACAGGAATATGATTTCTCATTATTTTATTTTATTCCAACATCATGTACCATGTTTTGTAGAAAAACAACATAATGAAAATTCACCCATGTGAACAACATCATAATAATCATTTATTCTTTTTTTTATAGTATGAAGCCTCATCAATTCTTTGTACCCTTTAATATAAAAATTTTAAAATTATATGAATTTTCCATTTCAAATGAAGAAGTTATCTTACAACACCTATAAATATTTTTCTTGTATTTAATATGGAAGACATATAATTTTTTGAATGGTAATATGAATGTATTACCCTATACCGTCAAACCAATGTGACACTAATAAATGAGATAAGTCAAGATAAAATAATATAGTGAAATGTAAGGGGGGTAGATATTTTGAAGATACACCTAGTTTGGAAAAAGCCAAATCTCTTATAATTGGAGGAGATGGAAATTAACCCAACACTATGAGATGGGTTTCACACTGTTCAGTTAATATCAAAATTCCAACATGATGTGTGTTTGGTGGATTCATGGGTTGTAGTGATGTCAAAAATGATGTGAGCCATATGGGTGGGTGTTTCACAAATATTAACTTTCAAAAGGATGTAACTATACTTTAGGAATTTATACATTTTATTTTTTTTCATGAGTCAATATTAGTATTATTTAAAAGAGAGTGACAATTTCCACAAGTAATGATTCTTCACTTATGGTATTTTTTTCTGTTATACTAGTTATCTATTTAACAATATGAGTAGCCTTGTGTTGAAGCCTATTAATGGATTACTAACACTAAAGTCATCTTATATATGCTTTTGGGATAAAATTATATCATTGCATTGAATAATTAGAATATGTTGATCTATAACCTAATAAATTTCTTGAGGAAATAACATTACATGTTGTACAACTCAATGATCCTTGTTGAGCTATTAGATAGGTGAAATAAAGTGCATCATAGATTTTAAATATGTTAATATGCATGATAGGTTTGGTATCAATGATTATGTAATGGTGTTTATTAATAAAATTGAAGCAAACATGTTAGATAAACTTGATCAATTTTTTGAAATTAGTATTCTGGGTAATGAACCACGAATATACGGTAAAATTTCATATTTTAATATATAATGTGATTGATAACTAATTTTTCATACAACAATAAACTGAAATGATTTAGGAAATATTACAGAAATATTACTATAATATTACTAAAAACTCAATTAAATAACATTATATTTATATATTATTGTAATTATTATATGTTTATATTTTAAGTAATTAATTTTAATTGTATTATGTAAATGGTAATTAATATAATTGTGCTATATTATATAGAAATGATTTTAATGTATCATTAATTATATCTAGATAAACTATATTTGGAATTTTAAATATATATAATAATATATTTAAATTTAAATTTTAAAAAGAAATTAATTGGTATTATGAACTGTTAATGATAAAAAAATTTCAATAAAAGTAGTTATTCATATAAATTATCTATTTTTCATTTAAAATAAAATAATATTAATTTAATAATTTCAATTAAAAATAATCAATTTCTATTTGATATATATAATAAAACTATTATCTTAGGACAATTTTATGGTAATTCATTGAAATAGACATTTTTGGGTGAATAGTTAATATATAATTTTTACCAAAACTATGAAATTATATTTATATAAGAAAATAATAAGATTTATAAAAAATTCAATTTATCAATTATGTTTATAATATTTAAAAAGTAAATATTTTAATAAGATTAATTTATAATATTGAAACAAACTACTAACATTTCACAGACATAATTAACATTTTCAAATAAAAACTATTTCAGTCAAATTTTTTAGTTAAATATTATATTGATGAAATTAGGGTTTTAATTTATTTTAAATGAACATAAAATTTAAATGAAATATTTTTAACTAATTTATAAGATGAAATTAAAAAAAATATTATTTTTCTTTACACATAAATTTTGATGTAAAAATATAACTTTTCTAAATATGTGGTTTATCGAGTTACTTGCACTAAGTTTAAATTTATTTTTTATAGAAATGGAAATAAAAATAAATATATTGATATAATAAATGGTGTAATTATGCAAAATAATTTAATAAGTAACTTGTTTATTTATTAAAATTACACCCTTGAGGGAAATAATAGTTACCACTTTAAATCAAAAAATGTTAGAAGTAAAAATTGCCTAAGTAAACTACTTAAAGTCATGTATTTTTTATGATTAGTGGTTGAGATGATATTTACCATATATCTTCTAAAAATACATTATATCCAATTTTTTTGATCCATTTTACATGTTTTTCATACGCTTCATTTATATTCAGTGGTTATAATTTCCAAAATTATATTCGCATGAATTATAAAAGTGGCATATGTACAACAATTCATGATAGACATTAGAATTCATATTATTACAAAATTATTCTAATTTTAAATATTTTAAAAAAATACTAAATTTCCTTGATTATCTGGTGAAAATAAATGGGTTTAATACCTCAATTTCTGATGAATCTTCACGTAAACAAAATATTGTAGTATAAGTATCCAATTTTCCATACTTATTAAACATTATGTATTAACATTTGAATTTAAATTTTATAATTCTTATGTAATTACATTTTTATTTACATTATACTGGTTTTTATTATCTTATGTTATTATCTATTTACCAAATTTACCATTTTCTATTATGAAAAATGAAACCATCATTCATTTTTTTGTATATAAAACAACCTCTAAGAAGAAATGAATTAAACATTATTAACCACCACCTCTCATCATTGATTATTAGTGTGAATGTTATAAATAGGTGCGAAATTTTTAATTTAATTATAAATATTAAGAGATAAACACTAATCCATATTATTTCCCAACCATTCCTCTAAAAACAAAATATTATCCTTCTGTTAGTTTGACTACCACCTATAGAAAGTATGGTCTCTAGTTTTTCATGCAGTTACACTTTTTAATGTAGGTGTTTCTATAAATCACATATATTACTTATTAAAAAATTATTGTGTGTCTGAAATGAATTTTTATAAATTTAAAATGTAATTATTTGTTGTTGTATTCTTGAAATGATTATAATGTGTTTCTAATATAATTTCGTGGGACCTCGGCATATTCCGCGTTCTTATTAAACTGCTACATGGACCATTATTGATATTTAAATTGTTATTAAAATGGATTCCATGGTATTTGAATGAGTTTAGAAAATTTACTGATTTATATTTGATTTATTTTTTTATAATAATTGGAATGGGCCTTTTTTATAATCTATGTACATGGCTAAATTCAAATATTGATTTTATAAATGGATATTATAATTTCAAATTTCATTGAATCTTAATTCCACTGGGAAATAGGTGTGTCTAATATTGAAGTATTTTTTTATTTAAAATATTAAAACATATTTTTATTATATTTTCAGACCATGGGTGTGATGGTGTTTAAAATTTGCATTTAAATTTATAAGGTTGAATTTACAAATGGGATTTCATTATATTTTGAAATATTTGTTTTTTAATTGTCAATTGAAATGACATTTCAAATGATATAAAGAATTTATTTTCTGTATAAATATATTAAGTGAATTATTTTAAAATAAATTTGACATTTCTAAATACTTTGATAATTTCATGACCCCCTCTTAAGCCACATGGGTTTTCCTTGATCCACTATGGACTAAAACCCCACAAGATATTATCTTTATTGAAATAAATATTGTGATGATTATGCTTTGTTGTTTGTTTTGTGGATTTATCGTTAGAGGATGAAAGTGGTGAGGTTTTTTATATTTAAAAATTTTATACACATGAAACATGTTATTATTAATATTTTTCCTATTTAATTGAATAGTCATGGGAGTCCTAGAGAGATAGTATTTGACATGTGTGAGGGAAACCCCTAGAATGATAGTCTGTTTCCTAGGGAATTTATCATATTCACAATTATATGTCCATTATATATGTTGTTTATGCCTCAATTATAGAGAAATAATTCTCTATATGTTCTAATGGGAATGATTACCTTGGTAAAAAACATTCCTTAATCCCATTGATGGAAGTGTTCAAGTAATGTTTTTAAGTGTAGTTCATTGGAAATCTCAGTGATATTAATAGGTTAAATTTGGTCATCCTAGGTTTTATGTATCCAATTTAGTTATATTATTACAATATCCCATGATTTATTCGAAGGAAACTGGCTTCTTTTTTTTGTAACAATATGGTATTTTGTGTTATGATTTTATTATATTTCCATTTTTTTATTTTATTGAAACTAATACATGAATAAGTTTCGTTGGTGATTTCTTACGTTCATATGGTTTATGAATAAAATTTTGGTTGAATGGTTTAATTTGAAATTAGTTGCTTTATAAGGGTTTTAATTTACTATTTGAAAAGGAAAATGGTTTGTGTATTTCTTAAAAAGTTTTAATGAAATTGGTTTTCCTTGTAATTTCTTTAGAAAATATGATTTTCATGAGATGTGGGAAAAAATAAAAAGGGTTATGTTTTTTTAACTTAGTTTTATGGTTTAATATGAATTGTTTAAATATCCTGATTATTATTTCATATATATAGTTATTGTTTCAAATTGATAACGTGATCTGGTTTTATAAATCACGCAAAAAAACTATTTTATAAATTATGCTTAAAACTACCATTTTATTATCTTTTTTAGTAAGTGGTTTCATATATTTTTTGGGTCATGGTGTCCAAAAGATTTATTATGTTTTCATTTATATTTTCTCTTAGTTATTTCTTCTTGGTTCTCCCTTGAACCCATCATAAAGAATTGACTTATCTGAGGACCATTATTGTTTTATTGAATTTAGCCATAATTTTCTGTTGCATGTATTTAGTATGACCAGATTTTATTTTACTATATATTTTGAAAAGTGGCCCATTAAATTATTTAAAATAACAAAATAAGATTTTACCAATTTAATAGGAGAGGGTTTATAAATTACTACTTCTATTTGTAGAAATAAAATATCAGGGGGGTCTTCTACATCCAATGGAGGTAGACTGTGGAAAAGGGAGGCTTTTCTATTGTTGTTTTGTTTAATGGTTTTATCTTCTTGTCAATTTTTTCATTCTTGCCTTTTTATTATAGTCTGGATGGACGATGTATGAATAGGTCATGGGGTAATTTAAGTTGAATTACTATAATATTTTATTTAATAAATTTGGTTGAGATTATTACCAAGAGTTTCTATGATTCCTAGGAACTAATTTTAATCCCACGGGGATCATGAATTTCCTTCGAAATAGTGGACGACCAGTTCGAGCATCCTCTTGACGGATGATCCTAGGTGGTAATTAAAAATTTCATCCTAGGATAATATTATTATATTATATTGGATCCCAACCCTTTGTAATTCTATCTATTTTGGGTCTCATGGTAAGAACAAGAAAAACATTTCCTGAAAACATGGGTTGTTGGGGAATGGAGAGTGCAGATACCTCTAACCCTCCCTCTGTCTTGAGTTTCCTTAGGAGTTGGAATTTGAAACTAGAGTGCTAGATTATATTGGATTCTCCAATAATGATGTGTTGATACTTATCCAAATAATTGAGATTCCAAATAGGTCAAATTAGATTTCAATATAGATATAATGAATGGGTCAGTGGAGTGATTATTGATTTAATGTCCAGAAAAACTAGGTAACAACTACATGCTATATATTGAAAAGCATTTTCAATTGTTTCATGGTTAGCCTAGGGTATCTTGGGAAATGTGTTCGAGTCATGGATTATTCCACATATATCTTTTATTTTTATTTATACTACTCTTCAGGGATCCGTAATGGTGAGAGATATGAAATGGGGGTCCTATGAGGTTTTTTAGGTGGATCTATATTTGTTCTGTGAATTTAGTTCTTGTAAAAAGGTTGAATTTTTGGAGGCTATTAATAGTTCAAAAAGAATACGTCATGAATATTTATACAACGAGGATGGATTTTTTGATACATTTTTCTTTTTAGGGAATTTATAATTTATCTAACACCATGAGGTTTTGAATGTAAACTACGATCCATGGCGTATTCAACACACAATATAGAGTTAAAAGTTCCATGATATAATATGAAAATATTATCATCTAAACCTGTATTATATAACCATGAAATTAGATTAGTGGGTATGAATATGATTGAATATATATATATATATATGTGTATATAAATGTTCCATTCAATTTGGAAATTACAAATTACTAATTTTTTGATTTTTAACAATTAAATATAATATTAAAAAAATATGTATTCATTATAAATTATTTTTATTGGGTTTTTGAAGAAAATATTATTATTATTATGTAGAAAATTGATAATTTTTTTTTCAAAAATTAAAATAATTTTTCCAATAATTGTATAAAAAAATTAAGGGTGGTACTTTTAACGTTTTTAGTAAATATTGATTTTTCATTGAATACCGATAAATGTGAATATTTGGTAAAAGTTTCATTTCTCATTATAAATTTAATATCATAAAATTCTAATTATTATTAAATATGATTTAAATTTTACATATATATTAATAATTTATATTTTATCCTGGTAATAAAATTTCAAACATTTATATATATATTATTTTAATATCCGTTTTTTTAGCCATGAAATCATTTTTTTTATAAAAAATATTTTAATGTTTATATTTTGTATCCGATATAACTAATTAAAATAACCTACCATGATTACTAATTAAAAATAATATATATATATATATACATATATAATGATAATATAAAAAAATTAAATTATTTTTACTATTTATATATTATTATAATATAATTTTATGCTTAGAAAATGGATTTCATGACAAAACCATTTTTCAACCCATATAAGGGTTTTATTTTAAATTACATTTTACAAATTATATGAATTTAATTTGATAAATTAGTTTCACTATTATAACTCAACATAATATATATTATATAAGAAGGTCAATATAATTTTTTTAAAAGAATAATAAAAATATTTAAAAAAATAGTAAATATGGTTAACAAAATTAAAATAGAAGAAATGTGTAAACCCTAGATGTAAAGAGTATAAAATATTTATAAAAATATCATCTTTAATGATAAATTTGTTTCATGGCCTTATTTGTAATCAAATTCTTTATTTTTTAAAATTTTTGGTTCTGTTTTGAGATAGAATTTACATTAATGAATATTTTTGTGAATTTACAGTAAAGTCACTACTCCACCCTTGTAAAAAGGCACAACTCCGCTTAATTATTGACACAAATCAAGAAATTATGATTAAATAGACTCTATGAATTTCTATCCATAACATTATAATAGACATTCTAGATCATCTACTATTCTCAAAACCACAACCTTTTATTCCTTAAAAAGATATCCATAAAAGGTCCCTCTAGGCGAAGGCAATCGTCATCACAGAGATCTTTATTGTTTTACATATTATTTTTCCACCATAAATTTATTCTTACCAATTCCAATATAATAACAAAATTTAATGATATATACTTATATTTTATCATTTTTATTTAATTATTTTCATACATCCCCTCTTCCATCAAATGAGAAAGAAAAACCTCGTTCAATTAAATGACAGACTACCATCTCACAGACTGTTGTTATTCATTTTACATTATATCATGTCAATGTTGTTAATTATGATATATATAATGTTTATATATAGTATTCATGAATTTTTAATCATTTTTTAAATGTAACATATCAAATAACTTCTTATCTAAACAAATATGAAATAATGATAACATGGATCAATTTTATGATTAAATACCACCCGTCGAAGCGATGTAGTTCAGTTTTTCACCGTATCACATGGAAGGTATATTTATGTGTATTTTAAATAAAATATTTTATTTTTTAGATTATTAAAATTATATAACGGGAAAATAATACTTAAGTTCTTTCCTCATGATCTTTGAATAAAGGAAACATTACAATTGTGTACATATGACCGACCATCACCATGATTTTAACAAAATTCATTTTTTCTAAACATGATTCATGGTAAATTTATAATGTTTAATAGAACGACCCATACTTTACATAAATTTTTAATACTTCAAAATTGAAGCATAATTATTACAACATATAACAAAACCACGAAAGGACCGTATAGGTATAGTGTCTTTAGAAACTGGGAAACATAAACAACTTGTTCATAAAGCGTCTACATTGTCTCCAATTTATTTCATCATATCTATAGTCCCTTTTGGCATATCTTACTTAATACCCTTCTTCCTGACCTGGGGAAAGAAAACATTCAAAAGGGTGAGCTCGAATGCTCAGTAAGGGTAAACAAAAAAAATATCAATCACATCGTATACATAAGCACGTAACTTTTTGAAATCTAAACTTGCAAAAGAGATCATAGATTCATAACATGGGATAAATCATGGAAGTGAAATGTAATCACAAAATCATAAAATAAAACATGAAACTTTGTGGAATACACACATAATCATAGAGAATCATTTCTTGTTAGTCAATACTCATTGCCAAGACTATCTTAGTGGACAAAGTCCCTTTCTGAACCAAGTCACCTTCATTTCAGTCCTGTTTCACTGAACCAGTATAACCTACCGTTCCAGCCATGTCAATATAATTAGATATAGAATCATTACCCAATGCATTGGAGGGAGATATAGGTCCCACCCATCTCATAATGATACCATTCTTATGTGTGCCACAGAATAATAAATCATACATCATTGCATAACACATGTAATAAAAATGGGAATCCTAAACATCATGACATCATAAAACAATTCATATAAGATAAAGGAATTCATATAAATATTTCCATAACAACATAATCAAGTAAATGTAATAATAGGGAAAGAAACAGAACCCTATATAATCATAGATGGAAAATAATTTTGATAAAA
Source organism: Viscum album (assembly GCA_963277665.1). NCBI lineage: Eukaryota > Viridiplantae > Streptophyta > Magnoliopsida > Santalales > Viscaceae > Viscum > Viscum album. The sequence goes on from OY728134.1 coordinate 172,045,514, forward strand.
CACTTGAACTCCATTCTTGAGGAAAATATCATTTCTACTTCAAAAATATTTTCCTTTGATAACATGTCATACAATTATAAACTAAAAGAAGTTTATTAAAAATAAACTTGAAAACTTGTAAAGGAAGCTATTGGAAATAATGTTTTAAAAATCCATTCATGCCATTTAAGTTAAAAAAACATTCTTTGTACTTTTTTCAGAAAAGTCAAAAAGTACCTCATACGAAAAATGACAAAAGATTCCTTTCATATCTTTTAATAAAAACTCACCGAAGGGTAAAATTGGATATAAAATATTGTATAAGGATATAAATATTACATATTGCAGAAACATGGATGTGGATGATAAAATACACCCTAGTAAATTCCAAAGTATAAACAATATCGGATAAAAATGAGATTGTGATATTTTCCCGTACCTTAGGTCTGTTTTGCTTCGTAAGTGTCCAAACCTCCTGTATAATGATTTAAATAATGTTATTGACTTATTCCAGAATCATAAAAATTTAAATGATATCATATATGGTAATATTCTTAGATTCATAGAAGTAATATTTCATTGCTACTTGTTATTCGAGGGTTTATAACTTTTTGTTCTTATGCACGTCTTGTCGAATAAATTCTTATTTTTCATTTTATTTTATAGATACATCATTTCCAGAATGGTATAAGTGTAATATATATCATATTAATTCATTCAATTCATTTATATAATCATTATGAAATTATGATTATGTAAAACGAGTCGCATCACATCGTGGAGACGGTATTCCGTACGTACGCACGAGTGATGATATCGTTCCATTGATCGTGGAATTGTATTGGAGTGTATGTATACTATTTCAGAATCAGTATCACTTTATAATAGTCGTATATATTCATTATTTATGCCATTATACCCATCCAAGTAAGGTGGTGGTGGAAAATAGATTACACCACGGCGTGAAGACGGTATTCCGTACGTATGCACGCGCGGTGATTTCTTTTTCCGTAGGATGGATAGATGGTGAAATAGGGTTGTTTAATATTTATAATGACATATAATTATATGAGTGATACTGATGTTATTACTTCATAATGAAACAACTAAATAAGAAGAAGTGGAAGAAGAAATAAAGATGAAAGAATCTGTAACGGACATTACCTCTTCTTTGAAATGCTTCTTTGAGACCTTCTTTTAGGGCACTAAAATTGGTCTTTGAAGAAGACCAGGACCTCTTGGATGTCTCTAGTGAAGTTTAGAGGAGAAAGTGGCAGGGTTGTCCGTGTTTGAAGGCTCAATGTGGTGTGAGGAAGAGGGGGAGGAGGTGCCTTTTTATAATGGAGGAGAGGGGCTCCTTTGGAAAAATTAAAAATTCTATTATATTATAAAGTCATGTTCGGTTTTAAATATCTCCAAATTGATATATTTCAAAGATTAGGTGCGGATGGGTAGAAATACTCTCATCCAATAGAATTTAGACAAGTTATGGTTCCTATTTTAACCTTATCATTTAGATTTAACATTAAGTTATATAATGTTACTTACCGTGTCTTCTTGTGTTCTTACACTATAAGGTTAATAAACTTACTATAACTAGCCAAACGAAACCCAAGTTGTTTATTATTAATATATAAAACATTATCTAAGTCATTTGGCCGAACCGTAGAATTTTAAGAATAAAATAACAATTAGTAATATAATATTTGTTTTAAAAACTATTTTACGTCAATTTTGACACTATTTAGTAATTAATTTTTGTGAAAATCATAACAAAATGATTACTTCGAAAAAATTTAATTAAATCAATACTAACATGTCATATGAATCTAGAAAATTAGTTTAATTAGTAAAAAGTCTCAAATTACATTTATTTTGGTGTTTATAACATTAATTATGTCAATATTTCATTAAAAAGATAATTACTCTATCATCTTTATGTCATAAATAAATTAAATTATTTAATGTCTAAAAATTAAAAATAATGTACCATTATGTAGGAAATATTTTCATCTTTCTAATCAATATTTATAGTAGAATTTATCTTATGTATAACCCCATATTAAAAATTATTTACTTATTAAACTTTGATTTTAACTATTTTGACCCTTCTTTAAATAAATTAATAATAAATGTCCTAATCTAATCCAAGTGGGCCTAAATGGTCCTATTTTATTCCTATGTTTGTTTGTAGTCGAATTAAACTTTTCCAATAGAATTAGAACATGTGTTAGGGAAATAATAATAACATATTTATCCTTTATTACCCTATTTACTTTTAACAGTGGTAAAAAAAAGAAAAAAGATACTATTCACCAAAAAATTATTTTCATCTCATTGAACCACATTTTACTTACTGATATCAACCGTGTCTCTCGGATTTTTTAAATTCCACTCATAGAAGAGGTAAAATTATGTTTTATGAAAAATTCAGTTTTTTAACTACCACATAGTTGTTTCACTATTAATCAAAAATTGAATGTTTTCAGAAAAATACCAATATTTCACCTTAGGCTAATTTCGATATTCCGAATCCCAAAATGAAGTCCATTTTGAAAAATAAAATTTATAAAATTTCAAAAAGTGGTTATTACTATTCATAACGGCTAGTTTTAGTAATATTTTAATAGCATATCGTTGTTTAGTGAAACTCGGTATTGTGTACAACGCAAGCTATCGAGGAAGGTCGCGATTTCATGTAAAGAAAGCCAAGCAAGTGTTGTGTTGAAAAAGACTCCATTGATGATTTATATAACATAAAAGTCTCGGGAGTTACATTCTACCCCCCTTAAAATGAATTTCGCCCTCGAAATTCATCACTTTGTAACAAACAGACGAGGATACCTCTCCCTCATCATATCCTCAAGCTCCCATGTAACTTCTTCTAATTGGTGGTTCCTCCATAATACTATCACCAATCGAGTGGTCTTGTTTTATAGGACTTTTTCGCTACGATCCCGAATCTCTATCGGTTGTTCTTCATAAGAAAGATCTTGCTCCAGCGGTACACCTTCTGAGCTGAGTACATGTGAAGGATCAGGTATGTACTTTCTAAGGAGAGATACATGGAACACATCGTGAACTTGAGAGAGATTCAGTGGAAGCGCCAATCGGTAAGCTACCTTCCCAACACGATCCAGTATTTTGAAAGAACCGATATATCTAAGGCTCAACTTCCCCTTCTTTCCAAATCTCATAACCCTCTTCCAGGGAGATATTCGTAAGAACACTTTATCACCCACTTCAAACTCTAAGTCTTTTCATCGGTTGTCGGCATAACTTTTCTGTCGACTCTGAGCTACTCTTATGTGTTGTTGAATAGATCTGACATTTTCTGCCATTTCATCAACGATATCAGGTCCTAATAGCATACTTTCCCCAACTTCATCCCAGCATGTTGGAGTCCTGCATTTCTTTCCATAGATAGCTTCATAAGGTGCCATCTGAATACTGGAGTGAAAGATATTATTATAATAAAATTCCACCTAAGGTAGGTGTTGATCCCAACCACCTATGAAATCCATAGAGAAAGATCTCAACATATCTTCTAGGGTTTGAATTGTTCTCTCAGACTGACCGTCTATCTGAGGATGATAAGAAGTGCTGAAAAAATCAACTCTGTGTCCAGATTATGCTGAAGACATCGCCAGAACTTCGAGGCAAATCTCGGATCCTGATCAGATATAATAGAAAGTGGTACACCATGCAATCTTACCACTTCCTTTACATATATCCTGGCAAGCTGATCCAGAGAGAAATCATCTCTTATAGAAATGAAGTTTGCAGACATGGTAAGATGATCAACTATGACTCAGATAGCATTATTTCCTTTGGATGTTTTTGGAAGTCCTATGACAAAGTCCATAGTGATGTTTTCCCATTTCCATTCGGGTATGGGAAATAATTGTAACAAACCTTAGACATCTGTCTCCCAGCTTTAACTTATTGACAAACCAAGCATCGAGAGACATATTCAGAAACATCTCTTTTCATGCAATCCCACCAGAAGTACTCTTTCAGGTCCCTATACATCTTCGTGCTTCCAAGATGAATTGAGAATGAAGAACTATGAGCCTCATCCATCAGCTCCTTCTTTAATTCGGGAATGGGAGGAACACAAACCCGATTCCTGAACATTATTATCCCATCACAATCAAGGATGAATTCAGGATCATTTCTCACCTTCTTTTGTAACTCGACATCTTCTTTCTATGCCTATTTAATCATCACATGTATAGATGGTTGGACATTAATTTGAGAAAGATAAGATTTTTCCCCTTCCATTATAATTCCAAGATCCATACTTTGTAAATCCATAAATATTGGATCTTTTTTGATCCTCATCATGGATAAACTAGCATGGTCTTGTCGACTTAATGCATCTTCCACCTTGTTTGCTTTCCCATGGTGGTAATAGATTGAGCAGTCATAATCCTTAATCATATCTAACCATCTTCTTTGGCCCATATTCAGCTCCTTTTGTGTGAAAATATACATTAAACTTTTATGATCAGTATAAATATCACACCTTTCACCATAAAGTAAATGCCTTCAAATCGTTAATGCAAAGATTACCGCAGCTAACTCCAAATCATGTGTTGGGTAATTTTGCTCATGGATTTTGAACTGTCGTGAGGCATAAGATATCACCATATCATTTTGCATAAGAACACACCCCAATCCCTTCTTGGATGCGTCACTGTAAATCACAAACCATTCTCCACTACAAGGTAGTGTGAGCACCCGTGCACTGGATAACCTTCTTTTCAACTCCTTGAAATTCTCTTCATATTCTTCCATCCAAACAAACTTAACTCTTTTTCGAGTCAACATGGTGAGTGGTTTGATAATCATGAAAAATATTTCACAAAACGTTGATAATATCCAGCCAAACTAAGAAAACTTCGGATCTCAGTTACTGTTGTTGGTCTCGACCATCTTTCGATAACCTCTGTTTTTGCTGGATCCACAGATATCCCCTCTTTTGAGATTATGTGACCCAAAAATGAAAATTTTTTAAGCAAAAATTCACACTTGGTAAATTTGGCATAAAGCTTCTCCTTTTTCAGGGTCTTCAATATAATTCTCAAGTGATCTTCATGTTCTTCCTTGCTCTTTGAATAGAAAATAATATCGTCTATATAGACTACCAAAAATTGATCAAGATAGTCTCTAAAGGCTCTATTCATCAGATCCATGAAGATAATAGGGGCATTATTTAGACCAAATGGCATCACTATAAATTCATAGTGCCCATACCGTGTACGGAAAGCCATCTTTGGTATATCCTCCCTTTTGACCCTTAATTGATGATACCCTGAATGAAGATCAATCTTGGAAAATTACTGAGCTCCGCGTAGTTGGTTAAATAGGTCATCAATGCGCGGGAGAGGATATTTGTTCTTGATAGTGATCTTGTTATGTTCTCGATAATCAATGCAGAGTCTCATTGATCCATCTTTCTTCTTAACAAACAGAATAGGTTCTCCCCAAGGTGAAGCACTAGGGCGTATGAACCCCTTATCAAGATTCCCTTGGAGTTGCTTCTTCAATTCCTGAAACTCAATTGGTTCTATTCTATAATGTGTCTTTGAAATGGGAAAAGCACCTGGTACACGTTCTATTGAAAACTCAACTTCACGATTCGGTGGAAGACCCGGTAATTATTCCGGAAAGACATTATCAAACTCTCGTACAATGGGCATATTCTTAATCGTGAGTTTCTCACCAACCATTAGAGATAAATAACCATCATTTAGTGTAATCAATACCCATAAAATGGAAGAAATTTCCACTGAAAGGTTATGTTCATCCTTGCATTGACAGACGATCATAGATTGATCTGGAATATGAAATGTGACTTCCCTTCTTTGGTAATTGATATGAGCTCCATATAAAGAAATCCAATACATGCCAATAATCACATAAAATTCCAATATAGGAAGGATCAAAATATTTTCAGGAAGCACTTTCCCACAAACTTCGATCGGAGAACAATTATAAACTTTTTGATGCGACTGTTGTGCCATTAGGTGTTGTCACAGCTAAGTCAACATCTAATTGTTGAGGTAATATAGTGATACCCTTAGATAATTATTCAGAAATAAATGAGTGGGTGGATCCAGAATAAAATAAAACATTTGCTACTTTAGAGTGGATGGTAAGTGTACCTTTCACCACATCGTTATCGTACTCCACATCGCTGATAGAAATTGCATGTGACATTCCTTTGTCTTTAGCCTTAAGAGTTTGTTGACGTAGACCATCATCATCAACCATTTGATTAGGGCATTTATTTGCATAATGTCCCATCTCCTTGCACATGATTCATTGAAGTGTAGTAGGTTTATTCCGTGTATCCCTTCCTTTTTTTTGCATCATTAGACATCTTCTCCCCATCATCGCGGCATTCAAATGTCCGATGACCTTCTTTTCCACATTTGAAACATTTACTTGTCCCTTTAAGACAACTCCCTCCATGTTTCTTTCCACACTTTGAGCATAAGGGAAAGCTCATCTTCTTTTCAGTGTGCTTTTTATATTTTCCTTTGAATTCCATTTTCCTCTTATTATCAAACCCATATGACTGATGGGTTACTCAAATCTCCATATCAACTTTTAGGGCACATCGAAAGATTTTCTCATAGCTATTGAAGTCCCTTATGGCTAACGCCCTTCGAAGACTTGGTTTTAAGCCACTAAAGAATCGATCGATCTTACTCTCAGGTTGGAAAATAATACCAGAAGCTAACCTTGCAAGTCTTGTAAAATTTTCTTCAAAGGTACCAATAGATTCATCATCCTTTTGCATCAGTTCAAGAAACTCTTTCTCCATCATTGTTCGTAGAATACGATGGAAGTACTTATTGAAAAATAAGTTCTTGAACTCATCCCAATCCTTTGTCTCAATTTCATCCCTTTTCCTCGTATTATTAATAAAATTCCACCATTGATCAGCATCACCTTCCAAATGATACACTACTAAGATGACTTTATCATGCTCAGAACATTGAAGAACTGAAAATTTCTTTTCAGTAGTACTAATCCATTGTTCAGCAACTAATGGATCAGTAGACCCGCTGAATGAAGGTGGACGTTGTCTCATGATGGATTCAACAGAATGTTACTCCTTCCTTTGCTCGTTTGGAAGTCCTGCATGACTCATAGCTTGAGAAAGTTGTGTGAGCATGGCTACCAGATTTTTCATTCCAGCTCCCATAATGTTTGGCTTCTCAGGGGGACAATCATCGCATTGCCCGTCACATTCTGCATTAACACGGTTCCTTTGGGTTCCAGGAATTGACTAAAACCAAGAAGAATAGTGTGATCAACACTAATTATAATAGGAAAACCACATAATCAAGAATAAAATTTCACACTTAAGGTCTTATCCTAGGTTATTCATGGACATTTCTAAAACACTATGATTGTGTTCTATGCTTAGACTTATCCTTAGGGTTCTTACTAAGGCTTTCACATCCTAGTTTCCAATTGTTGACTATACCTTTCCTCTGATACCAACTATTACGACACATACCTTACATACATTGTTAATACTTCAAAATTGAAGCATACTTATTACAACATATAACAAAACCACGAAAGGAACGTATAGGTATAGTGTCTTTAGAAACTGGGAAACATAAACAACTGTTTCATAAAGAGTCTACATTTTCTTCCATTTATTTCATCGTATCTATAGTCCCTTTTTGCATATCTTACTTAATAACCTTCTTCCTGAACTGGGGAAAGAAAGCATACCAAAGGGTGATCTCAAATGCTCAGTAAGGGAAAACAAAAGAAATATCAATCACATCGTATACATAAGAACATAACTTTTGGAAATCTTAACCAATAAAATAGATCATAATTTCATAACATTGGATAAATCATGGTAGTGAAATGTAATCACAATAATCAAAAAATAAAACAGGAAACATTGTGGAATACACACATAATCATAGAGAATCATTTCTTGTGAGTCAAGACTCATTGCCAAGACTATCTTAGTGGACAGAGTCCCTTTCTGAACCGAGTCACCCTTGTTTCAATCCTGTTTCACTGAACCGGTATAACCTACCGTTCCAGCCATGTTTATCTCATGAGATATAAAATCTTTACCCAATGCATTGGAGGGAGATATAGGTCCCACCCATCCCATAATGATACAATTCTTATATGTGCCACAAAATCATAAATCATACATCATTGCATAACCCATGTAATAATAATGGGAATCTTAAACATCATGACATCATAAAACAATTCATATAAGATAAATGAATTCATAAAAATATGCCCATCACAACATAATCAAGTAAATGTAATAATAGGGATAGAAACAGAACCCTATATTATCTTATATGGACAATAATTTTGATAAAACACTTGAACTACATTCTTGAGGAAAATATCCTTTCTACTTAAAAAACATTTTCCTTTCTTAACATGACATACAATTTTAAACTAAAAGAAGTTGATTAAAAATAAAATTGAAAACTTGTAAAGGAAGCTTCGTGGAAATAATGTTTTAAAAATCCATTCATTCCGTATAAGTTAAAAAAAACATTCTTCATACTTTTGTCGGAAAAGTCAAAAAGAACCTCGTACGAAAAACGACAAAAGATTTCTTTCATATCATTTACTAAAAACTCACTGAAGGGTAAAATTGGATATAAACAATTGTATAAGGATATAAATATTACATATTGAGGAAACATGGATATGGATGATAAAATACAACCCAGTAAATGCCAAAGTATAAACAATCTCGGATAAAAATGAGATTGTGATATTTTCCCTTACCTTAGGTCCGTTTTGCTTTGTAAGTATCCAAAACTCCTGTATAATGATTTAAATAATGTTATTGACTTATTATAGAATCATACTTATTTTTATGATATCAAATATGGTCATATTCTTAGCTTCTTAGTAGTAATATTTCATTGCTACTTGTTATTCAGGTGTTTATAACTTTTTGTTCTTATGCATGTCTTGTCGAATAAATTATCATTTTTCATTTTAGTTTATAGATACTTCATTTCCAGAATGGTATTATTGTAATATATATCATATTCATTCATTCAATTTAATTATGTAATCATTATGAAATGAAGATCATGTAGAACGAGTCGCATCACATCGTGGAGACGGTATTCCATACGTACGTACGAGTGATGACATCATTCCTTTGATCGTGTAATTGTATTGGAGTGTATGTATACTATTTCAGAATCAGTATCACTTTATAATAGTAATATATAGTCAATATTTACACCATTATACCTATCCATGTAAGGTGGTGGTGGAAAATAGATTACACCACGGCGTGGAGACGGTATTCCGTACGTACGCACGCGTGGTGATTTCTTTTTCCGTAGGATGGATAGGTGGTGAAATAGGGTTGTTTCATATTTATAATTACATATCAGTATATGTGTGATACTTATGTTATTACTTCATAATGAAACAACTAATGAAGAAGAAGTGGAAGAATAAATAAAGATGAAAGAATTGGTAACGGACATTACCTCTTCTTTGAAGTGCTTCTTTGAGACATTCTTTTAGGGCACGAAAATTGGTCATTGAACAAGACCATGACCTCTAGAAAGTACCTAGGGAAGTGTAGAGGAGAAATTTTCAGGGGTTGGCCGAGCTGGAAGTCTCAATGTGGTGTGAGGAAGAGGGGGAGGAGGTGCCCTTTTATAAGGGAGGAGAGGGGCTCCTTTGGGAAAACTAAAAATATTATTTTATTATAAAGTCATGTTCGGTTTTAAATAGCTCCAAATTGATATATTTCGAAGCTAAGGTGGGGATGGGTCCAAATGCTATCATCTATTAGAATTTAGACAAATTTAGGTTCGTATTCTAACCTTATCATTTAGATTTAACATTAAGTTAAATAATTTTACTTTTACCGTGTCTTCTTGTGTTCTTATACTATAAGGTTAATAAACTTACTATAAGCATCCAAACGAACTCCAAGTTGTTTATTATTAATATATATAACCGTATCTAAGTCATTTGGACGATCCATAGATTTTTAGGAATAAAATAACAATTAATAATATAATATTTGTTTTAAAAACTATTTTATGTCAATTTTGACACTATTTAGTAATTAATTTTTGTGAAAATCATAACAGAATGATTAGTTCACAAAATGTTAATTAAATCAATACTAACATGTCATATTAAACTAAAAAATTAGTGGAATTCATAAAAATTCTCAAACTACATTTATTTTGGTGATTATAACATTAATTATGTCAATATATCATTAATAAGATAATTACGGCATCATCTTTGTGTCATAAATAAATTAAATTATCTAATGTCTAAAAATTATAAATAAAATACCATTATACATTAAATCATTTTATATTTCTAATAAATATTTATAGTTGAATTTATCTTATGTATTAACCCTATTAAAAATTATTTACTTATTAAACATTGATTTTAACTATTTTAACCCTTCTTTAAATAAAATAATAATAAATGTCCTAATCTAATCCAAGTGGGCCTAAATGGTCATATTTTATTCCTATGTTTGTTTTTGGTCGAATTTCATTTGTCCAAAAGAATTAGGACATGTGTTAGGGTACTAATAATATAATCTTTACCCTTAATTACCCTATTTACTTTTAACTGTGGTAAAAAATGTAAAAAGTTAATGTTCACCAAAAAATTATTTTTATCTCATTGAACCACATTTTACATACTGATATCAACCGTGTGTCTTGGATTTTTGAAATTCCACTCACAGAAGCGGTAAAATTATTTTTTATGAAAAATTCAGTTTTTTAACTACCACTTAGTGGTTTCACTATTCAGCAAAAAATGAAAGTTTTCAGAAAAATTCCTAAATTTCACCCTAGGCTAATTTCGATATTCCGAATCAAAAAATGAACTCCATTTTGAAAAATAAAATTTATAATATTTCAAAAAGTGGATATTACTATTCATAATGGCTCTTTTTAATAATATTTTAATAGCATATCGTTGTTTAGTGAAACTCGGTATTGCGTACGACGCAAGCTATCGAGGAAGGTTGAGATTTCGTGTAAAGCAAGCCAAGAAAGTGTTGTGTTGAAAAAGACTCCATTGAGGATTTATATAACATAAAAGTCTCAGTTGTTACATTTAATTTATATATAACTTCGTTAGTATTATTCTTGAGATTATGGAATAATGAATCCATTGACCATAGTCAACACACTGATCACATTTTGAAATTATGAACTGATGTTCCTAAAATCAACATGCATTTACATTATTAATTATGTTATTAAATTTATCGTAAAAATAAATAAAATAAATTGTTTTAGTGTAAGGGTTTATAATGAATATATTATTTATAAAGAAAATATTATATAATTTTATTTACAGGTGATAAAATGCATACATGATAATGTACAGACTTGAGTTAAGTGTTTCTTTTCAAAATATCTTTATTTTATACACAAGTTCTTTTATGATCCAAATTTATTTTTAATGGTGTATATAATACTCATTTAAATATTATATCTTGAATAATTAATTCATGAAGATATTTTATTTTACCAGTAATTTAATTTCACCATGTAATGTCATTATTCAAAAAATTACATATTGATATAGCTTTATGTTTCAATCTTATTTTAATTGGGATTATTTATACTTGAATTTAAATTGAAGGAAAATATATGATAATTTAATAGTAAATCAAATTAAATTTATTATCATCTAGTTATCAAATAATTTTTCATGTAATATTATAAATTTCCTCAGTATGTTATGTAAATTTTTTTGGTTTTTTTTTGAAGAATATCTCACTTCGTTTCCCTCTTCGGTCAAAAAACATTTTTCTTCTATATCCATGTTTTATAAAAATATTATCAAGTATAGTTTTAAAATCCACCAAAATAATTATTAAGGGAATTTACACCCTAATATAATTTTTTTAGAATGATTGTAAAATTAATATTCTTGTCATTTATCGAATACAGCATTTTAACCCATTTTAAGAAATTATGAATGTAATTTTTTATCTTATATGACATCTATAGAATACACCTCCATCATTACCACTAAATTCATTTAATATTCCTTTATATGTTCAAATATTTATTTTTAATTTCAATGTTTTCAATAAATTTTGTAAATGTTATTGATTTTTGTGATGTTATTTTGATGTAAAATGTTTATTTTTTAAAAGAAATAAATCATATATTCTTGTAAAAAAAATTTCACTAATAACAGAACAATTTGATGTTATGGATATCATATAAATTATATATATATATGTCTCTAACAAAAATAACATTGTTATTCAATAATACATTTATTGGGAAATACATTCATTATGTTCATATCTCAAATATATTCATTAATATGTATCCTTTTATTGTGATATGAGAATAGTTAATGAAACATATTTATTTCCATTGGAATCTTATATATTTATGAGTTATGATTTATTTTCTTATACAAAAAACATGTGAATGTACATGAATTGATTGATATGGGTGGGCATGGATTTTTATATCCCACCAGTGTATTGGGTGGTGTTTTGGTATCATTTTTAATGATATATCATATTTAGAAGTGGACCAAACTTATAATTATATTTTTCCACCACATGATGTTTTCTCTATGTTTATCCTTTACTTATGATTATGTAATGTGTTATATTACTTCCACATTTACCACTTTTACTATGATATTTTGGTAACATGTTTGTTATATTATTTTTCTATGTCATTACAAACGTTCCTTTTATTTTATGATATAATTTATAAATTTTAATCAGATGTTATGATCCCTTATCATGCTTATTCCCTTACTATGATTTTATGATCACCCACTTCATTATTTTTTACCTATGATATTGTGATTTTATTCAAAGAAGTTACACCACTAAAAGGATTCTACAACAAGATATAGATCTGGAATAGTTGTACCAATTGTTATAACTATAAAATGGGTTAATTTTGTTGGACACGATGATCACCTAGTTCATGAATTTATCACTTTTTTGTGCACCTAGTTTGAGACAATCTGGGGATATGATTTGGAAATTCAAAAACTCATTAGAAACCCATATAAAGGACATAAAAATTATTCATGTAAGTAAAATAAATAAGAAAACATTTCATGGATATAAAATATTGAACTCTAGAGGCTCTTAATAATTGATATACAAAGAATTTTATCACTTATTTCTATAATGTTTTTTTGTTTCTATTATGTATGTTTATTAGTTAATAGAATTGGATATTGTTCTTTTCATTTAGATAATGTGTGGAAATTAGAGAAAGTGTTACAATGACCAATGTTATAGGAAATGTAATGGATTTCAAAATTAATTTCCTATAATAATAGTTATTGTAGTTATACATATTTTTATCACATATAATGGGAAATATAAAATTAGGATTAACAATTAGAATATTGTTGAATTTCCAAACACATTAAGTAAGATAATGATGAAATTTCCATGAATTTTAAGTGTTAATGAATTTATATTATAGAAGACTCATTTTCCTATATGTCAAAAATGTTTTGATGCACCATGGAATATTACTTATATGAACTGGAAGATGATTTAAATCTGTGAAAAGTTGGAGTAACGTAGCTAATTATCAGAGAAAAGGGAAGAGTATGGTAAATAAGAAGTGCGAAAAGTGGTTCAACCTTGGGCACCACTAATTTTGTAGTTTCATATATGTTGTGTACTTATACATTTTCATAATCAATGATCTAATCCAAGTATTAATTCCTTAGAGACAATATTAAGAAAAGTATTTATGTGGAATAAATAATGTGTTTCCATTTTGGAATACAAAAAGCATGTTGTTTACATGTTTCTACTAATAGTATCATTAATATTATAAGGATATTTATGTAGTATATTTTATTCAAAAATTATCAATAAAATATTTAATGGAACTAATAAAATAGAATGATAATTTAATGGTAAGGTGATATTTTAAGGGAAAACACACTATTGAGGAAAACAATCATGTACATTAGCAATATATGGAGATAATTATAGTAAATTATGATTATTTTATTTTTTGGAAAAAATGATCTCTAATGAATGGATAATTAGTTAATAACTAATTATATGATCAATTTTGTATCGATTAAGCTCATAGAAGTTTTTTGGACTTTTTTGGGTTAGGATATATATATATATAAACTATTAGTCTAAAAGAATGTACTATTTTTGGAGAATGTTTTTGTGTTTTTGGAGTTGTATCTTGATGATAGTTAGATAACATTAGAAGTTAAATTTCATCTATCTTGTTAATTCATTTATAGACATTTCCAATATATGGTTATTTATATAAGTAATGATTTATGACAAAAAACTGGTTTTTTGGAAAAAATTTGGAGCTTAATATATTGATTTTTAATTTGGGTATTATATTACCTTGTTCTAATCCTTTTTGATTTTTTTATGTATATTTATAAAAGGAATATCTTAATTTTTTATTGCGGAGTATAGTGATCCATTAGAAGTGATATTTAATGCATTTGGCATAATTAATTAATATTTATTACTCATCATTTTTAGAAATATAAGAGTCTTTGGTGAAAAAAATCCAAGGATGAAATTATATTTTTTATATATGTATATTTAATTATTTCATTAGTCTATATTGTAAAAGAATCCCACATCTTAAGATAATTGAATATTAAAAAAAATATTATTTATTTTTGAAAAATTGATGGAATCTTATATTTTATTAAAAAAATTATAACATTTAATCCTAAATGTATCTTCTTTAACTCCATTTTTCACTTCCTACAAATGTTAACATATGTGAAAAACATGTTATGGGATAACATTTTTGTTTCCCTTATCCTATTTTAAGTTGAACCTTTATTAACTATTTTTGAGATGTGAAATTTTTAATAAGGAATTTTAAAATGGGAAACACTTAATTAAGAAGAAGATCAAAATATGATGATAATATTTTTAAATAGGATGATAATATAATGGCTAGAGATAATAAATTAATACTAAATTTGGTATCATATTCTACAAGAAACACTTTGTTTAAAAATGAATATATAATACTAAAAAATTAATATTTAGATGTGAAAGATAAAATATATAAATTAAATAATTGGGTGCTAATAATATTTCATAATTTATTAAATTAATATAAATGTTCATGTAGTTTTATAACTACATATGAAATAAACACTATGATTTAAATAAAGAAATGTATTCTTAAAAAATAATGTTTTTCCAAAATTGGTCTTTATTTGTTTTTGGGAGGAAATAATTTAATTAAATTTTGGAATGATTATAAAATTTATTTTAAAAAATGAATATAATTTTTTAAAATCATTATATTGATATTAGAGGAGTTTTAATTTTTTTAGTTTTAAAAAAATATTGATTCTTAATGAATTGTGAAAAATAACGACTTCTTGTAAAAATTTCATTTCATTTTTATATATTATGTAATGTAAATGTCTTATTATTATTTAGCATGATTTAATAGTGACATTAGAATTATTTAATGATATTTAATCCAATTAATTATAATTATAATTATAATTATACTAATGTTCAATATAAGTTTATATTTAAGATTTAAAATAAATTATTTCTAAAAATTAATTAATGTAATTAACAGTTAGTCATTATAAATAACAAAAGTTAACCCTAATGATAAATGAAATATATAAAATTTATAGACATTATATATAAATATAAATATTTATTACATTTAATTTTTATTACCTGTTATATAATTATTATAAGGGCATCTTCTGCTTGACATATGAATTTCTTAAAAAAAAATTCGACACATATATAGGTTTAATTTAAAAATAAATTAATCCACCTAAAATAATTGAATATGATAAAATAAAATAAATGATTTTAATAAGAATAATTTAAATTATTTAAAATATCAACTTATTTTTTGTTCATGTTGAAAATTAAAAATATTAAAAAAATATTTATGGTGATGAAAAAAATAAAAATGTAAACGTGAGTATCTTTTGATATAACAATGATAAAAATTTTAAATCAATAGTCCATTAAACTTTATAGGTTTCTATAGGACATTTATCTCATAAATTATTTTATTCATTTATTTTTGGAGTCACGTTTATTGGTGGTGACATCTTATTATTGAATAGTTTTGGTTATTTATATGAATTACAGTCCTACTCCATTATAAAAGGGAACCCAAGACCTTAATTAATCTCAACTATAAATCCACGTGTCTCAATAAGTCCCTATGAAAATCACCCCAACTTAATAATATAAACTATTGAATTTTTTATAAATAACTACATTATTTTCAATAGTTTTATATTTAATGAACTAATTCAAATCAAAGGTAATCGTCTTAACCGATACCGTTCTATCAAATTCCTATTTTTTGCCATAAATTATATCTACAATATTAAAATATAATAACAATAATATCAAATATATAATGATTTTTTGTTATATTTATTTCCTAATATTTATTAACCACCTATTCCATCAAATGAAAAACTAAACCATAATTCATGTGTACGATATAATACCTCCACACGAACTAATGTAATTAGGTTTCCTTTATAACCTGGAACAATAGTTAAAGATGATTTATTTAATGTATATTTGTTATATTAATGAAATATTTTTCATTAGAATAAATTAACATATTTTAAGCATTCTAGCCATACCATCCATGCAAAAACTATAATGCATTCCATGTGTGTGGCAGATTACTTCCTCACAATGCGAGGTCATTTGTTTTTTATTGGCGATTCACAATGATGGAATATAAACGTGATTATAAGTAAATAATATGATAAATATGATATTATTATAATTAATTAAAGAAATAAATAACACATGTCTTCTTACTATCATGATCATTTAATAATAAAATGGTTACAGATGCTTATGTATAGCCTATTCTCAATATAATTGTAACAAACATTAATTTTTTAATAACCATAATTTATGGTTACATTTAAATTTATAAAATATGTATAAAAATTATAATTATTTAATTATTATTAATATTATATAGATTATGGAACCATGACCAATTTTACATCATTAAAATCACTAGTTCCATTTTGAAATTATGAACCAAGAGTCCTAAAAACAAATGACATGTACATAACTGATTAAAAAGATAAAGGTATAGTTTATTAAATTAACAAATTGTGTAATTATAAGGGATTAATTATAACTATTTTTTCTTTTTTAATAAACTAATTGATATATTTTTATTATATATGAGATAAAATATATAAATGGAAACATGTAGACTTGATGTAAGGATTTCATATCAAAACATTAATCTTTGTGAACGATGTTCTTTATTGAACATAATTTTATTGAAATTGTGTATATAATGTCTATATACATATTATATTATTAATATTTCATATTGCATGTAATTTTATTTTTTCATTAATATAATCCATTCATGGGAATTTATGATTCAAAATATACCAACAGAGTAAGGTTTATATTTCAATTTTATGTAATTATGGAATGTTTATGCTTGAAATTGTCCTTTAGGATATTATTTAATAATTATCTAATTAAATACTTTATTTATATTATCCTCTTTTTGTTGATGAAAATTTAATATAACACTACTATTTTAAAGTTTGTTTCTATTTAACATGCTTGAGAATTTTTTTAATAAAATCTAACATCATTTCTATCTTCTATGGAAAATCATTTTTTTATACATACTCATATTTACAAAAAATATTTACAATTTTCTTTTTAACCATCCAAAATATTATTATTAATAAAAAGTTTCCCCATGTTTTTTAAAATTCATTGAAAAAAGAAATATTTATTTAATTTTCTTAATTGGTCTCTTTTATAACCTTTTCTATATAATGTGGAAGGAATGTTTTTCAAATTTTATTCCATGTAAGGAAAGACCAACCATCATGGCAAATCAATTATTTAATGATTAATTCAGATTTATGAATATATATTTTTAAAATAATTATCTATAATATTATGGATATTTATTTTATTTTAATGAAGTGATTTCAATATAAAAAGATAATTTCTAACACAAATTATTCTATGAATTCCTTAAAATACATTTTAATAAATAAAGCCATCCTAAGATGTTATAGTTAACTTATAAATTATGTATATATTTCTGTAATATATATTTCCAAATTATTATCAGACAGATTAATGAGATAATTCATTACATATGTTCATATATCATATTCATCCATTGTTAAATTTATTTTGATTATGAAATGTTAGAAGATTATTAAACCCTATTATTTCCATGGTTAATTAATAATTTAGTTACATATTATTTATTTACTTATTATAAACACTTATTTATTTAGATCAAATCATTTATAGAGGTGTCCCATAATTTATATAGTGCTCTAATTAATTGTGTAATAATTTAGTCTCATAAGACATCATTTATAGGATTACAATGTCAAAATAATTCATTACGGGACTCCATCCACAATGTGATCTGGTGTTTGTTATTATATTTGAATCATGTTTATGTTAATTATAGTTACTTTACTTCATTTTTTAGTCTACCAATATCTTTTGACACCATGTACTTAATATTATGCTTCAAAATGATTACTCATGTACTGTCCCTTTTATAATTTTATTTTACACCATTGACTCAAATGTTATGATTATGTATCATATTTAGTCTATTACATTGATTTTTAGGTCACCAATTTATTTATTTAAAACTATGGTTATCCAATGATGTTTTAGCACCCCAAATGGATTTCGAATCAAATTAGGTAGAATATAATATATATTTTTTATTTTAGTCTCACATTATTAATTATGATCCTAGTCTTCCAAAGATAATAGGGATCCTGATATTATTTAGGGAATTAATTTATTCTTCTGTTAAAATCATGAAATACTATATGATAAAGGCTTTATTAACTATAATTTGAACTATTTATAAAATGTAATTGAGTTTTTGGAAAATCATGTTTACTTTTTTTTTTCAAAATCGGTTGATTTGTTTTTTAGAAAAAATGTTATTTCAAAAATACTATACGTTGATAATTGTAAAAGAATTTTTAACCTTGTTGGGTGATTATGATAAATTTATTAATTTTTTTAGATTAATTTTTTGTGCTAATTTTTTTTTAAATTTTAAAATATATAAAATTAAAAAGCTCAAGTGGTTTTTAAAATTCTGGTTAAAATATTTTGAAATATCCATAAAAATTATGTGGTATTACAAGTTCACATATTGTTGGAAGATGACTTTTATTCATTCATTAATATGATGAGTTTTAAATGAATTAATTTTGGTTTGTTAATTTACTTTTTTTATTTATTTTTACTTCTTCATTGCAGCTGGGTTGGGAATGTTGATATGATTTTGGGAACCCAGATAGGTTGGGTTTATGATTCATTGTGTTAAATGAATGAATCTAAGATATAGTCTCTTTAAATGTTGTGGGTTCCTTAAATGTATTTAATTTTCTTATTATTTTAGATTTTTCATATACTCTTAGTGGAGTAGACAATGTTCCCCCCTTATTTTATTGGTGATGTGGAAGTGTTTTAGGTATTGATTTTTCTTAGGAATGTAGTCTATGTGACACATATACATTTAGTTTAGTGTCTTGATGAAGATCCACATTCATGATCTATTGGTTTTTTGTTTTATATTTACATCATTATTTTCTTTTTATATTCATTATAAATGGGTTTAGATACATTTATCTTGTATGTGGTTTTCTTCCATGGTTGTTTTTATACTTTATGTTTTGGATAATGGATTAGTGTTTTTTCTATATGATTTTGTGTAATTCATGATTATTTTTAGTTTTCCAATGACTTTATTATTATTTCCTCCTTGTTCATGGAATATTTATTCAATTTTTTCTTTGTAAGGAGGTCCTTACATGTACATATATTAATTTATTTCACATGGGATGACCTTGAGAGAGTTATTTAGGCTGATAAGACATGTATGGTTTGAGATGAGATCATACAATTACTCGGGTCATATTGCATATAGTTGGTTCCACTATGAGAGGGTACCATGAGTGTGGGTTCTTATTTAATCCAATTTTATCATTAAATCTGATTCATTATTATAGATATTTTCATTTATTTGATTGAATTTTATTTTTAATAGAAACATTATTTTGGTTCCATGGAGATGCGGTGTCTGTAGCATGGTTTACTAATAAGTAACATAAACATGTGTTTGAATAAACTCAATTGTGCCTCCCGATATTACAGAAAATAATGATTTTATATTGAGTGGGTATAATGGTAGTATGTTGATACTATAACCTCATTATCTAATACATCACATCAGTAAATACTAATAAAGTAGAAAAAATATTATAATGAAATTGATCATATAAAGCCTCTATACAGTAATAATAGACAGAAAATAGCTATAAAATAATTTATAAATTATAAAATGTTTATAAAAAAAATCATCAATGGTAGTTTTCAAACTTACAAAACAAGTATATAAAATAAAATAATATTGAAATCAAATATCATCATGAGACTACTATGAAATAAATAAATCATATATTACTAAGCCCATAAGATTTCATGCTCCCCTAGTAGGGTGTTTCCCATTATAAAAACTTTCTTCCATGAGTTCTATCCTGGTACCTAATGGATGCCTAAATAGGGTTTTAGTAAAACTCCAAAGGAAACCACCAATGGGGTCTAATGAAAATAATTTCATTTTATATTAAATGAAATAGTATGAATGAAATATAAAAAAAGTCAAATAAATACTAACCATTTCAATATATTTTCATAATGGGACACATGTCCAACCCTACATATTGCAGGCTATGCTTGGTGTCTCTAAGTAGAACACGTATTAATTTTCTTATGGACCGATGGAATATATCCAAGATGATCATTTATAATAATAAAATAGAATCCATATAGAAACAATGGAATCATTAACCATTGTAGGTCTATCCAACTAATAGTGATCAATGATGAAAATTATCTAATGGGGGTACAATATAATCGAAGTTGAGAACCCTTGGAAAAACAATCCAAAATTTATTAATAGATACCGAGTAACATGTAAAATGTAATATTAGGATATATTTTGGAGAATACCAAGGATATAATCTATTGTGGTCCGGATCTGATGAAATCAAGATGGATCATATGAGATTATCCTATGAATTCAAAACCATGTAATGTGGAAGTGAATCATTAGTGATAAGACTAAAAATTTATCAATATTAAACATTATTTTTTTTCCATGATTGGTTCATAAATTTATTGTATAATTAAAGAATCAGTTGGCATTGCATTTGTTCCCCCAACGCATTAAATGTAAGGAATATATGAATATGTTAAAGAATATCAAAAATTTAATATTTCCACCAATGTCAATAATAATAGTAAATCAATATAATTAATGATGAAACATATACTAGGGGATGTATCCATACCATTTCGCAATTCAATTCATCCAATTATTCATTTCACATAGAAATGATCAAGGGATCAGGCATGCATATGAATCATTTAACCATTCAATTTATTCATTTGGCCATTCCCATTATAAGGGATATATTAAGCACATCTAATGGGTGTTTTGAAAAATGTGAATAAATGTTTTTTCAAGGGAATATAAACAAACACACCAACATTGTGGTTCATTTTGTGTTCAATAGACTCATGTAATATAAAGTGGACTATAGAAAATAAATATCTTGTTCTAAGAGAATAAATTATGGAGTTAGGAAATTTAGAGGAACTGTATGGATTTTACGATATTTGGATAATTAATGAAAAATTATAATCACAATGAATATTTGATAAAAGAATTAGACTACATACCGTATACAGTGTTTTTCTTGATTTGTAGTTTGTGGGGTAACTCAGTTGTTAATACACACCATAATCTTGAATAAATCCCAGGATCAAATCCTAGTGGTTAGATTTTACTATGTTACTATAGTAGTACTATACCTATTAATATATCAGTATTTTGCCATCCATACCTATTCATCATATCTAGGTAATTGAGGCACCGATTTGGGCATATGGACCATTGGGCCATTGATTCACCACTATCCGTCAGGCCACATGGTTCCTAAGAATCTTCATGCCTCTAAGCCATGGGCCCTCTAGATACAATGATCTGGAAGTAGTCCATCCAGACTGCACAACAGTAGGAAACATGAGGGGATTCATAGAAACTAGTATCCACCAGTACAAAAACATCCATATTAGATGAATTATAAGGATTAGTATTCACCATTGGTACTAGGAAACATACATATTTGGATGATTAAATGATATTTTATTAATTATGCATGGTGTGGAAGAAAGAACATTCATTAAAGTAGATGCATCAAAGGGGTAATTCTATTGAGACAAATATTTGGGCCATTAGTGTCTTTTATTTGGTTTTACTCCACTTGGAATTTTGGATATGTATCAGGACTTGTACATTGGGGTAAACAGAAAATTTATTGGATACCTCAGAACTTAGTTAAAAAGGGTTTAATTAGAAAATAAATAACAAATATCTATGGCCATCAAGATAGTAAAACAATAACCTAACTTATCATGGAAACATTATCATCGCCTTGTATCAACCTCAAATTTGGGTTCAAATTATATAAAATTGAAATCCATAAGAATCCTTGAAAATAGAGAACATTAACTTGAGTGAATCACACACCAATGATAGGAAGATATATAGATAAAAAATAAAGAGGGGTTCTACACTTACCATGGTGATCCAATGTGACTGATGGTGACAGAAATAGTGTCTAAACGAGTAAGATCCAATAAATCCTAGGATATAGGTAATGAGAGATATATGATGTTGTTGATGTGAGAATGGGGAGAAACAAATTGGTGAATAATAATGAATTGAATAAGGGGAAAACATAATTTCAATTTTTTTAAAGTGGTTAATGGTTTGGCCACATATTTTTCCAAAATGTGTTCCAATAATGGTATATTGTAGCCCTAGTTCATAACCATCAAATAGATAAAAAATGTTTATACTATCAATGAACAAACCAAATTATATACAACATTAATAAATTAAAGTATTTCCATGTTCATGAGGACCATTTTTCACAATTATAATACCCATGATTTTACCTCTATGGGTCATATGGTTGTGTTGGGTGATTGTTGATAACTATCTTTTAAATGTTCACCTCACCCTTTCAATCAAAAAACTATAACACAAGACCCTAAAAAATTCATAGATGATCATTAAATCTCAATGTACCCATTAGGATCTGTTACTATGGTAAAAAATTATTATATTGAAATTAGAAGGATTTATATATTTAAAAAAATTAATTTACAACCTCCCTCTATAAGGAAAATATTCCATATTTTTATCTTAAGATTGTAGATAAGTTTCATGTATTAATAACTATAGTAACTAATAATACATTGATATATAGAAATTTCATTCTTATATATTTTCTTCTACTAGTTCATTTTTCCATAAAAACTGATCCAAAGAAACTATCGTACAATGGAGTGTTTCTATGATATGACTAATGATATGAACTAGATACTCAATAAAAGATTCATCAACCCATAATTAAAATTAACTAGGAAAAAAATGAGATGGGGTAGAGTGATATTAGTGGAGAAGAAAAACATGGAATATATTGCTCATGTCCCTATACCACCATGGAAGAGCTATTGGATATTCAACAAAAATAACCAAATGAATGATAAAAATGCCTAATGAATGTTGGAGATAACATATGTTTCCTATAATCTGTCGATGAACCAATCTAGTCGAGACTCACAAGATGGCTTGATCCCCCACCTCAGGCTCCAAAAGTCGATGAATATGATCATCATATGACATTATCATATACTCATCTCATTCTATAATATCGTTAATCTATTTCACCTTCTATTATGTCTCTTAAATGGGACATGGTTCTAGTAGGGGTGCCTCTACAATATCTAATTAAAAAGGAGGTATAATTTGGCCTTTATATAGTGCCTTATATAGAACTATTGGTATATTAACATTGAATCTATTATTATTGGAAAACCATGAAATAAGTAATTAATTTTCAAAATATCCTCCAAAATCAAGGATACATGGACACATAAAATTATTGAGCACCAATATAGTACAATTATAATAATTATTGAATTGTGGTTGGTAGGTTGTGCTCAGATGAACATATGAAAAAAGAGATTTCTACAGCCCCTTATAGAACTAAGAGGATAACCGAAGTGACTATATGATAAAATGGTACATGGAACACCATGATGTAATATGATCTACTGGACGTATATAATCAAAATTTTCATCCATAGAAATGTTCTCCTAGATAAGAAAACATTTGGTTTACCATCATTATACATTCCACAATCATAGATACAAAGTCACTAGATTAAGTTGAATCTCGGAATATTATGTAAAAATCCATGGTTTCATCTTCCCTTTACTACTCAGGGATGTGTAATGATTAGAAGATATCAACATTTTGATAGTGTTCTTCCATTACCAATTGAAATGTGCATCCCCAATCATTGAATCCTAAAAACTAACTTTCTATTGCACTTCCCCAATTCTAGTGGAATATGTCACATTACATCGTAGTGATTCTAGGAGGTAACAACTATTTGGAATTATGAATTTCACACATCATCTCATCTCACATGTCTTCAAGTACCCATATACACTAATGATTAAATAGGATCACATCATTATTTTCAATCTAACTTGGTGGCATAACCTCACACAAAACACATTCATTTAGGAATAATCCTATGAGATTTTAATGTATCCATCGATTTACTCAATCTAGAAGAGACAGTATCCCTAAAAATTTTATATAATATTGAATCTCATCACATTACTAATATTTCATATGTATTTTAGAAAGAAGTTCCACTAACCACTATTCACTAGTGGTTTTCTGAATAGATTTTTTTTGCTCATTCCAAATCCTAGAATAAATAACTACATTTCCCAAATCAATTGTGTAAGTATGATCTATGTCAACGGATTGAATATATTATACCAATCTCTACTATTTAATGTTAACAACATTATGAAATTATATATATATATATATATATATTATGGTTTCTTTATACAATAAACAATTCCCCCAATAAGTGATGTCTAAAATAATTAAAAGAATAAAAAACATTTATAAAATCATGGTTTTCTGTCAGGTAATTTTTCATATTTTTATTCAAATGATTGGATTTTATAAAATGATGTATTCCCATTGAATCAAAATGTTTCCCATCTGTATGTCTGAAGCATCATATTAAATAGTGTAGCCTCTTCACGTATCTGGTAAAATCAATATTGGCGTTAAGGATAGCCTTTCTATAAACATCGGAAATTTTTTATCAAAATAATTATTCCTTTTAAACAAAACATAACTCCCTATATATCATATAAGTGATGGATTAAGGCCTAAAAATTTATGAATGTTGCACTGGTAGTAACTATATAGTCAATAGAATCTTTGTATATAAAAAATATTAATAGGATTATCAAAAGAAACTACAAATATTACCATCTATAGATCTATTTATTCCCCTAATTATTATATAATGTGGCATCATATGTGATATTTTTCAATATATAATTGTGATTTTGTGAGTCTGGAATAGAACATGACCTTTATTAGCGTACACTGTATGATATCATAGTGATTTTCTTGATCATGTATACTTTGATAATACATCAAAAAAACATGATTGAAAATGACCACAATGGAATCTACATACTAGAAGAAATAATTATTCCTCAAGGCTATAATGTCAGTGGGGAAGATAGTAAGATAGAATTAAATCACCTGAAATTCACATAGGCCATATCTTCATTGAAAAGATATAACAGTCATATCTGATGGTCTTACCCTTAACTAATGGTAACATAGTATCAAATAAATATTTGATATGATTATAGATATCTATACCTAGTCAGAGAGATCACGTATAAGTAGAAATTTATACTATTTATTAAGAGAAATATAATTCAAGTAGTAGTAGTCCACACATAATCTTATGGTACTATTCAGATTATTTAATAAATATTCCGGTGATCCCTATGGAGAAGTATTATGTCTTATAAACCCTTTAGATTCTACATCCCCAAACCATATATTGATCTATGGGTCCTCATGTATAGAGAGATATATTTTACATCTATTACTAGAATAATATTGATCATGGAATCTACAACCCTTTTATGAGTTAGATTAAATATTTATTTGGGAAATGTTTTTTAATCGATGCACCACATCATGGAAGATAACTTAACATAATCTTCAATAATTAAGATAAATATTTTCAAAATGGTTTGAAACACTTCCTATCCCAGGATTCTCATGTCCAGATTGAATTTATTAGACACCACATTCTCCTTTATGAATAAATATATCACCCTCGAGTGTTTTGGAATACAACATTAAGTGATAATAAGAAATTTGGTCTTGATAAGGCACTACCTAGTCCATCCTGATAATTATGCCAAATCTGATCACCTGGATGATGAAAAAGACCCCTTTGAAACGGTAACCGCTAAACATGGGTGGTTAATTATTACATGAAAACCACATATTTACTAAATAATACTTGAAATAACAATATAGATTAGATCACAAAATAAATAAATTATTGGAATATAACATTCCATAATAGTAACAGATATAAATATGTAGAAACCACAAATTTCAAAGAAAGTCATACTCGAGTCAATGCCACTAATATCACATCTCACACTACATATAATCATACACTCTATACATAATAAATACTCTGAACTACATGTAACTAGACCAATCCTCATCTCGAAGCATAACCTAATGTCCCGATGATGGGATTCTCCCTTGGCATTTCTCATCACTGATCTACATTACCTGACCTCATCCACCTCCTCAACCTATACAGGTCATGGTACTCAATCTCCCAAGCAGGAAAGGTTCAATAGGTCATAATATAGAACTTAGGGTTAGTGAATATCCTCGCTCGGAAGGAAATTGTTGAATGTTCAAAAAAAGGTAGATAGTCCAATTTGCCTCAATCTCAACACTCTATTGGGTCTTTAGTAAACATGGGTTTTATTTGACTTGTCCTTCCATACTAATATAATAACATATAACTAATAGTTTTCATATTGTAATTCTCATTATCCTCATTAGAATCATCAATGATATATATCAAGCCACTCCACATTTCACTTCCCAACATAGGAACTGAACTACCATTGCATATACCTTCAACATTCCATATATTGTATATGGATATAAGGTCACAGTTTTTCATCTCAATAATGGTATTAAATCATAAAACATTCACCTATGATTAGATGAAATACCTTATACCATATTCATAGTTTCTCTTCCTAGAAATATCACCCTGAGAAACAGTTAATATAGAATGAAGATCTCTTTAATGTGAGTAGATTAATCCATGAAATTCATATTTCCCTACTCATGGTGGATGAATTCTCCGAATATATTTCCTCACAGGGTCTTTGAAAAAATGTAGGAAATGAATATATATTACAAATCCCTCCCTATCATTCCATTACACTAATTTATATGTGTTAGAATATCCCACCATCGATTGGAATATCCATGAATCATATACACTACAAGATTCTTCTTCCTTTCATGGGGATTATCCTGATGCACAATGATTAATATTACAACCTGTATCTATGAATTAGCAGTCAGAGGGAATCCTCCCCTGTAATCATGTGTGGGTTCCACCATTAAATGCACTTGGATAACACTGACAAAGTTAGTGTGGGTTACAATGTTCCCTTCAAATGAATTCAATTCCAATATTATACTCTCTCAAATTTAATCCTTATATCTTTGTTTGGATATTATCGATGGTAAAATTTGAGGTTCAATAAGAGGAATTTCATGTTGGTCATGTCCCACCACCTCAAGAGCATAGTCTTAACCACACTATGTGGTTTCACCCAAGACTATCATGGAAGAATATATCATCAATGAAAAGAACATTAATCTTACAATATAGAAGAAGAAAAAATTAAACATGAAAGATAAAGGATATAAATATGGTTTGAATACTAATGATACACTATGAAACTACCCATTTCAAGGATTATGTTTTGAAAATATTAATTTTTTTATCAAAAAGGCACGGTTATATGCATATACAACATAAAATTATATAGGATAACCCTCTTTAATTTTTAATATGAATCATTATTTATTGATAACCATTTCATATAAGAATTTGATTTTGGTAAACCTGTATATAATTAACTTATTTAGTTATATGATTATTAAATTCATAAGTTATAAATTCCAAAAATTTATTTGATAACATAAACATTTCAACAAACTAAAACTAGTCATATAAGACAACAATTAGAATATTTCATGTCCCTATATGATGCATTGATAATATAGGTAACAATCCCGTAATAATAGATGCAGAATCATTATAATTTTAAATTGGAATGTATCTAATAATAATATAACATTATAAACCATTGAGAAACAGCTTCATAACATAAATAATTCATAATTTTTTAGTCATCATGATACAATCATGATATATAGAAAAAAACCTTTTAGGATGATATATACGATTTAATTAAACACTTATTTTTATACATACAAGAAACATAAGAAAAATTACAATTCTAAAAATCGGGGAACAAATTATTAGAAGGAGTTAATGAAATGGAAATGGTATAGTGTATTCACGACACAAATATTCATGTGTTTCAAAAATGATTCTTAAATAAATTCATCCTTTATATACCAAGTGAAGGGAAATTGACCATAATCATAATAATATCATTGAACAATTTGATCACCTAATAGTGAAAATTGAATAATTGTAACATGTGAAATCAAGAACATTCTTGGTAACATTGATTATCCTCTAATCATTGATTATATTTTCTTTAGAATGGATTATTACAATGTAATGATACATCCTAGTACCTTTTATATGCACCCATAATAGTATTAAATTAGAAAAAAAAACCTCGGTACAACTTTTTGAAATAAATGGCATAGTTTACTCATATGAAATAAAGCCTGAGGGCCACATGAATTAATCCCTACCTTTATATATTAAATAGGGTACTAACTAGTCCAAATATGTGTGGAGGTATGAGGGGAACACAATACCCTCTATTTGAGAGCATTGCACCTCAACATGTAATAACAAAGTAGAAGAAATATTATAATAAAATAGAAAAGTAAACTATCGAAATAATAATAATAAGAACAAAATAGTAGAAAAAAATTTATAATGATGTTTTCTTGTCTATAAAAAATAAACTATGTATACATGGAAGCATGCATACATTCAATACAAGTATAAAAAATGGAAAAAACAATATAATTTCGAATACCACGATCTAACTCATTCATCATCTCCCAACCCCATAAACAATAAATAATCCTTTACTATGCACTTCCATTTATCCTTACTTACAACCATGATGTCTGTTCAGGTAACAAACATTGTCTAGAATAGGGTGTGAGTAAAACACAATCGTCCTCCAGCAATAATGATATATAATAATCCATTCTTTAAATTTGAAATTTTATAGTGTAAATGTAATATATATAACAAATGTTAATGAAGAAGTAAAAATTTTGAGCTAAGGCTTTTCATGGGATACCAATTCGACCCTCCTTGCTTCAGCCTAAGGAGGATATCCTTGAGCATTATGAATTTTAAATTTTATGTGTACCCATGGAACATATACTAGTAATACAAGTATAATTATCATATATGATCCATGTAAAACCCATTCCATAATTTACCAATAGAGGATAAGCCAACTCAGAGTGATAAACCATCCTGATTGGATAATGGGGTTGTGTATAATCAATTTGGTGAAAAATGACAATTAAAATTTATATGGTTTCTAAATAATATTTTGATAAAGTAGAAGGTAATTTGTGGAGATACATGATTAAATACCATGTATATAATCTAAGGTGGTCATATCATTAGGACAACGATCTAAATCCAAATGGATAACCCAAGGCATTTTAAACCCTTAAGTATGATAGAAAATTTTGTATGATTATCTGTGTAATTAAAAAAATATAAGATATTAAGAAATTCCATGTTCGGTTTAAAATATTCCTATCCAATTTTTGAAATTGTTGGAACCATATTTGTTTTCCAGAAGTATTCTATTTTAGGAATCTATGTCCTGCTCAAGGTATTCCCCAAATATAATATTTCCATTATGGAATATTACTATAATCAATAATTATATTTAATAATTAAACATAGGATATGTGATGTATCAATATCAGTTCAAAACATAATTCACTTTGTTATTCAATAAACATATAAATCATAAATATCTGAGAGATATATCCAGACTATTTATTCATTCTTTTATAATTTTGGTCATTCCAATTACACGTGTCACACTAAGCAAAATCAAAATGTTTCTTTCAGTAGAATTCAACAAATGGTTTTCAAAGTTATATAAATGAAAACACCATGAAAATTGGTTCATTAGGAGTTCACCAAATATCAACAATGTAATGCAGAAAAATGATTATCATTTAGATGGTCTAGGAGACTAAATAAATTAATTACACATTTTTATGAAATGCTTATAAATTATGTCATGCGGAATAATAGTGATGAAATATAAACATAAGTTATTTTATGTAAAATAATTAAAATACATAAATTATCCTTTTAAAAGAATCTTCATCAAGAATCAACCTTATATTTGGAATAGAATAAGAGATAATAGAAAACCAAAGAAATACTATAGGAATATGGATTATTAGATTGCTTGAATATAAATCTGATGTCCAAAATATAAAGTGAGAAAATATGAATGAGTAGTTATTAAATTATTGTGGTGATGAAATGTGATTGAAGGTGAATGAATTGCAGTCTGAATGTGGAATATCCCACAATAACAATGAGAGGGAAATGGTATATCTTTCATGAGACAACCATGTGAATGGGGAGAATGAAATTGGTGAATTAGACATAAGGGAATAAGGGGAAAATATGTTATTTTTATAATTTTTAAGGGAAAATGGCTGGAAAACCCACGTTACAACTATAAAAAACTAATATACATGCACATACCCCTCACAATGCTCATGGACATAGTCAAAAAACAATTTTCAAAATATCAAATCATCAATTTCTAAAAGTCCCCACCATACCGGATTGAGGATCATGAATAGAAAAATCATTCAATAACCAATTATGGTGCACCAAAATAAAATTTAGTTTTTTCATGATTGTGTGGCCCCTACATTATGGTTTTTAAAGAATATTTTAATTTAATAGGGTTTTACAGTTATGGTGCACAATTTGGGCTAACTATGATCCTCACTCAACCACTCGAAAAACTAGATATATGGGAGATAAATCATTTATGAATAATTAGGATGCCTCAATTACTCCTTTAGGAGCATTCATTGTGGAAGAAAATAGGTTTAGGCAAAAAAAATTGGATACATCCTAAAAACCACATATCATACATTATATGTGACCATTTTGGGGACCTAGTCATATGGTCTTTAATGGTTTTATATGCTTTTTGTGGTTTATTAGGGATAACAAGTCAAAAAAATGAATTTACCTTCCCATTGGGGTCCTTTGAGAGTATCTTAAACCATGCTTCCTCATCACATATCAGTTATTTATGGTTGTTTGTGGTATGTTTAATGCTTTAGTTTCCTACAGTTCAGAAAAAAATCATCATCATCATGGGGATTATACCATTGTTGGAGTTTTTTTAGATGATTCAACATTTAAATCAATTTTAAATAGTGTGGTGATCATTATTATGCCTCACTTCATTTATATCATCATATTGGATTCTGCTAGATGATTCTTTTTTAAGGATCTTAATTTTTAGAGAAGATTTTGGTGGTTCCGTAGATGTTAGTGAGTGTTAAATGGATACATTATAGATGTTTAAGTGGTTGATTCCTTTACCATGGCTCATGAAATTCTAGGTAAAGGAAGTATAATAGTGATTTTTTTTAATATTTTTCTATTATTGGTTCACAATATAATTAATATATTTATTGATCTTCTAGAAATTTATTTTTCAATATAAATATTCATTATATTTAAATTTTATTGAATTTTATGTGTTGTCCTCGGGTTACACATGGTTAGGGATACCATAAAAATCCATATAAGGGGGTTTATTTAGGGGATTTATCCCTTGGAATGGTTGGTTCATAGTTATCTAGACTAGGGAATGAAATTTTGTTATGGATTTGGGGGCCAACTGATCAATGAACATTTTAGTAAACTATGTGTGAAAATTTCTCAGGATTCGTTGTCTGTATAAATAAAATTTATGTATTATTATATTTTTACTTATTTACTCGTTACATTATTACTCACCCCTCATTCTCCACCTTCCATATGTTTCATCCCTTGCCTGAACCCCCTAATCGTTTTCCATGACCCTCTTTTGATATCCCCCATCTAACCATTTCATGATGATTCCTTCATGGTTTTGGTATTATTATATTAGGTAAGATCTCTTATCTCCTACTCCATTATTTCTATTAAAATTTATATCTTACAATTTCCCATATTGTTTGACTGAAACCTAGGAAATGCATGATGACCCAATTTTTAGAGATTTACCAATTAAATGGAGGGAAATGATTCCCTATGGTGTGTTTATGACACATTTGGGAATCCACCAATGATAATGATTCCTTACAAACTAATTTGGATTTCCCACATACATTTTTCTTTAGGATAGTCAATTTTACCCTTTATATTATATGTTATAACATTCTTGTGTAATTTTATATTCATGTTAAGAAATTTGAAAACATAATAAAAGTTTTTTTAAAAATGAAATTATTTTGTTGTTGTTTTTTAGGTCCATACATGGTCCTATTAGGCATTCCATGTTATTTTTAAATTGTTGTGTGGTTTATTAAATTTTATTCAATTAATTTAAAATAATTTTCCAGGGATTTGATTGGTTATTGGAAAATATATTAGTCTTTATTATCATTAAAAATTGGTTAATGTAATGTAATGATTGTTGTTATTATGTCTTGTGTTGGGTATAATGGTCATTTTTTCCCAATGGAATCCTTTAATTTTAAAATATGTTTGATACTAGTTTTCACTTGGAAATAGATTCGATTTTTAAGGTTTTGTTTTTAAAATTGAAATATGGTTACCCTATTTCGAAATGATGTTGAATCAATTGGTATTGGTATATTTGAAATATAATTTATAAGGAAATTTGTAGATTTTGAAAAACGAAATTAATTTTAATGAATGATTGGTTCATAAAGTTATACATTAAATGATATTTCAAATAAAATCAATAACTCGGAGTATGGATCAATAACTAAAGTTGTATATTTTAAATTTACATTGAATTTTTTAAATAGTATATTAAATGTGTAAGAGACAAATGAATCTTGTGTTTTTAAATTGGACTATTGTGGCTTCTATTCATATGTGTCACAAACCAAACTAGGTCGATCTAAAACCTGTCATCCAAGATGATCCACTACAAATACCAAAGGGAGTTCCCATTGCCCATGGGTTGGAAGGAAGTGACATGTATCAGAATAAGTAGTTGGGAAAATTTTATCCGAAAACATAAAGGGAATTAAATAAAAGAAAACTAGAGAAGATAGTATTGAACGATAATGAAAAATAATCTATAGATTGGGACCTACATCAAGTGATCTTAGTGGTCACCAGAGAACACAATGAACACTTTCCCCAAGAGAAATGAAATACTAAAGGAACATGAAACAAAAAATAATAGTAGGTGTGATCAATGAGATGCTCAGTAAGAATTCCAAGAAATAAACAATACCATATGCCATTGTCATTAAAAAAATCATTTTAGTTTGAAAAATAATACATATTAAAATAATTCCCTTCAATCAATTAAAATTCACGCAACAAGTTTCACATTAATGGATGAAATTTCACTTGCAATATATTTTCAATGCTTACATCAAGAATGCATTAACGTTTCAAAAAATTTAAATCAATTTAAATTCAATTATAGTTTTCATAATCGGGTGAACATGCACAAAACAACTGGAATGAAATTCACTCTATAAAACCTAGTCATTTGTGAGAACCATGGTAAAATCCCCAAAGGTTCATCTTGATCGTGTGGGTCCCTAAAAACTCACATCTCATTGTATGAGTAACAATAAGAAATATCTATTCTAGTGCAAGAGACACTTGAAAAATAACACATCCATAACCTAGTGGTCCGCAACAAAATCATACATGTTTAGTTTGTGTTGTAAATGTCAGAATTGCTACGTGAAGCATGGATGAACCACTCAAAATCACAAACAGGCTAGAACAAGTCTACCCACCTAGATTCCATGGGTTTTCAATGTTCTCTATTTCCATTTCTCCCATCTCATATTTGTCACAAATTGATCATGAACAAACTCTCAATTTTAATACATAACTAAAAACCACCATTTCTCATAAGAAAAACCTTTTCCATATTTATACACACACCATATCCAATTTCAAACTGTATGACTCATAACAACATTTAAAAATGTATTTTTCATAGTACACAAAAGTCATGAGACCTTTGGAATCCAAAAAAAAATATTTTTCAAGATCATTTTAAAGGTATAAATGATCATACACTTTTAAATTTAATATTTATACCATGCATAATTCAAATTATTCACTTTTAATGGTTTAAAAAAATATCTAATTTTCGAGTGTGAGGCCTTTTTTAAATTATCATAACCAATTATATACATCTATCTATTATATATATTTAATATAGAAATGAAAAAAAAAGAAAAAAAACCATGCAATCAAGAAATTCATGTTAATGAATTATACAAAAGGAACCTATCTCAAACATGTCGCTTTTTGGGGATAACCACTTGAACCGATCCTTGATACAAAAACACACATAAATATATATATATATATATACACACACACCACTAAATTAATCGTAAAAATTCCTTCCTATATGATGGAATATGCCGAAAGTGGGCATATATATATATATGTATATATAATTTTTTCCTGAACCTATGAATGTACATGTAGGAATCACGGACTCCTCCCATAAAAAACTATGGTTGTGAGGCCCAACGCAGTACAAATATAATATAATGAAATAATTAAACACATAAAAATATAGAAGTTTTTTTAAAATAACAAAACAATGGTTTCCACCAATAACACACACAATTTGAAGAAGGAAAATCCTCATTAAAAATAAAATTCACACTAACATTTTTTGAATACATCATTCATAACACACATGGAAATGATCAAATGGATAAAAAATTTATGAAACTCTTCCAAATCCACACCAAAAATTATAATACAAAAACACAACCGATTTCATATAAAGGCACTACTTTAAAACAATAAGCATTTAAGATTAATGAAAAGACAAGATTTTTATCATTTATACACCTAATATAAACCATTTACATTATTTTAAAACATACTAAAAAGGAATAAAAGGGATTAAATCAACAAGACACCCAATTACATATTGAGAACTATTTTTTAAGCCAATAACTCACAAAAAACCATTATAAAATTAAATTGAATCATCACAAAATCAATTAAAAAATTACACATTTAAAGGAGGAACTTACATTATTAGACAGACTACTAAATGAATTTATTACATAGTTTTAAAACAAGTAGCATGATATTAGACACCAGAAATGACCCCAATTATTCTTTTATGAAAAAAAAATATCAACTCTACAACAAATCACAATCTAAAAAATTTATAAAATACTAGTAAATAGCTCAACATGGTTTTTCACTGAAATTTGCACACATATAGTAAAAAAAATCTACTAACCAGTCAAATTGGTATTAAACCTCACCAAAATCCAAAAATTAATTCCATAAACTAATAAATAGATATTATAAGTTAATCATACACCCAAATTAAATTTCCAAACAATAATTACACTCAGAACAACCTAAATCCTAGTAGATATAATTCATCAACACAGTGTGAAACTCCAATTTCTTGCAGGATGCACTGCAATATACTCATATTGATGGATATATACTAGAAATCAAACCAAAAATAGAAAACCCTAACCGAATTCAATTATGAAACCATATATTATTACCCACCAATGGAAGAAACTGACCAACAAAGAGGAATGCACTTGCGGGGAGGAAGTGGGAGGCTAATAGAGTAAGAGATAGGTATACCAGAGGTGAGCCACATGATTTGATGGTCTCTAGAGGGTTTATCCTTGAAGGATTTGAATTGCAATGTGATGGTGTGGGGGTAGAGAGAGGGGGAAAATGGAAGGGAATAGTGGTGGAGCGTGTCTCATGCTTGATGGGAGGAGGTGTTCAGATTCAGTTCGCTGTTAGAGGGGAGGGCACAAATTAAGGTTAGGAGGGGGATGCAATAGTAAAAACCAAAGCAAGAGGTAGGGATGCAGCTTGTATGGGCAGTGGGGAAGGACGATATAAAAGAAGGATTGGAAAAATGAAATTAAAATTAAAAAGTAAAAAATTAAAATAAAATGAAATTAAACATAACACAACAAAACAAAAAATAATAGTAATAATAATAATTAATAATTTCATAATAATAATAAAAATACTAATTGTCACTCAATAAAATATTTACAATAATGATAATTTTAATGAAATTAAAATTGTTGAATTAGTTTTTGCAATACAATAATAATACCATTTAATTTGTTAATTTCATTTTAAAACATGATAAAATTAAAAATAATTAAATAATATTTTTATTTATAACAATTTTTTGTGTTAATTATATTATTAAAAAAATCAATAATATTATTATTATATATATAGTATTAATATTATTATTATATACAACATATAATTATTAATATGTTTCTAACATTTTCCTTATTTTATTCTGAATAAAATTATTATTTTAATTAGTGAAAATTTGCATGGATACTCAGGTCAACCGTATAGTTACTATAGAAACCCAAAATTGATATAATTGGACATTACATTACTTTTAAAGAATACATAATACCATAAAAGACAAATTCCAAATGACCATATTAGTTTAGTGTCTTTCATACTCTCAACTTAATCTTCTAATAATGTTGATTGATATCCAACATATCCCATAACGATCTTCTATTTTTCCTACCTAAAACCTTCCATTAAATCATGGTGGAAATGAAAACATAAAATTGGTGAGATTAAATGCTCAGTAAGGGTATGAATGGAGAAAATAGAAAAACCCATATACATATGAAGTTAAAAACATGAACATAATGTTTAAACATCGAAATCATGTGCAATGACATTAAACAAGGTAGTACATAAGGCATAGATCATAAGGGAATTCCAATAATGATAAAATCACATGGGAATAAAACATGTAATTAAGGAAAACAATTATGCACGTGATATAATTTCTGTAGTAGCCATGTAAATGCTACAAATACAATCATGGTTGACAAAGTCCATTACTGAATCGGGTTTATCTGTCGTTCCAGCCCTGTTTTACTGTACCAGATTTACTTTCCATTATAGCCATGTATATCTCATGAGATATAAATATTTACCTAATTCATTGGAGGTAGATTTAAGTCCCACCCATCTCATAATGAAATCATTCTTACATGTCACACAACATAAACATAAATAATTTATCATAACCCAATGAATAAATTGGGCATCATAAACATCATCGCATCATAACTTAATCCCAATAAAACAAATGGATATCATTTTATCATATGAACAATGATAACATTTAAATCATAGATATATTTTACATGAAACATACACATATGAAATAATATCATCTTAGATGAAAAAGGGTTTTGATAAAGCACATGAAATGAATTCATGAGGAAAATAACCTTTCTTCTTCAAATTCATTTTCTTTTTCACACAATTCCATGCTATTTAAAAAATAAAGGATTCTTGTTGAAAATAGTCAAGAAATATTGTAGAGTAACTTTCTTGAAAATACGACATTATAAAAACATAAATATCTATTCATGTCATATAATTTAAAAAAAATTATATCGTACTTTTTCCAGAAAAGTAAAAATGCACCTGATATTGTAAACAAAGGAAATATTCCTTCAATACAACGTGGTGAAAGTCAAGAAAGGGTTAAAATGAATTTAAAAATACATGTATGAATAGTACAAATTTTATGAAAATATTTTTAGAAAACATGGACATGAATGATAAACATAACCATAGTAATTACTTACGAATAAACAACCTCGTATAACAATGGGATTCAAATAATTATCCCTTACCACAGGTCCGATAAGCTTCATACGTATCCGAACCTCCGATATAATGAATTAAAAAATGTCACTGAATTATTATAGAATCTTATTCATTGTTATGATATCATGTATGGTTAACTTATGACTTCATATTACCCGTTATTTTGAAATTCCATGTTAAAGCATCATTTTGGGTAAAATCGATTCATTTATCGTACGTGATTTGACTTGTTGTTCCTGATATTATTACTTATATCCTGATTTAATTAATTCCAAAATAAAAAATGATTTATATATAATATATATTCAGAATATTAATATATATGATAGATCTATAAATGGAATGAAAAACACCATTCATGGAGACGGTAGGCCGTACGTACGCATGAACGCTGTTTTCATTTCCTTATTGAATTGAATGGAATTAAGTAATTGAAACATATATGTATAAAAATAGAGTATAATTATTATGTAATATATTTCACTATTATTTATTATATATAATGTATAATAACACTTGAATGGTTAATCATGGAAAATGAATCTCATAGCATTCGTGGAGACGGTAGTCCGTACATACGAACGAGTGATGATATCATTCTTTTGATATAAATATAGTATATAATTGGAGAGAATATAATATATAGAGAATCATAATAATGTTATATTTATTATTTATATCATTTATAGTAATTATTAAACCCATCCAAATGATGAAATGTTTGAATAACAAACTACACAACGACATGGAGACGGTAAGTCGTACGTACGCACATGTGGTGACTTTTTCATTCATAGGATGGATAAAATAAATAATATTGTTGTACTATTTTTATAATAACATCATTGTATATAGAAGATACTGGTGTTTTTATCATAGAATGGAAACAACAAAGAAGGTGGAAGTGGAATAAGAAAGGAACTTGAAATAGGTGGTGAGATATTTACCACTTATCTAACATATTTATAGGGTATTTGGGAAGGGGTTTTCAGAGACAAAAGGCTTTGGAAGAGTGAATTTTAGAGAAGGGGGAGTGCCCATTAATAGAAAGGGTGAGGGGAACCTTAGGAAAAATCAAAAATGATATTTTATAATAAATTCATATTTGGTTTATTATAGCTTAAAAGTGTCTTATTTTGAGTATAGGGTGGGGATGGGTCAAAATAAATTCATCCAATAGGTTTTATACATGTTTCGGATACCATTTTAACCTTATCATTCAGATTTAACTTTAAGATAAATTATTTAACTTTTACCGTGTCTTCTTGTATTCTTACACTATATGGTTAATAAAAATACTATAGACTGCCAATCAAACCCCAATTGGTTAATTAATGTCATGAATATTATTATATATGTCTTTTGGATGATCCTTAGATATTTAATAACATTATATCAATTAATTATATAATATTTGTTTTATAAAATCTTTTACGTTAATTTTGACACTATTTTGGTATTTTGTTATCTCTAAATTCATAAAATCATTACTATTTATAAAAATAATCATTTAAATAACCGTTATATATTATATTAACCTAGAAAATTATTTTAATTCATTAAAAGTCTCATATTACATCTATTTGGGTATATATAATATAAATTATTTTAATATCTCATTAATAAGGTAATTACTGTATCATTATTGTGTCATAAATTAATTAAATTATTTTATGTCTCAAAAATATAAATAAAATACCATTATGTAGGAAATGTTTTTATCTTTCTAATTAATATTTATGGAAATTTTATCTTATGTATTACCCTATATTGAAAATTTTATAGTTGTTAAAAATTTATTTTAACCCTTTTAACTCTTCTTTAAATAAAATAATAATAACTGTCCTAATCTACTCCATGTGTACCAAATAGGTTCATATTTTATTCATAAGTTTTTTTGGTATAATTTTACTTATACAATATAATGAGTAAATGTGTTATGGAAATAATAATATCATATTTACCCTTATCTAACATATTTAGTTTTATCCGTTGTAAATAAAAGTAAAATATTACTATTCGCCAAATATTATTTTTATCCTATTGAA
Source organism: Viscum album (assembly GCA_963277665.1). Classification (NCBI taxonomy): domain Eukaryota; kingdom Viridiplantae; phylum Streptophyta; class Magnoliopsida; order Santalales; family Viscaceae; genus Viscum; species Viscum album. The sequence goes on from OY728134.1 coordinate 172,085,786, forward strand.
CCACATATTAGTACTTCGTATTAACCATGTCTCTCGCATTTTCAAAATTCAACTCACAGAATTGGTAAAATTATGTTTTATGTAAATTTGAAAATTCTCCAAGGAGGTGGGTTAAAGGCGGTAAAATGAAGTCCATTTTGAAAGATAAAATTTATAAAATTTCCAAAAGTGGGTATTACTGTTCATTACAGTAATTTTATATAATATTTCAATAACATATCTTTGTTTAGTGAAACTTGTAATTGCGTACAATGCATGATATCAAGGATGGTTTCTCTAGAGTGTAATGCAAGGAATGCCAATGTTGAGTGTAGGGAAAGCTTCTTTTGGTGTTGTGTATAACATACTAAAAATATAGTTGAGTTGTACATTGATCAAAATCTATACATGGTGTTGTGTAAATTTAATGTTATTTGAAAAAAATGAAATTTTGTGCATCAGAAACCAATAATATTGTTGCGTATACTACAAGCTAATACGGTGTTGCATATAGTGCATGCTAATATTGGTTAAGCGTACCACAAGAGATATCAATGAAATTATTATTAATAATTCTCATAAAATCTTGGGGTGTTATAGTTACCATAAGTTGTGCAGTTCCCAAGAACCAGTGATAAACCCATCTATATTTTTAAAAATTTTAATATTCAAACTCAGACTCCAAACTCAACTTTTCAAACAATGTGACGCCAAGGGAGAAATAAAATAAAAGAGGGTTTGTGGTCAGGTAGTGATAATTATACCCACCACAGACATTTTTTACCCCCATAAAATCACCAATCTAATAGTTAGTACAATTGAAGTCCATGACCATACAAAACCAAAGGAAACTAAGAACCCTGAGGTGACCATTCCCAACACAATTCACTCCAGAAAAATTCAATAAGAAAAAAAAATATTAGAATAAGGGGAGAACATCATAGTGTTCTCCTTACCAGATGAATTCCATTAAAATGGAAGCCAAGAAACCAGAAGACAACACTCCTAAGGGGGCCAACACTTGAACTCCCAAATTGAAATCATTCAATTTTTCCACAATGATAAAAAAATACACTAGATATTTAAACAAAAATATTGTTACGAAACAACCAAACAACCTAAGGATGAGAAAATAACTCAACACCTCCCACATCAACCAAATAATAATCCTCACCACAACCGAAGACTAGGGAATCCCTAGCCTGAACTCTATCAATTTTCTCAAGGTGAACAGAATAATTCAACCTGTTTGGGTAATACCATTATAGGTAAAAATGGAACACTAGAACATAGGGATGAAGGATTAACCTACGAAACTAAAACACTCCAGAGGAAATACCATGAAGAGGATCCCAAACTAATATCGGGCCTAGAATCACCCCCAAATAATTTCACAAAACAAATCATTCCCTTAACGAAAACAATTGAGACCATACTCCCTATCAGGACGGGTCTATTTTTTCATTGTTCCAACACTCTTTAAGGAATAAATCAATTTAAAAACCCAACATAAAAGTAGATAGTGTCTCAAGGATTGAGGTAGAACGAGCTCATCACACCAGCCCAAAAAGGTTGAGATTATGATGATGATTAAAATAGTACAAAGAGACTTTGGATACATCCATCCCTTAGTTGAGAACCATATATGGACTGAGGATCTACAAACCCTTTGTATCTCCTAACTGTGAGCGAGCTTCCCACCGAAACATGTTGTTGGGGACCTAATGAATGATTCTTCTCCTCTCACGAAGTTATGAATTTTCATCCTTTGGTCCCCAACTCCTTTATCTTGATGATTCAAATGACAACAATTGTCATACGTTTTCAAATGCACACAAGGTGACAAAATAGAAAGCCTGAACTAGTAATACGGATGGTGCATCAGCAAATCTGTAGGTGGTCAGACAACAAGATTTCGGAGCATATGAGGATATCTTTATACAGAAAAGATCTGCTAGAATGTGATCTTTTGTAGATAAAAGTGCCTCTTGAATGATGATGACCACGAAATACAACCCAAACTCAAAAAAATTAATACATTATACCTCCACTGGCCAAAACTAGACCATCAAACTGAAATGGGACAATCCATAACAACATCAAGAGATCCCAATGACCCAAAGAAAGACATTAATTCCATGAACCGAACAACCATCTCTAACAGACTGTGACTAAATAAATAACCAATAAATTCTTTATTGGAACTAGAACAGGGCGTAGCTCATTAACAAAAATTGTAAACTATTTAGGCAGCACATCCTGGAAAATATGAGAAACACAAATTGAAACTGGCATCAATCCAATGGATATTCAAACAGAACTCCCTGATCTCAAAAAAATCAGCTCAAAAGATAAACAAACTCATGAACAACCAAAAACATCATTCAAAACTCTCATTTCATAAAAATATTCAACATCACCACATTTCCGAAAATGTTTCAAAATATAGGCACCATCTTCATAATCCAAATTCATTTCCCGAAATTTTCATTTCCCTTTTTAAAAAAACTATTTATTTTATATTTTAACAACTCAATTATGGATCCCATTGAACCATCACATGTGAATTCATCCAATCCCAATTACATAATTCCCATAGAAGTTCTCCCATTCACTCTTCATACATACCCTCACACATGTGACCCTCCATATAAAATTACATAGTCCAAACATCACTTTTCCTTATTAAATCCTACCAAATACCAAATTATACAAATTGAAACACCTCCTCTTTCAAAACAAGCCAAACAATTTATACCCATTTGAAAAAGATAAACACTTTTTCCATTCAAAATCAACTTTGATTCTTAACATATACTCACATCAACCAACATCAGGATAAAACACAACAAAGCCACCATAATGAGAAACTAGTGCATACGATTAACCTGAAGACTTTGTGGTATGCCATGCCACAATTAAGGCATGACATTAAGAGGACATTGAATAGCGCACATGGACTAAACCTAGGTCGACACCACATGTGAGGCCATTACACAACCCGACTGTTCCCTTTTTTTATCCCTCAATCTGATATAACCCAAGAAAAATGTTTATGATCCTGGAATACACCTGATAACTAGAGGATCGATGCGAGGAAGAGTTTGCGATGTTGTTCCCATGCCGAGCTCATCATCCGCGAAAATCCTAATATCCTTATACTATACACACCCAATATCATGACACTGATTTGATAATATTTCTTCATGAAGCATCCCTTGTTGACCCTAAACCAGTCACTCGAGTTGATTTGTAGTAAGGCTTGAATGGATATTCTAATACCCATGAGCTGGAAACGAGTTCATTGAGTCAAAAAAAGAAGTTGGTAATGATTTTTCATAGAAATGAAATTGAAATAATTAAATGAAAATTGGAATATATGGTAGTGAATTAGAATGAAAACAAACCAAGTAGTGGGACATACCTCAAGTGACCACATTTGTCACTACAAAACATAAATCACACCCTATCCAAGATCTATCCAAAACTAAAGGAACATGAAACTAAAAATAATAGTAGGCATGAGAATAGAGATTATTAATAGAAATGCCCTAAAATAAAAAATTCCATATGCTCTTGACATTAAAAAGAAACCCAATCATTCTAGTTTAACAAATATTTCCTATTAAAATATTGCTTTCTATTCTATTTAATTTCATGAAACAAGTTTCACATTTATATATAACATTTCACATCCAATATATTTTCAAAGTAGATTCCAAGCATTCATTAAAGTTTAAAAATTTAGGACAAACAATCTGAATTCATGTATAGTTTTCACAAAAGGGTGAAAATGCACAAAAAAATGTAATGAAAATCACTCCACAGGAACCCAGTCATAAGTGAGCAATATGGTCCAATCCAGAAATGTTCATCTAGATCATGTGTGTCCCTAGAACCTCACATCTCACTGTAAGAATAACCACAACATATATTTGTTCTCATGAATTAGACAATAGTAGGGAAAACATCCATATCCTAGTGGTCTCCAAAATCATCATAAATGTATAGTCAGTTATCTATGCATCTTTACTGCTATGTGAAGTAGGGATGAACAACTTAGCCTATCTAGGATGCTAGTACTAGTCCACCCACCAAGATACCTTGGGTTTCCACTATGCCCAATTTCCACTTCTCCAAAAACATATGTATCACCACATTCACCTCAACAAACTAGAAATGTGACTACCCAATTAAAAACTAACCAGTATGAAATCAAAAAACTTCTTCCATATTTACACGTACACAAAATATACTTTCAAACTACATGAATGAGAAAAGCATTGAAAAACACATATTTATATATACAAAAAAGTCATTGGACCTCCATAAGACAAAAGAAGATTTTTTGATATAATTTAATGGTCTAAATGAACAGTCATAGAATCACACGTTTAAAATAAATTATTATACCATGAACAATTCAAACTATTTACTTTTAATCGATTAAAAGAGAATCTAATAACTGAGTGGGATGCCTATTTTTAAAAGACTATGAATTATTTTATACATGAATATAATGTGTACATTTCATATAAATGTTGAAGAAAAAAACATTTTAAAAAAAATAAAGAAATCATGGAATTCTGGTTAAAAACATATTTATAAGGAACCTACCTGAAAAAGTTTTCCATTTTTCGACAACCTATCGAGTTGTCTCTTGGTGCATACACACACATGCATTTATATACACACACACATATATATATACACCCCTAACTAAATTTAACATATTCCCCACTCTATGAGGGAATATTCATAGAGAGGGAATATATATATATATATGTGTGTGTGTGTGTGTGTGTGTTGGTCTTTCCCTATATAAGTACATGTCAGAATCGTCAACACAAACAGCCCAAAACCATCGTAGTGAAGTCCAACGCACTACACATATAATTTAATTAAATAGTTAAACAAATAAACATTCTCTATTATTTTCAAAATAATAGAATAAGGGTTTTCACCAATAACAAACTACATTTCAAGTAATAAAAGCCACGTTAAAAATCAAACACACATGTAATCTTATGGAAGACCACATTCACCCCACAAATGAAATTGAAAAACTAAATTAATAAATTTATGAAGCACATCAAAAACATCACCAAAAAATTTACCCTATAATCTGACACAGTTTCATATCAATGCACCACATTAAAATAATATGCATGTTATAAAAATAGAAACACATGATTTGTATCATTTATAAAATGTAAATAATCCATATTCACAATTTTTAAAACCTCATAAAAAGGAAAAACATAACTTAATTAAAAACAAACCCAAATACATATTGAGAACCAATTTACAATCCAAATATACAACAAAATTTCAGTCAAATCCTAATTGGTGTCACCAAAAAATCAATTAAATAAATTTCACATTCAAATGAGGCACTTTCATAATGAAACAGACCACTAAAAGAATTTATTTAATAGTTTTAAATCATGGAAAATGATATGACCCATGAAAATGAAACCCAAATCACCTTTTATGGAAAAACACATATCGATGATACACCAAAAAATGAAACTACACAATATATAAAATAATAGTAAACAAGTTAACATTAATTTACATGAAAAATTTCACCCACATAGTAAAAACATTATACTAATCAATTAATATGGTATTAAACCTCAATAAAACCCAATACTACTGTGCAATAAACTAATAAATAAACATGATTAATTTAAAAAATATGAAAATTATTTTCCAGACAATAATTACACATTGATCCACCTACCTCTCTGTAGATAAACGTCACATACATGGTGCGAAACTCTAATTTCCAGCACGATGAAACACAATAAACTCATATTGAATTCTAGAACCAAGACATCAAACCAAAAACATCAAAGCCAAGCCAAATGTTATGTTAAACACAAACATGATAACCCACCAATGGATAAAACCAACCAATAATGAAGAACACAACATCAGTGAGGGTGTGAGAGTCTAATGGATAAAGGGAGAGGGTTGTAAGAGGTGCACTGCATGCTAGGGAGGTCTGTATATGGTCCAACTATGAGGGAGTGGCTAGACCAAGGGAGGGTGTGGGACTGTGCGAGGCAACAGAAGGACGGGATATGGGGCAGTGTGCACGGCTTGCTTGACAGTAGGTGGTGTGCCAGTATGGTTATCCGAAGAAGAGGAGGGAACTAGTTATTGTTAGAAGGGGGTATGTAATGATGCGAACCACAAGAGGAAGAAGGGGAGTACTATGTAGGGGAAGTGGGGAAGGATGAGTGAAACAAGGAGTACAAAATATAAAATAAGTCAAAATAATATAAAATGAAATTAATCTTAAAAACCTAGTAACATAAAATAATAATAATTAATAATTAATAATTTCATAATAATAACAAAAGTAATTATATCTCAATTAAATATTAACTAAAATGACAATTTCAATGTTATTAAATTTGATGGAATAGTTTAAACATTTCAGTAACAATAATTATTAAAATGGGGATTTCATTTAAAAACATGATAAAATATATAACAATATTATAATAATTATATTAATAACAGTTTTTGTGATAATTATATTATTAATAAATTTAAAGAATAATAATATTATTATCTATATAATAATATTATTATAATAATGTTTTAAATATTTTCAAAATTTTATTCTCACATAAATTATACAATTTTAATCAGTGGGAAACCTCAAGGGTACCCTAGCTGACCAAATGGTTTCTTCCAACCGTGCAGTGCACACACACCGGTCCGAAACGCATCAATCTTATTAAAGAAAAAATATATCAAATCGGGACCCCAAACTGTACTTTTCCAATTATTTGAGGTCTCGAGAAGAATAAAATTAAAGAATGTTCGAAGTCAGAGTGTGACAATACAAGTAATTATGTGTCATCAAATTTATTTTGTGATTCTTATTATTGGATTCTTGTTTAGGGATGGTACAATGAATAGTGAATGAGGTGAGGTGTAGTGTATTTCTCAATTTCATATACTTGATACATGGACTTACAATTTATCACCTCAATTCTTGATTATTCCTGGGAGCCATTAGTAGATAGTATGTTACCTATGAATGGAAAACCACTCATGTGATAGTGGCTTACCAAGGGAAGAAAAAATTATGAGATAATGAGTTGGTTAATTCCAGTGGAGTTTCCAACCCCAAATCTAGTGAATTATTTTTCAATATCTCCCATTGGGTAAGGTTGATTAGGTTCAAAAACATAAATGTTCCAATAGACATAATTATTATAGGGACATTATCAATAGTAGTTTTTGTGACTCCCAATGATATTGATAGTTTATGTATTTGAAACCGTGGTTCATTATCACTTGTTATGTTCTATTATTATTGGAGCCTAGAGATGATCCCCATGACACTGAGTCCTTTATTAACCATTAATGGATTTAAATTTATGATTTGATGTTATTCCTCTAGTTTGATTTATTATATTTGAACCATTTCAATATTGGGTTTATAAGATGATTGTGTGACTTAATATGGTATAAGAATCAACTTGTATTTTTTTGAATTACATTATATTATATTTTTTAATATAGTTTGAATGTATTATTTGAATAAGAAACTGCTTTTCGGCATTCCTTTGAGATTATAAAAGAAAAGGGGTTTCCATGAAATTATTTATGAAAATGATATTTTCATGAGATATTGGAACATAAGGAAACCATTTTTGGTTTCTTACATTGTTTAATGGTTTGAAATATGATTTTTAAGTATCCATGAGTTAATATTAGTATAGGGTATTTTTATTAATGTTTTCATGTGATTTGGTGTTGTATAGACTAAAATAACTACATAATATCATATGTTTCAAAATATAATTTCATAAACAATTTTACTAAGGTATTTAAAAATATTGAATGGGTTGTGGTGGCCAACTAAGTTATTTTGTTTTCCCAACTATTTTATCATATATTCAAAATTTTGGTTCTTTATTTGAATGTTCATTGATCATTGACACATCTTAGGTCAATTTTTATTCTATTACATTTCAATAGCTATTGATATTATGTTTTTTTATAGTTATTAGTTTTATTTCCCTATAATATCTGGTATGAGGCCCTTTAAATCGTTTACATTGGTGAATTAAAATAATAACATCTCTTACAGATTGAGGGAATAAATAACTTTTTTAGGTAGATGATATGGCAACTAGTGGGCTTGTTTTCCTTATAGGGGAAAGAGAATAGAAGTGAGGGGGGGTTTTTTCTACTAATTTTCTTTTATAATTGAGTATTTTACGTTTACTTTGTTGTATGATATAACATTATTTGGGTTGGTACTTCTTATATATAGATGAATCCATGAACAAAATCATTTACCTTCATCTGTTAATTTAATAAATGTTTTCTTGAAGAAACCGTTCTAAGTAGTGATCATATGATACATAATCAGTAGTTTCTAGAACATGGGGATCAGTAATTTCTTTTATGATACTGGAAGACTCGTTTTAATATTTTTCATATGGATGGCCTCAAACTGTTTATCACAGCCACATATTGTCTTGATTTGAGTCTCACATTTACACTTTCCAAACATGGGTAGCCGATCACCACCTAGGTTACAACGATGGAACCAATAAGAAAAAAGATGGATGGGAGGTTATCACATGTATCTAAAGTTCTTTTTTCCTACACCGTGTCTTCCTTATAAATATCAATCATTTTGATGAATTTCATTCCTAATCCCATATTCAAACGGACATGAGATAACTAAATCACATACTTCATTGTCAAAGGTAAAACAAAATGGTTAGACAAACTGAGTACATCATACATTTGGGTACTTGAATACCAATTTATCAATATTTCATTTTCCTTAGTATGTGGTTATATTTTTGTCATCACATAATAAAAAAATGGATATATGAGTTTATATAAAGGAAAGAACATTGGTCGTAACATTATCATGTCATGAAATTTGTGTATTGAATTCTCATCACAGAAGGCATCCAATTATAATATCTTGAGAAAACAGGTTCTCGTAGCATAAATAATACAATTATCATCACATGAGGAAACATATACATATCACATATTGTATTTTATTCTCATCACATATGGTATCCCATTTTATTCATTTGTGGCATCTAGTTAATGTAAAAAATGAATCCCATGACCATAAATTGATGCATCTTATTCTAATCATAAAATAACTCTAGTAATATTAATATATGTCATTCAATACACCTAATGTAAGGATCCCAATGGTTATACCATGATGTATCGTCCACCTATCATGTAAGAAACCCTATTCTTTTAAAAAAAGGGAGAATTATTCAATCATATGGGATGTCGTAACAAATCCACATTGGTCATAATAAAACTCAAAAATGAAAAAATTATATTATTTCCACATGTGGAATTCTATTATGATTATAAAAAAGGTAAATATGGGTTTTAAAGTCCCTTCGTGACAAATAGATTTTGGAGTCTAGATTGGATGGATCCTCTCATGTTTAACACACAAGTGCGGTCAAAGATTAAATATAATGTGGAATGGTCCTATGATACATAAAACAAAAGAATGGTAATTATCTAAATTATAATTTGGATAAGTACACATATTCTATTTATATAAGAGTGGTCATAGTTTTAATTCATGGGGGACCAGTGGAATGTTTATTTTCCATTATACTAGTGTACGGTCAACATATATACAACCTATTGAGGGATATATGGTATGGTTGGGATGATAATATTAAGAATCAGATAATTCTCTTACATAGCCCAATGGAATTAAAAAACCCATATATATGTTGTTTTATATATTAAGGTCATGTATTACGATGAATCCACATAGTATAACATTATATGGTATGGATGTTTATTTAAAAAAGACTGAAAAAAATTATGTGGGGATTAGGATTACATCTTAACATTTTTTAACATGTAAGAAGAATTATGTGATGTAAGGTAATGGTGATTACATGTAATATGAATACCACTTACATATATGTATCCTTGACTGAACTAGGTTTTGGATCATCAATGGGAGTATGATTGTGGATTAAAACAAGTATGAGGCCCATTTACATATTGGAAGAAAGAAGGACATATCTGGAACATATGTTAGTTCTCCTTATACCCTGTTTAATGAAAAGATATTACAAGATAAAACAATTTAGTATTCTACATATGGTTTTTATATAAAAGAGTATTATTATGAGGATGTGGATCCTATGAACGATCAACTTGATGGGAACTGTTCTTTGTATATTTTGCATTAATTAGGTTGGTCATTCATAAAAATCTTGGAATTGTTTTCCTAGAATACATAAATTGTGTGATTCATTGGACTTTATTCTATATTTTTCATTATAAAAGGGGATTTTTTGATATGAAACTGAATCATTATAAAATTTATTGATGGTATTACATGATGATTGTCACATAAAATTTCTCATATATAGGAGTCCCTCAATTTTTATTTTAGTTACGGTTTTGCAAGACACCTAAAGTGGTGTTTTCCAAACTAATTTTTTTAGATCCCCCACCCAATATTCCCAAATACCAAAATGTATGGATATGAGGGTTATTTATATACATCGTGATCATGGATGTGGGTATAAATTTAGAAATATTGATGAGAAATGAATGTAGGTCTTCACATGACACTCCATGTTTTGGAATCAAACAACTTGAGTCATGTGAGGATCAAACATTATGATCCAATGAAACTTTTTTCTATCATTCTTCCTCATTGATCATTTTTGGAATCACTTTTTGGCTCCCAAAAACCCCTCTAATGGGGTCTAATAAGTTCAAGGAGGTTCATATTCTGAGCATGGCAGTGATGATTGAAAATTTATTGCACAATTATTACATAAGTCATGTCACCCCGTCACATATAAATCATTGTTGGGACCATAGAGATGACCCTTGAGGCATGAAAAAAGTGAATTTATTATCCTCATTCAATGAATTCATTGCTTTTCATGAGATATAATTGTTAAATACTATTTATTTTTTATTAGATTCACTTGTGCGGAAGATATTTTTACAATTACTTCCTGAGGAATTTCCAAAAAAAATTAAATATTCATTGGGTAATAGGATTAAGAAATTTATATATGTGCTAGTTATATCTAGAATCTAATATATTTCAACATCATAAATGAGTATTAAAACATGGAAACTTCAATAACTATTTCTCAACGGAGATTAACATCAGAATACGGGTGACCTAATTGTTTCCACCTGTACATCAGACATTGAATATCATCATGGGTTTTGAACGATGGGAATATATGAAATTTTAGCTCCTACCACTCTATGGTTACATATGATTGGTTCAAATCACTAATCTATAGAAATAGTTTAATTATCCTTGAATATGTATATTCATCTCATCATAATGAATTATGATGAACATCCCATCCACTATCTATGATGTGATGTACCACCACAATGGGCTATAATATATTGTGTGTAACCTAATAAAAAATATCAAAATACAATTTAATATAGCTAACATATCTGATTATAATATTCAATCGTGTACCAGAACTATCTAGATGATAAAATAATATGATAAACCAAGTAATGTGAACATTTCCCATAAAAGATTTTAAAAGACTAACGGGAATGAGACTAGAAGGTTCAGAAAAGTTGCGAGGAGTATTGATATTTAATTCTGAGGATTTCATTATTATAGGTTGTATGTATATATTAATATAACTCTTAAAACCAGACAAATATCACATTATATGTGCCAAATAGATAGACACCATATACAAAAATTGTTTTACTTACCACGATTTTGATAGGATTAGCCCATGTGACCTACACAAGATTTAAGGGATAACTATTTGGATAGAGATGTTTCAAGAGTTTTTGTAATTAGAAAATGTCAAAAATATTACGGAGAAAATACCACTGCTAGTGAATTCCCTACTAGTGGATCTAAGATTGAAACACTAGAAGGATCACCCTTTAAATCCCGAGAATCCCTATATTTCATGTTTTATGATATTCATAATCATGCATGTATGATGGATGATGGGGAATTAAAATTAGTTCCCTGGTGTCAAAACATGATTAAATCATATGGTTTAGTTATTTCATTTCGAACAAAACTTATACATAGAGTAGTTCTTCACTCTAAACCAACATACACCACCTGAGTTAAAGATGTTAGGGTTCCTAACAACTTTTCTTAGGGGATGTGTCCTAGTAAACATGGATACATGCATTGGTGTGTGACCAAGAACCCTAATCATGGAATCAAAATAAGGTATAATTAATAGAGTCAATATAACTATTATAATGTTAGAAATGTTGGATAATATGTTTGGGATTATTAGGGAGAGATGGTTATTCATATACATGACTCAATGGAAAATTAAAATTTCTCTAGGTGTATCTTCGAATGAATTTGTCTAGGTATGAGTAACAAAACCTAATCATCATTTAAGAGGTAAACTTTATTAAAATTTGGTTGAGCATTATCAGGGTACATCCACTATAAATTTATATGATAAAGGTAGTCTCCCTAATTGAATATAATGAGTTTTGTAATGTACATCCATTCAATACCTAAAATGGAGTTACTATATACAATAAGCATCGAAGAAAAATGTAGAGGGAGTACTTGGGGTCCATTAAGAGTTCATTATTGGTATCACACATCAATAAAACAATCATTTGTATGACATGCATCTTTTAATGGGTTTTTGGTTAGTTGTACCAAATTTTTTAAATGTTGGGTTCCATGTAAGAAACTACGATATGACACATGATGTCTCTCCTAGGAACAGAAATATCATATTTATATACACTTATCCTAGTGAAAATTTTTGGTTTCCTCTAGGAAACTATGATATGACACCTTGATTTAATGTATAAAAATTCAATTTCCATATATCATATGTTTAAAATAATGAAAAAAATAAATAACATGGATTAGATATCATACTCTTATGTATGAGTGGGTTCTACGAGTGATCAAGTTCCTACATTTAGGGATATGAAGACTAGTGGAGGCTCAATAGAAGATAGAATAATTATGGATATGGATAACAGAGGTTCTATTGACAAAGAATCCTCGGTAATTTATTATTACTCGGAATATACATCATAAAATGAAGATGATATTATATACAATGATGTGTCTAATGATGATTCACCATAATAGTTTTCACAAAACACATATAACAACCATGTAATAAAAGAAATACATTATTCATTGTGGAATTAGTTTTTTATGAAATTTTCAGGGGATGGTAAATGTTTTTTATTCCAAAATAACCCCTAGACCATGAATGGGGGAGGGGTGTTAAGTTTCAGCCATGAAACTAGGATGTGTGTAATTGTTTAATTTGACTATATAGACATTAAAGTTATTAATTAAATTTATCCCTCCTAATTATTTAAGGGTAACATCCACCAAAAATGAGGTTTAACATTTTAGGTTTCAAATGATTCTCTTAGTGTAGGGTTTGAAAGGAAAACTCAAACCTCATTTCACTAAGAATACATTTTGGTTACTTCATTCAAACCTTCTATATTGTTTCCATATAGGTATATAAGACAGGTTTAAGAGACACTAATAGTTGATGGTGAGATTATCATTGTTTTAGAGGTGTCCCTTTATGTTTATTTAGATACTAGTTCCTTGAGAATAAAAAAATAGTCTAATGTAGTGGATGAAACCTTCCCATAAATTGTAGTTGCATCGCTCCAAACAAAGGGGCCATAATACCTAGAATAAAATTTCATAGATTATAACACTTTAGTATATAGTTAAATTATTTTATTCTATTGTATGAACTAATATTCAACCATATATGTTTTTGGTTCCCATGTTGATATATGATCTTAGGGTCCTAATGGTCTAAGAGGGTTCCTTCACTGAATAAATTGATAATTAGGATGTGATGCACCTAAAATAACCCACTCCTTATGATTATGATCCTACTAGTGAATTTTTGGTGTAGAATGGATCATATATTATAGTATAGACAGAGGATCCTATAATTATCCTAGAGGAGAATCCCTCTATTTTGTAGAATAAAACTAGAAACCTGGTCCCTTATCCTACACCAGAGTCTATACAAATTGATCATAAAATTGACCTCTAATCATAAATTATCTATAAATTTCTAGAAATTGAGCATATTCTAGATGGTGAAAATTATTTCGGGTTAGACAAAGATAAATATAACAATGTGATCAGGTGAAGGGTGATCAAGAACATATTTTGCATCATCACCTTCATAAAATAATTATAAATGTGAATAAAATGAGAACACTCCACCATTGTATAGTATTTATGGGGGATAATTATCTTGTGGAACATTAAATACACATAATAAAAACTAAAATATTAGATAAGAAGGAGTTACTAGAAGACAATGAGTTTGAATATAACTAGGTGTTGTCTGTGGCTAATGTAGTAGACGACCTCTAGACATCTCAATAGGGGATTTACAAGAGTATGTAGAGGAGCTCTAACTATTGGTATACAATATTTTAAGGTAGTACATAGTCACCTACTCATAAATCAACAAGATGAAGTTGAGGACTATCTATTCTATTTACGATATTGAGTGTTGAAATATGTGGAATATAAATACACACTCCAAAATCAATTTTTTATTTGGAACATTATCTAAGGCACCACATGTTATCATGAACTGAATTCACATTTCTGTTTCCCCACCTCCCTGCTTTTCAAAGACTGGTGGCATTCATCAATTTCATCATCGATGTCAAATCACGTATTAAAATGAGACGATAAGATGTTAGTTATTATTTCAATGGATTATTACATGAAATAATTAAATAGTTAGGGTCTCCCTCAATGAGTTAGGTCATGTAATGTGAACACATTACCAGTTCCACCTCCTTGTGGAGGCAGTTTAAAGAATTAGTGTCTATATAGGAATTCCAAATGAAATTTATAGGGAAGAAACCATTTGTTAGGAGGGTAGTCATGTTGGATATTACAGTAATATCTATACAATATTAATATTGGTACCCTATAATATTCCTCACAGGAGGTAATATCATGGAGGCATCATTGGGAAAGAACTGAATTCATCCCGTGGTGGTCATGAGGCATCAGATTCTGAAGGAGAATCTTCTATGAATTTCACCTTAGGCACCCAATGATTATAATGTGTTTTTTTAAACCTAGGAGCATATTATACAAGTATTTTATGTCATGTATCCCATTCTAAAATATAGTTGTAGTATAAGATATGCCCACTATTTAACATCTTATAGATATAGTATGAGACAGATCAAAATACCCCAAATAGGCGGATCAGGGTGGTGTATCCTCCGGAGGGAGTTCATGAAAGGTTTTCAAATGAATGTGTCATTACTTACATAGAGGTGGACCCCAGGGGTGTGTCTCATAAAAGGAATATGTCACACCATCAAGGCTGTTATGAATTACGTATTGAGAGCAGATCAATGAGGTGCACCCTAGTAGGGGGAACCAAGGTTTACCATTTTCATGGATTGAACCTGAATGAAGTATCCTACATACCCTACATATGAGTAATGGGACTAAGGACATGTATTTTGATTCATTAGTTTGTGGTCATATGATTGAACAATTCTATTTAGTTTTACGTCATGTTGTAAAGATACTCATGCTAGAAATGAAGAATCAATGATGGATTGTGTTGGGAATATGTATGGAATCCTCCCATTGCAAGAGGTGTTCAGTTGATCATGTTTAGGGGGGATTACGTATTCGAGATTCCCATTTTCGTCAAGGATTATAATTGATATGGATGGGTCGTATATGTGAAAGCATTATAAGGGCCGTGTTCTTACAGTGATGTGCAATCACAGGGAAAATTGGGATGGATATGGATGAAGTGTATGTAGTTGATGTATTAGATGTAGTGGATGGAGAATATGGAATGGATGTGATGTATTTATTTGAAATAATGTTTACTTTATAACTAAGTGAGTCATATTAATTATCTCATTTAATTAGAAATCAAATCCAATAATGTTCATAAAGGGGCCTATGGATTACATCTAATGTAGAGAACTATATGGTTGGGGATTCCAACATAGAAGGAACCCTTGAGTGGATATGATATGTTTGTGGATTTATCTGTGAGTGATTCAATATAATAATATCTTTTGTGACATTGTATATTATAGCCTCTAAGACAAACATGTTTCATGCTCGATGTGAGGAATAGGAAGAAGTAGTAAAATGTAAGGTCATGTTGTGAAAGATGTGCCAATGAGAGATGATGCAAGAATTATGAATGTAAGATGCCATAGATGAATGACATTACAAGTGAGGAATATCTCATTTCATTTGAGGAGGATTTAATTTTCTATGAGTCTTTAATAGAAAAAATAATGATGGTTGTGTGGGGATTACATGTTGAAGCATACATGGATGTAAGGATTTCCTTGTGTGGTGTGAGGAAGTGGTATCCCATGATGAGAATATATAGGGAATATTATGTTCATTAAATAGGGAGAGGAGACAGATTAATATTATGTGATAGGTTCATTGGTTCTATAATGTTTTAGGTCATGAAGCTTACAGATGTTAAACTGACTCCATACTCATCAGAATGATGAAATCACTGATCATTCACCATTGGGAGACCGATGGTTTCCTAAATTATAGGTTTCAATGGTGTGGAAGAGTGGTAGATCTTGAGGTACACGTTATCATGCCTATAATGATAATAATATAGTTTGAGGATATCTATACAGAGATGAAAAGGCTAATGGGAGTCTCATTACACACTTGGTGTGGTGTGGTACATAAGAATTGGTGCATCATGTCACATAGGGACATGAAGTGTTTTTAGACTGATCCTAGATGTGTATGGGGGCCTTTGGAACTCATCCTTATCAAAGAAGCATAAAAATAAGTGAGGAAACATGTAGATTCATATGAGATGGGCTTCACAAATCCCAGGTCCTCAAAGAGTGGTGCTTTATGAAGTTCGTGTGCTTTATGGAGGTTTGGGGATTCTCAAAAGGATATTCATTATGAATCATAATGACCCTAACTCAGGATTATGTCCTAAAATTAAAATGTATTTCTTCATGAATGCGTATTTATTTGTGATACCTCATGTACTCTTGAAGGCCTTCAACCATCATGAAGGGTGCATGCATTCATGAAAAGCATTCCCACCTTAGGTGGATGTATTCAAAAATATATGGGAGGGTGTTTAATTAATTTAAAGTACTTTGGGTGATCTATTTTTCATATATTTTTCTATGTTTTGGTTCTCCACATATATTTTCAATTCAGAGGTTGAAGGGTAATATAATAGTTTTCAAAAATTCATAATAAATAGACTATTTATAAGAAATTGTATTCATGAAGCTGTGAAGTGGTTCAAATATTAAATTTTGTCTCCATGAATAGATGTAGTTCTATCAGACTCATGTTGTGAATATTCAATGCTTGGTGTAGTCATAGATCCCTGTTGGAGTCAGATAATATAATATTTGGAATGGCACATTCACAAAGCCGGAGATTCATGTACACGATTCATGTAGAAAACCCTTTAGAGGGTTTTAGGTTCCATTTTGGATTGGGTTTTCTACAAAAGTTCTCTGAATTCCTTAGGTAATCCCATAGAATGTAATTTGATACCAAATAATACCGTTCTTATAATGGGATCTAATAGGAACATAGTGGGACATATTTTGAGGGGGAATCAATAAAATTTGAAAATATTCCCACTATCATGAATACCATTCTTTATGATCACTTTCGATGATGATGGGAATAGATCATTGGTGCAGAGTCCATCATAATTTAGGGATAGTCGGGTGCCTATGAATAACACCATGGTGAGCTCTCAATGGAACAAGACAATGCCTGAAGAAAATATTATTTGCTCTATTTTTAGGATTCTCATGATCAATGTGACCTAACTCTGTGAATTCCATATTGGAGAACTGAACATTAGGACCATAGATACCTAAACGGTATTTTTGTGAACTGGACATCACAAATCACATCTTCACAAATTGAGTATGGAAACTCTGAGCTCTATAAACCAGGTTCCATAAAGAAGATTTGCAAATTAACTTCGGAAAACAGTATAAAAAATAATCTATTCTCCAAATTCAGTGGGTATTATTGAATATTCTTGGTAATTCATTGTAGACATCACTGAGATGGAGTATATGTAGAACAATATCATGATTGGGTAATTTTCCCAAAACACCTATGACTGCAAATAACTTTTTGGGATGAAATCAAAGAATCAAAGGCAGTATCCTCTGTGAAGTATGTTGTTATTGTATTTATTTGGAATGAAAAATTATTTCCTCAATCAATATGATAGTATTGATGAGTCAGCTTACTAGTTTAGGGGCTTATTAGGGGAATACTAGTGGAATATGTCCATTTTTTGCCACATTTTGAAAGTCCAAACTTGAATAACAATAGAATGTCTCTAAAAACACATCAAAAATGATGTTGGGGAGAAATAGGAAATCAATTCATCACTACCACAGTATAAAATGATTCTCAAATTGGACCTGGGAGACCTATAAAAAGGTTGGAATAATGGTGGCCTTCTGATATTTGAAATAAATTTTACAAATGAATGGGAATTGTTCTATTGGTCCTTCACATCACATCTTGATTTTGTGGGTGTGCTGATAGAGGTATGAGTTTATGACATGGCATGGGATTCACAATTCTATGTTTACCGGCCACGAGAGATAATTCACGAATTATTAATGATAATTTAATTGGATACAAACACATTCCATTTGTATCATGGGGAGGTTGACATCATCTATTTGGACCTTAGACAAATTATTGGGATCCCCAACATCGAGGATATGTACAATGAGTTTATCCCTATGGAGAATGTTTGGGGAGACCAAGAGAATATTTTTCCTTTGGGAAAAGTGATACTAAATTTGGTGAAGGGAACCGATAAATAGAATCAATGGATGAGGTAAATCTACTTTAAGAAACGATTCAACTTTTTCTTGAACTATCTAGAAGAGGTGCCTAATGAGGTTGTGAAGCCAACGATGAAATTCTTTTTGACGATACTCACATGTACTTAGGGATACCAACATGCAATGAGGGATACAACTAGCTGATTTTTGATGTGAGATTGGTGAGATTATTAGGTTACATCACCAAGACTAGAATCATCCCATAGTTAGGGTGGCTGAATTCATGATGGTGATCATTCGTGGTTGGATGAACTTGGCAATGGATGCCTACATGGATGTGTGGCCAAAACATTTGTAATGGAGTAGATGTTGGTGATGTGGAAGTGTGTCTATCAGAAAATCATAGTGATGGTTATGTTGTACAATGTACTTCCACATGCTAGTTTTGGGACGACACTAACGTGTGTGTGTGTGCATGAATTTTAACCTTTGGTACTACTGTGTTTATCCAAAATTGTGGGGTTATTTCTATCAAATACATATTTCATATTCCACAAGAAAATTAAAATGGACATCAGGAATATTTGAGGTGGTTAACCATTCATGATGGGCCTAACATAAAAACTGGATACAGTTTAGTAGGTGGATCAATTTTTCATTCACTTATTCCCTTTGCTAAAAAGGGAGGAAACTATTTATGGTGTAGGGAATAGGGAGATATTATCCTATATCCAAGAATTATGAGTTAGGGTTCTAGTGGGAAAGTTTGACTATGTTCTATTTAACATTAACATGTTTGTGAGGGTATTCAGGTGGTAGTAGAGGTTAACCATGAAGATTTACTAAAAGGTATTTCATGAGTTCCTCCATTTTGTGATGATGAAACATGATATCATGTTCAAAAGAGACATAATAAAGATTTGGAACAAGATTATTCCACCCACTACTAAATTCAAGGTGACGCATGACTATATGCAATGCTGGGAGTCATGTATCCTGAGGTAATACTGAGGTGGAAGGCTATCCAGACTAATGAAGTCATAATCCCCCCATAATGGGTTTGGGGAATGGTTATAAATGGAGTCATACATAGAGAAATAGTGGGGTCAGTGGCTAGGGTAGTATTAGAAAGGCCATCAGTTCATTGGACAACAAAGGCAAGAGTCAAAGGGAGAGTAGAATCATCAGGCCAAATGCTATTGGGAATGAGGAATCGTGAAGAATAAAACCATATTGGGTTGTCAAAATGAGTTTTTATAATCTCCTAGAATGAAGATACATCACAAGGAAATTTAATATGATGCAGTCTTTCCTGAGGCACGTGAAAACTTGGGATTATATCATCTCTTTTATGAGGTTTATGGGTGGTGTTGTATCTCAAATGTTATAGGAAGGATCCTAGAAGGATCAGTTACACCATGGTTATTATCTAGGATTATCAATAATAGGGGAAGTATTATATGACTAATATGGTAAACCTTGTTCATTCTATGATAAATTAATAGTATCTGAATGATCAAGTGAAGGTTCATCAAGACAAGACCTCTCATGAACAACTTTTGGTAGTTGATCAATATGTATGTGTTCCATTTCCCTAGGAATCAGAAGAATCTTGTGAAGATGACCCTCATCAAGGATCACATTCTAGTGGAATCATTACCTCTGACCATGTAAAAATCAGATTCGCAAGTAAATTTAATACAAAAAATGCAACTTATAATATGTATTTAACAATCCTTCTACATGTACATGATACAAACACTAAGGAGGGGGTGTAATGATAGGGACCTAAAAATGAAGGTGGTAGGATCTCAACCTATGAAGGGGAGAGAATGGGGTCCTAACCAAATTTCATGCCTATATGAAGTCAAATATCATCACCTACAATGGAGGTAGCATCTGAGGAATAAATATTTTACGGGGGTTTCAGGTGAGTCTTCAGTATAACCTCACTAAATTATACAATTCACATAATCCCCTATCTCTTCTATGCCTACAAATAATGGTTTTGAATTAATATACATTACCTTAATATGTTAGAATGTCAGTGAATATTGTGCATGAATGTCAGCCACCATTTCTAAAACATAGAATTGATGCACCAGAAGCCAAGGTGGTGAGGGATGAAACTGGTCTCTGAACAGAAAGAGACAAAGTAGACATAGATTTAGAACCAACTGACAAGGAACCACTAGAGGGGAAACTTCAGATCATGAACTCAATGGAGGAGGTTGAGACAAGGCCCACAAAATGGAGAAATAAAAGTGATACAATGGTCAGTCCAATTTTGATCATGTTACAAGTGTTAGTTTTTGTGGATGATCTTACGATGGGGGATGCATCAATGGTGTTAGCTTCTAGGACAATCGTGTCTGGTGTGATTGCTTTCGAACATCCACTTCAGGATGTTATGGAATGAGAATCCATGGTTGAGAAATCATCCTAAATATCCACAGGAGCTGGGGTGATAGAGTCATCCTACATAGTACTGTAGAAAGTAATAGGGTCCTCTTCAATTGGTGTAGTGGTCGATGAGGAACTTTTCCTAGGTATTTTTATTAGGCCACAAACATTTGAAGATGTCCATCTAGAGGAACTGGAAAAAAAATATATTTAAATGATTTTCTTTTTATGAGTCTACACTGCCATATGTTTTTAAGGAAACTATAACCAATGACATTGAGGATGATTGGGAACTCTATGAAAAGTAATAGATGAATTTTTGGAAGTTCAACACTCGTATCCTGATACATGTAATACCATAAAAGTCCGGATCTATCCTGGTTTGGTTGGTAAAACTAGGGACTGGTGGGATAGATTCTATTACTTTTCATGCACTAGACTGGGACATCCTCATCAATTGGGTACATGGGGAATGAAAAGAGATGAATCTGACATAGAAGAAACACAGTGATGAGATATCCTAGGAAATTCAGAAAGATGAGGAAGACAATTCCTATCTTTAGGGGATAAAAAAATAGTGATGTCTATTATCACTCTTGCTATGATCACAAATTGTTTAAGGGTTTAACTAGAAACATCTATGTCCCTATAATATGAATTCAAGTAGGTTGAATCCTTGTTCTTTGTGGAGCAGGATCGGTAGTGAATCATGCCCATAAATGTTCACTCCAAGGTCGATAAGAAGATGTATGACATAGCAGTGTGACAACATTCCTTCAATATCACTCAATAGAAGTTGTTTGTGCACCAAATGTTAATTTATGTGGCATATCAATAGAGTAAAAGTCTTATGAGGGGATTCCCTTTTATATAGATGACCCCCTGATACTCTTTCTGAACATAATTTTAATTCTTGAACATATTTTATTTCTTAATCATCATACATAGATCATATATCTGAGGGATCCATCAAAAATGTCCTAATCTCAAATAGACCATTCCTTTTGTGATAAATAGTGGTTGACCATGAGTTTTTTTAATACGAAAATTATTGATGATCAGTAAAAACACATGAACTATTATTATGTATCATGAAAATGAGGTTCTCAGAACATCGAACAAGATTATCCCAAAATGATCTATTTCACTATTGGGATTACTCTATAGGCATTGTATTTGATTTGACCAAAGGGGATTGTAATTTTTTATCCATGCTTCCTAGAACATGGAACATAAGGAGAGTGGTATGGTGTAATGGGATAACTACATAAAAAAATAGAAACACATAATTACCATAGCTATCATGTAATGTGGATGGAAATGAGGGTTTTCCACAATCCAAGTTCAAAAAAATGACCTCATCAAATAATTTAATGTAAAATATTTTTGGAGATTTCTGAAAATGTTAGGTGATGCAAAATGGGATGATACCAAACCTTTAAGGGGTAACTTCAAACATTGAAGAATATGAGAATGCAAATAAGGGAAACGGAAATCGTATAAAAGGATTGATGAAATGTCTGACTAGATTCTATGAATCTAGAAATACTTTCGCATGTCTTAGAACACATTGGTGTACCCTTATTAGTATGAAAAAACTTCAATCCCATCTTTTAGGTATGTGATATCTCATATTCTAAATGAAATTTGAGAACATCAAAAATATTGTAGGACATTAGCACTGGAAATGTGGAACCCTCATGTGAGGTCCATACACATTTTCCATTTTTACATCATGTAATTTAGGATGATATACCTGAACCTTTACATAGTATATGAAGAAATTTTCATATTATAGTTTGATGTTGTGTGATCTTAATGCATCCCACAGTTTAACGTCATCTGATCGGGAAATTACACACAATATAAGGTTTTACATCCATTACACTAGAATACAGTTTAGTGTTTTGTTTTTTAGACTATGTAAATATCTATCTAGTGTTCATTTGTGTGGAATAGATGAAATAAACCCAATGTGAATAAGACAAGAGGGGCCAGTTTATTTCACATGTATTAGGGATTAAATGGGTGTCAACATGAATATCAAACAAGGATTCCCACACAAAACCATAAAAACCTATAGGATTCAAAATTATTTTAATATCATACATAGTTATAGACTCATAGTTTAAGGCCATATAGTTTGGACCATGAGATTCCATTTGTAGATAAGCATAATTGTTATACACCATTCCACAACTCCTAAGACCATGTGACACATGTTCAATGTGGGGAACAAGTAATGGTATTGGCGGTTCTCCTAACATGTGTTAGCCGAAATTATTGTTACTATAAAGGGTTATGAATTCTATTATGATACATGGGTGTAGAATGAATGGATGCTCGAAATTTCAAAATCTAATTAAAGGGGAGTCTAGTGATTAATGATAGACTATTGACTAAGATCAACAGATAGTATACACAACAATAACAGTGAATTATGGTTGAGAAAATGAAAGTCCAACTATATAACCAATTCGTATCACATGATCCTCTATTTGGATAAAGAAACCACTATTCCATTATCATATGATGAAAAATAAATGAAAAATGAATGATTCCATAACTATTACTGGGACCATATAGATTTCAAATATGATTGGTATCCAGACTAATAAGGTCTTGATGTATGGATTAGTTTTATCATAATGTGGGATTCAATCTCAGGATTTGAAAACTGATTAAGGTCATATTGCATAGGCCATGGATACTAGTTTATGGCCGTAGCATCTAAACCATGGGTGAGTTTTTATAGTCAATTGGAATAAAGTGATGTCATGTAAACCAAATGTGAATGATGACCATGGTGGTTGAAACAAAACACAGTAAATTTCTAATTACACATTCTGACATTTTAAATTCATGATGCTTGGACATGAAGTGACTAGTTTATGGTCGTGTTCCCTGGAAAATTTGGTTGACTAGTTTAATGTCACAATGATTGTTCTGGGGGCAGTAAATTACCATGGAATATATATGGTATTGAATAGGAATAATCTGATTTGAGTGAAGGATAAAGAGGCTCACATACCCCACACATACATTGAAATGGTCCACATATAGTTGACGTTTATAATTCTTGGACCACAACTGAGGCCAATGGGCCGAAAGGATGATGGAACAATATATAGTTCAAAACCTAAAATGTATCAAAGCCACTACGTATCCCATAAGTATGGGATTCATGAAAATTTTAATTCTAGAATATAATGTGGCGAGGGACCAAAATTAGTGGCGGGGAATCCTCTTTTATGAGAGAACTGAGGCATCCCATGATTATCGTGTGGCATACTAATAATTATTAGTATAGGATTGTAGTTTAAGTTCACAAAATAATGAAGATAGATGTTAGTATTAATTTTATTGTGTTCATGCTATTAGAGGAGTGTATCAAATGTTTATGTATAGTGAATTGGTGTGAATGATGAATAAGGAGGCCCAGCACTGGCTATCACATCTGCGAGAAAATACAGCCTACAGTGATGGGAGAATCATAGGTTCAATTGATATTTAGTGATTGATAGGAGTATCCCAACATGAATGAGGACCAAGGGGGTCTAAATACGAAGTGCACATTCCATAGGATTATTGTATACAGTTTAAATTCACGATTCTTAGAATTGGGGATAATATATTAAGGTCGTGCTTCTTGGAACTTATGGTTCTTAGTTGAATGTCATAGAATTAGGACCATAAGGATCATAGTTTATGTTCATATAGTTCACACAATTTAATCCACAAATTAATCGTTGTATCATGGGAGATAGACAAACCATTCATGAATGAGGGACATTGGAGGTCACCACCACACCATATATTTAGAGGATTTTAATGAGATGAGACCCATAAAAACATAAACTACACATATAGAAAATATACCTTATTTAATTGAGGGCCTATGAGGCCTAGCGTGCCCAAAATGGGCCCTAAGTGTGAAAGGGGGTTCATTAAATTATGGATGGGTCCAATGAAAAAGTTTCTATTCATTTCTACATTTTCCACATGGATAGGAATCAAGACACACATAAGTTATGATGGAGAGTTACCAACATACGTATAACCCATACATAAGGTGGGATATTTTTTGTGTTATTATTATGTTTTTTGTAATTATGGACTTGGATATAATACGAATGAATTGCTACATATCACGTGTTTATATGAATCAATCAATTCGTAGTTATGAAATATGGAATGGTTGATTTGCAATGATAAGGGAAATTTCCACATTAGTGAAGAAATTATTTTTTTGTGCGGTTTATTTTTATAATATAAAGATGATACTGTTACATAGTTTATGACCAGGCAACTAGGATGATGAATATTACATAGTTTAACATCATTCGTCTAGGAATAAGGGTTATGGTGTTCCATAAAGGATATGCATGGAATGCATTCTATATCAGGGTTAGAATGAGGAATATGTAGGGCCACACCACATGTTACATTGTCAAGGAAGACCTACATATTGTTTAATATTCTGATTCATGAACTTGAAATTGTAGTTTATGGTCATAGATCATGGTCCAGGGATGTTGGTATTTACATTGATTAACATCATCCAACAAGGATATTGTTATGTCCCATTTATGTTAATGAAAAGTGGACATCCATTGATATTAATTTTTCCGTCGCGCTACTAATATGCTGATATTACTCCATATAAATTAATACAACATTGACTGTAGGGGATGCATGATGTTTATGGTCATAATTCTTGGAAAACTTTTGACTAGTTTAATGTTGTTTATCCTGGACTATAGGTTGTTATTTTACGTTTATAATCATTGGACTATCGAAAATGTGGGATCTGAAATGGGTAAGGTGGTATACTAGAGGAAAAAACAAGGTGTGATGTAAGGGCCCAGTAAGCCCAATCCATAACACACATTCCCAATATGTCCTGTTCTTATTGTATAATCACAATGGTTTGATTGATAATATAAGTACAAGGTCATACATTTTGGACTTATGGGTGGAAATTCATTAGAGGTATTTGTATTGGGTGAAATAGTAACAAATGTCTACATGAATTCAGGACATGGAGGCCCCATGACACAGAACACATCCAGAAGTAAACATGCACACAATATAAAGTCATGATTCTATGAATGTAGATCTTCAGTTTAATGTTGTAAAAATAAATCTCTATGTTAATTATGAAAATTACTTCATGATGAAATTTCCATTGTTTAGAGTAGAGCTTCACTATCTACCCATGGTGATCAAATATTACATGCGGTTAGTATAAACTGTGGGATAAACAGTAAGCAAATACAATTTGGGATTTTATATTGTTGTCTTTCTTCTAGTTATCATTCGTTTTCTGAGAGCTAGTACTGTTTCACGTTGGAGGAAGGAAAAGATATGACCTTTTTTTTGAATTCTATTTCTATCGTATTTTAGTGGCAATATATGTTTTATAAGGCATGTAACCAGTTCACTTTAAGTGATTTCTGCTCATCCTGTCACACATCTACCATTATATATATCGTCTTCTTGTCAAAGAAATATTTATGTAGTGATTGAAACTAAATCTAAATGGGTATGATTTCCTCTTTACTATACAGTAGAGAGTATAGAGTCACCTAGATGGAATTACGAGTCATATCCCAATAATACTGGAGAGCATTGGGGATCCTATACAACCAACTAATTTTTTTCTAGCCTACCAGCTTCTGCATGATTATGGAGGGATTTTTCTAAACACCTATATAATAACATTTCCCTATGCAAGTTAGTGATATATATGGTTATTATAGATGTTTAATTTAGAATCAAACCTCATTAGGTCTTTAAGCTATAATTTTGTAGTAATGTATGTGTGAATGGTGAGACTGACATTGAATTTGTGGATGATGTGTTAGATCATGAATTGGACAATAATAGGGTCATCACATCCTTAAGAGGAATCACTTATAAAATCATGGAAAATAAATAAATTTTGGTATGAATGAACCTGTATCGGCCTGCTTTCACTGGTGGATATAGTCGAGAAACATCAAGTTGTCATACCATAATGGTATAAGAGCACATGGAAGTATGAAGGGGATCTACTGATTGATGCACATAATTCTCTTGAATCTGACAGACTTGGAACCTCTTGGAAAACTCAATAAAATCATGGAATATGGTTGTAAATATGTATACCAGCCTATTAATCTAGTGGGATGGATTCATCCTTACATTATGATCACTACAGGACCTAGATTGTACTTTATATATGAATTGGATGATCTCATCACCTTGATTGAAACAGAGGATAATTCCATGAAATCATCATATGTATATTTTCTTATCAAGGTTTGGTCCACTCTGGATATTAAATAGTGGTGTGTACTAAAAAATTCACTATTTTTGGGTTGTATCAATAGGGAAACCATTGTTCAGGAGATACATGAAAAATGGGTTATCGAATCAGAGGATCATTTCACTACATGGGGGTCCCTATGTACTGATGTAGAAGCAATGGTGGTAAAATATTTTTCACAGTGTATGTCATCATCATTTATTATAAAAATATAAATGAATCATTGGTGAGAATCATAAATAATCTGATCATCCTATTATTTCTATACAAGAGAGTTGACTTAACTAGAAAGGTGTTATCTCATCCATTCTATGTCCTGGGAACATGATTCACCTCTGGATGAGATGTGAACTGGGCCATTAACTGTTTAGCGTTCTCTAACTAGAGTATGAGCCTTGGCTTAATTAAAAGATAATCAACCATGATTTTCTTGATGGATAGATCAGAGCGTCCCTTAACAAGTAATTATGGGACATAAATCATTAGGGACAAAGAGCGACTAGAAATGAGTTTTTAATACATAGTATCATTGTTACTGTTTCCCTCTTCTATAAGAAACAATTTGGGAATAAAAATCTGATTGGAAATAATGAAAACAATCCTTAATCCAACAATGTTGAGCATGATATTTCTGAGCCTCTAAATGGTTGGGATTCATGTGGAACCATGACTATAAATTTTATATCATGAAATATCATGATACACTAGAAGTAAAAATCTAGAGACAATTTTTCATTTTCCATATGGGTAGTCAGGATGTCAACCAGCTCTTGAACAATGAATGATTTCAATTGAACATAACAGATGTTGAACAACTAGGGGATCACTTCCTAGTGGAATTTTCATCCTATAAATATTATATTATCCTAAATATAATTTTTCTAATACCTACAAGACACTAGATATATCTCATTAATTTCAACATAATCCCTCAACTTCAACACTTCGATAACTTGTCCAAGGCATCACTTATTAATGTGAGAGGATATGGAATCATTTCTAAGGAGTATGAGACTAAAATAGTATAAAATATTCTTGCTGCTTTTGTTGTTAATTAGAGATAAAAGGGGTTTGGGAGATCATTCCATGGTAGTCATTGCTAGGGATGGAGGCTTCCCTAAGATAGGTCACATTAGAACCTACGTCTGTTGCATAGATACTGGTTTATTTCCTGAAAAACATACTGGCACTCTTCATCCCACTCATAGATGGTACCTTACTTCATTATTTTGATAAATTTAATACTCATTCCATCTAGATTAATGTTGAATTTATGTATGAAGGAAATTTTAATTTAGAGGCCTAAAAACTACCATATGTATCTCATAGGTTAAATCTTGCCGATTTCCTTGATATTCTATTGGATGATTTAAATTATTCTATATCTAAAAAATAAAATAATAAAATACCAGGAGGTGACCTCGAAGGAACACATTGGTGAGATCACTTTTTTAATAAAAAGATACAGAAGGAATCCATGCACTTTATCATGTTCTCTAATATGGTAATAATTCAACATGATTTGGGAAAAAAACATATATGTAGAATTCGACTAGTTTCGTGAGGATCAGTTTGAGGATTTAGTGCATTTCATACAAATAAGTGGAATATTATTTATTTAGGACATAATGCAGTAACTAATAGAAGATTTTTCCTTATGAATCCATAAATTCATTAGAATTTGAATATTATGGGGCCATCTAGATCTAATTGTATCAAATTTATCCCTCAATGAAGGAGAGAGTTTGGAACCTAGATCTATCATCGATCAACAACTCTTTCACTGAGAAGGTAAAATAATCCATCACACAATGGGGATTTAGGTGTCAAAATATGATATATACATTGATCATCCTACTCTTCTTCATAAATATAATGAAGTGGGATATCCACTTGGGGAAAACATTACTTAACGATGTGGTATTTGATAAGATTATCAAATTTGGCATCAACCATGTAACTATGATAAGGATTAATTTTCATGAGATGCATATTGAAACTAGGATTACTATCATGGAGACCTAGATGGTGGAATATTACCTATGGGTATAGTAATTTAATCTCATCATAAATCCAACAAAATATATCATTATGTTTCTTTAGGAAATCAATTTACTACTGATATTCCACTGGTGGAATTACTTAACTGATATCCATTGGACTCAATGATTCTTTAATACCATGGTTGACCCGATCTAACTCATTTGTGGTGGTGAAGATTCACTTTTGGAAAGCTGGTGAAGCATTTCAAGATCAACTACATCATCTATGGAAGGGGAATTAGTTATAAGAATGGGATCATCAGGGCTAACTGATTTTGGGGGAACAGTAGTGATAGCTTGGACTGCTATGGAATCCTCACTGGGGGACTCCTCCATTTCTAAAAGAATACATATAGTGGTTTTAATGGAAATTCAATTAGGAAATTTATTATAGGTTCCATGATTGATATAAAAGCAATAATGGTGGGTCTTCTCGTGAGAGTTTAACCCAGATTAGTGCAATACGTGGGTCTAACATACACTATTAACAATAGGGAGAACACCTCATTACATTTTAGGGTGTAGGGGATGATTTTGTTATTTATTTGTTTCCTAGGTTAGAATATAATTTAATATTTTTTGGTTCCATATAAATAGGTACTTGACACCCCTTCCATCATGAAATAAAAAAAATCGCAAGCCTTGTGTAGTGGAATCAAATGGATGAATTGAGAGGTTGAAAGCCTCATCCAAATCTATCCACTAGATTACTACAATGGTGTTGTGGCCAAAATTGTGGGTCCAAAAATTCATTTCCTTTATCATCTAATATATGAAAACCATATCGTAAGTTTCAAAGGAGTTTATGGGAGATATATCACCTTGGATCTCACTTACTCGACCTTGGAGGTAGTACTCAATGAATTGGTGATATGAGAAGGGGATTTCTGAATGAAGGTGTATATAGGGTTGACCCTTAAACAAATTGATGGAGACATCCAATTATAAAACCATGAAAACTACATTCTATCATGTCACCAAAATTATACTTCAAACAAATCCTTTCACACACTCTCGGCTCGATCCTATTATAACCCAATATCTTTAACAATAAAAAATAAATGTGGTTCATAAAATAGTAAAATAATCATGTTGATATGTTAATGAACAAGGTGTTGGTACCACATATGGATAATGGATGTTCATTTACTGTACATGGTAGATAAGAAAACCAACATAATACCTGATATACTTTCAACACAAACCACATAAACATAAATATCACAATGTCAAAATTCATATAAAATAATTTTATTTATATTTCAATCTACATAGTACACTTTATAGTGAAGACTAAAGTAGAATAAAAGGGCTTCATACATTTATTGGAATACACAATCCTTGGATTCTTGTTAATAATGAATAGGTAAGAGATCACAAAATATGCATGGGAACAATAATCACAAGACATATGATGATTCATATGAAGATATTTTTTATTATTCATTCATGTAGTGATGGAACATCCCAAAAAATGCAAACCCTTCAATTTTTTGGCCAACCCAAACACTCTATATTAATCGAAGAGAATAATTTGTATCAAGTTTCATCTCATTGAACCCATAAATTACTTCCCATTATATATTATTAAAATTTAAAAATCTTAATGTTTTATCATATAAGAAATTAAATAAATTATTTGTTAATAATTGATAAAAACATGAAGTCAAGATGTGTTACCAATATATGTAAGGTGATGTCATAGATGGTGAATTATAGTCTCTAGATATATTATTCTTGTGTCGATGGGTACATTGGAATCAATTAATTCTCATGATATGTCTTATGCTTTTCTTGAATGGACATTTATCCGTACTATCGATATACATCTTTGCATACCACTGGTTATAAAATAAGGAAGTTTTTAACCCTATTATAGTTCATATCCAACATGAGAATCATTTTTCAGGCCAATATGTATATCATTTTGAGTCCTTAATATGTATTTTTGGATAAATACCCTTGAATATGTGGAAAATATAATGTCTTATAATGTGGTATTTGAAAATAACTTCCTGCATTCTTATTTGGTCGAAACAATAATAACATCATTCAAATCAAAATATAAAAAGATAAAATTGATCAGAGTAATAAAAAGACAAAATCGTTCAAATCAAATATTGAAGTTAAAATGTGACAATGTAGAATATCATGTAACACAATGCGTCTTTTTTATGTGAAGTTAATAAAATATGTTCTCTATTCCCAACCTAGTATTTATTTCTATAAATAACTAATAAATTGTAATTATGCTCAGCAACATGTTCTATGATTTATATAAATTTAGAAAATATTAATGAAAAGGTAGTGCCCTAATGTATTATTTTGCGAGCCTCTATCATCTACAAAAATTTAGAATCTTGATTATAAATTTATTTTTATTATGATGATTTAATATGTTTTTATTATATTATTTTATTTTAATTACAATTAATATATTACATTTTGGGTTGTTAGTTGGAAACCATTGATTGATTCTGTCATTATATAATGATTGGATGAATATAATTGGATTCAAATATTAATTATTTCATGGATAATATATTAGTATCCAAGAATAGAACCCATGAAACCACTACCCCTCACATTTAATACTAGAACCAAAATAATGGGAAGAATCAATAAACAGCCTTAAATCTAGATCCCTACTCGCACATTATTGTAATATAATATGTACATGTATCTAATGGATTCATATCAATATGCGATGGTAAATAGTGTCACCAGCATTGACATATCTTGGTTAAATCTAACATATGTGTATAGAGGAGTGTATATATGTGTTATATCACTAGTGGATTACTTGGGTAGTTATGGTTAGTTAAGGGAGGAGACGAATATGTCATATGATCTATTATATATTGTTAAATCCATCCTCCACATAGAGTACCATTTCATAATTGATGTGGGGGAGGGTTACTAGTTGAATTATATGAAAGGAAGGAAACCCAGTATGTATCTATTGGGGAATGGATTTCGGCTAGCCCCATGGTTTGTCTAAGTAGTAAGTCATTCCATAATGAAATTTGGGTCTGTGAAGATTATATAGGTATTTGAAAACATATTCTTTCCCATATGCACCATAGGAATACATATGTTACATGAAAACACTCTCCCATTATCCCATGTTTTCTTTAATATATTTAGTTTCCTCATATTGTTAGTTTTACATATATATCCAAGTTTCCGTTAAATAATTTTTAATATTTTTAATTATGTTATAAATGGTATGATTTAAATTTTATTCATTTTTTGGGAGGGTAAAATTTATTGGACTCTTTAATATATTTTAGAATATAAAGAATTTTTACATTATTATGTTTTTTTTAATTTGTTAATGCGGTGGATATTTTTTTTTTAAGGCAAAGAATCTGACCATTTATTAAGAGAAAGAAAAAGGACTACAGAGCGGCAGATGGCGTCAAACAACGGACATTCCCTCATCCACCAAGAGCAAGTCTAGAGATCCTAAAAAGACATGTCATTTCCATAATCAGAATCACCAGCAGTCTCCCACTCAGATTGAGACTTGTCCCTATTGAGGATTTTCCAGATATCCAAATCCACTTTCCTTGACACCTAAGCTGACGATCTGGTAGACACAGTTCTAGGTACATTAGAAAAATACTTATGTTGTCTCCTATTAGGGGGAGGACCCTCACTTTCATTAGCCTTTGGTTTGTCACTCAATATTGCATCCTTATAAGAGGCATGACCACCATTGCCCGAGACCCTAATATTGGTATGTGTTTTTGTTGGTCCTGAAAAATAAAATAATATATATAGTTTTTGAAATTCGATGAATGGTTTTCAACAGAATATAAATTGAATATTGGATTCTAATTTATAGATACATATTAAGAAAAAAACCCTATATTATAATCCAATAATTAATCCTATTGTTCTATGACTCTGAAACATTATATTGGAAATGAATTTCATTAAAATATTAAATTATATAATGATATAATTCTATGAGATCATATATTTATTTTAAAATAAACATATTTAAATAATTCAAGGAAAAATAAACTAGAAATAAATATACTACAATATACACATTCTTAATTAATCTACATTAGGGAAAATATAAGATCAAACTGATTAATATTGTAGAAGATATTGTATAGTTTTGTTTTTCCATAATTATCATTCTCTCTATAAATTATAAGCAATAATAATTAATTTCAAGGTAATAATTTTTTATGTTATGATTAATTAATAGAAAGTTTCATAATATGAAATTTTGATTTATTTATAAAACTGTCTCACTCAATAATTTTATTGTAGGTTATGGAAAATAGTGGCCATCATTTTGTAGGAGAGTGTAAAGTAATTCATAGGTTTTTGGATATACTTATGAATGTATGAGTCATTTCCTCGTATCCTTTACCATCACATTATGTGTTTTCTCTCGTAACATGGTTGTGAAAATACATTTATATTCCTAATATCTGTATAATATGATGTGGATTTAACAAGTGGTATTATATCACACCCAATTACGGGACAAAAACCCTAGGGTGTGATGACATTAAAATAATTTTATTAGATGGAATCTCATGTGTCTGTGAAAGACATGTGGGGAACCCATCCCATAAAGGGTTGAAGTCCAATAATTATGAGAACATGATGTATATATGGAATAGTAACTGTTTCCTTATCTGACATTACTGAAAAAAAATCATGTAGATCAAGGACATCAAATTTTCATTGGAAAACAAGGCTGTGTTTAAAGAAGAATGAATAGAACAGAATGATGGTTATCTATATCGAATGAGAGTGACACCACCTAAACCCCTCTACCATCTAAATATATCCCGTCTGTGTGTGTGTCCTATCATCCCCTATAATCCAATTAATAACTTGTTTGGAACATTATGATATTATTGGTTGGAAAATTAATTAGATGGATGTAAATATGTGGGAATTTATTTTTCAGAAATATTATTAAATCATTATTGTTGAAAACATATTGGGGTGTCTTTCTATAGAACCATCCAATGAGTTATATGTTGATGAGTTATTTGAGATACAAGAATAATTATTTTTGTTACAATTCAATAGATATTTTGATCTTATCTTGGAAAAAATTATTATTTGATAATAATTATAATATATAAACAGATTTATTAATCCTATATATAGAAGATAGGATTATAAATTTTGATAATTTTAGTCATCATAAGATACAATTTTTTTTATGAATGAGTAATCAAAGTTCATGATTTGATTTTGTAGTTTATTAGTGAATATAATTGAACATTCTATTGATTTTTAAAAGAATTCATTTTTTTATTTGAATGGAAGGAAATTTATTCCGAAATAATGAAACGGTATAATGATTATATTCGAGAGATATAATATAAATAGTAAACCATAATAATGATGTTCATGTAATTCATAATTAATTGATAGATAATAATATAGGAATATATGATAATTGACACCACAGATTTAATGAGTGCGTAAACTACATGAAAGAAAATTGGAACTAAAAAAATAGTGTGTTCTGTTGAGGTTTTTTGGATGATTCAAGTAATGATGTTTCATAAATGATTTAAAAGTGAAAATTTCTATCTAGGTTAGGGATGAAATTTTTTTCAACCAATTAATAAGAATTAATGGGGGAAATATAGTAAGGGGTAGTAGTGGAAAATATTGTGGTTTATATTAAGTGAGATCATGTGTTAATATATTACTATTGAATAATCTATCTACGTGGAATGATACATCCTCATAGAAGGGGTAAATGTTTGTAGTTAATTTTTAGTGAGTAAAGGAAATAGAGAGTACAATGGTGACATGGAATTTTATTTACAATAAAATTTATTCATTACACCAGACAGTCATTTTTCATTGTAGTGTTTAGGGAGCACATGGAGGTACCTTAAGTTTCTTTTGATGAAAAAGAAATGGCTTATTTTAAGGAATGTAAAAAATATACTTTAGTGAAATGGGTAGCTAGATAATTTAACAATAAAATATAACATTTAATGAAACATAAAAAACATACTAGGGGACGAAGAATTAAGATTCCATTATGTGTGATATAGTAGCAATATTATTATTGGTAATGTCTTGATTGCCTAATAAAATGTTTTTCCATTATAAATGATTTTATATTTTTGTGTTCTTATATGTTATATAATTATGTATATATGAATATCAATGATGAGAAGATAGTATTATAACCTTACTTACATTAACCCTTTGACTAGTGATATTATGGGATTAGTGGTTATTTATCCTTATCATCCATAGATGTATAATGATACTGGTGATACGCTATAGGGTATCCTAAAACTACATTGGAATTTTTCTAGGGTGATACTGTTTACATATAACAAGATGATGTTTAGATAAAATTAATTCTCCTATCATCTATGGTGAAAGATAGATAGAGAGGAGTAATTCATCAAGTATCTCTAATTTGATAATGTAGTGGGTTTAATGGGGGAAGATGTGTATTTCCTCTCACATCCCTGCTATGACAATTAATTGGATGATTATTCACTTGACTGTTGTAAATACTTCACTTTCCTTGAGAAGAGGTTGGGGTAGACAATAATACACAAGATACCATCTCACCACCTAATATTAATGCTTTGTCCAAGGGTGACAAGATGTACATCTAGAACAATAGAGAAGTGTATTTAAACCAGTAGACTTATATATAAATGAAGATTAATATTTCATTTAGCATCAAAACATGTATAATCTACTATCATTGAAGATTTTCATTTCCATTATAAAATTTAGGGAAGAATTCTATTTTTATTCACTACAATATTTTTACGATATTCGGATATTAATATTTCCACCAGCATCTCATGATTTTTTAATTTATGGTGAATTTTGAATATATTAATCTATGGTTGAATGTTTAATTTGTTGTTATTATTTTATATATTTTATATGTATGAAGTTTTACATGGTGAGTGAAAAAGGAGTGAGATATGTGTATCTTGATAAAGAATTATTATGATTCTATCTATTTTTTAAATGGTGTTAGATAAATCATATGTTAAAACATTATTTATCATTCTTTATTGTTAATATTATTTTTTTCTTCCAAATATTCCACTACTTCTGATGTCATCATTATATATTTTTATACTCACCCATGTAGGCATACATTCACATTGTTCAAAATATGTTCAGCTAAATCATATCATTGTTATGGATGGGAGGCCATTGGTAATGGAGATAGTTGCTTATATGGAGAACTGGATGAGTGATGATTTTAATGGAGCCCCCTAAGGCCACAATCTATTAGGATCTCATTTTATTAAGAGTTGTTGGTAGTAACCATTATTTTAGTTGCACAAAAAAGTATTTTTTAATAGTTTAAATTTAAATCAGGTGGATTTAATTGTAATGTCCATATTGTATAGTGGTTTATATACTTATGTTTAAATTACATTTTATTTAATATATATTTCCATCATTTTTAGTTGATATTGGTTTATGGTAGTAGGTCATATTTTTTTATAGGTAATGAATCCCTTGATTAGGAAAATACCTCATCATTTGTCGCCATCCCATGACTATGTATATGTTCGATTGGGGACTTAACTTATTCGAATGTTAGGATTTGACATGACTATATATTGCAGTTCCCAATAAAATGATCTTATGGCTACCAAATGTCCAAAATCAACACTTAAAAGAAACCATCCCTGATATTTAGAGTGATGTATGATTTTGTGGAATAAATTAATTATATCACATATTTGACCATTTATAGTTATGTAGGGTTTTTTGTAATTCCATTAGAGAATATTTATATTATATTTTATACTATTAAAAATATGCTTAAATTGATATTTTTAGTGGATTTATCCTAAAAATTTGGGGGGATTTTTTTTTCAGTTTTGGTTCATTACAATGGTGAAATCTAATCGGTAATATAACCCAAGAATATGGTGACTTTTTATTTCTAAAATAATATTTGTAACATAAATGTTTGATATCTAACCCTATCAATTTTTTAGAAATGACAGAACATGTGGTTCTCCCGATTGAATCCACGAACCTATGTAATACTATAATAACACCATGAAATCATTAATATATCATTACATAATTTTTAGAAGACACTCTTTTATAGTTTATAAAGATATTACTAACATATTATAGTCTTAATATTGTACAATTATATGATAGATAGACATATTATCAATCAATTTCACTTATCATATACTTATAGGTAACAAAACTGTATTGAGTGTAAGAATATGACAGGCTGGAGTTATCACTAGCTCCATTGCACAAAAATTTTAGGATTAATGACTTGTGTGGAAAATCATATTATCAAATCCAAATTGTATAAATTTTCTTAACTAGATGTGGATAATATTATGTAATATCCCCCAAAAAAATATTTTTTATATCATAATAAATTATTAATCAATTGAATGATATTTGTGTTATTTATATGGGATTTTTATATGGAGATGTGTAACTATCCTCATAACTATATAGTTTCTTCGATTGAAATTGTGTGATTAAGATGATTAAAAAACTACAATCTAAATAAGGATTAATTTGAAATTTATTAACATATGAATTTTTTATAATATTATTTTTTATTTCAAGGGATGATTTTAAATGGGCTAGAAAATAGGGAATTAATAATAGGGTGACCCAAACATTAGGATGTTGGTATCAGTGGCCATTGGAATGTATCTTAGGAGACATACATGCTCTGAAATTATAACACGCTAGGATTGTATTAATTTTTATTGAGATAAATTTAATTTATTTGTTATATTTATTTACATACAACAAAATGGGTAGCTTACATTAAATGAAAAATCGGGTTTAGCTTGTGGACCACACAACACTTATTTTTAAAAGGACCTGATATATTATTAATGTTCCTCGTATAATATGATCATTATAAAGTAGGCATTAGATTTAGAAATATGAATAGTAAAAAGTAATATTATAATTGTATTTATAATGGATGTATATAAGAAAAAAATATTGTCAAATAAGTAATTAATTTGGATAAAGTATTTATATGTTTTTAAAAATACATTTTCTGAAAAAAAAAGTTATATTAATTTTTATGATGACATAAGAAAAGTAATTTTTACACCTTCATTAATATAAATTTTATAAAATAAACATAATTATTGTAATATACATATCATAAATAGAAAAAAGTGAATTTTAGAGAATTTTATGAAATGATATTTTTTATGTGAATAGATTAAAATGATTTTTTTATTAAGAATTTACATTTATTATAATGAATTAAAAAACATCATAATTTTTATAATAGGAATTTAAAAGATTAATTAGTTCAATAATATATATATTAATCTAATTTAGGTCATTTTAAACAATTGAAAATTGAATTTTAACTTCAAATAATTTTAAACAATTGAACATTTGTCATTGAAAACCCTCTTTCTTTTAATATAAAGTCAATTGGTTTTAATTTAAAATTCTCGTATTATGTAAATGGAAATATAAAAAAAATATAACATTTTTAGAATAAATTTTTTTTTATATTATAGAATAATTTAAAATTAATTTTTTACAATAATATATAGTAAGAAATAAAATAATTATATAATGTGATTATGGTAAAAATGGTTTTACATCAGGGTTAATGTTATCAAATAATAGTTAAAGTTACTGAAAAAATATAAAAAAAAATAATTATGACCCATTATAATACTTATGTCTTCTATTTTCTATCATGTACCATTTCAGAGCCTTTTTAAATGTGAAAAACAAGGGTACAACTTTTTCTTTTAAAACATTATATGTTTACCACTCACCTCCCATATAAAAGGCCACCCATATCATATCCTCAGAAAATATCCAAAAAAGGAATTTTACATTAACTATGGAAATAAATTCATTAATTTTGTATTTCAATTCTATAATACATATTATTTTCATAAATCCAACCAAGGAAGGCGTTTTTTTTAAACCAAAATAAGTTTTATAATGAATAGTTAACAACCCTGATAGAGTATGTTATATTACATATTCCACCACCTCCTTAAATTATTATTAAAACATTATGAAATAATAAACTATTTACATAAAATATAATTTTATGTTTTTTATTTTAATGTAATGATCTATATTCTTATCCTCTTCTATAAAAGGAGTTATAATATCATCATTCGCATGTGTGGAAGAAAACAGCCTTGTGAACTAACATAATTGATTATCCGTTAACACCTATATTGGATGGATAGAACGATGTATCTAATGATTATATATTATATTTATTTTAATAATATTTTATTTAAAAATTATATTAAATATTAATTATTTATTTCTATTATGTGGAAGTACAATAGAGGCATTCATGTGTACGATTGATTATCACCATGCGAAGGGATGTGATTCATTATTCGCATAAAAATTACATGAATGGTAATAAAAACTTGTTTGAATAAAAATATTTTAAATATATAAAAAAAATTATTACCAAATTTTCAATATTATATTGCTTTTTTGTAAGAATACATTAATAAAATGGAAACAGTGTTCATGCATATATAAGACATATAGTCTCCATAAATGATGTATTTTACAATAAATATCTATATTTTATAGATTAATTTTTAAAAA
Source organism: Viscum album (assembly GCA_963277665.1). Lineage (NCBI taxonomy): Eukaryota > Viridiplantae > Streptophyta > Magnoliopsida > Santalales > Viscaceae > Viscum > Viscum album. The sequence continues at coordinate 172,126,004 of OY728134.1, forward strand.
CATTTATCTAATATATATGGTATTTATATAATGTTTAAAATAGTATAAACCATGAAACCATTATCAAAGTAAATGAATAATAAAATAAAATCAAAACACAAATGAAATATAGAGCTGTTATTGCCTGAAAGGTGACTTTAACCTTGAATTGATAATAAATGGGTAATGTATTGTCATAATTTATCAATATATGGTTTGATATATATATTTATTTTTATTTAATAAATAAATAGTAAACATATATTTATTAATCATGAGGTTTCAATGTGTGAGATGAAATTCAAAAAATAGGTAAGGGATTTTAGTCTCACCTATTACTTTTGTGAGACACTTTCCATATTCACCAACTATATCCTTTATGTGGTTTATAAAATGCAATGAATTTGTTTTTAAATTTTATAATGAAAAATTATTGGTATTCAAATATCAATTTTTGGATATCCATTTCATATGTTTTTTTTTTTGAAATGTTACCAATGTTATCAGTTATTTTCATCTTAATATTCCTTCATCGAGACATATGATAGGATTTGAACCAATATAATTTTATGAGGTGTATATAAAACCCCTTTTACATGTAAAATAATAAAATTATTTATTCTCATGATATGTCATGACTAATTAAATTTAATTGTATAATGGGTCTCTCAATTCAAATTTACCAATGTTTAAATGGTTTTATGATACAATCTCATCATCTATCAGCATTGATTATGTGTATGATTCTTATGATAAAATAATAATAGCCTTATCTCAAGAAACACATTTATTTTCTCCCAATGTGGTTTTTTCTTTATAATAAATGTTTTCCCTCTATGTTATTCAAATTATGTACCCATGAATTTAGAATATTATTTTATTAAATCGAATTTTTTTATTTTTAGTAGATAGGCATTTCCCTTTAAAAAATGTTGTATGAAAATTATATAAAAAGTATACTTAAAATACTTAATATTATTTATTAATGGTATTTTTACCCATGCATTTTCTTTTAAAAAATTCATTGGGAAGTAATCTTCATATTAATTTCAAAAACAAATCATGTTTGGATTTTACTATAATTTTGAAGGAAATATTTGATTTAATTTTTATGGAATGTATTGAATTCCAACCCCCATCACCAATCAATTTTTCAATGAAATAATTACATGTTTAATATTTTATTTTAAAAGATAATAATATCCATAATTTTTTGTGAACTTTTGATTATAAAATGTGTTTTTCAATGTGGATAGACTATTTTCTTCAAGAAATATTCCATGTGATCATTTAAAATAATTTCCAATATATGATGAATTATTTTGACATCTATTAATATTTAATAGTAATAATATTGAATTATGACATCAAAATTCTTTCATTGGATGGTTAACATTTATTTTCATAAAATTTTTCTTGAATCTTAATTATTTTCCTTGGGTTATGATTCAATGAATTGATGGAATTATTATGAAATTTCTTTTATTTACACTAGTTTTTATGTGATGATATGATGAATTTATTATGACTTTTTGGCACCCAAATGTATTTTTTTAAAATATTAAATAGTTGGTACCTATAACTCTTTAAAATGTATTACGAAAATTTAATTATATCATCATATGACGATGGGATACAAATCGATGGGCTTGATCTAGTATGGTAAAAAAGTGAGTCTTATAACATAATGGGAAAATTGTGTATCCTAATTCACAAGAGGTAACCATCATATAATTATCCATAATGGGAAACATGTGATGATTCCTTATCCACAATTACTATAGTTTTGGTAGTTAACCACAACATACGAAATGTATTTCTATCTTTATAATGTGTCCATTGTTTTATAACTGGAGATTATAGTAAGTGATTGATATATGATGATATCTCGCACTTGTGGGAAATGTTTTTGTTATTGAAAATGTTTTATTCCATGAAACATGTTTAATTACCATGATAAATTTGGTATGTCTTCGATAAATTTTGTTCAATATCACAATCCCTTAACCAAAAAATTATGCATTCATATAATAACGGATTGATATATATAATGTTTACTCATTCATTGAATCTGTGATAATTGTTTTCTATGTTTCTATTCTTAGGTTATAAAGAATGGTTTAGGTTGGGTATGCATAATTGAATTTCTATGTGATAAGATTTTTCTAGGAAATGTTGAATATATGTCATGAAATAGTAATATTGTGTGTATAGTATCTAAAAAATAAACTATTATAATCATCGGCATGTGTATTCAAAATGTATTGAATATTCATATAAATGTTTGGGATATTTATTTATGAAAACCCGGGTTCATTATAATAGGTATCGGAGGAAATGGAATCATCCAAAATATTTCATAAGACAATTATTGTGTGGTTTTACAAGAAATATTCCCCTTTCAAGATAACACATGTTGTGGTGGATTTGCTATATATGTACGTAGTTATAATAACTATTAAAATCTGGATTTTATTTGGATTTAATTTTCACAAGGAACATGAAAACATGATTTTTTACTCAGTGTTTGAAAATCCTAGAGGATATGATTTAGTTAATATGAAAATTTTTTATATACAATTAATATGTTTTTGAATAGATGATGAGGATCTATAACCATCATTAAACACAATGTATCCCTTGATTTAATGGAATTAGTCATAATTTTGAATACTTTAAATTATTTTTCATGATTATGATGTTTTGAACTATGATGGGGTTTTGTAAAGAATACATTCTGGTTTCTGATAATGTATGGAACTCGAATAAACCATGTTAATGCTAATTGTGATAGATAGTGAAATGATCTTTCAAATGATAAAATAAATTTTTTTCTCATAGGAATATAAACTATTATTGTTATTATCCCGAAATAGTCTATGACTATGAATCATGCTATGTATTTAAACATGAAAATATGTGAACAATGTTCTACTGATTCCTTCAGGAAACAACCACCTTCATTTATTGGTTCTCTACTCTAGTAGTGGCTGAGAAATGGATCTTGAAAATTGAAAAAATTTTGGGTTATTCATTTTGTGGAACCTATAAATATTTCTTTTGGTTTTTTCCATTGGAATGAGAAACAAATCTATGGTAGAATCTTAATAATAACATGAATAAATATGGATAAATCGAATCGATTGAACAAGAAGAGTTAATGTGGATATTAAATATAAAGTAATTCCCTTGTATTCTAAAATAATATGGAGAATAAACTCCCAGACTTTGATTAAATGGATGATGAATATATTTTTACCAATGAACTAAATTTCATAAGACTATAATGTTGATCTTCTTATTAAATAATTATCCCTCAAAATGAAATTTATTGATTCATTGGTGGTATAATAGTATGTATTTGAAATGAATTGGTTATAACAAACTTTTGTAACAATGAAGAAGTATTATGATGTGTACTAAATTTAGTGCGGAATATTGGTTATTTCCACAATTTCCAAGGACTTGAAAAGAAAAGGAAGATCGAGTGTCATTAGAACTTGAATCAATCAATTCTTGTAATGAAATTTCATCAATATTCATCCCTTGAATATGATAATAATAAAATTGTGAAATGATTGGAGGTAAATGGGAAGTTATTTAAATCATGAATGAGAATTCATAAATCCCAGCAATTTGAAAATGAGATTAATGTGATGGAAAATGCAATGGAGGACAAGAGGACACCAAAACTTGCACTGCTCAAACTGCAGTGTTCTATGTTGATGTAGTTTGGGAATTATGTAAATAAATTCCATAATCCAATGTAAAATATATATGATAAAAAACCATTGAAGACAATGGACAAAGGGAAATCTTATTCAATCACATTGGATGATGTGAATCAAAATAATTAGGGAACAATTATTCTAGCATCCTTAGTTAGGAATTTGAAGTGCCTTTTTTCTACAAATGATCCTAATGAAAATATTATTTTTTGTCCTTCGGTGAAATTTCAGGATATTATATCCCTATATATAGAAAATGAGCTAATAAAATAACCTTTTTAATTCAATTAGTATTGGGATGAACCAAAGGTCCAAAATAATATATTTGTATAACCTAAGTGCAAAAAAAATGGTTGAATTATCTTTTGGAAGTCTATATGTATCCGTGTAATATTAATATAAGAGTTATCAATTTCATTATGTGATTGTGAGTTTATAGTTGATCAAAAGTTAAATGTCATTAACACATTTTTTAGGTTTTTTATCATTTGAATTTATCTAGATTGTAGATATTTAAGGAGGAATTAATAGATGTATAAGAATTTGGCATTATAGATTTTGTAATTAAAAATAAATTTTCAGAGGTAAGAGTACACACATTATTTAAATATGGTTAAAGGTACTAGTAACAGTTCAGTTTTATCATATCATTTATCTTGAAGTAGTTATGGGTTGTATTTGATCACATTATGATGTTATCACACATCACGACTATTAGAGATTATTTCTCTCTGGATCCTCTTTTTAGAATATCAATTAATTATGATGATTCATTCATTTTGTACCATATTGAATAATATTAAATCTTTATTTAATGATTACCTAGATTTTTTTCTGATGTTTTAATCATGTTCGTAATATAGAGTTGAGTTCAATACTTCTTATATTCCTCATTCAGATGGTCAGTATATAATAAAAATTCCATTCCTAGAATATATGGTATGAAGTTATTATATTGATTAAAAATATTTATGGAACCATCAACATTATCTAGTTGCGATATCTAATAAAAATAGCGTTCAATGGATCAATCATATAGATCCTTAAGAAAACCGTTACGAAATGATGTGTAGAAACCCAATGAATTAGAATGAAGTAATGTAATATATCGATAGGAACCTAAACTATCTTATGAAATGACAGAAAAGGTTAGAGACATTAGTTTCATGTAATGGAAGAAAATGTTTGATAGGAATTTTTTAATGATAATCATCAATATGATCTAGAATTTGATGATGTTGAGATGGTGTTTCTATAAATTATTTATTGAATAAAGAATATAAAACTAAGCACTAGTTATATATGTACCATTAAAATTCATGATAATATATGGTCCATATATTATCATAAGGTAATTCCATCTAACCTCTCATGGGATCCTAATGAATTCCATGAATTTCTCTAGAGGATTTACATACATGATCAATCACATGTACTAAAAATGGAAGTCATACTACTCAAGATTGATCATTATTATTAGGATCAAACATTAAATATTTTGGATCATATAGATAATGTTCTATAATTTATGATCAGTAAAAATTTTAATGATCAATGTGTAATTCAATAGATTGAGGAAACTACGTGAGAACATAATGATATAAATATAAAAAACCATCTTTATTTTTTTGTAACAAAGTGTTGAACTTTGAGATAAAAAATCATTTTAATGTTGGTAGAATGTAACACCTATAGAATTTTTGATTTTTTTAAATAAATATAATTCAAATGATATCATTAATTACATGAAATATTTAGTTTAACATTCATTACATGAAGCCCCGTGTATAGCTAGTTTTACAGATAACACTAATTTATGAAAACACAATAAATATTATTGATATAATTATTTAAACCCGAATGTCAAAACATATAAGTTAAACCTAATGATATGAATAGTAATAAATAATTTTAATTAATTTTTAAAAATTATTTATATAACTATAACATATTGATATAAATTTATTTAACTTTCAGTAAATCCTTTATATGTTTCAAAAATAAATTTATCAAAAAAAAGCATTCATTTAGTGAAAAAGTAATAAAAGTAATAATTACCACTTTTAGATATATTATTTTAAAAAATTTGATTAATTTTTGAAATATAAATGTTTAAATAATCTTGGTGTGGATTTTTAAGAATACTCTAAAAATATTAAAGATATGGTATATAATATAAAATATTATTTTTTGTTACGAATTACCACTTCTATTAAGGAATATTAAAACATAATATTTTATTCACATGGATTTTAAGAAAAATTATTTAAATTATATTTATATTAATCTTATTTTGTTATTTGGATTAATTTTATATTAAATTTTGTTAATATTACATTGTGAATATTGGAAATTTTTTTCTTTCAAATCCTATTTTGTCACATTGTTTCAGGGATTATTATAAAATTAAATTAATCTACTTATGTGAAAGGAATTTTGAAATATTGATTAAATATTTTGGATCATCCGATTATATATTATATAAAAAAATTTACTTAATTTTTTAACAAAATTATTATTAGAAAAAATAAGACTTATTTAACGCGACAATGGTATAAATCTACGTAGAAGGTGTTAAACAAAAACAATCAATATATAAAATGATTGAAACATTTTCCAACACCCCTTTTTAGGTCATATATACACAATATATTTTATATTTTAGAGTATGTACAATTTTTATCATTTTAAATGTGAAAAATATGGGCACACCTACTTATTATCAAAAATTACAAGTGATCTAGTCACCTCACATATAAAAGGACACCAATCTCCTTACATCTTTACACTTCTAATCCCCTTCATATTAAAAAATTATTCAAAAAATAAATACCATAATTCACTCATTAAACCTATCATCCTTATGTTTTCTAGAAATCCATACTAGTAAGGATCTTGGTGCAATAAAAAATAACTTGTTTGGAAAAGAGGTAACATCCATAACAAAGTGTTTTGTTTTTTTCTATCTAAATCAAGTAAAATTATATTTAAAAATTGATTATATAAAAAAACAAGTAACTTAAATATAATTATTTACATTTTTGTTAAAATAATTATATATATCAATCTCTTCACCTATCAAATGAGTCATCAAATCATCATACGTGTGTAGGTGGGACTACTACCTCACAATCCAATGTTATTAATATCCCATCACCACCACTCACAGTTTGATATAAATAATTTTTTATTTTTTATATATTTAATTTACGATATTAATAATCTAATTTAATCTTGGAATAAATTATTATTTCATACATTCCATTCATGATAACATAATTTGTGTGTACAACTAACTATCACCTAGAGAAACCATTTGATTCATTCTTCACAGAAATTATAAATGGAAGGTAATAAGGAATGGTTTTAATATAAATATAAAATATATATGACAAAAAAGTATTAAATAATGGTGAAATATTATTTAAATTCCATTCATTCAATACATAGAGAAAAACTAAACATCTTTAATGGGTACATATGATATACCATCTCTATGAATGGTGTATTTTACTTAATATCACAATATATGTATGTATGGTAATAAAATATATTTTTAATATATTATATTATTTTTATAGGATGCTTTGATGTTCATGAATGATGTAACGCCCCGACCCTAGATTCCCAGAGGCGGTGCATTATTACATATCATTAGAATGATCACAATGGATCAAGTCTCAAAAGACCTATTAGTTTAGTAGTCTTTGAAACACTATATATATTCATAAGTCTTATATTACAGAATAATTTAAAAAAACTATAACAACACCTTCTCTTCATATCCCCTCATACTATCTCTGCAGTTCATTCATAAATTACTTCTTCACATCCTTGAAAAAATAAAACATTGAAAGGGGTGTTCTCAGATTCTCAGTAAGGATAACAATATAGCAGAAGCTTTCATAGTTAAGCATAAACAGTTAAAGCAATTTATAACTAAAAAATCCGTTTGAACTATAACTTCTGCATAATATGGAAATGATAAAATGAAATATTTCCATTTACATATTCACATGGATATTCTACTAGTCGAACAATCACATGCAATATCAATAACCACTTTCATAATGATGGAATGCATAATTTCATACTATTATAACCACATAGCCAAGGCCTCGTGCCAAGACTACAAATAAGATTTTTCCAAGGCCTTGTGCCAAGACACTAGTTTTCCTCATGAGACCTACCGATGCATCTAGGATTTATAGTGGGATCCACCCGCCACATATTAATTCCAATGAATTCCTCATATGAATAGGTTTAAACATAACATCAATATTCATATTAAAACTAGGATACGAAATGTCAATACTTTAACCACAAACCATGAATGGTATAAAAATAGCACATCCACAGTCAACCATATCTCATTCGATACTATATGAAATATTGTATTGTATCACATTATACTCAATCAAGAATAATGAAGGATATTGACAAAGATGAAAATAATCATCAAAACTATTTGAGAGAAATATCCCCCTTCTTATTGAAATCATTTAAAAGTCACACTATTTGTCAAGAAGCCATTTAAAAATAGATTTTTGAATCAAACTGTCCTATACCACTTTGAAACATTTAAAAGGAGTTTTAATTTTAAAACTTAAATGTCCATATAAATAAATCCTTAAAACCATTTTTAAAAAATGGACATTAATGAGAAAGATTTAGAATAATGAGTCTATAAAACATTTAGAAATTGTATTTTAGTTAGAGTTTCTATCCAAAAGAGAGACACATGAATACAAATAATTGAGGTAATCAAAATTTTTTAATATCATGAGAATAATTACATTCATGATATATTATGTCAATGTACATTATACTAACCATTTAAAAGTGATTTGGTGTATAACAATAAAGGAGTATCAATGGAATGTAAATTGAGATAAAATCTATCATAAAGGCCTTATCCTTAGGATAAAGACAAATAAACAATGTAGTGATGTGTTAAAAATATATATACAATAAATATGATTGGATATTCATTGTAAAACAATCAATGGACATTCACACATAATCTTGTAAAAACAACACAAATGAATTGGATGTTTAACGCAACAAATGGATAATGAGTTAAAATTACTCCTATCAAATTCATATTGATGACATGAGAAATTATAAATGGAGTGATTATGTGTATCAAAAGTATATCCATAGAATATGGGATGGGAAATTACAACATAATAAAATGAATACTGATTCCACACATAATCTCGGAGTAATATAATCAATGATGTTTGTATAAAGCCGAATAAATGGAAATTGAAATTTCAAATTCCCATATCAATTAGGTAACTTATAAAACATACACCCATTAAAGAAGGATCATACAATGATGATGTAAATACCCTTAATGTAATTTATAATACACAATGAATACAATTATGGGTAGTACACATACGCCACATGCAATAAATAAGTGGTGAACAATAGAATTCTCATTAAATTAAGAGTGAGATTACAAACCCCTTACTTTGTACTTTTTTCCTAGTCAATGATAGGATAACCTCCTGTTTAATGGTGAAATAATTTTTATTGAATTATAAAAGAATCATATGCATTAATATGATATCATATTTGATCTTTTAACATTGATTTGTTAATAATATCCTAGAATTATCGTCATTTCGGGTGTTAACAGATTCGTTTTACATTATGCTATTTGTAATGCGAGCCATATTTTTTATGGATGGGATTTATCTTATTCATATTCAGAATGATATCATGTCTCTAAACATTATATTTAATCATCATATTAAATTTAGTCTTGAATGGATACGATGGGGAATGATTCTCATCACGTTCGTGGAGATGGTAATACGTACGTACGCATGAGAGACAATATCACTCTTTTGATATTAAAATAATATATAATAGGATGGTATATCATATATACAGAATCATTATCATGTTATATTTATTATTTACATGAATTAAACATCATTATTATACCCATCAAAATAATAAGTTATTGAATATCTATTACACCACGACGTGGAGACGGTAAGCCGTACGTTTGCACATATGGTGAAATGTCATTCAAAGGATGGATAGAATACTGAATATTTTTTTACTATATTTATAATAAAATCACGGGATATATAAGATACTGGAGTTATTATTTTATAATAAATATAACAAAGAAAGAAGAAGTGGAAGAAGAAAGGAACTTGAAAGAGGGTGGTGAAAACAATACCTCTCTTTCGGGTTCTACCTTTTGATTTGATCAAAAGGACTCATTAAGTTGGCTTTCTGATTAATTTAAGGCCTCTAGGATGAATTGAGCGATATTGATAGAGTATTTGGGTAGGTTTTTGGAGAAATAAAAGTCTTTGATTGTTTGAATTAATAATAAGGGTGAGTGAATTTTTATAAGAGGGGTGAGGGGAACCTTTGGAAAAGGTAGAAATATTATTTTATAATAAACTCATATTCGGTTTATAATGGCTCAAAAGTGTATTAATTATATATTAAGGTTTGTATGGGTCTAAAAAAACTCAACCAATAGAATTTATACAGGTTTGGGTCATTATATTAACCATATCATTTAGTTTTAACTCTTATTTAATTAGTTTGACACTTAACATGCCACTCTGTATTTTTATATTATATATTTAATAAACTTACTGTATATATCCAAAAGACCCTCAAGTGGTCCATTAATGATACAACTATCATGATATAAGTCTTTTGGATGAGCTAAAGATTTTTAAGAATTTAATATCAATTAATAATATAATATTTGTTCTAAAAACTCTTTTTTGTCAATTTTGACACTATTCAATAAATGATTTTTGTAAAAATTATAAAAAAATGATAACTTAGAAAAACGTTAATTAAATCAATTCTTACATGTCATATTATCCTATAAAATTATTTTTATTTATAAAAAGTCTCAAATTACATTTATTTGGGTATTTATCATATCAATTATTTTAATTTTTCACTATTATGGTAATTACTGCATCATCATTGTGTCATAAATAAATTAAATTATATAATTTCTAAAAATTATAAATAAAATATAATTATGTACTAAATCTCTTAATATTTATAATTATCATTTATAGTCTAAAATCCAAAATATATAACCCTATGTAACAATTGTTTTTCTAAATTTTATATGGTTGTGTCATTTTTGTATTCATTTTAGCATAATTAAAATAATGTGTCCCTATCACTTACAAGTGGCTCCATGGGGTCCCAAAATCGACCCAAATATGACCATGGTCAGACACGTATCATCCAATAAGGTTATGACACGTTTTATTGAAATTGATTATTATTATAATATTATTTTATAACCCTTATTTACCGGATTTACCCTTTAACCACGATAAATAAAATATTTGCCGAAGTAATTATTCAAAATGTTTATAAATAAAGATACCTATTTACACAATTTAGATATCCTGATTCCAAATATGGAATCCATTTTTCAAAATTCTAAACACAGAAGTGGCAGAAATTAATTTAAAAATAATTCCCGTTGTTAAAACAAACATCGGGTTTTTAAGAGATAATCACTTTCAAAAGATTGGCACATTTTTATGTCTGGTTTAATTGTGAAATAATGTCCAATGACAAAAATTGAATTAAATGGTAAAAATATATTCTAAATATTCTTTAAAATCACTCAAATTCATAATTTATCAATTTTAATTATTTCGATTAAAAAAGTTGTTTTTAATTAAAATTTCGTAATTTTCACTATTCATCAAAATATGAAAGTTATCCGAAAAGTACCAAAATTTCACCCTAGGATAATTTTATTATTCCAAATCCAAAAATGAATTATATTTTATGAAATTAAAAACATAAAAGTTTCATTTATTAATTTAAAATTGATTCCCGCTTTCGAAACCAAATGGCGTATTTTTAAGAAATAATAATTAACAAAGGTTTGACACTTGTTTATGTGCAATTTCAAGGTGAAATTACTTACAATGACCATCATTGGATTAAATAGTAAATATATAATATATTTATACTTCCATAAAATTAAAATTTATAACTTAACAACATAAATTATTTTGATTAAAAAAGTCATTTTCAGAAAAAATATAGTATTTTTCATTATTCACACAAATATGAATGTTATCAGAAAAACACAAAAACATTACTGAAAATAAATTATTATGTCCCGATTATAAAGAAAAAGTTCTTTTTTTCAAATTGAATATATAAAAGATTCAAATATTGGATTTTTAAAGGCTTCGGCATTAAAAGGTCGTAAAATTTAATATTTTAAAAAATACTTCTTTTATCTAAAAAAAATGAATTTGTTCATCAATCATGTCTTAGAAACACATAATATGGATTAAAATTATAAGGATAATATAAAATTTGAAATTCAGTTAATAATATTAATAACCTCTTTTGAATGGCTATTTTGGTAAGTCGTGGTGCTCTTGAAATCAGTGTTGTGGACAACACATGCTATTGTATTATTCAAAAGAAGTGTATCGTGGAAGCCTGGGGTGTTACATTCACCCCTCCTTCAATAAATTGCATCCTCACAATTTTAAAAATTGGGCCTGAGAATATAATGGAAAGTCCCACATCAGAAAAAGAGTCAATAAAACTATCACTTTAAATGAAAGAAAGATAGGTATAAAGGTCACCCAAGATAACCCATAATAGGATTCCAGGTAGGAAAACATGGATATGTATGATAAACTAATTGTCATGTTTTGATGGAGAGGGATAGAAATCATGATCATGAGAATGTTAACAATAAGAAAACCACAAACATGTGATGGGACAAACGATCATTATTCTCCTAGTAGGAAAAGTAAACGGACAACATTTTTTGTTTTAAGTTACATTACATAAGGATGATGAATTCATTTATGATATTGACAAAAATATAAAGATATATACTTACTTTTTAAGTACAGTTTCATTCTTTAATAAATTTCCACTACTAATTTTTTTTAAATGATGAGTAATCAAGAAGACTGGGTCACACTTGAAGAGCTAGAATAAACTTTTATAGAATCACATGATCCATGTAGGATAAAATATATATTTATATTTCATTTAGAGATTAATCAAAACCAAAATGGATTTTACAAGATCTAATGATCCCCCCAAAAGGATAGTCCTTGAGTGAAATAAACACTAATCTTAATTTCTAAAATTAAACCAACAATACCCCAAAATTAAATAAATACCATTCAATAATCAGTTGTCCTTAAAATCCATCAATATAATCCAAACTAATATTGAAACCCATAACAGAGAAGAATTTAATTATGTAGTCTCCCATGTTAAATTGCATCTCCAAATGACATCAAATACTCTTAAAGTCACATACTTAAAAGTAATTTTCCTCATCACATATTCTCTATTATAGGTTAATCATTTCTATAAATTACCCAAATCACTATAAATCCACAATAAAAAGGTAGATAAAAATCCACCATAAATACACAAATGAAACCCCATAGTATTCTATTTTCCTTGGGCATATAGTTTTCCCATCAAAGTGAAAATCTTCCAAAATAACATTTACCACTTAATAACCAAATCATATTCCTATACCAAGGGTATTCATTTGATAAGACATAAGAAACCAAATAATCTTATTATTTATCAATAAAATCATTTAAAAAAAATAATAAGTCACACTATCCAGGGTCTTCACATAGTCCAGTGGTAGGCGATAAATCACAATCGCACTTTGGTTGTGGGTTCGATTCCCACAGCATTGTCCGACACGACGGGTTGTCACACGGTCTGTGGGTTTTTCTTTTTTCAAAAACAATGTTTTATAACATTAAGAAAATGAGATAAATTCCTCAAAATAACCATAATTTAACCACAAATATTATCTCATACATTGCATTTTCATCCCAAATTATCATAACATATAATTTTCTCAATCCCAATGATCATATAAAACCAAATGGTTATTTATAACTATATCCACAAGAGAAAAGATAATTCTTCCTCAAATAAAATTCTCACATGGAAAACTGTAGGGTTAAAAATACAAGAGAAATTTATTCCAAAGTAAACACATCAACAAGAAGCACTAATACCTTTTAAAAATTTCTCCAACCATTTATTTCCACTTATCATCTTCTTTGACCACGAAAATATCCTATAGAATAGGGCATTCACTCAGGTAATGGCCAGGTCCTCTACATTTAAGGAAAATGACTGTAAATGGATTCATAGGGCCATTTTTATATTCTTCCATAGTACTCTTCATTTTTCTTTGTCAATTCCTCATATTATGTCCTTCCTTCCCACACATAAATCATTTCATGGTCCTATTGAGACAATTTCTTGGGTGTCTCTAACCACATTTCTTGCATGATGGAAATTGAGGGTTCTTTTCTCCATGGTCTCCATTGCTAGGGATCTTATCATTCATCACCTTTCTCTTCCTTGTTGAGTCCAAGAGTTGGTTAATATATATGTTGTTGATCATATTTTTGGAAAATTGATTTGGCATAAAGAAGATATCTTTTACGTCTATCAACATTCCATTTTGTTACTCATTTCCACCACCATTACCACCCTATACATCATTCTCAAAGTCACTATGAATTCCTTCGAATCCAGTCATTGTCTAAAACTATAAAGAATTGTGTGAGTAACAGTAGTCATAAAATCATTTAGAGATTAACATGTCACCATATTCTCAATTTGATACATATTATGATTAACCAAGGTCATTTACACTAATCTTATATATATAATAGTTCAAAATGGTTTGTAAAGAAAATGTAAATTATCCTAAGCATATCCCCCGGGAGTGTCTTAACCAAGAGTGAGGCAAGGCCCGTTCTCGTGCAGTAGTTCCTGTTCGAGTCTAGCTCAATGTGGTGTTTTTGGGTTTTACCCCTAGGTAAATCTGTGCCAGAGCCGCCTCTACCTGGTCGTATCCAGACAGGGATGTATTGCTCAGAAAACTCACAAAATCTCTACAATACATAAATTCTAGGATGTTATTCTATACTATTCCTCAAAGTTCATCTTAGGTCTATGTGATCTAATCAAAGTTTATCTAAATCTAGCTTCCAAGGTTTATACTAAACTTCCTCTGATACCAACTGTAATGCCCCGACCCTAGATACCCAGAGTCGGTGCATTATTACATAACATTGGCATGATCACAAAGGATCATGTCTTGAATGACTGATTAGTTTAGTAGTCTTGGAAACACTAGATATATTCATAAGACATACATTACATCATATAGAAAAAAAACCACAACAACATCTTGTCATCATATACCCTCATACTATCCCTACACGTCATTCATAAATTATTTCTTCACAACATGGGAAAAATAAAACACTGAAAGGGGTGAGCTCCGATGCTCAGTAAGGATAACAATATAGGATAAGCTTTCATAGTTAACCATAAACACTTAAAGAAATTTATAACTAAAACAAATGCCTTTTAAACATGAACTTCAGCATAATATGGAAAAGATAAAATGAAATAATTCCATTTACTTATTCACATGGATGTTCTACTAGTCAAACAATCACATGCAATATCAATAACCACTTTCATAATGATGGAACACATAATTCCAAAGTATCATAACCACATACCCAAAGCCTTGTGTCAAGACTACAAATAAGATTTTTCCAAGGCCTTATACCAATACACTAGTTTGCCTCATGAGACCTACCGATGCATCGAGGATCTATAGAGGGCTACACCCGTCATTTATTAAGTCCAATGCATTCGTAATATGAATATGTTTAAACCTAACATAAACATTCGTATTAAAACTAGCATAAAAATGTCAATACATTCACCACAAACCATGAATGGTATAAAAATAGCACATCCACAGTCAAACATAACTCATTCGATACAATATGGAAGATTTTATTGTATCACATTAACCTTAATCACAATTGATGAAGTATATTGACATAGATGAAAATAATCCTCAAAACTATTTGAGAGAAATATCCCCCTTTTTCTTGAAATCATTTAAAAGTCACACTATTTTTCAAGAAGCCATTTAAAAATATATTTTTTAATCAAAGTCTCCCATACCACTTTGAAACATTTAAAAGGAGTTTTAATATTAAAATTTAATGTCCATATAAATAAATCCTTAAAACCATTTTTAAAACATGGATATTAATGATAAACATTTAAGAGAATGAGTCTTTAAAACATTTAAAAATTTAATTTTCCTTAGAGTTTATATCCAAAAGAGAGACACTTGAATACGAATAATTGAGGTAATAAAAAATTCGTAATATCATGAGAGTAAAGGGATTCATGATATAGTATGTCAAAGTACACTATATACACCATATAATATTTATTTGGTGTATAACAATAAAAGAGTCTCAATGGAATGTAAATTGAGATGAAATCTCTCATAAAGGTCGTATCCTTAGGTTAAGGATAAATCAAAAACGTAATTATGTGTGACAAATATAAATCTACTAAATATGATTGAATATTTAGTGTAAAACAATCAATGTACATTCAAACATAATCTTGTAAAAACAACACCAATGAATTGGATGTTCAACTCAACAAATGGAGAATGAGTTAAAATTACTCGTATCAAATTCATATCGATGACTTGAAAAATTATCAATGGAGTGATTATGTGTATCAAAAGTATATCCACAGAAAAGGGGAGTGAAAATAAAGACATAAGAAAATTAATAGTGATTCCACCCATAATCTCGTAATAAAATAATCAATGAAGTTTGCATAAAGCCGAACAAATGGAAATTGAAATTTCAAATACCCTTATCGATTAGGTAACATATGAAACATACACCCATGAAAGAAGGATCATATAATGATGATTTAAATTTCAATAAATTAAAGTATAATAAAAAAGGAATATAATTATGGGTAGTACACATACCCCACATGCAATAAATTAGTGGTGAATTGTGGAATTCTCATGAAATTAAGAGTAAGATAAGAAACCCCATACTCTGTACTTTTTCATTTGAAAAAGGTAGATTAACCGCATTTATAATGGTGAAATAATTGTTATTTAATTATAAAAGATTCATATTCATTAATATGATATCATATATAATATTTTAAAATTGACTTGTCAATAATATCTTAGAATTATCTTCATTTCGGTTGTTAACGAATTCGTTTTACTTTATACTATTTGTCAAGCAAGCCATACTTTTGATGTATGGGATGTATATTATTAATATAAATAATGATATCATGCCTATAATCATTATATTTAATCATCAAATTAAATTTAGTCTTTAATGGATATGATGTGGAAGGATTCTCATCGCGTTCATGAAGACGGTAATCCGTACATACGCACGAGCGAAAATATCACTCTTTTTGTTATTAAAATAATATATAATAGGATGGTATATCATATATATACAGAGTCATTATCATATTATATTTATTATGTATATGAATTACACATCATTATTGTACCCATCCTAATAATAAGTTATTGAATAACTATTACACCACGACATAGAGACGGTAAGTCGTACGTACGCATGTATGGTGACATGTCATTCAAAGGATGGATAGAATACTGAATATGGTTTTACTATATTTATAATAACATCACAGTATATAGAAGATATTTCTGTTATTATTTTAGAATGAAAATAACAAAGAAATAAGAAGTGGAAGAAGAAAGGAACTTGAAAGAGGGTGTTGAAAACATTACCTCTTCTTCGGGTTCTTCCTTTTGATTTGATCAAAATGACTCCTTAAATTGGCTTTCTGACTAAGTTAAGGCCTCTAGGATGTAGTGAGGGAAGTTGAGGGAGTATTTGGGCAGGGTTTGGCCGAACCAAAATGATTTTAAGGTGTTAATTAATGAGAAGGGGGAGTGCCCTTTTAGACTTAAAATGAACATCATTAGATTAAATAGTAAAAATAAAATCTATTTATACTTCCAAACCATTAAAATGTATAATTTAACAATATAAATTATTTTGATTAAAAAAGTCACTATTAGTTAAAATATAGTATTTTTCACTATTCAGACAAGTATGAATGTTATCAGAAAAACACCCAAAAATTGTTGAAAATAAATTCTTATATCCCGATTCTAAAGAAGAAGTTCATTTTTTCAAATTGAATATATATAAGTTTCAAATATTGGATTTAAAAAGGCTTCTCCATTAAAAGGCTGTAAAATTTCATTTTTAGAAAAAAACTACTTTTATCTAAAAAAATGAATTTGTTTATCAATCATGTCATCGAAACACATAATATGGATTAAAATTATAAGGATAATATAAAATTTAAAATTCAGTTAATAATATTCATAACCTCTTTTGAATGGATATTTTGGTAAGTCGTGATGCGCTTGAAATCAATGATGCATAGAACACACGCTATTTTATTATTCAAAGAGAAGTGTACCATGGAAGCCTGGGGTGTTACAGATGATGTTAGTACATGTGGTAAGGGACTGAAATATCACCTTAATGTGTATGGGATATGTCCTTATAATGTTCCATTTTATGGTAATGACAATGTTTTATTCCATCAATCTTGTTTATTTTATATGATATGTTGGGTATGAAACTAAAAAGTAATGTTCATTGTCAAACACCCTTATTCTTATATTATGTAGTCACTTCATTTTAGATTGATATGTCTGATATATACCCTTACTGAGATGTTGAGCTCACCCTTTTTATTTTTCCCATACTATGTTATGAAGAACAATTTAGAAAGATTATTTCTAATAGGATTACTATTTGAGATTATCATTGTTGGAGATATTGACATTGTTTCATAAAATATGATGCTTTTATTTCTTGTCTCCAAAGACACTAAAATATTATGGTTATAAATATTGAGTTTATTAATTTTAATTTATATTCATCCAAAAATATTTGATATTTATATATGGTAATTGGTGGTCATTGTAGAGACCCGAAGCTTGACTTACATGGACATTACATTACTTTTGTGGAATACATAGTACATAACAAAAACACACACACAAGGACCGTAATAGTTCAGTGTCTTTGGAAACTCGGAACGTAATCTTCTAATCGTGGTGAAAGATCTTCAATATCTCCCATAAAGATCTTCCTTTTTTTACCTAAAAACCATTCTTTATATCCTCGGGAAAAGAAAACATAAAAGGGTGAGCTCAAATGCTCAGTAATGTTAAACAAAAGAAATATCATTCACATCATATACATAAGCACATAACTTTTGGAAATCTTAACCTGCAAAAGAGATCATAATTTCATAACATGGGGTAAATCATGGCAGTGAAATGTAATCGCAATAATCATAACATAAAACATGAAACTTTGTGGCATTCACACATAATCATAGAGAATCATTTCTTGTTAGTCAAGACTCATTGCCAAGACTATCTTAGTGGACAAAGTCCCTTTCTGAATCGAGTAACCCTCGTTTCAGTCCTGTTTCACTGAACCAGTATAACCTACCGTTCCAGCCCTGTCTATCTCATGAGATATAAAATCTTTACCCAATGCATTGTAGGGAGATATAGGTCCCACCCATCTCATAATGATACCATTCTTATGTGTGCCACAAAATCATAAATCATACATAACCCATGAAATAAAAATGGGATTCTTAAACAACATGACATCATAAAACAATTCATATAAGATAAAGGAATTCATAAAAATAATTCCATCACAACATAATCAAATCAATTTAATAATAAGGATAAAAACAGAACCCTTTATTATCTTAGATGGAAAATAATTTTGATAAAATACTTGAAATCCATTCTTGAGGAAAATATCCTTTCTATTTCAAAAACACTTTTCCTTTCTAAATATGTCATACAATTATAAACTAAAAAAAATGTTTAAAAATAAACTTGGATACTTGTAAAGGAATCTTCTTGGAAGTAATGTTTTAAAAATCCATTCATGTCTTATAAGTTAAAAAAACATTCTTCGTACTTTTGTCGGAAAAGTCAAAAAGTACCTCGTACGAAAAAAACGACAAATGATTCCTTTCATATCTTTTACTAAAAACTCACAGAAGGGTAAAATAGGATTCAAACAATTGTAGGTGGATGGAAATAATATTAAATTTTGAGGAAACATGTATGTGGATGATAAAATACAATCCAGTAAATACTAAAGTATAAACAATCTCGGATAAAAATGAGATTGTGATATTTCCCTTACCTTAGGTCTGACTTGCTTTGTAAGTGTCCGAACCTCCTGTATAATGATTTAAATCATGTTATTGACTTATTACAGAATCATATTCATTGTTATGATAGCATATATGGTTCACTTATGACATTATATTACCTGTTCTTTTGTAAATTCCATGTTAAAGAAGCGTTTTGGGTAAAATCATTTCATTTATCGTAGGTGTTTTGACTTGTTGTTCTTGATATTATTATTACTTATATCATGATTTACTTACTTCCACAATATAAAATATGATTTATATATCATATATATTCTGTATATATATATATAATAGGTAGATAAATAAAAATGAAAAACACCGTTCATGGAGACGGTAGTCCGTACGTACGCATGAACGCTGTTTTCCATTCCTTATTGTCTTTAAATGGAAGTAAGTAGATGACATACATATGTATATATATACATAAATCCAGTAGCATTATAATGTCATATATTTCATTATTATTTCTTATATATACTTTATAATCATTCTTAAATGGTTAACATGGAGAATGAATCTCATCGCGTCGTGGAGACGGTAGTCCGTACGTACGCACGAGCGATGATATCATTTCCATAAATATTGAATTGAATTGGAGTGGATTATACAATATATCAGAATAAATATGATGTTGTAATAACTATGTATAGTTATTCTTTACACCAATATACCCATCCATGTAAGATGGTGGTGGAAAATAGATTACACCACGGTGTGGAGACGGTATTCCGTACGTACGAACGCGTGGTGATTTCTTTTTCCGTAGGATGGATAGATGGTGAAATAGGGTTTTTTCATACTTATAATAACATATCAGTATATGAGTGATACTGATATTATTACTTCATAATGAAACAAACTAAGAAGAAGAAGTGGAAGAAGAAATAAAGATGAAAGAATTGGTAACGGTAATTACCTCTTATTTGAAGCGCCTTTTGGAGACCTCCTCTTAGGGATCTAAAATTGGTCTTTGAGGAAGACCAGAACCTCTAGGATGTTTCAAGGGAAGTGGAGAATAGATTTTGGCAGAGGTTGGCCGAGATTGAGTGCTCAAATTGGTGTGAGGAGGAGGGGGAGGAGGTGTCCTTTTATAGGGGAGGAGAGGGGCACCTTAGGAATATCTAAAAATATTATTTTATATTAAAGTCAAAATCGGTTTATAATGGTTCCAAAGGGTCTTATTTCGAAGATAAAGTGGGTATGGGTCGAAATCTTATCAACCAATAGGATTTAGACAAGTTTAGATTATTATTTTAACCTTATCAATTAGATTTAACTCTAAGTTAAATAATTTAACTTTTACCGTGTCTTTTTGTTTTCTTACACTATATGGTTAATAAACTTACTATAAAATGCCAAAAGAACCCCAAATTGTATATTATTAATATATATATCCTTATCTAAGTCATTTGGCCGAACCTTAGATTTTTAGGAATAAAATAACAATTAGTAATATAATATTTGATTTTAAAACTATTTTGTGTCAATTTTGACACTATTTGATATATGATTTTTGTGAAAGTCATAACAGAATTATATGTTCGAAACAAGTTGATTAAATCAACATTAATATATCATAGTAACCTAGAAAGTTAGTGTAATTCATAAAAAGTCTCAAATTACATTCATTTGAGCAATTATAACATCAATTATGTTAATATTTCCTTAAAAGGGTAATTACTGCATCATCGTTGTGTCATAAATAATTTAATTTATTTAAGGTCTAAAAATTATAAATAAACTATCATTATGTAGGAAAGCTTTTTATCTTTCTAATGAATATTCATAGTCGAATTTATCTTATGAATAACCCCATATTAAAAATGATTTAGTTGTTAAACTTTGATTTTAACTATTTTAACTATTCATTAAATAAAATAATATTAAATGTCATAATCTAATCCAAGTGGACCTAAATGGTCATATTATATTCATAAGGTTGTTTTTGGTCGAATTACACTTATACAATAGAATTAGGACATGTGTTAGGGTAATAGTAATATCATATTTACCCTTAGTTACCCTATTTACTATTAACCGTGGTAAATAAAAGTAAAAAGTTACTATTCACCAAAAATTATTTTCATCTCATTGACAACATTTTACTTACTGACATCAACTGTGTCTCTCGGATTTTTGAAATTCCATTCACAGAAGCGGTAAAATTAAGTTTTATGCAAAATTCATTTTTTAACCTACCACTTAGTGGTTTCACTATTCATCAAAAATTGAATGTTTTTAGAAAAATACCAAAATTTCATCCTAAGATATATTTCATATTCCGAATTCAAAAATGAAGTCTATTTTACCAAATTCATAACATAGAAATTTCATTAATTAATTTTAAAATTAAATCCCGCTGTTAAAACAAATAGCGTGTTTTTAAAAAACAATATATATCAAAAGATTGACACTTGATTATGTCTGGTTTAAATGTGAAATTACATCCAATGACCAACATTGTATTGAATTGTAAAAATATATTCTAAATATACTTTAAAACCACTCAAATTAATGATTTATCACTATTAATTATTTTGATTAAAAAAGTTGTTTTTAATTATAATTTAGTAATTTTCACTATTCATCAGAATATGAAAGTTATCCGAAAAGTACCAAAATTTCACCTTAGGCTAAATTCGATACTCCGAATCCAAAAATGAAGTCCATTTTGAGAGCTAAAATTTCTAAAATTTTAAAAGGTGGTTATTACTATTCATCACGGCTAGTTATAATAATATTTTAATAGAATATCGTTGTTTAGTGAAACTCGGTATTGCGTACTACACACGCTATCGAGGAAGGTCGCGATTGCGTGTAATGCAAGGCAAGTCAAGGATGCATGTTGTGAAAGCTTATTTTGGTGTAGCGTACAACACAAGACATTAATGAAATTAAAAAGAATATTTTTCATAAAATCTCGGGCTGTTACATTCTACCCCCCTTAAAATGAATTTCGCCCTCGAAATTCGTCGGGGTTATAAATGGTTTAATATTCAAAAGTTTCTTTAATAGTAACCCACATCGTAAAAAGGAATACCAAAACTTGGCTTTAAAAACTAAAGTATGAAATGTAACGATTACCCAAATAAACCAATCACTGAGTTTCCACATAGGTGAAAATAGGGATATGGAAGAGAAATCTAATCATCATGTTCTGATGGAGAGTGGTAGAGAACATGGATATGGAAAATCCAATAATAACAAATCCATAAATTTGTGACGATCTAAGGTACCATCTGATTCATCAGGTATAAGATCACTAGGACAACATTTTTTGTTTTCAAGATCATTTCCCTAAAGTTGAAAATTTGAATTAGAATAATTAATTTCTTTATTTTGGTGCAATCTCACTGTTGTTCATGCCTTGAACAATTTCGACTTCATCTCTTAAATAAATGAAGTTGAATTTGTTATTCGTGAAGTGTTAGCAGATCATGTGATAGAATGACGGGTCATTCCATCTGTCTCAAAAGGTTAGCAAAATTTATATACATAAGTCGATCTATGTGAGATTAATCATATATGGTTCCTAAAATGGACTTATACTTTATATATCATACTGCTTAATATAATAAAACTAGTTTCTACTAAACAGGGACTTCCTGTAGGCCAGTGGTAGGCAATAAAGGCCAGTCGCACTTCAGTTGTGGGTTCGATTCCCACATCCTTGTCCGACGCGATTGGCTGTCGCCCCTTCCTGCAGGTTGTCCTTTTTCTAAAACTATATTACTATAACATCCCATCAATAATATCGAGAAAACTTCTATCCTTAAACAATACTAACTTATGTCCAACATAATCCATTCCAATCTTAGCCTTATCCATAATACTGTAGTCCACTCTCATAACATAGTGAAAACGATTACCAGAGATTTAACACCATCGTAGATCCCCATATATCATAAGATATGTTTTTTTTGTCACATTCCAAACATTCAATGTCCTTAATCATGTATTCTCTTGAATACCTTAGTGAAAACATGAATGCAGTTAAAATTTAACACTTTCCACATACCAAAATCCTCAAAATTCTATATACTCAAACCATGATATCACTTAGTCCTTATATCAATCATGAGCTCATGAATACTATTAAACATTTCATTTTCTCGCTTTACCTTCATTATGCGCATAATATCTCAATTACTTTGAATACCACATTAGACCAATACATAAATATTCCAATACTACATGATACAACATTATTTTGGAATCCCATTACATAAACACTTAATCATTCCACCACATCATTGTCATATTCAACATTGCCATTAGAGATCGCATGTGACTTCCCTTTGTCCTTTGCCTTAAGTGGTTGCTCATGTTGATCGTCACTAACCCTTGGATTAGGGCATTTATTGGCATAATGCCCCATTTCCTTGCACTTGAAGCATTGAAGTGTTGGTGGTGCGTTCTCTGCAGTGTTCGCTTTATTCACATCATTAGAAACCCTTTTTCCATTACATTGACACTCAGCTGCTCGATGACCTTATTTTCCACACTTAAAACATTTTCTAGTCCCTTTAAGACAATCTCCACCATTCTTCTTTCCACACTTTGTGCATAAGGAAACATTCATCTTCTTTTCACCATTATTCTGAGATTTCTCCTTGAACTCCATCTTTCGTTTCTTTTCAAAACCATGAGATGGATATTTAACACCAACTTCCATTTCTACCTTGATAGCACAACGCACAATTTGTTCATAGCTACTGAAGTCTCTTATAGCTAATTCCCTTCGAAGACTTGGTTTTAAGCCACTAAAGAATCGATCAACTTTACTTTCAGGTTGGATGATAATGCCAGTTGCATACCTTGAAAGTCTTGTAAAATTCGCTTCGTATATACCAACAAATTCATCATCCTTTTGCTTTAGTTCAAGAAACTCCTTCTCCATCATTGTTCGAAGAATACGAGGGAAGTACTTATTGAAAAATAAGTTCTTGAACTCGTCCCATTCCATGGACTCAATTTCATCTCTTTGCCTTGTTATTCTTGGTAAGATTCCACCATTGATCAGCTTCACCTTCCAAACGATATACTGCTAAGATGACTTTATCATGTTCAGAACATTGAAGAACTGAAAATATCTTCTCAGTGGTACTGATCCATTGTTCGGCAACAAGTGGATCAGAAGACCCACTGAATGAAGGTGGACGTTGCCTCATGAAGGACTCAATAGAATATTGTTCCCTTCTCTGCTCATTTGGAAGTCCAGAATGATTCATAGCTTGTGTAAGTATAGCAATAAGATTTTTCACTCCATCTCCCATAACATTTGTTTGTTCAGGAGGGAAATCATTGCATTTTCCATTGCATTGATCAACACGGTTCCTTCGGGTTCCAGCCATCGTCTAAAACCCAAAAAGAATAGTGTGAGAGGAAAAAATAATGTTTGGGAAAACAACATAATAAAGGTGGAGTATCCTCAATATCTATCATCTTAGGTTAAATTATATGATCGTTACCGTAGTTCTAGGACTGTATCCTATACGTATACTAATCCTTAAGGACATCCCTAGACATACCTTATAAATATCTCTAGGGATCTCACTAAAGTTCTCGCATCCTAGTTTCCAATGGTTGACTAAACCTTTCCTCTGATACCAACTGTAGAGACCCGAAGCTTGACTTACATGGACATTACATTACTTTTGCGGAATACTTAGTACATAACAAAAACACACACACAAGGACCGTAATAGTTTAGTGTCTTTGGAAACTCGAAACGTAATCTTCTAATCGTGGTGAAAGATCTTCAATATCTCCCATAAAGATCTTCCCTTTTTTACCTAAAATCCTTTCTTTATATCCTGGGGAAAAGAAAACATAAAAGGGTGATCTCAAATGCTCAGTAAGGGTAAACAAAAGAAATATCAATCACATCATATACATAAGCACATAACTTTTGGAAATCTTAACCTGCAAAAGAGATCATAATTTCATAACATGGGGTAAATCATTGCATTGAAATGTAATCGCAATAATCATAACTTAAAACATTAAAACTTTGTGGCATTCACACATAATCATAGAGAATCATTTCTTGTTAGTCAAGACTCATTGCCAAGACTATCTTAGTGGACAAAGTCCCTTTCTGAATCGAGTAACCCTCGTTTCAGTCCTGTTTCACTGAACCGTTATAACCTACCGTTCCAGCCCTGTCTATCTCATGAGATATAAAATCTTTACCCAATGC
The DNA here is from genome assembly GCA_963277665.1 of Viscum album. NCBI lineage: Eukaryota > Viridiplantae > Streptophyta > Magnoliopsida > Santalales > Viscaceae > Viscum > Viscum album. Next base: position 172,152,074 of record OY728134.1, read on the forward strand.
ATTGGAGGTAGATATAGGTCCTACCCATCTCATAATGATACCATTTTTATGTGTGCCACAAAATCATAAATCATACATAACCCATGTAATAAAAATGGGATTCTTAAACAACATGACATCATAAAACAATTTATATAAGATAAAGGAATTCATAAAAATAATTCCATCACAACATAATCAAATCAATGTAATAATAAGGATAAAAACAGAACCCTTTATTATCTTAGATGGAAAATAATTTTGATAAAATACTTGAAATCCATTCTTGAGGAAAATATCCTTTCTATTTCAAAAACACTTTTCATTTCTAAATATGTCATACAATTATAAACTAAAAAAAATTGTTTAAAAATAAACTTGGATACTTGTAAAGGAATCTTCTTGGAAGTAATTTTTTAAAAATCCATTCATGTCTTATATGTTAAAAAAAACAGTCTTCGTACTTTTGTCGGAAAAGTCAAAAAGTACCTCGTACGAAAAAAACGACAAATGATTCCTTTCATATCTTTTACTAAAAACTCACAGAAGGGTAAAATAGGATTTAAACAATTTTAGGTGGATGGAAATAATATTAAATTTTGAGGAGACATGTATGTGGATGATAAAATACACCCCAGTAAATACTAAAGTATAAACAATCTCGGATAAAAATTAGATTGTGATATTTCCCTTACCTTAGGTCCGACTTGCTTTGTCAGTGTCCGAACCTCCTGTATAATGATTTAAATCATGTTATTGACTTATTACAGAATCATATTCATTGTTATGATATCATATATGGTTCACTTATGACATTATATTACCCGTTCTTTTGTAAATTCCATGTTAAAGAAGTGTTTTGGGTAAAATCGTATCATTTATCGTAGGTGTTTTGACTTGCTGTTCTTGATATTATTATTACTTATATCATGATTTACATACTTCCAGAATATAAAATATGATTTATATATCATATATATTCTGTATATATATATATATATATATAATAGGTAGATAAATAAAAATGAAAAACACCGTTCATGGAGACGGTAGTCCGTACGTACGCATGAACGCTGTTTTCCTTTCCTTATTGTCTTGAAATGGAAGTAAGTAGATGACATACATATGTATATATATACATAAATCCAGTAGCTTTATAATGTCATATATTTCATTATTATTTCTTATATATACTTTATAATCATTCTTAAATGGTTAACATTGAGAATGAATCTCATCGCGTCGTGGAGACGGTAGTCCGTACGTACCCACGAGCGATGATATCATTTCCATAAATATTGAATTGAATTGGAGTGGATTATACAATATATCAGAATCAATATGATGTTGTAATAACTATGTATAGTTATTCTTTACACCAATATACACATCCATGTAAGGTGGTGGTGGAAAATAGATTACACCACGGCGTGGAGACGGTATTCCGTACGTACGCACGCACGGTGATTTCTTTTTCTTTAGGATGGATAGATGGTGAAATAGGGTTGTTTCATACTTATAATAACATATCAGTATATGAGTGATACTGATGTTATTACTTCATAATGAAACAACCTAAGAAGAAGAAGTGGAAGAAGAAATAAAGATGAAAGAATTGGTAACGGTAATTACCTCTTCTTTGAAGCGCCATTTGGAGACCTCCTCTTAGGGAACTAAAATTGGTCTTTGAGGAAGACCAGAAACTCTAGGATGTTTCTAGGGAAGTGGAGAAGAGATTCTGGCATAGGTTGGCCGAGCTTGAGTGCTCAAATTGGTGTGAGGAGGAGGGGGATGAGGTGTCCTTTTATAGGGGAGGAGAGGGGCACCTTAGGAATATCTCAAAATATTATTTTATATTAAAGTCAAAATCGGTTTATAATGGTTCCAAAGGGTCTTATTTCGAAGCTAAAGTGGGGATGGGTCGAAATCATATTAACCAATAGGATTTAGATAAGTTTAGGTTATTATTTTAACCTTATCAATTAGATTTAACTCTAAGTTAAATAATTTAACTTTTACCGTGTCTTTTTGTTTTCTTACACTATATGGTTAATAAACTTACTATAAAATGCCAAAAGAACCCCAAATTGTATATTATTAATATATATATCCTTATCTAAGTCATTTGGACGAACCTTAGATTTTTAGGAATAAAATAACAATCAGTAATATAATATTTGATTTTAAAACTATTTTGTGTCAATTTTGACACTATTTGATATATGATTTTTGTGAAAGTGATAACAGAATTATATGTTCGAACCAAGTTGATTAAATCAACATTAATATATCATAGTAACCTATAAAATTAGTGGAATTCATAAAAAGTCTCAAATTACATTCATTTGAGCATTTATAACATCAATTATGTTAATATTTCCTTAAAAGGGTAATTACTGCATCATCGTTGTGTCATAAATAAATTAATTTATTTAAGTTCTAAAAATTATAAATAAAATATCATTATGTGGGAAATATTTTTAGCTTTCTAATTAATATTTATAGTCGAATTTATCTTATGTATAACCCCATATTAAAAATGTTTTAATTATTAAACTTTGATTTTAACTATTTTAACTATTCATTAAATAAAATAATATTAAATGTCATAATCTAATCCATGTGGACCTAAATGGTCATATTATATTCATAAGGTTGTTTTTGGTCGAATTACACTTATCCAATAGAATTAGGACATGTGTTAGGGTAATATTAATATCATATTTACCCTTAGTTACCCTATTTACTATTAACCGTGGTAAATAAAAGTAAAAAGTTACTATTCACCAAAAATTATTTTCATCTCATTGAACCACATTTTACTTACAGACATCAACCGTGTCTCTCAGATTTTTGAAATTCCATTCACAGAAGCGGTAAAATTAAGTTTTATGCAAAATTCAGTTTTTAACCTACCACTTAGTGGTTTCACTATTCATCAAAAATTGAATGTTTTCAGAAAAATACCAAAATTTCATCCTAAGATATATTTCATATTCCGAATTCAAAAATGATGTCTATTTTACCAAATTCATAACATAGAAATTGAATTAATTAATTTTATAATTAAATCCCGCTGTTAAAACAAATAGCGTGTTTTTAAGAAACAATATATATCAAAAGATTGACACTTGATTATGTCTGGTTTAAATGTGAAATTACATCCAATGACCAACATTGTATTAAATTGTAAAAATATATTCTAAATATACTTTAATACCACTCAAATTAATGATTTATCACTATTAATTATTTTGATTAAAAATGTTGTTTTTAATTATAATTTAGTAATTTTCACTATTCATCAGAATATGAAAGTTATCCGAAAAGTACAAAAATTTCACCTTAGGCTAAATTCGATACTCCGAATCCAAAAATGAAGTCCATTTTGAGAGCTAAAATTTCTAAAATTTTAAAAGGTGGTTATTACTATTCATCACGGCTAGTTATAATAATATTTTAATAGCATATCGTTGTTTAGTGAAACTCGGTATTGCGTACTACACACGCTATCGAGGAAGGTCGTGATTGCGTGTAATGCAAGGAAAGTCAAGGATGCATGTTGTGAAAGCTTATTTTGGTGTAGCGTACAACACAAGACATTAATGAAATTAAAAAGAATATTTTTCATAAAATCTCGCGCTGTTACAGTCATTATATAAATACCCATATTGGATCCAATAATTAATATGTTGTTGGTGTCCTCTATTAGGCATAGGGTCTGGAATATAGTCTTTCAACATAATCATTGATGTTTCATGTGTCAATTTTTTTTTAAAATGTATAAATAACTCCCTGAACAATATGGTCAAAATTGTGGAAATGGTCTCCCATGGGTGGGGGGCAGAATCCACTCAGTTGACAAAATCCCTTGGTGTTTTTTGAATCATCTAACTTATCATTGTTATCTAGATGAGAATTCATACATTCATATATAAATTTAAATTTCTTATAGATAAGGGTTTAATATAGTTTTGGTGGAATATTTTGTTATATAGATCCTCTAAAGGTTTTGTTATTTTTATATTTGTTCTCATGTTGTTTTAGAGAACATATTCCAAGGATAAATAGTCATTAATTGTTTTTAACTCATTCAGACTGTTACATTAGGTATGTTTTCTGGAAAAAGGTCATTGTATTATTTTATAACATCATTAATTTATTATTATATATAGTTTATTTTCACATTAGTTACTATTTAATACCGGTGATTCCAGAATAATTATATATTTATACCTAGAATTACATGTACAAAAAATTGATTTTACGCATATGTTTGTAATGAATTTTGATCCTGGAGGATGAGAAGTAGGAGATATTTGATTGAAAAGGTGACTACAGAAAATCATGGGAGTGATAATGCTATGATTTATTTATTCTATTTAAGTTCTTTTTATATTTCCCATTTATACTGTGAAATAATTGAGTATTTTGGATCATATAGTGTGATTAGAACTATATTTATTTTTTTGATTTTACATTTATTTATGGAATAGATCATTTTAGATCACCCCTTTGTTTTAGGTGAAATATTATTTTTGATATTTTTTGTAATATATTTTTATGTGTTCTTATTGAATGTACTATTTAGAAAAATACGTCAAATAATGTGTCATTCCTAATTTATGTTAGTCCATAGCCTCTAGATTATATGGGTAGGACTTTTTGGGGTGCACAGATCCATTTTGATAACATTATTTTGATCAAAAAAAAATTAGTGCCATATTTATTCTTTATTTGTACAATTAATTATATTCCAATGAAATTATCATATATAAATTTATTGATATGTATCACATATAGAGAATGAATCAAATTTAATAATTTATTTTATATTTTATTTAAAAATATTGTCTTTAAATAAAAAAACATAATAATATATTTATTATAAAAATTTAACTAAAAGTAATGCAATATTGATTAAATTATCAAATTATTCATCATATATTAATTGAGAATTTGACACACCACCATCCAACTAATAATATATAATATTTACAACGATAAATATTGATTTTGGTGAGGAAAAATTAATTATTTCCATAAAACATAACATTCATTCAATATTTCATTCTAACTGGCTGTGTAACATATTCACACCTAGAACACCATAACCTTATTTTAATATTTTATTGAATAAAATATCTATAAATTCTAAATTTATTTATCATATAGATTAACATGGATCATAACATGAAATATTTTTTGGTGCATGATTCATAATGATAAATAAATGCATCTAATGTAAATTTCCAATCATAAAAAAGTGAGCTAAATATATGAAAATATAATTAACATATTATTTTGATCCTAAAATAAATTGATAAAAGATATGGTATCATTTCTTTATTCTGGTCCATAGTGGTATGTTTAGATTTTCCAAAACAACATAAAATTTCTATTAGGTGATTCTAATCAGATTAGATGGATCAATTTTATCTATAGATAACACGAGGCTATGGTTCAAACTGTTATTTCTAAATATTGTATATTTATGATCAATTGTTTCCTATAAGAAGAATATTTTGGAGGAATATATTTATCATATTCATTTCAAATATCTATATATTATTTCTTTTAACACATATTATCAAAAAATAGTCTTCTAAATCTTTTAATGATTAACATTTTCAATAAAACATTCTGAAAATTGATCATTTTCTTGGTTTCAAGACACATCACACATGAAACATTTTTTGTAAAATACAGTAATTTAGAAATAATATATCATTGTTTTTTTAATAATATACTATTTAAAATAACATATCCATGTAATGAAATGTTCATTTAGCTCTATATGTTTCGAAAGAGATATTATTATCACATTTAACCATGTCCATTTATATAGAATGTATTTTTAATAAAATATCATCGCATTATTTGTTGCCTTTATTCAAATAATATATGATAAGTATTTATAAAAGGGATGTATATTTGAGAAAATAAATATATAAACAATTATTTTTTCATCATCAATCAGCCTCTTAAATATTTATTGATATTCTAAAAATTTATCATAAAAAACTATTGATTTATTCAAAACAATCTATTTTATTATATATAGTCATATTAAAATCAATTGACCCAAAAAAATATATTTATTACAATCACTAAATAAATTTAAATAATAACCATTTTTAGATCATGAGTTATAATTCTAATAAATTTTGTAGTAGATAATGTGTTCTTCTATATCATCTGGACTGATTTACCATAAATCAAATAATTTAATATAGAGAAAAAAACTAAGAAGGGTTGATTGTGTTGTATATTGAGAACGTGATTAATTATATAACCAAATAAAAATTATATTTTATAAAATTATAATAATAAATACATTATTCATAAATATTTATAATTTTTTTCCTTCATAAAACTATTATAAACACACAATATTATAAAAATTGTTAATAGAATCTCTTGCACAAAACATAAATATATATAAATATTCATACATAAATATATAAATTCAAAAATATACATACATAAATGTATTCGTGTCTTAATTAATACAATGACACACACAAAAAAATATGAAAAGAAAAACATATTTATGAAAAGGAAAATTCCTAATAGAATAATTACACACATCAATTCAATTTAAAAAAAACAATATATCAATAACAACCTAAAAAAAGTCCAATATTTTTAGCATCTAACATTTTTCTAGACAGACAAAAAAAACATAAACATAGAAATAATAGTATGAAACTAAATGATATTCATAGTTAATGTATTGATATTAAATCTTAAAAAATATTAAACAGCACTAAATTTTTAGTAAATCTAGAGGACATTACACAATTAAATGGTTGTAAAAGGAGAACTGATATATGGGGGATAATTTTTAAATAGTGAAATAATATTTTATGGATTTATATTTATTGAACACCAAATATGTGTCTCTATCAATAATTTTTTAGTGATGAAAATTTAACTATATCATCGTATATTTTAAATTTAAAAATAAATTACCATCATGTTGGATGAAAATTTTATTAAATCCAAGTATGTTATACCTATATTTATAAAAATGAAGCAATAAAATAACGAGAAAAATCCCATTTATTCAATGTTCAATAACATGTAATAAAACTCCCCTCGAGTAAATATAATGAATCACAAACCTTTGAAAAACAAAAATAAGAGCATACAAAAGAAAATGATCAATATAAATTAATGGAAAATATCCATGAAAATAATTATGGGGTTTGTAAAAGAGGCCTATTTAAAGGGTAGATGGTTTCAATATTATTTTTATAGAATCATAACATTATTATAAATATCAACTCTATGAAAGAAATATTCCACAATATTAATAAATATAGAGTCATGATACTACAATAAATCTCCACCAATATCCATAATTCTTGGGTAGTGACACCATCTCAGTTAAATCATAATGATTAAACCTATGTAATATCGACGTATTACCCAACTATAACCTATAAATAATTTATCTAATTAACTAAATTAAAACTCCTTATATCATATTATTATATATTCACCTTTCCCAAAAAACATCTTGGTAAAGAGTGTTATTAAATATCATTACACATATGCACCCCAACATAAACCTATATAGTTATATGTTTTGGTACAGTATATCTATTTACTAACATTTTGTTAAATTCACTAGAATTTTATACTTTATTGACTTTAATTTAACAATATCTATAAGTGTATTGAACGTTAGATTTATGTAATCACTCATTCTATGTGATATATATAATTTTCTTAATAATGGATTTCATATCCAAACCATACAATCTCCTACTTTAGTAATATTTTCAATAACCACTTTTATGTCCTCTAAAAACAATTTTATACGTTTTTTAAATAAAAAATGTCATTGAAACCACATGGTTCACCAACCGCGATTACTATTTTCTCAACTCAATATAGGCACATCATCACCTCCACATATCCAAAATATATCCTTTTTTAATAATATAAACATAATTATGAACTCTATATACATTCCATACATTCATGAATTTATCCATTAAATACTTATAATTGAGGTGGTACTTAAAATATACATTCAATTCATTTGAATGAAATTCTCAATTACTGAAAATGTGTATTATATATTCTAAACAATAAAAAAAATTCATCTTACAACCTATATCTACGATCTTCCAATGTCTCATTTAGAAAAATTAACACGGTCCCAATTTCTATTAATGAAACATACTCCACATTTTTTTTTTCGAAAATGAAACAACATATTGAATGTTTTTTCATCCATATCAATGTTGTGCATATGAAGGTGAACACATACCATCTGTTCACCCTTTGAGTGTTTGTTTCTCTAAAAAAATTTACATCTATAAACTATTATAATGGTTCATTAGTTCTGAAAAAGTAAAAAATTATTGTATAGACATTTAAATAATGGGACATCTCTTATAACGCCATCTATAATGTTATTCTAGTATTTTCCATGATATAAATAATTTTACATTTCTATTAATAATGTTTTATTGTGTAAAAAACAAGTAATTAATCACTCATCATATGGATGATTAAAAAAATTACATTTTCCATATACTCTACCTCATGTTCCATTCAGTGTGGATTAAATTTAATATATTTAAAATTTATGGAAAGGGGTGTGAAAACATGCTCCATATCACTCATTCCGAAGTGTTTCACCACATAATGAATAATGACTACATTTTTGTGGAAAATATATTTTAATATTAATTGCCTTATAATCCACATCAATATGATTTGTTAACTAATATTTAATCCTTCATCTAAAATATATATTCATAATTAGTCATCTAACTCATCGATGCTTTACTTTTTTGAACCAATAACATTCCTTCAATTTAGAAACACAATTTAAATAATAATGTTCTCATATTTATATAAAATCATGTAATTTTAATAGTATTAATTACTTTTGACGAAATTATATTTGATATATAACAGAACATAACATTTCGTTCCACTGAATATGTACAACTTTCAATTCATAAATTCTATAATTTAAAATGCACAAAATATTTATGTTATATTTTTCTATGAAATATTATCAATTATCCATGAAACATTTCTCATCTTTGTCCCATAAGATAATGTTGTCATCACATCTAAAAATTCAATACTATTTTCCTCTATTTCATTCATATTGAGGAGTATCAACATAATGGTAGGTTTAGAAAATATAGAAAATGTCATTAAGAATACCATACCATATCTTAATTGAAATACCATGGGTACTAGACTTTCAATAAACCAATTTATATTGATATAATCCTTATTTAATTGAAAAAATGGTTATTTTGAATGTAATTATTCTATAAATTCATAATTGATATCTCAAATTATTGGGGTTTCGAATGGAATCCCATGTATCAGGGAAAACAAAAATTGTTTCTAATAATTTATATTTTATGAATCTTATGGAATCATGGAATCTCTATCATCTAAAAAAAAGTAATCAAAAACACTTATGTATCACTATATTGTGAACCTAATCATTGAAGACCTTTAAAAATACCACTATATTTTTAATCCTATATAAAATAATTCTTTTAGAACATCATCCTCCAGATACCTCTCACTAGCTTGTGATGTCTCTAATCGCTCATACACATATATCCCTAGTAACCCCATTTGATAATAATAACCATATACAACTTCTTTTCTATTATCTAGTGTTTCCAAAAATACTTAAAACAATAAATCATCTTAAATATAAATAACTCTGAACGTCAATATATTTGAACCTATTGCTTAGATGATTTTCCAATATTATACGAATTCTTCTTATTTTTCTGATATATCCACTAGATCTCACCATTTAAAACCACATTTCAACTTATGAGAATATATTGGTGTTTTAATCCCAATCTCAAAATATCAATTCCACACTTACGTATTATACAATGTAACGTGGTTGGGATATATTCTTAATCTAATTATTTTCCTTATAACTGAAATTTATATTTGAATTTATGTTGATTATATTGTGATTGATGTGGTATATCATTACATTAGGCCTACAAACATTCCAAAATTCTATGACCAATAGAGTTTATGGACTCTCAATAATAAATTAGATCGTACAATTAAATTTTACTACCTAATATTCCATTCAATAAACCATAATTATTATCATGCTCATGGAAATCTAAACAAATATTGATTTAATTGTTTCTATAAAGCTAATTTTTATTGAGTAACTAGTAATATTATATCAATTTTTATGCCCTACAACAATTGGTACCTTCATAACACAATATTGGGGGTATGTAGGTGAAAACAGTGGTTGGGAATACATCCAATATTATTTTTATTTATTTGTGCATAATAAATATTCATAACTAAACAAATGAAACCATACAAAATTCATGAGTTGTATATTTTTTCATATATTGTTTATAATTAATTTATTGACAATAATTACATTGGATGGATAATTCTTTTTTACATTGATTTGTTAGTTGACCATCATATCGTACTATAATTATGGAATGTGATCCATAGGGTATTTTATTTATTAGTATCCATATATGTTCAACGAATTTATAAATGACAGTAATGGAACATTGATAACTAGTAAAATCATATTAAACCTTTTAGGACGTTAATCATTTATCACACTAAGAATCATTATTATATTAAAAAATATATCTTCTTCTCTAGATTTTAATATTATTTCGACATATCAAATCACCCATAGAAAATGACAAATACATGATGGTGAAAAATACTCATAAAGACACTCATTATGCAATATAATCCTTTTGTAAATATATCTCATCAAGAATATTGAATTATACTACCATAATCCTATAAAATTTATATGTATTTATATCAATTCCAAAAATGAATTTATCAACAACACCCTAAAAAATTTATTAACTCTCTAGTTTTATTCAAATATTTTTTCTATATATGTCTACTCACATTAAATTGGATGGGAAAATTACATTCTTGAAGTATTCATTAATTTTATATCACTTATAACACACCCAATGAAAGAAGCCTTATGATAAGAAAAGTTAATTACTATTTAGGATAATACATAAAAAATATTTCATTAAATATATATAGAAATAATAGTTTCATATCAAAACACTCCTCCATAAATAGAATAAAATGACAAAAACATATGGTATTCTATTCTTTGGTTATCCTCTCATAAAATTTTCACGAGGAGATTACCATGTGATAACCAATGGAGTGATAATTAAGTTTTCATGAACACCAACAATTCATTATATTTAATTAATTTTGTCCCAGTAGAATGATTTAATTTGTCCATACAAAATATGTTTATGAATGTTCTTATATAACTTCATGTTAGTCGTCATAATAGTGAACTGTTGTGGCATTAACAGTTTCAATGTATCGAATGATATTTTCAAATTAATGCTATATCAAATATAATTCATTTTTTTGATAATATTTTTATAAATTTTCAGCTCTCTAAATATTATAGTAATCTAAAGTACAATATAAGTTAGTTTTAAAGAACCAACTCCAAAAGATTCCTAATTTCAGTAGTGTAAACTACAAAAAACCCTTAGTCGTTATATCCTACATTATATTCATGTTACTAATATGAAAAGTATTTATTCAATGATTATTATAGTATATACATGATGGATAAACTAATTACATTAACAATGGACCTTTGATAAAAATTCCTCAAAAGGTGATTCTACTTAATAATATTCTTTATCTATTGATGTGTACTTGGTTCTTCAGGGAGCTCCACAAATAATTTATTGTCAAATTATTGTTTGAATAAATCATTATTTATAAGAACTACTTCATAATACTAGAATAATATTCATACCCATAATAATTCATTATCATCATCAGAAGATATAGTATTTTCTTACTATAATGTAGAAGCATATCCAACTAGACACATTGAGTTCTTTCAACATATTTCAAATCCATTTAGTTAGAAAAAAATATTCTGAGAGAACTAGAAAATCATACCCATCAATCGATAATCTATAATTTATATATCCCATAATTAATAGTTTTTCATATCCTATATAAGCATTCATAAATATATTTTTTTTTTCCACTGACACTATAGAATATTATTTACAACAGCCCACTATTGTTCTCCTTAGTCATCAAGTTTTTTTCCTAAGATTTTAAAGGAGAAATAACCACCATGGTTTTTACATGGGACTGCAAAAATAATAGAACAAATAACATTTTCATAAGGGATTCTACTAAAATATTCTCTCTCCCCTTTTAACTAAGGTCACATTTTCCTAGAGATTTTTATACCATGGATGATTATCAACAATCCCATATATAGATAATCTATTATAAATTGATCCCAAACCATATTAATTGATATAACCTATCCTAGTCCTTTAATGAACATAGATTTATTCTGAAATACCTTGATCCATAACATGTGGAATGATTCACCAAACTTATTCATAGTGAACCATTTGTTAATCAAAACATTATATTATTATAAGATTTATATCTCATTTCCTATTACAAATATACCATTAACATATATTAGTAGTATAAAAACAACACTCCCACAAAACCTCTTATAGAGGAAAAATTTTTGTTTTTTATGAAAATAATTTCTCCAAAGGATCATCAAAGTTAATCCCCCTTGATCTGGATGTTTTCCTAATCCCATAAGGTGGTCTAAAAAACATTCCATCATTATTGGTATTTTTTATTTTTTTTAAATAATTTTGTTTGGGACATATAGATAGCTTATGTAAGGCTCCAATTATGGAAGACTCTTTTGACATCCATTTTACAAATCTCATAACCATGTTATGCTACTATGTAATAGTGATTTTTATGGTTTTTAGCATATAAACTAATTAAATGGTTTTATCATCATAAATTCATTGAGATATAGTAAACATTTGAGAAACAAATCCACCATTATAAGTACTAAATTTACATTCCATGTATATTTTTTTCCTGAATACCAATTTCCACCCATCATGATTCAAATAAAATAGTGGATATACCATAACCATTATACAATTATATTTCCTTTGCTTTAAACATTACATAATCTTTATTTTTGATCCATAATTTAACTTGCTTCTCATTGTGTATCTTTTCAGGTTTATATATTAATTGAATTAGGACAAAACAATTAATTTAATTCACCTATTTTACATTGTAGAAAGTTATTCTATATCGAATTATTTTCCCAACAACAAAATTCCTTTAAAAACAATATTTATTATTTTGATATAAATATTCATGAATTATTCTATTATATTTCCCAACCTAATACACTATGAAAAGAATTTCAAAAACATGGAATAAGAATTCAAATATTAGTAAGTGGTATAAAATAAGGAAAGAAAACATTAGACTATTAATACATAAAAACCAATGAAATCAATCATTTTAGTCATAAAACATATGCTCTGTAACATAACTCCTGAAATCATAAGATTTATGAATAACTCATAGAAATCATAAATCATAATGGTAACATGTAGCATCAAGAACATAAGTATGTTTAAACATTCTTAGCCACATATGAACTAACCTTCATGGTCACGTTTCAAATACCCATCACTATATATTCCATAAATCTCTTGGGAGAAATCATATCATTTAGATATGCCACGTTTCCCAATGAATTAGAGAGTTATAATGGGATCCCCAACCCTTGCTTTATCATAGAACCACACATATACATAATAAGTACCCATTAAATATTAAAAAATCATAACACATAAACAATGAATAAAAGAAAAATAACACTTCAACTATAAAATCACATTTCATCTTGACAAGCCACATACTCATAAAGGGAAGAAATATTTTTAATAAAATAATAAAATTGTATAGTACTATTCAGTAATAAATAGTGACATAAATGAGAGAAGATTAATTTATGGATTATATATAAAATAATCATTCAATTTTATTGAATTATTTTATCCATTTTTAAACTACAATTAAAACGTTTTAAAAGAAGATTTTTGAATAAATTTCTCCCATACCACTATCAAAAATTAGAATAGTATTTTAACATAAAAATATTCATTTCCATATAAATAAGAACTTGAAATAATATTGAAAGCATTTACAAGAAATAAAAGTATTTAGAAGATTAAATCATTAAAATAATAGATAAAGAGTGTATTACATTTTTGATCCTTCAAATTTTACACCAAATGAATTAAAAACAATTTGAAAGATAATAAATATCATTAGTATAGATATAGTATGGATAAGTAATGTAAAAGGGTCTGTATATACACTTCATAATAAAATTAAGGTGCATATCATCATGAAATGTCTCAATGAAAGAATATTGAGATGAAGTCCCTTAAAAAGATCTCATACTTCGATTAAGGATAAATCAATGAAATACTTATTCACAAAAATTACAAATACATCAAAATAAGTGTATATTTACTGTAAATCAATCACATTTCATTCAAAAATATTCCTATAAAAACAAATCCAATGACATGGATATTTAACTAAATGAAATGAGATTGAGATAAGATTTCTCTTACAATGTTCAAATAAATGCTGTAAGAATTTCTCAATGGGGGTGATTATGTGGATAAATATTATATCCAAAAAAAGATATGTATAAATTTTATAAATAAAAAAAATAGTGATTCCCCATGTAATAATGGAATTATATAATCAATATAGTATAGGTAAAACCTAATCAGTGAAAATTGAGTTTAGAAATTTCATTACAATGATCAATTTTTAAATAAAAAAATATATTATATGAATTAACTATAGGTACATATAATGAATAACTAAATAAAAAATTTTACATAAAAATTTATTTCATCCATTATAATATAATGAGATAATAAATAAGTAGAAGATTATCCTAAAGACTAAAATTTAGTTCAGAGTTCTCTTACCTCGAATCTGACATGTCTGGTTCATTATTTATATTCTGGAATAATATATTTAGTTAATTTTATAATTTAATTAAAAAAAATTAGCAATATTTTTCATTTTATATCACTTTTTTCTATGTAATTAAAATTACATAAATATTAATGTTCATATTGGTCATTTTGTTGATATTTGGTACTTGAGTTGAAATTTAACTTGTTTAAAATAAATTTTCCTTATAGTCAAAATTCTAACATATCCATAATATTATTAATGAATTAAATATAATATATATATTTTATATATTTATTTATAATAGTCAAAAAAAATTTAGAGATAATTAATGAAATTCAACATTAATGGAGACAGTATGTCGTATATATGCTTGAATACTACTTTAATTTGTTTTTCATATTAATGAAAAGAAATCTAAATGATTCATAAGAATATTATAATTTCATTATAATATATTTTTTATAAATGTTACATAATTTCATTAACTCCATATTTTATAAATTTCATGTATCGCATGAACAATTCAAGTAAGATTAAGGGGGCATTAGTCCACACATCCTAAAATAAAATTATTGAAGTTAGACATTACAGAAAGCATAAAATATAGTTTAAAATAAAAATTGTATAATCCTAAAGTAAATATAAATTAAAAATATATCATATTTCTCATTACATTCATGTACATAATTTTTTTAAGTAATATCATGCAATGAATCTCATCGTATTGTGGAGATGGTAGGGCGTACTCATGCACGAGCGATGATATCATTAAATTAATGGTTAAACGATAGATAATTATATGGAATATTAATTATAAAGATTAATTATAATTTTTTATTAATTATTTAACTCCATTATAATAATTATTATTCCCATTCAATTTAAGACTTGTTGAATAACACATTATACAACAATGTTGGTACGACAATTTGTATATACACAATCATGGTTATATTTTAATTCATTGGCTGAATAAAAGGAGGTATAAGGTTCTCCCATAATTATAAAAACATATCCAAATGTATAAGATAAATTATTTATTACATTATTCTAAAAATGACATAAAGATATAATGTATAAGAAGAATTTTTTTAAATACGTGATAACATAAATACCTCTTTTTCGAGTATCTCCTTTCGATTTTAAGAAAATGTCTCCATAGGATAGATTTTTGCCAAATGGTTGGACACAAGAAGTAATTTAGGGATGTTGGGAGATTATTTTAGCAGAAGAGGGACAATCCATGGTGATATAATACAAGGATAATATGAGGATGTGTCAATCTATTCCAAACCAATAGGTTTTATGTATGTTTATATATCAATATTTACATTATATTTTATCATTATCCCTTACTTAAAAATATTAACTCTTATAACGCCTTCATATATTTTATCAATAGATGGTTACTATAGTTACGAAAAAACATTAATCCAACCATAAGTGGATATTTAATGAAATATTTATCATTATACAATTAATTGAGTAGAATATATGATTTCTATGTCTATTATATCATTTAATAGAATAATATTTAAAAAAACACATATATGTCAATTTTGACACTATTTACTATTTTATTTCTAATAAAGTCAATACAACATATTATTTAAAAATAATTAACTCTAAGAATATATGACATTATAATATATAAAATTAGTTTATGGCATCGATATTTTTAAATTAAATTTATGATATTATTTATAATATCATTTACTTCAATCCTTTATTATGGAATCAATCGCGTCATTATCATTGTGTCTTAATTAAAAAAAATTATTTAATGTCTAAAAATTATAAATAAAATACCATGATGTAGTAAATATATTTACCCTTAAAATTACTACTTATAGTCAAATATATCATTTATATTACACTATATTAACTTTTTTTTATTAAAAGACACATTATAATTTTATATTTCCATTTTCATTAAATGAAATTTTATAAAATGTTATTTTTTCAATGAAGTGGCTCCAAAATTTCCACAAAAACTCTTAATGATGCTACTGGTAATATATATCCCATCCAATAGGATTAGAATAATATTTAGGGTAGTTTTATATAATTATAACATTATTTGTTTGTCCCTATTTACTTGATTTACCCTTTAACCCTGGTAAAAAATATAAATACAGAAGTTACTATTAATATGTTATTTAATTAAAGGGAACCCATTTGAATAATTTGTATATTATTATTTCAAATATGGAATCCAATTTCGAAAATTCAAAACACATAATTGTAAAAAATAATGCAAAATTAATTTCCATTGTCAAAATTAGTCAACATAGTTGTAAGAAGTAAAAACTATCAAAAGACTGGAATGCCTATAAAACTAATTAAAATTACAAATTAAATCAAATGAAAATCATTGGATTAAATGAAAAAAATAAAACTAGTCTTTCAGTACATTAAAAATGACAATCTACATATAAAAATAAATTAGACAAAAAATAATTTTTGAATTAATATGCAAAACGTTTCCATATTCATTAAAAAATGAATTTTATAAAAAATTACATAAAGTACATTTCGAATAACCACTTCCATATAAGAAATTTATTTGGTTTTATAGAACATATATAAGATAAATAACAATTTTTGAAAAGGGTTATCTATAAAAGGTTATAAAATTTCCTTTTAAAAATATTAAAGTCTTTTATGCTAAAAATTGGATTCATTCCCATTTCAGGACTCTAAAATTAATTTGATACGTGTATACCCATATTTAAAAATATTGAAAATAAAATATAGTAAATTACATTCAGTAAAACCAATTCAATGGCTAGGCGTTCACTACCATGTAAAATAATATTATTATTGTCGTATTATTTTTTACTATAAGTCAGTGTTGTGTGCAATGTATGATTTCAGAGAAAGAAAATGTTGAGTGTCTGGTACATTATCTTACATAGTGTCCCCTTTAAAAGAAAATTAATATTAAATTCAAAAATATAAATAGATATAAAAATAATTTATTGTATAAATACATTGGATGATACATCATTTCCCTGTATTGGAAATTTAATCATTAAAATTCTAAAATTGGTTGTCGAAACTTCATTGAAAATCCCACATCAGAAATAGTGTAAATAAAACTTCCACATTAAAAAAATGAAATTGGAGTAATAAGGATACCTGATATATCATATACTAATATTAAATGTATGTAATTATGGATATGGATGAGAAAATAACCATTCTTCTCTATATTAGAGTTATAGAATACATGATTAAGATAATGTTAACAACCACAAAACCATAAACTGGTGATAGGTTAAAAAGTATTTGATTTCATAGTAGGAAATGTATATGGAAAAAGTTATTATTTTAATGTCCATTTTATAATGTCATGGTGTTTAATTACAATATTGATTAAGAAAATAGAGAAACATAGTTACATGTTAAGTAGAGTATCATCATTTAATAAATATCAACCACAAACACATATTTTCCCAAAATTATGAGTATTCAAGAAGTATTGGTCAAACCTAAAGTGCAAGAGTCAATATATAGAGATAAAATATTCCCTAAATGATGAACTAAATGTTTCCCATTCCATTAAATAGTAAAAAAATCAAAATAGTTAGTAAAAGATCAAATAATCAATCAATAATTATTATCCTTTATAAGGATAGGGACTAATTTAAATATCTAAAATGAAACAATAATAACAATGTTCTACATATACCATTCGACACAATAATGTCCGTAAAATTATTTAAATTAATTTATATTATGATTGAAACCAAAAAATTGGAAGTGTTTTATCACTTTGTCTTTTACGATAGATCATTACATTAATCGTCAAATAACATCGACTACTCTGAGAGTATAATAAATAAAGGTAATTAAACTAATCACATATTATCTCTATCATAAGATAACAATTTCAATAAATAATTCAAATCACCATATTTATAAAATAAAAACAAGGATTTATACAAAATAAAATTAAACCATTACTCCTCAAATGAAATCCCATAGTTCTTATTCCTTAGGGAAATAGAGTTCCCAAAAGAGAAAAAGTCATCCAAAATAATATTAATCATTTATGATTAAAATCATTTTAATATACTAAGGATAAACTTTTGATGAAACATATGTTCCCAAAATCAAAATATTATTAATCCATAAAATTATTTAACTAATAAAAATAACCCATACTCTCTATTTATTTTATGTAGGTCTGTGGTAGGTGATAAAGCCTTCCTGAGCTTCAGTTGTTGGATTAGTTACCATTAACATATCCAATGCGATGGGTTGTCACCATTCCTAAGGATTTTCCTGTATCTAAAAATAAATAATTCTTAAAACTTTCCCAAAATGAGATAAAATATTCAAAAATAACCACAACAAAATTTAACATCATGTGTATCTAATACCATTAATTTTTCATCTTAAAATTTAATAAACCATAATTACCTCAAAATCAAGGATTATATAAATCCTAAATATTCAAAATAATAACATTGAAAAAACTAATTATTCATCAAATAGATTTTTCATATAACCAACATCAGGGTTACACATATTAGATAAAACACTTCCAATGTAATCGCATTAACAAAATACTATAAATACATTAAAATATTTCATCACTCATAGATCTAACGTAACTCTCAATCTTATAAAATGTAGAAACCTTAATAAACCTGTATTATTAAAGATTCATTATCCATTTTTCCAACATATTATGTAATAAATAATTCCTATATGAAAAATAATGAATCGTGTTCCATGATTCATCAAATTCAACCCATGAGATAATAAATAATCCAATCCTTTCATATGTCATTTTCAGATTCCTCAACTATAATTGGAATAGAATTAGGTATTGTAAACATATATTTGAATGGTCCTAAATATCCAATTCCAAAACATTCTGCATATGAAATCTAATTTCATAATGACCATGCACACCACATTTAAAACATTCAATTGATATCTTGGAATAAACTTCTTTAACATTCCCAGAGCCAACTGAACCCTTCCTTTCATAAAAAAATTTAATTGCATTAGGACAATAATTAAAACATATATATCATATTGTAGTAAATTTTAATCATTTTAGTAGGTTTTTAATTCCACATCATTGACAAATAACTTATTTAATATACTTTCCTTTTTTATTATTACATGAACTTCCATAGGGTTTCGTTTCTCACATATATGATTCCATTTAAAAATTAACAAGGATCATGTGTTAAATCGTTAGTCTATATTATTGATTAAGAATAACCACAAGAGTTCACATTATAGATCCCATTTCCTTCAGTTTCCTATTCAAAAAAAAACCATAGTATTTTTCACATCCATTTTTACATTGGAGCCTACAAGATATGACCATTTAATAAAACCAAAAAGGTTATTGTTAGTATATTATTAAAAACATCATATTATATCTTATGAGCAGGGTAAACACTAAGATATATGCATTCATGTTATCTGAAATATAATCAATTTACATAAAACAACTACGAGTTTATAATATTCTAACAATAGTGGTTATATAAAAAATGAAACATATACATAAATAACACTCTAACCTCTAAAGTTATGTAAAAATAAAGTAATACCAAAATTAAAGGAACACCATTAAAAATGACATAATATTTATTTTTTATAAATCATTTAATTTATTTCATAGTGATTATATTTTATAATTTTTATATTTATATTATTATCCCATCTCTATTATATTACATGTAAAATATTACAAAGTATCCACTTCTACTGTATCCAATTTTTTTTGAAACAATAAAACATCTTAAAAATTGAATTTTGACAAAAATTCTCTTGAATTACTCTTTTCTCTTACCATTACTTATACATTATGATTAAATTTTCAAAAAACATTGGATGATGATAAAAATATATGTATGATATATAAAATAAGGAATGAAAACAAAAGTCCATCAATACATAAAAATCAATGAAATCTTAATTTTTAATCATAAAACATAATCTCTGCAACTTAACTCATCAGATCATAAGATTTTTTAATTAATAATAGAAATCATAAATAATAATGGAATTTTTTTTCATCCATAACATAAATTCAATGTTTCTTTCATAGACACGTAGGGAGTGACATTTATTGTTACTTTTGGAATACCCATCCCAGTATATTCCTTAAATCTCATAACAGAAACCTTGGGGTTTACCTCCATCACATCACCAAATGAATAGAGATATATAGTGGGATCAGTCACCCTTGTATTATCACATAACCACCTCTAAACATATGCAACAGAAATGAAACATAATATAATCATAAAACCCAAATCATGTAGAATGGAAAAATTATATTTTCACTTTGAAATAAAATTTCATCATATCAAGACGAGCACACATAAATGAAAACAAATTATTTAAAAAAAATAGTAAAGTGGTAGCATAATCAAAAATATGTAATAAAAAAATAAAAGTGAGAGATTCAATTATTGAAATTTATTTAAAAAAATAATATTTATAAAAATAATCAATCAAAATTTTAAAAAAGATTTTAATGATTTTAAAAGAATATTTTTTAATCAAAATGTTCCATACCACTATGAATAATTTCAATGGAATTTAAACATAAAAACATTCATATATATATAAATAAAACATTAATACAATTTTAATATAAAAGATATTAAAGATAATTATTTATATGATTATATCATTAAAACATTTAAAATAATAATTTAGATAGGGAGTACATTACAATTTTGAAAATTTCAATTATACACTACATGAAAGAATAATATTTTATAAGACATTATATATAATGAGTATAGATATAATAAGTATATTTATTGTATAATGGGTTGTATATACACTTTATTATGAAATAAAGGTGCATATCATCAAGAAATGTCTCAATTAAAGGAGATTGAGATGAAATCCTTTAAAAAGATTGTATCATTATATTAGGATAAATTAATGACATTATTATTTGTGGTAAATATATATAAACCCAATGTAAATTTATATTTATTTTATAATAGTCAGAGATCATTCACACATATTCTTCATTAATCAAAATCAATGACATGGATATTCAACTCAATAAAATGAGATTGATTTAAGAGTTCCCAAAAAAGATCAAATAAATGACATAAAAATTTATCAATAGGATGATTATGTGTATAAAAAGTGTATCCATATAAATAGAAGTGGAAATTAAAATTTAAATAAAGAAAACATTATTCCCCATATAATCATGGAAAAATATAATCAACGAAGTATGTGTATAACTTAATTTGTGGATATTCTGTTTAAAAATTCCTATATAATGATCATTTTTAAAATAAATAGATCGGCCAGGTGTATTCACTACATGAAAACATAAATAATGTCTAAATAAATTATTTTATATCAAATTGTAATTCTCACATAATCATATAATGTCATAATCATGAAGTATAAGATTATCCCAATAAATAGAAATTTTGATTATAATCTCTCTTACCTCTAATCTGACATGCCTATTTCATTCTTTATATTCCTGAAAATTAATGATTGGTATATTTATACATTATTTATAAAAAAATTATTTTTATTATTTTTTTATATCAATTATACTAATATTATAAAAATTACATTATTTTTAATGTTCATATTGGTTGTATTCTCGATATTTGGTACCTAAGCCGAAAATGAACATATTGAATGTAAATTACCCATGTGGACCAAATTCAATCATCTCCAGAATATTATTCATTATTTAAATTTCACAAATATCAATTATTTATATATTTAATATTCCATAACTCTTGGATATAATAAAGGAAATTCATCGTTCATGGAGACGGTAGGTCGTACGTACACATTAATGATACATTTGTTTATTTTTCATATTAATGAAATGAAATATAAATGATACATAGGTATATTATAATTCCATTATAATATATATGTTATATATTTTTCGTTATTTCATTAAATACAACGTTTATATGTTCCATTACTGACATGAACGAGTCATATCACATTAAGGGGGAAATAGTCTACACTTCCTCAAAACAAATTTGCATATTTACACATTATGGAAAGCATAAAGGTATTTTGTAAATAATAACAACCTAAGAATATAGTAAATAGAAATTTAATATATAAAATATTTATTTGTTCTATAAATTTATATTATTTTTGTTTATTTTATATCATGTACAATGAATCACATCGCATTGTGTAGAAAGTAGGTCGTACGTAAACACGAGCGGTGATATCATTAATTTAATGGATCATATGTGTAGAAAAAGATGGTATACTAATTATAAATAATAGTAATCATCTTATATTAATTATTTAAATCAATTATAATAATCACTATATGAATCCAAATTATGTCTTATTTAATAACAAATTACTCCCCCGATGCGGAGATGATAAACCATACGTACGCACACATGTTGATATTATATTTTGTTGGAATGATTGAATTGCGTAAAAAGTTATCCCATAATTATAAAAACATATAATAATTTTTAATATTCAGGATTTATTAAATTATTATGGAAACTACAAATGAAGAGTATGTATATGATGAATTTTGTTGAAATACGTGATAAAATAAATACCTCTAATTCGACTATATCCTTTTGATTTCCACAAAAGGTATCCATAACATGATGTTATGTAAAATGTATGGTCTATAGTAAGAGGTGGGGGGGGGGGGTTGGGATCATATTTTAATTTATTTTGAATGAGATGTGTGAGTAAGTGGGTAGAATTGGCAGCCTTCTATAAGAGGGATGAGGGGCACTTTAGTAATGTTTTGAAATATTAGTTTATTATAAATTTATTGAAAAATTATAATAGTTAAAAAGTGATATATTACAAGGATAAGACGAGGAAGGGTCAGAATCCTATCATCAAATAGGATTTATACATTTTCATGTTACAAAAATAAACATATCGTTTAGCATTTACCCTTTGTAAAAATCATTAACACTTTTCTTGAATTCATGTATTTTCAAAATATATGGTTACAATATTTACAATAAAATGGAAATAAAACCATTAGTGGATTATTAATGATATTTTTAACATAACATAATTAATTTTTAAAAATATTTCACATTAAAAAGTATTATATCATTTAGTAAAATAGTATTTGTTTTAAAAACTAATTTATGTCAATTTTCCAAATATTTAGTAATTGATTTTTGTTTAAGTCAAAACAACAATATTACATCAAACTAAATGAAATAAATAAGATATAATATGTAATAATCATCCAAAAAAAATTTATATGACTTTAAAATTTTCAAATTTCAATAATTTTAATATTTATAAGATCATTTATTTGAATCCATTATTAATGAAGCAATAACTACATCATAATTGTGTCAAAATTAAAATTATCCATTTAATTCATAAAAATAATGATTGAAATAAAATTCTGTAGGAAATACTTTTAAATATCTGATGAATATTTATAGACAGAGTGATCTATTATATATCCCTATATTAATATTGTTTTATTAAAAGATTCATCTTTATGTTATATTTCCATTTTCTTTAAGTGAAATTTTATTAAATGTCATTCTCACACATAAAGTGGGCCCCAAATGCCAAAAATACCTCATAAGACTAGTTATGGTTGAAAAAATCTAATCTAGTAGGATTATAACACGTTTTAGTGTAGTTTTATATTATTATAATATTATTCTTTTACCCTTATTTACCCAATTTACAATTTAGCCATGGTAAATAAAAATTATTACTAAAGTTAGTATTGATAATGATTATAAATAATGGTTACCAATTAAAATACTTTGGAAAATGTAATTCCAAATATGGAATCCAAATTTCCAAATGAAAAAATATATAATTGGTAGAAATTAATTAAAATTTAATTCCTCCATCAAAACCCGAAATGAGTTTTTATAATTTAGAAACAATCAAAATACTGTCATGTTTTTATGTCCAATAAAAATTTAAAATTACTTAAAATTTCATTCATTTGATTGTATAATAAAAAAATTATGTAAATACCATTTAAAACTAATTAAATGTATAATATATATATAAATAAATTAGATGAAAAGGCGGTTTAAATTAAAATATTAAATTTTTCACTATTCATTAAAAAAAATGTATTTTATGAAAAAAATGTCAAAAGTAAATTTTAAGGACCCTATTATAAATAAGAATATTATTTTATCATATATAAAATATAAAAAGGAAAAAAAATATTTTTAAAAAGAGTTCTCCATTAAAAGAAGGTAAACAACCTTTTCAAAATATTAGAGTATTTAATGATTAAAATTTGATTCATTCTCATTTTAAGCCAATAAAATTAATTGTATAAATGCATAAAATTTTAAAAAATTATGTTAAATACATATATATATATACTTTTTTTCATTCAAGCAGATATAACGGTTAGGTGTTAACTACAATTTAAAATTATAATATTATTATTGTGTTATTTTTATGTATAACGCAAGGTAGTGTGCAACGTACGATTTCAGAGAAACCAGTTCGTTTTTGTTGGGTATGATATAATTCATTATATACCCATTAAACTTAAATTAATATTATATGCCAAAATATTAATGTAACATCCCAAGTAAGTAATGAATAATATATATATTTATCTATGTCTATTAATGATTAAGATAATGTTTTAGAGGCTTAAAATGAAAATAAATACAATCTTATGCATGGAATACACTAATATTCTTAAAAGATTGTTTTACTGCCTTTTGATGGAAAACCATTTCTAAATCTATCTTTTAAAAATTTTATAAGATATTTTTTTCAAAATAAACTTATTCTTTATGATTGGGACATCAAAATTTACTTTGTGTGAATTTTTGGTATTTTTCAGACAATGTTCATTTTTTAATGAATAGTGAAAAATACTGCATTTTACATCAAAACTGCTTTTTAATGTAATTTATTTATATGATTATATTATCTTTGAATTTGTTTTGAAGTTAAATTAGAATATATTTTTACCATTTAATCTAATGGTGGTCATTGGAATCAATTTCACTTTGAAATTGGACTTAAACTGGTGTCAATCTTTTGATACTTATTGTTTCATAAAAACACGCTATTTGTCATGACATCGGGAATTAATTATTAAATTAATTAATGTGAATTATATGTCTTGAATTTTTTAAAATAGACTTCATTTTTTAATTTGGAATATCCAATATAGCTTAGGGTGAATTTTTGGTATTTTTCTGAAAAACTTCAATTTTTGATGAATAGTGAAACCACTAAGTGGTACTTATAAAAACTGATTTATCGTATTAATGAATTTTTTTACCACTTATGTGTTTTGAATTTCAAAAATACTACATACATGGTTGTCATTAAGAATTAAAATTTGGTTCAATGAGATTAAAATAAATTTTTGGTGAATAGTAACTCTTAAGTTCTTAATCGCGATTAGAGGAAATTAGTATCGTTAAAGGTAAAAATAATGCTTTAATAAAATGAGATGAGCTTGAAACATGTCTTACCCTCATTGTATGTTTCATGTCTGACCAAGAAAATCCATGGTTCAACTTGGGGACCCCATGGAGCCACTTTGGTTGGGAAATGACATAAATAACTTTTTATTTAATGTAAAATTAAAAATGACACAAACATTAAATTTTTTACTAAAACAATTTTTACATGGGGTTATAAAGATAATATTTTTGATTATAAATGATCAATGGAAAGATAAAAAGATTTCCTACATCATAGTATTTGTTTTATAATTTTTAGACTTTAAATAAATTAAATTATTTATGACATCATGATGATGCAGCGATGACCTCATTATTTAACAATTTAAATAAAATGGAATGATAATTTAAAATCTGAGACCTAGACATGTTGAAAACCTATTGGATGGGTCGATTTCGAACACTTATAACCTTATCCTAGAAACACTTCAATGTGGGACCTCTTAAATCCGAATACCATTTTAAAATAAAGTGACTTTTCTTTACCTTCCAAGAGTGCCCCTCCTCTCCTCTTATAAAAGGCCCCCACCTCTACCTCCATAACCACACCCCCAAAGCATTTGGCACAGCCAAAACCTGCCCATGATGGCTCTCCACATCCCTCTATTAATCCTTGAAGCCTCACTTTGGGCAGAAGTCTTCCAAGGAAGCCTTTGATCTCAAATCTAAGAGAGTTACCCCATTTTAAGGTAATGTCTTCTTTTGAGTCCTTTTGTATTTATTTTGCTTCTCTAACCCCCTAAACTCTTTTTATTATTTTCTTTTGTAACAACTCCAGTATCCTCAATATACTAGGATGTTGTTATAAGAAGGATTAGATCTACACATACACACACCTACATCTAATGGTGAAAGGACATACTGTTTCTGTGGATGGTGAATTTATGCCTCCCGTAACGATGATTGTTCAACATTATTTTAACACCTTCAAAGGTGGACATTAAGATGTCACTATATTTATATATGATATATAATATGTTTATGTTTTCCTTAAGCTTCTGTATTTTTCATTTTGGGCATACCTTTATGGTTTCCATTATGGGTAAACACGATATCTTCATTTAATGAAGTGCGGACTACCGCCCCATCAAAGTGATTTGATTCGTTAAATACAATATGTGGGACGTATAAAGGAAGGAACTATGATATTATATATGATATTATACTGGAATTATAATATAACTTTATATCATTATGATTTCATTCAATAAAATATGAAATAGAAATGAAAGTAGTGTTAATGCGTACGTACGGCTTACCGTCTCCATGAACGGTGCATTTCATTTCTTACCTCTAAATGATTATGTAATATTATAAATGCATGTATATACTGGATATATATGATAAGTAAATAATTATTATAATTCTGGAAATAATGGATACATGAACAAAATGTAATAATAAAGGGTTTATTTTTTACTCAAGTACCAATGATCGTTAAAACGATCGTTATTAACTTAAATAATTACATAGTGTTCATGACATGGAAATAAGTGATATGAAAGGAATAATCAACTTGAAAAAGATTTTTAAACAAGTATAAATTAACTCAAGTATATTATTCAGGAGATTAAAGAATGACCGAGTCAAGTCGGACCCGAGGTATGGGACTTCGTCTCAATCTTCTTTCAATGAGGCATATTTTCTTTTATACACAACCTTCTTTTATACGGTGTATAAACCCCTTTGACTTTTATGTTTATCCAAAAGGTATATTTTTTTGTACAAAGCATTATACTAAATGACAAAACAGAATGTTTTTGTCGTACGTATGCGGCGTCAACAACTTCTCCGCCATAGTGACCATTATTTGAGCTTCGGCTTCCTGTACAAGCCATACCTTCTTTTTAAAAGAAAAATAAATACCATGTTTTACATTTCATTTATTTTGGTATTGAAAATGGTTTTCATAATGTTTTTATATCAATGTGTTGTATTGATATCTTGTGATTGAAAGGTGGAAATGATATGTTTCCTTTATGCATGTTTTATATGATACGATTATGTTGAGGTTCTTGGGAATTATTATGAAGACAGGTGGTTCCGTGATAAACTAAGGGTGGGTGAGCCCGATATAGCTCTCCAATGAATTGGGTAACGCGAAGGAGTGAGAAATTACGGTTTCTCTGAAAAGATTTATGGAATATACTTTGATGGGAATTCCAAATGTAACCAAGAGGGTTAATCCCTACGTAAGAATGATATGAATGCCTCAAGTTACCTTTATGACTTATGATTTCTATGATTTATTCATTATTTGATGAGGTATGTTAATATGAATATGTTTTATGGGTAAAGTATGATTTCATTCTAATGTATATATGTACCCAAGTTTCCTTTCTATATTTTTATATCCCTTTCTGAGCTTTTTATGCTCATCCCTAGTTTATTTTTGAAATTTTTTTCACATGTCAAGGGAAAGGTACATGATATGATGATAGTGGTAAGGAAGTGTCAAGAAATAATCCATGTTTTATTTTAAATATGTTTCCATTGATGGGAAAGAAGAATACTATCTTTATGTAACCACTTTGTTTACATGTGGAATGTAATGCATGATTTATGATCTAATTCTCTAAAACTCTAAACCTGAAATGATCCACAATGTGTAATCTTTTAATAAATCAACATTAAGTAAGGTTTAAGGCTGGGGATTTATATTTGTTATCAAAGAGAGGTTTAGATAACTTTAGGAGTTAGAATTCTATTAAATGATTATCCAAAAATATTTTTTTTATGGTCAAATTGAAGTGATATTGTATTTGAAGATTACCATGTTGCTTCATCTAAGACATGTTTGTTCAGAATGGTTTTCCATAGAGGAAATAGGGAAGCAGTGCTTGGAAGGCATGTAGAAGGAAATAACCTTCCGAATCAGCATCCTAAGATGGTCGGAATTGGAACTGAACAGGTTTTTGCGGCAATGGCACAGTTGACAGAAGCGATAAATGGCAGTGGTATCCATACACGAGATCAGCCAGATCAACCGCGGAGTAACATTTCAGTGGTGGAACATTTCATGAGGCAACATCCCCCATCATTCAGAGGATCATCTGACCCTGTGCTAGATGAAGGGTGGATTAAATCACTAGAGAAGATTTTTGATGTCATGGGGTGTTCAAAAAATCAAATGGTTAGTCTTGCTATTTATCGTTTGGAGGGTGAAGCAGATTAGTGGTGGTCTATGGTTAAAAATATCAGGGACGCTGATGAGATTGATGCTCTTGACTGGGATGAATTCAAAGGTATGTTTCTTGAGAAGTATTCTCCTAGGGCTGTTCGACTTAGGATGGAAAAACAATTCTTGGAATTAAGGCAAGAGGAAGACTCAATGGCTGCCTATGAAGAATGTTTCACTCTATTTGGCAAGATATGCTCCAAATTTTATCTGAGACCTTGATAGTAAAATCAATCGTTTTTACTCAGGATTAAAGCCAAAATATCGAAGGGAATTATCTTCCCATGAGTTTAAAAGTTATGAAAAGCTTGTTCGATGTGCTGAGAAGGTGGAAATGGAGTTTGCCGACGATCAAGTGTTCTATAAAAAACAACAGAAGAAGAGACCAAGGTGGCAGGAGAAAGGGAAGAATTCTTCAAAAATGTATAATGGTAAGAAAACTAAGTTTCTAGTTTGTGATAAATGTGGAAAAAGGCATGCTAGGGAATGTCTTCTGAATTTTGGAAAGTGTTACCGATGTGGTAAGATGGGACATAAGGCTCGTGATTGCACTGAAAAAGATCAAGGTGAAGGTAAGACCAAATTTGATATACAGTTAGTGAAATGATAAAAGTGAAATGATATGGGTCACTATGAAAACGAGTTTCCGACAAAGAGCTTGAGTGATGGGAAGCAGTAAGACTACATGCAGAAAGGGGTGGTGAAATCCTTTGAAACTACTCCAGTAGTTGTCGGGTCATCAAATGAAGTTGTATCAGCTCCAGGGAGCTCAGTATTTTTCAAAGATTGACTTGAGATCGGGGTACCATCAGCTGAAGTTAAAAGAAGTAGATGTTCCGAAGACCTCATTCCGTACAAGATATGACCATTATGAATTTTTAGTAATGCCTTCTGGGCTAACCAATGCACCTGCTATATTCATGGACTTAATGAATAGAAATTTCCATGGGTTCTTTGATAAGTTTGTGGTGGTTTTCATTGATGATATTTTGATTTTTTCTAAATGTAAAGAGGAGCATGAAATACTTTTAAGGGTTATCTAGCAAACCTTAAAAGAAAAGAAACTGTATGGAAAATTCAGCAAGTGTGAGTTTTGGTTGCAAAAAATTTCTTTCCTTGGTCACATTGTTTCTAAGGATGGGATAACTATTGATCCTGTAAAAACAAAAGTTGTGGAAGACAGGCCAAGACCCACAATTGTAACTGAGATTCGTAGCTTCCTTGGTTTGGCAGGCTATTAACGAGGGTTTGTTAGAAATTTTTCATGGTTATCTAGTCCAACGACTAAACTAACTCGTAAGGGTGTTATGCTTATCTGGACAAGAGAATGTGATGATTTTTTTCAGGAATTGAAAAGAATATTGGTGAATACTCTAGTTTTTGCACTACCTTCTAGGAATGGCGAGTTTGTTATATATAGGGATGCTTCATTGAAAAGACTTGGTTGCGTCCTAATGCATAATGATCAGGTAATTGCTTATGCTTCACGACAGTTGAAAACTCAGGAGGTAAATTACCCTACAGATGATTTGGAATTAGCTGCTATTGTTTTCGCTATAAAAATTTGGAGATATCATTTGTATGGAGTAAAGTGTGAAATATATACTGATAAAAAATGTTTAAAGTATATATTCACTCAGAGAGAGTTAAACATGAAACATAGGAGATGGATGGAATTAATCAAGGATTATGATTGTACAATTCATTACAATCAGGGAATAGAAAATAAAGTGGCTGATGCTTTGAGTCGAAAAAATTAGTTCTTTATTAGCAATGTTGCATTTGGAATGTGATCCTTTGGTTAAGGATTTGATGAACTTTGGCATAGAAGTTGTTGGTGCAGGATGTTCTTCTGTTTTGTTTTAGGTATCGGTGAGATAATCTCTATCAGATAGAATCAAGCAAGCACAGAAGCAAGACAGTGAGTTGCAGAAAAAGGTAGAGCTAGTTCAGAAAGGTAAGTTGCCTGAATTCAACATTGATAATGTTTGCATTTTGAGATTTTGGAAGAGATTGTGTGTGCCTTTTTATTCACAGTTTAAGAGAGAGTTGTTATGTAAAGATCATAGTTCTCCATTTTTAGTTCATCCTGGCAGTACTAAGATGTACAGAGATCCGCGGGAGTATTACTGGTGGGATGGAATGAAAAGAGATATTGCTGATTTTAATTTGAAGTGGTTGACTTGTCAGCAGGTTAAAGTAGAAAGGGATTTACGGAAAGGGATGCTTCGGCCTTTAAAAGTTCCAGAGTGGAAATAGAAGAATATATCCATGGACATTCTTGTGGGATTACTGAAGACATCTCGAGGTAATAATGCAATCTGGGTTATTGTTGATCGTTTGACTAAATCTTCTCATTTCATTGCTATATGAGATACATTTTCCCTAGATCAACTTTCCCGTTTGTATCTTAAAAAGATAGTCAGGTTACATGGAGTTCCCCTCTCCATTGTATCTGATCGTGATCCCAGGTTCACTTCTAATTTTTGGAAAGGCCTTCATAGGTCATTGGGTACTGAATTAAATTTTAGTACAACTTTTTATCCACAATCAGATGGGTAGTCAGAACGAAAAATTCAAACATTGGAGGATATGATATGTTCTTGATCTATGGTTTATCAGGGAAGTTGGGAAAAACATCTTTTTTTGGTTGAATTTTCATATAATAACGGTTTTCTTTCTAGTATACAGATGGTACCATTTCAGGCATTATATGGGAAGTGGTGTCGAACTCAAGATTTCTGGGATAAAGTGGGTGAAAGGAAGTGGATGGGACCATAATTGGTAGAAGAGATGGCAGAAAATGTTCAGCTGATTCCGAAGCACATGAGAACAGCTCAGAGCAGGCAGAAGAGTTATGCGGATAACTGGAGGAAGGATCTATTTTTCGAGGTAGGTGATCTTGTTTTTCTCAAGGATTCTCTTTGGAAAAGTGTGATGAGATTTGGTAAGAAAGGAAAGCTGAGTCCAAGGTTTATTGAACCATATAAAATTATGGATAGAGTTGGATCAATTGCATACCTGGTGGCTTTACCTCCGAGTTTATCTCAGGTACAAAAAGTTTTTCACGTTTCGATGTTGAGAAAGTATATGCCAGATCCATCTCATGTTTTGAGTGCAGAGGTAGTTTAGCTGGAAGAGAACCTATCTTATGAGGAACAACCTGCCCATATTCTTGACCAAAGGGAGAAAGTGTTACGGAATTAGGTGATTAATTATATAAAGGTTTTGTGGAAAAACCACATGATGGAAGAGGAAACATGGGAATCTGAAAATGCAATGAAGGATAAGTACCCCCATTTCTTCAATAAGTAAATAAATTGTGGGGACACAATTTTCAAAAGGGGGGAAGGATGTAACATCCCAAGTTAGTAATGAATAATAGATATTT
Source organism: Viscum album (assembly GCA_963277665.1). Taxonomy (NCBI): domain Eukaryota; kingdom Viridiplantae; phylum Streptophyta; class Magnoliopsida; order Santalales; family Viscaceae; genus Viscum; species Viscum album. The sequence goes on from OY728134.1 coordinate 172,184,955, forward strand.
TTATCTATTTCTATTAATGATTAAGATAGTGTTTTAGAGGCTTAAAATGAAAATAAATACAATCTTATGCATGGAATACACTAATATTCTTAAAAGATTGTTTTATTTCCTTTTAATGGCAAACTATTTTTAAATATATATTTTTACAATTTATAAGCTATGTATGTCAAAATAAACTTATTCTTTATGATTGGGACATCAAAATCTACTTTGTGTGAATTTTTGGTATTTTTCAGACAATGTTCGTTTTTTAATGAATAGTGAAAAATACTACATTTTACATCAAAACTACTTTTTAATCTAATTTATTTATATTATTAGATTGTATTTTGAATTGGTTTTGAAGTGAAATTAGAATATATTTTTACCATTTATTCCAATGGTGGCCATTGAAATCAATTTCACTTTGAAATTGGACTTAAACTACTGTCAATCTTTTGATACTTATTGTTTCATAAAAACATGCTATTTGTCATGAGTGCGGGAATTAATTATTAAATTAATTAATGTGACTTATATGTACTTAATTTTGTAAAATAGACTTCATTTTGGAATTCAGAATATCAAATATAGCTTAGGGTGAATTTTTAATATTTTTTTGAAAAACTTCAATTTTTGATGAATAGTGAAACCACAAAGTGGTACTTATAAAAACTCATTTTTTGTTTAAATGAAGTTCTACCACTTCTCTGTTTTGAATATAAAAAATCCAACATACATGGTTGCCATTAAGAAGTAAAATGTGGATCAATGAGATTAAAATAATTTTGTGGTGAATAGTAACTCTTAAGTTCTTAATCGCGATTAGAGGTAATTAGTGTAGTTTAAGGTAAAAATTTTTCTTTATTAATATGAGATGAGCTTGAAACATTTCCTACCCTCATTTTATGTGTCATGGCCGACCAATAAAATCCGTGGGTATACATGGGGACCTCATGGAGCCACTTTGGTTGGGAAATGTCATAAATAACTTTATATTTAATGTAAAAGTAAAAATGACACAAACATTAGATGTTTTACTAAAACAATTTTTACATGGGGTTATGAAGATGAAATTTTTGGTTATAAATAGTCATTGGAAGGATAAAAAGATTTCATACATCATAGTATTTTTTTATACTTTTTAGACTTTAAATATATTAAATTAGTTATGACATCATGATGATGCATCAATGACCTCATTATTTAACGATTTAAATAAAATGGAATGATAATGTAAACTCTAAGACCTAGACATGGACAAAACCTATTGTATTGGTTGATTTAGATCCTTTATCACCTTATCCTCAAAAAACATCAATTTGGGACCTCTTAAATCCGAATACCTTTTTAAAATAAAGTGACTTTTCTTTACCTTCCAAGAGTGCCCCTCCTCTCCTCTTATAAAAGGCCCCCACCTCTACCTCCTTACCCACACTCACAAAGCCTTTGTCTTTGATAACCCCTGACCATTTTGTCTCTCCACATCCCTTTATTACTCCATGAAGCCTCACTTTGGGCAGAAGTATTCCCAAGGAATCCTTTGAACTCAAATCTAAGAGAGTTACCCGATTTTAAGGTAATGTATTCTTTTAAGTCCTTTTGTATTTATTTTGCTTCTCCAACCCCCTAAACTATTTTTATTATTTTTTTTGTGAAAAATACAGTATCAAAAATATACTAGGATGTTTTTATAAGAAGTATTCGAGCTACACTTACACACACCTACATCTAATGGTTAAAGGACATTCTGTTTCTGTGGAGGGTGAATTTATGCCTCCCGAAACGATGATTGTTCAAAATTCATTTAACACCATCAAAGGTGGACATTATGATGTCACTATATTTATATATGATATATAATATGTTTATGTTTTCCTTAAGCATCTGTATTTTTCATTTTGGGCATACCTTTATGGTTTCCATTATGGGTAAACGCGATATCTTCATTTAAGAAAGTGCGGACTACCGCCCCCTCAAAGTGATTTGATTCGTTAAATACCAAATGTGGGACGTATAAAGGATGCAACTATGATATTATATATGATACTATACTGTAATTATAATATACCTTTATATCATTAAGATTCTATTCTATAAAATATGAAATAGAAATGAATGTAGCGTTCATGCGTACGTACGGCTTACCGTCTCCATGAACGGTGCATTTCATTTCATACCTCTAAATGATTATGTAATATTACAAATGCATGTATATACTGGATATATATGATATATACATAATGATTATAATTCTGGATATAATGGATACATGAACAATATGTAATTATAAAGGATTTATTTTTGACTCAAGTACCAATGATCGTTAAAACGACCGTTATTAACTTAAATAATTACATCGTGTTCATGACATGGAAATAAGTGATATGAAAGGAATAATGAACTTGAAAAAAGTTCTTAAACATGTAGAAATTAAATCAAGTTTATTATTCAAGAGATTAAAGAATGACCGAGTCATGCCGGACCCGAGGTACGGGACTTCGTCTCAATCTCCTTTCATTGAGGCATATTTTGTTTTATACACAAACTTATTTTATACGGTTTATAAACTCCTTTGAATTTTACATTTATCCAAAAGGAATCTTTTTTATACGAAACATTTTACTAAATGAAAAAAGGGAATGTTTTTGTCATACGTATGCGGAGACAACGACTTCTCCACTGTCGTGACCATTATTTGAGTTTCGGCTTCATCTATAAGCCATACATTCTTCTTAAAAGAATAATAAATACTATGTTTTACTTTCCTTTTATTTTGGTATTGAAAATGGTTTTCATAATGTCTTTATATCAATGCGTTGTATTGATATCTTGTGATTGAAAGCTGGAAATGTTATGATTCCTTTATGCATGTTTTATGTGATAACATTATGTTGAGGTTCTTGGGAATTATTATGAAGACAGGTGGTTCCGTTATAAACTAAGGGCGGGTGGGCCTGATATAGCTCTCCAATGCATTGGGTAATGTGACAGAGTGTAACGTTAAGGTTTCTCCAAAGAGATTTAGGGAATATACTGTGCGGGTATTACAAACGTAACCAAGAGGTTTACTCCCTACGTTAGAATGTTATGAATGCTTCAAGTTACCTTTATGTCTTACGATTTCCATGATTTATTCATGATTTGATGAGGTATGTTAAAGTGATTATGTTTTATGGGTAATGAATGATTTCATTCTTATGTATATATGTACCCATGTTTCCTTTACATATTTTTATATCCCTTATAGACCTTTTTATGCTCATCCCAAGTTTTTTTTGAAATGTTTTTCACAGGTCAAGGGAAAGGTACATGATATGATGATATTATCAAGGAAGTGTCAAGAAAGAATCCATTTTTTATTTTAAATATGTTTCCATTGATGGGAAAGAAGAATTCTATCTTTATGTAACCACTTTGTTTATATGTGGAATGTAATTCAAGTTTTATGATCTAATTCTCTACAACTCTAAACCCGAAAATATCCTCAATGTGTATTCTTGTAATAACTCAAGATTAAGTACGGTTTAAGGCTGGGGCCTTATAATTAATATATAGTAAATTGTATTATTCTAAAAATATGTTGAATGTTACACCTATACAAGGAATCACTTTCAGAATTCTAGGATTCTATCAATATTTATTATTATAATATTCTTACTACAAAATTACAGTATAGAGGATCATAATCATTAACTAATTAAGTGTAAATATCCATGGTTATTTGAAAATCATATCATTCTAAATCTATATCCACTGTATTATCCCAACACAATAATGTTGCGTATAAAAAATACTATTCCATGGGTCATTATTGAAATTAATTATATAAAAAATATTATGTATAATGATCCCTAAAATAATAAAATTAAAAATCATCCCACTATATAGTTATGCTATATTCCCTCTCTTACGAATGGTAGGTTCCCTCATTATCTGGATATTTTTATGTAATGGTTTTTATAAGTAATATCCTTTAATTTAATTCGATATTCAATATACATAAACTTTGTACCTCCATATGTAATTTTATTTCCCTCGATATCCTCAATAAATGATTTGAATCGTCATTCACATAAATTTGATAAGACCATTTATTCCCACTTCATAACTATTTTGGATTTTTTTTAACAAATTTAATTTTTACCTTGTTTCATATATGTAATGTAATTTTTAAGGTATATTGTATAATGTATAATAAAAATACATGTGATTGATCCTTAATCTGTCCATAACAAACATGTTGTGACACCTTGAATAACTGATACTATTATAATTTGTTTGGTATGGAGGGGTGCATTGAGGATGAATTAAACAATCCATTATAAAATTGTTGAAATCATAGTTAAGATACTATATTAGTATTATTATAGTTTCTTCATATCATTAAAAAGATAAGTCTCCACATCATTCATGTTTACTCAAAATTTCTCAATGGAATTAATCATATACCTCATTATGTATAAATATCTATATGTAAGAAATTAGTTGATAGAATTTGTGATGTGTTAATATAACCCTTTACATTCATCATAAAAATTACTATAAACATCTATGTAATATAATTCATGAATATATATCACCCATTCAAATGTTCTATGTAATTTATACATTGTCATTTTATATTGTAATCAAAAGTGACTCATATCAACTGGTTTCTATTATAATGAATCAAAATATACCTATTTATATTTAATTTTAAAATACTTATTATTTACATGACCAACCCAGTGATTTTGAAACATTTGGGAAAAAGAATTATTTTTGTAGTTCTTTTGAAATACACGGTAAACATGGAGATCCCCCTTTTTTAAATGTTACTTCTTTTCTACCTTTATCATAAACTATTTGGCATGATATGTGTTGTATTCATTCTAAAATATTTATGTTTATAATATCATGAGTAGTAATTCTTATATACATTAACCTAACAAGATTAATTGATGAATAGTTTATATATGTTGTGAGAAAGGATTGTGTAAGTAATTTTATTGTATGGATAGTGAATGAATTTATTTATAGTTTTTTATTTACATCAATTTTTCAGATTTAGTATCTCAATATGAGTTTTTTTAGAAGGACAATGGTAGAGGTCCTAAAAAACCATGTCTATAGAAGTATTACAGGTGATGATCCATTAGAATAATAGATGATTATATCAATATAGTTGATACGTAATCTGATATTTATAGAATATTACAATTATATTTTTTACACATTCATCTACTAATATGATAAAATGTTCAATCGAAGACATAACCATGAAGATATCTAAAGATTAATATATTTTTATGCATTCTAAAAGCATGTTATCTAATAGTGCAACCATTTATTTTTATTTTTATAGATATTTTTATTGTACATGTTTAATAGTATTTTAAAATAATACTACTATTTTTTATATTTTATTTACAATTATAATCATGTTTATCGAGCACTATTATGGATTGGGTTGTAGAATTATTATCTAATCAGGTATGATCAACTGATTTAAAATGGAATACAAAGTTATTTTTTTGTTAACTGATATATTCTACTATTTTTATGGTAGAATAACCAATTGGTTAATAATTTTGGGAAACCCAATGTAGGATCAAAAAACGTCATTAGGATTTTGAAGAATGTTAATAAATCAAATAGCTAGGGTACTATATTTTGTGATAGGTTATTTTATAAAAATATCATTATATATATTATTACATTTTATCTTCTTAATAAATTATATATATTTTTTAATTGTATTTAGTTTAAAAACATTGATAATTTTGATTTTATGTTGGATTTTTCATATATAAATATTTTCTAAACAGTATGTTTGGGTACTCTATTCATATATATCAGAAGAACTCATTCTGAAATGCTTGTAATATAGTAATTCTAATTATATATGTATACAAGAGTATAATTTCTTATTGTTTTTTAAAACAAAATTCACATCCACATGTTGTGTATCAATAAAAAAATTTCTTTGGAAAGAATATATTTTTATAATGGTATAAAATTAAATTTTCATCAACAAAAACTATGTGGAATAGAAAAAATGTTTTGTGGAGGTATGTTTCTTACTTGGATCATCCGAGAATAAAAAACATAGAAGGAGAAAAATAATTGAGGGTACTGATTATGAGTCATGAATAAATAATATAAAAAATATTTTAATTTATTCTAATGTCGACAAATTTTTAATGATGATTAGAAATTACAATATTCCAAATATGAATTTGTAAAGTTTTACTCAAGAATAAAAAAGTTTATATAAAGTGAATAATTGCGATTAAGAATACTCTATTATGTTCATTGATAATGAATATTTATAGTCAGATATTTTTTGTGAGGATACTAATAATATCTGAATAAATTATGAAGTAACTCATTTTTTAACACCTATTTTTTGAAAACATAATGAGTTATGATTATTGATGGAAATGTAGATTTTTTTCCATCATGGGGGATCAGTTTGATGGATACATCAGAGATTTATGTCAATCAAAAATTGGTTGATATCTATTATAAATAATAAATTATATTATGAAAAACATAACTAAATTATTATTCATTTCCATCATAAATATTGTAAATCTAAGATGACAACTATAGATTATATTTATATATAGATAATATAATTGTATATGAACTTATTGGAAGTCGTATACACCATTAATGAATTTCGAAGTTATTTTTTTAGTAAGGGATAAATACGAATTGGGTAGCCTTTTCTTTATGGTATTGAATAGTTATAGTTATAAATGATACTAATATTGAATATAATCAAAAATATTCATTTCTTAAGTGTAAAAATATACATGAATTATGATATAGTAAATCAATGGAATGTGGAAGTGAACATTCTGTTATTACAAAGAATGTTAACATTATTGTTTTAAAGAATGATTTTCACTAAATATAGAAAATAATCAAGTTGAATTATATGAGAAAAAAATTACATTTGAGTTAATTTGTGATTAATACATGAGACCATGAAATATCAGTCCTGATTGTAAAATCTTGAAAATAATAGAAATAATATCAATGAAATATTATAATGTTACATGGATGAAAATTGAGAATTTTTTAAACACATAGAGTTCATGTGTTGGAGGCACATATCCATAATTTTTTATGGATAAACTAGTGATATACAGAAGCTTGTTTGATATTATAATTATATTCCAATGTCCAATAAATTATACATTGACAAGGTGTCTTCATATTCCCTTATACATTTAATTTAATCTAAAAATTTCACAGAAATTTCTAATTAAGAATTTATGTTATGTTATTTGGAAAAATAAAATATATTTACATTGAATGTTGTTGAAAATTTTCCTATATTTGATGTAAATGACTAGATATGTAAATTTTATTCAAAAATATAATTTAAAGTATAAATGTACTATTATTTCTATTAAGGTATATATTTATAAATTAAATAATGTTATTTTATAACTAAATTTTGATATTTCTAAACATACATCTGAATTAGAAAATAAATATAATTCAAAATGAACATATTATGAATATAATTTACCTAAAATAATAAATTATGATTGTATAAATCTGAAAAAACAACTATCAAATTAAAAAAAAAATGGGAGTAAAATTTGGGTAATCATGAATGTAATTTGAGTCTATATAAAACAAATTTTGAAATATGATTAACATAAAAACCCCAAATTATTAATAAAATGGTTTTGTTCCAAAAAAATCAACTTTTTAATGAAATTTCATAGTTTAGGAAATATAAAAACAAATTTTTTTAAATAATGTTTAATATTATTATTTTCATAATGTATTTATTAATAAATAATTAGATGTTTCTCATGATAAGGTGTGCTGAATATATGTGGATAGTAAATGTTTTAATTCCTAATTATTTGACATCTATGAAATTATTCATACCAAAATAAATAAATTGTTTTTTGGGAAACAGATGAGTAATGAAAACTGGAATATATAGTACCTAGATAGTGTATGATTAGGACAAGTGATGGGAAATAAGAACTTCTTCTAGATATTTCAAATGATGAATTTTGTAAAGGAAACATTAGTTTACAAGGCTTAAGGATAAATCATTTTATGTGGGATGTGGAATTTCAAGGTAATGATTTAATTTATAAATTTTTATGTTTTCGGATGTAAGAGAACTGTTATCATCACATGTTAGTTATGATATGAAGGTTACCTAGTGTAATTATGGAATGATTAATGTATTATTCACTGTTTTGAATGAAATTTAATTATTTATACTAAAAAGAATGATAATTTTTTCACCCGAAACCTAGATGTCCTTAGATACCATGATCATAAATAATTACGTGAAATTGATGATTAGTCATTGTTGTGTCATAAAAGGTTAGGATATTTTAATGTTTTAAATTTTGCTTAAATTTCATTGAAAGGACATTTGTGTAATTTAAGGCATTATATTTTTAATTCATCCAATCTATGTTAGACTTATCAATACTGTATGAATCATATCTAGATATAGAAATTTATTAGTGAAATATTAACTTCTAAAAATCTAAAAAAGTTATGGATGGATTTATTTGGACCAATGACCACTGGATGTATTATTTGAAAACACCAACTGTATTTTTTGGCAGATGAATACACTAGATAAACTTGAGTATATTTTCTTTTAAATAAATTTCAATGTAAATTACATTTTATATCACTTTAAACTTGTTTTAAAATGAGAAAGGTACACCATTGTTTAAAATATGATGTGATCATGGTGGTGATTTATTTTTTTTACAAAAAATTTATAATAAAATGGAATTCGAATATATTTCACATTTCATATAAATCCAACGAAAAATGGTGTACTCTATTGAAGAAATATAATTCATTATGAAGTTATTAGTTTCCAGTTTAGTGAATACTAAATTAATATATTTATTGGGGGAATATGTTAGTTCATCTTTTTATAGTATAAATTAGTATTAACATGGAGAATTTCATTATAAAATCCTTAAAATTTTTATATAGGGATGATGCCAAAATATATTAAATTCATATATTTGGGATATAAATTGTTCATTCAAGAATAAAAAAAGAAATTTACATAATTTTGATTAAATATATGCTAAGATAATATCTATTAGCTATCCCACAACTGTTATAGTGTAAAATGGTTTTAAAAAAATTAAAAAATTATTTTTAGGACCTGATTAATATTATGTTTGAAAAAATTAATCAATTTTAAAAATTTCATAAATCTATGCTTTCACAGGATATTTTTTAAACAGATCTCTAACCAGTTTTTAAAAATGTTTTTGTTTTAAAATCAGTGGAAGACATATAATTAGATGTCAAACCTTCATAAGTAGTTCTAAAAATCATGTAAGAGCATTGTTTTACTAATTCATGGATTTATTCATTTATAAAGAAACATGTACATGATATTGTCATTAGAGGTGTTGATCATCTTTTAAAAACTCCAATTTCCCAATCAAATGAATTTTAGCATTTGACATTCTTATTTCAGTTTACAACTTATAGGCATAATATTGTTAATAATGGTATATTTAACTACATTAAATTATCTAAACTGACCATAATTCACTATATCACACTATAATTTGGGCTTATAGATGACTTTTAAATTATGATATTATAAAGTACTAAATATTAGTTATATTTAATACTTTCTCTAACCCCAACTGTAAGGTGAAAACCCAAAAAATACTCAATATGTTGACTCTAAATTAAAATTCACTTGAATACATTAAAAAAATATTTTAGCATTATATTTTCATAGATTTAGATCAAAAACCTAGCATGAAAACACATATTCTACAAACTAAAAAAATATAATTATTAATTTTTTTTATAATAGTATAAAACTTTTGAAAAAAATTGTATTCATTCCACAAAAAACATCATTAATATCATCATGAGTTTCTATTTTCATATACAAATCCTCAATCAATATGGAAAACATTTTAAACCAAGATATGTAAAGAAAAATCGTAGATAGGAACATAAGTAGAATGAAAGAAATTGCAAGTCCTTGTATTCATATAAAAAACTATTTTTGAAAATAAATTCTTTTTTCAAAATAATCATTAATGTTCACCAGAAATAACATTATCTACCCAGTTATCTACACAAAACAATTCAAAAGAAATCTAAACGGAAAATAAATATCATAATGGTTTCATAGTAATCATCAATAAATGAAAAAAAAATAAAATAGAAATACTATTAAAAATTACAAATTATCATATACTTTCCTTTAAAATATAAAACATAAATTTTCCATAAATAGTAATGGAAACAATCATTATATTATATAGGTAACTGGAGATATCCTTTCCATCTCACCCTTCAATATGGGGTAACCCTTGTATTTACACGTGGAATATCCAACATGGTTATATTTGGAGTAACCATTATATATACACATGATATAACAATAATGAGTATACTAGAAGTAGGGATCCAAATATATTCCCATAATATCATATTAAAATCCTCTTTTTTTTATCTCATTTTCTTTACTAAATGAAATTTAGAGCTATAAGAGGCTCACCTGACACTATTTTATCACAAAACCACCCTCTACTGGTTAATAAAATAACATGATGTTCTTGTATTATAATGTATCACCCCATACATGGTTTATAACAGAACCCATAATCATTATAAATAATTCACAATAACATTAAAATAATAACAACACATTAAATAATTCATCATTAAAACATTTTTTTCACTCGTAGGGAACATTTACATGAATTATTTTATATCATTTATTTAAAAAACATTCAATCAAAAAATTTATATAATAAAAGGATTGTTTCATTTTATAAAATATGGATTCCTAAAAAGAAATAAAATTTTCCATTAATGGTTATAGAGGTGGGAAATTTATTTGTTATCATATATATAAAAATAGAGCAAAAATTTTTCATCACATAGAGAATATATAAACTTTTCACAAAAGGGTTCATTTTGAAAAAACCTTGAAAGTGAAATTATATTTAATTTATGAAACACTTTTTTCTACATAAATACATCTATAATATAATTTTTCTAATTGTACATGCCTAAAAATTAGTTTTATGTGAATCTTTAAATGTGTTTTAATAAAAGAAAATCCCTTACCTTTAGCCCAACTCATCATGTATGTTATTTATACTCAAGAATAATAAAATTAGTTTAATTATTTTCATTAATTATATATTTTTGTATTTTATTAATCCTCTTGTATTACCTATTTATATGATCTAATAATTAACAAATCATTTAGTTTCATATTGTTTTTTTTATGATATTCAGTTCATAAGTCCAAAATGAATTCAGTAGGAATACAATGATCAGTTTGGCCATTCTAAAATAATATATTTGATAACAAGAAGGACATAATTTTAATTTTTATTAATAAGTTATTAATTTAAAACCCATAATTATATATGGATATATAAAATGAACTACGTTATAATCATGGACATCGTAAGTCGTACGTACACATAAGTATCATTACATTTTCTAATGATAACAAACACAATTATGTAATTATAAATTTTTATTTAAATAATTATAATAAAATCATAAAAATAAGTTAAATTCTTTAAATATACTTATATATTTCATCCATGTGATGAGATCATGAAAAATCAATCACATCATATTGTGGTGTTTGTAGTCCACACACAAACACAAATAATGTCATCATTTTTCAAGGAATTAGAATATCAGAATATAAATTATATATTATATTTTTATAATGAAAAACATTTAGTTAATATATTTTATAAAGAATTTTTATATTTTTGTAATATATGTATGATAGATGGTGATTGAAAATTAATTACAACACTTTCGGAGGCGGTATCATGCCTTACACAAGAATATTGGTTTCATTTTCAATTTGATAGAAGTGGATATGAATATTATTTATTAGATTAAAATAATAATATATAATCCTAATTATGAAAGTTTCATAATTATTTTTTCATGGATGAATAATATTTTAGTGAGGTGGATGAGATAGGAACAAACATGCTGTTAAAACTATATCTTCTCCTTGTAAAATATCTATTTCTAAACAAACTAATTCTTCTAAGAATGATCTCATTAATAAAATAATTATTCTATATCATTTTTAATGATATTATTAATTAATTTGGGAATTTAATGTGTAATAAAAATGAATTTTGATATATGAAGTATTCAGAACAAGTGCTCCCTTTTATAAGAGAGGGGTAACTACTATTGGTATTTTTTTTGAAAATAATTATTTAATATAATTTGTTAAGAAATAATCACTTAAATAAGATTATTGTAAATAATAATATAAGGATGTGTCTAAAACATCACATTTAATAAAATTTAGGAATACCTGGACAATATTTTTACATAATGTCATTTTTTACACCTAATTAATCTCTTTCTTGGTTATCATAATAATAAGGTATTATTTGTTATTTAATGGTCACAATAGTTACTATAAATGATAATAAATAGCATACACGGACCATGGATTATATTTTAAACCATATAAAAAATAATTTTCTAAATATTAATTTAATATAATCTTATAAAATAATATTTTCCTAAATTATGAGTAATTCATATTTTAAAAAATTCATTTACATTATATTTTATAATGCCAATGAAAAATGTAATTTGAATAAAAAAATTTAAGGAACCCATAAAAGATTATTTTTATCTGATAAATTTATGGGTATCATGAATTATATCATGTTATAAAACTTTTAATATTTTTCATATCATTTGTATTCATTTTTCCACTAATTCAATAATTTATATATTTGAAATATATATGTAATTAATGTAAATTTTTATTGTATAAAAATTTAATGTTATTTTAACCTTATTTTAATAAATAATTTTTATTTAAAGATTCTACTCCTAACCAATAATATTCATTGGTTATTTCCATGACAAAATAATTATTGTTTTTAAAAACTATACGGTCAATTTTTTTAATTTTCAATACATAAATTATAATAATGTTTATAATCAGAAAAAATGGAACCTAAAAGACAAATACATGAATATTGAATGAGTATTGATGAAATTGAATAATAAAAAAAATTAATTAATTGTATTAGGGTCATTTTCAATAACTTATTATATATTTTTAAACTCTTAATGACTCTACACATGCTTACAGTGGAAATAAAAATTACTAATGTCACCATAAATATTTTCCAAAAATATAGGAGAAATATTTAATAAATATGTTCCCACTGATTACAACATGAAATCCATTTTTTTAAATTTTAATCATAAATGTGAATTAATATTATAAACAAAATTAAAACAATAATGTAGAGATGAAAAATGGATATTCAGAAAAAATCCCATTTTAAACAAAGAATGTTTTTATACTAAATTCAATAATAAAATTAATTTAAAAAATAATAATTTTATTATTTTATATAATAATGAAATGATTATATTTCATAAAAAATCCAAAATATAATTTGACATTCTAAATACATAAATTGAAACTATTATTTTCATTAAAATAATTTATCTACAAAATTCATTGAAGAATAAAACATTAAAAAAAATTCAAATATCCCCATAGGATAATATTGATATGGTGATTTAAAAAGGATAACTATTTTATCAGTTTAAATTTACAAATTTTCTATAAATTAAATTTATCATTCAATCAAAAAAGTAATAAAATCCATTCTTAATGAAAATGTTTCTTTGATTAATTAAATGTATTTCATATAAATGTGATTTCTTATTTCATCAGAATAAATAAATAAATTTTTTAGGACCATTACACCATTAAATATTTTTCAAAATGTTCCGAATATTATTCATACCATCAAATTTAACATCTAGGTTATGAGATTCATATTTAAATAACAATATTTCATTGTTCAATTACACTATGTGTTGCGTATTTTTTATTCTACAAAACATAGTTATTATTTTTAAATATATTATTATTACAGAACAATATTTAATCTAAAAAAATTAAATTTTGTTATTTAAAAAAAATTCCTTTATTTTTCAATTTCATTCAAAATTATTGTATTGTTGATGTATAAGAGTTTTTGGAAATTAAATCATCAAACAAATTTATAATATATAAATTACAAAAAAATATATTAATTTTTTTATATAACTTTTTTTATTAAATTTTTTTATCCCTACGATTACCTATAATAATATTCTAAATAAAAAACTGGAATTTTGTATTCAAACAGTTGTTAACATAATATATTGTTATAATCGAGGGTTAGTAAAAATTAATTATCATATATTTAAATAGAGGATGGAATTTTTATAAAATCACTAAAAAATTTGATGAATTAAAGTGTTAGTTTATTTTTATGCCTTATATCATAGTTTAAACTATATTTTACCCTTCTCGAGGTGGAATATATTCACAAAGGATAATATTATTGTTGACTAAAAAAGGGACCTATCTACAAAATTCTAACATCCTAATAGAAAATATTGAATACATTTTTCATGATTCAATTTATATAATAGGTTTAAATTTATTTTAATATGAATAAATAAGATGAAAAATAATAGTTTTAATATGCTTTTTGATGATTAAAAATGAACTTATTCTTTAATAATTTTTAGTTATGATTTTTATAAAATTAATTATGATATATCAAATTAAATAAGAATAATATTTCTTTATGTTAAAATTTACAACATATTGGGAAATTTAAATTCTTTTATTTATTTAAAAGAAAATATTTGGAAATAAATATTATCACTATTCTTTAAAAATTAATCCTTTGTCGAATAAAACCAAAGAAAACAACACTAATATAATAATAAAATATCAATTTCATAAATGAAACAGTATATTTGAATAACAAAAATAAAATTGGAATAAATTAATTTAAATTTCTACATATAAAAAACAATAAAATCAATTCTTAATGAAAATATATTTTTGACATGTAAAATGAATTTATTAAAAAATGAATAATTATTTATTAAAAATTAATCATGAAATTTTCATTATTTGAAAATATTATAAATATTTTTTATAATTTTATAATGATAATTATCATTTTCTTTATTTTATTATTAGGCTATGACAGACACATTTAAATACTAATATCTTTTTACTATGTCAAAGTTCTCTTGAATATTTTTTATGTAAGTTAAGAATGCTCCCAAGAATAATGGTGTTTTTAAAATAATATTATATTGTTTCATTCTCCTCAAAAATAAAATTCATCCTCATAATTATTATCTCACTAATAATGGATTTAATATTTTTTAATACCTTCGATGAAACCCCACATAGAATAAAGGGATAATATAATTTCATTTGAAATCATGGAGTCAAAAACAAAATTGATTACCCAGATAGAAACATAAATTGTTTTAGGTAAAAGGATATCCATTTTTGCAGTTAAAAACATGGACATGGAGGAGAATGATAATTACTAATGAATTATAGAGAGTTATTGAGAAAATGGTCAGGATTATATTAATGACCACCAAACCAAAAAATAGTGAGGGGTGAAAATTACAATCAATTGATTAGGAATATCTATAAAAAGGAAATGATTTTTATTTCAATGGTCATTTACCAAGATTATAGATTATTTACCATCAAATATGAGAAAATAAACATAATTTTTTACTGTGGATACTTGTTTCAATTAGATTAATCTTGTTTTCATCTTTTATTCTAATATTGGATGATAATATTAATTTTTCAAGTATGAAACACTATAATAAGCATCAAATAGATCATAATATCTATAAAAAATGACATTACAATTCTCCTGTCATTATTTTCCTACTGAAAAAAAAAACAATTATTATATGTTAATATAACTAAATTGTATAAAAAATCATTTAAAAGATAAATATATAATATTTAAATAATATTATACAAATATCTCAAAAATTATTTCTAAAAATATTAAAATTAAAGAACACCTCAATTCATTGTTAACTCATATTATGAAAATAAGTATATAGATATAAGGTCATAAAACTTCTAATAGAATCAACCAATTAATCCCCAATATGTATAATGTCCTTATTATTGGAATATACAAATTACTAGAATAAATTGATTATATATTCACCATAAAAAATAATAACTTTGGTCACTACATACAATTAATTTTAAAAAATAATTTATCAAACCATTTAACTATATACATATTCATGAAATAAAATCACAAAAAATAAAATATATTACATAAATTATGAAATTATATTCAGATCTTCAATGAAATCATAAATCACTTTTCATCAAATCATGGATAAATTTAATTATAACAAATACTATCCAATTTAAATTGTTCATATCAATAATTTTATTATCCTAAATATTCATCATTATCTAAAAATTAGGCATATGATTGGGGTTATATATATCCAAAAATCATGTGTCTTCCAAATTTATCAATTTTCAAATAATTAAATTATATATGTTATGCATATTAATAAATACATTATTTCAAATCCATAAAAAACGATTCATAATAATCCTTATATATTACATGATTCACAGGACTAGAATATCATTGAGAAAACAGTTTCACTACATAATTATTGAATACTAATATGTAAAAACTTCATTGTAACCACAATAATTCTTGGTATATAACATTACCTACCTTGGTCTATGATTTATCCATTGGATTATAGAATTGACTCAGAAAAATACATTTTTCCCCACCCCTAAGGCATTGAACTATAAATGGTCTCTTATTGTGTAATTAATTTTCATCTATTGTACTCATCAACTTCCATCATCAATTATTTAATTTTTCACTTGTTTTCCACAAATTAAACATCTTACCATCACATTGAGGTATTTTTATAGGTGTCTATTCAATCATTAATGACTTATAGGATACTGAATATTATTTAAAATATATTCTACATAAAAATATATTTTTCACATTTATTTATCTAGAAAATAAATTATATTTCTATTTTTTGTCCTAAATTTAGATACAATGATAGGGAAAGTCAAAATCATTCACATTATATCTCATACATATTTTAGATTATCATGATGAAAATTACTTCATCATACATCCCATTCAAAAATCACATAATTCATCATGGTCCCCACCATTTACTAAAACTAATGATTATATATTGATAAATAATATTCATAGTCAGAAATCTAATAATTATGAAAAAACATTCATTGGATATATAAATAATTACAACTACTTTAAAAACTATGAAAACATAGTTTTAAAAAAAGTAATCTATTTTTATTATCTATTTCAATACTTCATAAAAGTTAGTAATGAAAATATTAATAATCCTAGGAATATCCACCTAGATTTCTTGTATAGTGTGAATCTCTAGGCTCATTCAATGGTAAGTTATTGTATATTATGTTGTTACGAAAATAGAATTTTAAGGATGATTTTCCCTAGGGGAGTCTTTCCCATAGACATTTCCTCTTTCCAGTATCCATATAGGTATTTCACTTCTAAACAAAAACATAATATATCTAATTCACCAAAACATCATTATCTTATCCTATACATAGACTAAACCCAAGATATTTCAATAACGCTGTATAATTTTATTCTCTAAAAATAACTAAACCCTTATATGACACAAATATAAGAATCTAGAGTGTAATAACTATAATTATTACATCATTTTATAAAGAAAGTAAAAATTTATCATAATAGCACATTCCATTAAACTGAAAAAGCATAGTGTCTTTGGATAATAGAAACATAAAAAACATATTTTTTGAAATATCTTAAACACCCCCAACAATTTTTACCACATAAGAAATACATATATGAAATTTTAAAATTAAAAACCATATTCATAACATATGAAAAGGAAATATATTAATGGATTATATCTTATTATAAACAAGCATAACATGGAAGATATCAATCATCAGAAATTATAATCAATAAAATTGGCTACAACACCATAATAATTTCCATGTTCTCTTAGTAAAATATAAATACGAAGAATAGAATATATCATAATGTTATAAATCAATTCATTTCCATAAGCATGATAAATAATGGTGTGCAATATGAATTAATCATTTTGAAGTTATAACATAAGAATTTGGAATCATATATAAATAAAAAGAAAATATAATAAATAAATTTATTTCAATCCAATGATGCATATAATATTTTGATCATAGTTAGAATTAATCATGATCACTCCACTTAATTTTAATATTTTAATTCACAATCCAATAATTTAATATTATTCAATCCATAGCATATATAAATCATAGACACATATCAAAAATTGAACATTGCCTGTAATAATCATGTTAACCCTCATCTTCATCATCTGATGAGATATAAATTAAAACTAACTAATAAATTACAAGTATATAAAATCCACCCACTAGATTATCATAATCCATTAATATATATTCCATATGATAATGAATTGTTTTTTCATTTCATCATAGCTTATCAAGGGGAAAAGAAAATAGATTTCCTTGAGATTTCATCATGATAATTAATAACTACATGTATAAATAATATGTATTGTATCATTGATTCATATCCACAAGAATGTCAAGGATATATAAATTTATGTTTTTGTAAATGAATATTTCTTTTAAATATCATAAGAAAATTTATTGAGTGAAAATACACATTTCGTTATGAATCAATTTGTCTAAAATATAAAAAATTACAATATGTTAGGGAAATAATTATCCATGAAATGGACCATAAAAAATTGTAATCTAAATTTCAATTTATAGAATATTCGTAATTATGGGAAAAGTTATTCATTAATTATTCATTGAAACAAATATTTTCATTTCACATATAATAAAAATCAACTCATTATTAAAATGATAAAATAATATTTATAAATATTTTAATATATATTAAATCATTGGTAAAAATGATTTTATTAAATCATTGGAGAATATTGAAAATTATAGGAACAAATTTTATACAATATATTTCCAGTGTTTTATAAAATAATTTTCCAGATCATTTAGATACCAATGAAAAGAATATTAAAATATTACATGAAATTACTATGAATAACTAGAGTATAGGAAAATAAGATTGTTTTTATTGATATTATCTATATAATTCTCCACAATGTGATTGTAGCATTTATAATTTCAATAATTAATTATTTAATAACATAATCCATTAAAGCATTGTTAAATCTTGTATCAAATCACCAAGAATGATATTGCACAAAATGAAAAATAAAATAAAATAAATTTTTATATATTCATGATATATTATATAAATGGTAATTATATAATCCCAATGAGTCAAATAATTGTTGAATATGGTATATGTCTTACAGAAAGAAAGATGAGATGATAAATTCATACCCCAAGTCTTGTCATTCATTGTATGGGTTACAAAATCCATTATAATAAATACAGAAACGTTATAAATATATTATAGAATCATGTGAATATATATCATCAAATATATAATTTTATTATAACATTTTATAACATATTATTAATAACTATGTACTGAAATCTTTATTTTAGGTTATAATTGTTCCATTTTCCTTGTATGTTTTTGTTTCGATGTTTTTTTAACTAAACATTGATCATGGATCCATATTCTCTATAATTTAATCACGTCTTAATTATGATAAATAATCATTATATATAATTTTATAAGAATTAATATAATGTTTAGATGAAAAATAAATTTCTTCAAATCTTTGGATTGAAAATATGTATATAGACATGAGTGATATTTCTAGTTTTTAGAAAATAGTACAACAGAAATGTTACTAATAATTTAAATTTCCATAATTATTATCAGATAATTATATCAAATGTATTCATTAAATATATAATTATTAAAATACCTGAATAAAGGAAATGTAAACCTAAACCCATGACTCCATTTAGGTGGTAGTACATATATACACATGAGCAATGTTTTGGTTCTCCAATATACGATAAAGATAAATGATATAAAAGATAAAATCCATTTGGAATAAAAATTATTTAATAAATTTCATGTATAAACAATTAATGACTCATAATAAAATTAATGATTAATGGTTATTGAAAATGAATCATATCTCTACACAGAGGTAGTAATCCACATGTATTCATGAGAAATATTCTGATTTCACATTTTCTAGAAATGGGGTGAAAATGGATATCCTATAATAATAAGAACATATAATTATATTTATGATACCATATCCATCTTGTTATAATACTTACATTTTTATGTGAATTATAGTTTCATATAACTTTTAAAATAGTCGGGTGATATGATTACTTGTTCTTTGAGAGACCTCCTTTTACATGATACTCGAGATGTTAAAGGATTCTCAAGGGAGACGAAAATAATATATATGTACAATTTAGGGAATATTTGATGTTATTAGGGAATAAATTCTATAATCTAAAGTAAACATTTTAATATAAGGGAATTGGAGGATCCTAATTATATTTGACAGAATGGACTCACATTAAATTACATAAAATATTTAAATACAATATATACCATAATAAAATCAACTTGCATAAAGTAGCCATATTATCAATAGTATTAAATAATGGGGTTTAAATCCCCTAAACCTATATATTTTGGACATTTTTTGTCTCATTTCAATATTTTGTTTTTGTTGAACGCCATCGTTTACACTTTTTAACAATTAATGTGGGATAAAATTTTATTAGAATTGTTGGGACATAAATTTATTTCTAAGGATACAAGTGTTTCTCAGGTTTTACATGTAAGACATTTTATGTCATTTCCAATCACATTTTCCATCTTGAAATATTTTGGTGACATCAATTCATTTTACAAAATATTGGTTATGAAAAAAAATATTATTAATGACATTGTAGTAATTAGTCATTAAAAATGACTTTTAGGAAAATAATATTGTTATTTAATTTGGATATAAATAAAATTGTGATAATATATAAATTATAATATCCTATGAATTTAGTTTCATATGAAAATTTTTAGAAAAAAAAATAATGTTATTGTTTTTTAAATTAATTACCTTGACATTTATATAAATTCAAAATGGTTGTGTATCATCTTTACATAATTTTTTATTATAATTATATGATAAAAAATTAATATCATCAAAATATTATATATATTTTGATAATATTATTTTATATTAATTCATAACATATATTTATACCCCTCAAAACATATACAAGAAATTTAAATAAAAAATGGAATTTTTTAGTTATAAATTCATAATATAATATAAATATAATAAAAAATAATATTTAGAAATAAATTTTCATATTATCAATTATGTGATGTATTTGTTTTAAAATTATGATCCTATAGAAAAAATAAATGTTTAAAGAATTATTAAGGCCTTATCTCATAGTTTGATATAGTTCATCCCCTTTCACAAAATCCATGTTGAAAAATATTTATCATTGTTACGATGAGTAAGGAAAACCATAAAAGGGTCTAATTTTTAAAATTTAAAATTTAATTTTCCAAATTTGGAATCCATTTTATATGATTAAATATTTTTATTTTGAATAAAATTATTTCAAGATAAATTCTTAAAATGCAATGAAATCTATTTTTACAAATAATAATTGGTATAATAATGTACCTATATTAAAATAATGTATATATAACCCTATGGTTCCTGACCTAATTTATGGAGCACCAAATCTTCTTCTCTCATTATCTGAGTTCACAGAGTCTTCGACCTTGCTGAATCTCACTATGGGGGCTAATTTCAATAATAGAATAACATCGGTGGATGGCTTCAATATATTTGTTTTCGGATAGTGGGATCTTCGCGAACAAGTGGTTATGGGTTTACAGGATAGTACACAAATTATTATTAGATTCGAGTTACAGTCAGATATCATTCTAGCATGGGGTAGAGCACCTCCCTTATTCAAAGGAAATATTTTTATGCTTCTACGTGGGTCTTTTGATTTACATATGAATGGGTTTCACCTTCCATTTTTATTTGTGTATGTTTTTCATAATCTACCTTTACTGTTTCAAAACCCTTCTGTATTCGTTTATTATGTAACATGGTAGGCAGATACCTATGTTCAGATTGTCACAGAGAGGCGGTTTTCAATATGGTAAACCCCCAAGTGTGTGTTGAAATGGATGCATTGCACATCCCTTTCGATTATATTTGGATAAATATCAAGGAGGAGTATAGATGCAAACAGAGGGTTGTTTATGAAATATGGATGGATTTTTGTTGGATTTTGAATAACTTGGGACATTCGATTGTATTTTGTGGAGCAAGGGGGGCTTGTAAAAGTGGTAATGATTCTAGGATGAGCATCGTGGAGGGTATAAGGAATAATGAACTGGGAAAAGATATGAGGGTGGGTCTAGATTTGTCAATGAAGGGGTTAGTTGAAGGAGGGAGGGGTTCTTAGCTGAATGCTTCAGCTAGGGAGGATATCACCTCTCGATCATGTGCTGTTGTTTTTGAGGAAGGTCAAACAATTGGAAATACTAGAATTTGGATTGAGCTGGATAAGGAGAGGGATGTTCGGCCTTCTAATGATGCGGGTCTAGAACATGTTGAAAAGGATCGGAGCTGTAGTTTGTTGGAGGTGGTTAACACGACCAGACTGAATGAGGATAAATGTATGGACCATCTGGCTAAACCATTTATGGCACTGAATAACATGATTGAAGTCCTTATAGAGAGTAATTTGGCTTAGGGACTGGAGTATGAGGTCATTATAGGGGGTGAGGGTGATGCTGTGATTGTGAAGGATAGGCAGGTGGATCACATGGGACAAAAACTATTTGCAGGTCCTGTGGAATAGATTGTTGAGAGAGTTTTTCTTGTGAATTTATTTTGGGGGGATAAGAGTTCTGGGTCATATCTATTTAAGGGTAAGGGGATGGAGGGAGATTTGATGACTGGGGAGGAATTTCCCCTGCAAGAGGGGCGACAACCATTTATGGAATGTAACCCTTCAGATCAAGGGATGTGAAACTTCGCTAGATGTCACGAGGCTAGGTTGATGGAATAGTCTAGGGTGGGAAATGAGAGCTCTAGGGGAGGAAAGGAGAACTGCAATATCCCTAATGGTCGTTCATTTAGTGATATTGTTCAAAATAGGAATCATATGGTGTCTCCAGGTGATTGAACATTATCTGTAACCTCAAAAAAATTGGCCAAGGAAAGACTTCTCATATATCTCTAGTCCAATGTGGGAAATGTATACATCCAAAAGCAATAGCTAGGTAGTTATTGTAGTAAAAAAATGGAATTGTGGTAAAGAATGGATCGTCAGTAATGACAAATCTTGACATGCTTAGCATTTAGATTCAAATATCATGTTTTTGGAGAAATCTGAAATGGGAATAGGCTACTGGAGAAGTCAAATCATTTATGGGATACGGGGATTAATACAACTATTATGATTTTTAAATCGGTGTTTTTTTGCTGTTTGATGTTTTGGTTATATTGAACATGATTGGCATTGTATGTTGGGCACCAGACACTCTTAAACCTGCTTTTATAAAATAAAAAATTTATTTGAATGAATGAATGTATAGGGATGATTATTATATAATTAAATATTATATTTTATTATTTGATAATTTTTTACATTAATATAAAATTTAAAATATAATGTGACTCTTAAATGACATTATATAAGCAATATAAATAACGGATTTACAAAAAACATTATTTTTCAATATGGGTTTAAAAATAAACATTTTAAGACAAGTATAAAAAATAAAACATAGATAAAATTGACATGATGATTAAAAAATAATATTATTTTATTAAAATATAATTTTAAAAAGTGGTTCAATATAATTATAATTTATGATGAAAATATAAAATATGAACCATTATTTGAAGAAAACATTTTTTTTTCAATTATAAAATGACTTTACTAAAAATTAAGTATGTATTTTTTATTTTTTAATAAATATAGTCGAATTATATACAACATCTACATATCATTCTTGAAATTTTGTAATTAAAATTCATTCTTTTAAAATTAAATGGTATGTTATAATATATTCATTTAAGAACTAAAATTTTTATATTATATGATAATTTTCTTTATGATGGATATTTCATGTCAAGAAATATATCAGGAATTGAGTTCTCTAAACTTATTTTTCAGTGAAATATTCTAAAATAAATAATTAAATTGATTCCAAACACATTATATGTGAATAATCAACAGTTACATATTGGGAACTACCTTTTCTGGAAACCCGCATAATATAATTGTATAATAAAATAAAATATTATTGTGGGAAGTAGGGAATATTAAGGTTGTAGAAAATTATAGATTTTTTGGTTCCCAGATAAAGATTACATTAGTAAAAATGGGTAATATATACATAGAGGAAAAAGTTAATTTCTATGGAATAATAGATAGTGATAGAGAACCTGGTAATGTGAAATACAATGACCACAAACGAAAAAATAATCAGTGTGGTGACAACAATAATCAAATCATCAAACAATAAAGAATATGTATAGGAAGAACTAGCCAATCCATCCAATTTATAAGAGAAAGAAGAGTGAAAACTATAATGGAATATGACAAAAAAAATTTAACTGTAGGTTTTGTGTTTAATTTATTATAAACATATTTTCATCTAATAATCCAATGAATAAAGAACAATAATTTTTTTTCATTTGTTTAATATTATAAATAAATATTTAATAGATTATATGCTTCAAAAAAACTTGAAATAAAATTTCACTTACCACTATTCAGTTAAATTTTTTTTTGAGAACATGATAAGGTAAATTATATGAATAAAAATTAATTTTATATAATAATATTAATGATTTGTATAACAGTTCATAGAGATCTACAAATGTCGTTCAACTATAACTAAATTCAATAACACTTCATAGCATGTTTAACCAAAATTCAAAACCAATAAATTAAGAAGATACAAATCATTATATACAAAATCAAATTATATGTATTCCCAAAATAACATAAACTACAACACAATGTCACATACTTATCACGTGAATAAATTGATCTCATATTTTCTTAAAACAAGCTAATAACATAAATCACCATAAAACCTGTAACACTCGAGACTTTTATGTTATATAAATCATCAAAGGAATCTTTTTCTACACAAAACACTTGCTTGTCTTTCATTACAAGAAATCGCAAGCTTCCTCGATATCTTGTGTCGTACGCAATACCAAGTTTCACTAAACAACGATATACCATTAAAATATTATTAAAACTAGCGTTTATGAATAGTAATAACCATTTTTTGATATTTTATAAATTTGATTTTTCAAAATGGACTTCATTTTTGGATTCGTAATGTCGAAATTAGCCTAGGGTGAAATTTTGGTATTTTTCTGAAAACATTCCATTTTTGATGAATAGTGAAACCACTAAGTGGTTGTTAAAAAAACTGAATTTTTCATAAAACATAATTTTACCGCTTCTGTGAGGGGAATTTCGAAAATCCGAGAGACACAGTAAATATCAAAGACTAAATTGTGGTTCAATGAGATTAAAATAATTTTTGGTGAATAGTAACTTTTTACTTTTTTTTCCCACGGTTAAATGTAAATAGGGTAATTAAGGGTAAAAATGATATTATTATTATCCTAAAACATTTCCTAACTCTATTGGACAAGTGAAATTCGGCCAAAAACAAACATAGGAATAAAATATGACCATTTAGGCCCACATGGATTAGATTAGGACATTTATTATTAATTTATTTAAAGAAGGGTAAAAATAGTTAAAATCAAAGTTTAATAACTAAATAATTTTTAACATGGGGTTGTACATAAGATAAATTCGACTATAAATATTCATTATAAATATAAAATATTTCCTACATAATGTTATTTTATTTGTAATTTTTAGAAATTATATAATTTAATTTATTTATGACACAACGATGATGCAGTAATTATCTTATTAATGAAATATTGACATAATTGATGTTATAAATACTCAAATAAATATAATTTGAGACTTTTTATGAATTAATCTAATTTTATAGATTAATATGACATGTTAGTATTGATTTAATTTACTTTTTTCTAACTAATCATTCTGTTATGATTTTCACAAAAATATATTACTAAATAGTGTAAAAATTGACATAAAATAGTATTTAAAACAAATATTATATTAGTAAATGTTATTTTATTCCTAAAAATCTAAGGATCGGCCAAATGACATAGATAAGGTTATATATATTAATAGAAAACAACTTGGGGTTCGTTTGTCTACTTATAGTAAGATTATTAACCTTATAGTATAAGATTACAAGAAGACATGGTAAAAGTAAAATTATTTAACTTAATGATAAATCTAAATGATAAGGTTACAATAGGAACCTAAACTTGTCTAAATTCTATTGGATGAGATTATTTCGACCCATCCCCACCTTAGCTTCGAAATAAATCAATTTGGAGCTATTTAAAACCGAACTTGACTTTATAATAAAATAATATTTTTAGTTATTCCAAAGGTGCCTCTCTCCTACCTTATAAAAGGGCACCTCCTCCCTCTCTTCCTCACACCAAATTGAGCCTTCAATCTCGTCCAAACCCTGCCATATTATCCACTCCACTTTACTAGAGACATCCTATAAATATGGGTTTTCTTGAATGTCCAATTTTAGTGCCCTAAAAGAAGGTCTCAAAGAAGCATTTCAAAGAAGAGGTAATATCTGTTACCAATTCTTTCATCCTTACTTCTACTTCCACTTCTTCATATTTAGTTGTTTCGTTATGAAGTAATAACATCAGTATCAATAATATACTGATATTTTATTATAAGTATGAAACATCCCTATTTCACCATCAATCCATCCTACGGAAAAAAACCATCGTGCGTGCGTACGTACGGAATACCGTCTCCACACCGTGGTGTAATCTATTTTCCACCACCACCTTACATGGATGGGTATAATGGTGTAAATAATGACTATATATATGACTATTATAAAGTGATACTGATTCTGAAATAGTATACATACACTCCAATACAATTCTACGATCATAGGAACGATATCATCACTCGTGCGTACGTACGGAATACCGTCACCACGATGTAATGCGACTTGTTCTACATGATCTTCATTTCATAATGATTATATAAATGAATTAAATGAATGAATATGATATATATTACACTAATAACATTCTGGAAATGAGTTATTTATAACCTAATGAGAAGAATAATAATTTATTCGATAAAACACGCATAAGAACAAAAAGTTTTAAACACCCAAATAACAAGTTGCAATGAAATATTACTAATAAGAAGATAAGAATATGACCAAATATGATATCATAAAAATATTTATGATTCTGGAATAAGTCAATAAAATTATTTAAATCATTATACAGTATGTTCGGACACGTACAAAGCATATCGGACATAAGGTAAGGGAAATATCAGAATCTCATTTTTATCTGAGATAGTTTCTAGTTTGGCATTTACTGGGGTGTATTTTATCATCCACAATCATGTTTCCTAAATATGTAATTTTATTTCTATCCACCTATAATTTTTTAAATCCAAGTTTACCCTTCGGTGAGTTTTTATTAAAAGATATGAAAGGAATCTTTTGTCGTTTTTCGTACGAGGTACTTTTTGACTTTTCCGACAAAGGTACTAGAAGAATGTATTTTTTAACATATACGGCATGAATGGTTTTTTAAAAAATTATTTCCAAGAATTTTCCTTTACAAGTTTTCATGTTTATTTTTAATCAACTTATTTTAAAATTGTATGACATTTTACGAAAGGAAATGTTTTTGTGAAGTAGAAAGGATATTTTCCTCAAGAATGGAGTTCAAGTATTTTATCAAAATTATTTTCCATCTACGATAATATAGTATTCTGATTCTATCCATATTATTAAATTGATTTGATTATGTTGTGATGGAATTATTTTTATGAATTCCTTTATCTTATATGAATTGTTTTATGATGTCATGTTCTTTAAGAATCCCATTTTTACTACATGGGTTATGAAATGATGTATGATTTATGATTTTGTGGAACACATAAGAATGATATCATTATGACATGGGTGGGACCTATATCTCCCTTCAATGCATTGTGTAAATATTTTATATCTCATGAGATAGACAAGGTTGGAACGGTAGGTTATACCGGTTCCGTGAAACAGGACTAAAACGAGCAGTGAACTCAGATCAGAAATGGACTTTGTCCACTAAGGTAGTCATGGAAATGAGTATTGACTAATAAGAAATTATTCTCTATGATTATGTGTGTATGCCAAAAAGATTCATGTTTTAAGTTATGATTATTGGGATTACATTTCACTACTATGACTTATCCCATGTTATGAAATTATGATCTCTTTTGCAGGTTAAGATTTCCAAAAGTTATGTGCTTATGTATATGATGTGATTGATATTTATTTTGTTTACCCTTACTGAGAATTTGAGCTCACCATTTTTTATGTTTTATTTCCCCAGGTCAGGAAGAAGGTCATTAAGTAGAATATGCCAAAAAGGGACTCTAGATATGATGAAATAAATGAGAGGCAATGTATATGATTTATGAACCAGTTGTTTATGTTTCCCAGTTTCTAAAGACACTATACCTATACGGTCCATTCATGGTTTGGTTATATGTTGTAATAAGTGTTCTTCAATTCTGAAGTAATAATAAAGTATGTAAATTATGGGTCATTATAATTGGTATCAAAGGAAAGGTATAGTCAATCTTTGGAAACTAGGATGTGAAATCCTTTGTAAGAACCCTAAGGATAAGTCTAAGCATAGAACACAATATTAGTGTTTTAGAAATGGCATTGAATAACCTAGGATAAGATCTTAAGTATGAAATTTTATTCTTGATTATGTGGTTTTCGTATTATAATTAGTGTTTCTCAAACTATTCTTATTGGTTTTAGTCAATGGATGGAACCCGAAGGAACCGTGTTAATACGGAATGTGACGGGAAATGAAATGATTGTCCCCCTGAGCAACCAAACGTTATGGGAGCTGGAATGCAAAATCTTGTAGCCAAGCTCACACAACTTTCTCAAGATATGAATCATGCAGGACTTCAAAATGAGCAAAGGAAGGAGAAAGATTCTGTTGAGTCATTCATGAGACAGTGTCCAACTTCATTCAGCAGGTCTACTGATCCATTAGTAGCTGAACAATGGATTAGTAGTTCTAAAAAGATATTTTCAGTTCTTTAATGTTCTGAGCATGATAAAGTCATCTTAGCAGTGTATCGTTTGGAAGGTGATGTTGATCAATGGTGGAATCATATTAAGAATATGAGGAAAAGGGATGAAATTGAGTCCATGGAATGGGACGAGTTCAAGAACTTATTTTTTAATAAGTACTTCCATCATATTCTCCGAAAAACATGGATAAAGAGTTTCTTGAACTGAAGCAAAAGGCTAACGAATCTGTTGGTACCTATGAAGCAAATTTTACAAGACATGCAAGGTACGTTTCTGGTATTATTATCCAACCTGATAGTAAGATCGATCGATTATTTAGTGGCTTAAAACCAAGTCTTCTAAGGGCCTTAGCCATATGGGACTTCAATAGCTACGAGGAAATCATTCGACGTGCTCTCAAAGCTGAGATGATGATTAGAGTAACCCATCAGTCATATGGGTTTGATAAGAAGAGGAAAATAGAATTCCACGGAAAATCTAAAGAGCACACTGAAAAGAAGATGAGCTTTCCCTTATGCTCAAAGTGTGGAATGAAACATGGAGGGAGTTGTCGTAAAAGGGCAAGTAAATGTTTCAAATGTGTAAAGGAAGGACATCGGGCATTTGAATTCCATAATTATGGGAAGAAGATGTCTAATGATGCAAACAAAGGATGGGATGCACAGAATGAACCTACTACACTTCAATGTTTCATGTCCAAGGAGATGTAGAATTATGCTAATCAATGCCCAAATCTAAGTTTTGATGATGATGGTCAACGTCAAAAAACTCTTAAGGATAATGACAAAGTAAAGTCACATGCAATTTCTATCAGCGATGTGGAGTGCGATAACGATGTGGCGAAAAGTATACTTACCATCCACTCTAAAGTAGAAAATTTTTTATTTGATTTTGGATCCACCCACTCCTTTATTTCTGAAGGATTTTCTAAGCGTATCACATCATTACCTCTACAAGTAGATGTTGAGGTAGCTGTGAAAACACCTAATGGCACAACAGTCGCATCAAAAGTTTATAATTCTTCTCCGATTGAAGTTTGTGGGAAAGTGCTTCCTTCAAATCTTGTGATCCTTCTTATAGTGGAATTTTATGTGATTCTTGGTGTGGATTGTCTTTCTATACATGGAGCTCATATAAATTTCCAAAGAAGGGAAGTCACATTTCATATTGCAGATCAATCTATGAGCATATAACGATGAAAGGATGAAGAAAACCTTCCAGTGGAAATTCCTTCCATCTTATGGGTCTTGATTCCACTAAATGAAGGTTATTTATCTCAAATGGTTGGTGAGAAACTCACAATTATGAATATTCCCATTGTATGGGAGTTTGATGATGTATTTTCAGACGAATTATCGGGTCTTCCACCGAATCCTGATGTTGAGTTTTCAATAGAACTAGTACCAGGTGCTTTTCCTATTTCAATGACACCTTATTGAATGACCCCAATTGAGTTGCAGGAATTGAAGAAGAAACTCCAAGAGAATCTTGATAAGGGGTTCATACGCCCTAGTTCTTCACCTTGGGGAGCACCTGTTCTATTTGTTAAGAAGAAAGATGGATCAATGAGACTCTGCATTGATTATCGAGAACTTAACAAGATCACTATCAAGAACAAATATCCACTCTGGCGCATTGATGACCTATTTGACCAACTACGCGGAGCTCAATACTTTTCCAAGATTGATCTTCGTTCAGGGTATCATCAATTAAGGGTCAAAAGGGAGGATATACCAAAGACGGATTTCCGTACAAGGAATGGACACTATGAATTTATAGTGATGACATTTGGTCTTACTAATGCCCCTGTTATCTTCATGGATCTGATGAATAGAGTCATTAGAGACTATCTTGATCAGTTTGTGGTAGTCTTTATAGACGATATTATTGTATATTCAAAGGGCATGGAAGAACATGAAGATCAATTGAGAATTATATTGAAGACCCTGAGGAAAGAGAATCTTTTTTCCAAATTTATCAAGTGTGAATTTTGGCTTCAAAACGTTTCATTTTTGGGGCACATAATCTCAAAAGAGGGGATATCCGTGGATCCAGCAAAAACAGAGGTTATCGAAAGATGGTCGAGACCAAAAACAGTGACTGAGATCTGAATTTTTATTGGTTTGGAAGGATATTATCGACATTTTGTGAAAGATTTTTCATGATTATCTAATCCACTCTCCAAGTAGACTCGGAAAGGAGTTAAGTTCGTTTGGATGGAGGAATGTGAAGAGAATTTCAAGGATTTGAAAAGAAGGTTATCCAGGGCACCTGTGCTCACACTGCCTTGTAGTGGACAATGGATTGTGATCTACAGTGATGCATCCAAGAAGGGATTGGGGTGTGTTCTTATTCAAAATGATATGGTGATAGCTTATGCCTCATGACAGTTGATAATACATGATAAAAATTACCCAACTCATGATTTGGAGTTAGCTATGGTAATCTTTGCATTAAATATTTTGAGGCATTACCTTTGTAGATAAAGGTGTGACATTTATACTGATCATAAATGTTTAAAGTATATTTTCACACAAAAGGAGATGAATATGGTCCAAAGAAGCTAGTTGGAGCTGATTAAGCATTACGATTTCTCAATCCATTACCCCCCTGGGAAAGAAAACAAGGTGGAAGATGCATTAAGTCGACAAGACCATGCTAGTTAATCCATGATGAGGATCACAAAAGATCTAGTATTTATGGATTTACAAAGGATGAATCTTGGAATTATAATGAAAAGTGAAAAATCTTATCTTTCTCAAATGAATGTTCAACCATCTATACATGTGAAGATTAAAGAGGCACAGAAAGAAGATGTCGAGTTACAACAGAAGGTGAGAAATTTTTCTGAATTCAACATTGATTGTGATGGGATAATAAAGTATAGGAATCATGAATGTGTTCCTCCCATCCCTGAATTAAAGGAGATGCTCGATGAGGCTCATAGTTCTTCATTCTCTATTCATCCTGGAAGCACGCAGATGTATAGGGACCTGAAATAATACTCCATGTGGGATGGCATGAAAAGAGATGTTGATGAATATGTCTCTCAATGCTTGGTTTGTCAACAAGTTAAAGCTGAGAGACAAATGTCTAAGGAAATGTTACAACCATTACCCATACCCGAATGGAAATGGGAAAACATCACTATGGACATTGTCACAGGACTTCCTAAAACATCCAAAGGCAATAATGCTATCTGGGTCCTAGTTGATCGTCTTACAAAGCCTGCACAATTCATTGCTATTAGAGAGGATTTCTATCTAGATCAGCTTGACATGATATATGTATAGGAAGTGGTATGATTGCATGGAGTACCACTTTCTATTATATTTGATCGGGATCCGAGGTTTACCTCAATGTTCTGGAGATGCCTTCAGTATACTTTGGATACAATGTTATGTTTCAGCACTGCTTATCATCCTCATACACACAGTCTTTATGAGAGAACAATTCAAACTCTATAAGATATGTAGAGAGATTTCTATATGTATTTCAAAGGTGGTTGGGATCAACACATACCTTTTGTGGAATTTTCTTATAATAATAGCTTTCACTCCAGTATTCAGATCTCTCATTATGAAGCTCTCTATGAAAAAAAAAGCAGGACTCCAACTTGCTGGGATGAAGTTGGGGAAAAAAAGCTATTAGGACCTAATCTCGTTGATGAAATGGAAGAAAAGTTTAGATCTATTCAACAACACATAAGAGAAGCTCAGAGTCGACAGAAAAGTTATGCCAACAACCGAAGAAAAGACCTAGAGTTTGAAGTGGGAGATAAAGTGTTCTTACGAATATCTCCCTGGAAGAGGGTCATGAGATTTGGAAAGAAGGGGAAGTTTAGCCCTAGATATATCGGTCCTTTCGAAATAATGGATCATGTTGGGAAGGTAGATTACCGATTGGGACTTCCACCAAATCTCTCTTAAGTTCACGATGTGTTCCATGTATCTCTCCTGAGAAAGTACACACCTGATCCTTCACATGTACTCCGCTCAGAAGTTATACCGTTGGAGAAAGATATTTCTTATGAAGAAAAACCGATAGAGATTCTAGATCGTAGTGAAAAAGTCCTATGAAACAAGACCACTCGATTGGTGAAAGTTTTATGGAGGAACCATCAATTATAAGAAGCTACATTGGAGCTTGAGGATGTGATGAGGGAGACGTATCCTCATCTGTTTGTTACAAAGTGATGAATTTCGAGGGAGAAATTAATTTTAAGGTGGGTAGAATGTAACACCTGAGACATTTATGTTATATAAATCATCAAAGAAATCTTTTTCTACACACAACACTTTCTTTTATTTCTTTACACGAAATCACGTGCTTCTTCAATAGCTTGCGTCGTATGCAATACCGAGTTTCACTAAACAACGATATTCTATTAAAATATTTTGGAAACTAGTCATTATGAATAGTAATAACCACTTTTTGAAATTTTATAAATTTTATTTTTCAAAATGGACGTCATTTTTGGATTCGTAATATCGAAATTAGCCTAGGGTAAAATTTTGGTATTTTTCGGAAAACTTTCAATTATTTATTAATTGTGAAACCACTAAGTGGTAGTTAAAAAAACTGATTTTTTCATAAAACATAATTTTACCACTTCTGTGAGTGTAATTTTGAAAATCCAAGAGTCATAGTTAATATAAGGACTAAAATGTAGTTCAATGAGATGAAAATAATTTTTGGTGAATAGTAACTTTTTACTTTTTTTACCACGGTTAAAAGTAAATAGGGTAATTAAGGGTATCAATGATATTATTATTACCTTAACACATGTAATAATTCTATTGGACAAGTTTAATTCGACCAAAAAAAAACTTAGGAATAAAATATGACCATTTAGGCCCACTTGGATTAGATTAGGACATTTATTATTAATTTATTTAAGAAGGGTTAAAATAGTTAAAACCAAAGTTTAATAACTAAAGCATTTTTAATATGGTGTTATACATAATATAAAGTAGACTATAAATATTCATTAGAAAGATAAAAATATTTCCTACATAATGGTATTTTATTTGTAATTTTTAGACATTAAATAATTTAATTTATTTATGACACAACGATGATGCAGTAATTATCTTATTAATTAAATATTGAAATAATTGATGTTATAAATACCAAAATAAATATAATTTGAAACTTTTTATGAATTCCACTAATTTTCTATATATAATATGACATGTTAGTATTGATTTAATTAACTTTTTTCGAACTAATCATTCAATTATGATTTTTACAAAAATTATTTACTAAATAGTGTCAAAATTGACATAAATTAGTTTTAAAAACAAATATTATATTAGTAATTGTTATATTATTCATAAAAATCTAAGGATCAGCTAAATGACTTATATAAGGTTATATATATTAATAATAAACAACTTGGGTTTCGTTTGGCTGCTTATAGTTATATTATTAACCTTATAGTATAAGAACACAAGAAGACATGGTAAAAGTAAAATTATTTAACTTAATTTTAAATCTAAATGATAAAGTTAAAATAAGAACCTAAACTTATCTAAATTCTATTGGATGAGAGGATTTAGACCCATCCCCACATTAGCTTCAAAAAAAATCAATTTTCAGCAATTTAAAACCGAACATGACTTTATAATAAAATAATATTTTTAGTTATTTCAAAGGTGCCCCTCTCCTCCCTTATAAAATGACACCTCCTCCCTCTCTTCCTCACACCACTTTGAGCCTTCATGCTCGGACAACCCCTAACACTTTCACCCATACACCTCACTAGAGACATCCTAGAGGTCCTGGTCTTCTTCAAAGACCAATTTTAGTGTCCTAAAAGAAGGTCTCAAAGAAGAACTTCAAAAAAAGAGGTAATGTCCGTTACCGATTCTTTCATCTTTATTTCTTCTTCCACTTCTTCTTATTTAGTTTTTTCATTATTAAATATTAACATCTGTATCAATCATATACTGACATGTTATTATATGTATGAAACAACCCTATTTCACAATCTATCCATCCTACGGAAATTGAAATCACCGCGTGTGCGTACGTACGGAATACCGTCTCCACGCCGTGGTGTAATCTATTTTCCACCACCACCTTACTTGTATGGGTATAATGGTGTAAATAATGACTATATATGAATATTATAATTTGATACTTATTCTGAAATAGTATAAATACACTCCAATACAACTCAATGATCATAGGAATGATATCATCACTTGTGTGTACGTACGGAATACCGTCTCCACGAGGTGATGCGACTCATTCAACATGATCTTCATTTCATAATGATTATATAAATGAATTAAATAAATTAATATGATATATATTACACTAAAACCATTATGGAAATTAGGTATCAATAACCTATAGAGAAGAATAAGAATTTATTCGACAAAACACGCATAGAAACAAAAAGTTATAAACACCTGAATACCAACTAGCAATGAAATATTACTACTAAGAAGCTAAGCATATGACCAAATATGAAATCATAAAAATAATTATGATTCTGTAATAATTCAATAACATTATTTAAATCATTATACAGGAGGTTCAGACACGTACAAAGCATATCGGACCTAAGGTAAGGGAAATATCATAATCTCATTTTTAACTGAGATTGTATTTACTTTGGCATTTACTGGGGTGTATTTTATCATCCACATCCATGTTTCATCAATATGTAATATTATTTACATCCTCCTATAATTCTTTAAATCCAATTTTACCCTTCGGTGAGTTTTTAGTAAAAGATATGAAAGGAATCTTTTTTCGTTTTTCGTACGAGGTACTTTTTGACTTTTCCGACAAAGGTATGAGAAGAATGTTTTTTTAACTTATACGACATGAATGGATTTTTCAAACATTATTTCCAAGAAGATTCCTTTACAAGTTTTCAAGTTTATTTTTAATCAACTTCTTTTAAAATTGTATGACATTTTAAGAAAGGAAAAGTGTTTTTGAAGTAGAAAGGATATTTTCCTCAAGAATGGAGTTCAAGTATTTTATCAAAATTATTTTCCATCTAAGATAATATAGGGTTTTGATTATATCCCTATTATTACATTGATTTCAATATTTTGTGATGGAAATTTTTTTATGAATTCCTTTGTCTTATATGAATTGTTTTATGATGTCATGTTGTTTAAGAATCCCATTTTTACTACATGGGTTATGCAATGATGTATGATTTATGATTTTGTGGCCCACATAAGAATGGTATCATTATGAGATGGGTGGGACCTATTTCTCCCTCCAATACATTGGGTAAAGATTCTATATCTCATGAGATAGAAATGGCTGGAACGGTAAGTTATACCGGTTCAGTGAAACAGGACTGAAACGGTGAGTGAACTCGGTTCAGAAATGGTCTTTTTCCACTAAGATAGTCTCGGCAATGAGTCTTGACTAATAAGAAATGATTCTCTATGATTATGTGTGTATTCCATAAAGTTTCATCTTTTAATTTATGATTATTTGTATTATATTTCACTACTATGACTTATCCCAAGTTATAAAATTATGCTCTCCTTTGCAGGTTAAGATTTCCAAAAGTTATGTGCTTATGTATATGATGTGATTGATATTTCTTTTGTTTATCCTTACTGAGAATTTGTGCTCACCCTTTTGTATGAATTATTTCCCCAGGTCAAAAAGAAGTTTATTAAGTAGAATTTTCCAAAATGGGACTCTAGATATGGTGAAATAAATGGGAGGCAAAGTAGATGCTTTATGAACCATTTGTTTATGTTCCCATTTTCTAAAGACACTATACCTATACGGTCTTTTATTGGTTTGGTTATATGTTGTAATAAGAGTTCTTCAATTCTGAATTAATAAAAATGTATGTAAATTTTGGGTCGATATAAAACCTAAATGAAAAAATATTTTTTTTATATTCAACTGTACTCTTTTCGACACAAAAAGTAGGATATCAAATATGTAACAGGCCCAATTTTAGGCACATTAGGATTATATTTTTTATTTTTATGTTATAAAATACATGGATTATGTATCTGTATTTTTTAAATGATTTTTTTTGTGTTTTAGAATACTTTTATGTATAAAATAGTTTATTTATTGATAGTTGAAACTATGAACTATCTATTTAATATTGTTAATGAAGAAGATATGTGTGGCTATATAGGTACCTATTTGGGTCATGGAATGTCCAAAATATGTAAATGTTAGGAAATATCATGTGAGAGGTGATAGTTAGGGATGGATTGTTGGAACATGGTTTGTAAAACCATATGTTCTATTCGTGTCAGTGTGATGGACAAGAGATAATAACTCCAAATGGTTGGAATAAGGTTATCCAAATCATTTGGCCCAAACTATAAAATTTTGTGGGTGAATTCTAGTTGAAAGGACACAGTTGGAATATATTTTGATTGAATTGAAAAAATAATTTTGCAACCTGCATTCAATTCTTTGGAAATTAGTCCATAACTCGTATTAATGTACCTAATATCTCATTTTATTTTCCACTATTAGGCTTTCATCCTCCACCCATTTTCTAGGATGTCTTGGTGGTTTTTATATTTTGATGATAATTTTGGAAAAACAAACATTGTTGATTCTCAATAATTAATAGTGAGTCCTAATTCTTAAAATTTCACTTTAAATCGACACTTATTATCTATTTGATATTGATAGAAATATTCTATCATTTATAAAATAATTTGAATTTCTGTTTATCATGATAAGATCTTGTATGATTTATTGAATTTAAGGGATTTTGAGGTAGGATATAGGGTTATTTTTATGTATTTCCCAATTTACTAAACCCATTGAGTGGTAGGTTGGTTCTATATCAATGTAACTATTTTATAACAAGAATAATTAATTTTTTTAAAATGCATGTCTTTAATTTTCAATGAAATAATATATTGTCATTTAATTAAGGAAACCATTATTGTTTAATTTTTGCGATTAATGAAATTTTGATGGATTTTTTAATACATCATTTGTTTTAACTTTTTAAATAATTATTCAAATCTTATATAATTTTTTTAATGATTTAAATTTTTTTGATTGGATATTTTAATATTAAGGTATTTTTTATACAAAATTAATTTTTATAAAACCTAGAATATTATCTTTTAATTTTTTTGGATAGAGAATCATCATAAATTACCCCAAGCAATGTTGGGTAAAGTAAGGTCATAAAGTTCAAATTTCAATGTGAGACACAAAAAATGAGTGTGTTTATGGTTTATTTATGTGGGTGAATGTGGGAAGTGTTATGATCGGAGGCATGAAATAGTGGTTAATATTTTTTATATTTTTAATACATGGCCTTCTTATGGATTTATAATTTTCTATTTATTTAGATCAATTATAGTCTATATAAAATGTACTAAAATGTAATTTTCCCAATGGAATGAGTTGAGAATATGTTTTGGATTATTTAATTATTTTATACTCAACAACATCATTGGAAAGATGTTGACTTTTTAGACATTAATACCGAGATGCATTTAAGGGAAATTTGTGACATTAATCTTGTGCCACATCAATTTTATTCATCCATAGTTCATTGTTCAGTTAAATTGAGATCTATTTTGGTGTAATTATAGTGATTCTACAATTGGGTTGTTGTGTTTGGTTATCCCTTGGTTTTATCTGTAATTTTTCATTAGATTTTCTCTACTAATGGAATATTATGTTTATCTAAATCATATTGGATTTTATTTATATTACTCAATAATGATATAAATGATTTGGTTGTTTTTATTTTAAATCAATTTTTTGTGTTGGTTAATCATGGAAAATATGTTCCCAACATATTTCTAATCAATTAGCATTTACTACCAACCGTGGGTGTATTGTGGAAGTCAGATATAGTTAGTTAAACTTCCACCTCTTTCAAATCATATGGTTATAGTTTTTCAATTATAAGATATATTCCATAAATCAAATAATACAATAACCATACACAAATATAACATAAATATCTTTATCATTGAATCACTAATCAATTTCAATTTCGCATATACTATCATATATACAATATCTATATTATGGGAATATTATTCACAAATAAACATTAATATCTCATTATATAGATGTATTAACATTTAGATATCCTTCACACATGTATTTTTTTTAGTATGACCATACCTCTAAATCAATTTACTAGTTCAGTAGTTCTATTCATCACTTGCATCGAAATAGATTAAAAATTTAGTACATAAAAATATGTAGATTATTCATGATTATTTTTCCCACATTATCATAAATAAAAAAAATATACAACATAATTATCAAATTCTAATAAATAAGAAATTCATCAATTCCACCTAAATTATATGTATAAAATATTCTATTCATTCATCTAAGAGATAACATGTGGATTAGGACATTGACTCAGATAAATCCAATGTTCACCAACTATAACTCATTGAACAATAAATGTTTAAGTATATACATAATTATTTCATCAATTATAATTTTCATTGTTCCATACCAATTAGATTATTTGTAAACATTTTTTCAAAATAGAAAACATATCTACATTCATATGATCCATTTATATGTGTTTTTTTACCTACATTAAATATATGTAGAAACAATAATCCTCTTTAATCTATTCACTTCATGAAACTAACTTTTTCTATCATTTTGTTAATTTTAATACATGTATATCTCTATGTTGTTAATAATAAATAAAGATAAATGGTTAGATATAATCACAGTCTCTCTAATTCAAACTCTTATTCCTTTTGGATTCTAAGGAATAGAATCAAATTATCATGCAATAAATCAAGAATTACCAAAACATTCTCTACATTGATCCATTGAGTAAAATAAAAAATAGTTTCAAAAATTATAAAAAATGCAAGAAATAATTTAATTAGGAAAAATAATTCATGAAATATTAAAATCATGAAAGATTATTTTTAATCTATTACAACATCAGTTTATCATAGTTCATCCAAATTGTTGGTATATTCAATTCATCCATAATGTTTTATAATCAAAATTTAAATTAAATCAATCATAAATGCTGGGAGATTTTATCTATGTGTTCACTCTCAGGACTAGTCATTGTGCACTGTGTAAAGATCTATATGATACTCAGCTATCAATTTTTAGGGTTTTTACACATTGTTAATCTATTACTTCATCATATTTAATTAAATGTATTTTAATATGGCTTTAATTTTTAAGGAAAACAAAAAATCACAACATTAATAAATCATTAATAAATTATGATATATAAAGACTTATACCATCAGATTCCCCCAAATATATTTAATAATAATTCAGAAAATAACTAGTCTCTACTCTGTTACAAAATAAGGAAACATGGCCTCAAAATACATAAATTTTATTCCATTTTTTATGAATATTTATTACATCTTAGGAAAAAAAATTCCCCAAGACCATAATGGACTAGTATGTTTTTATACTTGATAAAAAGCATTAGACATCATGAAAAATATTTATTTTAACACACAAATTACTTCTCACATAATTCAATTCTTATACATACCCTAGATAAAACATTTCATCATATCAACGGTATGTGAATCAAAAGAAACCATGAGCATAGATTCTTAACAATGGTAAAAATGTGGATACAAATAATAATTTATCTAAAGACGATCATAGGGGTTTTTGGACTTAATTAATAGCATATTATTAATGTAAATGATTTATTCATATAATATCATAGATCATAAATTCCAAAAATCATTTCTTATATGGAATCATAATTAATAATAGTGTAAACGATTAAATTGTTATTCTAGTTTCATAACATACTCATGGAGAATCATAAAAAATGACATAATAATACTGATTACATAGCTATTTTAATAAATTCAAATATATAATATTTTGAGAATAGTTTGATGATATCATAAGTAAAATTTAATATTTGAACATAGGCATTTTTTATCAAATCCACAAATATTCCACTACACATCTCAAGTAGAAATCATTATTATACATTAAAATTTCATCCAATAATTTTTTAGTCGTGTTCATCCATATCATCAACATCCTAGGAGATATCTATGTAACAATAAAAACAAATTAAATTTCTATTATATACCCACCAATTAGATAATAATATTCTATTCATATATATTCCAAAAATTCATGGAAACAGTAATTATTTAATCATAACATAACACATATAAAATAGGTTTTCTTAGTGTTTTATGATTATAATAAATAAACTTCAATATATTCAATACTGACTATAATATTCATTCATATCATTGGTGAACCATAATTATGATCAATTGTTTTTCTCATATACTTAAAAACCTTTAAAATATAAAAGAAAATTTTCTTCTAGAAAAAATATACTATTCATTTGAAATAAATTATTGAATATTGAAAAATATCTAGAATATTAGGAATTATTTTCATTGAATTAATCTATGGAAATATTTAATGTAGCTTCAATTAAAATAATAGTACTCATGATCTTAAAATTCATTCATAAAGTAGAAGTTAAAATGAACATTATTTTCATAGATATGATCAATGTACCTAATTTAGAAAATGATAAGAAGTGTAATTTGACACCTTATTATACAAAGTAAAATATGGGAAAAGTGAAATTAATAATTCATTGTAAAATTTACAAAATATTATTTAATAAATATTGTTGAAAATATGTTGATGGATGAAAACATTCAAAAAAAGAGGAAATATGTTTCTATCCTACAGAAATACCCTCATGAATTTTTTGAATGAATGAGTGGAAAATTATAAAATTACTAAAATATTAATTGAATTAAAATATTATAAAAAAATATATACATTTTTAATAATATGATCCATATAATTTTACTCATTGTAAATGTATCGTAGAAAACAATAAAAAATGATATTGAAACATAAAAAAATTATTGTTTGGTATTATTTTAATCAAAATACACATGAAAGAAATAAAATTGATTGACAAAAATACATTCATGATTTTTCCTATTATGTTGTTATTATATAATCTACATTAATGAAATATGTGGTGAATATTACATATGTCTCATAATAACCAAGTTGTTATTTGAAACCCTTATCTCAAGTATTATAAAGATGTATACAGCTAAAAACCTCATATATAATAAATATTCATTTATTATAAATATTTTATAGAACCATATTTATACATATAATACTATATATGTTTTACATTATAATACCTTATCTATTTTTGGTTAAGAATTATTTAGTTAAACATTATTACTTGTGAATTTTTTTTCATTTATCATGAGTTTTTTTGACATGGTTGTTCTATTCATTGTACTTTTATCATGAGTTCATCAACTTATTAATTTTAATTTTATTATAATTATAATATTTTTTTATCATATATATTATTATATTTATTCAAATAAATTAGAGATGAAAAAAAAATTTCATCACATCCTGGATATGATAATGAATACATAAAAAAATGACATGTCTACTTTTTAGTGGATGTTAAAAATGAAATTTACATAATAATTAAAAAATATATAAAAAATTATATTATAAATATGTATTATATTCATTATATATAACATTATTCGATCAATTTAATGAAGGAATAAAAAAATTACATACATTTTGGAGGTGGTTAGTCTAAATGTTCACATGGGAGACATAATTATTTTTAATGATTGGATATGTAAGAAGACATATATGATATTATAATTAATGGATACTGATTATTCTATAAATTTCATATATATTCATTTAATCCTCTATAATGACCTACTAAGAATGGTTATGATGAAAAATAAATAATATATCTACACGTAGGTGGTAGTCCACACATATGCATGAGAGATACATTCATTTTACCACTTTATTAAAAAGATGAAAGAAATTATTCTCATATAGTCAAAAGTTTAAATATTTATTTTTATTATACTAGGTTCATCTTGTCATTACCAAGAAGATCATGGGTCAGAAATACCTCTTCCTATAAAAATATAATAATAATAAAATTTAGTACAAATAAGCACATTACAGTTCCAATCTAAAAAGACGAGTGTAAACCCTACGCCAAGAATCTGAATGTCTAAAGCTATTACAAAATATAGGCAACACAAACGACTAGTTCGAGCTGACCTCTAGGATTTCTCTCTTCTAAAGGGCGTTCATAACATGATTGGCTTCATGATTGACATGTTTAACCATAAGGTAAAGGGATTAAATCATCTGAAGGCAGACATTCCAAACTGGTAACATCTTGACATTATCTATATAATAGTTTTCTAGCATGTAAAATAATTAATAAGCTTTTAATGGATACTGTAAGATAATTACATCTTTTTTAAGAAAAAAAATATGGATTACACCATTTGTCTTTATAGTATTGTATTAAAGGTATAAAATATGTACAATGATATAAGGAATATAACTAAGAAGGTGTTATGTAATCTATTTGAAGAGATATAACACTCAATAACTATTAGTAAAGCCGTTGGGGAGTCCCCCTATTATAAGTGACAGAACCGAAAAACATGGAATTACTTAAAAGATTAAAATATTAAATTCTTCATAATCATGTAATTTAACAAAAATATTCATAATTTTTAAGGATTTATATGATAATATTTTAATCCCTTCTTCTAATAAAATATGGTCATGTTTAGTTTAAATTTTAATCCTTATCATTTGGTTAATCCCACTCCCCATTAAACCTTTCTAACCTTAACTGTGGTAAAAAAAATTATACATC
This sequence comes from Viscum album, assembly GCA_963277665.1. Taxonomy (NCBI): domain Eukaryota; kingdom Viridiplantae; phylum Streptophyta; class Magnoliopsida; order Santalales; family Viscaceae; genus Viscum; species Viscum album. The sequence continues at coordinate 172,228,749 of OY728134.1, forward strand.
AAGATTCATATATTTACATATATGGTTTGATGTCATTCATAAATTATAAATGGATGACAATTTTTACCATTTACCATCATGAGATCCTCATTGATGTTTTTCTCCAAAAAAAATAATAAAATATTAGTTAAAATAAAATAATAATTTGTTTGGATTATTCATTTAAATTTATATCAAATTAACATATAATATTATTTTATTATGAAGTAAAAACAATTACCCATAATATTTAATGTAAAATTTCGAATTTCATTATTAATGTACTATAATTGAATAATAGATATTAATTTCAGTGATTTTTGAAATTATTTTCCTTTTTTATACTAATTGCACCAACATTGATTCAGAATTATATAAGTATATGGTAATTAAATAATTAATAAAATAACAAATAAATTAATATCATAAAAATATTTTATTTTTCAGTAAAATAATTTTTTTTAAATTTATATATTATTTTTAACCCTATGAAAACATATAAGGGATGTTAATGTTATGTAAGTGGCATTTTTTATTTATAATATCCATAAAATAATATAAATTTTATAATCAAAAGAATTTTGTAATGAATTTAAATATTTTCATCTATATGATTAAATTAATCAAATAATACTTTTCTAATATTATAATATCATGATATGGTTGATTTAAAGGCCTTACATCACACATAGAACCGAAATTTACCAATTTATACATTACCAATGTGAAAAATATTTAACGTGATTAATATTCATAATGATTATGAAATAGCGCTGGTCCATTTAGCAAATAACATTTCATTTTTCTAGGGATACGGTGTTTGTAGGAATACAAGAGCATGAGGGATTGATTTTGTGAACCAGAATTGATATGTTGGAGAAATTAATTATTTAAACTATATTTTATGAGGAGATAGTTTTTTTACTGGACATAACTAGATCGTCAGGAGATAGGCCTATCAGTATAGCTTAAATAGTATCATTGTGGTCCATGATTTCTTGTTATGTACACATAATTTAATCTAGGAAACCAGTGATGTTAACAACAATCATCATCTCAATTATTCTGGGGTGGAGACTCTCACATACCTACCAAGGATTAACATGGATATATTTAATATCGTGGTTGAGGTCATTTGGGGTGACAATTCTTGCACTTTATGAAAAGAATTTACATAATAGGTGTTCAACATAAATTTACTTTAATGTGGCTGTTTTAGATGATTCATTAGTAGTAGAGTTCTCAAGCCTCGAATCTATTGATAGGAGACAAGGTAGGTAGATGACTACACAATTATGTTTCTCATTATCAAATAGTAAAGAAAAACTATGGTATTGCTAACTATATGAGTGATAGAATCTATACTAATATTATTATTCTAGAGTTTCCAACATTGAGAAATATTAAAATCATTTGTGGTACCATTTTCATATTTTCAACCATAGTGAAAACATTGTTTGATTCAGGTACTACACAATCCATTATATCACCTAACGTAGTCCATGAATTGAAAATCAATGTTGAGGGGCTCCCAATTCCTATGGAATTGACTATAATAGTTTGAGAATGAGCTTATCAATATAATTTTTAAAGTCTTGATCAAGTACTGGGGAACCAACTCTATAGGGGATACTTCCATTGTTCACAAATAAATCTATATGAAATAATAATATACAAAGTATAGTTAAATTTATTGTAGGATACTTTAGATTTATATATGAGTAAAACTTCTTGTTCATACCATTTGGCATCATAGTTTCATAGTAAATTACACCTAGGAATTATTCGGACATATGCATGGTCAGTTTTCTGATATGATTTATTTTTATATATTCTAATATATTTATGATTAATATGATGTTTTTAAAATTTTCCATCTTTTGTTAGATGGTTTTATCTACCATGATTAATTTTTTGTGGCCTTGTACATATTCAAGAGATATATCCCACTAGGGGAGTGATTATGATATTTATGTTAGTGTTTTTTAGTTTATTGGTTTTTCCTATAATTGTTATGGTTGACCTCCTATGATGTTGAGATTCTTGAGAGGTATCATATATTATGGTTTATTGAACAATCACTTTCCTTTTCATTGTCATGTTATTTGAATTAAATTCTCAAGGATGATATGTTTTTTGTTGTTGCCTTATGTATGTGAAAATATTCGATTCCCTTGTTCCTTTTCATGTTTCAAATGTTAATGATTCAAGGAGGAACTATATCACTTGGTTGTTAGAGTTTGGGAGACGTAATATGGAAGTTAGAAACATTCACAATTTGACCAATTTTTCAAAATATAATTGTATGATTTATGACATTGAAAATAAAACATATCCTAAGAAGGGAAATTTATATGCTATGATAAAGGACATGAATAATTAGTTCAATAAGTTATGTTGTGGATGACCATCTTTGATAAATATATCCCTAACAACTCATTATGTGATTAGGAATTTCATCACATGAAATGATCTAGGGGGATTGTATCTATGTGATATCAAATTTCATTAATTTTTTAATATGAGAAATTCAAGATGTTACTTACCAATTAATGTAATGAATCATAGTCTATATGTATACCTATAAATCTAATTAAGCATTCAGTTTTACCAAAAAACCCAATTTATCTCTGAATCCTAGTAATTGATTTGTGCTTTTTAGGATTTGTTGAATCACATTGGCAATGTATTTACTAATGACTTACCTTATTATATTTTTGGAAATATACTGATACTTTCCCCTCATTGAATTTTGTTATTTCTATAACTATTTTCCCTTCTATTTTCATGTAATTTTATGAAATATCATCTCCTTTTTTTACTAATAGAGTTCATTTTTTTTGGGTTTTATTGTGGTGCAGCATTTTTGGACTGTTTAATTTTCCTATCAATATATGTAATAACTGTTTTATTTTCTTTCATCATCATGATCAATGAATATTGTATCTTATTGTGGATTCATTTCCACTTCTATTTTTTATGATATATAATAATGTAGTCATTCTGGGTTCTTTTGGGTATTGATAAGCATAACATTAATGAAGAATAAATTTGATTATTTAAATGAATAATTTTTGGTTTCTAAAAATGCACATATTTACAATTTTTTAATTGGTATTCAATTTATTTTTTATATAGTTTGTTATCGTTGTTTATGATTTAGTTATAATGTTTTATTATTATTATTATTTATTTTTAATTTGATGTTAATAGTTAATGAACATATTTTCAATATTATTATTAGTGTAATGAATTAATGAATAATATATATTGAATTGTTTGATTAATATTATTTTATATAAACAAATATATTCTTAATGGTTATTTAATAGAAAATTTTCTTCCCTATGGTTTTGTAATTTTTTGATGAAAAATAAATTATAAATTTTTGTTGATTAATATAATATATAGGCATGTAAATTTATTTTTTATTCCTTAATGATTTATAAAATTGGATTCTATGATGTAGATCATAATAAGTAATTTATTTCATTTAATAGTTGATGAATTAGGATTATAATAGTTTTAACCTAGGATAATTTAATTGGTTAACCCATGATGGTAATGAAATATATTTTTTGATAAAAAGATTTTTGGGTCTTAGAGAGTCTGTATAATTGTGAAATACAGATACCATGTATTTTAGTGAAGACATTCCCTATAGTATTACATTATTATTTACCACCGTATATTATATATATATATATATGTTATCCTTACTATATTATGTGACATGATCATGGGAAGGAAAAAGGAATTTTGAGATACGGGATGGGAGTCCCAAGTGTGTGGTAATAGAAAATGCATGTCTCGAATATATACATTGTGATATGAATCATCTTGTTGGTAATGGAACCATGTTCTTGGTGATGGGATGAAATGGATTACTAAATTTATTTTAGTAAATGATGGGATTCATTATTGTTAATAAATATGTTTAGTGGTTGTATGGTCATGTAGTATGTTATTTCATTCCATTCCCTATTTAATAGGTACATAGTTGTGATGGGTTAATGCATTTATTATATCATATCCTATGATGTTTTATATTGTAAAAAAAATTACTGACTGTAAAATAATAATATTTATTTTAATACATGATGTTAGTCCAAAAATATAATAAAAATGATGATAATATTTTGGAATTTTAGAATATGTAGGATTTCAACTAGAGTGCATTTACATCAAATTGATGTTAATGAATTGTTAAAAATAGTTTTAATTCATTTTTAATTACATAATTAACATAAAATGAAATGATTAAATGAAATAACTATTTAAAAGAAGATCCATGAATGCTTTCATACTTATAGGATATATTGTTCTTAGTGGAGGTAGTTTGTGGTCTAAGAGATGATAGATATAGTTGAGCCTATTATAATGTTCTCACCCATACTATTTTTGTGATATATATTATATATATAATTATTTATAATATAATATGATAACATACCCAACTTTATAAGGTAACTAACACCCAGTAGATACTATCTTGGTTCTTTCCCAAAAACTCATGTTTTTTAGGATCAAAATGTGACTAACACCTCTAGCCCACTATCTTCTACAAGGAGTATCATATGTGGGTATTCATTGGGGTTATAATTCCCCATATATCATTTTAGAGATATGTATTTTTTTTTGTTTTTTCACACATTGTTTCACAAAATATAGCATATTGTTGATTACTATAGGTATGATAGTAGTGGAATGTGATGGTTTGTGGTATAATACATGACATACTGGTAGTGGTGCCTTTAAAAAAATCTCAGGAACAATATATAGATATAGAATGGTATTATGATATGATATCATTCATGGTGTCCTTGGTATGTGATGATAAGATGAATGTTTTCAGATATTCATGTTATTATGCATTATCCTATGTTTCTTTATGCAGTATAACCTTTTGAGTGATATTGATTAATACATGTGAAATTGGGAAAGAGTTGAAAAATAATGTATAAGTGGTAGTGTGGTAGTTTAGATTAATATTACATTATATATTCATATTTATGTGATACATTTTAAGAGGTAGCCACTATGAGGCTATGAACATAGTAACCATTTTTACATGATGAGTGGCATTCACATTTTGTTTCTATGTGATTTAGAATTATTTCATTATCACATTCACAAGAGGCATTAGGCAAGATACTACATAGTAATCATTTTATACTCACATTATTGGTATAAAATTTTTTAGCTTAAAATGATCTTCTTGAATAATGGGATTGACAATAAAATATCATTGTTGGTTTGGGATTGTTTGGTTCTCTAGTCACATCATGGATTATGATTTGGTTCTATTTAGGTGTCTTATCATTTTCCCACTTTATAAAATTACATGCTTGTATTTGGATGTCTCTATACATCTTATATGTTCATGACTTGATCATCTTTTCTCTCTTATCTCCCATTTCTCATGTCATAGTTCATAATTACTTTCTTTTTTTATTTGATATTACCTTAGTTCTTGTCTCTAACCCATTTCCTATTATAGGTTGGCTTCAATCATTATTATCATTATTTTCACATTGTTATCCTAGTAGTGGAACTATTTTCAAAAAAAAATCTGTATGATATAAATTCAATTCTTACATCAGGGTTTTATAAAACATTTCATACGTATAATTAGGACATAGTTAGATTCTTTATTCAATTATTTATCATGTATATGTTAGAAGTTGTGGGTACATAATATAAAATTGGAAATTTTTATAGGGTAAATAATAATGGTTTACTTTATATTGACTTCCTCAATTCATAAAATATAATAGAAATATAAAGATCATTATTTCAAGATAAATTTAAACTTTTCAACCACATGTTATAAATATGGGAAAATGTAGTTGAAACTATACATTCATATTGTTATTAATAGTGAGGAGGAATGTTAATGGAATTATTCATCATTAATGGTCTGTAAAATAGATGTTTTAATTTAGATTAATTAAAATAATTATTTTTTTATTATCTGATGTAATTTGTTGAAAATGTTTGATATATGATATAGATGAATCAATTAATTCATTAACGTAACTAGTAATTTGAAAAAAAAAATTGTATTTGGTAAGACAGAGTGGTTTTGGGTGAAGTTCAGATGCAAATTTTAAAAATCTAGATTCCTAATTAATTAATTTTTTTAACTTATTTATATATTTTCTTTAGATAAGTTCATTTCTTTGTATCATGATATTACCATACGGGGGATGATAGATTTGTGTTATATGAATGGGGATTCCCTGGTTGGTGGAAATATTTTCCACTTGATGTGGTGACATTAATGGTGTCCATAGTGTTGGAAATAGGTTTTATAGAATGTGATGAAACTGGTCATTCCCATTATTGGATTAGAAGTGATATTATTTCTTGAGAATGTTCTCAGTGGCTAGAAGGTATATTTATTATTTACCATTATTCCTTTACACAATACTCTAATAACATGATATTCATGGCTATTTTACTATTTCATTGTGTCTTGTGATGTTTAGTTGGGATATTTGAATTATAAAATTATATTTATTCCTTATTATGTTATTATGTGAGGTTGGTTCTTGTGTTAGGAGTCATCTCAGTGGGGACCATTTAGTGACTCCCCATGTCTGACTCATATAGGCTATGGGCTGGTAACAAGGGCTGAGTATCCATTAAACCGATATAATATGCCACAAATTATCTATATATGAAAGGCATAGATCTGTAGGCCCATTAAATGATTTAATTTATATAAAATAAAAAAATATCCATACATACATCTAAAACAAGTTACCATAATATGAAAATATGTAATAAAAAGTAAACATATACAAAAACAAACCCACCATAATGAGTTTGAAATGACAGAACAACCTAGTATTAAAAACTAGTAGAACTTTAAGAATGTCGTAATGACACACCTCAGTCTGTTCAGTCACACTAACCACAATATATTCCTAGTTACCATATGAATCTATCAAAAGGTCAATCATCTCCACTAGAAACAACACATGTCGGAATATCCGGTGTAGTGGTGAGTAAGAAAATAATAATATGGACACTCCATAACTATAAAGCATATAACAATGTAGAAAAAAGTCAAATCCGGAAAGTAATATGTATACATCACATATGATTTGAATATCAATATATACTCAACAAAGACACACAAACATGAGGTACGTCAGGACAATAGTGTACCATCATAGGATTCATGCTCAATTATTCCATGAAGCACTCATAATGGAGAACAGACTTGTGAGTTTTATTTCACTCATGATATCCTTTTTATAGGTAGTAAACATCATGTGATGTCATGTGAAAGACATGATGGTATCTCAAAGAGAATAAGATACACAGATGGTGATAGCTACCAAGTCCAAGGGGTGATACCAAAAAATAAATCTTAATGTATCCATTATTTAGAGGATCAATGTTGACATATTTTTGGTCATGTCGATACCAGGTACTCCAACTAGTGCATGAAGATGACTAGAGGATCTCAATCCTTACCTCTAAGAGGGATTCCAATGACTCGATTGAGGAAGTCCATTTGTAGGGACCATAGTAAAAGGGATATGCAATGATTCTATAATTTCTATTAGTGAAATGATATGTTTCACCAACCCAAATGATAACATTATAATATATGGTGGAAAATTTATCCAATACGTGTATAAAATAGTACAATGCATTTAGTATGGGTCACATGTTGTGTCACGTGGACATATGTTCTGCAGCTGTAAATGACCGATGTATGCCAGTCGTGTCTCTGTAGGGGAGTACAAATTTGATTAGATACGCATGTACTCCACCCTACATCATTTTAAATTTAATGTTACATTCTTAGTTCACCTAGGAGTGAAAAAATTCCATGTGATAGGGGTCACATGGAATATGAAACGTAGTTTTTTTTTGGAAACTGTAGACCCCACATTGGGGGACCACACATCATAAAATCCTCGAGTTCACACCGCATTGATATGGTTTTTTCAAAAAAACTTTTTTCATTCTGTTCTGAATCTTCAATGGAATATTACATCAATATCATTGGTATTCAAGGATATACCTTGTCTGGACATTGTACACTACTTCCATTTCATATTTTCCATCTGATTCATCAATAAAACATATCATGTTAGATTATTATCTTCATAAGTCCCCATCCCAAGACATTATATAATCTTTAGTTTACTCAATTATTTGACTATGAGGAAATTTTAGAGGTTTATAAATGTAGAGAATTAGGACATAACAATTACATTACTTCTCAAAAATTACAAGGTAGATACTTATAATCTATCCAATTTTTTCACAACAAAAAAAGTCAGTAAATAAAACTAAAATTATTTTCATGATAAAAATATTATTAAATTATCACTTTATCTTACCATTCCTTATACCCAGTGAAAAACATTTCAAAATCATGGTATTAACATAAAATACTCAGTAATGGTTATAAAATAATGAATTAAAACCTTTGTCCCTCAATAAATAAAAATAATTGAAATCATACTTTTAAATCATAAAACATAATCTCTTTAACATATCTAATCAAAATCATATTATTTATGAATAACACGTAGATATTATAAATCATAAAGGTAACATACAAAATTTAAAACGTACTTACATTGTATTTTTTATAGCAACATAGGGAGATACATTTGGAATACCCATCAAAATATATTCCCTCAATCCATTAAGAGAATCACTAATGTTTACCACTATTAAATTACCCAATGCAATGGAGAGCTCTACCGAGCACACCAACCCTTGGTTTATCAAGGAACAACCCATATACATACACAATTCCCAAGAACCATAACATATCCATAACACATAAAACAAGCATACATGATTGATAAAATTTTCCCATTGCAATCAAAAGATATCATTTCAAGATATTGAATTAATCAATGATTTTTCAAAACTATTTTTAATAATAAATTACATAAAAATTGTATATGGTATTTAATTTCCCTTTAAAAACATTATGGATTGTTATGGTTTCCAAATATCAAATAATACTCAGGCGGTGGAAAGGTCATTGGCACTACATATGGTAAAAAAACAATTACATTGTCGTTTTGTAAAATGATTCCTAAACAAAAAATCTATTTTGAAAATTTTAGAATGAAAATAAAATAAAAAGGGTATAATTATACAATGTATAAAAGGTCATGTATAAAAAAAATTCCTTAATGAAAAGATATTTCGACGAAGTCCCTATCGTTGATTCCCACTGGTTTCGATCATTAATTATATTCCTAAATAAAACAAATATGTGAATTTATACTTTATTTAAATATTTTTCCATAATTATTATTAACAATATATTAGTTTTTATCATTTTATGAACATTAAAAAATTATTTATGTTCATATGAGTTGTTTTGTCGATATTTAGTACTAGAGTTGAAAATGATCTTGTTTTGATGTAAAATGTTCATGTATTAAAAATAAATCATCAATATTATATTATTTATGAATTAAGAATAATATATATCCATTATATATGCATTCATATACAGTATATGTATTTGTAATAGACCATACCATTTGGATAAAATAATTTAAATGCACCGTTCATGGAGACAGTAACCCATAAATACGCTACAATGCTAATTTAATATCTTTTTCATATTTATAGGTATGAAAACTAATTGATGCATAGGTATATTATAATTATAATATAATATATGTTTTATAGACACTAACCAAGTTTATTAACTCAATCATATTTACGGTCCATATATGTCATGATCGAGTTATATAACATTGAGGGGGCAATAGTTTGCACTTCCACAAATGAAATTATCGTACTTACACATTTTAGAAAGCATAAAAGTATCCATTAAATAAAAAAATAGAATCCTGGAGATAATATAAATATAATATATGTCATATATAAATATAATTCCATCATAATGGCCACCATGGGTAGTGGTAGGAGAATATTGAACTATCCTGGTTTTGTGAGGCAGTACTTCATCGAAAACAAAAACAATATTTTAATATCCATTAGATGGAGTAGTGTGTAAGGGTAGTTCCAAAACTACTCATAAAAAATCCTAGTATATAAAGAATACTAATGTTTTTATGAAATCAAATAATAATTATAGAATATGCAGGGGTGAAGGAAAATAAAGTAATGGATCTTGGGGGATTTTATTGCCTCTAAATCAGGTAACTTCTTCTTATTTGAACCAAAAATATTTCTTGATTATACTTATTCCCAAGGTAAGTCTTATAAGAGAAAATAATGGATATTGGGAGATTATTTTTTTTGAAATTGGATGATCCAATGGGATTTAGAGGTGTGATTAAATGGGAATAGGTCATGCCCTTTTATAAGAGGGGGGATGAGCACTTCTGGAATGTCTTGAAGTATTAATTTTTTATAAAATTATTTTTAGAATAAAATTGAACCCAACCCATTTATTTAAAATATTAATTTCATTTGGGTTGGATAAATCTAAAAAATAGGTTTTATTCATGTTTAGGTCACAATCTGAACATCATCCTTTAGCAATAACCCTTTGCTAAAAACAATAACTATTACTATGTCTTTATTCATTTTCAAAATATATGTTTACTATAGTTACGATAAAGTACCAATATAATAATAATTGGATAATTTATGTAATTTTAATCATTATATTTGTTATTATGTTGAAAAATATATTTTTAAGACTATTATGTCATTTAATAAAATAGTATTTCTGTTAAAAACTTATTTATCACTAAATTGAAACTATTAAGTAATCGATTTTTGATGATGTCATAAAATATTATTACATAAAAAATGTAATTCACTCTAATATGATTTCTCATTATCATCCATAAAATTAGTTTATGTATTCAAAATAATAAAATTACATTTATTTAATATTTAAATGAAAATTTATTTGAATCTATTATTAATGATGCAATCATTGCAACTATATTGTGACATAATTAAATTTATATATTTAATCTATTAAAATAATAAATAAAATATCATGATATAAGAAATATTTTAGGAATTATAATGAATATTTATTTATGATTGTATCACTTATATAACCCCATATAAATATTGTTTATTAAAAATTATTGTTTATGTAATATTAATCTATATTTTAAATTAAATATTATAAAATGACATTATCACTCCCATGTGGATCAATGGGATAAAAAAATATACTAATGTATTCCCTCATTAGGAAATAACTCATCCAATAGTATTAGGACATGTGTTAGGTGTAACGGCCCGGATTTTGCGGGGAACCTTTACGTTGTGGAAACCATGCGTTGGGTTTTCGAGTCTGGGAATCGCGGTGGTGTTGGCCAACCATTAGCCTTGGACAATCGGTAGCCTTTGAATAACAGTAACCATTGCCTACAGGTAGCCTTGGCCTACCGGTAGCCTTGGCCTACCGGTAGCCTTGGGCCTACCGGTAGCCTCGGCGTACAGGTAGTCGCGACCTACCGGTGGCCTCAGCCTACTGTCATCCCAGGCCTACCGGTAACCTTGGCCTACCGGTAGCTATAACCCACCGGTTTCCCTCAGCCACCGGTGGCTCCGGCCAACCCTTACGGGTTCTTTCCAGTCACGTTCCTTCTTGTGCAATTAGGGTTTTAAACCCTATTTTGTCATGTTTGAGCCAGTTTTAAAGACCCGTAATGCCTATAAGGGTTTTACTTAAATGGTTGATGAATTAATAAGTTGGTTTAAACTGTCGTACCCCCTTAATGATGTGTGGAACGGATGGTCAACCCACGACCCCCTCCCTTTACGCAGTTTCGTGTTTTTATCTCAACCGTCCGCCGACCATATAAAGTGGAGGGTTAGGCATGGTTCCTCTTTCATCAATCGCGGCTTTTCAAGAACATATTTTGGTGCATTGGGTGAGCTTTATCGTTATCTGTAATGTTCCGTGCCTAGCCTAAGTGTCGATCGTCGATCAAAAGTTATGGAATCTATCCTTTGTCTCTCACATTTGTGTATCTTGCGGGGTGGGCGTTCATTTGTTTCCATAGAATTGGTTGGACTGAACCTTAATGAAGATAATAAACAATGTTTTAAATAATGAAGAGGAAGGGGATATGATCGTTGTTGCTGATTTATATTATGATTATTTTTCTGATTTATGCTAGCTTAATCCTTCTAAAAATTATGGCCATTGGTGGTCTTTCTGTGTGCACTAATGGACCCCATGATGTTTTTAAATGGATGGTTTGTAATTGTGAACTCCGTCTATCAAAAGTAAACAGGTTAATCATGTATACCCAGCTTAATAAATTGAAAGAACCAGGATCAACCCTTCTGTGATAACACCCTGTTAAAGCACATGGAAATTGAAGTCATGGAGTGTGTTAAGTCGTTTAAATCTGAAATTACCGGTATGGCCCTTCTTTGTGTAGTTGGTAGTGCTTTGGTTGTTTCCTTTTACTGAATTATATATGGAGATGCGGTAGGGGATGGGAGCCCCTATTTTTATACACTCGGTGGTTGTGGAATCATGGATGAGATCCCCTATTGTTATTGATTCAGTGGTTGCGATTTTTAAGACCGGGTGGTTACCTTGTTTATATCACGAATTGGGGTGGGTCCTCTGTTGTTAAGAACTGGGTGTGGATGCTTAGTTAACGTTTGGATGGTTACATTCCTTGGTTATACCTATGGTTCAGTTTCCCAATAGTGAATAATCTTTTTAACGTCATTACTGAACATGAAAACAAGAATGGGACAAATTGGTTTTACTGGCAGAAGTCGTGACCCGGACATGGGTGCCGGTCATGTCCTTTAGACTGGCTGATGAAAAACCCTAAACTTTGGTTGAGTGTTTGTTACCAATACTTATATATTTTTAGTTTTTTGTTTCTTATTCGTGCCCCACCCAAGTTGAGCACTTAGTGCCGAACACCACCATTTTATGGGGGAGGGTGTTTTTTCCAACACCATTAATAGTGGCTGGTTATTAGCTCCTTTTCTGCTCCCTTTCCAAGATATACCAAGTATCTTCTTGCAGGATGTGATGGCCTGAGGTCCATCTTAAGCCCTAGAAACTGCGGTCGGGGTAGTGTTGTGGTTGGCCAGGTGTGTGCGGCAGGTAGTTTCCCAAGTGTCTTCAGGATGAGGCCCAGGTGTCTTCGGGCGTGGTTACCTGTGACAGTTGTGGACCAGGTGTTTTCGGGTAGGATTCTACAGTGGGACAGCATGTGGTTGTGGCCCAGGTGTGTGCGAGCGGGTTTTTGCAGTGGGACCGTGTGTGGTTGTGCTCCAGGTGTGTGTAGACGGGTGTGGAAGTGGGACTGCTGCGAGAATGGCGGGATTGGTCCGATGCGTAGAATGTCTCAACAACCATTGTGAAAGTGGCGCGGGGCACCCAAACATCGATGTTCTATTATTATATATATTACATGACTTGCTTTATTTGGGGAGTGTGCCCTGGTGAGGCTTGGGTGGATATTTTACCTTGATAGGCGTTTTGTTTACTCCTTTTCTCATGGGACATTAGTATGTTTGCCCACTTGTGCACGAGAGTCTTTGGTTTTCACTACTGAGTGTACTTGTATGCTCACCCTACGTTTATAAAACTGCTTTGAAGTTTCTAGGAGGGCATCCAGGGTCGTGCGGGACCCTACTAGTTGGGACAGTTGGAGTTATTTCTTTTTGGTGTACTCTTTTTTCTTTTGTTATTTAACTTTTTGATATTTCTTGTACTTTCACCTCATTTCAGAATTATTTAAATATGCATGTGTGAATGGATTACTTTTGGATTTAATTTTTTTTCTACATCTGGTGTTGTTGGGTTTATCATCTTATCTCCCGATCCTATACAACAAAAAGGGGTAATGACTTCCATATGTGAGTAAATTCTATACCCTTGGTGCTAGTCTCCACTCGATGACCTATTGAAGGTGGGTCTCACAGGGTCATTATCCCTCATTCAACATAATGAAGGAAGGGCTTGGCAATCTGCTGACCCTTCCCTCCTTTTGGTGAAGGCGGGTTGTGACAGAATGGTATCAAAGGTGAGGTTGAGGGATAGGATGGAGTCTAGAGTTGGGCACAATGTATATTGCATGGGATTGCAGGGAAACAGTGATGGGAGACCGTGTGAGTGAATTAGGCCAGGGAAGACCGGCTAGGACATGGGATTTTAGGGCCCCACATGATCCGATGCAAGGACTATGGACCTACCAAACGACCAAGAATTTCCGGACTGATTGCAGGATAGAGTCACTAGGAAAGGTACATGCATCATAATGACTTGTCTTCTTGTGTTTCTGGGGTTTTTTAGAAATTGAGAATAAAATAAAAGTTCAAGACGTTTTAAAGACAATGATCTACACTACATGGGCGTAGGCATTCTTTGTTTACCTTGTAGTTCTGGCACCTAGAAGGTGGTCGCTTGTGGTATAGACGATCGAGGCCCCAAAGACTACATTGGCCGATTGGTATAGGGATGACTGAGAAGAGGACGACTAGTGGAAAAGGACTCTCTGGAAATTCCAGTGACAGACCCTCGAGAAGTATGATGGCAACACCTCCAACATGAAGATGGAAGGCTGGATAGAGGAGCTAGTCATAGCTTTCAGCCTGATTCGGGCCCCGACTGAGTACTGGGTTCCTTTGGACGTCAGTCAAATTTGGGAGTGGCGTGTAAGTGGTGGACGCTTTACATGGGGGAGAGGAAATAGGCTGAGGTGGATTGGGAAGATTTACATACGGAGTATCGAGCGGAATTCCTCTCTTCGATGATTAAGGTGGAAAAGAGACAGAAGCTACTCTCCCTCCAATAGGGGAGTATGCCCGTGAGGGAGCTAGGGATCAAGTTTAGGGACCACCTACATTTTGCTCTGGACCTCTTTCCTGATGAGGAGTCTCAGGAAAGAAGTTTGGAGGAGGGGCTCTGTCCGTCCCTCTAGTATTCTGTTACCCCCTTTACCCTGCCGATGGACATGGAGGTCCAGAAGAAGGCTCAAGTGGTGGAAAAAATGCACACTCTAGGAGGTGTGTCACGAGAGGGGATTCATCTAGGACCATCGAATGGGATGGACTTCAGCACCAGGCCTCCAGAATCAGGACCCTTCAGGTTCCGACCCACAGGGAGCAGGCCGCAGTAGTTTCAGTTTCGATCCCCCAGTGCTCGACCCTTTGTTTTGGGCCCAGGGCTGCAGTGCTTCATCTATGGGTGCCCAGGACATCTCTGGAGTAAGTGCCCGGACCTGTTGTAGTACAGCAGTGGCGGGTATCCTCCGCTCCCACCTCAGTAGCAGCTTCTATCCAGGACATTCAAGCAGTAGCAGCATCAGGGACAGTGAGCTTCCGCTTCTCCGAGGGCAGACGTAGGAGGAGGAGGCCGACCTCAGGGCACTCCACAGGGATCTCGGCCAGGGTATGGTCAGGGAGGTGGCCGACAGCTGAGAGGCAGAGGAAATGGGAATGGATAGCTACACACCGCAGAGGTAGCAGTTCTAGCAGTGACGTAGGTTGTTCGAGGTATGATCAGTTTGTTTAGAACTCTTGCTTATGCCTTGTTCGATACTAGAGCTTCTCACTCCTTTTTTGCACATAATATAGCCGGTGCCTTAGGTCTATATGCCAAGAGACTTCCAGTTCCCCTGGTGTTGAGAACACCAGTCGGAAGTCAGTCCTACTTGTTGTTCTTTTGTTGAGGATGTAGACTGATGATAGGGAAACATCAGTTGGTTAGGGATCTTCTTCTGCTACAGATACAACCATACGATGTCATCCTAGGCATCGACTGGCTGTTCCCTGTGTGTGCCTTCATCAACTGTTTCTGAGGAAGGGTCTTGTTCTCAGACTTAGATGTCCAGCGAGTTATTTTCACAGGCGAGAAGAGCAGTAAGAAGAGAAACAGGTGAGAGGAACCCCTCCTCTCCTTGATAACGGAGCTGTCAGTAAGGTCAGTAGATACTGAAATGGTCAAAATTCTAGAGATTGTTCGTGGTTTTATGGACATCTTCCTTGAGGATGTGACGTCTCTACTCCCTCCGCGTGATATTGAGTTCGGGATAGACCTGTAGCCCAGTGCCTGTCCAATCTTGATGGATCCTTACCAGATGGAACCTTCAGAGCTTCGAGAGTTGTGGCATTAGATTGACGATCTGATGAAGAGAGGTTAAGTTCGTCCTAGTGCGTCACCATGGGGTGCTCTATTCATGTTTGCAAAGAAGGAAGTTGGTGGCCTCAGGCTGTGCATAGACTATAGGAGCCTGAATCAGGTGACGATCAAGAATCGCTACCCTCTTCCGAGGATAGATGATCTTTTTGACCAGCTAAAGGGGGAAGGATGGTTCTCAAAGATTGACCTGCAATCTGTGTACCACCAGCTATGATTGAAGGAGAGAGACATCCCGAAGACGGAATTCAGATGCAGGTATAGACACTTCGAGTTCGTGGTTATGCCCTTCGGCATTACGAACGCCCTAGCCATGTTCATGGGGCTCATGAAATCCATCTTCTAAGAGTACCAAGATTGTTTCGTAGTTGAGTTCATCGACGACATCCTGGTCTACTCTAGATCAGTGGAGGACCATGAGGATCACCTGAGGATGGTTTTGGATGTCCTCTGACAGCACCGTCTCTATGGTATGTTTTCTAAATGCAAGTTCTGGACACGAGAAGTGCACTTCCTTGGGCACGTAGTGTCTGAGCAGGGTGTAGCATTGGACACATCAAATGTTGAGGCAGTTGTTTCATGGGTAGCACCAAAGAATGTTGTTGAAATTCGAAGTTTCCTCGGGCTGGCAGGATTCAATCGTAGATTCGTACCCAACTTTTCCCTAGTAGCATCCCCTTTGACAGCTCTGACCAAGAAAGGCCAGGCTTTCGTGTGTAGTGAGAAGTGCGAGTCAACCATCAGGTATCTGAAGGAGAATTTGGTTAGTGCCCCAGTGCTAAGATTACCAGAAGAAGGGGAGACTTAGGAGTTGTTTTGTGATCCTTCAGGACAAGTCCTAGGATGTGTGTTGATGCAACAACAAGGGGTGATCTCTTATGGGACCAGGCAGCTACTCCCCCATGAGCGTAATTATGCCACCCACGACCCGGATCTTGCAGCGGTGGTTTTGGCGCTAATGTTATAGCGACACTACCTCATCATAGAACGCAATGTGATCTTCACAGATCACAAGATCTTGAGGTATATCTTCTCCCGGTTGGACATAAACATGCGACAGTGGAGATGGGTAGAGTTCCTACAAGATTAAAATTTCGATATATCTTATATTTAGGGAAAGGGCAATTTAGTGGCAGATTCCTTGAGCAGGAGGATGCAGAGGGATGCAGTCTGAGAGTTGGCGGACACCTGGAATGCGATGGAGGAGTTGGCTGCCTTGCACCTCGATGCAAGGATAGATGGTAATAGAGGTTGTCTATATCAGATGACAATGAATTCATCCTTGTTTAAGAAAGTAGAGGAGTCTCAGTGGGGAGACCTAGAGTGATAAGTGATGCATGTTCGAGTTGACCATGGCAATGCTCCGGAAGGATGGACCGAGGATGGTCAGAACCAGATGCTTTTCCATATAAGGTTTTTTGTGCCAGAGCTGATGCGCGGCAAGGTTCTCAGCGAGATTCAAAACTCACCCCTGGCTGTACACCCAACAGTTGCCAAGATGTACCGGGGACTGAAGAGGCAGTTTTGGTGGCCCGGAGTTAAGCGAGCGATGGCTGAGTTTATAGCCAAGCACTTATTATGTCCGCAAGTGAAGGTCGAACAACGAGTTCTAGGCGGCCTACTGCAGCCTCTGGTTGTCCCTGAGTGGAAGTGGGACGACATCTCAATGGATTTCTTCATGGGACTACCCTAGGTCCAAGGAGGATACGACGCCATTTGGGTGGTAGTGGACAGGTTGACGAAATCATCTCACTTTCTGGAAATCATGGAGTCGAGTTCAGTAGATTATTTGGAAAAAAAGTACGTGGATGAGGTGGTGTGGTTTCATGGGGTTACGATGTCTATAGTCTCATATAGGGATGCACGGTTTACCTCGTGAGTTTGGAGAGGATTGCAGCATGCTTTTGGGACCCAGCTACATCTTAGCACTGCTTTCCATCCCCAGAAAGATGGACAGACATAGCGCACCATCCAGACCATGGAGGATATGATGTGGGTATGTGTTCTAGACTCAGGGGGATAATGGTTGCGATACTTACCTCTGGTAATGTTCTCCTATAATAATAGATACCACTCTACCATCGGTATGCCCCCTTTGAATCTTTGTACGGGAGGCCATGTCGTTCACCTGTGCGTTGGGATGAAGTAGGAGAGAAAGGAATCCTTGGACGGGAGGTGGTGCAGAGCACGACAGAGAAGGTTCAGCTCATACAGGAATGGATGAAGGCGGACCAGGACCAACAGAAGTCATATGCTGATACCAGGAGGAGGCCCTTGGAGTATGAGGTTGGAGACCACGTGTTCTTGAAGGTCTCTCATTGGCATGGCCAGCGGAGGATCGGCAAGGGGATTAAGCTTTATCCCAAGTTCATCGGACCCTTTGAAATCTTGCGGCGGGTCGGCGAAGTGGCCTATCAAGTAGTGTTACCACCACTGCTACTAAGGATACATGATTTCATTCATGTGTCCCAACTCCATCGGTATCTCCACGATGATTCACACGTCCTTGATTGGGGTGAGATGGACAATGAGGATGACGTGACCTTTGTGGACATACTAGTGATGATATAGGATCACAAGGATAAGGTTCTCTATGGGAGAACCATTAACTTGGGTCATGTGTTGTGGAGGCATGGTGGGCCTGAGGAGAGTACGTGGGAGAGGGAAGCACAGATGTGTACCCTGTACCCAGAGTTGTTTTGAGCTCTGTTCCTCGTTTTACCTGTTGTAGTAGAACATTTTGTCCTTTTTCTATGGAATTTACTTGTTTTCTTTTATCTGAATGTGTGTAAAAAGCCCTGGCTATGGGGGGGGAGAGAACCTGACCCCAAATCAAGACGCATAAAGGTGGATGCGATTAAACCCTTGTGGAAAAGTCAGTGTTGCCCAAAGAGGACAATATCTTGACATGGGGGAGGAGACTCCCAACCCACATGCCTAGGCATTTTTCCGTGGTATGTTTGTTGGTTAATGGGAAGTGATTTAGTTAGCATGGGTTCCCTCTTAAGAGGTATCTTTCGAGGTGGTTGTTCGGACCCACTCTTTCCTTCTGGATTGTTTTGATTCTCGGGGATGAGAATCATCTAAGAGGTATCTGATGTAACTGCCCTAGTTTTGTGGGGAACATTTACTTTGTGAAAACCTCGCGTTGGGTTTTCAGGTCTGGTAATCGTGGTGGGGAAAGCCTACCGGTAGCCTTGGCCTACCGATAGCCTCGGCTTACCGGCAGCCTTTGCCTACCTGTGGCCTCAGCCAACCAGTAGCCTTGGCCTAACGGTGTCCTCGGTCTAACACTGGCCTCGACCTACCGGTGGCCTTGGCCTAATGGTCTACTTAGCCTACCGGTCACCTTGGACTACCAGTGGTCGTCACCCACCATTAGCCCTCAGCCACCAGTGGCTCCGTCCAACCCTTACGTGTTCTTTCCTGTCGTGTTCCTTCTTGCGCAATTACGGTTTTAAACATTATTTTGACATGTTTGAGCACATTTTAAAGACCAGTAATGACCATAAGGGTTTTAATTAAATGGTTAATGAATTTATAAGTTGGTGTAAACCACCAGAACCCCTTAATGACTTGTGAAACAAATGGTCAACCCACGACCCATGCCCCTTACCTAGTTTCACATTTTTATCTCAACCGTCTGTGGGCCTTATAAAGGAGAGGGATAGAAAAGGTTCATATTTCTTCAATCGCGGCATTTCATGAATAGCTTTTGCTGCATCTTGTGTGCCACATCGTTATCCCTAAAGATCTGTACCCGGCCTAAGCGTCGATTGTCGATCAACAGGTAGGGAATTTCTCCATTGTCTCTCATTTTAGTGTATCATGCGGGGTGGGTGTTATTTTGTTTCCATATAATTGGTTGGACCGAACCTTAATAAAGATAATAAACGATGTTTTAAACAATGAAGGGGAAGGGGATGTGATCGTTGGTGCTGATTTATATTATGATTATCTTTCTGTGTTACGTTGGCTTACGCCTTCTGAAAATTATGGTTGTTTGTGGTCTTTCTGTGTGCACTAATTGACCCCAGGATGTTTTTAAATGGCTTGTTTGTAATTGTGAACTCCTGCTGTGAAAAGTAAACTGGTTAATCACGTATACCCTACTGAATAAATTGAATGCACCAGGATCAACCGTTCTGTGAAAACTCCCTGTTAAAGAACACAAAAATTGAAGTCATGGAGTGTGTAAGGTCATTTAAATCTGAAATTACCAGTATGTCCCTGATTTGTGTAGGTGGTAGTGCTTTGGTGGTTTCTTTTTACGGTCCGATTGCTGGAGATGTGGTAAGGTATGGGTTCCACAATTTTTATACTCTCGGTGGTTGTCGAATCAGGGATGGGATCCCCTGTTATTAATGATTCAGTGGTTGATAGTTTTAAGACCGGGTGGTTTCTTGGATTATATCACGAATTGGGGTGGGATCCTCTGTTGTTAAGAACCGGGTGTGGACGATTAGTGAACATTTGGCTGGTTACTTTCCTTGGTTATGTTGATGGTTCAGTTTCCTAGTAGTGCATTAAATTTTGAACATTATTACTAAACATGAAAACAAGAATGGGACAAATGGGTTTTTGTTGGTGGAAGTCGTGACTCGGACTTGGGTGTCAGTAGTTACCTTAATAATAGCTGAAGAAAAACCTGAACATTGGGTGAGTTCTTGTTACCTATACTTATATATTAGTAGTTTTGGGTTTCTTATTCGCACCCCACCCAAGTTGAACACTTAGTTCCGAACACCCCCATTTTATGGGGGAGGGTGTTTCTCCCAACACCATTACTAGTGGATAGTTATTAGCTCATTTTCTGCTCCCATTCCCAGATAGCCCAAGTATTTTCAGGTAGGCTTTGATGGCCTGATGTCCATTTTTATCCCAAGAACCTTCGATCGGGGTAGTGTGGTGGTTGGACAGGTGTTTGTGGAAAGTAGCATCCCAAATGTCTTTGGGATGAGGCCCATGTGTCTTCGGGTGTGGTTATGTGTGACAGTTGTGGCCCAGTTGTTTGCGGGCGGGATTCGACAGTGGGACTGCATGTGGTTGTGGCCCAGGTGTGTGTAGGCAGGATTTCTCAGTGGGACTCCATGTGGTTGTGGCCCAGGTGTGTGCAGGTGGGTGTGGCAATGGGACTGCAGGGAGAATGGAGGGATTGGTCTGATTCATAGGATGTCTCAATAACCAGTGGGAAAGTGGCGCGGGGTATCCAAACATCGATGTGATCTTATTATATATATTACATGACTTGCGTTATTTGGGGAGTGTTCCCTGGTCAGGCTTGGGTGGATATTTTACCTTGATAGGCATTTTTTTACTCCTTTTCTCACAGGACATTAGTACGCTCCCCCACTTGTGCACGAGAGTCTTTGGTTTTTCTACTGAGTGTACTTGTATAATCACCCTACATATATAAAACTGCTTTAATGTTTCAAGGTAGACTAACATGGCCGTGCGGGACCGTATTAGTCTGGACCGTTGGAGTTGTTGTAGTTTGTTGTACTCTTGTTTCTTTTGGTATTGTTCTATTTGAGATTTCTTGTACTTGCACTTCGTTTCAGAATTATTTAAACATGCATGTGGGAATGGTTTAGTTTTGGCTTTAATTTTTGGTTTCTAGTTATGGTGTTGTTGGGTTTCATCATATTATCTCCCGATCCTATAAAACAGAAATGGGTAATGCCTTCCATTTGTGAGGAAATTCTATACCCTTGGTGCCAGTCGCCACTCCGGGACCTCTTGAAGGAGGGTCTCGGGGGGTCATTATGCCTCTTTCAACATAAATAAGTAAGGGCTTGGCAATCTTCTGACCCTTCCCTCCATTTGGTGAAGGCGTTTCGTGACATTAGGGTTGTTTTATATTATTATTATAATATTTTTTACACTTAATTTCCAGATTTACCCTTTAACCATAGTAAATAAATTAATTACTGATGATACTAATCATAATTTCCAAAAATATAAGGTATATATTTACACAATTGTGACCTCCTAATTCCAAATATGCAATCCATTTTTCATAATTTAAAAAAAATCATTAATTATTTTTAAATTATTTAGTGAGGTGAAAACCAAATGTCAGGTTTTTAAGAAGTAATAACTATCAAAATATTGACATGTGTTATGTCTAATTTAAGTGCCAAATTACATAAAATGTACATAATTGGAATAAATGATAAAATATAATACAATTAAAATTTAAAAGCAATTAATATTACAATTAAAATATATAAATCAATTATATTAAAATGAATTTTTAATTAAAATGCTATATTTTTCACTACTCATTAAAAATAATCTTTATCAGAAAATTACCAAGACTTCCTCAAAAGTAAATTGGGATGTCCCTCATCTAATAAATAATTTTTTTTGTTAAATATAACATATATAGATGAATGAAAATATATTTAATAAGTCTCCTCCTTAAAAACATGGTAAAAAGAAATTATTAAAAAAATTTGAATATTTTTTGAATAAAATACAATTTAATCTTAATTTAAGACTATTAAATTTATATGATAAATTTAAAGGCATTTGAAAAACATATATAATAATATTGTAGTCAGTTCTATTATTTACCATCAATACAATGGCTATGCATTAAGTTCCATTTAAAAAATGAAATATTATTATATTATTTTCCAGTAATTCCCAATGTTGTGTGGATCATAATATTTAAAATAAACATGTTGTTTCATTTTTAGTAAACTATCATAAAAGTAATCCCAATTAATGTAAAAATGATTTCGTATTCATAATTTTTATAGAAATGAAAATCTATTATAACATAAATACCTAGGATTTTATATCATTCCCCCCTTTTGGGAATGTCATCCTCACAATTCTATCGTATTCTTAAGTAAGTGGGGGAATTTATCCCTCGTAGTATTTTTATATTATCATGATCCCTCATTAACCATATGGTTTATATTGAAAACCTATACCTAATGTATTACTTTATTTTACAACACTTTTTCTCTATGGTAAAAAATATGGACTCGTTGTTCCTCATAAGAAAGATTCTATTCCAACTGAACTACCTTTTGGACTCAAAACATGTGAAGGATCTAACATATAAATTGTCACCATTGAATTATGAATGATATTTTTTAACTGGGATATACATGGAGTTAAAGACACTCTATAGGAATATGATCCAACATACTTCAGGATTTCATATGGTCTAATGAACCCTGGACTCTGTGTTCCCTTCTTACCAAAATGCATCTAACATTTCCATGGAGATTCTTTAAAAATGAAATGATCACCTACCTAGAATGAGAGATCCTTCCTCTAGTTATCCTCATACCTTTTTTTCATACTCTGGGTTGATCTCATGTCCTTCTAAATCAAGTGACCCTTTTCAACCATCTCCTCTATAAATTATGGTCCCATTAAATTCATTTCAACTACTTAATCGTAATAGGCTAATACTTGACACCACTTTCCATATAATGTCTCCACTAGAGACATCTATATATTTGAATGAAATCAGTTATTTTATGAAAGCTCAACTAACGAAAGATGTTGGTCCCAACATCACTGGTAATCCATTGAACAATCACATGTCATATCATCTAATGTCTGAGTTGTTCATTCTGATTCACATATGATTAAGGATGAAAACATGTACATAATTTTTTTTCAGTTCATAATGATTTCTAAAGTCCTTCCAAAAGTATGATGTGAACCTATTATAATGTTCAGATAAAATTGAGTGTTAATAACCATGTAACAAATCAATCTCATTATAATATAATAAAGAATTTATATTTAGAGAATGAGTATCTTGAATAGAATGAAAATTAGATGATTTTTGAATCTATTAACAATAAACAAGATTATATTGTTTCCTAACGAATTATTTGGAAATCCCACATCAATATCCCTGGACATATTTTCCCATTTCCACTCTAGCATTGGAGAAGGATGAAGCAAAACATTATGTAACATCCATATTCATTAACCTGTTGACAAGTTAAACACTTCATTGTAAATTTAGTAATATCTCTTTTCATTCCACCCCCCCTAAAACTCTCGAAGATATCTCTATATTTTTGTATTGCTAGGATCAAATTAAAATAGATAACTATGAGATTCAAAAAAAACTCTTTCTTCAATTGGGAATCAAAATGCACAAATAACCTGATTCCAATCCTCAAAAATCAATATTTTTTAGTGTTAATTTTTTGTAATACTCCCTTCTGGTCTAGTTCTACCATTTATAACAACTCACTTTCTTCGTTTTGTGCATGCATAATTCTATCTGATAGAGATGATTTCACTTCCACCTGAATCAAAATAGATGAATTTTCAGCACCAACAACATCCAATCCAAAATTATTCTTATCAAAAACCAATGGATCTAGATCCAAAAGTTACATGGTTAATGTAGAATTAATACAATGATTCAATGTTTTATCCACTATATTTTACATTCAGTTATGGTAATGAATTGTGCAATCAAAATCATTGATTAATTCCAGATATCTTCTCTATATGATGTTCAATTCATTATGAGTGAATATATATACATCAAAATTTTGTGATCATTATATATTTTACAATTAACACAATACATATTATGCATCCAAAATTTTAAAGTAATAACGATAGAAGCTAACTCCAAATCATGTATGTGGTAATTTAACTAATGAGTTTTAAATCATAATAAGCATAAGTAATCACATGTTCATTATTAATTAGGAAACAACAATGTCGTTTCAAAAAAATCACTATAGATAAATTTTTTTACCATTTCTAGAAGGTAGTTCCATAACTAGATCATTCCCCAATAATTTTTTTTATTCATTAAACAATTCATCACATTCTAATTTCTAGAAGAACATATAACATTTTAGAGTTAACATAGAATGTGGACTAGTTAGCTATGAAAACATTTAAAAAAACCCTTGTAATAACATGATAAACATGGAAAACTACAAATATAAATTATTTTTTTGGCTATTGAAAATTATTCAACATGTTTTTTAGTTGTATCAACAATTATTCCTTCATTATAAATAATATGACCAAGGGATGAAATTTGATGCTGCCAAAAATTGCATTTGATGAATTTCTGATAATGTTAATTTTTTTAATGTTTGAAAGAAAAACCATAAATGAAATTAAGATCCTCCCTAATTTTGGAATAAAAAAAATATCTTCTCAAACATAACCATAATTTATCAATTGAGTCAACAGATCCATCACATCAACAATTGATCAATTTTGATTCCGACCATCTCAGGATGATGATTTGGAAGTTCCTTACCCTATATATGCCATCCTAGAACATCATACATTTTTTTTCTATTGAACCCCATTCAAAAGAAACATTTCTTATATTCAGTAACATGGTAATCTTCAATTTCTATATCATTAAAATACTACTATAAATGAAAAAATGGATATTGAATTGACCTATGATACTAAATATATGGCCTCTTCCTTAATCATAATATATTCTTTAGTTACATCAACAATAAAACATTGGGGATTTTTTTAGGATTTCATATTTCGAAAATTAGATAATAACAATTAAATTACATCTCAAAAACTGTAACATAAATACATCCACTCTACCCAATATTTTTACAATAATAAAACAAATTAAATAAAATAAAAATTCATTTCTAGAAAAAATTCTTCAGTAGTTTTTCATTTTTCATACACATTATAATATAGTGTAAAAAAAAATTAAAAATATGGGATGAGATTAAAAATATCAGTAAGTGTTATAATATATGGAAAGAAAACATTAGTCAATCAATACATACAATTCAATGAAATCATACATTCCACTCGTGGGAAATAATATCTTCCATATATCTCATTAAATAATATGATTGGTGAATAAGACAAATAAATCATAAATTTTAAAGGTAACTTTTGGAATCCATAACATGCTTACACAGTAGTTTTAACAGATTTGTATGAAGATACGATTGGAATACCCATTATAGTATATTCCAACAAATTCATAGGGGAAACATTAACATTTTCCTCAATCACATTACCCATTGCATTAGTGAGCAATCTCTGGTTACCCAACCTTAAATTATAAAATAGCCTCATTTATACATAATCCCTCAACCACAATAACATAAGCACAACACAATAATGATTCATTTTATCATGATAAAATTTACACATTGCAATAACAATATTAAATTTCAAGATATTGTCATAATCAATTATTTTTCAAAACCATTTTCAATACCAAAATACATATAAACTGTATATGGTTGTTATTTTCCTTTCAAAACAATATTGTTTGTTATGGAAACAAAATATCAAAAAATACTCATAGCAGTGGAAAGGACGTTGTCACTGATTAAGTTAAAAAAATTAATGTTTTCATCTAGTAAAATGCCTCATAAAACAAAATATTACGTTTTTAAACCATTGAATTATATTAAAAGTAAAATTGAATAATTATATACTATATTATAGAAGGTCGCATATGAACCCAAATATGCCTTAATGAACGAAGATTGACATAAAGTCACTTACCTTGAGTCTGACATGTCCTGTAAATTCATTATAATAATGAATAAAAAATATATGTCAATTTATAATTTCATCACATCCTTTTTGAATTTTATTACTAATTTTATATTACTTATTATAATTATATGAAAATTACATAATTGTTTATGTTCATATCGGTTTTTTTGTCGATATTTGGTACATGAGTAAAAAATGAAGATGTTTTGATGTAAATTGTCCATGTAGTAAAATGTCTATAATCACTAGAAAATTATTCATGATTTATGTTACATATAAATCCAGTATATCAATATATTAATCCAGTATATATGTATTAAAAATATTCCATAACATTTGATGATAAAAATGAAATGCAGCGTTAATAGAGATGATAAGTCGTCTGTTCTCATGAATGCTACATTCATTTCATTTTGATATATAAGGAAATAAAATTAAATAGAACATAGATTTATTATAATTAAACTAAAATTTCATATTTTATATGTGTTACAAGTGTTCATGAACACCATCCTTTATATGTTCCTTGAATGGAATGAACAAGTCATTTCACATTAATGGGGTGGTATTCCACACTTCCTCAAATGAAATTAACATATTTACATATCTTGGAAAACATAAAGGTATGATTAAAAAAATAATTGAAGAATAGAGACAATATAAATAAAGAATATATCATATATAAATATTTTTCTATCATAATGCCCACTATGAGAGGTTGTAAGAGAAAATTGATCAATCATCCTTTCGTGAGGGAGTAGTTCGTCATACATAAGACCTCAGTGTTGGTATCCATTAGAGAGAGGAATGTGTATGTGATGTTATAATACTTATCAAAACAATATCATAGTATATTTAGGATAGTGGTGTTGTTATGTCATTAATGAATTCTATTATAATAGGGTGTGGAGAAGGAGAAAATGAATGGAACTTAAGGGAAGACGTAACCTCTTAAGCAGGAAACTTTTTTTTGATGTGAGTGAAAATATATTCATGAATTTCCCTCTACCCAAGGAAAGAATTATATGAACAAATAATTGATGGTGGGATATTTTTTGAGATGAAATAGGATGAGAAAAGGGGCTTGAGGGGTGTGAGTAAATGGGTTGAGGTGATGCCCTTTCTATTAGTCTGACTTGTCTTGTTCGTTCATTATATTCTGAAATAACGCACATAGGTTAATTTATAATTTCATCAAAAAAACTCAAATTTAATATTCCTTTTTTAATAATTATTATCATTCTACGAAAATTACATAAGTATTTATGTTCATATTAGTAGTTTTATCGATATTTGGTACTTCAATCGAAAATGATCTTTTATTGATGTAAATTGCCCATGTTGTCAATCGTCAATCATTTGTAGAATATTATTTGTGATTTAATTATCATATATATAATGTATATATTTATTTTGATCCTGTATATATGTGTTTGGAATATTCCATAACTTTTGGGGAAATGAAAATAAATTCACTGTTCTGGGGGACGGTAAGTCCTATGTACGCATGAACTCAACTTTCCTTTATTTTTTATTTTTAAAGGAAATAAACTAAATAATATAAAGGTATATTAAAATTTTAGTATTATATATTATTTTATATCAATTACATATATTCATTAATTCCATCCTTTATACATTTCATGTATGGAATGAACGATACATATCACATTTAGGGGCGATAGTGTGCACTTACTCAATAGAAATTATCATATTTATTCATTCTATGATGAATAAAGGTATGAATTAAAAAACAGAAGAATAGATACAGTATAAATATTATATATATCATATATAATTATTTTTCCTTAATAATTGATACCATTAAATATGGTTGGAAAAAATTTAACAATCATCATTTCGTGAGGCAGTAGTTCACCGTACACAGAAACAATATGTTTGTATCCAATCGATGGAGGTGTGTGTGTATATAGTTCGAAAACAAATAATAAAAACATCCTAATATATATATATATATATATATATATATTCATACAAATAATAATAATAATATAATATGGAGTTTGGATGGAAGATAACAGAATGGAACTTGAGAGAAGATGTTACCTCGAAATCAGTTAAGTTTTTTCATTTTAGCCAAAATCCTTTCTTGAATTTCTTTTTTCCAAGGTATGAAATCTAGGTTGACTTGAGGTATTTTGGGAGATTATATTAATAGAAATTTTTTTTGGAAAGGGGAAATAGATGTTTGAGAATATGGGTATAGGTGATTCCCTTTTATAAGAAGGAGGGGCACTTTAGGAATGTATTGAAGTAATAATTTTATTATAATATTAATTTCAGTATCAAATGCTCCCAAACCAATATATTTAAATGATATGATTATTTTGGGTCAGAAAAATCTCAACCAATAGGTTTCATACCATTTTGGGTCCCAATATTAACCTTATATTTTAACATTAACCGTTAATTAAAAACATTAAATATAAAAATCAATTCTTGGATTATAAAAATATATCGTTACTATAGTTACAATAAAATTAAAATATAATCATAATGGGATTAGTAAATATCAGTTTAACATTATATATTCTATTTGGAAATATATAATATTTTAAAAAATATTATATAATTAAATAAAATTGTATTTGTTTTAAAAACATATTTATGTCAATTTTGACACTATAAAGTTATTGATTTTTTCATATTCATAAAGACATGATTCATTAGAACCAATGGAATTTAATAAAATATATTATGTCAATATATTCCAATAAATTTGAGTATTCCATCATAATAATGAAAAAAAATTACAATAATATATATAATATCATTTATTTGGATCAGTTTTTAATGAATCAATCACTACATTATCATTTTGTCATAATTAAATTTATTTATATAATTTAGGAAATTTTGAAATAAAATATCATGACTTAGAAAATTGTTTTATTTTTTATATGAATATATATAGTGTAATATATAACATATACAACCTTATTTAAAATTATTTTTAGTTAAAATTATATGTTTATGTTAATTTTCTATTTATTTTAAATTGATTATTATAAAATGACATTATCACTCCCAAGTGGATTGATAGGGTAATAATGTCAACACAGTGATGAAAATGGTTATATATATCCCATCCAATATGATTAATACACATGTTATATTAGTTATATATTATTATAATAAAATTTCTTACACAATTTTTACCCGATTTAGCCTTTAAAAATAATATATTAAATAATTACTGATGTTACTAATTATAATATACAAAAATAAAAGATACATATTTCCAAACATTGTACCACCTAATTCTAAATATGGATTCCAATTTTCAAATTTTAAAACATACATGTTGCAATAATTAATTTAAAATTAATTTCCATTTTCAAAACCTGAATACGGGTTTTTTAGGATGTAATAACAATCCAAAGATTCACATGTGTTTATAAACAATTATAAATTTAAATTGATAAAAATTTTCCTAATTGAGATATTTATTAATAATATAATATAATTTCACTTCAAAAAAATTAAAATTACAATCGAACATTATAAATAAATACGATTAGAAGTCATATTTTAATTAAAAAGAAGGGTTTTTCACTATTCGGTAAAAAATTAACTTCATTAGAAAAATACCAAAATCTCATCAAAATTAGATTTCAATGTCCCTGTTATAAAGAAGAATTTTATTTTGTCATTGAGAACAAATAAAGATGGAAAAATATTATTCAATAGGGGTTCAACATTAAAATGTATAAAAAATAACCTTTTAAAAATCTTAGTGTATTTCATAATTAAAGTCGGATTCATATTTATTTTAAGCCTCTAAAATTTATTGGATAAATTTAAATACATTTATCAAACATGTATAATCTTATTTTTATTGTTATATTCTTTAAAAATAATAAAACCACTCGCTATTAATTACTATTTAAAAAAATGTTATTTTATTATTCTTCAACATAACTGAATGTAATAGGAAACATAGAATTTAAAAGAAACCCACAATTGCATGATGAGTAGACAATCATAAGAAACATCCCCTTTTATGTAAAAATAATAGATTTTTATTAAATGTTAATTCAAATGAAAAAATATTATTCCACAAATAAAAATAATCTAATATCATTCCCCCCATTTGGGAATTGTTTCCTCAGAATTTTATTCACATATCAATTAATTCAGCATATTTATCTCTCATAACATTTTCATTTTACAATGTAGACTCTTCAACCATATGTGTTTTCCAAAAAACCCCTTACACGATTAATTACCTTATTCCATTACACATTCTCTCTAATATCAGAAATTTGGAGTATTTGTTTCTCATAATAAAGATTTTCTTACAACTAAACCACCTCTTGACTCAACACATGAGATGAATCCAAGATATATTTTCCCGAAATTGAAACATGATATAAAATTTTATACCTATCATAAAAATTATGGTAAGGCCACTCTGTAGGTAAATGATCCAAATTTCTCTTGGCTTTAATAGGGACCAATGAACCTTGAACTCACCATTCCATTCATAAAAAAATGCATCACACTTTTCCAGGGAGAACATTTTAGAAAGACATGATCATATACCTAAAAAGAAAGATCAATCCTCCTGTTATCTTCTTAACTTTTCTTCCTTCTCCAAGCTATTATCATGGGATTCTGAATCTACTGAATATTTTATACCCTCTCTTCTACAAATTTTGTTCCCATCAACTTCCTTTAACATAGTTCAACCCAATAATCTAGAGTTTGAATACAATTTTTGTATAATGCTTCAAATGGATCCATCTGTATACTGGAATGAAAACTGTTATTACAAGAAAACTCAACCAAATAAATATGATGGTCCCAAAATCCCTAGTAATCAACTGAATATGCATGAATCATATCTTCCAATGTTAGAATTTTTTGTTCTGATTTCACATCTAATTTAGGATGAAAAGATGTAATATAATTTAATTCAGTTCCCAATGACATTTAAAGGACCCTCCAAAAGTTAGAAGTGATCATGGAATTATGATCAGATAAAATGGAGAGGTGAAAATCATTCAAACAGAATATGTCTTTAATATAAAACCGTGAAAGTTGATCTAGAGAGATAGTATCTCGAATAGGAAAAAAAGAAGATTTAATCAATTGACAAACAATATTCCAGATTTCATTATTTCCCTGAGAAGTCTTTGGTAATCCCACTATAATATCCATTGAAAAATTTTTATTCATTTCATATCTGACATTGGTAAAGGCTCAAACATCCCTTTTGATAACTTCCTTTCTACATTTACCAAATTAGGAGTTATAAAATTCACAATAAAGTCATCAATATTTCTTTTCATTACATCCCCCTTGAAACACTCCCAAAGATCTCTGTACATTTTAGTACTTCCTGGATGAGATGAAAATGGAGAACTTTGAGCTACAAATAACAAATCATTTTTTAACTATGAATCAAAAGGAAAATATAACCTCATTATATACATCAAAATACAATCATTATCATTGTTAAATTTAGGAAACATACCCTTATGATCCAATTCAACTTTCTTCTATAACACACTGTCTTTTTTTGGAACATGATTAATTCTATTTGATAGAGATTATTTCACTGCCACCTGAAATAAAATCGAGGAATTCCATACACCAAAAACATCAAATTAAAAAATAATCCAATCAAAAACAAAATTATTTCATAACAAACATATCCCAGTTATTGTAAAATCCATTTTATGACTAAATCAATCAATCACATTATTTTATTTTTCCTATATGTTAATGTATTGTGAAATCATAATCCCTGAATAATTCCATCCATTTTTACTATATATTTTTCAATTCATTCTAAGTGAATATATACTTCAATCAAATGTGTGTAGTATATGTTTCACACTTTAAAACATACAAATGGGGCCTCTAAAATTTTAATGAAAAAATAATAGAAGAAAAGTCCACATCATTATTTGGTAATTTAATTCGTGAGTTTTCAATTGAATTCAAGAATAAGTAATTAACTGATCATTATGAATTAAGACATATCCATTTCCATTTAACGAAGCATATCTTTAGATAAAATAATTTACCATTTATATATGGTAGTTCCATAACTGGAGCATTCAACAATATATTTATTCAAATCCTGGAAACATTCTTTAGTTTTTCTTGTCAGAGGAACATAACATCTTTTCATGTTAACATTGTCATTGGACTAGATAATTGTTCATAATATTCAAAAATCATCCAGTAATAACTTACTAAACCATGAAAAAATCAAATCATGTTTATATTTGGGGGTCTTCTCCATTCATCAAAAAATATTCGTTTAGTAGGATCAACATTTATTCAAACTTTAGAAACAATATGTCCAAGGAATGAAATGTGTTGTAACAAAAACTCATAATATCTAAACATCCAATATTGTTTCTTATTGTTTATAGTTTATAATAAAACCCTTAAATGGCATTAATGATCCTATTTACTTTTATAATGTACCAAAATACATTCTATAAACACAACCACCATTTATCACCTAAATTAACTGAGCCATCACTATAAAAACTTTTCAATTATGATTATTAATACCTCGGGATGCTGATATGAAAATTCATTTCCCTATGTATGCCTTCGTAGAACAACTTTTCCTTTTTCTCTACAAAAAATAGTAAGAACAAATATTTAACAGATAATGAACCTCAGTAAATCTTCAAATTCTATATCATTTAAATATCACTATAATGAAAAAATAATTTTTTGATATTAATTCAATTATATATTAAATCTTAAATTTTTCAAAACCGACCTCTGATACCGGATATAAGGCCCCATCCATTAAAATTACATAATTCTCAGTTAATTCAATTATTCAATGATGATGATATTATTAGGAATAATATTTTAGAAAATTATGACATAACTCTTACATTACATCCAAAAAATTACAATGTATGAAGTTTTACTCTATCTAATTTTTTCACAATAATAAAAATCATTAAATAAAAAAACTATTTTTTTCCTGATAAAAATCCTCCTAAATTATTCATTTCTCTTACCCTTAATTATTCCCTATGATAAAAATTTCAACAACATGGGATGAGCATAATAAAACTCATTATGGGTTATAAAATAAGGGAATGATTAATTAGTCTATCAATACATAAAAACCAATGTAATCATACTTTTCACTCATTAAATATAAGCGATTTAATATATCTCATGATGTCATAACATTTATGAATATCATATTTAAATCATAAATAATAGTGGTAACATGTGGATTCCATAACATATTTATATTATAGGTTTTATAGATACATAGAGAGTTATGTTTGGAATACCAATCCTAGTATATTACATAAATATCTTTAGAGAAAAATTACTATTAACCTATATCACATTATCCAATGCATTAGAGAGCTATATTAGGGTAAATTTCCCTTATTTTATCACAAAATCACCCATAGAACTAAATAATTCCCATGAAGGATATCATTATCATAACACATAAAAAAAGCATAAATGAAAGATATAATTTCCACATTGCAATCAAAATATATCATTTCAACATATTGACATAATTAATGATTTAAATAAACAATTTTCACTACAGAATTACATAAAAGGTAATATAGTATTTAGTTTCCTTTTAAAAAGAATTAGGCTTATTATGGAAGCCAAATATCAAATAATACATGCTGTGGAGAAACTTTTGTTGTCACCACATATGATAAAAAAACATTCACTTTGTCATTTATTAAAATGCTTCATAAAAAAAGATTCATTTTGAAAAATGATCAATGAAAATAAATGAAAAGGGTAAAATTATTCACTGAATAAATGAATATCATGTAAAAAAAATATGGCTCAATGAAAGGTTATTGAGACAAAGACCCTATCATTGAGACCGACATGGATGTTCATTGTTTATATTCTGGAATAACATAATTAGGGGAATTTATACTTTCATTAGACAGATTTTCAATTTTTTTTAATTCACTTCATATTAGTTAATATCTTTCATGAAATTTACATAATAATTTATGATTATATCAGTCGTATTTTCAATATTCGGTAAATGAGTCAAAAATAAACTTATTTTGATATATATTGTCTATATATTCAAAAGTACTTCAACCCTAGAATATTATACCAGAATTAAGTATAATATATATCCAGTATATATGTATTTATATCCAGTATATATATAATTTTAATATACCATATCATTTGGAGATAAAAAATGTAATACACCATTCCTAGAGAATGTAACCCATACATACGCATAAACGATACTATTATTTCCTTTTCATATTTAAATGAATGAAAACTAAATTCTATATAGGTATAATATAATTATAGTATAATACCATTTTTTATATACATTACATTTTTTCATTAACCCCATACTTTCTCAATCCCTCTAGCCCTTGGTTTGTAGCCTTCATAGATATATTGGTAGTTACATTTTGAATACCAATCACACTATATTTCCTAAATCTCTATGGATAAACATTTACGTTTACCTCTATCACATTACCAAATTCATTGGTGATCTATATTAGGATTACCTACAGTTGGTTATTAGCAGAATCAACCATATATATAAACAATTCCCAACAATTGTAACATAATCATAACAATTAAAAACAAGCATTAAGGAAAGTAAAAATTTCCACGTTGAATCACAATAT
The DNA here is from genome assembly GCA_963277665.1 of Viscum album. Classification (NCBI taxonomy): domain Eukaryota; kingdom Viridiplantae; phylum Streptophyta; class Magnoliopsida; order Santalales; family Viscaceae; genus Viscum; species Viscum album. Next base: position 172,264,008 of record OY728134.1, read on the forward strand.
ATAATTTCAATATATTGAAATAATAAATGGTTTATAAAAACCATTAACAATTCCAAAATATGTAAAAATGTATATGGTATTTATGTTTCTTTTAAAAACATTATGGCTCGTTAAGGAAGCCAAATATCCCATTATACTCACAACGGTGGAAGAATCATTGTCTCCACGTATATTAAAACGAAACCTTCCAATAGTAGACTTGTAAAGTGCTACATAAAACAAAAAATTACTATGTAAAAACACTGAATTAAATTAAAATAAAAAATTTATAATTATACATTGTATAAAATAATTTCACGTATAAACCAAAATATGCCTCAAGGTAAGGATATTGAGATGATGTCCCTTATATTGAGTCCAACTAGTCTCTTTCCTTCTTCATATTCACGAATAACAAATGTTAGTTAATTTATACTTGCATCACAACATTTTTCATGTATATTATTCATTTTAAAATAATTATTATCATTTTATTAAAATTAAATTACTATTTAATTTCATATCAATCGTTTGGTTGATATTCGATACTTGAGTGGAGAATGAACTTATTTAGATATAAATTGTTTATGTAGTGAAATTTCCATAATTATAAGAGTATTATTCATTATTTTAGTATCATATATATCAATTATATATGTATTTTGATCTAGTATATATGTATTTTGAATATTTCATAACATATGGAGATAATAAATGGAATGCACCACTCATGGAGATGGTAAGCCATACACATGCATGAACAATAGTTTCATTTCATTTTCAAATTTAATGAAATAAAAACTACATGATAAATGGGTATATTATATTTCATTATAATATCATATTTTATACACATTAAATTTTTGCATTAACATAATATTATATACGTTCCATGTATGGTATGAACGAGTCATAACCATTTGATGGGGTTGCAGTCTTCATTTACTCAAATGAAATTATCATATTTACACATTATAGAAATTATAAGGGTATGAATTAAATAAAAAAAGATTTATAGAAACAATATAAATATAATACGTGTAATATATATATATATAGTTCCACTATAATGGTCCCCACGAGAAATGGTAGGATAAAATTTAACTATAATCGTTTCGTGAGGTAGTAGTTCACCGTACACAGAAACAATATATTCATATCCATTATATGCGGGTGTGAGTAAGTTTAGTTATAATACATTTTATAAGATCATCCTAGAATATTTAAAATACTAGTTTTGTTTTGTTATTATTTATTATTATTAAAATAATGATTGGATAAGGAAAATAAAGGAAAAGATTATGGGAGAAGACATTACCTCTAAATCGTATAGCTACATTTTATTTGATCCAAACTTCATTCATGAATTTCCATATGTAGAAGGTTATTCATCTATAAGGATATATGGTATTTTGGGATATTATTTGAAAAGAAATTCTATGAGCAATCTGGCTTGTCAGTTTTTATTAAATGGGTATTTTTGATTCCCCGTTATAAGAGGGAGGGGGCACTTTAAGAATTCTTTGATGTATTATTTTATTATACAATGATTTTTGGTTACAAATTGTCGCAAACACATTTATTTCAAAGATAGTATGGTTTTTGGATGATAAAATCTCAACCAATATGTTTTAGAAAATTTTAGGTCACAAAATTAACCTTATATTTTAACTTTAACCCTTAGTAAAAACTATTAACTCTTACCATGTCTTTTTTGAATATACTAAATATATGGTTAACATAGTTACTATAAAATACCATGATAACCAAAATTGAATCATTACTGACATTTTTAGAATTATTTATGTTATTTGGATGAATTGTAGATTTTTAAGGCTATTATATCATTTAATAAAATTTTATATGTTAACAACATATTAACGTGAATTTTGACGTTATAAATTAATGAATTTTTTTAAAGTCATAAAAACATGCTTACATAATAAAATGGGAATTAAATCCAAGATAATATTTGAATATAATCGATATAAATTGTGGATGACATAAAAAACAAATCAAATTTATTTTAGTATTTATAATATCATTTATTGGAATCCATTGTTAATGATACAATCAATAAATCATCAGCGTGTCATAATTAACATTATTTATTTAATCTTTAAAAATTATAAATAAAATTTAATTAAAGAAAAATCAATTTTGATTTCTAATTTTTATTTATAGTTGAATATAACACTTATATAAATCCATATAAATATTTTTTTAGTAAATAATAAATGTTTTTATTATTTTTCTCTTTATTTTAAATTAATTATTCACTTCCATGTGGATCGATTTTGTCACAAAATCAAACCATGGACTCCCTTGGTCGGAAATATCTCTTCCAATAGGATTCAGGAATGTGTTAGGGTTGTTTTTTATAATTATAAGATTATATTTTACCCTTATTCACCTGATTTAACCATTAATCGTGGTAAATAAATTTCTTACTGATGTTACTATTCATAAAGTCCAAAAATAAAAGGTGTCTATTTAAAACATTTGGACCTCCTAATTCCAAATACTTAATCCAATTATCAAAATTCAAAACACATAAATTTCATTAATTAAATTAAAATTATTTATTATTGTAAAAATCAAAAAGCATGATTTTAAGTATGAATAACTATCAAAATATTGACATGTGTTTATATAGGATTTCAAAGTAAAATAACATCTAAGGGTAATAATTGGATTAAATGGTAAAAATATAATCCAATTTAACCATAAATAAAATAAAATGTTCAATATATCTAAATAAATAGATTAGATTAAAAGATAGTTTGGAATTAAATTCATTACATTTCACTATTCATTTAAAAATGAACATTATTAGAAAAAACACAAAAAATTCATCCAATGTAAATATTTATGTCCCACATATATAGAAGTATTATATTTTTTCAAATAGAACATATACTAGGGAAAAAATATTTAACAAGGATTTTCTTTCAAAAGAGTGTAATACGATCTTTTAATAATATTAGAGTATTTCATTCTTACAATCATATTAATTCTTATTTTATGCCACAAAAATTAATTGAATATATGGGAATATATTTAACTAACATGTATAATCATATTGTAGTTAGTTCTATTCTTTCTCACTAATAAAAGTATTGGACATTAAATACTATTTAAAATGTTAATATTATAAAATTACTTTTTGGTATAACTCAATGTTGAGTGCAGCGTATGATTTACATGAATCATGTTGTTGTGGGTTGAGTATACAATTTGAAAAATAATCCAAATTAATTTAAAAATAATATTTTATTCATTAATGTAAATAAATTTGTTTTTTCCATAATACATGGGATCCTACAGTTTTCTATTGATGGCTAATGAACAAAAAATACGGTATCCAACATTTTATGAATCACTATACATTTTTTTGTTATTAACCTAATAATGTAATCAGGATCCTAGATAAATGATATCATATTATTTCTCAATGAAATTGGTGAACAATGATCAATTGATCAAGATACGAGAAGCTGCAGACCAATGAAAGAATGCCCGCGATGAATCTTGAACAAGGGGAGAAAAGAAAAAATCAACTAAGATGAATAGAAATATATATATGTTTTTCTCATTTTCAGTTCATTTATGTTTTAAAGATAAACATATTAATAAATTTTCATGAATAAATTTCTCATGACAAAACCCCGTAAATAATCCAATCATACATGGTGATCAAACCGTAAAAGAATATTATTATTTATTGATTCACGTTCATCATATAAATAAAGAATATGAAAAATAATATTCAAACACACACCATACCATTAGTCATATCAATCATTGATTAAAATTAATTAGCAATGCATTCAATGCAGAGATCCCTTCATATTTGAGGTTCCTCGATCACTGATCCATGATCATATCATCGTTCTTAAGATAGAATTATCTAATGGTCTCTCAATAGTGTCTTGGGTTATGCAGAATACCCCTATAATTCTATCATGACCAAATATCTGAAGATTCCCCATTATATTCATAAATAAATAATAAATAAAATATTTTGTTACATTTTTTATTCATCTCTATGCGCATGATGGATTTATAAAATATGACTAATTTCGGCTGATGTTAAGTCAATCCTAGGTTAATAACCGTTATTTGAATTAATCAATTCCCTTATAATTTTTATCCATTATTTTTTTAGTTTATTGTCCACATTTTCTAAAAATTGTGTTTGCATTATATTTAATAAATTTAATATATTTCAATCATTTAATCCAGGAACATATGGAATTTGAATCACATGCGATCTCATAGCTTGATCTCAAAAAATAATCAATATAAAATCCATAAATAATTCAATTAAAATATGAAACAATAAATTCTTCCAACAATGGGGAATCATATAACTAAAAATCCAAATAAATGTCTACCATAAATATGTTGGTAATGGGTATGATATGTGTCTCCTTATCCCATGTTCACTCTTGATGATTCATGTACTGAAAATAGTGAATAACTAAATGTATCAATTTCCCACAAAGGATCCTCTCCTGATGTTCCTCAATCTCCAGCTGGTACTCAATAATGGCCTCTCCATCATTTATGGATAGATCACTCTAATATTTAAAATCTAATAGGTAATGAAAAAACCTCCTGCTCAATGACACGATGAAGTCTTCTTTAATCAATTCTTAATTCATAGGTATCGGTAAGTGATATAACACCTCTTCAACTACACATAATTTCATGAACGGGACAATTAAGCATAAAGATATATTTCTACACTATCTAATTCTCTTTAATCCATGTCATGGTGAAACCCATAGGAAAACATGGTCTTCATACTTTATCTCTAAAAAAATTCTTCAATAAATTTATGATTAAGGAGATCTCTCTGGAGTCTTCATACACTCCTTGATGATCTGCAACATCTCTATTATAGCTCCCATGAACCCCATTTCCATGATAAAATACTCTCCTGGGTCATTCCAGCATGGGGGTTACTTATAGGGTTTCCTAAACAAATAATTCAATGTTTTTATACCAATGGTTGAATAGTATCAATTATTTCACAAGAACTCCACCAACAGTAGGTGATCCTCCCAACTATGTATATATCCCATCATTATGGCTTGTATTATATACTACAAAAAATTAATGGTATACTTTGGAACCATATGTGGTTTAGACATATCTATTTGAACATATTACCCATCTATCACTTGATGATAATTACGGAACTATGAGAAAAAATGGTTATTAGTGGATACATGTTCTTCAAAATAACTTTATTCAAGTTCTGATAGTCCATACACAACCTTATACTCACGTATGTCTTCTTGGAAAATATAACTGTGGATTCTCAGGGTGAAACCTTATGTCAATGAAATCATATAGTGACTCATAATTCCCATATATTACTCTAATACAATTATAAATACAAGATACATAAAACCATTACATTGGTATTATCCAATATTTTGGTGTCTTTGGAAAACTAGGACCATAATTTATATTTTCAAATAAAACAATAAAATTTCTTTTATACCATTTTTGTCTTCTTCTAATTGGTACATGAATTCTCCATTTTACATGTAATAACACGAAAATATACATCAATGTTATGTTATCTAAAATCCTTGTATGATTATAGATAAGAACATGAAACCATATAACGCGGGCTGAGCATAATCAAAATATCGTTTTCATAATCCTAAGAGAAAGAAATAAATAAAGGCATGGAATGTAGAAATGACTAAAAACGAAACATCATGTCTTAGTGGTCAAAAACCACACATTTGTTTGAAAAATTATAGCATCATGTCCTTATATATTTCTCATTTTTTAATGAGATACATCACATTACCTAGTGAATTTGAGTGATATATATTTCTATGTGCAGACATCATATCATAACATTTTCATAATATTGTTTTCCCAATAGAAAAAATATTAATCATTGATATAAATTAACCCATTTAATCAAATGGGTTTCATTTCAAAATTCATATAGACATACAATTTGTGTTCCCTAATAAAAGAGGGAATAACATACTAGATATAAGAATTACAAAAATTGAGGGATGAAGAATCAATCTCAAGAAATGTGTTTTTTAAAGGAATTGTTCTTTTAGATGAAATTTGGTTTGTCATAAACTCTTGTAAAAATCATTTATATCCTATAAAAGGAATTATTATTAGGGATATATTATTTCAATGTAATATTGATATAAAAAATTGTATAAAATGAGTAAACCCCTGTGAATGTGTGTTTGGTTTTATAATTCCCATTACATTGTGTCCGAAAGATTCTATCAAATTAAAATCTTGTATAAACATATTATATTATTTAATTATCAACTATATAAAATTTTATACAATAATATGATTGATTATGATTGTATTGTGTTCTTTTATGGTACTTAGGATGATTTATAGAGTATAATACAATCATTCAACAATGTTTGTATTCTTAGTTCTGATGACATGATAACTTTTATAAATTAATGGAGTCTTATTTAAAATGTGTATAAATATATATAAATGTAATTATATATCATTAATTATCCTACATATAGATAAATTATCTTAAAATGGATTTAGGTATACACCAAGAAGATGTTTCATTAGATAAATGTTAACAATGATCATTTTAGGTTAATTTTGGTGGGTTTTTTGATCACAATGAAACTGTTTTATTTTATCATTTTTTGTTAGGTGTATATGTTATTTTAAAAAATTATAAAGGGTTATAAAATAATATTTAAAATTTATTTTAAACAATTTAATGGTATTGTTAACATCCTTGATGGTTTTTATAGAAAACCAATGTGTATTTCCCACGATGTCGTTAAATTATCACATCATGGTCCACTATTTTATTTTAAGAATAAAAGAAATAGAGGGAGAGTATTATTGATGGATATTCCATTAAAATGATATAATTTAATTATTATAATTGTGTTTCATATATCATTAAAATTTTTTAACTGAGTTGAGTAGATAATATGAAAAAGAAAATAAATTAAATGAAATTAAAAGAAACTGGATGAATATTTTACCACATAAATCTCTCCTCATGGAGGACATCATTAGGGAAGAGGATATGGAAAGTTATTGATACAAAGTGCTCCTAGTCATTTTGGGGGTGAACTAGGGTAGACTATTAGGTATAATTTACACAATGTTCAATGCATTTGAGGTGTGAGTGGAAGAGGGGGTGAGGGTGGTATTTATAGTAGAGGATAGGTGTATTTTCTCAATATATTATTCATTATTTTTATATTTTGGACCAAGTATATGAATAGTTTTCGAGTTATCATCATAAAATAAAAATAATGGAGGAGTGTTTGAGATTTTTGTTATCACATCATTGATGTCTCAATGAATTGTTCATTTTTTATAATATACATATACTGTAAGTTGTGGTATTATACTATTCAAAAAAATTCACATATTTCAAAAAATATTCAAGTATTTACCCCAAATATTTCATAACATGTAGTATACAAAAATTAACTCTATTTTATGAAAATAAGTTTCTAAATAGTATTAATTTAATTTTTTTATTAAAATCAACTTTTACATTTAAAATACAGATATAAAAATTATAATTGATTTTATAACACGTTGAATAATTAGTAAATGTATTATAACATATTAATAAAATAATAATACAACAAAATATTATTTATTGAATTCATTTTATGGAAAAATATTTTATTTTTAATTTTTAAATTAATCATAAATTTGTAAATGGATTATTTTTGATATACAAAAACTACCAACAAAAAATTAACAATTTTATTATATTTACTTACTTTTAATAAGATATATTTATATCAAACTATCACATATAATAGGAAGAAATATTATTAGTACATTCAATGGTTATGGAACTATTCAATTTGAAAGATTACAAATCATAAGGGTCAAAATTCTATTTCTATGTTTAGGATACTATTTCATCAGAATTGGTTCCTAATATTCGAAAAATAAATTTTATTTAATTAATTCATCTTGTATAATCCTTTTATAATGGTTTAAAAGGGATATTAAGTGATCTATACAATATGAAATTAGTATAATAATGGGGAAAATTCTAATAATAAAATTTTGGTCTTATATTCTCCCCCCTTTTGAAAATTTCCCCTTGAAATTTTGTTTTGCAAAAAATAATGTTGGTACTTTTCCACGATTACCTCCACTAGATCCTAAGTTGGTTCTTCATAATTAATATACCACTAGAACAATTTTAAATGGTGGGATGTCTTGTTTTTAGAACCTTATATTTTTATTCCAGAATCATTATTGTCTTCTCCTTATTTGAGGGATCATTATCTATTTGTACCACCTCATTGTTTATTACATTTGACGGATCATGGACATATATCTTCTGGATTGTTTTGTGGAACACATCATGAGTTGGACACATATTCCCTGAATTGTAAATTAAATATTCATATCTTCTATGAGATCATAGATCTCAATGGGGAAAAGGTACATTGTGCATATCATCCCTTAATGTCCAAAACACATTAATCTACGCCATTATGATATTATGTGAATGAATTTATCTTCAAAGTCTACCTCCAAGTACTTATGATCATTGTCAGAATTGATATTTTACTAAATCTATGAAGATTTAATTTGTTTCTAGATGTCTTGGACCTTCTTTGTCATTACATTCCCAAGATCCGGTTCAAGTAGGTTTGTTTCTCCAACATCATCCCAATCAGTTGGAGTTCTACCTCTCCTTCCATACAAATATTCAGTTGGATCAAAAAGAATACATGAGTGATAGCTATTGTCGTAAAAGAACTCAAAAACGGTAGATGTTTATCCCATCAAGTGTTTATTTTAAAACAAAAGGATCATATCATATGTCTGAGAATATTAATAGTCATTTCAGACTGGTTAGCTATTTGGGGGGTGATAGGTCTTTCTAAAATTTAATTCAATTAAAAAATCATGCTAATGACACTTCTATAATTTGGATGTGAACCTGAGATCTTGATTATAGAAAATATAGAGTATAACACCATGTAGTCTCACCAATTATTTTCCTTATATCATTGAGTGTTTTTCATGCCATAAATCTTTCTGGATAGAAATAAAGTTGGCAGTCTTGGTGATTCATTCCACTATAACTCATATCACATTGATTCCTTTGGATTTCATCGAGATATCATTGAAAATGTCCATAGTGACATTCTCCAATTTCCAGAGGGGTATAAGTGAGTGTTTTATCATCCCCATGGACTTATTCCTCATTTATTTAAAGTTATGACATATCACAGACCTTGTTATATACTTAGCAGTCTCTGTCTTCATGGTGTCCCACCATAAGTGCTATTGGAGTTCATGGTACATCATGGAACTCCCATGATGTATAGAGAATGTTGAGCTATGATGATTATCCAATAAATACTTCATTTTCTCAGATGATGAATGAAAAAAATTCTGTTTTCAAAACCTAATCACACCATCCTCATTGATATGTAACTGTGACGTCTTATTTTTCTTTACTATATTCACATTCTTTTTCAACTATATATAATCCATTTTTTCATCATTAATAATCTCATGGATTAATGGTTAGACGACAATTTGGGAAAGATAATATAAATTCCCTTCCCTTATGTATTCCAAATATATCCTTTTCATATCCCTGAGGATATTGTCATTATAAATATGCAACATTGATAGTGGATTATGTTAATTACTACTAAATGAATCATCTACCATGTTTGTCTTTCTAGGATGATAGGGAATTGATATATCATAGTCATTAATTATCTCTTACCATATTATTTGATTCATGTTAATATAATTTTGAATGAATATATAATTTAGACTATTTTGATTAGTATATATTTCTCAATTTTCACCATAGAGGTAGGACAAACAAATTATCACGGAAAATATTATAGATTCAAACTCTAGATCATGTGCAGGGTAGCTCTGGTAATGGATATTCAACTTCCATGAGGCATAGGCTCTCAGATTATTAATTTAACTGAGTAAACAACCTAATCCATTGATTATATAATCATTGTATATTACAAAACTCTATGGACTAGCCAGTAATGTGAGTATTAGTACAATGATCTTCCTTTCCTTTAGCTCAATGAATATGTGGCTACATTATTCCATCTAGATATAATTTAATCCATTCATTATTAACATAATAATTGGTCTGTTAAATTATTATAAACATCTCATTAAATTCTATTAGTACCCATACAATACATGATAAATAAAAAAATTAATGACACTAGTTTGTTTGGGCCATTCCTCAATTTCCTTTTTTTGATGGATCCAAAGTAATTTAATCACTGTGATAACATGTTCTAATAGTGTGACTTTTTCCAACATAAAGTTACATTTGATCAATTTTTTTAAAAAATTACCCTTCCTTATTGTCACCATCAAAAGACATAGGTGTTCTTCATGTTACTCCATCACCTTGGATTAGATGATGAAATCTGTAATTAATATCCACCATTGAGAAGTACTAAGAACTTCTGAAATGATAAAACAAGTCACCAATATGAGGAAGATGATAAATTTTCATTATAGAGATCTTGTAGAGTACTTTATAATCGATACACAATTACATTGTTCCAAAATTTTACATGTAAAAGAGCACAGCACACCCCAAGGTGATGAATTAGGTCATACAAACCAATTGGAAAAATTATCTTATATCTACTTTTTTATGTCCTCCAGTTTGATAGGATCCATCCTATAACGACACATTGAGATATGAGTTTCTCTGAGTGTGAGTTCTAACCCCAAAATCTGGCGAAATTATGAGAAACTGTTAAAGAAATACATAACATCATTCTCTCACAGTGGTAAATTACCATATATTGATACATTAATTTGACTAAACTATTTTAGTGAGGGATAATTATTCCAAGGGAATAAACACCCAAACCATTGATATATTTTTAAAAGGAGATCCGTGATCTTCCTTGAATTTTTTTAGAATCATGGGATTTTTTAAATATGAAATGATATGTCCTTTTCTAGATAGTTTATATCTGATCTATATAATGAAATCCAATCCATTCCTAGTATAGCGTCAAATTCCATAAAGGGATGTATCATGAAATTTTTGGGAAGAATAATCTCATATAAACCAACAAACGAAGAGTCGAACACATGGGTTGAAGTGATTCCACAACATGGTGTTTTTATATATATCTATACATTAATGTTTTAAGGATTTGATTAAATAGTTTTAGAAAACATGTATGATATAATAGAATGCATTGAACAAAAATCAAATATGATTTTTCTAATTCATGTCTTATTTGAAAGTGAACATTTTATGATGTCATTACCTTACTACACTTTCTCAGTAGTGATGACATAATCCTTCCCTAATTCCATTGTATTTGGTTGTTGTTGACACTTATTAACCTCAAGGACTCGTGGTTTAATGTGCTATATTTTATAGTTTCATTACACCCTACTGTTGTATGACTGAACTATGGTTGGTTCTTTAAATTCCTCCATCAAATTGTTGAGCATTCTCATTTCATTTTGACATTTAGGAGATTGCTGGCCATAACTCCAAAATTTAATGTATGTTTGTATCCTATTGTGGAATTTTCCATAATTATCCATCCCTCATTTTAGACATGTGGGTGGTTTAGTATTCATTCTACACATCTCATTAGATCCCCCAACATGAAACTGTAAATTTTTTTCATATCAGTTGAGCCATTGGAAAACTATTGAAAATAAATCTCCACATTGAGAGCACATAAAAAAATCATCCTAACCCCAAAATTCATGGATTTCATGATCCTTTTAATGGTTTGGTTTTAGTCCACTATATAATCTCTCAATTTCTTTGTCATTACTAGTAAAAAATCTGGAAGCATACCTTGCAAGCCCTGAGAAATTTTATTTGTAGGTCAGGAAATATTCTCCATCCTTTTACATTAGCACTATGAAATCACTCCTTATAATCGTATGAAGAGATAATGGTAAATACCTATTAAGAAACAATATATTAATGTCTTCCCACACCATCTATTCAATTTTTTCACTCATCTTGGTGTTCTTAATCAATGCCCATCATTGGTTTTCTTCCCCATCTGGATGATAAAAAGATAGGGTCGCCTTCCAAATATCAAAATAGTAAAGCATAGCAAATATATTCTAGATCTAGTTGACCTACTATTTTATGGATAGTAAATCTTAAGATCTACTAAATGTATTTGGTCAATTCCCCATAAAAATATTCCGGTCAATGTATTCCTCATAATTGATTATGGACATTCCCTATTATTGAATTTATTATTTATAACATTAGATAGCTAGGTAAGAATCTCCATAATTTTTCAAACTCATCCTCCAAAACAATTTGGGGATGTAATTAGGGAAATTGCTGCATTATCCCTCACATGTTTTATTGTCCTGGTTTTTGAAGGAACCCACTATTTCCTAAAATAGAAAAGGATAGAACAAAAAATAAGTAAACAAGTAAGAAATATATATTATATTATTTTTTGAAAAGATTTCTAAAGTATTTTAATTTGATGTCCCTATGTTTATCAAATTTCATTTTGTTATTACAAATACTTAGTCTCATTCCATGGGTTTCACAAGGGTTATATTATCCTAAATCCCAAATTTACAAAACCATCCTTTGATACCTACTATAGGGAATATGATTTTTCATACATAAATATTACATAATCTTAAAAAAAATAGAACCATTAAAGAATGAGAAACCAATGTTTTAGTGTCTTTTTAAAATTTATACCTTACAAAACAAGTTGAAATTATAACAAATCATTTATTTAATTCTTTCTTCTCTAGCATATTTTTTGAAATTAAATTATCCCTATTACGTGTAATCACCTAAGGATATACATCAAAATGGAGTGATGAGAAATCCTAGTAAAAGAATTCATAAGTAAATTAAACAATATAACATGGGGTGAGAATAATAATTACATAATAATCCTAATAATTAGTGGAAGTAGTTGATAAACACAAGGAATGTTGCAATGCATAAAAATAAATCATTATGTCTAGTGGTGAACTACCAAAAATAATTTCCAACAAAGCAAGAATCATGTCCATTCATATTTTATATTTCATCATGAGATACATCATATTACCCAATTATTTGGAGTTGTTTATAATTCATCGTTAACCCAACACAACATAACATTTACATTTCACACTATAATTCTGGGCAGACCCCTCATATCATAATATTTTCAAAATCATGCATGGAACATATAACATATATAAATGATGGAAAAAAATAAACCATGTAAAATAATGGGATTCATTTCATAAAAAATAAAGTCTTAAAAATTGTGTTCTAAAATGAATGGTGGAATATCATATTGGATATAACAATCATCAACATTGAGTGATGAAGAAATAATCATGGGATGATTTTATTTTAAATACGATTTCTATTGGAAAATATTTTCATTGCAATAAAATAATTTATAAAAAATGTAAATCCCAGAAAAGGGATAACAATAATGAAGAAATTATTTTTAAGGATTTTCAATAAAGAAAATTGCGTGAAAGTTGTAATATCCAAATAATGAGTGTTAGTTGTGGGAATTCCACATAGATTTTTTCAAAAGGATCCTTCAAATTAATATCATTTATAATCACCTTAGATTCATTAATTATTAATTATATAACATTTTATACATCAATTTGATTAATTATGATTTAACTATGATCTTTTATTGTATTTTTGAAGTGTTATACAGATTAATCACATATTTCGGGAGAGTTAATAATCTTAGTTTTAATGATTGATTCACTTGTATAAATGAATGGTGTTTTGTCTAAAAAGAGGTTTAATATCCATAATGATTATTATATTTTTTTAATGAACCTATAAAATCTTAAATGATATTACAAATTATTTAGTTATATACCACGTGTATTATTCATTATATATAAGATTATGATGGGGGTTTTAGGATTAATTTGGCTGGGTTTTCAATCACAACAAACTCATTTTATTTTATCATTTAGTATTATGAGTGAATGTTATTTGTATAACTTTAAAAGTGTTATAAAATAAAATTAGTAAATCTATTTTAAATAATTCAATGTTTACATTAATATCCTTGAATGTGTATAAGATAAATCCAAGTGCATCACCCATGATGTCAGTAAAATGGCGCATCATGAGATATGATTTCATTCGAAGTCAAAAAGAAAGGGGAAAGGGTTTTTTGTTGTATTATCCATTATTATGATACAATTATAGTATATTTATTGTTATTTACATGTCATTATAGTTCAATTATGGTAGGTGAGGATATAAAAAAAACAAAATTAAAAAAAAAAATTAAATAAAAACAAAGAACATTTTACTACTTAAATATATCCTCCTTGAGAAACTCCATAGGAAATGGGTTTTGGTCTATTAACACAACCATGATATCTTGTAACTGGGTAAGAGACTAGGGAAGATTATTTGTAAGAAATGATGCATGTTGTAAATCTTGTGTGGTGTGTAGAGAGAAGAGGGTGAGGGGTGCTATTTATATTGGAGGATATTGTTGTTTTATAAATATTTTTATCAATTATCTATTATTTTGGATCAATATTATGCATTGCCTAAGATTAATCATTAAAAATATAAAAATAATGAATTAGAGTTTGATATTTGGGTTCATATATTAGTTATTACTATATGAATAATTCATTTTCCTTATAATTTATGTATACTATAAATTAATGTGTTTTACTATTCTCCAAATATTAAAATATTTCAAAAAAATTTAAAAATTACCCCAAATAATAATTTTTTGTGTAGAATAAAAAAATTAAATAAATTTTATTGAAATAATTTTATAAAAATGAGTAATTTAATTTTTTAATAAATTCAACATTTAAATGTATAATATATATTTTTAAATTATAAATAATTTTATAAACATTAAAAATTTACTTCGTGTATCATAAAATTATACTAAAATCTTAATAATTCATAATATTAATTATATAATACGATTTTTGAAAATTAATTTTCATTTAAATTATTAAATTAATCCTTAAATTGTAACAGAATATGTAGGTCTTACAGAAAATACAAACATGTAGTAAATAATTTAAAAAATATTTACTTACTAATACTATGACATTATTTGGTAATATTTTTAATTATATGATGTCTATATTTTATATGTACATTCAAATGAATGTGACAATTTTGTTTGATAGTTTACTATTCATAAGGTCCATATTACTATTCCTTATGTCATGTTATGTTTACCTCCATATTGTGTCCATAACATCTACTAATGCTTTTAATTTTCATAATTTATCATTTATAAACATTTTTATGGAATATAAATTATTTAAATTGAATATAGAATATAAAATTTCTACAAAATTGGAGAAATATCAATTGATATTTGATTTGGTGATTACAAATCCCTTCTTCTTCAATTCCTATAACTGCACCCGCAACAAGTAATTCTCTACTGGAGGTGTCCAATTTGATTGAACTATACCATTGACATCCTTGTGTGTAGCTAAATGAAGTATTATAACCCTATTTTAAGAGATAACCCTTGAACATACATAGGGAATACATCCATGTACTCTGTCACCATTGCATTAAACAACCAAATCTAATATACCAATGGTTATCCTATCTTACTAATGATTAATTGGTTAAACCCTCAAATTAATGAGTCCATCTGGTGCTGCATGGGATTCATTTTCAAAAATAATGGAGATATAGGATCCATCATTAAAGACACTCCACAACCTTCACAGAAAATAATCAAAATGGGAATGAACTTTGGATAACCAATCCGTACTAAGAATGACATCATAGGGCCAAAATTCTACTCTCAGGAGATTCTAATCGAATCATTCTCCTCTAAGAGTCTGGTCACACATTCATCTAAAGTTTGTGATAACTATGTCTTATCTATTTGAAGTCTACAACAGTAAGGGTAAACCCAACAGTTCAATAAGAATATCAACATATCGTAATAGGTTTTCATCCATAAAGGAATGACCATAACCAATATCTATCAACATTTCAAATAAAGTAATAATGACCCGGATCATTCCTCAAATAATTCATGGTGCATATAGGACATATTCTTTGACCTCCTATAGTTTCCCCTCCCCTATCATCTATCTCATAATCCCAGAGAGGACCACTTGAGGGTGGTGGAGGTAAAAATCCACAAAGTCAACGACCTTCTGCTACATCCCCAGCACCATGACTATGATCACCACCCTAAAAACATTTCAACTCATACCGTTATTTGTGCCTTGGTGGACCACTGCAAACAACAACTAGATATAACTACATATTACATAATAATTCATCCAATAAAAATATCAATTTCTCCCCATCATAAGCAGGCATTTATAGAGGGATAACAATGGCTCAAATGTCTATATGACGACCTCAATCGAATATTTCAGCCCTAAAGAAAATATCTCAAACCATATCCATCAAGTATCTATATAGGTTGGTAAACTATAGGGAATACTCAACTATTGTGATGATATCATAAAACAGCTTTACAAGATCTTACATACGTACATACCTCAGTATAGATGGTGAGAATTCATCTCTGAAAAAATGATCGAATTCTATGCAAAATATATTTGCATCATCGTATGAATGGGTAACCAAACTACACTATCACCCCACTGAGCCATTTAGAATGATCTATACTAGGAAATCCAAATTATTATTTGGTGTCCTAATTAGAATAATTATTTGGGAGACCACATCAAGCCATTCCCCAACTTCATGTGGGTCAGGATCACATTGGAAGCTAAGGGGTCACTGTAATTGAAACAAATGAAGAGTACTCAACATTTTCACCTCATTCGTATTTAGTACATATAAAACATACTACACCACATGTTGAGGTATGTCTATTTCACTACCATGGGGTGACATCTACGTAACTATACCATGTATCAAGACCTCATCCTCGAGGTGGTCATCCTAATGATCCTAATGCTAAAAGCTAGATGGAATATTTCATATAGGCATCTAATAATACATAAAATGATAAATGAATATATCTTGAGATCAAACTCAGGAAGGAATGCATAAAGCTTGTAAGAATATACAATAGGGGAATCCTAAAACATATATCACTTACCATGGAAAATGGGTAAATCTGGAGAGCTGTCTAGATACGTCATCTTCCACACCAACACTATAGTTCATATCCTGAAATCCAAACATGAAAAACATTACATTTATTCATGATACAAATATCTCAGAATTTTTGTCAATACTAGAACCAATCAACTATACCAAGGAAGGTGGTCATAGGCGAGACCCTGACTATTTATTAAAATAATTAACAGTGCAGAAAATGTGCAACACAAAGCAAAGATCAGTTACATATCATACATATCATACTCATTCCCGCCCCTAGGATAGACATCCTCTGTCGTAGCTGACTCCCACTCCGAGCTTTCATAATGATTAAGAATCTTGGCGTACTTCTTGCGAAGATTCAGTTTCTCCAACGAAATCAACTCTTTCTAAGATTGTTTTAAGGAGGACCGAGTAGAGATTGTTTTCGGCAGCTCTGAGTATTCCTTCCTCGGCCTACGGCTTGGAGTAGCCGACACCACCTTTCCCTTATTCCCCTTCCCATCCTTTAGTATCTCACTATATGAAATCCTGGTCATTTCATTGTCCTTGTCATTGTCCGACACATCCCCCCACTTCCCAGAAATGACACCATACGAAATATCATTAACCTCTCGAGCAGTAGGAAAACTGTTACAATCAACCATTTCCAAGCAATGCGGCTGCCCTTCAAGAGCTTGTATAGTAGTTAACGTCTTCAGTGCATCAACTGGAGCAATTTGCAGGACCTGTTCAACTTCCATTGTGGAATTCATCTCCCCATTAACGGCTTCTTCAGTCGCCAAAGCTTGAAACATATTACATGTATGTACACCATTTCCAGATCCAGGAGCTTGCAAATGCATCATAGACTCCTTAGGAGGAGGAGCAACATTGGAGAGACTCCAGCCATCCGGACTCGGCCTCCTCCCATCCTCCTTCGGTCTGTCAATAGCATCAATGACAGTAACAGCACACCCAGAATCCTTCGAACATGCATTAGCTTCAGCAGCACTCCCAGCACCCTTCCTGGAAAGCCATGCACTGTAAGTACATGCATCTCGATCCAAAACAGGCTTATGCCCCACACCATTTCCAGAACACCCATCAACAACGGTCAGTTCACATGCAGCAGAACTGAAAACTTGCTTCCGTCCCTCAAAACCCATCGCAGCAACTGGACCATCCGAAGCCACGCCACCCGTGCCATTGCCAGCCTGGGAGTCACCAGCTTCCTTCCCATTACCAGCACACTTAGCACGGTGCTCACTCGGGGCTGAGGTTGCTCCACCATAACAGTTCCCATCCCGATGACCCAACCGGTGACACCCCGAACAAAACTCAACCCACAAATCAAAAACGACCGCCTTCTTCCAGTGGAATTCCTCACCAACCGTAACCCAAATCCACTCGACAGGCGGCTTCGAGACGTCCACCTCCACACAGAGCCGTGGATTGACAGGATGACAAATAGATGAAGTCCGAGCATCGGAGCAGAAAAAACGTCCAACAAAATTTCCGAGCATATGAATTATAGAGGGATTTTGAAATGGAAACGGAAGATGAGGAAAACTAACCCCTAAGGTAGCTAAGGGTGAATCTCGATTCATGAACATATCGAAGGTCCATCGAAGGAGGGAAAAATAACATCCTCCGCAACGGCGAGGAGCACGAGAACAAGCGCGAACCAAGTCGTCTTCTGAGGCGAATCTGATCATTATTTGATTCTTGTCATGCAATCCCACTACCGTACGATCCTGCAAATCCCAGTTACTGAACACAAACATATCAAAATCATCAATCGACGGTCTTCGCTGATTAAATCGTGCGATCAGAGTCAGATTCAGGAGATTCGACGCCGAGGAGAACTCCGAAACAGAAATTGAGAGTTGAGGGTACCAAAGATGCAGATCCGGGACCTTCGAACCCAAAGTAATCGAAGGGAAATCAGGGATAAAGTTAGGGTTAGAAAAGGGAACAAACTTCACTCGAGGTTTCGGATGTCGGGGAAGAACATCCTCCCCCCTCCCACCTCCTGGGATGGGGGGAAATTCATCTTCATTCATGAACTAGGGTTCGGGGCCGGAACTCCCTCTCTCATGGGTCCCAATCAACTATAATTCCTTAGTTTCATGACCTATCCCAAATGGTCATCTAATGTTACACCCAAATACTACATCCAATAGGCCAAGGGAAAGAGTCTTGCACTGACAAGACATATCACATAAATAAGAGATTCAATCCTCTATACCTGTACACTAAAACATCTCCATGAATAAACAATATAGAAATATAAAAACAACTAAACAATCATGCATTAAAAAATATAAATCTGTTAACTAGAGTATGACATGAAGTTATACTATAAAAATAACAAAAAAACAAGACCATCCCAAAGATGCTAAAAAAATTCCAAACTAATTTAAGAACTATTGATGCTATCATATTGCCAGAAAAACATGTCATACTTTTTCTAGTCTCAAAAATATTTATCTATTACTAGTCTTTTATGAACTCTATTAAAAGGTCAATAACCTACATAAGAAATAAAACATCTAGGAAATTCCTATGCAGGGGTGAGAACAAAACAACTCAGTATGAAACCCTGAAACCATAACTCATACAATGAATTAGAAAATATTCATCTCTACACAGGTATATGTCTATGCAAAACATATCATTATTATCAAGATAATCTCAAGAATAATAGAAAATATATAGGTAATTCACAACCATTGTACACCATCCTAGGTATCATACTCAATTATTTGATGGAGAAATCATACTAGATAACACACTACAGAGTATGAAACATAATTAAATTTATTCTGAAAGGTTTTTATCCTTAGGTGTCATCATGATAAGAACTAACAAATAGTTTAAAGAGAATATGATAGATTTATGAGTACCACATCAACCGAAATTGGGTGACACCAAGAAATCAATTGATATTATCCCTCTAAATATACAATAGATTCCGATTTAGTGTTGGCTATGAAAATACAAATAACTCCATATAGGGTATAATAATTAATAGAGGATCTCACTCTAGGACACTCAAAGGGAATCCAATGAAACAATCTAGGTTGTCATATAGAAATTATTATAGTTATTATAGTAAAAATGAATCAATACTAACTCCTCGAGAATGGATAATTTGTGCAAATCCTAACAATGCCGGACCAATATATAAAATACAAGAGATATAGTCCTTGTAAATAAGAGCACATGTTGTCTAGTAGGGATCACATGTCATATCCTTTTACCTAGGGTCCTTCGCATATAAATGGCACATTTAATCTGGTTGTGTCTCTATAGGCGAGTACACACCATGTAGGCTTCCATTGTACTCCACCTTGTGTCCATGTACATTGCAAAGTACAAGATGACATCAGATGGGAGGTACCACACACCAAGTGAAAGAGGTCACATGCCCTGTGATACATAACCTCATCTAAATACCTTATTCACCACTCATGGGCCCCACACACTATGTAATCCCTAATTATATTACTTTTTTATGTGTTTTTTTAAAAAATACTAATTATTCCTTCTTTGTCACTTCCACCTAGGAATCATTCCCCAATCTCATTGTGATTCATTAATCTCCCTTGGTAGATCATCACCATCCAATTCCATTAGATTATTTCATCCAAATTTTTATAGAAAACAAATCTTGTTTCCATTAATTCTTGAAAACTGAAGAATGAAAAATAAAAAATAATAAATGATCCATCATATTGAAAATATATCCCCCTCCATTAACACAACTCAATCTGGCCTTTCCAATCCTAGATCGTGGATACCTGATCGATGGGCCATGGAATAGGTGCAGAATGACTGATCGATTAGAATAAGTAAAGCCACGATCCCTACAGGGAATTTTTGTGATGAATGATGAACTGGGGGAGAAAAAAAAATCAATCAATAAGAACAAACCATGATCAATTTTCATAATGATATTTGTTTGTTTCTATTGGATTGACAACACAAATAATCAATATTCATAACAATTTTTAACCTATTAAAATCCAAAAAAAAATCCCATCATGAACGATTAGAAAAAATAGATCAATATATTCAATGATTCATTGATGTTATTAATGGAAATAAAT
This sequence comes from Viscum album, assembly GCA_963277665.1. NCBI lineage: Eukaryota > Viridiplantae > Streptophyta > Magnoliopsida > Santalales > Viscaceae > Viscum > Viscum album. Next base: position 172,285,203 of record OY728134.1, read on the forward strand.
AATGGAGAAAAATAAAATCATAACACATGACCTACTTCGATATAGATTGATTATATATGAATAATGAAGTTTGTGTCATGTTCATTAGAGAGATCCAATCAGAATCTTAGGTGCATCGATCTCTGATCCAAAATCACTTCTTTGAACACCTGAGAGAATTCCTTAATGGTCACTCCATGGACTCCAAGGATATGTGGATAACCCTTTATTTATAACATAGCAATATATTTAAATATGTTTTAATCGACATTGTCAACACTAATTGAAATAAATATTTTATTTAATTATTTTATTCAATTCCCTTACTATGATGACTTCTCCCCAAATAACCTACACCATATAATGTTATGTTTTACCTATGTTCAAAATTGTGTTATGAAATTAAATTGTTCCATAATATTTCTTTACCAGTCACCATTTCAGAAGATCTTCCCACTATTCATGAAAACTATGTTTGTGTGATTTTTAATATATTTAATATATTTCAATCATTTATTCAAGGATCACTGGCCATCAAAATATCACGTTTTATTAGCACCTTGTCTTGTATAAATATCATTAATATGTATCAATATAATATATATAATTTGATAAATTTAAGTTTCATTGGAATGTAAATTCTGACAATCTCATGGATCTATTGAATGGTTGGATTATTTTGGAAGGGAAAGTAATATACATGGATGTTAATGATATGTTAATTGAATAAAGTTATTTAATGTAAAATTAATTAATGAAAAAAATATAAAATGATATTATTATTTAAATGAGTCTTCTTGGATTCTTATATAGATATTGGATAATAAGTTCCTAGAGCTGATAGAAGGTGTTCAAGAAAGGATAGTTGTAATGGAGCCTATGGAATGAATGATTCCCATAGTCTGGTTTTGAGATATTATTTCTAGTTTGTTTAGTGATTTCCTTAGATACCTTACCCATGTCATTTGAGAGACTAGAAATCAGTGGACTATTTTATTTTTCTTCACAAACATCGAGGTTGGCCGAGAATGGATTGTCGGGTACTCATTCTGAAAAACTAACTTATCCTAGAAATATTATGTTCTTGTATGCATAATTGAATACTTCCATATTATTGTGTGTAGAGGTATATTATTCTTGGGGTTTTTCACACACAATTATCTATGAATATAGTATCATATAGGGTAATATAACTACTTTTTGTATGGGTTTTGATGGATTAAGCTATAATATGAGACATAAAATCTATAGTGGATCGCCAAAACTACTCAGTTTTTCTATAAATATGTGGCATGGGATGATGAAATGATGTGATTTAAAGGGTTAATGATATGCATTGATGATTTTACATGATGATTAATATTCCATTTAAGATATAATATCACACGTGTCTTAAGAATATATATCTATTGGACATAAATGGCTTCAAATGTATATCATTATGACTGAGAGGAAAAAGATTTGGTGATTGGTAGGGGTACCATATTTTGATATTAAATTTCATATTAACATGCATGTTATTCATGGTTTTTTATACCCATGGTGAGGTTTAGAACATATAATATATATTTAGGTGTTGTGTAATCTTCATTTTATTCATTTAGATTTTTCATGAATTATTTACATTTTTTAAAGATCTTATAGGGAAATTCCAACATATAATAATCATAATCATATAACTTACATTACATAACATATTTTTCGTGTTATCAATTTGAGGTTTTTGAATGGGATATAAATCACTAGCTCTTCTTGGTTCAAGAGATGTCTGGTCCTCGTGTCCACTGTTAGGTTTATATTTTGGAGCATTTGTTTTCATAATATTTTCCAATTGATTGACATCAAATACAGGTGTCAGGATATTTATTTTATTTTTATTTTTATCATGAGTTGCTGGGAATTTCAATATTATATAAAATTTCTCATATTAAAGATTATAATAACTCCCATTTGTGAGTATGATATACACCATTTTCAATCCCAATAAAATTTCTTAATAAATATGGCATTAAGTGATCATTTTCTCTATTCATTCATTATTATCTAAGTGGGGATAAAATTTGATGGAGGGTAGAATGATATAGTGGTATCAAATGATAATATATAGGGATATGATATTGTTCTAAATTAGGAATATGTGATGAATACTTAGGAAGAATGTCTAATAGTTTATCATATGTTTAGTTATGAACCTTAAAATGGTAGATCAGTTAACATAAGGGTATTTAGTGACCATAGTTATATAGTGCACAAAACATTATGTCTAATAATGCTATTGATATAATTGATACTAGTTTTGGGATAGAGAACGATGGAAGTATTGTACATCATCTATTTACAGGTTGTGTAAATGGGTAGAATATAGGATTAGGTATAACCATGGATAACCAAATATATTTTTGAAATTTTTTATTCTTGTAGTATGACTCCATAAAAATTTTATCATTTTTAGGTATGGATTTGGGTTGTAGTCCTCATCTGGTTAATGTAGAATATTTATTTTTGGATGGGACAATAGATCTCCATAGAGTATAGATCATCAATACCAACACATTGAGTATGAATCATTATGAGTATCAACACTAGAGTCCATATAATTATGAGGGATATATTTTTGACTTCACAATATAGTAATTTTTAGAGGAGGTATAGGCATCCTTAAAATAGATAAGTTCTTGGAAGGATCATTTGGAATGTCTAATAATAATGATAAAACATGGATAAATGAGAAATTGGTGGTCGTTATTCCTCATGCATCATGATGAGTTGGATACCACTTGGGAGAGGTTCCGTGACATATTTTGAACAATGATTATTTCATTGAAAAAATTGGAATCTTTCCCCACTGAGCAATATACCATTATATTGGGGAGTTCTAGTGCCTGGGAATTTCAGATCCATTTTTGGACCCATTCAAATTATGATTCAGAGCTGTTTCTAGATAGTGGGGCCAGAGTGAATCATTTTGCCAAAATTTTTCATCCTATAATCATGTTATAAGATGGTTTATTTATATTGATGATGTAACTATAGGATTTGGTGAGATCGGTGTTCACTAAGAGAATAATGGCTTGGACCATACAATTAGAAGAGAAATGTTTTTAGTATTACTTTAATAAATGATCTATGGTCTAGGGTCACCACATTATTATATAAGATATTTTTCATAAAATTGGTGGGATTACACATAACACATAATATAATTTCATTGGTATTAGTGGACCATGGTCCCCCTTCACTGGATTATATTGATTTTTTTAAGGTTTAAGAATAGGCCACCAATGGATATAATGATTGTCTTTTCTAAAAAAGTAATTTACAACATGTGTTCCTCTTCACTTACCTCTATTGATATAGTTTCATAGTATTCAGAATCATTAGGGTTATATATCATTGTATTATTATAGAAGATATGGGTAATGCATTTTATATTTAAAATATTATCCTCATCATTTGAATACATAGCATGGACATGGTTGTGGTTTTTGTCAGTTTTAAAGAAGCCATGAATATTACCATATTATGATTCATTCTTCACAGTTTTCAATTCCATGTGATCCATACATTGTTTTGGGTAATATAATCATTTTTATACTTGTTTTAATACATTTTTTGATTCAAGAGATAAATACTATTCTATATCACCTTCCAATTTATGTTGTTTGGACATGATTTGGTGAGACTTCTAGTTCCCTTAGCATTGACTACACTAGTTATAGGTTGAGAATATATTTATGTAGTATACATATATTTCTAGATAGTTCTATGAAAATATATATCCTAGGGAGACTTCCAATGTCTATATTTACATCCATGAGACATCATTATTAACATATACAATCGATATTTTGTGTAGACTATTTAACATTTCAATAGGATGTTGTTTTTGTTATATACTAATGATGGAGATATTGTAGTGTTCATTGAAAATAGATACCCTAATATAGGTCAGAGGAATAATACATCATTATATTCCATGATGGTATTTTTATTTCTGAGTTGGTTAGAGGTTCAGTAAGAATTGATTTCTATGGTTATAGAAGAATAACCTCTTGATATTCTTGAGGAGGTTGTGTAATGGACACCTCAATGGGAGATAAATTTTTCTAATTTATATCTTACTTAGAGATTATATTATATCAATGAATCCATATTGTGGTGATCCTTATATCGTTTGAGAGTTTTATGTACATCATTATGATGTTTTCCTCAAAATTAATATTTTGAAGATTGTGTTACAATAGTGTGATCAAATTTTATTTGTGAAGATTGTGAGAGATTTTTTTGGTTTTTATATCAATTATTATCATTTAAACTAGGAGATGGTAATGAACTAGAATCCAAATACATGGATGGATGATAGATTTGATCTGATTAAAGGACCGATATTGTTCATGATAATCAATATATATTAGATATATCCAAAAATGCAGTTAATGTTATTGATATTTTGATGTATTTTTTCCGATGTCAGTATAAAAAATATGAGTATATTTATTCCCATTGATATGATGAATTTTTTTTCATGTTCATGTGTTTGATGAACAATGTTTCATATGAGTTCCTACATATGATTGTTGTGAATATTAGGGATGAATTCATTGTGTAGTTTATGATTGAGGAAGATCATGTAGAGTATATATATGAAGTTTTGGGAGTTCTTAATCATCATTGAAAATTCAACAAGCTATTGAACTATGTGTTCTAGTATCATGTAGTTCTTTTCAATGGTCATGACATGTCCCAATAAAGTGTATCTACGGGTTATTTGAATATTGAGATATTAATTTCATTAGAATCCCCTTGACATATGTATAGATGTAGAGTTCATATGTCCTTGATAACTAGTAAAGGATATTTGTAGTAAATTTATCTCAGGATTTATAATTTTTTATAACCTTACCTATCAACGATCATGTGTTACTGTGGAAATATTATTGTCATATAGATTTCCTATATGTAAAAGAAAAGATGGCCAGTGCTCTAGTTCTTCATTTTGAAGAAGTGATAGTTTAGATAATGGTTTTATATTAAAATTCACATCGTTTTTTGTGTTATATACTAAAGTATTAGCGATTTGTTTATTTTTTTGGTTTTTATCTATTACAACCCCATGAATGTAACAATGTCACCAATGTTCTTATGTTGATAGTTGTCAGGTTTTCCTTAAAATATTGGTGACATTACTTCAACAGTGATCGTTTCATGGTTTTTGATGATCAAATAATCCTGAGTAATATCTTATCCTAGCGTGACATGAACTTATGAAAATGATGGTGATAGAATTATTTCTATATTATAACATAGATATTTGATATAAAATGGTAAACGATACTGTTGTAGATGATGCACTAATAAAGTAGTCCACAGTTATTATATGTGTGAGTCTTCTTATTTTTGGTTGGTAATGGATGTTCTCTATGTGATAGATCCTTATATGGGAGAGTTTGGAATCATATAATTACATTTTCAAATCCTTGTTCATTTTTTTTATCATGTTAAGGATTCCTAGTCGTGGGATTTAGAGTAGAAGGATCAGGGAGACCGATTTGTCTATGGTGATTCCCATGATGGTAAGTCTATTGTTGGAAAATACTTGTTTTTTATCTATGGGTGGTTATTCATTCCTCCATTTATTATTGATGTGGGTATCCATTTGATTATTAGATAGACTCTGTTAGTGCATCTAGGAGTCAGAAATATGTATTAATCTCTTAGTGGTCCATTTTGGTGGTCGTGTTTGAAGCATTCAGTTATATAGTTTATGCCTCAATATTCGATATGTCAGAATGTGATGGATGAGAATTTCTTTCTCAGATGGTTTCTCCATCCATTTTATGTTCCTCAGTGGATGTGTACAGAAATATCTATTGGCATTGCTTCCCATTTAATTCATGATTGTGGTTTCATGGATTCTATATGGTTGAGTGAACCATTTGATGAAATAATGTCACATCCCAATGATCAATGATTCGAGATATGTGGAAATTTTTTAATGGGAGTACTAGAGGACATTGATATAGTCTTGGGAATCCTAAGGATGATTATATATTACCATGATCATTGTTTTATCTAAATGTACTAGAGATTTCTCCAACATGATTTGTTCCCTTAGTTGATCCTTAAAATTACATATCATCCGTAGATGAAATGGTAGATTGATCAAACTAACCATACTCTTTATGACATGATTAACACATACGTTTAGGTATCTATATCATTATATTTGAGGCATTTGCCTTTGGTCATGTTTTATAATAAGAATTTTTCCACTCTTTCATTAGTAACACATCATATTAATCTTATATTAAAAAATTACATTAAATAGTTTTTTCAACTAAGGTAAAATATTAATAAATTCCTGGCCCATAACATGTGGAAGGATAAATAGAGATGGTTTAGGTGATTTTTCTAAAGGATATTGGTATTACATGATCATCATAAGTCCTATATGATCATAGTAGGAGTCCATCAGAATTTGATGTATGTTATCATATTTTTTTATATTTTTCTCCTCATCTTGTTAAATAGTGGTTTTCTCATGGTTGTAGGCTTTATCTCTATTTTTTGGGACATTAGAGGTGTTGGATCAGGTTGGAGTCTGTTCATATTGAATAGACCATCCTCCAACAGAAGGTAAAGATACTTGATTTCTGTTATATATCACATATTTATCATTATCTTTATTAATAGTTTCACATCATCAATTGTGTTGAGATTGATGTTGATATTGATTCATCAATTGAGAATAAGCATGTTTAAATGCAAGACTACCAGGATAAGGTATTATGTGTGCATATTATTCATTTTTTTCATGTCCAATAGTAGCATGGTTTATTATAGGAGAAATCCAATGAAAATGAGTAATTGTTGTGTTCCTAGTATCCAATGACATTTTGATGTGTATCTCCTCTCTTATATATATCATTGGTTTTTTATGAAACGTTATCATGTTTAAAATATTGTATTATTTTCATTGATGTTATGTATGTGTCATAACTCTTATTTGAGATGTACTCCCACAATAGAGTATATTGGATATTTTTTCTTGTGTGGTGTGATATTATTCATTGATCCTCTATGTGTGGCTATTAAGATACTATGGTGGTGAGATAATTGAGAGCTATGTCACCTAGAAGTTGTTTGGATGACACATTTTCATTTCATTCACATCATGTTAAGTTTAAATTCTAAATGACGTGAATTGTTGGAGATGAAACTGATGAAATTTACCAAATCAATTCAGATTATTCCATTTCATGATTCAATGGACCATTGAACTTTTTGGAATACTATTGAAGGATAAGTGGTGTTTGTGAAATTCAATATGAATGAATAACAAGTTTGTGATATTAATAGTTGTTCATGGGATGAATGTTCATTTTATGGACCGAATAAGAATTTTAGTCTCTAGAAGATAATTTCATAGGGTTAAATTCGTTATGTAAAACATCATTTCACAACATGAATGACATGGATTCAGATTTCTCGAATCAATCTATGAATAATTATTTCATAAACAAGTAGTTCATTGTGTAAATTTATACATGTTTATTGTATCAAGGCAATTGGTTTTTAGTTATTCTTAAAACACATTCCATTAAAGAAATGAATTTCAAATTTATGGTGTGAAAATTCTTATTGACATTTTCATATATATATATATATTCACAACCTTAGTTTTACAATGATCCTATTATTATATCCAACCCCCTCTCCCTTGGATGGTTGATATTCATCGTGATTTTTTGAATACCTTTTGAATGGGGATGATCTTAGCCACATGTAATCGATTTGAGGTTATTTGAGGTGAGTTATCCCTATATATTATTTGATTTATTCTTTTATTGGTCTTGTTTAAACCAATTCATTATTTCCATGATGTGGTGGATAATATCCATTATTATAATGATGTTCTGTTATGTATTTAGTGAGGTTTTGGAATAACATTCATTAACTGATGTATTTTTCTAACATAATAGGTTATTAGAGATTTCCAATGATTTTTTTATTCAAAATAAAATATCTTTGAAATAATTTATGAATGGGATTTTAACTTATCATATTATTTTTATGACAAATTATAAGTTAATAATGTGTTATTTCATTGTATTGTTGTAGAATTTTCCCAAATAATGAATGAAATAGATTAACGAAAGGAATGGTTTATGGATATATTGGTAAAATTTTATCCAATACAATAGCAATTTATTCTTGGTTTTCAATATAGGATACAATATACATTTTTTCTTTAGTTAGTATGATTTATATTGAATTGTTTATCTTGTTTAATTTGATGAATATATTTATAAAACATTAAGAAAATAATTTATATATGAATAGAATTAATGAAAAATATTTATTAAAACTATTGATTTTGATAATTCCATAGAAATGAAATGACTCATAATGATTATTTTAATAAAATTATTCATTCATTTATTAATATAGTTGGATAATGAATAATAATTTGGACATTCATTTTTATTTTAATAATAATTAGGCATGTTAATATAATGATTCCTTATTAAAGATGATAAAATTTCATATTATTAGTTATAACTTGTTAGATAATTTATATATTTTAGTATATTATTCCTTAGGATTCCCATGGTTAAAAATAATGATAAATTATATAGTTAATTCAAGATGGTAATTAACAATTTTTTTTAAAAAGATTAATATATGAGACTAAGAATTTCTATTTTCCTGAACACCCAAAGGCTTTATAATTTTAATAATTTTAACCAATTTCCCTTTAATGGTTGATGGATAACCATTACATAATCAGTAGACATCGAGTACCTAAGAAATTAATACATAGAAAATTATGGCCATAGCACTAAAAACCAAACATCATTCCTAAGCCAGATGATTCAAATTTTCATAAAAAACAACATACCAGAAAAGCATTCAAGTATGAAAATTCCCATGCATGACTACATGGGCCTGGTAAAGATGTAAAATCCATACACACTGATTTATCCAAACATTAGAGAAATGTTGGTGATTTCTCCTTGATTTGACAATATATAGGACATGCCCATTGGTAACGTACCCATATAAATTACAATTACCATCTATTTGTCGAATCACACTATCAAAACATGTTCAATCTAGCACTAGCCTGCTGACCCACTGCATCTTGTCCGATTGAAACCCACACCTAACTACATGACCATTAATGCATTAAAAATCCTACTGATGCTCACTGATCAAACCTACACCGACCAATAGAGACACTGATCTCCAACATTAGAAACCCATATTCAAACATTACAAACTGATCTAGCTCTCACATATCATCGATAATTCCCAATGATTCCTTCAATGACTTTGTTCCACCCATGAAGAACCATCATCCACTCCAGACAGAGCCACCCCGACACATTACCATGAAACCATCATCCACTATCTCACAAAATTTATCTTTTTCGCACACCCCACCACCCATTCAAGAAATTATAGTAATTTTTTAGGTCTCCTAGGATTGATCACATGTTGATACAATATTGTAGGGAGGTTTATTCCACTAGGTTAACCCCAACTACAAGTGAGCCTATTTTATAGAGAAGATGATAAGACTTATTATTTGGGACATTATTTTCATGTTGAATTTGTTTTTTTTTCTTTTTATGTTATATATACAGGTTAACAAACATATGTGTCATGACATAATATTTGTATTCTGGATGGTTCACATTGGTCTAGGTGGAGATGCTTAGATTAGAGGATGCACCTCCAACATGTTATTTCTGGATTCCTTGTGATATTCATGTTGGTGTCGAGAATGATACTATGATTTATATAATGGGTTAAATATTTAATTTACCAAGGTGATAGATTACTAGATAAATTCATTTAATGGTAATATATTCAAGATTCTTGTTTACCTACATTTATATCCCATCATTTTGAGGAAGAAATTTTTTTTTGTGTATTTTTTTATGGTATCTTATGATATTTCGTATTTTAAATTGAATAATGAAATGAAAATGAATAATTAATTTTTGAACCCCTATTATTTATAAATTAATTGAGTGGTAATTTTGATAATATTAGGGTCTCGTTTATATATTTGGATTTTTCATGGAGGGTGAAGAATGGGCTTTGTGGTAATTGAAATGTTTCTGTAATAATTTTAATTATTTATAATGGAATAAATTATTATAAATGAAACGTTAAAATTAATTCTAATTTTAACTTAATTTCACATTATTATTTATTTCTAAATGGATATAAAGATAATATACGTATTAACCAGGCGTCCAAGAGATGATAAATGTACTTTATCCTAAGACTTGTTTAATGCACATAGTGTGGTTGTGAGATGTATTATATCAAGTATGTTTTGTTTTCTAAAATTATACCCCAACATAAAAATTTTATGAATATCATACATCAATATATATGAGGGTAAATTCCCAAATATTTAATTTGGAGAGGAATAGATGACTGAATAACCCCTATGTACCCTCTCTCTTATCATGGTAGTGTTTTTAATTCTATTCACTATAGTTATGATTCCACATGTATTTTTGTAAAGCATGTTAATATGTTATGGTTATTTCATACACATGTATCTTTTTATATATTACTCTAATTATTTTAGAAGTTTAATGTTTATGGTTTATGGTGGAATGATATATAATACACCACATATTGGATTTGTTGCCTCCATAAACTACTCAGTTTCAATCTACAGACGTGGAATAACATGTTGTGGTGATGTGATGAATGAGGTTCCTAGTCTTTGATTATGAGATGATGTGATTTATAGAATTAATGTTATTATAATTAATCATATGTGTCCTCAGGATGGATTTCTTTTAGAGGTGTATTTCTCGAAGATTGTGACATTTGGGAAGATTGGAAAAATAGTTCATACGTGGTATTGGGGTCAAATATTTTAAATTAAATTATATGCTAATTATGGTTATTTGTGGTTAGATGTATCCATTGTGAGACAGTGAACAAATAATTAATGATTAGGTGTCGAGTTAGATTCAGTTTTTTCATTGGGATATAGTATTAATTCATTATATTTTACAAGAGAGGATATAGGGAGGTTCCTACTGAGTGTATATGTTTTTTCAAATATATATATATATATATATATTTATAGGTTGATATGAAACTTTAGGTGAATGGGAAAACATTACTATCTCATGGTTTATTAGGAACTATTTTAGAATTAATTTTCACATTGAGTTTATCTTTTGGTATGCTTTTTTCTTATTATTACTATGTTTAATGAAATTTCATTCGTGTTTTCGCAGATCTATTGTCATCTGATATGTGTAGTAGTTTTTATGTCATTATAACATATTTGTCATATCTCATATCTTAAATTGTAATGCCTCCATTTTTTATATACCATTAGTTCATGTCACCATCCAATTTTTTGTTTGAGGTGGCCTACTAGCATCATTATAACCTCTCACATGTCGTCCTTGGATGAGTACATTTGTGCTGAGGGGTCATGGAATTTGTAAAATAAAAGATACATTTTTAAAAAAAATATATCATTTTAATCCCAAACATGGTATTAATTTTTCATGAATAAATTATTGAAATGTAATAAATAATTTTTGATTTAAATACATAACAGATAATAGAAAATAATTTTTAGTAAAATGTGTTTTTTATATTAAATATTCACATGTATATCAACAAACTATAATCCTGATTAATTTAAAATATGTTAAATTATATCTAATTAGTGGATTTAAATTTTATTGTAAGATAAAATTATGAAATATTAGTACTTTTAAATTATTTTATTTGAGGAAAAAATAATAGTTTTATAAAAATTAGTATTTTTCAATATTCACATAAAAATAAATGTTTTTATAAAATTATTAAAAATTACACAAATATAATATTATTGTATTTATTATTAAAATGATATTTATATATTCATATAATGTATACTAAATTGTCAAAAAAAATATTTATCATTTCTTCAAAAAATATAATTGAAAACATTTTTTTATGATAAAATATTTTAAATGTGTAAAACGTCATTACTTGAATCTGAGTATTTATTTTTTGTGAATTTAGAAACAAATTTAATATATATGGAATCCTTATAAATATTTTTCAAAATATATTTATAAAAATTAATACCTAAAAATTTAAATGTGTGGTTATGTAGTTCCCCAGACAGAATGAACAGCTGCCAATGGGGGAAATCATTGGTTTATTTTTATGGTTTCACTTGATTTTAAATTCAACCACTAAAAAATGTTATGATTCAGAATAAAAATAATATTATATCTCTATATATACTCATTATTAATTTTAATATAATAGTGAACATCACCAAATATTTTAACGGATTGACATAAAACCCTAATCCATGCATCGTTTTTTATTATACCAACTATGATTTATATCTATCAAAGACGTGAATAAAACCAAATGCAATCCCAGTTTCATCTACATAGATAATAATGTATTCATACCAAAATAGAACCAACTAGAATGTAAAATTATATTATATATTGATGATCCTAAATAGAAATATCATCTTCATATCTATGGTTAGTTATCCACAACATGATAATAAAATCCTCGATAATGGGCTAATGAATTAGAATGATTGTATGTGTTCATCCTATGAAGATTCTAAATATTTAATCTGGAGACACATATCCATATCTTGATTAATATGGATTATCCAAAAAATAATTCACTTTGATATAGGTAATTTATAAGCTCATAAAATTATATTCTGTTTGTTTGAAATATGAAAATGTGTTCTTTGGTTTACTCAATTAATCTTCATCAACAAAATATAAAAATTATATTAAAAAAATAAAATTAAAATGAACCACATTATTAACATTTAAGATGATAATAAATATAAAAAGTCTATGATCATCAATAATCGGGACTTTCTTGCACATTAACCTCATCCGAGTTGGTGAGGTCTCTCAAAGTGCATCCATCAGTCATAGGTTCAAAACTAAGCAGCAACAAAATCCCGGTTCTATAGCAGTACTGTAGTAGGAAATTTATTCAGTACTGTAGTACGTATTGTAGCAATAATGTGTGGGTAAAATATTAAGTACTATTTAGTATTGTAGTAGCTATAAATATTCACCTTAGACCACCAGTTTGGGCATGGAGTTCTTAATTCATTTGAGCCACCAAAGCCTTCTAGGCCACCAAATATGCAAATGCAGATAAAAATTCTCCAAGGAACCTGAACCAAAGGAGGATTCAAGATTACATCGCATTCACCAGAGCATGGATAACATATTTGGAAGAATTAGAGGGTATGTAATTGCCATCGTTTCCAATCCAATGCATCTCTACACAGAATAGATTTCCCAAAATCCATTCAAAGGTGGAGAGGTCATCATGATGCAGATGCTAGGGAGGGGTAGTTTCAAGTAATTATAAAATGTAAGATTTTCATAAGACCTACGAGTCATATAATGTCTCTAAACCTATGGGAAATGTAATCTCAATGCCTATGGGTAATTTAAGGGTTCCCCCTGCCCCATTAAATGTGGGTTATCAATATTCGATAAAAATGAAGGAATTCTTGCCATTTTGGCATAAGGTACATTCCTCATTTTTATTTTATAATAAAACCACAAATTATCTCCAAATATATTTATTATATAATTTCATATTACTTATCACATAATTATATCCCATATATAATCTAATTAAAATACAACACATGATAATTATTATTCAACACCATGACATGGCTTACATTAATCAAATATTATGGAATAATAACTTATAATTATTATCATGGTTATTATTTCATTATTATAAACCCAACATAATTTCTCATTAATACCTTGGGAATTATTCCTCAAAACCCACTATAATTCACCAGTATTAACAGGGAAAATTTATTATTTTTTGATACATATTATTATGTAATTAAAGTATCCATCTTTATTTTTAATGTGATTAATGAATAATCATGTTATCTATATTTCAACAACTCATCTTATCAATCATCCATCAAATATTACACACATTCCTGGATCAAACTCTTAGCGTGCAATTATTTTTATGATTCTTTTTCATTCATCCATAAATGTATTAATGATTCAGGTGTATCTTCCTACTTCACGTTTTATACAAATACCCATGGTATGTTTTTATTATGGAAAATGAATTGATTAATCATTTGATATCATAAAACAACATATATTTAAGGTCAAACAACACACGAACAACCTTTAACAATTAAATACATAAATGATTGAAGAACTATTCCATACAATATGAACACACAAAGATTATAAAGAAAGAATGAGTTTGAGACATCATGTTCATTGAAAAGAAAATGTATCCTTACTGAACCAACAACTGAATATTTTTTCCACATCATTACTAATATTATAATCATTCAAGAAAAACTACATGCATCCCCCATTTTATATGAATTATAACATTCAAATAAATATATTTTCTATTATTTAATTATATCAACTGATTCATCAAGATGGGTAACACTAAATTCATGAAATTTAATTTCATGCTCATTGATAACCTATCTCAATAATGAATGAATTTCTATATTCATAAGGACATTGATTAATGGTTGGTTCATCTGTAGTCATATAAAAACATGTCTTATGTGTAGTAATTATGTTCATCTGGAAGTAAGTCAATGTGATAACATTTTATATTCATCATGGTTTGGTCATGTAATATTTTTCATAAATCATAACCAAGAATTTAGATTATGTTTTTTGGAATATTCTATCAATTTTTTGATGTGTAATTAATTTAGGAATTTATGTGAAATAAAATCATATTGTGAATGGTTGATCAATTGATTCCATGATGTCTATCAGGAATATAAGTTTTTACCATTATAGTTTTTATAGTATTATTTTTTTGAGTAAAAATGAATCACGATGAAGAATATGAACCTTCAGCTTCATTGAAAGGTGCTAGTCGAATGAATTGAGTGGATGGTGTTATATATGCAATATTGATACATCATTATAGGGTCATGAAGTTTATATCACTCATTGGTAGAGTATATTTATGGTTTTTCCTTTAAAAAAACACTCATCATGTTAGGTTTTATATGATAGTAATTGGGACCTCTCTTGAACACAGCACAACACATCCATGGTGTATGTCGCTCTTCATACACAAATCACTGCACTTGCACACACATGTTTAAAAATAGTCATACACATTAAGGATCTTGTGCTTAATTTTATATTACCATTATTTTGTTTCCTTGCATGATGGATACAATGTGTAGAGCCACAATAAAATATTATTAGTTTGTCTGGAATACTGGTTTGTTTGGGGATGCCCAATTTTTATGTTAGAGGCCAAATAAAAAAAATATTTATGATAATTCATGAAATAAAAGTTATAATAACAATACATCCGCGAAAAAAATTCTTAAAATATTATTATGATTAATATTCTCTGGTAATTAATTTATATTTCAATGGTCTTTAAATATTGTAAATAAAACTCAATTTCATTTAGCACATGATTTCATTCTTGAAAATAAATAATATTTCCATGACCATCAAAAAGAATTCTCATGAAATTATTGGATATTGATTTCTATTCTACAATTTATTTCAGGTATATTTTTTAACATTTTTTTATTTCATCAACTCCATTGACATATTTCATAGAGCATGTGGCCATTTCATAAATTTGTATAAATTCAATGAGGAATTTTCAATCATTCCATGCAATTTAATAAATGTAATATGTAGCAATACTCCATGCATCATAAAAACTATTACACTTAGTAAAAAAATATTGACAAATTGAATTGATTTTAAACACATGGGATCAAAATCTATCTTATTATGTGTTTTAAATATACATTCATATTATTAAATTCAATATTTTTTAACTTTATTTATACCCTATATTGACAGTCAAAAACTATGAAAAATGATTCAGATATCTCATCTCATCCTTCTTTTCAAAAAATCTTATACTCCAACCATTCCCCATCGCTACATGAGTCATTTTCAAGAGAGATTTAGGATAAAAACATTATTTTAAATTATTTTTTAATTATATAAATTTATGTCAATGGGTGTATAACCTAGTTTTTAAAATAAGATATTTCTATCCATCGTTATCTTTGTTATCCTAAAAATTTACATTTATAATATCTTTCTACAAACCTACACATTTCTCCAATGAAGAATTTACAAAATTAATTATAAAATCCCCTATAATCCATCCCACTATAAGAAAAACATAACAAAATTTTAGTGAAGTCTATGTAATTCACCAACATTATCAACTTTTTCTTAAATAAACGATCACTATAAAAATATATTTTCAATAATCCAGGGAGTTGATTTAGTGTTTGATTATAATATATTAAAATACCAATTATGAAATATGAGTAGGATTTGGGGATTCACTAGAATTAAATAATGAATTTTTCTTTAAAATTTTTTATCTCCATTAAGGGGTTAAATCCACATATCTAATTTTATAGTAGTTATTATAATCAAGAAAATTAATCATATTTATGTTTTTCAAAATCAATCCCCACAATTATCATTAATTTCAATGAATAGAAGGGTAACAAGAAAAAAATTATAGGGGAATTAGTATATACCCTTACATTTCAAAATAATAAAATTCAATCATATAGATTCATCCTAGTCGTGGCCATTCATTTTTTCAATTCATAGCGTGTGACAATCTCTTGGGAGTTATCTTTCTATTTTCCATCTCGTTGGTTAAAAAATCATCATTCAATCATTGTAAACATTTTATATGATGATTATATTATTTGACATTAGAATACCAAATCATCAAACATCAAAT
Source organism: Viscum album (assembly GCA_963277665.1). Taxonomy (NCBI): domain Eukaryota; kingdom Viridiplantae; phylum Streptophyta; class Magnoliopsida; order Santalales; family Viscaceae; genus Viscum; species Viscum album. The sequence goes on from OY728134.1 coordinate 172,301,994, forward strand.
TCTGTTAAACATATCATAAACATTCACCATAAATTCAGAATCCACATTAATTCAATTATTTTCATCATTTATATTTTTTTAGTCTAATTCATTGTCAAATTTCAACTGTGATGGAAAAAATCTTGGCACTCATTATGAATATTCACTATACTCAAAGAATCATAACATGAATTTACACTATTTATCATTTTAATCCTATTACCAATAATGATATAGGTAATATCTACATTCGAAACTGACATGTATACCATAGGCTTACGACCTTGCAAACTATATATACCTCAAATTCCCTCCATAATTTTGAAAATTTATTTTTATATATACCTATAGTAATTTTCTTGACAAAAATTTTCTTCATTGGGAGTTTTCTTTAGAAGTCCATTGATAGTCCTCTTGGTTCATTCGTCTTTAAAGGGTGAAACATAATAAACCGATAAGAATATACTTTGTTAACATTATTACCACTATACCTGAAGAATCGATGATATGATATTCTCTACATGGGTTATAGATTTGTATATAATTGTGTTGATAAGGTATTTTGTAAATAATGAATGAAACTTATTTGGGGTGTGGTAATTCCATGGGATATTATTCCTATCCATTGATGTGACATATTTCCACACAGTTTTCATAGCCCAACCATGTATAGGGTTTTGTGTGAAACATTCACTATTAGATATAATAGAACATTCCTTACAATTTAAAGTATTATAATTTTCTAAATTCATAGAATCCATCATATCACCATCATGAGAAGATTTTCCATTAATATCCACTTATTTAATGAATTCTTCTCAAGTGGTTTTTATGTATTTTATAAATATAAATCATTTGGAATATATTTCAAAAAAATATACTTCTTTTTCGAACAAATTTCCTTTTACATCAGTCAAAATATAATAAAAATTAATATACCCCAATTTATATGAAATTATCTAATCAATATACACTTCTTCATAACTTCATAGATATTCCATCTTAGAAACTTCAATTTTATTTTATTTCCAAATTCTATTCTTTTCATTCTTAAGGTATTGCATTATTGCCTTGTATAATTATAATTTTTTATTCACTTTACACTATTTTTCTATTTTTAATTATTCATAATTACTACATACTTATGTATAATATCATTTACATGAGAAATTAGACCGACATCATTGCCAATATAAAAAACATATGATGATTCATTGTTTTAAATTATCATTAAATTGTACTTTTTTTCTAATGAATTCCCCAATTTTCTACTTAATAATTTTTTTATGGTGATTCATCATCAGAAACACTTTTTGATTAACAAATATTTACTCTTGGTGCATTTAGGTAAAAACAAGACATTTTTCCCCAATTTTATCACATTAGTTGTTTCTTACTCTTTCCCTTAAACATTCAATTTTAATTCATCTCATAAAAGAGACAATTTTGGAATGATTTCACTATTATAATAATCAATATCATAATAACTTGGTTCAAAAAAATATTCTTTGTTAATATTAACTTGTCATATTGCTTCAAATTTAATTTCATGTATATTTTTTTTTTGAAATAAGTAATTTTACAAATCTCATAAGCTATTTGATTGTCAGGAAGTTCTTTGAAAAACATATACCCACTTTCTTCTATGGTATAAATTTTTTAATCAGAAAAATATAAAAATTTATTCATTAACTTATTAACAAGGATAGAATATTCTTGGTTCTTACAAAAACTCAAGATGTATCATACAATATCATTGACCAAAGTTTTTTAGTCATTAAATAACTAATAATAATATATAATAATTTCTTCAATTCGTATCTTCTAAAGATGAATATTGGATTAATGAATGTATAAATTACCTTTCTATAAACATTATAAAATTTCTGTGATTTCAATGTATGTTTAGAGACCCTTGAATATTTTCCATACTATTAATAATAGTAGCATTATGATAAAAAAAAATTATTTCCATTTACATATAAATTCCCCCTCACATCTGGAGTATGATTCATATCATCAGTAATGGGTCCTAATCTAATAATTATAACATCTCAAGAACATTGTCCATTTAATATAATATAAAGACACATATTATTCATATAGTTGTGAAATTTTTTCACCACCAATGTGGGAATGCCACATTTATTAACAAATTTATGACTATCTATGTTTTATAATTATTATTTCATCATTATAGAGTACCTTTTCTCTAACACTAATAGATGTTCCCTATGATTGATGAGCTTCTGATAAGGGAATGGGTGAATAAGTGGTTTCTTATCATAATTTCACATTTAATTCAATTCAACCTTATGAACTTATTATAGTCCATGATCCACATAGTATTACCTATAAATATAATCACATATGATGTTTATGTTCACAAGAGATAAGAAGAAAATATTTACATTGGTCAATATGAAATTTTACTCCTTGTTTCTATGGATAGACCACTATATAGCATATTCTCCATTATCTAATAATTCCATAAAACAATAGACAATCCTAGTTTAATCAAAATATCTTCAAACTATGATCCACCACATCAACCAGCTACCAAAATGCACAATTCATTATTTAATGTTGATACAGAAAATAAATATCTTCGTTCTCTCCTTGTTTTATATAACTCTTGGGAATATAATAATCATCCATGAGTAGATGGATCAATGAGTCTGCACATGTGCTGCCTCAAAAGACTAAAACCCACTATAACAAATACTCTTCTCTGGAACAGTTTTTATGTGGATTTTTTTCATCCACTTTCCCCACAGTTTAATTGTTTTGTTGTCTCATTGCATTCTCTATGATTATCATGTAAAGTGAATTATTATTTTCTAATTTTCTCACCCAAACATCATCACATACATATATTATTTATATTCCAAAAAATATAATACATATTTTGATCATCATTTTTATCATTGTAATTATACATACATAATAAAAAACTATGATCTTTGATAGTATGTACTTGCCCCCATTTAAATTTTGTTATTAACTCCAAAATTATATCCTCAATTATTCTGTAAAAAATATCACATTAAATGGAACAACCAAAGATTTTATTATAATTATTTTATTAATTTCATTAATGTCTTCTTTTGTACGCTACACCATGATTATCTTGCGCTATACGCAACATTGTATTAGCTTGCAGTATACACAACACTATTTTTGGATCATGTTACACACAATTTCATGTTCGTTTTTATAAATTATTCTAAGAAACATTAAGTATTGATTTTTTTAATGTATAAATGAAATATGGTTGTATTTTATTTTTTTCAATAAAAAAGGAGTCTTGAACTGCACGGAACCATGACTTGGCTTGCTTTACACGCAATCACAACCTACCTCGATAGTGTGTGTAGTACGTAATACTGGGTTTCACTAATCAATGATATATTGTTATAATATTTTTATGGACTAGACATTATGAATATTATTAACTAAATTTTGAATTTTATAACATTATTTTTCATCTTACATATTTTCTAGAACATGGTATGTGAATAAAATAAATTTTTTGGGTAAAATAAGTATTTTCCAAAAAATGTAGTTTTGTCTCCTTTTCATGGCGCACCAACATTAAATCTAGTTTATGACATGTTTATAATTTAAATTTGAAAAAATAAAATTCTTCTTTGGAATCAGTATATAAAAATTTAAGTTGGATAAATTTTTCATTTTATTCTGATAACTTTCATATTTGGATGAATAGTAAAAACACGCTATATTTTAATTAAAAACAACTTTATTCGTCGCAATAATTTATATGGTTGGATTATCATTTTAATTGGTTTTAAATTTTTATTATAATATACTTTTTCCATTTAATCCAATGTTGGTCATTTGAATTAATTTCACATTGAAATTGGACATAAACACGTGATGATCTTTTGATAGTTACTGTTTCTTAAAAACACGGTATTTGTTTTGATAACAAGAATTAAATTTAAAATTAATTATTTTCACTTATATGTTTTGAATTTGGAAATGTATACATCATTTTTGAGTTTTTAATATCATATATAGCTTCGGCTGAATTTTTTGTATTCTTCTGAAAAACTTCAATTTTTGATGAATAGTGGAAACACTGAGTTTTTGGTTAAAATCGACTTTTTATTTTAATAGTCATTTTTTTATTTTAATTTATTTTAGGTCAAAATAAATAAATAAATAATTATATGATTTAGTGAAATTCATTGGAGTCATTTTATAAAAATTTTAAATTTATAAAAATTGTATTCAATTTTCACCGTCTTTTACCCACCTCCTAAGAGCTTTTGCAATTGTTGATAAATCGTAATTTTACCTCTTCTATGAGTTGAATTTCAAAAATATGAGAGAAATGGTTAATATTATGGAGTAAAATGTGGTTCAATTAGATAAAAATAATTTTTGATGAATAGTAACTTTTTTAATTTTATTTACCACAGTTAAAATAAAATAGGGTAGTTTAAGGTTAAAAGAATATTATAATAGTTAAAATTACCTTAACACTTGACCTAACCTTATTGGATGAGTAGAGGTCGACCATGGGCATCATTGGGTCTATTTTGGGACCCCATTGATCCACTTGGTAGTGATAATGACAATTAGGATTAATTAATTTAATGTAAAGATGAAATTTACAATAAGAAAAATTGTTTAGTAAATTAATTTTTATATGGTGGTATATAATTCATATTTTTTACTATAAATATTAATTATAAATCTAAAAATATTTCCTACATCATGGTATTTTTTCATAATATTTAGACATCAAATGAAATAAATTATTTATGACACAATAATGATGCAGTATTCACCTCATTAATAAATGATTTAAATAAATAAGATTATAATGATTAAAATATTATACAAAATATGTTCAATTATTATTGGGTGATTTTATTTCGACCATGAGACATCTTATAATCATATTTAATTATTTTTGGTCCTTTTGAAACTGAAGATAAGTTTATAATAAAATAATATTTTCACACTTTCTAAAAGAGCACATCCTCCTCTTATAAAAGGAGACAATTTCTATCCAATTCCTCACACCTATCAAGACATTTTTCTTGTCCAAAATTTCCCTAATTAAGCTCTATACATCTGTATCCTTTCCCTAGAATCCTTGCATAAGGAAAAAGGCACTTCACGAAGTCCCTTTTTATTCAATCCAAAGGAAGATACCCAAATTATAGGTAACAGTTTCTCTTAAGTTGTTTTCTTTTATTCTACTTATCCAACCCCTAAACTCTTTTAAATCTATTCTTTTTTTTAAAATACTAGTAACCTCCAAATAATATGATGTTTTTATGATAAGTATTCTATCTACACTTACACTCACCTTCATCTAATTGCTGAAGAACATATTGTTTATGTGGATGGAAAACTAACGCCTCACGAAACGATGATTGTTCGATTTTCTCCTACCGCCTCTCATGTTGGCCATTATGATGGAACTGTATTTATATATGATATATATTATGATTATTATTTCCTTATTCTTCTTTACATCCCAAATATATCAAGCCTTTATGGTTTCTATAGTGGGTAAATACGATAATCTCATTTGAGGAAGTGCGGACTACCTCCCCCTAAAAGTGATGTGGTTCGTTAATGCCTTATGTGGGATGTATAAAATATTTAATTAATGAAATTATATATTATATTATACTGTATTTATAATATACCTATGTATCATTATGTTTTAATTCCATTAAAATAATAATTAGAAATGAATGTAGTGTTCATGTGTACGTACGGCTTACCGTCTCCATGAACGGTGCATTTCATTTCCAACCTCCATATGTTATGTAATATTATAAATACATGTATATTCTGGATATATATGATATAAATGATATATAAATTATGAATATCATTCTGGATATAATGAACCTTTAACCACATGAACAACATGTAATTATAAGAAGCCATTTTTCACTCATGTACCAAATATCGACAAAACAAATATTATTAACTGAAATAGTTAAATAATGTTTATAACATGGTAATAAGTTATATAAAATGTATAATAAATTTGAAAAAGGTTATTATGAAAGTATAAATTAACTCTCGTTTGTTATTGAGGATATTAAAGAATGATTGAGTCAAGTCAGACATGAGGTAAGGGAACATCTTAACCCAATTTCTGTTCTTTGTGTTGATCTTCTCTTTCTTCTTTATGTAGTTCATTGATTATGTGGGAAATTAATGTTTATATATTATAATGTATTTAAAATTTCATCATGTGACATTATATTGAATAAACATTAGTGATATATTTTATTTACAAAAATATCATTGTAAGGGATAACATTTCCAATCTCAGTTTTATCCGAGATTGTTTATTCGTAATTATTTAATGGGGTTATATTTATCATCCATTTCCCTATTTTATAAAAATGGTTTCATTTATGTTTAAAGTCATTTTTATCTATTTTGTACTTTTACTACATGGTATGTAATAAATATTTATTTTTTTTACCATACGAGTCACTTTTTGACATTTCAGACAAATGTACTAGAATAATGTTATTTTTAACTTCTACGGTGTGAATAGATTTTTACAGTTTCATAACACCTTATTTTTATGAAGCTTACAATACAATATTTTATGAATATTTTCTACAAAATACTTTTCTATAAAATTTTCAAGGAATTTTGTGAAATGAAAATGATTTTGAAGAAGAAAGGACATTTTCCTCAATAATTCATTTCATGTTTTTTATTAAAACTATTTTCCAACTAAGATGGCATTATTTAGTATGTTTACGTTTCGAGTATAATGTCTCCATCATTTAAATGGTTTTATTCTTCTTATGATGAATGATATCCATTTTATTTTTTTGGATTATGATATGATTGGATGTTTTTTATGAAACCCATTTTATTCTTTGGGTTATGATGTATAATTTATGTTAAGTTTGTGGCACAAGTAACAATGATTTCATTATGAGATTGGTGAGACCTATATCTCCCTAAAATACATTTGATAAAGATTTATATGTCATGAGATATATGTGGATGAAACTTCAAGTAAATCTTGTTCAGTAATACAAGGCTGTAATGACAAGTAAACCTGGTTCAGTAATGGATTTTTCCCACTAAGATGGTATTAGTAGCAATGCCTTGGCTACTATGGAAATCATATCATGTGATTAATTTTTTTCCATAATTACATGTTTTATTCCCATGATTTTTTATCATGATAAATGTTCCATTATGATCTATTCCCTATGTACTTCCCTGTTTTATCTCATTGGTCAATATTTTCATGTTTAAACATTACGGTCAAGTTTTTAAGTCCATATGTACGGGGTTTGTTTTATTTTCTTCATGCTAACCCTTACTGAGCATTTGAGCTGACACTTTATATGTTTTCTTTTACCCAGGATATAAAGAAATGATTTACGTAAGAAAACAAAAGGGGAACATCATTATGGGAGATGTTGAAGATCTTTCACAATGGTTAGAAGATTATGATCCAAGTTTCAAAAGACACTAAACTATTACGAACCTTTGGTGTATATTTTTCTTATGTATTATATTTTCCACAAAAGTAATGTAATGTCCATGTATGTCATGCATTGGGTCTCTACATTTGGTATCAGAGGAATGTTTTGGTTAATATTTGGTAACTAGGATGTAAATACTTTATTGAAATCCCTAGTGATATTTCTATGGTATGTCTAGGGATATCCCTAAGGTTTAATATAACTATAGGTTACAGTCCTACAGTTATGTTGACAATCATGAATTGCAAAGGGTGAAATTAAGGTGTCAGGTATTAATGAATGTTTGATACGTTAGACATCCCATAAGTGAATTTTAATGATTATGTGGTTCCTTGTTATTTTATCTATTTCATACACTATGGTTTCTGGTTTTAGTCAATGGAGGGAACAAGAAGGAATTCAGTTAATGTTGATTTTGATGGGAAAAATTGGTGACTGGGATCAAAAAAATTGTTTAATTCCTAGAGAGAATGATATTTTGATTATGCCGAATCAGTCATCACAATATATTATTAACAAGGTGAACTTTGGTGGTATTCCTAAGTCATAAAATAAGAGGAAGATGGAATTTTATGCATGTTCTCAAGTTGGGGATCATAGAGAAAGGAAGATTTATATTTCTAATGATGGGAAGAAGAACCTTGAGGAATACCTCAAATGGAGGGGAGATTTTATCTGTGTGGTGAAAAGGGTCATAGAGTGACAGACTGTTTTGGAGTTCAATTTCTTATTTGTGGAAAACATGGTAATTACCCAAATCAATGCACTGACCTAGGAGGTTACTTCTAAATCAACAAAGGACATACTCAATGACAATAATTGAAGAGGATGGATTAAATTGTTTATGTACTGGTATTCAAGAATAATGTTTTTGAGGTCCTTTTATGGTATATTGGAATATTTTTGTATTAGTATATTGTGTTTTTCAATACTTTTATGGTACCAGTAACCATGAAAAGTGATTCAAATATTTTGGAAAGTAGATGATATGGACATAATGAATGGATAAGGATAAAATAATATGTTTGATAGTTTTTATGATCTTAGTATTGATATAAGGACTAAGTGGTATCATGGTTTGAGTATATAGAATATTTGGGATATTGGTGTGTGGAAAGTGTTATCTTTTTTACAGCATTCATGTTTTCCCTAAGGTTCATTGGGTATTCATTTTCTAAGAGAATACATGATTATGGTATTCACATCCCTAGAATGTGACCAAATAGATATATTTTATGATATATGAGGGATAAATGATTGTATTCACATGCTCAGTAGATGACATTTCTAGTAATTTTTTTCTTTATACTATGAGCTTGCACAGAAGTATTTTGGATAAGCCTAATGATTGGAATGAATTAAGATAGTATTGTTTAAGGCTAAATATTTTTTTTACATTATTGTAGGAATGTTATAATAGTGTAGTTGTATAAAATGGACAACCCATAGGATGGGCGACAACCCATCATGTCGGACATTGTTGCAGGAATCGAACCTACAACCGAAGTGTGACAAGCCTTTATCACCTACCACTATCCTCCATGAAGTCTTTATTAGTAGAAAAAAGATTTATTTTATTAAGCAGTATGATAGATGAATTATAAGTTCATTTTTTAAATCATATACGATTAACCACGATATAGATGGACTTATATATATTTGACAACTTCTTCTGACCTTTTGTTTGAAACAGGTGGAATTAATAATCATTCTATCACATGATATTCTACCACATCATGAATGGACAATTCAACTTCATTTCATTAATATATGAAGTGGAAGTTGTTCAAGGCACTAAAAATGGTTAGATTATACAAAAACAATGTATGTATTTCTATTAATTCTTCAACTTTAGGGAAATTATCTTTAAAACCAAAAATGTTGTCCTTGTGCTCATATATCTGATGAATCGTATGGTCCTTTAGATCATCAAAAATTTATGGCTTTGTGACTGTTGGCTTTAACATAGCCATGTCATCTACCACTGTGCATCAGAACATGATGTTTAGATTTATCTTCCATATCCATATTTTCACCTATGTTATTCTATGGGGAATCCCAGAGATGAGATACTTTGGGTAACCATTGTGTTTCATAATTTAGTTTTTAATGTTATGTTTTTGTATTCCTTTTTACGATGTGGGTTTCTTTTAACGAATCTTACAAGTTTTAAACCATTTATAAACCCAACGAATTTCGAGGGTGAATTAAATTTTAAGGGGGGTAGAATGCAACAACCCGAGATTTTATTATAATTATTCCTTTTTATTTCAATGATGTCTTATTTTGTACGCTACACCAAGATTATCTGGAACTATACGCAACACCATATTAGCTTGCAGTATACACAACACTATTCATGGCTCATGTTACACACAATTTCATGTTTTTTTGTAGAAATTATTATATGCAACATAAACTATATATTTTTTTTGATGTATAATTTAAATATGATTTTATTTTGTTAAACATGACAACAAAGGAGTTTTTCACAACACACAACCCTGGCATTGCTTTCATTACACGCAATCACAACCTTCCTGGATAGCGTGTGTAGTACGCAATATATGGTTTCACAAAACAACGATATATTATTATGGACAAGCCATTATGAATATTATTAACCACATTTTTAATTTTATAACATCATTATTCATCCTATATATTTTCTAGAACATGGTATAAGAATAAAATAAATTTTTCGGGTAAAATAAGTATTATTTAAAAAAAATGCAGTTTTTCTACTTTTTGATGGAACACCCACATTAAATCTAGTTTTTGACATGTTTATAAGTTCAATTTAACAAAATAAAATTCTTACATGGAATCAGGATATAAAAATTTAATATGGATACATTTTTCATATTATTCTGATAACATTCATATTTTGATGAATAATAAAAACACGCTATATTTTAATTAAAAACAACTATTTTCATTGCAATAATTTATATTGTCACATTATCTTTATAATTGGTTTTATAGTGTAATTATATTATATTTTTACCATTTAATCCAATGTTGGTCATTAGAATTAATTTCACATTGAAATTGGACATAAATAAGTGATGATCTTTTGATAGTTATTGTTCCTTAAAAACATGCTACTTGTTTTGATAATGGGAATTAATTTTAATTTTAATTAATGGCACTTCTATTTTTTTAATTTGTAAAAATATGCATCATGTTTTAATTTGGAATATCAAATATTTCTTAGGCTAAATTTTGTGTATTTTTCTAAAAAACATTAATTTATGATGAATAGTGAAAACACTGAGTTTTTGTTTAAACCGACATTTTATTTAAATAATAATTTATTTGATTTGTGATTATTTTACTTAAAAATAGATACATAACAATAATATATATTCAATGAAATTCATTGGAGTCATTTTATAATAATTTTAGATTTATAAAAATTGTATTGTACTTTTCACCGTCTTTTACCCACCTCCTAGGAGCTTTTGCAATTGTTCATAAAACATAATTGTACTGATTCTGTGAGTTGAATTTAGAAAATCTAAATACAAAGTTAATATCAAGGAGTAAAATTTGGTTCAATTAGATATAAATAATATTTGGTGAATAGTAACTTTTTACTTTTATTTACCACGGTTAAAAGTAAATATGTTGGTTCGAGGTTAATAGAATATTAAAATTGTTAAAATTACCTTAAAACTTTCCCTAACATAATTGGATGAGTAGTGGCCAACCATGGGAATCCTTGGGTCAATTTCGAGACCCATTGAGCCACTAGATAGTGATAATGACAATTTGGATTAATCGATTTAATGTAAAGACAAAATTAACATTATCAAAAATATTTTAGTAAATTAATTTTTATATGGTGTTATATAAGTCATATTTATTACTATAAACATTAATTAGAAATCTAAAAATATTTCCTACATCATGGAATTTTTTTATTAATATTTAGACATCATATGAATTAAATTATTTATGACACAGTAATGATGCAGTATTTTCCTCATTAATAAATGATTTAAATAAATAATATTATAATTATTAAAATATTATCCAAAACATGTCCATTTCTGATTAGATGAATTTATTTCGACAATGATTCATCTGATAATCATATTTAATGATTTTTGGTCCTTTTTAAACTGAAGATATGTTTTTAATAAAATAATATTTTCTCACTTTCCAAAAGAGCCCCTCCTCCCCTTATAAAAGGAGACAATTTCTGTCCAATTACTCACACCTCTCAAGCCATTTGGCTCGTCCAAACTCTTACCATATAAGATCTATAAATCCCTCTACTTCCCCTATAAGCCTAACATTAGGTAGAAGAAACTTCAAGAAGTCTTTCAGGTTCAATCCACAGGATGTAACCCTAATTAATGGTAACAATTTCTCTTAAGTTGTTTTCTTTTATTATACTTATCCAACCCCTAAACTCTTATTAATACTTTATTTTTTTTGACAAAAAAAGTAAACTCAATATACTAGGATGTTTTTATGAGAATTATTCGAACTAAATATCACACACACCTCCATCTAATGGATTATGAACATAATGTTTCTATGGATGGAAAACTAACGCCTCAGAAACGATGATTGTTCGATTTTCTCTTACAGTCTCTCATAGTGGCCATTATGATGTCACTGTATATATATATGATATATATTATGTTTATTATTTAAATATTCTTCTTTACTTCTCAATTATATAAGGCATTTATGGTTTCCATAGTGTGTAAATACGATAATCTCATTTGAGGAAGTGCGGACTACCGCCACGTCAAACTGATGTGATTAGTTAATGCCTTATGTTGGATGCATAAAGGATGTAGATAATGAAATTATATATGATATAATACAGTAATTATAATATACCTATGTAAAATTATGTTTTAATTACATTAAAATAAGATATAGAAATGTAATTAGCATTAATGTGTACGTACGACTTTCTGTCTCCATGAACGGTGAATTTCATTTCTTACCTCCATATGTTATGTAATATTATAAATACCTATATATGATGGATATATATGATATATATGATATATAAATCATCAATATCATTCTGGATATAATGAAGAGTTTTCCACATGAACAATATGTAATTATAAGAAGTCCATATTTGACTCAAGTACCAAATATCGACAAAACGAACATTATTAACTCAAATGGATACATAATGTTTATAACATAATAATAATTGATATAAAAGGAATAATAAATTTTAAATAGGTTCTTAATCAAGTAGAAATTAACTTTGGTTTATTATTCAGGAGATTAAAGAACGATCGAGTCAAGTCAGACATGAGGTAAGGGAACATCTTAATCCAATTTACGTTCTTTGGGTTGATCTTCTCTTTCTTTTTTATCTCTTTCTTTGATTATGTGAGAAATGAACATTTTTTTCTTATCATGTATTAATATTTTATATATTTGAACTTATATTAAATACACATAAGTGATCTATTTTATTTACAAAAAATATGTGTATGGGATAACATTTCCAATCTCATTTTTATCCGAGATTGTTTATTCGTAAGTATTTACTAGGGTAATATTTATAATCCATGTACCTATTTTATAAAAATGGATTCATGTATGTTTAAATTCCTTTTTAAACATTATGGACTTTTACGAAATGGTATGTAAGAAATCTTTCTTTCGTTTACCATAAGAGGTACTTTTTGACTTTTCCGACAAAAGTACGAGAAGAATGTTATTTTTAACTTATATGGAATGAATTGATTTTTACGGTTTCATAACTTCTCATTTTTATGAATCTTACTCTACAAGATTTTATGACTATTTTCAAAAAATACACTTCTTTTAAAATTTCATGGAATTTTGTGGAAACATTATGATTTTGAAGAAGAAAGAATATTTTCCTCAAGAAATCATTTCAAGTGTTCTATCAAAACAATTTTCCATCTAAGATGACATTGTTTAGTATGTTTATGTTTCAAGTATAATGTCTCCAATATTTTAATGGTTAGATTCTTTTTATGATGAATGATATCCATTTTTTTTGTATGGATTATGTTATGATGGGATGATGTTTATGAAACCCATTTTATTCTTTGGGTTAAGATTGATGATTTGTGTATATTTTGTGGAACAAGTAAGAATGATTTCATTATGAGATAGGTGGGACCTATATCTTCCTCCAATGCATTAGGTGAAGATTTATATCTCATGAGATAGACATGGCTGAAATGGAAAGTAAATCAGGATCAGTAATACATGGCTGGAATTGAAAGAAAACTCGGCTAAGTATGGGACTTTGTCCACTAAGATGGTCTTGGCAGCAATGCCTTGGCTACTATGGAAATCATATCATGTGCTTAATTTTTTTCCACAATTACAAGTTTTATTCCCATGATATTTTATCATGATTGATGTTAAATTATGATCTATGCCTTATGTACTTCCATGTTTTATCTCATTACTCACAATTTTCATGTTTGAACATTATGGTCATTTTTAAGTGCAAATGGGTATGGTTTGTTTTATTTTAACCATTCTTACCCTTACTGAACATTTGAGATCACCCTTTATATGTTTTATTTTTCCCAGAATATAAATAAAGGTTTTAGGTAAGAAAACAAAAGTGGAATATCTTTATGGGAGATTTTGAGTATATTTCACCATGATTGGAAGACTATGTTCCATGTTTCCAAAGACACTAAACTATTACGGTCCTTTGGTGTCTGTTTTTGTTATGTATTAAGTGTTCTATAAAAGTAATTTAATTTCCATGTAGGTTAAGCTTGGGGTATCTACATTTAATATCCAAGAATAATTCATCATCAATTTTCTCATCCAAATACAAGAAATGATCATGTCTTCTTGTCCATTTCATGTTTCATCAATTAATCAAATATCAAAACTCTTTATTTTCTCTATTTATCATCAGAATTATTTCATGATTAAAAACACTAAAAAATTACTCATTATTTTCATAATAATAAATATTCATAGACATTTATAATTTTTCCGTAATATCGTTATTATTAATTATTATTATATATCCCTTATTTAAGAATTCAGTTATCCTCCATTATTATTTAAATGGTTAATTAATAATTTTGTTCTCGTTATTTCTGAAATGACTACATATATTCAAGGATCAATATAGAATCACATAAATGCATGATGACTTTATAATTGATTTATTTTTATGATGACCCTATTTTAATCCATAAATTCCCATAAAGTTACCTTGTATCTTATTTGATAATATATTATGAAAAAAAATATGTATTCATCCATTATGTATAGTGAATTTTTTGAGCCATTAATGTCCCATAAAACCATTTATTTAATGAAAACAAACCCACGGAACAAATTCCTCTATTATGTTCTAGAATGAATCATGCATTTTTAGTCATGTAATATGAACACCCATATATTATATTTAATAAAAGAACTATACTCTTCCAGTTCAATTTGTACAAAACTCATCTTAGTGACCAAAACAATTTAGTTTCTTGTTTTCACATAATCTTTCATTTTATTATAATATAAATGAAACTGTATGATTCCATTTGTTTATATAAATAATCTGTATCCAAAAAAAATCATGTCACATTTTTTAATTTGATCTATTATTTCATGAATTTATGTAACACTATATTTTTGAAATCACTCGTCCACTATCTCTTCTAGATAATGAAACATTGTTCTTCATAATAAAAATTAACAATTTATTTGTAAATAGAAATTGTATCCCAAGTTACATGTGAAGTTACAATTTCTTATTAATTAGATTAATATGAACTCAATATTAATTCATTACGGTTCAGTCAAATTGAATCCATTATTTAGTATTTTGGTGTTTTCACATAGCATAAAATCTCATGTGCTAGATCCTATGGGTAACAATACATTGATGATATGGAATCTAGTTATGGTGGGTGTTTTCATGTAAGAAATTCCTTCATTGGATGGTCTACCGGTATCCTGATGGTTGTTGATCTAAAATAATCCTTATATGATATTAATGTTTTTATGTTGAAATTATTAATGAGAAAGAATATTCAAATTCCTCTTCATTGAATTAACATGGTAGATTCATTATCTGATTGGTGTTATATAAATGTTTTAAAAATTCCTATACTATGAAGAAAATTACTTGTTCTACAAAAATAGATTCCATGGATGTATGTGCCTTTATAAAGAAACACATCCATCCAATTGTTGTATGTGAGTCTATAATGACCCAAAGTTTCTTTAATGGAAAACCCCTCTTGATACAGTTAAATGTCTTTTTATGAAAAATGTTTTTATAAGATGTCATCTTCTTTGGTTTTATGTTATGAATTTTTACCATTGTTATTATAGCCATTAAACAGTGACCACATGATTAGTATAAATATATGACCTTAACAAATCCAATTTTCACAAACAAAAGAATCGATGGCCTCATCCAGTAGAATTGCTCCATACGAATCCTATTTGTCGGAGCTTGTAAAAGAGGTGGCATCCTTGGGCTTCGCCCTTAAAAAATCCCAAGCTTAGATTCACCATGTCAAGCTCGAACAGGACCGTCTACGGGAAAGGTGGATGTTGGTAAAGATTACCACTTGAGCGATGTTATCCGAGCCACCCCAAGAGTCTGTCACCATCGCACACCTTACCTTTAGGTTTTATGCGGCTGTTTTAAGGGGTTATGTAACAAATATGTAGTATTATGTTCATGTAAGTTATTTTTGTATATAATAATGAATATAATTTCTAGTCATTTTTGATACATTGTAAATAGTTTTTAAAATAAAAATGGTGTTTTTAGTTGTTATTTAATTAATAATAGTTTTTTATTTAATTAAAGTATTTTTAAATTAAATAATATTTTAATAAAATATTATTATTATTATTAAATTATATTTATTAAATATAAATGATCTTATAATTTTATGAATTTAATTATAATTTTTATTAAGGTTTGAAAGCCATTTTTGTCAAAACTCATGAATTTTTTATAAATGTCGGTTTGTATTTTAAAAGTGAAAATTAAAATATTTAGAATTTTTTTTGATAAAATAAATGTTATTTATGGATGCAGGATGTCAAAATTATCCAATGGTGAATTTTTCATAATTATCTGAGATAGTCAAAATATTTGGTAAAAATTAAATACCATTTAAATATATAATGTGTTTTATGACATCATAATGACCCAATGGTGATGTAATAAAATACCATAATCCTTATTGTCATCCAATATATGTTTTATTATTAAAATAATGTGATTTTGGGGTTGTTTTACATACTTCTCAAAGCATTAAGGGACCCCTCAAGATTTATTCAACACTTTGCCTTTTTAAATTAATTTCCATGGGAGTGTGACTCACCTCCACATAAGCAACCTAATTATTTTAAGATATTCAGACATGGGACATATAAAATATTGTTTTCCTCTTCTATTTTCCAAAAACCATGTGCATAAACCATGGGATGGTATGTGGTTTGGATTAATTTGATGTAAGGGGACCCAAACCTAAATAATAAAGAATTCCCTCACCTTTCCTATATAAACCCACCCAAGATCCCACTTCCTCCTCACTAAAATCCATTGGAGTTCGTCCAAATTTGGACCTACACTCTCTATAAACATCCCACGGTTCCCCAAGCTCCGATGAAGCCTCTCACAAGCCTCTCTCTAGCCGTTGGAAGCACACTTCCAAGTAAGGTTTGTTTTCTTCCTATCTCTTTTTTTTGTCAATTTTCATTAAGTTGTATTTCCCTTTTAGTTTCAATTATGAATATTGGGGTATGGTTTTTCACCTCCCCCATACTTCCCTCTTATTGTTTGAATGATGGGAGACCCCTTTCTCTCTCATTAAATGTCTCCCATGTACACCCATTACTATGCTGAAATTCTGAAAGGAACTTCTCTCTCCTATTTTATATTCAAGCAATAATTTTGTATCATGAATCTAAATTCCATTACAATTGTTGGTACATGTATCTATATTACCTTGTTACTTTCCATTACATTTAAATATGATTAGGATCCCCTTTCTCTCTCATCATCCTTTTTTATGAATTCTTATGTCATGTTGTTATGCTGATGAAATAGCACCGATTTTCTAAGCCAATGCCATTGTGTAGTGAATACAATGCCCATTCCTCCATCAAGGGTATTCACCTTTATCCACATTTACATATTGATTGTAATGTTTCATGTATGAATTCCACATTCCTTTATCATGGAATAAATGATTTTGTTTTATGAATCCTTGTTTTATGATATATGTGGCACACTTATGCATGAAATGATGTGTTTAAGAAGGGTGCGCCGTTATAGCGCTCCAATGCATTGGATAAGTATATTATCATGATACATCATGTGGAATGAGTGTTGACTCATGCTAATTGAAGTGCAACGAGGGTTTACTCATTCTTCATGTGCAATGAGGGTTTACTCATGCTCCATGTGCAATGATCCTTGGCTCATGATAATTCAATGTTAAGAGTTGTTGCCTCATTTCCTTATTATTATTATCATGATTTATCATGACTTTATGTTCATGTTTCTCTTATTCTCTATTAACATGCCTTTTTCATAACATGTATTATACTCCTCATGTTATTCCATGTGTACTCCCTTACTGGGCTTTATATCTCACCTTTTTCTTATGCATGTCCTCAGGTTATCCCCTACAATGCTATGTAAGAAGGAATGTAGTGGTCATGTAAAGGATGTTTTCAATAAAGATGTTGTATTTCAAGTTTTTAGTTTTTATGTAATGATCCTAATCCCAAATACACTAAACATATTGATCTTCTTTGTTGTACCAAGTGAAGTGTTATGTAATAAATAATGTTTAAGTTTGTAATAAAATCATTGTTGTCATAATTTTTATCAAAGGATTGGATTAGTTATTTTTGGGATTAGTAAAACCCTAGTAAAGCCTTATATACAAGACTATGTATAATAAAAACACCTCTAATTTTTTGTAAATACTATGTATGTGGTTTATCAAACAAATATATCCCTGTCTGGATATGAGCAGGTAGAGGCCGATCTGCCACTGATGTATCCTCGGGGTAAAACCTGAAAACACAGCATTGAGCTAGACTCGAACGGGAACTGGTGCATGACAATAGGCCTTACTATACTCTTGGTTATGACACTCCAGGGAGATATGTTTTAAGAAATTAACAATCGTAGTATGAACCCTTATTAACAGAAAAATTCCCCTAATAATATATATAAGAAAGTAGATCATGAAAAGCCTAGATTGAAGTCTATAGACTCATGAGTTAAGGAAATAAAAGTTTATTTTTTAGTCATCAACTATTTTCTTTGTATTACCCTTTATGTGTTACCCCTAACTTTCCTTTTATTCCAGCCAATGGTCGGTAATAGGAGGACTTGGGATAACAACCGTTGTGAAGATCTATGTGATGACTGTACTAATGAGATGCCAAATCAAATGGGAGCGAGAATCGCGAACATTGTCATGATTTCTTGTCAGATAATCAAGTTTTGAATAGAAACACTGGTCAAGAGGAACGTCCAAAATCACCAAAGAAAGAAGAAGTTGCTATTGAAAACTTAATGAGACAAAGGACTCCAAATTTTAGTGGATCATCTGATCCCACGATCGCTGATCAATGGATCAACTCCATTAAAAAGATATTCTCCATCCTCCACTGTTCTGAACAAGAGAATGTTCTCTTGGCGGCTTATCGTATGGGGGTGAAGCTGATCAATGGTGGAATTTGATCAAAAATATGAAGCCTGAGGAGGAGATCAAGGCTTTTGAATGGAAGGAATTCCAGAATATGTTTTTCTATAAATATTTTCTGCCCACCCTCCGACTTAAGATGGAAAGGGACTTATTTTCCCTCATGCAAAAAGATGAAGAATATGCTGGAGCGTACGAGGAAAACATCACAATACTTGCACGATATGCTTTTGGCTTTGTCGTTACCCTCTAAAGCAAGGTTGACAACTTCTTTGGTGTGATGAAGCCTAGCTTGCAGAAAGCATTAGCGATCCGTGACTTCGACGGCTATGAGGAAATTTTCTGATGTTCTCTCAAGGTCGAAATGGAGATCGGATAATCACAGTGGTATCATGGGGATAAGAAGAGTAAGTTGTAATTCAATACTGGTGGGCCGATGGATATATCCAATGGTGCTATGAATTTGCAGCACACCACTTTCCAGAAGTGTGTAAAGAATCACCCTGTAAATTGCCTTAAAGGGACGAGAAAATTCTTTATGTGTGGAAGATAAGGGCACCTAGATATTAACTATCGGCAAGGAGGACCCACAGCTGCGATAGAGGAGAGAAATGCTCCGTTCGAACATCAACGTGTTGTTCAATGCTACAAATGCGAAGAACCGGGTAATTTTTCAAATCAGTGCCATAATACAAGGGTTATCGGAGGCAACCAACACCCTCCAAGACAGCAAGGAAGAGATTTTGCCATCACTTTTGCCGAAGTGAACCCCGAAAATGAAGTGGTGACATGTATGCTAGTTATTCATTCACGAATAGAGAATGTACTTTTTGATTCAGGTTCTACGCATTCTTTTATATATCGAATGTTTTGTAGAACAATCCCAGCACCACCACAAATCATGGAAGTAATGATGTCGGTGAGTACGGAAAATGGGGCAATCATTGCATCCCATGAATATAAGTCCTCCCCAGTTATAATCTGTGGATTTAATTTCTTGGAGAACCTCGTCATAATACCTTTGGTGGAATTTGATGCAATTCTTGGCATGGATTAGCTTTCCTAATATAGAGCCTACATAAATTGTCGGGAGAGGGAAATCACACTCCATACGGAGAATCGACCCTCAATTCATTACAAGTGTCAGGAGGCGGATGAATATTTTTTAGATCCATCATCTCAATCATAGATATTAATACCTTATGTGCAAGTGTATGTGGATCCGATGATTGAGTCCAAGGAAGAATCCATCTTTGAAAAAATTCCTATTGTGAGGGAATTCACTGAAGTGTTTTCTTGAGGAAGTGACTGGTCTTCCTCCAAGAAGAGATGTTGAGTTCTCAATTGAACTTATACCTGGGGAACTACCAATTTCCAAGACTCCATATAGAATTTCCATTGTTGAGCTTGAAGAGTTGAAGAAACAACTACAGGTGAATCTGTATAAAGGGTTTATACGCCCAAGTGCTTCACCATGGGGTGCACCAGTCCTTTTCGTCAAGAAGAAGGATGGGTCAATGCAGCATTGCATCGAATATTGTGAACATAAAAATATCACGATAAAGAACAAGTATCCTTTCCCATGAATCAATGAATTGTTTGATCACCTGCGTGGAGCACAATACTTCTCCAAGGTGGATTTACAGTGAGGATATTATCAAGTAAGTGTGAAGAAGGAAGATATCCCCAAGTCTGCTTTTTGTACAAGGTACGGGTACTATGAATTCATATAAATTCCTTTTGAACTCACCAAAGCTCTAGGAATATTCATGGACTTGATGAATAGAGTCTTTAGAGATTACATTGAAAAATTTGTGGTAGTCTTTATAGATGATATTCTAATATACTCCAAAAACCAAGAGGATCATGAGGAGAATTTAAAAACTATTCTAGAGACATTGCGCAAGGAGAATATTTATTCAAAGTTCAGAAAATGTGAGTTCTGGTTGAAGGAGGTTTCATTATTGTACCATATCATCACAAGAAATGGGATATCTGTGGACCCCTCCAAAACAGAAGAAATTGAGGGATGGACGAGGCCAACAATGGTAATGGATATCCGTAGATTCATGGGGTCAGCTGGATATTATCAACGATTTGTGAGGAATTTCTCAAGACTTTCCAACCCTCTTACCAAGCTAACTCGAAAGGGATTAAAGTTCTCTTAGAGTTATAATGAAAAGAAAGCTTCAACAAGTTTAGAAGGATTCTTATCACTACGCTCGTTCTCACTTTACCCACAAGTGGGGACTTTTTGTGGTATTCAGTGATGCCTCAATGAAGGGCTTAGGCTGTGTGCTGATGTAGAATGATAATGTGACATCCTACCTCAAGGAAGTTGAAAATTACTTTAGTGATACTATCCATCACATGATGTGGAGTTGGCAGCGGTGATCTTTGCCTTGAAAATCTAGCGGCATTATCTCTATGGAGATAAATGTGAGATATATACTAACCACAAGAGTCTTAAATATATATTCACACAGAATGAGCATAATATGTCCCAGAGAAGATGGATAGATCTCATCAAGGATTATGATTGTTCAATACATTACCACCCTGGGAAAGCGAACAAGGTGGAAAATTCCCTAATTAGAAAGGAACAAGCGATTCTAAAAATAACGAGAATTGAAAAGGATCCAATCATCATAGACTTGATGAAGATGGATGTGGGAATCATAACGAAGGAAAAATCATCAATCCTTTCACAAATGATTGCTCAACCATCTCTTTTGGAAAAGAAAAAAGGATTCTCAAATGGATGATGTGGGAATTGAAGAAAAAGTGGAAGATATCAAAAAGGGGAAATCCTTGGAGTTTAATGTTAATGATGAAGGAATTGTGTGGTTTGGGAAAAGACTATGTGTTCCATCATGTCCGGAGCTGAAGAAGGGACTTTTGGATAATGCACATTGTTCAAATATTTCTATTCACACAGGGAGCATAATGATGTATCGAGATCTCTGAGAAAACTTTTGGTCAGATAATATGAAGAAAGAGATCTCCGAATATACATCAAAGTGCCTGGTGTGTCAGCATGTGAAGGAAGAGAGGCAAAAGTCTAAGGGGATGATGCATCAATTTCCCATACCAGAATGCAAATGGGAAAACATAACCATGGAATTTGTCACCGGACTTCCAAGGACATCCAAAGGCAACTATGAAATCATGGTTGTTGTGGATAATCTTACAAAGAATTCACACTTAATTTCTATTCGGGAGGATTTATCATTGGATTAACTGGCATAGATATATATCAGATAGGTGGTAAGGTTGAATGGTGTACCACTATCTTTTGTGTCTGTCCAGGATCCAAGATTCACCACTATGTTTTGGAAGAGTCTTCAACATTTTCTGAATACTGAACTGAACATCAGTACAACCTATCATCCTCAAACGGATGGCCAATCCGAGTGGACTATCCAAACAATTGAGGATATGTTGAGATCATGCTCAATAGAAATTAATGGAGGATTAAATCAACATCTTCCTCTGGTTTAGTTCTCAAATAATAACAGTTTCCACTCGAGCATCCAAATGGCACCATATGAAGCCCTGTATGGGGAAAGGTGAAAAACACCGACATGTTGGGATGAGGTCGGTGAACATAAGCTGCTTGGACCAGAAATGGTCGAAGAAATGGTGGAGAAGGTGAAAACCATTTAGCAGCATATCAAGGTAGCCCAGAGTGGACAAAAGAGTTATACAGATAATTTTCGACGAGACCTTGAGTTTATAGTTGGCGACGTGGTGTTTCTACGCATATCTCCATGGAAAAAGGTCATGAGGTTTGTACAGAAACAGAAGTTGAGTCCAAGGTACATCAGCCCCATTGAGGTTCTGGATCGTGTTGGGGCTGTGGCCTATCGACTAGAACTTCCCCCTTCCATGGCCAAGTTGCATTTTGTATTTCATGTATCCCAATTAAGGAAGTACATATCAGACCTTTCATATGTACTATCTTCTGATGTGGTATAATTGGAAGATGATCATTCTTATGAGGAGAAACCAGTGATGATCTTAGATCGTAATGAAAAAGTTCTTTGAAAGAAGACAGTGCCCCTCGTCAAGGTATTGTGGAGAATCCACAAGTTTGAAGAAGCAACATGGGAATCAGAGGAAGTGATGAAGCTGAGTTACCCACATTTGTTTTAGTGTGGGAAAAGGAAAATTTAGAGGGTGAAATTTCGTAAGGGGGGAATATTGTAATGACCCAAAGATTCATTAATGGAAAATCCCTCTTGATCCAGTTAAATGTATCTTTCTGAAAAATGTTTTTATATGATGGAAAATTCATTGGTATTATGTTATGAATTTTAACCGTTGTTAATATAGCCATTGAACAGTGACCACATGATTAGTATAAATATAGGACCTTAACAAATCCAATTTACTCTGAATAAATAAGTGATGGCCTAATCTAGTAGAATTTCTCCATATGAAGCCCACTTATCAGAGCTGAGAAAAGAGCTGGAATCCTTGGGCTTCACCCTTGACCAAGCCCAAGCTGAGCTTCACCATGTCATGCTCGAACGGGACCGTCTACGGGAAAGGTGGAAGTTGATAGAGATTACCACTCGAGCGATGTTATCCAAGACACCCCAAGAGTCTGTCACCATCGCACACCCTACCCTTTGGTCTTATGCAGATGTTTTAAGGGGTAATGTAACAAAAACGTAATACAATGTTCATATACAGTACTTTTGTATATAATAATGAATATAATTTCTAGCCATTTTTGATACACTGTAAATAGTTTTTAAAGTACAAATGGTGTTTTTAGTTATTATTTAATTAAGAATTGTATTTTATTAAATTAAGGGATTTTTGAATTAAATAATATTTTAATAAAATATTATTATTAATATTAAATTAATTTTTTTAAAATATAAATGATATTATAATTTTATGAATGAAATTAAAAATTTTATTAAGGTTTGAAAGCCATTTATGTCAAAACCCGTGAATATTTGATAAATGTCAGTTTTTATTTTAAAAGATAAAATTAACATATTTAGAAAAAAAATTATATAAAATAAATGTCATTTCTAGAATCAGGATGTCTAAATTATCCAAGGGTGAATTTTTCATAATTTTCTTAGAGTCAAAACTGTGGGTAAAAATTAAATACCGTTTAAATATATAATGTGTTTTATGACATCATAATGCCCCAATGGTGATGTAATAAAATACCATAATCATTATGTTCGTCCAATATATGTTTTATCATTAAAATAATGTGATTTTGTGTTTGTTTGACTTACTTTTCAATGAATTAAAGGACCTTTCAAGATATATTCAACACTTTTCCTTTTTATATTAATTTCCATGGGAGTGTGACTCGCCTCTACATAGGCAACCTTATTATTTTAAGAAGTTATGACTTGGGACATATAAAATATTGTTTTCCTATTCCCTTTTACCAAAACCATGGGAAAAACCATGGGATGGGTTTTGTTATAGATTAATTTAATGTAAGGGGAACCAAACCTAAATAATAAATAATTCCCTCACCTTTCCTATATAAACCCACCCAATCTCCCACTTCCTCCTCACTAAAATCCCTTCTAGTTCGTCCAACCTCTACCCTACTCTCTCTAGAAACCTCCCAAGGCTCCCCAAGCTCCCAAAAAACCTCTCACAAGCCCCTCTCAAGCCTTTGGAAGCACATTTCCAAGTAAGGGTTGTTTTCTTCCTTTCTCATTTATTGTCAATTTTCTTTATGTTGTATTTCCCTTTTAATTTAAATTATGAATGTTGGGGTATGGTTTCACACCTCCCCCATACTTCACAATTTCTTTTTGAATGATGGGAGACCATTTTCTCTCTCATTAAATTCCTCCCATGTAAACCCATTACTATGCCAAAATTTTGAAAGGAACTTCTCTCTCCTCTTTTATATTCAACCAATACTTTTGTATCATGAATCTAAATTGCATTAAAATTGTTGGTACATGTATCTATATGACCTAATTACTGTCCATTACATGTAAATATGATGAGGAACTCCTTTATCTCTCATCATCCTTTTTTTATGAATTCTTATGTCATGCCGTTACGCTGCTGAAATCGCACCGATTTTCTAAGACAATGTCTTTGTGTACTGAATACCATGCCCATTTCTCAATCAAGGGTATTCACCTTTATACACATTTACTTAATGATCGTAAATTTTCATGTATGAATACCACATTCCTTTATCGTGGAATAAATGATTATATTTTATGAATCCATGTTTTATGATCCATGTGGCACAGTTATGCATGAAATGAAATGTTTAAGAATGGTGCACCCTTATAGCACTCCAATGCATTGGGTAAAGTATAATATCATGATACGTCATGTTCAATGAGTTTTGACTCATGATAATTCAAGTGGAACATTGGTTTACTCGTGATTCATGTGTAATGAGGGTTTACTAATGCTCCATGTAAAATGAGCTTTGGCTCATGCCAATTCAATGTTAAGTGTTGTTGCCACATTTCCTTGTTATAATTATCATGTTGTATCATTCCTTTATGTTCATCTATCTCTTTTGCTCTACCGGCATGCCTTTTGCCTAACATGTATTATACTCCTCATGTTATTCCATGTGTACTCCCTTACTGGGTATTATATCTCACCCTTTTCTTATGCATGTCCTCAGGTTATCCCCTGCAATGATAATTACGAAGGAATGTAGTGGTCATGTAAAGGAAGATTTCAATAAAGACAGTGTATTTCATGTTTTATGTTTTTATGCAATGATCTAAGCCCCAAAGAAACAAAGCCTATTGATCTTCATTGTTGTACCAAGTGAAGTTTTATGTAATAAATCATGTTTATGTTTGTAATAAAATTAGGGTTGTCATAGAGTCACTATGTTAATTTCAAAATACATCACAACATGCCCATGGGGTGTCTTCCCAACATGCACTGTGCACCTCCTCTACACCCACACAATCATGCTTGAGACTTCCCAATCAAAATAATGGTCTCAATTCCCTATCACCACCATACGATTTCCACCGGGATAGATCCTACACAGTGATACATGCTTTTAAATGTGTATTTCGGCCGGTCTACCTAACATTTTTGTGGTTCTGTGGTTTTTTATAACGTCCCAGAAAAAAATTAATTAGGAATATTCTTCATATCAAACATATAATTCCAATCCTTTATGAAATGAAATTATCAATTCCAAATTAATTCGAAAATCATCATGATTTTATTTTTTTTCATTTCATTTAAATAATTTAATGGAAAATAAAAAATTCATTAACACATGTTTCCTATACTGTAAAAAAATATATTTTCATGGCCTCCAAATAAACTCCTCATGAAATGACTAAATATTTCATTGTACTTGTAAACATATTTCATCACATTTGATATACACTATTTCTATTCTATGAATACATTGAAAAATATATTATATAATAATACCAATTCAATAATAATTTGATATATAGATAGAAATACACAAGAAAAGTATCCAATGCTATATATTGAATCCATGACAGTCCTCCAGGAATCGCCACATCATTTCCACTCACCAAGGTCATTGAATCATTGAAAACAATTGGAACACCTTAGATAAATTAGTTATAACAAATAAATTTATGTAATTTTTTTATATTATATCACAATTCCATAAAGATTAATTTTTTGTGTTGCGAATGATTGCATGCACAATATTATTTTTAAACAATTTGGGTGTTTCTAGGTTTAGGGGTAATTATTATGTTCACCTTATACCCAATAACACATAGTAATTGGTCTAGGATAACAAATACCATATCAGCGAACATTTTTAATAACATTCAGTTTATCGTATCACCTGTTCCTAAAACAATTTCCTTGTATAAAAATATCCATCAAGATATATTGATTCACCCAAAAATTTTTCTTAATCATGATAACACCATAAATCTATATTTTTATTTATACCTAACTAATTCAATATCATATGTAAAAATACATAATGACGTTAACACACTAGTGTCTGTGTTTGCATATGACTAATTAATAATTTCATTAAATAAAAAACCTAATAATAGAGACTATCATTATATGTTCTTAATGAATGATATATAATTCAAAATAAAAATTTCATGATAAAATATTTATATAATTATATATATAATTATATATATAATAAATATTATGGAAATGATCAGGATCAATAAATGCATCACAATCCATTATTACTATTTTACCCAAATTAATATAGTATGACTATGAAGAATACTTCTCACCATCACCTGTGTTTTAAATATAGTTATTCATGCCAAAAATATGCATGTTTTTTAAATTGAGACTATAAAAATTAATATTTAATTTATTTATATAAATTATAAGTAAATTAATTATTTAAACCATAAATGATAATTCCATAAAACCCACAAATTGAAACATTAATAACACAATATATTAAACTAATGTTATATGTTTAAAGTTATAGAGATATACCCTAAAGGAATCATGTCATATAGTATGATATGTGCATATTGTAATGTAAGACATGAATTATTTTAATGTATATTATTTTCTATGATAAATTTTTATAATAAAGAGTGAATATATTTATATCATATCAATACTAGTTTAATATTATAATGTTAATATTGAAATCATTCATCCTTATAATATTTCATTTAGATATTAAAAATTAATTCATGTAAGCACTCAATTCAAGGTTGATGGGTTATAACCCAATGTAACCATATGGAATTTACACAAGGTTTATGTAACCATTGTGTAAATGCAGGGTTAGACTGTGAATGTCACATGGTTCACATAATAAGGTCAATCTCATTTTGGTGGGTCACTGAAATGAGTTCCTTTCTCAAGTATGTTACACAAACATTTTATCCACACTATGAAAACATATCTTCCTTATTTGAAATTTTCCAATTGATATTTTACGTTATTGTGTAAAATGAGAGAGTCATTCACTTTCATTGGGTGATTCTTCATTTAAATAGATGTATCATCAATGAGGGATATGTTTTAGATGTCTGTAAGTAATTTTCATAAATATAATATGAATGAAGATAAATATGGTATATCATTATTGTAATTCATTCAATATTATTAATTTACGACTCACTTAGATTTATTTTTAATGTACAATTTTCTTGTTTTGTAGGACTCTATTTTTTCATCCTTTAATGAATGCTTTTTACCCTGGAAAATATAATTATTTTCTCAATGTAGTTCCACACCATATTATTTTTTTAGAAAAATAATATTGATAAATAAATTTAATATATCTGTCTATGGGAAAAAATAGTATCCCATCAACATAAGAGAGTGTGTTTCATTAAATTTAACTACAGGTTATAGGCAGTGGTATAGAGAAATTACAATTTGTGATGAATTATTCTTACACAGGCATGAACCACTAATCTTATATCACAAAATATTATGTATAACAAATTTTAATATACTAGTATATATTTTATAACTTATGATCATATGAATATGTTTTTAATCTTATCCAGACTATTGGGGCATTGTGTTAATATCAGACCATGGGTTTTTGTTTGTTATGGATGAGTATCCATAATTTTTAAATCACATGTAATCCACAT
Source organism: Viscum album (assembly GCA_963277665.1). Lineage (NCBI taxonomy): Eukaryota > Viridiplantae > Streptophyta > Magnoliopsida > Santalales > Viscaceae > Viscum > Viscum album. The sequence goes on from OY728134.1 coordinate 172,330,746, forward strand.
GAAACAATTTTTTTGTAAATAATTAATGATTATCACTATGTATTGATGATTAATAACATTGGGAAAAGTTCATAAAATTGACATAGAATAAAACATCCATTAAAATAAAACTTAATTGTATAAATTATATAATGATTATATTTGTTGAGAAAATGTATGGGGAATAGTATATTTATATATTAATGACATAAAAAATTTGTGAATTGTAATTTTTTTATATTTTTATAATTAAATTAATCTAAAAATTATTTAAAATAATGATCCTTAAGATTATTTACTTATACTAAATATTATTTTTTCGAAGTCATATTGAATGACATCTAATTTATATATAAAATATAATTGTAATTTGAATAATAATTTATAAAGAGTTATTAAATTAAAATTTTAAGAAAAATATTTCTAAACATTGTTTTTAAATTGTGAATTTTTCATATTAAAATTTTCATTTTTTGGAAATTAATTATTTATTATATGAAAATATTTAAAACAAATGGATTAGAAGGTTTATAATTGATATAATTTAGTATTATATAATAATAAATAATTAATATTTAGAATATGTAAATTATTTACATAAATTATTTGGTATAAAAAATTCTAATATTTCATTTAATATCATATGTTCCAAGTTAATTGTTTAAAAAAGAAATATATATTAGATTTTATATTGAAACTGACTATAATGTTCATAAAATTTTCTTTTGACTTATTTGAGAATTTTAAAAATAATTACACATGAATATAGTTTTTTATATAGGTTTGATGGAATGTTATTATAAAATTATTTATTAAAATAATTGAAACATAAATGGAATTAAATGAGATAATATTGTTTTATTAAATTAAAATTAATAATTTTATGTTTTTGATTCCTAAAAAAATAACACTTTTCATGATGTTGTATATCGAAAGGGCTTGGTAGTGAATGATTTGGGTCCCACTGGATTATATTGTGTTAGAAAATTAAGAAATATTTTACCATAAGAGTATTAGGATCCAATAATTGATGTTTTCATTATTATACACTTATTCTGGATACGGTAATATGAATTTATAATTGGTGCAGTAGAGTTAAGATTATTCATATTATAGGATTAGATAAATTATTATCCAGTAAACTATCCCTGATTAAAATATTATATGACTGAGATAATAGAAAACCTACATGGATAACATATGGGATAAATGTTTAAGGTTTCTTAATATTCATAAATTATGGGTCATGTTTAGTTAATTTATTTGATGATCTTTATAATGGTCATAATTTTAGTGGGATATCATTTAATAATATTATTTATTAAATCATAATAAATCATGATAATCATATGATTAAATCATTATATATATATATATATATTAAATTCGTATAATCAAACATAACAATATGATTTTTTCTGGAATAGAAGAGTTGTTGTGTAACTAATGTATTAGACTCATATATATTATACTCAAATGTTCTTAAATAAAATGGAGATTTAATGTTTTTTTAAACAGCCCCACTGAGTAACCAAGAGTTATAGTTCAAACTATGGATTTGAATCATTCTAAAAATCATTCTCCAAATAATTAATTATGTGGAAATATGGTAACATAATTTATTCTTTTTTTTCTATTGGAACTGATCTATTAAAATCAATATATTGAAGAAACGTCAACCTATTTTTCATAGTTTTTTGATAAAATATTATTTGGGAATGTGATGTTTATGTTTTGAGTATACATATTATTACAAAAGGGTAAATTTTAAAATAAGAACAAGCAATTTCAATTTAATAGTTCAACAATATTCTACTGAGTTTCTAGAAAAAGTCACCAAATCCTAAAGACGAATTCAATAATGGAGGGTTATGATTTCTTAATATGGTATTATATTAGATATCTAAAGATTTTTGCTAAATACCATGGAATATCAAGTTCATATATCATTGTAATAGGGAGAATTGCTTTGGATTTTAGTAGGATTTGATACCTTTGTATATTATAAAAATGAGGTAAGAATGAATGAGTTAAAAATCAAGGTAATAATTGAAAAATAATTAATTTTTTATTAAAGTGAATAACATCGGAGTTACAAGAACGTAAATTTAAATTAAACATAATATATAGAACACTTAAAATAATATAATAAATTTATGTGAACAATATTATATTTTCACTTATATTATATGATAATTTTCTCATTTATTATTAGCTATTAAGTGAAATAGTAGTTGATGGTTTAAATAAATTTGGTTTTTGGTTCATCTAATTATAAAAAAGGTTCAAAACAAATTAATTGATAAAAATGATAGTATAATATACATTTATCTGTACACATGTTTTTTAAAATATAAGGAATTTCTATTCCACCACATACTAATGTAATATTATTAATAATAATATTTTTTCCCTAAAACTATTTACATTCATATAATAGCATATGCGATATAGTAATAATTGTTTTTTTGTAAAATATACCTATTGAAGGAATAATATGAATTTCTTCAAAATTAAGAGTTTTTGTTTCATAAAAATATTTGTTAAAATAATATAGTCTCTAAGAGTTTTATATGAGTATTTTTTTAAATCTGAGTAGTTTAAAGGGAAAAAATATAAAATTCTTCTTGTAATAATGCAATGTCAATGTCATATAATATCTAAATGGGGTTTGGGATAATTTGGGGAACAAAAATGTAAACTAGTTACGTATTTTTTTAAAAATTAATTATAGTGAATTTTTATTTGGAAATTTTACCACAACTTATGTTCATGATGAACATAAAAATATTTGAATATAGATGATATATGTTCTTCACATTGAACGATTTGATGTTGTGTACTCATGGAATTTTAATAATTTTTTCAATGAATTGATCATTTGGATAAAAATTCCCTTGTTTCTGCATTATTCAAAATTTCATTCTTTTTAGATGGTTAACACTAATTATAGTTTGGGACACTATTTAGATAGAAACATGGATATATGATTGAAATTTACAGAAGAATTAATTATTATAACAATACCCTAAATGTGATAAAACCATAATGATGGACTAAATGTTTATCAAATGTGATATCACAATCATACTATTTATGTATGCTTTTTCAAAATAATTTCTATTGTAGAATGAATAAAAAATGCTTCTTGTTATACTAAAGGAAATCCACTCATTATCATACATTCTAGAAGAATAATATGCATATATATATTTATATATATTGAAATGTATCATGAAGTATTATGATAATCGATCTATCAAAATATGACTTTTAGTTATGTCAATCTTATTTTAATCCGAGGATTTTATAGGTTTTAAAGAAATGTTATGGTTATTGTGAGTTGTATTATTTAATATAGATAAGAAATAAACATGTTTTCATAAATTTAGATTTAAAACTAGATCACCCTCTAATTATACACCTTTATAGTGCCACACACTTTGAAATAGTTATATTTTTTGGGAATATTTTATATTTGATACTCCCCATACATCAGATCATAGTGATACTTATCATGAGATAGTTTACATATTAACATCATTGTTACATAATCTTTAAGGAATATATAATTTTTGGAGGTGGGGTATGTATAATTTTATTTTGTTTATTAGAGATTAATCAGGATCATATTTTTAATCATTTATATAGTTTATAAGATACGAGTGATCAATTTATAAAAATTGAGGATGAGTACACCCATTAAAATAAATTATATATGACAATATTTTTTCTTCACTGCAAAAATGTGGAGTTATTTTCCATAATGATAAATTACAAGTGATATATTGAATATCCAAATCAATCTATAGATAGAATAATTAAGAATGTATGTTGAGATTATTTTTGATTGAGATATTATATGTTTGATGGGAAGTCATTTTCAATGAAAAGGGATCAAATGAAATAACATTATTTCATATTTTAAAATAGTTGAAAAAATGTGTACAAGTGAATGTGGTTGATGAATATCCGGAATGACCCATTTAATTGCTTTAATAGAAATGGATATTTTCTAAAGGAATATCTTTTATTATATTTTTTAATTCATTTTATTGAAAATGATATTAAGGCCCATGGGGATTCATATTTTTGTTGATATATTTGGGAATGAGTTTTTCATAGATTGAAGATATGAATTTAATTAGATTATTATAAAAAATAATTATTTATTAGTATTCACAAGTAATTTCAAATGATATTAAAATAGTTTTTAATAAATTAAAATATTGATATTTAGGATTTGGTAACCGAGGTTATTTAGTATAATATAATATCATTTTAATAATTAATAATTATATATGGTTTAGTGAAAAAAGGATACAAAAAAGTTATTCCACAAATTTCATATATTTTATTGTATGATATGTACATTTTATATAGTAAAACATTATAGCTTTTATGCCCTATTATATTCCTTGATAAAGGAATATCATAATTCAAGGATATATTTATATCATTGTACATACAGTTGAATATAAACATATTTATAATATGATTTTTCTTGTGAATAATCTATCATTTTCACATAGATAATTAATATAATGAGCTGTTATATGAATAGATGAATATTTAAAATCCATTGTGACTGTATAGTGTTTACTCATGTGTGATGTAATATATGAGTGAATGAGTTATTCAACTGGTAATTTCTTAAGTCCTGTAATTAATGTCCATACCCATTGTGATGGTTACTAAAATTGTATTAATTTTGTTATTTCATCCTATTAATACTCCTCCTAGAAATTATCACTCTACCACCATCCCATGTTTCCTAGGGTGAATATAGTCTATTTATGTGAGAGGACGTAGTCGTGAACAATAGATTGATGATTATATTGATCCATAGATTTCACATGGATGAGGGATTTTGTTTGGATGTATCTATTTTATCCTCATGAAGCATTTATGAATGAAGACAGATTTACTATCTCATCATTGTAATGTACATGACATTATTTTTTTAGAAATCATTCATTTAATTCAAATAATATATTACTTTTATTTTTTGTCTATTTTTTTAATTATATGAGTATAATCTCTATAATATCCCATATAACCCTACTAATTCCTGATTTAATTTATCATTGTTTTGGATGGGAATGGTGATTTTTTTCATGGTAGTGTAAGTGATTATTTGGGACAATATCAATAAATATAATGAGAAATTTTATTGATAATTCACATAACATACATGATATTAACATTATGGATAATAAAATTTACCAGACAATGTAGAAATAGAAATACAGCCTGACCAATAGAATATGAGTTTCAAATTAAATTCACAATAAATTTAAATTGATTAGTAGAAAAATATATTAGTCTTGAGATCATTAATTTATTGGAGATTTAATAAAATAAAATACATTTTATTTATCATAATTTATCTTTTATTATCCATGAATATAATCATACTAGAGATGATACATTCATGATTCGTTTATCTCCAAAAAATTGTTGGATTGTACTATGCTAGTGTGGTAGTTCTATCATCATACTATGTTCATATGGATCACTACACTAACCCGTTTGAGCTTAACGAATTGTCCATTAACTATCATTTTCCAGTGGATAGAGGAGAGAGGAAAATTCCACGTCCTTTTCCAAACATTAATGGGATTCTTAGATTTCTTTGGCATTAATGATTCTCAATTATGATCAAATACTACACAGTATCAATTAATATCATTTTATAATGATAGTGTTATGTTTTAAATTTTATTTAATTTCATAAATTATCACAAATTATATATAAAAAACTATATTACCTTATTCCATATAATAATAATAATAATAATAATAATAATTTCATATATAGTGTTCTACTAGAAATTGTGATAAATATTATTTTAATCATATTGATAATTAATATTTATTGTAAAAAAATATGGTTCACTATTCATATATGAAATATTTTTAATAAAAAAATAAAATACAATAATTTTTATTAGAAAATTTAATAATTATATATAACATACTTATTTAATATATTTATATTGATTAAATTATTCTATTGTTAAATCCCAATAAAATTATTCCTTAGTTAGTAGAATAATATTTGATCCAATAATTATATTAAAATATTATTTAGTTGAGATCACTGTAAACAATTTCCATGTGACCCTATAATCATCCTTCTAATTTTAATTATGCTAGATTACATAAAATAAATTATTATTATTGATAAATGGCATAATGAACCCAATGAAAATTTGTTTATTTAGTAACATCAATAAGAACATACTAGTTATCACTATATAATATAGTACATTTTTCTATATATCTAATAATCCAGGTAACACAATAGTGTCATCAACATATATACCATATATTTATTTCATTGACAATATAACTACAATTTCTTTTAAAATATGGGCCTGAATTCTTATGAAATTTTTCCATTTAAATAAAATTAATGAAATATTCTATTTCATAAATATTGAATGGAAAATTAGTCTTTAATATATTCATTTTTAACATACCATTTCGGATACAATGGACACACACTAGTTCGAGTGAAAAAAATTAAATTGTGGTATGGGATTATAAATATAAGGTGAGTCATCAAAATCCATAATAATAATCTTAATTTATATGGACCATTACAAATAGTTTAAAACAAGACAACCTATTAAGAAATAATCATGAAGAATACATATAGCTTGGTCACATATCGGATTCCACCAACATAATGATTTCCACATGCATGCATAATCTGAAAAAGTATCATTTACTAATGATTACTCATACCATACATTAAAAATACTATATTACCAATCATAGAATGTTATATAACCATATAAACATCTCTAAAATATCATTTCTTAATTTAAAATTATCATCATGGAGGGGACATATTATTACCAATATCAATATTTTTTACAGTCAAGAAAATTATTAAAATAAATTCATGTTGAACTATAAATAATATGTAATATGATATTTTAGTTAATATTCACTCCATTGAATATACATTTTTTCTATAGTACATCTACCTAGTTTTATGACACTAAATCCAATATAATCTCACCTAATGTAGAGAGAAAAAACAACTAATTTGAAATTATTAGATCTCAGATGATGATATTGCTTACAAAATGTTAGGGTTTTTCTTTACTGTTCTTTCATGTGATATTTCAAGGAGACATAGCTCACTAAAATCTCACCTCCCAAAACAAATAACCCAATAGATAATAATTCTAGTGTGTTTTCATTATCCACAATTTTAACCTTGTATCCTCTATAAGATCCATTACTATAGTTTCTTCACAACAGATTGGTACATGGATAGAACATTGGGGTAACACATCAAGATGTAGGAAAATTATACATATCCATAATGTTTCTAAAGCTATATCAGAATCCAAAATAAAATCAGACATTTCTATAAAATCAACTATTATAACATTCATTTAAATCATCCCTCTCATTTCACATCTGTTGGGAGTGAATATGTATCTCAACATTGATTTCAAATCATCTTAGCCTATTTGGATGATTGTATTTCCATATCCTATGATTATTAGTTCCTCATATCCTCCATATTCATGGAACATATCCTTATTATGTCTATAATAGATAATTATATTCTTAACATCAATCCAATTATGATCACCTGGGTTATAATAATATATGCCAACCAAATTTATGGAGTATGAAACGTCTATCCTTCTATGTAGTATAACATACATGACTGACCTAATAACTAATGTACAATATATCATTAAAATCCATTTTATTTCCTCATGTGCTAGAAGAAAATTTTTCTCATGAAGATTAATCCCACTAGACACTATAAGAAAAATCCCTCATTTGATTTCTCAATATTGTATATATTAATTATCATATCAGAATAATTAGTTTGACTTCGGTAATGAAGTATCTAGGTTTTTTCATGATTGGAATTTCTCGAAATAATATTTACTATTTTTTATTACAATAAAATAATTATTGAAAATTTTAGGATTGGATAGATACATGAAGAATATGTATTATTTCACTTACAATAGAAATAATGGAGCAACATGGGCCCATGCTGATTAATCGACTGAATAATGCATATCATGTTACCATCAAAAGACTTATGATCACATGAACGTAGTGGAACCATTCCAAGGTGTCATGAAATTATAATAATCTCTAAATTAATCATGTGAAAGAATTCATAAAAGATCTGGAGTCTATGAGAATTCTTCTAGACGGGCCCTTCTGATCATGTGATACATCGATCGATACATGCCTAATTGTCACCCAAGGGTATCATGAGGCGAATAGAACACAATGATAGGATATTTAGAAGAATATTTCTCATTATTTTTCAAGAAATGTGATTGTTATCTTGACATTATATTTCTATTAATCATTTGAAGGGAATTTTACATTCCATCTTGATCATTTGAAGGAATCTATACATGCCATAATGGTCATATGAAGGATTCTAGATTAGAATTTCTGACCCTGCAACATTTTTATCACTAGACTCAAAAAAATCTACCATGTTATCATTAGATGAAATCCAAAAAATTAATATGATCATAAATGATGGTAGTAATCTTATTTTCATGAAAATTGGTCATGATCTTCATATAATCAATTTATCAATCACATAAATTCCCTTTCAAATTATGGATTTGATCTCATGTAGGGAATGAGACACACTTGCTTGATCTAAGGATGAAACCAATTAATTTATGCTTTATGTTATAATGTATCCTTAGTATTTCATACCAATAATATGACTGATTATATAATATTCCACAGGATTATTTGACATGTCAATCAACAGAAACCTGAAAATCAAACAAGTGGATCATGCAATGAAATGATTTAAATTAAAGGATCTTTACGTGATGTGAGTTACAAAATTTTCAATGATAAAGGGTTTTTAACATCACATGATTAGTATATTTATCATGTGAAGCCCCTTTTACATGCTATGTTAATCTCACAGAAGATCATTGATGATTTGACTCAATCATGTGATAGGCCCTTTGATATGAATCCCTGTCTCACAAAGACTTGTAGACTTGTTGGATTGATCATGTGAAGGTCCTTTTTAATTATAACTCAATCACATATTTTCTATAAGATATATTGAATAAATTTCATTAAATAAAATTTATAATCATTTATTGATCGCTTGAACCCCTTTTTAAATCCATTGTATTAAGAAATCGTGTAACTGAAGTGTAATCATGTGATCATTGTTTATTATGAGACTCAAAGACAACATCATTTTTTATATATGTGGGTGGGGTCATTTGATTCTTGTAAAAACATATTTAAATGATCCCACCACTATATAAAGCAGAATAGATTCATGATGGTCATGCCTATAATATAAACCCCCCAACACATATAATGAATGCACACTTGTGGGAGATAGATCTTCCCAGACTAAATGATCATGTGAACATAAGAACATTCCATCTAAAATGTTCTCATGAACAACATAAAGAATTATGATATAAGTGTATTTTCATTTTGTGAACATTTTATTTATCACATGAAGGATATTCAGTATTCCAGCAATACAACACAAATTATTATTTTTTCATTTCATCTAGATCATGTGAAGGGACTTCGAACAAGTATATTGATAACCTGATATATGAGTATAATATTACCTTAATAATATTGGTATGTTTATGTGAATAATTATGTATTTGATATAAGATTTATGAGATGTAATATATAGTGTTTTTTATGAAAGGTACTTATGCTCTTCACATGATTAGTTCCTTAATCATGTGAAGACACCATGGAAATATCATCTTCGGTTTTTTGATATTCGTAAGAATGTAAAATAGGGTCATGTGATCTCTATGGACATGTTAGATCTGATCATGAAACATCAATCAGGTATGTTATCCGGATCATGTGACAGTCCGCAGTAATGTTTTCCTTGTTTATGTGAATCCCTCAGTCATATGTGAAAGATCATGAAACTCACCGTAAATGTGTCAGCTCAATCATAAAAAAATAATGGCTATTTAATCTACAAACACATGATTAACTCAAACATGTCTGAATGTTTATTTGAAATACTCATGAATATTATTTTGTTCACATGGAATCCACATGCTTGTCATACCTTATCATAAGACATTCCCATGAGATGGCATATGGTTAATGAAATGTAACCTGGAATGTCACCTAGTTTAGTAAAATCACCATAGATAAGTAATCCTTGTCAGTTGAAGTCCCCCTTAAATGTCATATTTATTGTAGAGAATCGCTTGGATATGTAAAAATTGATCACCCAAAGAATCCGAGACATTTCAACCATGGAATAATGTTTTAAGGGATCAGACCATCCTAGCAGGTTACATTGCAAATCATGGACCAAAAAATATGGTGGTACTGTTCACGAAATAAACTTGAGGGTGGCACTGGTCATGGTAGCACCATGACTGTGGCGCTATGACTACTTTACCGTGACACTGTCTCCCCAAACAGTGTCCCACCCTTCATTATTTTTCTAGTTTCTATTTTTTTATGCTCCTCCATCATATCTTTTGACGAAAAAGTGTTTAATATTTAATCTTATGCCTTTTAAAGACCATAAATGATATCTAAAATCCTTATGATCCAGGATACCATTGACTTACCCAAACATGTGGCTTTTCCTTGCTGTCATGCCCTTTTCCCTATTCTTTCCAATTCCACCATGTTACGTGCTTTCCTCTAATTAAATTAAACCCTTTAACGTGCAGCAGTTATGGACACCTCTTTGATGATGATTATAATGTTATAAGTAAATACATCATGTGTAACCACCCAACTACATGGTGAAACCATGATCCACTTATTATTCCATTCAAGAATTCATATCCTATAACTCCAGAATCTTATGTTTTTATCGCATGATAATTTATGGTTACTTTCATGGATGGGCACTTTCCATCATTTCCATGGTGAGCTAAGAGTCACCCTTTCCCAAGGCATTTGGTGCACCTATGTCTTATCCTTCCTACTCAATCAAGGAGTCCCTGATGTTCCCCCCTGTTAGTCGTGCATCCCTCGTTTACAACCTCTGGAGAAAAAAATCAATTGTTGATCCTTCAAGAAGGGATCTTCCATCACCTATCTTAACCATATATCATGTACGGTGGGTATTCTATTGTTTCCAAAAAGATGGAGGAAACCAATCATTAATAAGGACAATGATAAAACATTTAAATAATAATTGGTTGTGTTTGATGATGTCGTTCTACACTTTTACCCTTACATGTGTGTTGTGAAATGTAAGGGATTCTATCATATGAATATCAAGGCCATTGGTGGTCATTCATTTCTCAAAAATGAAACCCTATTTTATAGATAATTTTTTGATTGAATGGTTCTAACAAGGTAATTAGTTAATCACGTAAGCTCAGTTGAATTATATTAATGTCTAGTGAAAAATAATCCCTACGTGATCACCCCGGTTATCCCAATAGAAATGAAAGAACTAAATGAATTTTGTGTCTAAATATGGAACTCCCTAGCGATGTATTTGTAATTTGTGTTGTTGTTCTATTGGATTATTGTGGGGTTACATGGATGGGTATGGGATCCCAAATTATGGTGTAGTTGTTGGTTTTTAATGTTTGGGTTGTTTGGGGTTCATATGGTGGGTCATGGTTTGGTTCTGGTACTTTGAGGGATCTCAGGGATCCCTTTTTTGTTGTGACCATAAATGAGATCCCATTGTGAATGCATAAATTGATTATTGACTATTTTTCCTTCCTTGGATTTTCTATATTCCTGTTAGTTTCCTGGTAGTGAAGATTTATTTTAAATACAATCACATGATTATGTAAAAAAGAGTGTGTAAAATTGAGAATTTTTTTTCAGGAATGTGTTATGATTCTTTTGCGGGTGTTGTTCTTATTATGAATGAATAGTAAGGAAGATTTTTGTGTATTGTATTGTTTTGGAACCCATATGTTGGTATTAGTGTTTGTTTACCAATATGTATAATTTCGATCTAGCGTTACTTATTTTCGCCCCACCCAGGTTGAGCACTTCTTATAAACAACCCCATATCATAGGGGAGGGTTTTATTCACAACACTGTTGTGAGTGGATGGTTATTAGATCATTTTATGCTCCCCTTACTAGATATCCAAGGAAACTATTATTAGGCTATGAATACATGAGTTCCATTACATGAAAAATATTCTTTGGGTAGGGTACGTGGTGGTGGTTGGATCAGGTGTGTGCGACATGTTGTTTCCCAAGTGTCATTGGGCATTGTAGTAGTTGTTCAAAACTAGGTTTTTTTCATCGTGTTTACGTGTGGTTATGGACCATGTGTTTGCAGGTGGGATGTATGCTTGTGGTAGACTTGGTGTGTGCAGGTGGGGTATGGCAGTCGAGCTATGATGAAAAAATGGGAGGGGAGGGCTGACACATATGATGTCTTCAACAACCTATGGGAAAGTGTTGAGGTGTACCAAAACATAGATGTGTTTTTACTATTACTTTACATGAATTGTGTTATTTAGGAAGAGTTCCTTGGTTTGGTTTAGATGGATAGTTTCATAGATAGTTTTTTTGGTTTTCTCCTTTTCATATGGGGCATTAAAATGCCTCCCCACATGTGCACAAGTGATTTTGGTTTTCCCTACATAGTACACCAGTCTACACACCCTACATATATAAAACTGGTTTAAGGTATCCAGAAGGACATTTAGGACCGTGCAAGGCCGTATTCGCTTAGATGTCGGGACTGTTGATGTTGTTTTTTTTGTTTCTTTGTGTAATTTCATTTTGGTTTTTCATTTGTTGTATCATATATTATTTGAAACATCTACATGGAAACGATTGTTTGGGATTTACTTTAACTTCTAGTTTTGGTGTTTTTTGAGACTTTCTCTATTATTTTCGGATCCAACTAAATAAAAATGGTAATGCCTTCCATTTAATTGTATTATTCTAGATACTTGGTTCTGTTTTCCACTAAGGAGACTATTGATGGCAGGTCTCGGTGGGTTATTATCTCTCCTTCAACTAGAGGAAGGAAGGTTTTTTCAATCTATTGTCCCATCCCTCATCTTGGTAAAGGCATGTGGTGACATATTATTATCAGAGGCAGGTTGAGAGGTAGTATTGAGGTCAGGGTAATGCATAGTGAGGAATGAAAGATATAGTAGGGTGACGGTGTTTGGAAATCTTGGTGCGTGAAATTGGCTAGGGATAATCGGCAAGGAAACATGATATTAGGGCCGCCCATATTCTAATGACAAGAAATTGGGCCTACCGAACAACAAGGTTAGGCTACACTGATAGCAGGGTAGAGACCCTAGAAATGTAAACGAATAATAATGACTTGTGTTCGTGTGTTTCTAGGTATTCTAGGGTTTTAAAATGAATAAAAGGCCAAATAAAAATTTTGGGAAATAATATATACTACTAGGTCTTACCCATTCCCTTTTTACCTTATATATACGACACCTTTATGATGACCAAAAGTAGTGTGGGTGATCGAGGCCAAGGAAGTAGCTTTGGATGATTGGAAGAGGGCTGGTCATGAGGTGTAGGAGGACTAGTGGTAGATATCTCTTTTTGGTTTTCAGCAACAGACCCTCGGTATGTTTGAGGGAATCATCTTAGATATGGAAACAAAGAGCTAGCTTGAGGAGCTGTGTGCTGGTAATTACAAACCCTCGGGGCGGCTGTTATAGTAGGGATTGAAGTCATTCGTGGTATAATTTTCTTGTTTAGTACTCTTACATATTCATCATTGGATTCAGGATCACTTCACACTTTTAATACACCTAGTCTAGACCATGCATTTGGTCTAGACATAGAGACGCATATTGTACCACTAGTAATCAGTATGATACTCAGATGTTAGACCCTCTTGTCTCATTATTTTTGATGATGTAGACTGATTTTGGGACCAAATCAATCTAGTGGGGACCTTATTTTGAATGAAATATAGAAATATGATGTCATTTTAGGAATCAAATGGTTTTTCCTTGTGTGTGACATCATTGACTACTTCCTGAGAATTGTTTTGTTTTTCAGATATGTGAAGCTAATGTATGACATTCGTTTGTGAGCGAGGTTTCTAGAATGGAAACTAGGGAGTGGAGCCCTTTCATTCCTTGTTATACAACTATCGGTGGACTCAGTGGATAGAGAGATAGTGTAATTCTTGGGGATCTAAATGTGTTCATGGACATCTTCTGAGAGGCGGTCTTCACTCTACCAACTCAATGTGATGTTGAGTTTGTGATTGAATTATAACCCATAGCCCCCACCCCCCAATATCAATGGATCCCTATCGTATGTTACCTTTTGAATTGCGGTAGTTACGAATTCAGATGGATGATCTCATGAAAAATGGTTCCATTCAACCTTGAGAGTCAAAAGGTTGTCCCTAGTCTTGTTTGAAAAGAAGAAATATGGTTGTCTCAGGCCGTGCATAGACTACCAGAGACTGAATCATGTAACAATCAAGAACGATTACCCTTCGTCGAGAATAAATGACCTTTTTGAAAAGCTTCTAGTGGTATTATCATTCTCCATGATCAACATGCGATCAAGATATCACCATTTGTGAGTGAATAAGGGTGACATCTAGAAGACTTCTTTTAGGTTCATATATGGGTGCTTTGAGTTCGTGGTCATGTTGTTTGGTGATACGAACGTTCAAACCATGTTCATGGGGCTCATTAACTCTGTCATCTAGGAATATCTAGACCCGTTCATCATCGTATTTATGGATGAAATCCTAATCTACTCATGATCGGAGTAGGTTAACATTGAGCATCTGAGAACAGTTCTAGATGTCCTCCGTCAACATTAGCTCAAAGGGAAGATTTCCAAGTGAATATTCCTGAAATAGAAGGTGTTATTCCTTAGGCATGTTGTGTCCGAGTAAGTAATAATTATTGACCCATCATTGGTTGGAGTGGTTGTATCTAGTGCATCACCCATGAATGTGGAAACAGTTTGAAATTTCATGGGACTAACAGCTTACTACATGAGATTCGTACCCAACCTGAACTGAGTTACAGGACCCTTTACATACATGACCAAGAAGGACCAGGCTATTATATAGAGTGAGAATTTCCAGTAATCGTTCAATTATCTAATGTAGAATCTGGTTAGTTCCCCAGTACTGAGGTTTCTAGAGGAAGGTGTGACATTTGAGGTGTTCTTTGATGATTCAGGCCAGAGCTTATGGTGTGTGATGATGTAGTTGTAGGGTTTGATCTTTTTTGTGTCTAGGAAATTAAGTCCCCATGAGCATAACTATTACACACATGATCTGGAACTGTAATTAGTAGTGTTCACGCTAATGTTGTGGTGGCACTACCTCATTGGGGAGCACTTTGTGGTCTTTACGAATCTCATGAACTTGTGGTATATCTTCTCCCATCGGGACCGGAACATGTAGAAGTAGAGGTGGATGGAATTTCTTCCATTCTAAGACATATAAATCTCATACAATAATGGTAAGGGGTATCTTGTGGTCGATTCTGTGTGTAGGAAGTCGCATAAAAATGTGGTTTGAGAGTCAGTAGATGTTTTTACGGTGACAGAAGAGTTAGCTTCACTACACCAGGATTCAAGGATGGATGATGGGATAGGTTGTCTATTTCATATGACAGTACAATAATCTATATTGTAGTTGGTATAATAGTCATAGTGGGGATACTCAGAGAGTGATGTGATACATTTAATGGTTAACCAATGTAATGCTCTGAAAGGGTGGATGGAGGATGGTCAAAATCATATTATTTTATGAGGGACATTTTTTATACTAAAGACGCTGCACCATAGATTTCTTAGTGAGTTACACAAATCCCCCTAGTGCTAAATTTAATAGTTTCCCAGACGTTCCATGGAATGAGGGGTCAGTTTTGGTTTCATGGGGTGAAGAGGGTTGTGGCAGAGTTTGTGGAAATGTGCCTCGTGTGTCAGCAGGTGAGGGATGTACAACACATCCTAGGAGGTCTGTGAGAACCTTTAGATGTACCTGAGTGGAAGTGTGATGAATTATTGAAGTTTTTTGTCATGGGACTACATAGAACTCATGGGGGTTTTGATGCTTTCTATGTAGTTGTGGACTGGCTGACAAAATCATATCACTTCCAGGAAATCAAGTAGTCGAGTGCGGTGGAAGCACTGGAACAGTGTTACCTGGAAGAAGTAGTGAGGATACATGGAGTTATGAGATTCATTGTCTCTGATTGGGATAGTCGGTATACCTCATGGTCCTGGAATGGTTTTCAACATTATTTTTTCACCCAGCTATGCCTCAACACAGCTTTCCACACCCATAGAGATGGGTAGACATAGCGCACCATCACGCCATTGGAGAATATGATATGGAATTTTGTTTTTTTGTCCTTGGGGGATCATTTATATGTACCTTGCATGTGGTATAATACGCCTACAAAAATATATAACATTATACCATAGGCATTGCCCCATTCGAATCATTGTATGGGAGGCAGTCTCGCTCACCCTTATGATGGACAGAGGTCGGGAAGCAGGTTTTCATGGCCTTGAGGTATTACAGAGCACAATAGAAATGGTTAAGATTATTTGAGAAAGGATAATGGTAGCATAGGACTGGAAGAAGTCATATGCCTATCATCATAGTCAACCCTTAGATTTTCAGGTCGGGGACCACATGTTCATAAAGGTCTCCCCTTGGCATGGAAAATTGCAGTTCAGAAGAGGGAGTAAGCTTTCTCCTGGTTCGCTAGACCCTTTGAGGTGTTGCGGTGAGTTTGTGATATGGTTTAACTGGTGACACTACCTCTTCCACTACAATGGGTGCATGATGTCTTCCATGTATCTCAACTTTGTCGATATCTACATGATGATTTACACATCCTCAACAGGGGAAAGCTGGATATCGAGGACGATGCAAAATTTGTTTAGAGACCAGTGATGATCAAGGCACCTTAAGAGAAGGGGATTCAAGGACAAACCATTCCCCTAGATCATGTGTCATGGAGGAATGGGGTACACAAGGATAATACCTAGGAACAAGAGGCATAGATGAATTCCTAGAACCCAGATCTATTTTGAGGTTTTTTCTGTTGTGTTCCATACTTGTTTTGATGTAGTTCATGACCTTGTTAATTATAAAATGTGATATTTTTCATTGATTTATAAGTGTGTGTGAATATTCCTAACTCCGGGAATGGGAGCACCTGATTCCTAATTGAGACGCAATAAAGTGGATGAGGTTAAACCCATGTGGTTGATTTAGTGTTGTTTAAAGCAGATAGTATATTTACATGGATGAAAGCAATTACTAATTACTATGATTGGATGGTATGATATCTACAGTGTTTTTGTGGTTACTTGGGGGAGTGGAGTGTTAGTGTATCCATGATTGTCCATGATATATATGAAGAAGAGGTGTTCTTAAACATTATGTTTGTTTTGGATTTGGAACGATTCTATGTTGGTTTTTCCTTGAGAGGTATCTTACGGCGAATTAGATGTTCATACCCCTGTATCATCTCATGGTTTATCCTTCAATTATTGAGGGTGATAATTGTTTGAGGTTTATATTCAGTAATGGACCAGACCCTCCCTATCTGTTATTTCACCAAATATCGGTCCCACCGATATGGTGGAACTAGTCATGGCAACACCATGATGGTGGCACCAGTCACGGTAACACCATGATGGAGGAACCCTGACTATGGTAATATTACAGTGTCTTACCAAATGGTGTCCCCCCCCCCCTTCATTCTTTTTTCATTTCCCTTCTTTTTATGCTCTTGCAACATATATATTGATAAAAAAGTGTTTAATACCACATATTTTTCCTTTTTAACGACTATAAATGATATCTAAAATCCCTATGATCAGGGAGACCATTGACATACCAAATCGTGTTGCATTTCCTCGATGTCACACCCTTTTTACGATACATTCCAATTCCCCCATATTATGTGTTCTCCTCTACATAAAGGAAATCATATAACATGTAGTAGTTTTGGACACCACTATGATGAAAATTATTAAAAAATATATAATAGTTTAATTTGTAACCTCCCAACTGCATGGTGAAACAACAATCCACCTTTTAAGCCTTCATGTATTCATATCCTATAACTCAAAGATATCACCTTTTTTCGCATGGGAAGTTATTATTCTTTATCATCCATGTTAGTCTCTTTCCTTCTTCTCATTTGGTGGCTTGGAGTCCCCCCTTCACATAGAATGTGGTGTGCATGCTCTAGAGAAATCCTACACACACTTGGAATCTCTAAAGTTCATCCTCTTCTAATCGTGCATCCCCAATTTTCGACCCATGTAGAAAAAAATCGATCATTGATCATCCAGGTAGGGTTCTTCCTTCACCTATCTTTACCGTGTATCATGCAAAGCATGTATGCTATTTTTTCGAAAGAGATAAATGAAACCAAACATTAATGATGATAATAAATAGATATTTAAGGAATTGAGGCGTTAGTTTTATGATGTTTTTTTACTCTTTTACCCTTACTTATATGTTGTGAAATTAATTGTATTCTGTAAACTGAAAATCACGGTGATTGGGGATCTTTTATTTGTGCACTAATGAACCTTTTTTCTGAATATTATTTTAATTTAATTGTTGTAATATGGATATTGGTTAATCATGTATGTTTGGTAGAGTTAAATTAATTTCTTGTGAACAAGAATCCCTTTTTGAACACACTGGTTAACCCAATGGAAAATAAGGAACTAATTGAATGGTGTGTTTAAATATGGAACTCCATTTCTATGTATTGGTAATATGATTGGTTATTTTTCATGGTTCATTTGGGGTGATATGGATGGTTATATGATCCCCTATTATGGTGCAGTTGTTGGTTTGTGAATTTGGGGTCGTCTGGGGGCAAATGGTGGGTCATGGTTTGGTTATAGTACTTTGAGGGATCTCATGTATAAAATTTTTTGTGACAATAAAAGAGAATCGGGTGTGAATACTTAAATTGTGACATGACTATTTTTTCATTACATGTACTATAGATATTCCTATTAGTTTCTTGATAGTGAATAATTATTTTAAATGGAATCACATGATTATGAAAAAATAATGGGTAAAAGGGGGAATTGTTTTCTGGGAATGGGTCGTGACTCGGTTGTTGGTGTTGTGTTTCTTAGGAATGAATATTAACAAGGATGTTTGTGTATGAAATTGTTTTGGAACCCCATGGCGGGGATGAGTGCTTGTTTAACTATATGCGTAATTATTCTCTTAGGATTCTTCATCGTGCTCCACCCATGATGAAAAATTCATGACAAACACCCCCATTTCATGGGGGAGGGTGTTTTTACCAAAAATCATGTGAGTGGCGGGTTATTAGATCATTTTGTACTTTCATTCCCAGATATCCCATGACTCTTCGGGATAGCTGTGATGGCATGTTTTCCCTTATTTCTGAAGATTCATCGGGCATGGTACGTGGTGGTGGTTGTCCCATGTGTGTGCGGGAAAGTTGTCTCCAAAGTGACTTCGGGATGAGGAAAGGTGTTTTGGGGCGTGGCAGTAGTTGTTCTGGTCGATGTGTTTGTGAGCATGGTTATGTGCAGTTGTGGCCCAGGTATTTTCATGAATAATGTGTGGTTGAGGTATCCTAGGTGTGTGTGGGTAGGTTATGGTAGTGAGAATACAATTAAAAAAATGGTGGGGGAGGTTTGAAGTGAAATATTTCATCAATAACCATTGGTAAAGGGGTTCGAGGAACACAAAAATAGATTTTTTATTATAATTACATTTCATGAATTGCATTATTTTGGGAGCATGCCTTGGTGTAGTCTACATTGATAGTTTAATTGTTAAGTGTTTTGGTTTACTCCTTTTCTCACGGGGCATTAGAATACATCCCTACTTTTGCATGATCGCTTTTGGTTTTCAATACTGAGTATACTTGTATACTAACCCTATGTATTAAACTACATTTAGTTTTCTAGGAGGACCTTGAAGACCATGTGGGACCATATTTGGTCAGACTTCGAGACTGTTGATGTTGTTGTTTTTATTTTCTTTGTGTAATTCCCTTTGGAGAATTCTTGTATTGTATCAAAAATTATTTGAAACATGAGCATGGGAATAGATTATTTGGCCTTTAATTTAACATAATTTTTTTTTGTTTGGGAATCAATATCTTATCTCCCAATCTTAATAATTGAAAAGTGTAATGCCTTCAATTTATACATTTGATTCTATACCCATGGTGCTAGTCTCCACTCCATGGATAATTGAAGGAAAGTGTCGGGGGTCATTATATCTCCATCAACATGAGGAAAGTAGGATTTAGAAATCTATTGTACCCTCCCTCTTCATGGTGATGACATTTCAAGACACAGACACACTATGATGTGTCAACATGGTTCAGAATACACTCTATGATGTCTCAACCATGCCAAGTAAACACCCTAGTCATGTTAGAAGGACACCTCAGACATGGCGGGAAGAAAAACCCATACATATTATCCTTGCCCAGTTGGAATAGATTAAAATGTACCCTAGAACTATTTGAACTCCCAAAAATGAGTCTTTTGTTGATTATTTACATTTTATATGTGATGTTTCTATAATCGACTAGGTTTGTATACTAATGAAACCTTATTTGTATCGTGGTGTTATAATGTCATCAAAGGATTATAAATGGACCATTCATGGTTACCACCTATTTTCAATTAGAGTATAATGGATAAATATATATAATTGTTATCCAACACAGTAGGCTTCCCTTCCTATTTAATTTACTCTAGTTTATTGAACCCACCCCTTATGCAACTACTATTATTCCACATCCATCAGTGGATTAGAAAACATTACTGAACAAGTATTTCTATGATTCATTCAATAAGAATACTACCTGGGACACCTTAATGAGGGACATGCTCTATATTTATCACACTATATGGGTTTATTTACTAGGAAATTACTATATCACTATTATATGTTCCTAATCACTTAATTTATCTTCTTTATCATATCAAGAAAGACCCACATGAACATAGTGATTTTCAACGATAATATTACTAGTATTGTATGATTCACCAAATAAGGGAAACCATAGTGCATAATACTTATTAAAAGACATGATTCAATTGCCTTAGTATATTGTAACCCATTGGGTGTGGGTCCGGAATGCATTACCATAACGATTAGATATGGGGATGTAACCCTAGTGAGTATTTAGTATCAAACCCCACCCATTAGTAGTTTGAGAAAAATATAACTATGAAGATTGAAATACTTATTATATGTATGATACATTGGATGAACTCCAAAGGCCAAATAAAAATAATCATATCCAATATTCTCTCATATGCGTCAATGTTGCATAACCTCAAACTACATGATAAATTCCAATCATATAGCCTAACAAATTTTCTAATTATCAATGTCAGAATTTATACATATTCTAACAGGATATGTAGGTTGTGTATTACAGGTTTCATACCATTATTAAAACACTAATCCAAATCCATGATGTTTGTGACCTATTTAGTTCTTATTTATATGACCTAAAAACACATGCAGTCACCCATTGTTAAGAAATAACAAGAAATAAGTGGAGAAACTCGAATACATATAGATGGTTTCATTAGTAAAAAACTATTTTTCATGTATAAGGATTCAAAAACTAATTGTTTTATTAGGGAAAACATTTCCATATTATAATTGGTAAATGATTCATGAACAAATGTTGAGTTTATAAGGTAGAACCATCTTGGGAAATACTCCACCCTTAAAGGGTGTGATGAGACCGACCTACTGTAATCTCGAACAATGTGAGTTCATATGTGTCATTAGGTTTGAAACCCCAAATGTTTTCTTATCATTTCAAATATGGATCATAAATTATTTTTATTTTGGGATCCAATGAGAGTTTACATGAATGATATGAAATGGTGAACCTGATGCAAATGGTTATGAAAACACACTCAATCATCAATAATCGTGTTTCAGTCATTACACAACATAATTTTTTTCATGAATCATTGATGGAAATGATGATGTGAAATCATTTAATAAAAGCATAATTGAGTCATTATAATCATCTGAAATCATATTCCCAAACTTTAATAAACAACATGAATCTAGGGAAACTAATATTATGATCCCAACATGAGCCATGAAACAATAAAAGAAAAAAAGTAATTACTCATGTTGGGCCATATTTACCCACAATTCTGTAATCAAACATTGAATCCAAAGTAAAAATTGCAGTAATAATTTTTATGAATGGGTACCATTGAATATGTACTTCTTATGTGGAAATTTAGCATAAGAAAAATGGTTGAACCATAAATATGAAAAAACAATTTTGTTTTCTATTCATAGATAATGATGAATGATTTATTCATTGAATATTGAATATATTAGATACCTTTTTCCTTGTTATATTTTTTGTTTAACATACTATTCTCACAACATCATAAGAACACAATATTATTTTATTCTAAAAAATATGATTTGGACCCTCAAATAAAATAAAATCCTCTAATTATTACAAAACAACATCACCCATCTAACACATTCTCCTTCAGGTGGAGAACATGATAGTCTATAAAACCACTATTGTTGTATGATTATGAATTTCATTAATGAATTTAGTGTTCTCCAGATGATGAATTCTAGGTGTGAACCTCATTCTAGGAAGAAAATAGTGAAACTTGTTCTAACGGTTTTCACTACCTACCACATGGTATCCCTACCATCAAACACGAAAATAATATATTTCCATACCATAGAAAGGTCAATCAAGCAAAAGACAATAATTCCATCACATTTTAAGAGAAATTCTGGAGGGATCCAATCAACCTATATCAGTAGTCGATTCAAACAAATGTCCCTTAGTCACCTGCTAAGAGAAATACATGGTAGGTCACTTCCCTAGACACCAATTATCATCCTCCAATGATATATCACTAGAAAAATGGTTTTCTGATCAATGAGAAAGGTCCAATATTCACAATTCCACTAATAAAACCATCATCATATTTTTATGTTTTCTAATAAGGAATCTCAGATCACTTATCTCCCATAACATTTCTATATGTATATTATGGTTGTAACCATAGGCGAAGGTATCCCCAACACCACACATAATGTCCGTCACCATATCTCGATGGAATAAGCTTAATAATACTATAATTATACCCCAATTTAATATAATTCATATAAAAATGTATCCTAGATACATAAACAATGTAGTCCTATATTATTTCACATACTCTACTATAGTGCTTCTGTATTTTTGAGATGAGAAAAGAAAACTGAAAACATATTTTTACAGAAATGCATAAACAAGGATAAGTTCCCATTCAAATCCCAATTTCCAAATCATTATACCCACATTATAAATATTAACATGTGGCTATTATGGAAAACACACACATTATTTCACTTTTATAGGAGAATTATAAATATATTTAGTTATCATAGGAGGCAATATACTGGGTTCGTATTCTTGTTCTTACTAGGATCTGTCAGTCCAATTTTCCCACCACCTCAAGGCAGAAGTAAATTCCTTTAAATGAAATCGATTGTTATAATCCAAATTCCCTAGTTTGTATTTATATTCACTGTGCAATTGGGTTCAATGAAAGAAATATTTTGATCACCTCAGGATAGGTTCACATTACAACAATGAAAAGACCAAAAGATACTCTTAATGCATTTGGTAGGGCTAATATACTCACCCCAAATGTGGTTCATCTAAACAATTTATAAATATTCCATGGGGAGGTTCATATCCTTTCAACTGTAGTTAATAATAATATCTTAATAGCATACATATGTGAAGATCATATCCATATATCATCCACTAAAAGCCCACAACTACATCATTCAATGTCTATAAATGATGAGGCTCATACCTGATATACCATTATATAAGATATTCTTCATAATTAGATGGGGAAAGTAATTATGGATCATCCCCATATCAAATCATTAACCAAGATTTAGTGGGAAAAAATTTTACCACATAAATAGAAGTTCATATTCCCACTAATTGTATAGAGGATTCTCAACACACCCCTGATGCATCTTTGACATGACTCAGATTCCTGCAACAACAAATTGTCATTATCATATTTCTACTACTGCCACGAAGTAAGTTTATATCCACACTCAACCCCCAAGGGAAGGTTGTCATTTTCTAAAAAAAGACATAAAATAATTAAAATATTCTGAATCATCCTATATATAGTGACCTTAATCATGAACGATGCATATTTGTTACTCTTGATGGTCTTATAACTCTTTATATAATAAAAAAGGTGATAACAACCCTTATAGTCCACCTCACCCTAATATAGAGATAGAATATAGACTGTCTATAACTGATATCATCTATATAAAAACTCCTCATTGTTATATCTCACTCGAATAATAAAATACCCCCATTTTCCTGAGACCTTCATATATAGAGGTGATAAATACATCAAGGCTAGCCATATGTAGTTCCCTATCATCTATCATAAACACCTCACCTCAGTTAGAATAAGACCAAGAAAAACAACCCCTATGATATAACCAAGTAGAAGAATATGTATCTGATGGGAAAGAATCCAACATATATATATATATATATATATATATATATATATATATGAACATGTGTATGAACTACATTGAAACAATTTCTTCCCATTTTAGGATCAGATTAAGAGTTTCTTGTTGAACAAGAGGATTAGTTCATGGTCTAATAATGATATAATATATTAGTAAACCGTATATTATTGAATTATATACACCACCATTATCATGTATAGAATGATCACCAACATTCCATTCATACACTATTTTTTCAATGTTCATGTCCACGTTCTCTATGGCCTGGGATACAATCAAAAAGAGTATAAAAACACCAATACTATATTTTTCACCACATAATGAAAACTATATGATGTATGATTTCAAAATACCCATCAAAATATCATATCAGTGGATGGGGAAGGTATGGATTATTTAGACTAATCCATCCCTAGAAAAGACATATCAATTTATTTGGCCTCCTACAATGTCATAACCATATGAGAGATCATGGGATCAGGTAATGCATGAGCAAGTTAGTCAGCACAATATAAATCATCCTCTATGAGGATGAAAAGTTTTCATAAATAAAGGGACAAGAATTCGAATAGACTCATATGAAGATCCTCTTAATAAAATTGTAACACAAAAAAAACATGACAAATGATGTTATATAATACAATCAATTTTCTAGAAGGATGTGGATTACATCACATGATGTTCTTGAACCAAGCTCATGCATGAATCAGGTTATGCCAATTCAGGTAGATCATAGTATAAGCATCAATAATTGAAATCCACTAGAAAAAACATTCCATTGTGTTAGGATAAGATTCATCTCAATCACATCTACCTTGGTCATCATACCTCAAGAGGATCCTAAATTAATCAGCGGAAATTCCAGATCAACAATAGTATTTGATGATGGGGGAATTATTATCTCAATTTTAGTACACTTAGTCATCAGATCATTATTTTATAGGATAGTACTTAATAATGACGGTCATTATGCCAATCATTCTTTGGTCCCCGAGACAAACTACTTTAATTTAGGAATAGCTTAGAAATTATTATATAAAAGTCACTTAATGTCGTTATTCACATATGGAGATATGATGTATTTATACAAATGAAAATCAAAACCTACAAAGTTCCTAACCTACGATGGCCCAAACAGATCATGTGTATGAGAAATATCCATGTTGAAACCCTGAAAAGAGGATAATGTTGTAAAAAACATGTCTATTATGTCTAGATTTATGGGGTAATTAATGTATCATGGAATTCCAAAGTGAACATTGTAACCATCAATGTAGAAAAATACCCAAAATAATAACATAATATATATTGACATAATTAGGTAACCATACCTTGAGAGGTAGTATATATGGGTGAAAAAATATTGGTTTCACATATATGGAATCAATGAAGGATCCAAAACCTAGAACCTCGAAAAAATGAACATCTACCTCCTCGTTGGAACTCTGACAAGGATAATGGGAATTGTGTTTCTACATACCACTCTATCCATCGAATAGTTTAAATCAATCCTGTTGTGTAATGAAAAGGCATGTTTTATAATGAGATAAAATTCCTTATTAATTTCAATAAGGAAATAATGTAGGTTAATGGTCCAACTAGGTATCTCCTTCATATATAATAACATATATCTTATGACACACATAGGGAGATTGATAATCTACATACTAGAGTGAAATTAGAGTATTTTGATTTCTCAAGATCTTGAAACATGGTCTAAAATTATTCGATAGTTAATGTTGATCATTACTTTACTCCATTATAATGATATTCTCTCCCCCATCTATTTGATAATATGGTCCTGGAGAAGATCAGGTATCAGATAGAAAAATAATTAGGGCCACCTCATAAAGCCTCACAAACTCACTATATAAGATAGGTGGTGTAGAAGGTGATACCTATAAAACTCAACAATATATAATCCATATTATCCAAAATATAATACCTATAGGGGTATCACAACCCTATGAAAACAAAAAGAGGGGCATCTGAAATGGGTGTATATATCCCCCCTAGTCCTGATTTCATTAAACAAATTTTTTGGACCTTCGAAAACATGGGAATTCCAGTACAGCAAGTCACAGACTATTTATACTTATGCAATGTGATGATATTCCCTTGCTGTTAGGAAGATACAAAAAAACATAAGTTACTTTTAATAGAATCATTTATGATCATCATTCCTTTGGGCCAACATCCTTCAATCATGATATATTATCAACTGGAATGACCTTCATCCTAAATTTCATTATCAATTTATTACCATTTTAAGGGGAATTTTTTTTTAGAAAAAAAATTGAAAAAAGCGATTATGATATGGGTTTTGAATTAATTACATGATTGAATTGATTAACATATTCTCTCAGTATCCCTATATTATAATAGAAATTGAATCAATTGTCTCATGAGATTATTTGAGATGAGATAAAAAACCTATGATCCTGATGAAATATTCAGTTAGATTACATGAGTTCACAGAAATGGAGTAACACCTATAATAACATAGAGGAAAAATAATTGTATGGTAGAGTCTACTTTTGTTAAAAAATACCAGTAAATCTACCCATCAAAGAACCCATGTCGGACATGAGTCACATAATACCTCACACATGGCATTAGTATCATAAATCTTACCCATTATCGATAGTTAGAAGAGATTAGGGTCACCCATGAATTGAGTGAAAAATAAATGATGTGAATTACTCAAATAATGAACATGCTAATGATTACATCCTCACTGTTATGGAAAATAACCACATAAACCTACAAGATCAAGAGATAACCAATGCGTTTTCTCTTTTTTACATCCCTAACTA
Source organism: Viscum album (assembly GCA_963277665.1). Lineage (NCBI taxonomy): Eukaryota > Viridiplantae > Streptophyta > Magnoliopsida > Santalales > Viscaceae > Viscum > Viscum album. Next base: position 172,358,096 of record OY728134.1, read on the forward strand.
CTGCCCTTTCTATCGGATTTTATGTCAAAAAATCATGGATTTATTTCTAATAATTTAATTCCAACACCAAATGGCAGATTCTGGAAACAAGATACAAGGTAATTATTTTTAATGAGTGATCTTTGTGACCTTCAACCAAATAGAAGAGTGAAAATTGAAATATGTTCTCTTTAGGAATGAAAAAATGTTTGATAACATGTTGTAAAAAAATTGATTTATCTCTTGCCATTATGAGAGAATGACATCCCAATATAGTAATGATCCATCAAAATATATATAATTATAAAACATTTAATATACCTCTAGAAGGTGGAAATTATCATATAATAATGGAACAATCATAAGATAATGTGTCAAACCCTTGTCCTAAAAAAACGTTGACTTGTTTATAATTATTTAATTTGGGAGTTTGAGAAATAGTAACCCCCATCAAATATAATCCTATTCAGATGATGATATAATATTTGTCTTATCATATATCACTTAATATATTCCGTCATAAATTAATAATATTATCCCAAAATGAATTCCCTAAAACTGACTGGGGTGTCATAGGCCGAGGTTGTAGAATATGAAGTTATGGGGGATTGAATGGATGTTTTAAAATCCAATATTGATGTCACATACCAATGGAAGAAAAATAAATGGGAGAGACCTGTAGATAATAACATAAAAACGATACCAAAACAATCTCAATTAATTAATATATTCTTCAAAAATAATAATTTTCAATGGATGACTTCTGGGGGTGTGATTTGATGATCAACCCAAACAAAGAGGTATGACATTACATGTTATTCTATTTGAATTATATGGTACCTTGAACTCTTACCATGTAGAAATCACATCAAACACAAAACCTCTGCTCTTAAGCCACATGATATGGAAAAACCCCACCATGGGAAGTGTATACATCTGAGAAAAAAATGTGATTATCTAAAATAAGAAGAAGTGGTCATAAAACAATCTCAATTATATATTTTATCCTTCATTAAATATAAATTATAGATTCACTCATTCACACCATCTTAGTTCAACGTGGCATTGAAATTGATGTATCTATAGCATAAGTTTAGGATTCGATGGCTACAACAGAATGATTTTATACAACCACCCCATTCATAGAGAACGCCCTGGAATAAGTTAACCAAAAATATATTATAACCCTTCATGATTCAATCAAACATGATAAATTGATCTTCCAAATGTATATAGTTGATAATTTTTATTGGATAAATATTATTTTGTATTTGAACCATTGATGTTTGGGATATAGTGTGATCGAGTTTTCTACAAAAAAAAACTAACCATTCAATGGTATGAAATGGGTGATAAAAATCCTCTTAGAAAAATAAAGTGTAAGGGTCAATTTAGGGATCTAAAATATAATACCATATTCATGTTTATCCACAGATACACAACATGAAATGTCCTACATGTATGTCCTTGGAGTCATATCCATGTAGGGGTAACTTCAATAATTCATCTTTTTTTGAAATAACCTATCAAAGGACAGGTAGACATACTACATGTTGAAGGTTACCCATTTTATTTATCATAATTTGTATACATTGTGGATTTTTTTTACAATAGGGAAAGAAACAATCAACTTTGGATGGTGATATGTAGATTATAGCTACTAATATCTTGGGATCATCCCATGTGAATCCCTAGATTGTGGTAAAAAATGATTTTGTGTTTCCCATAAATTAGATTGAGGAAAAAGACCTAGTCCGAATAGGTTGTATGGAAGAAAAAACATTAGTAAACCACAACCATATGATAGAAATCATTCCATTTGATTTGGCTTCATAAAAGGGAAGAAATTCTAATGCTATATTGGTATTCTAGGATTCAAATAATGTATTCGAAAAAAATCACAATTACCTGATATACAACCATTGAAAATTAATATATCCACACCTCTCCTACCCCCACCAGTAACATAAAAAATGAAATGCATCCACATAATTAAACTTTGATGAAGTTGTCAATTCATGATGTAAGTGATTCTTATGATCACCAATCTTATCTCACCAAGGATAGATATATATCTAAATTAAGTATTATGAATGAAATTTATCACATGTAAAAATAAATGGATGATAAATTTGTTCACCATATGAACACTCCTCCCAGATTTTAGGATGTCACGTCCACCACCATTAATGGGTTCAAAATTTTTAATCTAGTAATAAAAGGTGACCCACTACCTTCATTTATTATTGATTCAATGCTTTCTAAGAAGAAGGGTATCTTCATTTAATTTATAATGTGAACTAGTTTCATGTTCTCTTGGAATTTTTTAAATATTCATGGTGTGCAACTATACATGGAAATTAAACAACTAGGTTAGATGAATGAAAATCAAAGATGGAATCAATATTCCAGGACAATTCAACACTCTAATGATATTAATGTAGAATCAGAAGATAAAAATTTTATCAAATGTTGTTTTATCCAAAAGCTGCAGTACCCAAAATGGAGTTCCAATATCAGCCCCATCATGAAAAAATAACATCCATATTTGCATCACCATTTATTTTCTACACCTTAATATATATTTTATAAGGTATAATTTCCAATTACTAATAATAAAATCTTTTTTTGATGAAACTTTTAGATACCATACTCATTATATTATGGATATGCATTAAGGGTATAATTGGATAAACATGGACCTTGATGATGATGATGCTACAAACATTATAGTCTCTTAGGGGATCTTTTTCTACCATGTCATGCCCTTTATATTCAAAAAGTCATGAGATAATTTTTAACATTCCTTGAATCATGTAATTAAATCCTTCTAGGGTTAAATTTTGTAATTTTATATCGATTTCAATTTAATTAAATCATGATATGATTTTGACCCTCTCATTGATTGTAATGAAATATTGAAAAAACTACAGTAGCATAGTTTGATGTGGAATCCATTGAAGTGTGATTTCAGAGTAATGTTATGGAAATTAATTTGATTTTTTTATTACACTCCAACATAACGGTTTATATAGAAATTAATTACAAAATCCCATCAATCGCCCCCCATATATTATTAATGAATTAAGTAAGATCCAACTGAACCATTCTTACATCTTTTTTTTATAAGAATCCATGTAAGAAAATGTCTTCCCTAATCACTGTTAGTGAATAAGGGATTCTCTTACCAGTCAGATAATAACTTCAAAGAAGCTAAAGTATTAAATATTTCATCAACTGGTTATGATGACACCAATAAAAGAACCACTTATCCAATATAAAAAACTCTATATTTTCATACATAAATATCACATATTTTTAGATTAATATTTAATATATTTCATAAACACATTCTCAATGATTGTAATTGATCAGTGTGTTTAGAGGAATGAAACACACGATTTTTATTATAATAATGATCACACACATGCCCCAAAAATTTATTCTCACAATTTACTCTACATAGGAACTACCAAAAAACTTCTCTTTTACATTAAGAATGAATATTAAGAAATAGTCAACTCAGATACTAAGAATGAGTAAACATAAAATATATAAATCTATGATCATATGAAATCATATCTTAATCACTATGGATTATGATCATGAAAATAAATTATTAAGGTAATATCCAACATTTGTTAGAAAATTAAAATGATTCCTTTTTAAATGATTTTAAATATATAATACATGGCCCATAATATAGATAAATCATCATAAAGTAATCATGAACCATAGTATCATGTCAAAAAAGTGGGGAACCATCTTACATATAGAAACCCAATTCATATTTCATTATTAACCACAATAACCAGCATAATAGTGGATGAAAATGAATCACATGCATCCCTTTTTGGATTAGGATGATCTAGTTTCCCATTGTACATCATGAAACATTTATTGCATATTATGGATCAAGATTCACCTATTTCCCATTGTGGATCAAACACATTTACTAGTTTTCAATAATTATATATTGACATATAAATATATTTCAAATAAATTGGAAGACGATATAAGACCCACATAAATCATAATTTAGACCATGCTAATTTCTTCCATAATATCATAAAACCTTCATCAGATAATTACATCATAATTGGTGTAATGGATATTCTTTTCATAAAATGTTAAGGAATCATTATAGAATGACCAATGAAAATAAATGGTTTATGTAAAAAATTTAGAAACGTAAACACTAACCATCCAAGGAAATAATAATGGAGGTATCATTCAATTTTATCTCATTAAAAATAATGTATGTTCCAAATATTTTATCTCTAATACAAAATGATTTTGAAATATTATACTGATCATTTCTTATGAAAAATTGACATTTCAAATTGAAAAAACCTTTTTAAGGAGTAATTATCTCTAGAAGTTTTGTAGAAAATGTTCTATGAAAGTAAAATTTTAATTTGACAATGCAAATTTTAACACAAAGAATCAACATGAATGTGTAATATTCAATTCACCTCGTAAATATTAAAATAATTATTTCATTCAATTTTTTTGATAAATGATAATGCAACATTTTTTAAAATCGAATTAATATTACATTTTAATAATAATTGAAAATGAAGATAAAAATTGGTAAAAATGTATTTAATAAATAATTATATGTATGTTAATTTTTTTTTAGTTTTTAGAATACTTTTCATTTGTATAAAATGGATCTTCAACGATATAGAGAAAAAAATATAGATTTTATAAAAAAATTCAAATATTGAGAACATAATGAGATGAAAATGATGGGAAAACAGGAATTCTCATGGAATAGATATATGATAATTGAAAATTAGAGTTTATTGAGATATAGATAATATTATATTGTTATTGGAGAATAAACTCAATCAATTCTAATAAAATTTCAAATTGTATCATAAAACCCATACCTTAATGGTTACATTGAATTGTAATCCCCATGAAATAATACAACAAAATGATACATAAATGACCTTAAAATAATAAATTTTAGGAAAAAAGATGTCAATGGTAATGTATATAAAAAATTTAAAAAAATTTATGTGCATTACACATCATTTGTCTCAACGATGGAAAATAGGGAATAAATTCCATTACTATATTAGTAACTTTTGAATTATGAAACAATTAAATGAGTGATATTAATATATATATTAAAATCGAAAAATTTTCCATGCATAACAGCCATAAAATAAATTAATAGTATGTGTATACATAAAAAATAGATATTTTGTGAATATGGCATGTGTCTCGCAAATGTAGAATGTGAGATATAAAATCACATAACATAAGTCTAAACATCGTTCATACACATTAAAAACTCATTTAAAGTAAAAATAAGTTGACTAAAAATATAATTAAATCCATAAATATATAAATATATCTAACAAAATATAATTTAATTTGGAAAACATTTTACCTATTTAGTAATCATTCCATGTTACAGTCGTGTTTTCGACTCTACCTGATTTGTTTTTTCTATATGTTTTGATCTGTTATTTGTATCTAGAAAAAACATTTCATGGGTCCATATTTTAATTAACGTTAATAAAATTTCTCACATATAAATTTAGTATATATGTATTTTTACTAATATATTAATTTAAGATATATAAAGTGAAATACACCGTTCAAGGATACGGTGGGGATATATATGCTTGAATGTTCTTCCATTTTCTAAACAGATTTAAAGAATAAAAGGTAAATAATATATTACAATTATATAATGATTTTTATTTAGTATATATCACTAATTATTATTTAATAGAATCATTATGTCCTTGTTTTTAAGGTATATGTGATGAATTAATCACATCACATCGTGAGGCGGTACTCCATAGTACACATAGATATCCTTATTCTATTCTAAAAAATATAATTTATTAAGTAATATTTGATATTATATTTTAAAAAGTAAAATAAGTTTATAAATATCATATATAAAATATTTATCATTATATCTAGAAATTATATGTGGTGATGTAAACGATTAATATCGATTCACAAGGTGGTAGTCAGACATACACATAAATGATTATTTCATACCTCATTTGATAGAAGTGGGGATAGATATATATGGAACACCCCTAACCAAAAAACATCTAATTATATGTAATATAATGAATGTATTATATCATCATTGTTTAATAAGAATTAATGGATGTGGATGAAGAAATAAAATAAAACTATTTGTTTTCTAAGCTGTGTCTTCTCTAGAGAACATCTTTTTCTATAACCAAAATCCCTCCTAGGTTGGATTTTATAAAAAAATAACTATAATAGGAATATAGGATGAAATTAACGATGTGATTTAGTAACTTTGTCTATGAAAAACTGTTTGGGAAGTCTATATTGGAGATCATATGGGGTGAAAATTATAATTGAGGTGAGTTGCACACCTTAAATTTTCTAAAAGAAAACGGTTTACAGTTGTTTTTAACATTCAAAAATGGATAAAAATTGTCCATTATGGAACATTATATATAGGTCATATAAATATGCCAGTAAAAGTATTTTTGTAAATTTTTTAATGATTTTAAACATGATCATTTTATTTTAACCCCATTTAAACCCATTTATATCATTACCATTGTAATATTGTTATGTTTTTTTACTATTAAACACATTTACAAATTAACTTGTTGTTATAAGATAATATAATATATGTGGAGTAAAATATGTAATCACTTTAACTAAAATTAAATAAAATATTGTAATAATTGTTTTCAATTTAATCATATATATGCAACTACAAAACAAGATTTAAAAGGGGAAATAATAAAATATTTACAATGTTTTTATAAAGAAATTAAATATTACAATGATTTAAAAAATCATAGTTGGATTAATATATATATATATATATAATTAAAAAAAAATTACTCTAAAACCATATTAAAACAATTTTTAATATTTTAAAATCTTTCAATGAAATTATTTTTTTAATAAAAAAATTATTTTCACTATTCAGATGATTATATAACTTTTAGGAAAATTCTATAAAATTCATCCAAATATTATTTTGAGAAGTATTTTTCATAACTGATTTTAATTATGTTATATAATTATTTTATAATCTATCAATATATCATTAATTGTCTTTTCACTGAATGAAATAAAAATACTTATTTCATAAAATAGTGTTCTCGAATCACAGAATGTGTTTAAAAAAAATTATGCCCTTTTGAACTATACGTTTTCTTTATATAAATCCACCATAAATAATATTTAAAAATTATAAATTTATACTCATATCACCATGTAATATTGATAGGATATAATGGATATGTTCAAATACTTATAACTAATATTTATTAAGGATTGTTAAAACTCAGTGTCCCATGTAATGTAAGATCAATGTGGTATTTCATGTAACAAATGATAAAATTATGATGTTTCCTGTAATTAGATCTTTAAAATAAATTATTTTTTTAGAAGAATCATAAATAATAAAGCTGTTACAATCGACCACCTTAAAACTAATTTCACCCTAAAAAATATTAACATTTGTATAATCAATGAAGGATAATTTTGTCTCATTACATCCTCCGGGTATCATGGTTCTTCCTCAAGATAGTTTCTTTGATAAAAATATTTAACTAGGTGAGTGTTAATTATTCATTGAAAATTCGTTGTATGGATCAAAATCACCACATTTTATTCATAATAAAAAATATAATTCTCCTTTGGTACGATCTCAGAGTTTAGTAAATAATATGGATTCAGTATGAACTTCTTCATGAGGGATACTAGAAATACATCTTAATCATAATTGATGTATAGGTGAAATGATAAGTGATATTATATTGTCTAGAAATGATCAATAATTTCAAATGAACCTATACCCGTTGGGATTATTTATACCCAGTTTCATTAAATAAAAGTCATAAAAACAACTTCTCACCAACATTGAAATCATCATGAGATGAACTATTATTAGAAGATAATTTATATAAAAATTTTTCTTCCCTTAAGTGTTTCTAAATAGATATAAACATAATTTCAATATAACCATCTTTCTCAGAATGATATATATAATTTTTAATAAAATAACTCTAGTACATTGAAACTGAAACATTCATTCCCTAAATTTCATTATAATGATCCATCTAAATTCTTGAGTGAAGATATCATTGTAAGAAAAAAAAATTGATCCCAAACACATTTTATATCCATATTAAAATATATAGTATTATCTTTCTAGTTTTGAATAGTTCTTTAAGGCCAGGAAAGTTTATATGGGTGAAATGATTTTCTTAAATCATCTCTATATCGAGATATTTTTGAAGAAATCAAAAACAAATGAAGTAAATTTCATAGCCTGACCACATATAATTGAATGTGGTACTCCATGTAGCCTTAATACATCCATAATGTATATTTTTTCATGTAAATCTATTATGTGATTTTTTATAAAAGCCTTAAATTTTGCTGGTATTTCAATAGATCGACTACACCACATAATTATATAAACATAAAATATGAGATAACCAATTATTTTTAAATGTAAAACAAATAACATATCTAAAATGTGTAAAATAATCCATCCTCAAATAAAATTTTCACTAAAAATATAAAAATTCAACGAGTTTTTTTATAAATATAACTTAAACACCTTTATTAATGATAAAATTACAACACATAAAACATAATAAAGGGAATTAGTGAGTCTTAAATAATGAAGAAACATTAAAAACATAATGAAATTGTTGAATCCATTACTATTATTTTTATATTACATAGTGGAATATATTTTTGAAAATGTAAATTCACCCTTAATTCCTTATATATAACTTATATTATAAAAAACAAATTAATTTTAATAATAGAATAATCCTTATACTAAAAATATAAAATTTTATTCATTTCATATAATTTTATTACACAAATATATATTAGAACAATATCTATATATTTAATAATATAAAGTATTTACTTACTTTATCATCATTATATGGTTTTTAGGTACTCAAAAACCCCTGTTTGTTTCTTGAATTTGTCAGGTGTAATTTTTGGAGGATTTAAGAGATTTTTAGGAAATTTTGGATGTTTTTGTGCTAGTGAAGGGTTCGCACAGGGTTTTTGAAAGCCATGTTCAATCTAAGTGGAAATGTGAAAAACCAAAAATCTTTGTTCTACATGGATTTCATATATTTATAAATTTTTTTACCCACTTATTAAAATCATTTAACCATGTTAAATGGGGTACATGTCTTTGGTGAATGGTTTTTCTGAACATTATGGCTCTTCAATTATAATTATAAATATATATTTTTTAATATGATAAAATTATTTTTATAATTAAAAATAAATTTTAGTCCCCCCAACAGAACTGTATGACCCTTTTATTATTTCTTCTTCTCTAATAGCTCAAAAGAGTAGTTGTTGGCCCCTCAAAACCTTATTGAAATCAAACTAATGTTAGGTGATGAAATTTCATCTTCCCTCACATAGTTTTCTCTTCATGTTATAATTCTCACATTATCAATCTTTTCCACCATAGGGTTCTTAATATAACTATTTGTTATGTGATCTAGTACCCCTTGGTTTGGATCTTAATCTTAGGATTGATTCCCATATTCCATTTCCTTCTTTTTCTACTGTAGAATCCTGAATAGGGTGTGGTGTTTTGAGATGAATTAATAATAAGTGGGGGGTTACATATTGATTATCCAATTTATGTTACCCAAAATTGGTTGAATTGAATATGTTAACATGAATTAAACTCATTTAATATGATACTTATGAAATTGAATTTGTTAAAAACCCAATTCAACAGAATTGCAGATTATATCGTTGTAATTGATTTTGGAATGAATTTGTAGAAAAACTGGGAATCTATTGAATTGAGGAATATTTATGGAATTTATTGAATTTTCTAGAATTAAAATTGGGTTCTTTTTGGAAATTATTAAAAAAAATTAAAGTATTTTTTGGAATTATATTCTGAAATTGAATTTTCAATTTAATAGAAAATTCTTAAATAGGGAAAATGGATTAAATTATTTTCTATGCAATGGTTTGGGTTTTATCTTGGAAAATTAATGTTTTTATTAAAACCCCATTTTGTGTTTTTAATGGAAATTTTAATAACTAAAAATTATCAATCAGAGGAATTTTATTTTAAACTAATTTTAAAATATATTACTCATCATTGATTATACTAGAACACATCAAATTATATGAATTCAGTGATTTATCTAGGAAAAACATGATCGAGAGTGAATTCCCTAACACTATATTTAATTTTTAAAACACTAAAATTATCATTATATATCAATTGGAATACCTTAGTATGATGCCGATGTGTACACTCATTCTAGTTCTACGGGACATTTGTTCAAATTGGTTATGTCACCAATGTGTGTGAGAATCCTATATCCTAGACCTATCTTAAATTTTTGTAGATGGTCTTGTTTCTTGGATGTTTATATTTGATATATAAATGTGTGCCAATGTTGTTATACTATTTTACATGCCATCGAAGTTTTAATAAACTATTATATATAATTTTTTTGATTAATACCTTTGTTATATGTTATTACATCATTTGAAATGTAAAGAATACCAATTTTTTAAATTTATTTATACTAGTTGAAATTTAATTCATGATTTTTTAAAATATTTTTTTTCAAATAAAAAACATGATTATTAAAAAATGGATGATATATATACTTGGTTAATTAATCGTTGGAATATTATTGTGGAATACATGGTGAGTCCTAACATGTATTTTTGATCACACCATACAAATTCCTTAGATTATTTGTAGAATAGCTCATTCGAGGTATGTAATGGAGTAAATCCCCATTTTGAAGTTGTTATAGTTATTGATTCATAGGCTTGCAGAGCTGCATTCATTGGGACTTGGGTAATATATCATATTTTGGTACTTTTCTATAGAACATTTATTTTTTCTGATTTGACTTGTAGAAACGATCTCACATTAGTGTTTTTATTATATGTATATTTCCTTTTTTATATTTATTTCACAATGTCTGTGGAAAAAAATATTATCTATTTCATTTCATTCATTACTAGGTGTTATTCCCCACACCAAGGGGATCAGGAACTCCATTCCAAGGATTTTTGTGCTGGATCCATTATCAGGTTCGTAGAGTCACTTGTATCATTTCTGAAAATGTATTATCAGAGCTCAGGGATGAGGTTCTTGTCTTGAAGTTATTATACATTGTGTAATCTTGTCAGGATATGAGAGGATTTATGATTGAGTTTATAACCATCTATGTAACAACTGGTTGTTTTTATAAAATGATTTCATTAAATAATTTTAATTCATTAATATATTTAATTCCACATAACCATGATTTTAAACAAACAATAATATGAAATTAATATAAAATTACCATTATAACGTAGCTGTTAGGTTTGCCGAAATAATTATAACTAACTTTTTTAAATGTTTCGAAAAATATAAATAAATTATATTTTTGTACATTAATAATCTGAATTTAAATTATTAAAATAAATTACTAAAATATATAAGATATACACTTAAAAAAATATTTTCATTATTCATCCAATATATATTTTATTCACATGGTACCTATTAACCCAGTTTGATTCATGAAAACCTATATATTTTTTAAAGGTGTAATTTTATTAACATTAAATGGAGAACAAATTTTCAATTATGATTTCTGAACATTAATAATTATTTTAGGAAAACGTAATATGTTTTTTCTAATTAGGATGTAAAAATTTACATTGGAGGAATTTCTGATATTTTTCTGATAAGATTCAAGTTTTGATGAATAGTAAAAATATACTAAATTTAAATTGAAAGAAACATATAACATCAAAATAATGTATATGGTTAAAATATAATATTGAATAGTTTTAAGGTATAAATATAATATATTTTTATCACTGTACATAATCTATATAATTATCACCTGTTTTATATTAATTTCTGAAGTAGAAAATTTATCAATCATTCCCAGTGTTTTAACATTAAAAACCCTTTCTCCCATTCTGAAAATATGAATGAATTTAAAATTTTTTCTATAAATAATTTTTCCTAAATTGTTAAAAATCTGCTACATATTTGAAATTAGTTGGTCAAGATTATGATAATATCATTTTATTATTTTTAGGTATTATAAATAGAAACATCAGTAGTTTTTATTAATACGGAAAAGGGTAAATAAGTTAATAAAGGGTAGGAATAATATTATAAAATTACAATTATACATTTATTTATATCATTGGATGAGTATGTTTCTAACTAAGTCATTATTCGGTAGAAAATGGCATCCATTAGAATCCACTTGGACAAGATAAGGATAGTTGGTTTATTTTATTTAAAGAAAAGTTAAATATGTCTAACTAGAATTTTAATAAATCAATCATTTTATATATGGTTTTAATGAAGTGAAATTTCAATATAAATATTCACATTAAACATAATGTAATTTTCCTTATCATTTTATTTTATTTTTAATTTTTAGTAAATAAATAATTTCCTTAATGTGTTATAAATTGATGACGAAAAAATTAATTACATGATGATGAATATAAAAAAAAATTTAATAAAATTAAAATAACCATAAAATTTCATTTATAATGACCAAATATTATAGGTATAGTGTATCTCTACCATAATCATCTAATGGTATAACATGTGACTATTCGAATTAATATACAATTGATTGTGACACAAATATTATTTTACATAAATTAATGGTAATGTTGTCACATTTATAATTTAATTAGTACATCATTTTATTTGATGGATTTTCATGTAGATAAATTAAACTAAAATTATTATTATTAATTATAATATATATTAATTCATTATTTTATTTTATTTTTGTTAATTTTTTAATAAATAAATATATTAATAATTACAAAAATATGATGTATTAATTATTTTATTAATGGATATAACAAAAAAATGTAATTAAAATGTTAAATTAAATATAAATTGGGATAATTAATATGTATAATGAATTTTATATATGAACTAGGACCAAATTGAATATAATAAAATGGTTCATAAAAGTTAACCTCTTATCTTAAATGTTTTAAAAATCTATGAATTGAATAGCGTCAAAATTGACACTATTGATTGTTTATCTAAATGATATATTTTAAAATTATTTAAAAATCATTACAAATTTAAAAATGAATATAATAAAAATTATATGTTATAAAATTTTATATGGAACATAAATATGGTTTAATTGATATGAAATAATAAAATTTCATAGCCCTTTATTTTGGAATTTTCTGATACCCTAATTACAAATTAAATAGAAAAACTATCTATTAATTAAAATAATGAGTATTTAATATACATAAAAAACATTTAAAAAAATTATTTGTTTAGGATATTAAAACTCTATAATTCCTGATCATTAAAATTGGAATATTATAGAGGTTTTTGGATGGTGTGTGATTTTATATTAAATTAATATTTTTGGAGATCCCTAATGTGCCCCTCAACTAAATTTTAAAAGCTAACCTCCACCATAACTTCTTCAATAAAATTATAGTCGTGAATAATAGTAATACCCTTTTATATTTTCATTCAATATTTCCCCAGTAACATTCTATAGGGTCTGTTATTCTTCAATGAATAACATTAGTGCTATAGGTGGATACATAAAAGAAGCATGCCGTAGAAGAGGCATTATCTTCTAATGAATTTTTTAAACATAATATCTCTTATACATATTATTCAAGATCAATTTCATTATAAGTTATCTACTATAGTATCATTTATATACTTGTATTTTATTATTATTATTAAATAACAACATTCATTCTTCTATCCATCCTATGAAAAATGAAATCAACATGCATGTGTATGTACGACTTACAATCTCCAAGACATGGAATAATCTAATTTTCACCACCACCTTACATTGATGGGTATATTGAATAAAATAATTTCAATATATGATTATTATATCCAGATAAAAATTCTGAAATATAATACACCATCCATTTAAATACAATTCAAAAGATATGTAAATGATATCATCACTCATCTGTATGTGTGACCAACCATCTTAATGATGTGATGTAATCCATTCTACATGATATTAATTAATGAATTCTTATATAACACTGTTAAATGAATAAATTTGATAAATATTATGTTTATATAATTTTAAAATATATAAATATAACCTATGTCGGAGAACTGAATCTTATTTGACATAATTTTCATTAGAAAATAATGTAGTTACTACCTGAATAAAATGTATTGATGAAATGTTATTAACAAAAATATGATAATATGATAATATATTATATCATAGAGATTACATTTATATGTAATAATTCAATTATATCACTTAATTAATTATATCGGATGTTCAAATACATAAGAAGGATAAATGGCCAAAGGTAAGGGATAACTTTTTAATCTCATTATTATCTGAGAGAGGATATAGATAAGTATTTTTTGGTGTTTATTTATCATCCACATCCTTGATTCCTAAATATGTATTTCAAAACATTATTTATTTAATTTTAAAAAATAATAATTAAAATTTTACATATGGGTGATTTTTTATTAAAATATATGTAATGAATCATTATTTTTGTTTTCAATATGGGGTACTTTTGTACATTCTATTTTTTTTTTGATATGAACATTATCCATTATCAAATATAGCGTGAATGGATTTTTACAAAATCATGACATCATATTTTTTGTGAATATTGCATTTCACGATTTCAGGATTATTTTTTAAAAAAATCATTTCTTATAAAATTTTACAATATTTTGAGAATAGAATATGTTTTATAAGAAAAATGGATATTTGTCTCAATAATTAATTTCAAGTGTTACATCAAAATTATATTTCATCTAAGATGAAATTATTTAAATAAGATTCGGTTTATAGCCCTAATATTAATGTGATTTGAATATTTTATGTTGGAATTGTATTTATGGAATCTATTTGTTTTATATGAATTATTGTGGAATGATGTTTTCAAAACACCTTTTATTCCATGGGTTATTCTGTGGTGAATTATTTGTGATTTTTTAGCACACATAATAATTCTTTAATTAGTAGATGGTTGGGACCAATATCTCCCTCCACCGATTTGGGTAGATATTTTTTACCTCATGATATAGACATGTTTGGAAAGGGAAATGATATTAGTTCAGTAATTCAGGGCTGGAACAATGATTGGAATCATTTTAGTAATGGACTATGTCTACTATGATGATACTGGAAATGAGCGATTACTTATATGAAAATATTTTATATTCTAATGTGTGTGCCAAAAAATTTATTTATTATGTTATGACTTTTTGTATTTAATTCATTGATTCATTTGAACGATTATGATTTATCCCATAGCATGATATCATGATCTTTATTTTGCAGCATAATATTTTCAACTATTATATTCTTACATCTTACAACTATTACATGATTTATATATACCTTTTTAACATTATAGACTATCTGAGGTCACACTGTCATATGATTCTTTTCCCTGGGTAGTGAATAGGGGTATTAAGTATGCAATGTCAAAAAGGGGCACTATTATGATGAAATATCTAGGGGGAAAGGAATATGTAATATGGGACAGTGGTTTATTTTTTATAGTTTATAAAATTAATATACCTTTACAGTCTTATGGTGGCCTTGTTATATCGTTTAATGAATATTCAAAATATTAGAATTAATATCAATGTATTTAAATTATGGGTTATTATAATTGGTATCCATAGAGATGTATAGTTTCCCAATGGATTTTAGGATAAGAAAACCATATTAGGAACCAAAAGGATCTGTCAAAGTATAGGCAAAAGTCCAGTGGGTTTTAAAAATTAACTTTAATAAACATTGCTAAAAACTATATTGTTTGAAATTGAAATTTTCTTCTAGATTATGTTTCCCTCACAAAATGATTAATTTTTTTATCCAATGGATGGGGCCCAAATGAACCACATTAGTACAGAATATGATGAGCAATAAATGATTTTCCTCCTATGAAACATAATGTTATGGGAGATGGAAATAAAATTTCTTAATCTACGAATCCTAAAGGACATCAAAATGACCAAAAGAGGTAACTTTATTCTATTTATCCCTTCATAAGGAAGCATCCACATGCATTGTGAAAGTCATCAGATCCATTAGTGGCAAAATGATGGTTCCAAAATTGGGGAAGGAGAAGAATAAACGAAATCCTCAAGGGTTTCCTTTGAAGACAGTTCATAGAGCCCCCATGGCACTGTGGTTGCCACATAGGAAGGAGGTAGATGTCCCCACAAGACAATTTGACATTCGCAAACTCACCATGGAGAAAGGTGACATGAGGCTCCATGAGCCAAATGGAATTTTGTGAAACCACCATGGAGTAAGGAGGCGGGAGACTCTGTGATCCAATTTGATGTTCGTGAACCCACCTTAGAGAAGTGAAAAGGAGGGATCTGGGAGCTAGTTTTACATTCACAAACCCTCCACGGAGCAAGCCTCATCATTACACTGAGCAAGATTTGCTTCACGGTACCTAGTGCTTCTATATATAGGGGTCCCATGAGCCCAAAGGATAGATCATCCATCCATTTAGCATCATAGCTCCTGAATTTTGATGCACTCTCTACTCTGCAAACTATGAGTAATGAAAGGAATTTTTGGAATCGTGAAATGCCCCCCCCCCCCTGCATTAATTCGTCTACTCTTTAGAGAGGTATTCCTTTTATAGAGAATACAAGCCTCCGCGATGGAAGGGGTTCCCCAAGTGGTACCAAGGTTGTCACAGAGCGTTTATGCATCGCAAAACACCCCTCATGAACACGTGACCCATATTCTATGTCAGGGCCACATGTTCTCACAAAGAACCTTGCTTCACAATCCTACACATCATGATGCACCATTTATTCGTGAGGCATTGCTCTGTGAATTCCTTACCACTTCGTGATGCTCCTTCCATATGATCAAATTCCATATGGTTAGGTTGGGACACTACCCCTCGTGAGGCATACCCCTACAAAAATCCCCTCCACTACATGGAGTACCAGAGCATATCAAGGCTCGTACCTATGAACCCCTATGCTTTGTAAATTCATTTTTTGTGTGACCTTCCAGGTTTCCATGATGTTATTTCAATGTCCCTTGTGCAATTCATTCCATGGTGTTGCTTTTCAACATGATTTGTCACATAGGCACGCTAATGTCCATTTCTTCTTTGCATATCCACACTAACATGGATCCCCCCCATAGATTGATCCATAAAACCCCATCACAACGGAATTGTTAATTCCTTCCCTCCCAAAAGGGATGGAATGCACCGGTCATGTATGTACTAGGTGTGTGGAATGAACCCACCTCATTTGAGCTACATGATGTTAAACTGCCTAGAACCATCGTCCTCAACACATAACATTAAAATATGACCTCACACCACACACTCTACATGGGGAACCCCATCGCGGAAATTCTATATGGCCACCCGTCTCCCCGAGAGTGTGACCACTCCACCTAAGGAATGACTTCCTCATAATCAGAACGATGTATTTCCACGGGAAAAGGGCAACCATTGGGTGTAAGCCCCTGGCTTTTCTTGTTGGAGGAATTACCCCTACTCTTCTTTTCTTCTATCGTGCCAATAACTAATAAGAGATATAGGGACATGGATTCTGTTATCCCTTCCCTCACCATGTATGCATTCTATCCACCTGGGCCTCCAGCCTAAATATCTACCAGTCTCCATCTCCTAGGGGTCACTCCAAACGTAATCCCCCTATTTCCACTTTAGGCCGCTAACCATATGTAAGACCCAATACATTTACCATGAAGGAATAATTAGTTATGTGATCATCAGGCCATTTCTAGATCCAATTTCTCACACCAATGATGAACAGTATAGGCTTCGATTAAGCATCAACCATGAAATCCTATACCGGCTGCCTAAAGTGTAATCCCCACACACCAACCCAAACTACATTGACATTGATCCTTGCCAAGGCATGGTACGTAGGAAGTCTCCCTGAGTTTCAATCCCTACAACCGGTCATTATGACACCTTCACATCGGTCCACTAACACCATCCCGATATATATGGACTTTTATCCTTTCAACATCATGGTATATAGGAAGCCTCTCACAGGTTCATGCCCAATACTCAGTCGTTCTGACCCCCTTTACATCGATTTCCCAACACCAACCCGTACAATGTGGACTTTGATCCTTACCAAGGTATGGAACGTAGGAAGCCTCCATAAGATACAATGATAAAACTTAGTCGTTATGACCCCAATCATGTCGGATTGAAAACACCATCCTGAACTACTTCGAAATTGATCCTTGCTAAGAAAACATGCGTTGGAAGCCACCATGAGGTTCAAGCCCAACACTCATCCATTCGGACCCCCTTCACATCGGTTCTCCAACACCAACCTGAACTACGTGAAGCTTGATACATGCTAAGGCAAGGTACATAGGATGACACCCTAAGGATCTAGTCCAACACCCAATAATTCTAAACCCCTTCATGTTGGCTCTCCAACACCATCTATAATTACGTGGACTTTAATCCTTATTAAGGAACGGTGCGTAGGAAGACCCCATGAGGTTCAAGACCAACACCCGGTCGTTCTGCCCCCTTGAGGTTGGTTCACCAACACCATACCGAACTACGTGGACATTGTTCCTTGCCAAGGAAAGGTACGTAGTAAGATTCCTTGATGATCAATCCCAACAGTCAGTCATTCCAACCCCCTTCATGTCGGTTCTCCAACACCATCCAGAACTACGTGGATGTTGAACCTTACCAAGGAATAGTACATAGGAAACCTCCCTGAGGTTCATTCCCAACACCCTGTTGTTCTGTCCCCCATCACATCGGTTTTCCCACACCATACAAAACTACATATACATTGATCCATTCCAAGTCTAGGTACATAGGAAACCTCCCTGAGGTTCAAGCCCAATACCTGGTCATTCTGACCTCTTTCAGTTCAATTCAGAAAACCATCCCAAACTACTAGGACTCTGATATTTACCTAAGAATGGTACGTAAGATTTCCCCTTGAGGATCATTCCCAACAACCACTCTTCCGGACCACTTCACATTTGTTCACCCCCTTCCTACATGATGTCAAACTGTATTCCCCTTTTTGTGCCCCATTCAGCAGTAAACCGTTTTGATTCCCACTCAGTGGGAAGCTATTGTGATACCGATATATCGGGTCTATTCTAGTGGCATCAGATCATACTTGGCATACTGACCATATGTACTCCCCAGTATATCATCGGGTCACTATCCTCTACGCACACACAGATACCATGAACCATCCTGATCTATGTGGACCATGATTACCTACCATAGGGATACGTAGGTGGTCTATTCAAGGTTCAAACCCATCATAATCATCTACCTTCTATCAACTCCATACCATTCTCCATAGCCTTCACATAACCATCCAACACTCATCCCAATTATTAAAAGGACCCCCACATTCCGGTGAGATCTATCCAGTTCACCTCTTCGTAGAACCTAGTAGAAACTGGGTAATTGGCCATGAGTTATCCCTGACATCAGTGTTCTATCAAGGGGTTACACCTATATAATCCACTCTAGTCGTTGTTCTGATCAGGCTGATCCTTATCCTCATGATGTTAAACTCAAGGCATACCCCATGATAAACATAGAAAGCTATGGAAAACCTCATAGACATGCTTATGGAATATAATTCATTGTATTCAATGTGGGATGGCTCGACCTCCAATTAAATCGAGAGGCCCTATAATAAGGTGAATAATGCTAGACACACCAGTGTTAGAGCATCCAGACATGCTAGGGATGTCCAACATTACTACTCTCCCAACTGAAGGTTGCTTCCATTACTTGAACCCTTGTAATGTCTTGACAGAAGTAGTGTAATTAACCAGAATCCATTAAGATATTGCAGAAGGATGAGTTTCACAAACAACTTATTAAATTTATAAGGGAGACTCAAATTTTCTGACGAGTTTCGAGGAGGATTCCAGGAATGGAAGAACCGAAATCCCATCATCTCATTAGGATAAAGGAGAAAATGAACCTTAAAAAGGAATAAATTCCACCTTCCTTTGGAAAGCTGGATTGTGATGCATCAAAAAAACGCCATCATCCTAAAATCATACTGACACGCTTTCCCAGAAAAAAGAATCAGAAACAGAAATAGTTTTCTTGACGTGAATATTTCTTCTCAATATATAGATTAGTAGTGTTTGAGAAATCAATTTACTAGCATGTCACCATATATAGTTATCAGGTGTCAGGTTCCACGATGCAAATAGTGGTCCTGGCATGAAACTCACAAAAATATGGGGCAGTAAAAACATTGGGAATCTCATTCTGTGATTTTGTCAATGTGGATCCCTTTTACCAGACATGGAAGATGGAATTGTGTTGGGGAACTGGATACTGTTTTCCTTTTTTCATCACTAATGGTCCAATATCCCTACACTTCCTTAACCAAACTACTACTCCAGGAGCCCAATCGCCACCCACCCACCAAAGAAGAGGCAAGGGAAACGCCAATGCGGCAACACCTTATGGCTACACCACTGATGCAATGTCTTATACAACTATAGGTGTTGTGTTCCCACACCATATTTCTCCAGCAAAATTCACGCATTGAAGGGTGAATAACGACCTCATATGCCGGTACGAGGAGGAAGGAATTATCTCGACTAGGGATATGGCCTGATAGGATCTACAGGTGTTTGTGCCTCTACACCACCACTGCCCCAACAATCTGTGTAGGGATCAACTGCTCCCCACTCAAACATATAATTGTTTCAGGAGCCCCTCCATAGAAAACATCATTGACTCTCTCCCCTATGCAAAAGAGGTAAAGGATTACAGGTCCAGGCATGCCACGATCCCGTTTCAGGTTTCCTAAGGAGGGTCCCCATCAAACCATGATAGTGCTCTCATCTAGTTCCATGAACTGAAGAGCATGTAAGCTACCTAACTGCGCCACCGGCCCCGATCACTCTGACCTGATGCCAGTGTCAGGAATAGGCTGAAGAGAACGCCCTCCAAGGAGAATCCACATTATCAAATACTATGGATTGATCCATGTACAAATTATATAAACGGACCACTATGTATGCTGATCAGGGGAAATTATATGCATGACCTAGAATGATACACCAACCGCCCTATGGGTAGGATGGGTCGGCACTGTTGGTCGTCGGAACATCTAGTGGACACTATGGATCAATTCGTAGTGACGACTCCTAGTACGGAGGTCCACTCCATACCTCCACCTTAGATAGTGCGACTCCTCCTTGCTTCTATGCTCGAGATGGAGGTCCACCCTACACAAACCACATCCCAAAATAGGGTCTTCTCCATGACGACAACACTCGGTACAGTAGTCTCTCCCATACTCATTACATCGGTTATGGATTAATTCATTCTATCACATACCACTGGCGTGGGGACGTTGTGCATCCAGTCACTTAGCAATGTCCAGGCCCTCCCCATATTCTTGAAGTAGCCGACAAAAGTCCAACTCACCCAAGAAATCTGAGGGGAAGAGGGAAACATCATTTCACCATTGCCCAACACGGAGGTCCTACCCATGTTCAGATTGACCAATATGATGGAATTCCTCACACTAATGTCATTAGGAGAAATAATCATAGAGCCTCTACTTGTGCTCCTATCAGCTAAAGTAGATGTCCTACCTACTCCAACACTTCCCATGGAGGTCCTCCCCATGTCCCCTTCGATTTCTTCTCTTGTGCTCCTCACACCCCTCCTTTCTCAAGGGGATATCCTCTCTACCCCAGTAATAATATGGCTGATGTTCGTCCTCATGCCAGAAATCTACCATGTCCTAACGAACCATCCTGTTTCAGGAATACATGTCATTAAAGCCATAAAATGGGCACTGAGAATATTCAAACTAAGTTCAAACCATTCTGCTTATTAGATTCTGATGCTGAGTATGACTCTGCGATGGAACCGTCCCTATGGTCCTCTTTGTCAATAGTCTGGGAAAGAATGAGGCTCATCATCCCCATACTCATTGAAAGGGAAGTTCACCATATTCCCACATCCCACTATAGGCATATCTAGGAGGAAGAAAACATTGCAATCCAATAGGTTAAGGCCAGGAGATCACCACCATCATCACCAAAAGCAGTATCTACCTTGATTAGAGGTCACAAAGAGCTATTCTAGGGACAAAAGGTGGATAACCATTAGCATTGTTCATTTACAGTAGACGTAGTCCCTACACAAGGAACTATGGCTGTTTTCCTGTCATACTGAGATGTGGTGATTTAGTGTCTACACACTTCGGAGGACTGCCGTAGATGCAGCGGTTTGTCAGATCTCTCTCCATATTATCAACCGGCTAGCCTACCATCCCAGCAGTCTTCATCGGTACTTCTTCCTTCTCCGCAGCTGCATCCAATTGACGAGTTGGTCAAGGAAAGGCGAGACCCTAAAACCGAGCCAAGGATCTTATGGAATATCATTGTAGTTGACCACTTCCCTAAGATGTTTTATCTCATTACATTGAAAAATATTTTGGTTCTAGAATCCCCCACCCTATATGAAGTTGAGTTTTTCTTTCAAACCTCCAAGATGAAAATCTTCTGCCTTCACCACTAGTGAGTGGCATATCTGAAGATCCAAGAACACATTGAGGAAATCAATAAAAAAAATCCATCTGGTTGTTCTAGCCACAATCCCTATGGCCTAGTGCCTTGAGTCACCATGAAACCATAAGGCCCTCTAGAAATGATTCATCCAGTATTTCAAGGTACTCTGCAATATCATCAAGGAGGCTTCCCCCAACCTAAAAATCTGTGGTTGGGGGTAATACACTGCTTTCCACTTCAGTTCTGTCCATCTGTAGCCCGACCTTCAATGTGATATCGAGGACATGCCCCCATGAAGATTCGCGGTCAACATATCCAGCCTATCATAATAAATGAATGAGCTAGATCTCCTTGACGGGGACCTTCCCATTGAAGGGAAAACATCACTTTTGGATCCATCATGAAGGGATACTCACCCAAAGATCAATTTTTTGGGTCCCTATTCAAGCACTAGGGAATTAGTCCTTATCACTAATCATGGTATGTGTATAGATCACCTCAGAGTATCCAAAAAATCAGATCCTTCTCGCTCGGTGTAGAAGATGGATGCAGACTATGAAAATATTGTTTGGCGTCAGCAACTTCCCGAAAAGAAAATGTTGGTCGATGACCTTCTAGATAAACGTGCTATTGAACTACTACTAGACTAGGGTGATCCTCAATCAGGACAATAGTTTTAGGCACAACATCCCCAGGTCGAGAAACCCCCACGTGACACTAATCATCCTGCTTACAAAGACAGGGTTGAAGCCTGAGCATTCAACAGGAGGGCATGATATGTCTAACCAAATCCGCCTAAGTGGCATAACATCCATTGAGACCTATATTGGGCTCACCCAAATACCCCACATGTCGTTCCTCTAGCCACTCCATGAGCCACATGGCCTTCTTACCATGTTGAAGAACCAAGAAATACACTGGTGGTCAGGGATCCCCATCAAGATAGGGAACCCTGCCTAGATGATACAATGGCGGCACTCATTTACCACCTCTAGGCATTGGAAACACAAACTGTGGCACACCCATCTGATGGAATATTGTTTCCAACATGGATTTATGATATTCCATCACCCATGGGTTTGGGGAATCCCTCGTTTTACACCTTAAACAGGACAAGGGTCCCACCACAAGACTTGGTCCACTTCATCTCTTGGTGTGGACCCATGATGGGGACCCCAACACAGTAGGAAGCCATGATAATACATTTTTTTGTGCAGACATTGGATGGATCAACGTTCATCTAGTATAGAAACCTCTGCATTGTATCTGTAGCTGGCTGGGAATACTTCTTGGGGAAATTCCTCTACCAATTCAGTTCCACCACCAAGAAGATGAGTATATTATATTTCTTCATGTGAAAGCAGATACTCAATGAGCATGTTGCAGAATTTGTCACCATGTAGAAAGGGATCACATAATCTCTTTACTTACCATTGATTCAGAAGAAACCGCTGAAGATTTGCATTAGAAATGTCAAGACTGATCTGGTCCCATCCTTGATCACTCAAAACTACCCCGGGTGATTCCATGACTTCTCTGATAATGATCAGTGAATAGAGGAAGCCCTACAATAGTCTATACAAGCATGTCTGTTGCCTCCCATAATTCCTACGAGGAGGGCCACCAGAGTTGATCCTACCGCAGTGGCCCAAATAGATCCCCCAAGGAAATTATAATTTTTGACAGTAGAACCGGCTTCATAGCATTACAGAGTCCCTCTACCTCATGTGCAGCCTTTGGCCTAGTAGCACCCACCATAGAATCGGTAGGTTCCCCCGCATAATGCACTGCCTCAGCACAGGCGAGATAACATGGCGCTGCTTCCTCAACAAGATCATCCAACTCCTCTTCAGGGTCAATATCTAATGGACCACATTCTGGATAGGAGAAACAACACATACTCATTAAATGAGTCTAAGGAATCTATTAACTTTAGAAACTCCTAAGAGAAGGGGATCATATGTTTTCATGAGTGTAGGAGGCCAGAAGAGGAAAACCTCATTGATCACCCTAAATACCACCCATATCACCCTATCATGAGGTACAATATCAAATGGTGATATGTGATCAATTTTTGGCTACAAGACTATGTGGAAATCAATATACTGCTGTTGGGCCCAGCTTCGGAATAGGTGGCATGCATCTTCGTTAGGCCAGATAGTAGTAGTGATAGTGAGGGCGAGTGGCTTCAAGTTTCTAAACATGGGACCCCAATGTATGATTACTGGATGACATTTAAGATGGTTTCTCATGCCCTTGGTGTCGTCCATCCTTTCCTGAATCAACCATATCCTTCTGAATCCATGGCATCTTCTTCTGTGTTGTTTTCCCAACCGACCTCTTCCACAAGTGAAAACGTTGATGGTACAAGAGAAAACAATGTCCCCCACTGATTCCATCATCATCGTGTACTCTCAACGAATTCATGCCCCCAAAGTTATAGATTCCTCTCTGAATATGACACGTACAATATTACTGTTGACATGATAGACAATGGTATTCCTAGGTTTAAATCGTAGAGCCAGTAAACCCATATCTGATTCCTGATGATGAAGAGTGCCAGGATGATCATCCCAACATCCTCAGCCGTCATCAGGATCAACAGAGTCGTATCTATACGTGTCATCGGAGTGTTATGGTCATTACATAAATCTAGGATATTAATGCTACCGAAACCTAATAGCAGGAACAGCGCAGAGCTCAGTAAGTGCATCCTTATCATCTAGTGACATCAGGCTTGCGTTCTTCATAGTTTGTACATCTGTATCAGGCATAGCTGACCAGACCTCATCGTGACAAGCTACAGTTCCCAACTAGTCGGTTTGAGTCATTTAACCCTTATCCAGTAGTCACGATGCTAGCTTCAACTAGTGAGCAGTGGAACATTCCAAGCACCAGTCAGCTGTCAATCTAATCGGCATGACCCACCATACCTCATGTCATAGACTGAGCTCTAGTAAATAGAAGTTCACAACTGGCATGGAAGTATGATGTTCTCAAACACCTTGTTATAATCCTAGCAAGGCTCTCCAACTGTGAGGCTCTAATCCTATTAGAAGACATGCGTGATGCCCAATCCATGTAATTTAGAAGCCCCCACCAGCATGAGATGGAAGTTCTGGCCACATAAACCTTCCATGTTGTGATAATTGAAAGTGCTGAAGTATAGGGAATTATCTCATTCTATGGGGAAGGTGAAGGATATCCCATAACTGGGCACGTTCTTCCACTGTACGTCACCAGTCCGTTCAACGGTGGGGAGGTCTACCATTGAATTGTTGACATGGGCTATAGGATTAAACTAATCCTGAATCGGACACTATGAAAATTTAGAATGTCTGATGATTATCATAGACCATTTGACATAATAATCCATGGTTATGATAGTATGAAAATGAAAACAATCGGTACAATTAGGTTATAGACACGGTTCGGTGGCCTAGTATCCAACATCGAGTTTATTGTTGTCTCTTAGGACACCACCTATAATAAAATTATGGGCATGTCATGGCACCACCAACATAAGGTAGTTCCCTCATAATGTCACTAGTGCCTCATGTACTCCCTCAATGGTCGGGTTGGCATGCTTCAAAGAATAGCATCTCTATTTTCCTCTTATAAAGCCCTCTATATGGATGCTGATTAATACAAGTGTAAGGAAATTCATATTGAGACCAATTAGGTCGAGCATGGAACGACGGCGACTGACTCATGGATAGATCTATATGATGAAAATGTTATTCAAATCCACCGATTGGAGGCTACATCCCCATACATGGGACAATGCTTAGTTTGGTTTATAATGATGGGGAAACAAATTACTATGTCTAAGTGATAGAAGAAAATAACCTTGTACTCATATACAAATCAGGAACAGGTGATCCAATAGCCTCCTTCTCCAATAAGATATCGGTATGTCCACCCCATGGCAATGACAATATGTCATACATACTTGTTTCATTGAGATGGAATAAACTGTCTCAGGACAACGCACCATTATTGATTCAACATCATCATATGTGGACTGTTAGACCGAAGACCATATGGGATCAAATCAACAACCATTATCACTATGGTTATGGCAGCATAGGATTCCTTCGATAGATTATTTATTGTCGCTCAGTCTGGTACTAGCCTTCCATGAGGGTCTGTTAGCTTAGAATAAAATCCTCCAGTGGGGGTCCTCTCCTCCGTAAGTGATAAAGAGAATTTAGTGGATGCCCCCTGCCTTTGAAGAGGGGGTCTCTGCCATAATAGATGAAATGGTACTGGTGTCCCTCGGTAGTGTGCTATACCCGAGACCCACAATGATCAGTGTCTCCATGCCCCCCAAGGTGCAAAAACAGTACATAAAATTCCTTAAAATGCACCATGATGTGTTTTATTGGAGTTACGATGAGATGACCAGAGAAGATCCTCAGGTACCCATCCATCGCATCAGTCTTTCAAAAATTCATCGTTGGTTCTAGAAGCCTCTTAGAAAGATGAACCCTTCTAATGGTGCCATGGTCAAGGATGATGCTGACTAGATCATCAGGTCTATTTTTTTTGAGGAGATCCAGTACCACAAATGGATTCCCAACATCCTATGAGTTTTGAAGAAGAATAGATAGATCAAATTCTGCATCGACTTTTGGGATATCAACAGCCAATGTCTGAAGGATAATTTTCAACCTCATGTGACTAAACTCTTGATTGACTCCATGGGTGGATTCAAGTCCCTCTCTTTCATGGATGCGTACTCTAAAAAAATCTAGATATGAATGGCCCCCGAGGATAGAGAGTCTACATCCATCAAGGTAACACAAAGTACTTTATATTACCAAGTCATTACATTCAGTTTAAGGAATTTATATTCAACCTATTAAAGTTCCATGCATCATATTTTTATTCCAATCTTAATGACATTTGTGGAATAATATTTTGAGGATATGGTGGTTAAATCTCCCCAACATCTTAACCATCTTATGGATCTTGAGAAATTGTATGGCTTATTCTTTTCCCATCACCTGAAGATGATCCCACTGATGTGTGATTTTAGAGTCCCCAATTGGAATTATATTCTCTTTGTTTTCATCTATAGAGGCATCGAGATCGAACTGGAAAATATCAAGGCCATCTTCCTAATCACGCCCACAAGTAATATATGGGAGGATAGAGGTATTCAAGGCCACATTTCCTACATACCGTGATTCATTGTGAATTTGGTCGACATGTGTAAGACCTTTTATAGGATCATGAAGAAAGACACACTCTATGAGTGGGATAAATAATGTTAGACAACATTTGAGAAAATTAAGCAGTATCTGGTCCAGCCTCTGGTCTAATGCCACCTATCTCTGGATAGCCGCTAGTTCTTTATGTGACTTCCCTAGAATGATATCTTAGCACACTAATAACCTAGAAGATCAATGAAGGGACAGAAAAAAGAAATTACAACCACAGCCATATGATCCACAATACGGAGGAAAAATACTCCTCTATCAAGAAGAGCTGCCTCACACTAGTATTCACAGTACAAAAGTTGCGACATTACCTAGAGCACTACTTGGTAAAAAAAGTGTCCCGAGTTGATCCACTTTTGTACATCCTGAACCACCCAATGTTGACATGTCATTTAGATCAGTGGGCCATATTCCTCCAGCTATTCTACGTCAGGTTTTTTCCGTAGAAGGCTATCAATGGGCAGGCATTGGCAGATTTTCTTGTTGCACATCCAACCCCCATAGACTAGCCATTGGACCTATATTTTACTGACATGGAAATCCTCTTGGTGGATCAGTCCATTCCATGATGGAAATTTCACCTCGATGGAACCTCATGGAGCCCCAATGATAGAAGACTCAATGACCCATAGAACTAGAGAGTAGGCCTGGGAATCATCTTTATTACCCCAGTGGAGGTCATTCTGCCATACTCATTCTTATTGTCAAAAGGATGTACCAACAATGAGGTAGAGTATCAGTCCATCATTACTGGCCTCGAGCTGGCCCTCTAGATTGACGTGCCCAATTTTCATGTTAAAGGGGACTCCAAATTAGTTCATGATTTTAAATGGTGATTATATCGTCAGAAAGCTAGTGCTCATACCATTGTTGGATCACACACTCCAGCTAATGGACCAGTTCCCATCTCGGGTGGATGTTACCCATGTCCATCGGTCACAGAATGGTAGAGAAGATGCCTTGGTAGGCCTAGTTGTTTCAATTGCAGAGCCCAAACAAGATGATCTGATTATCCATGTGGCGCAATGGAGAGTCACTTTTCCCTTCACCCTAGATGACGATGATAGCCCAAAGGTAAGACACTATACCACTGACACCTCCATGTCAGGACCCCTAGGTCCCATAGATATAATGAGTGAAGTAAATCATGATTGGATGATGCACATGGTTGAATATCTCAAACAAGGTAACCTCTCGATTGATAGGGCTGATCACGGGTGAATCTAATTCCCCACGTAGATATTCACCCTACAAAGTGGTCATGATTTTGAGTAGATCCTCTACAAGCGAGGTTTCAAGGGTGTTCTTCACCGCTGCATCCAAGGAGTGGTGATTTTTCAGGTCATGTAAGAGGTTCATACCGGTTCCTATGGGGCTCATCAGACTGGGATAAAGAAATCTCTCTAGATCCAAAGACTTGGGTACTTCAGGCCCTCCATTATCCATGACTGTATTGAGATCACCAAGTGATTCCATGCATGCCATGTTCATGTAAACATCATGCATCGGCCACTAGAGCCTCTTCATTATACCAATTATACTTGTCCAATTGTGGTATGGGGACTCGATGTCTTGGGACCTAACCCACTAGTGACAACTCACAAGTGTAAGTTCATTATGACCACTGCAGATTTCTTTTCCACGTGGGAAAAATTAATTTCACTCAAGGACGTCTAGGAACCTTCCATCATTGACTTGGTGTGATACAATATCATATTCCAATTTGGAGTCCCTCACTTCATACTCACCATTAATGGAATCAACATCCGAGCAGCTATGTTGATGAAATTTTATGCCATGTACAACATCCATTATAACCATACCTACCAATACGACCCGCAAGCGAATGGATAGATCAAGGCGTTCAAAAAAACCATCTCTAAAATTTTTCAAAAAATGGTTGGTCAGAACAAGTAGAGTTGGCCGGAAAATATACCCAATACGCTCTGTGAATACCGAATGACGACTCATAATTCCACCTAGGTGACCACATATTCCCTGTTATATGCCGCGGAGGTCGTCCTACCCATAGATAATCATTTTCCTTAATTACACACAGTGGTTTGTGACATGCAGACACCAGATAAACTAGCTAAATTCCTTCTGGAAAAATTTGAAGCACTTGACGATAATATGATTTTTGATTTACACAAATTGGAAAGGAATCAATACAATATGGCTAGATATGTTAACGAGAATGATTGCATATGCTCCTTCTTGCAAGGAAACTTGGTACTGGCCCTCAGGGCTCTAATGATACCTAGACGAAAACCACCAAACATGGTACCCAAATTGGTAGGGCCTTTCATTGTTCATAGGGTGTACCCCAATAGAGCATACTCCATGGCCACTATGGTTGATGAGAGTATAACTCCTTCCACCAATTCTGAGTTCCTCAAGCAATAATTTTCTTGACCCACTTGGTTTGGCAGGACCCTAAACTGTTGGGTCCCAGATGTCCTTAAACAGCACGGTCCCACATGACCTTAAACTGAATCGTCCCACAAGACACTAAACAGGACTGGTCCTACATGACCTTAAACTACGTGGTCCCACACGATCATAAACATCACGGTCATGCATGACCTTAAACTGCATCATCCTGCAAGACGCTAAACTAGCATGGTCTGGGATGACCCTAAATAGTTTGGTCTTGTATGAACTTAATCTGCACCTAGTCCTGCATGACCATAAATTGCTGGGATATGTAGGAATTCTCAGACATTTTTTCTTGAGCCTCACCCCCAACTTATTTTCTCTGATTATTCCCCCATGGAGATGTTCTCATAGAAGACCATCGTGTAATGCATGCTTCTTTAGCTCCACCCATTAAAGGAGAATGAGGGTTGCCCCATGTGCTCACTTCTTGTTCATCCATTCTCCCACTTCCTCACCACATGACATTAAACAACATGGACTTCTAGAACTACATGAGGATTGATTTCTATCCTAATGGGATATCTAGGAACACCCATACATCTTGTCTATTTTCCCTGCCCAAACTCCAACATCTCCCCTTAGGTCAGAACACAAGGTGTGGTGCCAGCATCCTTTCTCATTCTGGTCTAGTTTATCCTGATCCAACCATACATCTCACCCCTTGTAGAGTCTCACCTCTTTCAACACCCTTCTCGATAGTAAAATTCACTGGAACATAGGTGTTTCACTCACAACATTGATTGGGACTCCATTATCTTTTACATCCAAAAGGACCCCCCGATTTGTATGGATACATAGACCAATGGCTCTACTACCATTTCAGGCCATTTTCCAAGAGGGTTTTGAACAACAAATTTATACATGCCCGTGTTGCAATGATGGTCATTGGTCGACACTCGTTTGTTGTTCCCCTTTCAGATCCACACAATACAGACGATGTGTTTCAAATATGGTAAACATCTATCCTTTAACATTTTCACTACCTACATATTTCCCAAATAGTGATTTTTGGGGATCATTATGTCCCTCAATCCTATAAAGTATTGGTTTTCCTTAGGAATGAGTTTGATTGACACAAGTGATCCCTTTTGTGATGGGGATATCCTATTCATACTCTTGGTTTCCCACACTGAGTGTTAGTCACATGGGATTTGGAGCTATGAGGAATTTATCCCTGCATGAGAGGTTGTTTGGCTGTAGTTGGCCAGGATGCACTGAAATAGGTTACTCGGCCATTTTGACCCCTTTTAGGATGTTCTCAATCATGATGTGTGTGGTTTGATGGGGACTCGCGCCCTCATTCACATTGGTATATTTTTTTCCCACCCCACACATTCCCATGAGTCATTCCTCCCACCATTTATCATTCCTTCCCTAAACATAGGCCCCTCCACTTTTTGTGAGATCCATCATTTGGGTTTCCATTATCATTCATATCCAAAAGGACCCTTGAATATCATGGATATTTTGCCTAAGGGTTCTCATACCATTTCGAGATGATGACCCCAAGGATTTTGAGTGACAATTTTTTACGAGTCTCGTGTCGAGAATATGGTCATTAGTCGATGCCCAATTTTTTTCCTCAATCATTCCCATGAATATGACATTAAAATAGTCTTTTACGGTCTTTTCTCTATGATCTTAAACTAAGATCACTTTCACCCTCCTTGCAAGATGTTAAACTGCAATCTAGTTGTTACCTTCAATCTATGGCCCAAACTCTGGTCCCATGACCATTTTGGGCCCCTAGTCCAAGTTCTCACATAGGATTATATGTTTGGGAATGAGAGTATGTCCACATTCACAGTGAGTTACTCGTATTTCCATACAAATCCCTCATTGAGAGACCTTTCCCTATCTTCATCCTTTCCGCAAGATGTTAAACTACAAGAAATCTTCTAGAACTATGTGTTTCTTGATTCCCCACCTTATAGGATATGTTTGACCACTTGATGACCTAGTCGTCGGGTCTAGACCCATCTCATATAATTCGTCGTTTTCTTTTGTCCCCTTTCCCAGAATTCGTCCAAGTGAGGGATATACGATGTGGTATAGACATATTTTACCATTCATGATAGGTTTGTTACAAGAACACCACATACCTCCATCCTGAGAACCCTTATATCTGATTACCTATGCTCATTTTTTTGAGTCAGATGCCTCATAGCTCGGTCCCTCGACCCTCTTTTTTGATTCTCCAATGTTCCGAAGAGTACTCAGCTTATTCACTTAGAGTAACGAATTCTATCTAGGCATCTTCTCACCCACCTTTCTAGAATCATGTTCTCCTTCATTGTATCTTCAATCATATTTCAGATCCGAAAGGACACACATATGGCGTGGATGCTCCGCCTAAGGGTCCTCCTACCACTACGAGCCAAAATCATCAAGGGTTTTGAACAACACATTGATACCAATCCCCCATTGCGAATAAGGTCAGTGAATGAAGACCATTTTTTCTTACAATTTAATGTCAAAAATATGGATATTGTATTTCAAACATGGACAATAGAAATCATCCCTTATGAAATCAGACTCATTGGGGCCAAAATGACAGTCACATAATTGACAGCATTTCTACTCCATCATGACCATGTAGAATCTCTATACTCTGAGTGATGTCCCTCAGTGCACATTTTCACGTTAGGAGGAGAAAGATGTGGAAAGGTGTTCTTCGGGGCTCTGTACCGACGTACCCTTTAAGTGCATTACATGTATTTTAATGTTATCATTGGCCCTGGATTTCCATATCAAGTTCAACTCCCGTGTGCTTTGGGATTGGATTGCAGCATCTGCCTATTTGGAAGGGTTCCACTTCTCTTTGGTTTGATCTCTATGTCCTTAAACTACGAGTTGTTTTTGATTCATATCTTCAGGTTTTCTTTTTTTGGATCAGACACTAATAACACCATGTTTCATGGTGTTTGTTGGATTATTCCATCATTCACATCAGGTTTCTAATTCATGATCCATGTGTGCCCCTTTCCAGGTGTTAGCCCCTCCTACCTCTCTGTCCTCTATGACATTAAATGGTGTCATCCAGAACTATATATGGATTGATTCCCATCCTTGTGGTGTACTTTGGAATGAATTTGTACCTTGTCTTAGGCCCACCCTAACATTCGTTTTCAGTACCATGACTTGAAAACTCCCCCAAGAAGCACATAGTGACCCAGAACAGGTCCTCATTCACATTAGGTTATGTAATTACATCATCGTGTTTCTCTCTCATCTACTACCATCCATGGTCTGAGCTCTATGACCATAAACTAAAATGACTCTATGACTTTTCCACAAGACATTATAAATAATTACATCTACCATAACTACATTTCGATTGATTGACATCCTCATGGGATATGTAGGAATGACCAGGCATCTGGTCTCCATGTCCAACCCCAAAAATTTACAATAATGACCCTCTTTGTTTCAGCCACATCGCCCAAACCCTTACGAGAATATTTTGTGTGGAAATTACCTCTTAGGTTCTCATTCACATTATGTTTTTCAATATCCTTACCATGTGCTTCCCATATCCATTCCCTGCATTTTTTGAGTTCCATGACCCAAAACTATGATATCCCTGTGGGAACTGCGCTTCACATTTTGATATTTAACAACCCTACTCATAGTCCATTAAATCAATACCCATTAATGGTTCACCCTAGGATCTTATGTTTAAAGTGTTCAAACACATGTCCATTGTACTTGGTATTGTAATCGACACCCTCTAGATGATACGTCTCATTGTCATTCTCAGATATGTTTCAAAAAAGTACTTGAAGTGTGGAATTTTCCTAGGCTCATTCCCCTCATTCCATGTCCAAGATTTGTGAGCCTATTATTTTGATCCTCATCCACTTCCACATCCTAAGGGACCCCCTTCACTGCATGGTCTCATCCTGCCTCAGCAAACCTACCGTCCTGGTCCAATGTCTCTAAGAACCCCAGACGATATTTGTGACAGGTCTTATGATTCGAACAAGGTTAGTGATTGACCATCATCTATATGTCCCCATAGCAGGCTATCTCGATATGGACAATATGATTCAATCATGGTCAACATATATCCCCTATAGTCATGCTTCCATCATTATGTTCCATATCTCAATCGTCATGATTCACATATTTATACTTCTATATATTTAGGTTTAATTCTGACATACTCGACATTACTTCTTTGAACATCTAGGTGTCTTACATCGATGGGATATGGTCATTAGGATGTCATTCACCTAGTTTCCCTTCACCCATAAAATGATCTTTCCTACATCAGGAATGCCCCACCACAAATCTTGGTTTCCCATATCGAGGACAACTCATGTGGGCTTAGTATTTTTGGTAGGATGTGTACCGGCAGAGCGAAGCCCTTCAGTGTCCCACATGATGTAAAACTGTGCTCCCAAAACTGTGTGCGGCATGATACACATGTTAATGGGGTACAAAGGAATGCTCGACCACATTTCGCTGTTGCAAGCCTAATTTCCAATTTTGGTTCCTTGACATAATAAACTTCTTTTGGCGATATGTTGTGTGGTGAGAACTCCTTATATCCTTATTCACGTTGGTTTTATAATTACAACAATACATACCCCTTACTGGTATCTTCCCTTTCACTATTCATCTTATCAAATGATGTTAAACTACTCAAGTCTGTATGTACTCAGTGGATGACTCTAAAATGTGGTTCTACCATGAACAATTTCAGGATTTCCTATGTTAATCATGTGATGTGTTAGTTTCCACGACAGAGAATATTTCTACAATCAGCATCCGTCAATGACCACACAGTGTCTCAAGAACATTGTTTGGCTTGATTATCATCTTTATGGGATATGTAGTGATGTACAACATTTCACCATGGTCCCAGCTTCATAGTCATTAATACTCCTAGCCTCATGGGCCCGATCTTGGTCCAGGAATTATGACCTATAGACTATGTGCACTATCCTCATTATATGATGTAAAATTACATGTCATTAAAGGTCCTTACCATAGAGGTTTTGTATGGAATAATGATTGAAACCTGATTAAACCGAGGCACCCACCCAAAGTGTTTCCATCACAGTGGCATAATTTCAATAGTGTAAGACAGTATTTGATCAACCCATCACTCCAAACTGTGCGCTTTCCTATCCCTATATTCGTACCCTCTTCACCTATCAATTATGAAGAAACAATCTAATAGTATGGATTCTCAACCTATGGATTTCCTTCTTTCCTGGGCCAATGTTTTGGAAGACTACTTGAAAACATTTCGAGTTAGGCCCCATGTTTCGAACAAGGTCAGTTGTAGGCCATCATTTGTTATCCCAATTTCTAGCTAACACTATTAGGATACAGTGTTTTGAACTCGGTAATTATTTATCCTTCATTGTCACACCACCCATACAGTGTCCAGAATTTTGGGGATCGTGGACCACACGTTGCAATCCCTTATGTTCGGTTTAATTCCAACTCTCCTAGGGATACCATTCTCATTCACTAAAGCACATTGTAGGAATGTCAATTTGATTTTAATGAGGTCCTAATCCTCATTTAGGGCCTCTCCCATTTCTTTTTGGAAGTCTGAATTGGTTGTCCAAACCCCGAGACACGTAGTGCTGGGTTTTCACTCCCACATTTGAATGGAGTAATAAGGCCATAGTCCCTTGTTTCTCACATCCATCCTGTCCCACTTGAGCATAGTGAAAGATCCCTGGATGCTCCACGAATGTCACAGGAATACAACAACCCAATAGAAATAACGGAACCCATGCATGAAACTAGAAAAAAGTAAAAAAGGTGTTAATGTAAATTCAATTATCACAAGCATTAAGTAACCCACATGTCGATCAATTCCATAGATGGGTTAACCCTATCAATAGAATGTTGCAGCTCCTCCACCCTCTTGCTTGTGTCATATAGGATTTGCGGCCTCCTGTTTAGCACCCGCTCCTACTCGGCACCAATGGGTCGCAATTAATTCGCTGCAATCTGGCCACCCGACATCTATTTGGATGATGGCCATCTCTTTGGAGGCTTCCTTGATGCACTCATCCGCCTCTTCCAGCTAGGCCTTCAATGACAGTATTAGCTCTGATTGCACCTATAGGGAGGTTGAATGCTCATCTTCTTGAACCTACAATAGATGAACTTCGTTATCAGCCTCTCAGAGCCTTTTTGATGTTCACTGCATTCCTCCTCTTCTGTCCCACACCTAGGCCACTATCATATTCTTGAATTGTCCCCACCATATGATCTCAGATGATAATGTGGGGACGTTGGGCATCCACTACCCCAGTGCAGAGTTCAATCAGATTCGAGCGAAGTCCAACCATCTCGTTAATCTATAGTGATTGGGGGTGTCATCGATGAAGAACTTGATTATCTTCCATAATCGGCGATAGACTATTATATATCCTCATTATCAGAGGTTGTCACATCCTACATGGAATGGTTGGAAGTCTCATATATGAAGAATTCCCCCAGGAACTCTTCAGCAGGGTCCACATTTGATGTCTGATCGTGAAAGATAAGACCTAGTTTATCTGATCGATCCTAATTAGCGGATCCATCCATAATATTCTCATGAATAGTACTAGTGGAGGTCCCAGCAGTGATCAGAAGCATCGTAGTTTGGTAAGTCTGAGTATCCACCTCTATGGACCTGAAACTTCCCCAGGGGAAGGCACTGCCATAAGACCCGACCAACCTATCTGCAGAAGCCCATGCCAATTGTTCAACTGTACACACCAATATGGTACATGAACGCCGGTTAACATGGTCTGATGATGACATTCATATAATTGGAAGAGAGGACTTACCGAGATCGAATTCCTGGTCTCGTTCTGGGGTTGATGTCATCGGGACCTCATGGTGTGCCCCCCGTATATTATCAGAACAACCGAATGTTCAAGATGGTTCACTTCAGGTAACATGTCCCCGCTGGATGTATTAATTGATGCAGCCGTTGGCATGGATCTCAAAGTCCCCGCATCTACATCCACTGAGTTATGAGAATAGGTTCATTGTATGAGGTCATATTGCATATTTCATATGTTAGTAAGGAGTCGAGAATGACCTAGATGCAGAGCTTGAGTAAGGGGCTCATGATTTTACCTCATGTTCCTCTGTGTACAATTTAATGTTTGATTCTTGATCGCTGAATACTCCCTCCTCTAATGGGTTCCATCTATAGTCCATTTCCCCCTAGGAGGGCTCGTCTGATTATTACGATAGGGGGAAGCACAATATTAGTTCAGTGACTGACAACTGCAGGGGGGACATATGATCTACGAACACCATGACACGATATGTCATTGGATGAGTAGAACCTTGGGATTTCATAATGTCATCTATATTGTCCAGGTAATATTCCACCTCTGCTAGGGACACCATAAAGCTAGGCCAGATTGGTCATATCCCCAACTAATCCATCCCATGATGGATCAAGTATTACCACATCTTAGACTGACCAAGTAATGTTTGGTTCACTTTCTAGATGTCCAATTCCTCCTGGAAGGAAACATTCTACTACTTTTCTATATGGTGCAACCTCTTCTCGAGATCCTGGGTAGGTAACCAAGAAAATTCTATTGGGGGACTCCCCTATGGATGACTCTGTTCTTCTAGAACCACAGGGTCTGCCATTGTTGTTCGATCTATCACTGCCGCCTCACCCCAACCGGTGCTGTTTTTACCACCATGCCAGCCCTTCCACTATGAGATTCCATTTCCACCTTATAGACATGGCCTCAAGGTGGGGGTGGCTCACTAACACTAACCCAAAAAATTGGCTGATTCATCATCTCCTTTACATAGGTCACCTCCCAACTTTGGGCATACTCTTGTACCAACTCGAAGATAGCAGTGAGTAGAGGCATCTTGTTCTGCATCTTCCCATATTCCTGAGTGAACATAAGCCACATCTACCTCATCACACTTGGGTGTTCATCCGGGAACACCGCTAGATGGTTCCGTGAGGTCAGTTTCTACACTCAAAAAAATGACTGGGCAATTTTTTTTGCGGTGTACAGCTCATAGAGGGGCTCACAGTCCACGCTTACCACTAGTTCTCCACCAAGTAAGGACAAGAGATAGGATTGGTGGTCTTTTTTTCTTTTTCTATCATCAGTAAAGTACTAATTGTCAATGAAAAGGTGTGAAATATGAATTCATTCAACCTTTACACCTGGTTCAGTACTAATGGTGTGGTTAACTTGGATGGAAGGATTCTAATGGAAATACACATCGATTGGTGGAAGTTCGACCCCGAAGTCGATATAGGGTTCAGGTACACATAAAAACCACTAACATGCACCAATATCCACCCAAACAGGATGGGGAATGGATCGTATAACCTTGGTGGCCTCTTCCCCTCACTAATATTCCAGAACTTCTTGTATAACATTGTGATCATCGGGATCCTGAGGTTGACTCTCCCTCATGTCACCAACATGGACTCCATGATCAATGTCCTTAGATGCATTCCCATGTGTGTATCCCTCACCGGCAGGATCCAACCACAGATGAGAGCCGTGACGAATGATTCCAGCCTGACTATTAGCTTCTACTCAGTGTTGATGCTAAATCCCCAAGTTTCCCACTGGCTGTCCTCCATGAACAGCATGTTCAAGTATTCCTTGCCCTATTGAGCCCCCTTCAGGAAAGTCTATGGCCTCACTGAAAACATCCTATCATCCAGGATGTTAAAACACTACTTGAACCACCCCCTAAAATGGATATCCCTTACTTATTCTTTGTCCTCTCCCGAAAATTGCCCCATCAACGCCATCGCCAATTGCCGAACGTGC
Source organism: Viscum album (assembly GCA_963277665.1). Classification (NCBI taxonomy): domain Eukaryota; kingdom Viridiplantae; phylum Streptophyta; class Magnoliopsida; order Santalales; family Viscaceae; genus Viscum; species Viscum album. The sequence goes on from OY728134.1 coordinate 172,397,123, forward strand.
TCTGGATCCTCCCACACACTTGTGATGGGGTGGAATTCAACAAAAATCACACCCAATATCAGGACACCTAAGATCTAGTGCACGCCCAACAAGCTGATACCAACGTCTCTTTGGTGTTGGTGGAATGTTTGGGTCCTCATGGACGACCTATTTAGAAACTCTGGAATTAGTTTCGTTGGTTGATATATGTGGAACTGGGAGGCCCAAGCTGCCACATAGAGGCCCACCCATCTATGAACTGCCCCAAACTCCTCACACGAGTCACCTACCCAGTAGGCCTAGGCTCAATCATCTGTGATGTATCCACCATGGCGTAGGTCCCACTCTTCAGACCATCCCTTCATCATGTTCCTTATTGTTTTCTATAAGATAGTCTATTACAGAGGGGGGGGGGGACGTCTTAATCTGTAATTCCTTACTTTACACATTTTTTGAGTCGTTATGCATGCAATAAACATTGATGGGAGTGTTGTCTTCTCAGGTGTGGTCATCATCCGCCCAAAACCATTGGAGATTGTACAACGTGTTCCAAAACTATTAAGATGGCTTGTCCATACATTCTTCGGAGATGAATACATTGTCACTTAGCACAATTCCATACATAGGAATAATCTTTCACATTGGAAAGGTCCTCTCGATCTCAGATAGAAGCACTAACAACGTACTATGGTTAGACTGGAAACCTATTAACTCCCATTGGATCAAACTATTTTTTATCTCCTCCATTTGTGCATCATCCACAAGGACCCCCTGTTATCCTCCTGACAAACGTTAAATTTTTATGTTTGTAAGATCTTTTGAGGATTGTTCACAAAGCTAGTTCACGAAGCACATTCGTGAAGGCTGTTCACGAAGCCTTGCTCCGGTCTTCATGAAAAATGTAGCAAAGTGCTTTGATGTGAAGTCAAAGACTCGTTTTATGTAATGAAGTAGAAATGCCTGATTCATGGGGAGAAATTTCAGAGTAAGTGGAGCTTTGTAAAATGATAGAAAACAAGGCCAAAATCATGATGGAGTGGAAGGAAAAAAATGACATCTCCCTTATTTATAGTCAATTACATGTGGTGCTTCTCGGCGCATCTAAACAACGACGACCACATCAGCCCGATCAAAAGGTCTGTCACTTCCCTGCATCGCGAGCCCCCATCCTGGGACAACATCGCGAATGACCAAGGTATTTAATCGAATTAACCTTAGACATTGACCCTTTATTTCCCCTCGGCTCCATGTATTAGGGGGGAATTTGTTGGAACAAAAATTGTAGATGGATATGAACAAACAAAATCCCCAGAGGCTGCCCCATGAAGACTGTTCGTGGAGCCCCCATGGCTACAGTCGTCATGGAGCAAGTAGGCGGGAAGCTCCATGAGCCAATTTGACATTCGTGAACCCACCATAGAGCAAGGAGGTGGGAGGCTTGAAGAGCCAATTTGACGTTCGCGAACCCGCCACATAGCAATGAGGCGGGAGGCTCCATCAGCTAAATTTATTTTCGTGAACCCACCGCCTAGAAAGGAGCCAGGAGGCTCCATGAGCTGATTTGATGTTCGTGACCCAGCTGGGGAGCATGCTTCATCTTCACGCCGAGGGTTATTGGCATGGAGCCTATTATTGTAAAAATGTTGAACGAGATGAATTTTATTGTAAAATGTTTTTAATATAAATTTCTCATCTTTTATTATACTAGAGAACATGCAATCATATGTAGTTAGTGAGTTATTTTGGACAAACACTCTTTAATGGGAATTCCCTAGCATTAGAATGTTGTTTTATTACACAATCATTAACATTATTTAGAATATATATGTCCTTAGATGGATGTTTATGAGTCATGTATATTAATTTTCTAGGGACATGTGTACACATTTCAATTATTATCCCATGATCGTGTGAGAATCCCATAATCAAGATTTATCACGTCTTTTTTAAGATGATCATGTTTCTCACTTGTTTATATTCCTTATATAAATGTGTTTAATTTTTAATGAACTATTTTACATGAAATATGTATTTATATAACGTGTTATACATAATATATTTATGTACTCATTTTTTAGAATATTTACACACCTGAAATGTGATTAATATCCAATTTATTAATGTATTTCTATACATTGAAATGTAAACCATGAATTTCATCAATATTATTTTGAAATGAAAAAAACATATATTTAAAATGAAAATCTAATTATTTGGTAAATTAGATTTCGAAATCTTGTTATGGAATCCTTGGGGTGACTATACTACGGTTTTTGCTCACACCCTATCTATTTATTTAGGTGTTTGAATATTAACTCCTTCCTCGTTATAGTATAGTGAAAGCAACACTTGTTGGTGTTTTAGGAAGTTGATCTGTGTAATTAGAGAGTTGAATCCATTTGGACAAGTGATAGTCATACTCTTTTTCTGGTATATTTTAGTATTATTTTTGGTTGTTTAACTCTTTTTATTCTACTGACATTTTACAAATGGTATTTTTTTTATTAATACTGTCTTTTTATCATTCTTTTACAATGTATTGGGAAAAATCATCCCCACATTCATTTTTTACAATGCATGGTTTTAGTCACCAACCCATGGGGATCATGAAACTCAATTTGGTCATGTCCGTTTAGGTTCGTTTATTTGGAAACCAGGGTACTCGAGCTATTTTGTTACACATATGACCTTTTAATACCTATTTATTAATATTTCTCTATAAAAGTCACCCTTCTAGATATTATTACTTTATTTTTCATATATATTTTTAGTTTTTTTATTATTTACCATTTAATTTGTTCATGATACATAATTTATATATTTTTAACCACTATATGAATATCATAAATATTATGTATATATGTATATATTAAAATATATAATATTTATTGATGGGATGTGCATATACATCATTCAAGGAGATGGTTGGTTGTCTATATGCAATGATGATGTTTCTATTTTCTAAATGGATTTAATGAAATAATCCTAGATAACAAGATATCATTATATATTCATTTTTATGTCATTTATATGAAATATTTTTATTTACATTGATCCTTATTAACTTCCATTTAGCTCTATCTGAGGAATGGATCACATCGCTTTGCGATGTCGCTATTCTCTATACAAATGAGTATTGGTATAATATTCCCAAATAATGAAGTGTATGAAGTAATATGTGTTTTCAAGATTATTATGAAAATTAATAACATAAATATCATATAAAAATGATTAATCAGTCATTATATCCATCCATGATAACTATTTAGATAAAATGAATGAAATCGTTTTGTGAGGAGGTAGTTCGATCTACAAACAAATGATGATTTAGTTTCCTATTTTATGGAATAAGATAATAATTTTTTTATGACTATTAAATTAAAACATCTATGTATAATGAATATAATTATTATACTATATCACCATGGGTTAAAAAAAATTAATTACTTGTGGGATGACATAAAATAAAATGATCTGTTAGAGTCGTTACCTATTTTCAAGATATTATAAAATTGATTACAAAAACAAAATTTATAGGTTGGATATATGACCAATATAAATATTCTATGATTACATGATGGAATTAATTAAATTATTTTTTCATGTATTTGTTGAACCAAACTGTATTGTATTTTTAAATAGGAGAGGAGAGTGGTGTTCTATTATAATTGTGGTGAGTGCCTCATTTGTAATTTTTTAAAATAGACATGTACAAACTTTTATCAAATTAAAAAGAATAAAAATGAGAAATTATTTAAAAGATATGTTTCATGTTAAAAATATGTCCATACAATCGGTGTTGGAATTATTTTGGGTCATTTTAACACTTATCTTTTTAGTTTAACCCAAGGTAAAGTCATTTTCACATTAATCATTTTAAATTAATTTCTTTTACTTTTAAAAATGTTAAAATATTATGTTTAAAATATTATATAATATAATTTATTCTAATTATGAGTATGAAATCCCTTATTTAATTTTTTTTCATAGAAGTGGAAATTTTTAATTTAAGATTAATCCTGCATACACGATGAGATTTTTTATTTTCAATGTGAAAATATTATAAACATTAGAAAGGTTTTTAATATATATTGAATATGAAATTGATTTCATTGATATGAAATGTATTATTAAATATATAATTGAACAATTTATTCTTTTAGAACAATATAATATTTTTTTATGATTTATTAGAAATTAATATTCATAATAAAAACTAATATTTTTTATTACTAATTGAAAATTTTAAATATTCATAAAATTATCAAAAGATATCTACAGGATAAATTAGAAATTTATATTTAATTAATAAAGTTATTTTTTTGAAATAAATTTTAGTAACGTGATAATTTTTTTATGTCTTCATAAAATTAAATAGAAATATATTTTTCTTAAAAAAAATCATTCTTTCAAAACACATAATATCATTTCTAGAATTTGTTTTCTTTTTTCTCAATGTCATTTATTATTATATAAATTGTATAGTTTATATTAAAAAATATGTTATTACTATTCTTATCATTATGTATAATGGATATTTTATAATGTTCGTATATTAATATTAACATTAATGATATATAATGGTTTGTTAAAATTCATGGTCATGTGAAATAAAAGATCAACTCAGATATTCATTTAATGAAACTTAAACATGTTCTAGTGTGAAATGAAGGATATTGATGTAATTAAAATGTTTTAAAAACATTTTTTACAAAATCATTGGGTCTTACACTATACGTGGAACTCATCTAACGTTTTCTTGGTACTCCGAAAACATACAAAAATGAAACAGGTAATGAAAATAGCTTCTATTACATTAGTTAAATGGTAATAGATACGAAAATATGATATAAAGAGATCCAAATTTATTTTCTCAACACAATTATTATTTAGAAAAATTTGAGGAAATATTTATCATGTCATAAAATCTAACAAGTCACACATATTAACCCAATCAAGTAAATTAAAAGATATACTATGTTAAAAGTATGTTTACTTTGATGGGAAATTATCCTACAATAGTATGACATCATTTTCATGTCACTAATGGTAGTTAAAAATAATTTCTTGGATATTTCATTTTCAACACATCACAACCTAGAACACATTCTAGAATAAAGAAAATTTCTAGTAGCATACGTTTTATTTGACCCTAATACTCCTCGAATATAAGAGATTTATTTAGGTGGTGCCTTTTGATGTTATATTAGTAAGATAACAGAATACCTGAATCTTAACTGGAATAGACTATGTAATGAATTTATTACGAAAAAAATTAAAAATTTCCCTATTCATTCTCAATTTCTGAAGGCTGCATGAATGAGGCAGAATAACAATCTCTTATTTCTGACATAGTGGTATCCCTATCAATGAAGATAACATAATTTAATGTAAACGGGTAATCTAATCTGGTAATCAAATAGAACAATGGTGATTATGCCATCACGATGAAAGAATCCCCCCCTAATAAGTTACATTGGAGTATTAATGGTGGAGTTCCAATTTCATCCTACAATCCGTTACATCCCTCGAACACAATGTGATCATATAAAAAAAGTATCCAAAATATACATAGTTCTAGTTAGTCCTGATTGGGATAATGTTTTTTTATCATCATAAACTGATGAGTGGCCTCACTAGCTAATGTTTGTGACATAGAATAATACAATTTTGTTAATGATTCCCTATAACATAATGATCTCAAAACCACCCAAGGATGGATGGATAAAAAAATATATTTCCTAAAAATTTTGGGTCTCCTATATGATAGAGAAAAAAGATAATATATTTTATTTTTATCAATAATTTTTTCCCATTGATATTTGAAAAATCAGAATAATTCCCTCTAGAGACAAATATTTGATGGATTTTTCCTAATATTCTTTACTTAAGTATATTTTCTCACGATAATGGATGATGCCTATGCAAGATCCTCTAGTTCTCACTAGTTTTGAACCATAATTACCCACCACATTTTAATTATTGGATACTAATATATATTAATGATGGAGGACTGCATGGAAATACACATGAAGTGTCACACATGTCATGTACATGAATTCATTATCAACCAACCCCAAAAGTATCTATATATAACTATTTATTCTTAGTCTTTTAAATATTTAGAAGGTACATTGTGGAAAAAATCCCCCATCAGTTGGTAAGAAATTTAAATAAAAACCTAATACTACGAAATTATTTTCCAAATAGGGTGAGAGTATAAAATTCAAGTATGCTAGGATAAATAATAACACCAACTACATGATATATAATATTATCACATTATTTATTATACCTCACAACATATTTTTGGAAAATAGTGTTGAATTTAGTTTTTCAAAGAGTAAAATACTATATAAGGAACATAACATCAAGTCCAATAATTTATTTCTCTATCATTCTACAGATAATATAAGGATTGTGGCATTTAAAAATAATATAACACATATAACACATAATTTGTTGGACATGAAAAATTTTTATTCACCAGATAATATATTGTATGATTATTAGGTCTACCACACCACCAAAAACATTACACCACATGTGACCACATATTCAATGGTTTAGGGGGGAAAGGTATTGTTTCCTGTCAAATCCTAGTTTCATTCACAATGTATAGATATATATGGAGAACTCTCAAATGAATAAAAATCACAAAAAAAGAAAAGATAAATTTCAACAAAATTATTTGAAATGTTTGGATATGATTAAAAACATATAGGTTTATTATAATTGAATCACATTATCCATTGATAAATTGGTTAACTCTACACATTCTTCCGTGGAGAATTTGTTTTGTTTCTCAGAACCCACATGATACTAATGAACGATACTCTAATGTGAAAACCCAATTTTGAAGGTCCATAAAAAGTACATAAGTTATGTTACAATAGAAATTACACACTGGAAATGATATATGGTTAATACATTATGAACTCCACTAATGTGAGGTTTCTAATAATATATAGAATATAACTAGCTTCATGAAATAAAATACCCTATAAAAAGATACAAATTATATATCATTTTATATCAATAATGTATTGAATCAAATTTCATTGGTTATGAGCAGACCCCATGGTGTGAAACTACACAGAACATGGTTGAAATCACAGGACCAAAATGGATCTCAATATCGGGTTTCCTTATTGAAATTACATCTACTTCTTCTGCACGATCAATATCTGTGTAAATGTTATGTAGTGTATAGGTCCACAACATCACTATATGTTTCTCTCAACAACCTTACATAGTGGAATGATTTTCCCTATTTCATTTAATATCCAAAACATTATTCATGAAATGATTCCATCTTTCTAATTCTGTGAGATTATATCAAGAGCATATCAGTACACATGTGCTAGATTTTTTGAGGAGGAAAAAGATATGTTCTTATGACCCTATGTGTATCTCATACAATAATAAGGGACATTACTAAAATAATTGTGCATCCTGGATTAATATTATAACAAGATATATAGTGATGACTAGATCTCAAATACTGGGACTAATTACAATTTACATTGAAAAATATCCCCTCTTTTATTTAGGGTTAGATTATCATTTAGAATGTTTTATATGGAAAAAATGAATGGATTAATCCTATTATCATATGACATGCCCTTATGAAAAAATATTAATTCATTTCACTAGATGCAATGTTTGTAATAGTACACCTCTCCTTGCATATTGGTCAGACCTATGAATGTATCATTAGAACATACTATGTTTTGATTCATTTGTATTTTTGTGGGATATTTTGTGATGCCTGAGTCTTAAATAATGGGTCCAATATTAATATTATAGTAAAATACCTCCACTGTTTATATGGATCTACATGTGTAGGGAATTTCCCATCTAATAAATACGTGTGACATTAAAGCTATTGGAATAGGATATATAGTGTCACCCATATCCAAACTCTTCGTCCCATCAACAATATGATAAAAATTCCATCTCCCCACGTAGGAAAAAAATAATTTCATGGAATTTACCATTGAGAAACTATGTGTCTCATGATTCTTATCACGAAACAATTCTTAGTGATACCTATAATCCCAATACTATCTATATCCACAATATAAATGAAAGGGAATGATATAAAAAACCCCTCTATGATTATGTTCCAATACTATAGAAGAATCCATATCATGTTCTACATTTGGATTGATTAGTTTTACCACAATAAATTGAGTGATTACCAGATCTAACAAAATGGGAATAGAGAATATAAAAAAACTCACCTGTTTTTTCATAGGGTCTAATCTGTATGGGGGGTCTGTATGGGAAATATTTTTTGCTAGATTAGTATCATAACATGCTATTGAGTGAATTGTTCTAGGATTAATTGGTGAAAAACATAACACCATTATTATTTATATTAAGAATTATATGGTTCATTAAGGGACCCCTCTTAGATTTACTAGTGAATAACACAATGTCAATGAACATATGTCTCTGAGATATTATGGTCTAATAGGAATAGTCCCCATTTAATTACATGAGATATTTCTATAACAGTGTTTTTGTGGACCCACCAATCATATAATGTTGATTCATGATATAGGAATTTAATGAAATGTTCCCTTTCATTAACATTATTCATTTCTATGATAGTTTTAATAATATCTCAATGATTATTGGCTTTATATTCCATGATCATGTGAAAATAAACTAAACTACATAGCATATATATGAGAACTGGTTGTGGCTTGAATAATTTAACCATAGGATGCATAGTAATATATACACTTCAAATACTTTTTCCATCCATAACACAATTTTCAAATTATCCTTACCAACATATGAGTTCACTCTATATAGAGATCCATTGAAAAAACTATGTGTTGGTTCATTCCTATCTCCATAGAATACATATTGACACTCATCTATCAATGATCATGCTCAACATCAATAAAATGATAAAACACCACTCCCTATGTATGGGTCTAAACATCATATGAAATTTAACATCTAATTAATATTCATTGGTCGATTCTCATCCCATTCAGATACATAGTGATGCCTTGATTTCATGTTCAGGTTTAACCATAAATTATTATATACATTAGAACTAGATTCATGTAGACATGTTTATCCCATGAGTGGCATATTCCAAAGTGTAATAGTACAACCCCTTCCCTTCACAAGAGTTTAATATATATATGGAAGTTTATCTTAAAGAGATTTGTGTGGATTTATTAATGTGATCAGAGGATACATAGATAATCCTAGGTCTCAAATACAAGGTCAAGTTGAGGTATATATAATAAATGATCATTCCCTTATGCATTGGTTATACTTACATAGAATATAGTCTTAAAATAATTACATGTGGCTTGATTTCCCTACTATGGGATGCATAGTAACACCCAGATACTCAATTTTAGAGCCTTCCTTGAATTTTAATAACTCACTACATTTTCCATTGGTGAATCCCAAATTTGTGTGGGAATTTTAAATTATTCAAAAATTTGAATACCTTCACATATTCTGATCATGCACTCATGTGTGGTGCAGTAAAAAACCCAGTTCTCTCATGTTTCTCAAAAAAATCATGACTCATGTGATCATTGTATATTGCAAAATTTTCTCTGAACAGTGTGGGAAAGGTGTATTCTATCTAAATTTATGGAATCATGTACTTCATTCATGAATATAAACTGCATGTCAAGAGGTTTTTTCGTTAATGGATGAACCCTACTGATGATTGTGTACTTCTGAACCACATGTTCTATATTGTTCTAGGGAAATGTGTTCAATATATTATTGAACCAACATTATTATTCATAAAACCTTTTTTATAGTTAGATTCTCCAAGAAAAAACATAATATCTTTGATATCAATGTTGATTACAACTAATTCCTTGTGGTTATATCCTATTCGTGGAACACAATGGACACTGTGTAACACTAATCATAGTTCCCCTATATAAAACTTGTAACATGGAATGGTTAATGGAATGTTACCCCACTAGGATTCATTTATGAATAAAACATTTCCATATATCTTATTCCAATTGGATGCTCTAGTTCTGTAGGAGAGGCCACTCATAATAATCGAAGCTGTTGTCTGGAATGTGTGGGATACATTCTCTCCATATATACTATTGGTTAACTCATACCTAAATGTATCCACCTATTTTTGACAAAAATATTCTATGGTGAGGTTTTGAACATCAAATAATCCAACTATTCTAACAGTTTCACATAGCATAAATGTTACTCTTATTGTACATCATACGCATTTTTAAAGAAGCGTTGTAAAATCATACTCTTGTTCTAGTCCATTCCAGGGTATACATATCCTAGGATGACCAAAATTTCCTATGATATTTATTCCCCCTAAGGAAACATCCTATATAAAATACATTAAATTTCATGCTAATTTAATAGTCTAATGGTGTTAAAAAGCATCAAAATTCTATATTTTCGTGAAGTTATAATACATGAAAACATCATTGTCATGTGTTGTTAAAGTATATGGTATATGGTCAATATTGTAATACCTAACATTACATAAATTATGTTGTTATATATATTAATATTTTATATAGATTAATGGTTCATTTCCATAGTAGAGTCAAAAATTGAAAAAACCATTCCATTACTTTGGTCAGATCTTCATAGAGGATTCCATTACTGACTATTATATTGAGGCTCACTAAGGAATGAAAAAACTTCCCCCAACATATATATTAACTAGATCTATACATGGATTTAATTTTTAAGGAATATGTGTGGTCTTATTCATAATATATTAGGCTACATTGTAACTCCCATATATATTATCCTAGGACTAGCTGACAGTTTACTGCTATCACAACTATCCCCTTTGTTCGATTAAATTTGAAATCATTCAACATTAGTTAGTAATGAGATACTAGATAATCACACACCAGAGATATCCTCACTTAGTATATGATCCCTTCACCACAATGGTGCCATCGACAGTAAGTGATAATGCACCTGGAAAGTTGTGGATGACTGAGCTTTCATGGGAAACATGATTGTATCCCCTTCATACAAAAAAATATCAAATTATGGGACCATTAAATTCCCTATATATAGGTTTTAGTTCTAAACATCGTTATAGGATACATAGTTACACTCAAACCACTTATTACTGAGACCGTCAATGAATTTCATAACTATTTAATTCCCCTCTAACTTGTTCTTTCAATCATTATATTGATATATCACTTTCCCACATGAATTTTAAAATGGTAAGGCATAATTATAATTTTATATACAATAAATAAATCTATAGAAAGAAAAACTAACTAATATAGCATATGGAATGAAAAAAATGAACCCTCCCCACATATGGGTTTGATCCATGTGGCGATCCATATGTGGATGAAGACAATGGAATGATTAATATCCGTACAAATTTCTTAGCGAAACTATGGATGTCTATCCATTAGGATTGTGTATCCCACTAATGTATGGTATACCCTAAAAACATAGGGTAACAAAATAATACATGCTTAATATTCCATCATATGAATGAATTCTATATATGATTTGATTTCACGTGATATAGATCTATGTAGGATGGGATCTAGATAATTTCCACCAACTAGTAATCTTGATGAATGATAAAATATTAACCCAGCATCCCAATACCCCCAACTAGTGAAAATATTTGTTACAGATATCTTTCAAAATTTCATATCAGTTCATACATCCTTACCGCATGATTCTAAACAACAAGGAAATTATCTTCATTTCAAGAGATTAAATTAAATTATATATGTTACCCAACTAAACAACACTAATCTATGATGTCTATAATCCATCATCACTATATAATATTGGACCATAAGAGCCAAACCATGTTAAAAAAACTATTGGTTCTTTAATCATCATTCCAAGAACCTCAATCCAAAAACACCACTTCATGTCCTAAACATTTCATATTTAAAAAAATAATTCCTTTATCTTAGAAATATGAAATATTCTCTATGTTTGACCATATAAAATTGGGATACACCTAATGGGCCTTTGACCCATTGACTAGAGGAATCATTACCCTTCTGGAAAGTCCTCGATATCATTGTGAGACATGACATGATCATAGTGGATCTCATCACCAAAAAGTGGTTTCTGATACTATTATGGATAAATGTCCCAAACTATAAATCATGACATGAGATAATTGTTCCATAATTTAAAACACTATTAGATCTAAGTCGAATAGATGTTGAAATAATCTCTATCTTGGTAATCATAATTAGATCGTTGGGTAAAACTCCCCTAATACTAGGTCCATGTGCAATATGATCATAACTATATTTACTTTGGTCAAAGTTTTATGAACATAATACATAATCATTCTAGGATACATATTTCCATAACATAATCATATGGATAAATAGAGATGATATTTTTCAGTATGAACAACAAAATGGATGATATGAGTATAGATCAATACCTATGTCACTAAAATATTAATCTCATGATTTTAGAAAAAGTTATTGGGAATATGAAATTGGAAATAACCTCATTGGTCCCTTATTATAGCCATATTAAAATAATATCCCTTATTAAAAGACCCCTAAACTAAAAAAGGGTTATAAATTTATTATTTTTGTCTTCCCTGAAGGATAATGTGTTCAGTACATGGATAACCCACATTCACGGTCCATAATCCATTTTTTAATATTAAATTTTCCAAAAACAATCATATCAAATGTGAATTCTGGTCCACCATTCCGAAATTTATAAATTTCACCCAATTCACATATAAAACAAAAACATTTATTTTTTTCTATAATATTTTACAAATAGTATATTGGTAATAGGTGATTAAATCTCTAAACTTACCCCAATAGGAATTATTGGCGAATAAATCAATTTATTAGAGATTTTGTCATGGGGATATTTTATTCCAATAGGACAGATCCCCCTTAAATCCTTAAACTTGTCGAGGAATCATGTCATTAAATTTTTAAGAATTAATAAATTTTGACATGCAATAACTATCCCAAATTATTATTTTATTATGATATTCCTACACCATGATTTTAATTCACGATAACTATATTATTAATGTATATTCCGCATTTATGACGTTATGTCAACTTGTTTTGAATTAATTTATAATGAAGTAATTACTTATGCCATTTCAAACCTTTTTTTGGCCCTCATTTCATTACTTGAAACTATATGATTTAGTGACCATGATTTAAAACCACAAATTGAACTACACCCAGGGTTCCATAAACATCCTTGCACAGTCTATATTCAAGAATCTACTTCACTAGCTGTGTGCTTGAATCTTCATAAATATTTTACATCAATTTAAAGGAAAGGGTACCTTATGTTTGACCATGTATGAGTAGAATTTCTATAAGAGACATAGATCCTTAAAATGTTTGAAATCCTACTTATAGTTAAGTACCTCCAATCCATGTGGGTCCCAACAACATCCTCTAGAACATGGGACCTCGAATTTGTTTGTGATTTTCCCTAGCGTGTATGCCCCACTCCATCACCCTCAGTTCAAATTCCTTGAAACATGATTAACACAACCTATATTACATCTATCGATTTCTATTTTTAATCCCTAAAATTACACCGCCATTCCAAAAAAAATTATTATAGAAAGGATGTGGGGAGTAAAAACCTTTCATGAATACCCATATGGAATATACTTAGTAAGGATTTATGGTGTCCAGACCCATCATGTATACACTAAATTTTTCAAATGATAAATAATCAAGGGTGTATGAACCCTTCATGGAATTTCATAATTCATCATCTCAGCATGGATGCAGGGTATGCAGACCCTTCATCAATACCCAGACCTTATCCTCATAGTAAGGATATTGGGGTGTCTGAACACATCATGACTACAGATTATTCATAAATTAATCTAGGATGAAATGAACTCAAAATATTCATGAATACCCCTATTTATCTCACATTATCTAATAAGATTAAAATAAAACAATTTTTATGGATAGATTATTATAATCAACTATAAACATTATATCTAATTAAGAAGACCATAATCTACACCAATTTATAGTATTAACTATTTTACCCAAAACAATAGAGATGAATGGTCTAATCCATTTGAACATAAATTTTAAAATCCCATAAATATGAATGAACCTAAAAACAATGGAAATTAGAAGATTAAAAATTATCTCTAGGTTGAAAATCAAAAAATTGAACCATGGGAAAACGTCATGTTTCTACCCACTAGACACACACATTATGTGATTCAAGAATCAATACTCATTTATGAAGTATAAAAAGAAATAACATTTGAGGATAAAAACCTATAATGGGAATCGTGATTAAAAGCATACTATAATATTGAAATTCTCACCCATATGTAATTTCTGAATATTTTAGTATAATGTAAAAGAATATACAATACCTTGTAGGGTTAATTATCTATTCATAGAAAAAATCATGCTATGATTTTCTAAGTCCATTATCTTATGAAATGAATAAAAAATTCCATCTGGGACATATTTACCCATTTCATTATATTGTACCAAATGTTCTTAGTATTATTGGAGTAGATACAACAATAATTATTATAATGTCATTAATAATTTATATGGTATTTTCATAGAATTTCAATTAATATTTCATCATATATGTTCCAAATTGGGGTTCACCTAGTAGTATATACCGAATTTTCATCATTGAATTTCTATATGATATCGAGTCAAACAAATCCCATTCACATTATCTGTTAATTAAATATTTCTAAAAAATTAGAAATAGTATTATTGATGATGTACATTGGAAGTTGGATTCTCTACATTCAATAGTATCTCTCATGGTTTCAATAATAAAAAACATTAGAATATGTAAAAAACTGAATCATAATAAAATCATGTTATATATGTTTCAAAAATATTCTTTTGTATGTATTGAAATATCCATTGAATGGTTATGTTCTATCAACTCCATTTTATATTATCTTACCATCTGACGAAGAGTATCAATCAAATAGGACAACGATTAACCACCTTTATGAGTGGTCTCAAATAATGATTGTTATTTTAAATGATCAGATAATGTGAAATTTTTGAAAACATATTGTTGTTCTATCTATGATTTTAAATCCTCTATATAACCATTAAACAGACACAATTTTATATGTTTTGTTCGAGAACATAAAACGTTTCTCATATTTATTTATGAAAGAAAATTTTATCATTAAATTTGGGAATGTTATTTTCATTATTGTACAGTTCATTAAAATCTAGGAAAGTAATCATAATTAATTAATCTAACTAATTATAGTTGAATCCACTTGCACCAAAGTCAAAAAAGATTCAGTGGGGGAATTACAATTTATCATGAATCTTCTCTAAGGGAGTATCGGTAATTAGGGAATTGATTTTTTTCCATTTATTCTTCATGTTACCCAACTCTCAATAACTTTTTTGAGGAAGTACATTGGATTGAAGAATTATTATTACAATATATTCAGGTATCATGTCAAATATATTGAGGATCATATTAGTAGAAAATAATGTGAAATGAGTCACATGTATTAACCCTCTATCTAGTGGAACATGTTCCATTAGTACTGAAGGCCCAAATACCCCCAACAAACCATATTCTTATGATGGTAGATTTATCACTAAAGTGATAGATTTACTAAGAGACTATTCCAAGTCTGAAATTATCTCCATCGTGTTTGTTTATGGGTTGATTTGGAATTAATATGACTTTCACACTTGATGAATTAATCAACTTAGTATATCATCGGGGTAATATTTCACTAAATACCTGCCACAATCTTGAGACAGGAAGAGAGGGGCATCGATACATGGATGAACAAATTGATCATTTGAATCCATGTGACAAAGTGTAAGTCAAAATTCAATAAAGTATCTATGATTTCATTCTCCCCATACATTATCTAAAAGAGTTGAAGATGAATTATTAGTTTAGTAAAATTTGTGATTAAACTGATAATGGGTGTATAAATTGTTAATGATTATCATCCTTAAACAAGCTACATGAACCCAACCTCAATGATTGTACATTACCTCACATCTATGGAACCATATCCATTATCAAATGTCATACCAGTGTGTGTGGGTTATATAATAAAATATTAATTATTTCCCTATATTTCAATAACCTCATCATGAAATCTATGATATTTTAAAATAAAATCATCATGTTTATATCATACACGACATGCACCACATAACATAATAGAACTAAAAAATATTTATATTTAATTATGATCAAAATAAATTAGATGCTAAATTACATGATATGAATAGTATTACTAATTTATGAAATATATGAATAAATTTACTACTTAAAATAACATTATTTATAAATTAATAGACAATAACAAGAATTTTTTTTTAATGTAATCTTATAAAATAATAAAATTATTCAATAATGATTTTTATTTCATTTTTGAGAAAAAATAATATAATTTATTTAATGATATTTAAATAAATGTATTTTATAAAATGAATTTATTTTTTAATTTCTCATCATAATGTTTAATTAGAGTTAATATTTTGTATATTTTTTGAAATATTGAGTATTCATTGAATACTAAAAAATATCAATTTTTTAAAAATCAATATTGTTTAAAAAATGTAACTAATTTATAATTCCAATTATGATGTTAATCATTCCATAGTAATGAATGTATTTTTTAGCTATATGAAATAAAATTAAATAAATTTTATTTTTATTTATGTTGTATTTTAGTATAAGTGTATTTTTGGGTGTTTCAAAATGAGTTTTTCTGAAAAATATTTTAATGTGCATACAATCTGTCCACATTATTTAATTAGAAAAACCACTAATGTATACTAATTTAAATAAAATATAGATAATAAATATATTAATTTAAATTCCTATAATTCTAATTAATTTTCATTTATTTTGAATAAAATCATCTTATACATTAAAAATTTATCTCTTAAAAACCATCATTTTCATCTAGTCTATGGTTATATTTTTAATTAAAATTCTAACAATTATGTTACATTAATTGGATAAAATGGATTCCAAAGTTTTCATGAGAAAAATATATATTTTATATAAATTTAATAATAATTTTTTTTATATTTAATAGTGAAAAAAGTTAGAATATATTTTACTATATTATACTTATAGATGGGGTTGTCGGCTACTAAACTAAAAAGATATGTTTTAAAATTATCTAACAAACATGTAAAAAAACTAATTTTCCATATATAAACAAGATACCATTTATTATTCATTACTGAACTATTTATTAGAAGTTTTCATGGGGAATATCCATGTGCCACTTTTTATATTCAAAAATATATGTGTTCCACCCACCTCAATTTGAAAAGAAAACCCTAACCGTCTCATCTTCACCACTTAAAATAATAGTAATTATTCCATTAAATAACCATGTAACATCCATAAATTCTCATGCCCAACCTATATACCAAGTTTTGATCATTAATACACTCTATTATGTCTTTTAGGTCTCACATATGGATGTTTTCTAATGATGCGATATTGTACTTAACCTAGAATTTTTTTTATTTCTTCATTCAAATATTTCAACAATTTTTCAATTATATTTATATAAAAACAACAATATCTACCCTATAATAATATTTTATAATGCCAATTTCTTCATGTAAATCCATCTCATCTTCCATCACATTGGAAAACTATTTTTTATGTTTGTGGAAGACTGGAACCTTACGAATTGAAGTAATTTTTTTTTTCAAAATTACATATTAGAATATGTGAAAATTGAGGATTTCAAGTATATATATGAAATTTATTATATTATTATAATCTAATTATTTTTATATCACATTTACCTTTGATCATTAAATTACACGGGGGTATTATAATAGTGCTCATTTGTACCGAGGAGTACCACCTCATGAAGCAATGTTATTCATTCATCAAAAACACATTTTATTGAAGGTATTGTAGATATGTTTAATTAATATATATGAAATATATGAAATATTTATTATATTACTAAAATATTCAAATTTCTTAAAATATAATATATTATTTACTTTTTATCGTTCCATTCACTAAGATGTTATATTGTTGCTCGTGTGTACATGTAGATAACCTCCTCCAAGGTGCGATGTGATTATTTTTTTAAGATGACATCAAATGGATTATATATAATGATATTTTAGAAAATAATAATATATTGTGGATATTTTTTATTTTATATGATGTTAAAAAATACTTACCCTATTTCTATAATTATCATGGAAAAATCGATACATTACACATGTATATATAGAACATACCATATCCATGATAATAACATAGATTATTTTCATATTACATATTTATGTATTGTTATAGAAAAATAAATTATCAATAAAATAGATAATAATATAATTTTCAATATTCTATATATGATGAAATAATGATCTCATTGACCTAAATCAAAGCACTTATTCTATTTCAAACTACTGAACCTTGATTCCGCAAAGCATATTTCATGTAATTAACGAAATAATTTTTTAGATATTTCATTAAAATAAATATATAAAATTATTTCTTTATAATTTATTTGAAATTTAAAATGTTCTTAATAAATTAAAAAATTCATATAATCTTTTTTTATAGGAGTTGAAGTACATAAACAGATTTTCTATACAATTGTTAAGGAACTTCATCTAATTTGTTATTCATTTTGAAATTTAATAATGTTATCCCTTTAAATGTTTTTATATATTTTATATACTTCCAATTTTTAATTTTATATCATTAATACATCATAAATTATTTTATTTTTTGTTTCAATTCATATTATGTGAATCCAAGGTGATTTGACAAGAAAGATAACATCTTTTATATAGTTCATTACTCAATTTAATTTCATTGAGTTATCTTACCATTTCATTATCAGAGTTGTTAAAAGATAATTTGTATAATGAAATTTGATTGCCTTATATTATATTAATAGTTTAATTTGTTTTCATTGGATATAAATTAGCGATTCATTAAAAAAATTTCACTTCAATGATATGATTATTTCCATGATTTCATGTACCAGCTTGTCTTTTATGGGAAATATGTTATTCTATAAACCAATATTATTTATGATGTGCATATACTATGAAATTATAATATTATTTCCTTAATCTAATTATATTAATTATATTTAGTTTACATATAATGGTATTCCATCATGGGGCTAATTATTTAAATGTTATTGAAGTGGAAAAGGATTTATCTTATAATATCATTTTTATTCTAGATTGCTTATGCATGAATTTTCATTCAAGAAAATTATTTGATCCTAGTATGATAAAAGCCTTTCAATTTTTTCAACATAGTTTATTCATGAAATTTTCATGTACTAATAACATTTTTCTCTCTATGGTTCATAAAAATGTTTAAAAATTTTACATCCAAATTCTAGCATTATTTCCCACTTTAGTGAAACTAAATTTTTCATCCAAATTCATGTTCTATAAAAAAAGTTTCATGATCATTTATAATATTATATTATGAATTATTATATTATTTTTCCCTATTATTTTATTAGTAAAAAAATTCAATGTAATATTATTTTTATATTATTATGGAAGGTTTTTTAAATTTATAATGAAAATTTTAAATAAAGAATTGATTTAACGTACATAGTGTGAACAAAATATTCTATCATCACGGACACATAATATTTTAAATCATTCATTTTTATTTTCTACAATTATAGTCACTGAAAAAAGTTTATTTAATATTTGATATAGTATAATATTTTAAATAATTGTTTTCAAATTTAATTGATGTTATCTAAAAGATATTTTCCATGTAATCGTTCGAAGTAATATTCCATAAATTATGGAATCCAATTATATTATTTAAAGTGAAAAATATATTTTCGGAAAAGACTATTTACTTATATTTAAATGGGTATTCTCAATCATCAATGTCAACAAAACATGATGTTATATATGATCTGAAGTAAAATGTTGAAATTATACCATCTGTATTCTTTCTCTGGATGGATTATGATTGGTTGAAAATATTTCAATGTATTTTTTCTTTAATAGGATAACAATGTTATGAGAGGAATAATAATCATTTTTATATGTTTTATGATGAAATAAAATATCTATATACTTTAATATTGTTTTTATTTTTGAAATCATTTATATTATGCTTTGATCCAGTTTATTGATCTCAATAGTGCCCAATATATCTTATATGAATGGTGTTCCTAGATATAGATCAAATTAATTATGTATGGATGTTGAAAATATTATTCATACATTTATAAGTGTTATATAAGAGTTATTTTATGAATATTTAACAACATACCAATATGTTTTAATTATTATTTCTATGGGGTTTTAATGAATCATTTGATTAATATTGAAATCACATGGATCGTTATTATGAATTCGTACATTTCATTAATTTTATAAAGCTCCTTGGAATATTTCATCATTTATGACCATGTAACGATGGATATGCATATTTTTATGTATGATTGTTGACATTGAATATGCCATCATACCCTTATACTATTTTTATGCTCACCGATGACACATAATAATTAAATATTATTTCTACCCTTACTGATAATTTGAGTAAACCGCTATTATTTTTTAGATTCCACTTGTTAAAAATAATGAATATTATATGATTTGTATTTAGAATTATTTCTATTGTGATTATGTTTGTGTGAAATGTTGATGACATTACATAGAATATGAAAAGCGATGTATAGTGCGCACAATATTCCCAGGAACTCAGGTGAATTTTTATTTAAATTTTTGTCCTAAATCTATAAAAATATAAACATAAATGATCCTTTGTTATATATGTGATCGTATATTTTCTTTTTATATTTGATGTTTTTAGGGATGAAATTAGGTCACCTACATCGGTATCGATTCAAGGAATGTAATGTTTATGATTTTATCATATGATCCTTGTGTTTTGGTTAGTGGATGTTATATCATAATCCTATAATGACATTACCTCAACCCTGGAGATATTTAGAAACTTTAGATATATCCCAGAATAGAAAATTTCAATAGTAATATGATATTTCTAACATCTATAATTCTCTGTTATGAAATAAAATAATAATCAAAAATGCCTTGGGATTTTTTAAGGGGAATATCAATGTGGATGATGGAAAAGGAATAGATAATGTTGATAAGGGTTTCACACATCAAGGTTGTGATGCCTCCTTCTATTAAATCATGCTACTTCCACTAATGATCACACAAAAATTCAAAACTATGTTTCCCTGACATGGAAAATACATCCATTAAAATAGAATAAAAATATCTCTAACTGAAGGCCTAGCTATACCTCAAATATCACCATATAGACAATTGATGTGTATTCTATAGCCTTTATAATTCCCAATAGGATCCATTACTCTTCTAAATATATTTATAAGGTAGTTGGTGAGGGAGTATAGTAGTTTTTCATGTCCCTCAATGAAAAATGATGAAATTGATCCAATACATGAATGAAATGATCGAATTTAGTTTCAAATCCCACATTAATCAATAATTTAGTATTGTAAACATATATCACCAAAATGATGGAGATTTGTTAGTAACATCCCAAACATCTTTGAGAAGAAGGATTTCATTGAACATATCTACAGTAGGTTCCATTAACCTTGATTAATAATATATCATAGGTCTATCCATACATCAACATGAATAAGATTAAAAGAGTTAGTGTCATTTCAATACTGGATAATCAGTTCTATGAGATATTATGATTGATGCAATACCATAAATTCAGAAATCCTTTTATCCTTTTATAGTTTAATGGTTTAAATTTGGTTAGAAAATTCAACTCAGCTCTATCTAAACCAAAATATATATTCCCATTATCAAGAAGAGTTTCCACCAAGGAAAATATAACATTTTGAACTCCATCCACATTTTAAATTTTATAATATGTAGACAATTATACTAGATTTACTATTAGAAATTGGTTAACTAGTGATATCATGACCATCTATATCCATAGGGGTGTTATGAAACATATTGGATTTCCCCTTGAATGTTGTCTAGTCAATTATATATCATAAAATTTATCATTTAAATGAAATAATGATTGAATGAAATTTTTTTAGATAGAGGATTGATGTTGGGAGAAGTAATTTCATATTCATCTAGAAGGGTAAATTTCTAAAACCAGAGTCTATGTTATAGGTTATAAATTTTAAGCACATTTTAATGAATCCAATTTGAAACCACATTTTCATAAAAGACATGGAACAAATAATGATTATTGTGATTCTAAAAAATCATGGATCACTATTCGTCTGCACGAGAAGACTTTTCTAAAGTATAATATTTATTCATAGAGAATGAATCATAAAATAGAAGATATGTAAACCTCAATTAGGAATATTTTTAGTTAATAAAATAAAATAAATGAAATAACTGAGGAGAATTACTGGAATCATTTGATTCATTACGGGTCGTGAAAATTAGGTGATCCATATAAAATCATTTGATCAAAAAATAATTTTTTTAACATTAAATCACATGATCATGGGATGGTCATTTGAAATGAAAAAATGTTATGTGATCACATTACATTCGCTGAGGAAAAAAAAGAATGTTATGTAACACCTTTGGTGGTTCTTCTCATAAGTTAAATTAATAGAGTCTCAGTCCAAAAATTTTATGGTTCCTCATGGAATAAAAATGTTATCTTTGAAGGAAAATAAATTCTTAGAATGGAAACTAGTAAAGTTATAAGGGACACAAGGTGGCATTTACTACCATGGGAAGTCGTCACATGCTTCAAGTGATCTATTTTTTGATTAACTGAAATCCATACAGATAGTTATTATGTTCATGGGAAGGACTCCAAATATGTCCTTCTTGATTTTGGGACATGTATATAGAAAATAACCAAGATAATATCTAAATGGTATCTTGCACTAAAAATAATACAATGATGGGATCATTATACGAAGGGAGTTACATTGTTTTTCATGTCAATGGAAACTGCACTTCAAATGGTCATTTTATTGATAATGATAAGGACCATTGTATTGAAAAATTGATCTTCTAAATGATATTAGTTGATAATCTATAATAACAGAAAGGATTATAGATGAGTAATTTTTATAATGCAATATATTGATCAGTAGACTCCTAAAAAGATCCAAAAGGGGTCGTTTGAAAAAAAAAATGAATGTATATTTATATGAAGATACTTATGTTATTTTTAATATGAATGGTTTATTCAATTAAATTTATTATTTAATCAATCATGAGAGGTCCCCTCAAAATGCAATCTTGATGTCTTGAAGGGTCATTGACTTATCTATTTGATATTTCAAATGGTCCAGAACAGTTTTTTTGAAATTTGAATGGCCCTATAGAATGAACCATCAACAATGTGATGGATCATCAATGAGCCATTCTGATCATTAAACATCTCAATTTATAGATGGATGTTAATTAAGATGTGGGATTATACGATGGAAAATTGAAATAGAGATTTTCAATTTATGATGGTAGTAATAATATTTTCTAGATTGAGGGTTCACGGTATTCACAAGGACATTTAATTGATAATGGGAATATCATTTGGTATGACATATTTATCTCCTCATTTGACCAATGTGATTTTTCCCTATCACTTAATAAATCCCTGGTAATGTGGCTTAATCTCACAAAGGCTTCATGGTATATTGACTTGATCTTTCAAAGGCCCTTTGTAATGTAAGAAAATCATTTTAATGATATGAAAAATATGGATTTGATTACATGAATGAAATTTTGGTATACTATATTGATCATGTTAAATCTCATTGGGAATCCCTGTGCTCATAAAAGTTAGTAATTATGGAGTGATCATGAAATATATATTAATAACCTATCACAGCTATGAAATCATTTATGATACATGGTTTGATAATGTGAAGCATGTGTTACCTTATGATTATTATTCCTCTTATAACTCAGGATATGATATGATTATTAATTACTAATTAATGTTTCATAGATTTATGAATACAATTCATATAAAATCCCCCATATACATAGAGGAAAAACACAAATCATGGTGACTGAGAACATCCGAGATAGAAGTATCACATGATGTCAAGATTCATCCACAGGAAAAAAATATCTATGAGTAAATCAATGAATAAAAATATATTTTTAATCTCTTCATGTAACAATATCATTAATTGTGAAATGGATATCCTGTATTATAACATATAATGGAATAAATCTCTAGTAGGTTTCCTAGATAATTTAAAGGGACATTGATATGTCATCTTAATCATTTGATGCCTCAGAAGAATAATTTCTGAAAAATATTGGTTATTTTATACTAATAATGGTGAAAATGATGAATTATTCATGTGTTTGAATTTATTATTTTTTCATTAAAATGAATTTCATGATTTGGTTTATCATTTCCTTGATCCAATGAGGAAATAATAGTCATACTATCTTGGAACATGTGAATCCAATAGACTTGTTAGCCCTGATCACATGATGTGTATGGATTGATTTTCATTGATCACATGGAATTCCTTACATATATTTCCAATTTTTAATGAAAAATAACATTCAAATCATCAATATTCCTGAAATAATAGCAGTTATGTTAGTTGGATCACACAACACACCTCAAACATGTTAGTAAGATCATGCAAAACACATTGTACATTTTATCTTGGTGCATGAAAATCCATATGATATTTTTGTATATTCATGTGAAATACAAAAAATGATATCCATGTCACATGATATTCCTTGTACCTTTATGTTTAGTCATGTAAAATACACTGAACATGTTATTTGGTTCATTATAATTTTGTGGGCATATAATCTGGTTCATACAAATCACCTTGTACGTGTTATCGTTGACCAGTTAAGTCGCCCTAAAATGTATGTGGGGATCATATAATGGACCTCAGGCATGTATGGTTTGATCATGTGAACAACCATATACATTTCATCCTTATCAGAAAGAAAACCTCAGACATGCCGACCATGTTTTGATGATACCGTCTGATGGGTTAAACATGTCCATCAATCATTGTGGACAGGTCAGGAAGACACCTTGGATAGGTAGTGCTGACACCCACAAACTTATCATAATTTCCTTTAATGAATACATGGACATGTACCCTCAAACCTTGTGAAACCCCAACCACAGGACATTGGTATATCATTCCGATTTCATATTGGAAATTTTGATAATGGGATAGATTTATGAACACATGAAACATTATTTGTATTATGTGATATTATTTCCCCACATGCATGCATGAAAAACCATTCAAGGTCCCCACTCTTTATCCACTAGTGGATAAGGGATATATATATATATAAAGGGAATATACCATTATGTACGTCTCCCAATATTCCATTTACTAAAATTAATAGAGAAAAAACCTTATGGATATATCATACATTGATTTCCTTCAGAGGATTGTGAATCATAACTAAACTATAATGGATATAATTATGAGTATAAGAATGATACAAGGGACACCATTCCCAGTCCTAAGATTTATATCATTCACTCCTTCAAGGATGGTTCAACTCATATGTCCCATATCCCTAAATGGTTTTCCCAAGCACATACAAACTCTTATTTCCCTAGCCAAGCAAAAATCATGAGAGATTAGGGATATTTAAAAATCATATCACTATAAATCCAAAATTCTTCCAATAATGGAATCCTCAATATATAAGCCCCATTAAAGAAAATAATAAAAATGAATTATTATATGGTAATCGTCCTTGATGATATTCACAATGACAATAACATATTGATAAACTCTAGGAAACAAACCCTCATGAATATTAATTATAATTGCCCACCATTCAGTATGTTGAGGAATGACTAAACTATGAATACTCTGATTCATTTTATATGTATTATACATAATATTCCGTCTTAAAGCCATAACTCTATACCCATATCCCAAATTCTCTCATATACATCCTTCCAAAAAGATGTTAAAATACATTTTTTATTTATATCAGAATACCTAAAAATATGACAAATAATCTATGTGGGATTGGAATTATTTTCTCATAAGATGTGTCAGATGCCCCTTGGTTGTTAAATATAATTCAAGATACATAAATCACCATCCTAAATGTAAGTAATCCCCACTATGAATTATTAAAAATATTTTAGAAATAAGTAGTCACACAATGATAAGTAATGAAGGAATAAAATTGAGAACCTATAATACATAAATATGATTTAAAAAAAAGAAACACATTTATTCATTCACATGGATTCGACAAAGAATTATTTTATTAGGTTAACCATTATCATGTCAAAATATAGGAAATTTTCTGAAACACATAAAAATTTATAAAAGATCCACGTACGATAAAATAATTCCCCCATAAAAGTTATCATGAACCAGAACTCTCATCAACTCATCTAACATGGGTTCTTAATTATCATTGGTTTTCAAAACCTACTGATAACTGAAACATGAAAAGTAAGTCCAAAATAGTTTACAAATGAGTGATTTATTGATACTTTATATGAAAGGAAAAAAATGATGGACCTAATATAAATATTGATGAAACCACACTCAATCATCAAAAATAAAGCTTCATGCATTAAACTCATTAAATAATTTTCAAAAAAACAATGTAAAATTTAATGTATGAGTATCTGATAGTACAATAACTGAGTCACAATAATTTATAAGAATCATCATTCCCCAAAATGGTTATCGACAAAAAATAAAAAATAATAAAAAATGGTGAAAATGAAAAGAAACATGAATCTAGAAAAAATAACTCACACATGATGTCCAATATTAGTCAACATTTGATGGAAATGTATACCTAACCAAAGACCATTATGTAGAATAATGTATTCAATGAGGCATTAAAAGAGTATAATATTGGAATTTTCATTCCATTAAGTAGTTTTTCATTAACATATGAAATTAGGGAAATGATCAAACACCCACTAAAACACTTATATATCCAATGTCACATTAATTATTTATGATTTCAAATTAATTTATGGATATATCAAACAGAATGTTCTATGAAATTGATTTTTTCATTAATCTCGAGATGTATATTTGAAATTTGAATAAATTTTAATCTTCCTTTGGAATAACAACACTATTTGGTTGTGTTTTATAGAAATATTACAAAAAATATTGATTAGTTTGGGAAATTTTTAAAACCAATTATCTTAATCCTATAGACACTGTAATAATTTGTTGAATGTATTATTCTGTTGGATTTAAGTATTTCAATTTGTGAAAATGATTCACAGTAGCATATTCCATAACAATGTATAATCTAATTTCTATTAGTTTTCTATTATAAGTATGAATATATCTATTAATTTCTTGTTTTTTGTGAATCTCCATTTCCATATAGTCTGATTACCACTATATAAATTGTCAAGAAATATTAAATACTTTTTTGATAAAAAGAATATATTTCAGAATACATATATTATATACATATAGTGACATCCATGTAACCTACTAATTTCATATAGATAACATGATAATTATTATAAACTAATAATGTTTCCCATTCGTGGTGACTTGAAATTCATTTCATTTAGCTTATCTAAGTTCTCTTTTACTCATAAAAAATGTAACGTCTTTAGAATGACTTCATTAATGGGGATTTGACGATTCTATTCTAATGACATCACTTGTATACTTGGATCATATATTATATCATTTTCTATATCACTCCCACTATCATCCTCCAATGGACCTAATTCCAACAATTTTTTATTAATAAGGACCCTTTTATTGGAAGAAGGGGGAAAACCCAAATAATTTTACAGTCTTATGAAAATAAATCTTGAAGGATGAAATAGTGAAAACCAAACTGAACACCAAATTAGCCCCTTCCCATCAAAACAAATTGAAACACTCTAATGATGCATGGAATATTATAAACAAGTTGTCCTGTTTCAAAGCATAGGCCAAATATGATGGCTGATGCCATACCATTTAAAAAAAACCAATTTTGAAAAGCGCTACAAGGATGAAATGCCAGCTCTGTATCCACCTTTGAGCAAGTTTCATGTGATCGACTCCATCTACACTAACATCCCACCTCTTGGGTCAGACATAAGAGCTTCCACTGAAGCAGCAACCATCAACATTGAGAACCATAATTCACCATTTAACTATAATTTTTAGCGGAATGAAGTCCAAATCAATTGTTGTATATTGGAAGACAAACTAATAGTTATAGACTAGTAAAAATCCCCCTCATCAATATACATTTGAACATAAACAATAAAAGCGTCATATCGACCAGAAGGCACCCTTCGAAGACATCCAGAACAACCCAAAAAAGAGGACAAACCAAGGAGATGAAGCCAAGTCTTCATCAACCAGGACTATAATATCCAAGAACACATAGATAGAGCATCGTCATTTAGGGGATCCATGATGGTCTGTGCTGACTACACCACTCAAGGATGAAGCTGAATAGAACCAAGCCATGGAAGAACCCAATCCAGCTTCCAAATCAGTCGAACCGCAGGCAGCCGAAGGTACCAACATGGAATACAGGGGCCCCTCCCAAGAGGAAACTACAAGATGAACAACAAGAGTTCCACAAAATCTAAACCATCGATGAGAAACCAATCCTCCCCCTCCATGATTTATTATAAAAGACAACTAGCAGTACATGAACACTTCTGAAGACAAATGTCAGCTGAGACAAGATCCAAAGTCCAGAAGCAATCGTTAAGACATGACGATGCACACCGAAACCAAGCATAGGACCTGAAGATGGAATACATCACTGCAGTAACTCCGTGATGAGATCATTTTTTGGAAATTTACATCGATATCTAGACAATTTGATCCCACCAAGATGATATCCGTACAATACCTAAGATAAACCATGAACCTGAATCCTCATCGGACCACTCCGATAATAGGAATGAAAAAATATCAAACAAATACATGGTTTTATTTAATCACCACAATTAGAATGAAATAGCATCTCTTAATTTAGATGGAACTTGTTATAGTAGTTTTTCTTTTTTCTATATCATGTATCCAAAAAATAATAATGGAAGACTCACATGAATCATCAATGATATCACTATTCTAAAAAAAATTTACTCTAAACACTTACACAATTCCATTGAGGTGTATAAACAAATGTGAGTTTAGATATAATCCCTAAATCCATTAAATTATCAAAAAATATTTGATTATGATATTCTCTACCGTGGTTAAAAAAGATATTCATTAACTTATTACAATGATGGTTCTCAAATAAAATATGTAATTCAATAACATTATTAAGAGAATCAGATATTTAACTCATCTTACGAAAATATCAATATCATAAAATATCATCATAAACATTTATGAGTTACGATTACCCACCACTTGATTTAATGGGAAACGGTCAACACATGTCGATATAAACCAATTTAGTAATATAATTTTCACTTACACCTTTTTCACTAAATAGCGTTCTTTTTATTTGTTCGTGTAAACATATATGAAATATATGACATTTATTTAATTTAAATTCATATAAATATCTATCTTTTTTCAATTTGGTGATATAATTTTTTTGTACATGGCCTGGTTAGTGATTCCAATATTGGGTGTGGTATGAGTCATATGATCTAGTTTCACTATCTTTTAAAGTTACAATGTTTAAATATCCAACAGATAAGAACCATAATTTAAATATAATTTTCCACAATATGATCATTAGTTATAAATGAAACAATATATATTCCAGAATATGAAAAATATACATATGTATCATGTCTAGATAATGAAATAATTATTTTTTTACTAAGGGAGTATAATAAATATCTTTAAAACCTAATACCATGCATGTGGAAAACGTGATGTTTGAGTCCCTGTTTCAATAATAACATTTTTGAATCTATTGGATTCAAATTAATATCCCTCCTATTAATAAAATTTTTATAATCTAAATTTCTCTATTATTTAAAAATATATTTTAGAAACCAATGTTTTATCTAATAAAAAATTTGTTTAAATGAAATAATTTCACTTGATAATTAATACACCTAATGTGTCATATTTCTTCTTTGTATGGGTGATCTATTTATACCAGCAGATCATCCAAACAAATAAAAAATATATTGGAAAATGTTCATTTTAATTTGATTTGATATATATCTTGTTAAAATGGTTTTGTGAATAAGGTTAATATGTAGTGATCATTCTATATTTTAATTTTTTTAAATAATATGTATAAAATGAAATTTTTCATCATATCTTTTTCAAAATCGATAATATGGATGAAAATTTATTTGAGAGACCCCAGTATGATTTTCATATTTTGATTCACAACAAATGGTGATAATTACATAGCTAGTAATTATATAACAAGATTAGTTTGTAGTTCATCTGGCATATTAAATGCTAGAACACCAAGGTGATTAATGTTTCTAATGAGATTACCTACTTAAGGCCAATATATAATAACATATATATGTTTAATCCAAACCATCTCATTAAATATATCAACTTATTCTTATATTTATATATATTGATTTTCAAAATAATGATTTAGTTGAATTATATATGATTTCTATTATTTAGGTGACTTTTTGAGTTCATTACACATGAAATAATGTATTAAACACTGTGCATCAACTACATATCACAATGTGTTCATAATAAATAGAGAAATCCTCATCACCCCTATCCTTTATATAAAGGTCATTAAGATATAATTATTTTACTTTATCTTCAAAATAGGTGACAAGAGAAGAGGAAAAAAATGGATCAACAATAAAATAATTAGGTTTAAAATGACGAAGTACTAGGGAATCACTTATCATGCTTTTTACCCCCTAATGTGTCAAATAGCTCAGGAAATAGATGAAAGTAATCCAAGCTCATTGGTAACCCATAAAAAAGGCAATGGAAGAATTTGTTTACTTGTTTTATGGTGTTTTAGATGACCATCATATTTTTGATAAGGCTCTTACACAGACATATGATATAAGTTATTGACAATGGGATGCGACTAAATAAACGTAACGAATAATAAATTATTATATAGCATGTTGTAACAACATAAAGTCCAATTATTATCCTTACATAAGAGTGTTCCCATTAACATCCCAGTATCTTTTTAATTGATAGAGTCAACTCTTCTAATGTCTATGGTTAAATCATGGTTGAAAGAGCCTATAGGATAAAAAAGTAACACTACCCCACACAGAACAAAAAATAAATGAGACATCTATGTTAATATTTAGAACAATAACGTGAATATATAAATAAAACTGTGATCACTAGGTGATATTAAGGGTAGAGTGGTGGTATCTTCTTCAATCGAGTAGTGATCTAAGGGAGGACGAATATTCCTAGTAATTTTGAATTTTGATGACGTCATCTAAAAGGTTAAAGGTTCCAATACCATGATATATAATTTTTCATATGATCTATTCAACATGAGATTTGTTCCCCAACATTCATATACACCAGTATCCACTTCAGAGGATCTGGGTTCCATAATTATTCTTGAGGGAAATGGTCCCTCTACTATGAAATGAAGATCATGAAAACAGAGACCCAATAAATCCTGGGAATAAGGACAAGTAAAATTCCTAAATGTGTTCAACACCGTACACACCTGTTCATATTTGAAGAATTGTAACACCCCAGGTAAATAAGGAATATGACATTTTCATATTTATCCATATTTGTGAATAAAATATTAATATGACTTTAAAGGGGACACTATGCTCGATGGCGTACCCAACACGCAACAACGAGTTTCTTGGGAATCTTACGTTGCACTCTAATAATAAAATAATATTATTTTAAATGGTAGTTAACATGTAGCCATTGTAATGGCGGTAATGGATAGAAATAACTAAAATATGATTATATATGTTCTTAAATATTTTTACATTTATACAATAAAAGATAAAGGCTTAAAATATGGAAAGAATTCAATTTTAGGCGTATATGCCCTAGTTTTCACTAAAGGTTCATTTATCACCTTTTGATGGAGAACCGTCATTAAATATAGTTTTGTTCACTCATAAACATTCTTTTGGACCAAATAAATCTCTTATTAAGAATCGGGACATCAAAATTTACTTTGTGTAAATTTTTGGTATCTTTCCGATAAAGTTCTTTTTTTTAATGAATAGTGTAAAATGTTGTGTTTTAATTCAAAACCTCTTTTTAATCTAATTTATTTATATGATTAGATTATATTTTTAATTGTTTTTAAAGTTAAATTAGAAAAAAAATTAACATTAAATCCAATAGTGGTCGTTGGAATCAATTTCACTTTGAAATCAGACTTAAACTAGTGTCAATCTTTTGATACTTATTGTTTCATAAAACGCGCGATTTTTCATGACAGCGGGAATTAATTATTAAATTAATTAATGTGACTTAGAGTTTTTGAATTTTGAAAAACGGAATTCATTTTTGAGTTCGGAATATCAAATATAGGTTAGGGTGAATATTTGGGATTTTTCTGAAAAACATCAATTTTTGATGAATAGTGAAACCACTATGTGGTACTTATAAAAACTGATTTTCCATTTAAATGAAATTTTGCCATCATTGTGTTTTGATTTTCAAAAATCCGACATACATGGTTTTCATTAAGAAGTAAAATGTGGTTCAATGAGATTAAAATATTTTTTTTTGTGAATAGTAACTTATTAAGTTTTTAATCGTGATTAGAGGTAATTAGTGTAGTTTAAGGTAAAAATAATGTTTTGATAATATGAAATGAACATGACACATGTCCTAACCTCTTTTGATGTGTAATGGCCGACAAAGACAAGCCATGGGTCAACTTGGGGACCCCATGGATCCACTTTGGTTGGGAAATGACATAAATAACATTTTATTTAATGTAAAAGTAAAATTGACACAAACATGATATGTTTTACTAAAACAATTTTTAAGTAGCGTTACACAAGTACAAATTTTGGTTATAAATAATAATTGGAAATATACAAAGATTCCCTACATCATAGTATTTTTGTTATAATTTTTAGACATTAAATAAATTAAATTATTTATGACATAATAATGATGCAGCGATGACATCATTATTTGACGATTTAAATAAAATGGAAAGATAATGTACAATCTATGCACTACACATGTACAAAACTTATTGGATGAGTGGATTTCGAACCCTTATCACCTTATCCACGAAACATACCAATGTGGGTCCTTTTAAAACCGAAACACATTTTCAAATAAAGTAATATTTCTTACTTTCCAAAAGTGCCCCTCCTCTCCTCTTATAAAAGGCCCCCACCTCTACCTCATTTAACACACTCCTCAAGCCTTTGGCTCGGCCAAAACCTGTCCATTTACTCTCTCCACATCCCTCTCCTCATCCTAGAGGATTCCCTTTGGGCAGAATCCTTTCAAAGGAAGCCTTTAGGCTCAAATCAAAAGGAGTTACACTTTAAAAGGTAATTCACTCTCTCATGTTCATTTATTTTAGTTTGCTTCTCCAACCCCCTAAACTCTTTTTATTTACTTCTTTTATAACAACAACAGTATCTTCAATATATTATGATGTTGTTTTAAGATTTATTCGAGCTACACTCTCACACAACTACATCAAATGGTTAAAGAACATACGGTTTCCGTGGATGGTGAAATTCTGCCTCCCGAAACGATGATTGTTCAATACTCATTTAACACCTTCAAAGGTGGCCATTATGATGTCACTCTTTTTATATATGATATATAATATGTTTATGTTT
The DNA here is from genome assembly GCA_963277665.1 of Viscum album. Classification (NCBI taxonomy): domain Eukaryota; kingdom Viridiplantae; phylum Streptophyta; class Magnoliopsida; order Santalales; family Viscaceae; genus Viscum; species Viscum album. The sequence goes on from OY728134.1 coordinate 172,430,822, forward strand.
TATTTATGCTTCTGTATTTTTCATTTTTGTCTTACCTTTATGGCTTCCATTATGGGTATACGCGATATCATCATTTAAAGAAGTGCGGACTACCGCCCCCTCAAAGTAATTTGATTCGTTAAATACCATATGTGGGCTGTATAAAGGATGGAAATATGATATTATATATGATATTATTCTGGAATTATAATATACTTTTATATCATTATTATTCCATTCTATAAAATACGAAATATAAATGAAAGTAGCGTTCATGCGTACGTACGACTTACCGTCTCCATGAACGGTGCATTTCATTTCTTACCTCTAAATGATTATGTAATGTTAGAAATGCATGCATGTACTGGATATATATGAAATAAATGATATATACATAATGAATACAATTCTGGATATAATAAACATTTGGCCACACGAACAACATGGAATTGTAAGAAGTCCACTTTCGACTTAAGAACCAAATATCGGAAAAACAAATATTATTAACTTAAATGATTACATAATGTTTATGACATGGTAATAAGTGGTATAAAAGTAATAATGAACTTGAAAAATGTTCTTAAGGAATTAGTAATTAACTCAAGTTTATTATTCAGGAGATTAAAGAACGATCGAGTCAAGTCGGACCCGAGTTAAGGGATCCTACAACTCTCTTTCTTTTTAAGTACACTCTTTTATGTCATCTATTTTAAGCTCATCTTTCTTATGATTGGGATGTTCTTTTATGTTACATTTATTGTAATTTTTATGTTCATGTGATTAGAGACCCTATTCTCTCTCATCAATCCATTTTGTAAGTTTTGAGTGGTGCCGTTAGGCTGCCGAACTTTCGTAAGAGATCTAACCTCTCTCTTTCTTTTTAAGTACTCTCCTTTATGTCACTTCTTTTAAACTCCTCCTTGCAATGTTGGGGGATTTTCTTTTATATTCCACTTGCTGTAAATTCTATTGTAATCTGATGGGATACTCTATTCTATCTCATCAATCCCTATTCGAGAAGTTTTATGTGGCGTCGTTAGGCTGCCGAGTTTTCGTAAGGAATTTTTCATCTCACTTTTATTCCCGTGAGATTTATGCTACATTTGCCACAAATTCTATTGAGTGGTGTATGTACTGACCATTATTCTACTCTTTGTGTAATATACTTTCGTTTATGAGTATTTACATAAATGACCTATTGTCTTTCTTTCATGGGGTGTATGTTTTGAAAGATACCCAAGTCGGTAAGGGAACCTTTCACCCTCCTCTTTTTTAAAAGACATATTTTATTGGGTATTTTAATTTACATATTTTTATGTTGGGATATGTTCTCATACATCCTTATTGATGTAAATTTTATGTCCAAGTGATGAGATACACTTTTTATCTCTCATCAACTCATTTTGATGTGATGCCGTTAGGCTGTCAAGGGAACTTTTTAACCCAATTTCGATTTCCTTGGGTTCAACTTGTAGTCATTGAATATGTCATCCATTGAATATGTGTGAATGACCTTTTATTGTTTTACACTTAATATCCACTTAAATTGGGTGTGTATATATTTGTCACACATATTTTTGAGATTTATTTGTCCTTAATTTAAGGATACCTTCTTTATAAGGGATTTCATCACATTTGACATTTCTATTGAGGGTTCATTGTTGTTATGCACCAATTCACTCTTATATGGTCTATATACTGTCCTTTGGAGTATTATATCATGAATCCTTTTATTCACATGATATTATAATGTTATGACTAAATGTTATTCCTCGATTATTGTATTCATGTGTCTCTAATTTTTGTAAAACCCCTTTAACCAAAATATCGTTTTAAATGTTTTACATATTTGTTCTTATTAATATCCATGTTTTCAAAATGGTTTTAAGGATTTATTTATATGGATATTAATGGTTTAAAATGTTAAAATCATCAAGGTGGTATGGGACACTTGGATTCAAAAATCTCTTTATTAAATGTTTTAAATGGTTTTGGAAATGGTTTCTTTTTGAATGGATTCATTATTTCAATATCCTAAAATGTTTTATGGTGATTGAAATGTGGAAATGTTATGTTTCCTTTATTCATGTTAATGTGATACGATTATGTTATGGTTCTTGGGCATTGTTATGAAGAACGGGTGGTTCCGTGATAAACTATGGGCGGGTGAGCCCGATATAGCTCTCCAATGCATTGGGTAACGTGAAGGAGTGAAACGTTAAGGTTTCTCCGAAGAGATTTAGGGAATATACTGTGATGGGTATTCCAAACGTAACCAAGAGGGTTACTCCCTACGTAAGAATGTTATGAATGCCTCAAGTTACCTTTATGTATTATGTTTTCTATGATTTTATGAGGTATATTAAAGTGCCTATGTTTTATGGGTAAAGTATGATTTCATTCTTATGTATACATGTACTCATGATTCCTTTCCATATTTTTATATCCCTTACTGAGCTTTTTATGCTCATCCCAAGTTTTTGAAATGTTTTTCACAGGTCAAGGGAAGGGTACATGATGTGATGACAGTGTCAAGGATGTGTCAAGAAAGAATCCATGTTTTATTTTAAATATGTTTCCGTTGATGGGAATAATGAATAATGTCTTTCATGTAACCAATTTGTCTAAATATGGAATGTAATGCAAGTTTCATGATCTAATTCTCTAAAACTCTAAACCTAACAAGTTCCTCAATGTGTAATCTTGTAATAACTCAATATTAAGTAAGGTTTAAGGCTGGGGCCTTATAGTTGGTATCAAAGGTCGGTTTAGATAACTTTAGAGGTTTGGGTATTCTTTAAGCATAAGTGACATTACCATAATGGTTAGGATTTCAGAAAGAGTCCTAGTTTTAGATAAAGTGAATGAGTAAGTATATCTTAGTGTTTACCTTCCTCATTAGCACATGATGGTTTTGTCGATATAATGACAATGACCTTTTTGGTTTTAGTAAATGGCAGGATCTAGCAGGCACCAAAGTGACAATGGGTTTGAAGGAAACTGTGGTGGTTCTCTGATTATGATATTGGATGAGATGGGGGATTCAATGAGGAATCTCATAGTTGTTCTAAACCAACTATCAAGGAGTCATGATCAACCACTTCAACCTTGGTGAGTTCTCTAATGCATCATGTATGAGATGGTCAACTCGATATGGAAATTCAGGTAATAATTATTAAGGTAACCATTAGGGTTTATATGATCCTTACTTTTGAGGTAATTATGGGTTATTATATGATATGATGGAAAATGAAGGGCATGAGATAAACTTGAGGATAAAATATGTTATGATTATTTTTGAAGATTTTATCTCATTTTGGGGAATGAATTGTGAATTATATAGTTTTGGAAAAAGGACAACAAGTAGACCGTGTGACTACCCGTCGCGTCGGACAAAGCTGCGGGAATCAAACCCACAATTAAAGTGCGACTAGTATTTATCGCCTACCACTGGACTACGTGAAGTCCCTAGTTATTTTGACTGATTCTTTTTAGTTATATGAATTTATGAATTAAGAATAAGTTTATTTTGGGTTATTTATGAAAATGATTAACCTATCATAGAGGATATGTGATTATGTTAATTACTTTTCAATACGAGGCTTTTGAAGCAACTGATGTTGTTTGGAGATAAATGTTACGATTTAACTTGGAAGAGTATGTGACTAAATACTTCAAATCTTTGGGTTTCAATATTAGATTGGTTTACATTGAAGAATTTTATGGACAAATTGTTTATTGGATGGTCCTCGTTGAACTTTGGGTTTTGTTGGAAACATTTTGGAGATTAAGAATAGATTTTCTTTTTATAAGGGGTTATAATTTTCTGGATTATGTGATCTTGTACTAACCTTTTTGGTTTTGGTTTTGGTTAAAGCCTAAATACATGGGATGTATATAGTTCTCTTTTAGGGATTAGGTGATTCTCTATAAGTTGATTATAGTACTCTTAATGCGAACAAGTCTCCCTAATTACATGTCTTTTGGAAAAAAATATGAGTTTGACTAAGGAATCTAGTAAAAGTTGAAAGTCAACATGATAAGTGATTATGCTTACTTATGAATAAATTCCTCAATAAAAAGTAACTTAAAACAAAAATGTTGTCTATTAACTTTTCCTTCTGGGGAATCGAATACCGTTTAACCCATCACAAGTTTGTGATTTTCTTGTGGTTAACATTCTCCTAAACATGTTTTATATTACTCTCCATCAGAACTTGACCCTATGTTTTCTCCTCCATGTCCATGTTTTTCTACATGGAATCCTAGTATGGGTTAACTCGGGTGACCTCTGTGCTTATCTTTCTTTATTTTAAAGTGATTGTTTTACCGACTCTTGTTCCGATGTGGGACATTCAAGGATGTTTCCAAGCGCAATTTTAAAATTGCGAGGACGCAATTCCCAAAAGGGGGGAAGGATGTAACACCCCAGGTAAATAAGGAATATGACATTTTCATATTTATCCATATTTGTGAATAATATATTAATATGACATTAAAGGGGACGCTATGCTCGATGGCGTACCCAACACGCAACAACGAGTTTCTTGGGAATCTTACGTTGCACTCTAATAATAAAATAATATTATTTTAAATGGTAGTTAACATGTAGCCGTTGTAATGGCGGGAATGGATAGAAATAACTAAAATATGATTATATATGTTCTCAAATATTTTTACATTTATACAATAAAAGATAAAGGCTTAAAATACGGAAAGAATTCAATTTTAGGCGTATATGCCCTAGTTTTCACTAAAGGTTCACTTATCACCTTTTGATGGAGAACCGTCATTAAATATAGTTTTGTTCACTTTTAAACATTCTTTTGGACCAAATAAAACTCTTATTAAGAATCGGGACATCAAAATTTACTTTGTGTAAATTTTTGGTATCTTTCCGATAAAGTTCTTTTTTTAATGAATAGTGTAAAATGTTGTGTTTTAATTCAAAACCTCTTTTTAATATAATTTATTTATATGATTAGATTATATTTTGAATTGGTTTTAAAGTGAAATTAGAAAATATTTTTACCATTAAATTCAATAGTGGTCGTTGGAATCAATTTCACTTTGAAATCAGACTTAAACTAGTGTCAATCTTTTGATACTTATTGTTTCATAAAACACGCTATTTGTCATGACAACGGGAATTAATTATTAAATTAATTAATTTGACTTAGATGTTTTGAATTTTGAAAAACAGACTTCATTTTTGAATTCGGAATATCAAATATAGCTTAGGGTGAATTTTTGGGATTTTTCTGAAAAACTTCAATTTTTGATGAATAGTGAAACCACTAAGTGGTACTTATAAAAACTGTTTTTCCGTTTAAATGAAATTTTTCCATCATTGTGTTTTGATTTTCAAAAATCCGACATACATGGTTGTCATTAAGAAGTAAAATGTGGTTCAATGAGATTAAAATATTTTTTTTGGTGAATAGTAACTTATTATGTTTTTAATCGCGATTAGAGGTAATTAGTGTAGTTTAAGGTAAAAATAATGTTTTAATAATATGAAATGAATATGAAACATGTCCTAACCTCATTGGATGTGTAATGGACGACCAAGACAAGCCATGGGTCAACTTGGGGACCCTATGGATCCACTTTGGTTGGGAAATGACATAAATAACATTTTATTTAATGTAAAAGTAAAATTCACACAAACATGATATGTTTTACTAAAACAATTTTTAAGTAGTGTTACACAAGTCCATATTTTTCTTATAAATAGTCATTGGAAAGATAAAAAGATTACCTACATCATAGTAGTTTTGTTATAATTTTTAGACATTAAATAAATTAAATTATTTATGACATAATAATGATGCAGCGATGACATCATTATTTGACGATTTAAATAAAATGGAAAGATAATGTAAAATCTATGAACTACTCATGTAAAAAACATATTTTATGAGTGGATTTAGAACCCTTATCACCTTATCCACGAAACATACCAATGTGGGACCTTTTAAAACCGAAACACGTTTTCAAATAATGTAATATTTCTTACTTTCCAAAAGTGCCCCTCCTCTCCTCTTATAAAAGGCCCCCACCTCTACCTCATTTAACACACTCCTCAAGCCTTTGGCTCGGCCAACCCATTTCCATTTACTCTATCCACATCCCTCTCCTCATCCTAGAGGATTCCCTTTGGGCAGAATCCTTTCAAAGGAATCCTTTAGGCTCAAATCAAAAGGAGTTACACTTTTAAAGGTAATTCACTCTCTCTTGTTCATTTGTTTTATTTTGCTTCTCCAAACCCCTAAACACTTTTTATATACTTATTTTGTAACAAAACCATTATATTCAATATACAAGGATGTTGTTATAAGATTTATTCGAGCTACACTCTCACACAACTACATCAAATGGTTAAAGAACATACGGTTTCCGTGGATGGTGAAATTCTGCCTCCCGAAACGATGATTGTTCAATACTCATTTAACACCTTCAAAGGTGGCCATTATGATGTCAATATTTTTATATATGATATATGATATGTTTATGTTTTATTTATTCTTCTGTATTTTTCATTTTTGTCTTACCTTTATGGCTTCCATTATTGGTATACGCGATATCTTTTTTTAAGGAAGTGCGGACTACCGCCCCCTCAAAGTGATTTGATTCGTTAAATACCATATATGGGATGTATAAAGGATGGAAATATGATATTATATATGATATTATACTGGAATTATAATATACTTTTATATCATTATTATTCCATTCTATAAAATACGAAATAGAAATGAAAGTAGCATTCATGCGTACGTACGGCTTACCGTCTCCATGAATGGTGCATTTCATTTCTTACCTCTAAATGATTATGTAATGTTATAAATTCATGCATGTACTGGATATATATAAAATAAATGATATATACATAATGAATACAATTCTGGATATAATAAACATTTGGCCACACGAACAACATGTAATTGAAAGAAGTCCACTTTCGACTTAAGAACCAAATATCGGAAAAACAAATATTATTAACTTAAATGATTACATAATGTTTATGACATGGTAATAAGTGGTATAAAAGTAATAATGAACTTGAAAAATTTTCTTAAGGAATTAGGAATTAAGGCAAGTTTATTATTCAGGAGATTAAAGAACGATCGAGTCAAGTCGGACCCGAGGTAAGGGATCCTACAACTCTCTTTCTTTTTAAGTACACTCTTTTATGTCACCTATTTTAAGCTCATATTTCTTATGATTGGGATGTTCTTTTATGTTACATTTACTGTAATTTTTATGTTCATGTGATGAGAGACCCTATTCTCTCTCATCAATCCATTTTGGAAGTTTTGAGTGGTGCCGTTAGGCTGCCGAACTTTCGTAAGAGATCTAACCTCTCTCTTTCTTTTTAAGTACTCTCCTTTATGTCACTTCTTTTAAACTCCTCCTTGCAATGTTGGGGGATTTTCTTTTATATTCCACTTGCTTTAAATTCTATTGTAATATGATGGGATACTCTATTCGATCTCATCAATCCATATTCGGATTTTTTATGTGGCGCCGTTAGGCTGCCGAGTTTTCGTAAGGAATTTTTCATCTCACTTTTATTCCCGTGAGATTTATGATACATTTGCCACAAATTCAATTGAGTGGTGTATGTACTGACCATTATTCTACTCTTTGTGTAATATACTTTCGTTTATGAGTATTTACATCAATGACCTATTGTCTTTCTTTCATGGGGTGTATGTTTTGAAAGATACCCAAGTCGGTAAGGGAACCTTTCACCCTCCTCTTTTTTAAAAGACATATTTTATTGGGTCTTTTAATTTGCATATTTTTATGTTGGGATATGTTCTCATACATCCTTATTGATGTAAATTTTATTTCCAAGTGATGAGATACACTTTTTATCTCTCATCAACTCATTTTGATGTGATGCTGTTAGGCTGTCAAGGGAACTTTTTAACCCAATTTCGATTTCTTTGGGTTCAACTTGTAGTCATTGAATATGTCATTCATTGAATATGTGTGAATGACCTTTTATTGTTTTACACTTAATATCCACTTATATTGGGTGTGTATATATTTGTCACACATATTTTTGAGATTTATTTGTCCTTAATTTAAGGATACCTTCTTTATAAGGGATTTCATCACATTTGACATTTCTATTGAGGGTTCATTGTTGTTATGCACCAATTCACTCTTATATGGTGTATATACTGTCCTTTGGGGTATTATATCATGAATCCTTTTATTCTCATGATATTATAATGATATGACTAAATGTTATTCCTCGATTATTGTATTCAAGTGTCTCTAATTTTTGTAAAACCCCTTTAACCAAAATAACATTTTAAATGTTTTACATATTTGTTCTTATTAATATCCATGTTTTCAAATTGGTTTTAAGGATTTATTTATATGGATATTAATGGTTTAAAATGTTAAAATCTTCAAGGTGGTATGGGACACTTGGATTCAAAAATCTCATTATTAAATGTTTTAAATGGTTTTGGAAATGGTTTCTTTTTGAATGGATTCATTATTTCAATATCCTAAAATGTTATATGGTGATTGAAATGTGGAAATGTTATGTTTCCTTTATTCATGTTAATGTGATACGATTATGTTATGGTTCTTGGGCATTGTTATGAAGAACGGGTGGTTCCATGATAAACTAAGGGCGGGTGAGCCCGATATAGCTCTCCAATGCATTGGGTAACGCGAAGGAGTGAAACGTTAAGGTTTCTCCGAAGAGATTTAGGTAATATACAGTGATGGGTATTCCAAACGTAACCAAGAGGGTTACTCCCTACGTAAGAATGTTATGAATGCCTCAAGTTACATTTATGTCTTATGTTTTCTATGATTTTATGAGGTATGTTAAAGTGCCTATGTTTTATGGGTAAAGTATGATTTCATTCTTATGTATACATGTACTCATGATTCCTTTCCATATTTTTATATCCCTTACTGAGCTTTTTATGCTCATCCCAAGTTTTTGAAATGTTTTTCACAGGTCAAGGGAAGGGTACATGATATGATGACCGTGTCAAGGATGTGTCAAGAAAGAATCCATGTTTTATTTTAAATATGTTTCTGTTGATGGGAATAATGAATACTGTCTTTCATGTAACCACTTTGTCTAAATATGGAATGTAATGCAAGTTTCATGATCTAATTCTCTAAAACTCTAAACCTGAAAATATCCTCAATGTGTAATCTTGTAATAACTCAATATTAAGTAAGGTTTAAGGCTGGGGCCTTATAGTTGGTATCAATGGTCGGTTTAGATAACTTTAGAGGTTAGGGTATTCTTTAAGCATAAGTGACATTACCATAATGGTTAGGATTTCAGAAAGAGTCCTAGTTTTAGATAAAGTGAATGAGTAAGTATATCTTAGTGTTTACCTTCCTCATTAACACATGATGGTTTTGTCGATATAATCACAATGACCTTTTTGGTTTTAGTAAATGGCAGGATCTAGCAGGCACCAAAGTGACAATGGGTTTGAAGGAAACTGTGTTGGTTCTCTGATTAAGATATTGGATGAGATGGGGGATTCAATGAGGAATCTCATAGTTGTTCTAAACCAACTATCAAGGAGTCATGATCAACCACTTCAAACTTGGTGAGTTCTCTAATGCATCATGTACGAGATGGTCAACTCGATGTGGAAATTCAGGTAATAATTATTAAGGTAACCATTAGGGTTTATATGATCCTTACTTTTGAGGTAATTATGGGTTATTATATGATATGATGGAAAATGAAGGGCATGAGATAAACTTGAGGTTAAAATATGTTATGATTATTTTTGAAGATTTTATCTCATTTTGGGGAATGAATTGAGAATTATATAGTTTTGGAAAAAGGACAACACGTAGACCGTGTGACTACCCGTCGCGTCGGACAAAGCTGCGGGAATCGAACCCACAACTAAAGTGCGACTAGTATTTATCGCCTACCACTGGACTACGTGAAGTCCCTGGTTATTTTGACTGATTCTTTTTAGATATATGAATTTATGAATTAAGAATAAGTTTATTTTGGGTTATTTATGAAAATGATTAACCTATCATAGAGGATATGTGATTAGGTTAATTACTTTTCAATACGAGGGTTTAGAAGCAACTGATGTTGTTTGGAGATAAATGTTACGATTTAACTTGGAAGAGTATGAGACTAAATACTTCAAATATTTGGGTTTCAATATTAGATTGGTTTACATTGAAGAATTATATGGACAAATTGTTTATCGGATGGTCCTCGTTGAACTTTGGGTTTTGTTGGAAAAATTTTGGAGATTAAGAATAGATTTTCTTTTTATAAGGGGTTATCCATTTGTGGATTATCTGATCTTGTACTAACCTTTTTGGTTTTGGTTTTGGTTAAAGCCTAAATACATGGGATGTATATAGTTCTCTTTTGGGGATTAGGTGATTCTCTAGAAGTTGATTATAGAACTCTTAATGCGAACAAGTCTCCCTAAATACTTGTCTTTTGGAAAAAAATATGAGTTTGACTAAGGAATCTAGTAAAAGTTGAAATTAAACATGATAAGTGATTATGCTTCCTTATGAATAAATTCCTCAATAAAAAGTAACTTAAAACAAAAATGTTGTCTATTAACTTTTCCTACTGGGGAATCGAATACCGTTTAACCCATCACAAGTTTGTGATTTTCTTGTGGTTAACTTTCTCCTAAACATGTTTTCTATCACTCTCCATCAGAACATGACCCTATGTTTACTACTCCATGTCCATGTTTTCTTACATGGAATCCTAGTATGGGTTAACTCGGGTGACCTCTGTGCTTATCTTTCTTTATTTTAAAGTGATTGTTTTACCGACTCTTGTTCTGATGTGGGACATTCAAGGATGTTTCCAATCGCAATTTTAAAATTGCGAGGACGCAATTCCCAAAAGGGGGGAAGGATGTAACACCCCAGGTAAATAAGGAATATGACATTTTCATATTTATCGATATTTGTGAATAAAATATTAATATGACATTAAAGGGGACGCTATGCTCGATGGCGTACCCAACACGCAACAACGAGTTTCTTGGGAATCTTACGTTTCACTCTAATAATAAAATAATATTATTTTAAATGGTAGTTAACATGTAGCCGTTGTAATGGCGGGAATGGATAGAAATAACTAAAATATGATTATATATGTTCTTAAATATTTTTACATTTATACAATAAAAGATAAAGGCTTAAAATACGGATAGAATTCAATTTTAGGCGTATATGCCTTAGTTTTCACTAAAGGTTCACTTATCACCTTTTGATGGAGATCCGTCATTAAATATAGTTTTGTTCACTCTTAAACATTCTTTTGGACCAAATAAAACTCTTATTATGAATCGGGACATCAAAATTTACTTTGTGTAAATTTTTGGTATCTTTCCGATAAAGTTCTTTTTTTTAATGAATAGTGTAAAATGTTGTGTTTCAATTCAAAACCTCTTTTTAATATAATTTATTTATATGATTAGATTATATTTTGAATTGGTTTTAAAGTGAAATTAGAAAATATTTTTACCATTAAATCCAATAGTGGTCGTTGGAATCAATTTCACTTTAAAATCAGACTTAAACTAGTGTCAATCTTTTGATACCTATTGTTTCATAAAACACGCTATTTGTCATGACAGCGGGAATTAATTATTAAATTAATTAATGTGACTTAGATGTTTTGAATTTTGAAAAACAGACTTCATTTTTGAATTCGGAATATCAAATATATCTTAGTGTGAATTTTTGAGATTTTTCTGAAAAACTTCAATTTTTTATGAATAGTGAAACCACTAAGTGGTACTTATAAAAACTGATTTTCCGTTTAAATGAAATTTTGCCATCATTGTGTTTTTATTTTCAAAAATCCAACATACATGGTTGTCATTAAGAAGTAAAATGTGGTTCAGTGAGATTAAAATATTTTTTTTGGTGAATAGTAACTTATTAAGTTTTTAATCGCGATTAGAGGTAATTAGTGTAGTTTAAGGTAAAAATAATGTTTTAATAATATGAAATGAACATGACACATGTCCTAACCTCATTGGATGTGTAATTTCTGACCGAGAAAAGCCATGGGTCAACTTGGGGACCCCATGGATCCACTTTGGTTGGGAAATGACATAAATAACATTTTATTTAATGTAAAAGTAAAATTGACACAAACATGATATGTTTTACTAAAACAATTTTTAAGTAGTGTTACAGAAGTCCAAATTTTTCTTATAAATAGTCATTGGAAAGATAAAAAGATTACCTACATCATAGTAGTTTTTTTATAATTTATAGACATTAAATAAATTAAATTATTTATGACATAATAATGATGCAGCGATGCCATCATTATTTGACGATTTAAATAAAATGGAAAGATAATGTAAAATCTATGAACTACACATGTAAAAAACTTATTGTATGAGTGTATTTAGAACCCTTATCACCTTATTCACGAAACATACCAATGTGGGACCTTTTAAAACCGAAACACATTTTCAAATAAAGTAATATTTCTTACTTTCCAAAAGTGCCCCTCCTCTCCTCTTATAAAAGGCCCCCACCTCTACCTCATTTAACACACTCCTCAAGCCTTTGGCTCGGCCAAACCCTTTCCATTTACTCTCTCCACATCCCTCTCCTCATCCTAGAGGATTCCATTTGGGCAGAATCCTTTTAAAGGAATCCTTTAGGCTCAAATCAAAAGGAGTTACACTTTTAAATGTAATTCACTCTCTCATGTTCATTTGTTTTATTTTGCTTCTCCAACCCCCTAAACTCTTTTTATATACTTCTTTTGTAACAAAAAAATTATCTTCAATATACTAGGATGTTTTTATAAGATTTATTCGAGCTACACTCTCACACAACTACATCAAATGGTTAAAGAACATACGGTTTCCGTGGATGGTGAAATTCTGCCTCCCGAAACGATGATTGTTCAATACTCATTTAACACCTTCAAAGGTGGCCATTATGATGTCAATATTTTTAAATATGATATATGATATGTTTATGTTTTATTTATGCTTCTGTATTTTTCATTTTTGTCTTACCTTTATGGCTTCCATTATGGGTATACGTGATATCTTCATTTAAGGAAGTGCGGACTACCGCCCCCTCAAAGTGATTTGATTCGTTAAATACCATATGTGGGATGTATAAAGGATGGAAATATGATATTATATATTATATTATACTGGAATTATAATATACTTTTATATCATTATTATTCCATTCTATAAAATATGAAATAGAAATGAAAGTAGTGTTCATGCGTACGTACGGCTTACCGTCTCCATGAACGGTGCATTTCATTTCTTACCTCTAAATGATTATGTAATGTTATAAATGCATGCATGTACTGGATATATATGAAATAAATGATATATACATAATGAATACAATTCTGTATATAATAAACATTTGGCCACACGAACAACATGTAATTGTAAGAAGTCCACTTTCGACTTAAGAACCAAATATCGGCAAAACAAATATTATTAACTTAAATGATTACATAATGTTTATGACATGGTAATAAGTGGAATAAAAGTAATAATGAACTTGAAAAAGGTTCTTAAGGAATTAGGAATTAACTCAAGTTTATTATTCAGGAGATTAAAGAACGATCGAGTCAAGTCGGACCCGTGGTAAGGGATCCTACATCTCTTTTTTTAAGTACACTCTTTTATGTCATCTATTTTAAGCTCATCTTTCTTATGATTGGGATGTTATTTTATGTTACATTTACTGTAATTTTTTTTTTCATGTGATGAGAGACCCTATTCTCTCTCATCAATCCATTTTGGAAGTTTTGAGTGGCGCCGTTAGGCTGCCGAACATTCGTAAGAGATCTAACCTCTCTCTTTCTTTTTAAGTACTCTCCTTTATGTCACTTCTTTTAAACTCCTCCTTGCAATGTTGGGGGATTTTATTTTATATTCCACTTGCTGTAAATTCTATTGTAATATGATGGGATACTCTATTCGATCTCATCAATCCATATTCGGATGTTTTATGTGGCGCTTTTAGGCTGGTGAGTTTTCGTAAGGGATTTTTCATCTCACTTTTATTCCCGTGAGATTTATGCTACATTTGCCACAAATTCCATTGGGTGGTGTATGTACTGCCCATTATTCTACTCTTTGTGTAATATAATTTCGTTTATGAGTATTTACATCAATGACCTATTGTCTTTCTTTCATGGGGTGTATGTTTTGAAAGATACCCAAGTCGGTAAGGGAACCTTTCACCCTCCTCTTTTTTAAAAGACATATTTTATTGGGTCTTTTAATTTACATATTTTTATGTTGGGATATGTTCTCATACATCCTTATTGATGTAAATTTTATGTCCAAGTGATGAGATACACTTTTTATCTCTCATCAACTCATTTTGATGTGATGCAGTTAGGCTGTCAAGGGAACTTTTTAACCCAATTTCGATTTCTTTGGGTTCAACTTGTAGTCATTGAATATGTCATCCATTGAATATGTGTGAATGACCTTTTATTGTTTTACACTTAATATGCACTTATATTGGGTGTGTATATATTTTTCACACATATTTTTGAGATTTATTTGTCCTTAATTTAAGGATACCTTCTTTATAAGGTATTTCATCACATTTGACATTTCTATTGAGGGTTCATTGTTGTTATGCACCAATTCACTCTTATATGGTGTATATACTGTCCTTTGGAGTATTATATCATGAATCCTTTTATTCTCATGATATTATAAAGTTCTGACTAAATGTTATTCCTCGATTATTGTATTCAAGTGTCTCTAATTTTGGTAAAAACCCTTTAACCAAAATATCATTTTAAATGTTTTACATATTTTTTCTTTTTAATATCCATGTTTTCAAAATGGTTTTAAAGATTTATTTATATGGATATTAATGGTTTAAAATGTTAAAATCTTCAAGGTGGTATGGGAAACTTTGATTCAAAAATGTCTTTATTAAATGTTTTAAATGGTTTTGGAAATGGTTTCTTTTTGAATGGATTCATTTTTTCAATATCCTAAAATGTTATATGGTGATTGAAATGTGGAAATGTTATGTTTCCTTTATTCATGTTTATGTGATACGATTATGTTATGGTTCTTGGGCGTTGTTATGAAGAACGGGTGGTTCCGTGATAAACAAAGGGCGGGTGAGCCCGATATAGCTCTCCAATGCATTGGGTAACACAAAGGAGTGAAACGTTAAGGTTTCTCCGAAGAGATTTAGGGAATATACTGTGATGGGTATTCCAAACGTAACCAAGAGGGTTACTCCCTATGTAAGAATGTTATGAATGCCTCAAGTTACCTTTATGTCTTATGTTTTCTATGATTTTATGAGGTATGTTATAGTGCCTATGTTTTATGGGTAAAGTATGATTTCATTATTATGTATACATGTACTCATGATTACGTTCCATATTTTTATATCCCTTACTGAGCTTTTTATGCTCATCCAAAGTTTTTGAAATGTTTTTCACAGGTCAAGGGAAGGGTACATGATGTGATGACAGTGTCAAGGATGTGTCAAGAAAGAATCCATGTTTTATTTTAAATATGTTTCCGTTGATGGGAATAATGAATACTATCTTTCATGTAACCACTTTGTCTAAATATGGAATGTAATGCAAGTTTAATGATCTAATTCTCTAAAACTCTAAACCTAAAAAGATCCTCAATGTGTAATCTTGTAATAACTCAAGATTAAGTAAGGTTTAAGGCTGAGGCCTTATAAGAATAATAGTTTCAAGGTATCATCCTAACACATGCTACCATAATAAGACCATAACACTAGGTTGATTCATGTATGCATGAAATGTTTATGTGTTGGTAAATCATGCTTCTTTAGTACAAAAAGAAGAAGATGAATTTTATGAGGATCTCCTTACTCCAAAGAATCTCTCTCATGTTATCAACATAGTTTTCTAGAATTTCAACTATTTGAGATTCCATCATATAGATGAAACCTTATTAATATCCTATGAAGAAGAAATAATCTGATTTTGAGTTCATCAGAATCAATGAATATAAACTACCCCATACTTTTTTTCACATAGCTCCCCTATAATTTTCAACCATTAACCTTCCTAAAAGAGTATATTACTCATGAAACAACCAATACAACTTCCCATTCTCGATTTTCAGCAGGCCTAATTATTTTTAGAATTAATTATTCCATCCTCCAAAGTCATGGACATCTATTCCCATGAATCAATTTGGAATTTTCCATCATAATATGAATAAAAATTATTGTATTTGATGATTTTACCAATTCTAGATATAACTCGTATTGGTACCTCTATTGATGAAACAACATGTATAGGAATGGATTATAACAATCTATTCACAATCGTAGTTATAAACATAAATTATATGAAATGGTTTTTCTAGTTCATGATGGAAACTCTAATCCAGCAAACAACATTGGAGAAGTAGTTTATACATAACCTAATTAGGGGGACTAGGGTAACTGATAAACTATAGGTAAGTTTCAACTCTACATATCAAGAAAATTTTCTTAATAATCTACACATCCTTCTTGAAAATGTTTTAAAATATAAATGTTTATCTTCTATTGAATAACATGTTCAACACTACATTTTTAGGATTCGTCAATGGTCTTGTGGATATTATAAATGGATCTCTTACATGAATTGATATGGGAGATATGATAGGGGTGAAACCTAAAATGGTAAGGGATGACACAACCTATAAGGAAGATTTTATTTATAAACTAGATGAAACCATCTAAAGTGAGAATTAATGTGATTATAGATAATGGATATTTTCCATTAAGAAAAATTATACCATGCAATAATAAAATTTTTATCATTCAATGATTAAAATTTCTATAGGATCTGAAACACATATACATTATAATGGTGGCCCATGAGGAGAAACACATGCATTCTATGAAAATTATAATAGTGTTTTGTTCTAGTTTATCATAGTCCTTATTAATATCTAAATTGATTTTCATTTTTTCCAAGTGTATTTTTAATGTTTTCTTTAATCCCTTATTTGGAAAAACCTATAGTAGATAATATTTTCCATTCCTGGATTAACCTCTATAGTTATTCAAAGATCTGGTATGGGTGGTCCTAGTATATCCTTTTGTTGATAACGATGACCAACAAATTATAATAAAAATTACAAATGCTAATTTGTCTATTGTGGAGGATGGAATATGGTTTTTAATCATATAAGTAAGAACCATAGTATAAGATATTTATAGATTTATAATACTTACTCTCCAAAATATGGAATTCATAATATAGACTACATCACTCCTAATCAGACTGAATGATACCATGTAGAAGGATCTAGACAGTCCATAGAGGACTACTGCATAGTCAGGGTTTATGAAACAAACATCCACATGAATATAATTAACTTTAGGTGTAGACTAAAATAATATGTTAATGATATTAGAAACCAAATACTGAATGGAATATAAAATCTCTCTATGGCCCCACATATATCCTCCTTGCATATATGGGTTGGAAACTGTGTGAAATGTTTTGAAATATATCTTTTACATACCTTTAACCTACAAAATCATAATATTTATTTTATTTTTCATGTATAATGTTTTGTCTATTGATAGGTTTATTTTTCCATAATTCATTCATGAGATATTAATTATTCTTACCACCTTTCCAGATGAATTTAATACTAGACTATTTGGGTCATGATTCCAATGCTTATATACTGGTTGAGAAAAAATATTCATTTTTTTAGAAATATCCCTTAATTTAGTTTAATTATATTATTTTTATAGATAGGAAATGTTTTTAATAATCTCAAAAAAAGTCATATACATGTACTTAAAACAAGGGGGATGGTTGCTAATCCTTAATTGATGATCTCTATTAAGGAACATTAACATATTTTGACCCACAATACAAGAGCTTCCCTCTACTGAATTGTTCTACAATAATAACACATCATTATGAATTTCTAGAGTAGTGAAAAATAGATGAAATAAAAACAAATTGATTATTCTAAAATTTTAATGTGTCCTGAATACATGAATTAGGAAATGATCACAAAATTTAAAATAAGATTTGTTACCATGGATTTTGGGTTAGTGGAGATAACACAAAAATTAGTAAGGCATAATTTGATTCTAAACCAAGTGAGACAATTACCTCCTGGGTTATATCACCATGTGAATGATTCTATTTAGTATCCTATATCCATCGGTCTATTATTGTCTATGAATTTGGAGATCTATTTCTGGCCTTCTGAGTGAAATCACATCTGCCAATATTTTCCTTCAAATAAGAAGTGGATTTATAATATCAACTCATTATTCTGGATGAATCCACTGTGTGTAAGTATCAATGATCATGGAATAAAGATTATATTTTCTGAGATTCACATTTTGGGTAAAAAAGGATATTAATTAAATTTCAACCTCTCTACTAAACTTCATTTTAACAATGTTGTTAGAAGAGGATATATGTTCCAATTAAATGTAGGGATTCTAAAATATCCATATGCTCTGGTTTTTTTGGTTATTATGAATAATTACACAAAACATTAGTTTTTTCACAAACTCTTCTACACTAGATGAGAATTCTTTGGTCCCAATCACTACAACTAGGGAATATATTTTCCAACGGAGGTATTTTAGATCCAATTTCCTTTTTGGGGACTCTTAAATCTATAAATTCTTAGATATATTTTGTCAACCATTAAATCTACGATACAAGAATTGTAGTGAGGTAAAATAATCATTATATTATTTGGTTATGTCAAATGAAAACTATATTAATAAATCCATGATAAATATATGTTTCCTAATGTGTTGGGAAAAACACCTCTTTCTAGGGATTCATTATAAAATAAGTAAAAATGGATTAGTCTGAATAATTATTATATTTTGGGAATTTATTTATATTGTGATTATTTTTCAAATTTATCCTTTAAATGTATTATTAATATAAATTGTATTTTTAAGGGTTATCCATATTATTATAAAATATTTATTAATAAAACATTTATTTTAAGTCATTTTTGTGATATTATTACATCTATCTGTTTGATTACTAAGTTTAATTAATATAATATATCATATATTTGAATATAATAGAATAAAAAATGAAGGTCATGATTGTGAGGATAATATAAGGTTTATTTATTGAGAGGATATTAAATCAACATAAAAACATAGGGATAAAATATTTATGACAATCCTAGATTGGGAAGTTCCATACTGCTTATTCCACTTTGTATCTCTCGTGGTTGTTTCTTATTTTCTCAACAAGAACATCCTCCCCCACAGCTCTTCCTGGATCAAAATACAAAGGGTTTTAAATACTTATTTAATTATATATATTTTATAAATAACATCTATGTGTGAGTAAAAAGTGATATTATAAATATAATTATATAAAATAACATTTTACACACATATCCAACATAATGAATGAATGATAGATTTCACATAAGAGATCATCAAATAAATTATATAAAATAATTTTAAATTCATTCAAAAAATTAATTAAACACTTACATATATCAGGTAAAATATTAATATTGATGATACACATACAAAAATTATAAATTTTAAACAACTAGTTAACAGAAATTACAATTCATTCAGAAATAATATAAAATACAAACTAATTTATAAAATTTAATCTCTTATTAGTCATTGAATTATTTTAATCTTATTCCATAAAATCATCAAATAATTACCATTTATTGTCATTTTAAAAAATTAACTAATATATATTATAAATATTGAAATTGTACACATCGATGTATATCAAAAAATATACTTGGTTACTTATGTAAAATATTATGAAAGGTTTTAATTGTAAAAAAATTAGCCATACGACAAATTTTGTACAAGGAATTTTTCATAATTTCCAAGTAGGTACTTATAATTAAATAAAAAATGGTTGTTATGAATATTATGTCACATGTAAAATTAAATTATATGTTTCTTTATTATTAAATGGACATACAATATTCATAGTTTTTAATTTTGTGAATAATTAATTAATCATTTTGTACAATATAAAACATAATTATCAACATGTAATACAAATTTAATGCCACCCAAAGCACATGATATTGTTGTATAATATTGAAATAAAATAAATATAATTCTACCAGGTAAATAGGTTAACTAAATGATGTGTTAAAACTAGCAACTAAACATGTAAATTCCATTACCAGATATATAGATTACACATTGAGGGTGTTTGAATGATATTTTTTGGATATTTATGAAGTGCACTATATGTAGAGTCTATATAACATGTACATTAGTTACATGATCTGCACCAAGTATGCTTCATGTGTTAAATTCTCAAGGGATATTATTTACATGACATGGATTGACCCCATTTTCCCCACCTTAAAACACATGGACTATATTGAATGTTGAAAATATAAAATGTTTGTAGTTTAGAAAAGTCATGTTCCACCCATGATGGTTATCACATGTTACATTTAAGTCACTCCATGTATATTAATTACAGGATGACTTAGATTCCATGTGGGAATCCATGTTTAATGAATAAGGATATATAATATATAACAGTGTAGTACAAGATTTGTAACCATTTATTATCCATCCATAATTAATGAAACTTCCTGATGAGGTATTAAGATGAAATTTTCGTTAATTGTTATCCAATCAAAGTAAAAGTTGTTATAAATAATGATGAGGAAGAATGCATTTATATATTGTATCATTACTATATTTAAACAAGAACTCAATTTCAACTATTAAATGTGTAATTATTACAAATAAAATAAATAATTATTATATTCAATTTTACTTCCTTGACCCAAAATTATGGATCTGGGTAGTAGAAGATTAAATCACTATTGATACTAATAAATATATTATGGATTTAGTTGATCAGTCACATATTTTATATGACATAAATTTTTAGAATGATGAAAAGTTTCCAATGAATATTTATATTGAATTTATATAAAATGAAGAGAATATCTATTTCACATTGAAATTATAATTCATTTTGATATATTTTTTAAGGATTATTGTACTCAATAGATACGTCATTGATGATGTTTTCAATCATATGAAATCTTATTTAGTTTTCCATAATTGATCTATTATGTTCCTTGAATAAAATCTCTATATCAGTTATCGAAATGTGTCTTATTTTTTCCCCAAACAACATTGAATGATTTAAATAATCTTGCATAGAAAATCCATAATCTTATGATCATCCTTGAGATATCATTTAGAATTAATTAATGTTTAATTTATCATCCTTAGAAAATAATTATTTATATTATGGGGTATAAATTATGATATTTAGTGTTTTATTCAGTGTTAAGATAGAGCTCTTTATTTTATCCTGGACAACAGATCTCAGTATCAATCAAAGACTACAAAATACATATAACCATATTTTTATTAACACGGTTAGGTTTAAATTTATAATATAATTACCCAAAAACAATTAGATATTATATAAAAGTTTATATGACCCTATTCCATGTATAATTATAATAATTTTTGTTTCATTAAGGATCAGGCTAATGATCACAATGATAAATATTATTTTTCTCAGCATGCAAAATATAATTTACCACAGAAATAAACATAGACCACTTGTCTTCCAAGGAAATTATTGAATACAAGAAAAATTTAAAATTTACCCATTTAGTAATTAAATATTATATATTAGTGAAATTTAAAAATTTCCATATGATTTCATATATATTTAATTTATGTCATCACAAAATCAGAAATAAAATTATTTCACATTGTTTAAAATAATTATTATTATTGTAATAAATTTGAAATCGTATTTAGTAGAGATCCAGTGAAACATTGAGTGTGTGACACTCAATGATAATTTCTCATTTGAATTTTTAGGACTTTATGAAATTCAATGATCAAGGTCTATAAATAGGTTAAAGATTGAGAGAAAGAAGAAACTATCACAATATCGATAACCATATAAGAGAACAATTTTTTAAATATAATCATTTCGTCTCGATATTTCATTACGTAGCTTTCATAAAAAGTTCATCTACCTAAATAGATGATACAAATGTATATAACATAAAGAAAAAAATTATGTAAATAGTGGGTTTGATATATAATGTGATGATCCCATTTCAAGAAAAGAATTATGATAAAACTTCTGAAAGTATAGAAGGAAAAAATACTTCCTAAACATCTTCATTAATAACCTTTTTTTATTATACACCCATCATACCCTAAATCCCTTGAACATACATAATCATTTATTTGGTTTGTACATCAACAAATGCAACTCATAAAATTCTTTAATAATTATCTTAATTTTTAAAGGACATTAGACGCATTATCATAATGGAATTCATGATGAAACATAAACAGATGGAATTTCTAATGGTGGATCTGTTCTCATAATCTGTCGTCTTGGAATCTACCAAGTGTGTTCTTCATGAGATTAAGTCCCATTTTCTATTGATAACTCATAGCTAAAATTTAGTGTACTAGGTTCCCCATTGCAGAATGTTATCCAATCATAAAACTGGTATTATGAATATCATTAATGAATTTCCGGGATATCATCACATTATGGAGTTTATATGATCTTTATAAATGTTATTGACAATCTATTACATTATTATATTAATTACATGTATATATATTGAGGAAAATTAATAGTATAATTTAATTGAAATTCATTACTTTCAATATCCATGTAATCTATGGTATAAAAAACAGGTATGGGGGCATTGACACCATACAATGTTTATTTTATTTTATAGTTTACCTAATGAAAATCATGACACATTGGTGACAATATTAAATATGTGAACTAAAAAATCTATCATAGTTTAAAATTAACTAATGAATTAAGGTTCATTCTGAAAAAAATATATAAAGTAAAATAACTGAAATATAAAAAAAAATTTACTCTTTAAATGAAAATTGAATTCAAGAGAATGTGGTCAACACATTATCAAATAAAAATGTAATATAAAAGGAAATGATGAAAATAAGTCTTATATTTTTTATGTAATAATTAAATAAACATCCAATTAATGATTACAATAATTTATCCAGTTAATACATGTTTGTAAATAAACTAATTATTATTTAATCATTTCATGTTTGTTGAAGGAAATAATTTCGTCAATTCTTAATGTTCATGAAATTTCATCAAAATATTGAAGGAAAATTTATAATAAATACATTATCAAATAGTAACAATATATATATAAACTGCAAAAAAACATAATAAAATGTGTAAAATTGTTTAATAAATAACATATTAACCAAAAAAAGTATATTTTTCATATATTATTCAAAAAAATATAGATTAAATCAAATTATTAAATGATCTAAATATGCTTCCCATGATATTTGAAAAAATAATCATTAATAAATTATTGATTTTTATAAAGTGATTAAATGGTACATTCTCCATATAACCTTATTTAGGAGTCATGTAGGATTGAGATAAATTAAAATTATATATTTTCATTGATATAGATTTATTTTCATAACCATCATATAGATATTAAAATCTTCTATGTTGATAATAATGGAAAAAATAACTTAGATAAATTTAATATATAAATATAGAGAAAAATAAACTAAATCTTTTAATAGAAATAATAGATGAATTCAAACACTTAAAACCACAAAATAAAAAATTTAAATTATCAAATAAATATAAAAATTTAAACAAGAAATCAGGAAATCTATAATATAATTAAACAATAATCTTTTTTATATGAAAATTTTCTGTATCAATATTTACCAAACTATAAAAATATCTTATAAAGGATAAATATTGAAATACGTAAACCTCAATGTGATTTCACTACATCTTTGAAAAATTAAAATTCCAAATACTTGAACCATTTATAAAACATAAATATAGAATTCCTAAAAAATTACAGGGGGAGACGAGGAAGATTCATTCTGTTTTGATTGAGTAAGATCAGTAATGAGAATAAAGAATCAAGATTGATGGAATGAGGGATTAAATGGAGTAAATATATATATTCATACTTAAATATTATTTCATTTATAAATTTTAACCCTTGGTAAATAATTTAGGGTTTATTCAAAATATAATAAAATACCATCATATCCCTCTTTTAATAAAATCTAGATTGACTCCTCAACGAACCATGTGTAGTTTCATTGTCCACATGGTGGTAGTCTCATTGGAAAACCCCATTAAATTAATCAGTGGTTACAAAATGATAGGATTTTGGGTACATAGTGTTTATATTTATACACCTCTAGAGAATTATAATTCTCAAACACATTTAAAAAATACAACCCATATTTTTTCTCTTTAAAAATCCATAAACGGAGTCTTCCAACATATTATGGTACAAGAAAATGTTTTCACTATTTATATAAATCATTAATCTCTGCCAATACAATTTTTTCACTATAAATTCCATAAATTAAAACTAAAAAATAACACTTAAATCGTTAAATCCTGACATATCACAATATAATTAATTTTAAAATATTTAATGGACATCATAATTTCTATAAAATTACTCGAAAAAAACTCAAATATGAACATTAATAAATAAATTAATTTTTATTATATTTTCAATTTCTCACCACATAAAACATACACAATTTCATAACATCGATGATTAATATACTCAATGCGGTATAATAATAAAAATATGTATACATCATTATCAGAAGGATTAGTCTTCAAATTAGAAGGCTCTAGTGGTTACACATAAAAAAATGGGTCCTTAAATATTTAAAATTATCATAAAAATTAAAAATTCTATGTCAATTTCAAAAAGAATTATAATTATTTGGTTTACTATGGAAATGTAATGGTCTCAATCGCCTTTAATGGAATTGATTAATCATGGTGTTTTCCTAGCCCAAATGACGAAGGATCGATTATCAATCAATGATAGTAATGACCATGAAGATTATTTTACCCTATATCATATATAGGACACCCAATATCTAAAAATGATGTCATCAAATAGGATGATTCCAAACCTATTCCACTATAACATTGTCTCATGTACACTAAATGAAATGATAGATCAACGAATATAGGACCCTATTATTCTACCCAAATACCCACTCATGTCCATTGTGACCCTCATTCTAGTATTAGGTCTATTATATAAATTTTCTTCTAGATAGAGGTGTACAAAAATATTGACATTTAAAATTAAATAAAAATTTTAATTTGATAAAAAATAACATTCTCATGGATATATCCAATATAATGAGTTACTAATATCTTCATTAACACAGAAATAAATTATTTTCTTGTATTTTTTTCCATATCATGTCCTTATAAATCAATACAATAAGAAACACCCAACACAGTAATCAAAATGATTCATAGGATAAACTAGAAATGATATCATTTTAATGTTTTTTAGTATAAAATAGTCATCTTATACTGTAAATAAAAATATTATATAGTTTTAATTGATGATCTAGTCATTTATTCAAGTTGGTCATCCAATTTGGTTGTATTAAGGATATGTGTATAATCCCCAGATATTATAAACCTAGACTATATGCCCAATGCAATTCCATAGTAATGTATATGTGAAATGGCTGGATTATATAACAATGCATAACATCATTTTTCAAAAGTAATGGAATGGGATCATAACAAAAATCTCTATCATCAATTATAATAACATATCAGGAATACATCAAATATTTATTTTAATGAATATATTGTATCATGATGGATTAATAATATTTCATGTTACCCAGTATGAGATTCTAATGTGTAAATTTTTCTATTAAAATCAATGGTGTAAACTGACAAACATACACATCCAAAATCATCTTTGATAATATCAATACAAATGTATGATTATCAAATGATTTAATAGTTGTGAAAATTGTTTTTTATAATAGGAAACAAACAAAAAAATGAAAGTATATTTTTTTCTAGCCAAACCACCACCAAAAACAATGTCAATGTATTTAAATTACTATATATTATTCATAAACCATATCTTATAAAATTTATATTATTTAAATTATAATTTATTTGATAAATTTGAGTGAACTATACTATTTCGTTTCCATAATTGGATATTGAGTTGATTTTCTAAAAAAATATTTTTTTTTGAAATATATGGGTCATGTTGTGGATATAATTTATTTCCACATATTTCTATACAAAGTGTACATCCATTATTTAAATGGGTCACATTTTTATCTCACATATAATCCTATGTCCTGCACGTGAGGGTTCATCTCGGTTGTAGCACCCCGACCCAAGAAATCTAAGAGCTAGTGGCTACTTCTCTTAAATTGGCATGTTTAGAAGACAATAAATAATGGACGATATATGTGTTTAGTAGTCTTGGTAAACAATATACATACTTGAGCCTTTCATTACAATTTGATTCACTAATTACAACATATATTTTAATTTTAATAAAACCTTTCTTCCCCAAATTATATCTATTAATATCATTCATTGAATGATTATTATTTTATTATGGAAAAAAACCAAAATTAGGGGGACATCAAATTCCCAATAAGGGTAAAAATTAAACAAATAAATAACAAATAAATGATAATAACAATTATTTAAAGGTAAATAAATGAACAAACATACTATATTATAAAAAAACATTTATGTAAGTATATAAAAAATATTGAATGGTGATAAATTGCAACATGTATCATTCAAATAACTAGATAAATAAAAATAAATATGTAAAGGGAATAATATAAAAGACATTCCATTAAATAAATGAACTAAAAATAAACATTATACAAATATATGTTAATTAAAATTATCATGGATGAATTACAACTGAAAAAATATGAGGTAAATTCATAATTATTTGACATCTTGTATGTAGCACACGAACCACTACCATCGAGACCATTCTCAAGATAGTTTACTAATTTGTGTAGAAACTTGTCCACTCTACATGGAATCAAAATCGATGGGTTTTCATCTAACTAGTTCCATCTCGTGAGACTAGTGATACAACGACGGGCTGTAATTGTCCCCACACCCATAGGACTTCCAATTACAGGCCCCAACCCATGAATTTAATGTTCAATGAATTCCTTATATAAAATAAAGAATATTCTCTATCAAATATACATATTAAATAAATGATAAAGATTATCTATATTTCCATATTTAATAAAATATCATTCAAATTAATCATAATAAAAAATGATATATAATTATTAAAATAAACATATTCATGATAAATGAAATCGATATTAATGGGAAATTCAACATGAAATTATCATATGAAATTGATTGTTTCAACATGAAAAAATGGAATTAATGTTGGTAATGACAATACAATAATTTTCCAAATTAATAAGATACCATTCGGAAGAACATTTGGGATGGTTTTAATACAACATATCCCAATTGGTGTAAAAAAGGGGTTTTGTCATTGATGAATGAAAATAATATTAAAAATATATTCAAATTTTTGTTAATGAAAATATCAACTTATTTGGAAAATAATATTAAAAAATTTTCAATTAAAATCCATTGAAAAAATTTTCTCTCAAAATTATCATTTTAAGCGTGAAAAAGAAGCTTTGATGTAATGATACTGATTAAAGAGATACATGTCTTTTGTGGTAAAAATAATATTCATTTTTCACAGTAAACGGTCTGACAAATTCTTTATTTTGATTGAAACAAGAATATTCTAGTGAATGAATTGGTATAATATAAAACGGTAAAAAATAATTTGAAAATAATTTATAAAATAGATTATACCATTTGTGAATAAATTTTAATTAAATATTGTTTTCAGAAGAAAATATGTTCTCCGACCTAAGGCATAAATGAAGTCAGTTTTTCTAAATAAACATTTTGAATACTAATGAGTTGATAATGGTAATAATACATGAAACTTTTTATGAATAACAAGAGGTGTTGGAGATGGAATAAATTATGGAACAACATTCCTATAATTTTCCTGATTGGAAACCCCATATAAAGACCATTTAAATTAATCTTGAGTAAAATATACATTAAAATTTGGAAAGTATCCCATTCCACATTGAATCATTTTACATCATAAGGCAACTTAATTAATAAAATTAAATTAATATATTAAATACCTTGAAGATATAATAATTTAAGATATAATATATCAAATGTGGATGTATATACACCATAGAAAATTAGTGGGGAATGTGAAATTTTTCTCATAGATGTAAAAAGTGAGATGAAAATATCATACCTGGAGTTTTACATGTTTTATGTGTATTTATATTAATGTAAAATAAACTTATGTTAATTATATAATTTTTTTATATCCATTTAAATATTTACATTAATTTTTTTCAAATACTAATATTTTTAACATAACTACTTAATCAATTGTATTTATGTCTGGTGTTTTAAAAAAAAGTGGTTTATAGGTTAGAAACAACATTAATAGAAAATATATTATCAAATTGTACGTTATATAACACATATATAATAATAATCATTACATAATTATAATATTAATATATGAATTATATTTTTGAATCCAATAACTAAATATGTTTACAAAAGAAGATCTAATGTTTCAATCATAGATATTGTAGGTCTTAATTATTCTTGACAGACGTTCCCATTTTTCAAAGAGCATTATTTAAAAAAGATAAGTAACAGTAATATTTCAAAAATGAAAATAATAACATAAATAATATATTATTTATTCATATATACTTATATATCTAACTATTGTGATGTGTATTCAATCACAACAAGATGTTGAAGCAGTAGTCAACACATCCACAACATTGTCAATGTTTTTGTGTGTGAAAGGGTAATTGAAAATTCAAATCTATTCTACTCTCAGAAATGTAATTATGTAATGAATATAATATATATGTATTTTTTGTCACAAAATTATAATTAATTTCATCTTTTATTTCATCTATATATCATGTTATTGAATCACATATTTTTTTGGAGGTCGTAGTGCACACTTCCACAAATGATGATATCATATTTAAAAAAATGATAAGTATAAAGTATGTGTTAAAAAATAATTAAATAAGAATAATGGAATAATAAA
Organism: Viscum album; assembly: GCA_963277665.1. NCBI lineage: Eukaryota > Viridiplantae > Streptophyta > Magnoliopsida > Santalales > Viscaceae > Viscum > Viscum album. The sequence continues at coordinate 172,459,837 of OY728134.1, forward strand.
TATCATATATATCAAATATAAACAGAGTTTCTTTCATAATTCAAAACTATGAATTGTGGTAAATGAAAAAATGAACAACATCATTCCATGAGGTGGTAGTTCGTCGTATATATAAGTACTACGTTCATTACTCATTAGTTGGGTGTTTCTATAAGTGTATGTTTAAAACATAACATAAAAAATATCAGAACATTTATGATGTTTCTTTATTATATAACAATATAATAAATATATTTTAGGGCCCCATAAAGGAAATATATTTTAGGATTATGTTAATTTTTTGGGGTAATTTTGGTAGATATTTCTCTAGAAAATTTTTCATGTGAGGTGTGATAAATTGGGAGGAGATGAGGGCTTTTATATCGAAGGAGGAGTGACACTCTTGTGAATTTCAGAAAAGGGAATTTCACCCACCTTTTTTCCATTTCAAGTTGCTCGAATAATTGACCAAATTAGGTATAAGTTGTTAATGGATCTAAATTTTTCCATTATATTTATATTTTTTAATTTTACAAGAAATTTTATTCCATGTAGTTTATGTTTTATCCATTGGTACGTATAACTGCACAGTAATCATTGTAATTAATTTTTCTTACATTCACTAATACTTTCATTTAAAATATAAGTTAAAATCATTTTAACTTATAAATTATTATTATTACAAATATGGAACCTATTATTCCAAATATCGTTAAAATAATTGGATGAAATTAATTTATATTTAATCCCCCAGATGGGACAACAATGCTGATTTTTTAGGTAAAAATGTCCAAAAACATTCTTTGTTTTTATACAGAATATCATAATTAAGTTGATTAAGATGAACTAAATTGGATTAATTAGAAATTAATTTATATATATTGGCTTTAAAACCATATTAAAATATAATTTATCTCTATAAATACATTATATAGAAAATAGTTTTGAATTAAAATTCAATATTTTTAACTATTCATTATAAAATGAAGGGTAACATAAAAATACAAAAAAACACTATTAGATTATTTCAATGAATATATTTTAAATATGATTTTTATATGGACATATAAAATAAATAATGTTTCCAAAATAGTTTTTTAAATAGGTTCTCTATTTAAATTATATAAAACAACCTTTATAAATATATATGTCATTATTCATAATATTTGGTTTATTCTTATCATATGCATAATAAATCTATACTATGGATGCATAAAAGTTTATTTAATAATATATATATATATATATAATGAAAATTATCTCATGAATTTTAATTAATTTAATTTATATGGGTAAAATTAAATTTTTAGCAAAATAAAAGTTTTCTAAAAAAACATTTTCTTTATATTAAATTGTTTCTTATATTATTTTCAAATCAATTGGCAGTAGATTATTTAATTTTATTGTTTTATAAACCATATTTTTTCATAGTTTTTTTAATACTACTCATTAACACTTATTTAATTCCATGGTTATATATTATTTTATTAAATAATAATATTATTCTAATATAATGTTTTTTGGTAAAACATGGTCTTTTGTTTAATGTATGCATTCATGGAATGTAATTTTTAGGTGTGACACATGCTAAAAAAATTTTATGTCCATCACAAGATATAAAATATAATGAATTCATTAAAAATATTTAATATATTATAAATATTTGGGATATTATATTCTCTTATGTGCTTGTTGTTGTGTGTTATTTACATTTTCAAATGAAATATTTGAACTTTATATTTTTGAGTTCTAAAATTCTATGCACATTAAATAAATTTAATCATCATAGTTTAAAATAAATCATGGTAAAATATTTTTCTATATTTCCAATGCTGAAATTCTACATCATGATAGGGGTTCATAAAATATCCCCCATAAAAGAGATAATTGGAATTAAAATGGTCACATGGACTAACATATAACTTGGTATATAAGTTGATGAAAATAAGTATAAATTAATGATACATACTTGGGTGTGAATTGATAATATTTTTAGAGAGTGAGTATGTGAATAAATCACACAAAAAAACTTATTGATCCATAGAAATTTAAGGTCATATGATTAAATAATGGGCGATGATTTAGAAGACCGTTATTTCAGAAAAATTTAATTTTTTAGAAAAACAGTTTTTAATATCGATTTGTTCATGTTGAAAAATTTCTTTTTTCCCAATAATATATATAAATTTATGTAATTTACAAGTTTTAATTTTATAGGAAAAATTTTATCCTTTTTTTCATTGATCAAATAATAATTCATCTAAAATTTAATGTTGATCTCTTTAGTACTATAATAACGTTTTAATGAACCCTAAGGCCCATAAAATAGTTACATGTATAACTATTTGACTGTAAATATTTTAAGAAACCTATAAAGTTAAAACATAAACCCCTAATCCAAAAAAGTTACATAAAAAGTATATTATTAATATTTATTAATTAAATTGTTCAACTAAAAACAATGACATATTATCATCGACATTGTGTTGGTCAATGATTGGTGTTAAAACCATATTGATATAAATTACTAAAAAAATATTATGTACATCCTTGATATATGGTTATTCAATAAATATCCTTTTAAATATGGTTGTCAATATTACCCTAAATAAAAAAAATACTTCATCAATTTTATTTTATCATATTTTAATTATTTATCTGAGGATTATCCTAGGTAACACATTATCGTTATCTATTAAAATCAATCATAATTTCTTGTAATGAAAATAATAATTCTCTAAAATATATACTACAAGAGGGTGAAACCAATTGTAAAGTAAGGCCCATTAACGTTTACAATGTTGTGTTATGTAAGGCTCAAAACACCACATCAGATTAGGTACATTGATGAAGATATTTTCCAGAACCACATCCACTTGTACTATCCAAACATTGATTTATTTACTGAAATATAAAACAACCTACACCTTATCAAAAATAAATGATGTTTCAAAAAATATATCCTCAAATTTTACAATTTTGTTATGTTGTCTAAAATGTGTTTCTTAAATATAGTTCTAAAGGTTGCTACAACACTTCCATTGATACCAAATGTAACTCACCATCCTAAAAAATCATGTAACTTGCGTAGACTACTATTAAATTTGTAGGATTATAATTAATAAAATACTTAATTACCAAATAATTTATACCCATTGGTAAAATAGATTCATAAATGAGCCCAATATTAAAAAAGAATACACTAATTTGAACATAATTTTTTTTGACGATATCATTAATCAAACTAGTATATCCAATAATATATTCCATAATACACTTCATGTATTTTTTGGTACATGTAATGAACTCTATATAAGGTAAAATTCTCTATAAGTTTAATGTTTAGAGGACATAATAATGAATCTCTGGGAATTATAATTATATAAGTTTAAATAATTGAACACATATACACTGAAATGAAAAAAACATAAAGAGAACTGAGTAAAAAATAGAAAGATAATAAATTGAAACATATTTCATTTAAATAACTATATAAGTAAAAACCAATATGGTAGGGTATGAAAATACAAAATGTGTAATATAATCAATGAAAATTAACTGAAGCGTGTCTAAAAATATATCACCGGAAAATATCTTAGATGAATAATTTTTTAAACTAAATTATGTAAATGATTTATTATTATACATCATACATCTATAACATGAACCAATATAATAAATACATTTCAGATGAAAGGTTATATCCATTTGTAGAAACCCATAAAATATACATAGAATCATATATCAATATTTTTTTTCAACTAATTTCATTTCAAGCTACTAGTAAGGAATTTAAGGGATATCATTAATCGGTCCCCAACCCATTTGGGAAACCTTAAATGGACCCAACCCCTTGAATTTTAGGTCCCAATCCTTCCTTATATCAAAGAAACAATAAGCCTTATCAAATAACTGTTTTAAAAAAAGTTAAATATCATAAAATATTTTCATAAATAATCAAATAACATTAAAAGTCAAAACCATTGAAATATAGAATATGGATTATGTAATTATTATATCTATGATAGATGATGTCAATATATAGATGCAATGGAATCTTAAATTATAATATGAAATTGAAATGATAAAGGGAACAAAAATAAATCAAGGAATAAAATTTGAATATTATTTATTTCCAAATTAATCATATAACAATCATAAAAACACTAAGGATGGAATGAATAAAACATATCCCTTATTGAGTAAAATAAATGGCTGTTTACCCTGATGAATGGAAATATTAATAGAATGTCTATTTAAAAAATTCGATGAGAAAAATATCCTTTGATTTTGAAAAAAAATTTGAAAAACATTTTCTATTAAAATCACTTTAAAAAAAAATCTTTGATAATTTTCCTTTTATATAGCAAATGTAATCTCCAAGGAAATTATGGTGGGTAAATCCATACATTTCATCTGAGGTAAAAATTTTAATCATTTTTCAGGGTAAAAAGATAAATTCCTTTTTTAGAAAGTGATGAAATTATTACATTGAAACAATTTATATACAAAAAATTGTAAAAATGTCTTTAATAAATCGTTTTGGAGATGATAATAATATTTTATAATTTTTTAAATAAAACATAGCTTTTTGAAAATAAGGTTTCTCTTGAAAAATTATGAAATTATGCTGGTTTTTGTTAACAAATATTTTCTTGGACATTTTGATTACAAAAGGTTAGTAAAATGGTAATAGTATATGAAGACATACATGAATAAAAATAGAATTAGAAAATTAAATGTATTATAGTATAATGGGTATATAGTTTCCTCGAATTTATTAACTCTTGAATGATCATTAAAATTATTCTTTTGGAAAACAAACATTGAACATTCCACAGTGTCTATAACAACATTGAACAATATTAAATCATAATCCCTATGAAGGAATAAGATTAAATGATGTTTTACGGTTCATGAGGAGGAAGGAGTTAATAGTATAATATATCAAATAGTTATTATATACAACAAAATAAATAAATAATTGGTGAATATGATATTTATCTCGTTGTTGAAAAAAAGTGAGGTAAAAAACACTTAACATTAGTCAGACTTGTGTAATCTATATTTATGTTCCTGAATAACAAAGTACTAACAATTATTTACCTGATTAAAATATTTTTATCGTTTTTTTCACTACATTTATTTTACTAATTAACATATTTTATTAAACTACTTAATCAAAATTTTTTTCATTGGTCGTCTTGACCAAATTCCATTTATGTGTTAAAAAACATTGGTAGGTAAAATATGGTCAATGGGTACATTATATAACATCTAAAGATTAATAATAATGACAGAATTATAATATTAAAATATAAATTATACTTATAAATCTTGTCATTTAATATGTCTAGGATAAATGATCGAACGTTACAATCATAGAGAATGTCGTTCATACACATGAATGAGGAACATTCCCATGCTTCAACGATCATTAGCGAACAATGTTAAATAAAAAAACATTTGAATTGGACATTATATCATAAATACCGTTTTATTTAATCATAAATACTTATATATATAATTCTTGTGATATAAATGAAATTACATCATGTTGAGGAGGTGGTAGTCCACACGTCCACGAACATCGTTATACCTATTTAAGTGTCTGAATGGGTAATAAAGGGAATAATATATATTATATTTAACGAATGTTAATAATGTAATAAATTTAATATATAATATTTTATTTAATTTTTGTTAAATCAAATATATCCTTTATACAGTTCATGTATCATGTGATCATAACACATTGTTTTTAAGTGGAAGTAGTCCATACATCTAGAGAAGATGTTATCATGTTTACACAAAAAGGAACCTAGAAAGGTATATGTAATAAAATAATTATAGAAGAATAATGAAATAAAAAATTTAATATATATAATTTATGAAAATATTTTCCAACATAATTTCCAATCCCGAATGGTGATAATAAAAAATTAACAACTTCATTAAGTGAGGTGACAGTTATCCAAACACATAAACATTAAGTTTGTTACCCATTAGATAGAAGTGTATATAATTTTCCGTGAAACCAATAATATAAAATTAGATTAGTGTAATTATGATAATTTATTATGTTATATAATAATGGAATAATTAGAACTCAATTGGTAGATAGAAAAAATAAATCTACAGTGCTTGAGGAATGTTGTTATATCTTTTCTGGTAACTCTATTTGGTTTCACCAAGGGGAATCCATGGATAGATTTTTGACCAAGGTGATTCTTCATGGGTAAAGTGATTTATTTAAAAGACCTATATGGGTTGATCTTGGTAGATATAATGTGTCCCGAAATGTGTCATGAATTTGGGGGAGCCCTCTTTACAGTAGAGGAGGAACGTCTGACTTATAGATCATAGAAAAAGAAATTCCACACATGTTTTTATGATTTCATGTGGCCTATATAAATTTAAACATTATATAAAATGGATTATATGGTCTGAATATTTCCATAAATTTATTTTTAAAATTTTTTCCATCTTTTTAGTATTAATGTTAAAGTTTTTTTCATTTGTTAAAATCAATTTATCCACAAACATCGTAATTGAATTTATTTACATTCACTAATATTTTAACTAAAATGCTAAGAAGAAATATTTATACATTATAAATTATAATGATTCAAAATATTTAATTCATTTTTTCAAATTTCATTCACATATGTGGACTAAATTAATTTAAATTTAATCGCTTATATAGGAAAACAATGCTGGTTATTAAGGTAAAAACGTCTAACAGATTGGTAATTTATTATACCAAATTTGAAAGTGAAATTGATTCTAATAACCTCAATTCAAATAATTAATAAATAAATGATATAATTTGACTTTAAAACCAAATTAAAAAACAATTTATCAGTATAAATAAATTATATGAAAATTTTGTTTTGAATATAAATTTTGTGTTTTTAGCTACTCATTAAAAATAACATCATTACAGGAAAATACAAAAAATAACCTTAATCTAATTAATAATCGTTTTTTCTAACAATTATATTTATTATTAAATAAAAAATAAATTATTATTAAAAATATTTTATTTAAAATAGCTTCTCTATGAAGAGGTGGTAAAAAACCATTATAAAAATATATGTTCTTATACATAATATTGGGATTGTTCTTATCTTATGCTTATCATATTTATTATATAAATAATAAAAATATTTGTTAAAATATTTATATTATATTTTATAATAATATTACACAAAAATTGTAATTAAAAAATTTATTAGGAAAAAACAACCTTATGTGAAAAAATTAGTTTTAATAAAAAAATACTCATAATAATTAACTGGATCATATATTTATTTCTAATTCATTAGTATCCAATGAATTTATTTTATATTTTTATAAAAAATATATTTTCTTATATATTTTAAATTTATTCACAAAAGAAAATTTAATTTAAAACTTTGGATATATCCGATTATATTAAATAATAATATATTAATAATATATTTTTTTCTAGAAAACTGTGTCTTACATGTAACACAATATTTTAGAAGAAAGACATTATTGAATGTGATACAATAAAACTCCACGTACTGTGCATTTCATGTTGTGAAACATATTTATTTATATTTATTATATTAATTATATTATAAATTACTAGGATATCATATTATCAATACACACATGGTGTTGTGTGTCATTCATGCTATCAAATGAAAAGATCCTACTTATGATTTTGTGGAATTACATCTTCAATATTCTAAACAATTTTCCATGATGCAATAAAACAAACATAATGTGTTTCAACTCAATCATAACTAGGTATTGAGATAGCTTCTAAACTCAATATATCTGTATTTATAATCCTTTATAAAGTCCAACCTAGTTATCTATCTTTATAAAAAAATCCATGCAAAACATAATCTAATATAGTGAATAGAAAAATATACCCAAGGATTTTTATTTGAACCGTTGAACAATGAAGATACTTAAGGGAGATGGAATATCCATTTGAAAGATAGATGATGAAGGATAATGGAAAATATGTCATCTGAAACATGTTTAATACATAATTTATCATCACACATAGAGTTGAAGTTCAATTTTAAATGTTTAATGATCATGTAATATGGTGTTTAGATAATTATAAAATTGGATTATTACAATGAATATTTTTTAAGGCAAGTTATTGGAAAATATAAGAATTTATTATTATGACATATTTATTTACAATTTGATCATATAATTTTAATAAATTTTCAGAGTTGTAAAACAAGGAAAGTAATTAATATTTAATTATTTTTAGGAAACATTTCTCTTAATAGAAAATTTATTAAAAATTAAAAATCAATTTGATGAAAATATTTTCACATACATGAAAAAAATAATTTAATAAAAAAGTTATATCACTTTATATTCTAAATTTATTGTATGAAATAAGTCATTGGAATTATATATTCAGTCATATGATGATTTTATTCTACAAACTGATTCATAGAGTTTAAAATATTAAATGGTATCATAACAGGGTGTTACTGAGACGAATTCCTTCCATAACATCCCCTTTTGAAATTTAGTTCAAAAAACAATACTATGACAGGTAGTGTATTGAAATTTTTAAGGAAATATTAAATGAATGTATGAGGGATAGATACATAGCTATAATCTATCCCACTAACAAATATTAACAAAATTTTGAGGATTTAAATAGGAAATAATCTCATTATGGTGGAAAATAATAATTTTTTCATCATGTTCACAATATGAGTAATATTTTCAGATATTGTTAAATTTTTTATGTATTCGTTAGCATTTTTTTCATTTATATTTTGATAAGATAATCATGATTCATTATACTATAAGAATCACCACTAAATTATTATTTATGGTTCTATGATTTTAAATTTAGTTTTTCATTGATTATAATAACAATACATTTTGATTTTTATCCACATATTCTTGGGACACTTCCATATACTTGCGGTAAGAGTTGTAGTTGAAAAATAAATGTACAAACTTTTTGTATACTTAGAGGCATGTTAAGATGCTTAAAAGATATTGACAATCATCATCAGAACTCATATTTGATCATTCTTACATATATAACTACTTTATACTTATTATATTTTTTGGTTTTTATTCTTTAACAAATACTCTATTATTTATTTTTAATGAAATAAATATGTGTTATACATTATAATAGTGGGTACGAAAAAAATATATAAACACTAAATATAAATATTCATATAAATTTGTAAACACCATATATTTTTTCTCCTAAATTCCTTTTCTCAATCACTATTAAATATGATTTTATTGATTACATGAAGATCCTATAAACTAATAAATATTAGAATATATTCTGGGAATATTTTTGATTTCATGGTCTATAAATTTTTAAAATAATCGACTGTAATTATGGATTTGTTTTTCTTTTATATAATTAATTAATATCATTAAATTTGTTAAAATGTTGTAGTTATAGGTTATCCGAAAGGATCATTTTTTTCAATATATTTTAAACTAAATAATGTTCATATGGAGAAAAAATTATTTAAAAAATATGATATTTATGATGATTAATGATAAATGATTTCATTGATAAAAAAATTAAATGGTTTAATATATTATGTTATTATGGTTGTATATTATTAATATAATCAAATGGTGTTCATATTCCTTAATTGTAAACATGTTTAACCCAATAAAATTGTAATAATGTGGATTTTTTATAGAGGGAACATAATATTTTACTATCACCAATCATTTCAAAATAAATTCAATGAATTATGGGATCCAAAATTTTAAATTATAAGTATAATAAGTTAAAATATATTCCTAGTAAAGAAAAAGAATAATAAATTCCTGACTCTAAACATGTAATTTAAAATATGAGTATATATAAATGGATAAAGAAGAATTAATGGATGAGATATTTATTCACATTAGAAATTTTTTTAGCTTAATATATTGTTTTGGATATATTCTACAATACTCTAACATGGGGATGAACTATATTATAATCCTAATAGATATATTTTATGTCAAAAAATATATATTGTATTGAATTTTTATTATAAATTATGAGATTAGAATAAGACCTCACATAATTTATTAACTATAGTAAATAATTACGATTATTATCACATTTTATATAAATCACATAAAGAAAAAAAGAACGAAATAATTAATTCATGGAATATATTTCTATTTGAATGAAAAAATTATTAAAAATTATTTTAGAAATTATTGAAATATTCAAATAAATATAAAATAACATTAATAAACATGATAATTGGTATATAAACAAATTAAAAATCACATGGAACAATAAAGGATGTATGAAATCCATCTAATTGATTACCAAAGAGTGGAAAATATATGTTTTTATTAAAATAACTGTTATACAATAATTATTACTTCAATTTATGGTGTTCGAAATTAATATAATAATATGTTTGTAAAAAAAGGTGGTAGAGTATTAGAATAATGATAAACCTCTATAAAAATTGTTTATCATTGTGTAATAATCTCTACGAAAATAATTTGAGTCGACAAATGAAGAAAAATAATAAAAATGTTTATAGAATACAAAATTCACTAATGAGGAAATTTTGATCATAATTTAGATGATTTTATTCTAGTGTATATGAATTTAATGAATATTTTTTTCAAGAAACATGTGTTTTTATTAACTAATGAATACCCTTGATTTTTGTGGGGGATAAACTAATAATATATCAGGAAACCCAATGTAGCATTGTAATGTCAAATTGGATGTATATGATAAATTTAATGCATTTATGAATACTTATAGATAGTATAATCCTGAATAAAATAACAGTAATATATGTCTTAACTAACAACTAAATCAAATAAATGATAATTAAAAATACAAATTTCATAAGGTCAAGAGTTATCAGTTGAAATTAACTATTGTTGGAGGTGGATTACTATTTTAAAAAATGTCAAATTTTTTAGATATCAGAAATGAGTTTATCATCTCATATACCTATAAAATAATTAATGATTACATTCAATTATAATGGTGGGGATTTTTAATTTTTGTAATTAATATTAATTAAATGGTAATGTCATTGGAATCACACAAATTGGTGAAAAACTTCTCAATTATAATAGAATTCTCTTTGTTAATTTATTGAGATACAAGATCATATGTTTTTCTAAAAATAAATATAATCTTAATGTGTTTATTTTATAATATAATGGTTTTTCATTAGAAGATTTTTTTTTAAAAATAATAATTCATTGCCAATAGAAAAAATAATTTTTCAAAATCGTTGAATGTTCTTCAATGAGGCTATTTTTTAAATGTAATGTTTTATTTATCCAATTTACATGTAAAATTATGTATTTATATATTCTTCCAATACTACTAAAATTATAAATACTTTTTGTTATGATCCCATGTAATATGTATTGATGTAATAATGTTGAAACCATCTAAATGTTACTATAGTTGGGGTTTTTAGATTTTTTATAAATAGAAGATCAGTATTGAAAATGTGAGCTAGTTTTAGAAGTACTTGGATTTTACCTGATTTAATGTAAACCCCTATAATTTTGAACATTTTTTTACGGAATTTAAGGTTTTTGATTAATATTCATGATGTTATGAGATATTTATATGTTTTAAATTATTTAGATAGAGTTCCATGATGGTTAAATAGAATTCATATGAACAACCATAATAAATGTAGGTATAACTCATATGTGTTCATTACTATGGATAAATATTGCAATGGTTTGAATGGAATGAAATATACTACATACATAATCTATAAATAATGAGTGACCATTTATTTGATGTGATTATATTTACATTCCAAAAGGCCCTGGTCTATATAAAATTTTATTTATATTGTGATATCATATTATATTCCATTGACACTATGAAATAATTTTCATTATCACATATTCTCATAGAAAATCATGAAATTATTTTTTGATTGGATAATATAGGATAAAATCCCCCGATGAAGAATAACAGAAATATGATTACTCAAAAGTTAAATATTGTGGAATGAATTATGTTGGTAAATGCTTAATGGGAATGAGAGTTTTTTAAAAGTGAAAAGATAAGGTTCATACTTATCATTAATACAATGGAGTGAAACAACACCAAAATTATCTTCGTCATCTATTATAGGGACATGGGGCATTATTCTTAATAATTCCCCAACCATAAATGGAACTTACGATAGAAATGTACATGGTTGGATTTAATTTATTATGTTACTATTATATCTGATTTTAAATTCAGTCCACATTGTAATGCGTAGATATATTATATTTGATAAAATGTTTATTATAAATATTGTATACATTGATATAATCCTTGTTATTGAATTTAATTCAATTTATCATCTAATTTTTTTTCCAGGAGAAGAATATTTCATTTTTTCTTTAGAAAAATGAAAACCCTTGTGTTCAGACGGGTGACTAAATCTTATGAATCAGTTATTGATTCAACTCCATTATATCAACTTACTGAAATTTCCATAGAAGAAGATAACCACAATAAATGGATACAAAATGGAACCCTATAATACAATATATAATTGTTGTATGAGAGTACAATGATAATTATCTTTATGAGATTCGTTGAAATCAAACCAAAGGTGGAGTTAAAATTTTTATTTAAAATTTTTCATGATAAAAAAACATCTATAAATATATATAAGGATCTCTACTGAATGTCCATAGAGGAATTAGTATAACTGAAAAAACTGCAAGAAATTTCAAATAGGGGATTCATTTTCCCTATTTTTTCTCATTAAGATTATTATGTCTATATTTTTGAGAAGAATGATGGATATATAAGGTTTGGAATTGATTACAGTTAAATAAATGGGATTACTCTAAAAAAATATTCTAAACATAACATTGGGAACGTGTTTGATTAACTCATAGAGTTCTATATTTTTCAATAATTGTTATATGTTCAGTTTATCATCTATTGTGATTATATAATGACGTTATTCTAAATATGAGATTTTATATATCTAATGGAAATTATTATTTTACAATAATTCCTTCGGTTTGACTAATAATATCTTTTTATGGGTCTAATTAATAGATAATTCAATGATTATAATAAAATTTTATAATGATATTTTTGGACGATATCATGGTATACTATAAAATTGATGACGAACATAATATATATTTGAGAGTCATTCCTAAAACTCTCATATGAAAGGAGTTTTAGGGAAAAAATTTTAAGCATAAATTCTTTATTAATGATGTTTTATTTCAGTGTTAAATTTTCTATGGGGAAGAATTATTATACAATCCTTCAATGAAATAGTTAGATAGGGAATTTCTTACTATATGTAACATATATGAGAGACATAGTTTGCATGGAGTTATATGGTATTATCAATGATTTGTTAAAATATTTCACATGTTATATAACACATTAAACATGTTTACATTTAAACTGTTCATGATTATATATTAAATCGAATTTAAGTACTATTTTCTAGAATAATATAATCAATTAGCTAACGAACTGATTTTGAAATTATAATCTGGGAATTATTGTTTTTTATTTCAAGTGAAACATTGATGAATTTAATAAAATTTAACATTATAGATAATGATACAAGTTTTTCTTATGTATCATGGTAGTTAAAGACTGATGAATATGATTTTATAACCCATGATCTTTATTTTTATGTTGTAATCATTTACAATATGATATGTAGTCATTATCTCAATAATGAAAGATGTGATTCATATAAGAATCACAAAAACACTAAAAAGTTATTTTAAAAAATTGGGATCAAAATGATACAATGGTGATTATTGTAGAGGTTAAATGATTAATATTACTTAATACACTACCTCTATAGAAATGATAATATTTTCGATGATGCATTGAATATGAATGATCATCGAGTATTGACAAATAGAAGGATCAAAAAATATAATTTTTTCAATGATTTATTTGATTTTTTATATGGGAATCATTATTTATGGACAATCATAAACCATTTTAAATATATGATCCAAATCATATTTACTATAAAACATTAAAATATACTAGTTTGATGATAATATTATATAGAAGATAATTAATGTTTTGAATGATTTTAATTTTTAGATTTTTTTATGAATATAGTGCACTAAAATTTGAAAAGTGGTTATTTTAATAATTAATATATGATTTCATGTGGGAATTAATTGACGATTATCATAGATAAAAACTATCTATTAGATATTGTAACATCCCAAGTAAGTAATTAATAATAGATATTTTTATCTATGTCTATTACTGAATTACATAGTGTTTTAGAGGCTTAAAATGATAATAAATCCAATCTTAAGCATGGAATACAGTAATATTTTTAAAAGATTTTTTTACTGCCTTTTGATGGAAAACCATTTTTAAATATATCTTTTGACAATTTTATAAGCTATGTTTGTCAAAATAAACTTATTATTTATGATTGAGACTTCAAAATTTACTTTTTGTCAATTTTTGATATTTTTCAGACAATGTTCATTTTTTAATGAATAGTGAAAAATACTACATTTTACATCAAAACTGCTTTTAATCTAATTTATTTATATTATTAGATTATCTTTTGAATTGGTTTTTAAGTTAAATTAGAATATATTTTCACCATTTAATCCAATTGTGGTCATTGGAATCAATTTCACTTTGAAATTGGACTTAAACTAGTGTCAATCTTTTGATACTTATTGTTTCATAAAAAATGCTATTTGTCATGACAACGGGAATTAATTATTAAATTAATTAATTTGACTTATATGTTTTGAATTTTTTAAAATAGGCTTCATTTTTGAATTCGTAATATCAAATATATCTTAGGGTGAATTTTTGGTATTTTCCTGAAAAACTTCAATTTTTGATGAATAGTGAAACCACTAAGTGGTACTTATAAAAACTGATTTTTCGTTTAAATGAAATTTTACCACTTTTGTGTTTTTAATTTCAAAAATCATACATACATGGTTGTCATTATGATGTAAAATGTGGTTCAATGAGATTAAAATAATTTTTTGGTGAATAGTAACTCTTAAGTTCTTAATCGCGATTAGAGGTAATTAGTGTAGTTTAAGGAAAAAATAATGCTTTAACAAAATGGGATGAGCTTGACACTTGTCCTACCCTCATTGTAAGTCTCAAGGCCGACCAAGACAATCTATTGGTCATCTTGGGGACCCCATGGATCCACATTGGTTGGGAAATTCCATAAATAAATTTCTATTTAATGTAAAAGTAAAAATGACACAAACATTAGATGTTTTACTAAACCAAATTTCACATGGGGTTCTAAAGATAATATTTTTGATTATAAATAGTCATTTTAAAGATAAAAAGATTTCCTAGATCATAGTATTTTTTTAAAATTTTTATACTTTAAATAAATTAAATTATTTCTGACATCATGATGATGCAGCGATGACTTCATTATTTAACGATTTAAATAAAATGGAATGATAATGTAAAATATAAGACCTTAACATGGACAAAACATATTGTATGGGTGGATTTATAACCCTTATCACATTATCCTCGAAACACATCAATGTCAGACCTATTAAATATGAATACTACTTTAAAATAATGTGACTTTTCTTTACCTTTCAAGAGTGCCTCTCTTATCCTCTTATAAAAGGAACCCACCGCTACCTCGTTACCCACATTCCCAAAGCCTTTGGATCGCCCAACCCCTGCTCATTTTGTCTCTTCACTTCCATATATTACTCCTTGAGGCCTCACATTGGGCATAAGTCTTCCCAAGGAAGCCTTTGAGCTCAAACCAAAGGAGTTACCCGATTTTAAGGTAATGTCTTCACTTGAGTGCTTTTGTTTTATTTTGCTTCTCCAACCCCCTAAACTCTTTTTATTCTTTCCTTTTCTAACAAATCCAATATCTTAAACATACTAGAATGTTGTTATAACAATTATTTGAGCTACACTTACACACACCTGCATCTAATGGTTAAAGGACATACTGTTTCCGTGGATGGTGAATTTATGCCTCCCGAAACGATGATTGTTCAACATACTATTAACACCTTAAATGGTGGAAATTAAGATGTCACTGTAATTATATATGATATATAATAATGTTTATGTTTTCCTTAAACTTTTGTATTTTTCATTTTGGGCATACCATTATGTTTTCCATTATGGGTAAACGCGATAACTTCATTTAAGGAAGTGCAGACTACCGCCCCCTCAAAGTGATTTGATTTGTTAAATACCATATGTGGGACGTATAAAGGATGGAACTATGATATTATATATGATATTATACAGGAATTATAATATACATGTATATCATTATGATTCTATTCTATAAAATACGAAATAGAAATGAATGTAGCGTTCATGCGTACGTATGGCTTACCGTTTCCATGAACGGTGCATTTCATTTCTTACCTCTAAATGATTATGTAATATTATAAATGCATGCATGTACTGGATATATACAACATATATGATATATAAATCATGAATACCATTCTGGATATAATGGATACATGAACAAATTGTAATTATAAAGGGATTATTTTTGACTAAAGTACCAATGATCGTTAAAACGACCATTATTAACTTAAATAATTACATAGTGTTCATGACATGGAAAGAAGTGATATAAAAGGAATAATGAACTTAAAAAAGTTCTTATGAAAGTATAAATTAACTCATGTTTATTATTCAGGACATTAAAGAATGACCGAGTCAAGTCGGGCCCGAGGTATGGGACTTCGTCTCAACCTCCATTCATTGAGGCATATTTTGTTGTATACGCAACCTCATTTTATACGGTGTATAATCCCCTTTGACTTTTAGGTTTATTCAAAAGGTATCTTTTTTATATGAAGCATTTTAATAAACGACAAAAGGGAATTTTTTTTTCGTACGTATTCGGCGACAACAACTTCTCCGACGCTGTGACCATTATTTGAGTTTCAGCTTCCTCTACAATCCATACCTTCTTTTTAAAAGAAAAATAAATACCATGTTTTACTTTTCTTTTATTGGGGTATTGAAAATGGTTTTCATAATGTTTTTATATCAATGTGTTGTGTTGATATCTTTTGATTGAAAGGTGGAAATGTTATTTTCCCTATATGCATGTTTTATGTGATACGATTATGTTGAGGTTCTAGGGAATTATTATAATGATGGGTGGTTCCGTGATAAACTAAGGGCGGGTGAGCCCGATATAGCTCTCCAATGCATTGGGTAACACGAAGGAGTGAAACGTTATGGTTTCTCCGATGAGATTTAGGGAATATACTGTGATGGCTATTCCAAACGTAACCAAGAGGGTTACTCCTTATGTAAGAATGTTAGGAATGCCTCAAGTAACCTTTATGTATTAGGATTTCTATGATTTATTCATGATTTGATGAGGTATGTTAAAGTGCTTATGTTTTATGGGTAATTTATGATTTCATTCTTATGTATATGTGATCTCATGTTCCCTTTCCATATTTTTTTTATATAACCCATACTGATCTTTTTATGCTCATCCCAAGTATTTTTTGAAATTTTTTTCACGGGTCAAAGGAAAGGTACATGATATGATGATAATGTCAAGGAAGTGTCAAGAAATAATCCATGTTTTATTTTAAATATGTTATGTTTATGAATACTATCTTTATGTAACCACTTTGTTTAAATGCGGATTTTAATGAAAGTTTTATGATCTAATTTTCTAAAACTCTAAACCTGAAAAGATCCTCAATGTGTAATCTTGTAATAACTCATGAATAAGTAATGTTTAAGGCTGGGACCTTATAGTTGGTATCATAGGTCGGTTTAGATAACTTTAAGAGTTAGAATTATATTAAATGATTATCCAAAAATATTTTTTTTATGGTCAAATTGAAATGATAAAGCATTTGAAGATTACCATGTTGCTTCATCTAAGACATGTTTTTTCAGAATGGTTTTCCATAGAGGAAACAGGGAAGCAGTGCTTGGAAGGCATACAAAAGGAAATAACCTTCCGAATCAGCATCCCTAGATGGTTGGAATTGGAACTAAATAGTTTGTTGCAGTAATGGTTCATTTGACTCAAGCGATAAATGTTGGTGGTATCCATGCACGAGATCAGCCAAATCAACCGCAGAGGAACATGTCAGTGGTGGAACATTTCATGAGGCAACATCCCCCATCATTCAGAGGATCATCTGACCCTGTTCTAGCTGAAGGGTGGATTAAAGCACTGGAAAAGATTTTTGATATCATGGGGTGTTCAGACAATCAAAAGGTTAGTCTTGCTATTTATCGTTTAGAGGGTGAAGAAGATCAGTGGTGGTCGATGGTTAAAAATATAAGGGACGCTGATGAGATTGATCCTCTCGACTGGGATGTATTCAAAGGTATGTTTCTTGAGAAGTATTTTACTAAGATTGTTCGACTTAGGATGGAAAAGAAATTCTTGGAATTCAGGCAAGAGGAAGACTCAGTGGCTGCCCATGAAGAAAGGTTCACTCGATTAGCAAGGTATGCTCCAAATTTTATCCGAGACCTTGATAGTAAAATCAATCATTTTTACTCAGGATTAAAGCCAAAATATCGAAGGGATTTATCTTATCATGAGTTTAAAAGTTATTAAAAGCTTGTTTGGTGTGCTGAGAAGGTGGAAATGGAGTTGGCCGATGATCAAGTGTTCTATAACAACCAACAAAAGAAGAGACCGAGGTGGCAGGAGAAAGGTAAGAATTCTTCAAAAAAGTCTGATGGTAAGAAAACTAAGTATCAAGTTTATGATAAATGTGGAAAAAGGCATGTTGGGGAATGTCTTCTGAATTCTGGAAAGTGCTACCGATGTGGTAAGATGGGACATAAGGCTCGTGATTACACTGGAAAAGATCCGAGTGATGGTAAGACCAAATTTTATTTACAGTTAGTGAAATGTTATAAGTGCAATGAGATGGGTCACTATGCAAATGAGTGTCCGACAAAGAGCTTGAGTGATGGGAAGCAGTTAGACTACAAGAAGAAAGGGGTGTTGAAATCCTTTTCAACTACTTCATCAGATGTCGGGCCATCAAATGAAGTTGTATCTGGTATTATGTTTGTTTTTTCCGATTATACCAGTGTGTTGTTTGATTCGGGGTCTACACATTCTTTCATCTCTGAAACCTTTTCTAGTAAAATGGGAATACGATCACAAGAAATGACTCCTGAACATTTGGTAAAAACACCTGGGCGAAATGTTGAGGAAAAAAGAATTTATAAGAATCTTTCTATCCTTATCTATGGAAAAAAACTACTTGAAAACCTTATTGTTTTACCTCAAGTAGAGTTTGATGTTATCCTGGGAATGGATTGGTTCTCTATTTACCATGCTAAGATTGACTGTAGAGCTAAAGAAGTTTCTTTTCAGAATGAATTTTAGTTTTTGTACAAGAATGAACCCTTACTGTTGATAACTTATCAAGAGGCCAATAAACTTGTAAAAGATGGAAATGAATGTTATCTTGTACATATCGTTGAAAATAAAAGAACTGTTCAGATTAATGATGTGCCAGTGGTAAATGAGTATCCTGATGAGTTTCCTGGAATAATACCAGATCAGGAAGTTGATTTTACTGTTGACATAGTTCCTGATGCTAAGCCAATTTCAAAACCCCCTTATCGAATGGCTCAAATTGAACTTTTAGAGTTAAATGAGAAATTGCAAGATTTATTAGAGAATGGTTTCATTCGACCTAGCATGTCACCATGGGGTGCTCCAGTTTTATTTGTTAAAAAGAAAGAAGGTACTATGAGACTTTTCATTGATTATAGAGCCTTGAATAACATCACTGTTAAGAACAAATATCCTTTTCCACATATCGATGATTTTTTTTATCAGCTCTAGGGAGCTCAGTTTTTTTCAAAGATTGAACTTAGATCGGGGTACCATCAGCTGATGGTAAAGGAAGAATATATTCCGAAGACTGTGTTATGTACAAGATATGGTCATTATGAATTTTTAGTAATGCCTTTTGGGGTAACCAATGCACCTGCTGTATTTATGGACTTAATGAATAGAATATTCCATGAGGTCTTGGATAAGTTTGTGGTGGTTTTCATCGGTGATATTTTGGTGTTTTATAAATGTAAAGAGGAGAATGAAAGACATTTAAGGGTTATCATGCAAACCTTAAAAGAAAAGAAACTTTATGGAAAATTCAGCAAGTGTGAGTTTTGGTTGAAACAAATTTCTTTCCTTGGTCAGATTGATTCTAAATATGGGATAATTGTTGATTCTGAAAAAACAAAGATTGTTGGAAAATGGCCAAGACCCAGAAATGTAACAGAGATTCATAGTTTCCATGGGTTGGAAGTCTATTATCGAAGGTTTGTTAGAAAATTTTCACGGTTATCTAGTCCAATAACTAAGCTAACTCGGAAGGGTGTTATGTTTATATGGACAAAAGAATGTGATGATTGTTTTCAGGAATTGAAAAGAAGATTGGTGAATGCTCCAGTTTTGGCACTACCTTCCAGGAATGGTGAGTTTGTTATATACAGTGATGCTTCACTAAAAGGAATTGGTTGTGTCCTAATGCAGAATGATCAGGTAATTGCTTATGCTTCATGATAGTTGAAAACTCATGAGGTAAATTACCCTACACATGATTTGAAATTAGCTGCTGTTGTTTTCGCTTTAAAAATTTGGAGGCATCATTTGAATGGAGTAAAGTGTGAAATATATACTAATGAAAAAAGTTTAAAGTATATATTCACTCAGAAAGAGTTAAACATGAGACATAGGAGATGGCTGGAATTAATCAAGGATTGTGATTGTACAATTCATTACCATCCGGGAAAAGAAAATAAAGTGGCTGATGCTTTGAGTCAAAAAAGTAATTCTTCATTAGCAATGATGCGTTTGGAACGTGATCCTTTGGTTAAGGATTTGATGGAGTTTGGAATAGAAGTTGTTGGTGCAGAAAGTTCTTCTGTTTTGTTTCAGGTATCAGTGAGATCATCTCTATCATATAGAATCAAGCAAGCATAGAAGCAAGACAGTGAGTTGCAGAAAAAGGTAGAGCTGGTTCAGAAAGGTAAGTTGCCTGAATTCAACATTGATATTGATTGCATTGTGAGATTTAGGAAGAGATTGTGTGTTCCTTGTGATTCACAGTTGAAGAGAGATTTGTTTTGTGAAGCTCATAGTTCCCCGTTTTCAGTTCATCCAGGCAGTACTAATATGTATAGAGATCATTGAGAGTATTACTAGTGGGATGGAATGAAAAGAGATATTGCTGATTTTACTGTGAAGTGTTTGACTTGTCAGCAGGTTAATGAAGAGCAGCAGTTACTGAAAGTGATGCTTTAGCCTTTACCAGTGCCAGAGTGGAAATGGGAGAATATATCCATGGACTTTGTTGTGGGATTACCGAAGACATCTCGAGGTAATAATGCAATATGGGTTATTATTGATCGCTTGACCAAATCTGCTCATTTCTATGCTATACGAGATACTTTTTCCCTAGATCAACTTTCCAGTTTGTATCTTAAAGAGATAGTAAGGTTACATGGAGTTCCTATCTCCATTGTATCTGATCATGATCCAGGTTCACTTCTAACTTTTGGAAAGGCCTTCAGAAGTCGTTGGGTACTGAATTAAATTTTAGTACAACTTTTCATCCTCAATCAGATGGGCAGTCAGAACGAACAATTCATACCATGGAGGATATGCTACGTTCTTTCTCTATGGATTATCAGGGAAGTTGGGGGAAACATCTTTCTTTGGTTGAATTTTCATATAATAATAGTTTTCATTCTAGTATACAGATGGAACCATTTCAGGCATTATATGGGAAGAAGTTTCAAACTCCATCATTTTGGGATGAAGTGGGTGAAAGGAAGCTGATGGGACCGGAATTGGTAGAATAGATGGAAGAAAAAGTTCAACTGATTCAGAAGCACATGAGAACAGCTCAGAGCAGGAATAAGAGTTATGCGGATAACCGGAGCAAGGATCTATCTTTCGAGGTAGGTGATCATGTTTTTCTCAAGGTTTCTCCTTGGAAAAGTGAGATGAGATTTGGTAAGAAAGGAAAGCTGAATCCAGGGTTCATTAGACCATATGAAATTCTGGAGAGAGTTGGATCAGTTGCTTACCCGGTGGCTTTACCTCCGATTTTATCTCAGGTACACAATGTTTTTCACGTTTTGATGTTGAGAAAGTATATGCCAGATCCATCTCATGTTTTGAGTCTAGAGGCAGTTCAGCTGGAAGAGATCCTATCTTATGAGGAACAACCGGTCCAGATTCTTGACCACATGGAGCATGTGTTACGGAATAATGTGATTAATCAAGTAATAGTTTGTGGAGAAACCACATGATGGAAGAGGCAACATGGAAATCTGAAAATGCAATGAGGGATAAGTACCCCCATTTATTCGATAAGTAAATAAATTGCGGGGACACAATTTTCTAAAGGGGGGAAGGATGTAACATCCCAAGTAAGTGATGAATAATAGATATTTTTATCTATGTCTATTAGTGAATTAGATAGTGTTTTGGAGGCTTAAAATGATAATAAATCCAATCTTAAGCATGGAATACACTAATATTTTTAAAAGATTGTTTTACTTCCTTTTGATGGAAAACCATTTCTAAATCTATATTTTGAAAATTTTATAAGCTATGTTTGTCAAAATAAACTTATTCTTTATTATTGGGACATCAATATTTACTTTGTGTAAATTTTTTATATTTTTCAGACAATGTTCATTTTTTAATGAATAGTGAAAAATACTGCATTTTACATCAAAACTGCTTTTTAATATAATTTATTTATATTATTTGATTATCTTTTGAATTGGTTTTGAAGTGAAATTAGAATATATTTTTACCATTTAATCCAATGGTGGTCATTGGAATAAATATCACTTTGAAATTGGACTTAAACTAGTGTCAATCTTTTAATACTTATTGTTTCATAAAAACACGCTATTTGTCATGACAGCGGGAATTAATTATCAAATTAATTAATGTGACTTATATGTATTTAATTTTTTAAGATAGATCTCATTTTTGAATTCGGAATATCAAATATAGCTTAGGGTGAATTTTTGGTATTTTTCTGAAAAACTTCTATTTTTGATGAATAGTGAAACCACTAAGTGGTACTTATAAAAACTGATTTTACGTTTAAATGAAATTTTACCACTTTTGGGTTTTGAATTTAAAAAATCCGACATAAATGGTTTTCATTAAGAAGTAAAATGTGGTTTAATGAGATTAAAATTATTTTTTGGTGAATAGTAACTCTTATGTTCTTAATCGCAATTAGAGGTAATTAGTGTAGTTTAAGGTAAAAATAATGCTTTAATAAAATGGGATGAGAATCAAACATGTCCTACCCTCATTGGATCTGTCATGGTCAACCAAGAAAATCAATGGGTCAACTTGGGACCCCATGGTGCCACTGTGGTTGGGAAATGACATAAATAACTTTTTATTTAATGTAAAAGTAAAAATGGCACAAACATGAAATGTTTTACTAAACCAATTTTTACATGGGGTTATAAAGATAAGATTTTTTATTATAAATTGTCATTGGAAAGGTAAAAATATTTCCTACATCATAGTATTTTTTTTATAATTTCTAGAATTTAAATAAATTAAATTATTTATGACATCATGATGATGCAACGATGACCTCATTATTTAACGATTTAAATAAAATTGAATGATAATGTAAAATCTAAGACCTACACATGGAAAAAACCTATTGGATGGGTGGATTTCGAACCCTTATCACCTTATCCTCGAAACAAATCAATTTGGGACCTCTTAAATCTGAATACTATTTTAAAATAAAGTGACTTTTCTTTACATTCCAAGAGTTCCCCTCCTCTCCTCTTATAAAAGGCCCTCACATCTACCTCCTTACCCACAATCACAAAGGCTTTGTCTCAGAAAACCCCTGCTCTTTTTGTCTCTCCACTTCCCTCTATTTCTCCTTGAAGCCTCACTTTGGTCAGAAGTCTTCCCAAGGAAGCCTTTGAGCTCAAACCAAAGGGAGTTACCCGATTTTAACGTAATGTCTTCACTTGAGTCCTTTTGTTTTATTTTAAATCTCTAACCCCCTAAACTCTTTTTATTCATTCCTTTTGTAACAACTCCAATATCCTAAATATAAAAGAATTTTGTTATAAGAAGGTTTCGAGCTACACTAACACACACCTACATCTAATGGTTAATGGACATACTGTTTCTGTGGATGGTGAATTTATGCCTCCCGAAACGATGATTGTTCAACATTATTTTAACACATTCAAAGGGGGCCATTAAGATGTCACAATATTTATATATGATATATAATATGATTATGTTTTCCTTAGGCTTCTGTATTTTTCATTTTTGGCATACCTTTATTATTTCCATTAT
This sequence comes from Viscum album, assembly GCA_963277665.1. NCBI lineage: Eukaryota > Viridiplantae > Streptophyta > Magnoliopsida > Santalales > Viscaceae > Viscum > Viscum album. The sequence continues at coordinate 172,484,190 of OY728134.1, forward strand.
GGGTAAACTCGATATCTTCATTTCAGGAAGTGCGAACTACCACCCCCTCAATGTGATTTGATTCGTTAAATACCTAATTTGGGACGTATAAAGTATGGAACTATGATATTATATATGATATTATACTGGAATTATAATATAACTTTATATCATTATGATTCCATTCTATAAAATATGAAATAGAAATGAAAGTAGCGTTCATGTGTACGTACGGCTTACCGTCTCCATGAACGGTGCATTTCATTTCTTACCTCTAAATGATTATGTAATATTATAAATGCATGCATGTGCTGGATATATATGACATATATGATATCTAAATTACGAATACCATTCTGAATATAATAGATACATGAAAAACATGTAATTATAAAGGGCTTATATTTGACTCTCAAGTACCAATGATCTTTAAAAGGACCGTTATTAACTTAAATAATTACATAGTGTTCATGACATGGCAATAAGTGATATAAAAAGAATAATGAAATTAAAAAAGGTTCTTAAGAAAGTAGAAATTAACTCAGGTTTATTATTCAGGACATTAAAGAACGACCGAGTCAAGTCGGACCCGAGGTACGTGACATGGTCTCCATCTTCTTTCATTGAGGCATATTTTGTTTTATACACACCCTACTTTTATATGGTGTATAAACCCCTTTGACTCTTATGTTTATTCAAAAGGAATATTTTTTATACGAAACATTTTACTAAATGACAAAAGGGAATGTTTTTTTTACGTATACAGTGACAACAACTTTTCCGCCGTCGTGACCATTATTTGAGTTTCAGCTTCGTCAACATGCCATACCTTCTTTTTAAAAGAAAAATAAATACCATGTTTTACTTTTCTTTTATTGTGTTATCGAAAATGTTTTTCATAATGTTTTTATATCAATGTGTTTTATTGATATCTTGTGATTGAAAGGTGGAAATGTTATGTTTCCCATATGCATGTTTTATATTATACGAATATGTTGAGGTTCTTGGGCATTATTATGAATACGGGTGGTTCCGTGATAAACTAAGGGCGGGTGATCCCGATATAGCTCTCCAATTCATTGGGTAACACGAAGGAGTGAAACATTAAGCTATCTCCAAAGTGATATAGGGAATATACTGTGATGGGTATTCCAAATGTAACCAAGAGGGTTACTCCCTACGTTAGAATGTTATGAATGCCTCAAGTGACCTTTATGTCTTATGATTTCTATGATTTATTCATGATTTGATGAGGTATGTTAAAGTGCTTATGTTTTATGGGTAATTTATTATTTCATTTTTTGTATATGTGAACTCATGTTCCCTTTCCATATTTTTTTATATAACCCATACTGGGCTTTTTATGCTCATCCCAAGTCTTTTTTGAAATGTTTTTCACAGGTCAAGGGAATGCTACATGATATGAGGATATTGTCAAGGAAGTGTCAATAAAGAATCAATGATTTATTTTAAATATGTTCCGTTGATGAATACTATCTTTATCTAACCACTTTTTTTAAATGTGGAATGTAATGCATGTTTTATGATCTATTTCTCTAAAACTCTAAACCTGAAAAGATCCTCAATGTGTAATCTTGTAATAACTCAAGAATAAAACAGGTTTAAGGCTGGGGCCTTATATATATGGTATCACCACAATGTGTAGGTAATATAAGGAATATTTTGGTTATAATTTGAATTGTGAAATATTTTTGTATGTATCAATATACATGATATTTCAATCAATAAAGGCTATGCGAAAACATCCCAATGGAGTGAGGAAACATATCCCTTCTCCCTTGAGGAAATATTATGATATAACTATAAACATTTTAAATATATTTACAAAACATACAAATATTTATTATTCTATATGCATTATTTTACATTTTTTTACAATGTATTCACATTTAATAAAATTTAATGCGGTTCACCCTCTAAATATACTCACACATCTATTTATAAAAGGAGTTATGAGGTATCATGTTGTACTTACTTTCATTACATCTTATAATTATCCATGATATACATGAAAATTACATAATGTTGTTAACAAGGATCTCAACACTATGATAGACTTATGATCTTATTATCATCCTCAGTGATATTTATTTTCTAAATGGATATTCAAACATTATATTGAATGATCTGGTCATTCTCATATTACATTAATGGTATATTGGATCTTTATATTCCTTAAGATTATTTATCATTTAATAATATCTTCCAATTGATAATTAAAATGGAACACTATGAAATGTAATATGAGAAACTATGTAATATAGAAGCATTATAGAATTATGAATTCTAAAGGAATATTATTGGACCAGAACATGTTGAGGAGGCATTGGTGGGCATGAGAACTATTTAGTCGTATGAAGGATGCTTATAAAAGTACAAATAAATCTATAGATAACTAATGGAATGATATGTAACTCAAATTATTTTATGATGTTCTCTAAAATGTATATAAATAAAATGGTGCTACATCAATTTGAAATAGGGAATCATTTCTCGGGTTATATCACTCTTTTTCCCAACATCTCGAATGTGTATGATGTGTTTCATATCTCATTATATAGGATGTTTTTTGCATACAAAAAACGTTCAAATATCTAAATAAATATAATTAAATCCTGAACTATTTTATTGTCAAGATAATATCCAATATCATGAAAGTAGATAAATATGTGTAGTGGAATCTGATGACTTAACTAGTAAAGGCGATTTCAAGAAATCATAAGATAAAATTGGATACATGGTGACATGAAGAAGTGGTGATGAATAAATTCTCACATGTATTAGGATAAATAATTTTGGTATTTTTTAGATCAAATCGTTGATGAGGGTGAGAATATAACTCATGTCCTCTAGTAATATTAGTAAAATGATTCATTTTATTGAATCAATAAAATAAACAACATATCTTTATTCATGAAAGTGATTAAAATATAAATCACAAATTGATTTAAATTTATACATATGAATGAAATTCAATTATTGAAATAAATATTTTAAAAGTAACATAGGATGATTTTTTTGTGATTTTTTGTAAATATATTATTTTTTAGGATAATAGGGAAAATTATTTATTTTATATTAATATCAATTTTATAAAATTATAACAAAATAATAATAAATTAAATTTTTATTAAGAATTTATATAGACTAAATAATATTTTTTAGAGTGATATATTATTTTTAAACATAAAATTTTATGCTTATAAATAAATTTTTTACATTTTCAAATTATATTTAATTTTTAAAATAGTTTATTTTTTTTTCTCATTTTATTTTATTCTTGTTTTCATAAGGATAATTTCAATTTTTGTTTTCTCATTATTTAAAATAATTATAATTTTTTAAAAAATTATCCAATTAATTGCATGGTAATAAAAAATTTACATTTTTTTCTATAAAAAAATTTCATTTATAAAATATATATATATAAATGATTATTTTTGTATTTTATAAACATATATTTAAAAACATTTACTCAGATTTTATTAATTGAAATTGGTAAAATGTATCCCATTTTTGGAATAAAAAAAATTAATATAAGATCATTATGTAATTTTTCTGAAAATGAATAGTACTCATGGTTAAAACATATTGAAGGGTTATATAGATTAAAATGGGGTTTAAACTAATGAGAAATGTTACTAAAAACATGAAAACATTTCTAAATCTTATTGGTTTAATGGATTTCAACTCGATATTCTAAAATTTTAAAAATTAATCAAATTTCAATCTTATTTGTTTTGACAGTGACTATATTATATTTTGGCGTTCTTAAAGTCTAAATTATTTCCACCAATCTTACTTATAAAAATATAATTAATTTGTCTAAATATTATTTTCATCATAAGTTATGTATTTAATATTAAATTGGATTATGAAATGAATATGAATTTAATTTCATAAAATTATTTTCATATTTTAAATATTTGTTTAAATTTTAATAACATTGAAAATTTCATTTTTTTACCATTATGAATAAAAACTATGGTGAAAATTCATTACTTCTAAAAAGTACTAAATGATTAATAAGAGGTCAAACAGAATATTTCTGGGTTAAGATGACCAAAAATCATTTTTAAAACAAGTTGGATGAATTTATATCAAATTAAAATCATCTCATATTTACTTATTATCAAATTTGGAGTCTCATTCCATAAAATTATACTTAAATATTATTTATATTCTTAAAAATAACAACTAGTCCCCTCCCCTCACATATAAAGGATTCCTACTCTCCTATATTCATCATACTACATTATCCCTTAAGCCAAACCAATATCCACTCAATCACTCTTCCATTATTCATCCCCTAATACTATAGGATTTTTTCTTCATAAGATATAACTTATAGGAAGCTTATAGTGTTAACCAATGGGATTTTCATAAATAAATAAGTTTATGTTCATACCAATCTCTTTTCAAAATCATTTTCCCTAAATGACATCCAATTTATTATATCCAAATAAAGATGATCAAATTAGAATAATTAATATACTAATATATTTCATTATAATTATTATAGAATCATTCTTTATTATTCATATCAATTATAAAATGATAGTTTTACTCTTACATATGTGTGGACTATAACTTCCAAGAAGGGATATGATTAATTTCTCATTTCCTCTTTAAATGGTTGTTCATAATGATATATTTAATTAATATATATTTCATTTATTTCGGAATTATTATTATTTATTTGTGAATTGTTTTTACCATGCATTATTCTCATATTTTGGAATTTAAAAATATCACCACATTGTATGTATAGACTATCATCTTCATAAAGGGGTGTAATTTAGTATTCATCACTGATTTTTATTTATGGTTGTGTGATTGTTTATAATAAATAAATTTTATATTTATTACATTACTATGAATATGAATATGATGGAAATGGGACCAAGGTTCATGATGACAATCATAAAACTGAAAAATACTATAGAAATAGTCTAGTTTTTACACAAATGATCATTTTAGTAGAGTATATTTTTTAAAGGGGTGATTAGAAATTATAAGGGAATGATACATTGTCAGATATGTGTTGAAATGGATTTGAAATAAATTTAAATAAATCTATATTTATTATAAATGGTTTTTAAATGTGTAAAGAATATGATAGGACATGTGGTAGAAGATTCCAATATCCATTTAATTTCTATGAGATGTATGTTATATTCACTATTTTCATGTTTTATTATTATTAAATGGATTCAGCTGATTGTAATTTACATTTATTTTCTAAAAAAATAATGGTTTTTTGAAATATGTATGAGGTTCTATTGGTCAATATAGTTTTATTTACATTATATTAAAACATTCATGGTTCTTAATCAAAATATTTTATCACTGTGACTTGTTTCATATTTTTCAACTATTATATATATATATATATTGTTTATATAATTTTACATTGATATTTTATATCATGAATTAACTTATATTAAATGAAATTAAATTATTAATGGTATTTATTTCAAATGGTATATGATTTATGTGATACCAAATAAATAAGTGTATATATTACAATCTAATATCTTTTCTAGACTATCTATGGTAAATTTTTATTTAGATAATTTTTATGATACTTTTCATTAGACCTTATCCATTTTTTTATTTCAATGAAACTTTTAAACTTTTAAATTATTTATAGTATTTTACTCTATGTACATATTCTTCAATGAAAATTATTGTAGTTTTTATTGTTATGTAAATGTTTGAGAATGATTATTTTTACTTACTTTTTATTTGTGTGCAAATCCAAATTTTTATTCGATACACTTAAATTTAGGGTTTTGAAATTGATGTTATATATTATTTAGTTTAAATGTGTGAAATTAAAATTAACTGTTTTGTGATAAATAATGAAATAAAATATATGCATTTTAAAATAAACATAATGTCATAATTATTGAATATAGATCATTAAGATGTTGTTTAAATTGAATAATTTCAAGGATTATTTTTTTATTATTATGTATTTTATGAGTTAAAGATTATTAAGGTTATTCAGGGAGTACATTATATTCCTTGATCATTATAATACTTTTTCAATATATTAAAGAGCCTTAAATTATATATATCAATATTTGACAAAATTTCAATTTTAATTAATCAAATACTAACTCACATATAATGATAAAGTACATAGATGACGAAAATTGTTCTTGAAATTATGTGTTAACTTATGAAGTATTAAATTCCTAAATTATAAAAACAGTTAGAATTTATATGATTATTTTTTTATATTTTTATATCATGAATACAACATATTATATATTTTAGTCATAAAAAAGAATAAATGTTTATGACATGTTTTGGGAAACATGATTTGAGAGAGGAATGTACATATATTTCCATTTGTACTAGATTTCAAAAGGATAAAGGTGGGAGGATCATTTAATAAAAAATGTTCTTGAAAGATTAATGAATTATAGATTAATGATTACTGAAGGTCCAAACATTATTCACTAAATCACTATGTGCATGATTCCAAAGCTACCAAAAAGAGTCGCATGTTATTTCTGGGAAGCAAATATGTTGTTACATCAATTAAAAAATCGATTTCTGATTGAATTATGGAAAAAATAATTAATTAATAAATTATGGCTTTATTAAAATGATTTTATATGTGGTATTGGATATCATAAATGTACATTTAGTTGATCATTATTTACTTAAGGAACACATGTTACTAGGAACTCTAAGATGCATAAATTTACCAGTGTGAGAAAAATTGAATATGAAAATGTATCATCTTATTAATATATGACCTAATTTATTTAAATTAATTTATATCAAATTTATATTAGATAATAAGTTAAATATACATTCTTGATAATGTGTGGCGACCATGGTGGAAGAAACATGTCATATAATTCAATGAAATGAGCATGGTAAAAAATTGTATATATCATGTATAAATTCACCATGGTGATGTTATAATGGGATTAGAATAAATCCAATTGTGATTTAATGAAGGAGTAAATGTACAATATCTTGAATAATCACATAATTAATGGCCACTTCAAGCAAATGAGATAATTTTGGGAGTGAATTGTCTAAAAAAACTTTTTTGGTTCATTTCATTCCATTAAAATTAAAAAGAATTTATTGAAAAAGTGGTGAAATTAAAATAATTTGTTGAAAAGGGGGACATTCTTTTTTATATTAGACTATTCACATAGTGGTGGAAATAGATTATGGGGAGTTTCTATTTTTTGGGGCGTATTGTGGATTATTTAATAAATATTTCATTATTTATATTTAAAACAATGTTTCAAAAAAATACTCTATGGTTTAATGAGTAAAACTACTATATATTGAAGTGATTTCATTAATATAGAACAGAATTATTTCCTATATAATCCTTCAACTAAGACATTTTAAATACTATATTGATCATTACAAGTAGATTTATGGTAATATAATGATAATCACCTTATCAAGTAATTAGTTGTTTAGATTACTCCCAAATTAAGAGCATACTTTAACATGTTTCATGAAATAATAATACATGATATATTAAGTTGTTTTAAAGATGCATATTTTATCAATATTAACATGGATGAGTAATAGTTTGATTTTATCTATATTATAGGTAATTGAAAAAATATTTCATGTTTTTTTAAAAAATTAATAATTGAAGCTTCAATATCTTGAAATTTCCATTGGGATTAATTGTTTATCTGGTATTTGAAAATTAATTTTTAATACACATTATATGTTTAATGATATTTTGAAAAGGATGTTTTGTTTTTTTCATGTAAGAATTATGGATTCTCTTAGAATCATATATAACTAAAAAATCCCATTCAATAATTTAATAAGATGAAATTGGGTCATAGTTGTTTGTAAATGATAAGTATTCATGTATAATTTAAACTTTATATGTCATATTATATTTAACTATGGTATATTAGGTTGGCCAATAAAATTAATCCTATTGTAGTTGAATTACAACAAGATCGTGAATTTGTTAAAATATATAAATATAAAGACATTGAAATTCAGTTGAATGTATTTTTAATTACATGGGAATTTTAGGAGTCCGAAGTTTCTAACGTCCCTTGATTCTGAATCCCAGTGTTCCTGGATTCATTTTCTGAAGTTTTGTTCGGGTAAGTTCTGTAAACATATGAGAGGGATTTTATATTGAAACAGTGCTTGGAATTTAATAACGAGGGCAGCATTGAACTCACAATACTGGTAATCACTTTAGAAGACATTTACCGCAGTTGTGTTCTAACATGAGTGGATGTTAATTTTTGGGGGTTCTAAATAAAATTAAATAAAAATATGTGTAGAATATTTTTATTTGAATGGTAGTTAAAACCTCAAAGGGAAGGTTGGTGGTGGGGAAACCCGCACATAACCTCCCATGGGAGGATGTTATATGATTGGGCCCACATGAGCATCAAACACACTAAACCCCCCGATAACTCTTGGAACACCCAATTTATTACTGAGCCTCTTCAACCTCCCCCATAAGTGTGACCAACATCAAATTAATTAATGGCATTAATTAATTAATTTTAAATTGTTTGAATTATTTTTAGAATTCATGGAAACAATAAAATTATAGAGTACATATTATTTTATTTTGGTTGGTGATACTCTGTGGTGGAGATTTGGAAGAACTCTTGGAAGAATGACATCCTCCCAATAAAGAATGCTTCTAATTTCCGATGATTGATCCTCATCTCCAAAGAATGACGAACACAGTCCTAGATCGTCATCCAAGATAAAATAAAAGGATTTGCAGGTGAAGAATTCCTGCGACCGTTTTTCCTCAAACGCTCCCTGATGTCAATGAAATGATGTTGTCATCAATAAACAATCGTCAAATAATGGTAGAGTATTTGTGTTGTTTTTATACTCTTCCATCATCGTTTCATATATAGTCTGGAAACCAAATGTTATAATCCTAACAAGGATATTTCAGACCACACAAACCTGGTCCAACCCTCCCCGTTGTTTGGTCTAGTTTGATGACGATGGAGGTGGACCACAAAAAGGAGCCAGTGGCGCAAGGCCGATGGGTCATCGAAAGGGTTCGGCACCGCCATGCTGCACAGAGAAACCGAGCGGCGGCCAGGTGGGTTGTGATGTAAACAAATGTGTGTGGTGTCATCGCACCATGCTAGAGAGGTACCGTGGCCAGGAGGGCCATGACAAATGAATAAGCGTGGCACCGTAATGACGCACGGGGGAGCTGAAGGTCGCGGCCAGGTCGGGCCACAGCTGAGATGGCTCAGAGTCGTCGTGTCATGAGGAGAACAAGAGGACCATGTCGTTGTCGCGCCACAGTGGAGGTGCAGTTGAGGCTAGCTAGCCATGCAACCATAGAGTCGGAGCGGCTGGCCGCTCAGGCCATCTGGGAAGTGAGGGACACTGTCCGGTCCAGCATGTGGTGGACCGACCCCATCGGGCGCTAATTCATATCACACCCAAGCAACAGAGCTGTTCCGGAGCCACAGGGTGCGCGTCACACCCTGGGCGCCATTAGTGTGGCCAGAGGACCACCCATGGATGGACTACCCATGGCCAGGCTGCCCATGACCGGGCCACCCAATGTCGAGCTACCCTCAACAGGGTCAACTCCGGCTGACGTTCCCTATGCCAGGTCGGGCCGCCCTCAGGCCTGGCCACTATCAGTCTGTCTGTCTTCGGGACTGGTAGTTGCCTCAGACCAGGTCAGACCTTCATACATGGACTGACTTCGATTCATACCGGGTCTAGCTGGGTCAGTCCGACAGGGTCAAACTGTACCCAGACCTGCTATAGTCATTTACTCATTTTAGAACAAATTTGGGGCTACGAGTGTTCGATCGACAATCCGTCTTTAGCGATGGAATTCATCGAGAGAGACAGTTTTTTTGGCATACTCCACTTGAGGTTCAGATACATATGGGGTACGGTCAGGTTGGATTGAGCCTAAAAACAAACAGGGCCCCAAGAAAGGAAACAACAATAACTCACAAACTAGACGTTCAATTAACGATCCATCTATCTCATTGGGTTCCATATGATGAGACAGAACTATGAGATACATCAACTCGAGACATCATGGTAGATGACGTATCAACACTTGGCTCGAGGTGTGGACCCTCTATAAATCAAGCATACTGTGTGCGGGAACCCTAGGGCTAGCTGTGACAGAGATGACATGATCCTTCGTGGGTTTGACAGTGACGATACTATACCAGGTTCCTCCATGGGATCGACAGTGATGAATTATGTACCAGGATCCTCCATGTGTTCGATAGAAGTGACTTCTATACTGGTATCCTATGTGGGTTCGACAGTGATGACTTTTGTACTGGGATCCAACGTGGGTTCGACAACAGTGTCTTCTGTACTGGGATCCTCTGTGGGTTCGATAGTGATGACTTCTCTACGAGGATTCTATGTGGGTTCAACAGTGCTGATATTTTTCCTGGATCCAACATGGGCTCGAGAGAGGAGATGATTCATAGGTAACATATAATCATTTATAATCCTCTTCATTTTTTTAAACCTGTATGAGATGAGTCCTTTCATTAAATCATTTTCATTGAGGTGATTGAATTTAATTCCTTAGTGGACTAGGTTATGCTTGGGATCGAGAGTTGGAACATGACTATGACTGGCAACACTAGAATATGTATGGTCATATACCAGTGTTGGGTTTGTTGATACTTTGTTATTGTATCTTACTACTGTATTTAATCCTTAGTGTCTTTGGGATACCATATAGGGTCTCATGGTACCATACTGAGTATTGTTATACTCATCCTTGCACGGGCATCGCCCCCACCTTTTTGTGTTCTGTGAAGATGACTGTCAGTACTGATCGAGGCTAAGGGTGATGGATGGGAGGCTGCTCGGAGCTGGACTAGATGGGACGTAATGTAGGTACAAGTTGTTTGAGTTTTGTACCTACACATTGGGTAGGATTCCCCAGTGGATGATCCAGAAGATTTTTTACATTTTTATATGTACATGTAATTGTTGATCAGTTGGGATTGTCTTCTGGCCCACAAACATTCAGTACACATATCTTTTCTATTTTAGTACATGTTTCTCCCACTGCTTGTGTTCTGATTGTGTGTGTTACAGGTTTAAACGCAATGACTTCTCTTTTTATCTGGTATTCATCTTTGGTACTAGTCACCAGCCCCTAGCCTATGGAAGGTGGTCTTGGGGTAGTCACGACATGGTCCCAGAGGATGGGTCATGACAATAAAACCAGAATTAACATTAACTGAATTATAACCATTATTATATTTAAATAAAAAAAATATTATTGAAAAATAATCATTCCTAAATGAGATCAAAATTTGATTGGATTTTTCATATCCAATTAAATATTTTTAATATATCATTGAGATATTTGATAGATTGTTTTGTACCATGATATTGACATTTTAGTTTAACATAAGACACATAAATACACCATTATTTATGATATTCATAATGTATTATTATCTTTTCCATTCAGTATCTTGAAAAAAAATTAGTCACACACAAATTCATTGAATAATTATTGAGACATGATAGCCATTTTTTCAATAGTAAAAATTGTTCATACACGATCCATACTACAATGAACATGCAGTGTATTTAATAAGTTCAATCATTTCTATTGGCACTCATATTTGAAATTTAATAATTGCACTAAAATATTATATTGGTGATAGTTTCATGTCCATGTTATATCATGTATCTTATAATCATTATTGATGTAAAATATAATACAAGGGAAGTGGGATAATAACATCTAACAAACCAGGTTATGGTTAGTTGTTATTTATTTGAACTTTATAAAATATATTTTTTCACATGATGTTCATTAATTATATCTATATCCCATCAACAATAATTTTAGGTACCCATTTATAGCATACACACTTCCCGTATTGATAATATATTTTGGGAATGTTTTTACATCATTGAATCAAACACACACAAATGCATAATGAATCATTATTTTATTCTTTTCAGACATCAAAAATCTATCTTTGGTAACCCCCAAAATCATAGTTAAAACTCTAATGTATCACATATAATGTGGGATATAAATATAATTTCAGATTCATTACCAGTAACTATAAAGGATTGATATCCATGTTTCATATTCAATTTCAGTTGAAACCCCCAAAATTGAGTACCTTAAGTGATTAATCCAAAATTGTGAAGTGATCCATTGTTATTGATCTTTTATATAATTATTCTTTATTATGTTGTCATATTTCGACCATGAGGGAAATTTTTTTGTTTCTTTAGTTCATATAGATGCTAAATATAGGTTGGTGATGGAAATTTTTGACATTGTGTCCCAATGTTGTTGGACATGTACTATTTTATGGTGATGGATTTGATTATTTGTATTAGACCACCCATAACAGTTCATGTTTTTAATATTTTATAATTTAAAACTATAATCAAATATCATGAAAAAATAAAAATATTATTATATAAATAAATATATGTATTATGAAATAAATGATATATGGAATAAAAATCATACATTAATGTGAATGGAATCATCAATCCAATGTCCATTGAATGGATTTTCCTTGATGAATGTGCTAATACGAGTAAATATTCATAAATTTTTATTTAATGGGAAAACATTACTAGATTCATTGTGAATATAAAAAATTAATAAATGGAGTCCTCAAAAAACAAATACCATTCATTGTATAATACATCATTGAAAAAAATTATGTTAAATTCCTAAATGTAACATATTTTAATTTTTTCATTGGGGTACCATTTTCAAGAAAAAATATAATTCTAAATTTCTCTTTAAAAATAGTCATAATACATTATTAGATCATAATAAACTATAAATAATTATTAGAACAATAAATGAACCTATTTAAATAAAAAAATTAGTTAATGTACAACAATTGGTAATGTTATTTAAATGGATAAAATTTAGTACATAATATAAGATAACATAAATACATGATTTAACATGATTGAAATGGGAAATTGGTAAAATATGGTGATGATAAATAAGTGTAGCCAAAACAATCTTCCTCAAGTTTCTTCAATCACTTTACATGAAATATATATTTTTGATTTTCAGATTTCTAAATATTGTTATGGATCAAGAGGGATTTTCAGAAAATGTCATGAAATTTGTATTAGTGAATAGATTTACAGTAGTTCGATTAAAATTTTATGGGTTACATATTTTTATATAATATTTTTTTCTTATGAATATATATAATTGCTTTTATAAATTATAGATAGAAATTAACACTAATTTAATTTTCCTATATAAATATACAGATATTTTAATTACATGAAATAGTTATCATAAATTTTAAAAAGAATTACTTTTATTTAATTTGAACTTGATATATTCATCCAAAACAAAAATTTTAATATAATAACTATCATGATGGTTCATGTGGTGAAAAATATCATACAGTATTGTTTTATAGATTTTAAATAGATGATCCCCATTGATATGAATTTAAAAATATTGATAGGGTGTCATAAAAATCATTGCTAACATCAACGTTGAATTACTAGAGGTGAAGTTTCCCCATTCATTAATTTCAAAATATTATGTAAAAATCACATTTGGCACTAATTTAATGATTCTAACTATGAAATCAATATAACATACATTAATTAAGATCATTATAGATATTACTACAATATTAATAAACAATCCCATAACTTGAAGGTTTTTTGTCCTTATAGATAAGATAAATTTCAATATTATATGTAATACATTGACCGAGAAATCCTAGAGCAAGTGAATTATTTTAATAATTTGTCTTCATTAAAAAGACTCAATTACATTATTGCCTATCATTTTAGAAGATTGGATAACAGATTACATACATGAACGTTACATTAAACATTCAAAAATGAAACACAACATAAATAATCATTTTATAACTCCATAAATCCCCTAACATGAACCTGTATATCAGTCATAATAAACGTATTGGAATCCTGGGAAAATAAAACATATGAATGGGTTGAGGTATGATGCTCAGTAAGGGAAAATAATTTATCGGAAGATAACATAAACATTAGGCATGGTCATTAGTTGAAAGCTTGTGCCTTTACAAATAATAAACATGAACACTTTATGGATGGAATATGAGCTAAGTGAATAATTCCATAACAGTACATAATCATGGGCATTCTACTAGTTAAATAACCACATTAACCGTCAATATTAATTTCATCATGAGATAATTCATAATGTTGAACTTTCAGAAACCAATTGTCAAGGCCTTAGCAAAGACGTCTAAATATAATTAAGGCCTCGACCAAAACCATATATCAAATTTATAAAGGCATCGAACCATTCCACAACTAATAATCTCATGAGACCTAACTACAAATATATGATCTATAGATGGCTCCATTAGTCACTTACTAAGTCCAATACATTCGTCCTGTTAAAATCTTAAAACATAAAAAAAATATTCATATTTAAACTAGCATATGAAATGTCAACACATTAACCATAAACCCTAAATAGTATAAAAATAACACATCCATAGTCAAAAATATCCTAATTCATTCAATAAAATATAGAATATTGTATTATATAAAATTAACATGAATCAATTATAATATTTATTAAAGGATGTTGACGTAGTTTAAAATGATCAGTAAAACTATTTGATAGAAATGTCACTTTTTTAATCTTTTAAAAGTCACACATTTAAAATTGAAGTCATTTAAAAGATATTTTTGAATCAATGTTTCCCAAAACACTTTAAAAATATTTAATGTAATTATCATTTTAATACAATTATGTCCATATAAATATATCCTTCAAATTATTTTTAAAACATGGGAATTAATTAAAATGATTTAGAAAATTAAATCATTAAATCATTTAAAAGGATAATCATGATAAAGATTCACTACCACAGAACATTAAAATATTAATTTTGAAAACAAATTTATGAAGCATGTGAATGGATGATAAAAATTAATCAATAAATACTAACACATAATTAATTTCAGATAATAATTTGATCGAGGAATTAACCCTTACATTGTATATTCCTTTAGTCAGTGATTGTTTAACCACATATATAATGATCGCATTATGTTATTAAAATATAATAGAACCATATTAAAATTTAAGATATCTTTTTTTATTCATTTACTACTTTTAAATACCAATTTAATTACAGTTTCCATGTTAATGTAACATTTCATGTAATAATCGCCTTTTTTATCGTACATGTTTCAACTTGTTATTCTTGATTGTTTCACATAGATGATGATTTAAATAATTCAAAAATATAAAACATTATTTATATATTATATATATTTATAATTTAAATATTTATAATCAATAGATATATGAAATAGAATTCACAATTCAAGGAGACGTTTCCATGTACATACACTTCAACCATGTTTGCTTTTTCCAAACATATTAAATGGAAGTAAGTGAATGAGATAAATGTAAATAAATATTATATATTAAATTAGAATTATTATTTCATATTTTACATACTTATTAATTATATGTATATTAATAATCATCTTTGAATGGTGAACGTGGAATTAAATCTTTTCACTCCCAGAAGATTGTAAGTTGTTTGTACACATGAGCGACGATATCCTTTCCTTAATGATTAAAAAGTGTTAAATTAGATGGTATATATTAAATATAAAGAAACATTATAATGTTATTTTAATTATTTATATACATATTAGTCATCATTATATACATCCAAACAACATAGATTTTCATAACAAATTACACCACGACATGGAGACAGTAAGTTGAATGTAGTCATGCAGGGTGAAATTATCATTCATAGGACAGAAAGAATAATTAATATATTTGTACCATATTTATAATAACATCACAAGAATTTATAAGATACTGGAGTTATTATTTATGTATTTAAATAACATAGATAGGGAAAGTGAAAGAAGAAATGAATTTTTGAAAGAGGTGGTAAATTAATTACCTCTTCTTTAGTTGTTTCATATTGATTTTAACAAAAGTGATCCTTAGGTTGGTTTTCTACTCAAAGAAAGGCCTATAAGTAGAAGTGATGAAAATTTTTTGGATATTTTTTTAGGGTTTGGACAATAAAAATGTATTTTTATGTGTGAAAATAAGATAAGGGGAAGTAACATTTTATAAGACCGGTCAGGGACACATAAGGAAAAGATTAAAATATTATTCTATTATCAATTCATTTTGGGTTTCTTAATAGTTCCATATTAATTTATTTCGAGGATAATATGGTGATATGTCAAAATTATCTCAACTAGTATGTTTTTTTTCAATATTAGTTCACCACATTAACCTTATCTTCTAGATTTAACCATTAGTTAAGTTGATTAACTTTTACCATGCCTCCTTGTATTATTATAATACATGGTCCGTAAAAAATTATAAAATTAAAAAAGAACATAAAATGGTTAAAAAATGAAATATCAATCATTATATGAGTCTTTTGTCCAATACTTATAGTGTTAGGAATATTATATCATTTAATAACATAGTTTTTTTATGAAATTCATTTTTGTCATTTTTGACACAATTTAATTTGTTGTTGATTTGAAAGTCATAAAAAAGTTGGTTAATTCAAATAAACTACCTTTTATCAAACATAAAATGTAATATTAACAATGGATATTAGGTTATGGCATCTAAAGTCTCAATTTACATGTAATTAGTTATTAAAAATATTTTATTTGATTCTTTCATTTATAAGGAAATTACTGCATCATCATTGTGTCATGAATAAATTTAATTATATAATATATAAAAATTATATTTAATATAACATGATAAATTATATATTTCTATATTTATATTTAATTCTTATAGAATAATTTATATTATTAATAAAACTATATTAAAATTTATGGTTAATATAATTATATTTTAACACTATTAACACTTCATTAAATAAATTATAATAAACGTCCCAATCTAACCCAAATGGATAAAAAAGGATATTAATTTTGTCATAATCTTGATTTTTTCTGGATACACTAATACAATAGAGTTAGGACATGTGTTGGTGTAATTTTAAATTATTAAAATTTTATTTTTACATTTAATTACCTTATTTTCCTTTACCCCCAGTAAATAAAATGCAACAGTTTCTATTCAGAGAAAAATTATATTTATCATATTGAACAACATTATACATACATATTTAAACAGTGTCACATTTATTTTTGAAATTAAATTCACTTAAGATGTTAAAATTTCATTTCATGCAAATTTAAAATATGTCGAGAGGGAGGGTTAATGTCTCTAGAAGGTGGATAAAAGATGATAAAATGGTTCAAAAAATTTGTATATCTAATCTTATTATAAAATGACTACAATGACAAATATTTTACTAATATATATATTATGTATCTATTTTATTATAAAATATAAATAAAAAATATTGATTTAAATGAAAAAGTTGGTTTTTATTTACTAAGCAGTATTTTTCACAATTCATCAAAAATACAAGGTTTTTAGAAAAATTCCATAAATTCATAATATTCTAATTTTGATATTCAGAATTAAAAACCAATTTTTATTATTACAAATTGAAAACATATAAGTATAATTAATTAATTTAAAATTGATTCTTGTTGTCAATACTAGAAAGAGGGTTTTTGAGAAGTAAAAACTATCCAAAGATTGAAATGTGTTTATGTCCAATTTAAATGTAAAATTACTTATAATTACCAACACTTTATTAAATGATAAAAATATAATCTAATTAAACTTCAAGACGATCCAAATTTTTAGTTTAACACTACAAATTAATTTTATTAAAATACTTTTTTTAATTAAGATTTTTTATTTTTCACTATTCATAAAAATATTAATGTTATCAAAAAAATATAAAAAATTTATCCAAATTAAATATTTATTTTCAATTCATAATGACGATTTTTATTTTTATAAAATGAATATAAAAGAGTTTCAAATATTGGATTTAAAAAGGGTTCTCCATTTAAAGGTGGTAAAATTACATTTTTTGATATACACATCTTTTATCTGAAAAATTCAATTTGTTATTATATTATGTCTAAAAACACATAATATGTATGATATAATTATATGGTATATTTAAAATGAAAAATTATGTTAATATTAGTCATAAATACTTTTTCAATGGCTTGTTTGGTATGTCGTGATGCACTTTAACTCGGTGTTGTGTATGGGGAATGTTATTGAATTACTTTAAATAGATAATGTATAATAAAATCATGGGGTGATATATTCTCCTCTCCTTAAATAAATTATTTCCACTAAATTGTAAAATTTTCTTCAAAAATAAATGATTGATTATAGAAAATAACTTTCTAGAAAACCATCAACGTAATTAGGGTTAAGAAAATTTATTTTTAGTACGAGGGAAAGGGAATTGAAAACATCATCAAAGAATTTTGATTTAAAATATGAGAACATTTTTGGAAATTAGAGACACATAATTGGGGAAAAATATAAAAAAATTATACGGTGTGATTGAGGGCATCACTCACAAGCATGTGAATAATAAATGGATAATTGATGGCCTCAAAGCCATAAATCAATGATGATTTACATTATTATTGGGTCTACAAAACATAAGTTATTATAGAAACAAATTTTGGGTTTTAATATCCTTTCACAAATGTTTAAGAAATAATTTCATCCAAGAATAAGAAAAAAATACATGACACCTAGAATTTCATCCAATAACATATTTCTACAACAGACTCATATTTCACACCAAATGATAATAGAACTCAAAAATATTATATTTATCATAACATTATAAGGTTCCAAAAAATGAATTTAAAATGAATTTATAATACCATTTAAAAAAATATTTTAAAATCTAGGACATCGCATAGGCCAGTAGTAGGTGATACACCCTTGTCGCCCTTCGGTTGCAGGTCTATGTCTCACGACCTTGCCATATGCAACGAGGTTTCGCCTGACCTCTGAGTTATCCTTTTCATAACAATCAAAAAATAATATTGAGAAATGATTTAACATTGAAAATTTTTATTAAATGTCTTACTTAATCCCATCTGTTATTTCGTATTATCTAAAATACAGCTCTCCAAACTCACAGTCCAAATTTTTTAATGAAGGTAAACATAATGATGATATATTTTTCCTTGTGATAACATGTGAATAACTTCATCATGTATTCTCCTAAAACATTATAAAACCCGGAATTACCATTCAACCTTATTGATTACATTCATGATCCCTTATTTCTTATAGAACACTAGATATACTCATTATATCCAAAATGCTGTAAAATCCAATAATGATTGAATAAACACACAATTAATTAGTTTCATGATAGTAAATAAAAACAATATATTTTATCCAAAACAATAATTTCTTATTCAAAAATCAATACCTCAGTATGAGGACCATATTAATGATTTTCTTTCCCTCAGCCATGTTTTTTCTAAAAATATTAACTTGATATTGAGTCACTATTCTTAGTACCATAGAATCTTAAACCCTCAATGAAATAGTTTTATTTAGTAAAGTCCTTATTTATTCCTATAATTAATATAACTAGTAAATCATTGATAAAACTCTAAAATAACATAATTTTTTAATAATAACATTAGAACACTAATCAACCTCTTCATCTATGGTAGTATCATAACATTATTTTTACCCAATTGCATCATTTTGGGTACACAATGATGATTGGTACATTGATTCACGTAGTGTCCCAACTCCATTCAGATGAAGCATTGTACACATGAAACCCTTTTCTTACCCTTCCAATCAAGAAGTTGGTTTCCTTTTTTTCCGAATATAAAATAAAATCCCATTCCCTTCAACCATTAGACACAGTGATTTTTTCCAGAGTTATCACATGTGGGGAAATACTTCTTTCCCTTCTTCCCTTTATCCATATTTTTCTCTTTCATCCACTTCTAATCTTGATTCCCGTTTAATCCATTGTACATAGAGAATTTATTATTTATCTTATTGAAACATGATATTATTTTCTTCATTTCATGATGATACATTGGAGACTACTTCTCAATTAAATGATGAATTAAGAGCGTGAATTATATGATCCTTCTAACTCTTTAGATTATGCGTATTGTTGGAGTTCACAATCCTTCTATACGGTGCCATTTTTAAATTATGAAAAAATCTATTTTAGG
The DNA here is from genome assembly GCA_963277665.1 of Viscum album. Taxonomy (NCBI): domain Eukaryota; kingdom Viridiplantae; phylum Streptophyta; class Magnoliopsida; order Santalales; family Viscaceae; genus Viscum; species Viscum album. The sequence goes on from OY728134.1 coordinate 172,504,335, forward strand.
TCATATCAAAATTTATAATACCAATACTAGAATGATTCACTATATTAATTACAAATTTTTACACATCAAGTCTCATAATAATTAAAAAGGGTTCTCGGGTGGCATATTTTCTCATAAATACTTCATAATGGTTTGTAAATAAAATTTTAATTATCCTATGCATATCCCTCAGTAGTTTCGTAACCAACAGTTTAGTAAGGCTTGTTTTCATGTACTAGTTCCCATTCGAGTCTATCTCAAAGTGGTGTTTCAGATTTTACCCCAAGATAAATCTATGTCAGAGCCACATCAACCATCCCATATCCAGAAAAAGATGTATTCCATGAAAAATTCACAAAATATCTATACTATAGAAATTTTAGGAAGTTAATTTATACTAATTCTCGAACTGTATTTTAGGGTAATTTTCCCTAATAATACTTTTTCTAAATATAGTTTGCAAGGTTATTTCTAATATTCCTCTAATTCCAAATGTATTGAACCCGACCCCATAATCATGGAGATGGTGCATTATTTTAACAAATCTTCGTGATTACAAATAATCAATTATTGATTGATCGATCAGTCTAGTAGATTAGAAAATAAATTATATACATAAAGGTTAGAATACACAATAAAAAACACAACATAAACGATTTTTTGAGATATCCATTAATCCCTTAGTTTGACATTACATATCAATCATAATACACTTCTTGGATTCCTAGTAAAATAAAACATAATAAATGGGCAAGATCAGATGTTCAGTTAAGGTAAATAATTTATCAGAAGATAAAATAAACATCAGGCATTATTAATTATTTAAAAAACATGACATTACAAATAAAAATCTTGAACAATTTATCGATGGAATATGAGATGAGTAAATAATTTCATAATAAAATAAAATCATGGGAATTCTACTAGTCTAATCACCACATGAACAATAAATATTATTTTCATAATGAAAGAATGCCTAATGTAGGATATTTTGAATGATTTTTTCAAGTCCTCAGCCAAGACGTCTTAAAATGATTAATTCCTTGACAAAAAACATATATAAATTTGGGAAAGCCCTCAGCCAATTCCATGTATAATAGTCTCATTATACATACTGATGCATCAAACAGCTATAGAGGGATCAACCCATCCCTTAAAAAGACAAATTCATTCCTTATATGAAAATCTTAAAACATAACATTAACATTTGTATTAAAACAAGCATATGAAAAGTAATTACTTTAACCATAAACAATGAATGGTATAAAAATAGAACATCCATAGTCAAACATATAATTAATCATTAAATACAATATAAATTTCTATATTATATGAAATCAATATCAATCATAAATAATATCCATTAAAAGATGTAGACGTAGTAAAAAATGATATAAAACCTCTCTGAGAGAAATATATTTTTTTAAATTATTTAAAAGTCCCAAATTTTTAAATTAATTAATTTAAAAGATTTGTTTGAATCAATGTTAACAATACCTATATGAAACTTTTGAAACTAATTAACATTTTAATACCATATTTTCCATAAAAATAATTATTAAAATCATTTTTAAATAATGGAGATTAATTAAAAATATTTAGAAAAATGAATCATTAAAATATTGAGAATGTCGCTCTGGATAAAGAGTACCATCCAAAAAACATTAAAATATTCCTTTTAAAAACATTTTTATGAATCATGGACTTGGATGATAAAAATTCCTCAGTAAATACAAACACATAAACAATCTATGATAATAATGACATTTAGAAATTAACCCTTGAAATGTATGTCCCTTTAGTCGAGGGTACAATTAACCTCTTCTATAAAGTCCATAGAGTGTTATTAAAATATACCATAACGTTGTTAATATTTATGATATCATATTTGATTCATTTATTACATTACACTAACCATTTAATAATAATTTCCATGTTAAAATAACATTTCTGGTAATAATCATTTTCTTTATCATATGTGTTTCATCTTGTTATTCATGATCGTATGACATAGATGATGATTTATATACATCCATAATATAAAACATTATTTATATATCATAAATATTCAGAATTTATATACTTATAATATTCAGATATATTAATTGGAATACACCATTTCTGGTGATGGTATGTCGTACATATGCATAAATGTTGTTTCTGTTTTCACATCATATTTAATGGAAGTAAGTGAATTAGATATATGTAAATATATAAATATATAAATATATATTAATGATAATGGTTATGTAATATATTAAATACTTATTAATTTTTTTACTTTAATAATCATCGTTGAATAGTGAATGTTGAAATAAATCTAATTGTGTTGTGGAGAGGGTAAGTCGAAATTAGCCATGAGTGACGAAATCATTTCATTAATGATTAAAAGGAGTGAAAATGGATTGTGCATTAATTATAAAGAAACATTGCAATTTTATTTACATTATTTATATACATATTACCCTACATTATATCTATCCAAATAACATAGAGTTGAATAACAAATTACACCATTGCATGGAGACTACAAGTCGTGCGTATGCACACATGTTGACATTGTAATTAAGAGTATGGATAGAATAATTATTATGGTTTAACCAAATTTATAATGACATAAACTTATGTATAAGTTATTGTATTTTTTTTGGTATGAAAAAAAATAAAGAGAATGTTGATGAAGAAAATAACTTTAAAGAGGTGTTAAAATAATTACATATTCGTCCTGTGTTTCCTTTTGATTTGAACTAAAGGGATCCATAGGTTGGATTTATGCTAAAAATAAGGACTATAGTTAGATGTATGGGATATTGGGAGGAGATTTGAGCAGGGGGTGTCTGATCCAAATGACATTGGAGGTGTGAAATGAAGATATAGGGAAGTACACTTTTATAAGAGAGTTGAAGGTCACATTAGGAAAAGCATGAAATATTATAATATTTAAAAAATAATTTTAGATTTTAAAGAGTTACAAATGAAATTATTTCGAGGATAAGGTGGGTATTAGTCGAAATAATGACAATAAAATGGTTTTATACAAGTTTAGGTCATCATATTTACCTTATCTTTTATTTTTTGACCCTGAGTTAAATAGATATACTTTTAATATGTCTCCAAGTATTATTATAATCCATGATTGATAAACATACTATAAATTGCCAACAAAACCAAAATTTGTTCATTAGATACATATATATCATTATATGAGCCCTTTGGATGAACCATATATTTGATGGAATATTATATAAATTAAAAAAATAATATTTGTTTTAAAAACTCATTTTTTCATTTTTAACTCTATTTAAAATTTTATTTTTGTGGAAGCCAATCCAAGTAGTTTAATTCGAAGAAAATACATTAAATAAATCCTAGTATGTCATATTCACCTATAAAATTCATTTATGGCATCAAAAGTCTTAATTGACATTAATTTTGATATTTATAATATTATTTATTTTATTCCTTCATTGTTAAAGAATATACTACATAATTGTTGTGTCATGAATATATTTAATTATATAAGGTCTAAAAAATATAAATAATATACTATAATATAGTGAATATTTTTAAATTTCTAATGAATATTCATAGTCTTGTATATCATCTATATTAATCAATATTAAAAAAATTTACTTAATAAAATTTAAATTGAACTCTTTCAACAATTCTTTAAATAAAATATAGTAAATGTACTAATCTAACACAAATGGATAATAAAATAATCTTAGTTTTGTCATAAGGTTTATTTTTGTCAAAATACAATAATCAAATATAATTATGACATATTTTGGGATAATTTTAAATTATTATAAAATTATTTTACCTTTAATTCTCCTATTTATCATTAACCGGGGTAAATAAAAGTCAAAAGTTACTATTCATAAAAAATTATTTTCATCATATTGATCCACATTATACTTACTAATTTAAACAGTGTCTCTCTAGTTTTTGAAACTAAATTCAAATAAGGGGTAAAATTAAGATTTATTCAAATTTGCAAGTATGCCTAGAAGGCTGGTAAATGTGCCCAAAAGGTGTGTAAAAGACATTAAAATGGTTCTATAATATTATATATATATATATACACACAATATTATTATAATTTGACTCCAATGAAATAAATTATAAAAATATTTGAATTACTTTTAAATTTTATGATATAATTTTACATAAAATTATTTATTTAAATAAAAAAGTCGGTTTTTTGTACTAATCAGTGTTTTTCACTCTAAATCAAAAATAGAATGTTTTCATAAAAATGAAAATAATTCACCATAATTCTATTTTGATATTATGAATTAAAAAATGATGTCTATTATACTAAAATAAAAACAATGAAATGGAATTACATAATTTAAAATTAATTCTACCGGTCAAAACGAGAAAGAGGGTTTTTGAGATGTAAAAACAATCAAACTATTAAACTGTGTTTATCTTCAATTTAAGTGTAAAATTACTATTGATAAATAAAATTATATTAAATGATAAAAATATAATCTAATTATTCTAAAAAAACATAATTTATAATTTAACAATGTAAATTATTATATTTAAAAAATATATTTTCAATTAAAATTTAGTATTTCTCACTATTCATTAAAATATAAATGTTTTTAATAAAACACCATAAATTTTTCAAAAAAAAAATTTTAGGCTCCTCTTATAAATAATATTTTAATTTTCTCAAATTTAATATATAAAATATTCCAATATTGGATTTAAAATGTATGCTCTGTTAAAATGAAGTAAAATTACATTTTTATGAAAAACAGTTATTTCATCTGAAAATTAGAATTTGTTATTATATTATTTCTAAAAACATAATATGGATGTTTATGTTTTATGATTTATATAAAATTAAAAATTAAGTTAATGTTATTCATAACCATATTTTTTAACAAGAAGTTTGATAAATCGTGGCGTACTTGAACTCAGTGTTGTGTGTGGAAGAAGCTATTGAATTACATTAAATAGATCTAGTATTATAGAATCATGGGGTGTTACATTATATATATAAATAATTTAAATTAAATCCATAATATTCTTCTCATATTGTTCCTAAGTAGAAATACCACTACATAAAATATCTTTGGAAAATTTGGGAAACATAAGAACATGAAGGTTATTAATTACCACAAAATGGGTTAAACAATATCAATGAGTTTGATAAAACTTATCCCTACATCAGCAATTAATGACTATTCTAGATACATGAACAATATGTTAATTAATAAATTAAAATTATGAAATTATATTATGTGAAAATGTGATTGGATATAGTAAACATATATCACTTAGCAAAACTGAATAATGACTATTCAGAAACAAATCACCTACCATTATATAAAAATATTTAGTGATAAAACAATAATAATATACTATGGTGATCTTATATAGGAATTTGGAATCACATAAGAATATAACATGACATAAAATTAGGTAAAATACTTAATTAATGGATTTGATAATCTTACGGTAAGGATAACCGACAAGACATTCGTATCATAATATTCATTGTTAACAAACAATTTCAAATTATATAGTAGATTGAGTTAACAAACAATATCTGAAAACAGACTTATCACATGTTATATAAAGTATAAAATATACCATTATAGTGTTATATAATAATTTAATTACTAATCACAGAAATCTATCTTTATATATGAATTCTAAATGTTCTTGAACTCCTTCATAAATCTATCAAAAGTTAAAGAATAATTACCATATGGTTACGAAACATTTTATAAAATAGTTCTATCATCCTAGCCCACATCACTCAAACATGTAGATAACCAGTTCACAAAATGTCCTCATGATATCTACCTCATATCCTAGTGGTTTTCAACTATCAGATAGGGTCTAATGAGATATGTAGTGGACTATACCATCTTTACCATATTAATGAAACAATAAAAATAATAAAAAATAATGACAAACAATAAGAAATAATGACCAATGCATAATAACATATCTCACAACCAGAACATAAAATTAGGTACATTCCTCCAAACTGATATAGTAAACAATACATATCATTTTTGGGCCATATTTAAAAGTAAACTGTTAATATAAAATTATAGTCAAATTATAGAAAATGGGTCCCAATATTATATCAATTCACAACATCCACACTCCTACCTATGTCCCAAATCCTCCATTTGTCACAAGGATCATTCCCTTATCTATGAATTCAACCATGAATTATATTTTGTAATAAATGGTGGAATTGGATGGTACTAAGTTAAACTCAGTGGGCCAATATAGAAGGTTTATAAATATATATCTCATCTAAATAATATTGTATATTGACATATAATTGGATAACAAATAGTTAAATATTGAGATCATGTTTCTTCAATAAAAATTAAACAATTAACCTCAATGGCCATAAGGATCCATGTAATTTGAGATATAATAAAACCAACATTATGAAATAGATTCCATCTTATCCATTAATTATAGGGGTAAAAAAATATATACAAAGGTAACATATCCAAATATCCATGATTGATATATTGAGCACCATGTCCAATAATTCCTATCAGTTATATGGATATCCATACCAAGCATTCTAACCAAGGGGTGTGGTCCAACATTTATGAAATTCAAATCAATGATGTGGTGCTCCATGTTTAATTCCTTTATCCAATTCCTTTACAACCAACTTATATGTTCCATCCTAGTAGAACATTTTATCACTACAAAAGAACAACATTGCACCTCCATTCCCAATATTCATTACTATCATGGTTTTTTATAATTAATCATTTTTTCCAAATTTAAATGTTATTCAATTATTTTATTCATTAATGTTCTACAAAAGCTAATAGTAGTTTTATTTAGATTAGAAACAAAACTAAAATCTCCTTTAATTTTTTTTTCATATATTCCATTTATCATTCCATAACACATTTAATTTCATGTATTGATGAACAACCCCCTATTTGATGTTAACATTAACAAAAACATTGTAAAAATTTTAATCTTTGTATCCATCTTCCTTATAATTTATATATAATTTTACATTATTATCTTCTAATTTGTATACTCCAATAGTAGCCATTGTCCCAGTTTCATAGTCATCCTTGGAACACATGAGATTTAGAGAGGGTATAAATGATTATTTAAGTTCATGCTATTTTTTTACTCAACAAGTGAATGTTATGGATGGTGTGGATGTAGAATAGAAACCATAAACATGAAATCATAATCATTATGATAAAAATCGTATATAACAAATACCTTATTCACTTAGAGAACTAATAATCCAAACTATGCCTTTGATTCCGGATTGAAATGAATTTAATATCAATAGTAATGATATTCTTACAAATAGGGCATGTGAGCCATAGAATAGGAGGAAAAATTATGCTACTAATTTTAAATAAAATTTAGCAGAATAGACTTACTAAACACAACTGAGGATTCAAATCATGAGAAATGATTGTTTAAAATCCAAGGAACAGATGAAAAATCACACTTAAAAGATAACATTGATTTTGTTTCACCATTATTTTTTACTAGTGAACTGATGTTGAATATAATTTGAGTTTGATTTCATATATTAAGTGAAAAACCAAAAATAAACTTTATGGAGGCACATGGTTCAGCCACACAATTTTCCAAACTATAAGAAATCCCAGAGAAATCCTTTCTCTAATTAGAATAAATGTCAAATTATTATTTAGGTCACATGGAATATAATAAAAACCATATCTTAGTCATTTTAAGGGCTCTAGAAAACCCTGTATAGTTTTCATGCCACCTCACATGATTTTAAACCATGAATCACCCTTAATACATAAGGAATGGTCATAATGAACTATTTACAGTGATAATGAACTAACCATTAAGCATGAAATATAAGACCATTAATCAATATTATTCTTGCTATGAATACTCCAGACACTCCCAATTAATTAATATTTATTAGAATCAATTTATAATAAATTTTAGAAAAATAAAAAAATGAAAATATAACATACCACATAAAATATAGGGATCCTAAAATTTCCTTTATATAACATCTCATATAGATGTTAAACACTTCATCATCACTAATCCAACATTGTAAAATGGTTTCTAAAATGACCCCAAATTTCTTCATACCTATCCCATGTATTCACTTAAACAAAATCATGAATCCACAAAACTCAGACTCAAAATATAGTCTTACCCTAATCTGTTTCCCCAATATGATCTGTAATACGTATAAAATGCTCTTATATGGACACATCATCTCCAATATGAACACCATCAATATCAAAAAAATGAGAATAATTTCAATGATAATTTTGAATCCAGAGATTTTAAAAACATCATGAATTGTTTCATAAAATAGATGAAGAGCCATCCAATATGCTTTTAAATTGATAATCTCCACAAATTAGAAAGACCATATATACTTGTGAGCAAACATAATCTACTTATGAATCTAAAAGTAAATCAATCGTAGTTACCAATTAATGAAGACACATTCCTCCACACTAAACTCAAGGGATTGTATATTTTAATTACAATAAGAATTTTTTATTATATAGGCTCTATATATACACATCCAGGTCAAATAATTCATCTCTGACAACACCATCCAACGAATCATCCCCAAAATCGTTAACTCATCCAATTCAATCAAGAATAATGGTTAAAAACATAAACATCTTCAGATATCCTCTTATGGTTACATCAAAATAGTATCCTGATAAAATTTCATAAAGGTTAACTTAATATGAGATAAGTTCTTATACCATGATTCATAAAAATTGACAGTGTATTCTCTCAAAATGTACTCTAACTACTAAATATAATTATATTATTATATGTATTATTATTTTTTGTGGTTGTACTCCCATGAAAATGAGTAGAAAACTCATTATTTAAAAAATTTATATGTAAAATAAGGATATCTATTTGAAATTTTACGCTCAGTACCCAATGTAAATTCACTATCTTTTAGACATAAAAGTCACCCATCTAATTTAAAGAGAATGTCTAACGAATCAGTAATAAATGGGAAAATATTTACAATTGATCCAAAATTATCCATATCAAAAAAATCATATGATGATTACAATGTTGATCCACCATGAATTCTATGGTATCATTTTCCAACATCAATTTTTGAATGGGAAAATGGTATAAAATGATAGTTATTTATTGATGATTTCCATTCACCTACTGAAGGTGAAGCATCATGTCAAAGTACATGTAATATCCTTCTTTATTCATAGATACCAACACTATCTATGATTATCATGGTAAATATTCATTAATCTATGATGAAAAAAAAAATCCAGGAAGAAAACTAATTCATTGACTCCTCTAAAATACTAGTTGGCACACAGATGTTGATTAGTCAAGTTCATATGTTGGATAGTTTTATTCATTTGAATTGTATTTAGTAATTCATATACCAAGACTCAATCTCCCTATATCATAACTTCACCAAGTTCGATCTCATATGACAAAAAATACATAGTTGACTATTTATGTAGCTCTTTTAAGATAAATATTAGAGTCGTTAAAAAAATTCCCTTTACATCTTGAACATAATTCTCACATAAATCAATATAAAACATTATAGACTTGTTTGTTTCTCCTCAGAGCAGTGCTTTCAGTTGAGATAATATTTTCAGAACCTTCATCAGTAACTCACTATCCCAAAATGACATCATATAGAAAATATATTATTGTCTTACATCATATATATAACCTCACAAACCATAATGGGTTAATTAAAAATCATTATATTGAGATTATATAACCAATAATTGTAACAACACAATACATTAAAAAACAAAGATATCATAGAGTAAAATCAATTCATTCTTAGTGTAATATGAATGAAATTGAGATGTATTTCGTGATTATATAAAATTTTGAAGTACACTAAGATGTAATTAAAAACGAAAACTAAGAATGTATCCATGTATATGTGAATGTGTTGGTTAATCAATTTTATAATCATAGTAGGATTTTTTTTATCCAAAATAGAATGGTGAAGACATTATACAATATATAACTTATTATGAAATCATCTTATTGTATAATTGAAGGTCACAACATCCTATGGTTATACACTAATATAAAATAAATCATGTATCACAAAAATAAATAATGAAATTTATCAATATGATCATCAGTATATTGAAATGAATGCTAATTATTAATCATTAAATTGTTTAACATTCAGGAACAAACATGAATTCAGATACTTCTATAATCACTCTAGGAAAATAAAATCATATAAACCTATGAATATGCACTCTGATGGATAAACCCCAAGTCATATAGTACATGTTGTTGAGTATGATGACTATGAATCTCTCATTGGTCCATTCGGTTTGGTTGAATGAAATTTGGATTATCTCCAAGAATTATCTCAATAGTAAATTAAAATTCTCTCTCTGGGGGAAATAATAAATACTCCTCTTCTAAAATGTCTCAAAAAAAATTCCACTATAGTATGGAAACCATCATGTTATTCTCCACAATCATATTGAATATGAATCACAATATGGTTTATAATATCACCCATCTACTAACAGACCAGTCCTGTATAGCCTACCTTGATAACAAATTCTATATGATGAATGTAAATGCTACCCACATGAGATTTGGAGGTCCCTCAACTATGGTAACAATAAGTGGATTTTTTATATTAAATAAACCTTTCCATACATAGTATCAAGTCAAACACTAGATTTCAATCATGGTAAAATTACTAAGAATGTGTTACCCACCTATCTCGATGGCCCATTCCTTATAAAGATCAAGACTATCTAATCCCTCCACTAAATGTGTGTCAAACAATAAAACAACAAAAAATAACTCCATGCTTGGACCAATCTATAAACAAAAAAAATATATTTATGAATTTAAGAGAAAATTTATAATTAAGAAAAACAATCCATATAATAAATATATAGTACATCCTAAAATCAATGATCCTTTCTCACTACCATTTGGAGAAAGAAAAAAGGTATGTGTCTAACTTGTCCATATACCAGTTACTCCTATCTGAGCCAAATGTGATGGACTTCTCTTATGAATGATGCACCCCTTTATTTATATACCCCTTCCTCTACCTTGATTATTATGGCTATTTGAAATCTATCTAGTTGAGAGATACTATTTAGTAGATCCCAAATTAAGACATGGAATCATCCTAGATCCCCACCCAATACGCATCCACTGAGGGTTCCAACATATCCAATACAAGGGCCTCATCAAATAACAAGGTAGAAACCACAATATTGTTCTAAGACACATACCTCAATTTTGGAATTGTGTTCCACACTAATATAAGAACAATCGACCACTGGACTAAGAATAAAATCATCTCCTATGGCTAATCTTCTCATTACAATGTTAGTTAATGTTGTAATAAAGATTCTTCTTACCCAAGTAGGAAATGTCACCGAATCGACCATTTGAAAGCATATATCTACCAGAAGGGACCTACTTATTCTTCCCATCAAATTTTAGGCCTTGATTCACCACCGCAAAAATGGTATTTAAATGTAGAAAAATTACCTATTATTTGATTTCACATCTTTAAAATATTGAAAAAATTTTCTTATGGATTCCACATCAGATTAATTCTTTGAAAAAATTAAAAATCATTAAGGTGATGAAGATAATACATTAATGAAGTATCTATTGAGTAAATGAATAATCTCAAACACACTTTATTATCATAGGGTCATTATTTGATAGTGTTCCAATAGTATCTTGTGGAAATATTGTAAATACAAATCCTCTAAAAATTCATCATGAATAAGAATACCCCAGTGATGCATTCCTTGTACTGAAAACAAATATGATTCCAAATTATCTCTATTTTCCATTGATTTTTCAGTGTGATCTTGAATGTTCGAAATATAGTCAATCATGATCTCTGGTGCATCATAAACAACCTCTCAAACAAATTTTTGCGGATGTCGTAGCTAGAAATCACTATTCATGTAAAACAAAAATAGCACATCACATACAATATCTCTATCCATAATCTACATATTGTGGTAAAAATTATCTGGTAACAACTATTTCACCATATTACTCATATCCATTGGGTGTTCTACTTCCACTACTAAAGACCCATTCTTTCTAATGTCCACCTAACCATCATTAAAGTAAAAACCACATGGAAGTATCTATCTATAATTTCAAAAACGTTATTAAGGTAACTACACATATGATTATAATATTACTTAAAATAGGGTTCAAAATAAGAAATAAAAAATAATCTCTACATACATTATCCTAACAGTCATAAACGTATTTTTTTTCTCTACAGTGAATTATCACTATTTATTGCCACAAACTGTCTAAAGGTGGAACAAACTTCCATGTTATAAGTTTTATGTTTTACACCACCTTAACCATTTGTATTAAAATATTTCAATTTGAAATAGTCCCAAACTCAGTATTAGATACTACTTTATTATAACACCAAAAACTAGAAAACCATTCTATTTCCAATAAACATATTTTTTTCAATGAAATAGTTACCAATATGATTTTTTATGTGTTCATAATATGATATATTGCAAAAAAATTGACTTCCACCATAGATGATGCATGTATACACAATCTCATGCAACAAGAGACTGAAAGTTAGACCCCATACAATATTATGTTCATATAATATGTGTGTCACCTATATTGAAATTCCATTTCAATTATAGAAATAGGGAATCAATAAAAACAATCCCTTCAAGGGAACATGGGTTCACAAAAAAATTTGGGTTTCTACTCACCTGAATATTCTAATTATGAAGGCCCAACAAAACTTCATCTCTTTTATTCTAATTCTTAATATTAAATAAATTTTAAGGAGCTACTGTTGAACCCCCTCTTCATACATCCTCCATATATGACATTAGGTAAAGCTCACTATATATTATTTGATGAAAAACACATTCCAGGGACTAATAAGATAAATTATAATAAAATAAACTCTTTTATAGAGTAAATAAATAATTAAATAAAAATTAATTAAAGATAATCAGTAATAATTTTTTTAGTGATTAATCACACATCCCATTACCATAATCCAAAACATGGTACATTCCGTAAAATGAATTTTGTAAACATTCCTTTTAATTGTAGTTGCATGCGTTAATGAAAACATAAAAAATAATATGATATTGAAAATCCCATAATTAGGAACTAACTACAAGTTTGTTCCCCTCATGCATGATCCATACCATCTACCAAACCATGTATAAAAAATAGGAAAATTACTCATATATAGTTACACTGCCATGAAATCTACATGAGTAAAAATGATTGCATAATATGGGTGTGGGTACAACACATTTGGCTACCACCAACTGTTTTTAAATATATATATATACAAAAACTTTACTGTATGCATATGTATAAGTGGGTAATAAACTACAAAATAATTAGTACACTTTTAATCAATAAATAGTAATATATTAATCTCATTTGATATTCGGTTTTATTTGATTATTAATCCAATAAATATTTCTACCACACATGTGTTGTTTCTGAACCATTTCCATTTACTGTAAGTTTAACACATTTTATTGAAGTGGAATAAACCCATGATCCATGCCAATTATTTGGAATTCCTAGTCTTATAATCCCAATCAGTTATAGAGAGATCCATTTCAAACATCCTAACTTAGGGTTGTGCCAAATCATGTCCAGAAATTCCCATAAATTCTGGGCACATCCATGTCATCACAATCTAACAATCTATTGGCTACCAATTATTATGTTCCAACATACGTGGACCTTTTAACATCATAGATAGAAAATGGTTCACTAATTTCCAAATATTAATTATTCACATATTTTATTACATTTAACCCCCTCTTCCGAATTCCTCATTTAAAAAATTTCACAATCCATTCATATTTCACAATAGTTTATAATTTAATGGAACAAAAAAACTAACCCAATAGCATTTAAAATTTATCAATCTCATCCCATTATCATATAATAACACATTTAATTTAATTTTATTCTATATTCCCCCTAATTCGATGTTAAAATTAGAAAAAACACATAATCATATTTAATCTCATATATCCCCTTTTCCATAATTAAAACCCCATTTTTCCATTTCGTCAAGGGACTATCACACCAAAGGGGTATCCGTAAGCTCATTATCAATGTCATCAACAAACTAAACAAAATTATTTTCTCAATCCTGATCTAGTCTCCAATATAACTGGAACCTGACCCAGTCAATGGCTTTTCCCATAGAGAATTCCCAATCCTCCGTGGATAACAAAAGTTCCAATGTATCATTAATAACAGTTTTAAATTATTTAAATGAATATATATATATATAACAACAAACAAATTATAATAAAATAAATACAAATTTTTAAAACCAAACCATCATTTACACAAAATAATAATTTAACTATATATATTTATAAAATTTCATAGACTTCAAAAGAGGAATAAATCTCAAAATAAAAACCCATGAACCACCTCCTATAATGAAGGAATCACCTTTAGGCCTTCTCTACAACATCTTATCATGGAAAGAGTTCAACAACCTGAACCACTGTCACCAAGGACCATGACCTTGCCGATTTCAAACATTATCAATTATACTTATACCCAATGTTGTATGTAGGGTGTGATCGTATTCCCAACAGTATTCCACCCAAATGAATTTATGTGATAAAAAATTTTAAGATAATATGTATTCATTTTTTTATAAAAAAAAATCATACTAATAATTTATAAAAGATGTAACATTAATTGAAAATTGTTTCCATGAGGGAAACCTTGAAGAATATACATTTTTTAATAAAACACAAATGCTAATGATTTTTCTAAAAAACCCACCTTATTCTAATGTTAAGTACAATATATCCAATTCTCACAAGGCACAAGAACACCCCTAGGTAGAAGTTAGTTTCGAGGACCTAGGTACATCACATCTTAGTGTAAAACTAACCATATTCAATAACATTCTATTTCATGAGACACTAGGTGGGGAAACCCAAATGAACTTGTGTTCCTCTAATTTATTCATAGTTTAGATAGTGTTCCCATCATCAAATGTTTTATGTGAAATATGGATGATTCCACTACTGGATCAGTAGCATATTACTCCTTGTCCAACCAACTACATATTCGGGTTCCCTATATTCTCTAAATGATGTTCGACATGTCATAAAAAAATATTTTCACATCAAAATGATTTTTCAAAATCATGACCACAAAAAACATCCCACACACATGTCACATAATACACTTTTCATATTAAAATTTATTTTAACATCATATAAACCCCAAAATAGACTGAAAACTAGCCTCAAACTCTTCTCACAATTTAATAAATCACATCAATAATTTATAAAACATTATAAAAATTTTTGACATCACAAATCAACACATTCTCTTTCAAATACCAATTGTATGAACATAAATCCACCATATCATAACCAAAACATATTTTTCATCAATTTTATAACCCATAAAACTGTTTAAAATCATTATCATAGAATTTCATGGACTGAAAATTTGTTTTTCACCAACAATACATTCAAAAACCCCATTCTAAGGAAAAATTCTCCCCAATAGCACACCAAAAGTGAATTTTACGCCCTATAAATATTTTATAAACCAATTACACTAATTATAAAATTCCCTATAATAATACCACAATAGTCACACATGAATAACAAACAATTTCAAGAAAAATTAATCTTCAAAATCAGACGCCTAATCAATTCTCTCAAAAATTATTTTCCCAGCACACAAATAATTATGAATCTTGTTTTGAAGTTAAAAAAATAATCTAACACATCCATGAATGATTTCAAATGGAATCATCAACCAATGATGTCAAAAACCCAAAATCTTTTTTCAAAAATTCATCCAAACCATTTTTGTACCACAGGGTGAAGAAGATTAATCCCAATCCACAACATGGATCCAAGAAACAATAAATTAATTCCAAGGTATGAATCCATAGTATTTGTAAATATGGAGATTTAATGATGGGGGAATTATCCATAAATAAAATTTAAGAATAAAAATAGAATCACATAGTTGAAGAACCTTGTGGTTTCCCAACCAAAAAACCTTTTATAAATGGGTTTTTAAAATGAATGAAGGGGCTTGTATGCTTTCTATGGCCATAAGACACGATTGGGGGAAGAAATGGGAAGACTATGGATAACCCTAGAAGATAAAACATGGAATTAAAAAAATCTTTTCAGTGAGATAGACAGTGTGGATGGTTTTGTTGATGGTTTAGAAAACCATGTGGCCGAATCATGCGCCTGATTCTATCCACTAAAAAATTAATTCCTTTATCTAAAATTTATGTGGTACAAGAGGGAATCTAGGGGAAAATATATTATATGTATAGAAGAGAAATAATTCACCAATATTAAAAACATTCACACCTGACCCACTATAAACCCCCAAAAACCTAGCCCGAGCCGGAACAAGTAAAACACAAAAAATCAAGTCAGATAAATCTCCCCATCATAATGATTTATGCCGTTGGACAACCGCTTCAAATACAGAGGAAAAAAACAAAACCCAGTATTATTTCCATGTTCAATTGGGGTTCCCAATGAAAATAAAATATGAAAACTACCAATAGGAAAAGAGGACTATGGGATAACTTGAGTGGTCATGACGGAATCTCCCCCGCTATGAGTCACCTACCCCCAAAGGATAAAGCACATCCAGTTTATCAGACACATGAAATGATACAATCACTAACCAAAACATACAACACATTTTTGAAGTATGAAAATATAATCAAACCACATACCAAAATGAAACACATTAAATAGTAAAAGAAGAAGCTCATGTAATTTACAGGAAACACATAATCAATTAGAACGAGGTTACCATAAAGTTACAACATGAAAACCCTTAGGGATTCTCTAATGCAAATGTTTACAGAAGAAAGAAGTTTGTGGTAGATTGTTTTGAATGAGACTACCTACCACCATGCCATCACCAAGGGCATAATCGAGTTATTGATATAGGGAGACCTAAATGGACTCTCCACTATTGAAACAAACTAACACCCAAAATGAATACAAAACAACAACATGGGGGGTTTCAGATGAACTCACCACCATAGGATTCAACATAATATCCTGTGATTGAACCACGACACCAACATGGGGAGGACCAGATTGACTCCCCACCATATGGGAAATAATTTCAATAGAATTATTCCAAAATAACTCACATGAGACCCATGTTTATCCACCCACGATAAGAACAATCCTTCATAACAAATCAGAATGGCCAGACATAATAAATACCACATAAGACCCAATCCCAACAATAACGTGGGTTTATAAACTAAATTCCATTCTTGTAGAGAAAAAATGGGGTTCACCACTCCCACATGCATTCTCATCTTAAAAAAAGTGCAACTAGAACCGAGATCGAAGTAGACCTACTATGTTATTCATCATGAAAAACCCATACTGATATTTGCACACACACGAATTCAAGAACTAGGGTTTTTGAAAATTAAAAAACACCCCACATCCTTGTAACCAAGGAGGGACTCATACCCCAAAAAATATTAAAACCACGAGGGATAAAGTCTGCATGTCCCATTCCACCACACTGGGAAACATGAAAAAAACTATCACATTGAATCTTCCTATTGTCTCTTCCTCCCATAATTGATACAGGAGTTAAAAAAAGATCACTTACTGCCCCTAGGGTATCCTGAATATCGGCCAACATCACTCTAGGTCATACAGAAAGAGCATAGATAATGGAAGCATCTCCTACATGAATTCCAGCGACAAAAACACATTAAGGGACCTTATTCATCTTATTTCATAAACAAATACACTACTACACAACAACATTAAAACAACAAAACTCATCCAAAAAGACACATACACATTCATTGAACCTTCAAAATGATAGGGTCCTTGATGATCCATGTGCATTTCCTCCCTCACCATAAACTAGAAACAACAGAAGAATCAATATAGGGAAGACAACATAATTTTGGATAGTGAATTTCTTGAACTCTCGAAAGAAATCACACTTACAAATAAGTGTATGCCCTCAAAATGTTTTGTAACATACACTATTGACATTAAAATTAAAAACAACCCAACAATTCCCAAACTAACATGACTCTAGAATCCTATATGTCCATTACAAAGAGTGGGTCCTTGAATCGATTCCCATGTAGGAAGAGATTTCTCCAAGCATCTTTAACAACCACGAATGTCAATTCTTCGCCACACTAGTGGCAAGACAAAAACACTTTTTTCAACGAGAAATTTGGATGACACAAATGTCTTTTAAGACATCATCCTAAACCGACATCCCCAGCCTTCATCCACCCACATCATCGTAATATAACTTTACCATTTCTAAACAAATACTATAGACCAAACAATGTAAAATAACACCTTTGAAAATTCTATCAACTCACGAAGCAAGCACTCCATTAAATGATTTATTCATCAACTATTATATTGTGATAAAATCTATGTTATATGAAAAATAAGATAGTTAAACTCTACACTAAAACATAAGAATATATTCCATACATTGATCAATTGGAGGAGCTTCCCATGTTGAATCACCACTGGATGAACATAAATTCTGCAATAAATCATTATGGGTGTGTACCTTATCCAAAAAAAACTATAGTGACCAACCAATATGTTCCCGTTGTCAAAACATAGCACAAACCAAATCCAAAAACATGAGGGGAACCACCGAATAAGATTCCTGAGACATTTCATAAAATATCCCAGTATCCTACACCTTAACCCAATATACTAATGAAACAAAAATCCAAAACTTAATTCAAACAACATAGTTTCTCAAACATAAAATGACCCACAACAACAAATTAAAAATCTCATAAAGCACAAGAACCAATCCCCATTATTAGAAAGATTAAATTTCCCTTAAAATTAATTTTTTATAATGTAAATGGGGTTGGCAGTAAGTGCATCCACCATTGGTATACCATGTGACTCAGAAATTCATGTTTATGTTCCACACTAGGGACCCTCCTCATATCTAATAAAGAAACTATCCATCCATTCCAAAAAAAATTACATTCCCATGTAAAACCATATATGTGGTCACTCATAATCATACCAAATTTTGAAACAGAAAATATTTCCACTTTTCAAAACCATGTAATTCAACCAAAAAATCATTTTCCTCAAAACCACTTGCCATAAAATCAAAACCCAATTTAAATGTTAAAAAATGTCTCAGAATAAGAGTGAATATTCAAATAAATAATCACTTTCATGTTATACACATTAATTTCAAAACATATCGACCAATTTCAAACCAATTGTTTTTTTTGAAAAACTCAATTTCATCAACACCTACTTAATTAAAACTCATCTCTTCTTATATAACGAAAGGTTTTAATACTTCCTACAACATTTATAATGTTCACTAGTTACCAAAACAAAATACAAATCACAAATTCATACAAAAATACAAAAACATTTTGTCCCATTAAAAAAACTCTCTATTGTTTAGAAATATATATTTGATATAGAATTCAGAAACCCTTTTTTACTAAAATCATAGTTTCAAAGGATGTGAAAACAGTCCATTTACTATTTCAAAACAAATGAACCCAAACAATGTGAGAGGAATTTAGTGTTGGTGGGTGGCTTGGACATTTGGTTGGTGGCCATACTCTAATAACTTTACCTTAACATATAGTGATTTTGGAAAATATCACCGGATCCACATAGATTCCCAGACCCCACGAGCTATCTGAGTCTATTGAAAAAACTGCCTTTTCATTCCCCAAATCATCGATGAACCATGAGAACCGAAGAACATTGATAAAACCCATATTCACCTACTCACATAAATCCTATTTGTGGGTGTGCTATCTAGGCATTATACTAATAATTAGAATGTGAAGTCTCATAAATCCCAAATCTGGTGGACCAATACAATATCCCCAGAGGACATCACCAAAAAAATTGAACCTAACCCGATACTAAGTTTTCATGAACAAGATCAGGTCACCAACTGAATAATTTCCCAACATGGTAATTGGTAAGGATCTAAGAGAATTCTTGATCCACATAGGGTGGAACATGGGCTAGGGTATAATGAATAATGGTTGAGAAAAAATTACATGAATTTATACTAAAAAAACCACAAATAAATGATAATAAAATATATATGAATTTTTCAATCTAAACCATCCATCACAAAAATTAATAATTTAATTACATTAGTTTATATAAATATAAAAGACTACAAAAATGGAATAAAGCACAAAATAAAATTCCAGGAACAACCTCATAGCATGGGAACATCACCCAAAGACTACATCATAACTCCACACCAATGATAGAGGATAACGTCATGAGATGTCATCACCATGGACCTTTCTGTTAACTAAATAATAAATTGTCAAGTTCACTTACACATAATCATGTTTGTAGGGTGTCATCCTAATTCCAATAGGATTCCACCAAAAAATATTCCATGTGATAAAAATTTGATGTCAAAATTCATGGGTGTTTTTAAAGAATAAATTCATTAAAATTTTCAAAAAGATAGAACTTTTAATGTGAATAGTTTTCAAGTGGGAAATTCATAAAATTGTTCAACTTTATTATAAAACGTTTGTGCTACTGCATTTTCCGACAAAACACAGTGTATCCTGAAGGAATCTACAATATTATAAACAAGCACTAGTCATAGGAACACCCCTGAGAACAAGTTAATTGTGCGGCCCTACACACATCATATCTCAGGGTAAAATTAACTATAATCCATAACATTCACGTTCACAAGCCACTTAGAGGAGAATCTTGAAAGGCATACTGGTCCCCAAATATCAACGCATTTTATTTAGTGTTTTCATCATTAAACATTATATGTGAAACATGAGTGATACCACTACTGGATTACTAACATAATAGTCTTATTTCTCCCACCTAGATACTTGGGTTTCCCTCTTTGTGCTCAATCAAGTACTTCATGACATAAAAAACAATTTTTTCAAGGAAATACCATTCCAAAATAATGCACACACCAAACAGCCCACACATATGTCACATAATACCCTTCTCATATTCAAATTCCTTTTAATGTCAAACACAAAAAAAAACAGCACACAAACATGTCTCGCACGTTTCTCAAAATTTAATTAATTTTCTCAAAAATTCATAAAAAATTATCAAAACGATTGACATCACAAATCATTATTTTTTATTTAAAAACATCATTATAAGAACATACACCCACAAAATCATTACCCAAACGTATTTTTTACACTTTGTGTAACACAATAAACCATTGAAATTTACCATCAAACAATTAAAAGAAGTAAAACATGGTTTCCTACCCAAAACACATTCAAACCCAATAATTAAAGAAAGACTTTAACATAATACCACAAAAACATAAAATTGGAAGCCCTATAAACATTTAATAGACCAGTTTCATATAATATAAAATTCCCTAATATAATCCCACATGAGTTACAATAGAAAATAGAAAATATCATTAAATAATGAAACATCAAAAGTGAATTCTTATCCAATTTTATCAAAAAAAATTTCTTTCACCAATGACAATTACAATGAATCATTCTACAATTTTGGAAAAAGTATGATATATCACCACATAATGCTTACACAATGAATAAAATCATAATGATGTCAAAACCCCAAACCATTGTGTTAAACATCTAACGTACCACTTCTGCACTATAATGGGATGAAAATATATCCAAATAAAATATATTGAGACATGAAATAAAAAATTAAACCCTTGGTATGATTCCATAGATTTTGGACATTTTAAACTTCATAGTTGAGTGATAAAACGCTAGAGAAATGGAATAAAACATTAAAAGAATCAATTACATGAATAATATTGATGTTTCCCCATTTAAAAGGCCATAGAAATAGATTCCTAATGATATTCAGGGATATTGGGAGACATACATGGCATTAAATAAAAATAGTGGGATGAAAGGGAAACCTATGTTTAATCCTTGATGGGAAAACATGGAATTTTAAAAAAAATGAGCTGAACATTGATTACGGATTGGATGCGTGGTTTAGAAAAACGTGTTCCCAGTTCTGTCCATTAAAGAATATATTTTTTCCCTTCAAACATCATGGGGGGATACGGAGAACCTATGGGAATGATAGCCTAATAATATAAAATAAATAATTCCAAAAAAAATCAAACCTATCAAACTCGAATCCCATTAAAATGACCATGAAATTGGTTCAAACTAAAATATATAAAACACAAAAACCATGTTATGGCAATTCACAGTGGGTCTATCATTTCATTTATGTTCCCAGTAAATATTCTAATTTTATGAACAATTGTGAATCAAGGTAGTGCAATTACAAGAACCTGATAGATATGAACGACATAATGACTATAGAAAAATATTAATTGGCCAAAGACCTTATTCTCATAGATATAAAATCATTCAAACCCTACATTTTATTATAGATGCAACCATAAATGTGATGAAATCCCCACAAATAGGTATCATGGGACATATATGTATGGGAATAATAAATTTATTAATCAATCCGAAAATTGAATGAAAAAGACTCAAAGACATTTATTGAAAAATAAATTGAATGAATTTAAACATCAATAACCCCAGAATCAATGTAAAACCATTTTTGAAAGATAAGGGAATTTTTTTCTTACACTTGAATGATGGGAGTGAAATTAGGATGAAAATAGTTGGAGATGGATATAATATAGAGAAGGTGAAATTATATAATTTCAAAATTAATGAGTTGCAAAGTTTGGTAACCTAGTTTTTCCTACCATTTCCTAACCATGTGACAAAATTTTTCTCATTGAAACAAATAATGATATTTACCTAGGAGACCAATAAGGTTTTAAAATTAATATAAAAGTCATTAAGAAATCTCTAGACAAACCCCATATGGCTTCCAGGCAATGTTATAGGTTTTATAAACCCTTGTCCACCACTTTTTAAAGGAACATAATAATTGTATATTTTTTTCACTAAGAGTTAACATTAAACTTCCACTCTTTTCTCTGGTTTCCATCATTTTCATGTCTCGAACCACCAAGATTCTACTATTACCTTCCAAATATCTAGTATTTCATTTATAATCCAATTTAAAATATGTAAACCATAATTGAAACATAAAAAGTTATTCTTCAACAATATAGATCATAATATAATTATATTTAAGTATACAAAAATAATAAAAACAGATAATGTGGATAAATTAATTAATTTATTCAATATGTAAATATATTTCATAATATTCAATGAATTTATTTACATGTTTTTTCCATGTAATATAAAATAATTTATGGTCATTTCACAAAATTACCCTAGTTAATGAAATGTATGAAATTCTAATTGATTACCCATTATAAACAATAATGGAGTATTTTAAATTGATATATATTTTTATTAAATTTTTTATCATTAATCATAATTGATAATAAAATACAATGTTACTAATTTATCAATTATATCATATGTATTTCAGTCCAAGGGTACCCATGATATATAATAATGATGGTGATGTTTAATTAAATTATTTTAGTATAAAAAAATAATTTAAAAAGCCTGTAATGAGTAGATTTTTTATCTAATGAAATTTCAAGGAATTAAATATTAAATATGTTTTATATATACTAATAATATTTCAATGTAAGATCGGAAATTTTAAATGAATAAAAAAATTATTTAACTAATAGGAAAAACTGAAATAATTATCATAATTAATAGTATAATTTATAACTATGATAGAAAATTAAAACTATTTACCAATGAAATTATTTTTTAATTAATTAAAATTATTATAAATAAAATAAACAAACATACATTGAAAAAATGATCTCTAATATTGAAAATTATTTTAAATTTAATAATAAATGCCTAAATAAAACTCATAGTGCATAAAATATTATTAAATTAAAGTGGAATTTAAATATAATAAATAGTAGATATAAATAAAATAAACTGATAGTAATATATTCCAAAAATGTAAAAAACACATATAAATTAAATAACATAGATATGGACGACAAAAATAAAATCAAGAGACTGACCATAAAAATATCCCATTAAAATTGTCAAAATGGTCAAGGAATTGTTAAATCAAATAGGAATAGTAACAAACATTTAAAAACAAAACTAACTGAAGAGGAGGATTATGGGAATTTAAATGGAATAGTGAGTACATATTCTTTAGTGAAAAGTTTTACAAAGAAAATCTCAATAAATAATACATATCAAGAATTAAATCCTTATGTGCATTAATAATTATAAAGTATTCATGATAGATCATGAAAATGTGATAAAGAAACTATAATAAACAGAATTTAATTTTAATTAGAATAATATTAACTAGCATGGTATAATAAATGATTTAAATTATTAAATGTATAATAATAAACAATTTTAAAACAAAAAAGAGACCATCATAAGGGAAAATTCTTTGAAATTTTTACTTATGTGATATGAATATATCAAAATTTAAAAAATTAAACAGAAATATAAAAAAATGTAATTATGTTCAAACAACAAGGTAAAATACCATGAGACTGTGGGGGTTGAATCATGTTGTGACAAAATTAAATAAATAGCCATTTTGTATCATGTTTCACTATTAGAAAAAATAACAATATATATATATATATTGTATCATTGTATGAAAATAAGTCATGCATGAGACATATTAATTTTACTTGGTTCACCCTCACTGTGATACATTAATGGAGAATAAAATTGAAATATTATAGTGGAAAAAAATTATTAAGGTACACATCCATATCATGGATTGTTCAAGATCACTTCTATTCACAGGCTCAAATCCTCTAAAATGTTTTTTTCTACCACAATTCATTCCCAATGGTCATTCACTGACTATATTTGTATGGATCAATACTAGTGGAAAGGATCACCTTATACCTATTCCTTTTATATTTTCCCTAGAATGGATCTACAGAATTCATGTGATAATATAGTTCCATTGAATATCAATAATGAATGATTCATAAACTATGGGTAGATTCATATGTTGATATAATATATTAGCCATATGAATTAAATTATTTCTAATAATATTCATCGTTTCAAAGAAAAATTGTTTTTCATTACTTATTGTCCCATTTAGAACATACATTAAACCTTTTAAAACATTATTTCATAATCCACAAACTTCATTAAATCCACCTCAAACATTACTCTATCATGTCCCATGAGTGCTTCAACATTAATGTTTACTTCAAGGAATTCCTCTAAATCATGGTGTTGGATTCCTTAAGAACCAATATTGCAATGTGGAACACCTCTTTCATAACGTCACTTATATATTGAAATCTAAAAAACCCCATAAACCCTACTTTATAAACTATATTTGTGAACTATCTCCATAACTTTATTAATCCCTCATGAACTACTTCTTCCTTCATTGAATCCTCCCACACCAACTACATTAGATTTCCCAAAATTCATCTAGTGATGGCATTCCCTAATAAAATTCACCATATTTAATGATATTATTAGGAGTTATTATATTGAAAAATTGATCCAAGAAACAAACTAATAATTATAATATAAAGAATCGATGTGGAACATCCTATGAACAGATTTCATGATAACTTTAAAAAATTATCATCATCGATAAAACATCAATCTCTAGAAAAAATTTCTTATGTTTCACATTGTGTGGTATGCAATTCGCATAACACTGCTACACCAATACATTTTTCAATTTTCATTTATCTCTATTGTGGTTCAACTTGTGAAACTACGAAATTATAAACATCTATTTTGGTTAGTTCAACCAAAATGAAATGCAGTAATCCGATTTGTTCAACCAACACATTCACTATAAAAATGAATAGATTATTCCCTGAGGGATTTTTTCCTAACTGATTTTATTTAAAATCTGTGATCATAAAATTGTAGAACCTACTAAAACATTGGTTAACATAGTTATAAATAAATTTTATAACTCAAAGGATGGTGTTTGAGTCAGCAATACACTCTATAAATATTCATATCACTATTAGATGAATTGATCCCATGTATAACAACAATATTATGAACAACAATAATTCTAAAAAATACCAGTTTTTACATTTTAAATTAATAAATTATATTTATTTATTTCGTATATATTAGTATTTCATGAGTTATTATGGTCAAAAATGTTTGTTGACCCTATTTTTTCTTGACAGTTTTGGTATGGTAGTAATGATCACAATTTTTTGTGAATAATTATTTCATATCATGAATATTAAATGTTATAAAATAGTAATGTATTAATGGTTTACACTGTATTATATTCAGTCAATAAATTTCTGGGACCTTATTTCTAAGGAAGAAATCTTTGTTGATCATATTATAGTAATTTTAGAAAATAGTACATTATATTTTAATAATGAGTTCTTTTTTAATATATGAATTTCTAAACCATAAAAAATAAAGTATTTTCTTTTTATTTTCATATCATTGAAATATTTATATATTTTTAATTATCTAGAATGATAAATTTATCTCATATCCAAATGTGTTTTTAATTTACCATTACACGAACACAATATGATCAATGAATGAGTGATAATATGAAGAGAATTTATTATAATTAAGATATTAAATAAATGAAGTTATTTTAATTTTATATATTTTTTAAATTAAATCAATGAAAAAATTGAATGTGAAAATAAAATAAAGATACAGATAACAAGACATTACATAAACATTAGATATTTAATCCTAACATACATGTATTCTTTGTATGGAAATATTTTAGACCTCGGTTGAGACTAGAACCATGAAATCATTTGAAATATTATAAGTTTAAACAATATAGAATGATTTTCATGATAAAACAAAACATTAGGTGTGGTTAATGTGTATTGTGGGAGGCATCATTTATGAATGAGTCTTGATGTAATTTTATTAATTTCTCATCCACTAATTTAAATGGAATTTAATATTATAAGTGAAATGACTTTAAATAGAAAATGAATGAATACATGAAAATAATTCCCACATAAAAACATGAAATTGATAATTATTAGTGGTATTTTGTTTCAATAGTTAGTATTATAACTATTTATCACAGTTCATCTTTTTATTATATTACATGAATTTTTACATTTATAAAATATATTTTCCAAAAAATTTAATTAACCCTACAATGTAATTTTTATATACTGATTCTAAATAACAAGAATATATCATTAAAATTATTCAGTAAAAGTGAAAAAATAATTTTAGAATAAAAAAAATAATATATAATATTTTAAAATAATATAATTTTATACAATAAATCATTTTAGTCATATTGATTACTATTTACAAGTCATTCTTAAATGATATTATTATATTTTAAAGCAATAATTTCTATAAAATAAATATTATAAAATAATTTATATATTTATTTTAAATTAAGATTGACTAATATATAATGATACACATTTACTTGAATAAAAAATATTTTATCCAAATTATTATTATCATTTTATTTATTAAAATAAACTTTTATGTTTTAATTATATGTAATATTTCATTTATTATTAATGATTTTCACTCATTAAAATGTTATACTAGATGGTATGTCATTCTTGATAAATCATGAGGAATCATACTTCAAACTTTTAATCATTTTTTATATTTTCATCATATTCACCTTTTATTTTTCAATATTGTTGAAATATTTTTTTTTGTTTTTTTGTTTATTATAATTATTTGGTAAATTTTTCAACTCAATTTAATTTTTAATTCTCCATTTGAGATATATATTAAATCATGTAAATGGTAGTTAACAAATTTTAATTCTTTATGAAAAAAATTATACTGATATATTGAAATGTTACATGAAATATATTACTAAGTATTCAATTTTATTATATAATAAATATGTAAATTTCTAATATAAATTTACACTCCCAAAATATCACCACACTAGGAACATCAAGGATAAATAAATTTATGCAGTTATAAAATTTTATAATTTGTGATGTTGTGTCAACAACACCTGTAAAAGTGAAAGTTAAACATATTACTGTAATCATGGATTTTAGGGTGATATCCCCTAGGATATTTCTCACAAATATAATTTCTATTTACTGAAAAAAAATAATATAATAGATTTGGCCTATGTATTCTTTTTTCTTAAAAATAAATAATATCCTAAAAACTGAATCGTAGGTAATATATGAAGTCTATAATGGATTTAACTTATTATATAGACATTATAAGACAATGACGAGAATATGAAGAGATAGGGTAAGTATTATTTAATCACCCTACACCATATTAAAATTATTATACCACAACTAAAAAAATTATCCAATTCCATGAGAAATTGTAAAAAAAGTCTTAAAATCGTTTTAATTATTATTTAATCGAATAAGGTTTCATTTTATGTTTCATGAATGTAATTATATTTTAACGGTGTGTAATATATATTTTACAAGAATCTCATAGTGATTTTTATTGTTTTATATTCATGTATATAATTTTATTTCATATAAATGTATTCCACTTCCCTCCATAAACAAACCACCATGATTAATTAAAATTTGATGATGTTTTAGAATCATAATGAGTGAGACAAAAATTTAACATTAATTTGTTGAATTATTTAGTCACTAAAATAATATAGTCATCAAAACCTTCTCCATAATAAATACTAATACAATTATACGGATAATATAAAATTTTTAAAAAGATGAAAAACAAGTATTATACAATCTTGATCAATTATAATGTTCTTATTATATCAATTACTTTTAAACACTACCATTTTTTTATATTTTACTATTTTACACAATGTGTTTGTGCTTTAATATTTAGTTTTAAAATCTATAATAAATGATTAACTTATATGTACTTTTAATGTGTCTTTATAATCAATTTATGTCTTTTATTGTTTGATCAGTAAAAACACCTTCAATATTACTCATCAATAATCTACTAGAGTGTTATTAAATCATTGGAATCATTGTTTTTTCAATTTTATTATATTTTCATTTGTTTATATTTCCCTGAAATAATTTGTGAAATTTCAAAATACATAATTTAATATCATGTTTTCCCACAATTATATATTATAATATAATCCAATTTTTTTAAAAACCTGAGCTCCTTTATAGTATAATATGATTATATAACCTATTTAACAAAGTGAATCAAATTTTTTCATATAATGGTATGATGATGGTTGTGGATTTTGTTTCATGAAATTTTATATATTAAATCAATGAAAGATGAATTTAATAAAATTAATGAAACAAAATAAAATATAATAATTAATGAATAGATAAATTTTTAATTTAAAATAAAATTCACATGACATTGTATGATCGATATATAGAAACAAATGTATATTAAGATGAAAAAAACAAAATGGGGGATAATTGTATATTATTAAAATAATTATAATTTGATTAAATTTGTCTTATTAAAATTAAACTATTAGTATTCAAACTCCTCTTTTATATTAATCATTTAATTGAACAAGGTCCCCGGTCATATGGATATTGTAATTAGATGGTTACGATAACCATTGCACATGTCAATATTTATTATATTCAGAAATGTATAGTGAAAATACTTTTCCTAATCGAAACAATTATAAAATTAAAACAAATATATAGATTATGTCATACAATATATAGATTCAGAAAATGAAAATGTAAAGACTTTAATCACAATATAATAAAAATCACAAAATAAAATGTATTCACAATTATCATAATTAGATTAATTATGGTGAACATAGTATAAAATAGAATATTAATAAGTAAAAAACAATTAATTTTTTATTAAATATAGTACAAATGAAAATACATGCGAAAGAAAACTATTATTTTTACCCAAATAGAAGGGTATCCAATATCATTAGATAAAGGAACCATGACCTATACATTTATGAAATCCTTCATTCCCATACTAGTGTAATACATTGACATGTTGATCTGATTCTTTCTTACTATCATCAGATGACCTCGATCAGTACGGTGATCAACAACTAAGTCTTCATAGACTTAGAATCCTAAGATTGTATTCAGCAACAATAAACGTCATACAATGAAAAATGATGCTGTTAGATATTACAAGTATGTTGAAAAATGTGTTTACAACATTATCACTTTAAAGATATCATCTAAATAAATTTTCGTAGAGCACTCATAGATTAACAATTTCCTAAAATTTATCAGCTCAGCCAAATAACCTGATATTTATAGGTGTTGGCTCCAATGAACAGATTTTCTCCTGAAAATTCGTAGGGACATAGAAACTTATCACTCTAATGGTAATATGGATTTAGAATACACTACATAATTTTAGTTATAATATAATACACAACATCATTTTAATTTTGAATTATATCGTTCATTACAATAATATTTTTTGTAAGCTAATAAAAATAAGTGAAACAAAATTGATGGATTCCTTATAAGGGTTAATTCGATTTATAACAATATGAGAATATTTTCAATATGAAAACTCAACATTGAGTACGATGGAAATATTTATCAGTGCATAAAATATAATTGGTATTCATTAACATTATGATTATAATAGAATGAATTATATTATTATTTTATGGTTATGTTTGTTATCGTGAATATGATGAAAAAATTAATGACTATGATACCCTAAAAATATTAGTAAATAAGTCATTTTTTAAATGTTTTTAGAAGAGGAGTAATGAAATATGAAATCATCTCATAACATTATAAATAATAATTAGACACAAAAGAGTTATTAATTAAATAATGAAGAGATAGAGTTTTAGATATTTCGATATAAAAGTAATAGAGTTTCAAAAAGATACTTCTGACTTAATAATCTCCCCCCATTTTGAAAGCACAATCCAAAAGTATAAAAGAATAAATACTAAGTAATGTTTAAGTCTAAATGTGTTTTAAAATAAAAAGCTTTTATTTAGAATTAACACTTATAGATATCTGATTTTGTATTTTAAAAATTTTCTTTAAAGGTATTGAATATTACTAACTCCCCCTAGAGATAAAAAATTCCCTAAATATTGAATTGACATAATTTTTTAAATTTTGTCCCCTGATAATATACAATTAATTTTTTAAAACATTCTCACCCTATTTAAATCGTTCCTTTACTTTATGATTTACACAATGTAACAGAGAATGTATTCAAATACATAAAAAATAGATTAGTATAATATAATATACAAATCAATAGATATTTTGATCATCTTGAATAAGTGAATAAACAATCATCCAAAAAGAATTTAAGACATTCAATAAAAACATATAGATGTAAAATTAATTTATATTAATATTTCAAAAAAAACAGTCAACTATATTTCAAATAGAAAATAATATATTTTCGTTTTTATTCTTTAAAATATCCAAGAAAACCATCTTCATATTATTGATTTATTTTTACCCATCTAATAGATTTTATAATGACTAATATTGAGGTCATATTTCTTCATCTTGTTTAGACAACAACTGATCTTGGTTACGATACATCCCCTATATTAACTTCATCTTTATATCCAATGAAACGAACGTCGCTTTCTATACATTCATTTGTAATTCTTATGTACGAATAATTTCCTCATAGTCATTATTTTTTTCTACTAAATCTAAAACTTTTCATTTATCAACAACATCTTATTTTCAACTCAATAATCTCATCTTGGTAAATCACAATATTCAAAAAATTAACTTCAATTTTGTTGAACATGTTTCTTAATTTCTAATCTCTGATCGGACTGGTTTACAACTAGACTACAATAACCATTCAATTTCCATGTTCTATCAAATTATAAATTAGTAAGGAAAGGACTGAATTCATTAAACATATTTATAATATCACAAATCACCTCCACAAACAAGATAGTAATTTCATCAGAGTTATACGACCATTTCACAACCCTATGATAATATTTTTTATTTTATATGGATCTTTCTTTGAAACCAATGAAATTTTCCTTGAGCCGTATAACCCTTTTCCATAGAATATGTATTGAGTCAGACCTTGGATTTTTTTGTCATTTAAAAAATAAATATTTTAATCAACACATGGTAAATAATGAAATGAAATCTATATTCACCTCATAGAATGTTCAACATATGTATCCCTATGTAATTAAATTTTATTTTCATAATCAGTTTCTTAATTATAATCAGGTTGTTGAACTGATTGAGATTCCTCAAAATCATCTCCCTAACTATTGTTATGAACATTATATGACCTGGTCTCCTTTTCCATTTATGAAATCATTATGACTTTATCTGATTGAGTTTTCCAATAAACAGTCATTGATTACTCCTCTCTGTTGCATCTATAAAGTATTGATCAATTTATCTTATGGTTGTATCATCTATAATTGGGGAAACTATTGGGGATGTCGATTCACCAAACTTCTAATTTTTCTTATCCATATCATGGTTATATGGACAAACACCCCCTACATGAACTATTTATCTTATCGTAATAGAGGAATTTTATTTCACCAGCTTTTTAAACTATTTACGATCATAAAAATTTAACTTTATTCTACTTAAATATCTTTATATTTTATTCTTATTTTTGGATTTTATTTTTTTGAATATTTTCACATAGAGTCTCGGCTGGACTGGGGACTAATTGAGGATCACTATCATTAATTTCCACCTAGATGAAATTTCATCATTATACAATTTTATTATTATTATTGTTTTCCAGCTCAGACATTTCTTTCTTCTTATTTTAATTAGAACTAGATTTATCTTAAATTTTCTATTCGGAAACAATCATATCCAATTGTTTTAAATCATATATACTTCCTTTAGAGAAATATTTTTATGGACTGACATCAGGGTCATTAATAAAATTTCGGGAAATTGGCTCAAAAATAAACATTAATATCTTAATTATATCATTTTTTATCAATGGAACCCTTATATTCCTTAGAGATTAATATAATGTATGATTGAAAAACACTAGAATGTGTGCAATAAACTGACATATAATGAATATAAAAATGATTTGTTGATATTTTATAGCACAAAATATGATAAGATTTATTGTTTCAAAGAATGTAACCCATCAAATTTATTTTCCTAATATTGACCAAATATCCCAAAATAAATACATATGAGTCTTTCATAGTCTCCATATCACCTAATCATATAATTATAAAACATTTCATCCATAAATATGTTAAGCAATTGTATGATGAAAAGCTTTAAACCATTATCTTATCCTC
Organism: Viscum album; assembly: GCA_963277665.1. NCBI lineage: Eukaryota > Viridiplantae > Streptophyta > Magnoliopsida > Santalales > Viscaceae > Viscum > Viscum album. The sequence goes on from OY728134.1 coordinate 172,537,550, forward strand.
ATTGAAGTCAAAAAGTCACTTTTCATCTTTATCATTAAAAAAATTACTCTATAATTCGAAGGCTTATGAGATGGAAAATATGCATCTCTTTATGATGGAACAGTAATGAAAATGGGATTCTATTTTTGTTAACATACTAGTTTCTCAATCATTTATTTTAAAAGTGGCATTAAAATTCTCATCATAAACTTTCCCAATATAGTTATATTTTCATAACTATTTGACAATTATCAGATCCTAAAAGGGATTTTCTTTATATATATGAAATGATTCCCATCCATTGAATTGAGTAATTATTTTCCATAATGAGTCATAATTATTATAGAAATAAAAACATATAATCATTTCCATGATGAACATAAGATCTGATATGTCTTTTGAAAATGGATCCTCCTTTTTTTTTCTTGGACATCGTATTAGAGGATTTCTATGTATGAGTCATGAATACCATTGAGGGATTTTAGTTACTTAAAACATTGGATTCACAACATGATATTGTAGACAATATTTGGTGCAAATGTCTGAGAGATCAATGTTCAAATGTGTGCGTCACTTTATTTAGACAAATAATAACTGAATTTTGATATTCTAGGCTATATTATATCTATAATGATTCCATGATTAAAATAATTCTCAACACTTGATGTATTCATTAAAAAAACTTATTAAAAAATAATATTTTAGTAAAATAGATAAAATATTTGGAATCAAATTCAACAATAAAAATAGAATTGAAAATGAAAAGTAAGATATTGTACCGTTAGAAGATATCATATCAGATATATTAGTTTTCATATTTTATTCTTCAAAAAAAATTTCAATGAATATTTTTTATGTGGAAAAACTATTAACAAAATATTTTAGTACTTAAATATATGTACGATCATATGAGTATGAAAATATGAGTAAAAAAATATGAGAACATAAATATGTGTAGGATAATATGAGTATGAATTGTTGATTATGGTCATATGAGAGTAAAAATATGAGTATGATCATATGAGTATAATCAAATCAGTAAATAAATATATTTGGTAAAAAAATAAACTAATGAAATAAAAATTAAATATAAAAAATAATCATATATATTAACCCTTTGAAAATTTGTAACATAATATATGGATATGGTTTAATCATGAATTATTTATTAAGGAATACTTTACAATTATTAGGTAATTATTTTGTGAAAAATATCAGGTAGTTGTTCTTTCATTCCAATGAATTGTAAAATGAGGTCTCCTTTAAGTGTGTGATCCCTAAGAAATTGATGAGTAATATATATGTTGTTTTCACTATAGTGATGTAAAGGGTATTTAATAAAATATTTGGAACTATTATTATGACACAATATTTGAGTTTTAGTAAATTCATTCCATAATTAGTTAGTCTTTATTATATCCACAACACATGATCACAATATATTCCACCTACCACAAATCCAACTTCATTAGTGGAATGGGATACTGAGCATTATTTCTTACAAGACCAAAAAATTAATTAATTCTTTATAAATTACATGATCTAGATATACGTTTTCTATCCCTTCTACTACAGCTAAAGTAAGAATCCAAAAAACCTATTAATTAAAGATTATTTCCAGTGAATGAAATTTGTTTTAAATCCATAATTCCTTTAAATAGTTAAAAGATATGTTTACTACATTCAAATGTGATTAATTTGTATTTTCAAGAATTCATTCACTTAATAATTATAAAAAGATTATGTCTGGATGTCTTGATGTAATGTTTACTATACATCCTATCATACAACAAAATGTTGTTTGAATAACTCGTTGTCCAGCTTCATCATTATCAAGTGTCTTTGAAGTACGAATTGGGAAACTAATACCATATGTATTGTCATATCTATACTTTTTAATAAGAAAATTAATTTAATTATGTTTAGATATATAAGTCCCATCTGGGTTTTGGGAGATTTGAAAATTGAGAAATAATGTTAACTCACCCATCATACTCATTTCAATCTTAGATTTAAAAATATTTTCATATGAATTTATTAGATATTGTTGAGTTGATATGAATATAATTTCACCAATATAAATTATAACAATAACAATATATTATGATTTATTTCATTATAAAAATAGTTTTATTTAATGTTACCATAACAAATTGATTTTTAACAAAAATATTATATGTTTATCATAAGAAACTCTAAGGGATTGATTAAGTATATATAACATTTTATTATGATTGGAAACATATTCAATATATTTTTTATCATTAAAACAAGGAATTTTATTAAAAAACCATCCTCATGAACATGTCTATTAATGAAATCACACTTCACATCCATTTAAAATATTTTGGAATTAATGAATTGTTTAAAGGATATTGGAGTTTTAATATATTCATTTATAGATACTATAACATATGTTTCTTTATAATGCATTACCTATTATTGATTATATCCATTAGCAACAAATCATTCATTATTGATAACAATGATTCCATATTGTCAAAAAAATTCTTCTAAATACCCATTTTTCTATAATAACAGATATTTATTTAGGTCTTTCAACCAAGGTCCAAAATATAATACTTTAAAATTATTTTATTTCATTAAACATTCACTTTATCCAATGTTCATCACCTAGAGCCTCATCAGGATATTTATGTTCGAATTGATTTTGAAAATTAAAATGTTCAATTTCATTTCCAATGGAACCTATTTTCCTTATAGATTGATTTACATAACAAGTGATAAAACCACATGGATGACTCATAAGAAACATCAAATTTGGGTTTTATAATGATTTTTCACCAACATATATCATAATGTCTAATAATATGAATACTTAAAAAACATTTCCTTGTGTACTCCCTTTATAATATTAATCTTCTATCGTAGGTTGATTATCATTTTTAGAAAATAAATTACACTATTTTGGTTGGGTTTATTTAAAAACAAAAGGATCAGTTTCAGAAAAGTTAACATGTACTACTTCTTCAACTGTACAATACATTTTATTGAAAACACTATACAACATGGAGGTAAAGATATAGTCTAGTAATATTAATTATCATATATTGATATAAATTTTTAAAATTTATCTTTTGTCATTAAAATGAATACATTGCATCAAAATACATTAAAATATGATACTTTTTGGTTTTGGATTGAATATAACTCATAAAATGTTTTATTAAAAAATGGCCTTCTTAAAACTCAATTTATTATATAACAAGAAATAATTAAAAATTTTGAATAATTTGTTTTCAATAGAATATTCACTCAACATGGTTCCTGATATCTCTTGAAGAATTATATTCCTTATTTCAACAAGTAAATTTTATTTAGGTGTTCTAGAAACTAAAATGTTTGTTGTAATAAAATTCTTACTAATAAAATATTCAAAATTGGTTTTTTCAAATACTTCAACATGTCCACTCTTAATAGTTATCATATTTTTTTACAAAGTTTTTATCATTTTATACAATTGTTATAATATAAAAATAGGAATTGGATTTATTTACTAGAATATATACCCATGTTTATCTACTGTATTTATCAACTAAAAAATACATAATAATTTTCTATAATACTTCTATTTTGTGTATGACCATGTTAGTAGGTGTATACTAAATTTTAATCATCATAAGTTAAGAATTCACTTATAGTTTTAAACTTGAAATAGGTTGATTTCCATGTTTACAAGGTCACATACTTTTAATGAATCAAATCTATGGTCCTTTATATCATTAAAAATTATTTTCATAGAGAGTTTACATTAGCTTCCAAGCATACATTGTCAAAATATTTTATTTCATAAACAAGATTGATCTTCCATTTCACTTTTACAATGTTAGCCTTGGATCTTATGGTCTTCTATGTCCAGTGTATAAAAATTCACATAATAATTTTCAGAAAGAATGAATTCATCCTTGTAAATGAGTACTACACATTTATCATTCCTAAAATTCAAAATAAAACCTCCATTAAATAATTGAATTATTATAATAATTTTGTTCGTATGCTAACAAATAAGTAATTTGAAATTAAATCTTTTCCATGAAGGACAATGTTACCTATACCAATGACCATTCCTTTAGCTATATATTTGAATGTGTCATTTCCACTATTCATCTCAATTATATTTCAAGAAAAGTTCTTGATACCAATTATATGTTGGTAACATCTAATATCCATTTAAAATATATTTTTTGTGTATATTCTTATTTTATTAAAAAAAATTAGGTTTTTTGAAATCCTAGTTATTTGGATTAAATTTTTTTTTAAAATTAAATCTTATGTATGGTTCGTAAAAAAATTGGGATTTTTGGAACATAATGATATGATTATATATATATATATTTTTATTCCAATTTCAAGTACTTTTACAATTGGAAAAAAGGCACATTTTTATGAACATTCTAATATTTATTAAAAATAGGTTTTCCTTGAGAATAACTAATTCTAGAACTATTTTTAAGAGGAATAATTTGTTGATACATTTTATCAAACTCTTTATTTCAAGATGTACATTTTGGTAAATATTTCTTACGTAAAAAAATACAAATTTTAGTCCAATGTCTAAATTTTTGTTCTCATTATCATATGTTTTAGAATTTATTGATGTCATTAAATTTGTTTCATAGAAATAACATTTCAAAAATCCTTAGAATTTATATCCTTTTTAGAATTATATTCTTCAAGGGTTTTAGATTTAGGATAATTTTTAAAATATTATTTGTCAATACATTTAGAATGATCTTATACTGATTTTATTAAATTATTTATTCAATATGTTTTTTCAAAATGCATAAAAAATTACTAATTCTATTTTCCATATAATTTATCAATACTATAAACTATGTTAAAAGAATTTAATTGATAATTATAATAATTTAATGAATATTACTCATCTGAGGATGTAGAATACTTATAATTAAGATAGTTAGAATTTAAAGACCTATTTTTCAGAGAACATATTGTTTGTGCATTAACCATAAGGTATTGATTTTCAATATGTATCTTTCATAGAGGACCAATATTCTATTTTGATGAATTATCATTATCTATAGATTCATTAGAAGAGCCTCCTACACTAGAACATTAAGAATAATTTTCCTTTAAAAAGTTATTAAATTTTGACTTGTAATACTTATTCTGATTCATATTAGATTGTATATAATTCCCTTATTTTCATTCAAACATTGAACAATCTGGTCAAATATGATAATATTTTTTCATTAATTACTAGTGACTTCAGAATATTTCTTATCATTGTTATACCTATTACATTATTTATATCTATACTAAAATGATTACTTTCTCAAAATCATATTCACCCATCAAGAAATACATCATTTATCATTCTATGATTGTTCTAATTAACTTGAATCTAATTAAGTAACTACTTTCTTTTTAGTTTTATTTCCAATCATTTCAGGAGACTTGACCTTTACATGATGTTATTTAGTAGTAAAATAAATAAATCTATTCTTTCTTTCCTTTTTCAAAAAATATCATCAAGGTATTCTCATATTATAGAATATTTCACAAAAATTCATTATGAGTAACATATATAACATTTCATGATTTAAAAAACTATTCTTCTCTTTGAATCCCATTCAGTTTTTAGGATGTCAATAATCTTTTCCACAATAACATGTTCTTTTAAACCTTTTTTATCCAAAGGAATTTAAGCAAAAAATAACAATAATTAATTTCTCTTAGACATTACCTTCATGTTCTCCTTATAGAAAATGAAAAGCATGATAGATTTCTCTTAGCTTGGTTCTTCATATATCAATATATTTAGGTGTACCAAAATTAGTGATTTATAACATCATCCAAATATTGTTAGCTATATCCCAAAATTATATCTACCTATATATATTCATTTACATTAACATAAAAATTTATTTATTATCTTATGTTTATTTGATATTCTTGGTTATCCTGATTCTCAAAATTTATGTACTCTATGTCAGTAATTTTGTAATCTAGTATAATTATAAACAAAATTCAACACCACTATAGAAAAATAAATCTTTAATCTATTTATCTAGTATTCATAATAATTTATATCAATGATAGGTGGTCTTTTTGGATTTTCATGATAAAAAACCAATATTTAATCCTTCCACATTAAAAATGGAAAATTATTATATTCTCATATCACACGTTAGTGTACCAAAATATTATAAACAAAATGTTTTTAAATGAAAAAAACTAAACTGTTTCATTAATGTAAGGAGATAAAATAGTTTAATTATCCTTTGAAAAAAACATTTATTATCATTAATACAAATACGTGGATCTAATACCAATTGTTGGATCAATATATATGATCAAATGTATATGATGATGACTGGATAGATGAGGAGTTAAATTTATTTTTATTAGCATCCATTTTACAAATAGAATAAATTATACATAATATAATTAAAATAATCTCATTAACTATATTCCATCGCATTATACAATTAATCAAATAGGGCCTCAGGTTTTATGGTTATCATATTTATATGGTTTTGATAAATTTTCCAAAATTCATTATTTAGTATATTCATAAATGTGTATGAAAAATTATTGTAATAATAGATACAATTATCTGAGTGAAACAAATAATGAAATTCCATTATACATCCTATATAACAAAATTGAGAAAAATTAATGATGATAATAATAGTATAATCACAATTAAATATTCAATAATATACATAGTTATCATAATTAGATTAATTATATCGAAGTGAGTATATGATAAAATATGAATAGGTAAAAACAATTCACCTTCTATTAAAAATAATAAAATAAGAATGCATGTGATTGATTACAATTATTATTACCGAAATGGAATGGTAACTAATAACCATAGAAAATTTTTCCTTTATTTATACTTTCACAAAATTTCATCTTACCCACATTAGGGTAATCCCTTGATATGGTGATAATCTTTTATTTTTCTATCTGTACATTCCCTTGATCAATATGGTGATTAGAATCTCTATCGTCCTAAACTAGGAATACCTCGATTGTAACCAGCCACTATCAAAATCACACAAATAAAAACAATTGTAGAAGAATAAAATTGTGTAGAAAAAACGGTTCAAAACATGATAACTTTAAATATATCCTATAATGAAATTTTGGTAGAGCTCTTACAGATTAACAATTTCTCCAATAGTTTGGATCTTTTTAAAATGACCTTGTTTTTATAGGTGTTTGCCAAAATAGTAATATTTTTCTACAATAGATAGATTTTCTCTAAAAAATTCAGATGGGGATGGAAACGTGGATCATTAATAGTCATATTGAATTACAATAAACAACAAAAATTTGGTTAGTAAATAAATAATTAAATCATTTTTATTTAAAATAATATTTTCCAATAAGATTTTTTTTTGTATTACAAAGATATTTATTAAAACAAACTAATGATTTTTTAATGAGGGATTGTATTATTTAAAAAAATATTAAAATATTGTTTGTTGGGTATCTTAATAGTTAGTATGATTTACATTTTAATCGGTTTGTCTAATATAAATCATATTTAGTCTCATAATAATAATCATTGAATTAATATTGTAATTGTTTATGGGTATGGCTCTTATAGTGATTACGATGACAATCATAATGACTTGGATATTATAAAAACAGTATATATTAAATCATTTTCTAAAACAGAGTAATTATAACAACAATGATGAAATATGACATCATATCAAAACATTATTACAATACATATACATATAAGAATTAGTAATTTTGTATCTAAGAGCGACAATTTTTTATTTCCAATGCAATTGGAAAGGAGAAGTTAAATAGAGACTTTTGACATAATATAATTTGATAAAGGATTTAAACAATAATCCACAAAAAATCCATATGTATCATCCTATCAATTTATTAAGAATTCTTGTAATCTCTTGGATTCAACAGTACCTAATACAACCATTTATGATAAGTAAGACACTATATTATTAAGGGATATTGAATGAAGAACTTTTACAAGGATATCATTGTTTTTATTTTATTCTATAATCACAATATACACCACTTTTTATTAATATTTTCACCAACCCCTTCACACCCAATGGTATTGAACACCCATTCTCACTCACATAAGGTTGTGAGATATGAGCCAACTACACTCATTGGTAGTGAGAACAAAAAAATTATATCTTCTATTTTAGATCTCTATGAAGAAAATTATTATGGAAATAGTTTAAGAAGAAGATATTTGAGGAAGAGATACAATTATATTATATTAAGTAAATTGTTAATTTTTTCACAAATGTGTTATAGAATAAATATTAATTGTAAAATGTATGGACCAATGTTTTTTCAGAGTTGAATTTAAAGTTAAAATTTGAATATTTAAATTAATACATTTTTATAGGGTAAAATAGAAATTTTTCCATAGTATATGACATTATATAATTTTTCTAACCACTCTGTTAATCCCAAAATAGGGCACATACACTAGAAATACAATTTGGTGGAATTCTGAGATGGACGAATTCTAAAAGAGTGATAAATTTTTAAAATATAATATTTATTAAATTAAATATTTATCTATTAGAATAGTTTTTTCCTCTATATGTTTTGAATCGATCATTGGACTATGATTCCCTATAGGATATTGCGTTTATAATGGGGAGATTTTAATAGGTGGGGCATGAACTCATTTTTGGCACTAGGGTTGGGTCGGGCCCTTGGAACATGCTGAGTTTTTCTGAAAAAAAAATTAGAAGAAATTTAATTTAATTAATTCATTTTGTTTTAGGATACATGAATTTAATATTGATATATATGGAACACATTGTTAAACTATTACTATACACAAAACTATCTTATGATGCGTTACACAGAACAATGAGAATCTATGAAACAAAAATTTATTATTATAATTATTTAATCAAATTATATATAACATAGACATTATAATTATTAATATTTATTGTAATAAATAATTTGAAAATATTATTTGTAATTTTTTTATAAAAATAAATTTGGAAATAAAATGTATAATATTCTCTAAATTCTTAATATGTTCATAAAATACTATTTTCTCCAAACAACTGCTTCTTTTTCATTCTGTAATCATTAATAAAATAAATTTTTTATAAATTTAATGGATAAATTGTTAAAAATAAAATTCATTTCATAAATCATAATTGTGAAAGTATATTAGAGTGAAATTTTGGTATTTTCATTAAATTTTTAATTTTTTGAGGAATACAAAAAAAATATTCATTTTTAATTGAAAAACCCATTTTATATAGTTTATTTATATAGTAAAATTGTATTTCTAATTGGTTTTAAATTTTACACAGATAGATTATCTTTCAATTTATATAATATATGTATTTTTTTATCAATTTTGAAATGCAATTGGATAAAAAAATATTTCTATCTTATGAACATTTTTTCATTAAAATTACGTTGTTTCATTCCATTTGTTGGAGAAAAATTTAATTAATCTGGACACTTAAGTGAATTTTATTTTGAAAAATGTATTAACAAATTTTAATCATAACAATTTTAAATTTCTTAATAATTCCATCATAATTATTTCTTTAGATATTTTGGAAACTAGTTAAAATTAATCATTGAGATAATGTAAAAACCCATTTTATAAAAAAAAGAAAATATTGAACATAAGGTTATTATGACATATAAACTTTTAAAACACCCATTTTCACTATATATTTTTAAATAAACCCTTCATGGTTCTAATTTGATTCATTATTGGAGCCACATGATAATGAGTATTTTTTGGTGGATTTCTCTCTTTCAATAATTTAGAAATTTCCCACTAACCACCCTAATAAAAGACCAACCCCTATCTCTCTCTCATCGAACCTCTCAATAAATATGGATAAATAAACCATTAAAAATATATTTCAACTTCTATAACATTATCATGGAATCCTCACAATGTTATGAATACCATCCAATATAGTCTTTTGGTACAAACTCGAATGAGCTACTTGAAGAAGAGGAAACATTCATCATTTAATGGTTTTGTTTTATTACATCCTCCAACAATATAAATTATTTACATATAGTTAATTTATAAAATTTCTTTATATGATATATAGTTTTATTTTATTATGTTAATGTCACTAACCACAATGGAACAAAAGTTCATCAAATGGTTTATGAAATGAACTTTCATGTGTATGGCAGACTACCTCCTTGCGAACTAATGTCATTATTTTTTCCATTACCATTTTCCATGGTTTTGAATACTGATTGAAATTATATTAAACTTTTATGGTTAATTTCTTATGAAATTATAATTATTATTATATAAAAGTATCACACATTGTTTGGTGGTTTTCAGTTTTGGGGAATATGATAAAATCGTACATGTGTATAGAAGACTACCCCATCATGAAGTGATTATATTCGTTCACGATTTATATGGTATATATTAAGGATGTTTTTAATAAAAAATTTGATATATATGACATATAAAATATTATCTAATGATAGTATCTCGTATACATTACTTTTTTTCAACCCGATAAGAAAACTGAAACTATGTTCATTCGTACATACAGTCTACCATCTCCCTAAAGGGTGTATTTCATTTTTTATTTATATATTATTTTGATTATTATAAATAAAATTATTTATATACTGCATATTGTTCCTATAAATAAAATATTTATCATTATTCAGTTAATTAAATCATCATTAAATTAATGGGACAAAAATATGACTAATCGAAACATATACAAAAAATAAAGTGTTGATTACCCAAAACGTTACATTAACATCGAATTGATAATTAATAGGTAATAAAAGGGTATAATAAATTAATATATTATATTATATTAATGATTTTTTTTCTAATTTATTTACAATAATCTAATATATATTACACAATATGGTTGTATTGGTACAATTGAAGTCAGGACATATGTTATGTGATTTTCATCTCACTTTTTACTCTTTTGAGACACATGCTCTTTTCAACACCTCTTTCTTATATGTTTTGTATATGAAACCAATTAATGTTCATTATGATTCTTATAATTTTAATAATTTTATTAAAACATTCTTTATAAAATATAATATTCATGGGGATATGGTTTCAATGATAACAAATAAGTAAGAGAATATTTTTTGATTTTTACTTCTCTGAGAAACATGTTATGTTATAAAATAATATTATTTTAAGAGTTGTATATAATAAAAAATATAAATTTTATATAATGAATAATAATATTTTTTATGATACATTATGATTGAGGGAAATTTATTCTTTTATGGGGATTTTGAGTCAATATTACTACTGTGGGTTTTGTTTATTACTATAATCTCATTATTTCTTAGGATTTTTTATAATTATAATTCACATTATGGAATATTATTATCCATATTTCTAAAATTCTAATGAATTTTATTATACCATTTTTATTCAAGATTTATTCAGTTGATTTTTCCTTTTTTACACTCTTTGGAATAAAAAACATAATGGAATTGGATTTTTTAAAATATTACTTTATTTCAATATTCAGATGGAAATATTTTTTCCATTAAGAACATGATTTCTATAAATGATTCAAAAATTTTTTATTACTTTTGTTTATTTTTAAAATGCATTATTACCAATGTTTTTCTTTTTAAATAATGTAATGAAAATTCATTTCTCAATCTAGAATAGTTCGTATTTGGATTTTATAGTAAATTAGAAAGAAACCTTGATTTTTGTGTCAACACATGAATTTAATTTTCTAACGTCATTAGAAATAATTTATTAGTTGATTAATTTTATTATTTTATATTATATATTTATGTAAAAATTATTTTAAAACATTTTATTTATAAATAGTTTTTTTCAAATAAGAAAGGATAATTTTTTGAATAAATTTTGTTAACAAACATTAAAAAAAATCAATTATGATGACATATGTTGGTTTTAATCATTCCTTATTTCGGATATGATCCATTTAAATCATCATTTAATTTCAATAGATCGTTTATGTTTTAATTTTAGGATGTTTATAAACCCTATTTTTCATACATTAGTAATATTCTTATGAAACCCACCTCATTTCTTTGGTAATGTTATGATTGAATGATTATGAAACCATTCTATATTCCATGGGTAAATATATGTTGAAATGTTTACGATTCCCATTTCATTTAATGTGTTATGATATGATGAAATTTTTATATCTTATTGAACAAATATGTGAAATTATATTATGATGTGGGTGGTACTTGTATCTACTAAAAATGAATTGGGTAATGATATATATCTCCTAATATAGTCATTAAATTAATGTTGATTAAACCCAGATTAGTAAATGAATATTTATACTAAGATTTTATGGGGAGTGAATATTCACTATAATGATTGTTTTTTGAGTTATACCATTCCACAAAGATGACCTCGCTAGTGAGCCTATACTACTTTGGAAATAATTTTACATATCTATGTGTTTTCCAAAATTCCATACATTTTCTACTGTTATGATATCATGGCTAATATTCTTTATATCGCAAAAGATTCAAGTATTATAAACTAGTGATATTTATGAGATGAATAATTATTATGATCTTGGATATAAAAGTTATTGTTTTGTAATCTTATTATTATGTTCTCATACCATTATGCTCATTATTTTGGTTATGTAACCCCCTTGATTACCCTAACTGAGCATCTGAGCTCACTCTTTCTAGTGTGATTTTTCCCTATGTAATGAATACATGTATTAATTATGATTTTCAATGAAATTTAAGAGTTATAAATTTTTGTGTGAGATGATGTATCTCACATATAGACTAGAGTTTTATGTTTCCATGATTCCAATTCCACTGAAATAACTTGGTCTTATGTTGTGTGTTTTTATAATTTATAAAATGTTTATTTAAAATCTTGTAAATGATTGGTATGAAAAGATTGTATCACTACAACCCATTTTTTCATTTTCATTTATTTTATATTATTATGTTTCTTTTCTCTATTTTTTTTCCTTTCCTAGATTCTTACATGAACCCTATGGGATCCTACTACATCATGAAATTGATATAGAAAGGTATAGGGTTATATAGAATGTTATATGGAGAAATAAAGGTATCACTGTGCAACTGAGGACACGCTAGTTTGTCAAGAGATAATTGTGGAGAATAGAAATGAATTATTCCATGGATGATTATACCTAATGGTTGGAAATTTTTATATCATTATTTTAAATCCCTATAGATTTTCTATTTCCAACTTTTAAAAACTTATCATGTAGGAAAATGAATCATTTTCGGTTGATATATTTTATATGGGGCGAAATGGGGGTTTTGAATGATTTCATTTATTTACCATTTATAAATCATGATCACATGAAATATAGTTCACGAACACACATCACGGGAAAATCTTATTTGAGGAAGATGATTTTTTACAGGTGAACACCATGTATGCTGTATACATGCTTTGTAAATATATGCATCCATGTAGATCTGTATCTGGAGAAACAACCAATGTTGGGGGAAATGGATATGTAGGTTACATGGGAAGAACCCATGTGGTTGTCTCATTGTGTAAAGGAACATGGTCAGGCTATATACATGGTTGTGCCATTTGATGTATATTGGATGTAACCCTGTTTATAGTACACATAGTTTACATAAAGAACTAGTCATGTACATGGGATTTTTCACACCATGTATGGTTAAAGTACATTCCCATATATGTATTTGGGATAACACATTTTGTACATGGAATTTATGTCATGTACTACCTCCTTTTATATCCTTTTATGTTGTTTGTTATCTTCACACATAGAAGATAGAATTGGAACCATGATTATTCCAATGTCATGATATTTTTTCATTAATCACAATGTTGAATCGTTTCTATTAATTTATAGAATCCATAGTGGAATTTCATGATTTACGTGAATTGATATGTTCATAAAAAATATTTAAATACATTTCACTTGAAAAATATACATTGATCTAAGATGGGACATGATCAAAATGACAATTCAAATGCATTTATATATTACATGTTGATGACTTCTCCCATGTGAGATGTGTCCTTCTAGCACTGGAGGTTGTCAGGTTAGTTTCTTCTATGGTTCCCCTATAGTATTTGTAGAGACCCGTAGCTTATCGTACATTGACATTAAATTACATTTGCGGAATACTTAGTACATAACAAAAACACACACTAAAGGATCGTAATAGTTTAGTGTCTTTGGAAACTCGGAAAATAATCTTCTAATCGTGTTGAAAGTTCTTCAATATCTCCCATAAAGGTCATCCCTTTTTTTTACCTAAAACCTTTCTTTATATCCTGGGGAATAGAAAACATAAAAGGGTGAGCTCAAATGCTCAGTAAGGGTAAAAAAAGAAATATCAATCACATCATATATATAAGAACATAGCTTTTGGAAATCTTAACCTGCAAAAAAGCTCATAACATCATAACATGGGATAAATCATAGAAGTGAAATGTAATCCCAATAATCATAACTTAAAACATGAAACTTTGTGGCATACACACATAATCATAGAGAATCATTTCTTGTTAGTCAAGACTCAATGCCAAGACTATCTTAGTGGACAAAGTCCCTTTCTGAATCGAGTCACCCTCGTTTCAGTCCTGTTTCACTGAACCGGTATAACCTACCATTCCAGCCATGTCTATCTCATGAGATATGAAATCTTTACCCAATGCATTGGAGGGAGATATAGGTCCCACCCATCTCTTAATGAATCCTTTCTTATGTGTGCCACAAAATCATAAATCATACATCATCACATAACACATGTAACAAAAATGGGATTCTTGAAACATCGTGACATCATAAAGAAATTCATATAACATAAAGGAATTCATAAAAATAATTCCATCACAACATGATCAAATCAATGTAATAATAGGGATAAAATCAGAACCCTTTATTATCTTAGATGGAAAATAATTTTGATAAAACACTTGAACTCCATTCTTGAGGAAAATATCCTTTCTTCTTCAAAAACATTTTTCCTTTCATAACATGTCATACAACTTTAAAATAAAAGAATTTTATTAAAAATAAACTTGAAAACATTTAAAGGAAGCTTCTTGGAAATAATGTTTTAAAAATCCATTCATGCCGTATAAGTTAAAAAAACATTCTTTGTACTTTTGTCGGAAGAGTCAAGAAGTACCTCGTACGAAAAAAAACGACAAAAGATTCCTTTCGTACTTTTACTAAAAACTCACTGAAGGGTAAAATTGGATATAAACTATTGTAGAAGGATGTAAATAATATTACATATTTAGGGAACATGGATGTGGATGATAAAATACACCCCAGTAAATACTTACGAACAAACAATCTCGGATAAAAACAAGATTGTGATATTTCCCTTACCATAGGTACGATTTGCTTTGTTCGTGTCCGAAGCTCCTGTATAATGGTTTAAATAATATTATTGACTTATTCCAGAATCATATTCATTGTTATGATATCATATATGGTTCACTTATGACATTATATTACCCGTTCTTTTGTAAATTCCATGTTAAAGAAGCGTTTTGGGTAAAATCGTTTCATTTATCTTAGGTGTTTTGACTTGTTGTTCTTGACATCATTATCATGATTTACTTACTTCCAGAATATAAAATATGATTTATATATCATATATATTCAGTATATATATATATATAATAGATAGAAAAATGAAAAACACCGTTCATGGAGACGGTAGTCCGTACGTACGCATGAACGTTGTTTTACTTTCCTTATTGTATTGAAATGGAAGTAAGTAGATGACATACATATATATATATATACATAAATCCAGTAGCTTTATAATGTCATATATTTCATTATTATTTCTTATATATACTTTATAATCATTCTTAAATGGTTAACATGGAGAATGAATCTCATCGCGTCGTGGAGACGGTAGTCCGTACGTACGCACGAGCGATGATATCATTTCCATAAATATTGAACTGAATTGGAGTGGATATACAATATATCAGAATCAATATGATGTTGTAATAACTATGTATAGTTATTCTTTACACCATTATACCCATCCATGTAAGGTGGTGGTGGAAAATAGATTACACCACGGCGTGGAGACTGTATTCCGTACGTACGCACGCGCGATGATTTCTTTTTCCGTAGGATGGATAGATGGTGAAATAGGGTTGTTTCATACTTATAATAACATATCAGTATATGAGTGATACTGATGTTATTACTTCATAATGAAACAACCTAAGAAGAAGAAGTGGAAGAAGAAATAAAGATGAAAGAATTGGTAACGGTAATTACATGTTCTTTGAAGTGCCTCTTTGAGACCTCCTCTTAGGGCACTAAAATTGGTCTTTGAGGAATACCAGAACCTCTAGGATATTTCTAGGGAAGTGGAGAAGAGATTTTGTCAGGGGTTGGCCGAGCTTGAGTGCTCAAATTGGTGTGAGGAGGAGGGGGAGGAGGTGTCCTTTTATAGGGGAGGAGAGGGGCACCTTAGGAATATCTCAAAATATTATTTTATATTAAAGTCAAAATCGGTTTATAATGGTTCCAAAGGGTCTTATTTCAAAGATAAAGTGGGGAAGGGTCGAAATCCTATCAACCAATAAGATTTAGACAAGTTTAGGGTATTATTTTAACCTTATCAATTAGATTTAACTCTAAGTTAAATAATTTTACTTTTACCGTGTCTTTTTGTTTTCTTTCACTATATGGTTAATATACTTACTATAACATGCCAAACGAACCCCAAATTGTTTATTATTAAAATATATATCCTTATCTAAGTCATTTGGCCGAACCTTAGATTTTTAGGAATAAAATAACAATTAATAATATAATATTTGATTTAAAAACTATTTTGTGTCAATTTTGACACTACTTGATATATGATTTTTGTGAAAGTCATAAAAGAATTATATATTCGAACCAAGTTGATTAAATCAACACTAATATATCATAGTGACCTAGAAAATTAGTGGAATTCATAAAAAGTCTCAAATTACATTCATTTGAGCATTTATAACATCAATTATGTTAATATTTCCTTAAAAAGGGTAATTACTGCATCATCGTTGTGTCATAAATAAATTAATTTATATAAAGTCTAAAAATTATAAATAAAATATCATTATGTAGGAAATCGTTTTATCTTTCTAATTAATATTTGCAATCTAATTTATATTATGTATAACCCTATATTAAAAATGTTTTAGTAAATAAACTTTGATTTTGTCTCTTTTAACTCTTCTTTGAATTAAATAATAATAAATGTCCTAATCTAATCCAAGTGGGCCTAAATGGTCATATTTTATTCATAAGGTTGTTTTTGGTCGAATTACACTTATCCAATAGAATTAGGACATGTGTTAGGGTAATAGTAATATCATATTTACCCTTAGTTACCCTATTTACTATTAACCGCGGTAAAAAAAGTAAAAAGTTACTATTCACCAAAAAATTATTTTTATCTCATTGAACTACATTTTACTTACTGATATCAACCGTGTCTGTCGGATTTTCGAAATTCCATTCACAGAAGCGGTAAAATTATGTTTTATGCAAAATTCAGTTTTTAACCTAGCACTTAGTAGTTTCACTATTCATCAAAAATTGATGTTTTTCAGAACAATGCCAAAATTTCATCCTAAGCTATATTTTATATTCCGAATTCAAAAATGAAATCTATTTTACCAAATTCATAACATAGAAGTTGCATTAATTAATTTTATAATTAAATCCCGCTGTTAAAACAAATAGTGTGTTTTTAAGAAACAATATCTATCAAAAGATTGACACTTGTTTATGTCTAGTTTAAATGTGAAATTACATCCAATGACCAACATTGTGTTAAATTGTAAAAATATATTCTAAATATACTTTAGAACCACTCAAATTAATAATTTATCACTATTAATTATTTCGATTGAAAAAGTTGTTTTTAACTAAAATTTAGTAATTTTCACTATTCATCAAAATATGAAAGTTATCCGAAAATCACCAAAATTTCACCTTAAGATAATTTCGATATTCTGAATCCAAAAATGAAGTCCATTAAGATTTACAAAATTTCAAAAAGTGGTTATTACTATTCATAACTGCTAGTTTTAAATAATATTTTAATAGCATATCGTTGTTTCGTGAAACTCAGTATTGCGTACTACACACGCTATCGAGGAAGGTTGCGATTGCGTGTAATGCAAGGCAAGTCAAGGATGCGTGTTGTGCAATCTCCTTTTTGTTTAGCATACAACACAAGACATTAGTGAAATAAAAAAGAATATTTTTCATAAAATCTCGGGCTGTTACATTCTACCCCCCTTAAAATGAATTTCGCCCTCGAAATTCGTCGGGGTTATAAATGGTTTACTATTCGAAAGTTTCTTTAATAGAAACCCACATTGTAAAAAGGAATACCAAAACTTGGCTTTAAAAACTAATGTATGAAATGTAACGATTACCCAAATAAACTAATCACTGGGTTTCCACATAGGTGAAAATATGGATATGGAAGAGAAATCTAACCATCATGTTCTGATGGAGAGTGGTAGAGAACATGGCTATGGAAAAGCCAGTAATCACAAATCCATAAATTTGTGACGATCTAAGGTACCATCTGATTCATCAGGTATAAGAGAACTAGGACAACATTTTTGGTTTCCAAGATCATTTCCCTAAAGTTAAAGAATTTGAATTAGAATAAATACTTACTTTATTTTGGTACAATCTCACTGTTGTTCGCGCCTTTAACAATTTCCACTTCATCTCTTAAATAAATGAAGTTGAATTTGTTATTCGTGAAGTGTTAGCAGATCATGTGATAGAAGGATGGGTCATTCCATCTATTTCAAACAAAGGGTTAGCAAAAGTTATAAGTCCATCTTATAGTGAGATTAATCGTATATGGTTCCAAAAATGAACTTATACTTCATATATCATACCACTTAATAAAATAAAACTAGTTTCTACTAAACGGGGACTTCCTGTAGGCCAGTGGTAGGCGATAAAGGCCATTCGCACTTCGGTTGTGGGTTCGATTCCCACAGCCTTGTCCGAAGCGATGGGATGTCGCCCGTCCTGCAGGTTGTCCTTTTTCTAAAACTATATTACTATAACATCCCATCGATAATATCGAAAAACAAACAATAATCCATTCCAATCTTTAGGCTTATCCATAATACTGGAGTCCACTCTCATAGTGAAAACGATTACCAGAGATTTAATACCATCGGTGAACCCCATATATCATAAGATATGTTTTGTTGGTCACATTCCAAACATTCAAAGTCCTTAATCATGTATTCTCTTGAATACCCATTGAACCTTAGTGAAAACTTGAATGTAGTTAAAAGTTAACACTTTCCACATACCAAAATCCTCAAAATTCTATATACTCAAACCATGATATCACTTAGTCCTTATATCAATCATGAGCTCATGAATACTATCAAACATTTAATTTTATCCTTATCCCTTCATTATGCTCATATCATCTACATTCCAAAAATATCTAAATAATCTTTCATGGATACTGGTAACATTAATCATACACTTTCAAAACACAAGGAAAGACAACAGTGTAACAATCCATAGATGTCTCTTTATTCCAAAATTACACATGATAAACATGTAATCATTCCACTACATTCTCAAACCATTGACCGAGCTTCAAAAATTCTTTCATCTCACATATCATTTGTAGTCTCTTCATCATCATCCACATAAATACTTCCCATATGACCATACTGATTCTCTTCATGAGTCTTTCCCTTAGGGCATTTGTTTGCATAATGCCCATACATTCCACATTTAAAACACTTAACCATTTTTGATGTCGTAGCAATACCATTATCCTCATCCATGGTGTTAACCGACCCTTTTCCTTTGCACTTACTTGCTTTGTGTCCTTCTTTTCCACACCCAAAGCATCTTCCAGTTCCCTTGAAACATTCTCCTTGATGCCTCTTCCCACATGATTTACATAGGGGAAATTGAACTTTCTTTCCTCTATGATCATCATGGAACTCCATCTTTCTCTTATTAGTCGAGTCAGGAAACTTACCAAATTTTACTTTATTGATCATATTGTGAGATTGCTGATTCGGCATAATAATGATGTTTGGACATCCAAATCCCATTTCATTTGGTTGCTCATGAATAATATCATTCCATTGTCCATCATATCCTCCATTATTGTGAAACATCTTGTTTCCAGCCATTTTCTAAAACCCAAACAGAATAGTGTTAGATGCAAAAATCATAATAAAGGTGGAGTAACTTAAATATCTATCATCTTTGGTTTAATATAATATTGTTACCATAGTTCTTGGACTATATCCTATACGTATACTTATCCTTAGGTGCATCCCTAGACATACCTTAGAAATATCTCTAGGGAGCTCACTAACGTTTTCGCATCCTAGTTTCCAAAGGTTGACTAAACCTTTCCTCTGATACCAACTGTAGAGACCCGTATCTTGACGTACATTGACATTACATTACATTTTCGGAATACTTAGTACATAAAAAAACACACACTAAAGGATCGTAATAGTTTAGTGTCTTTGGAAACTCGGAACGTAATCTTCTAATCGTGGTGAATGTTCTTCAATATCTCCCATAAAGGTCATCCCTTTTTTTTACCTAAAACCTTTCTTTATATCCTGGGGAAAAGAAAACATAAAAGGGTGAGCTCAAATGCTCAGTAAGGGTAAACAAAAGAAATATCAATCACATCATATATATAAGAACATAGCTTTTGGAAATCTTAAACTGCAAAAAAGCTCATAACATCATAACATGGGATAAATCATAGAAGTGAAATGTAATCCCAATAATCATAACTTAAAACATGAAACTTTGTGGCATACACACATAATCATAGAGAATCATTTCTTGTTAGTCAAGACTTAATGCCAAGACTATCTTAGTGGACAAAGTCCCTTTCTGAATCGAGTCACCCTCGTTTCAGTCCTGTTTCACTGAACCGGTATAACCTACCATTCCAGCCATGTCTATCTCATGAGATATGAAATCTTTACCCAATGCATTGGAGGGAGATATAGGTCCCACCCATCTCTTAATGAATCCTTTCTTATGTGTGCCACATAATCATAAATCATACATCATCACATAACACATGTAACAAAAATGGGATTCTTGAAACATCATGACATCATAAATAAATTCATATAACATAAAGGAATTCATAAAAATAATTCCATCACAACATGATCAAATCAATGTAATAATAGGGATAAAATCAGAACCCTTTATTATCTTAGATGGAAAATAATTTTGATAAAACACTTGAACTCCATTCTTGAGGAAAATATCCTTTCTTCTTCAAAAACATTTTTCCTTTCATAACATGTCATACAACTTTAAAATAAAATAATTTTATTAAAAATAAACTTGAAAACTTTTAAAGGAAGCTTCCTGGAAATAATGTTTTAAAAATCCATTCATGCCGTATAAGTTAAAAAAAACATTCTTCGAACTTTTGTCGGAAGAGTCAAAAAGTACCTCGTATGAAAAAAAAACGACAAAAGATTCCTTTCGTACTTTTACTAAAAACTCACCGAAGGGTAAAATTGGATATAAACTATTGTAGAAGGATGTAAATAATATTACATATTGAGGGAACATGGATGTGGATGATAAAATACACCCCAGTAAATACTTACGAACAAACAATCTCGGATAAAAACGAGATTGTGATATTTCCCTTACCTTAGGTCCGATTTGCTTTGTTCGTGTCCGAAGCTCCTGTATAATGGTTTAAATAATGTTATTGACTTATTCCAGAATCATATTCATTGTTATGATATCATATATGGTTCACTTATGACATTATATTACCCGTTCTTTTGTAAATTCCATGTTAAAGAAGCGTTTTGGGTAAAAGCGTTTCATTTATCTTAGGTGTTTTGACTTGTTGTTCTTGACATCATTATCATGATTTACTTACTTACAGAATATAAAATATGATTTATATATCATATATATTCAGTATATATATATATATAATAGATAGAAAAATGAAAAACACCGTTCATGGAGACGGTAGTCCGTACGTACGCATGAACGTTGTTTTACTTTCCTTATTGTATTGAAATGGAAGTAAGTAGATGACATACATATATATATACATACATAAATCCAGTAGCTTTATAATGTCATATATTTCATTATTATTTCTTATATATACTTTATAATCATTCTTAAATGGTTAACATGGAGAATGAATCTCATCGCGTCGTGGAGACGGTAGTCCGTACGTACGCACGAGCGATGATATCATTTCCATAAATATTGAACTGAATTGGAGTGGATATACAATATATCAGAATAAATATGATGTTGTAATAACTATGTATAGTTATTCTTTACACCATTATACCCATCCATGTAAGGTGGTGGTGGAAAATAGATTACACCACGGCGTGGAGACGGTATTCCGTACGTACGCACGCGCGGTGATTTCTTTTTCCGTAGGATGGATAGATGGTGAAATAGGTTTGTTTCATACATATAATAACATATCAGTATATGAGTGATACTGATGTTATTACTTCATAATGAAACAACCTAATAAGAATAAGTGGAAGAAGAAATAAAGATGAAAGAATTGGTAACGGTAATTACCTCTTCTTTGAAGTGCCTCTTTGAGACCTCCTCTTAGGGCACTAAAATTGGTCTTTGAGGAAGACCATAACCTCTAGGATATTTATATGGAAGTGTAGAAGAGATTTTTGCAGGGGTTGGCCGAGCTTGAGTGCTCAAATTGGTGTGAGGAGGAGGGGGAGGAGGTGTCCTTTTATAGGGGAGGAGAGGGGCACCTTAGGAATATCTCAAAATATTATTTTATATTAAAGTCAAAATCAGTTTATAATGGTTCCAAAGGGTCTTATTTCGAAGATAAAGTGGGGAAGGGTCGAAATCCTATCAACCAATAAGATTTAGACAAGTTTAGGGTATTATTTTAACCTTATCAAATAGATTTAACTCTAAGTTAAATAATTTTACTTTTACCGTGTCTTTTTGTTTTCTTTCACTATATGGTTAATATACTGGCTATAACATGCCAAACGAACCCCAAATGGTTTATTATTAAAATATATATCCTTATCTAAGTCATTTGGCCGAACCTTAGATTTTTAGGAATAAAATAACAATTAATAATATAATATTTGATTTAAAAACTATTTTGTGTCAATTTTGACACTATTTGATATATGATTTTTGTAAAAGTCATAAAAGAATTATATATTCGAACCAAGTTGATTAAATCAACACTAATATATCAAAGTGACCTAGAAAATTAGTGGAATTCATAAAAAGTCTCAAATTACATTCATTTGAGCATTTATAACATCAATTATGTTAATATTTCCTTAAAAAGGGTAATTACTGCATCATCGTTGTGTCATAAATAAATTAATTTATATAAAGTCTAAAAATTATAAATAAAATATCATTATGTAGGAAAGCTTTTTAGCTTTCTAATGAATATTTGCAATCTAATTTATATTATGTATAACCATATATTAAAAATGTTTTAGTAAATAAACTTTGATTTTGTCTCTTTTAACTCTTCTTTGAATTAAATAATAATAAATGTCCTAATCTAATCCAAGTGGGCCTAAATGGTCATATTTTATTCATAAGGTTGTTTTTGGTCGAATTACACTTATCTAATAGAATTAGGACATGTTTTAGAGTCATAGTAATATCATATTTACCCTTAGTTACCCTATTTACTATTAACCGCAGAAAAAAAAGTAAAAAGTTACTATTCACCAAAAAATTATTTTTATCTCATTGAACTACATTTTACTTACTGATATCAACCGTGTCTGTCAAATTTTCGAAATTCCATTCACAGAAGCGGTAAAATTAAGTTTTATGCAAAATTCAGTTTTTAACCTACCACTTAGTAGTTTCACTATTCATCAAAAATTGATGTTTTTCAGAACAATGCCAAAATTTCATCCTAAGCTATATTTTATATTCCGAATTCAAAAATGAAATCTATTTTACCAAATTCATAACATAGAAGTTGCATTAATTAATTTTATAATTAAATCCCGCTGTTAAAACAAATAGCGTGTTTTTAAGAAACAATATCTATCAAAAGATTGACACTTGTTTATGTCTAGTTTAAATGTGAAATTACATCCAATGACCAACATTGTATTAAATTGTAAAAATATATTATAAATATACTTTAGAACCACTCAAATTAATAATTTATCACTATTAATTATTTCGATTGAAAAAGTTGTTTTTAACTAAAATTTAGTAATTTTCACTATTCATCAAAATATGAAAGTTATCCGAAAATCACCAAAATTTCACCTTAAGCTAATTTCGATATTCCGAATCCAAAAATGAAGTCCATTAAGATTTACAAAATTTCAAAAAGTGGTTATTACTATTCATAACTGCTAGTTTTAAATAATATTTTAATAGCATATCGTTGTTTCGTGAAACTCAGTATTGCGTACTACACACGCTATCGAGGAAGGTTGCGATTGCGTGTAATGCAAGGCAAGTCAAGGATGCGTGTTGTGCAATCTCCTTTTTGTTTAGCATACAACACAAGACATTAGTGAAATAAAAAAGAATATTTTTCGTAAAATCTCGGGCTGTTACAGTATTCCTCTATATAACTTTTACTTATAAGATCCCATGTAGGGTTCCTCTTTTATCTTCCTATTTCCGAGGGTGTCTTAAGGGATTCCTTCTCTTAATGCTGACTTAGGGAATCAGTTTTAGGATCCCATCTCTTGTATACAGTTTTGAGGATCCCATGTAGGATTCCATTGTTTCTTATTCTTCATAAGGGACCCATGTAATATACCATTTCCTATGTACTATTTTGAGGATCCAGTGTATGATTTATCTTCTTTCATTCCATCAAGGATACCATATTGTATTTTACCATTTTCTACAATGTAAGACCATCCTATGTAAGATGTCTTCACTAATTTATTGACGTGATGATCCCAAGTAGGTTTTCTATCTAGTTTTTTAACATAATATAACACATTTTTTCTAACGTTTTATTGGACATCAGCAACTACATCGATTTTTGGAAGAGATAGTAGTGGGTGTAACCTTATAACACAAGTCCAACATGCCATATTTTTATGATGTGGTTATAGTTCTGAGTTCAAGAGTTTTTCCAGTGTCACTTTTATTTATACATTCAATAATTTATTACTTGTATGGTGATGATTACCAAATATGCTTCCTTTTTTGTGGATAAAGTCACTGATGAAATGCATTCTTTTTTTTATTTTGGACACAAATATAATTTTTGAAGGATTATTCTTATTCATTAATGGTATTACCAAACCTATTTCTTGGGAATAGTAATTTCATCCATGTTATTTATTATATTTACTGAAAAACCCATAGGTACAACATGGACATGTAATTTGATCATTTATATTTGATTATTGTGGTAGTCACATTTCAATAGGTTCATAATACATCAAAATGATGAGCATAAAATATTGATATATGCGGATCACATCACTATTAATGATACTTGTGGATGATTACACTCTCTCGAGTGATAAGGATGATTCAACTCTCAACAAATTATTATATTCTACAAAAGAGTATTCAATATAATGATTCACATTTTATGAGAATGAATACTCTCTCATTTATGAAATTATACTAATGGATTATTACTCACTCCTGAGTGGTAGGGACTAATAAGATTTCCCTGTTCAATTACAAGACCATAGTGTAGGAAATGGTGATTAAAATGTAAGATACTCATGGATTCTTATTCTCTCAAGAGTGATAGAGATGATTTCACTCATCCTAATTTGAGATCATGCTGGTGGTCATGTATTCTCATTAATGTTATCTCTATATAGTTCTCCTAAGGTTTAGACAATTGGGGTTCATCAGAGTGTGAATTATGGGACTACCTATGGGGTGGGACCTAGGCCTAAAAAATTTTATTAGAATTACATGGAAAATAAATCATGGAACTAAACTCTAAAATATTTATGGGATTTCTAGATTTAATTCCCAATAATCCATTATTATAGTGGTTGGAAGATATTATAGACGAATCGACAGTTAGAATGAGTATCCCTATATGGTGAATTTTTTTCTCAAAGACATTCTGGTGCTGGCCGATATAGTTACTGTCAATTGAGATATCAGACACATATAATGACTTAATTATATAGCAGTGGTGTGGTATGATATCCATCTTAATTTTGTTTTTTCAAGATGTCCAGGTGATCATGAGTACATACCATTGGACCGAGTGCTGCGGTTTTATGATATTTCTTCAACATTACAGATGAAAATTCTCATTTATGTATATATATAGGAATATATATATATATATATTAATATATATATATATATATATATATAATAGATCCTTTATTGGTTGACCATGATCACAAAACTAGGGATCAACAATGGATTCATGTTATTTTTCTATATCTGTAGTTGTGTTTCAGTTAGGCTAGGAATATTTTTTGGGAATGCAGTTATGGAAGAAGATTTATATGTTCATTATTGGGGTTTTTGAAAGAGATAATATTATCAAACAAATATATGAAACTCTATGTGCATTCAAACAATAGGTATTCTTTTCATGTTGTGCATAGTTGCTAGGTGAATATGGATGAGGCCCAAAGATTCATGATTGAGTGGGGTCTCTCATGTTGTTTCATATGATTATTCTAATGTAGTTTCAATGTGTTATAGAGACTTTTTATTTGTTTTGAAATGGATATTGTAGTAGATTCTTGTACTTTGATTTCATTTTCCTTTATGTAATCATGTATGAATGGTAAGCCTAGTGGGAGACAAGTTTCATAGATCATGGTTTTTTGTCTTTTATTTCACCTCATTTTTTATTACATCATCTTCTATTTCAGTTATTTTTAAATTATTTACTCATTTTATTATAAATTTATTGATATCTAGTTATTTATTATATCTTTTTACCCTATTATGAAGGCATAGTCACTCCACAGACATACCCTAGGCTCTCACTACTTGTCAGCATCATCTAGAAAATGGAGAGGAACTGTTGATTCCTCGTAATAAATCATATTTTTGAACATGTTTAGTGAAATATTTCAAATGATTCCACAATGTGTTATCATATCTTTTCCATTATTTATTTACTATTTTTTTGAAACAGTTGACCACTAGATTATGAATTTATCCAAACTTATGATCTATATCAGACTTGTGTGTTGAGATCACATGTTCTTATATGATATTATGGATTCTAAATTTATCGAATTTTTATTTAATATGTAATGCTATTGTTTTAAAAAAAATTCATTGATTGACAAACATGTTCTATAGATTCTATCATTTATTATTGATTTCAAGCTCTTAACCTTTTAGAAAGAGGTTATCAATTGATACTTACTCTAGGGAGACAATGGAAATAAGATACTCATGCATCATATTGGGCTCATCAAATTTACATTTTATAGGACATGTCATGTGGTATTTTATTGATGAAATATGAATTTTTTTTTAAATTTTCAACAAAAAACTACATGGTGTATTTCTCATATCTTATTTTTGGTGATTTGTTCTCAATTAAGCCTACAAATATATAAATATATATATACCTATGATAGAAGATTGTGTGGTTCTATGATGAGATTTTTGATAGTGAGGTTGATGACTCAATCATCATGCACAAGACGTGCATGTGACACTATTAAGTCAATGGGGAAAATGAATCCAATGATTTATAAAACTTTTTGGGTGTGGTTTCTCAGGTTCATTTATCTAAATAAGATTTAATAATATATGGTGTTTATCAACATTTATTCATCTGATTTTATACATAATCAACCGTGTTTGTGGTTATTTGGTGAGATTTATATGTTAAATTTAAATGGGTACAAGGACATTTCTCATGTATTTGACCTTGAGGTGGGTATTATAATGTAAATATTCTCTGGGAATTTCAGTTCAGTATATCAAATATATTAGTATCATGACTTAAAAGGAAACGATACATATACAGATTCTCATTGATTGGTTCGATAGTTTGGTATAAGTGGTTAGATTTTCAATCCTAGTGGTGATAATTGATCAGCACTACAATGTAGAAAACCTAGAGGCCCTTTTTTTAATCGAAAAATTATAGGTCAATGATTCATTCTATTAAAGAAATCCTTGTGTGAGAGTTTGGCATGGGGATTTTACATTCCATTTTAGAGAGTGAGCTAGGTTATAAACTCATTTGTAACAAATTAATAATTAGTTATTAGGTTTTATTATATTTGAATTTTTATGCATTATAATTCATACAAGAACCTATGGTTGTTTTTTATCAATAATAGATTTGATATAAATTACTATTCAAGTACATGTCCTAGTCGACTATTAATTTAATTGTTTTTATTGTGGTCATAGAACATGAAATGCTCATTTCTGGAATGATGTCGAGTCATGGGTGGTCATCAAATAAATAATGGAATGATTTAGGTGCCAGATTTTGAAGAGGAGTGATAGTGGATCTACCTAAATAATTAGATATATGTTCAAATTAGCATGGTAATCTCATTCATGTGATTGATTATTCATTAGGGTATGTGTTAGTAGGTAAAGGATTATCTTATTTATGTATTTTACATTATATATATGAAAGTGGAGAGTAGCCATGGGATATTATGATGGATGGTTTCAAAGACATTTTTTTGAATGGTTTTGCAGTGGGTTTGGTTGAATTTCTAAAGTGACTCTATGGTTTAGGGGATAATAGATATGGATTGTGTTTACAGAGATAATTGTCTCAAGGGTATACCTAGAAACAAATTTTTAGAAAACATGGTATTTGATATAGTTTAATGTAAATTGAATCATATTATTCTATGAACATGGATTTGTGAGACATATTCATTATTTTTTATTGAATCATAGTGTACTCATAATTAGATAATATCATGTAATATATTAGAATCATCCTAGGTGTGTTGAGATAGTGTTGTCTCTATGATATGATTTATTTTTTTTAAAAATTTACATGCATGTTGATGATAAAACCCATTTTGTTTGTTCTCAATGAGAAGTATAATGTATTCCATATGCAGGGGACTACACCATTTTGTGTTTTGGGTTGTCACACTTGTTTCAATTAAAAATAGTAATTTTTCACGCACAATTGATCGTGATGTTTTGTTATGAGATGATGATAATGATATTCCTATTGATGAGAGTACTATATTGGTTATAATTAAGTTACTCTTGGATAAAAGACAATTTTTTATGCTATGAGACATGTTTTTGGATATTCAATATACTGTATTTGTGCTAATTCTCATTTTGAGAGCATAAATGTTGGTTTTTTAACTTTGGATTAAGAAGGATGAAAAATAATATGGTTGGGTGATTGTATGGACCCATGATTTTATGTACAACTAATTGGATTAGAAATTTAATTTTTTTCATTTAATCTAAAACCTTAATTTTTTCCCTGTTGATGACATCAGATAATTTTTCTGACCAATCAGTTATTCATGGAAAATTGATTTTACCAAAGTCAATGAGTTTGAGCAAGGAAATAAGTTTGTTTCAACCAAAACACACACTTACTGAATTTTCCAAACAATTTATTGTCTTTTATAGTTTTCAAAATAACACATAAATTTCATTCATTATCTTCTTTACTTTCATAAAACACCAAAATATCATCAAAGAAAACAACCACAATCTTATTCAAGAAATCAATGATAATCCTATTCATAAGGTCCATGAATATAGTAGGTGCACTGGATTGCCCAAAAGTCATAACTATAAATTCATAATGTTCATATCTAGTACAAAACACGGTGTTTGGAATATCTTCTTCCTTTAACTTCAACTGATGGTACCCCCATCTCAGGTCAATCTTTGAAAAATACTGAGCTCCCTGTAGCTGATCAAACAAATCATCGATATGTGGAGAAGGATATTTGTTCTTAATATTGATGTTATTCAAGGCTCAATAATCAATGAAAAGTCTAATTGAACCATCTTTCTTTTTAAAAAATAATACAGTAGCACCCCATGGTGATGTGCTAGGTCTAATGAAACATTTCTCTAATAAATATTGCAATTGATTCTTCAACTATAAAATTTCAATTTGAGCCATTTGATAAGGGGTTTTTGAAATTGGCTTAGCATCAGGAACTATTTCAACAGTAAATTCTACTTCCCAATCTAGTACTATTCCAAAAAACACATTAGGAAAAACACCAGGATACTTATTTACCACTGGCACATCATTAATCGGAACGTCTCCTTTGTTTTCAACAATATGTCAAGGTACCATTCATTTCGATCTTTTACAAGATTATCTGCCTCTTGATATGTTATCAATAGTATGGTTTCATTCTTGTACAGAAACTAAAATTCATTCTGAGAAGAAACATCTTTAGCTCGACATTCACTCTTAGCATGGTAAACAGAAAGCCAATCCATACTCAGGATAACATCAAACTCAAATAGAGGAAAAAACATAAGATTTTCAAGTAGTTTCTTTCCACGGATTTGGATATGAAGATTCTTATAAATTCATTTTTCCTCAATATTTCCCCTAGCTGTTTATTCCAAAAGTTCAAGAGTGATTTCTTGAGATGGTATTCCCAATTTACATGAAACGTTTTCAGAGATGAAATAATATGTAGACCCTGAATCAAACAACACACTGAAATAATCTTAAAAAACAAACAAAGTACCTCATACAACTTCATTTGATGACCCAACATCTGCTAAAGTAGTTGAAAAGGATTTCACCACACCTTTCAGCTTGTAGTCTGATTACTTTCCATCATTAGAGCTATTTGTCGAACACTTCTTTGCATAATGACCCCTCTCATTTCACTTGAAGAATTTCACTAAATGTAAATCATATTTTGTCTTACCATCACCCTGATCTTTTCCAGTGTTATCACAAGCCTTATGTCCCATATTACCACATCGGTATCACTTTCCAAAAATCAAAAGACATTCCCCAACATTCTTTTTACCACGCTTATCACAAACTGAAAAAAAAATTCTTACAATTAGACCTTTTTGAAGAATTATTCTCTTTCTCCTGCCACCTTGGTCTCATCTTCAATTGTATGTTATAGAACACTTGATCATTGAAAAACTCAATTTCCACCTTCTCAGCACATCGAAAAATCATTCAATAACTTTTGATCTCAATAGAATCCAATGACCATCAATATTTTTTATATAATCTGGAGTAAAAAATGATTGGTTTTACTATTAATGTCTCAGATAAAATTTGGAGCATACCTTGCCAATCAAGTGATCCTTTATTCATAAGCAGCCACTGAGTCCCCTTATTGGCTCAATTACATGAATTTTATTTCCATCCTATGTCAAATAGCCTTAGGAAATTATTTCTCAAGAAACATTAATTTGAATTCATCCCAGTCAAGAGAATCAATCCCATCAGCGTCCCTGAGATTTTAAACCATAGACCACCACTAATCTGCTTCACCCTCTAAACGGTAAATAGAAAGACTAACCTTTTGATTTTCTGAACACACCATGGCATCAAAAATCTAATCCAGTGCGTTAATCCACCATTCAGCTAACAGAGGGTAATATTATCCTCTGAATGATGGGGGATGTTGGATCATGAAATGTTCCACCATTGACATGTTCCTTTGTGGTTGATCTGGCTGATCTCGTGCATGGATACCACCACCATTTATCGCTTGAGTGAACAACACCATTACTACAATGAACTATTCATCTCCAATTCCATCTATATCAGGATGTTGATTCAGAAGGTCATTTCCTCCGATATGTCTTCTTAGCGCTGGTTCCCCATTTCCTCTGCGGAAAATCATTCTGAACAAACATTTCGTAGATAAAGAAACATTTTAATCATAAAATGGTATATCATTTTCAATTTTACCAATAAAAACAAATTTTATTAAAATTTAATAAAATTCCAACCACTAAACTTATCTAAACTGACCATTGATACCATCTATAAGGCCCTAGCCTTAAACAATACTCAATCATGAGATATTTCAAGAATACACATTGAGGATATTTTCAGGTTTATAGTTTTAGAGAATTAGATCATAAATAATGCATTACATTCAACATTTAAACATGATGGTTACATAAAAGAAAATATTCATTTTTCCCATCCAAAGAAACATATTTAAAATAAAACATTGATTCTTTCTTGACACTTCCAAGACACTATCATCACATAATATAAAATTCCTTTGACCAGTGAATAAAATTTCACAAACATGGGATAGGAATAAAAAGATCAATTAAGTATATAAAAAATACGGAATGAAAACATTATTCCATGTATACATAAGAATCAATGAAATCATAATTTACACATAAAACATTGAAATTTAATATGCAATACTAAAACATAAGGATCATGAATAACATATAAAAATAATACGACATATAGGTAACTACAGGCATTTATAACATTCATACGTAGGGAGTAACCCTCATGGTTACATTTGGAATACCCATCACAGTATATTCTCAAAATCCCTTCAAGGAAACCACAACGTTTAACTCTTTCATGTTACCCAATTCATTGGAGAACTATATCAGGCTCACTTTCCCTTAGTTTATCACAAAACCAAATGTCTTCATAAACAATGCCCATGAACCATAACATAATCGTATCACATAAAACATGCATAATGGAAACATAACATCTCCACATTTCAATCACAAGATATCAATACAACACATTGATTTAATAAAAAAATTATCTTACCCATATTCAATACCAATATAAAAGAAAGGTAAAACATTGTATTTATTTTTCAAAAAAAAAATTATGTCTTGTAGAGGAATCTGAAACTCAAATAATTGTCACGGCGGCGGACAAGTCACTGTCTCCGCATACATAAAAAAAAATTACTTTTATCATTTAGTATAACAAAACATACAAAAATATTCCTTTTTAATAAAAGTAAATTTAAAAAGAGTGTATAAACCATATAAAATAATGTTGTGTATAAAACAAATTATGCCTCAATGAAAGTAGATTGAGATGAATTATCTTACCTTGTCTCTGACATGACTCGATCGTTCATTAATCACATGAATAATAAACTAGAGTTAATTTATATGTCCTTGAGAACCATTTTCAAGATCATTATTCCTTTTATATCACATATTACCATGTAATGAAAATTATGTAATTATTTAATTTAATAACGGTCATTTTTTCAATCTTTGGTACATGAGACAAAAATAAACTTCTTATAATTACAAGTTGTTCATGTAGTAAAATATCAATTATATCCAAAATTTTATTCATGATGTATATATCATATATTTCATATATATCAATTATATACTTGCATTTATAATATTACATAACATTTAGAGTTAAGAAATGAAATGCACCGTTCATCGAGACGCTAAGTCGTACGTATGCATGAACACTACATTCATTTCTTTTAAGTATTTAATCCAATTAAATCATAATGATATAAAGTTATATTATAATTCTAGGAATATATCATATATAATATTATTAACTCTATCACTTATACGTTCCACATTTGGCATTAACGAATGAAATCACTTTGAGGGGGAGGTAGTCCGCATTCCTAAAATGAAATTATCACGTTTACTCATAATGGATAACATAAAGGTATTACATAAATGAAAAATAAATAATAATAAAGAAAAAATAATAAATTTATAACATATAAATATATATATATATCTTAATGGCCACCATGAAAGGTGTTAAAAGAAGATTGAACAATCATCATTTTATGAGGCAGAAATTTACCATTCCCAGAAACAATAAGTTCTTTAACTATTAGACGTGAGTGTGTATAAGTGTAGCATGAATCCTTATCATAAAAACATCCTAGTATATTTAAGATGCCATTTTTTATAAAATAATGGAATAAAACTAGTTTAAGTGGTGGAGATGAAAAATAAAACAAAAGAACATTAGAGAAGACTTTACCTTTAAATCGGGTAACTCCCTATGGATTGAACCAAAAGGGTTTCATGATAAGATTTCTGCATAATGTAATTCTTATATTATGAATAGAGGGATGTATAGACATAAAATTAGTAGAGTTTGTCTAATCCAACATCTTGAGAGGTGTTGGAATGGTGGTAGAGGTGGGATCCTTCTATAAGAGAGAGGATGGGCACTCTTGGAAATTCTTGAAATGTAACATTATTATAAAATGATTTTCGTATATTAAAGGTCCCACAATGATATATTTCGATTATAATGTGATAAGGGTTCGAAATCCACACATCCAATAGTTTTCTAACAAGTGTACATCTTAGCTTTTACATTATCTATTCATTATATTTTAGTCGTTCATTAATGAGGTAATCATTGAATCATCATGTTGTCATAAATAAATTAATTTATATAATTTCTAAAAATTATAAAAAAAATACTCTGATGTAGGAAATCGTTTTAACTTTCCAATGAATATTTATAGTATAATATATCTTTTACAAAGACAATCCTAAATTTTTTTTACAAGGGTGATATGTACTTTTGTTATATTTTCCTTTGTTTAAAAATAAAATAATAAAATTTCATTATCACAAAATCGTGATTCCATAGGGTACCAAAGATTGGCAGAATGAATACCATGGTCTACCATGACATAACCAGTAGCATTCAGACACATGATAGGGTCAGTTTATATTATTATGATATTTTTTTATTACCCTTAACTAACTGATTACTAATTAATCATGTTAATTAAAGACAATTATAGTCATTAATATTCATAATGTCCAAAAACAAAAGATCATTAATTACATAATTTGGAACTTCTTATTCCAAATATGTAATTTATTTTACAAAATTCTTTACACTGAAATTTCCTTAACAAATAGCGTGTTTTTTTTGAGACAATATATATCCAAAGTTTAACACAAGTTTATGCCCAATTCCAAAGTGAAATTATTTGAAATGAACATAATTAGTTGAAATGGTCAAAATATATTCAAATTAAACTTTAAAACCAATTAAAACGATAATCTATCCATATAATTAAATTATATGAATAAGCAGTTTGGATGTAAACTGCTATATTTTCCACTATTCATTAAAAAATAAACCTTGTCAGAAAATTACCAAAAAATTATCCAAAGTAAATTTAAATGTACCAATTCCAAATAATAAGTTTACATTGACAAATAGAGCTTATAAAATTGTCAATAGTTATATTTAAAAAAAAAATCCATTAAAAGGCAGTAAAACAATCTTTTAAAAAATATTAGATTACTCCATGCTTAAGATTGGATTTATTGTAATTTTATGCCTCTAAAATACTATCTAATTCATAAATATGCATAGATATGAAAATCCATAATTCATTACATACATGGGATGTTACATTAGAGGTGTGGGAGGATATTCTAATTCCACATATATATATATATATATATATTTCTAAAAAACCAAAAAAAATGTAGTGTGTAATTGAGATCTACAAACCATGTGTGTCCCTCTCAATATCGGCTAGGGTTTCAGTATGAAGATAAGTATCTCATAGTGTGGGAACCTATCACATAGAGTCTGACCCTATCACATGTCATGTGACCATTCCCTATTGGCTCAGTGTGCACCTTAGAGTATACACTGACATAGAAAAGAGACAAAGGCATGGCCACATCGTGTACACCAACATGGATATAACCATTCTAGATGTACATAAGAATATCCCAATTCTTGTTTATAGTTAGAAACAAACAAGAATGATCACACCTTGTATTTAATCATCGACATAGACGTCGTATGTTTACATGGAAATTACCAATTGTTGATGGTACAATATGTATACTCTGTGTTAACATATTTTACTCCATCAAATAAGACTCCAGGCCCTTGTACTCTATATAATGAATAAACATTTAGGGTGAGTTCCCAATATAAATTTCTTAATGGTTATAATTGGATCAGATCATACACATTCGATGGAGATCCCATTAAGAGTAAATCCTGGACAGATTCTTTGGAATCCTCTCATGTGGTGCAGAATTAGATCATCTATCATCATATAAACATATTTGGTGTTCCTAATATCATGGTGAACAAACCTATGTTGGAGAAAGACCTCTACATAGTGGTTTAATTGAGATTTAGTTATTGGTATACTAATCGTCATTAGTGTATTATACCACATAAGACATATAGTGTATGCCTCTAATGGAGAGTCCCAAGAAGCACTACCTCTCAGATAAATGTCACCAGTTCTATTTAATTCATGGATTTCATTCTACTAGATAAAATCAATATGGATCTTTTGTGTATGAATATTTGGATGGGTTTACAAATAAAACTATACCTTGATAATGTTTTTCATTCATGAGTTTATCTAGTTATTAATTTTAGGTTCGTTTTAGACAGATACCTGTGTACATTTGAATGTTATTATTTTTTAATATTAATTTTGGTTTTGTAGGGTCCTACTCTTTATTTTTATAATCACCCCTACACATGCATTGGTCATAGGTGTCATGTCTACTACAGATGATTGGATTTTAGATGGAGTCCTCAAGGGATCAATTCTAGTTAGTTCATACTAATCTAGATAGACTAAGGTGTGTTCTTATGGTATTTGACAATAGACCCCATCTATTCATTTAAGTTGGACTAATTTTGAAACCCTATGTAGTGGTCTTGTATTTAGCCCTCTATTCCTTCCATTTCTAATTTTCATACAGTTGTAGTGGGATTTAGAGTTATTCATTAATAATTTTTCAGTTTTTTTAAATTTCGTCATTGTATCCTCTTGTATATGTGTGAATTCTAATATGTACATTAGGATAAGGCCTCCCATGTTACAGATATGAAAACTCAGCACTAGAATCCTTCCCCTAGCCTATTATTGGTGATATTGCGGGTCCATGGAACAAGACCCATTGGGACAGTTCATAATAGAGTAGTATCAAAGTATTTTGTTCTACCATAATATCAGAGTGCATTAAATTAGATTGGGGAATCAACGTTGACATTATTGAGTTGAGTTATCTTGTTCCTGATGTGAGTGTCGGTGCAGCTTCAAATGTATCCATACATTAGGACACTAATCTCTTGGCATTTGACATAGAAGATGAGAAAATATGATATATGTAAAACAATGTATTAAGTATCATATATGAATGAGTGGCTGTTTCCATTTCCTTCATGAGCTATCTCTATATATATTCTCATAGACCATAAAACATCTTGTTTATTTTAGGTTACCTATGAATCCTATAATAGAAAGTATTTGAAATTATAATCTTTAGGATGATTAGCTCAGTGATGAGGAGTCAATGTAGCGATATGTTCCATTGTTTCTTCCTCCAGGTTGTGCATGAGCGATTCCACCACATGTTGAGAAGAAAATATTACCCACAAACCAAATAGAATATGATCAATGAATGAATGCACTCTATGAGTTTCAGCCGCTTCCACCCCTCACGTTATGAGGAGATCCTAACCCACAGGTGGGTGAGAACAATCATGATGAGTTTATTTTAGATTGACAACATGTCGAGAATCTGATATATGATATTTTTGTATAATTATATTTAACCAAGTTTTAGTCAGATTATGGTATAATTTACTGGCCAAGTTGTATGACTATGAAACTCTGTCTTCATTAGACCACCATCACCTTTTGATAGAGGATTTATCTGTATCTATGATAAGGGATATATGTATCCATGAATTTCTATAACTTCATAGGGGAATCATGAGTAGATAAGTATTCATTTAGGTACACCAAAATCTCCAATTACACAATGAATAGGTTTGGGGATCATTTATTTCTGGTTAAAATCAATGATCAAGGACTACATATAGATATTTAAGTTAGTTTTATTCATATGTGCTTTCAAATTAATATTTCGGTTCTATAATAAGTTATGGTTGTTTGTTGTTTTCTCCCTGAGCTGACAGAGAGTGCGGGTATCAATAGTGGGCACACAAGACCAGTGACTTTGGTAGTAGGGATCCTAAATAAGTCTTAGGGACCGAGGAATGCAATAATAATTAAGAAGTTATACTAGTATAGTGATGTTTTGTTTTGGGCCCAAGAAATCTATCATGAATTCCTAGGTAATGTTGTTGTTACTCTTGTGAAAGCTTGTGACATCTTGAATGAGATTTCCGGACTCATTGTATGACTTTCAAGGAGATATTGGATGGGCCTTTGAGGTAGAGACTGTAGAAGGATAATAAAGGTTCATTGGGTGTTAGACATTGTAGATGAGCTGGGAGAGAACCTAAAAGATGGAAAATGATTGACATATTACCACCACCTCCCCTAGGGTGTCCAAGCCAGGATTTTAGTGCTCGAAGAGAGGGGAATGTATAGATTTAGGAGGTTAAGGATTATAACACAGAGGTTTTAGGGTCATTCTGTGGTATGTTCTATGTCATTCATACTTTATTTTTTGTATGAATAGTCATATATTCTAGTAATTTCATTATTTTCACATATCTAGTTTGAGATTTAGAGATTCAAATTGAGAATTTTGATAATACCTTTTAGTTATAGACTCATACTATATATGTATCAATGATAACTCATTTGTGATGACAAATAACCCTAGATCATGGAGGTGGTAGTTTCTATTGGGATCTCTTGGTATCACTGATGAGGCCATAATAAGTAATCTT
The DNA here is from genome assembly GCA_963277665.1 of Viscum album. Taxonomy (NCBI): domain Eukaryota; kingdom Viridiplantae; phylum Streptophyta; class Magnoliopsida; order Santalales; family Viscaceae; genus Viscum; species Viscum album. The sequence goes on from OY728134.1 coordinate 172,576,190, forward strand.
ATTTATAATCTGGCTATCTACTATTTCTTCCATTATTGATAGATTCATGTATAGTATTTGATGTGTCCACAATTATGGGACTATGTTTTCATTTGTGGGTAAAAAATAAAACCTAGTTAGTATAGTATGTACTTGTGCTTATGAGGGTGGAGCTGATAACTAGATAGTTGGAATTCATTACATTGGTGCATGTGATTTTATAAGTTTCATTTTCCTAGATGTGGGGGCAATGTATGAGGGTTGGTTCCCTAAGGAAGTTCTAGGATTACCTCCCAATCAAGTGACAGACCTATAAAATTATCTATACCATTGGAAAAGCTCAATATCTACTCCATCTTGTCAAAATTTCCCCCACAAGGCTTTACTAGCTACCTTATTTTATAGAGGGCTATTAGTGAAAGGGTGTTGATATAAAAAGTGATTAACCCTTGACATCCTCATTTTCTGTGCCTAGACGAATGATGAGATATTGAGGGTATGTGTATTCTAAAATTGATTTAATCAGGTGACCATGAAGAAAATATATCATGTACCAATTATCTATGACCTTATTGATATGTTGAGACTTTCATGATGGTTCTCAATGGTTTACATCATGTCAAGCTGTCACCATTTTCAAATTGAGAAAAAGGATAACCCATGGTTGAAATTCATCTGTAACTATAGTCCCTATGATTAATCAGTGAATCGAGTAGAAATGAAGAACACCATAGAAGTGTTAATGGGAATAATGAATCCAATATTTATTCCACTCCCAAATAGGCTTATGGAAGTATTAATTGATGATATCATTTTGTACTTGGTCTTCGAGGAGGATCACATGAGAAAATTGGGGATGCCTCCGAACATACTCCAAAAGAACCATATTTACATGAGTCTCTCTGTGTTCCATTACTATAGTTAACTGTTCTAATTTTTATTATATGTTTTCCCAGTAGATGGATTGGTAGTAGACTTCTAGATGGTCAAGGATGTGTAACATTAGGGTGCACCCATGAGTGTGACAGCATGATAGAGAATCCAAGGATTGGTTTCCAATTACCAGATATTAATAGCTAATTATTTTAGGATATTATTGACCGTGACTTCTTTTACCTGAAAGGGGTAGCCTTTAATGCAGATGGATTGGTTATATTAGGATTTTCAGGAGGTAATTAAGTGAATGAAGAGAACTCCCTTCATGATATTTTCATAGGAGTGTGTCAAATATGTAGTGTACAATTATGAATCATGGAATGGAAAAGGTTTTGTTTTAATGGACAAAAATGCAGTGATATCTTATGGTTCATTTTAGTTCAAACCACAAGATCGAATGCACATAAATAATAATCGTGATTTCTCGGTTGTATTCCACTAATGATTTGTCCACACAACTTGGTGGTAAAGTGGTTTATAATATATTCTAACCAGAAAAGTATAAAATTTATCTTCTCTCAGAATGATATCTTGTTGAGATAGGGATGATGGTTATAGTTCCATTATGATAATGTATTCATTCATTCCTATACTTATATTAAGGGTAATTTCATATTATAATCTCTCATTAGGTGATCTTGTTCAAATTTTTTGAGGAAGTCATTAGAGTAGTTGGACACTATGATGTTTTCCTGTGTGGGTAGAGACGGATAATCTTACCAACATTCAATGGTTATAACCCCATCACTTTTTCATTATGTCAAGGAACCACAACATGAGGGTACCTACTTTGAGACCCAATATACAATGTTATTTTTTAAACATGTAGTTGATGGATTTTATAATAGTGTAGAGAATTTCATTCTTTTCTATGGATGCACGATGGTACCTGAGATATTGATGTAGGAGGTTATGAAATATTTTCATAAATCTATTTGGAAGTACATATATGTTTGTAAAAGGTGTACTAGGACCTTAAACATAAGATTTGGTCGTAATGAATAATGTGTGTATTTTTAGAGTTGGCATCTTGATTTCATTCTTTCTTGTAAATGAAGGTTGAGCACCATGTTCAATTGTGTTTCCATCAACCCCTTAATGTGCTAATGTGGATGTGTAATGGGATATACAGGACATTGTGATATGATTACAATGCACATATAAGGGTAATTATTCCATATATGTGATCATAGACCTACTATCCTTGTCAGAATACTTCAAGACAATTTATAGAGGAATTCAATGTAGAGAAACAGATACCTCGATGTCAAAGAGATATTCCTTATTCATAGAGTTTCATAAAAAAATTTTTCTAATTGTCACACTCGATTAATATATCGGTTATGAAAGTGAAAAAATTAGTATTTGGGGACTCACATTCATTTGATCATGGAATATCTCTCTAATAATGATGATAATACTAAAAATAATGTTCTTGTTTTGGTGGACTTTCTGTAGTCTTTATTTTTGGAATTTGTTCATAGTGAGGGGGATCACCTATCCATATTGTATTGTTCAAAAAAACATACAGATAACCCATTAGTATGGAACAATTATATTTTTCTAGAGAAGAACCATCAGGTCAACACTTTTCTAGAATGACCCTCTATAATTAGCACTAATGGGCCCAATGTTGGTTTCTTCCACTATACTTATGATGAAGATCATCTAAGATCATATTATGACTAGGCTAGGTCATATGAATTCTTAAAATGATCAAAAAAATGGAATTTGGAGTTATAAGATAGAGAACATGTGTTTATATGAGTTTCACCTTGATGTGAATTATAGAGACATTTTTGTGGAGTTAAGATGTCACTAAGATTAATTGGACATTTTAGGTATGATTTAAGGATGTCTGGTTGGCATACATCTTAGCTATACTACAATTGTTATATTGGTTTCATGACATCATCCATGTGTCGCAGCTATGGAGGTGAGTTAATGACCCATCAAACATTATCAACTATGAAGATATGGTCATTGAAATGGAGCTACCTATGATGATTACCTATTAGATATCATGGAATGGACAAAATAGATATTTCATGGGTGATCATTTACCATACTGCGTGTTTGGTGGGAAAATTAGAATATTTAGGAGAGAACCTGAGATTGGAGGGCTCAGATGCCTGCTCAATACCCATATGAATTTTTAATGCCAGTTATTTTTGATTAGTTGGATTTAAATAACCAATAATGTTATAATATAACGACTTGGATTTTACTTGTATTATTATTTGATATTGTGTGGATTAAATTTTAGACCATGTGCTAAAACGGTGTGAAATTACGATGCCGAATGTTCCCAAAATAAATGATTGATATATATTATATAATAATCATGTTCAATAATCTATAAAAAGTGGAATAAATTTTAATGGGTGACCAAATTAGAAATATGAGGGATCCGTTGAGTTTAGATCATCGATATTACCCTACGAAAGACATAACCTTTATCGGCGTGGGTTGTTTTTGGAAATGACTTTGAAGGAATAAATTGAATAAATTTAATAAAATAAATATATTAACTATTTTATTTCATAAATTGATGTAGAGGCCTAATTTCCCCAGTTTTCAGAAAAACGGATACCCAACGAAATTCCAAATTCCTCTTTCTTCTTTTTCAAATGAAACGAGTGCAACTAGGGTCAACCGCATTTGGACATCTATAATTAAGATTGAGAGATGCATGTCGGGTATAAATTTGAACAACATCAGTATGAACATGATGCTGATAATGCAAATGGGTAGTCTCATTCTCAAGGGCTTCAATGTCCAAAACTCGACCATGGAGACCCTAGATCATAATCTGACAGAGATATGATTCCTGGTGGTATTCTCCTTGTGTAGCCTCCTCAAAGTTCAGAAGAGAAAAAAAATTATTATCTACTATAAAAATTCTAAAAATACCCTATAATTATTTCCAATTTCATATGTAGAACAATAATTGTGCACTCATCATGAGGTAACAAACAAAACCTGCTCCATGATGATGTTTGTGTACCTATGGAGAGCTAGATAATCAGTTGAGGGTTTTTCATGTTAATTAGTATTTTCAAAAGTCTTGTAGTTTTCTAGAAATTATTTTCATACTATGGTATCTAATACCTCCATTAGAAGAGATAGAAGACTAGTAACATTGTTTTCCATCTGAAAATTTTGAAAACATCGCTCTTAGTATTATTTAATTAAGTTTTACATTGTTCAGATCTGGTTTCCTGAGTTATCCAAAACAAATTCTATAATATAAATTTACATTAAACTCCCTCATAATTTCTTGTATAGAAAACGTGAATTATCCTAATCATATCCACATGGAGTTTCATAACCAAGAGTGCAGCAGGGCCCGTTATCGTGTACCAGTTGCCATTCGAGTCTAGCTCAATGCGGTGTTTTCATGTTTTAGCCCTAGATACATAGGTTCCAAAGCCACCTCTAACTACTAATATCTAGACATGGATATATTTTATAGAAATATACACATTATATAATCCTTACCAAAATACAATGATGTTCTTGAATTCATATCTTCAAAGACTAACATAGGGACTCTTCCCTAATTCTACGTTTTCAAAATCTTGTTTCTAAGTATTCTACTAAACTTCCTCTGATACCAACTCTAAGGACCCGACCCAAGTTACCTTGAGTCGGTGCCTTAGATGATTTAATTGGGATAAATATAAGGAATATGAATCCCAATATAATGAGTAGTTTTGTATTATTGGAAACAAGTTACATTCAATATATTAACATTACAACATAAAGGGAAATAAAAAAATATTTTATTCCACTAGAAATACCACGTCTCCTAGATTACTATTGAATGTCATTCATAAATTACTTCTTCCTGTCTTTAGAAAATGAAACATAAGAAAGGGGTGAGTTCTAATTCTTAGTAAGAGTAATAAATAGAGCGGAAGATAATATAAACATTAGACATGGTGAATAATTGAAAACACATGCCTTTAGTAACAAAAATGAACACATTATGGAAAAATATGATCTGAATAAATAATTCCAAAATCATGGGTATTCTACTTGTTGAATACCACATGATCTTCAAATACTAGCATCAAAATGATAGAAGTTAATATGCCAAACATTATAAAACATTTTTTCATGGCCTCGTCGTAGACATCTAATGATTAATCCCTCGGCCAAAATCTATATATCTCATTGGGAAAGGCATCGGCCAATTCCATGTCTATTTGACTCATGAGACCTACCGATGCATCATGGGGCTATAAGGGGCCCCACCCATCACATAATAAGTCCAATTCATTACACATATTAGTGGGGATCAATATAAAAAACAAATAAATTCATATTGAAACTATCATATGAAATGTAACTAACTATCCCAAATCATTAAACATAAAACACTAACCATTTCAAGTAATTTGTCGACTGGATTTAAGATAGATCATTGATAATAGAGTTACCCATAAAACATTAAATATAATGTGGAATATTACTTCAAAAATAATTGAACCCAATTATACAATTGAATCAACAAGACTGTTGACTTGGATTAAAACACTATTTTAAAATTATTAAGCAATTCTTGAGATAAATACACTATTATTTTGAAAAGAATAGTTATTTTGATAAAATCATTGTATAAAACCAGAAGTGAATTAAGATAGTATTTTCATAGAAAAATTATTGATTCTATAAAGATATTGGTTTCCAGATACATATTATATAGTTCCCTTGAAAATAGGTCAAAATTGAAGAAATTTTCATGAATCAGGATTTTATTTTTTGAAACAATTTTGAAAGTTCCTTTTAAAACTTGTAACTATCCATAAAATAAGGAAGGGTTATTGTTTTTAAATATATATATATATATATAATACTCACACATATTATATGTGTATTACATATCAATACATAAGAATTTCATTGTTGAAATTAGACAATGAAAGTAACCTGAATGAAAATGGGAGTTCGGGTGAGAAAACAATTACCACATTGCAATCAAACAATTCGAATGACCCAAAATATAATAATATAAAAACTATAGATTTAATAACATGAAGATAATTATATTCATGATATGATAAATCAATGTTCATTATACATTCACCATACAAAAGTATTAGTAGCGAATATGGAAAATCTTAAGAAAATTAATGTGAGATGAAGAAACCCTTACCTTAACTACAAAAATGTTCCGCTCTTGAACTTAAGTTAATGGAATATGAAATTATAATTATAAATAAATTTTTTAATAACCTATTAAATATGAATTTAGTTTATCATAGTTATGTTTAGTTCATTTATATCCTTATTGTTATGTTATTACATTGAATTTCGTTCTTCCAAGGTGTTTGTTTTCATTATTTTCATAATCGGTTCACTTATTTTTAAGTAATGGAGTTCATGTGGAGTGGTTATAAAACTACAGGATTGGAATTATATATTATTTATAAACATAAAGAATAGGTATTGGTCATTTTTATCATTTGGATACATGTAATGAGGTTGAATCATTTGATGACAACCACTTTGATTATTCTGCGGTATTTGGATTATTATTAACTAGTTTTGTCATATAACATAATTATATGTACATATTCTGGTTATCGAATATTAATTATTTTATAATAAATATATTATAGTCTGGATCAACTATAAATATGGTTTCATGTCCAGTAATGAAAATGAAATTTAAGAACAAAACATCGTCGACCATGAAGGCTATAAATTGGAACCTCATGGACGTTGATTTATTTTATAAAAATAAAAGGGATGGAGAAAGAATATTTATGGGGGTTCTTCCATTAAAATGATATATTTATTTTAAATAGATGATACTGGAGTTATCATTTTCATTTGGATGGAGGAGGTGAGGAGAGGATAGCCAATGAAGATAAATTGAAATGAAACCAAATGAAAAAGAAAGGTGTTTTAACTCATGAAATATCCACCTTGAGAAACTTTTTATGGGAAGATGTTTTGTTCTTTTTGCAAGACAAGAAGCTTCTTGGACGTGGGAAGAGACTAGGGAAGGGTATGTGGTCAGAACTATTTAGAGATTCAAGGATTACATGAATGAAGAGAGGAGGGAGTGGTGAGGGAATTTTATAGTGGAGGAGGGGGGTAAATTTTGAATATTTAATTCATTGTTTTATTATTTCCATCAAGACAACAAATAGTGTTGTTTCATGTGACCAATAATATTAATAAATTCATACGATTTCGAATAATGTGTCCTTGCATTACTTTTGATGTCATGAATAGTGTATTTAACTGATGATTTGTATATATGTTATTTTATCATATTTCTCTATTCATAAAAAATTCTATAATTTCAGAAAAATATTAAATATTCACCCATAACATTTTTCGATGAGTCGAATTCAAAAGTGAACTCAATTCTTCAAAAATAATTTTCTAAAAAATATTATTTTAATTTTTAAATAAAGTCATAGTTAATTGGAAAAAAAATCTTGAAGTGCAATTAGTTTTATTTCTCATTGAAAAATTAATTAAGATCACATTATCTTATTTATTTATGAAAATAAAATAATAAAATTAATTAATATATATAAGGTTTATATTACTACTCATACTGCTCTTCATAAGCATATGTTACTATTCACAAAAAAATCATGTTTGTTCTATCTAACTCAAAATTACTTACTGGACACAACTCTAGATTATCATTTTTTGAAATTCAAAAAATAAAAGTGGATAATTTATATTAAATGGCTAGGTTTTGACTATATCCAATATAAACTAGTGTTCTTTAAAAGGAATGCAGTGATGAATAAAATGTATTTAATAGAAGCATACCTTAAAATATATTCAGTGTTATGTATTTAAAAATTTATTTTAATAAAATGGATTACATTTTTAAAATATACAAGTGGATAAATAGATAGCATGAATTTTAATTTTTTTTTTAAAATAGATGATATTTTGTAAATAGTGAAATATGGTAATTTTTGTTATTTAATATTATAAAGTAAATACATGAATTTATAAGTCGTGGATGATGTAATATTGATATAAGTAACTATTTATTTCAAATTTTCAAATCTAGGTATTGTATTTAGTCATTGGAATCAACACTATTTATATTTGTAACATCCTATCTTTTGTGCCACACACTAGTGCCACAAGAAATTAGTTATATGACCTTATGAGAACATCTCCAGATTCTAGAGTGTGAAAATAGGTAGAAAGTGACTAATCTCGATAATGGGTAGAATATAATGACTTTATTAAAAAATCACATCAATGGAAATAAATAAACAATATCAAAATGATAAACCAAAAATAGAATAATACATTTATTACATGATGTCCAAAAAAGGAATTATAATATCCAATACTAAATAGTAGATATTTCATTCCAAATATGTTTCAACTATAAATATAAAAGACATACAATAAATAAATAGACTAAAAACTCCTAATAAGGTCATACACCCTTTTGGGTTCCCTCGTCCATGATATTTTGAAAATCTGTCATCTAACATAGGGCCTTCTCCCAAGAATTTTCATGTAAACATGAAGTCTATTTAGGTAAATATTCGGAATCCTGATTATGTTGTGAGTTAAAATAGTAGGCCCACACTAATGATATAAGAAATAATATCTAATAAATAATAATCTATGCAATTTTATATAGAATACTATATGAGCAATGAGATAAATAGTTCACAGGTATTCAATTATTAATTATTTAACAACATAAAATCCAGAGTTCGATAGGTCAACTGAACTCTTAATAGATGCTTCATCCCATTTTGGATTTAAAACATTCCAAAAGTGATAAAATATATTAAACTATTATGGTTATAAAATTAAATTGAATTCATATTATGAAGAATTGATACGATTTTCAAATGACAACATTTTGACCCTAGATTTCCTTCCGAAGGACCCCATGTGTATTTGAAGTAGAAGTTTTTGACCCACATCCAATTTGTCAATAAATCACACAACTGGGATTTTGAATAATTAGTCCATTCACACACTCATTTATTTCTTTGATATTTTGAAGAAGTAGTCCATGGCCCACACACATTTTATCACTATAGGATTTTGAAGTAATCCATGTCCCAAAGACATATATAACAAAATCTCATATATCTCAATATCAGATACATCCCAATTTACTAAAAATATATTTTAAGAATTATTAACCTTATTTTCACACTATTTTATTAAAGTATTCTATTTCAATTAACAATTAAATCAACCACTGATCAACACTTTAATTCACATGGAATAATATGACATTAATAATTAATCAATTTATCATCAATTAATATGATAATCCATTTACCTTATTTAAGTTATACTAATAATCTCACAATCCAATTTTTCATTTTAATATATAACACATTAATTGACTAAATCAACAATCACATGAATTAAAAACCAACTTTCAATTAATGAAACATTTCAAAATTATAATATGTCATTAATTATTTTATAAATTAATAAATCCAATTCCACAATCCAAATATCACATTAATTAATTGACTAATTAATTTATCCAATTCCATTATTTTAAATTCCGCAATTTATTTCATTGAGTTTTAATATGGAAATAAATTATAACCCATTCAATTTTCAATTCAATTTTCCATTCATTAAAATTTTAATTCCACAAATATATACAGATAATTAGAACTTGTCGATAGGATTGAAATTTATAGAACCTTCGTCAAAATATATGGTATAATCTTTCAATCATAAATTCAAATTTCAAGTGGAATGATCAATAAAATAACGAAAATGTCTTCTAGATCCAAAACCTAGATCTAGGATAAAATGGAAACTGATCCTCCAAAAATAGATCTAGTGACAAAAAGATAGTGAAAATGTATCTTCAATTTAAGAGTGGAACATGTGAGAAAGTTGTTAATCCAATATGAATGGAATTATCTTACTTAGAGAGGTGCATATCTTCAATCCGGGATTTGATTAATCTTGGAAAGAGGTTGTAAGACTAGGGAATCCATTATTGACCCTAAAAATGATATAATATTATTAATGATTGAGCTATCGTGTTTATAGATTTTAAATATGGTGTTCCTGATTTTAAAACAAATTTTTAAAATGATAAAATTGTACATAGAAGGTTTCCATGGAAGGAGTTCATGATATTCCAAACTGTGTGACTTATCCAGGTACATATTCTTGGGAGGTACATGTCTACTCTTACAAGATAAAATGTGTTGAAAAATATTGTACCTTCCATGAAATTTCTGTCTTTTTAGAGTTTCATTGTTTGTTGTTGTAGGAAACATGGCTTGGGAAAACTATGTTTCAATAGTGTGTTGCCCAAAATCCCTCCACAAACATCGAATATTCATCCAAAATCATTAATGATAAAGCCTAAATAAGTTACTCAAAACCAGAAAAATGTGTACCTATAAATGTTCTTGAGACATCAAATGAAAAGATCTAGATATTATTGACACACCACCTTATAACAGCTCATCCTCAAGCTATACTCCAAATAATCTCTATGTTTATTAGTTAAAAATATTAGGTCACTGAGCCCATTTACCTGTCACTCTCTCCCATTTTTCCTCTTATACATGCCCATTTTTTCATAATAAATGAACTATTGGCACAATCCTTCCCCACAACACATTTTAAATTTGATCCAAGAAACATATCATATGCTCCTAAAATGATGCATCGATCACATGAGAAGGTTTAAGGTGATATCGCTGAAGTTATGACACATGAAAAACATCATTCATACCACTATATCTATGAGGAAGTTCCAATCAGTAATCCATTGAGATGATTCTCTCCACAAACACAATCATTCCAACAAACCAAGGTTCCATTATTCCCAATCTATATATATCCTACAATGACATAATCTTTTAGACACCCAAAGGAATTCACAATCAACCATTGTATAGTATAGGTGATGTTGACATCTATTAGCATAAAAATTATATCTACTACGATATGTATCCTTACACATCTGAATCAAATGATCTTTCTAAAATTTTATATGCAAAAGAATCAATCCTAATACTCTACCTTCCCTACCCCTATCCATCATAGATGTGATCTTTAAGTCCAATCATAAATTGTCTTATAGAAATCCATATGTATTTTAGCCTAATAAATGTTTTTATTGGACAAGAACATGTTGCATCTAACAAGTCCAACAAAAGACTATGTCACATTCAAATGAATATCATAAACCACATGTAAAATACATTAAAATTTCCCATCTGTCTGTGGCTGGAATTCCATACTAAAAAATTCACATTTATCAATATCCTTCCTTAAATCCCCAAAAGAATAATGAATTAAAGATATATAAATGAACTGAAAATATACAGAATGTCACCTCATGAAAATATACTATCTCCTGATCATACATGTCCTGCAAATAATTTAATGAGATGTTATCCACTATAGTAAATAAAATCACTACCATTGTCAAAGGGTCAATAATAACAGAAATAGTCTCATTTTTCATTGGAATCCAATAGATAACCACCCTAAAATCCATTGTATTGTAGTTCCACTTCCATTTCTATGTGGAAATGACAATAAAAAACCACAGGATCTTTGATTCTCGGGCTTCACATGTTGATAGGTGTAGTATCGTGTTACGAACCCCACAGTCTCAAATTACATTCTTGGCCACAAAAACAATCATTATTGGTCAATATAAATTTTTGTTACATCTGGATGCAATTCCCATTTTGAATCATGAAATACATTAGTCATCTCCTTTAGTATAATTTTATGAACAAAACCCAAATACATGACATAAATCATTTAATTGTTATCTATAGTTCAATACAAAGGTGACTCTACACCTCTAATACTTTCCATCAAGGATAAATATTATGCATCCTCGTACTACATATCCCTTAATCAATATAAATGGTGTATACTTCACTGAAACTGATAGGCGAGTCATATACTATTGTCTATTTAAAACCTCCAAATGCATCTCAACTAGTAATGTAATCATCATCCAATTTTCATGGGACTCTTGAACTACCTAAATCCTTTTTTTACATTAAGTGTCATCAAAACTATTCGCCTTACCAATCTTATTTTCTATTTCAAAATTGAAAAAATGTATAAAACCAACCTACCTCTATTATAGGAGATTAATTTATTATTGAAAAATGATATACATTTTTCTCTATTGACTATTATATAATATGAACTTTCACCCAATAGATAATGACTCAGACACTTCAAATTCTAAATAACATCATCTGACTAGGGGTCATGAATATGTTAATCCCATTCACATGACATCAAATTTCATGAACCAAACACTACATCCCAATAACATTTCACTAATACAAATCCAATACCTATAAAAGAAGAATCACAAATCTTAGTAGACTCCTTACAGATATTGGGTATGATCAATTTTGGTGTCAAAGAAAAATGTATCTTTCGCTCCTACAAATCATTTTCACATTTTTCAGACCATCCAAACATTATCCAAATCATGGTCAAACATGAATGTGGTACATCCATGTAGGTATATTTATGGATAAATGTATGATAATATCCTTATAAAAATAGATATCTATTGGTATCATAAAAATTATTGGGTTTCACATAATTAACAACAACATGAACTTTCTCTTCATCTACTAACATACCATTCCCTCAGATTATGTGATCCCAGAAGTATACCTGGTAAATCCAAAACTAAAACATAGATAGATTATACTACAATCAATTCTCTCTCAATATACATCGGATAATGTCATGATTTTGGTCATGATCATACATAAATATTGAGTAAAATAATTTGTCATCTACAAAAAATACCATAAATTAATCCATGTATTGATGGATGATTTGTTTCATCGAGGCCATAAACACTATTAGGGAATTAGGTAGCCATAAAAACATCATGAAATACACATATAGGCCATAACTACATCTAATTAGAATCCTCAGTTTATCAGAATGATGTACTATCAACTGATGGTAATTTAATCTCATGTAAATCATTGAGAAATCACAAGATGCCCAATCTTTTTCAAATAGGACATAAATACATGAAATATGATACCAGTTTGTCTCATTCATCAACTTAAACATCATGTAGCAACACATAAGCACATTATTATTATTTATTTATTTGAATACAATACTCGAGAACCTAATGATGACATATTTGGAGAGATAATCCACTTATCCATCAATGCATCCAGTTTATTTTTTAACTCCCCGATCTATTTTGGATCCACTCTATATGGTGGAATAGAAACTAAATCCTCTTTTGGCATGAGCTCAATCATAAAATCTACATATCTCTCAAGTGGAATCAATATAAAGTATCTAGAAAAAAATAGAAATTTGTTAATTGTAGGTGAAAATGAATAATTTTTCACTCTCTTTTCATCTAGAAATATATATAAACATATGCATTATGTTCCCCTAGTTTCTAATGAATAATCCATGCAATTCTCTCCATTATATCCTAATAAATACATTGAATATAATTATATCCCTCTGGATAAAAAATGGATGAACTTATTCGATTAAAATCTATGCGGGATTAGTTTTCTACTAATAATTCCAAATCCAAAATATGGTTAAATCCCAACATTTTGATGATAAAAATATCTAATTGAAAATAATACTCCCTATCCTTCAGAGAACACCCCTATCATAAATAAATGTTTCTCTACTATACACCTAATGGTGTATGTATTTACATAACCCCACACACAATCTCAATACCTAGGCTCAGACCATTCAAATGGTATCTGATAATAAATTTTTAAAAATAAATAGCATCCAATATGTAACTAGATAATGTACCAGATGTAGTGATAGTACCTCTAATTGGGGAAAGTTTGGTCTCTCTATCCAATAGTATAGATTGAAATTCATTCAACTATCCTACCTATCTTCCTTATTATCATTCAACGTCCCCCGAGCTACACCACACTATTGATATAGAGGATCTTCCCCAGAACCACCACATCAACTTCTTCTACCAACACTTATAGTAGAAATAGACATTACAATGTGATACGTGGATGATGAAACCTGTCCCAGACTATGATTATACATTGCTACCCCATCATTACCCGTTAGTTTTTGGTTTCAATATTTCATCTATAGATATCCCATTCAGCCAAAAGATAAGAACTCTACTTGTTATTGGGTGTAATATCTATGAAATTGACCCGACCTAGTGCACCGGTGACACATCAACTGAGTAATTTCCTATGTGAATAACCCTTTCCCTTAGATAAATTTCTCAATAAATCCATTGATTAAATTCTTGTAGTGATGATTCATGATCTCTTATGTAATACCACTTGATCGTTAAGAAGAATCCACTGGTAATACAATGGAATCCTCCTACATTATCCACTCAGATATCTGCTGCCAATTTATAACATCTGAAATCATATTAATCCTAACGATAATAACCTAGGACTTAATTAAACATTTAAGACAATCCTGAAACTATATTTTTTTTGTATTTTCGTTTTCTTCCAACACTAGTACAATGTTATACAAATCTATAAAGCATCTGTAATAGCATGTTGCAGACATAATACCCTATATAAACCTCATTATCTCACTTTATCTCTCCTTCCTAATTGTCTCAAGATAATAGTTCCCCACAAACATATCCTGAATGTCCTTCCATTCCATATTCTCCAATATTCCATCATGAGCCTCGATGTCCTTCCAACACAATGATTGACCATGTGACATTTAAATAGACAACATAAATATCTTAGTAGTAGGAGTATATGTGTTGTCAAGTGTCATCTGGGTAGAATCAGTCTAGAAAACAACTACCTGAGGTCCACCATCACATATAATTGTTAGAGGGTGCTTCGTCTGAATCCCATGTGTCAAATATAACATGTTTCCACAACTCTCCATGACTTTCATTCTATGTCATGAATGAACTTAGAAATGTTCTCATGTAAATTAACTATATATACATCACCAGTACTATTGGTTCCTTAGGTTCAACTTTTTGTGGTACATTTTTACCCACAACCTATATTTTCCCAATCAAAAATATCCCTCATTGGGTCATATATCTATAATTAAAACCCCATATATTTGGACACATAACCCATCATTAAAATATTTAACATGAAATATTTACCCACTTATATATTAATTCAATCCGCCTTTTCCACCACATGGTCAAAACTAAGGAAATGCCACTACCAATAGCCATACTATATATTCTCCATGGTAAACAAATGGTAAACTAATTTTCATCATTCAAATATTCTCATTAGAAACCATCTTATTATAAATTTTAACCAATTTACAACATTCTATTCTAAATTGGGCAGCATTTATATTAAATGTTGAACAAAATAGAAAAGCACTCTCACCTTAACAATTCATCCCAATGACTACTTTTCATGTGTGATCCTATAATGATACATGTCACAATATATTCTTAAGTACCAAGAATGAAGAAAGAATAATCAACACTCTTATCATATAATTCCATTAGTAAAATTTTGGGTAATTGTATGAGTCAATAGTCACATCACACAACAAGTGAATCCATCAAGGTGAAATAGCATCTAAATATAATAGTAATCACAAATAAAATAATCACATCATTGGTACTTGGATTTTTCCATACTACATGGGTACTCTACTCCCATGATTGAGAAACTTTCCGGGACTTGACTCATCTTATTATAATGGAATCAATAATTAAATATTAAGATAAATGAAAAGAAAATAAACCACCTATGATACAAGATGGTATCATCGAAACCTATGTTCCACAGACCGTTGCAAGAGCCACTCGGTTACATGAACTCAGGTGTTCCTCCTCATATTTTGACAGCTACCGTTTAGAAGACAGGGTCTAATTTTGAACATTGAGATAATATAAAAACATTATCAATGTATCACAACTATACAAATAAATATATAATTGCCAAATGATATATCCAAGCCAGAAAAATACTAGTTTCACATGATGACCAAAATCATCAAAACACTATCCAATATTAAATACTAGATATTTCATGATAAATACTTGTCATTAGTAATTATTAAAAAAAATTAATAAATTCATTGAAAACTATAAAGAGGCTCCTGAAACTATTTTTGGTTCTCTCATCCATGATCTATCCTGACTCGTCCATCATACAAGCATAACATTCCCTTATCTTATCCTACAAATCTAATCTTAATTAATGTATCACTCATGTATCCCACGTAGGGTGCGTTTACAACACAGTAGGCTTCCACTAATGATATATAGTAAAAAATCTATTCAATAAAAACATATATAGTTTTATATTGAATATTATAAAATCAATAATGTAAAATGTCCCAAAATATTCATTTATTACTTATTGATTATCATAAACTCCTAAGTTTCTAAGGGAACCCAAACTCTCAATACAAATTTCATCCTATGATGTAGTCTGATCCATCCCCATGGGGTGTCACATAACATAATACCGTGATTATCAATTATGATTTCATTAAAATTCATATTATGGATAATTGGAATCACAATCTAATGAAAATAATTCGGGCCTCGATCCCCATAGTCAAAACCGCGTGGGATTTTTATGATGTAGTCTATGGAAAAAATCCTTTATTATTCAATCAAACATGTTTAACTTTAAATAATAATTCGATGTCCCACAATAATTTGACACTATGGCCTTTTGAATTAGTGATCCATGTCCTAAAAATATTTTATCAATATTTTCTTTTGATGTTTCAGTCATAATCTCACACTCATATATCAAAAAATCACATATTTATCAATATCACATATATATAAATATAATAAACATCAAGGTAATGATTCATTAAAATGATTCACATAGACTCTCATTAAAGGGAACCATTTCAATTACCAACTCAAACAAACAAGGTTTAACACATAAATTCATTCGGAATAATATAACTATAACCAATGAACAAATTATCACCATTAAATCATATTACCAATTAAACCTTTTTGTTTAATTAAAAAATATCACAATCCCCACTTTTATTAATTTCATATAACAATAATTGATCATATTGAAAAAACCATTAATTGAAATAATCAAAATTTAAATTTATCAATCATTTCCACAATTAAAATTTCACAATAATGAATTCACCATTTAATTAATTCATTTTCACAATTAAAATATTCCATTTATTAGTTCACCAATTTATTGATAATATTCCACAATTAATATATCCCTAGATTAATAAAAATCATTATAAAATGAAAATTTATTTTATTCAAACCTCATATTAATGAAATTTTCCAAACATGTAAATTATAAACCCAAAATTACATCAACATAATTAAATAAATAGTATGAGACTATAATTTTGACTACCTACATAAAAATTGATGGGGGGGCAGTCACCAATAGAAAATCCACATTTGAAACATTTATCAAACCTATAATTTTTCACATATTATTGCATGATTTTAAGTATAATTATCAATCAAATAGTAAAAAATGATGGAAAATTCAGTTGTATTTTATGATTAGTTATATTATTTTATGGAATGAAATAGAAATAAATTTTCATTATTAATATATATAATGATCTCCAAAAATCATTAAATCTATTACATCTACACAGGATATCATGTGGAATATATGTATAATGGGATGAGCTAAAAGCCTTTTAATGTAATAATTTTTTAAAAAAAACATACTGCATGGGTTAGAATGAAAAAATGATGACATAAAATGGAATGGAAAATGAGTAGACATTTGGAAGTATATCATATAGAACATGGGATCATGTAATAATGAAAAAATAGTTAAGTGTTAGAAATATAATACATGACATAAGCATTATTCAAGGCTAAATTTTAAGACTATAGAACATGGTGGACAATGTCTACTAAAAGAATCTGGTTAAATCCCAATCCCAAAAAGTCATCTCAGGAGACTAAAAATTAACTAATAAAATAGAGATCTAGCTAGTAACATGCATCTTATTATGTTATATAATATGTGTTCCACATGAATAATTAAGCACAAGGGTTTACCATGGAAGGTATTTTGTATCTCAAACATGTCATACTGTATAAACTAGGGGTGTATCACAATGGTGTACATGAAAAAATGGGATTAAATAATAATTTTTCAATAATTAAGAAAAATATGAATATTTCATTATAAATTATGTACAATTGTATAAAAACATGTAAAAGTTATTTTATGAATCATTATAAATCAGAAAATTTATTGAAATTTAAGTGAAAACATAATGGGGTCTTTAAAACTGAAAAATGTTTAATTTTCTACGTAAATAGAGAAATGAAGGAAATGTATTTTTTAATTATAAAATGTGGGTTTCTATTGAAATAATGGTGGATTCAAATCGATTATATTCGGTACATGAATATTATAATGAAATTGGGAAGATCCATTTAATCGAGCTTGCTTATTTGTATTAATTGAAAATGGAACTTTGTAAATAAAGTATTACACTTAAGTGAAAGATGAATTGAGATAGAGACATAATTATTTGAAATGAACATATAATTGTGAATTATTAGATAATATATTTAATAATTACATTTGGTTAATGAAAGAGAATGAGTAACCCAACAAAAAAATGGTTGTTCGAAGAGAATCCCTTAACATATGTCCAAATTTTTTTGTACTATTACGTAGTGTCTTAGATAACAAAATTATAATTTTTTTGATATTTTCATTATGAAAATATAAAAAATTTATTTAATTGATTATAATTTTATCAAATTTAATTATGGAAATCTTATGATTTACAAAATTCACTTTCACCATTTTGTAGTGTTCGTGTCCTAGGATTTCAGGATTAATTCAATTTCATTCAACAATAAAAGATCATGTAAAATAGAAATATTTTTCCATAATTGATATTATACATTATTAACTAAATCCAAGAATAATTTTTTTTATTATATATCATTATATTTATAGATACAGGGAATATTCAATGGATAAAATATTAATGATAACATATTAGATTATTTTGGTATTTCATTGATCATCACGAAGTAGTTTTTATTATTAATTTATTTTATGTAAATATATATGTACAAAAAAAGTTGTTATAATCATTTTGAAATATGGATAAACCATTATCATGTTTTTATGAAAATACATTAAGGTAGTATGGAATAATTAAAATTCAACGTCCATGATGGCTGTAAATCGACATTTGATGGATGATGTTTTCATTTATAGAATAAATGGAAAATGGAAGACATTTGATGAAGGATTATTCTGTTAATACAATTACATTATTCTATATTAACATTACAAAATAAATAATATCGTAAAGATATAATTACAATTTATTATAGGTAGTTTAATAGAGGATAAGAAAAGAAAATAAATTGATAAAAAATAAAAAAAATAGTAATGTATTTTACATCATGAAGTAATTTTCCTTGAGAACCCAGTTCAGGAAATTTGTTTTCGAATTTTGGTTGGAAAAAATGATTCTATGTATGGGGGAGAGATTTAGGAAGAGATTATGTATGATGTCAGAAAAGTAAAAATTCATTGGAGTTGTGAGGAGAAGAGGTGGTGAGGGGTGATATATATTGGTGGAGGATAGGGGTGTTTTGATTATTTCATTCATTAGTTTATTATTTTTGTATAATATATATATAGAATAGATTATTGGGAATATATTCAGTGTATAGTTCATGTGATTTCAAATTAATTAATTATTAAATATTCCATTTCTCAAAAATTCATGTGTTTTTTCAGAAAATGTAATATACTGTAAATTATTATATTTCACTATTCACACCAAAATACAACTATTATAGGAAAATCCAAAAAATTATCCTTAAAAATTCCTCAATGTTTATATTTAAATAATAATCTGAATTATAATATAATAATTTTCATTATATGATAAATTTATTTTTTAATTAAAATATTAATTTATAAAAAAACGTATATTTTAATATTATATCTACTTTTAGGACCCATGTAAAATTAATAAAGGTATCACAACGTTTTATTATAATCATACCACAATAAAATCCTAATTTTGTAAACTATTTTATGAAAATAATTGTTCTTTCTAATCATCATATTAATTAAAAAATTGAAAATAATCATTTATAATTCAAAAAATACTAATACATAATTTAAAATTTTTAAAACGTTTATTTACTTATCCCCTAATATGAATTTGTTAAATTTTCATTCATAATAATTCTAAATTTTATTTATACATTCATAGGTCATGTTACATTTTTATTGTCTGGATTACTTTTCCAAATGGTCACTTTAATATTTCATCAACCAAGTTGTAATTTTATTGGTAAATGTTTTTAAATTTAAAGAAATACCCTTTTATATAAATATATATAAATAAAATATAATATATTTGTTACTTATGTAGTATATTTCATTCATACCATATAAAATAATTATAATAAGTGAAATACAATTTATAAAATTATGTCTCATCATCCTCCATATTTAAAAAAATCATGAAATTTAATTTCACACAGAAATGTGAAAACATGTGGGTATACATCTATTCAATTCATCTTTTAGTCCCCATGTTTCATATTTTTACTTATGGTTATGCCATATTACATTTACATGGTGTGTATTGTTATTTTGTAGCATATTATCTATATATTTGTTGTTCTTCATCAGTTGTTCTGCAAAAATATAGATAACTTTTAAACTATATCTCATCTGAATTTAAAACATGTGAGGGTTCAAATTTTTACTCCCTCAAGATTAATACATGCAATACAGCATGTACTCGACACATGGTAGGAGTATATTCTAGTTTATAGGCCACCCCTCTAACACAATCAAGAATATCAGAGGGGTCGATGTACCTGGGTCACAGTATTCCTTTCTTCCCAAACCTCATGATACTTTTCCATTGAGATCGGTGTAGGAAATACAAGTCTCCCACAAAAATTCCATATATATTCAACAATTGTATGCATATATCATCGATAGATTATGAGTAGAGAGGATATACTACAAAATGGATTTTACATTTTTGACCATTTCATTGACCATTTCAGGACAAATTGTTCTTAATTTCACTAACATCATCCCAGTATACCAGTGTTCCACATCTTTTCAGATAAATGTATTTATATGGATACATTTGGATACAAGAGTATAAACTCTTGTTGTAATAGAATATGACCATAGTTACATATTGGTCATATCATTCCTTTAAGTCCAAAAATATTCTCCCAACATTTCTCTTAGTTTCTTTATTGTACATTCTGACTAGCCATCAATTGGAGAAAAATAGGTTTTACTTATGTTCAGCTAAGTGTTTAGAGCATGTTGGAGTATTTTCCAAATGTAAATCTCCATACATGATCAGATAAAAGAAATAGTGGTACTTCATTCATCCTTAAAAATTATATGATGTATAATTTTTCAAGTTTTTCTTGTGAAATTTCCACTCAAATTGAAATAAAGTGAGAGATCATTGCTTGTTGGTCGCCAAAAACCCATATAGAAAAGATCCCCCTAAATTTATTCAGATGTATGATTAATAAAGATCATAGTTATGGTTTCTTGAATCCTTGTTGGTATGGATAATTGGTACATCATACCCTTATATTATTCGTACTACCTACACTTATTGATATACAAGGAACTTTTTGTATATTCTGCAATCTCTTTATTCGTATTTCCCCACAAATAGTGCTCTCAGATATCTTGATACAACTTTGTGATACCTAGGTTTATTGAGAATGTTGATATGTCTGTGTAATTCAAAATATTACACAAAATATCTAGATTAAATGGTACACATAGTCATGGCCCATATTTTATGAATCCATCCTCATCAATTTTGAACTCCGAGGATTTCTCATTTGTGACAGCATCCTCCTTTTTATGAATATTTACATCCTTTTACTGAGATTCCATTATTTCATCAATAAGTGAAAGATGAAAAATCACATGAGAATGATTTATAATCATCTTTACCAAACAATTCACATTCCCAATTAGTTAAATTCTACAAATAATGGATCCTTCTCAACTCTCTTCATTGATAAATTGGTAGTATATTTTCTACTTAGATCTAATTAAACATTGTTATATTTACCCAGATGGTCGTGTATTGAGAAATTATAATACTTGATGTTCTCTAACAATTATTACAAGAACAATTTATGTTCCATTATTCTGAATATATATTTGATGCTCTTATGATTATTATTTATGTCACACTACTCCGTATTGAGTAAGTGTCACCATATTTTCAACACATAATTTACAATATCCAACACCATATCACCCATAGGATAGTGTTTCTCATGAAATTTAATATTCCATGTGATTTAGGATATCAATTTATCATATTTCAACACTAAATAGCTTAATACCTTCTTTTTCAGTATCATTTTTTAACATAATGTGATCCTTAAAATTATAAATGTGAATAATATTGTAGTGATAAGCCTATTTTACAAATCTTTGATAGAATCTTCACATTCACTAGTCAAGAATAATTTTTCTCTGTTATGAATCTCATTGGTTAATGGGATGACCATCCTTAGGATTTATTCAAAAATAATTACCATTACATAGATAAATCATGGAATATATTGATCAATATTAAAGAAGTTGTCACGAGCCACTATTCTATTGCCTTCGACTTGTAAGGGTATTTAGATATTCATTTTCTAGTGATACCATTCACAGTGAATTATAATTTCTCAATCCAGAACTCACATTTACTATAATTTTTATATAGTTTCTCTTGTAACAATGTCATTAGAATAGAATTTAAATGAGCCCCATTTTCCTCCATTTTATTAGAGTAATTCAAAATATCATTGAAAAATACAACTACAAATTTTCCAAGGTAATATCTAAATATCATATTCATTAAGTCCAAGAATCATTTGTAGAATTATTTTTTAGTATTTGGAATCATTATCAACTCATTGTGTTCATATCACAATTAAGAGAAAGAATAGGGAATAGATTCATTATTCACATATAATTGATGATATCCTAGATTATGTTCAAGCTTAGTAAATACATTTACCCTTGTAGTTGATTGAAAAAAACATCATTCCAAAGAGAGGAATACTTTTTCATTTAATTAATTTTTTTTGTAATGATAATCAATAAATAGGTGAATCAATATATACTTATTCATTATGAAGAGGACTAGTGAAACCTATAGTTATGCACTTGGGTGTATAAAAAACATATTCAGATTCAAAAGTAACATCATCATTAGTTCTTTCAACTCAATTATGTCTATTTTATAATGTGTTATTGATATACGAAGAGATCTTGGAATATGTTCAATTGAGATCTCAAGCTCTTGATTTGGACGAAGACCAGAAACTTATTCAAGGAAAACATTATTGTAGTCCCTCACAATGGGACATTATTTTATCATGATTACCTCCTTGGTCTTAGTCATTTTATCAATATAAAAATGATCATTAAGAAATAATATCCACAGTTGATAAAATTATTCTGAATGTGATTCATCCTCCACTTTGCGCTTGTATAAAATTGGATGATGCAAGATGATATGTAAGGTGATTTACATTTCTCAATAGTTGATGTTGTCTTTATAAAAAAACTAATTAATACACAAATATAGTAACATATAATACAGATTAATTCAGAAGAATATGATTTTTATGTTTATTTTTCCATAAACATCAACACATGATACATTAACCATATAATTTTCCCTTATGAAAAAAATCATTTTGGGTGTTGTCTTGATATACTTAAATAACATACAACATATGATAATATTTAATTAATTGAAAAACAATAAGATACACAAACATATTGGATAGAGATTCAATATACATCAATCATTATGATCTATATCAACATAAGAACTTCTGGATCCATTGGTCAAGGATATTTTTTTGTGCTCGTTATGCTTCTATACCTTTAGAATTGATCATTTACATTGATAATTCCCAACTTCAATACATTAATGAAATAAAAAATATATATGGTAACCTAGTTTTTTTATTTGATTGTGTATTTTTTTAGAATATTGATTTTAATTAATCAAGAATTAGTTTTATGACCTTATATTCCACATTATAATCATCTAATGGTTCTTTTGAGACAAAATCTAAGATTCTTCTTCCAAAATATTTGGCATTTACATAATTGAATCATCCATTCATAACCATATTTATTAAGTTACATTTTATGAGAAACTACACTTATTTTATTTTATGTGTAGTAAAACTCCACTATGTATGTTTTGTTATTTTTAATTTGTGATATCTTCATAACCATAAACATAATATTTGTTATTCCATATTCTACTAGATTTGGAATTTCATTAAGGAAATTGCCACATTTCCTTTAACATTCATTTTTTGCATGTGTTCTACTATTTTACAAAATTAGATATGAAAAATCATGTATAATAAGGTGTTGGGGATTGAATTCACAACTAATAAGCATGTAAAATGTAAAATATTTATTTATGAAGATGAAATTGAAAATGAAAAATATATCCTAGTATGTGACTCCCTTTGTTTTAATATGATTTATCTATTATAATATAATTATACCTTGGGTTATGACTACAATGTTTTACTCCTTGTCACCAAAAAATAACTACACCATGGTAAGATGGAAACTATAACATCCCAACCCTTTTCCACTTATTTTTAAATTATTTTAATCGTAATTGTCCATGAAAGATAAACTAATGATTAAAAGGACTTGTCTATTTGGAATATTAGGTTCATGATTAGAGATAATGAAACCAATATAAAAACAAATTTTATTTAATACCCTTAGTGATATCCATTCTTACAATATTATCATACATATTCAAAGGATAACATGGGTAATACATGAATAAAGGGATAAGCTAAAAAGCCCAGTATGGGAATAAACATAAAAATATAGCATAAAAATGGGTTAGAAGGAATAACATAATGAGAAATTATTTGAAACTGAAAAAAAATATGTAATAATGAAATTTATTACATTAGATAATATTATCATGTAAACATATGAATGTGTAAGAAATACAAAAACATTACAAATTAATGATTTAAGGATAACTACCAATAAAAGTGCACCTGTTGGACAATGTCCCATAAAAAACTCATTTTAGCCCAATCACAAATTGACATATAATTAATCAAAACATTACCCAATGAATTTTTGAGATATCTAGGAACACAATTAATTTCATCTTGATGTGTATGTGTTCCAAATGATGAATCAAGCATAATGGTTACCCATGAAATAAATTGGGTATCATAAACATGTCTTAGGGAATAAACAATGGGCATATCATAAGGGTGTACAAGAATGAATTGGTTAACATTATAATTGTACATTAATAAGTGTAAATAATTATATTTCATTAAATATTTTTCAAAACTAATTTAAAAACAGGTAAATAATTAGATTATGAATAATTATAAGTGTTGCAATTTAGTGCGGTATAAGGGAAAATTGTAGAGCCAATAAAATAGAAAAAAATGTGATTATTTATATAAAAATATAAAAAAATATTTCTTCATAATTGAATGAATTTTTTGAGAGAAATAATAGTGAATTAAAAGATATTTTTTATATAAATTGAAAATGGGTATGTATGTGATAACTCCTCTTTTATCAAGATTTCATGTCGGGAGGAATTAAAAAATAAACATTAAAAATTTATTTCCATTTGGTAAAAATTATAATTAACTTATTTAAATATATTTTTTAGATTGAAATATAATTTATTATTAATATAGTTGAATAATAATGAATTATATTGGGTTAATTTGAGATAAAGCGTAACCCGAAGGAAGAAATCAGTGTTCGGAGAGAATCCATTACCTTATATCTAAAAGTGTTATTCACTTGAAAAAATGTCTTGGATAATGAAATAGGATTCATTTATAATTTAACATAGAACATATTATACATGTATTTTATTTATCATTATTTTATAATGTTCATTTATGTCCTTTTTAATGAGTTATAATAATTAAATTAGTCACAAAGGAGTGTTCAGTTTCTTGGTTCTAATGATTGGCAACTTGTATAAATTTATGAATGATCCTGTAAAATTAGACAAGTTATCCAAAAATGAAATAATAAGTTAATAATTAAAATTAATAAAAATAGATTTTTATATATATAATTTTTTTCTATATATTATGAGGAATCATTATATAAAATGTTAATGATAAACGTTTATATTACTTTTTTTATTTTTGATCATATTAAAATTATTTTTATTTATTAATTTATATTATATATATACTAGTAAAAGAACACTAAATATGTTATAATAACCATTTTACAGTGTGGTTTAACAATTACAACTATATTATGACTATACCGTAATAAGATATTGGAAAATTAAATTGCATCATCCATGATTGTGGTAAATCGACGCATCATATGGGATGTCTTCATTTTTATATAAAAGGAAGGGGGAAGATATTTTATGATGGATTATCCCACAAACAAAATAACCATCCAGTATATAAAATAAATTAGATATATCATTCCAATTTGCTATAGGGATGTGTGAATAATATAATAAAAGAAAATAAATTGAAATGAAATTAAATGAAAAAGTAAAAGGATTTTACCTCTTCAACATATTTTATTTGGTTACCATATTATGGAAATTTCTATCGGTTGTTTTTATAGATGAATGGTCATGGTTGTGGGTGAGAGACACAAGAAGGGTTTTAAGTATAATTTGGACATGTTTTAATGTTGTAGGAGGTGTGAGGAGGAGAGGTGGTGAGGGATATTATTTATAGCGGGGGGAGAGTGGAGTGTTTTATTATTTTATTAATTAGTTTGTTATTTTGGCGTGATAATGGTCTCTATTTTGTATAAAAAATTTCATAAATATGTTAAAATTAATTATTAATTTAAATCGTCATCTATTCAAAAAATACAGAAATTAATATTCTAACAGATTTTGTGAGACATTGAAAAGGTAATTTAGGTCTCATTAAAGAATATTATATAATAAAGACAATAAAATAGTATATTTTTAGTTTATTTTATGAATATAACTTTTAATTTAAGTCATTATATAATTTATAAACATATAAATAATCATTTATATTTGAAAAAATTAATAGTACTTAATTTATCATTTTTAAATATTTATTTAATTTTTCCATGATATAAAAATATAATATTTTCATTCACAATATTCCAAATTTTTTTATATAATTTCATAGGTGAGGATACTATTTTAATGGATAGTTCACTATTCCTAAATGTCCCAATACTATTCCAATGGTTATGTTACTGTTCCATTGGTAATGGTTCCTTAAAAATTGGTAAATTTAAATTTATCTCTATCTAAATTTATGAATATATTTTTATTATTAGGATCTATATGAGATGTATGAGTCATATACCATATCAAATAATAATTATATGGTAAATTAAATTGATAAAATTCTATTTTTTTACAAAGCATAATGATAAAGAAAACGACAAAGAACATGGTCTATATTTAAAACCATGATTGAAGGTTAAAAACATATAGATCCAAATAACATATATCTAGATCTAAAAAAAATTCATTACCTCCCCACATAGGATGAAAGAAATATTGTAGAATAATGTGAAGTTAATTTGGATGAGATAATATTTCTAAGATAGGTGTATATCTTCAAATATGGGATTTGATTCATCTAAATCCTTGTATTAAAAACTTATAATCTCTATGGGAACCAAAAAAATTATTTAATACGTTTTAGGGATTATATAATGTGGTTAGGGAAAAAATTAGAGTTTTGGGATTTTAAAACAAATTTTCTGAATAAATATAACTTTGTACACTATTTCATGGGAAAGGTCACACACTTTTCCAAAACCATATGCCTTAATTGTGTTCCTCTTTATGAATTGGGTGAGGCTATACAATTTATCATAATATGGAAAAATGATTGTAAATACGTGTAAAATTAATGTAATAACTATATATCTAGGGTCATATTGTTTGTTGGGTGCATGGAATACGGTTTGGGAAAACCGTACGACAACTGTGCACTACCCAAAGTCTCTCAAATAAAGTCCAATCGTCGCTCAAATACACCATATATTAAACATAAAAAAATGGTAATAAAACCAAGGTACATTATTTCATGTATATGTTCTCGAGATGTATCCATAAAATTTCAGGATCTTATTATATACATCATCCAATATAATAAACTGAGGAATATAATATTAAAACAACACCCCTCTTCTCCACATATAGATAACACCCCTCACCACCCACAATCCTCACACAATACAATCCATGTATATTAAAAATATTCAACCCTATTACATATCTAGTACTTTGCCCCATCTCCACATTTATCTAGTCTCAACAAAATACATATTTAATGTTTTTTAAGGTATCTATTAAGGTGGTGATATTCCATGGTCGCTTTCTAAAACAATTTCATTTAATTTAGTTTCTAATTCTACATTATTGTCACCAAATTATTCAATAAAAATATAAATATTATAGTATCATTTTTATATTGGAATTTTATATTGATAACTTAATATCTTCGTTCCATCTCTTTTCCCATCACCTCATATTCAATGAAATTAAATCATTTTCCCAATTATATTAGATTTCTATCAACACATATAATGATTTTCAGTTTTCAATTTCCACCTTCATGGAGTGTCATAAAATAAGTATTGTAAAATAATATTTTAATATGAATATTAAAACTTATATCATGTCCTTGAACAAAAAAATAGATAAAATATTAAATAAAACACAAATAGCTTGTGTTGTTTTGACGAACTGTCAAATTAAGCTAAAAAATTGTCTTTAAATTTTTACTAAATGAATCATCCTCGTACAGAAACATTTATGGGGAAATTTTAATTTTTAAAATTTATTTAATTATATTTAATTTCGTTCTAGGAGAATTATTCCCATTTTAAAATAAATTCCAAAATTTTGAACATGCTATCCAATATTGAAACCATTAAACAAAGTCTCCCAGAATAAAAATATTTAACATTATAACTCATAGAAATGATAATGAAAATTATAATTATCAATTGAAAAATAAAATAAATAAAGAAGAGGTTATTAATTAATTAATTAATTAATTAATTTAATCTATTTATATTATCTAGATCATTATTTCTAGGTGAAAAACAAATTCAACCATAAGGTAATGAATCTCTATGAACCTCTATTTTTTCATTCGGTTGCATTTTTTTTCTATTTACACCAATTAATATATTCATTGATATTATATAATTGGATAATTTATTTTTAAATGTTCCACACATGTTTTTATATCTTAATAAATGATTTTAATATCAGAAAATACATTTTTTAAAAATGGTCCCAATTAAATTCCTCTAGAAAAGAAAGTGTTATTAATGGGGACTTCATCAATTCAAACACATTTTCACGTACACTTCATAAATTGTTATATGATAATAATTTTTTTTAAAATCTCTAATTTCAACTTGAATTTATTTTCTAATTCATATTTTATATTATATTAAAAAGTAATTTTTGGTCATATTGGATTACTGTATTATATTTTCTGTTAAGTCACACAGAAGTATATCATTTCTAACATTTCATAAAAACTCCTTGAATAATATAAATTATATTATACATAATTATTTAAGATACATTATTATTTTTACATTATTATCGTATATAGGTAACTTTATCCCTTGTTTCATAGATACAATTTTGATACACCCTTTGGTAATTCCATTTGACATGAATATGGAACTAATTTATTTACATGGATAACCCTTATGATCATTCCTTATGATTTATTCTTTATATGGAACATATTTTAATGAACCTATTATAAAGGGTGCACCCGGATATAGAACCATTGAATTTGGTTCATTTTTTCTATTTAGAATTTATGTTTGTGATTAGAGAATATTCTGAAATCTTAGTTGGACATAGTTCTCAATTTCATACCATCTTGGCTATTATAAATTACTCATGTTTTTGCCCTGTTATGTGTTGAATTCACATTCCAATATTCCCATGATCATATTATTCTATGTTATATTTGTTATGCCTACACATGTTTCATCATGAACTATTACCTTTTTGTTATCATGATTTTTCTTCTAACATTCATGCTATGCATTATTAACATTTTAATTCCCTTAATATGATTATTAACTCATACAATAGTTTATGAATTCTAAAGGTTATCCAATGTACAAATAAAATCTCAAAGGGTATTGTTATCCAATATGAGAGATTTTATAAAAAAATGTTTTCATGATTTGGATCATGTTTTTCTAATCATGTACCAAGTTTTTCAAAGACAATATACTGTTAAATCATTATAGTGTATTATAAAAAAAATAATGTTATAATTTTTGTAAAAGGATAGTATAAGTATATATGGTATCAAATAAAATGATTAACTTAATCTATATGAACTCCTATGTGAGCACCTATGATGAAGCTTGTCTCTACGAACAATGGATTTATGAGGAGCAGGAGACCACTAGGATAGTGGTGTATATTGCACAAGTGATGTATCCACCCCTGGAGTTCCCTAATAGGTATCAATTATAGTCCATTGGAAATAATTCAATCCCACTATAAATTTAATCATAGAATTTTACAAATAATTTTGGCGGATTTGGACATGATAACATAAGTAATAACGCTTGAGATAATTCTATCACCCAAAATAACCTATGATTAATCATATGGAATCATATGTTTTTATATAATTATCATATATAGGTTATTGACTTCTTGTTTATGGTTTCCTTTTTATGTGGTCATTATCAAAGTATTCAATCTCCATAATCTTTTTTTAGTTAATGTCAATAAATATGAAAATTAGTGCCAATAATCAATGTGACAGGAAATTTTATGATTACCCTATTGAGATTCCAATCAAAATTGTAATGGGATCCCAAAACATTATGACATTATGGGATCAACTAGATCATGTTATGAATAATAACATAATTCATGTATAACTACCTCGTTATATTAATAAATCAAATGATTTATTCGAATAATTTATGTGGAATTTCCTCATATATTTATTTGATATTATTATATCCTAATTGTGAAAAAATATTAACTCCATTGAAAAGATATTATCTATCACTATTTACTAAAAAAAAGTGAATTTCATATAGGCAGTTTGTCCTTTTGATTGATAATTTAATCAGTGGTGATGATGGTAAAAAACACAATGTATAATGAATTTATTAAACCCATGTTTTGTATTTTATTTATGAAAATATATTTAAAAAATATTTACAATGAACTCTCGATATTTTGATGGAGAGGGAGTTCCTTAGGCTAACAAAGAATATAGATGAATCTATTATGGTATATGATGAAAACATTTCAACGATTTCATGATACAACATTTGCTATTTAATTAACATTAAAGTAATTTGGATCACTTGTTTTTGGATAAAATCAGTGTCTAAAAAATTTCTTGGATATTCGAGCCTTTGATAACTATGGGGAAATTTCATGATGTTCTATAAAGGAAGTAATATAGATTAGTGACTCTTAGTTTTCTAGTGGGATCAAAGACAGAAAGTGTAATATGGTGTTTAATATGGGAGTATCAATATATAAATCCGATTATGGAAAGTAAAGCCAACATCCCACATGTCAAAAATATGGGATAAAACTTCCTTGGAACCATCTAAAGGGAAATAAGAGATGACCAAAAAAGAAAGACAAGGGTATGAGGCTAATATTTCCCAAAGGGAAATGAATGAAAAAAAAATAGAAGAATAATGGAAGTTTTATATCAAAACTCATCACATAGTGTATTATTTAAATTCAAAGAACATAAACATTATGAAAGTAAATTCCATAGGACATGGGTTTCTAGAGTCAATTTTCAACAATAACATCCAAGGATACAAGGATGGGAATATGATATCAATACAATTTATGTGGATCCCAATAATGATGAGGTCACACTTGTTAATTTTATTCATTAAACAATAACAAATTTACTATTAGATTTTAGTTATACACATTCTTTTATATCATTTAAATATATTATAATAAATTAAAAAACACATCCAAATATGAATTTTGAGTTATATATGAGAATATAGAATGTGTAAATAATTGCATATAATAATATAACTCATCATTAGTTATGTTTTGTTGACAGAAAAAAACTAGAAAACATTTTCTTACTTCATTTGGTTGATTTTGATGTTATATTATGCATGAACCGGCAATCTATATACAAATCAAACATCACCTTCGGGGAAAGTGATATCACACTCCACATCCTAATGAAAACCCCAATTATATATAAGTGTAAGGAGGTGGATGATATTCATTCAGAATAATCTTTTTAGTTATGGATATTATTTCCAAATGAACAAACAAATCTCAGTGAAATGAATGAGACAAAGGAGAGAACAATGATCAATGACATTGCGATTCTGAGGGACTACACGTAAATGATCCATGAAAAAATATATGGCCTTAATCCTAAATAATAGTTTGTGTGACAAACTAATCGTATATATAGATCTCAATTTATATAGAGGAGTTATTATAGGATGGACACAATTGATTTTTATAAACTAAATTAATAGTTTCAAGATAATATGGACAAGTTTTTTAAACACACAAGTAGTTCATCATGGGGTGGTGCAGTTCTATTAATCAAGAAGTAGGATGGATCAGTGTACCTATTCATTGATTGCATTGAGATAAAAAAAATCTAGTTAAATAACAGTTATCCACTTCCATAAATATATAAATGTTTTTATCAATTATGTGTGGACATCTATTTCTCTGAGGTGGGCCTTTAGAAAGGATGTCACCAATTATTGGTAAGGAAGGATGATGTTCACAAAAAATGACTTTTGAATGAGGTATGGAAACTATGATTTCATTGGGATACCATTAAAACTCACTATCACTCCTACAATATTCATGGAAATTATGAATATAGACTTTAGATATTTACTTAGTAAATTTGTGGTTTTATTTAAAGATTACATGGATATATAATAAAATAGAAAATTGGAACCCCATGAGAATTTAAATGTTATACTAAAAACATAATAAATAATAAACTATATGAAAAATACAATAGATATATGCTTTTTATGGAGGAATTATCACTCATTTTTGATGTTTTACCAATTAATGGAATATACGTGAACCCTTATAAAACCAAGGATATTGAGTAGGGGACCAAACCATCATGTATAATGGATATCCACAGTCTCTTTTTTTAGAGGATTATTAATTATATTTTATGACATTCATGTCATGAGTTCTTTTCACACAAACCATGATTAATCAGAATGGAAAAAAGTCTTTATAAACTAGTAAATTTTAGAAATTCATCAAAGAGTTAGAAAGGGGATTATCACTATAGCTATACATAAACATTCTACAAGTGGTGAACTATCTATGGTATAAATTGGCGATTTAAATAATGTATTAGGTTCTGTACTTATAAAACATTATAACATAATAGCCTATGAAATATGGTTTATAAAAATTCATGTGAAAAACTATCCCATTGATTATCTATCGTTAGTAGTTGTGATCTTTTTGTTGGAAATCTTAAAGCATTGCCTCTATGTGACGATGCATTCGATATATTCTGATTATAGGATCCTAAAAAATATATTATTAAAGATTGAGTTAAATATGTGACCACAACTGTTGTTAAAACTCATCGAGGATTACAACTAATCAATACACTACCATTATTGTAAAATGAAAAACGTAGTAAATTATTTATTCATAAAGGATATTTTGACATTATCTAAGAAGATAATATAGAAGTATCCAAAAATATTTTACATAAATTAATGGACATGAAAATAATAAGGGAAGGAATATCATCAATATTTTATTAGATCATTCCTAATCTATCCCTTATAGACAAGATAATGGATACTCAAAGAGAAGAAGTGAAAATTCAGAAATAGGTGGAAGCAATAATAAAGGGGAAATACTCAAAATTAAAAATAGATGATAAATGTGTTATAATATTTCGTACATGACTATGTTTACTATCCATTATGTATATTAATAAATAACATCAAAATGATTCCCATAGATTAATATTATCCATTCACCATTGGAGCACAAAGATGTATCCATATTTCTAAGAAAACTCATTTTGTGACAATATGGAGAACCTGATCACAAAATTTATATCTGAATGGACCCAATGACTTCTTTTTTATTTTATAATGGATAATATTCCTTTTAAGGGTTGAAGGAGAACTCGTACATGACCCGTATACCCACGGCACAAGGCCTAACATGAAATGCAATACATGAACCACAATACATGACCCGAAGGCCTTGAGGCATACTATACCCATTACATGAACTGTAGCCCCAACCCACGACAACTTACCCTCCCCAGCTTCAACATCATTGATCAGATAGCTCCCCACCATTAATTGCTAATCAGTTAGCATTTCTCCATACAAAGATGCACGATGCCTAGTCCCGATAGCAGTTTCCATACTATCTCATTCTTCCAATTTGGTTAGCTCTACTTCTAGTGACTACAACACTTGTTGCTCTAATCCTCTTTTGTGGCATGCTCTTTTTGAATTGTAATACTCCATGGTCTCATGTTGCACGAAGGCCCTATGGCCTGAAATTCCGTGATGACCTGATGGACCTTGAGGCCCGTAGTCCCAAACTGGAGTCCCAAATAACCAAATTTGGTGAATAGTTTTGGCTTTTATAATAGAAAACACTCTCTACTACAGTTACTGTTACAGTTCCCACAACATTGCACTAAAAAATTTGCCTTCACCGAGTTTCGAACCTTGGTATCATGGATTCCATGAAGGATCCTTTACCACTCGGGTAAGAGCATGTTCTATAAAAATATATTAAAGTGACAATTATTTCAACAAGTGAAGGATAAAAGGTAAATTTATAAAGGAATTATGAAAGAATTACACATACATATAAGGAAAAGTGAAAAATCACTCTGTAAATTTTCATTGTAATTTTGAAGAAATCAAAAAGAAAGAATGCAATATGGGTAAGCGTGGATCATATTACAAAGACTAATCAATATATTTCAGTTGGAGAGGATTTCCTACAATTCTATGTGGCATGAATTCTCATAAAAAAGTGGTGAGGTATTATCGAGTACCATTATTGACTATAATAATTTAGGTTCCATGATTTACCTCTATGCTTTTAAAAACTCTCCAACATGATCATAATAGGGTGATGAACATCAGTATGGATTATAACCCCAAACTTTTGGCCAATCCAGTCATCCGATATAGATACAAGTATATTTATTCAGAGAATTCTCTATAGAATTCAATGGAGGATGAGGTCAACATCTTCCACTGGTTATATTTTATTTCAAAAATAGTTTCAACCAATTTGGATAAATGGGCCCTTTTTAATCCTTTATTGTAATTTTTTTTAAACACCTTCATGTTCGTATGACAATTGTTAATAAAAGCTGTTGGGACATAAAATGGTCACAATAAATAAAGACAAGTATAATAAAATTGAGCATTATATTAGGGATTCCAAAAATCAAAAAAGATCTATGTAATTCATCATTTATTGTACATAGAGTATTGAATATAATTACTATTTATTCCTATAAATATCCCCTTGGAATAGGGTCATTATATATAGGTATAATGGAAAACCAGACCAAGGTTCATCAGCCACTTCACGTTTTTTAATTAGTTCATTGTTGTGGACTATTGGCATGATCTACCATAAAGCATGTCTCAGGAATATGATGTATTCGATGTTTCCCTCCCATCAATGTATATACCATATCTCTAACTGTTAATGAAAATAATAGTGGTATAGTTGGATAATTATCTCTCTTATGAGGAGAAACCAGTGAATATTTGTGATCATAGAGACTTGGTTCTATTAAAAAGAAACTCACATGGTCAAGGTAAAATATAGAAACTATGAGTATGAAGATGATATCTAGAAACCATAGGAAGCGATTAAGGTTAAATACCATCACCTGTTATCACTTTTTTATGTAAAAAATTCAAGGGAGAAATTTTATGGGTTGGGGAGAATGAAGTAACCCATAAAATTATAAATGGAATTTCATTTTTATAATTACATCATAAAACATATAAATAACATTGAAAACAAATATATATATATATATTCTCATTGATTATTAATGACACATTGGTCCAAAAATAAACCCATGAGAATGAAAAATAATACATCATGATAATTAATCGAATATACGATAATAAGAATGAAAAAATTCATGTATACTGAATCTATTATATTAAACACACTAATGACCAAAGATATACCAATAAAAATTTATTTTAGAAATAAAATACTTATTTTGATGATTTTAGTATATATATCCTTAGGAGAACACATAATTGAATGAAGAATGAATGACATAAGTGTTATTTTAAGAAATTAGGGAAACTATAAAATTGGATAAAAAAACATTACAATTAAAATAGTAAAATGGAAGTTAGGAAAATAAATTTTACTATTAGAATAGTATCCTAATCTATGAAAATATAAATAATATTTGGGTATCTAATAAATAAATAAATTATACATTTATATCATGGTATAAGTAAATAAATGTTGTAGACCTCATTAAATATGTGTTAGTATTTCATTAAAATGTAATGGATAATTTAAATAAATATTATTTAAATAATGATTACAAAGAAAATTTCTCTTCGTAAAATTTATTTTTATGTTAATATTATTTTTTATTATAATTATAATATTATTTTATGAGACATTTTTTATTTTATAAAGTGTCATAAAACAAATTATAATATTAAAATCAGTATTTTTTGAATTAAAGATTGTAATATAAAAAAATTATTTCTCATAATTATAAATTTATTTTCAGAAAATGGATTTCGTTTTTAAATCTATACATCTAAAAATTATTAGGGTTAACATTTGGTATTTTTCTAAAATAGTTGATTTTTTTAATAATGATGTTAATTTATTTTTGGTATATATCATTAGCAGCTAAATAGATAAATTTTTGAATCATGGATGTAATAATTACTTCAAAACCATTATTTTCAGAGTCTCCCAGGATTTTTACAATATTTATTAATAAGAATAACCTATATTTCTAATTTTGAGAAATAACAAAAAGCAAGTTAATATAATAATACAAAACACACCACTCTTCAAATAAATAACAACCCTTCTCCAAGAAATTAATAATAATATTATATTGTCATCATTAATCCCAATTACCTTCCAAATCCTCTCTTCCACATTCATATTTTATCATATAAAAAAAGAAAAATTCAAATTTTCTTATGGGATTTTCCCTAGAGGATATATTGAAGACGTAACGTTCTCAATCAATCTATATTTATTCCATAATATTTTCTATATTATAATAAAATTCTTTTTCCATAAATGAATAATAACTTTATAATCATGTGTATACTATTATTTTATATTTATTAGGTAATTTAATCTCTCATCATCATTTATCATCTAGTCTTATTTAATAAAATGACATCATTGTCTAAATTGTGGAGGTTTAACATCAACAAGAATATAGATTTTTTTATTTCCATTAACACATTCAAGGATGGAGATAAAACAATTATTATTTTTAAATAACATTATAATATATTATTATATATATTATAACTTTTTCCATTTCTGAAAATAATATATTGTCATAATATTGAATAAAATGAATCTAGTTCATGATGGTTGAAAACCCCACAATAAAAAACTAATCAATTATCATTGAACATTTATCAAATGAGACATCTGTATAATATGACAAATGATTTGTTAGATCATTTAAAATGTTTTGAGATATTTAATAAAATCTAGTTTCACATCAATAGAATTATTCCCATTCAACATGAACATTTATAAGAATAAAAAGGATAACTATCCATGAAACCATGAAATGAACGCTCCCATATTGATTAAAGGGAGCATTATTACTCATAGAAATAGTCATCAATAACACAATAATCCTATAGTAAATATAATAAATATAGAATAGGTTAATGGTTATTTAATTTATTAATCTTATTTTATTATGTAGAAAATTATATTATAGTGTAGAATACATTCATACATTAGAAAAGGGATATCTAATAACCATTATTTTTAATTTAGGCTATGCTTTATATCACATTCCACCAATGTATTTATATATTATTATTATTTAATTATCCAAATATTACTGTAAATGTTCGAAAAATTGTATATATCTCAAGTCACCATTATTTTTTGTGTAAATATATTTTGTATAAAGTTTCACTTCTCAATTCAACATGATAGGAAATCACATTTATGGGGAACTTCTATATTTTATAACTATTTTCATGTACACTTTATAAAATATTTTAAACATTGAATATTTTTTCAATCTATAATTTTATCATGGAAAACTATTTAGTTAATGACTGGTTTTATAAAAAAATTATTCCATTTTTCTCTTCAAGACTCGTTATTCTTTCCCAGTAAACCGAACTAATGTGGATCATTTGTAATGTTTCTTAAAAACAAAATTTCAATTATTCCCTTCAATTGAACATCATTATTCATGATATATTGTTATTTTTTCATTATTATTTTCTATAAATTACATGGTCTCTTCATTCTATGATATGATTTTGATAAGACCTGGGGTTATTCTATATAACATCATTAAAAAATTTAAATAATTACATTGGTATTCATTATAATAATTGATTATGTTTGACTATTTATGTCCCACATATATGAATGAATATTCATTTGATGGGTACACCAAAATTGTTATTTAATTCACTGGATAATTTTTTCTCTCCAAAGACATTATATATATGATATTATTGAGAAAACCTAATACATTATTGATATTTTCCCACCATGTGGCACTATCTCTATAGTTATCTTTGACTCATGTTTATGTGATGTTATTCTTTACTGCAATATTATATTATTTGCATAATTATAGGAATCCATGTTCTATATTTAAGGCTTATGAATTTTTATTCAAGATATTTTCTTTTATGTTTTCATGTACAGAATTTTATCTCATGTGTTATGCTTTATTCTTATGGTTTTTTACTGAATATGATTTTTAGGTCATCTATTTGTTTTTTTATTCCCTAGGTCATCCCATTTATTTATAGGTTCTCATAAAAAATATTATGTTAAATTTGTTTTTATGTTAGTTTCATTGTTTATAATCACATACCATGTCTTCCTATGACACAATAATATTCAATATATAATTTGTATAATGATTTGAATAATGTCATTTTATGTGTAAAATGATAGGATAACTACATTGACAGGCCACAAAACAAGGATTTGATTTGAGAGAATACATTGTGTTCTTGTTATATATGCCATTTATTTTCTCATTTTCTATCCTAATAAGGATTTTTATAGCTTCACAACTAGTAGTCAGAATTAGACCCATGAGTAGTCTACATTTTGTATACTTTCATGTTGATCACAATGGTGAAACACTAATAGTCATTTAAAGACTCTTATGCGGTGTTTTGATTTTTTATGGAATATGTATGTTATTTATTCAATAACTGAATCCAACTTCCTCTAAAGAGTGAAATTATGATCTTAGATGGACCATGATCTGTATCCTATGACCAATGATTTTGTATTTTTACACTCGAGGACATATTCCATTCAACCTTTTCCCAACTAGACTTTGATTCCATGAGGTTAGTTTCTTTTAAGAATCCCTTGTTTGATTCCTCTATTTTTATTTTGAAACACATGATCCAATGTAGGATTCCTACATCATATTCTTTTTACCAAGGGTCCCTAGAGGGATATGTTTTTTAAATGCTGACTCGTGTAATCCCATGATGGAACTTGTAACAGTTATAATATTTTGAGAATCCCATGTAGGATTCCAAGATTTATTATAATAATTTTATAGGTATCATGTAGGATGGATTTTCCTATGTACCATTTTGAGGATCCCATATAGGAATCCTTTGCAAGATTACTATCTAGGAACCCATGTGAGATTCCTCATTTTTTGTAAGTAGATGAGAATCCTATGTAGGGTGTATTCTCTTAAACATTGACCCACGAATCCAAAGTATGATTATATTCTATTATTTATACATGAATTTTAACAACCCAATCTTCCACAGTATGATTTTATTTGAATAATAGCATATCGTGTGTTATATACAATTTCAAGATTCTTACACACTGTGACCAATTAAACTAGTCGTTATGAATAGTAATATCCACGTTATGAAATTTTATAAATTTTATTTCTCACAATGGACTTCATTTTTTTACTCAGAATATCCAAATTAGCCTATAGTGAAATTTTGGTTCTTTTTGGATAAATTCTATATTTTGATGAATAGTTAGAATTAGTAAATTTTAATTAAAAACAACTTTTTTAATCGAAATAAATAATAGTTATAAACTCTGAATTTGATTTTTTTAAAGTATATTTAGAATATATATTTTCCACATAATACAATGTTGTTCATTGGACATAATTTCACAGTTCAACTGGACAAGAACAAGTTTCAATCTTTTGATAGTTATTATCTCTTAAAAACACACTTTTTGTTTTAAAACTGGAATTAATTTTAAATTAATTTCTTCCAATTCTATGTTTTGAATTTATAATAATGGATTCTGTATTTAGAATCAGGAGGTCTAATTTTTTTAAATAGGTAACTTTAATTTTTAGACATTTTGAATAATTACTTCGATAAATAATTTATTTACCATGGTTATATGGAAAATCCTATAAATAAGGGTAAAAGTTTAATATTATAATAAAAATAAATTACCCCAAAACGTGTAATAACCATATTAGTTGATATATTTCCAACCATGGGAATCATTGGTTCGATTATGGTACCCCATAGAACCACTTATATGTGATAAGGACACTTTATATTAATTAAGTTAGGGTAAATACAAAAATGACATAAGCATATATCTTTTAGCAAAACAATTTTTACATAAGGTTATATTTGTTATATTTTCGACTATAAATATTCATTATAAAGATAAAACTATTTCATACATAATGGTATTTTATTTATTATTTTTAGACATTTAATAATTAAATTTATTTATGACACAATAATGATGCATAATTGTCTTATTAATGAAAGAATCAAATAATTGTTATTATAAAAGTTAAAATAAATATTATTTGAATGTTTTGATGCCATATACGAATTTTATTGGTTAATATTAAATTTCATTATTTATTTAATGAATTTTTATTTGAATTAATAAATTTATTAATACTTTATGAAAAATCAACTATTAAATATTGTCAAAATTGACATAAATGAGTTTTGAAATAAAATATTATATTATTAATTGATATTCTATTCCTAAAAATCTATTGTTCTGCCAAATGACATATATAATGATATTTGTATCATTAATGGACCACTTGGGGGTATTTTGGATGTATATATTAATTTTATTGACTATAAAATATAAAAATACAAAGTAACATGGTAAATGTCAATCTAATTAACTAAGAGTTAA
Organism: Viscum album; assembly: GCA_963277665.1. Lineage (NCBI taxonomy): Eukaryota > Viridiplantae > Streptophyta > Magnoliopsida > Santalales > Viscaceae > Viscum > Viscum album. The sequence goes on from OY728134.1 coordinate 172,617,593, forward strand.
AACAAAAAGATAAGGTTAAAATAATGACCAAAACCTAACTAATATCTATTGGTTGAAAGTATTTCGACCCATAACCACCTTAGACTTTGAATAGTCCACTTTGGAGACATTATAAACAGAATATTAATTTATTATAAATTGATACTTTCATTTTTTTCTAAGGAGCCCCTCCTCCGACTTTTAAAAGGACAAAACTTCAAACCAATTATTCACACCATAAATGCCTTGTGGTTAGACAAAACCCAACCCAAATACCCTATCAACTTTCCTAAATTTATCTTTGAGGCCTTAGTTTGATCATAAATTCATCCTACAGAGCCCTTTTATCAAATCAAAAATAAGAACCTAAAGAAGAGGTAATGTTTTCACCACCCTCTATCAAGTTCCTTTCTTCTTCAAATTCATCTATCTTTGTTATTTCTATTATAAAATAATAACTCCAGTATATTCTATGTAATGTGATGTTTTTATAAATATTGTACAAACATATTCATTATTTTATCCATTCATTGAATGAAATCTCACCATACATGCGAACGGACGGCTTACCGTCTCCACGTCGTGGTGTAATTGTTATTCAAAACATTATTATTTTGTATGGGTATGTTAATGATTTGTAATTGATCTAAATAACAAATATAACATGATAATTATTCTTTATATATGATATAACATCCAATTATATATTATTTTAATATCAATAGAATGATATTGTCTCTCGTGTGTAAGTACGGACTACCGTCTCCACGAACGCAATGAGATTCATTATCCATTGTATCCATTCAAAACTAATTTTCATTTGATGATTAAAAATAATGTTTATGGAATTTATATAATTATTTACATGAAAAAGATACAACATATGTATAAAAAAACACTACTTATGTAACAAAAAATATAAAAGAAGACGAGTAAGTGAACACCCAAAACGACGATAATACAAAAATATAATTCAAAAACCAATATTAAAAGATCAAATATTATATCATATTAATGTATATGATTCTTGTATAATTTAATAACAAGTATTTAACCATTATACAGGAGGTTAACCTACCCTTGACCCAGGAAGAGTACAAGTTAATGGTTTATTTCACAATCTCTTCATTATTCGAGGGTGTTATTACGTAATTATCTACTGGGAACTCATTGTCATCCACATCCATATTTTTTAAAAATGTATTTCAAAACATTATTACTATATTATTGACTATCGGTTAATGTAATTTATACGCTTGTTGACTTTTTATATGATGTTTATAAAGGAATATTTTCGTCATTTTCCAAACAAGGTCCTTTTAACCTTTTAGACAAAATTAAGATAAGAATTTATTTTTTAACTTATATGATGGGTGCAGCCATATTCTACCATTATAAACTCATCAAAGATTACTTTACAATATTATAAGAATAATTTAAAATTACATGTTTTATTTTATAATTATCTGACTCTTAAATGATTTCAAAATAGAATGAGATATTTATCTATAAAGGTTTTTGATTTCATATATGTAAACATCCTTTGATGGATTTTACTTTTATTTGAAGTTGATTTATTATGAAACAAAACATCCATATTTTATTGAATTTTTTTGTGATAATCTTGACTTTGGATGTGCTATTTTTAAACCATTCATGGTTTATAGAGAAATTATTGACATTTTTTATGCCAATTTTGTTATGAATGTTTATGTTATGTTTAAATCTATTCATATAAGGAATGAATTTGACGTAATAATTTATGGGTGGAACCTACCATAGCTCCATGATGCATAGGTAGGTCTAATGAGACAAACTAGTGTCTTGGAACGAGGCCTTGGCAAAATCTTATTTGTAGTCTTGGAACGACGCCCTGGCTACGTGTCTATGATAGTCTTCCATTATGCATTACATCATTATAAAAGTGGTTCTTGATATTTCATGTGATTATTCGATTAGTAGAATATCCATATGAATAAGTAAATTGCATTATTTCATTTTATTTCTGTCATATTATGATGATGTTCATGTTTAAAAGGATTTTGTTTTAGTTATACATTGCCTTAAATGTTTATGCTTATTTATGAAAGATTCCCTATATTGTTTAACATACTGGGAATCTATGCTCACCACTTTCTATGTTTTAAATTTTCCATGAAGTGAAGATGTATTTTTTAAATGACTTGTATGGACAGTATTAGGGGATACGTATGTGGAATATGGGGACTATTCTGTTGTAGTTTTCATTTTATGATGTAATGTAAACTTTATGAATATATCAAGTTATTCCAAGGATATTAAACTAATCGATCTATCGAGAAATTATCTTTTGTGATCATGCCAATGTTATGTAATAATGGACTGACTCTGGGTAACTGGGGTCGGGGTGTTATAGTTGGTATCAGAGAAAGTTTAGTACAAATGTTGGAAGCTATATTTAGAGAAACACTGATTAGAGCACATATACCTAATATGGGCTTTGTGGATTAGTATGGAAGAACTTTGTATAATTTTGGTATTGTAGAGATTTTGTGTGTTTTCCGAACAATAAATTGATGTATGGATATGAGCTCGTAGAGGAGGCTCTAGAACAGATGTACCTTGGGGTAAAACCCAAAATCATTTCTTTGAGCTAGACTCGAATGGGAATTGGTGCACGACAACGGGCCTTGCTGCACTCTTGTTTATGACAATATTAGGGTATATGCTTATGATAATTCTCATTTTCTTTACAAATCATTATGAAGGGTTTATGAGTATAAACGTCCTCAGTAAAAACATTTATTTATGATAATGTATTATATCCAAAATAAGTTAAATTTACGTTAAGTGTTTTACAAGTATAAAATTATGTATTTTGATTCATAAACTGATTTAGTTTATGCCATTTTTTAGAAATGATACCTAGTGGAAGGAATGGAAACCGTATTAATGCATTCACTCCATGTAGGGATTTCCCTCCATATCATGATAATTATAATGGAGCTGGTGATGCGACGGGATCTGATAAGCTAATAACTATACTGGGACAACTCACTCAGGTTATGAATAAAAACCTTACCCGTATTAAGTACACTGATCTGCAGTGAGGAGGATCAGTGTTAGATCTCCTCATGAGGACAAAACCACCAACATCCAATGGTAGTAAAAATCCCTTAGTAGCTGGGAAATGGATAAATCCTTTAGAGAAAACATTTTACGCCTTGGTGAGTAGCGAAAGGGAAAAACATGTCATGGTAGTTTATCGCCTCACTAGAGATGTTGATCAATGGTGGTAATTGATTCCAAAAATTAAGGAATATGATGAAGTATCAAATATGGAATGGAGGGAGATAAAAGTTCTTTTCTTAGAAAAACACATTCCTCGTGACCATCGAGCAGATATGGAAAGGAAATTTTTTAGTTTAAGACAAAATGATAAAGAGAATGTTGCTAAGTATGAGGAAAAATTTACAAGGATAGTGAGGCATTCTGCAGATTATATTTATATCCAAGGAGTAATATTGGTCATTTATTTGATGGGTCAAAACAATTTCATAATCGATCATTATTCTCCCAATAATTATCGTCATATGAAGATATTGTCTCATGTGCTATCAAGATAGAAAAGTAATTTGCTAAGCCTTACGACTTTAAGGAAAAGTAAGAGAAGAAGGGATCTGTTGACCACTTTGGAAATGGAAATAAAGGGAATAATGGAAAAGTTTATTATCGGTCCTGCAGTAAATGTGTGATGAAACACCCCGGTAATTTTATTAAGGTAATGGGAGTCTATTATAAGAGTGGTGAAAAAGGAAACCAACCTCATGATTGCAAAGGAAAGAGAGTTGTTGTCTATGTGGAATTCTATAGTTGTAGAGATATGGAACATTATGAATATTAATGTCCTAAGCGTTAGTGTAACATACATAAGAAAAGGCCAAGGGATCATGGAAAATATTATACTATCAATACTGCTGAGTAGAAGCTCCGAAAGACATGGTGGCAAGTAATTTAATGATTTCCTCATGTTATGAAAATGCTTTTTTTCTAGATCATCGCATTGTTTCATATCTTTCTACTTTTCTACGAAAATTAGATATTTCCATTACAATTTAATATGGGCGTTGTCAGTTAAAACTCTTAAGGGAAGTATCATTGCAACAAGGTTTTGTGAAATAGTACCCATTAGATCACATTAATGTTATTTATATGCAGATCTCATCATTATACCTATGATTGAGTTTGATATAATCTTTGGTATTGATTGGATTTCAGACCATGATGTGAAGATTTATTGATAGAATAAGGTGGTTAGGATTTTTTATGATGAAGATAAGGAACACCTTATCTTTATAGAAGAATAATCACCACTTGATTCTTATCTAGATCCACCCCCAATAGCTCAACTATATTAAATTTTTGTGGAGGGAGAGAATGAAATGATTGTGGGTGAGGAAAGGAATGTTCAAATATAGAATGTACCTATTGTGAGAGAATATGTTGATTTGTTTCCATAAGATTTACTTGGACATCCTACAGAATGTGAAATCGTGTTTTCCATCGATTTAATTCCTGGTTTAAGGCCCATATCAAATACCACTGATAGAATGACATATGTGGAGTTAGTTGAACTAAAAAACAACTAGAGGGATTAATTAATAAGGGATTTATTCTCCCTAGTGTTTATCCATGGAGAGCCACTGTCATTTTTGTTATGATGAAAGATGGATCTATGAGGTTGTGCATTGACTACAGGTAGATCAATGATATAACAATAAAGAACAAGTATCCCCAACCTCACATTGATGATTTCTTTGACAAACTGCATGGAGCTAAATTCTTTACAATGATTGACGTTCGATGTTGGATACCAAAATTTTGGTGTGAAGAAGGAAGAAATTATGAAGATAGCATTTTGAACCAGGTAAAATAACTAGATTTTATAGTAATTCCTTTTGGAATGACTAACACACCCTCTTTATTAATGTATCAAATGAATATAGTTTTCAAATAATATATATATGATTTTGGGGTGGTATTTATTGATGAAATCTTGGTATAATCAAAAAGCTATGAAGATCATGAAAATCAGTTTCACATTATCCTAAATATTCATAGATGACATGAAGTATATGGGATGTTTAGAAAGTGTGAATTCTGGCATCAAGAGATTTCTTTTCTTGGCCATATTGTCTCCAAATATGGAATCTACGTTGAACCTTCTAAGACATGAGCATTCCAATAATGGTCATCACTGATGAGTATAACTATGGTACACATTTATATTGGTTTAGAAGGTTATTTCTGAGGTTTCATTCATAATTTTTCCCAGTTGGCTAACCCATTAACAATGCTAAAACATAAAGGGGATAAATTTGTTTGGACAAAATATTGTGAAGAATATTTTGAAGAACTTAAGAGAAGATTATTCAATGCTCCTATATTGACACTACCATCATGGAATGATGTGTTTTTTATTTATATTGATGCATCAAAGATGTATTTGGTTGTGTCCTAATGCAAAATGATAGGGTTATTGCCTATGAATCACGATAGCTAAAAATTAATGATAAAAACTATCATACTCATGATCTTGAGATAACTATAGTAATCTTTTCTTTAAAAATATGAATACATTATCTATTTGGTGAAAAATGTGAGATATATACAGATCACAAGAGTTTGAAGTAAATTTTCTCATAGAATGAACACAACATGAGGCAATGGTGAGGTCTAGAACTACTCAAGGATTATGATTGCATGATACACTACCACCCGAGGAAGGAAAATAAGGTGTTAGATTCTTTGAGTAGAAAGGATCAAGAAGTTTTGAACATGATGAGAATTTAAAGGGATCCTATATTCATGGATCTTGTGAATATGGATACGAGTATTACCATGGAAGGCGAATCATCGATACTTTTTCAAATGCTTGCCAATCAATCTTTACTAGAAATGATAAAGAGTTCTCTAACTGATGATGAATAATTTCAAAAGAAGATTAAAGCTGTGAATGATCATAGATTGAGTGACTTTGTGTATGAATATTGAATTTTGAAATTTGTGAAAAGACATTGTGGATTATTATGATTGATTCGGTGAAGATAGATACATTCATGGATATAAAGTTAGTGGTATAGCTTGAAGATAGTATTAGATCATTGTACTTTTACTTCAGTTTCAATAATGTAATCATATATGTATGGTCGAACTAGTGGGTGGAAATTTTTGTCTGACATTGATGATTGGTCTTTTATGACATTTCATATATTATTACACCATGTTCTATTTAATTTATTTATTTATTATACAAATAGTTTATTACTTATTGATTTTTATCTTGTTATTTCTTCTTTTGTTTACTCGGAAATGTGGTCAGAGTATTTCCATTTACACCACCTAGGCCCCAGTAGCCATTGAACAACCACTAGGGTATGAAGTGGAATGATTGAGTCATCTTATAATAATGACATAGAGTGCCAGTTTAGTGGTATTTGGGTCTTGATATTATAGTAAATATATCCATAAAAGTTTCCAAGGAGGTTATTTTATATCCTTAAGATCCTTTATGCCCATTTTTTTTTCATTTTATGGTCTTAGAGTGTCATTGGGAGGCTAATAAATGTATCGGGGTCCACCATAAATAAATATACATTTTATGTATTAAATCTAATGAGTAACTAGTGGGTGTCATTGGTGATTTGGTGTTGTCTAATTATTATCTTCTAGTATGTGAAGGTTGAAAACACCAGAAACATCTTCTATAGGACATTTAAAAGCAATGTGTTTAACATATATAGTTTTTTTGATATATTAATCATATGTATAAATTAAATTTCATTGATAGGTTTTGTAACATGAAACCCCAATATTTTACAAACCACATTTATTATTAATGTAATTGTTTAATCATTACTTATATTATCTATCCATTAAAATAGAGCTATAAATTGTAATAAATAATTTTTAAATATTATGTTTCATTTCATAATAAAAAGAAAACATATAAATAATTTTTTTTTGATAATGTCATTATATGTATCAAAAATACAACTTTCTTGGAATAAATTATGTCTTAATATAAAAATAATATAATTAATTTTTTATAATTTATAGATATTATATATTTAAAATAAAAATCATTTTTAAAATCATCATTTGAAAATTATCTTTAGTTATATTTTGGGTGTTTTTTTATTGAAAATTATTTTTGGATGAATTGTAAAAATTCAGAATTTTAATTGAACACTACATATTATTGAAATAATTTATGATTATGGAATATATTTTATATTTTAGATACTGTAATATTATTTAAATAATAGATCTATTAATTCAATTTAGTTCATAGTAATAATTTTCATATTAAAATTTCATATATGGTAATCGTTAAACATTTTCTCTCTCAAAATTTGCTTTATCATTGGGTCTATATGATTATTTTTAAATTAAAATTTTATAAATAGGTGAGTGGAATTTAAAATAATGGATTTCATATTTTTAGAAATCATAAATTAAATTACCTAATATGTTCAACATGATTATTTGAAAAAAATTAACAGTAAATAAATTATAACATAAGTATCATAGATGATGAAAAATAGGATTATAAGGGGATAAACTAATAATGTAATAGTTAATATTCTATAAATTTTTCTATAAAATGAATTTTATTGAAATATTTTAACATTATCATGTCTTATAATACATAATTTTTTATTTTGGAGAATATATAATTTTAAAAAATGGTTCAACTTTTCCTTTTCAAAAAATTTACATGTGTGTCACTCCCCATATATATAAAAGGCCATCCCTATCCACCCTTATTAAAAAAATGAAACCCAATTGGATTTAACATTAATTTCAATAATTACATCCAAAATCCCCACCTCTCTTACATGAATCATTATTTGTAAATGAAATTCTTCCATGTAATTATTTTGGATCAATGTTAAGGAGCTTACCAGAAGAAGATTCAATGTTCTTCAATTAGTGATTTAATTTTATGTATTCCAACAACTAAATATAGTAATATTAAACCACAATTATATAATAATATAAATATATTTAAAAAAATTATTTTTATATATTAATGACATAAAAATATAATCTCTTCAATCAAATGGGCTACTAAGTCATTATTTTGGTGTGTGGTGGATTGTCCTTTAATAAAGTGATGTAATTCATTTTTCCATTTCCACATAAAATAGTTTGTTTAATGATGTATTAAATGATTATATATTATATTAATGATATTATTTTCCTTCAAAACTCAATATATCACATTTCACTTATTTATATTCAATTTCTTGAAATATGATAACGCCATTCATGTGTGTTGTGGACAACCACCTCAGGAAGTGGCGTGATTCATTCAAGCATTACATGTAATGAAATAAGGATGGTTTTAAAGAAAATATTAGATATATATAATAAAGTAATTATTATATAGTTCTAATTTGTTATTTAAATTTATTTAATAATTTCTATCCGGAAGATTAAAACAACGTTAATGTATATATAATGCTTATCGACTCCATGAACGATGTATTTCATATTCTATATATACATATTGGGGTCACTATATATATATATATATATAAAATATATGATATTCAAATAACGTTTAAAATATAGATATTATAGTACCATTAATAATAAAAATGTTCCTAAAATTAGAAATCATAACATACATGAAAAACCAAGCATATATTACCAGAAGAATAACATTAACAAAGAATTATTAATAAATGGGTAGTACAATGAAAAAACTAAATAATATATTTTATGACATATTCAATTATTTATATATATTATATGAATTACATACATATATTTAATATAAATGAGGGATGCATGTGAATGATAGATGTCAAGGAATAATATATGGCATTTTTTTATCATTTTTTGTAAATTGAGGTGTATATTATATAATATCATATATCCCATTTTGAGGATAAAATGAACACCATTTGACATGTAATATCAGGATTTTATTTACCATCATTACATTTTATTCTTCATTTAATGAATTTTTTTCATGGTTCTTATGTTTCAATGTTTCGAACGTGGAAAGGACTTTATGTTATAATCTCTTTATTTATAAGGATAGATTATTATTATGTTTCAAATGATAAAATATTATGATAAATCTCTCATGAAACTATGTAATTTTCATCCCCACTTGTTATTCATTATTTTATTAGTACTATTTTAAAATTTTTGGTACTTACAATAAATGAGATCATTTTGTTTAAGAAATTGAAATTTAATTTTTATCTTTTATCATATATCCATTTTCATAGAAAACATATATTCAGAAAAATTATTTACTATAATAATATGATTTTTAAAATATTTTATTTCCCATTAATAATTTTTTTTGTAGTTTTTGAAAAAAAAATGTACCTGTATTTTTCAAAAAATCATGTTCAGCTTTTATTAATTATTTTATATGAATAGTCTTCTTTACATACACGATGTGAAAAGAATTTATCATAGCCATGAATACAACATGATTTAATTTATACCTTAATATTTTGTAAAAGTTCATATTTTTTAAAAAATATTTCAAAATTTTCTATGTTTTGAAAATTTTTTCAAATAATAATTTATATTTTTCTCAGAAAATGGTTTAAATGATATTTAAATCATTAATTATAATTACACAATATAATATTGAAATAATTGTATTTTCAAGAACATTATATCTTAAAAAAAATTTATTCAATGTGGAAATTATATTTTAATCAATATATGATTTAAGTTAAACATTAAAGAACCGATTATATATCTTTAAAGTTAATTTCAATGAAAATGATTTTGAATATATTTTATTAGTTTGAAAATTTTATTTTCAATTAAATGTTAATTTCCCAAGTAAATGTTCAATTTTTTTTGAAACAATTTACCATTTAAGACGACATCTTGTGATGTAAAATAAGTGTTAGTAAGGATATGAACCAAGTATACCACTATTATTATTTCTATGAATTTGTTATGTAGAAAATCTATTTCTGAACCAATTTCTCTTCCACGGGTTTGTCCTTGATTAAATTCATATGAAACCAGCTTATTTTACATGGATTATTTTACGTTGGAATAATAAAATGTCTAGAAAACATGTCACATTTTCAGAGGTAATGGTATGATAAAAAAATTTAGAGGGTATTGAATTTCATGGGTAATGATGTGATGAATATTTTAAAGAAACTAATGATGAATTAAAAATAGATTTAATTTTGATCTGGGATTGGAACTATATATCCCTCTCATTAATTGGGTAATGATTTAAATCTCGTGAGATGGAAATAACTTGAATGGGGAGTGAAAACTATCCAGTAAATGAAACATCCGAATAAGATGGTATTGGTTGTTTACTTTAACTACTATGACGGTTTCAGACTGAACACCTTCCACTATGTTAGCTTCATCAGCGAGCCTTTATTTTTATTAAAATTATTTTATATTCTTACATGTATAACAATAGTAGATGTCGTATTCCAATGTTATGCTCTCATCCCTTATGTAATTTTATTATATTATAATTCAATTATAGTTAACATACAATATACACACCATGAATTTATATTATGATCATTAATATGAATGGTATGGTTTTCAAATTTTATTCTAATGTTCTCATTCCATTTTGCTCATATTATGCTTACGTTTTACTTTTTATAACCATATTATGCATCTGAGCTCACTATTTATTATGTTACCTTTCACCAGACTAAAGAAATGTATTATGTTTGTTATATATAAGAAGGGATTCACATAAGGTGAACATACATATATATGATGTTATTATCCTATTAACCTGTTGTTTATGTTTTGATGTTTTAAATTGAACTATACCTTTTTCATCTTTTGAAATATGACTGTGAAAATTAATAAAATTTCATAAAAATGATGTAATATCAATGTATGATACATTTGGGTCTTATTATTTGGTTTCTTAGTATATGTTTGAGTAAAATTTGGAATCTAGGATAGGAAATATTAAGTTATAAATCAATGTGAGTATCTCCACAAATAATTATATGGTGGAGTCAAGGTAAAAAAAATGTCATAGAATTCATGTAACCCTTTTGTTACAAACCAACAAGAGATACCTGATTTAAAGGTAATGTCTTATATCAAGTTCTCTTATTTTATTTTACTTCCTCACTCCATATTATATTAATATTCATTGATTTACATAAAAACACCAGTATCATAAATATAGTAGGATTTTGTTATTATAATGATTATAACTACACTTAGACACACATCTTTCCAATGGACTTGGAAAATAATATTTCTGTGGACGACAATCTATTGTCTCAAAAAATGGTGATTTTTCAATCTTCTCCTATATCCTCTAATGGTGGAAATTAAGATGGAACTATAATTATATATGTTATTTATGACCTTTATTTTATCTCTATACTTCATTAATTATCATTTATAAGATACCTTTATGCTTTTCATGTTGTATATATACAATAATATCATTTGAGGAACTGTGGACTATCCCCCCATAAAATTGATATTACTCATTCATTCTATACATGGAAGGTATAATGGTTGGAATTAATGAACATATATAACATATATATAATTTTTATTATATATTAATTATAATATACATCTGTATCATTAATTTTTCATTCCATTAAAAATAAAAAATAAATGAATGTAGTGTTTATGTGTACGTACGTCTTACCATATCCATTTACTGTGCATTTCATTTTTTATATCCAAATTATATAGACATTTATAAATAAATATATAATAGATATATAATATTTATATTATATATATATCATGAATATAATTCTAGAGATAATTAATTTTTTACCACATGTCCAGTTTGTAATTATAACAAGTTGATTTATTTTACTCATGATTCTGAATATCGATAAAAATGTCCAATATGAGTTTATATTATTAACTAATTATTATAGATAGGTTGTATACGATATAAAATATATAATAAACATATAAATTTATCTAAATAAATTATAAATTAATAAATGATTATTATTTATGAGGAACACAGACAAAACGATTCCAGTCAAACACAAGGTAAGGGAATATTTTAACCCAATTTCCACTCTTTGGGTCAATCATATACTTCTTGACTATGTCATTATTTGAAAATGTGTAAATGAACTCTGGGTTTTTTACACATAATTTCCACTTATATTGGTTTTTCTATGTTTTTCAAACATAATTATGTCATTTATTTATCCTTAATGTTGATACGATCTTTGTATGGGACTTCGCCTCTTTCTCCATTCATTTAAGGCATATATTTATCTTGTGAAACTATATAATCTTATAGGGAAAATATAATGACCATTGAAAAATTATATCTTGAATCACCATATTATCTTGATATTATGTGTTTTTTATTGTTTTTATTTAACTATTTTTTATCATGTATTTTCTTAACTTGTAGGGGAATCATAACAAAAAATTTGTTTTAAATGATTTAATGATATAATATATTAAATAATAATTAATAATGTTCATGTTTTAAAAATGGTATTAATGATTTATTTATATGTACATTTATGTTTTAAAATGATAATTCCTATAATATATTCAATGTGGTATGGGACACTTTGATTCAAAAATTTCTTTACTAAATGTACTAAATGGTATTAAAAATGAATCTTTTCTCTACGAATTGTTTTACTAAACAACAAATGGAATGATTTTTTTAACATAAGTGGTGAAAATGGCCATTCCCCCACAATGAATATTATTGGATATTTTTATTCTTTATGAAGCCATAAGGTTTTTGAAACATAAATAAATATCATATACCTTTCTATATATTTAGGTATTGAAAATGGATTTGATAATTGACTGATTATGTCAATATATTGAAATGTTATATTACTATTTCAATGTGGAAATTGTTATATTTACTTTATTCTTGTGTTATGTGTTTTTATTATGTTATTGTTTTCATTCATTGTTTATGTATACATGTGGTGTCATGATAAACCAAGCGATTTTGAGACTAAGGAATCTCATTATTGCATTGGGTAATGAGACCAAGGTAAACATTAATGTTTCTCCATTGAGATTTAGGGAATATAATATGCTTGTTATACCAAAAAAATACCCAATGTAGCTGTGATATCTTTAATGTAAGCATGATTTGGATTCCATAAGTTAGCTTTATGATTTTATGATATTCATGTGTTTTACTCATAAATATTATTATTTCATTAGGTATCTTATGATTGAAAATTATAGTTTCAATGATTTGTATTTATTAATGGGATAATGTTTTATTTCATTATTTTATATCCCATATAGAGATTTTTTTGCTCATCCAATATTTTGAAATTTTTTCACTAGACTTAATGATGAATAGGGTCAATGATCTGATCAAGGATAAATCATGAAATATAAAACATGGATCTATAAATGATTTTTTACGAGTTTTTATTTTATGAAAAAATGGAAACTGAGTAAAAGTTTATACATTATAATTTTTGAGATTTAATCGAATAGTTATGAAATAATTCACTAAATCGATGAACATGATAATATCCTCAATTTCAATTCATGATTTAACTCATGATTAAGAAATGTTTTAGGCTGGGTCCTTATACAAATGATTGTGACATAAGAGATAATATTTCATGAATACATAACCTTATAATGGAATACAATAATGAATACAATAAATAGGTTAATGGTATTTATCATGAAAATAGGTTGAGTTATCAGTTGAACTTATACCAATATCACTGCCTATATCCAAGATTCCTTCAAAAATGTAATCTATTGTGTTAGAGGATCTAAATATTTAGGTATAACAATATCTACATAAGGTTTTTACAATTTTTAGTTCATCACCATTTGTTGTGATACTCCACTTCTCCATGAAGAATGATGTTTAAATGTACCTCCCCATTGATTATGACAAAAAAAGTCAAGATAAAAAAAATTATACACTATATTGAATTATGAAATTTTTATCAATTACATGGGGCAATGTTTTTCTATAAGGAGGACCTTTGGTCGAGGAATCAACAATTAAATGCGGTTATGCCTGATATTTCCAAGACAATCATCCAAAAAAGGTATGTAAACTATGAGTTCATATAGATTCTCTTTAGTATTGCTAATTGTTTAGAAATAATATTCGACATAATGAATAGATTGTTTAGATATTACCATAATAAAATTGATTAGTATTTAAATATGATATTATGATATACAATAAGGTAAAAGAGGTGCATGAGGATGATTTGAAAACATTACAAAAGAATATGTGAAAGGATAATCTATATGAAAAGTATATTAAATCTGAGTTATGGATATAGAATGTATATTTATTATGGATTTTTATCACTAGAATATGGATATACACATAACCATTTTAGAAGAAGAGAATTATAATTCTATAACGATCATCATTTATAACCGATTTCTATTGTTTTTGTAGATGATGTGGGTATTACTGAAGATTTTTTATAAAATTATCATTAATATCAATCCCACTAACCAAGATTTTGTATAAGGGAGTGAATTTGTTGGACTAATGACTATGAGGATAATGTCAAGGAGTTGTATAAAAGGCTTATCATTTCACTAATACTAATTCTAGCCTCATATAGAGATCTTTTTGTGTAAAATAATGATAATTAATAGAATGAATTTGGTTGTCTATTGATGAAAAATGATAATGTGATTATTTTTTACATATAAAAGATGAATGTTCATGAGCAGAACTATTCAAAATATGATATATATTTTCCAATAGATTTCCTCACATTGAAAATCTAGTATCATTATCTCTAAAAACAAATGTGTGAAATATTTTGGGATCATAATTGTTTCCAATATATTTTCACATATAATGGGAATAATATACCCCAATAATTAATTCAATAGAAGATAAAATAATATGATTTCTCAATCCACTACCATCTATAGAAGGTGAAAAAAGTTTCATATTCACATAAATGAAAAGTCCTTATATTCATATCAACTATGAGAATTGAGAAGGATCTAATCATCTTAGATGTTTATAGGATGAATACAGAGATAATAATTGAAGGAACCAAATAATGAATAAATTAATTTATTATAGAACTATCCATTATGGATACGATAATTGAATCTAAATGATATTTTGTGGAAATTATGAAGGAGAATGATGATATTAAAAAAGGTAGATCCTCAATGTGAAAAATAAAAGAAGAATGATTTTTATAATTTTTGTGATAACTATTTATACCATCTAATCATGAGTTACAGAAAGGGCCTTTTGAATGATACACATAGCTCCGAATTATATTTTCACCTTGGGTTGGTGAAAAAATATATAATTGGAGTTATTGGAATATACATCAATGTTATTGTTATTTCTATTAGTGGAAGAATAAATTTAAATGCTCAAGGGGACGATGAAACCATTACTCATACCTACATGGATTTGGGGAAACATCACCACATACTTCACCAATGGTTTCCCATTAAACAAAATATGAAATAATTATATATATTATGTGGAGAAGAGTATTACAAAAACATTCAATTTCATTGCTATTCTAGAGGACTCATCACTCGATCAACTTATCAAAGAAGTGGAGATGATGTATGGAATAGATATATTTATTGTATTTGATCATGATATGATATTTACCTCTATGTTATTTACAATTTTATAATATGTTCTGAACAATGAGTTGAACATAATTATGGATTATCACCACTAAAATTGTGTAATATCTATGTGGACTATCCAGACATTTGATGTCATTTTAAGAGTACCCTAAATGGATTGAAAACATGGATGAAAATTTTTATTTTCATGTAATTATACAAGTATAGTATTCATTCAAGAATTAAAATTGAATGACATGAATCCTGTTATAAGAATACATGAAAAACACCTTCATGTTAGGATTAATTTGGTTAGTAGAAGCTTCTTGATCCCGAAATGGTTCAAGAAATATTAAAAACATTCAAGACCAGTTAACACCTTATTAGTGGTGTTTAGAGTAAAAATATGTTATATGGTGAAAAAAATTAATGAGAAATAGAGTTTGAGATTGGAGATAATGATCTCTCCTATATATCCCCATAGAAGAGAGTTATATAATTTGGAAGAATTGAATGAAATTTCCCAGGTAGATAGACCCCTTTAAAAATCGTGATTGCATCATAGTTTCAGACTATCAGATATAATATCCAATAAACTAGTGTAAAATACATGACATTCTCCTCATATCCGTTCAGAATATGTTTAAACATGACACATAACATATACAAAATTTATTAGTGGGACTTGAGAGAAATTATCTTTCTTACATGGATCAGTCTGTGAAGATCTTGGAAAGTAGACCTAATGTTCTACAAAATATGAAACCTCACATAGTAAATGTTATATAGTGAACCTTATGTATAAGAAAATAACATAAATATTAGAGGAATAAAGTAAGTATATGTATCCCCATTAGGATTCACCATATTATATAAAATGAAATTTTTTGTGTTAAATTTCATAACGAGAGAAGAATTTAACAACCTATAAATTTTTCAATGTTATTTCCCTGTTAGCAAATTATTGATTAATATATATAAATGTATAATAAATAAAAGTTACAATATGATGGAACAAATCATATTTTATTATATTTATTTGAAAATTACATTTCAATAGTTATAATGGAAATAATAACTGAATATAATAAATTTAGATTAAAAATATCAAATAAATTAACAAGAATATAAAAATTTGGATATAATTGATTCACTGGATTAACCACACTCATGAACAAAACTATAAAAATGAAGATGACTATTATTAGTTCAATATACATTTATTAAAAGAAATTAGATATCCATTAATGAAAATAGAAGTGAATAAAGAATGAATAAAAATAACGGATTTATATAAAATAAAGAAACCATGTTCCCATTATGAATCTTACCCTTGAAATTGTTATCTTACCATGGAAATAGTTACCTAAACATTATAAATTAAATTTCACCATTAGGATTAGTAACATTACTTCTATAGTTGTATAATAAAATATAAATGTGTGAAATAATATTGAGGAAACTTACAAAATAAAAACATGATATATTTATTACATGATAAAGATATATAATTTTTTAGATATGAAAATTCGGTGTTTTTAGTTTTCAAAATACATTAATGTTTTAATTTATATTTCATAAAAATTAGGATGATATAAAATAATTTATTTTTTCATAAAATGGATTTATATATTAATAGTAATCTAACCGTTAAGAATATTCACATTATTTTTAGAAACGTTTCATCACCCATGGATGTATAAAGTAATATTTACGAATAAAAAAAAGAAAATATGTTATATCGATACCATATTAAATGTAAATATTTTTCTAAAAAAAATTAGAAAATATGTTTTTTTGTCTTATTAAACTGTAAATATTTAAATTATACTTTTATAATACAAAAAAATATTTAAATGAAATATTCTTCTCCAAAAATGGTTTTATAAATTTTGATTATATTGTATAATAATGTTAAGATTATTTTTTGAGACCATATTTCTTTTTTGAAAGGGTTGGATAATTAAGCATAATATTAAAATAGATATTTATCAAATAAATGAGGATTTAAATTAAAAATTAATTTTATGATATTAATAAAAAAATTCATAAAATGGATTCTGTTTTTAGAATCTACATGTACAATATTTATTCTTGTTATATTTATAATTTTTCTAATGTAGTTAATTTTTAGTTAATAAAAAAATGTTATTTCTCATTATAAGGTATGTAAAAAAAATTAGTTATGATAGAGGTAAAAAATTACTAGTATTAACAAAAATTCACCATTCACATTATATTGTATCAATAATAAATATTAATATTTTTTTGAGAGTAATATAAAATACTAATGTATATAATATTTAAAACACACCTCTCATCCCTTTATATTGACCAACCCTCACCACCCTTTCCCCTCATAAATTATATGACTAGGAGATTTATAAATTTATAATTAATTTACTCACTAGTATTTTAAATCTTGCCATAGTGCTTCTATATCATCTATAGAAACATTCTTTGAGCCTCAATGGTTATCATCAAAAGAGATAATAAAAGTAAGAGGTAAAAATCATGACTCACAACTTTCAACATTATTATTCATCTTCGACCCCCTTATGATTTCCGTACACCTGAAAATAAATATAATAAATATATCTATATATTATTATTATTGTAAGATATCCATCTTCTTCCCAACCATTTTTATATTCTGAAACTAAAATATTTTTTATAATATGGTTTCTTCACCACCTCCGTGAACAATGGAATTCTTTTTTCTCAACCATCTTCAAAGATGGTCCTAAAAATTTATTATTACTAAATATTATTATAGAATTTATATTATAACATATTTCATGTTATTATATTTTTTTAATAAATATTTAATTATATAATATGATTATATGTTGTCGTAGTTGAAAATATCACCTCAATTAAGGAACCACATAATGTCACGATTTTTACTCCAACATTCAGCCATAGGACATGACACATATTATTATATGGGAAATTTTTATTTTCTATATTTAATTTAATATCAGTTCATTTTACTTCAATTTTTGTATTACCATTTTGAAAATCTCATTAATGATTATACACAAGTGATTTGACATTGGAACGATGAAAATTAATTCTCGTATGAAATACAAATTAAATATTATATGTCATTGATATGGGTTTAAATAAACTAAAAATAATTATAATAAATGTAATATGGATGTAAAAGTTTCACAATTATGTAATTAATGAGTTTAATTTGATAATCCATGACATTATGTTAATGTATAGAATGATACTGGATCATAATATAAGGGATCCCTCAAAACCACACAATTAACTAGTGTTATGAATTTTACCTCTCTAAATAACATTCTATCTCTATTTAATGAAATTTAATGAATCTAAAGTATATGAATAGTTATACTACTTATATTAAAATCTTATTCTCTCTTAAATTAATGTGGTGAGAAATATGTTAAGTTTGTTTTTATAAATCCATTTTTGAAATTAAACAAGATTAAAAGAAAATATTATATCCAATAATATTTGTATGTAAATCTATTATAAATTATTAATTATCAATATTGTTTTCATTATATAACTGTATATTTTTTGGTCTAATCATTTATTTTTACATGTTGATGTTAACGTAAATTTCATACTTTTTTCCTAATGACATGCAATAATTCCTTAAGACATTGTTTGTAAAAAACTTCATCAACGAATTCTATACCCTTTCCCATGATGTATTTTTCCAAATAAACACAAAATTTCAAAAATCTATAGGTTTTTACTCAAATATAAGTTAATAAAATATTTAATTTGATCTTCCCTTTGCAATAATTATGTAATCTCCTTTGATTATGATATGAGGAAGGATTTTGGAACTCATTTGTTTCAATAAGAAATTGTGTTGTTATGAATTATGATTCATTCCCTTTGGAGGAAAACATAAGCATTTGAATGTAATTAAGGGTGTGACAAGATAGGTTTTTAGGTAATGGGTAATGTACACTTTTTGTGGGATGATATGTATTTTATTAGTAGTAAACATAATCCATGATGGGACTGTATATACCATTCGATGTTGTTTTGACTGGTAGCCATCTCTTATGTTTATGTTATGTTTATTTTTCTTCCTCATTTATATGTGTCCAATATGTTATGATTCAATTTTAAATATGTTATGAATCCAGATGATTGTTCATGAATCTTTTCTTTTATTTCACTATGTTATAGCTTCTTACTCATATGGTATTCTTCATTTCTATGTTTATTCAGTTTCCTGGCCTTATATATCCCCATTTATTTTTGGTTTTCTCTATAATATAAAATTAAAATATATGAAACCAAATGTTTTAAGGATATCAATATTTAGAATAAAGTAATTTTTTTTTGGTTTTTTATAATTTATAATAAACCTATTAATCTAGATGCACTAAGATTCACAATCCTTATTGTGTATTTGTTTTAATTTATTGATAAAATGCATGTAAAATGATTTTAAAATAATTTTTTAAATATAAAATATGACTCTTAATAAGATATTTATCATTAAATATATTCTAGATAATTGGATTTTGTGTTATAGAATTTGTGTGTAGTGATGTGTGGTGTTGGTTGGTTTATAGATCAGTGGAACAAGCCATATGATTAAATGATGATATTGGTTTAGTTTATGGATGAACCTGATTAGTGTGATAAATGCATAACTATGGTAGTTTTTATCGGGTGTTCCTCTTATGATCATGTGAAAGGAATTTAAAGTGGGAAACAAGGGACCTTGGATTTATAGTCATATTGGTGATAAATGTGGTATGTATCATGGTCAGATATGTGATATTATTGAAACATCAATGAACCATGGTTAGTTTATTCAGATATTTCTATTTTATATGATTTGTAATGTAATGGAGAATATATGTATATAGTGAAGTGAAATGTACATGGTTTTGTGATCAATTTGTGGTTGAAACTTATGCAAAAAATAATGGAATCAATAGGGTTGAGAGTGCACCAATGACTGGTAGGATGGTGTCACCAAAATTTTGGATGATCTTCAATTTTTTAGATAATGAAATTTCAAGTGGAAAATGGGAAGATGTTTGCTTTTAGTGTCAATGATATGGAATGAGAAGGTTTTCCATTGCTATTTGTTGGGTGTTGTGAAGTGCACTGTGTTGCATTTGTTGTCAATGAGGCATAAAGTTGTCTTGGAATGAATGGAAGTCAAGGAATGTCAAGAGGTGAATGAAAAAGGTTGTGATGCTGTTGGTGGTGAAGGATAATGGCCATGGTACTAAGATGCATGTCACTTAGGAGATTCACTAAGTGGTATTGGAAATTGTGGTTGAAACATTCTCCATGAAAATATGACGATTGCTGAGCTGATCTTTAAGTTCATAGAACTTGTATCCTGATGATACAAAGTCAAAACATTGTTTGAAGACCATGCATTGTACTGACAATGCATGAGGAGAAAGCAAGAGATCCATCCACAACTTCTAAGTGGATGAAGTGGATTGAAAGAATTCCATACACTATCACTTAGTGCATGCGAATCAGAAGAAGATCCAATTGATCTCTGATTAGATCAATGAAGAATGTTGAAGAACATGTGTGATTCATGAGTTTCAGTTGAAGAAGTCCCTCCTAAGTATTGAACACATATGGAAGAGGAGATGAAGAAGATTAAGAAGAAACCGTTTGAAATTCCATTCCTAAGTGATGAATACATGTTGAAGATAATGGAGGAATTTCAAATGAAGAAGAAGAAAGGAAGAAGGAGAAATGAGGAAGAAGGCTTGGAGTGGCTCTTGGCATTTTACATTATGTATGTGGTTACTTTGTTTTTAAACAAAGTACCCTATATTTACTTTGCAAAAAATTGGCCAGCCAAGGCACCTTGGGGGTTCAACCCCAAGGCATGGGCACTAGGGCACCACGCCCGGGGGAACCCGTGGGGCGAGCTAGGGCGGCAGGGCGCACACCCAAGACACCGCATGGGCGCCTGGGGCACGCCCGGGAGGAGCGCGGCAGGGGCGCATGAGCGCACCCGCGTGTCAGGTAGTGCATAGTGGGCGCCAGAGGCGCGCCCGCAGGGAGCATAGGTGGGCGCAGAGCGTGCCCGCAGAGAGAACCCGGTGCGGGGCGGCACCGGGAGGGGAGAAGTTCAACTGGCGAGTTGAGGGAGAGCCAGGGTAATAAACCGCGTAAAAACAGGAGTTCGTTTCGATGTGGGACGCGGGATTTTCCCGTGGAAGAGATCCTGGCCGCTCATCCAATCGCGCGGCTGATCACAGCCGCTCATCGCATCCTGCACGCGATGATCTGATCACGGCCGTCCGAAGATCTCATCCAACGGCCCAGCGTCCATCTCCTTCCTCGAGCTCGGCTAAGGCCTCCCCGAGCATTCCCGCAGCCACCTTCGAACCAGGCGCCTCCCGAAGATGGATTTCGAGCTCCCGGCCACCATAGTTTGATCTGAAGACTCCATAGAGCTTGTCCGACCACAATGAACACATCCATGCTTTAAAATGAGCTTGCATGCTACCGGTGGAGAAATTCGATGAAGGCCGAAGGCAAACGAAGTGCCGAGTCCACACGGTGTTCATGTTTTGCATGGGATGGGCCAAACAGAGGCCATGCATGCGGTTTCATGTGCATGCACGAGGAGGAGGAGAAAATATAAGAAGCTCGCGTGAAACAGAGGATAAAAATCAAGATTTGAAATGATTTTTAATGATCCGAAGATCTCGGGAGTTTGAGATTTATCACGCGGATGAACCACACCACCTCTGCCTATATAAAGAGAGGCCGAGCCCTCGAGGAGGTTTGCTGAGGTTTTTGTTTAATATCCGAGTCCCGTGAGTGCTATGCCTCGCGAAGAAAGAAGCCACCGCGCAAAACTTTGCGCGGCTATTGTTCCCGGTGCCACCCGAGGCCCGAAGAAATTCCGTTTGTGCACCCCTTGCGCGAAAGACGTGAAGGGAAGAGTCCCCTGCGCGCTACCCTTTTGCGCGACAGGAAGGAGAGCGCATGCTCCCTCCGTGCACCGCGGCCCCCTGCACGGTAGCACTTGCGCGCCCGCGGTGCCTTGCACCCATGGCTAGTGCGGCCTAGAGGCCTTGTGCTCTTGCGCGGCCAGTGGCACCAAGTGTGCCTTGCGCTTTGAAGAAGAAGAGAGGTCATGGCTCAAACCTTGTGCTCTTTGAAGAAGATGTGGAAGTGCCTTTGGCTAAGTGTGTGCACAAGAAGTGGGAGGCCAAGACTACACATTGTGTGTGTTTAAGAATTGGAGAAGGCCGCAACCAAGTGTGCGCCAGACAAGTGAACAAGAAGGCTTGCACCTTGTGTGTGTGAAAAGTGAAGACACCCTACGGGTGGTATAAGTGCAAATGAACAAGAGGCCGTAGCCGTGTGTATGCAAGGAGGAGAGGAAGACCACAACTAAATCCAAGATGTGTGTGCAAGAGGAAGAGGAAGGCCAAGACTTGTGTTTTCTAATTAATCAAAGGAAGTGTGTGTGTGCAATCAAAACAAGTAGGCCGAACCTAGTGTGTGCACTAAAAGTGTAAACACCTAGAAGAAGAATAAGACCCACACTAAAGTAGAACACACTTTAAAGTGTGTAAACAAAAGAACAAAGAGTGTGAATAAGGGAGGAAGGTGTGTGCTTAAATTGATTACACCCTTTGTGGGTTTATTGCACCAAGAGGAAGAAAGGAGAGTGCATGCTTGCATGCATGCACATGCACATATGAACAAAGCTAAATCAGTGGTGTGCATTTGAGTTGACCAAGACCAGAGGATCTTGAAGAAACTGAGAAGGCCATGCTATCAGTGCATGAGGATGAAGAGTTGCCATGCACTCAGTGCATGATGTTGAAGTGTAGTGAGACTGGACCAGACTGAAGTTAAAGACATCAACTGTCTGAGTATTCAGTAATTGGAGAGAGGCCAGGTCATCCTTAGAAGAAGGAGATATATCCTGAGCAAGACGAGAAGACATGTTCATCACAAGTGATCAGAAGAAGAGCAAGGCCAGCAGCCTTTATCCTAGGCTGCTGAAGTTACTTGAAGAGCTGAACAGAGGAGAAGAGCTACTCGTGTGACTCGAGGAGCCAGTAGAAGACCCTCTGGGACTCAGGGAGAAGAAGTCTTCAGTGGGATTCTGGAGCAGGCCAGTGGGACTCTGGTAACACTGTGGGACGCAGTATGAAGACCCTCCTGTGGGACTCAGGAGAGATACAGTGGGACTCTGTATCGACCATTGTAATACTAACCGATTATAATGGGAGAATCCATGCTGGGAGAGCATGGCAAGGATGTAGGACTTTGGTGCCGAACCTTGTAAATCCTTGTATCCAGTGCCTTTACATTTACTGTATCATTCGTGGAAAGGTGAGAGATACAAGAAGAGTGGATCGAGGATTTAACCAGCCATAGAGGTTTAATCGATAAGGAATCAATTAGTAAAAAGTTTTAATGGATCACTGATTCACCCCCTCCCCCTCTCAGTGATTCACACTGATCTGGGCACTTCAATTGGTATCAAAGGGAAGGTTACCTCTAAAAGATCCAACAGAGTCTTTATGAAGTGCAGATTTGAGGAAATGAGTGACCAGCCTCAAATGGAGATATCTTCCAAGACTCAGAAAAATATAAAGAAGAAACAGGCCAAGAAGATGAAGAAAGCCTGTCCTAGCTGTGATGAAGTTGAAAAAATGAATGGTCTTCAGAGTGCACTCAAATATCTTCAGAAGACAGTCCCCAAGGAAGTGGCAATGTGTATAGCTACAGGCATCCTTGATCTTCAAGAAGAAAAATCACAGCTAGAAGAAGAAGCCAATGCTATGGAAGATTAGCTGGCTAAAAGGGATGGCATAACCAACACTCTCAGAAAGCTGGTAAATGCCAAAGATGAAACTGTTTCCCTTTGCAATGAAAGATATGAAGATACCTGTGAAGAATTGCAAAGGAGATCTTCTGATAAAGAAATATTTTTGATAATGATCAAAGATGTTTTCCGTGCACTGGAAAAGAGACACAGAGTTTCAATGGTTGTCAAAGATGCTCAACTTGAAGACAAAGAAAAAAGGGTGAAGGAGCTTGACAATTCATTGGTTGAATTGAAGACAGTGCATGATGACCAGATGAATCAGCTGAAAGAAAGTTGGGAAGGAAATCTAAGAGCTGTTGAGGATGAGAAGAACTCCCTTAACATGAAGTGCTTAGAACTAGAGGTGATATTGACAAATCGGCAATCACCCAAAGCTGAAACCTCCCAGTCAGCTGGTAGACGAAATGTTGCCACTCAAGTGAGCAATGAGAAGGATGATTCTAAAAGAAGGGCATCCTCTAGTAAAAGTGCAACATCTTCTAAGAAGAAGGTTCCATCCATATGGATGATGACAGTAAAGAAGCAGAGCTCTCCTGAAACAGCACAACAGGTCAAGAAAAGTACCCTACAATCAGAAGGACTGAAGAGGTCAAGATTCGTGGGACAATGCTGGTGTTGTAACAAGTATGGGCATTGTGCAAAGGATTGTTGGTACAATCCACTGAATGCCAAAGCACAAAGGAAGCCCATGCCTAGGGGGAGCAAGCCAGAAGGAAAGAAGCAACATCCACAGGTCCAGAGACATCTGTTTACTGCTAACAGATTTGGATTACTTGACAACATCTGGGATGATTGCAAAAGTGGTCAAAGAGATACATGTCAATCTCCAACTGTATCCAGAGCTAAAGAGAAGAGAATATCACTGAACCTGGCTAAAATGGAATACTTGGGAAGCAAGAAGAAATTGGAAGATTCTCCCAAGAAGATTATGAAAAAGGAAAAGAAGTCCTTGGAGTCTAAATCCAATAAGGGTGAGTCATCCATAAGGACCACCAAGAAAACATGCTTCTACTGTGGAAAGAAAGGACATATCATGGATATTTGTAAACAAGCCATGAAATTCAATAGAGGAAGACTGGACTCATACAGACAATCAATCCAGAAGAAGCAGAAGGGATTGATTGAAAACAAGTTGCCTAAGAGAGGTAGCTTGACAGCATCTAAGGAACCGTGTGGAACTTCCAGAATTGGGGCCACTCTTACAAATGATTTACTTGTCATATGGCCACATCAGTTGCAACTTGCCAGAGAACTACAAATAGTTGAAGATGAAGCTCTGGCAATTGCTAAAGCAAAAGAGAAGAAGAAGGTTTCACATGAAGATGTTTTGAGAACCACACCAGCACAATCATCAATGAAGATCAAATGTGCAAGTGTGATGAATGGTGAAAATTGGACATCTCGGTTGAGAGAATATTCTCAACCTTGTTGTTCACATTGATGAACCAATGAGGTTCCATCTTATTCCCTTATACTATTGGTATTTACATGTGCTGACATTGCAGGGAATTGAAGATGATGATCATTCTCAACTGGAGGTTGGTTTGGACAGAATGGAGTGCACCCCTTGAGGGGGAGCCAATCTGGAGAAGATGATGTTCTGAGATTAATATCATCTTAAGAAAATGGATGAATGGGGGAGCTTTATCTTTGCACCTGAACTTTCTAATGTGTTTTGTGAAGTATGTGCAGGATTCAGTAATTCATTGTTACATCTGAAAAATTTCAAACCCCCCAAGCATGATCTCACATGTGTAGAGAATTATGGACAGCTTTGAATTCCTTGGTTATATCACTCTTGTTTTCTACACCGGGTTAGCCCAAGTAGACTTAGAGTTGATTTACTAAAGGTTCATTGCTAAAGAAGAACATGTGACATCATCCCTCTCTTAGTGATTTTCAAGAATATGCTATTCAAAGGGAGGAAGATATTTTTGAAAGTGAACCACACCACACCTTTGCATTTGATTGCCAATAAGGGGGAGAAAATATTGGCACACATATTGACCCATTCATATGTGCTGAAGGAGTGTATTGACAACAAATACAAAGGGGGAGATTGAAGTGCACTATGTTGCATTTGTTGTCAATGAGGCATGAAGTTGTCTTGGAATGAATGGAAGTCAAGGAATGTCAAGAGGTGAATGACAAAGGTTGTGATGGTGTTGGTGGTGAAGGAGAATGGCCATGGTACTAAGATGCATGTCACTTAAGAGATTCACTAAGTGGTATTGGATATTGTGGTTGAAACATTCTCCATGAAAATCTGACGATTGCTGAGCTGATCTTTAAGTTCATAGAACTTGTATCCTGATGATACAAAGTCACAAAATTGTTTGAAGACCATGCATTGTACTGACAATGCATGAGGAGAATCAAGAGATCCATCCACAACTTCTAAGTAGATGAAGTGGATTGAAAGAAGTCCATGCAATATCACTTAGTGCATGTGAATCAGAAGATGATCCAATTGATCTCTGATTAGATCAATGAAGAATGTTGAAGAACATGTGTGATTCATGAGATTCAGTTGAAGAAGTCCCTCCTAAGTATTGAACACATATGGAAGAGGAGACGAAGAAGATTAAGAAGAAACCGTTTGAAATTCCATTCCTAAGTAATGAATACATGTTGAAGATAATGGAGGAATTTCAAATGAAGAAAGAGAAAGGAAGAAGGAGAAATGAGGAAGAAGGCTTGGAGTGGCTCTTGGCATTTTACATTATGTATGTGGTTACTTTGTTTTTAAACAAAGTACCCTATATTTACTTTTCAAAAAATTGGCCAGCCAAGGCACCTTGGGGGTTCAACCCCAAGGCATGGGCACTAGGGCACCACGCCCGGGGGAACCCGTGGGGCGAGCCAGGGCGGCAGGGTTCACAACCAGGACACCGCATGGGCGCCTGGGGCACGCCCGGGAGGAGCGCGGCAGGGGCGCATGAGCGCACCCGCGTGTCAGGTAGTGCATAGTGGGCGACAGAGGCGTGCCCGCAGGGAGCATAGGTGGGCGCAGAGCGCGCCCGCAGAGAGAACCCGGTGCGGGGCGGCACCGGGAGGGGAGAAGTTCAACTGGCGAGTTGAGGGTGCGCCAGGGTAATAAACCACGGAAAAACAGGAGTTCGTTTCGATGTGGGACGCGGGATTTTCCAGCGGAAGAGATCCTGGCCGCTCATCCAATCACGCGGCTGATCACAGCCGCTCATCGCATCCTGCACGCGATGATCTGATCGCGGCCGTCCGAAGATCTCATCCAACGGCCCATCGTCCATCTCCTTCCTCGAGCTCGGCTAAGGCCTCCCCGAGCATTCCCGCAGCCACCTTCGAACCAGGCGCCTCCCGAAGATGGATTTCGAGCTCCCAGCCACCATAGTTTTATCCGAAGACTCTATAGAGCTCGTCCGACTACAACGAACACATCCATGCTTTATAATGAGCTTGCATGCTACCAGTGGAGAAATTCGATGAAGGCCGAAGGCAAACGAAGTTCCGAGGCCACACGGTGTTCATGTTTTGCATGGGATGGGCCTAACAGAGGCCATGCATGCGGTTTCATGTGCATGCACGAGGTAGAGGAGAAAATATAAGAAGCCCGCGTGAAACAGAGGATAAAAATCAAGATTTGAAACGATTTTTAAAGATCCGAAGATCTCTGGAGTTTTAGATTTATCACGCGGATGAACCGCACCGCCTATGCCTATATAAAGAGAGGCCGAGCCCTCGAGGAGGTTTGCTGAGGTTTTTGTTGAATATCCGAGTCCCGTGAGTGCTCTGCCTCGCGAAGAAAGAAGCCACCGCGCAAAACTTTGCGCGGCTATTGTTCCTGGTGCCACCCGAGGCCCGAAGAAATTCCTTTCGTGCACCCCTTGCGCGAAAGACGTGAAGGGAAGAGTCCCCTGCGCACTACCCTTTTGCGCGACAGGAAGGAGAGAGCGCGCTCCCTCTGTGCACCTCGGCCCCCTGCGCGGTAGCACTTGCACGCCCGCGGTGCCTTGCACCCGTGGCTAGTGCGGCCTAGAGGCCTTGTGCTCTTGCGCGGCCAGTGGCACCAAGTGTGCCTTGCGCTTTGAAGAAGAAGAGAGGTCGCGGCTCATACCTTGTTCTCTTTGAAGAAGATGTGGAAGTGCCTTTGGCTAAGTGTGTGCACAAGAAGTGGGAGGCCGAGACTACACATTGTGTGTGTTTAAGAATTGGAGAAGGCCGCAACCAAGTGTGCGCAAGACAAGTGAACAAGAAGGCTTGCACCTTGTGTGTGTGCAAAGTGAAGACACCCTACGGGTGGTATAAGTGCAAATGAACAAGAGGCCGTAGCCGTGTGTATGCAAGGAGGAGAGGAAGACCACAACTAAATCCAAGTTGTGTGTGCAAGAGGAAGAGGAAGGCCAAGACTTGTGTTTGCTAATTAATCAAAGGAAGTGTGTGTGTGAAAACAAAACAAGTAGGCCAAACCTAGTGTGTGCACTAAAAGTGTAAACACCTAGAAGAAGAATAAGACCCACACTAAAGTAGAACACACTTTAAAGTGTGTAAACAAAAGAACAAAGAGTGTGAATAAGGGAGGAAGGTGTGTGCTTAAATTGATTACACCCTTTGTGGGTTTATTGCACCAAGAGGAAGAAAGGAGAGTGCATGATTGCATGCATGCACATGCACATATGAACAAAGCTAAATCAGTGGTGTGCATTTGAGTTGACCAAGACCAGAGGATCTTGAAGAAACTGAGAAGGCCATGCTATCAGTGCATGAGGATGAAGAGTTGCCATGCACTCAGTGCATGATGTTGAAGTGAAGTGAGACTGGACCAGACTGAAGTTAAAGACATCAACTGTCTGAGTATTCAGTAATTGGAGAGAGGCCAGGTCATCCTTAGAAGAAGGAGATATATCCTGAGCAAGACGAGAAGACATTTTCATCACAAGTGATCAGAAGAAGAGCAAGGCCAGCAGCCTTTATCCCAGGCTGCTGAAGTTACTTGAAGAGCTGAACAGAGGAGAAGATCTACTCGTGTGACTCGAGGAGCCAGTAGAAGACCCTGTGGGACTCAGGGAGAAGAAGTCTTCAGTGGGATTCTGGAGCAGGCCAGTGGGACTCTGGTAACACTGTGGGACGCAGTATAAAGACCCTCCTGTGGGACTCAGGAGAGATACAGTGGGACTCTGTATCGACCATTGTAATACTAACCGATTATAATGGGAGAATCCATGCTGGGAGAGCATGGCAAGGATGTAGGACTTTGGTGCCGAACCTTGTAAATCCTTGTATCCAGTACCTTTACATTTACTGTATCATTCGTGGAAAGGTGAGAGATACAAGAAGAGTGGATCGAGGATTTAACCAGCCATAGAGGTTTAATCGATAAGGAATCAATTAGTAAAAAGTTTTAATGGATCACTGATTCACCCCCTCCCCCTCTCAGTGATTCACACTGATCTGGGCACTTCAATTGGTATCAAAGGGAAGGTTACCTCTAAAAGATCCAAGAGAGTCTTTATGAAGTGCAGATTTGAGGAAATGAGTGACCAGCCTCAAATGGAGATATCTTCCAAGACTCAGAAAAATAGAAAGAAGAAACAGGCCAAGAAGATGAAGAAAGCCTGTCCTAGCTGTGATGAAGTTGAAACAATGAATGGTCTTCAGAGTGCACTCAAATATCTTCAGAAGACAGTCCCCAAGGAAGTGGAAATGTGTATAGCTACAGGCATCCTTGATCTTCAAGAAGAAAAATCACAGCTAGAAGAAGAAGCCAATGCTATGGAAGATTAGCTGGCTAAAAGGGTTGGCATAACCAACACTCTCAGAAAGCTGGTAAATGCCAAAGATGAAACTGTTTCCCTTTGCAATGAAAGATATGAATATACCTGTGAAGAATTGCAAAGGAGCTCTTCTGAGAAAGAAATATTTTTGATAATGATCAAAGATGTTTTCCGTGCACTGGAAAAGAGACACAGAGTTTCAATGGTTGTCAAAGATGCTCAACTTGAAGACAAAGCAAAAAGGGTGAAGGAGCTTGACAATTCATTGCTTGAATTGAAGACAGTGCATGATGACCAGATGAATCAGCTGAAAGAAAGTTGGGAAGGAAAGCTAAGAGCTGTTGAGGATGAGAAGAACTCCCTTAACATGAAGTGCTTAGAACTAGAGGTGATATTGACAAATCGGCAATCACCCAAAGCTGAAACCTCCCAGTCAGCTGGTAGACGAAATGTTGCCACTCAAGTGAGCATTGAGAAGGATGATTCTAAAAGAAGGACATCCTCTAGTAAAAGTGCAACATCTTCTAAGAAGAAGGTTCCATCCATATGGATGATGACAGTAAATAAGCAGAGCTCTCCTGAAACAGCACAACAGGTCAAGAAAAGTACCCTACAATCAGAAGGACTGAAGAGGTCAAGATTCGTGGGACAATGCTGGTGTTGTAAAAAGTATGGGCATTGTGCAAAGGATTGTTGGTACAATCCACTGAATGCCAAAGCACAAAGGAAGCCCATGCCTAGGGGGAGCAAGCCAGAAGGAAAGAAGCAACATCCACAGGTCCAGAGACATCTGTTTACTGCTAACAGATTTGGATTACTTGACAACATCTGGGATGATTGCAAAAGTGGTCAAAGAGATACATGTCAATCTCCAACTGTATCCAGAGCTAAAGAGAAGAGAATATCACTGAACCTGGCTAAAATGGAATACTTGGGAAGCAAGAAGAAATTGGAAGATGCTCCCAAGAAGATTATGAAAAAGGAAAAGAAGTCCTTGGAGTCTAAATCCAATAAGGGTGAGTCATCCATAAGGACCACCAAGAAAACATGCTTCTACTGTGGAAAGAAAGGACATATCATGGATCTTTGTAAACAAGCCATGAAATTCAATAGAGGAAGACTGGACTCATACAGACAATCAATCCAGAAGAAGCAGAAGGGATTGATTGAAAACAAGTTGCCTAAGAGAGGTAGCTTGACAGCATCTAAGGAACCGTGTGGAACTTCCAGAATTGGGGCCACTCTTACAAATGATTTACTTGTCATATGGCCACATCAGTTGCAACTTGCCAGAGAACTACAAAGAGTTGAAGATGAAGCTCTGGCAATTGCTAAAGCAAAAGAGAAGAAGAAGGTTTCACATGAAGATGTTTTGAGAACCACACCAGCACAATCATCAATGAAGATCAAATGTGCAAGTGTGAAGAATGGTGAAAATTGGACATCTCGGTTGAGAGAATCTTCTCAACCTTGTTGTTCACATTGATGAACCAATGAGGTTCCATCTTATTCCCTTATACTATTGGTATTTACATGTGCTGACATTGCAGGGAATTGAAGATGATGATCATTCTCAACTGGAGGTTGGTTTGGACAGAATGGAGTGCACCCCTTGAGGGGGAGCCAATCTGGAGAAGATGATGTTCTGAGATTAATATCATCTTAAGAAAATGGATGAATGGGGGAGCTTTATCTTTGCACCTGAACTTTCTAATGTGTTTTGTGAAGTATGTGCAGGATTCAGTAATTCATTGTTACATCTGAAAAATTTCAAACCCCCCAAGCATGATCTCACATGTGTAGAGAATTATGGACAGCTTTGAATTCCTTGGTTATATCACTCTTGTTTTCTACACCGGGTTAGCCCAAGTAGACTTAGAGTTGATTTACTAAAGGTTCATTGCTAAAGATGAACATGTGACATCATCCCTCTCTTAGTGATTTTCAAGAATATTCTATTCAAAGGGAGGAAGATATTTTTGAAAGTGAACCACACCACACCTTTGCATTTGATTTCCAATAAGGGGGAGAAAATATTGGCACACATATTGACCCATTCATATGTGCTGAAGGAGTGTATTGACAACAAATACAAAGGGGGAGATTGAAGTGCACTATGTTGCATTTGTTGTCAATGAGGCATGAAGTTGTCTTGGAATGAATGGAAGTCAAGGAATGTCAAGAGGTGAATGACAAAGGTTGTGATGGTGTTGGTGGTGAAGGAGAATGGCCATGGTACTAAGATGCATGTCACTTAAGAGATTCACTAAGTGGTATTGGATATTGTGGTTGAAACATTCTCCATGAAAATCTGACGATTGCTGAGCTGATCTTTAAGTTCATAGAACTTGTATCCTGATGATACAAAGTCACAAAATTGTTTGAAGACCATGCATTGTACTGAAAATGCATGAGGAGAATCAAGAGATCCATCCACAACTTCTAAGTAGATTAAGTGGATTGAAAGAAGTCCATGCAATATCACTTAGTGCATGTGAATCAGAAGATGATCCAATTGATCTCTGATTAGATCAATGAAGAATGTTGAAGAACATGTGTGATTCATGAGATTCAGTTGAAGAAGTCCCTCCTAAGTATTGAACACATATGGAAGTGGAGACGAAGAAGATTAAGAAGAAACCGTTTGAAATTCCATTCCTAAGTGATGAATACATGTTGAAGATAATGAAGGAATTTCAAATGAAGAAAGAGAAAGGAAGAAGGAGAAATGAGGAAGAAGGCTTGGAGTGGCTCTTGGCATTTTACATTATGTATGTGGTTACTTTGTTTTTAAACAAAGTACCCTATATTTACTTTTCAAAAAATTGTCCAGCCAAGGCACCTTGGGGGTTCAACCCCAAGGCATGGGCACTAGGGCACCACGCCCGGGGGAACCCGTGGGGCGAGCCAGGGCGGCAGGGCTCACAACCAGGACACCGCATGGGCGCCTGGGGCACGCCCGGGAGGAGCGCGGCAGGGGCGCATGAGCGCACCCGCGTGTCAGGTAGTGCATAGTGGGCGACAGAGGCGTGCCCGCAGGGAGCATAGGTGGGCGCAGAGCGCGCCCGCAGAGAGAACCCGGTGCGGGGCGGCACCGGGAGGGGAGAAGTTCAACTGGCGAGTTGAGGGAGCGCCAGGGTAATAAACCACGGAAAAACAGGATTTCGTTTCGATGTGGGACGCGGGATTTTCCCGCGGAAGAGATCCTGGCCGCTCATCCAATCACGCGGCTGATCACAGCCGCTCATCGCATCCTGCACGCGATGATCTGATCGCGGCCGTCCGAAGATCTCATCCAACGGCCCATCGTCCATCTCCTTCCTCGAGCTCGGCTAAGGCCTCCCCGAGCATTCCCGCAGCCACCTTCGA
This sequence comes from Viscum album, assembly GCA_963277665.1. Taxonomy (NCBI): domain Eukaryota; kingdom Viridiplantae; phylum Streptophyta; class Magnoliopsida; order Santalales; family Viscaceae; genus Viscum; species Viscum album. The sequence continues at coordinate 172,651,139 of OY728134.1, forward strand.
ACCAGGCGCCTCCCGAAGATGGATTTCGAGCTCCCAGCCACCATAGTTTTATCCGAAGACTCTATAGAGCTCGTCCGACTACAACGAACACATCCATGCTTTATAATGAGCTTGCATGCTACCAGTGGAGAAATTCGATGAAGGCCGAAGGCAAACGAAGTGCCGAGGCCACACGGTGTTCATGTTTTGCATGGGATGGGCCTAACAGAGGCCATGCATGCGGTTTCATGAGCATGCACGAGGTAGAGGAGAAAATATAAGAAGCCCGCGTGAAACAGAGGATAAAAATCAAGATTTGAAACGATTTTTAAAGATCCGAAGATCTCGGGAGTTTGAGATTTATCACGCGGATGAACCGCACCGCCTATGCCTATATAAAGAGAGGCCGAGCCCTCGAGGAGGTTTGCTGAGGTTTTTGTTGAATATCCGAGTCCCGTGAGTGCTCTGCCTCGCGAAGAAAGAAGCCACCGCGCAAAACTTTGCGCGGCTATTGTTCCCGGTGCCACCCGAGGCCCGAAGAAATTCCTTTCGTGCACCCCTTGCGCGAAAGACGTGAAGGGAAGAGTCCCCTGCGCACTACCCTTTTGCGCGACAGGAAGGAGAGAGCGTGCTCCCTCTGTGCACCGCGGCCCCCTGCGCGGTAGCACTTGCACGCCCGCGGTGCCTTGCACCCGTGGCTAGTGCGGCCTAGAGGCCTTGTGCTCTTGCGCGGCCAGTGGCACCAAGTGTGCCTTGCGCTTTGAAGAAGAAGAGAGGCCGCGGCTCATACCTTGTGCTCTTTGAAGAAGATGTGGAAGTGCCTTTGGCTAAGTGTGTGCACAAGAAGTGGGAGGCCGAGACTACACATTGTGTGTGTTTAAGAATTGGAGAAGGCCGCAACCAAGTGTGCGCAAGACAAGTGAACAAGAAGGCTTGCACCTTGTGTGTGTGCAAAGTGAAGACACCCTACGGGTGGTATAAGTGCAAATGAACAAGAGGCCGTAGCCGTGTGTATGCAAGGAGGAGAGGAAGACCACAACTAAATCCAAGTTGTGTGTGCAAGAGGAAGAGGAAGGCCAAGACTTGTGTTTTCTAATTAATCAAAGGAAGTGTGTGTGTGCAAACAAAACAAGTAGGCCGAACCTAGTGTGTGCACTAAAAGTGTAAACACCTAGAAGAAGAAGAAGACCCACATTAAAGTAGAACACACTTTAAAGTGTGTAAACAAAAGAACAAAGAGTGTGAAGAAGGGAGGAAGGTGTGTGCTTAAATTGATTACACCCTTTGTGGGTTTATTTCACCAAGAGGAAGAAAGGAGAGTGCATGCTTGCATGCATGCACATGCACATGTGAACAAAGCTAAATCAGTGGTGTGCATTGGAGTTGACCAAGACTAGAGGATCTTGAAGAAATTGAGAAGGCCATGCTATCAGTGCATGAGGATGAAGAGTTTCCATGCACTCAGTGCATGATGTTGAAGTGAAGTGAGACTGGACCAGACTGAAGTTAAAGACATCAATTGTCTGAGTATTCAGTAATTGGAGAGAGGCCAGGTCATCCTTAGAAGAAGGAGATAAATCCTGAGCAAGACGAGAAGACCTGTTCACCACAAGTGATCAGAAGAAGAGCAAGGCCAGCAGCCTTTATCCCAGGCTGCTGAAGTTACTTGAAGAGCTGAACAGAGGAGAAGAGCTACTCGTGTGACTCAAGGAGCCAGGAGAAGACCCTGTGGGACTCAGGGAGAGGAAGTCTTCAGTGGGATTCTGGAGCAGGCCAGTGGGACTCTGGTAACACTGTGGGACGCAGTATAAAGACCCTCCTGTGGGACTCAGGAGAGATACAGTGGGACTCTGTATCGACCATTGTAATACTAACCGATTATAATGGGAGAATCCATGCTGGGAGAGCATGGCAAGGATGTAGTCCTTTGGTGCCGAACCTTGTAAATACTTCTGTCCAGTGCCTTTACATTTAATGCATCATTCGTGGAAAGGTGAGAGATACAAGAAGAGTGGATCGAGGCTTTAACCATCCATAGAGGATTAATTGATAAGGAATCAATTAGTAAAAATTTTTAAGGGATCACTGATTCACCCCCTCCCCCTCTCAGTGATTCACACTGATCTGGGCACTTCATGTTGTAAAAGGTGGACTTTAGACCAAGGCATTCCATGTTCAGTCTAATGGAAGAAAATAAAAATAATTCTTTTTCGTCGAGCATCAAATTGGTCAAGGATGAATGAATATAATGTTTGAATGGTTGGAGAGGTGTTTTAATTAATGAGAATTCTAAATGGAATATAGATGGTGGGAAAGGAAAATAGCGAGTAAAATTTGTCTGCAAGTACAATCATATAAATTTGATTATAGATCAGGATGTATTCTATGTCTTCAAATAAATCATCGGCTAGTAGTGATGTAATATAAGGGTGAGTTTGATTGGTAGAACATCAATGAACAAGTGTATCTAATGCCCATTTTATATATTATATATTAATCTATTTATCTTTATGTAATTATATTTTTTATCTGATACTTATTTACTTTTATGGGTCTTCTGATACAAATATTTCAATGTGGTATGGGAAAAAATAATCTAAAACTATCTTTTCAAATTGATTATATGAAATATGAGGAATGTTATGGACAAGTAAACATCATTGGATTCAGTTATAGATATACCCCTTCATGCATAGTTGGGCTCATGGGATGAATCATTTGGCCTAATTAGATTAGTTTAATCTATCTTGAGAATACATACTGATAATATAGTTGTTCTTGTTCCATATACACAACGTCGAATATTAATCCATTTCCTTTATTCTGAATTCATTTTACTTATTATTTATATGAATTTCACTATGAAAAAATCTATGGAAGAATTTATTATTCAGAATATTGATTAAATGGAATGAGTTTTAGATATTTATATTACCTTATTTTTTTATACCATATCTAATTATTTTAATAGTATGTGTTCTCATTTAATTACCTTTTGATGTTGATTTTTTATCATTGATTCATGATAGCTTCTGTTTAACACTACACATATTTAGAATTTTTGATCACCCATAATTTTTTCCATTCCCAATAATATGAATAAGTGGTCTTTGTATGAATTTCATGGATGTAGTTTATTATAATTTGTTACGTATTATGTTTTATCTTTATTAACCACTGTAAAATAGGTGTCATGTATGAATCTTATTTCAAATAACTATAAACTGATTTCCCCTCTGGGAGTTTAGTCATGAATCTATGGAAATGTAATAAATTAAGGTATAAACTCTGAGCTTCTATGGTCGGGGTGTTACAATTAGTATTAGATAATGTTTATTAAAATTTTGGAAACCATATTTATGAAATAATATATTATAAAAAATAAACTTATGAATGATTTTTCAAGGAATTATATATATATTATATCATCCTTTATATTTGTTATGAAAATGGTTATCTTTTTTAATGATAAGGATTAAAATATTAATAAAATATCATGATTTAGACATCTTAAAAATAATTCTTCAAGACTATATCACTATTTTTAGTGTTTCTCATGTTTTGTATTGGGTTCTAGTCAATGGTTAAAATAAAAAAGTTTATACAAGTAATGGTTATACAACTAGGGATGTAGAGACTGTAAAAGAAAAATTTAAGGAAAAATGTATTAATAAATAAGCAGTGGAAAGATCATTATGGCATGTATCTCTTTTGATGACCTTAAAGAATGGAGTGAATCCTTGGATCTATAAATGTAGATTTGGATAAAGGTTTCACGAGGCGATTATATTGGATGATGCTGAACAAAACCAAAATGGATGGCAGGTGCAAATTATTTTCTAACTATCATTTTGTAATATTCTGATTCTGAGTTGGATCAAATACATTGCACCTCATGTATTCACCTTGATGTTGCCTTTTCTTTTAATAAATTTTTTGGGTATGGGTTGGGAAACCAACCCGTGCTCGAATCTTTTTTGTATAATGATTAATGTTCGTGTGTATTTTGATTAATGAATCATTTCATAAATTTTTCTCTATTTATAATAATATTGAGATATATAAGGATTCTACTTCTCTATTTCTTCTATAATAACTTATATGCAAGAATGATTTCACTATGTCCTTTATAAGGATCATATATTTTGTTTGTGATAATAAGTAAAACACAATATTACTTTGAAAATATAATATTATGTTAATTTTTGAAATTCAGTGACCCTCCTTATACATTTTTGGACTTTGAATTTGGAATTTTTTTTAAATGAGTATTATGTTAACTACTTATTTAATAGATCAAATTTATATAGGGATATTATTATTTTTTGATAATGTATGATTTATTAGATAAAAACTGCATTAATTTTTATTTATACTAAATAGTTTATGTGTGGAGGAATTACTTATAGACCTTAAGATTCATTAAAAGTTCATTACATATAAAAATTCATCATGGATATACATTATCAGGTGTACAAAATGATTTAAAAATATAGTGATACACCACAAAAGTACGAGATTTTTTTTTATAGAAACATTTCATGAAAGTTCGTTATATCTTATTCTCATCTGTATAGTAAAATAACTTAACAACAATATGAATTAAATTTGGGGAATGTACTATTGATTTAATTTTTTATTAGTAAGTAAATTTACACATTAAACCATCACAATTTGGTGTGTCTTTATGGTATAATTTTTTATGAGCATTTTCTCTATCTAACACCATTATAACATGATATTTTCATTTTCTTCTATCTACATGTATTCATTTTCTACTAATGTTCTATAATTAAAAATGATAATCATCTATTAAAATTCAGATATCCCTTTCCCATTTAATATGAGGATATATTATTAACCATATTTACCATATGTATTTCCCAAAATATACTTTTTATGCTTCAAATTTTTATTTTCAAATTGAAATTTAAAATTGAGCTGGCGTATTTTATTGAAGGAGGAGAAAATGTAACACCCAAAAATATAATGGAATGTTAATTTTAATATAAATTAATTATGATAGATTTTATTATGAAAATAATTACGTATATATGGAATTAAATACAATTTTATTCTTATCTTCCTCTACACGGGCCACCTAGTCGAGCATTTTGAACCCGCATAACCAATTTTTTAAAAAATACAATATAATATGATTCATTTTCTATTAAAAAAGAATATAGAAACCAATTTAATATAAATGATGTGTTTTGTTAAATGTATTTTATGCCCACCAAGATGTTTTATATTATTAAATTAAATTAATTACCATTAGGGAATTATATTAATGATAACATTATATTATATATTCCATCAAATATTCTTCATATTCACCTAATAGATTTTATATGAACAATATTATAACAAATCAAATCTCCTGCATCAAAAGGATGCATTTTTCTAAAATAATTTTTACTTCTTATTAATAGCGCACCTCTTTAAATATATTTTTTGACACTATAATAAATTATACATCAAATATGTAAGCTTAATATTTTATATTTGAATATAAAATTATAAATTGGTTTATTATTTTATTTCTCTGATAAGTATCATGTTTTGATAAACATTAATAAAATAATTCATTCTAATAAAAAATTATTTTTTATCTAAATAACTTATAGTGATATATTATTCTAGTAACAAGATTTAATGAATACCTTGGTAATATTTTTATCATTTATTATAATATTGGTTCTTATAATAAATTTCACTATCAATTTATAAATGAAAACATTTCAAATCATGTTGTTTTTTCATGTAAGAAACATGTTTTATCATTCTATCATGGAGTTTAATTATAAATTAATTATTAATTTTTTTTAATTTTGAAAAAATTGGTTCCATATATGGAATATTTTTTGTAAAAATTTTGTAAATAAGTTAGTTTTACTTTTTCACATTATGAATACATACCATATTACATTTTTAATTAACACAATTTTAGATAAATCGATTAATTAATAAAATAATAATATTATATATATTATACAATTACCCTAGAACATGTCATAAATTTTTTATGAGTGATTTTAGACCTATATCATTCATTGGCTAATTTTATGGTTTCTTTAATAAACAAGGATATCATTATGCCATTTTTAGTAGTTTCTCATACGGAAAGTCCAATATGTCATAATAATATTTTTAATAAGTATCAAAATTATTATATGTGGTTATTTTGAATATATTTTTTATTAGAAATATAAAATTTTATAAATAATAATGGTGATTTAGTTTCAATTTTTATATGATAAAGAATTACCTTAATGTCTTACAGAATGTTGATCCAGTAATTGTTTAATTAATGGAAATATGAAACAAAAGATAATTAAAAAAATAAAAAAAATAGATAATTAATTTCAAGAATGAATTTATTTTATTGCATATAACAGAATATGGATTTAGTGATGTTTTTTTTCATGGATATCATTTTTTAATAATATTTTTAAAAATTCAAGTAATGAATAGTTTAAAAAATGACAGTAATGATATTTTAAAAGAAACTATATTTAATTAAATCATTAAAAAGGATAATAATATAAAATTATTCCAAATTATTTTTATATGGTTAAAAATGTAACTAATAATCCATTAATGGTTCATTATTCCTATTATAGAATCTATATAAACCCTCGAGAATAAAAAAACATGACTTCATGACAAGAGTTAATGGGATTTAAAACACATTAAATCCCAAAGATATGAATAATAATATAGACTAAAAAATTCACAAAATTATTTGATAAAATATATATAAAGATACTCATAAAGTTTTTTAGGTAAATTACATTCATCCATTTGGAGTTTTATATTAATTTATATTAATTTAATATTTTGAGAGTTTGCGAATTTTCATCTCACCACAATTATAAATGGGAATCTACTCTATCACTTTGTTCAACAACATTGAGACGTATATCTCTTTCAATACATTCCCAAATACTCTAACAAAATCCTTAATATAATCGAATAGTCCATAATTGTTTTTTAAATCAAACAAGATACGTCTTTTTTTGAAAATTAAAAGGAGATGGCCTAATAAGAGGTAACATTCAAGAACAAGTATTTTTGTTTTATTTCATCCTTAAACCCCTTAATTTTTTTTCATATAATGTATATATAATAACTATATTGTCATATATATATATTATGTATGTATGTATGATATTTTTAAAATATATACTTTTCAACACATCCATCAAATGAGATACATAATCATCATTCATGTGTATGATATACCTACCAACTAACAAACTAATGTCATTTGTTCTTCCATTTACAACTATTCGTGCATGGAATAATGATGGATTGATTGTTTATATATTTTATATATAATATTTATTAATTATTTATGCTTATGGAAATTTTATATAACTCTCACCTTTATTATTTTGATTTTGTGGGATTAAAATAACATCGTCTACGGTTGTGTCGATTTCTATCTCCTCAATGAGATGTGATTCGTTCCCTCTATACATGGAATATATTAAAGGATTGTATTAATTTATATATTTTTAAAATATATGAATTTAATATGATAATTTAAATATATTATATATAAATATAATTTAATTTTTATTCTTTTTATATGAAAATAAAATTGCAGTGGCAGTAATGCATACGTATGGCCTACAGTCTCAATGAATGGTGCATTTCACTTCATATCTCGATATTTTAGGGAATATTCTAAATAAATATATAATAAATACACACTATATTTATATCATGGTTTAATTTATAGATATTATTAAATCATTATCAAAATAATAATTACAATTTCTATCTTGTCAAAACATACTAAAAAATAGGCAATTAACCCACAATATAGTGTAAATAATGGAATATTGTTAATAAATGGTAAATGATATATCATAATATGTAAATATAATATATTATACATATTATTTTGATTCTGGTATAAGTAAATAACATCATAAAATCCATTATTAATAATTTTAATGGATGTTCAATAATAAGGAAATGCAGTGTATGAGTCTATTTTCTGGTCTCACTTTTATTTTTGTGCAGCATATACATTATTAAGAACATATTTATTTTGTGTGGTATATCTAATGCCCATGTTATATATCATATAAAGAATATATTTATATAAATCATATTATATGATTCAATTGTTAATTATTTACATTAATGAGATGTATAAATCAATTATTTTAAAGTGGTACGAGACAAAATGATTGAAATGTATGTTTTTAATTCTATTATTCGATATATGTGGAATTATTTGTACTAATACATTTTGTTAGGCCTTGTTATAAATAGTCCCTTTATTCATTGATAATATCATGGGATTAATATATTGGACTAATCATAGTATATTAAATTGTATTTATATCATGTCTTGATAATGTAGCAGTTCATGTTCCAGATACATTATTCTCAATATTATAGAATTACATTCATTAAAAATTCATTTTAGTTATTATCCTAAGGATTTAACTCTAAAAAAAAATTTGGATGAATTAAATTTTTAGACTATTTATTATATTTAATTTTTTTTCATTAATTTATGTTTCCATATTTTAAATATCCTATCTAGTTATTTGAATGTAATGTATTCTTAGTTAGATACCTTTCGATATTGAATTATACCTATTGATTCACCATAGCTTCAGTAATACTTATCCATTATAATGAAAATTGAGCTAGCCCATATTTTGTTTCCATTACCAATGTTATAGAGAATAAATCATTAAATTGGTTTTAAAAGATGTATTTTATTAGCATTGGTAATGAGTTTTTATTTTTTATTTTTGTTTCCATATATAAATTGGGTTTCATGTATGTTTCTAGATTCCAAAAATTTTAACTGATTGGCCTTTTGGTATTTGAATCATGTATCTATAATATTGTAACAAATTAATTCACCAGCACAACAATTTTGGTATAACTGAATTACATGAAATTGAATTTTAAAATAATGAAAATTATTTTTCTAAATATATTATTTTAATATAGTGAAAAATATAATAAAATAAAAAACATTACAATATTAAAAAAACCAATTTATATTTTAATAATACTCCAAATCACATGGGTTGTTCCATTAATTGATAAAACTACCCTAAAAAATTCCCCATGAATCTATTTTATATCAAAATTTATCACAATTTAGTTGAATGTAAAAAAGACAAGGGAGTAACTAAAAAAACATTTCAACATGAAAAAAATTCATAATTAGTTCTAACATAAGTTCCATAATATGTAATTGAAACTCACTCTCTAATAATTAAACTATATGGGTTAGATTTGATACCTTTTCCCCTCTATTTAATTCAAATAATTTCCATAATTATTTTCCTACTACATGAATTTGCGTAACATAAATTATATATTTCACATATATTAATTTTATCATACATATTACGTATTCAATCTATAACATAGAATATTTGGAAGTAAACCATTCATATCAGTAGTAACTTATTATAATTAATTATAATAGCCGTGTCTTGTGAGATACATTTGACAATTATCTCACAAATAAATTTTTATCCCATATTTATTATTTTATTATTTACATAATCCTCCAATTCTAAATTATCATATGACAATTTAGGTTTTAATCCCACAACTCATATTAGCGTAATGAAAATTTCTTTATAATATTTCAATTTATAATTAATATTTGATTATTTTTAATAATATAAGTTTTTTACTCCATGTAGTATATTATAATCCAGTGCATGAATTCTAATAATTAATTCAATATAAATTAATTCAATTAGAATTGACTATATATGCCATCAAAATAACATACACATTATCATAAAAGAAATCATATCAAATATTATTAGATGGATATAATTTTCCCATGTTGGTTCACTAACTCATATTATTCACAACATTCTCCTGCAGGTATGAATAATAATTTTTTTAATATGTCATTACTTATATAACTTATGATTTGTAATGAGTTATTTTATTGTAAGTATATAAAAATTTATAATATTTATTCAAAGGATTATAGAGTTAAATCCATCTTTTATTGTTCATTATAAGAAGTGTGTATACTGGTTTCTTCCAAGATATATTTCTTTCATCATCTCAAAAATATTTTTCAAAATAGGAGAATCAATTAGACTGAATAATGGAAAATATATATTGAAAAACAATTCAAAAAAAGATATTAAATTTAATATAATTTAGTTACCAGTAAAATGTACATATTATATAGACCATGGTTATACTGTAATATTTTAAATCATTATGACTTTTATGGTTGGTTTTATCCACATTGATTCCTTTAATATAAGACTTATTCCACATCCAGTCAGTATAAATAATACTATGTCTTTTCCAATGTCCCTCACAACTATATTTGAATTAATCATTAATTCCATAAATAATAAGAACCACACTCATTTAGTTTTTCCCATAAAAACACATTCTCATTGAATTAAACAACTCAACTTGTTGCCTATTTTGTAATTCTATTTTGATGTCCATGTGTGATGAAAAACCTTTCAGCATATTTTGGGAATATTCAATCTAATGGGAATATTGTTTGATTTTATATAATTAATTCAATCTAAAGATCAAGTTATTTTTATAATCCTTATAGTACATTTTCACTATCTTAAATACCCATATACATTATTTTAAACCAAAATAGTAATATTGAAACCCTTTATAAATACTAATTGAAATAGTTGTCTCATAATTAGTGTCTTATAAGAATCTCATGAATACCATGGTTAAATTTCCAACATAATTGTCAAAACATTCGACGAGTTTATTTTTTTTTCAAGAATTAAGTAAATTTATTTATTTGAAATAATAGATTTCAAATTATATTTTTGGTGAATAATATTCCATATATTAATATTTTATCTATATTTATCAAGAGGTAATTGAAATTATCTTTTTTAATTCATAGTCTATTTCCACTTCCAACAGTTTGAGGCATCTTATTTATATAGAATGAATTTTTCCTCACTAACATTACAATTGAATACCCCTTGTTATTAGTTAAAAAATATTATATACTGAAATCAACATTTAATAAATAATAATATATTTTTTATTTTACTTATGAGATTTAGGAATTGGAGCTGTGATTTCTGGACTCCATCTACACAAAATATACAATCTTTGTATTCCTATGTCAAAATTTTCATATCTTCTATTAATTTTACCTATACACAAAAAAATTGCACAAGAAATCACATATTCTCAAGAATTTTACAATGAGTGGGCCATCAGAAGCGACTAGGAAACACATTTTTATTAATTTCCTCACCCCCATAAAACATACCAAACGATAGTGAATGAAAAGTGTTGTGTGTGGAGGGAGATTATTTATTTCATACACAAATCATTATAATTCCATTAAATCATTATTTTAATAAAAATGGCTATTTCAAAAAACAATACATAACGTAAAATATGAAATTAATTCTTTTCTTTCTATAGAATAACATAGGGTATCATTTTATTTATTGTATAGTTAATGATGAACCCATTTAATTATTAATGAACTGTTGTAATTTTTTTCAAATATGATATAGGTTTACTACATGTTACTGATAATGTTTTTTAGATCTTAAAGAAGTATCTAGAGTGGTTCTAAAAAACTTTGTGTGTTACAGGACATTTCATGTTGAATTAAAATTATTGTAGATAATTTTTATAATTTTAATATAAGTAAAATATAAAAAATACAAGAGAATACAAATATAAATTACATTTTATCTTTTATAAATTATATTTATTTGGTAATATGTGTTTCATTTTAGTATAAGTAAAACACATTTGATGTATAAAAAGGATATATATTGAGGATTATCCCAATTATTTCGATTTTAAATATATTATACTGATATATAATATTTTTTAAGCGTATCCAAGAATTTTATGTTAATACTTTTAATTTATTGATTAAGAATAAAATATTAAGGATGGAAGGTAAGATATTTGAGGAGAAATTAGAAACCTACTCAGATCATGGATATGTTTAAGGTATTCTTTGTGATAGGATGATATAAAGGTAAATTTATAATATTATATTTCGAGTAAATATGATTCTCATGATAATATATATAAAATTCTAGTATATGGAAAAGTTATTTGAGCTCACCTTAGGTATATGTAAGATATTTTATTCCCTATGTAATTTTTATTATATTGAATAAATTTGAGAATTCTAGTGATTGAAGATTGATGATGGTTTGATGATTTTTTATACAGTAAATATCATGATTTTTCTGATTAATCAGTGATTTAATTTGAGTAATAATGAATAATGAATGAATAGTAATTAATAATTTCATATAAAAAATTTCAAGGATATATAAATACTTTTAATTTAAAATACTTATTTGAGACAAAAAATGAGTGATTACATAATGTTTTTATTTAGAGGATTAAATGAAAATATATACCAATTTTCGGGAATTTAGTTGAGTATCATTGAAAATAATTCCAGGTCATCAATTATAGTGAAAACATTAGAAATACAATTAAATATTAAATTATGATAATAAATATTAATTCAATAAGGGAATAATTTCCAACACTTATAATAATAATGGTTTATTTAGTAAACTATAATAGTTAATATAAATAAAACATAATGTAACAAAATAAGTTATTATATTTAAAATAATAGAAAATTTAATGTGAGAATACAGTAGGGAATGAATTCAGATTATGTTTACGTTTGGTGATCTATAACATCATACTAAATAATAAGATCATGAAGTTCATAAATAAATCCAATAATCAATTTGGTTGAATATTATTAGGTCATGAAGGGTATATAATATTAATTATAACTAATCATGGAGTTTTCTGGTGACCATATTGGTACATATTGAACTCTTATTGTATGAATTTTGGAACTGGTAAAATGAATAGTTGGGATACTGATCTATCCGATATATCTATAGTAAGAACCTTTTAAAAATACTTTTCTTACTTGTTTTTAATTATTTCATTTTCATATAGATGAGATATAAATTTAGTTGATAGATAACTGAGACATTAATTAGTAATATATATAAATTTAATGTTGAAATGGAAAATTTTTATCATTGGTTCATCTCCCGTAGTGATACATCACAAATTAACTTCGAATATCAAGTGGAATCAATGATAATCACTGAATATTATTAATTCACTAATTATGTCTGAAGAAGATTTTAAGGAATCATTTTTCTTTAAAAGTTATATTTTTTATTATGTTCAGTTTTATAAAATAGAATTATTTGAAGAACATGATGATTCTTTATTTCGTATACCATGTCCTAGAAATTGTTATAGTGTATTTTACACCATCTTATAGAGACGAAACATTCAAATTTAACGATTAATGTATTTACATTTTTTATCAAATTTAAATTCAATAAATTTCTATTTCATAATATTAAATACATAATATTAATTTTATTGAATTGAAAACTGAAAACATTATTTATGAAAATCTTCAGATAAATTTTTATTGTAATATCAAAGAGAAATAATCCAAATAATAGATGTGGAGGTAAAAATTTATTACAATAAATTATATTACGATGATGGAATTTATAATATTTCATGCGGGTGAATAAAATTATCAATTTCATTATAGTTTTTAATACAATCTTTAATGTTCTATCATTATCTTGAAATTTATCAGACAAATCCCAATTATTTACATAAAAATTGATCTTCGATAGAGTATAGGTGTGACATAACTCATTATAAAAAATATAATTTTATTATTTCTAATATAATTGTTATGTATTATATTATAATTAATAAAACTAAATAATATATATAAATTTAATATAAATCTATAAAATGTATTATTCTTAATTGAATGAAGAGTGGATCATTTGTCTAATTTTATGATCATCAATAATGTGATAAGTGCATGAAAGATTAATCAATATTATTCAAAATAACATCATTACATGAAGAAATAAATTTATAGGTAATATTACCCTAAAATACATTAATATTAATGGAATTGAAATATTTTAATTATATTTTCATAATAAAACAATTTTTATCCCCAAAAGTATAGAGGGAAGATATAACATGGACGTTGTAGGAAATAATATATTCTCAATATTGATGTGAATGAATCTAATTAAAAATGAATAATAATATGAAGACATGTCACAAATATATTATTTTGGTGAATATAGAACCACTAAGAACATAAGAACATCATGGATCTAGTTAATGAAAATGAGGATACTTTACGTAGTGAGGAGGAGTATTATGAGTGCTACCCAAACAACATGTTGAAACATGAACATGAATTATATCTTATATATAAAACCAATATCAATAAATGGATTATGTTATATGTATTAAAGAGATATAATGTTGATGAGTTACTCAACATCAACATTATATAAATTTATATTTTCTAACTTATTAGTGTAAAAATTATTGACCAATTGAAAATGGAGAAAAAATAATGATGTGGTGTATATTTCAAAATAATATGAAATGAAAAAATAACCATTAATGGTGTTTTAAATATAAAATAAATCTAATATGATGGTATGTGACTACAAAAAATCTATATAAGTAAATATCATGTCACCAAAAAAAATTACAGAAGAATAAAATATCTGGAAAAATATTATCATATGGGGTATTAGAATTTTAAATCTATTTTTGTTTTTAATACTTATTCAGAATGAAAATATTTATATGATTAGACAAATAAAAATAATAAAAATTCCAGTTTTATTAACTTATCATTTTAAATTTCCTAAAAAATGAAATTTTCCCATAAAACATGATAATGAATTAATTGAATATAGATTGTTTCTCGAATAACTTCAAAGAGAGATTCATCATTTTCATGGAAGATGGAAATTTAAAAGTTGTTATTGATTTTTTTTTGTATCAATGAGAAAAATAATATATTTTTGGTTTCAGTATATCATTTCCATAGTAGTGAATGATTAAGGATGTCTGTTAGATAATCTATGAGGAAATGAGGAAAAACTATGAGAATAAGACTACTTTTGATAAAGACCTATCAATATTTTTTACACATTATATATTATAGAGACTAGATAAAATGTTTGGATGGTTTTCAATATAAAAAAGTTGAACTGGTGTATTTTTAAAAACATATCTAGGATAACATATTAATGTTTCTAGAGATGATAATGTCCATATAAGTAAAAAATATATAAATTAAATTATTAAATATGTTTATTTAACGAAATATTGACATTAATGATAGGGATACCTTCTAATAGTTATTCTCCTCATAAATGAGTAGAATTGAAAATATTGAAAATGTTGCTGAATATAGTGGTAGTGAAAATAATTTTTCAAGTGATTGTTCATAAGAAATAATTGAAGTTAAGGTAACTATGATTAATAAATAAATATTAATGTAAAATATTGTCTATAAGATTATGGGATAAAAAATACTTAGTTTATTTTTAGATAATATTTTTATGATTGAAATAAAGTCATTTTAATGTGCAATTCATATATAATTAGGTTTCTAAAGAACATATGAGTTATCAAAATTGTTGAAAAATCTAGTGATACCTTAATATAAATTATAAATTGTAGTTGTTCAATTAATTTAAGATCAAAAGATTATAATAAACAATATACTATATATATTAACAATATTAGTCATTGAAATTTGAAAAAATCACATCGGTGATGTGTTAAGAGACTAAAACTAACTAAATATAGAAATTTTTAATGGAAACATATCAATAAGACCAGGTGTTACATGGAACTCATTAGAGAGCTTAAATTCATACCATGATTATAAAACAATTGATTCCCTATAGTTAATGATTGAAATTCACCATCAATACTAAATTAGTGATTATTATTTTATCAAATTCA
This sequence comes from Viscum album, assembly GCA_963277665.1. Taxonomy (NCBI): domain Eukaryota; kingdom Viridiplantae; phylum Streptophyta; class Magnoliopsida; order Santalales; family Viscaceae; genus Viscum; species Viscum album. Next base: position 172,666,967 of record OY728134.1, read on the forward strand.
ATCATGATTTTAATAAAATGAATAATATGATGTTATTTAAGAAAAAATAATATGTTGTAACTATATTCATAATATTCTGATGTGAGGATGATAAATAATGTGGTCGGTATATCAAGAAGTGAAAAAATTCACATTAAACGGTGTTCTTAGAAAATTATTTGATACCAATATTTACACGTATGGCAACCATAATTAATATAATTCATAATTTGCATCATATAAAATTGTAATTATACAGAGGAAAAAAAGTTTTGTTGATATTGGGAGAACTGTTCCAGGTGAATTGAATGTTTCATAAATTTTCTCCAAAAATTCTTTGACTACCGTCATATATATTAAAAATATGCATCATTGGATAAATACTACATGAATGATTATAATATTTTTTACAATAAAAATCGTATAATATTTTAATTCAAAAATTTTGGAATTAATATAATTATGAAGGTAAAAAATTCATATCTAGGAAATTTGATTTAAAATATGGGGAAAGAGTATACATTAAATATTTATATATAGGGATTGGATAAAATTAGTGGAATAAAGGCTCCATAAGATTGTTGACTATTATTATTTAAATTTAATTATTAATAAAGTAAATATTTTGTAGGAAAATGGAGTATATTTTGAAAATTCATATATTGAAAACATGTAGATTTTAACAAAATTCAGTGATAAGGAACATTGAAATGATCCAACTATTCCTAATCTGATATAGATCATGCCATTTATTATTTGGTTCTATTATTGATAAGATATTAATATATTTATGGATGAAAAGAAATTTTTAAGATAAAATTATAATTAAAATTAGAGTTCACTAGTTCCAACTTGAAGAATCATGGGGTGTACCACCCAAGTAGCTCTTATTTATCATGTTATAAAATAAATAATTATTGAGGATATTGAGCACATTAATTGGATTGATTAAAATATTGTGGTGCTCTATAAGATTGAATGTAATGTTACATGTGAACTTTTTCAAAGGAAAAATTTAATCAACTACATATAACCATTTAGGAGTCTATAAAATAGCCTAATGACAATGGTTAATTTTTGAGATAATATTATAAATAAATTTTCAAAAGATTCTCTCTACATAATAGTGATGATTTTGAGGATATACTTTCTCTTGGAGAAATTTTTTATGTGTAAATAATTTACCCATATATAAATATATCTTAGAGGTATGGAAAATTTTATCATATAGATGTGAAGACTACTTTCATAAATGGGGAATATAAAGATGTAGATTATATTAGACAAACAAATGATTTTCTTCTTGAATATTATTAAAAACTGCAATATATATTAATGTAATCACTGTATGGTTTAAAAAAATCCCATAGGGTCTTGTATTCAATGTAGAATGGATTCTTATGAGTGATGATGTTTAATAAATTGATTGTTAATATAATACTTTATTTGAATAAGATGAGAACATGTACTCTTATGGTAATTTATTATATTGAGGGAATAATTGTGTAAGATAAATGGAATTGGGTTTTGAAATCATTTTGTTGAATTTTATAATCCATTTGTAATTTTTTTCTTATTTCATTATTTTTTTCCTAGGATATAACATTATGAGAAATAATATTTTTTGCTTATATATAAACAATGTTTTGGAATTGTATTATTGTTCAATAATGGAGTTAAAGATTGTAGTGTTATATCCACCCATGTGATAAATGGGGTGATGTTGTTTAAGGATAATAAATGGAATATTTTAAATCAAAATACATTGAAAAATGCGATTGATAGTTATTTAATCAGACCAAATTTAGATATTACACTTTTTGTAAAGTCACATTTTGTTTTCTATATCACTGTGAATCACAAAATCAAACCTAATTGATTCTAAAAGATTCCAAAAAGAAAGAATAGGGACTTATAATATGTGGATGATGTATTGAAGTGGTTAGAACCATGACCTATTTGGATACATTGATGTAGAATATGCTATATATTGTACTAATAGAAAATTATCCTCATGTGACATATTTTTTATCATATAAAGATATGTATGAAAACATTGAAAGAACCAAATATAATAAAATTAAATACTATACGAGATAATTATATAGATTCTATAAATCAATTTACATATATGATAAGTATGAAATATAATTCTTTTCATTCTTTCATAGTTAAGGGTGTTTTGGGTTTTGTTAGGTATAAACATATGTTGTTTTCTTTTTATTATTGTGTTGATCCATCATTACAATAGATTTGTTAACACCATGGATTTCTGTTGAGGGTTTTCTATAGGCCATCCTCTAATTGTAATTAAGGTTCCCTTTTTATAGACCCCATCACAATATATTGTGTGTGTTATTTTTGGGTTTTTGGGAATGATTAGGGATCCATCATTTGTATACAATGTGATGTGGCCTACAATTGTTTCTTGTGTGTCTCATTGAGATTGTTATTTAGAATAATTAATCCAAATATTGGATTTAGGGATCATGGTTATTATTATATAAGGATTCATCAATTCTTATAATTTTTCCATAGATTATGTAATTTTTTTATACTAATTTGGTAGCTTGCCAAATAGTATATGAAATCCATCCTACCTATTAAAATGTTGTTTTAAACATGGTTAAATCATTTTTTTAAGGTAATATTAATTGTTGGTTTTGTTGTGGGTGGAAATAGAATTACATTGTGTTCAAATGGTTTTTCCAAAAGATATATTAGGTTCATATTCATCATCGATATCATAATTGTCACTTCTATCAAACTTAGTTCACCGAGGATTCATGTATGTCAATTATGTGGTGTCTATTTTTTGGTTGTTTGGTTACATTAATATACTGAAAATGAATGAATTTTATAGTGTTTTGTTTATATAATATTGTTTTAAAGGTATGTATATTAATCAAATATTCAAGGTGTTTATGTTTTTTAAAAAGGTCCTATGATGTTCTATTGAAGGGATTTATCATCTTTGATGATTTCATGTGAGGTTTTCTAGACTCAATTATTGGATCTTTTAATGGGATGTGGTTGTATAGCTACGGGAGTGTGGGAACTTTCTGTTTGACAACAATGAAGGAATGGTTAATTTTATCATATTTAGACATTATTCATGATGTCATTATATGACTGGGCTTTTTTATCAACGACCTAAAACATTCCTCATATGTTTTCTTTAAAATTATTATTTTTTGATTTTTTATATTCACCTTTTTATTTCTGGGAGGTTTTCTGATTGGATCTAGAAAATAATTTTTGTTAAATCTTAATCATAAAATTTCATTTCATAAATTTCAATAAAATACTGATTTGGAAAATTTAATGTGATAGTAAAAGTGAAATTAAACATTTATTGAATCCTATACCAGGTAAGTCTGAACTAGGAGAAAGCCTTGTCCCAAAAATTTATTAAGAAAAAAGATTGCAGATAAAAGTAATAGACAAACTGCATAATTACATTACATCAAACCCAAACTCATCCTTCTCCCCATCCCTACCCACGTAGTCAGATCTCTCGTCATCAGGATCAGCTGACTCCCATTCAGAAGACTCATACTTCCGCATAATCTCAAGATACATCATTTTCATTTCGAGGATTTCCTTGGACATTTTATCCTTTGGTGGATGTTTGTTACTAGGTTATTTATCCATAATATGGGTAGACACTCCTCTTGATCTAATTATTGATATAATAATTGATATTATATATAATTCATTACAAATGGATAAAATATATATTTTAATATAAAATTTTTCAAAAACAATAGATGAAATTTCTAGTATTTTCAAAACATTCATGAAAAATTCATATCTTAAGGCCCAAGACTAAATTTTTATGATCATAATTTCTCTATCAATTGAATAATTTTTTTTTCATGCCCCACATATTTAATGACTTTATTTTTTCAAATTTATCATTTAGAATATTTGAAATAATCATTTTTATCATTGTCAATAAGCATGATAATTAAATTTGATATCATTTCTCATCCCAAATAATATTTTATATAAAATATTTTATCCTTAATTTTGGTATGAACCTTCATTTTAATAATAAATTTCTATTATATTAGAGTCTATTATTCTGAATATGATATTTTGGATTCATATTGAATGGTGAATTACCCAAGGAGTGGTATTATCTATATTTATATCATTGTACTAGGGATGAGACAATCGAGAGAGGGATTAAAAAATTCAAATAATTTAATTAATTAATTATTCATTTAGTTAGTTTATTGTCACATAAAATAAATTTCATATATTTAATAATATATTACCTCCCTTGATAGGGATATCCATCACCAACACATGCATGTGTGGTGGAGATATTATATGACATCTGTGGACATCTAGGTATATATATAACCATTTTAATGTGATTTATTCTAATAAATCCCTAGTGAAACTTAACATAAGCATGATCATCACTAAAGAAAATAATAAAAAGGAAATGTAGAGATTTTTATTTTGAATTAGTAGTCCATTATTTCTGATGATATTTTAATTAATCAGATGACACATGTTTTCATCTTAGGAAACAAAAATTATGGATTTTAATCCTTATTTCTAATTTTACCATTTTATATTTTGTGTAATTTCATAGTAATAGATTTTTAAGCTTAACATTGTTCCATTTTCAGGTTTTTTTTAATTAAATTTGAAAAATATGTTTTTTATTTATATATTGAAATATATGTATTTAAATTAATATAATTTGGTGTAGAGGAAAAATTCAGGATTTTGGGATATATTATGGGCTACAGAACAGTCGCATAGCGGGTCAGTAGTGTGGGGTCTATGGTGTAATGACATGTATGGAAATGGGGTTATACTCAGAATCCCCTATAAGATCCATATTAAAGGAATTAATGGAATAAAATCGCCTATTTCAAGCACACATTCCTTGGATAAGGTATACAATGGAGTTTTGAGAATCATCGATGGAAGAAACATTCATGACTACATGATTTTGAGATTTTTATTAGTGATTAAATTTCATATTTTGATTCTCAAACAAATTATGTGTTGATGTGGTTTATATTGTAGGAATAATATCATGGATAGTTCTCCCTAATGGTGTTTAAATTTCATATAGGGGCCCCTAAAAACAAATATAGAATCAATACCATCTAGCATACTTAGGGTGTGAATCCTATACCTATAGAGACAATACCCCCATATATGAGATTATATATTGTGTTTTTTCCCCATAAGGGTTCATTACACCCTTGCACAACGTTTAAGAATTTGTGAAAAAATGGTACTATTCAATGGTCGAACATAGATTTCATGGGATTCCATATTTGGGAAGATCATATTATTGGGGGTACATATTGGTTCTCATTTTACTAGGATGTGTAGAATTATACACTTTTTTATGACCATGTTTTCTTCTATAAATCATATATAGTAGTATTTTCAAATGTTTTTCAATAGTTTTGGGATTTTGGAATTCAGATAAATAGTTTATTAAAAATAAGTTCTTATTTATGGGGTCATCTAATGGGTATTTATATACTCAGCCTTGCATGAGTGTCTTCACCTTCATGTATAATTTCTATTATGAGCAATAAAAACCCAATAGAAATGTTATTTGTCATAATGATTGTGTATAATTTTTATATAAGGAAGTTATAGTTGTGGTTTATACAATTTTCTGGAGATAATTCTTGGTGGGTACCTCTCCCTCTTACCAATTCAGGATTTTTTAATAGGTTATATTGAACGTATAGTTTTATTTTTTTGTTATCATATGAAAAATTTATATTCATTCTAGATCATAGAGGTTAAAATATGCATTCAATATGGAGGTTATTCAATTATATTAAACCTTATTTTTTTATATTCTTTTGTGTGTGTATATATGAGATGTGTACATGTGTATTCATCTAATGCCTCGTATTTTGTGTTATATTAAAAAACATTTCTAGTCACAAATACCTTGTGTGTTGGAGGTGGATTTTGTTTTAACCACTCATTCTATCATTACATAGGTTGTGTCCAAATATATTGGGTCATGTTAGGGAGGAATAAAATTAAGGGTTTCCTATGTGATGCAGTATAGAATTTTTCTTGATGTGAGGAGATTTTTTGGAGAATTTTTTAAAACTATGTATTAGTTTCTTCATTTTTTATTCAAAGAACAAACTATATTTGTAGGGATCTATGGACACATAATATAAGTCATTGATAATGTACATTTCAACTAAGTACACTAAGAATCACATTATCAAGATCAAATAAATTGAAGATGAATCATAGATGAATAAGATATCTATTTTATATCCTTATTGAGTAAGATCACCTGATATGATTTAATAATCATTGATTGTTCAGTTAAATTATACAAATATTCTAAAAAGATATCACTATAGGATATCTATGAAATTTAATTATATTCCAATTACATTCATTAGGTATTCTTTCAACAAAATACTATTTGACGATGCTTCTTTCCATTGAACTGATTATGAGTTTTTAGCATTTGGAATTCCTAGTGAAATACCTCTACCAACCATACATCATGTAATCAAACTATCATATTTGATTTAAATCATTCCTCCACTTTCTTTAAAGTCAATTACTCTTATGGTATAATATTAAAATGTAATTATTGTTAATTATTTGAATAGGATTCAATAATAGTGACAACCCATGTTCTTAGGTTGTACTTCCCCTCAGTAGGTTGATAGTCTTCATGAGGATGTTTTTTTATTCCCCAATATTTTTATTCATTGTGATTATATGTTAAGGCTAACATTAATTCGTCTCTATAGTGTAGATAGTCACTTGTTTATCGTGATCACTCATATCGACCATGTGGCTAATATTCACTTGAAAGAGTTTGAGATAATATTATGAAAAGAGTAACAAATGATAATAAAAATATGATTCTCCATCAATAATTTTATATAGTTATAGTAAGGTGTCATTTTTGTTTCTACATACCTCTTAAGATTAAATTATCTCATGGGGAACTTCATTGAAAAGATCCATGTTATATTTTTTCAAATGAAGACGTTTACGAATATACTTAATTTAGACCTCTATGTAGGTGTCAAGAAACATTTCATTACCCGTATCATTTTTTAAAAACGATACCTATTGAAAAAGTTATTTTTTGTATAGGTAAAACATGATGTTAATACTAGTGTTATGTCATACAAGATAATATCCCTTATATATAGTTTCTATATGATAGATATTAGCTGAATGAAGTAAGAGAAAATTGCATAATTGGTCTCAGACCTATGATTAGTAATTTAGGATTCCAATAGGTGTTATAGAAAACTAGTGAATATATAATGATATAAATGTAAATTATGGTTCAACTAGGTATATGATTTCCAGACCTAAATCATAATAGATAGTATTCATGATGTTCATGTGCATCTACATAAGAGATAGTGGTCTAATGAGAGACATTATAGAGGTGGTTATGTTTATCTAGGGATGGATGGTTTGGTTTAGTATTCAGTGTGCACCAAGAGGGTGAGATAAAGGATGATGATGCTATAATGTTTTAAGAATAATTACCTTCAATGGAAGTAGATCAGGTAACAAAGGGTTATATCATAAATATGTTTTCAAGTGAAATTATTTGAAGTATTAGAGAAATTTTTATTGTTGAACCAATATTTCAAGAGAAATATATTATATTAGAGGCCTTAGAATGACCCATCTGTATAAATAATCCTTTTAAATGTGATCTCCCATATACGTTTATCTTAATACAGCCTGATCTTCTTCATAGTGGATATGTATTATCATGGGACCTTATAATGGATGTGATGAATCCATAAAATACCATATTTTGTATGGGATAGAAATATTTAATGCACACTGAGGTAAACTATTACCATGGCGTAGTAGTATTATCTTATAATGATTTATGTAAATTTTCCACCATCTATGAGATGAACCATTAGCCTAAATGAGAATTGAATTTTTAGGTGAAGATGCATTTAATCACACATCACCGGTATATTTTGTCTGTAAGATCATGAAAATCATTTGTTAATAAACTTCTTATTATTTTATAGGAATACATAGACATTTTAATAATGATAATCAGGTGTTTATTCCCAATTAGGATTTAATATTTCCATTTATTTGCCTCCTGATGATGGTATGATATCTTTAGAAGCTTCCCCAATGGCCCAATATTATACTAGAGAGATGAAGGTGTATTTAGTTGACCATACATAGAAATGATTCATCAAAATATTTGTATCCCGTTGGGAGTTCTATTGATACTCTCTAGGATGTAAAATGAGATCATGAATATTGTTGTTAAATATCACAACATGAATCTAGAGATAGTTATAACTTGTATCCTCTACCAGTGATCGATTATCTATTCAACAAGATAAATATTCTAATGTGTATCATAAAGAAAAATAATTGATCATGCATATAAATTAGTTTAGTAGTTGAGTGTTCTTTTCCAAATAATTTTAAAAAATTCAATTATGAAAATTTTTAGTTTAAATTTATGTGTTTCAGTGTGAAAAATTATGCATCCTTGTTTATGGGCCATATGAACTAGTCCATTCACCACTTCTTAGAATAATCCATGGTCATATTAATATAAATCATCCTCATCTATTTTTCATAATAAGACAACAATAATTATCATATGTGGATCATTATATACTTACAATTTGAGAACCATCTACAAATAAATCTCACAATGTATCAGTTATAGATTTGAGAGGTCATCTTCTAATGGAATGTCTTCTTAGAGGATGGAGGTTATATATTCCTAGTGAATATTGATGTACTTAATGTTGGGAAGGAACTAATGATCTTGTTTATAGTGTATAGATTACCTTGGATGGAGGGATAACATTGGTGATTTATTTAATATATTTCTTGGATTGAGTCCTGTATGACATCTCATTCCTAAAAATGAAATCCATTTCTTCATATTGATCAACAATAGAGAAATTAATAGTAAATAATTTAGTGGTCCATTAGTGTACATTTGTTATGGTTTCCAAAAAATGGATTAATGTACAAAGGGGTTAAATGATTTATTTTAGTCTATGATTGTTTATGATTCTACATAACAAGAAAATAGGTGATTATTGGCCATGTTTGCTAAGACAAAATGAGATGAAATATATGAGCCATAATTGAAATCATTTAGTTGTATTGTTTTCTTGATGGATTATATGAACTACCTTCTTGGTGATACATTCATAGTACATATGTACCAAAAGAGTATCATGTCTATAATTTCATAATGAGATATACACTAGAGGTAGCAATATTTGTTGTAGTTCAAACAAGTCTATGAATTCATGATTAAATATTCTATTTATAATGTAAACATGTGGATGATACCCTATGAAAGAATTAATTTTCTCAATAATTGGGGGTGAAATCAATGAAATTTTACTCATTAGATTGGTCATTAATGGATGAGGTAGAAGTGTATTATGAACAACTAGTGGTGGGTTCTTCCCTACTATATAATCATTTTTCGGATTCTCAATTTGGGGACACCAACTTAATGTTTATCGATAAAATATACCCTAATGAAATACACTAGATGGGTATTCCAATTGTAACAACCCGAGATTTTATGAAAAATATTCTTTTTATGTCTTGTGTTGTACGCTACACCAAAAGGATCTTGCACAACACGCATCCTTGACTTGCCTTGCATTACACGCAATCACGACCTTCCTCGATAGCGTGTGTAGTACGCAATAACGAGTTTCACTAAACAGCGATATGCTATTAAAATGTTATTAAAACTAGCCATTATTAACCACTTTTTGAAATTTTGTAAATTTTATTTTTCAAAATGGATTTCATTTTTGGATTCGGAGTATCGAATTTAGCATAAGGTGAAATTTTGGTACATTTCGGATAACATTCATATTCTGATGAATAGTGAAAATTACTAAATTTTAATTAAAAACAACCTTTTTAATCGAAATAATTAATAGTGATAAATTATTAATTTGAGTGGTTTTAAAGTATATTTAGAATATATTTTTTCAATTTAATACAATGTTGGTCATTGGTTGTAATTTCACATTTAAACCAGACATAATCAAGTGTCAATCTTTTGATAGATATTGTTTCTTAAAAACACGCTATTTGTTTTAACAGCGGGATTTAATTATAAAAATAATTAATGAAACTTCTATGTTATGAATTTGGTAAAATAGACTTTATTTTTGAATTCGCAATATAAAATATAGCTTAGGATGAAATTTTGGCATTGTTCTGAGAACTTTCAATTTTTGATGAATAGTGAAACCACTAAGTGGTAGGTTAAAAACTGAATTTTGCATAAAACATAATTTTACCGCTTCTGTGAATGGGATTTCGAAAATCCGACAGACACGGTTGATATCAGTAAGTAAAATGTGGTTCAATGAGATAAAAATATTTTTTTGGTGAATAGTAACTTTTAACTTTTTTTACCGCGGTTAATAGTAAATAGGGTAACTAAAGGTAAATATGATATTAATATTACCCTAACACATGTCCTAATTCTATTGGATAAGTGTAATTCGACCAAAAACAACCTTATGAATAAAATATGTCCATTTAGGCCCACTTGGATTAGATTAGGACATTTATTATTATTTAATTCAAAGAAGAGTTAAAAGAGTTAAAATCAAAGTTTATTTAATAAAACATTTTTAATATAGGGTTATACATAAGATAAATTAGATTGTAAATATTCATTATAAATCTAAAAATATTTCCTACATAATGGTATTTTATTTGTAATTTTTAGACATCAAATAATTTAATTTATTTATGACACAAAGATGATGCAGTAATTATATTATTAATGAAATATTGACATAATTGATGTTATAAACACCAAACTGAATGTAATTTGAGACTTTTTATGAATTCCACTAATTTTCTAGGTTACTATGATATATTAGTGTTGATTTAATAAACTTGGTTCGAACATATAATTCTGTTATGACTTTCACAAAAATCATATATCAAATAGTGTCAAAATTGACACAAAATAGTTTTTAAATCAAATATTATATTATTAATTGTTATTTTATTCCTAAAAATCTATGGTTCGGCCAAATGACTTATATAAGGATATATATTTTAATAATAAACAATTTGGGGTTCGTTTGGCATGTTATTGTAAGTGTATTAACCATATAGTGTAAGAAAACAAAAAGACACGGTAAAAGTTAAATTATTTAACTTAGGGTTAAATCTAATTGATAAAGTTAAAATAATACCCTAAACTTGTCTAAATCCTATTGGATGATAGTATTTAGACCCATCCCCACTTTAGCTTCGAAATAAGACCCTTTGGAACCATTATAAACCGATTTTGACTTTAATATAAAATAATATTTTGAGATATTCCTAAGGTGCCCCTCTCCTCCCTTATAAAAGGACACCTCCTCCCCCTCCTCCTCACACCAATTTGAGCACTCAAGCTCGGCCAACCTCTGCCAAAATCTCTTCTCCACTTCCCTAGCAACATCCTAGAGGTTCTGGTCTTCCTCAAAGACCAATTTTAGTTCCCTAAGAGGAGGTCTCCAAATGGCGCTTCAAAGAAGAGGTAATTACCGTTACCAATTCTTTCATCTTTATTTCTTCTTCCACTTCTTCTTCTTAGGTTGTTTCATTATGAAGTAATAACATCAGTATCACTCATATACTGATATGTTATTATAAGTATGAAACAACCCTATTTCACCATCTATCCATCCTACGGAAAAAGCAATCACTGCGCGTGCGTACGTACGGAATACCGTCTCCACGCCGTGGTGTAATCTATTTTCCACCACCACCTTACATGGATGGGTATAATGGTGTAAAGAATAAATATAAATAGTTATTACAACATCATATTGATTCTGATATATTGTATAATCTACTCCAATTCAAATCAATATTTATGGAAATGATATCATCGCTCGTGCGTACGTACGGACTACCGTCTCCACGACGCGATGAGATTCATTCTCCATGTTAACCATTTAAGAATGATTATAAAGTATATATAATAAATAATAATGAAATATATGACATTATAATGCTACTGGATTTATGTATATATATATATATGTATGTCATCTACTTACTTCCATTCAAGACAATAAGGAAAGGAAAACAGCGTTCATGCGTACGTACGGACTACCGTCTCCATGAACGGTGTTTTTCATTTCATTTATCTATCTATTATATATATATATATAGAATATATATGATATATAAATCATATTTTATATTCTGTAAGTAAGTAAATCATGATATAAGTAATAATAATGTCAAGAACAACAAGTCAGAACACCTACGATAAATGAAACGATTTTACCCAAAACGCTTCTTTAACATGGAATTTACAAAAGAAAGGGTAATATAATGTCATAAGTGAACCATATATGATATCATAACAATGAATATGATTCTTTAATAAGTAAATGACATTATTTAAATCATTATACAGGAGTTTTGGACACTTACGAAGCAAATCGGACCTAAGGTAAGGGAAATATCACAATCTCATTTTTATCCGAGATTGTTTATTCGTAAGTATTTACTGGGGTGTATTTTATCATCCACATCCATGTTTCATCAATATGTAATATTATTTCCATCCACCTACAATTGTTTAAATCCATTTTTACCCTTTGGTGAGTTTTTAGTAATATGTATGAAAGGAATCTTTTGTCGTACGAGGTACTTTTTGACTTTTCCGACAAAAGTACTAAGAATGTTTTTTTAACTTATATGGCTTGAATGGATTTTTAAAACATTATTTCCGAGAAGCTTCCTTTACAAGTTTTCAAGTTTATTTTTAATCAACTTCTTTTATTTTAATGTTCTATGACATGTTATGAAAGGAAAAATGTTTTTTAAGAAGAAAGGATATTTTTCTCAAGAATGAAGTTCAAGTGTTTTATCAAAATTATTTTCCATCTAAGATAATAAAGGGTTCTGATTTTATCCCTATTATTACATTGATTTGATCATGTTGTGATGGAATTATTTTTATGAATTCCATTATCTTATATGAATTGATTTATGATGTCATGATGTTTCAAGAATCCCATTTTTGTTACATGTGTTATGCGATGATGTATGTTTTATGATTATGTGGAACACATAAGAAAGGATTCATTATAAGATGGGTGGGACCTATATCTCCCTCCAATGCATTGGGTAAAGATTTTATATCTCATGAGATAGACAGGGCTGGAACGGTAGGTTATACTGGTTCAGTGAAACAGGACTGAAACGAGGGTTACTCGATTCAGAAAGGGACTTTGTCCACTAAGATAGTCTTGGAAATGAGTCATGACTAACAAGAAATGATTTTCCATGATTATGTGTGCATTCCACAAAGTTTCAAGTTTTATGTTATGATTATGGGGATCTCATTTTCACTTCTATGATTTATCCCATGTTATGATATTATGAGCTCTTTTGCAGGTTAAGATTTCCAAAAGCTATGTTCTTATGTATATGATGTGATTGATATTTCTTTTGTTTACCCTTACTGAGCATTTGAGCTCACCCTTTTATGTTTTCTTTTCCCCAGGATATAAAGAAAGGTTTTAGGTAAAAAAAAAGAGGGAAGATCTTTATGGGAGATATTGAAGATCTTTCACCACGATTAGAAGATTACATTCCGAGTTTCCAAAGACACTAAACTATTACGATCCTTGTGTGTGTGTTTTTGTTGTGTACTATGTATTCCGCAAATGTAATGTAATGTCCATGTAAGACAGGCTTCGGGTCTCTACAGTTGGTATCAGAGGAAAGGTTTAGTCAACCTTTGGAAACTAGGATGCAAAAACGTTAGTGAGATCCCTAGAGATATTTCTACGGTATGTCTAGGGATGTCCCTAAGGTTAAGTATACATATAGGTTATAGTACTAGAACTACGCTAACGATCATAGAATTAAACCTAAGATGTTAGATATTGAAGGTACTCCCCCTTTATTATGTTGTTTTCCCTAGCATGATTTTTGCCTCTCACACTATTCTTTTTTTGGGTTTTAGAAAATGGCTGGAAACAAGATGATTCACGATAATGGAGGATATGATGGCCAATGGAATGATATTCTTCATAGTGAAATGGGATTTGGAAGTCCAAACATCATTATTATGCCGAATCAGCAATCTCATAATATGATCAATAAAGTAAAATTTGGTAAGTTTCCTGACTCGGCTAATAAGAGAAAGATGGAGTTTTATGATGATCATAGAGGAAAGAAAGTTCAATTTCCCCTATGTAAATCATGTGGGAAGAGGCATCAAGGAGAATGTTTCAAAGGAACTGGAAGATGCTTTGGGTGTGGAAAAGAAGGACACAAAGCAAGTAATTGCAAAGGAAAAGGTTCAGTTAACACCATGGATGAGGATAATGGTATTGCTACGACATCAACAATGGTTAAATGTTTTAAATGTGGAATGTACGGGCATTATGCAAACCAATGCCCTAAGGGAAAGTCTCATGAAGATAATCAGTATGGTCATATGGGAAGTATTTATGTTGATGATGATGAAGAGAATACAAATGATATGTGAGATGAAAGAATTATTGAAGCTCGGTCAATGGTTTAAGAAGGTAGAGGAATGATTACATGTTTATCAAGTGTAATGTTGTACTATAGAATAAAAAGACATCTAAGGATTGTTACACTGTTGTCTTTCCTTAAGTTTTGAAAGTTTGTGATGAATGGTATGAGTAACAATGAAAGGTTATTCAGATATTTTTTTGGAAAGTGGATGATATGCGCATAATGAAGGGATAAAGAGAATCTAATATGTTTGATAGAATTCATGAGCTCATGATTGATATAAGGACTAAGTGATATCATGGTTTGAGTATATAGAATTTTGACGATTTTGGTATGTGGAAAGTGTTAACTTTAAACTGCATTCATGTTTTCACTAAGGTATTCAAGAGAATACATGATTAAGGGATTTGAATGTTTGGGATGTGACCAACAAGACATATATATGGGGATTAACGATAGTATTAAATCTCTGGTAATCGTTTTCACTATATTATGAGAGTGGACTGCAGTATTATGGATAAGCCTAAAGATTAGAATGGATTATGTTGGACATAAGTTAGTATTGTTTAAGGATAGAAGTTTTTTTCGATATTATTGATGGGATGTTATAGTAATATAGTTTTAGAAAAAGGGACAACCTGCAGGACGGGCGACAACCCATCGCGTCGGACAAGGTCGTAGGAATCGAACCCACAACCGAAGTGCGACTGGCCTTTATCGCCTACCACTGGCCTACAGGAAGTCCCTGTTTAGTAGAAACTAGTTTTATTATATTAAGCAGTATGATATATGAAGTATAAGTCCATTTTAGGAACAATATATGATTAATCTCACTATAGATCGACTTATGTATATAATTTTTGCTAACCTTTTGTTTGAGACAGATGGAATGACCAGTCATTCTATCACATGATCTGCTAACACTTCACAAATAACAAATTCAACTTCATTTATTTAAGAGATGAAGTTGAAATTGTTAAAGGAACGTACAACAATGAGGTTTTACCAACATAAAGTAAGTATTTATTCTAATTCAAATTCATTAACTTTAGGGAAACGATCTTGAAACCCAAAAATGCTGTCCTAGTGATCTTATATCTGATTAATCAGATGGTACCTTAGATCATCACAAATTTATGGCTTTGTGATTACTGGCTTTTCCATAGCCATGTTCTCTAACACTCTCCATCAGAACATGATGGTTAGATTTTTCTTCCATATACATATTTTCACCTATGTGGAAACCCAGTGATTAGTTTATTTGGGTAACCGTTAGGTTTCATACTTTTGTTTTTAAAGATTGGTTTTGGTATTCCTTTTTACAATGTGGGATTCTATTAAAGATACTTTCGAATAGTAAACCATTTATAACCCCGACGAATTTCGAGGGCGAAATTCATTTTAAGGGGGGTAGAATGTAACAGCCCGAGATTTTATGAAAAATATTATTTGTATGTCTTGTGTTGTACGCTACACCAAAAGGATCTTGCACAACACGAATCCTTGACTTGCCTTTCATTACACGCAATCGCGACCTTCCTCGATAGCGTGTGTAGTACGCAATAACGAGTTTCACTAAACATCGATATGCTATTAAAATGTTATTAAAACTAGCCGTTATGAATAGTAATAACCAATTTTTGAAATTTTGTAAATTTTATTTTTCAAAATGGATTTCATTTTTGGATTTGGATTATCGAATTTAGCCTAAGGTGAAATTTTGGTACATTTCGGATAACTTTCATATTCTGATGAATAGTGAAAATTACTAAATTTTAATTAAAAACAACCTTTTTAATCGAAATAATTATTAGTGATAAATTATTAATTTGAGTGGTTTTAAAGTATATTTAGAATATATTATCACAATTTAATACAATGTTGGTCATTGGTTGTAATTTCACATTTAAACCAGACATAATCAAGTGTCAATCTTTTGGTAGATATTGTTTCTTAAAAACACGCTATTTGTTTTAACAGAGGGATTTAATTATAAAAATAATTAATGAAACTTCTATGTTATGAATTTGTTAAAATAGACTTTATTTTTGAATTTTCAATATAATATATAGCTTAGGATGAAATTTTGGCATTGTTCTGAGAACTTTCAATTTTTGATGAATAGTGAAACCACTAAGTGGTAGGTTAAAAACTGAATTTTGCATAAAACTTAATTTTACCGCTTCTGTGAATGGGATTTCGAAAATCCGACAGACACGGTTGATATCAGTAAGTAAAATGTGGTTCAATGAGATAAAAATAATTTTTTGGTGAATAGTAACTTTTTACTTTTTTTACCGTGGTTAATAGTAAATAGGGTAACTAAGGGTAAATATGATATTACTATTACCCTAACACATGTCCTAATTCTATTGGATAAGTGTAATTCGACCATAAACAACCTTATGAATAAAATATGACCATTTAGGCCCACTTGGATTAGATTAGGACAGTTATTATTATTTAATTCAAAGAAGAGTTAAAAGAGTTAAAATCAAAGTTTATTTACTAAAACATTTTTAATATAGGGATATACATAAGATAAATTAGATTGTTAATATTCATTAGAAAGATAAAAATATTTCCTACATAATGGTATTTTATTTGTAATTTTTAGACATCAAATAATTTAATTTATTTATGACACAAAGATGATGCAGTAATTATATTATTAATGAAATATTGACATAATTGATGTTATAAACACCAAACTGAATGTAATTTGAGACTTTTTATGAATTACACTAATTTTCTAGGTTACTATGATATATTAGTGTTGAGTTAATAAACTTGGTTCGAACATATAATTCTGTTATGACTTTCACAAAAATCATATATCAAATAGTGTCAAAATTGACACAAAATTGTTTTTAAATCAAATATTATATTATTAATTGTTATTTTATTCTTAAAAATCTAAGGTCAGGCCAAATGACTTAGATAAGGATATATATATTAATAATAAACAATTTGGGGTTCTTTTGTCATGTTATAGTAAGTGTATTAACCATATAGTGTAAGAAAACAAAAAGACACGATAAAAGTTAAATTATTTAACTTAGGGTTAAATCTAATTGATAAGGTTAAAATAATACCCTAAACTTGTCTAAATCCTATTGGATGATAGGATTTCGACCCATCCCCACTTTAGCTTCGAAATAAGACCCTTTGGAACCATTATAAACCGATTTTGACTTTAATATAAAATAATATTTTGAGATATTCCTAAGGTGCCCCTCTCCTCCCTTATAAAAGGACACCTCCTCCCCCTCCTCCTCACACCAATTTGAGCACTCAATCTCGGCCAAACTCTGCCAAAATCTCATCTCCACATCCCTAGCAACATCCTAGAGGTTCTGGTCTTCCTCAAAGTCCAATTTTAGTTCCCTAAGAGGAGGTCCCCAAAAGGCGCTTCAAAGAAGAGGTAATTACCGTTACCAATTGTTTCATCTTTATTTCTTCTTCCACTTCTTCTTCTTAGGTTGTTTCATTATGAAGTAATAAAATCAGTATCACTCATATACTAATATGTTATTATAAGTATGAAACAACCCTATTTCACCATCTATCCATCCTACGGAAAAAGAAATCATCGCACGTGCGTACGTACGGAATACCGTCTCCACGCCGTGGTGTAATCTATTTTCCACCACCACCTTACATGGATGGGTATAATGGTGTAAAGAATAACTACAAATAGTTATTACAACATCATATTGATTCTTATATATTGTATAATCTACTCCAATTCAATTCAATATTTATGGAAATGATATCATCGCTCGTGCGTACGTACGGACTACCGTCTCCACGACGCGATGAGATTCATTCTCCATGTTAACCATTTAAGAATGATTATAAAGTATATATAAGAAATAATAATGAAATATATGACATTATAATGCTACTGGATTTATGTATATATATATATATGTATGTCATCTACTTACTTCCATTCAAGACAATAAGGAAAGGAAAACAGCGTTCATGCGTACGTACGGACTACCGTCTCCATGAACGGTGTTTTTCATTTCATTTATCTATCTATTATATATATATATATATACTGAATATATATGATATATAAACCATATTTTATATTCTGGAAGTAAGTAAATCATGATATAAGTAATAATAATGTCAAGAACAACAAGTCAGAACACCTACGATAAATGAAACGATTTTACCCAAAACGCTTCTTTAACATGGAATTTACAAAAGATCGGGTAATATAATGTCATAAGTGAACCATATATGATATCATAACAATGAATATGATTCTGTAATAAGTAAATTACATTATTTAAATCATTATACAGGAGGTTCGGACACTTACAATGCAAATCGGACCTAAGGTAAGGGAAATATCACAATCTCATTTTTATCCGAGATTGTTTATTCGTAAGTATTTACTGGGGTGTATTTTATCATCCACATCCATGTTTCATCAATATGTTATATTATTTCCATCCACCTAAAATTGTTTAAATCCATTTTTACCCTTCGGTGAGTTTTTAGTAATATGTATGAAAGGAATCTTCTGTCGTACGAGGTACTTTTTGACTTTTCCGACAATAGTACGAAGAATGTTTTTTTTAACTTATATGGCTTGAATGGATTTTTAAAACATTATTTCCAAGAATCTTCCTTTACAAGTTTTCAAGTTTATTTTTAATCAACCTCTTTTATTTTAAAGTTGTATGACATGTTATGAAAGGAAAACTGTTTTTGAAGAAGAAAGGATATTTTCCTCAAGAATGAAGTTCAAGTGTTTTATCAAAATTATTTTCCATCTAAGATAATAAAGGGTTCTGTTTTTATCCCTATTATTACATTGATTTGATCATGTTGTGATGTAATTATTTTTATGAATTCCATTATCTTATATGAATTGATTAATGATGTCATGATGTTTCAAGAATCTCATTTTTGTTACATGTGTTATGCGATGATGTATGTTTTATGATTATGTGGCACACATAAGAAAGGATTCATTATAAGATGGGTGGGACCTATATCTCCCTCCAAAGCATTGGGTAAAGATTTTATATCTCATGAGATAGACAGGGCTGGAACGGTAGGTTATACCGGTTCAGTGAAATACGACTGAAACGAGGGTTACTCGATTCAGAAAGGGACTTTGTCCACTAAGATAGTCTTTGCAATGAGTCATGACTAACAAGAAATGATTTTCCATGATTATGTGTGCATGCCACAAAGTTTCATTTTTATGTTATGATTATGGGTATCTCATTTTCACTTCTATGATTTATCCCATGTTATGATATTATGAGCTCTTTTGCAGGTTAAGATTTCCAAAAGCTATGTTCTTATGTATATGATGTGATTGATATTTCTTTTGTTTACCCTTACTGAGCATTTGAGCTCACCCTTTTATGTTTTCTTTTCCCCAGGATATAAAGAAAGGTTTTAGGTAAAAAAAAGAGGTAAGATCTTTATGGGAGATATTGAAGATCATTCACCACGATTAGAAGATTGCGTTCCGAGTTTCCAAAGACACTAAACTATTATGATCCTTGTGTGTGTGTTTTTGTTGTGTACTATGTATTCCGCAAATGTAATGTAATGTCCATGTAAGTCAGGCTTCGGGTCTCTACACCAATTATGGGGAGCATGTCATCCTCTTCTAGGGATGTATATTGTTGCTAGTCCCAGAGGATGAGGATATCCCATGGGAGTTTCATAGAAGGTACAATGAGTTTCACCTTGGGGAGATTAAGATATATGATGGAATAATTTATGAGTTAATTTGGGTGGTATGAAATAGAGTTTTGTAAATAGTTTCTTCTAGTTAATAACTTTTGAGACAGTGAAAGCATAACACCTTCCGTAAAATGTTTTATTACAACCAAATTAACTTCCAAAGTGTCTCTGGGGAGACAAATTGATTAATTTTATGATAGAGATCCCACAATCAGTCCAAGGTAATGATGTTATTTATGTGATCATCAAACCTCTATACATGTCCACTGACATCATTCATCTTCATGATTATTATCAAGGAAATATCTCTTTATTCATGAAGATAAAATATAATATCTAGTTTCATTTTTTATCCTAATAAAATATCCTATATTATAATAATAAATTTATTTATAGGTTGTATAATATATTTTAGGGGGTATTTGGGACTCAATTCCTAATAAATATAGTGCTAACTTGTATTGATGATGGGTTGACTATGAGAAACATTTTGGGATACATAGATTGCCTATGTGTATGTGTGTTGGATTTTGATAGGTAAACAATTCAGGCCTTGTAAGGGATAACATGAATGTTACCACTTTGTTGTATAGAGGAGGTAGATTCATCACTATTAGGATAATGTTAGTGTGGGTGGTGAAAGAGAAGGTATGAGTGTTCTAACAGTGTATATAGACTACTCAGATCTATTGTAATCACTACACAGTCTCATTTTTATAGACTTTGAATTTCATGGTGCGATCATGTGTTCCTACTTTTCTCAAAATATAGTGGCTTTTGGATTATTGGTCAAGGAGGTATGTTGTATATGACAATCATAAGTCTGTTATAGAAATTTCATATGGTGAGTGAGTTTTCATAGCACCTAGAATTCCCCCATAGTTAGACTAGGTTTCTAAACTCTTCATTAGGTCATAAATCAGTATATTCATGCAAGACCGATTTCATCTCATTTACATGGGTATGTTGGAAATAATGGAAACAAAATCATTAATGGGGTATCAAGGGTAATTCAATCACTTATATGAGTGGAAAATTTATTTACGAGTTATTCCATTGGTTTATAATATTTTATAGCATAGAAATCTTCAAGAGAGAACATTTTATCATTAGAACCTGATGTGGGCTTAGTACACTCATATTTTTTTGAGTAATTTCTTCTTATTATAGAGAAAATAATAAAATGTGGGGGATTTATTGTCTATGCATTGTAATTTTTAATATTATAGAATATTTTAGAAACTAATCTTGATGGTTTTTAGTGATAATGATATCTAATTATAATTTCTCTAGACAAAAAATATATTATTTTAAAGGTAATATAATTTTTATAGTCCATATGCATGTATTCAGGGTAAAAATTATTTTCCATCAATTTGTATCCTCAAATATGAAATTCAAGATCAAAATTACATCTATAATTGTGGTGTAATATATGGGATTATTTAATATTGGTATGCATTGGGATCCCAGGGATTATACCCTCGTAGATGGAATTAAATAATTGAAATAATTAATTAAAATTTTAATTAATTTATGACTGTTTACAAAAGATATCATCCATTAAATAATTCAAACCACCCCCCCCCCCCTTTAGTTTTATCTTCCACTAACCACATCATTAATGGGGTAGTTGGAATAAAATAATTTTGAATATTTAATAATATGTGAATCCCAACAAATGAGTTTATTCCTCTAAGATCACCAATAATACCTGTTATAAACATCATCATTACCAATGAACAATCCAAATGTGTGGTGGGGATTGTTATATAGAATATATAGTCATTTCATAAGTACTAATTGTTGACTCAATGTGTTTAAATATTGTTATGATTTTTATAATTCTAATTTTTTAATTCTAATCACTTTTCATTATTTCCATAATTAATATACCATAAAATCCAATGGATAGATATTTTTAATCTTACAATTTTAAAAAAACATGTGACCATGATGAATTTAAAAAAAACATAAACCTGGTGAATGATAAATAATAATTTGCTTCCATTAATCAACTAATTTGGAAAGAGTGATTATAATTGGATCATGTGTGATTAGTGATGGGTTTTAGTTTAGCAGTAAAAATTTGCACCGATGTCTTGGTCTTTGATACAATGAAGTGCATAGTGATAGGGGTTTAGTACCCTCAGTTTGTGGTACATAACACTATGTTGTTTTTATGAATATAATGTATAATAGGGAATGATGGGAGAGTTTGGTGAACATTCATTATGTTTTAGTGGATAAAGGAGAGGCACACAGGATTCACACGGATTATCCATACCATAGGTCCATCATAGTAGAAAATGTGTGAAATGGTGGGTTTGAGGTAGAGATAATTTCCATGACGTGTGGACGGTTAGGGAGATCAATGGAGGAGGTTGTGTGAGGATCTTCCTAGGTAGTAGCTAACACACTGTTAGCACATGCTTTTTCGAACTGTGGGAACTAACATAATGGATTGGATAAATGAGATCCTAAAAAAGTGGATCTCACACATTATTTCTACTATGTGGCTCTTTTTTTATACAAACCATCCATAACTTCAGATTTCTCTTACTCGAAGGTAGAAGAACCTCTCCCAATAGATTTGGAGCCAATTTGATGGTTTCCCTTGGTTTTCTGAGCCTAGATTCTTGAGTTATTTTTATCATTATTCATCATTCTTGACATGTCTCTTAGACCTAATATGATATACTTATCCTCACTTCATGTCTTCTCAAATCAACCTGGTTTTTATAGGCATTCTTCGTCCCTATCAACTTTCTTTAAAAACAATAAGGTAGAGGATTCATTCATTCCTCAAATTAGTAGAACATATAGGAATGATTTTAAATGGGTTTATTTGTGAGGAATTTATAATTAATTGGATGGTTATGAATTTTCATAAACCTTCTTTTTTGATGGTTTGGTATGTTTTGAGATATGGAAAACTTGAGGTCACGAATAAATTTTTTTTTCATATTTTTAAAATATGGAATTTAAAATGGAAATTTTCTGGAATTAGGGCACATGGATTTGATAAGATGTTTCAAATAAAAATGGTATGTTTTATAGAAATGAAAATGTTTTTTGGAAATTCATTTATTTTTTGGATTTAAATAGATGTACAATTTTCATGATAATTGTTTAATGGTTATTCGGAATGGAGTAGGCAAACATGGGTTTTTGTGTGAGTTCATGATCTACATGACACTATATAAATCATGTGTACCATTAGGGTACAAGGTGTGTTACCTGGTATTAGGGGCATGTGTCATTGGGAAACAATGTAATTCAATGATAGACTACTCATGAGTATGGAACTGTCGAAAAAAGTATGCTTACGTAGGCATTTTGTTATCTATGTAATGTGTATGCCAAAATTATAATAAGATTTTGTTTTTAATCTGGGATTTGTTATTTTTTTGGAAATAAACTTCATGGAAATCAGTTTCATTTACTCTGGTGTGAACATGTTTCTAATTGGTTTTCGAAATTGTTTATATTTTGTTACAAACTTTTTTGATGAATTGTTTTACATAAACTATTTTATATAATGTGGTTACCATTCTATCCTATTGGTGGGGGAAAGGAAGTCACTGATAAAACCTTCTGAGTTATATACTCATCCCTGGTTTGGCACATTGGTTCATTTATAGATGCTGCCATTGGGAACTTGGGAATATGTAATGTATCATACCTTTTTATCACTATGTCATGATACATTGGACTACATTGTGATATCAGAGCATGGAGTCGTGATATCATCATGGAGATTATTATTTTTATTTATATTGTCCACATTGATTTTGGTATTTCTTCCACTATAGCATACATTGGATAATTGATATAAAGAGAATGATTAAAAATGAATAATTATATTGCATGCATCATATAGTGAGCGGTTGTGGATGGTTTGTTGTGTTGTTTTTTTTATACATTAATTGTTAAATCATCACCAAATTTATTTGAAACCATTCATCATTTTTTCCTAGACCTTTGAATCTTGGGGATTTCACCAATGTCCCAGTAATGACTCATTGTACTATCAAGACTAAGGTAATTAGCGGGTCATTAAAATTGGTATCAACTTGTTCGGTCCTTCCCTAAAATGTAGCAATCATGGTTCATGGTCGTGGAGTTGACATTATTTCTTGTCTATTATCACGGTTGGAATCATAAAAAATAGTTGGATTGTTATAACATAAAATGTATAGATTTAAAGGATATATCTAACCCTTTAATTATGAACTTTTACTTATTTGGGATTTGGGTACAGATGTGTTTGAAGACGCATCCATAACATCAAAATATCATTGTCATGGGTTTAGCCAATGAGATGATCGTAACATACATTCTAGGAAAATGAAATACCAAATTAGTGAATACATTATTTCTAGGAATGATTCATTTTTTTTATAAAGTGTTGACTTTTGAAAAATATTGACATTGTTTTCTAATGAATGACTTTGAACATTCATGGTGAAATGTTTTGGTAATGGTTTGAATTTCAAAAACAACAATAATATTATTAAAAAATGGTGGAAAAATAAAAATGTTTTTTTAAAATAATGTTGACATAGTTCATGTTACAAAATTTGAATTTCTAAGCAATCACTTTATAGAGATTGAGAATGAAGTTGTTTTTTATGATTTAAAAAGTTGAAACTGGTAGGTGTCGTAAAAAACCAACAAGATGAAGCAATAGAGAATGTGTTTGCAGATAAAGCACGGGTGAACCAAGAGCTAGTTCAGATTATTTCCCATGATTATTAAAGATTATGATATGGGGAGTCAGATGAATTAGCCAAGGCATGAGGATCATACCATCATTTTCATGAAGTAGATTACACCTAACTTCGATGATGATGTTGAACCCTTAAAATTGGTGGTGTGTTTGAATAGGATGAATCTTATCCAATATTTCATCGTCACACCATCAGAGCACAATGTGAAGTTGTAGGATTATATTCTTGAGGATCTTACATGCTAGTGGTGGGATTAAGCAGAGTAGGATAAATTGGATGAAGGCCTTACATGGGTAGATTTTGAGGATTTTTTTAACAATAAATTCTCTCTGAATGATTTCAAAATCATGGAATCAGTGGAAATCTTTATCCTAATGTGTGATAATCTATCTATAATAGAATATGCTGTTAAATTCATGAATTTAGTAAACTTTTCCCCAAATGTTTCCCCATGTGCATCCTTGAAAGAATGCATCTTCAAAACAAGGCTATGGTAGGAGATTCAATCTAATATTGCAGTTCTCTATATTACAGATTAAACCAAGATTGTGAAAAGATAGATTTTCACTGAACATAACATCATAGGATCTATGGTCGGAGTTATTGTGATACCTATATGGAAATTTTGGATCAAAATTTCTACAATAAATAGGAGAAAAAAGTTATATTTCCATAGTGGATGTGTAAATAAATATCAGATGGTTTGATCAGTGAACCTTCCTCCATAACCTAATAGAAATCCATTTTGTTTTGAATGTGAATAATTTATCCTCATAAAGGGAGACTATATAGAACAACATAGAACATGTCATAAATATAAGCATATAGGGAATCATCGGTACTATTATCGTAGTGCTCCATGTTATGATGCCCAAGACACTTCTCAGGCATCATAAGAATCATGTGATTTGACATGGTAAGAACATCAAAACCAGTATAATAAGTACAACATAGCTATCCATGGAGATTCTTGAGATTAAATCACTCTTCAACCTGTGAAACCACAGCAAGGAAACAAAGAGAAAAGTGCAGTGATTATGAAATTTTATGGAGTTGATCATATGATATTTTTTTAAGATGGACCATCAATAGTGAAATGTTTGATTCTCTTGAATTCTACCCTTATGATAGTTCACATCGATACTGGAATATCACATTATTTCGTTGTTTCTCTTGATATTTATTTTCCATGATTAATGTATTGGATTATTTTCCTCTTTTAAAACTCCAAACATGTATCTAGGAAAGAGGATTTCATGATTGTGTGTTTATAGGTAGGTTTATAACTTTTGATGGAGCTAAAGTAAAATTTGACTTCCTGATGATGGACGTGGATTTCTATAATGTAATCCTCAGCAAGGATTGGTTGACAACGTTCATGAATCAAATCGACTGTATTTAGATAATAGTTAGTTTGATAACTAAGGATGGCATTGAGAATCAATTTATAGGAGAGACGATGGTAAAGAATGGTGAAATATGTTTTTTGGAACCATGAGTGGGAATGATCTCTTATCATATGGTTTCATTGAATTTGGCATCAAAGGAAGTGATAGAGGAAATTTGTTTATGAGTAGTTATGATAATATTCCAATATGTATTTCCCAAAAAATTCTCAGGATTACAACATCTATATATGTGGAGATTTCGATTAATCTCTTTCAAGGGACCAGTCTTATTTCCCTTCCGTATTATAGGAGGGAACCATAAGATTTAAATGGAATTGAATGTTTAGATAGAGGAGTTGGAAGGAAATGTATTTTTTTTCCAAGTAAATATTTTTGGGTAGCACCGGTCTTGTTATTGAAGAAACAATATGGAATTATTCATCTTTGTGTTGAATATCATAAGCCTAACCAAGTTACTATAATGAAAAAGTACCCACCTCAATGCATCGTTGAAAAATTTGATCAATTGATGGTAGCTTAGTGGTTCTTAATGACTGAATTGAGAACAGGATATCATCAATTGTGAGTTTATAAGGAAGATATTTGAATGTCATCATTTAGAAGAATGTATAGCCATTATGAATATATACTCATGACTTTTTGTCTTACAAATGCACCAAAAGACTTCATGGATTGGATGAATCGTATATTATCAGTTATATAGGGACCCATTTATTTTTTTGTTTTTGGATAACATCTTAGTGTGTTCAATGGAAAGGGCTTGCCATGAGGAACACATAGAAAAAGTGATTAAATAATGAGATATAACTGTCTGTATGACAAATTATCAAAGTGTGAATTGTGGATATAGGAAGTACATTTTCTAGGAAATTTCATTTCAATTAAAGGAGTTTCTATTGATCCTGAACAGATAGATGCTATTATCTCATGGTAACCACCAATGAATGTCTTCAGGATATGATGTTTTATTGGAATATATACCTACTACCAACGCTTTGTGGGTGATTTATCCTGACTAGCATGGACAATGATAAATTTTACAAAGAATTATTCTCCATTACAATTGGCATTGGTATTTGAGATTTCCTTCCAAGAACTATAACTTTTTATAACATCAGCACAAATTTTGATATTTCTAAAATAAATATTAGGGTATATAGTGTAATGTTATGCTTCGGGATCAGGTTTGGGATATGTTTTCTTTCAAGGAGACCATGTGTTTTCATATGATTCATGGAAGATGAGGGTGTGTGAGAAGCACTACCAAAAAAATGATTTGGGGTTATTTGCAGTTGTCTATGCGAGGATGACATGGTGTCATTATCTCTTTGTTGTGAAATTTACTTTTTTCATGGACCACAAAAGCTTGAAACACATTTTCCCACGGTGAGATTTGAATCTGAGGAAAATGAGATGGATGGAGTATCTCCGGATTTTTGTCTTTGACATGATTTATATGCCATGAAAAGGGAATTCAATGGAATATGATTTAATTATAATTTCATATCCTAAGTTGGAGAAAGAAGATTCTGATGAATGTATGTTGATTTCAGTCATAGCTGACATGTATGTGGAATGGGAATACTGAGGTGAGTTTGTAGTATTAGTTCAAGCTATGATTTATCCTATATTGGTAAAAATGGTCAAGGAGGCACAAGAATCTAATATAGAATGTCTCGTAATGAGTTGAAAACCCAATGGTGGGGAGACATTTGAGGTCATGAAACATGATGTGAGTTACATTTTATGTTTTAGAGATTGGATAGTTTTACATATGGAATGTCATGAAAAACTCTATTAGTATTAACACCAATTGATATGGGCTATAAATCTAGGAACATAAAAATTTATAAGTTTTTGAAGTTATATTTTTGGATGAGAGGCATTGAATGGGTGGTGTTCGAGTTTATCTCCCAGTACATAAAATATTATCATGTTAATGAAGTGCACTAGATACAATCAGGTATGTTGTAGTCATTACCTATCCCAGTGTGGAAATAGAAGCAAATAGTTGTGTATGTGGTTACATATCATCCAATAATGGTCATTAATAATGATTCCATATAGGTGATATTGGATATCTTTCCAAGTCGACACATTTCATTCCAATTCATGATACTAATACGGTGTAAGATCTGTCAAAAATTTATATCCGTGAAGTGTTAAAGGGACATTTAACACCCATTTCAATCATTTCAAATAGGGATTCTAGATTTAAATCTCCAATTATGAACTCCATACAAATATCCCTAGGGACTTAGTTGAATATGGGAAAGTCATAAAATCATCATATGAATGGGAAATCCGAACGGATGATACAATCATTGGAGGATATTCCACAGGCTTGTGTAATGGATTTTAGTTATTCATGGGAGGATCACTTGTAAATAGTGGATTTCTCATAAAATAACAAAAATCATGAATAAATACATATTGATCTGTTTGATTCAGTGTATGGGAATTCATGTTTGTCTCACCTATGTTGGGTGGAAATGCGTGAGACTTCACTAGTCAGCCCAAGACATGTCTATGAAATAACTTAGAAGATAGATCTAATCAGAAAGTGGATAGGAAGGGATCTAATTCATTATAAATCTTATAATGATCATCAACAAAGTCCATTATCATTTTACGAGAGTGATTATTTGTTCTTCATGATCTCTCCAATACACGGACATTGTCATTTAGGGAAGCAGTGCAAGTTACCTCCTCCGCACATAGGCCCTTTCAAAATATTGGAATAGTTAGGAGAGGTGGCATATGGGTTTGTATTACCACCATTGTTCTGTTCATAGCATTACGTGTTATATGTATCCTAGTTGAAAAAACATCAGCTTGATCCTGACTGTGTTGTTAGATGGGATTACATTGACCTAGAGTTAAATGCTTCATTGATACATATCCCAGTACGAATTGTGAATTGGAATGATAATGTATTTCATGGAAAATATCATCCACCAAGTGCATGTTTTTTGGAATCGTGGTCTCATTTAGGGAGAGAAATCGGAATGTAATAAATAAATGAATGATTAATGTCCTATAATCATTCACAACAGTAATCATTTTCTACATTCTAGTGGAAAAATTGCTAATGGTGGGGAGAATTTAGTACATCCGTTTAGTGGTACATAACCCGTTCATTGTGTTTTTATGGACATAATGTATAAGGGTGAATGTTCGGAGAGTTTTGTGATATTTAAGTATGTTATGGGGTTTAAGGATAGGAGTGTCATTTTTGCATGGTTTGTCAAGAATGCGCGACAATCCAATAATAAACCATGTGAAATGGATGTTTTGAGGAAGAGATCATTGGAATGGTGTCTGCATGGTTATGGTCACAATGTGAGGTGGTTGTTCAAGGGTCTAACTAGGTAGTATCTAACACACAGTTTGTGTAAAAATTTTCTAACTGTACAAACTGTCCATAGAGATGGTTTATGTGAGATCCTAAAATAGATTATCTGAAATATTATTTCCTCGAAATTGCCCTTTTTTTATCCCAAGCGGCCATTACATTGGGATATCTCTTACATTAATGTATAATCAAATCTTTAATGTGATTTACTATCAATAAGTTACCTTACATCAGTGTTTCAAGCCTATCTTTTTTAGGCACGTGATCATTCATCGTCATTAATGATTTTTTATGTAGATCTACATAGATCTACTTCTCTTCTCTCCTTGGATTCACATATCTACACATTTTATGGGTAGATCAATGTTAATGGATGCTGAATAAGTTCATTTTTTGTCATGATATTTATATTTGAAGAGTTCGACGGAGGATTCTTGAGGAATGCCCAATTTTATCAAGCATTCTTCCTTAATGTATATTTTTTCAAAAACATTGAGGAAGATGACTTCTTTCTAGACTCCACGTTGTAGAACTGATGATCATCCATTTACTTGTATTTACATGTGATAAATTGATAATGAATTAGATGATTTTGAAATATTGTAATCATTCTTTTGTGATGGTTTCATAAATTATGGAAATTTAGAAAAAAAATTGCTTTCAATAATGTGATTTTGTTCTTGATTTTAAAATATAGATTTCAAAATCAGGATTTTCTAGAATTGTTGAACATGAACATGATTATATTATTTCATTAAAAAGAGTTTTGTATTCAAATTAAATTGTTGATTGGGAATTTCTTAAATCATTGGTCTTCAATAAAAGTATAGATTTATTGAAATTTTATGAAATGGTATATTGCAACGGTTTTGGAATACATTGGATTTTGTGTGTTTTCTTCATTGATGTTCCCCTAAAAACAGGATTTTTACCATTAGGGTACATGGTGCACGACCCTATGTCGGGGGTGCGTGTCATTTGGACACAAGGTAATTGGATGAGACACCACTTATGAGTATGGAACTATTAGAATAATCATGGATGCAGGGTTGTGTTGTGAACTATGCAATAGGTATGCCAAAATGATAATATAAAATGGTTTTTAATACGTAATTTGATATTTTCAGGAAAAATAACATGCTGGGAGTTGGTTTCATTTACTCTTGGGTGAATTTGGTTCTAATCTTTTTTAGATTTTTTTTGTTACAAAATATTTTGGTGAATTAAATTAAATAAACTATTTTATATAATTGTCTAACTATTCTATCCTTGTGGAAGGTGTGGAGAAGTCATTGGGAAAACCTACTGTGTTACAAACTCACCCATTCATCATCACATTGGTGCTTTTGAAAATGCTACCATTTAGAACATGGAAAATGTAAAATATCATACAACATTAGCACATATAATGATACATTTGACTACGTGGTGATATTAGAGAATAAATCATATAGATCATAGAGTCTTGTTCTCATTTTGGAGTTTATCTGTTTTCTCTTACACTATTTACTTTGATGTTGGTATGTATTCTATCATATCATACTTTAGTTGGTTTTTTCAAATATAATGATTCGAAATTTCATTGTTTATTTTATGCATCATATAATGAGATGTTTGTGGATTGTATTCCTAGTATTTTTTTAGATATTATAGGTTAAATAATCCACCACTCTCATTGAAACACTTAGACATTAATTTCTAGCCTTTGGCATATTTGGGATGTCGCCTAAGGCCTAGTAACGACGAGTCGTACATTCAAGCCAATGGAAATTGGTGG
This sequence comes from Viscum album, assembly GCA_963277665.1. Taxonomy (NCBI): domain Eukaryota; kingdom Viridiplantae; phylum Streptophyta; class Magnoliopsida; order Santalales; family Viscaceae; genus Viscum; species Viscum album. The sequence goes on from OY728134.1 coordinate 172,698,491, forward strand.
GTCATTACATGGGTTTTATTTGAACCCATCCACCATTCCGAGCCATGTTCTTTTTAATTCACATTTTGAAATTAACCATTAGAGGTAGGTCATGTAACAACCCAAAATTTAAAATGATATGATTGATAGATTTATTAACAGGAAACACTGAGATTTATGAGAACCATGATATTATTAAATTTTTATTACTTAATGTAATAATTATTTCAATTATGATGGACTAGATGGTATGAGTCAGGATAAAAATATTTTAAAAATATATTTTTAAATTTTATATTTATGGTACTGATTAATAAAAAATAAATTCATAATTTTTAAAAAAATCATTTTATACTTCAAAAAAATACGTTTTCCTTAAAAATTATTTCTATTTCACTATGTATATAGAAATTATAAATCTATATCCAATAATAATAATTTTATTTTATATGATGAAAATTATTTTTAAAATATTTATATCATAATTAACTTGGGGTCAAATATTTTATTTATTATTGAATGATTTATTTTTCAGTAAATAGTTAAGAATATCAATATTGGAAAAAATTTGATTTCCTTGGATTAAAAATATCAATTAAAATTTTAATATTACATAAATGTGAATTCTATATTTATTACTTAAATATATTAAAATTAATAACTTTTTAATGATAAATATATTTTATTTTTGAATAATATCATTTTTTAACAGAAAAATGAATTTTTCTTAATACTATTTGTCTTTATGCTTATTGTAGTTATATTAAAATTTATTTATAAATATTATAGATATTGAATATTGAAAAAATTAATTCCATAGATGGAATATGGAGGATTATATTTAATAAATGGATCATTATTTGCTCATTTTGAATAAGAATCATGGGAATTATTTTCACCTTCACAGGGGTAATATGATATTTCATGAAACCCATGATCATATTATGGTGGAAGGATATTTATAATGTACTATAGTGGGTATTGTATCAGTACTATAGAAGGAAAAAATATTCATCATATTAGGGTCTTTAGACTATGTGATTTGGTAGAGTAGCGATGAGGCCTTCGATACACCGTAGACCTTTAGCCCATTGGGCCTCCAGACCACCACATTCCTTTTGGGTGAAGGGAATCTTGGCCAAGAAGTAGTCTGGTCAGACCACAAAGGTGAAGTCCCTAAGAGAAAAATTAGTGCATGTAGTAACCATAAAATAATAGATAACAAAATTGGGAATGGGGAGTGGGAATGGAAGTCTCCATTTTTACCATGAACCATGTAGCTCTTCATTGGGAAATTGAATCTTATCATTCATATGAGTAGGGAAGATAGGTGTAAGTAATAATGAAGATGATGATGAGTGATAGTTCCAAGTATCGTCAGGTTTTGGGGCCATTGGGTCATGTACTAGGTCTAGTTCCTCATATAGTATATTTCATGTAATTTTCCTTCTTAGCCATGTCACCCAGGGGATTATACAAAAAATCATATGGTCATCAGCTAATTCATGACAGGTAAGTATAAAATGGATTAAACTAGAATAAAAATGGGATAAATGTTTATACATTAACTAAATAAATCCATTTATTATTTTTCAATTTTATTTCATCCAAATTTATTGTTTTTTTAAAATATTTCAAATTTTTTCCATTTTCATGTATTGTGGTCTTTATATTATATTAAAAGGGATAATTACAAAATGACGCAATCTTCATTTTATAACATTATCTTTATTATAATGATAAAAGGAAATGTTTTCAAATATAATTTTTTTGTAAATATTATGTATTTTTTATCATGGATGTTTATTTTTTTTAATAATAATCCTAAAATTTTATGCATCCCCAACACAGTATTTATTCAATTAATAAAAAATTAAATGAATTGTTATTAAAAATATTTTTAGTAATATAATATGGGGAAATTAAAATTATACACGATTTTATAAATAATAATACTTATTAATGATTCATGAAATGTATATATTTCAATTCCATTACGATCCTATTGACTTTAATGTCAATGTAAATTAATAGATCAAAAATTAACAATAGTTGTATTTTATAAAAAACAATATATTAATTAATGAATAAAATTTTAAAAAATATATCAAATGACATTTAAATGGTATTTGGATGAAAATATCAGGAATTTCCCATTTATGGGTAGCATTAACATTTCTGTTAATATTCTTTACCATTAATGAGTAACATGCACTAATACCATAGTAATTCCCAAAAAAAAATATCCATGGTAAAAATAAGAGATAAGGATTACCAAATTACATAATCATGAAAACAATTATGTGAATTTTTCAATATATCATAATCCAGACTTCAAAATAATTAATATAATGATCTAATTCCTTATAAAAATTAAATTATAATAATTTCATACTTTAGGTAATTCCATGAGTTCCCTACCCATCACTTATAAAAGTTTTCCTCTTCTCAACTCATCTTCAGATCTATAGAACATTATATCCTGGAAAATTCCCACCAAAAAAAATTTCTATATTCATTATACATGTCCTATATATTTTGTTCTTTCCAAAATACCATCCTTTCATGTATTAAAATATAATAAAATGGAGGCTTTTCAATGAAAAGGTACACCAATATACCAAGTGCAGTTTTTAATATTTCTTATTATTCCTCCTATTAATAAATAGTATCCATTATAAAATTATTAATCTACTACCATAATAATAATAATATGTTATTATAACTATATTATAGCCATTTTATACCTCTTTTCCTTCCTATAAAAAGGGAAAACAACACTTGTGTGTATGAATGTCTTACCATCTCCATGGAGTGGTGTAATACGTTTTAAATCATCATTTTAAATGGATAGATATAAATATGTATGTAGTGTTTATATGTGATATTTCTAAAATTTTATGATTTTGAAATTATAATATCATATCTAACTCCTTACCATCCAATCCATTTGAAAATGAAAATATCACTCTTTCGTATGAGTAGACTACAACCTCTAAGGAGTCATGTGATTAGTTTTCCATTTACATTTTAAATGTATGTTAATAAGAATTGATTAAATGAATATAAATGTTTTAAATCAAAGGAAAATTATTTCTGATGGTGAATTATTATTTACCATTCATTCATTCAATCCATCGAAATATCAAATCAATGATATTGTGTACATACGAAATACCATCTCTTTGAATGATGTAATTAATTTTCCCATATCTACATTTTATGGATGAATAAAAATATATATATAACGAATATAAACAATATTTTTATCATTATTAAAATCTTTTATATGATTAAATAATTATTAATGTATATGGAATAAAACCACCAAACCAAAACATACGTAAAAAATGATGTTGTTGTCATACAGAAAAGATATTTTAATAAGGAATTAATAATAAGTGTGTGATAATTTAATATATAATTTGGTAAAATAAGGTACTATATATATAATTATGGTTTGTATATTATAATTCTAAATTTATTATTTAGGATGTTTGAATATGAAAAATGTAATTCATACATGATGTAGGATTTTTTCATCTCAAGAATATTTTATTAATAAATTTTTGATGTCATGAATTTATCGTGGTTTAAGAGGTGTATATTTTACCCCATCAACTATTTATAAAAATAGTATTTCTCAATTAATGGTATTTTCTATTATAAAATGACTTATTTAATTTAAAGGGTTATGATTTGAATGTAACCAATGTGGATGATTATTGGTTTTAAAATATTTTTTTATTTTAGGATTATTTATGATTGAATTTCCATTGAGGGAAATTATATAATAAATATATTAAAAGAACTTTTCATTTTACTCACTTAATTTTATTCATTGAAATTTCATGTAATAGTGATTGTTTCATAACTTGGTTAATTAAAATGATATAAAGAATTTGTTTAAGAAAAACATCTTAAATTTTCTTTATGATTACGAATATTTTTATTCAATTTTTTTTCTAAAGAAATTACAAAGAACATTTTTAATATATTTTTATTAATTTTAAAGTATTTGATTCCCATTATTTAGTTTTTATAAAATTGTTTGAATGTAATCATCTTGTCTTTTTCCAAATGAGATACATTTGATTTTTTATTAATAATCTGTTCGGAATAATTTTTTAACCAAATGAGAATGAAAAATATATATATAAACCCAAACACCCAATGCATTGAAGGATCCATTACTGGTTTCGATGTTTCTTTTATATTTAATTTTTTATTAGTATTTTTTAATTTTTATGATTTTAAATATGTTTTTTCAAATGTAAAAGGGAATTTTGTTTATGAAATTTCCCAATGATATTTTCAATGAAATTGTTTCTATAAAAACACCATCCAATTTTACTGAGGATAAGATATTATGATAAAATCCATATTGATTCTCTATATGGTTTATTAGGATGAAATATTAATGATCTATATTTTGATTCAATAAATAAATTTTTTGACATATAAGAAATTTTAAAAATGAATTATATTAAAAAATTTAAAACTAAAGAATGAATTAAATGTTATAGTGTTGGGTGTATCCCTATAATATATATTATAAAAATTGATTAACAAGAGACATGATAAAAAAGGAGAAATTTTTTATTATATTAGAATTTTTTTAAACATTACGATTTCGTAAGAATGATCTCATGGTTTAGAGGTCATAGTGATAATATTCAAGATACCTTTGTTGAAATGACATCATAATTGATGTCCAAAATTATTAATTACATTAATTAATATATTATTTTTCATAATACATGTGTTTTTAGTGTTCAGATTACACATTGACACTCATTCAACATAAATATTTGTTGAATTGAATTTGTTTTTATTATCCAATAAACCATTTTGATTATCCATTTTTTAATTATGATAGATTCCATTGTATATTTCCCTTAATGTGAATATGAGATCACCTTTTATTTTTTTCCATTACCCATGATTTGAGGAATGATATTATTATTGATATCAAGGATTCATGAATGTCTAGTATTCAATTTTAATATATTTATATTGTAATTTGTGAATAATGTATATAACTAGTTTTTAAAAAATGAAAACTTAATCAATCATATATAGTGAGATACCTTGTATCTTGTAACTAGGTAATAATAACTAGCTATGGGTTAATGGAGTTAGTGTTTTTCTTGATGGTATTATATAAATTTCTGTAAAACCCATAGTAACATAATTTATGAAAACTTATATTAGGTAACATAACAATATGATATAATATGAGGACAAGTCTATGTACATGAAAACATATAAATATATTAGTAACGTTTAATTTATATAGATTTAAATGAAATTAATTCATTTAAGGATAGTATATGTGGATGTGGTTTTGGAAAATATGATTCTAGGGGTAATAAATTTTAATATATATGATCAAGTACATCTCGACAATCATTTTGGTGCATGGTGAGGGTTCCCATACTATTCACATGGTTTGACACTCCGATGGGATATAATTTGGTGAAACCCGATTTTATAATGTCCAATTATTATTTATTTTAGTATATAATAACCATGGAGAGAGTTGGATGAACAATTGGTGTCATAAAGGGATAATAATGCTCCATTATTTAGTTATACCTTGAATGATATTTCAATATTTACAAATGTGACAATTGTTTCACATATAATACATTTTTATTTCTGACAAATACTACAACCATAAGGATCCATGATAGTGTTTAATGTGATTAAAAATGTGGTTTCCTTGTGTAAACAAATGGGGTGACTACTTGAGTGAACTATATTTTCCTTATTCAAAACTAGGTGTCACGATAGATGATTAATAAATGTCACATTAATCAATTAAATAACTAAAGAAGGATATTGATATATTTCTATAAGATTATTTATATTGTAAACTATGGAGTAATCTAGAATAAATTTTATTAATGTCAAAATATTTGGATAGAGATCCAATGAAGTATTTCTCTAAGGAATGTGAAAATGATTTCTATGTGGAAAAGATGATAATTGATCAAGAAATTATTGTGGAAAGAATGAAAAGTAAGAAAAAATTATTTAAATTTAATCCTACTATACCATTAATAGTTTAAAATGTTTTTGTGTGTTGAATAGGGGAATTATTGAAGCAATTATGATATAAATGGGTAATAATCAAGGCTAAGGAAGTATACATTCCATTACAGTCATTGATGAGGACGAATAAAAATTATTTATGTGGTGGGATTTTAGAACTATATTGTAGAGGTAATAAACAATTATATAATTGTTATAAAAATCATAAAAAATCAAAAATATTTTTTCATATTTATTTTTCCATTGTATTTTTAATAATGTTTCGAATGGTACTGATAAAAAAATAATGTTATTTCACTTTGAGGGAATTTATTTTGAAAACAAATCATTGAGGGATTTATAACCCATTATATGGTATTGATATTCATGTAATAATATTTAGTTATGATAAAGAGAAAATTAATATTTAATAAAGTAAATGAGAAAACATTGATGAACGTGGAAAAAATTCTTTAATTTATAAAGACGTGGTTTATGTTATATTTTAGGGATTTTACATATTTTTATTAATGGGAAATATTAGATAATTTTTGTTTATTCTTTTAATATAAAGAGATAGATAATTTTTCTATGTATATTTTTTCATTATGGTTTTAAATTTTTATGTTATTTTCATGTTTTAGGATATTATATGATCATGTTATTCACATAATTGGTGTGTTACATTATGAAGTATTTTTTACTTTATTGTGAAATAAATGTTAAGTAGATTATGGATTATAAGTGTCCTTGTTTATATTTTTTTTTATAATTTTTATAAACATATTTTGAATGATTCATATGGTTAAAAACTGATGAATTGAATTAATTCAAATATTTGGTTTCATTGATTCTGTTTTAGAAATTAATGTATTAAATATATACATATTGGATATATTGATTAAACTATTTAGTTTGGGTAAAATTTTAAAAAATTTATGGAATTTATTGTAATTTTTTATGGGACTTAAGGAACCCATTATTTATAATTTCAGTTCATAATTCATTAAAATATCGTCTGGAAAACTCATTCCATTTAGAAAGAGATAATTTAGAAATTGATTAATGCCTAACCAATGGATTAAATTTTTCTAGTGAAAAAAATAATCATTATTTTCCCATGTTCTTTATCTTGATAGTGAAATAGTCTCTCAACATCAGTAAAATTCTTTATAAATAAAAAGGTTACCCATTTACCTTAGTTAATATTCTCTTCATCCCTAATAGAATTCTGGAATTGTGGTCATTAATATTCTCATGATCATGATCTATATCAGAATCAATAATTACATGGATGATTTTTTCTCTTCCCTGTATATTTTTAACTTCATGACAATGTTCTTCTATTTTATGAACATAATTATGTTTTATTCCATTTTTCCAATATGTTTCCCCATTTCCATTTTTAACATTTTATTTATTAAAAAAATATTTTATGGGGTTTTCTGTAATGACTTTTTAAAATATTAAAACATTGAATCCTATTATTAAATTTTAAAACTGCAATTTATTTAAGGTGGTCAAATTTGACACCTTAATAATTTATAATACAATGCTTCATAACATTCATAAAAGCCAACATCAAAATTTTATAATACCATTCGATTATATTAATATATTATTATTAAATAAAATTTTTATCTTCTGGCTATTGGATTAATGGATATTATTTGGTTAACCGCATTATGAAAAAAAATTATGGTTATGAAAAATATAATTATTTCTCAGAAATATTTATCCAAATTTCATAAAAATCATTTTATATTCCAATAACATGTTATCCTTATAAATAATTTTTTTTCTTTTCTATGTGTAAATTATAATTAGTTTCATCCAAATTATAATATTATATTTAATATAAATTATATTGTTTTTTATATCAGCTTAAAAAAACTAACATCGGGTGAAATTTTGGTATTTTTCTAAAATTATTCATTTAATAGTGAATAGTGGAAATATAAATTTTGGTAAAATATTCTTTTATTTTCATTAATAAATCAAATTTTCCTTGAAATTTAATCTCAATGAAAAAAATTATTATTTATTTATATATTATAATTAATTATTATTGATTTATCATTACACATAATTTTATATATGTTATTTTATTAATAAATAATATTTCTAGAATCTGTTTTTTTGATAATCTTCATACATGTATATTAAGAATTTTTTCATCAACATATATTGATAGAATCTTGAAAATTTAATTCAATATTTCAAATAATGTAGGTTAAATTGATTAAATATTTTCCTTTAAATTTATTCTATTTAAATTTTAATCATTGTAAATATTTTTTAGAAATGAAATTTAAAAATGGGTAAAATCTTCTTTAAACATTGTGGTAAGGATTTAATATTTCATTATAAAATTCCTTTATCATTTTAGATGATGTCTGTTTATCCATTTTAATTAATTTCCTAAAATTTATTTTTTCTAATTTTATTTGACAATGGCCTTTATATTAATTTAATAAATTCATAAAAAGACATTTTCACTATTAAAATAATTATATTTTCAATTTTCATGATGATAAAAACAGCTGATCACTATTTTAAATTTTTTTTACGTTTAATTTTTTATTGTGGTAATTTATTTTCTGTCCATAATGTTTTATTAATTAGATGAAATTTTTAAGCAATTACAAAACATTATTTTTAGGTGAAAATAATTATAAGATGTTTTTTAATGATATTATTTATAATATAATTTAGGGAAATTCTTTTCTTGCAGAAAATATATATATATTAAAATAACATATTATTTAATTATATAAATTTAATTTTAGAATTATTTTTCTATCTTGATTACTTTAAATTCAATATAAATGAATAAATCCAAAATTGATCTTAATGTTATTCAATATTAACAAAAAATATATTCAAATGGATTAAAATTTTAAAATGGGTTACAATAATCCAATAAATGTGATGTGGTTTATAATTTCAAATATATTATATTTATGGACAATTTTTACCTTTTGTGGAAACATTATCAACCCTAATAATGTAAAGAAGCCATGATATTGTGACATTTGTCAAAAGGGATAACAATGAGTTAAAACAAATAAATAAGGGTAAGAAAATAAATTAAACATGTATAAGTATTATTCAATGAGATTATATTGAAATATAATCATCCTCTAATATAAATATATCAATTTGGTGTTTTATTATTTTAATAATTAATTTAAAATAATTTTATACGTTATGTATTTCCAAGAGAGAGCACCCCCTAATTATAAAAAGGAAAATCAACTCCCATATTCCATGAAACACTGTTTCATTTAAAATAATTCAATCCATTCCATAATACCTTTATATAATAATTACCCATGTCATAGAACTTATTATCTTACCAAAAATATATCTTTTCAATATATAACCCCAGCCTTAAACATTACTTATTCTTATGATTTGTCAATAATTTGACATTAATTCTATCGAATGATATTTTCTTGTATAGAGAATTAAGGAATTAGGTTATAATTTGTACATAAAATATTTAATATTACATATATACAGTAATACTCACTATCCATTTTTTTATAAAATAAATAGCCTTTAAAACAAAACATGACATAATTTCATGTTATAACAACATACCTTTTCCTTGATCCCATCGTTGACTCAGTTTTCCTTTTTCTCCTTAGAAAAACATTTCAAAACTTGGGATGTGAATAAAAATCATAATAAGGGATACATAATGAATTAAAACTATTATTCTTGGGATAATATTAAAACCATGAAAACTTTATCATAATGTAATACTTTAAATATTTAAGTAGTAGGAAAAACAATCCAATAAATATAAGCTAATTTAATACACTTTTTGAAACTAAAATAATACCATAAATCCCATTAAAAGAAATATATATAATATAAAAAAATATTAGGACATGAACATAGATAAATTAAATAACCATACTTTCTATTTCCGCACATATCTGAAAATGGAATAGCCATACAACTGACTTCCATACCCAATGCATTGGAGGTTATAACATAACCACCCATCCTCGATTTCTCATAGAACCAACTGTCTTTTTGTATATCACATGACCACCCATCATTGTTTTAGCACATAAAAACCAATAAAATTTCCATTTATCATTATATATTAATAATAAATAAAATATTTCAATTATCAACATTTAACTAATAACATTTAATTTTCAATCAAAAGAAATCATTTCAAGATATTAAAATACTCAATCCATTTCAAAAACTATTTAAAACATTTAATAAACCTATTTTGAATCAAAGTGACTAATACCATATTGAAGCATTTTAAATACATTAACATTTTTAAACATTCATATCCATATGAATAAATTAATAAAAATAATTTTTAAAAGATGTACATGAAATATATGGTTTTAAAATAATAAATCATTAATACGTTAAAAATGATGTTTTAATAAAAGAGTCCCTTACCAATAGAGAAACACATGAATAAAAATAATTAATTAATACCATTAAGAAACATTAAATATCATGGTCATATAAAAATTCATGATATAATATGTTATAAGTATCATATTTACCCCTTAATGGATAATAAAGGTGCAAAATATGTAGATATTCTTTGTGGAAAGTAGATTGAGATGATGTCCCTTACAAATATCATATCAACAGATTAATGGTGAATCAGTGAAATAATTAGATGTGACAAATAAACATACAACCAATATATGTAGATATTCTGTGTAAAACAATTCGAGGTCATTCACAAATATTCATTAAAAAACAAAACCAATGACACATATATTTAACTCAATGAATTTAAATTTAATTATGATTTCCCATAAAAGTGTGTTTAAATGATGTAAAAAATTATCATTGTGAAAATTATGTGTATAAATATTATACCCAAACAAAGTATATTTTAAATTACAAAATAAATAAATAATCCAGGATTCCACACATAATGGTGGCATGATATAAGCAACGAAGTATGCCTAAAACCCAATGAGTGGAAATTTAGTTTAGAAATTCCCTTACAATAATATTTAAGAAAAATAAATAGGTTAATTTTTTTGAAAATAAGTACAAATAAATAATTTATAAATACAATATATGGCATCCAATGTTATTTCCTCCATAATCATACCACGACATAATCAAGAATTAGATGATTACCCCAAATAATAGAAAACGTTTTAAAAAGTCCCCTTTGCTTGAGTCTGACTCACCATTTATATTTCTTGTTCCTTATAAATAATAAACATACATAAATTTGTATATTATTAAAGAATTTGTAAATATTATTAATCCTTTTATATCAATTTTTTATCTTTATATAACAATCATATAATTATTCATGTTCATATCAGTCATTTTGTCGATGTTCAGTACTTCCGTCAAAAATGAACTTGTTATAATTAAAAATTGTCCATGTGTTCAAAATTAAATTATCAAAATAATCATTTCGTCATTTAAATATTATATATATAAATTCTATATGTATTTACAATAGTCTATAACATTCCTAGATATTAAATTAAATGCTCTGCTAATAGAGACGATAATCCACACAAACGCCTGAACGCTACATTCATTTCATTTTCTTATTAAATGGAACAGAAAATAAATGATACATATGTATATTGTAATTAAATTATAATACAAAAATTTATTTAGGTTATTTATTTTCATTAATGAACTAATTTATTTGTTCCATGTATGTCATGAATGAGTAATATCACTTTGATGGTGTTGTAGTCTGCACATATTCCAATTAAATCATCCTATTTACACATCATGAAAAACATTAATGTATGTTTTAAATAAAAATTAATGAATAATATATACAATATATGTTTATTATATATTATATGTAAATATAGTGGCATCATAATGTCTATCAGGAAAGCTGTTAAGGGAAAATCAAGCAATCATCTTTTCTTGAGGTAGTGGTTCACCGTACATAGAAACAATAAATTTCTATCCATTATAATGAGTTATGTGTTAATTTAGTTCTAATAAATCTCATAAAACATCATATTATATATATAATACTTTATTTGTCTTATAATAAAATAATATAAAGATCATAAGTTTTAGAGATGGAAAATAAAAGAAAAGAACTTAGGAGAAGACGTTACCTTTAAATCAGGTAACATATTTTGATTTGAGAGAAAATGCATTCTTGATTTATATTCTGCCAAAGGTAAGACATCTAGGAGTAAGGGAGGGATGTTTTGATATTATTTAGGTAGATTATTTGGGATCCAGGGGTATTGATAGGTGTAATGCAATTGGTATAGTATATTCCCTTTTATAAGAGGGAGGAGGGGCACATTTAGAATATTTTGAATTATTATTTTATTATATAATAATTTTCAGTTTAAAAATGTCCAAAAGTCATTTATTTCAAATATAATATTTTTTTGGGTTTAAAACCTAAAAACATATCTTTTTAGAGAAGTATATGTCAAAAATTTAACGTAATATTTTAGAATTAACCATTAATTAACAAATTTAACTCTTACAGTGTCTTCTGTTATATTGATACTATATGGTTAATAAAGTTACTATAAAATGAATATAACACCAACATTGGATCATGAATGAAATTTTAAATATTATATAATTAATGTTTCTGAATCATTTATTTTCATGACATTTATATCAATAAATAAAATAGTTTTTTTAAGAACAATTATTTCTATTGTTATACTATTGATATCATGAATTTTTAAAAATCCATTGAAACAACATTCCATCGGAAAAAAACATCATTAATTAAAATATATAAAATCAAAGCCCTAAATAAAATTATTTTATGTCATAAAATATTTAATATTAATTTATTTTAATTTTTATAACCTTATTTCATTAAATTATTTATTAATAAGGTAATCAAAGCATCACCATTCTGTCATAAATATTTTTTTTATATGATGTATAAAAATTATCAATAAAATTCCATGATGTATTAAATATTTTTTCCTTTATAATGAATATTTATATTTGATGTGATCACTTTTATAACACTATATAAATTTTTTTAATAAAATATCCATTTTTATGTTAAATTATTGTTTACTTAAATTAATTCTTATAAAATGAAATTCTAACATCCAAGGAGCTCCATATGGTCCTCAAATAGGACCAAGGATGACCATTGTCTGAATATCTCATTAAATAGTATTTTTACATGTGATAGATTACTTAAATATTATTATAATTTTAATTGTTACCCTTATTTACCTGATTTACCATATAATCATTGTTAATAAAATAATTACAGAAATTATTATTCCTAATGTCCAAAAATAAAAGGTACATTATTTCCAAATACTAAATTCATTATTCCAATTATGGAATCCTTTTTTACAAATTCAAAGCACATAATTTTAAATAGATATTTTATAATTAATTCTCGTTGTCAATACCGAAAAGTAGGTTTCTATGAAGTAATAACTAATGACTAATTAACATGTGTTTAAGTCCAATTTAAATGTTAAATTATATCCTATGAACAAAATTGGATTGAATGATAAAAATATAATCCAATGAAATTTTAAAACTATTATAATTTATAATATAACTATATAAATAAATAATATGAAAATACAGTTTTAACAGAAAACCCAATGTTTTCCATTATTAATTAAAAATGAACTTTATAATAAAATCGCTAAAAATTTGTCCAATGTCAAATTATTATGTAAACACTGTAATTATAAAGTTTATTGTTTTATATAAAATATATAATGGCGTTAAAAACAATATTTAAAAATGTTTCACTATCAAAATACTATAAAATGATGTTTTAATAATATTAAAGTTTTTCATGCATAAAATCAGATTCACACATATTTTAGGCCACATAAATTTAATGGGTAAAGTTAAATACATTTAGAAAACATATATAATAACATTTTAGTTAGTTATGTTCATATCCAACAATATAATGATTAGGAACCTACCATTTTAACTAATAATATTATTAAATTATTTTTCGATATTACTCAATTTATTGTGAAATGTATTATTTCAAAGAGACCCATTATTGTGTGTCGAGTACACTATTGGAAAAAGAATCCCCTCTAATTTAAAAGTAATATATTTTTCAAAAAGATTAATATAAATGAAAAATCATTATTATTTTATGAATACATGGGTCATTACATCATTACACACTTAGGGAAATCGGGACCTCACAATTTCAAAAATACAATATGATACATCATTGAAAATTACCCATTGGAAAAAGAGTCACTAAAACAATAACTTTTAAAGAAAAATGATAAGTAAATCTTTCTCCAAAGATTAATTCATATAAGGATTCCATATAGAAAAACCAATATATTGAAGGGAAACTAAGAGTCATCTTCTTATGGAGAGTGATAGAATACATGATCAAGAGAAAGATAACTACCTAATATTCCTAAACATGTGATGGGTTAAAAAATTATTGATTTTCCATTAGGAAAAGTAAACAAAACACATATTTATATTAATATAATTTTAATAAATATTAGGAATTTATTTAAGAGATTTACTAAGATGAAATGGAAACATACTTACTTGTCATGTAGTCTTTCATCCTTTACTAAATTATTACCACAAACTAGACTTTTCTATAAACAATGAGTATTCAAAATGACATAGTGACACAAAAAGTGATAAAATCAACTTATAAAGATTCACATTATCTAAAAAAATATGAACAATAAATTTCTCATGTCTTTATACATTATCCAAAATCTAAATAGTTAGTACAAGATCAGATAATCCCTACAAAGGTTAATCCTTTATAAAAATAAATACTACTCTTAATCTCCAAAATTCATAAAATAATACACAGTGTTCAAAAAAAATTCAATACAATATTTTCCTTAATATTCTTCAATATAATATAAACTAATATTGAAACCAACAATTCAGAAGGATCTGATCACATAGTCATCCTTAAAAATCATAACATTTATCATTAAATACCATCAAATACACTTAAAGCCTCATACTGAAAATGAGTAAACCTAATAACATATTATCTCTGATAGGTTAATCATTTCCATAAATAACCCAAATTTTCATATTTACAAAATAAAAAATAGATTCATCCAAAATAAAATTACAACCACTACTCCACAAAGGAAATCCCATATTATTCTATTTAACATAGGCATAATGTGTTCACAAAAAAAGATAATTTCTTCTAAAATAACCATTTATCACACAATCACCAATTATTTTTCAATATTAAGGATATCCATTTTATAGAACATATGTTACAAAATCAACTTATTCATGATCTATAAAATCATTTAACTAAAAGTAAAATGTCATAATAACCAGGGACGTTACGTGGGCTACTGGTAGGTGATGCACCGTTATCAACCTTGAGTTGTGGGTTGGATTCTAGCAGTCTTGTCGAACGCGACGGGCTGTCACAAATATTTCATGTTGTTTTTTTTCCAAAAACTATATAATTTTATAAGCATACCAAAAAATGAGGTAAATTATTCAAAAAACCATAACATATTTCAACATCTAATGTTATCACATGGCTCACATTTTAATCACAAAAAAATAATAACCTATAATTTCATCAAAGTTTAGGATCATATAAATCCAAATGGTTCATTTTAAATTTATCTACAAAAGAAAATATAATTCATCCCCAAATATTATTTTCACATAACAAACATCAGGGTTACACATACAAGAGATATGTCATCCAAATAATTCCCATCAACAAAAGATAATTAATAACTTTAAACATTTAATCACCCATTTATGTAACATAACTATCTAATTTCAAAAAAAAGTTAACGTAATCATCTAGAATTCTTCATGATAGTTGTTTACGAGGATTTTGTAGGGGCTCGCGCATCCGTCTATGGGGAGGACGCGCTGCTTGTTACCCCATATTCCTGCATTCCAAATGCGGGCGGCATCCGTTCCTTATTCAGGGATGTCTGTTCCTTGATCGAAACTGGGGTGATGGGATGTCGGTTCTTCCTTCCGGGGATTCCTCCTCAGAGCTCGTCACCTAGTCTGGGTCTCCCTCATAGATTTAATACGGGTTCATGAAGCTCATTTCTAGTGCCATATCTACATGGATGCTAGTTAATTACGCTGCTTCTGTCAAGACGCACCAAGGGGTCCTGTCGGGGCAGCAACCTTTGGTTAGGAGAATTGTCACATCAGGGTGTCGTTGGCATGTCTATTTTATGTCCCTTATCACAGGGCTTCTCGAGGGCACAGAATCTCTAGGAATCCCACATCAAACGTGGGTAATGTGTACCATTTGAGGTTTTCCTCGGCTTCCCATGTTTAACATGGGGTATGTCGTGAGTTTAACGTCTTTCGGAGACGGATCAGGTAGAAGGACCCATAGGGGGAACACTGATGTTGGCGCCAACATGTGGGCGGCTTCCCCGATGTCATGGAGTGGGATGGGGCTTACACACTGAGATGTCCTAATAGGGGGAATATAGTTTAACGTCATGCGAGACGAGATACAGTTTAACGTCATGTGGGATGAGATATGGATTAACGTCTTGTGGGATGAGGGCATATTGTTTAATTTCATGTGGGATGAGGGATTTGGGGCTTAGCTCTGAGGCGGCCCATGTTTGGTATGGGGATTATTCTCTTAAGTTGCACATGGTTGTTAGGGAATCGATGTGGAGAGGTCGGGTCGACCGGGTGGTGGGATTGAACCTTGTGGAGGCATCCTACGTACCATGTGGTAGCACAGATCAATGTCCACGTAGTTCGCTGGGATGGGGCTTACGCTCTGAGGCGGCCCATGAGGGTGCCATGGTCAATGCACTCTATATGCCCATGTGAGTGATTATCAGTGTGAGAAACAAGAGGCAGCAGGGACCAGATGATAATGTTGCAAAGGGTGCGCCCATGGGAAGCGGAATGGGTCTTACGCGTTATGCGGCCCAAAAGAGGTGGATTTTAGCATATCTTCAAGCATTTGAATAGGTTTTTAAGATTGTCCATCGGTTTGGGACTCATTGGCCATGTTTTAATTTAATACTGTACTCGATGCATGTGGAAGACTTGTAGAGAATTTTGATGTGATCCTAGGATCATGATCCAATAAATTAGAGAGTGGTTCTTTATGTAGTCTCACTATTTCTTGCAAAAATATCATAGAATGTTGTTCATGAATGAGATCTTCTTGCATATCCATAAAGTGGGTATACTTTGTGAGACATTCCACCACATCCAATATCACATTATTTTCATTAGATATCATTTGGAGACCTATGATAATGTCTAAAAGGACACTATCTCGTTTCTACATGGGTATACGAAATGGTTGCATCATACCCGTGTACTTCGCTCGACATTATCTCTTTGAAAAATCTGGCATCTTGATATGAAATCAGTAATCATCTTATTCATTTTGTCCCAGCCGAAGTGCTCTCTGAGATCACAGTACATATTGGTACTATAAATATAGATATTAAATGATGATCTATTTGAATTTTCAATATCTTCTTCTTTATTATGGCTTATCATGATGATCTACTAGGGAAATAATGTAATAAATATAGTATTTATAAAATTCCCTTAAAATTTATAAATCAATCCTTGGAATTTCCATTAACATATGATCTTTCTCAATCAACATCATGGATAGAGTAGTTGGTTCTTTTCTGTTAAGACCATCATCTACCTTTTTTTCCTTTCCATGATAATAGTGAATACAGAAATTGTAATCATTGATTAGCTATAACCATTTTCCATGACACATTTTGATATCATTTTGTGTTAATATATTTTTATGCTAATAGTCTATCACATTATCATTTTTCATGAGAACACAACCGAATCCATTTTTTAAAGAATCACATTATATCACAAAACATTTTTCACATTTCAGTAATGTGAGTACAATTACAATGATCATCATTATCATTAGCTCTTTGAAGCCATTATCACATTATTTTATCTATACATACTTTATTCCATTTATTTTACCATATATAGAGTTCCTTATAGTTATATGAATTTTCTAAAAAAATGTATGTTCTAACAATATAATCAATGAAAACTATGGAATTTTGTTAGAGTAGAGTTCCTGATCCAATCTTCAATTAACATTGGTTTTTAAGGTTCTATAAATATTCTCTCACATGAGATCACAATTCCTAAGAATGTGACATGTTAAATCAAATAGTCACACATTCTGAACTAGGCATTAAACATATTTTTCCTCAATGTCTCCATCACAATCCTTACATGTTCTTCGTGTTCTTATTTGATTAGGGAGTAGATACGAATATCATCAATAAAAACTAATACAAATTTGATAAGGAATTGTCTAAAGAATATATTCATTTGATCCATGAAGATTGTAGGGTAATTATTCTGATCGAAGGTAATCACCAGATACTCATAGTTCTCATACCTTATACGGAAGGATGCCTTATGAATATTTTCATCCTTTACCTATAATAGAAGATATCTAGAAAAAAGACTCATCATTGAGAGTAACTAAGCTCTTCTCAACTGATTTAACAAGTCATCTATCATTGGATGATGATACTTGTTCATTTTGGGGATCTTGTTTCAAACATTATAATCAATACATAACTACATTGATTCATCTTTCTTCAAGATAAAATGTACTGTAACACCCCAAGGATATGCACTGGGGCATACGAACCCATCTTTCAAATTATCTTGATGCTTCATTTATAACTCCATGATTTCGATAGGATCCATCCTATAGAGGCACATTGAGATATGTGGGGCTCTAGGTTTGAGTTCTATTGAGAACTGAACCCCATAATACAAGGTTATTTGGGGTAAGTCATTCGGAAATACAAAAATTTATTCCCCCATACTGAAAAACACCCCTCTATTGATACCTTCCTTTAAGTCATACATTTGATCAGGTTATTCTTTTTCAAAGAGAATAAACCCCCAAACCATTATGGGATTTTTCGTAGAAGAGTAATGATCATCCATGAATTTGTAGGAGAGCATGGTATGGTCCTAAATATGAACAAAATTTTCCTTTTCTCAATAGATTATATATGGTTTATATAATGAGAGCCAATAAATTACTATTATAGCATCAAATTCCACCAACGTAAGTATCACCAGATTTTCTGGCAGAAAATTTTATCATATGATTATAGGAGAATGGTCCAACACTTGGGTTTCAATGATTACACAACTTGGTGGTTTTAAAAATGTCACTACATAATGGTTTCCTTCCTTAAATTCAATAGTTCCAACAATCATAAATGATATAAATGAATCCATAGAACTGTAATCAAATAATACCTTTTCATTTCATGAGTGAATATGAAATATACAATGTTCGACATCATTTTCATTTCTCCACGTTTGCCATAGTGATGGACTAATCCTTCCGTTACTTCTTCTGATTTTTTGGATGATAATGCAGGTTGCTCTTGAGGACTCTAGGTTTAGCACACTATCATGCATAGTTCCATTTATCCAAACATTTGTAGCATTGAAACATTGGTTGTTCTCTCTTTTCCTCCACTAAATTTTCCTACTTCATCATGTCTTTTTTACAATCATTACCATGGTGTCTTTCTCTCCCACACATGAAGCTTTTCCCAATACCTTTGTGGAAGCCCCCGTGATGCCTCTTCCATTTTTATTTACATGTGGCTGGTTGGTATTTCTTTACACATTTATCATTATATCCTCAAACATGAATCATTATATTTAGTTTCTTATCAACAGGTCCTGTTAACCATTCTCCAAAATCCATATCCACATTAATTGAACATTGAACAAATTCTTCAAAACTACAATGTTTCAGAGTTGATAGAACCTTCAAAACATGTTGTTTTAATCCACTAAAGAATCTATAAATTTATATATCATTGTGGATAACAAACCCAATTTGTAAATTACATGACTTGTAAAATTCTCTTCATAGACCATGATAGATTATCAACCTTTTTGTTCAACTCTTTGAATTATCTCTCTGTCTACATAAGAATGTTTCATGGGAAATAATTGTTTTGAAATATTATATTAAAGTTATCCCACTAAATTTTATCACTTTACTCCCTTTGATTGGTGTATTTAATAAACTTCCACAATTGTCAAACCTCTTCATCTAGAGGATAAATGTCCAGGTTCACCTTCTCCATCTTATAACAATGATACATAGAAAATATCATCTCCATCAAGTTGAGTCACATTAATTTGACTAGTGGATTTGAAGATCCACTATTCCTCTTTAGGTGCTTCCACATAAAACATTTTATATCCATTTTACCTTTCATATTTGATTATATACATTCAATATTATTCTGGTTATTACTCATACCTACGACTATTGTGTATGCTTCTACATGAAATTTTGAACTCTACCTACCAAATCATTGGAGATATCATTGGGAAATTACTTCATTATCCTGCACATGAGTTGTTGGACTGGTTTTTCTTGAATCCCACAATTTTCTAAAAGATAAAATTATATAACAAAACATAATTCAACAAGGGATGAATGTAAAATTAATTATTCTATGCAATAATGTTTAATGGAATATATTCTTTGATCCCTATGTTTAAAAAATCATCTTGTGTGATTAAAAACACATAGTAACTTACTATGTGTTTCACTAAACTTATCTAATAGTAATTACTAAATTAACTAAATCATATTATGATACCGAATATAGAGACACTTCATTTTCATAAATAAGTATTAAATTATATTCAATCTAAACAACATATGATCGTTACACAATGAGGATTTTGTAACATCTATGGAAATTATAGAATATGGATTTTTAAATTTTAATTATATTTATGAATTAGATACTAATTTAAATTTATAATGTATTCTATGTCTAATATCTTATCAATCTTGGAAAAAGGGGTTTATCTAAAATCTTAAATCACAACATGACTCATTTGTATTGAAAAATAATATATTTTTATAATTATTATTTTCAATTGTAGTTATCTCATAACTATATGAATTTATGGAATGAACGGTATTAACTAAATTAAGAAAATAGGTTTTAAAATTTTTTATATAATGAACCAATCATTTCCAAATTAATTAGGAAAATAAATAAAACACAATTGAATATAAATGATGTTTTTTAAAAAATACTACTTAAATGAAAATAAATGTGTTTATGGAATAATACAATCACTCATTATGTTTTTTATTAATTAAATATATATATTATATATTAAGTGTAATTTTAAAATATAATGTAATATTTTTTAGGAAAATATATAATTAGAAGTTCAATTTTATGAATTAAATTGGTATTTTTCAAAACATGAATTTTTAAACTTTTTGATAGAGAACAATTTATAAATCATGTTTTTACAAATTAATATTTTCTTTTTAACAAAACAAGGATGTATTTTTTGTTATAAATAAAATATGATTGGTTACATGATAACTATTGATTGGTTGTTATGTTATAACCAACAATGTATTGGGTATGGAAGTCAGCCATATGGCTTTTCCATTCAATGATATGTGTCGAAGTCGTTTGTATGGTTATAAAATATATAAATGATTATGTACCAAGTTCCCTTTATATTATATATAGTACTTCTATGGGTATTAAGGTAATATATTGATTATAAATAGGTTATGTAATGTGCTTTATTTTATTGAATTTTATTTATCAATTATTAAAAGTGAAAATTATTACTTTATGATAAATTATTCATGGTTTACATTTTTTTTCAAGACTAATAAATTTTTTCCATTATGCATCCCTTCATAGGATTTTTTTCTCATCCTATGTTTTTTAATGTTATCCAATGTATTTAAATAAGAATATAATAGAGGATGGGATCATGGAAATGTAATTATGTTTCAACTTGAAATAAAACCATTATTCTTTTTCATTGATTTCATTTTTTGAGAAAAATGATACTAAGTTGAAGTTTATACATTATAATATATAATATCTTTTTTATGAGTTATTTCTTAATTCTATAAACCTCTAAATGTGAGAAGATCCTTTATATGAAATAATGTTAAATTATTGACATCACACAAGAATATGTAATCTTTATGTATGGGGCCTTATAGTTGGTATCAAATGATATATTAGAGAACATTTAGGTTAAGGTTATATTTCATCATATGTTACAAGTTAAATATATCCACAATGGTAATCATGACAGAAAAAGTCAGAGTTGATTTAGATTAATTGAATGAATTTTAATGAACATTTATAAAAATTTCATAGTGTTTATCTTCCACATAATATAGTATATGATGATTTTATTGATATACTAACAATAACCATTTTATTATTTGTAAATGCATGGATACAATAGGAACCAGAGCAATGATAGATAATAAGGAAAATGTGGTGGTTATATGAATAAGAAAACAAAGGTAATATGAGCTACACTGATAACTCTCGTTGTTATTATTATCCAACGATCATGACACATGATTAACTACTGGAACCATAGTGAGTTTACTAATGCATCATATATGAGAGAAAATAATCCCTATGGAAGTTTATGTAACAGTAGTAAAGGAAAGAAAATTCATCAACATATGTATCATTGATGTTTAATTAACTTCCATAGTAAATTTCTTAATATGGTGGGAAGTTGTTGTAGATGTGGTAATAATGGTTATAAATTAGTATCATGTGAAGTAAAATGGTTGCAATCTGTTGAATCCGGGAAGGGGAAACAATTCCATTCCTAGTTATGAATTGAATGTTTAAAATGTGGGGAGTATGAACATTATTCAAATCAATATCCTATGAAGAAGGATCATATAAGAGAATAAGAATATTGTAAAAATATATTTTTAGAAATACCTATTTCCGTTCCAAATGAAGATGAGAAAATTGTAAATGAACTATGAAATTGATGGATTATTTCTTGTCTCATTTTTTGACATTATTTAATCTTAGGACATGATTCATGATTTTTATAGGAAAGATGTATTATATAATAATTTTTAAAATGATTGTTAATATATCATGAAGAATGATAAATTATGAAAATTCCAACATATAAAGGATTCAAGTGTTATGGTGGTTTTTAGGATGATGAAATGATCAAAATTATTAATTCCCTTTGGATGATGGGATTACTTCGAATGAATTTTTCAATGAATGTGTAACCTTGATAATTTTTTGGTGAAAATTTTATTTGACTACGAATTATATTCTCTAGTGTATAAATACTTATAATGGAATGAATGACCATTAAGATTTATATGATATTTTATTTTGAGGTAACTAAGGGTTATCACATTTTGGGTTTTAATATGAATTGTACAATATAATCATTGATGTTAAAATATGATTTGGTTATTTTTTGAGGATTCAATCTCATTTTTGGACGTTATGAATAATTATATTGATTTAGAAAAAAAAGAAAACTCATAGTATATGGGACAATTCTTAGCATCTAACAACTCCATGGGAATTGAACCCGCACCCGAAGGGCGACAATGGTGCCTCGCGTTACACTGGCCTATGTGATTCCCCTATTTAGTATAAATTCTCTATTTAGTTAAAATGGTTTATTGAATAATAATAATATGTATTTTAGAACATATTTTTTATCAAATGGATATCATCGATATAAGAAAATGAATTGGGATTATGTGATAAAAGTTATTTTGGAAGACATTCACTATTTTGGGAACCTTATATTGCAATGGAAAATAAAAAAAATGGGCTTTCATTAGAGGAGTAATTGATGATTTTTATTTTGGAATAATATCTATTTTTATTGACAACATATAGTGATTCATGTTATTTAAGGAAATGAATTATCTAACATATAGAATATGTGACTAGGTTAAGTAGTTTTTCTTATAAGACATTAATAGTGATTTTTTTTGGTGATAAACGTTAAAACTTATCAAGGAAGACTATGTGATCATATCCTTAATAATTATATATTTTAATATTAGTTTGAATTATTTTTTCCAAAATTTAAGTAAGATTATATTTTGAATTGTCCATGTTGAAATTTAGGTTTTATAGGGTAATTTTGGAGATTAAAAATAATTTCATTCATCCATGGGGTTATTATTTTTGGATAATGGTTTTATCTTATCCAAAAAATATTGGTTTTTGTTAATGATTAAATAGTGGATAAATAAATAGTATATTTTTTTTTATTTTTTAATTCTCTAGAAGTTGATTCTATATATTTAGGAGTGAAATATTAAACTTGAATACCCAATATTTAATTAAAAAATTGATTTTTTTGTGAAATTAAATTAAATGATGAAACATTACATTTCAAGAATGCATTTTTTATTTTGTTTCTATTATATGTATGAAAGTTATTATTTAAATAGGTGAAAAGGATATTTGATCAAAAATATTATCCATTTACTTTTCCTACTATGAAATCAAATTTCATTTAACTCATCACAAGTTTCTGGTAATCTGATTGTTAACTTTCTCATGATTATATTTTTTATCACTCTATATCAGAAAATTATGGTTACTATTTCATCCATATACACGTTTTTCTACATGGAATCATAGTATGTTTTATATTGGTTTTCATTTGTACTTCACTTTGTATATTTTAAAGTGTCAGTTTTATTGACCCTTTTTTATGTGGGATTGCAAGGAGGTAATTCTAAATTTTTTATTATTTGTTACCAAAAAAAATTTAAAATTTTGAGGACACAATGGATAAAAGGGGGGAATGATTTAACATCCCAGGTAATTATAGAATAATAATTTCTCATATTATTTAACATTAACGAATAATATAGTATCAATTCTATAAAATGGATGTTATATCTGATATCATAATTGATATGAAATATTGGTTTTCTCTACAATCATACATTATAGAAAAGAATAATTTAAAATGAAAACTAATATATTATTAATATTATTATTTTATATTGGAGTTATTTCATAACTGTTACAATGGTGGGAATGACCGATAATAATTAAAATTTGAAAATAGTGATTACACATTTTTATACAATGATTCATTGGATTCCAAATTTAATAGAAAAAAATAAAACCCAATTTAATATAAATGATTTGTTTTTCTAAAAAAGATTTTAAATGCTAATAATATTGTTTATAAAATAATAAAATCAGTCTTAAATGATTTTATTAATTAAATATATGTGATATATTAAATTTAATATTTAATGTTCACCTTATATTTTTTCTAGATATGATATAAGAATAAATTCAATGTTATGAATAAAAGGATTATTTTTCAAAAGGGAATTTTTAACACCTTTTGATGGTCAACTCATTTTAAATATAGTTTTCTTCACTTTTATATATTATATTTAAAAAAATAAAAAAAATTATTTTGAAGTGAGGTAAAAATATTATTTCGTAGAATTTTAGGTATTTTTTTGATAATATTAGATTTTATAAAGAATAGTGAAAACATTGTATTTTAATTTAAATTTTATTCATCTAAATCAATTAGTTAAATTCATGGTTTTTGAATTGTTTTTAGATTTTAATTAGTTTAAATTTTTATCATTTTGTATAGTTTAGTTCATTGGATGCTATATTATAACAAAAATGAATATAAAATCAGTGTGAACTTTTGGATTTTTTAATTAAAAAAACAGTTATTTCATTCTGACAAATAGTCTTAATTTTAAATTTAATTTTTCCACATATTTGATTTGAATTTAAAAAAACTAGAATACATGGTTGTAAAAAGTATTAAATATTTTGTCCAATGGGATCAAAATATATTTTGGTGAATAATAACTTATGTATTTTATTTACCATGATGAAAGGTAAATAGAGTAATTGACGGAACAAATATTATATTAATATAAAACAACCCTATAACTTGTATTATTGACATTGGATTATTTATGGCTCTAAAATACAATACATGGACCAAAATTGTGTCCTTAAGATGCGACATAGGTTTGATTATGACATTAATAACATTATATTTAATGTGAAAATAAAAATATCATAAATTTGTCTCTTATTAATAAAACAATTTCAATATGGTGTTATATAAGTGGTAGATTACATTATAAATAGTATTTATGAAGACAAAATTATTTCCTACATATTGGTTTTTTATTTATTATTTTCAATAAATATATAATTGAATTTAATTATTACAAAATAATGATACAATAATATATATATTTAAGACAGATTCAAATAAATGATAATAATATTGTTAAAATAATTATAAAATGAAGTATTATAATCCATCAATATATTTACTACATGAATATGACATATTATAATTCCATTAATTGTCTTTTTTGTTTTTTATATCTCTGTTATTATTTCATTTAAATTCAATTAAATGAATACTATCAAAATTGACACGATTGATGTATTATATAAATAATTTCTTATTAATTTATAAAAAAATCATAAATATATTTAAAAATTAAAAAGTAACTACGATAAGTTCTAAATGTTCCTAAAGTGTCCTTTTTTTGGAAATTTATTTCATAATTGTAAATTTTCTGGCATCTTAATATTTAAAATGTTAATTCAAAATTTAAAATTAAAAGAGATTAATTATGGGTAAACTGAAAATATAATGCTAAATGTAAAATACTTACATGACTAAAAATTATTGTATGAGATCATTTAGAACTATACTCATCAAATATTTTTAATAAATGAGTATGGGACCATTTGGAATCAAAATTGTATTTATATTAATTTAATACTTCTAATATTTCAATGGTTTCCCCTCCCACCTACTATAAAAAGTCACCAAATCCTCTCTATTACTCACACATCCATAGAATTTTGGTCTGTCCCATCATTACCCAAAACCATCCTGGACTCCCTCCCCCTAATCTTTATACATTATTTTAGGCCGAACACCCTCTTTATTGGTGTTATGGTGTTTTTCAATGGTTAACAACCAAAGAATAGGTATTGTTTTTCTTTATGTATTTATATTTTATATATTATTCCTCTTATATAAATCATCTTCCTCCTAGAAAAAGTAATATCTCAAATATCCACAATATACTGAGATTTTATTATGATAATACCATCACCTAAATCCAAATTCACATAAATTATATAGGAATTGAATTAATCATTCTTGTGTACGTGTCAACAATCACCTCCATGAACTGATTTAATTCAATTTCTATAATTATCTCTCAATATTGGATATAAAGATGGGATCAATTATTATATAATATATTAATAAAATATATTTTTCTATAAAATAATAATATTAGCTTTATGTTCTTATTTTCCAATATGATAAAAATGATAACATTGTTTGTGTGTTGGTGTGAACAGTCACCTCCACGTTGAGATGTGAATCATTTAGTTAATATTTGTTTTTTATTAAATATATATTTGTTGGTTTATATTTTCATGTTAATATTTTATATTACAATATTTCTAGTCTACATATTCTTTTAAGGGCCAAAAATTGTATAATTTTATTTTATTTTTCATCCTAAAATTTATGATTTTAAAGATGAAAAAAAAATTCTTAGGTATTACATTTTATAAAAAACATTATCAAAAAAAATATAAAACTCTAGTATACTGATATAATTACATTTAAAATATTTCATGAAATATTTTCATAATATATAGTCACATTTTGATTTAATTAATTTTTTTCATATATAAATATTTTTAATTTCATATATTATAGACCCCATTTTCATGGTTATAATAGTGTCAATATCATATAGTTTAATATTACATTTTATGTTAATAATTTACATGATGGGTGTTGATTTTTTTATTTTAATGATTAATATTACATTTTACAAGTAAAAAACAATTCATGAATTGATTAGTTTGTTATAATAGTTATCTATTATTAATATTTCTTTTACCAATATTCATTATTTTTTTACCAACATGTTTGGTGGTATTATTTTTTTTAACTTTCCCATTATTATATATTATAGTTAGTGTATTTTATTGCAGGGAATTCTTGGGATATAATTAAGGAAGAGTTTATGTGTCTTTGTAGAGGTATAAGGGAAATATATCCTTGAGAGTGTGAAAACTGATTTATAAAACATGAATCATGTTTTATTTTAATTTACTTATACATTGTTAAGAAGTATTTATATTTTTGGGATTTAAAACGATTCTATTTTTAAAAACAAATCTATAATTGAATATCTGTTTTTTTATATTCTAAAATGGAAACATATCAATTTTTTTTATTTTTTTAAATATTTAATGAAAATTTAATATTGAAAAGAAATTATATGTCAGTTATTCTTAAAACCGATATTAAAATGGCCTTCCAATTTTTTTTCTACAAAGAACCAATTTTGACAAACTACCAAAATTTTCAAGTTGGAAATTGATTGTTCATTTTTTATAAAAAATGATATTGAATATATGAATCTATTTTCCCGTGTTAAAATTAATATAACATTCATTTTGTTAATTTTAAAAATATGATATTTAAATTTCAAATATATATATATTCCAAATCTATTTTTTATATAAATTGTTACTTAGAGTCAACCTAAGTTTTATTTTTGTCAATTTTTAGATGATATACTAATGAAAATTAATGTAAAAAATATTATTTATAACATCTCATTCATTAACATTTTTTATAAATGATGTTAATAACTAAAAACCTCTAAACACTCTGTTCCACTATGGGACTTATGCATCATGCTTGAAATTCCTCATCAACACACAATCCTTGTTTATGTTTCCCTTTCCCTAAAGTTTTCCTTATACAATTTGACAATCAATTACAAGATGATATTAATTTTATGACCATGAACTATTCCTTGAAATAGGTGCCTATATATGTTGACGAAAAACTTATAAAGTAAAAATGAAAAAACTCATACTTTCTCCTATCAAGTCTTCCTTTTTTCATGGGGAAAATGATGGAGTAATTGGAGGTGGCATAATGATTATGGGACTTGTCCCATACTGTTGATAAAATTATTGATGCACTAATTAGAACCTCTATATCAGGATAATTTAATATCCCAATCTTAACTCCCTTTACATTAGGAAATCCTCTCAAATGTCTCAACCAATGTGTTAAATTCTTGTGAATCCTAATAGCCTTATGGGTTTTGATTTCATAAACATTGGTTCAATAATCTCCAACAAATGGCACTAAAATATATAGAATAAATTGCCATAACATTAAAAAACAACATTATAACTATATTATGGTAAAAAATATAGAACAATGGTCAATTCTATGTGACTATAACCTCTATGAACCATTTCCTTGTTATATGATGTTAAACTATGGGTTTGACATCGTTTCCTCAATATGTAAACATCCATTACCTCTATCTATATTACATGGAATAAAATAGAATAATGTCTTATATCCTTACAATAGAAGACCATCCCTCCATTAATTAACATTATACTAATACACTACTAGGATTCATTGATCATCAAATGGAATCATACACAATTTTCGTTATTAAGGTGAGCAAGTCATTTTTTTAAACTTATACACCCATCCAATTTTATAAAAACTACGGTGGCATTATATTATGTTTTTAACACCATCAAAATGTACCTCAATCCACCATTGTGATTCACACGTTCCATTAATTGGATAACCATCATCATACATGCCTAAACAGATTCCCTTATAGCAATTGTGCATTACCAAACTAGATCACCCACTATCCTAGGAACATAGATTGATGGATTATTGATTAAATTAAGTAGTTAATGTGTTTTGAAAAGGGCCAATAGTCGAACTTCATTGTATGAACCTAATCATTGTAGTATGATAGTGTAATTATTTTTTAAATAATGGATATAAATCTTCCAATATTGAAATTTTTCGCTCCCAACCATTGCGTTCCTCATCCTGGACATCTCAATCAATATTGTTCATCCTCCCCCATTGTTTTCCATTCCCCATATAAAACACTCAAATAATTGAATTCTCATATGTTTTCATCTTGTTTCTCACATAATGCATGACTCACGTTGGAATTGGGGATTATAGTATGTTATATTTTTAATATGATTATTATGAACACTATATGTGTGGGAAATGATACAATTATTACATGAAAAAAAAGGGTTATAGTACAAAGGGTCATTCATAGATTGGATCATATACATCTGTACAAAATAAGGGGCATAATTAACTCCCTATCTGTTGGACTACCCAATTTAGCACTCCAAATGATATAGACTCCATCAGGGCGGAGTTAAGGCCAATACCCACAAAGATAGCTATATAATATATTCATTGGATACATTGCAGACCTCATCATATTCAATTTATTTACAAACCTGCTCTACATGGTAATCAACTACCAGATATGCTTTCCCCACTACCTGTAACGCCCCGACCCCAGTTACCCAGAGTCGGTGCATTAATAACATAACATTGGCATGATCACAAGAAAGATCAAATCTCGAAAGACCGATTGGTTTAGTAGCCTTGGAAACACTAGATATATTCATAAGTTTTACATTACATCATAAAATGAAAAACTACTACAACAACATAATGTCTGCATGATTCACACTCATATCCCAACATAATATCCCTGCAGGTCATTCATAATTTACTTCTTCACTTCCTGGGAAAAATAAAACATAGAAAAGGGGTGAGCTCAAATGCCCAGTAAGGATAACAATATAGAGGAAACTTTCATAAATAAGAATAAACATTTAAGGCAATGTATAACTAAAACAAAAGCCTTTCAAACTTGAACATTTAACATAGTATGGAATAAATAAAATGAAATAATGCCATTTACTTACTCACATGGTTATTCTACTAATCGAATAATCACATTCAAAATCAATAACCACTTTCATAATGATGGAATGCATAAGGCCAGACTATCATAACCATATAGCCAAGGCCTCGTGCCAAGACTACAAATAAGATTTTGTCAAGGCATTGTGCCAAGACACTAGTTTGTCTCATGAGACCTACCGATGCATCGAGGAGCTATAGCGGGCTCCACCCGTCACATATTAAGTCCAATGCATTCCCATATGAAAAGGTTTAAACATAACATAAACATTCGTATTAAAACTAGCATACGAAATGTCAATAATTTCACCATAAACTATGAATGGTATAAAAATAGCACATCCACTGTCAAACATATCACAAAACCTTCAATACAATATAGAAGTTTTGTATCGTAATAAATCAACTTCAAATAAGCGTAAAATCCGTCAAAGGATGTTGACATAGATGAAATCAAAACACTTTTTAGAGAAATATCTATTTCTATTTTTGAAATCATTTAAGAACCATATAAAATAAAACATTTTCTTGAAAATATTCTTACAAGCTTCTAAGGGAAGCTTTGACGATTTTATAACGGCGGAAAATAACCGCACCCGCCGTATAAGTTAAAAAAACATTCTTATCTTAATTCTGTCGAAAAGGTTAAAAAGCACCTTATTTGGAAAACGACAGAAAGATTCCCTTATAAACCTCTTATAAAAAGTTAAACAAGGGTATAAATGACTTTAACCCATATTCTTTTAAATATTAAAAATGTTTTGAAATACATTTTGAAGAAACATGGATGTGGATGATAATGAGGTCCCAGTAGATAATTATGTATAAACAACCTCGGATAATGAAGAGATTGCGAAATAAACCCTTACCTTGTACTTTTCCTTGGTTGGGGTAGGTTAAACTCCTGTATAATGGTGAAATAATTGTTATTAAATTATACAAGAATCATATACATTAATATGATATCATATATGATCTTTTAATATTGATTTATAATAATATCTTAGTATTATCGTTGTTTCGGGTGTTAACTTACTTGTTTTCTTTTATATGTTTTGTTACGTAAGACATTTTTGTAAAGGATAGGTTGTATATTATTCATATCCAGAATGATATCAATTCATTAAACATCATTTTTAAATCATCAAATGATAATTATACTTGAATGGATACGATGGAGAATGAATCTCATCGCGTTCGTGGAGACGGTAGTCCGTACGTACGCACGAGCGACAATATCATTCTTTTGATATTAAAATAATTTATAAATGGATGGTATATCATATATACAGAATTATTAACATGTTGTATTTATTATTTACATGAGTTACACATCATTATTATACCCATCCAAATAATATTATATTGAATAACAATTACACCACGACGTGGAGACGGTAAGCCGTACGTACGCACGTATGGTGACATGTTATTAAAAGGGTGGATAGAATACTGAATATGGTTGTAACATATTTATAATAACATCAAAGTATATATATGATACTGGAGTTATTATTTTAGAATGGTAACAACAAAGGAAGAAGAAGTGGAAGAAGAAATGAACTTGGAAAAGGGTGGTGAAATCATTACCTCTTCTTCGGGTTCTTCCATTTTATTTGATCAAAAGGGCTCATTAGGTTGGCTTTATGATCAAACTATGGCCTCTAGGTTGTAGTGATGGACGTTGGGAAAGTATTTGGGCAGAGTTTGGCCGAACCAAAAGGCTTTGAAGGTGTGAAAAAATGAGAAAGAGGAGTGCCCTTTTATAAGAGGGGTGAGGGGCACCTTTGGAAAAGCTAGAAATATTAATTTATAATAAATTCATATTCGGTTTCTAATGGCTCCAAAGTTGATTATTCAAAAGTTAATGTGGGGATAGGTCGCAAAACACTCAACCAATAGAATTTAGACAGGTTTGGGTACATATATTAACCTTATCTTTAAGTATTAACTCTAAGTTAATTAGTTTCACTTTTACAATGTCTCTTTGTATTTTTATATAATATGGTTAATAAACTTACTATATACATCCAAGCGACCCCCAAGTGGTCCATTAATGATGAACATATCATGATATAAGTCTCTTGGCCGATCCTTAGATTTTTAGGAATTTAATATCAATTAATAATAAAATATTTGTTTTAAGAACTCTTTTATGTCAATTTTGACACTATTCAATAGTTGATTTTTGTGAAACTCATAACAGATTGATTACTTCGAACAAAGTAAATTAATTCAATCCTAATATATCATATTATCCTAGAAAATTAGTTTAATTCATTAAAAGTTTCATATTATATTTATTTGGGTATTTATAATATCAATTATTTTAATTTTTCACTATTATTGTAATTACTTCATCATCATTGTGTCATAAATAAAATAAATTATTTAATGTCTAAAAATTATAAATAAAATATAATTATGTAGGAAATCGTTTTATCTTTCTAATTAATATTTATAATCTAAAATCCAACATATATAACCCTATGTAACAATTGTTTTTCTAAAAGATATATGCTTGTGTCATTTTTGTATTCATTATAACTTAATTAAAATAGTGTCATTATCACTTACAAGTGGATCCATGGGGTCCCAAAATCGACCCAAAGATGTCCATGGTCGACCATGTATCAGCCAATAGGGTTAAGACACGTTTTAGGGTAATTTAGTATTATTATAATATTATGTTTTAACCCTTATTTACCGGATTTACCCTTAACCATGGTAAATAAAATATTTACCGCAGTAATTATTGAAAATGTCTAAAAATAAAAGTTACCTATTTACACAATTTGAATATCCTGATTCCAAATATGGAATCCATTTTCCTAAATTCAAAACACAGAATTGGCAGAAATTAATTTAAAATTAATTCCCGCTGTCAAAACAAAAAGCGTGTTTTTAAGAGATAATAACTATCAAAAGATTGACACTTGTTTATGTTCGGTTTAATTGTAAAATTATGTCCAATGACGAACATTATATTGAATGGAAAAAATATATTCTAAATATACTTTAAAACTAATAAAATTCATAATTTATCATTATTAATTATTTTGATTAAAAAAGTTGTTTTTAATTAAAATTTAGTAATTTTCACTATTCATCAAAATATGAAAGTTATCCGAAATGTACCAAAATTTCACCTTAGGATAAATTCGATATTCCGAATCCAAAAATGATGTACATTTTGAAATATAAAATATATATAATTTCAAAAAGTAGGTACTACTCTTCATAATGGCTAGTTTGATTAGTTATGGTGTGTTAGAACTCGGTGTTGCGTACAACACACGCTATCACATTATTCAAAGAGAAGTGTACCGTAGAAGCTTGGGGTGTTACATTCTCCCCTCATTCAAATAATTTCTTCCTTGAAATTTCTAGAATACTTATCACATAAAAAGACTCGGGTGGTTCTTCATCATAAGTTCCTTGGGTTCCCACGTTGCCTCTTCCATCTTATGGTTTCTCCACAAAACTTTTACCAGACGCGTCGTCCGGTTTCTCAGCACTTGTTCTATCGTATCAAGAATCTTGATGGGCTCTTCGCAATAAGACAGATCGGGTTCCAGTTCTAATTCCTCATAGGTGAGTACATGCATTGGGTCAGGCATGTATTTCCTCAACAGAGATACGTGGAACACATCGTGAACTTTGGAGAGACTTGGCGGCATTGCCAATCGGTAAGCTACAACCCCAATTCGTTCTAGAATTTTGAAAGGTCCGATGTACCTGGGACTCAATTTACCTTTCATACCAAAACGTATGACTCCCTTACACGGAGATACCTTCAGGAAAACATGATCACCGACATGAAATTCCAAATCCTTCCTTCGATTATCGGCATAGCTCTTCTGCCTACTTTGAGCTGCTTTGATGTGATTTTGGATTACTTTCACCTTTTCCACCGTTTCCTCCACCAGTTCTGGGCCTACAAGTTTTCTTTCACCAACGTCATCCCAACAGGTTGGTGTACGACATCTCTTTCCGTATAACGCTTCATATGGTTCCATCTGAATACTCGAATGGAAGCTATTGTTATAGGAAAATTCTACCAGCGGTAAATATTGATCCCACATACCCTGAAAGTCAAGTGAGCAAGATCTCAACATGCCTTCTAAGGTCTGAATAGTCCGTTCTGATTGTCCATCTGTCTGAGGGTGGTAAGCAGTACTCAAATAATGTTCAGTATCCAGGGATTTCTGAATACTTTTCCAAAATCTTGAAGTAAAACGGGGATCACGATCAGAAACAATTGATAAGGGTACTCCATAAAGTCTCACAACTTCATTAATATATAGTCTTGCTAGACGTTCTAGGGGTAGATCTTCACTTATAGAAAGAAAATGTGATGACTTGGTAAGACGATCAACAATAACCCATATTGCATCATTCCTTCAAGGATTCTTTGGTAGCCCCATGACAAAGTCCATCGTAATATTGTCCCATTTCCACTCCGGTATGGGAAGAGGTTGCATGACTCCTCCAGGCTGTTGTCTTCCAGCTTTCACTTGTTGACAAACCATACATCTGGACACAAAATCAGCAATCTCCCTCTTCATGTTTTCCCACCAAAAATGTTCCTTCAAATCTCTATACATTTTGGTGCTCCCAGGGTGTATAGAGAAATTTTAACTATGAGAATTATCCAGCAATTCCCTTTTTAGATCAGGTATATTGGGAACACAAAGTCTCTTCCCGAATTTCAAAATTCCATCTTCATACACAAAGTCTCTCAATCTCCCATCATTCACAGCCTTAATCTTCTTTTTTAATTCTTCATCATCGGTCCGAGAACTCTTAATCCTTTCTAGTAAATATGGTTTGGCAACCATTTGAAAAAGAAATGATGTTTCGCCCTCCCTGGTTATTCCCATGTCCATATTTACTAGATCCATGAAAATTGGATCCCTTTCAATTCTCATATTGTTCAAAACACCATGGTCTTTTCTACTCAAAGCATCTGCCACCTTGTTTGCCTTCCCAGGGTGGTAGTGTATCGTACAATCATAATCCTTGAGTAATTCAAGCCATCTCCTTTGCCTCATGTTGAATTCTTTTTGTGAGAAAATATACTTCAAACTCTTGTGATCAGTATAAATCTAACATTTTTCACCATAGAGGTAGTGCCTCCATATCTTCAATGAAAAGATCACAACTGCTAACTTGAGATCATGATTAGGATAGTTTTGTTCATGAATTTTCAACTGTCGTGATGCAAAGCGAATAACTCTATCATTCTTCATAAGGACACAACCAAGTCCTTTCTTCGATGCATCACTATAAATAACGAACCCATCATTCCCCGATGGTAGAGTCAATATAGGAGCATTGACTAATCTTCTCTTCAGTTCTTCGAAACATTCTTCACACTCTTTTGTCCAAACAAATTTAACCCCTTTAAGTGTGAGCTTCGTTAATGGTTTAGCCAATCGGGCAAAATTCTGGACGAAACGTCGATAATAACCTGCCAACCGATAAAACTGCGTACCTCAGTTATACTCATAGGTGCTGGCCATTCTTGGATTTCCTTGGTCTTAGAAGGATCAATAGAGATTCCATCTTTAGAGACAATATGGCCAAGAAAAGAAATCTCCTGAAGCCATAATTCACACTTGCTAAACTTCCCATATAATTCATGCCTCCTCAGAGTCTTCAAGATAATGCACAAGTGATTTTCATGATCTTCGTAGGTTTTAGAGTATACCAAGATATCATCAATAAATACCACCACAAATTATCAAGATACTCCTTGAAAACTCTATTCATCAGATCCATGAATACAGTGGGCGCATTAGTCAATCCAAAAGGCATTACAGTAAACTCGTAATGCCCGTACCTGGTTCGAAATGCTGTCTTCGGAATGTCTTCCTTCTTCACACACAACTGATGGTATCCAGATCGAAGGTCAATATTTGAAAAGTATTGAGCTCCATGCAGTTGGTCAAATAAATCATCAATACGAGGTAGGGGATACTTGTTCTTTATCTTTATAGCATTGATCTCCCTGTAGTCGATACATAACCTCATAGATCCATCTTTCTTTTTAACAAAAAGAACAGGGGCTCCCCATGGAGAAACACTAGGGCGAATAAATCCATTATTACTCAATTCCTCTAGTTGTTTCTTTAGTTCGACTAATTCTACAGTGGCCATTCTATAAGGGGTCTTCGATATAGGCCTTGATCCAGGAATCAAATCAATGGAAAACTCAACTTCTCGTTCTGGAGGATGTCCAGGTAAATCCTCCAGAAATACATCTACAAATTCTTTCACAACAGGTACATCCTCTATTTGAACATTCCTTTCCTCACCGACAGTTATTTCATTCTCTTCCTCCCCAATAATTTAATTAAGTTGAGCAACTGGGGGTGGATCTAAATAAGAATTAGGTGGTGACGATTCTGCTCTAAAAATAAGGTGTTCCTTATAATTATCATCAAGAATCGTAACCTCTTTCTTATTACAATAAATCTTCGCATCATAGTCCGAAAGCCAGTCCATACCGAGTATTATATCAAACTCAATCATAGGTATGACGATGAGATCAGCAGATAAAGAAAATTTATGTGCTCTAATGGGGACTGATTCATAAAACTTTGTTGCAATGATACTTCCCTTAGGAGTTTTAACTAACAACTCCCTTATTAAATCAAATTGGAAATATATAATTTTCTTATCAAACTAGGAAGATATGAAACAATGCGCCGATCCAGAGTCAAATAATGCATTTGCTAAACTTGAGGAAACCATTAAATTACCTGCCACCACGTCTTTCGGAGCTTCTACCTCAGCAGTAGTGATAGCATAAGCCTGGCCTTGATCCCTTGGCCTTTTCTGAGGTAAGTTCTCCTGACGCTTAGGACATGCATTTGCATAATGCCCCATCTCCCTGCAATTGTAGAACTGAACATTGGTAGCTTCCTTCTTCCCCTTTCAATCACGATCTTGGTGGCCTTTTTCACCACACTTGTAACAGACTCCCATTCCCTTCAAGCAAGTACCAGGGTGTTTCTTCCCGCATTTACCACAGGATGGATATTCAACCATTCCCTTCTTCCCCTTATTTCCATTCTGAGATTGATCAGCAGGTCTCTTCTTCTCTTTCTTTTCTTTAAAGTCATAAGACTTCGAGAATTCCTTTTCGGTCTTTATAGCACATGAGACAATGTCTTCGTACGACGAAAAGGATTGTGAGAATAATGCTCGACGGAGAAATGGTTTTAATCCATCAAAGAAACGATCAATCTTACTTCTTTGGTTACGTATATAACCACCAGCGTACCTTGCTAACATTGTAAAGTTAGCCTCATACTTTGTGACATTCTCATCCTCCTTTTGTCTTAGACTCAGAAATTGCCTTTCCATATCTGATCGATGGTCGCGAGGAAAGTATTTTTCTAAAAACAGATCTTTGAACTCCCTCCATTCCATATTTTATACTTCATCATCTTCCTTCATGTTCTGAATCAATGACCAACATTGATCAGCATCTCCAGTGAGGCGGTAAACTGCCATGATAACTTTTTCCCTTTCACTGCTCCCCAAAGCCTAAAATATTTTCTCTAGGGAAAATATCCATTGCTCAGCTACTATGGGATTTTTATTCCCATTGAACGTTGGTGGTTGTTGCCTCATGAATCGATCTAACATTGATCCACCACGTTGTGGATCAGGGTGCTCCATACGGGAGTGTGTGCATTGATACAGTTTCCATTTCTTCCACTAGGCGCCATTTCTAAACAATGGCATAAACTAGATCAGTTTATGAAACAAAATACATAATCCAATACTTATAAAACACTTAACATAAATTGAACTATTTATGGATATAATCCATAATCATAAAAATGTTTTCATGGAGGATGTATATACTCATAAACCCTTCATAATGATTTGTAAAGAATATGAGAGTTATCCTAAGAATATCCCCCAGGAGTGTCGTAACCAAGAGTGCAGCAAGGCCCGTTGTCGTGCACCAGTTCCCGTTCGAGTCTAGCTCAAAGCGGTGTTTTCGGGTTTTACCCCTAGGTACATCTGTGCCAGAGCCGCCTCAACCCGCTCGTATCCAGACAGGGATGTATTGCTCAGAAAACTCACAAAATCTCTACAATACCAAAATTCTATGAAGTTCTTCTATACTAATCCTCAAAGTTCATCTTAGGTCTACGAGCTCTAATCAGAGTTTATCTAAATCTAGCTTCCAAGGTTTGTACTAAACTTCCTCTGATACCAACTGTAACGCCACAACCCCAGTTACCCAGAGTCGGTGAATTAATTACATAACATTGTCATGATCACAAGAAAGATCAAATCTCGAATGACCGATTGGTTTAGTAGCCTTGGAAACACTAGATATATTCATAAGTTTTACATTACATCATAAAATGAAAAACTACTACAAAAACATAATGTCTGCATGATTCAAACTCATATCCTCACATAATATCCCTGCAGGTCATTCATAATTTACTTCTTCACTTCCTGGGAAAAATAAAACATAGAAAATGGGTGAGCTAAAATGCCCAGTAAGGATAACAATATAGCGGAAACTTTCATAAATAAGAATAAACATTTAAGGCAATGTATAACTAAAACAAAAGCCTTTCAAACATGAACATTTAACATAGTATGGAATAAATAAAATGAAATAATTCCATTTACTTACTCACATGGTTATTCTACTAATCGAATAATCACATGAAAAATCAATAACCACTATCATAATGGTGGAATGCATAATGCCAGACTATCATAACCACATAGCCAAGGCCTCGTGCCAAGACTACAAATAAGATATTGTCAAGGCCTTGTGCCATGACACTATTTTGTCTCATGAGACCTACCGATGCATCGAGGAACTATAGCGGTCTCCACCCGTCACATATTAAGTCCAATGCATTCCCATATGAAAAGGTTTAAACATAACATAAACATTCGTATTAAAACTAGCATACGAAATGTCAATAATTTCACCATAAACTATGAATGGTATAAAAATAGCACATCCACAGTCAAACATATCACAAAAACTTCAATACAATATAGAAGTTTTGTATCGTAATAAATCAACTTCAAATAAGCGTAAAATCCGTCAAAGGATGTTGACATAGATGAAATCAAAACACTTTTTAGAGAAATATCTCTTTCTATTTTTGAAATCATTTAAGAGCCATATAAAATAAAACATTTTCGTGAAAATATTCTTACAAGCTTGTAAGGGAAGATTTGACGATTTTATAACGGCGGAAAATAACCGCACCCGCCGTATAAGTTAAAAAAACATTCTTATATTAATTCTGTCGAAAAGGTTAAAAAGCACCTTGTTTGGAAAACGACAGAAAGATTCCCTTATAAACCTCTTATAAAAAGTTAAACAAGGGTATAAATGACTTTAACCCATATTCTTTTAAATATTAAATTTTGTTTGAAATACATTTTGAAGAAACATGGATGTGGATGATAACGAGGTCCCAGTAGATAATTATGTATAAACAACCTCGGATAATGAAGAGATTGCGAAATAAACCCTTACCTTGTACTTTTCCTTGGTTGGGGTAGGTTAACCTCCTGTATAATGGTGAAATAATTGTTATTAAATTATACCATAATCATATACATTAATATTATATCATATATGATCTTTTAATATCGATTTATAATAATATCTTAGTATTATCGTTGTTTCGGATGTTAACTTACTTGTTTTCTTTTATATGTTTTGTTACGTAAGACATTTTTGTAAAGGATAGGTTGTGTATTATTCATATCCAGAATGATATAAAGTCCTTAAATATCATTCTTAAATCATCAAATGATAATTATACTTGAATGGATACGATGGAGAATGAATCTCTTCGCGTTCGTGGAGACGGCGGTCCGTACGTACGCACGAGCGACAATATCATTCTTTTGATATTATAATAATTTATAAATGTATGGTATATCATATATAAAGAATCATTAACATGTTATATTTATTATTTAAATTAGTTACACATCATTATTATACCCGTCCAAATAATGTTATATTGAATAACAATTACACCACGACGTGGAGACGGTAAGCTGTACGTACGCATGTATGGTGACATGTTATTCAAAGGGTGGATAGAATATTAAATATGGTTGTAACATATTTATAATAACATCACAGTATATATATGATACTGGAGTTATTATTTTAGAATGGTAACAACAAAGGAAGAAGAATTGGAAGAAGAAATGAACTTGGAAAAGGGTGGTGAAATCATTACCTCTTCTTCGGGTTCTTCCTATTGATTTGATCAAAAGGGCTTCTTAGGTTGTATTTATGATCAAACTAAGGCCTCTAGGTTGTAGTGAGGGATGTTGGGAGAGTATTTGGGCAGAGTTTGGCCGAACCAAAAGGCTTTGAAGGTGTGAAGAAATGAGAAGGAGGAGTGCCCTTTTATAAGAGGGGTGAGGGGCACCTTTGGAAAAGCTAGAAATATTAATTTATAATAAATTCATATTCGGTTTCTAATGGTTCCAAAGTTTATTATTCAAAAGTTAAGGTGGGGATAGGTCTAAAAACACTCAACCAATAGAATTTATACAGGTTTGGGTACTTATATTAACATTATCTTTAAGTATTAACTCTAAGTTAATTAGTTTCACTTTTACAATGTCTCTTTGTATTTTTATATAATATGGTTAATAAACTTACTATATACATCCAAGCGACCCCCAAGTGGTCCATTAATGACGAACCTATCATGATATAAGACTCTTGGCCGAACCTTATATTTTTAGGAATTTAATATCAATTAATAATATAAAATCT
This sequence comes from Viscum album, assembly GCA_963277665.1. Taxonomy (NCBI): domain Eukaryota; kingdom Viridiplantae; phylum Streptophyta; class Magnoliopsida; order Santalales; family Viscaceae; genus Viscum; species Viscum album. The sequence continues at coordinate 172,740,003 of OY728134.1, forward strand.
GTTTTAAGAACTCTTTTATGTCAATTTTGACACTATTCAATAGTTGATTTTTGTGAAACTCATAACAGATTGATTACTTCGAACAAAGTAAATTAAATCAATAATAAAATATCACATTATCCTATAAAATTAGTTTAATTTATTAAAAGTTTCATATTATATTTATTTGGGTATTTATAATATCAATTATTTTAATTTTTCACTATTATAGTAATTACTTCATCATCATTGTGTCATAAATAAAATAAATTATTTAATGTCTAAAAATTATAAATAAAATATCATTATGTAGGAAATATTTTTATCTTTCTAATGAATATTTATAATCTAAAATAAAACATATATAACCCTATGTAACAATTGTTTTTCTAAAAGATATATGCTTGTGTCATTTTTGTATTCATTATAACTTAATTAAAATAAAGTGTCATTATCACTTACAAGTGGATCCATGGGGTCCCAAAATCGACCCAAAGATGTCCATGGTCGACCATGAATCATCCAATAGGGTTAAGACACGTTTTAGGGTAATTTAGTATTATTATAATATTATGTTTTAACCCTTATTTACCGGATTTACCCTCAACCATGGTAAATAAAATATTTACCGCAGTAATTATTCAAAATGTCTAAAAATAAAAGTTACATATTTACACAATTTGAACATCCTGATTCCAAATATGGAATCCATTTTCATAAATTCAAAACACAGAAGTGGCAGAAATTAATTTAAAATTAATTCCCGCTGTCAAAACAAAAAGCGTGTTTTTAAGAGATAATAACTATCAAAAGATTGACACTTGTTTATGTTCGGTTTAAATGTAAAATTATATCCAATGACAAACATTATATTAAAAGGTAAAAATATATTCTAAATATATTTTAAAACTACTAAAATTCATAATTTATCATTATTAATTATTTTGATTAAAAAAGTTGTTTTTAATTAAAATATAGTAATTTTCACTATTCATCAACATATGAAAGTTATCCGAAATGTACCAAAATTTCACCTTAGGATAAATTCGATATTCCGAATCCAAAAATGATGTCCATTTTGAAATATAAAATATATATAATTTCAAAAAGTAGGTATTACTATTCATAACGGCTAGTTTGATTAGTTATGGTGTGTTAGAACTCAGTGTTGCGTACAATACACGCTATCACATTATTCAAAGAGAAGCGTACCGTAGAAGCTTGGGGTGTTACACTACCTCAGCCTTAGCCATCACCAAAACTAAAATTAGTTTGATTATAATATATTCTTTTGAAATGATAATGGATTTATATTGTTGTTCATTCTCCCCTAGCTGACTAGGGTCATGTCCATTTAACTAGACCACATTTGTAGCCTCTTATTTGTTCGTATACTAGGAAATATTCACTTGTATCAATTCATCATCCATTGTCTCAACAAGGTATATTTGCATCAATGCATGGAGGGATCAAGAATCCATATCTTAATTCGAAAATTTCATCAGCCAATGGTGGAGGGATCACAACTAGCTCACAATATATTCTTCTGTGGTGAATGTTATAATGTTAATAGTATTCTCTATTCCCTATTCCAGAAAATTGGATTCTCCTAAGTGACATCATAACTATAATATTTGAAGGATTAAGTTGGATGATATGAATATTCACCAATGTTTTGAAGGACATTTCATGTAGGGGCCTCCTCATGGATCTTTTATTGAGGGATGAGATTTATATTGAGAGGTGGGATGTCATGGAATAGCTTTTAGATGATGAATAAATGTATAATATCTAGGGATTCTTCCTCCCCCATAACCATTACACATTTACCAAAAGATAAAAAACATGGATTATGGTGGGATAACCAAATATTCTTGGCTCGTACTGGATAGCTCTGTCTATAAGGGATAGGAAAACTGTGGGATAAATTATCTATTATCTATAATCTACAATAAATATTTAATGAAAACATTTCCTTTACTATTTTTCATGAAAAATGTAGGGAAATTATTTCAAAAAGAAAAAAATGGGTAGACAAAACATGATTTAAAAAGGCGGTATATAAATGAATCAGTGAATTGAATAATATCCATGTCCTGGCCCTCAAACTAGAATACCAATACTAGATACTCATTTCCAATTGTCATCACTTTAACACCCATCACAAGGCTCTTCTACTCTGTACGGAGGGAAGTTCCATGATAAAGAAATCTGTTAGTATAGAAGAGATAAGAAAATATCAAATACATAAAGATAATTGTTATTAATGGGGATCATAGACCTACTAAAATGTGGCATGGGGATCCCAATGATGAGACACACCAAAATTAATGCCCTGCTAGTAGTGGGATACACTAGTTTAATTCCTTGTAGGGACTCCCCGTTGATGGTCTGGAGGACTGGAGGGTAAGAAACTTCCCCTCTAACCAATTCTAATGAATCAACTTTTATTCAGGACTCTGTAACATAAGAATAGGAGGGGTACATTTTTCTTGTGAGGATATCACATTACCCTCTATAGAGGATCTATGGATCTCCTAAGTAGATACATTCATGATTCAAGATAATGTATTATATGTTCTAATAGAAATAAAGTTGTCATTTTTATTTTAATAGATTTATCTCAGATAGGGGGAGCTCAATGATTTCATATTCCTCAACAATTACTTCCACACTCTCTTAAGAGTTTTCATGGTCAGTTTTAGAACCCTTGGTCTCCTCAAAACATAAAATATATGTGTTGAAATTGGGATATAGTGAATAATTGGAAAGACTATTGGTGGATATCATCTATTTATACCCCATACCAAAAATCACTATCACTCAAGCAGGGGCCAGTTCACCCTCCCTATGACCATACATTAATGCATCTATTTATACCATATTATTAAACCACTACTCTATGTTGACTTGGGTTATAATTATTATACACCGACATCTAAAAAATTGATCCTGTATTGGATCTTAATCCACCATAACTTATCATTAATTTGATATATTCAAATAAAATCCCAATCCACATGGATCATAAGAAATATTGATTCATTAGTCAGCAAAACTATATATTGCAACTACTTTCGTAGGCCCCCATAGACCATCTCTAATAAGTGTGGGAACTCAATGCTTACTCTTGTGGAAACTTTTGATGGTTATCCAACCGAAAAAAATTAAATTTCCTTGATGGATCTTGAGATTCTACCTTCAACCCAGCTTGATCCCTTGATTAATACTGTTCACATTGAATGGAAACCTATCCACTCCGTATTACCCATGTGGCTCATTTTATAGCTCCACATTCCTCACCCATTTGTGCAAGATATTGCATGTCTTTCCTCTCACCTAGTTAACTAAATTATTACAGGATACATTGACACAATAATTGGATGGAAACAACATAATATTTTCTTTGGTGCCTTCACCCATGAACATACACAATAGATGATGAAGGTTAATGTGGTGACTCTCTTTATTTACCCCCATATACACTTGCTTCAACTACTATTGGATGCCTCCAAACTACCGAATGATCTCTATAGGATTGTAAGGTTTGTATTAGTTATGGTTTTAAATCCTTGAAACCATCTCTCTAATATAGAAAGGATGATCATATTCCCTCAAATTAATAATACCATCCACGTTTTCAACCATATCACTAGTTGTGCTTGGGAAAGACCAGATGTTGAAGTTCCTAACATTACTGATGCTGAAGATCACCCTATATTCCTTGAGAATCACAAGTTTCACCTCATATATTAGGAGAAGATAATGGTGTAGAACTGAATTCACAAGGGTAAATGGGTATCAGGGATATACCCCCTAAATTATTACATGCTCCATCTATATAGAAATTGTAATAAACTTCAAATATACAAGGGCATTTCACCACTCATGGCATTAAAAAATTGTGTTTTTAGCCTGGAAATAATGGGGACACCCAAGATAACTCACTTTTATTCCTTCAGGTTGGCCTCCATCCCTAGAAATCAAGGTCATTGGACCATACAAGAATCCCAAATCAGTACCATCCATACACTTAGGAATGTGGCTAAAAATATCTTGTGTCAAATATCTAGCAGCATGTATTTTAGGTTTTATCCTCACTCTATATAAAATCCCTCCTCCAATGCTAGATAGTAGGACCCTTGAATCATCACACACTATTCTCCCATATAGAACATTGGGTGACCTAGTATCTTCCTAATAGAAAATTCAAGAACATTCCTATCCATGTCTTGAAAGATATGTCCTTGTGGAAATGGGGTCGATACTCAATACCTAGATCAACTGTTCCATAAGAACATTTGTTTTTCATCTATATTAAACCAATAAGATTTAATAATAAGGAACTTATAATATTTATATTCCATAAATTGGATCCTATCAATATTATAAAGATCCCAAAATATGATCTCCAACTCCCTATAATGAATGAGGAAGGTGTTCATGTCTAGCAACAACCTTCATGGAAGATCTTATATTAGATCTTGTTGGTGAAATACATATAACCATTACATCTCCACTACATAATATAAATATATTTCTCATAGGTTATCCACATAATCATTACAATTAATGGGTACCCAGTATGCCCACAACCACTCACCAATAAGTTTTCCTCCAGCTTCCAGACCACAATTTTCATATCAGCAATCATGGTAACTTTAGATGCAATCATGAATACTTCTTGTATAGTTGGTGGGAAATTATTTATCCACTAGTTATTCTCCTATGACTATAATTATTAATTCACTCAAAGTGTATTTGGATAAATCTTTTAATTCATTGATTGGGTGTATAGTAGTAGAAATATTCCACATGTTGAGCATCTCATGATGGGTGATCCAAAACCTTAGTGGGATAACCGTATATGCATTGATAGCCACATCACCCATCTACCCACATTTATAATATAGAATTTTATTTCTTATAAAATAATCCTCCTGGTATTATTTCAGTTGACTCAGTATCGATAAAATATCATATATGAAATTCATGGCTTATGAAAATTTAAGATTACTAGCCGTCTCTTCCATTTGGGATGTAGCTGTAGTGGCAACTACAATAGTCTTAATTACATGGTTATCTAGGTGGTTGTTTCGATGTTGTTTCAATTGAGTGTAGAGACTAGATCATGATATCTTTTCCATTTTTTTGTAAATATATTAGTTTTAGGGAAAAAATCAATATCATACAAAATAGTGGCTTGATCATGAAAAACATGTTGCATAATATGGACTTACACCAATATCACTTCATAGATATCATGAGTTAGTCAAAATGACTACAGTTTTTTTAGTAGAGAAAGATTATCAGAAAATAATATTTGGTGAAAAAAATACCTTCACCCTATATATAGACTTATCACCTGCCACACTCCCACATGCATCTTCACACAATTGTATTGTGTTAATATAAGTTATATTTGTTTGATAAGGAAGAAAATATACATTACACTTTGAAATTTTCCATCAAAATAATCTTTCATGTTCACTATCATCTATAATTTAGAGGGTTGAATTTTAAGGCTCTGAAGATTCTCATTAACCCATAGAAGATGGGGTTTCGACAAAACAAATACACATACTCCCCCTATATAGGAATTCATGGGTGAGGGGTCGAGTGCACACACCATTTTCTTTATTCGTTAAATTGTTTTGTTCATGAATGATGATGTGTAGAATCCCAACCCGAGTGTTACACAATAGTGACCCAAGATAGACTACCATGTCACCTCAAGGGAGCCTCTCTATATGATAAATTCTTATGTCCAGTATAGAGGGTTTAATAATTCAATCATGGGTTGAATGTAGCGTATTTTATTTGAGTAGTATGATATAAAAATTAATTAATATTCTCATAATAACCTATAATTTTCAAAAAACCAATATCTAATGATAAAAAATAATGAAATAAAATTTAAAAACTAAATCAGTAAACATTCCATGAAAAACTATTCTTCTAGTGTAAAATGTAATCTAAAAAATAAATTCATTGACTACTCTTGTGTAGGTCTCAACCCACATCTAGATCCCTCATCCATGACCAATCCCCAAATGATACATTTAACACATGGCCTTTTCTCGTAACTAGTATTACAATACTAATATTATTTCTTGGTGCCCGTAAGGAATCTTCAGTAGGGTGTGACTAAAAAATAGTTTCCACCACAAACAATGTCTAAAATAATATCCATTCAATAATAGTGTATGTAGTTGTATAAATAAATAAAAAAATTTCATAAATAAATAGTTATCACATTATCAATTTTTTTAATATAACATCCTCGGTTTCTATGCACACCTGAACCTCAATACAATCTTTTCCCCTGCCTGATTATATACTATCTCAAAGGAATATCTGGTTCTAGAATTCCACTATTACTATTTAATCTCATCTCTATTTCATAATTTCATTGTTACCATTAAATATCTCAAATCTCAAATGATTTCCTTTCCTACCATTCATCATTTCATTGATCAATTAAAAAATTAATGAATAATCTCTTTCTCATAACTAACATAAAAATTAACAAATATTACCCCTATCGTTAGTTAACTCCCAAATAAATTAATCTTCTCTTCTTATTAATAAACTTTATAATGAATTAATAATTCCATATAATTAATTAACTGAACAACTAATTATTATTATAATCTTATTAATTAACTAAAAAATTAATTTATCATCACAATATATTTAATTAAATATATATTTAATTACTAATATCATATTTATTAGTTTACTCATCAATTAGTTAATCATCTCATGTCATTACTAATGAAAAATTTTGTTTATGACATCAGCTCCAATAATTTATTTCCAAATTATTTAATAAAAAATACATCCCAATAAACCCATAATTTGTTACTCAATTAATTACACATTTCAATGTCTTCTTATAATATAGTTAAGTCAAACCGTTAACTATTCAAACCACAATCGGTATCATTATCTAATAATTAATTCTAATAAAAAATTATTTGAATCATAATCAATGTCATTTTACCTAATTAATAGCACAATCAATTAATCATATTTTACAATTAAATATCTCACAATTAATTCCATAATTATTACCCAATTTAATATCCCAATATTTCATAATTAATTCCTCAATTAATTAACTTTTTCATAAATCCCAAAATATCATAATTTCTTAATTAAATATACTAATTAATCGATCACATTAATTAATCCAATTTTTGAATTATATCTTTTAAACTACACTAGAAATTATAAAATATTCCAATAAAAATTCATCATCATTAATATGGGATTTGAATACGAGTCCACCTAACTCTATTCGTTGATGAATAAACCCCAAATGGAAATCCCCAAAATTTGAGCAGCATATTTTTGTAGAACAAGAACCAAATCTAAAACCTTAAATCAGTATAAAATAAATAAATATCACAATCATCTAGATATAGATATATAATGCTATTGTGGTCATTGATATTTGACCTTTATCTAACCCAATATAGGAAGAACTATCACCAAAAGAATAATACAAAAATGGAATGATGAACAGGAAACCAAGTGGGTTATGATTCTCTTAAAGGGAGGGTGTGGAATGTAGATCCAAACATTGAATCATGAAGAAATGAGTATAGGGTGTATTTGAAACTATCCATATGTATCATGAATCAAGATAAATCTATTTTTTCTGATTTTGGTTTGAATAAGGTGTGTTTTGGGGATTTAGTTGATTATGATATTAATTTTCAAGAGCCTTTGAAGTCAATCAAAATTTATAGGTAAAGGGTGCACAATATTCCCTAACCTTGTGCAAAAACAATTAACCTTATTTTTTTGGGGGTTCATTGTTACTTCATTGATTGTTCACTGCTTCACAAACCGTTCAACATCTTAGAAAATCCCCACTATCCATGGTTACACCATTAACTAGGCAGGGGTGCACTCTTTTCTCAAATTGAGTGCCAACATTGCATAACAAGATTTCATTAAATTTTTATCATTCATCACTAAAATTCACAATAATGAAAAACCCAAATAAAACATACTATACATTATTAAAAATAGTACATTTAATAAATCTTGATAAAACACTAGAAAATGTTGAGATCTTAAAACTTACCAGCTTTATAAAATCTCATTATCAAGATACACTCACAATATTCTCTATGATTATTAGTAAAAAATATTAGTCCTTGGAAGTTGTCTGTATGCAACCATTTTCAATGACTCCATATTCACACTTCCATGTTTTTACAATATACGAACAATCAATATATTAATTCCTCAAAACACATTCTCCTTGCAATATAACACACCTAATAGATTCTCCTCATGTGATTCATTATCCTAGAGAAGTATATCATCCTTGATTATCCCATGGTAAGTGTCGAGGTGATGCCTCTATAGTTGTGATACATGAAAAAAATAATTCATAGTACAATTTGTGTAGGATACTCGTCTTTCATTCAAGGAAATTGAGTATGGTTTGTTTTTTAGTCAATCCTTACATAGAAGATCATTTATTTTTTATGGAAATGTATCTTATAGTTCAAGATGAAAATAGTATTGAATGTGTTTTCATTTCTGAGTTTTTTCAATTCATTTTAAGGTAATAAATATGGATGATTGGGAAAGAATAGAATTTTTTTTAGAATCATCAATAAATTAATAATGGTAAAGGCATGGGTTTTTTGAAGAGTATTAGGATTTTCACGAAGCTGAAGAGAATCGCGAATGGGGATGGTGATCTCCATGATTATGAGAATTTAATCTTCATGATTGAACTATGGTTTTTTATAAAAATTTACATGGTTATGAAAAGTATCATGAATGGTTAATCATCATGGAGTTTTGTGAAAGGAGAATCATCATGAAGATGTTTTTGAACGATCCATGAAACTACTCCAATAGGAGGTGGAGCATCATTAATGGATGAGCCTATAAATATGTGGCTTACACAACTTCATTTATCATTATTTTTTCAAAGTAAATGTATAATTTATCATCTTTCATGAAGCTTGTGGAGCTCCATGAATTTTTTTTTAAGATTTATCATTGTGAAAAAACCTCCCAAGTCATGACTGATTCTTGTGCTTCTATGAAAGGGGTACTTTGTGATGATAGGGTACTCCATGATGACCCATTGATATTTTTTAGGAAGTTTATTTTGTAAAGGATTAGTTCCTCATTATGGATTTATATACAAGTAGGTTCATCAAAAAATGTAGTATTAAAAATCATTTTTATGTGAACAATTATTTTAGAGTGCTTTAAATAATGTTAAAGGTGTTATAAAAGTATTGTTCGAAGAAATTTCCAAACACATTAATGACAATCCATCGAAGTGACCTTCATGTCGGGAAAATAATTTAGACATAACTCAAAGTACTGATCTATGGGAGTCGATGGATGTTATCTATGAAACATTGTGTGATATTCCTTAAAACTATTTAATGAGTTTTTCGTGACTCATAGGGACAATTTAAGAACAATTTTATTCCATAACTAGTGAATATTAGTGGATTTAGGTAAGATTGAAAACATGTATGTGTATGCACCATGGTGTAGCACTTACTGGCGAACCTTGTGAAATTGATGTGTAGTCCTTCTTCATGTGAATGTTTAATTTATTGTACATTACTACAATACAAGTTGAAAAAGTTCTATCCTACATGGGTATATGATATATAAAAATAAAATAAAAAATTTTCAACTTGATTCCACCCTCCCCTCTTATAGTGTTCTGGGGTTCCTCAAGTGACATCCTTGTAAAGAAGTTGTTGGTGTTTAATCTGTACTTTTTTACCAAGGACATGTCATTCAACGTCAGGGGAGTCCCCCTATTTGATGGATGAAATATTCAGATCCTTATGAACATGATGTGATATCATCTAATATCCTATATAATGGATTCATTCTTTCCATTGCATAAGGAATACAAGTTATTAATCCAACAATGATTACTTTGACTGATGCAGATAGTAAAATACATGATTTAAATTCCAAAGCATAGAATGAAAACACTATAACTATTTTTGATCAAATATATCTAATGGTGATGCATTATACTTCAAAAAACCCATTTTTTAAATTCTTGAGGATATTTATAAAGGTGACGACCAAGTGACGGATGAAAAACTATAGGTCATACACAACTGGTTCGATGATCAAAAACACCATCCTAATAAGAATGAAGATAATATTTTCAATCTAATTACTACATTTGTTAGAGAAAAACGAATTCATGTTGAAGAAATAAAATAAATTAACATTTTTATGAAAATCATTTGCAGGATTCCACCTCTCCATAATACAATAGTGTCAGAACTTGGGGAAAGGTTTCTATATAAACATTATTTGGATGATCTTTTGAGTAATATGGTGGATTATGAAATTACATTCAAACAATAATATGCAATAAAAAAATAATCTTGGAAATGACATTCAATGACATTGAAAAAATAGATATTTTAGGGGATAGATTTCAAAAAGATATTAAATAAAATTAACTTGAATCACTTATTTCTAATATATTTAATAAGGGAAAATTAAAATTTGAATTCAAGTAACCATTGGATTGTTTACATTATGAAATTATTGTTCAGATTGCTTCATGATGGTCACGAAAGTTCAATGATGAAGAATATGAAGCTGGAATCATGAAAAAGCCTTAGAAAACCCTTTTCAATAAGTGGAAACTTCAAATCTAGAATGAAACAACAAAGAAAGAGTTTTTTAATTAATAAGATGATAGGAATAAATTATTTGTGGAATAAAACAAAAATTTAATTCTAGAACCCATGATTCCTTGATGGATACAGTTAAAAATTCCAAATCATCGAGTGATAAAACATTAAATTATCAGTAGAACTTCGATTTTGATATTAGTTTGAAACGTTAAGATTCCAATGGAATGGTTTGGAATCGAATTAAAAAATGAATAAAGTGGAGAGAAGATGTTGAAGAATCATCAAAATATATTGATCAACATGAAGCTGTAATTGAATGGAAAATATAAGTTGTGAAAGAACATTCAAACCCCATTGATTGAACAATAGATGTCATAGAACTGAAGATCATATTCAAGAAATATGAAAATATCATTAATGAAATTTCTTCTAGATTGAGGGAAAATTCCATGATGGTTGAGGGTATTCACGAAGAATTTGATACTATGATGAGTAAACAAATATGTGAATCAAATTTAAAAGAAATAAGGAAGAAAATTACATTTGGAAAATTATCATATTATGAGCTATGGGAGAGAGCCAAGCGTGGTTTTAATGGAAATGAAATTATTTTGAATGACCAAATTCTCACAGGAATTGTTAATATTGGGATTATTTTTGAGGATAAATCATCAAATAATGGAAATAAAATGTTCCAATTTAATGTCAAGCTAAAATCTGGACATGTCACAATGTTTCCTAAAGTCCGAATAATGAATTTCCCATATCAAATTGGGAGGAGAACTAAAAAAAATCTTATGGTTTCAAAAAGGATTAGAAGTCGAAATTTTATCCAATATAAGGTAAAATGGGGTTAAATGGAATTGAAAAGAAATTTCCCGTTATGAAATGTCAATTATGTGTCTATATAGGCCATAACATCTCATACATTGAAGAATAGAGGAACCATTTGAATGGGAATGAAATATGAATGCAACAATGGATAAATTTTTTTTATCATACACCTCAAAGAGAAAATGGTTTCTATGGATATTTTTTTAAAATTAATTTGTCTTTGGCCATAAATTTGTGTATTTCATGTAGAGGAAAGGCACAAACGTTGCATTAATAACTCAGAGCGAAGACAATAGATTTCAAGAAGCCAATATTTCTCTTGAAAATAGTTTTTCTTCACTATAGTAAGAGTATAATTATGATTAACCCATGAATAGGGAAAATATATTTGAGACTTCATTTTTATCCTTCACACAATATAATGTTTCATGGATGGAAATGAAGAATAATGAGAAATCCATTATTACCGAAGATTCTCTCAAAGCTACCAATAATAGTTTCACCTAGATTATCGATAATAGATGCTCATAACATTTAATGGAAAATTATTACCTATTATAAATATTTACGAAAATGGTTGATGGATTTGTAAGGTTTGGAAAATATGGTGAATTAAATATCTAAGGCAGTGGATGTAATGAGCTGGCTAATGGAGAACTGATGAAAACTGAGGTTCAACATGTGGATCGTTTATGTGATGATTACCCAATTGTGAGTAAACTCTACGAATCTCGACTCATAGAAAAATTCAATCATAAATGTTCCACTAAAAAATATGAGGATAAGTAATTATATCATGAACTGTTTCAAAACAAATGGAAAATTATATCAGGTTGATTTTGAAGAGAACATTTCCTACCTGAAAATTGAAGAAGAAAAAAATTGTGGCATTAAAGGTTAGGTAACATTAACCAATAATACATGTAAATGTTATCTAATATAATGTTATTTTTTCCCACACTAAATAATTTAGGAGAAAATACTTGCGATGATTACCTGTGAGGTAGGATAGTTAGCAAATCATATTATCCAAATAAGAAAATTGAATAAAATATTCTGTAAATCGTCCTTATATATGTATGTGTAATGATAAATGTTTCTAGAAGATGTTGGGAAAGGGAATTAAATATATTCATAGATTATTATATTATAATGGCATGTGTGATGGTTACACATAAAAATGGGCAATTTGTTAATGTCATGATACTATATCACAGAATAGCTAAGAATGATACTACATGTACAATTAATGTTATTCTTTCTAACAATGGATTAGAATACCAATCCATTTAGATAGAAAATTATCTATAGAGACATGGAATACAACATGAGGGTTTCGTTGTGAGAAATCCATTGAAAAATGGTGTTTTTGAACAAATGAATTGATAGGGGGATGATATGGGAAGAACAACGCTGATTGAGAGTCGTATCACTCTCCATTATTGGTATGGGGTTGTTCAAGATGTAGTGTTCATTCAAAATATATTGGGGATCGATATGGGATAAATGAAGACACCATATGAGTTTTTCATTGATGGATTCCCTATTTGAAATATTTTCATATTTTTAGAAGTACATTTTGCATATAAAATTATGTAAATCAAGGGAAATATGGTGAAACTCTATAAGAGGGAATATTCCTTACATATTAAATAAAAATAAAACCCTAAATGCTTTTCAATAAATTTCTAGGATGGATTATAGAAATCAATTAATTTATTATTATTGAATAAAGGGACAGAAAATTTACATGTGGATCATATGCTAATGTGATAGAGGATATAGAATATAGTATACATAAAACAGATTTAATTGCAGTAGTATAGGAAACAATGAAAAAAATTCAGAGGTCACAAAATGATGATGATTTAGAAAATGAATCAGATGAAGAAATGATGGCTGGATAATCCTCATATAAACCTCATAGGAGGAACATAAGATTAGAATTTTAACAGTGTAATATCATTGGGAATTGGACAACAGTAACACAAACATGGAGAATGTGGAGTGAGGAACATTCTACCTTACTATTGTTTACAAATCCATACTCATTTGAATAATATAAAAAGGATTAATCATGGGTCATATCAGTGAAATATGATTTATATCACCTTGAAAAAACCATGCATGGGATCATGTTAAGAGTCCTTAAAATCCCTATTTTCTTAGAACAATATTGATCTATAAGAAAAAATTTGATGATCATTGAAATGTGATTAATAATAAGGTGTTCATGGTGTGTAAATGATATTAATAGATTGAAGTCATTTATATTAATGAATAAATTACTTTTTTATAAATAATACTATCAATTAGGATCTTTCTAGCTGTGGAAATTCTAAGAGTATACAACGTGTAACAAATTGATGACAAAAAAACCTTCTTAATTTCTGTTATTGATGATGGAGTCTATATAGAAAAACCGATGGATTTGTTTCTTTTAAATTATTGAATTAAGGTTTGAATCATAAAGAAGAAACCTTTTGGCCCAAATTAAGAACCATGTGTGTCGTACTCTAAGTGAGATTCTTTTTTGAAGAAGCTTAAATTTAAAAGAGTAGGAGTGGATCACAATCTCTATGTGAATAATTCTCATAAAGATGAATTTATCGTACTGGTTTACATATATAATATTTTAATTGAAGGAAATAGGCATGGATAATTGGATGATCATTCCAATATATGAAGTCATAATTAGAAATGAATTTTCTTGGTAGATTCACATAATTTTTGGACTGCAATTGATTTATAAGAAATACTACAAAATTATTTTTATGGAAAAGTATGCAAGAGATTTACTGAATAAATTCAATATGCTTGAATCCAATGAAATTTTGACTATAATTGTGGCTTGTAAAAAATGGGAATATATAAGGACATAATATCTATAAATCCTAAAATGTATAGAATAATCATTTCAATCTTATTATACCTCACAGGAACATGTCCCGATATTTTCTTTATAATTTTTGTGGTGGCCCACTTTCAGTGAAATCGAATGGAAGAACATATGGAGGTAGTGAAACAAATCCTAAGGCAAATTAAATGTACTCAGAATTATGGCTTATACTTTACTATTGGAATAGATAATAAATTACTAGAATTTATTTATACTGACTGGGATCGTTATTAACATGAAGAAAATTCCACCAGTGGTGGAGAATTCTTTAATAAAAATAAATGTTTGGGCAATTTGGGTAAAAAATAAGAAAGTACTTCACTATGTAATGTTGAAGTAGAGTATATATATTTTACAAAGTGTTTTTCCTATCAATAATGGATGAAGAAAAAGCTAATTAATATTGGTTATGGGGTGAACCGTCCAATGGTTATTAACTGTGATAAAAAATGCATTCAATATTTTATATTATCATGTTATGTATTCTCGTATGAAAAATATTAAAATATTGTATCACATTATCGATGAAATTGTTGAAAAACGAATTATTAGAAAGGATCATTTTGGAACTATTGGAGAAGTGGCTAATATATTGACCTAGCCATTGGAATCGCATATGTTTGATAATCATTGGTTGAACCTCAGTGTTCATCCACCTCATAGTGTGTGAGAAGGATGTAATAATCCTCTCTCCACAGTTATATTAACTATTTTATTATATTAGTGGATTTGATGCATGTTTATTTGGGAAATATGATCCATATGGAGTGTGTGTTCCACTCTACAAGTTTAGTTATAGGTTTTTTTCATACTATATCTAAAGAGGGATGATATATAAATTCAATTCTATGAGAATTTGATACGACATTTGAAATGGGGAAATCCTATGGTGGTATAAAGGGGGAGAATGATAATGATAAACTTCTTTCATGATGGTTTTACAATTTTAAAAATCCATGAAATTCTATTGTGACATAATCAGATCTTACTGTGTATATTTTATGAATTCCAACATATAAGAACCCAATTCTTGAATCTTCCATTTTTTTCATCAATTACAATTTCTCACATAGTCTTAGTGTGTTGGATGATTTGTTTCACTCATATATGAATTTGATAGATGTAATTGATTTATTGAATTTAACTGTAGATTTCCAACAAATACAAAGGGGAGGATTTTGGAAGTAGGATTTTCTTTGTTGCAAATGTAGTATGGATTGTGCGTGTTGTAAATACTCACATGAATGGTCAAGGATTGTTTCAAGGAAAGGGATATTAATGATCTATCGGACAATAGTATTGAATGTGGTGATGAGGAACATTGAAAATAGTGATGGTGAAATGAATTTATAATTGTGATGGTGATCTGTATGATTATGATAGATGAAGCTTCACAATGACACAAATGTGTTTGATAGAATGGTCTATGTTTACCACAAGCTTCGTGAGTGGTGAATCTCCGTGGTTCTTCACCATAGGATGAGATCCACGAAATATTTTTTGAATGATATGGAAAATCCAAGAAGATGTGATGGAGCATCACAAACAATCATGAAAATAAATATGAGGTTTCCACCACTTAAATTACAAATAGTATTTTAGAGAAAATAAATAATATATCAAATTTTTTTATGCTATCAGAGATCTATGAAACTAGTTCTCTTAGAAATATTGATCATCTCTAGAAGAATACAAAATTATTGAATAATAGAATTCTTCTATATAATGGGTTATTTGTGATGATGTGGTATTCCATGTGGGGTCATTGATATTTTCAAAGGATCTGGTTCTGTGATGGTAGGGTGCTACACGAAGGAGTGATCTTAGGAATGGTGCATCATGAAAGATATTATTAAATGAAATTTTTATGTGAACACTTATTTTAGATTGAATCAAATCAGTTTTATGATTCTAGTATAGTCTAGTGCCAATACTGAGACACTAAATATAATTCTAATAAATTGAACCATCCATTATGTTGATAAATATAGATAAACATATCTCAATATAGTGGGCTAGCATGAATACACAGAACTGATACAAGGGATGTTGTGTGATATCAAAAAAAATCTAATGGAAATGTTCCTGGAATAGAATGAGTGTGTCAAAAAACAATTATTAAACAATTACTAAATATTATTTGATTTCTGTATGAGTTAATACATATCCTTGTATTCTCCTTAGACTATCCCTTAATGGGGAAGTAAGTAAAATTGTTGGGTAATCCTTCTTCATGTGAATTTTGAAATTTTGGAACATTACTAAAAGATAGGTTTAATAGGTTCTTACCAATGTGGTAATAATATCCATCAAATTAAAATTAAAATTTGACCCCATGATCCACCCCTCCCTATTAGGGTGTTCTGGGGTCCTTTGGAAGGGCCAATCAGTATGCCACCTACTCGATTATCTACACAACATCAAATGGTCCAATAAAATTGGTTTCCTACATTCCCTACATATGAATACTATTTTTTTCCATCCTAGTTGACACCAATGGAATACACAATCACCTTATTTAAACAATAGGATCATTGAAATCTATCATCATATGAATTTCATCTACTCCAACCAATATCCATATGTTTCAAAATCTGTTTCACTTGCACTGATGTCTCATGCACGAGACTCGGCACTAACTACTATGACTCTCCAGCCTACATCATACATAGATCTGATCAGAATAACCTCCAATAAATAAATTTTATTCTCCCAAGAACCACCGAATTGAAGAACCCACAACCACAATATATACTGAATCACTTGTATAGTATACTCAGATATCCAATTTGACTATGGGTGGAATGTCATACTCATTAAAACCTTATTACATAGAAACTTTTTTAAACCATTTATTAAGAGTTAATTAAATCTTAAATCACAATATATAACTATATTCAATAGTACCCCATGAAGATGGACTATATCTTGATCATACAAGTCTCCCAACTGCACAACTGAGAAGGTCTCTAGTATGTGCAATAAATGCACAACATTTCTAAAATGGTCAACGATCAAAAAAATTGAAAACTTATTTTGAGGTTTCCATAGGATACCACTCAAAATTTACACAATAATGTCATACTAAATCCATTTTGAAAAGGGTAGTAGCTATAGAAAACAACATGGTCTTTGATGCTCGTCCATTACCTTCTTACAGGTGTAGCATCACATCCCATACCCTACTATCTCATTTTTCATACTCAGTCACCCAACCCATCCTTGTATTTCTGGGTACATTCTAGTTACACATTAATGTATCTACCACATTGAGGAATGAAATACCAACATCATATATTCCTCTATACTTTAAGAGTCTACTACTAGATTCATAACGTAGATGATCTCGTCATCATCTATAAAAAATTTTATAGGTGTCACACAACCAAAAATGTTTTCCCTGAAAGATAAAATTTTTGGATCCTCATAATAAATTCCCCTAATCCATCTCAAATTGGATTAATCCATTATAACTGACATTGTATTCAAATTATTTTGATTCTCTAGAACCACCAAAAGAATGTCAGCTATTAAAGTCGTCATCTTCCATTCAACACTATACTTTCGAACTAACTTAGATTATGTTTTTATGCTCATGGAATCAACAATACAATTTCCGTTGTCAATATTATATTCTATTTTAAAATCAATATATTTCATATACTTAACCTACATTCACTACTAAAGAATAAATCATCACTGTGAGAAGTTATCCCTTAAGTACTTGTAATTGGTAAAAACAGGGAAATTCTCAACCAATTTACAATGAAGAAAATAATTCATATAATAAAACACTATATCCACATCATAGACTTATGTAGGGTTATTACATTCATATGGAATCAACTTCTGAGACCCATACACCACAACTCGATCACCCTATATTAACACAACGAGAATCTGTACCCCTGAAGCATCAAAAAAGATAGTGTAATCCTCTCCAAGATTAGTTTGGATCAATATTGGTTATACCGTCAAGAATAAATTCTACTATTATAAGTCATTCTCACATTATTACAAACATTCAAACATTATACCCTTATTGGAAAATCCCATAAGTGGGGTTTCCAATTATGGAATGTCATGTATAAATGTCTAATAATCTCTAGTTAATCCCATATAGCAACCGATTTTGAAAACATTCATTGGATTATCCCAATAAACAACAATCTAAACCTTCTTTTGGTCCTCTAAAACACCTTCCATGGAGATTATGTGACCCAATATGTGTACATGGTCAATCCAAAACTAACACTTAGATAACATGGAATATTGATGATACTTTATCAATTTACTCCGGATGATATAACAAAGTTGTGCATGATCATCATGAGTTTTGGAGTACACCATTATGTTATCCATAAACACTACCAAAAAATAATCAAGGTATTGATGGAATATTTTTTCCATCAATTCAAAAAACATTGAAGGATCATTCATCAATCAAAATGGAATTATGGAAAATTAATATAGTCCATACCTTCTCTCAAAAGTAGTCCTCATTATATCATATATAACGGCCCATTATTTGGATATATATATTACTTCAACAATAATGAATATTTCACACATGACATAAAAATTTCACACCTAGATCATATTTTTTTAGTTTCATTACAAGCTGGTAAACATAAAACATTTTTTCATAAGATAACAATTTTGTCTCCCACATATTTATTTATATCTAGTGTCCATTTCAAAATATCTTACTTAATACCCTTATTCATGACATTGAGAAAATAAACATATGAAATGATCAGTTCAAATGCTTAGTAAGGTTAAATAGTGGAAATATCATTCATATCATTATCATAAGAACATAACTTTTGGAAATATTATAATGCGTATAAAAGATCCCAATATCATGTCATGGGATGAATTATAAAAATTAATTTTAATACTAATATTCATAACATAATACATGAAATTTTTCTCCATACATACATAATCAAAGAAAATCATTTAATATCATTCAAGGCTCATTGCCGAGACCATCAAAGCAGAATCATTCCTTTACTTAACTGAGATCACCCCCCCATTCTAGCCCTGAATTACTAAATTAGATTTACATTCAATTACTATAATTTATATCTCATGAGATATAAATCTATTCCCAATGCATTGGATGTAGATATTGGTCCCACCCCTCTCATACTGAACCATTCTTATGTGTGCAAAAAACATATAATATATACCATAAAATATCCCAAGAAATAAAATTTATTTCTTAAACATGTTTATACCATAATTAATATAATAGTAATTGGTTTACTAAATAACATTCCATCATAAACAGAGTCTAATATTAATAAGAAGAAGTTTATAAATATAACCCTATTTATAGAGTGTTATATAATTTGGAATTTTTTTTGAGAAAAAACGCGAACTTCATTCTAGAGGAAAATATCCTTTCTTCGATAAAAAATATTCCTTCATCAAAATGCCACACAATTTTAGAAGAAAAAATGTAATATGAAAAAACATTCTATAAGATTTTAATGGAACCTTCAAGAACACAAGGCATTATGAATGATTAAAAATCCATTCAAGACGTACAAGTTAAAAAATATCTTTCTCATACTTTATATTGGTAATGTCCAAAAGTACCTTATATAAAATATGACAAAGGATTGCATTAGTAACATTTTTTAAAATTTACCAATGAGTATAATTGTGTATTCAAAATTATTGAAAGATATAAATATTATTTTGAAAAACATATTTACGGAACAGGGATGTGGATGACAAATATACAACAGTAAATACATACGATTAAAAAATCTCTCATAAAAATCAGATTTGAAATGTTATCCCACAACTTATGTCCAAAATGCTTCGAATGTATCCAAACATCTTGTATAATGGTTTAAATAATGTTACTAATATGTTCTATAATCAAAATAAATTTTATGATAACATTTATTATCATATTTTCATCCTTTTTAGTAACATTTCGATGTAACTCGTTATTTGGGTATTAACGACTTTATGTTCTTATGCATGTCATTTTGAATAAGATATTATAAATATTTTTAGGATATATTATTAGAATTTGAATAATTATATTAGAATAATATAAATCATATTTATTCATTTAATTCATGAATATAATCATATTTAATTGGCATCCTATTGAATGAATCACATCTCATCGTGGATATGGTAGGCCATACGTACACACCTGCGATTATATCTCTCCAAAATTATTGAATGGTATTATGTGGATTGTGTATAATATTTTATAATTATTACCATTTTATGATAATTATATATATATATCATTTCCATCATAATACAAATACACTTATGGTTGTAGTGAAAAGAAGATTACTCCATAGTGTGGAAACGGTAAGTCTTATGTACACATACGTAGTGATTTAATTTTTTATAGAGTGGATAGAAGATGAAATATGGTTGTTTAATATTTATATTAAAACATAAGTATATTAGTGATACTTATGTTATTAATTTATAATGACCAATCAAATGAACATGAATTAGAATAAGAAGAAATGTGTTTGAAGGAATCATTAGAAGAGGTTACCTCTTCCTTGACGTGCTTCATCTAAATATTTTCTTAGAGCACTAGATTTTGACATTAATGATAAACTAAACCTCTAGAATAAAAATAGTGTTGTTTATAATTATAAAATGTAGGTGGTGGCTGATATTTAAGGCTCAAAATGAATTTAATATTGGAAGGATATGGTTACATTTTATAATTATGGTGAGGGTCACTTTTGGAGACTCCATAAATAAAAATTTATAATAAAATCAAAAATAACCAGAAAACATCTAATCTGGCAAAAAATCAAAGGTGAGGTGATATATGGTTATATTATAATCAAAAAAAATTTTGGGCAACATATTTATTCAATTTAAACAATAATTTGTTAATTGACACTTAGTTATTCTATTAAATATTAATTGTTGTAATAAAATTCAACATGTTTAATGGTTATAAATATATACTTGTATGGTATTAATTGACCATAAATGGGTATTTAATGAAATTTGAGAACTTATAATTATAACCTATTAATTTTGAGTTTTATTTAATTTTTAAATATTTTAATAATATGTTATTTTTATAAAATATAAGGAGTGTCATTTTTGACACTATTCGTTTATTTTGAAATTAATAAAATCGACACAAAATATAAATTCAAACCAAAATATTTAATACACTAATTAAATGTCATAGTGACCTATAAAATTCTTGGAGAACATTATATGATTTTTATTTTAATATTTCTATGGCCATTTACTTGATATTTAAATTAATAAAATAATTTTTATGACAGTATTGTGTCATAATTAATGGGAAATATTTAATCTATAAAATTTGTAAATAAATTAATAATATTTTTTATTATATAATATTTCTAGAATACATATTACGTCGATTTTATTTCATAGTTATCCATATATTAAAATTATTATACACATACAAAATGAGATTTTGAAATTTATCTCATTCATTAGTTTTTATTACATTCATGTCATATTCCTTTGTATATTTCCTTTAAGTGATTACATTTTCAAAAGTAGATGATAATAGTCAAATTTATCCATATAAATTATTTTTTACTAGTGTTAAGGTAATATTATAATAATATTCTTACCTTTAATTACAAGATTTACCTTTAACCATGGTAATAAAAATAATTACCAATGTTATTGTTCAAAATTCCTAAAAAAATATCCTATTTAAATAATTTGAACCTACATATTCCAGATATGGAATAAATTTTTTTATCCTTCAAAAAAATAATGTATCAATATTTAATTTAAAATTAATCTCATTGTAGAAATCAGGAAATGTGTATTAAATGTTAAAACATTTCAAAAGATTGAAATGTTTTTACCTAAGAATTCCATATAAATTAATTCTAATGACATAAATTATATTTAATGATAAAATATAGTCTATTTTACATTAAAAACATCCATTATTATAATATAGCATCAAATATTATCTCTTTATAAAAAATCATATTTTATTTAAAATTTAGCGTTTCTTTACTATTCCTCAAAACATGAAAGTCGTCTGAAGAAAAAACAGATATTCATACAAAATAAATTTTAATAAGCCACATTAAAATAAAATGTCTATTATTTCATATAAAAATGCTTAAATTATAGAATTCTTAATTTAAAATGGTTTCACCATTTAATGGTGTAAAATTAATATTTTTTACAAAATAGGTTTTTATACAAAAAATTGGGTTTCATTCATAACCTCTGACAAAAATATCTATTAGATGAATATAAATAATATATTCCCTCATTAAAAAATTTAATTAAATCAATAAAATAAATATCTAACTGATTTTTATGTTTCGTAAATAATTAATAGCTAATAAATTCACAATGGATTTTCATATATTAGTCATAATTATTCCCCGCTAACATAACAACATGGTTATAATTGTAATTTTATAGTAAGGTCGTCATGTGGTTCTTTTAATCTCACGATTTCGTGCAATTAAATATACTATAGAATAAAATATTGTTTAAACAAATATTTCCTAAAAACATCCTGGTGTTCTATTCAACACAACATAAATTAAATTTCTCTCTCAAAATTTGTCACTAGGAAACTGCAAGATTAGGATACATCTCCCTAATAATATCCTCAAGGTCTCATGTTTCTTCATCAAGTTGGTTCTTCCTCCATTATAATTTAATCAGGTGAGTGGTATTGTTTTGTATAACTTTTCCTCCAAGATCCATAATAACTATTGGTTGTTCTTTATATGAAATAACGTGATATTGTAATACGACTAATATGTTTAATACACGTGAAGGCTTAGGTAAGTAAATTATCAATGGTGATAAATGGAACAAATCCAGAAATTGATATAGATATGGTGGAAGCACCAATCTGTAATCTACCTTCCCAACATGATCCAGAATTTCAAAAGGGTCGATATACCTAGGGCTCATCTTTCCCTTCTATTCAAATTTAATTACTCTATTTCATGTAGATATTCATAAGAACACCTTATAAACCACTTCAAACTCTATGATATTAATTTTATTTTCATGTATAACATTTTTCTCAACTCTAAGATGCTGTTATGTGTGGTTGAATAAATCTGACCTTTTTTCATTTCATCAACAAGATCATGTCTTAATGGAATTCATTCCACAACGTCATCCCATCATTTTTTTGTTTTATACATCATTACATAGAGGGATTCATAATGATCCATCTGAATAATGGATTGAATGCTACTATTTTATGATGTTCCACCAATTTTTGGTGCTGATCCTAACCACTTTTGAAAATCAATGATAAAGCTCTAAATAAGTCATTAAGATTTTGAATTGACCTCTCAGACTGACCATCTATTTGAAGATGATAAGCAGTGATGAAACATAAATATATATGTAGATAATGCAACATAATTCACCAGAACAATGATGTAAACATAGAATCTTGATCAGATATATTGAAAAGTGGTACCCCATAAAATCATACCACTCAATTTAAATATATCATAGAATGATGATCAAAAGAGACATAATCTCTAATATAAATGAAGTGATTGACTTCTTAAAGAAAATAAACTGTAAATCATATTGTATTATTTTCACTAGATATTTTGGAATATCATATGGAAATTTAAATAGTGATATTTTCCTATTTCTATTCGGGTATAGGTAATAGTTGTAAAATCCCCTTAGACTTCTATATCTCAGCCTCAACTTCCTAACATACCACACATCGAGATACATATTTGGTGATATCACTTTAATTCATTCCAATATTAAGAACTCATTCAGGTATCTATACAAATTTGTTCTTTATGGGTGAATAGAGAATTAATAACTATTATCCTCATCCAACATCTACTTCTTTTATTCTATTATAGGGGGAATAGAAACTTGTTTCCTGAAACATTTTATTTCATCACAATTACGGTAAAATAAAAGAACATTTCTCACCTTCTTTTGTACCTCTAATTCTTACCTATTCACCTTTTTTAACTAAATTTCTATATATGGATGAACATTCATTTCAGAAAGATAAAATTCATCCCCTTCCATTAAAATTTCAAGATCTATCCTAATCAAATCCATAGATATTTGTTATTTCGTTATACTCATCATGGATAATCTAGCACGATCTATTCAACATAAAGCATCATTAACCTTGTTTGTTTTCCCAGGGTGAAAATGTATTGAGAAATCATAATCATTAATCAACTCTGACCATTTTATTTGATTCATATTTTTATCCTTTTGTGTGAAAAAATACTTTAAACATTTATTATTAGTATAAATATCACATCTTTCACCATAAATATGGTTCATCCATTCATTAATTCATTGATGACCATAGATAACTCCAAATAATTTGTTGAAAATTTTGGTCATGGATTTTCAACTTCCATTAGGCATATGCTATCACCATATCATTTTGCATGAGAACAATTCTCAGCCCCATTTTTATGCACCACTATATTTCAATAACCTTTCTCCACTACAAGGACATGTTAGCATAGGTCCACTTGCTAACCATATTTTTAGTTCATTGAAATTAACTATATTTTCCTTTATCCAAAGGAAATTAACTTCATTTTATGTCAACATGGTGTGTGGATGAGAATATTGTGAATGATATTTCATAAAACATCAAAAATATCCAGAAAAAAAAATAAAACGACATCTCTTAGTCAACATTGTTAGTCTCAACCATATTTCAATAACAACATTATTCCTAGATCCATAGATATCCCCTCTCCTGAGATTATGTGACCAAAAAATGAAGCTTTCTAGAGAAAAAATTCACACTTGGTAAATTTGGCATAAATATTATCCTTTTTAAGGTTCTTAAATTCAATTCTCTAGTGATCTTTATGTTCTTTCTTGCTCTATGAATAGAAATTAATATCATCTATAATTATTACGATAAATTGATCATGATATTCTCTATATATTATGTTCATTATATCCATGAAGATAACATGGTCTTTAGTAATACGAAAAGGGATCACTATAAATTCATAGTGTCCATAAGTTGTATGGAATCTATTTTTTGGTATATACCCCATTTTAACTATTAATTGATTATATCCTAATGAATTTCAATGTTGTAAAATTATTGAGGTCTGTGCTGTTTGTAAAATATTTCATAAATGTGGGGAAGATGATATTTTCCCATGATAGTGATCTGGTTAAGTTAATGAAAATCAATGTAGAGTATCATTGATCCATATTTCTTCTAAAAAAATAGAACATGAGCTACCCAAGGTGATTCACTGGGATTATGATTCCCCTATCAATATTCTCCTAGATTTTAGTCTTCAATTTATGAAACTCATTTAGGGTCATTCTATAAGGTATCATTGAAAAATTCATATCACCCGATATGAGTTCTATTGAAAACAAAACATAAAGACTTAGGGGAAGACTTGATAATTCATCTAAAAATACATAGTAAAAATCCAATAAAATTTTAGTATTCATAATCATGAGTTTATTTTTAATATATTATGATAAATAACTTATATTTATCTTATTCAAGACCCATAAGATGGTAGAAATTTCTACTAGAAGGCTATATTTATCCTTGCATCGATAGATGATCATTGATTGATCTATAGTATGAAGTGTTACTTGTTATCCTTTCCAATTGATAGGAGAGATATATAGAGAAAGACAATAAATGCCCATAATCATATCAAATTATACTATTTGAAGGATCATAAGATTCATAGGAATCACATTTCCACAAACATCAACCAGAGAATAATTATAAATTGTTTATGTGACTGTTGTCACATTAGGAGTTGTGATAGCTAACTCAACATCTAATTATTCAAGTAATATGGAAATACCATTAAAAAATTCATTATAAATAAAAAAGAGGGTGGATTTATAATCCAATAAAACATTTACTACATTATATTGGATGATATGTGTACCTTTCACCAATTTGTTGTCATACTTATCGTCACTTAACGTGATTGCCTGTGACATTCCACTATATTTGGCCTTAAGAGTATGTTGACATCAATCATCATCAATAACCATATAATTAAAGCATTAATTGGTCTAATTAACCATTTACATTCACTTTTAACATTGTCTTGTTAGAGGTGCATTCTGTGTATCCTTTTCTTCGTTCGCAATATGTCATTTTTACTCATCAATTTAAAATTCAACTGCCCAATGACCATTTTTTGCTTGCTTAAATCATTTACTAGTCCCTTTAATACAATTCCATCCATGTTTCTTTCCACACATTGATCAAAAGGTAAACCCATCTTCTTTTTGTGTGGTCTTTTGATTTTAATTTGAAATAAAATGTTCTCTTCTTATTATAGTCATATGACTGATGGGTTACTCTAATATCCATCTCAACATTGAGAGCACATCAAACAATTTCCTCATAGCTATTGAAGTCCCTTATGGATAATTCCCTTTAGAGAATTGGTTTCAATCGACGAAAGAATTGAACGATTTTACTCTCATGTTGGATAATAATTCTAGATTTGTACCTTGAAAGCCTTGTAAAATTTTCATTATATGTAGTAATAGATTCACCATCCTTTTTCGTAAGTTCATGGCACTCCTTATCCATTTTTGTTCAAAAAATAAAATGAATGTAATTATTGAAAAATATGTTTGGGATCATGTCCTGATTCCATAGACTCAATTTCATCTCATTTTATTGTATTATTGATAAGATTACACAATTGATCATCTTTTTCATTCCAACGGATAGACTTATAAGATGACATTATCACATTATGAACATTGAAGAACTAAAAATAACGTATTAGTTGTACTAATCTATTTTTCAGCCAGTAATGGATCAGAAGACCCGTTGAATGAACATTAATACTACCTCATAGCAGAATCAACATAATTTTTCTCCCACTTTTTCTTGTTTGGAGATATTGCATTATTCATAGCTAAAGAAATTTGTGTGAGCAAGGCTACGATATTTTTCATTCCATCTCCCATAACATTTGGTTTCTCGGGTTGACAATCAATTCATTTCATATAACATTCAGCATTAATGTGGTTCATTTGGGTTATATCCATTAACTAAAACCATTAAGTATATTTTGAGGAACACTAATCATTACAATAAATCCACACTATCAAGAATAAGTTTTAAATTTATTACAATTTAGGTTTTATTGTATGTTATTTATGGACATCCGTAAAACCCTAGGATAAGAGTGTAACCTATAATAAAACATAACCTAATGGTTTTTACTATGATTTTCTCATCTTGGTTTCAAAAGGTTAACTATAATTTTCTCTCATACCCACAATAAAAACTCATTCTTATATATAGATATTACATCAGACATAAAAAATATTTATTACATTACATTACAATACCAATCAAAGGCTGTATAGGATTAGTGTCTTTAGAAAATTGGAATCTTAAACAATTGGTTCATAAAACAACCACATTTCCTCATGCTTATTTCTTCATAACTAGACTCATTTTTTATGTATCATACATAATACCATACTTAATGTCCTATGGAAAAGAATCAGATGAAATTGTAATCTCAAATGCTCAATAAGAATAAATAGATCAAATATCACCCATATCATTTTTATACGAACGTAAAATTTTAAAATCCTATCCTACATATAAAATATCACAATATAATGTCACGGGATAAATCATAAAAATGTAATGTAATACTAATAGTCAAAAAATATGATAAGAAATTTAATTTCACACACACATACATAGAGAAAATTATTTCATATTATTCAAGGCTCATTGATGAGTCCTTCATAGCAGATAAAGTCCATTACTGAACTGAGTTCTGTCATCGTTCTAGCCTTGTATTACTGAACAATATTTATTTTTTGTTCCATTCAGGTCTATCTCATGAGATATACATCTTTAAACAATTAATTTGATTGATATATTGTTCCCAAGCATCTCATAAAGATATAATTCTTACGTTTTACACAAAAACATTAAAAAAAATTCAATAGAAAAGCCCATGAAATAAAATGGGTTTGATAAACATCAATCCATATTAATTGATATAAGACAAATGGATTTCCTAAATAACATTCCATCATAAATCCAATAAAATCATAGTAATATATGGTATTTAATTATAATCCAAATTAACGTGTTTCATTGTTGGTGGAAAATAATTTTGAGAAAACAGTTGATATTAATTCCGAAGGAAAATATGGTTTCTTATTTTAAAACTATTTCTATCCTAATAACGCCACATTATTTTTGAAGATATATATATATGTGAAAATAAAATCTAAAAAATTAGGAGATTATTCAAGGAAATAATTCATTATGAAAGAATAAAAATCCATTCATGTTGTCAAGTTAAAAAACATTTTTCTCTTACTTTTTCTAGAAAAGATATAAAGTACCTCGTCTCAAAAAATGGAAAAAAATTCCATTCATACAATTTTTTAGAAATATATCAATGGGTAAAATTGAATATTAACAATTATATATGGATATAAAGAATATATTTAAAACCATATTTGGGATACATGTATGTGGGTGACAAATATACCATAGTAAATTCTTAGGAAAAAATAATCTCTGAAAAAAATGCGATTTACAAAGTTATCCTTTACCTTTGGTTTGATATGTTTTGTATGAATCAAAACCTGTTGTATAATGAATTAAATGATGTTATTGATTTAATCAAGAATAATAATCATTTTTATGATGACATTAATGATCATATTTTCATCCCATTGTTAGTAACATTTCATTGTCACTCTGTATTCGGGTATTAATAGCTTTTTGTCCTTAATCATGTTTTGTCGAATAAGTTCCTATTACTATTTTATGTTATAGTTGTATTATTAATAGAATGTTATTAATATTATATATTTCATATTTATTAATTAATTTAATTTATATAATCATGATTTAATGATGATCATGTAGAATGAATCGCATCGCATCATGGAGACATTAGGTCGCAAATATGCACGAGTGATCATATCATTCCTAAATTATTGATTGAAATTGAAGTACAGGGTGTATAGTATTTCAGAATCAGTTTAATGTTATAACATTCATATATAGAAATTATTTCAATCATTATACCATTGCAAGTAAGGTATTAGTGAAAAATGTAAAACACCTCAGTGGGGAGACTGTAACCTGTACGTACGCACATGTTGTGATTTCATTTTTCCTAGGATAGATAAAGGTGAAATATATTATTTACATATTTATAATAGAATATTTTTATATATGTGATACTTATTTTATTACTTTATAATTAAATAACAAATAAATAACAATTTGAAGAATAAAAATGTTTGAACGAATTGGTTGAAGTGATGACATCTTCCTCAATGTGATTCTTTTAAATTTCATCATAGAGCACTATAATTGAACATTTAAGATGACCAAAACCTCTAGAATGAAAATTGAATGATTATAAAGAAAATTAGCTGGGGGTGGATGATAATGAATTCTCAAAATTAACTAAATAGGTGAGGGTGGAGGTTCCCTTTTATAATTAAGGTGAGGCGAACATTTTTAAACTCTATAAATGATAATTTATATTAAAATCAAACCAGATCCAAAAACCACCAATGTGTCCCTAATTAGAATATGAGATGATATATGGATGTAATCGAATCAACTAATAAATTATGGACAACTTATTTTGTCAACATAAATCATGTCATTTTAATTGACACATAGTTATTCTATTAAATGGTAATTCTATTAATAATATTCATTATATTTAATGGTTATTAATATTAAGGTATATGTTGTTAAATGAACATAAATGGATATTTTATGAACTTATTTACATTATTATTGTTACTTTTATTATTTTTAAAGATATTCACTATTTTAAAATTATTTACCAAAATCTTATTTTTAATAAATATCAATACTGTCAATTTTGGTAGTATTTATTTATTTGACATTAAATAAAATCCAAATATATGATAATTTAGAAAAAAAATATTTCATACATTCCTAAAATTTCATTGACACCTAGAATACTCTTGGATCAAATTAATTATATCATATGATATTTTTGTTAATATTTTTAAAACAATTCATTTGATATTTCGATTAATAATATAAATTTTATATCACTATTATGTCATCAATAATGAAAATTATTTAATATATAAATATTATAAATAAATTTCTATGAAGTAAAAAATTCTTTTATCTTTATATATAATAACTAGAGTTGATATTATCTCATAGTTATCAGTATATTAAAATTGATATACTTATATAAAATGATATTCTAACATTATGTCGGATTCATTTTTTTTACATTCATGTCATATTCATAGGTATGTGGCCATGAAATGATTACATTTCAAACAATAGATTAAATGGTCACATTGAATCTTCCAAAAGAATTTTTACAAGTTTTAAGGTAATTTTATAATATTATTGTTATTCTTAATTATATGATTTACTATTAACAATGGTTATAAAAATAATTTTGAAATTTACTATTAATAATTTATAAAAATAATAAAATCCTATTAAAATAATTTGGACCTACTAATTCCTAATATGGAATATTTTTTCAAAATTAAAAACAATTAATTTGTATAAATTAATTTGTAATTAAATATGTTGTTGAAATTAGGCAACAAGTCTTAAAATGTACAAAATTGAAAAATATTTAGATGTTTTCACCATTGAATTCAATGTAAAATTAATGATATTGGTATAAAATTTATTCTATGACAAAATATATTATATTTATAATATATAACAATTAAATTTTATATTTTAACCATATTAATAATATTGATGATGAAAAGATATATTTAATTAAATTTTAACTTATTTTTACTATTCATCAAAAAAAGAAAGTTATCAAAAAATGTCATAAATTATTCCAAAGTGAGTTTTTATATACCAATTCAAAATATCTTGTATATATTGTCATATATAAATTATTAATGTTCCAATCCTTAATTTAAAATGGGTTCCCCATTCTAAGGTGTAAATTTATACTTTTTAAAAAATAGATTTTCATACATCAAATAGGGTTTTATTCATAACCTATGAATAAAATATTCATTTTCTGAATAACAAAATGTTTTTATTTTTGATTAAAAAATTAATTCACTCAAAAATAAATATATGTATTTGATTTTTAATTTTCATTATGAATTGATAGAAAAATAATTCAGAATACATTTTCATAAGTTTGTTATAATCATTCCTTCTAACCGAATAGCTAGGTGATAAGGGTAATTTTATAATAAGGGAATCCTATAGTTATTTTAAACTCATCATTTCGTGAAAAGTAATACACTTATGAATAAAAAATTATTTAATGTAATTATTTCATTAAAAAAATGATCTTTACATCATACGTCTGAACTCTCAATTGATGATTCCTTAAACTCAAGTCATTATTGGATATTACTGAAGCTCCTCTCAACTTGTTCAAATGTTCATCAATATATAGAAGAGGATATTGTTTCTTCATATTCATGTAGTTCAAGAACTAGTAAAATACACATAAATGATAACTCATATCATCCTTCTTTACAAAAAACAATAGTGATCTCCAAGGCGACGTACACATATAGAAAAAACCTAATCCAGAAACTATTCTAGCTGAGTTCTGATCTCTAGAAGCTCTATTGCTGCCATTATATATATTGAAATAGAATCTAATTCTACACCTAGAATGATCTCAATAGTAATTTCATCATATTTTTAGGTGGATTCTAAAAAATAATATATGGAAACAAATCATGAATCTATTCCACTAATTGTGGAAATACAAAATATTTTACAACTCTATTATCAATAAAATCACTAGCAACCAAGGCTGTGAGCTCTCACAGTTGTAGAGTGATCGGCCCTGCACAGCCTTCCTAGATATCCCACTGTCTTTGGTGAAAATGGTTATCACCCTTTAGAGAAATAAAAATCACACTCCTCAAGAAATAAATCCACTTGGGCTCGGTATGTTACTAACTAGTCAATCCAAATAATTAGGTTAATCCCACATATGTATATGATATAGATATCCCATATAAAATGATACTCTCTAACATCAGGATAACATCCCATTCATTATAATATTTTCCTAGACTGTACTCCCAATGTGGTATGTATCAGAAAACCCCCCCCTTCAAAAAATCAATCTATACTATCAAACCATTAACAAGTTGCACAAATATTAAGAATTGAGAGGCACCAATAAAAAATAAGTCCCTATATAATGTATAAGGTTCATGAATTGTACCACTGACTATTTATGTTATATCCTCTCTATCCACAAGTGTGGGATTCACCAAATGCAACTATCCTACCCCTCTTCTATGTGGTTTCATTCAACCCCCAAGATCTATAACACTTTGTTGATATGGGTTATCTTTTCCCAAAGTATTATGTTTACTACCTCTACCACTAGAACATGTAGAACTCCAACTTGAATCCTCGTATGATATATAATATCCCCTTAAAACATATTAATTTTTTCAATATATCCCATAATTACCCATCTATTTCATTTTACTATAAGAACATTATCATATATTCATTCTTCCTAAAAGATTGGCCTTCAATGATTTGTCAAGTAATGTGCCTATAATAGTGTTCTATCCCACCACCCTGGTGGAATATCACTAGAGTGGGGTCCTGTGTAACTAACTCCCCTTGGCCACACTATTTTATATAGTTCATGATAACATTCTCAAAACGATTTTCTTTACAATGGAATACATACATCACGATCATCGATCAGTAACCACATTTTATTTTTTGGAATCCTCCATTAGATTACCCTAAGCTATTAGAGACCGATTTCCTACTTAAATAAAATTATTCATCCAGAATATTTCCACATAGTTATTAATTTTACACAGAAGTACTTCCAAAAATTGTTTATTATATGTCTCCTCATCTTCTTTTATTGCTCGAGAAAAATTCTACAAAAATGTTAAGTGTTTATTGTATTATATCATTGTCATATTCGCCTATGTCAATCAGATGAACTCATCATCTATATCATAGCTTAGTTTCTCTAAATTAAAAGGTCGAAGAACCTCTCCAATAATTTTTTACATGACATACTGTAGGCCTATCCAGTCCTATCCTAAATGTCCCACCAATGCTTCGCTAGTCCATATAGTATAAAAGAAGTCATCTTGACCCTCTTTATAGTGGGGTTCTCCATGTAGTCAATTATATTATAAAAAGACTCAATCCAAAACTCATCTCTCTCAGGTCTACCTCTCCAGAAAATGTTATGGGATGCTTCAAATGAAACACCCTTATCAATTTAGACATGGTCTTTTCATTTTTTCTCGGGTTTCTTTATAAAAATTACATTAACATGGGAAATTTATCCATGAAATTATCTCCAACATTCTTACTCAAATTTATTGGTTCCTCATGTTCCCCTACTTGAGGAACATATCCAAGCATGTCCCCATGTCTTCATCTCATCAATCATCATTGTGGAGTCATTACTATACCATCTAAACATTCACCTTATAATAATTTTTACAACCTTAACACATTTTCAATAAAAAATGATAAGGAAAAACTAGTCTATTCCCCCAAACCCCAACACATTG
This sequence comes from Viscum album, assembly GCA_963277665.1. Taxonomy (NCBI): domain Eukaryota; kingdom Viridiplantae; phylum Streptophyta; class Magnoliopsida; order Santalales; family Viscaceae; genus Viscum; species Viscum album. Next base: position 172,773,957 of record OY728134.1, read on the forward strand.
TTATTACTGCGCAACTAAAACTACCCTTAACCATCAGAAATATTGGTCAAGGTTAACAATGGTAACTCATTTTATTTATTAAAGTTTAACTTTCAGACCTAAATATTCTCATATTTCATAGTTATTTATAAATTTTAATTTCATAATAGGGAATATTTTGTATTTTCTTTTATAGGTAAGGAAAAAATGTTCATGTTCAAAAACATACCCAAAACCCATTTCCATGAAGCCCTAAAATGACGCATGTATCAATAGAGTTCCAAATGTCGAGAATGATTCATGAATACTAAATTATCACTCCATAATAGGCCACAATTCAATTCTCAAAAATTCTAAAGAAACTCACATCACAGAACAAGTTTGTTAACCAAAGTTAAATATTATTAATCTTTAATCGAAAATAAAAATAAAAATAATCCCACAAAGGTTACTTGGGTATTCCCCCATACATGTGTTTGCAACTCCCATGTATGAGCTCAATACCATGCCATGATTCATCCTATAATCATTAATACCTTTCCCAAAATGATATATACAATAAAAGAAAAGAGAATTGGACTCTAATACCACTTTATAAAATCTCATTCATGGTTCCGTGAATTTGTGTTATGATATCATCCTCCTCAAAATCTCAATCATTCCTCCCCATACAGGAGAGGCTACTGATTAGTAATGAGGTATGACAACTCAATCATTGGTAGATTATACACTATTTAATTAGAGTAGAACACTATATAGAATTAATAAATGATTATAGAAAAAATATCATTGTAAAACAAAACCAATATATCATGATAACCACAGTTGAAAAACAATATCAATACTAAAGTAGTAGACATTCCATGAAAAAGTGTGTGACGAGTGTCACATGAAAATTTAAAAATCAAGCGACTGACTATAACTGAGAAGGTCCCAGACCATGTTAAATTACATCTTCGATTCACCATCTCAAAATCATAAATCTAACATAGGGCCTTATAGCTTAAATTTTCCAACAAAAGTCAAATATATTCAGGTACTGATAAAGCATGCAGAGTAGGGTGTGAGTATAACTCAGTAGGCCACCACTAATAGGGCCTAAAATAATATCTAGTCAATAATAGTATAAGTACCAGTATATGAAAAGTATAACACTTCATATATAAATATTTACCACATTACTAATTTATTCATTATTTAACCACATAATTCTCCAGGTTTTGGAGGACACCAAAACCTCAATACATGCTTTATACCATGCCGAAATCTAGCCTTTTTCCAAAGGGATGATAGGGTCAAGAATTCCATAGTTTCCATTCTATCTCATATCAATCTAAGAATTTTGTTATAAAAATTCTATATCATTATTATCATATGATTTTAATTATCACTATTTATCATTTCATTTATTTTTTCGATGATTAATTAGTCATCTCTTTCTCATTAATTAACTAATAAAATACTTAGTCTTGTTATTCTCATTAATTAACTCAATAATAAATTTATCATCTCATATTATTAATTATCATAACAATTAATCATTCATATCATATTAATAATTAACTCAATAATTATGTAATCATCTCATATTATTAATTAACAAAAAAATTAATTAATCTTCTAATTCTTAATAATTAATTAAACAATTAATTAATCATCTTAATACTATAAATTAACTCATGAACTATTAAATAACCTAAATTCATTACAAATTCAACTATTATTTTATCATGTTAATTAAATAAATTGTTATTACAATTAATTAATCAAAATCCACATCTTGATAATCCCCTAATTAATTCATCGAATAATCAGTCAATTAACAATCTGACTGGCTGAAAATCAAATTTTTTATTCATGCCACCATCAATATCATTATCATATATTTACATCAAAAAATTAATTATTCAAATAAAAATAAATCTAATTGTCCTTAATTAATTACAAAATTATTTATATAATTAATACTCCAAATTTATCATAATTTATTTCCCAATTAATATTCTAAATTAACAAATACCTAAATCTTACAATTTATTAATTACAATAATTACTTATTAGACCATAGTAATTAATATTATTTTGGAATTCCAATTGCTAAACAACTATAGGTAATATATATCATACATACCTGAAATGAATATTGTTTCCCTGGGATTTAAATACTGGACCACCATCCTCAACTAATTAAAGAACATATTCCCAATGGAAATCCCCAAAATTAGAGTAGCAAAACAACGTATAATGAGATCCAAATATAAAAACCAAAATTAATATTATATAAATAATGATATATTTAATATATTTATTAATTTATAATCCTATATATGGAGTCTAAATATTAAATCTAGATCGGACCCATGATAGGAAGAACAACATTCAATATAATATGAGAAGGACGAAAGAAGAATGTGAAATTGAGAGAGATATGATTCTTATACCCGGAGGGGTGAGGATCATTGATTTAAAATTAAGAATAATTAATTTCAATCAAGAATGGAATCCATTTATGAGGCTCTAAAATCAAGGGAAATCATGTTAATCAATGTTTTGGTTGAATAGGGTTAGTTTTTAGTGTTCAGGATACTGGAAATCTAATTTATTTGTGACTTAAAATGTCGATCTAGACTTTCTAGGTAGGGAGACACGATTTTCCCTAACTTTGACCCTACATCATATGCCTATTATTTTAGGGATGTATGGTTTCTCATAATAAAGCGCCTGTTTTGACAACCCATGAACCGGCCGTAATAATCCCCATTGTCTTCAGTTGCATGGTTTGATGGGATGTGGTTCAAAGTCTTCTCTAACCATGTACCAATAGTTACTAACCCTTGTTCATTCAAATTTTCTCATTCTTCAACAAAACATACCCCATCAAAAAATCCTTATTAATAGGACACAAAACATCAAAAAAGTGTACCTATAATCAAGATCGATAAAACTCCATAACTATTATGGATATTAAATGATTAAAACGGACTAAGATGCACACTAAGTAAATAATCCACAACATACCAAAGAAAATAGGTTCACACAACATTGTCCCAATGTGTGCCACCATATTTGTGGCATGAAAAATGTATTTGAAAGAAACACATCATGAAATCGCTTCCTTACATGGCTATCCACCAGTGGTGATTGAATAATGTATGTGAAACTACATTACCTGACACGTATGGGGATCTACACTCACATCCTCCAATTTTTAATTATGATAGTGTCCCCCCACCCAACATGGTCGATGGACCACAGGAAGTTGAAGGATCATATCTCGCTCATATAACCCAATCATTAACAAAATCACACAACTCTATAACTCCATGGAAACCCATTGGATAACAGACTATTCTATTTACCTCACATGGGACGGAACATGTATTTTATCGTGTTTGAGAAATCCAATTGAATATTCCCATAATATTTAGTTGGGTTTATGTATGATTATATTGTTTCGTGTAACCTAAAGCTTCATGCAACATTAGTGGTTATGTGCACCTACATTCCCAATATAAATGAAGTTTACTTATTCTATAACTTATGATTTTTGCATCCCAATTTGACACATTAATGTAGATTTTTTCACAAAAATGTTTGGTTGATGACTTAATACCACCTTATACTAGAATTAGTTGACCAAAATTTTCATGTTCGAGTGACCCACTCCTACTCATACCAATTCCACCACACCATGATGATTTTTTCATCCCCTATTAATATACACCATGTCCATTATTATTTCTTTAATGACATCCTTGATGATTACACCACATCTTTCTCAAAATCATAAGCACCCGAATTCACCATTATCCTAGTAATATAAACCATAATGTTGGGATCCATGTTTTCCACTTCAGCATGGGAGTTTTTAAACCATTCAACACCAAAATACACATCTGTAGTAGAAATATAAACCCCTCAGGTGGTATAATCATAAAAACCCACCCAAATTCCGTTGTTAGAGAAACTAGTGCTGTAACCTTATATCTTACTTATAAATTGTCTCCCTTGGTGTATGCCTCATCAATATCTGAGCTAAATGTAATTAAAATATATAGAATAAATTTATAATTGTATGACATCATAGTTCTAAATAAGATTTAATGAACATGAATTAAAATTTTAGACCAACAAAATGTGATGAACATAGGATTTCCCTATTTATTACTAGCACATGATGAAACCCTTCCTCCTACAATGTCTAATGAAATAGAATGCATCATTTATGAATTCCATGGGATGACCTACCTATTTTTGGAAACCCATATATCTGTTATCCCCACACAATATCTCACCATTGCTCCATCCATGACGATTGAATCTTTTTCTTATGATGATAACCTATAATGACTAGTCATGTTACACGACCTTAAACTGTGATTTTAAACTATGTGTGTTTTTATCCCTATCTTTTAACAGGGTATATAGGATGCCTACATGAGGTTCAATCCTAAAATCCCCATCAAATATTAATATTTCCTCATTAGAATATGGAACCTCTAAACTTTTAACCCCCATTGAAGAACACTCTCCCACCACCATCAAATATGTATACCATTACCCCATGTGGTGACAACACAATCAATTGACCATCTTCCCCCACGGAAAACACTTAAATCCCTCAAATATCTATATAAAAGATAGTAAAACTATCAAAAACCTATACCCACAATATATTAAACTTATGAAAAACCTATCTCAACAAAACATTAAAATTGTGACCAAACTATCCCCCCAAGATATTAAACATGGGACCAAACAATACAAATAAAAAATTAATCATGTGACTACCATATACACACAATATGTTAAACCGATGACCAACATATACCATTGTGATGTTAAAACCTTGAACCGATAAAAAATTTCTACCTTGTGTAATTAACATGGAATGCCCCTGGTAAAAAGCCACATAAGAATTAGGCCATTGTCATCAAATACTGGGTCACTGAAATGGTATTCCTTGGGTTCTATAAATATGATTCCTCAAATGTTATATGCCACTGACACTAAAATGGGAAGAAATTGTATGTTCACATAACAAAGAACATCACAAGATACTCATTCATATCTAATTGTAACATACATATAGTAATAGGTACCTACCCAATAATGATAAATGAATCATAATTAACTAGAATCCTCCTCACGATGGAATTGGAAATGGGTTTTCTGAATGGGACTCATATCCATGAGGGACACCTAGTGTATTATATAAGATCCAATGATCATTTCATTGAATGGGGAACTAAAATCAAATATCTTGTTTCATTCAGGGAGATAACATCTCTAACCATGGTTGTGGAGGCCAACTCCCTTCGAATAGTGGTAATATAGGGAATCCAACTAGCCACCTAAGAGGATGATATACAACAATTTGGGAGAGAATAACATATATAGATCTATGAAAATAAAAAATAACATATCTAGACCAATTTAATATCCCCTGAAGAATGAATTGGAAATAAAACGGGTCAACCAGATGACTCTCGAGATGAATGTAATAATGGTTGGACATGATTCCTCCAAATATGATTATGATTTCTTTTAAACACGATCCCAACCAATATGTATATGATTTTGTTTGGATGTGATTCATAAAAATATATTTATTATGTATCATGGAAAGGATACCTTCTAGGACTATTTTTTTCACGTTCGATGTGACACCTCCAATAATTATTCATATTAACAAGTGGAATGTTATAGTTACCCATGAAATTCATTCAAAGATAATAAAACTATTTAGATTAATAATAATTAAATTAAAAATATTCAGGAAAAATTATCATAAAGGTATAATTAATTTGGAAACATGGACACATAAAATACCGGTTCAAATGTGAGATACACAATCTCCCACTATGTTATTCACAACTAGAACCCTTCACAGAAATATCATACATAATTCCATTCTTCATATCAATGGGAAATGAAACCGAAAAAGGGATAGATCATGTCATCTTTATGGATAAAAAGTTATATGTCAATATAGCATGAGAATATGGGTATGTTAACAAGAGAATTTCATAGGAAAACTATACCATGTTTACCATAGACCACCAACATGAATCATATAATAAATCATTGAATTTATTAAGACATGATTTATAATGGAAACAATGAATGTGATACATGAGAGTATAGAATTTGGAATATGATACATATTTGTGTAATTCACATAATCAATAAAAATAATATGTCGAGGCTGCCCAGAAATACATTCATAGCATGTTAATCTTGATCTAAGAACCCATGTACCTTCTTCAGGGTTGGGATAACCACAATGTCCCTTTTCCTTGAATTGGATGACCACACATGTACCCACTTTTTTGGTTGGATAACATTTTGCGTACCCTTTTTTGATCTTGGTATAACCAATTTTCTACCCTTTTATGTTGTGAAATAGTAATCTTTACCCAATCCATTTGAGACATATATTGGTCCCACCCATCACAAGATAAAAATCATACATATGTGTTCCACATGAACGCAAAACATTCGTCATATCAAACCCTTTGATTAGAAATGGGTTTCATAATCATTCCATCATTTCCTCAAATAATAATTTTTTTAAAAATAAGTGGGTTTCTAAATCATTTATTCATGTCATAACCTATGGAAGATAAACATGCTAAACTAAAATCATATAATCATAAATAAAAACCATTCAAATGAAAAATAAGAATGGTATTGAAGGATAATATCCATAGTAAATAATTGGTAACATAAAAGGATTCCATATTATATATCAAATTATTTTGAAATATCATTTAAAACATTTCATTAGGAAAATTAAATTTCATTGAGAATTACTTTTTAAAACTAAAAATTCATAAATTATTTTAGAATGATGTATTTTTTTGATAATATACCATGAAATATATATAGGTTTTCATAAACATTATTTAAAAATTTTCCTTCATAAAATAAAATTCCATTGATAATATATTTATATAAATACTGATTCACAAAACATTTTTAGAATACTATTCTTTAAATATAAACATTGAAACCTTTAAATGATTCGTTAAATTCATATAAAGTAATTATTATGGAAGACATAATTTCAATTTTTAAATTACACTTTTGAAATAGATTTTTTTAAAAAAAATTATATAACATTTGAAGTGTATAATCTATATTATAAAATATTAATTGATCATTATTGAAGGAAATTTCAAACATTCTTACTATGTTCAAACAACTATTTGTTTCACATTTTAATAAAAATTGAAATGGGAATTGTTTGTAAAAATACATGAATTTTTTTTAAAAAAAATAGAAAAATTAAATTAGGGGTAAATAATATATTTAATAAAAAAATTTATAATTTCCAAATTCGTTTTTCAAATAATTTTATGAAAACATGATATTGTGTGAAAAATGATTTTTGAACGATTAGAGAAATGAGGTATGATTTTACTAAAACAAATTCACATCCATTTTAAGATAAAAAGAGTATAAAAATGGTACTATTACTTGAAAAAAATTGTAACAAAATTATAAGGAAATAAATTAGTTTATTGAGAAATATATTATAATAGATTAACTTTTTATGCAAAATTAATTACAATCTCAACAAATGAAAAGATTTTAACATAAAATCATTACTACAATTGTAACATTTTTTCATAATCCACATGAAAACATAACATCAAATTAAAAATTAAAATATTATTAATATATGTACATTGAAGATATAATATTTTAAAGGGTATGTATATCCACCTCACAATAGAAGGTATGTTCATAACATAACTAATGTAACAAAGAATGCAAATTGAGAAATAAATACCTTATCACATTGTAATCATTAAAACTATAAACCCCTTGATAGAAATATACTAAAATGGATATTTAAATAATCAGAATTTTCAGGATAAGAATCATAAAATATATTCATGGGAAGTATATGCACCACACAAAGGAATCATGCGGTTAATATGACATATATCTCACAGAGAATAAAATTGAGATAGAATTCTCACACCATAAGTATCATATTCCATCATACACATTTTAAATTACTATATAATAAAAATAAGTTTATTATAAATATATTAATGAACCACAACTATACTCATATTACCCTATATGATTTACTTATTACATTTTATTACATGTTTGTTAAAAACTCCATGTTAATGTAATGTTTTAGAGAATAAGTGCATCATTTTCCATGAATCATTATTTTTGTTATTTTTGGTTTCAATAAATTGACCATTGATATATAATCTATATAATTTAAACCATGAAATAAAAATAATATATAGTTTTCATAAATTAATTATGAATTAACCATGAATGTTTGAGATATAAAATGAAATATGTCGTAAATGGAGATTGTAGTTATTGTGTACACATGGACATTGATTTCATTAACAGAAAATAATGATAAAAATAAATGGAAATAATATATTACCATAAAAAATTAATTTTTTTCTTATATATCACTTATTTTCATTAACAAAGTCCTTTATTACTATCCATGTAATGCATGAATGAATCAAATTACACCGCAATGTGGTAGTCCTTCGTACACATGAATGATTTTATCAAATTCTTGTGAAATGGACTGTCAGAAATAATATGTGATATAATTATTAAAAAATAATTATAATATAATATATATCAAATATAATTAATAATAAAAAAAATTATATATATCCTTTAGTGGTGGTAATGGAAGAATTAATGACATCGGTTCAGGAGGTGGTAATCTGCTGTACACCCAAATGATGATTTCGAAACAACTTTAATGGAAGAGGATATGGTTTAAGATAAATAACATAATATAAAAACATATTTTTATATGAAATATACTTATGTTATTATAAAATAATGTTTTAATAATAATTTATGATTGATTCTAGAGAAATAAGATAAAATCACTCGTTCAATTGTGTGACCACTTCTTCTAGTAACCTCATTTGGTTTTCTCCAAAATACGTCCTACGTTGGATTTATGACCACAAATTATTATAGAATTATTTTATAGAATTAAAGAAATAATTAGTTATATTATTTCCAAATATTATAGATTAAAAAAGTGTGAATATGAGAGGATATGGGGTGGACATTTATTAGTGAGGTGATTGGAACACATGTAATTTTTTCAAAATAATGCTGTTGTAATTTTTTTCAAATTAAATAAGAATAAAAATATTCTATTCTAAAAACAAATAAAAATAAGGTGTAAATATGTCGATATATTGTGTCATTTACTAGTTTGGTTCAATTTTAGCCCTTATCATCTTAGTTTAAACACTCCCTGGGTAATCCCATTATTACATTAACTAATAGTATATATTCATTACAATTGTTACTATTTACTATGGTAACACATTAAGTAGAACTTAGTAGATAATAAAATAGATGATGATTCCAAATATTGAATCCATTTTCCCTAATTCCATTCATAATAGTAGGAAATTTTAATTTAATAAAAAATATCATTTATGCGATAACAAAGCTGATTTTCAAAGAAAAAAGATTCAATTGTTGAAAATGTTTTAAAATAAAATTTAAATATGAAAAAGATTAAAATTATTGAAATTTAATTAATTGAAATTTAATTAAACTAAATTTCTTAAAACCCAGATTAAACAATTTTGACTTTATTAAATTTTTTAAATTAAATTACAATTATAAATAAAAAATTTATTCATCAATATTCATAGGAAAATTTAAATTCATTGAAAAGTTTCACAATATATTCCTAATAAATTTTTTACAATATTACTTCAAAAAAAAATTAACTTAATAATATCGATAATTAGTTTTATAATTATTGTGTAAAATGACACAATTCATTTTTTAGGCATATAATATTTAGGCTTCAATTTTAATTTATTCTTATCTGTTGTCTATAAAACTCATAAGATGAATTTTAAGGGTTTTATTATGTATATTATTTATATATTTCATAAAAATACATCACCTAAAGTGATATGATTAATATATGAACGCAAAAAATATTTGTAAAATAATTTTTTTTGTAAAAAAAATTATTTGTTTTATTTTCATATAGTTTATTTTCAATTATAAATAATTGGTCACCAAATAATTAGTTTTATATTAATGTGTAAACCAAATATTTTAATATGTTACATAAAAAAATTAATAAAAATCTTTATAACTAATAGGTGAAAACTATTATAATAAATAATCATATTTTAAAAGTATTTCAAATTTTTTTTAAACTCGGCATTGCATGTATCACAAAATAAATTCAGAATTTATTGTAATAAAAGGTAATATAATTTATACATGTAATGAAAATTAAATACAATGTTTTATATAAATCAATTAAGACGCTGTCTTGAGTTTAATAAAATAAAAACATTTTTTTGGGTATAATTAAAAATATAAAAGAGATTAATTTTATTAGAAAAATAAATTTTTCAAAAAATATCATGGTGTGACATTCTACCCTTCTTAAAAAGAATTTCATCATAAATATTTTATGTATTAATAAAACAATTATATTTTTAAAATTTAATCATAGAAACCCACATTTTAAAAAAGAATAATATTTATTAAAAATGGAATTTCATTAAAAAAAGTTTGCATAATGTATATTTTAATTATTTCTCAACATAGAACTACATTTGTGAAAAGTAAAGAGTTTGAAATGGAGGAAAACAATAATTTCTTAATAAGGATGTGAAGTTATAGAGATAATTTATAATATGAAATTTAATAATGATTTGAAAATCAACATTAATAATCCATATACAAATTTGGATTGAATACAGTCATTGATATCATGAGAAAGGACAGTACTAGGATAATATTTTATTTAACGATCTGTTCTCCTAATGTTACAAAATATTGAAGCGGATATATACTTAGGTGATTTAATTCCATTTCATAATCATAATCTCACCCGTTGGTTGTGCCTTGGTATATTTTCACTCTATCAAAAACTCCAACAAATAAAGGATAATTTTTTATTTCTTAAGCACTAACAGATTATAATATCTATAATAGAGTGATAAGAAATTATTTTTATTTCTAGTTATTATCACAAAAAATGTCTATCATTGTTTATCCCATATGCATAAATCTTCATTTTGTGAAGTAACACTTTAATCTCCAAATCCTCATCCAAATTATAACAAGGAAAATTTCATAAATGGCTTGACTTATGAATCATCCAAATGTTTAAAATACAAAACATAATAATAAATGTCCCAAAATTAACAAAACGAATTTATCCATTAATCCCTAAACCAACAGGAAGTATATCTTTGTTGTCACATATTGAACACATGACTACCTTAATCGTGTATTTTCTTGAAATGTTGTAATAAACTTAATATATATACAAACTTATTGAAAACATAAAATACTACTAATTATTTAAATGAAACACATATTATAGGATATATTAATTAAATATGAAAAATTTATAAACTCCATCAATGATAGGAAAAACCACCTTTTTAACAAATCATTAAACAGCTCTAAGGAAGTTAGTATTATCCATGTCAATCATCTATTTATCCAAATATCATTATCTCATGATCATGAACATATTAATCAATATATTTCCCTTGATCATAAGTTTTACATGAATAAAACCTTTCCAGTAAATAACTTTTCATGGTCATAAAAATCATTGATCATTTTAGTAAAAATGCATAACTAAAATCTTATACTGAACATTATTTATATATTTCATAATTATTGAATACCAATACATAACCACATCAATCATTGAATGTAATTCTTAAACCCTTAACTATTTTTTGATATATTATTCGTTAATACCTTTTTCATGTAATAAGAAATATGAATCTAGTCTTTCATCGACCATTGTTTTTCATTCATCTTATTTTTAATATAAAAATACAATTAGAATATCCCATAACTTTTAATTTTTTGGTTTCTTCATTATAATCATTAAAACAAATACTTGTAAAACATTGCTGATTCCCTACATGAGATATTCCCCTAGGATATCAAATTTAATAATTCTCATTCCCTGTACATTTAAAACATCAATCCATTGATAATACCTTAGGGGGAATACTATTTCTCTACATTTCATTAAATTATCTTTTCATTATCCCTCATCAATATAATAATATATTTACTTCTTCTCTGACATAAAAAATATCCTCGTTCAATTAAGAACATTCCATATAATTCTTTATACCACATTCTCAAAATAAATAAAACATAATCCTCTTTAATCCATGGTCTCTACCACCCCAACTATTGTCAAGCACTATCCCTCTATTCTTTTTGAATACTAGATTTTTTATGGTGTATGTTTTTAATCATATATCATTATATAGGATTAGAAATATTCATAATATCGATCAATCTATTAATCATCCTATTCTGTTTCTCAACAACACTATATCAATCACATTCAATGTTGTCAGAGTTCCATCTGCATTCTTCCATTGAATAAAACCAAAAAAACATCGTTGGGGAAACAAAATTCATAATGTGAAAAAATAATAATAATTAAAACCACCTATATGATTCATAAATCATTGAAACTACACATTAATATATGATATAATATGATTATCCTAGGTTTTTCATATTCATTAAATTTTAAATCCTTAAATATGTTCTATAAATAGTTTTATATTTTATAAAGAATATCCCAAATGTGTGTCGAATTGTGTGGGTAGAAAGTCTCTAATCCATGAACCTTATGATGATTGAGTCCATCCCAATGCCCCATTTTCATATTTATTACCCATAAGTTCCCATGTTTCATATCTACATCCACTTATAATATATAGATAGTGAGATAATTTCACTGAAATCACTCTCTCTATCATTTTCTTAAATTCTAGTATAATTTCCTATACTTAAAGTCATCCATAGACATATCCTTTAAAATATCCTTAGACAAGTACATAGAAATATTCTTGAGCTTCTCACTAATTTTTTCTCATCCAAGATTACTATTGTTACCTGAACATTTCCTATGTTACAAACTATATCATACTAGGATTTTCATAAATAGATATTAAATATTTTTACATGAATATTTATTACTGTACCAAAACCCATGCCTAAGGAACATAATTGTATACTGACTTTGGAAATATGAACACATAAACACCTTTTCATATGTTAGCTTTATCATCTACCTCTATATTCATCATTTCTATAATAATTCTTTTAAATATCTTACAGAATACCTGTATTTATATACCAGGGAAACAAAACATTAGAAAGGTTTATCATAGATGATTAGTAAGGTAAACCATAGATATATCAATAAAACATGACCATGTTAGTATGATAACATGATAATAACACATTAAAAAATATCATGCCTATCATAAATCATAAATAAGAGTAATAGAATAAATCATACCATTCTATAGTACATAAATAAATATTAAATAAAAGAACATGATCCATGGGTGCATAAAAATTGACTAAGATATGATTTTTGGAATATACATAATAATATGAAATGTTATTCCATAGAAAACCAAAGATACATTCTTAACATGTATGGATTGGGTTAACAACCAATATACATTCTTCGGGCATGAGATAACCTCTAGTGTACCCTCTTTTAGGATTTGTATATGTTCCCATGTACCCATAGAAATCATATGTAATTAATCATTACCTTATAAATAATATGGAGATATATTTATCATATCATAATCCATGAAATGAAATGGATTATATAATCATTTAATTATTTATTTAGATCATAACCTATGTAAAAAAGTAGTTGTATTCTTATGTATTGTATATTTGGGTTTTAAATGGCATAGAAACTTATTTCATAAACATCATGATATCTTAAAAAACCATTATACGAATTAATATGAATGGTATCCATAAATCATATCACCATTAAGGCATAAAATTCATCAATATTTGTTTTATTTTATGGAAAATTAATTTGAAAGATCATTGCAAGAATTTATGGAGGAAAATTACCTTTCATTGAAAATTAATTATTAAAAATAATAAATTAATAAAAAGATTTAGAAATAAATTTAATTGAAAAAACACTTTTATAATTAAAAAAAATCTCCCTAAATCATTAAAATATTTTCTGAAGGAAAATATATTTCATTGAAAATAAATTTTTAAAACTGAAATTCATAAAACTATTCCATCCTTTTTTTGAAAATATACTTTATAACATATAAATTAGGCTTTAAATAAAATTTGAAACATTAAAAAAGAAAAATATACTTTCCATTGTGAAAATAAATTTTTAAAACACAAAAAATAATGAATTTCTATTTCTTTGGAAATAATATTTTAAAATTATACAGGGTGTTTTAAAACATTGATTGGTAGTAATGTTAATGAATTCAACACATGATGTGTAATTTAAAAAATATATTCTATTAACATTTTATGTAAAATAAAAACCGCAATTGTTTAGAAAATCAAATTAATAATATATTTAATAAATTTTAAAAAATAAATTAATAGTAAAATTTTAATTAATGAATCACTTTTAAGAATATTAAATTAAATATATAAATAATTATTTTGAAACATTTTTTTTAATCAAATAGATTTAAAAACAAAGAGTATAATGAAGTCATATTTTAATAACACATTTTCTCAATAATTTTATGTAATAATGATTTAAAAAAAGTAAAATTTTTTGAAAAAAATAATGAATTACCAGATAATGAGAAAAATAATGAGACCATTAAGATATATATCATAGTATATCAAAATTGGAAGCATAATAAAAAATCTGGAAAACAATTCTATTGTAACATAAAAAATTTAGCACTTTGAAAATTTGTATTGTCAGCCCTAGGAAATAAAAACCCAAAATTAAAATTTCCATTATAATGAGAGTAATTGTATTCATCATATACCAAACCAATTGTAATTATATACACTACATAAAATATGGTGTGTTCATAAAATAACTATGTCCTAAATAAGAAAAGTTGAAAAAAATTTCCCTTACAACATTGGTAAAATAGCAACCGTAAATCCCCTAAAAGAGTTATCTCAAAATGGATATGAAAATCACAGTAATTTTCATTATAATAGTCATAAAATAAATTCATGGGTGGTATATACACCACATAAATGAAACTAATGGTTAATATGGATTTTGAATAATTGAAAATAAAATTGTTATAAAACCCCATTAGCATAAGTCTGAACAGCCATCATATATGTTCAAACCACTTGTATATTCAATATAATTTTATAATAAAAAAATTGAAAGAACCATAAATATATATAAAACCATAGATTATTTATGTTTTACCATTAAATACATTTTTATTTATAATTCCAAGTTAATGTCATAATTTAGGAAAAATATTGTTTTCATGTATGTTTTGTTTTATTATTATTTTTTCTCTTATTTTTATGATTGTTCCACAATTAGAATATTTTTAACCATTATATAAATATAAAATATTATTTCTATAAATATAATTTTATTGATCCATAAATGGTAGTTATTGAAAATGAAATACATTATTCTTTGAGGCAGTTTTTCATCAAAATGCATGAATGTTGTATCAATTTTCCTAATGGGTAGAAATAAATAATGTTAAATAAAATATTACCATTATATCATAATTTTTTGGCCATATATTTCACATAGGTTCATTAAGCCCATCCTTTTTACCTTCCATGTAAAAAAAATGAATCATAGATCTTTATGAGGTGGTAGTCCTCCGAATAACTGACCAACATTATCATATTCCTGTTCAATGGTATGTAATAAATAATATGAGATATCATGATTCTAAGAGCATAATAATATCATATATCATGAATAATAAATGAATCCATCGTTTTATCCATCAATGAGAGGTTGTAATTGAAAAATAAAAAACATTATACAACCCCATGAATCGATAATTCTAGTGCCTTTGGGAATTCGGTTCATAAAATGACATCATTAACATGGGATAAATTAATAATATTGAAAAAAACATTAACATGCTTCTAAAATTACATGTCTTTTTAAAACTACATGCAATAAACATGGTTCATACATAAGAAAGAGGTGAGATATAAATCCCTATATGGGGATAAACATTGAATAAGGGGATACATGTTATAAAATAGACATTTCAAGAAAGTATTTATAGAGTAGGAATCATAAAAATGACAAGTGATAAAGATATAAAATGATAACATTAACATCAGAAATGTCTAATCAACATAAAACACAACATCATAAAACTGGTCAGTGATAAACCACCAAGAATTCAGGTTGGAATATGTCTCATAAATGAATCATTTTTACTCCATATCCCAAAATGATTTATCATGACACACTACATTACCCAATAAATTAGATATCTATATAATTATTGGGGATCCCATCACATTCATTTCATTCTCTTGTGTTTGTGTTCTACATAGATCATACAATATGAAATCATCCATCATCACGGTTAATTCCATGATAAAGGACAACATATGAAAAAAAATTAATACATAATAAAAAGTATTTGTGCATAATGGTGAACATCCTTGATATGAAATGGGTACAATATTAAATACATAATTGGTATGTCATGGAAAATAGAAATTATGTTTTGGAAGGATAATGGTGTCACTTAATGGTTTATAAAAATGGGTTTATGGGAGAGAAAACGTCATCTAATCACATTTATAAAATATTGTATATAATAAAGACGTGGAAAAACATATCCCACCATTATAAATTGTAAATAAAAGGCACATGGTAATGAATAAAAATTAATAAAGAAGTGAATCCTAAATAAATATCGAAATGGTAATGGGTTTAAATAAAAAATCATAGGAGGATTATTGAGATTGAAAGTGGGATCTCACCATTGTACAATGTGGGTAACATGGAAGAACATGTCCCAATATAAGAAAAAAAGGAATTTTAGAGACATTACATAAGAATAACATTATAGTAGATGATCCCTTACTTATGTGTATGACACAAAAAGCTAGGCAAGGGCCTCTACAGAGCTATGGGATCCTAGGGAGGACTATAGAGAGTGGAGGAAATAAAATTGGAATTCTATTTGAGGTTTTAGTGTACAGAAATGGGAGAATGAGTGGATTTATATATGAAAAGAGGTCGATTTCATTATTATTTAGGTTTTGGACACCACATTACAAAATAACCAAAACCAAAAATCATACCAATGTTTCTTCTAAATTGGATTTTTTATCATTATTTTACAATTCCAAGGATTGAAATTAATAAAATAATTCTCTTTTCCATGTGGAGGTGAGACATTCTATTAACGAAATGATTTTAAATCCTTAAAATATATTAATGGTTTTGGAGGATTCATAATGTTTTTATAATATTACCCATGTAAACATTAAATCACATTATTTTAAATTGAAAACATATATTTGGTTAGGGATAACATTTATAGTATTTATTACATAACTTTTGAGTCATTATTATATCATAATTTAAAAAAAATATGTATATGATATTTAATTTTTAAGTAAAAAATGCACTGTATGAAAATATTATGAAAAAAAAACCCAATAGATAATTTTGATGTTATTATTACAAAAACAATATTCGTTTCATATATGTAGTTTTTTAAATATTTTAATATTAAATTTTAATTTCAAATCATAATTTATTATGAAATGCTATGTTTTTTAAAATAATGGTTTTTGAACTCTTATTAAAAAAATAACTTTGATGTAAAAATAATTATATGAAAATTTATATTTGATGAAACTTATAATATGATAAAATATTGTTAAATTATTATTCATGTCTATTATCCCTTTAACTATTAATTCATTAATTCATTAACTGAATCTTAATTTTAAAAAATAAAATTTGTTCTTTATTGTATATAAATAAACCACATTTATAAATTATAGGTAATATGATGAAAATATATTCACTTTTTTATAAAAAATAATTTACATATTCATATTTATAAGGTATTGATACATATCCCATTCATAGACCAAAAAACACACTATGGTAAATATGTTCAATGGTTGTATTTTAATGGTGTAGTTTTGTATGCATGGTTTGGGTCGTGTTCTTGATGAGCATGAAATTATTCAATAAATTGTTTTGAACATACATAAGTTATTGAATATTAGATTTGTATTGGTCAAGGAAACTCCAAATGAGGTTATATCCCTCATAAGATCTATTAAAATAGATTCATTCTATACGATTCTACTATTTGAGACCATCACTTATTTTGTCTATGTCAATTGAATTGATCAAAACCCTATATTTAAACTAACCTTGAGATCACTGTTCAATAGCTATATTATCAATTGTAATGAAACTTAATATTCATTAATAACAATTTTATATAATAAATAAAAATATGTTCATGTGTTCTCTATAACCATAATACAAATAAGACATTTAATTAACATAGATGGGTGTTTTTATTTGTATTAGTTCAGATAGTTACAATCTTCCACCCTTATGATATTTAGCACTCCAAATTTTCATTTTCCACGCTAAAACAGATGACGGTAAATCTAATTTATCCACTCCTATATTTATCATGTTGCTTGTTCAAACTTTTGTTTTATCCACAACACTTTAACAAGTGTCATTATCTTATTTCATAGAAATTGATCTCTATAAACTACGATCATCAATAACATCTCCTGATATTAAATTTCATTATACAATGGTAAAAAATCTAGATTGAGGACAAGTGAGGGGTATGATTTGTATTGTACAAAGATTTATGCGTGTAATACATAATGTAGTTGAGAATTGATTTGTGGGAGTACTAGTTAATCGTCTACCACTATATTATGATCAATGATCTCAAAGGGGTGGATATATCTTAGACTAATCTTTTTCTTATAACAAAAAATAATCACCTTCTAAAATGTAGAGTAACGGAGTAATATTATGTATCCAACCTGAAAATCTAGGTCTTATTGATGATTGTCAATAATGTTGATCTGTCAACCTTATGTAACCTACATATGTTACAGAATGGTCTATTTATTCTCTATTATTGCAAAGACCATATCAGTACTTCGAAGCTTTCCTTCGCCAACATTAACCAAACATAATGGTGATCTGAACCTCTCCCCGAAAATGGGATTCATAGGGATTCACTTGGTTTCTATAGTGTAAAACTATTAATGAAAGAGAACATGATAAAAGGAAGTTGTATGTCACATACTCCACTGAATTCCTTTGAACATGATTAAAATGTGTTGTCTAGTGTTATAATAGTCTGCTCATATTGGACATCTGTTTTAGGTTGATAGACTGTACTAAATTTCAGTTCAGTGTTTAGAGTATGTCAGATACTTTTCTCAAACATTATGGTTAATATCATATATTGATGTGATACAATTGATAGTTGTAATCCAAACAGTCATACCAATTCTCTAATATATATATATATATATATATGTGAATGTTGATATACTAACATGTCCTCTCGAATTTTGATAACGTGATTCTTCATTGTATGTTGATCCTTAAGAACCCATATAGATTGGATTCCCTTGGATTCCTGTGGATGTCTAGTGAAAATTTCCATAATGATGCTCACCAATTTCCATGTTGGAATGCGTAATTGTTTTCATCACACACTTATAATTCATCCATTCAACCTTCACATAATATAATACGAGAAACATTTATGTATATTGATTGATATCCTTCTTCATATTGTCCCACAAACAGTGCTCATAGAGATCTTGAATCATCTCTATACTTCATTTGTGAATTGATAATGTTGATCTATGTGAATAATCCAACATTTCCTTCATTAAGTCATGAATTAATGGTACACATAGTCTTGACCCAAATATCATAATTTCTTCTAAAATAACATTAAACTCTAAGGATATACATTCTCTTATATTTTCAATTTCTTATGAATTCCCACAAAACTTCATTGATCATCATTTAGAATTTAAAAAATATATGGTTGGGGAATAATTTGTGAAATTATTGATGAACTTACTTCCTTTAAAATTCCCATGTTTATTATTTTAAAATCTAATAAGATCATATCCTTCTCAGTTTTAATATTTAATAGAATTGTAGGATATTTTCAACATAGAGAATATGATAATTTATTATCATTACTATGATATTAATGAATTTATAATTATATGTCCTTGATCAACCATAACCATATTCGTTGGTAAATATTAACCTCTTTAAGTGTGAATAAATACTTTATTCTTTTATAATCCATGCATATGTCACACTACTCTCTATAGAGATATTGCCTCTTTTTTTTCAAAGAGAAAATCACTACAGCGAACTCCATATCATGTGTTAGATGATTCTTTGATTGAACATTCAACTACCTTGAAGCAGAAGCTATGGAATTTTCATTATTGATCAAAGCACAACATGATCCCTATTTCAATGTCTTGTAGAATACCAATAATTGTTTTCTACTTATGGGAAGTGTGACTTAAGGTGCATTGATAAGCCTCCTTTATAACTCCTTAAAACTATCTTCACATTCATCATTCCAAAAAAATGTGACACCCTTGTATGTTTTCTTTGTAATAGGGATTGATAATCACAATAAATTTCTCAATAATTTGTGATAATACCTTGGTATCAAAAGGATACTACAAATATTTGTCATAGATTTTGGAATCATCCATCTTTAAAAATTATTACTTCATTGAAGGGTCCATAGATATCCCATTAAATATGTTGATATAATTCATTAACGATACGTCCATCACCCAAAACTCTCATTTTCTATACATGTTATTAATATTATTCTATAATAGAGTCTTTAGAATAGTTCTCATATTCTCCTCATAACTCCCCTTCATTTAACTGTATATTTCAATATGATATATAATTAATACCAAATATTTTCCATGGTAATCTATAAGGACCCAATTAATAATCCCTACGATGATTTATGGAGAATTAGTGAGTCCAAATGGAATCACTATGAACTTATAGTGCATGTACTTTGTCCAAAAATCACTCTTGGAGATATCATCCTTCTTTATCATTACTAGATAATATCCCAACTGAAGATCCAACTTACAGAATTAATTTTCTTCACATAGTTGATAATATAAGTCATAAATATAAGTAAAATATACCTTCTCTTTATTATGATGTTATTGATATCACTACAATGAATGTAAAGGTGCACTGACACATCCTTCATCTTGAAAAATTGGACTGGTGAACCTTATGATGAAGCACTTGGCCATATAAACCATTTATCTATATTCTACTATAATTGTTTCTTGAACTCCTCATGTTAAATATCATATATTCTATTTGTATTCTATGATATTGGAAACTCCCCAAGAATATGATCGATTCAAAATTAATCCTCTCAACTAGGAGTAAGACCAAAAATTTCCTCAGGAAGCACATCAATGTATTATCTCACAATATTCATGGATTTGTGGATTTTTCTTTCCTTATTATGAATGACTTTATCTAGATATGCATACCATTAGGGAAATAATATTCATGCATAAGATGATGGAACTAATGAGGATTCATCCTCCTCCTTGTACTTTTACAGAACTGAGGGTTGATTACGAATATGGAGGTTGATTTCTTACTCATCAAAATTGATGATGGCCCTATATAGGAGAATCCAATACATTCCAATCATTGAATAAAATTACTATAAGGGTAGAATGACAAGTTTTTATAGTAACATCAACATACACATACTGATAGGGGAGGATCTATATAGATGGGATCTAATAATATCCCTATTTGTTGTTTTTACTAACATCTCTTCTTCCATTTTTAATGGTGCTATTTTGATAGTTATACTAAAATTTATTGATCTGAATGAATTCATACAATTATAACCAAAAAATATATTCAAAATTTTAAAATGAATAAAAAGTATACCTGTCACCACTTTATTTTCAAGATCCACAGTAGTGGTATTGATGAAAAAAGTAATCCCTTGCTACCTTGGGGTTGTTTTTTGTCTCTAGAAACCCATTTAATATTGTATTGGACTGAAAATTTCCCTATTTCATTATAGTGGATGAAATGAAAAGTGAAATTGTGGTTAACATTAGCATTCCATTCACCATATAATTACAGGTATTCTCCTATTTTTAATTTTTAAATAGGTGTTCATCTTCCCAGCACCTAAAGAATTTCATTGTTTCCCTTACATAATTTATGGGGTTGTTCTTCCTAAACAATTGAAATTTGGGATTTTGAAATTATATGGCAACATTCAATTTCTCTATTAGAGATCTATAATCATACTCAACTATATTCTTTTTCTCCTCGTGATTCCCTTGACATTCACTGATCTCAATTTTGAATTTGAGGGAACATCAGTCAATTTCCTCATAGTTATCTAAGTCATGGATTGTCAGGGATTTTTAGAGATGAGCCATTTCCATTTGATGTTTGAGATAGTGAGGAAAAAAATTTTAAATTTTTTTTGGAATTCCATCCATTACATTACATCAATATCTACCTCTAAAATTTTATTCTTTATCAATGTACACATGTTTTTAGTTTATCCCTCCATACGATAAATAGCCAGTAGAACCTTCTCTTTTATAGAACATTGATGTATGGAGAAGATATTCTCAATAGAGTTGATCCATTGTTCCATGATTATGGAATCAAATGATGCGTTCAGATTTATAGTACATTAACACATAAATAAATAAATCACTTATTTTTCTCTCTTAAGGGGATTTAGATGTCCATCTAGATCAATATTTTCTATTAATAATATGAGTCAATAGACAGAGTATCTTGAAACTTTTAGGGATTCCAACCACCATCTAGTTGGGTATCTAGTTAGGGTAGTCACCACATTTCCCATCCAATTAATTTTTTTAACTGATTTATCTTACTTTGACCCACTTTTCTAAAATAATGTAAAATTAGAGATTACTATTTTAAAATATTTAACTCATAAAATGGAACCTAATGAAATTAAATAGATACGTTATAAATTACATTTACTTCCTTAACATATGAATTTCATGTCATTGACCTTTTTTCCCAAGATTAATTTCCTATCATATATTCATATGAGATATTATTCAACCCTTATCAATGGTTTGTAATAAACATATAAAATTACCAAATTATATACCTTATGAGTTTTAAACAATGTCAATAATAAGGTATATTTTGTTGTACATGGTTACACAGTGTTAGGCCCAACTCACATTTTCGTTGTTGTTACTCCTAGGTACATCTATTCTAAAACCAATTACACATGTCATATCTCTACAAGGATTTGATAAATGTATAAAAAATGAATCTATACTAACAAAAATATATGGTTATTTTCATATAATTATACATATTTTAAGGGATTTTTTTATTGTTTTCTAATTATAATCCAAAATCTAACTAATGTTTATCTCTAATACCTAATATAAAATCCATGATATTTATTTCACATTAATTAATGATCTAATATAAAATATAATATATTATAAAACCTAAAAGATTTATCAATCTATTTTATATGGGAATTATGTACATATAATGAAATATTGATTGTGGGATGCACCATAAATATTGAAAACATCCTTAACATGCTTCTAAATTTCCTTGGATTTGTGAAAAATCATGGGATAACAATGGGAAAATGATATTAATACAGTTGGCCTATAAAAATAGAAAATGTAATAAACATTTAATACGGTGATAAATTCTAGAGAATATGAATATTAATTGGGCATAGAAAGATAATTAATCATATCTATTAACTATGAAACTTGATATTTACTGATAATAATAACATGTGAAATGTGGGAAGGACTTAAAACACTACATCATAACCTAAGTCAAGGATAAAATTCAAAAAATTCATGGTAGATAAAGGCCCATAAAGGAAAAATGTCCACACCAAATACCAAAACAATGTATAATGAAACTAAAGATTACCCAATTCATTGGAGTGCTATATTATTTCAGGTGAACCCTTCACATTCATTTCATGTTAATGCTTAATTATTCCACATATATCACAAAACATGGATTCATTCATCGACAAAAAAAATTCACAATGAATGAGTGAAGAATAAATACAGGAAAATACCGAATGAAAATTAAATTTAAATTTTTTTGAATAACCATGATAGTAAAGATGTGTAGTTTTCACAACACAGTTGGTTTAGCATGGAAAATCATTGGGATATTTTGGAAGCATAATTGCGTTATTTAAAGATTCCTAAAAATTGGTTTATGATTAATATTGGGCTATATAAACACATGGAAACCAAAATTGAAGTAATAGGTACATGTAAAAACATATCACAACATTAAAATTTTTAAATAGAATGCATAAGTTAATGAAGAAGAATGAATAAAAAAGAGAATCCTAAAAATATTTTTTCATGTTAACACATGTACATAAATGATGATGGGAGGATTAATTAGCATGAAAGGGTGATATCACGATTTATAAATGAAATCCATATTAATGGAAATATGGAAAAATATTTTCCAATATAATAAAAAATGAAACTTAGATACATTTCATAAATATTTTCTTGATAAAAATTGGAGAGTGGAAGATCCCTTACTAAACTGTGTGACGCCAAATGCTTGGAAGGGGATTCTTGATAGTTCGGTGGAACCATAGGAGGAGTCTAGAGTGTGTAAGAATTTGTATTGAAGTCTTACATGGGGATTTTGAAACACCCGAGAATTTTAAGAGAATTTTTTTTTATAAATCATAAAATGAATCTTTCACTACACACAACACTATATTGGGTTGCTTTACACGCAATCGTGACCTTCCTCGATAGCTTGCGTCGTACACAATATCGAGTTTCAATAAAAAATGATATTCTATTAAAATATTATTAAAACTAGCCGTTATGAATAGTAATAACCACTTTTTAAAATTTTATTTTTAAAAATGGACTTCATTTTTGGATTCGGAATATCGAAATTATCCTAGGGTGAAATTTTGGCATTTTTCTGAAAACTTTCAATTTTTGATGAATTGTGAAACCACTAAGTAGTAGTTAAAAAAACTGAATTTTTCATAAAACTTAATTTTACCGCTTCTATGACTGGAATTTCAAAAATCCGAGAGACATGGTTGATGTCAATAAGTAAAATGTGGTTCAATGAGATGAAAATAATTATTGTTTAATAGTAACTTTTTACTTTTATTTACCACGGTTAAAAGTAAATAGGATAATTAAGGGTCAAAATGATATTATTATTACCCTAACACATGTCCTAATTCTATCGGAAAAGTTTTATTCGACCAAAAACAACCTTAGGAATAAAATATGACCATTTAGGCCCATTTGGATTAGATAAGGATATTTATTATTAATTTATTTAAAGAATGGTTAAAATAGTTAAAATCAATGTTTAATAAGAAAATCATTTTTAATATAGGGTTATACATAAGATAAATTAGAATATAAATATTCATTAGAAATATAAATAGATTTCCTATATAATGATATTTTATTTGTAATTTTTAGACTTTAAATAAGTTAATTTATTTATGACACAAAGATGATGAAGTAATTATCTTATTAATGAAATATTGACATAATAGATGTTATAAATACCCAAATAAATGTAATATGAGACTTTTTATGAATTCAAATAATTTTATAGGTTGAAAGGACATATTATTATTGATTTAATTAACTTTTTCAAACTAATAATTCTCTTATGATTTAAAAATAAATAAATTACTAAATATAGTCTAAATTGACATAAAATATTTTTTAAAACAAATATTATATTATTAATTGTAATTTTATTCCTAAAAATCTAAGGTTCGGCCAAATGACTTAGATAAGGTTATATATATTAATACTAAACAACTTGGGGTTCATTTGCCTTGTTATAGTAAGTTTATTAACCTTATAGTATAATAACACATGAAGACACGATAAATGTAAAATTATTTAACTTAATTTTAAATCTAAATGATAAGGTTAAATTAGGAACCTAAACATGTATAAATTCTATTGGATGAGATGGTTTCGATCCATCCCACCTTGTCTTCAAAATAAATCAATTCGGAGCTATTTAAAACTGAATTTGACATTATAAAAAAATAATATTTTTAGTTTTTCCAATGGAGCCCCTCTCCTCCCTTATAAAAGGGAACCTCCTCCCCCTCTTCCTCACACCACTTGGAGCCTTCATGCTCGACCAACATATGCCACTTTCTCCTCTCCACTTCCCTAGAGACATCCTAGAGGTCTTGGTCTTCTTCAAAGACCAATTTTAGTGCCCTAAAATGAGGTCTCAAAGAAGCACTTCAAAGAAAATGTAATGTCTGTTACCGATTCTTTCATCTTTATTTCTTCCTCCACTTCTTCTTCTTTAGTTTTTTCATTATGAAGTATAACATCAGTATCACTCATATACTGATATGTTATTATAAGTAAGAAACTACCATATTTCTCCATCTATCCATCCTATAGAAAATGAAATCACCGCGCGTGCGTACGTACGGAATACCGTCTCCACGCCATGGTGTAATCTATTTTCCACCACCACCATACTTGGATGGGTATAATGGTGTAAAGAATTAATATATATGACTATTGTGAAGTTACATTGATTCTGAAATAGTATACATACACTCTAATACAATTCCATGATCATGGGAATGTTATCATCGCTCGTGTGTACGTACGGAATACCGTCTCCACGATTTGATGTGACTCGTTCTACATGATCTCCAATGTATAAAGATTATATAAATGAATTTAATGAATTAACATGATATATATTACACTAATAACTTTCTGGAAATGAGGTATCTATAACATAAAGAGAAGAATAAAAATTTATACGACAAAACACACATAAGAACAAAAAGTAATAAACACCCTAATAACAAGATGTAATGAAATATTAGTAATAAGAAGCTAAGAATATGACCATATGAGATATCATAAAAATGGGTATGATTTTGGAATAAGTAAATAACATTATTTAAATCATTATATAGGAGGTTCGGACATGTACAAAGCATATCAGACCTAAGGTAAGGGATAATTTTGAAAATCTCATTTCTATCCGATATTATTTATACTTTGAAATTTACTGGGGTGTATTTTATCATCCACATCTATGTTTCCTCAATATGTAATATTTATATCCTTAAACAATAGTTTATATCCAATTTTACCCTTCAGTGAGTTTTTAGTAAAAGATATGAATGGAATCTTTTGTCATTTTTCCTACGAGGTACTTTTTTACTTTTCTGACAAATGTACGAGAAAAATGTTTTTTTAACTTATACAGCATGAATGGCTTTTTAAAACATTATTTCCAAGAAGCTTCCTTTACACTTTTTCAATTTTATTTTTAATCAACTTATTTTAGTATAAAATTGTATGACATGTTAAGAAAGGAAAATGTTTTTGAAGTAGAAAGGATATTTTCATCAAGAATTGATTTCAAGTGTTTTATCAAAATTATTTTTCATCTAAGATAATAAAGGGTTATGTTTCTATCCCTATTATTACATTTGTTTTATTATGTTGTGCTAGAATTATTTTTTTGAATTCCATTTTTTTATATGAATTGTTTTATGATGTCACGATTTTTAAGATTCCCCTTTTTATTACATGGGTTATACAATGATGTATGATTTATGATTTTGTGGCACAGATAAAAATGGTATCATTATGAGATGGGTGGGACCTATATCTCCCTCAAATTCATTGGGTAATGATTTTATATCTGATGAGATAGACATGGCTGTAACAGCAGGTTAAACGGGTTCAGTGAAATAGGACTGAAACGAGGAGTGAACTCAGTTCAGAAATGGACTTTGTCCACTAAGATAGTCATGGAAATGAGCCTTGACTAATAAGAAATTATTCTCTATGATTATGGGTGTATTCCAAAATGTTTCATGTTTTATGTTATTACTATTGGGATTACATTTCACTACTATGAATTATTCCATGTTATGAGATTATGATTTCTTTTGCAGGTTAAGATTTCCAAAAGTTATGTTCTTATGTATATGATGTGATTGATATATCTTTTGTTTACCCTTACTGAGCATTTGAGCTCTACCTTTTGTATGTTTTCTTTTTCTAGGTCAGAAAAAAGATTATTAAGTAAGATCTTCCAAAAGGGACTATAGATATGATGAAATAAATGGGAGACAATGTTGATGCTTTATGAACCAGTTGATTATGTTTCCCAGTTTCTAAAGACACTATACCTATATGGTCCTTTCCTGGTTTTGTTATATGTTTTAATAAGTGTGCTTAATTTCTGATGTAATGACAATGTATGTAAATTATGGGTCGTTATAGTTGGTATCAGAGGAAAGGTATAGTCAACCATTGGAAACTAGGATGTGAAAGCCTTAGTAAGAATCCTAAGGACAAGTCTAAGCATAGAACACAATCTTAGTGTTTTAGAAATGGCCATGAATAACCTAGGATAAGACCTTAAGTGTGAAATTTTATTCTTGATTATGTGGTTTTCCTATTATAATTAGTGTTTCTCACATTATTCTTCATGGTTTTAGTCAGTGGCTTGATCCTGAAGGAACCGTGTTAATGCGGAACGCGACGGGCAATGCAATGACTACCCCCTTGAGAAACAAAACGTTATGGGAGCTGGAATGAAAAATCTTATAGCAATTCTCAGAAAACATTCTCAAGATATGAATCATGTAGGACTTCCAAATGAGAAAAGGAAGGAGCAATATTCTGTTGAATCCTTCATGAGAAATCGTCCACCTTCATTCCGTGTGTCTACTGATCCATTAGTTTCGGAACAATGGATTAGTACTACTGAAAAGACATTTTCAGTTCTTCAATGTTCTGAACATGATAAAGTCATCTTAGCAGTTTATCGTTCGGAAGGTGATGCAGATCAATGGTGGAATCTTATTAAAAATACGAGGAAAAGGGATGAAATTGAGTCCATGGAATGGGACGAGTTCAATAACATATTTTTCAATAAGTACTTCCCTTGTATTCTCCGAACAAAGATGGAAACAGAGTTTCTTGAACTAAAGCAAAAGGATGATGAATCGGTTGGTACCTATGATGAAAATTTTACAATACTTGCAAGGTAAACTTCTGGTATTACTATCCAACATGAGAGAAAGATCGATCAATTATTTAGTGGCTTAAATCCAAGTCTTCGAAAGGCGTTATCCATAAGGGACTTCAATAGCTACCAGGAAATCGTTCGCTGTGCTCTCAAAGTCAAGATGGAGATTGGAGAAACCCATCAGTCATATGGGTTTGATAAGAAGAGGAAAATGGAAATCATAGGAAAATCTAAAGAGCGCACTGAAAAGAAGACGACCTTTCCCTTATGCTCAAAGTGTGGAAAGAAACATGTAGGGAGTTTTCTTAAAGGGACAAGTAAATGTTTCAAATGTGGAAAGGAAGGTCATCAGGCATTTGAATGTTGTAACGATGGGAAGAAGATGTCTAATGATGCAAACAAAGGAATGGATGCACAGAATGAACCTACTACACGTAAATGTTTCAATTGTAAGTATATGGGGCATTATACCAATCAATGCCAAAATCCAAGGGTTGATAATGATGGTCGACGTCAACAAACTCTTAAGGCTATATACAAAGGAATGTCACATGCAATTTCTATCCGTGACGTGGAGTACGATAATGATGTGGTGAAAGGTACACTTACCATCCACTCTAATATAGAAAATGTTTTAATTGATTCTGGATCCACCCACTCTTTTAATTCTGAAGAATTTTCTAAGGATATAACTGTATTACCTCAACAATTAGATGTTGAGTTAGCTGTGACAACCCCTAACGGCACAACCGTCTCATCAAAAGTTTATAATTCTTCTCCGATCGAAGTTTGTGGGAAAGTGCTTCCTGCAAATCTTGTGATCCTTCTTATAGTGGAATTTTATGTGATTCTTGGCATGGATTGGCTTTCTTTATATGGAGCTCATATCAATTTCCAACAAAGGGAAGTCACATTTCATATTCCAGATCAACCTATGATCGTCTATCAATGCAAGGATGAACATAACCTTCTAGTGGATATTTTGTCCATCTTATGGGTCTTGATTCCACTAAATTAAGGTTATTTATATAAAATGGTTGGTGAGAAACTCACAATTAAGAATATTCCCATTGTACCAGAGTTTGATGATGTATTTCTGGAGGAATTTCCGAGTCTTCCACCAAATCGTGAAGTTGAGTTTTCAATAGAACTCGTACCGGGCGCTTTACCTATTTCAGAGACACCTTATAGAATGGCCCCAATAGAGTTGCAGGAATTGAAGAAGCAACTCCAAGAGAATATTGGTAATGGATTCATACTCCCTAGTGCGTCACCTAGGGGAGCACCTGTTCTGTTTGTTGAGAAAAAAGATGGATCAATGAGACTCTGCATTGATTATCGAGAACTTAACAAGATCACTATCAAGAAAAAATATCCTCTCCCACACATTGATGACTTATTTGACCAACTACGAGGAGCTCAATACTTTTCCAAGATTGATCTTCATTCAGGGTATCACCAATTAAGGGTGAAAAGGGAGGATATACCAAAGACAACATTCCGTACAAGGTATGGAAACTATGAATTTATAGTGATGCCATTTGGTCTTATTAATTCCCCTTATATCTTCAGGTATCTGATGAATAGAGTCTTTAGAGACTATCATGATCAGTTTGTGGTTGTTTTTATAGACGATATTCTTGTATATTAAAAGAGTAAGGAAGAACATGAAGATCAATTGAGAATTATATTGAAGACCCTGAGAAAGGAGAATCTTTATGCCAAATTTACCAAGTGTGAATTTTGGCTTCAAAGAGTTTCATTTTTGGGTCACATAATCTCAAAAGAGGGGATATCAATGGATCTAGCAAAACAGAGGTTATCGAAAGATGGTCGAGACCAACAACAGTAACTGAGATCCGATGTTTTCATGGTTTGGCTGGATATTATCGAAGTTTTGTGAAAGATTTTTCACAATTATATGGTCCACTAACTGGGTTGACTTGAAAAGGAGTTAAGTTCCTGTGGATGGACGAATGTGAAGATAATTTCATGGAGTTGAAAAGAAGGTAATCCAGTGCACCTGTACTCACACTTACATGTAGTGTAGAAAGGTTTGTGAACTACAGTGATGCATCCAAGAATGGATTGGGGTGTGTTCTTATGAAAAATGATATGGTGATATCTTAGGCCTCACAGCAATTTAAAACACATGAGCAAAATTACCCAAATCATGATTTGGAGTTTGTTACGGTAATCTTTGCATTAAATATTTGGAGGCATTATCTTTATGGAGAAAGGTGTGACATTTATACTGATCATAAAAGTTTAAAGTATATTTTCACACAAAGGGAGCTGAATATGTGCCAAAGATGATCGTTGGAGCTGATTAAGGATTACGACTGCTCAATCCATTACCACCCTGGGAAACCAAACAAGGCGACATATTCATTAAGTCGACAAGACCATTCCAGTTTATCCATGATGAGGATAACAAAAGATCCAATATTTATGGATTTGCAAAGGATGGATCTTGGAATTATAATGAAAGAGGAAAAATCGTATCTTTCTCAAATGAATGTTCAACCATATATAAATGTGAAGATTAATGTGGCACAGAAAGAAGTTGTAGAGTTACAAAAGAAGGTGAGAAATGTTCCTGAATTAAACTTTGATTGTGATGGGATAATAATGTTCAGGAATCGGGTTTGTGTTCCTCCCATCCCCGAATTAAAGAAGGTGATGCAGGATGAGGCTCATAGTTCTTCATTATCTATTCATCCGGGAAGCACGAAGATGTATAGGGAACTGAAAGAGTACTTCTGGTGGAATGGTATGAAAAGAGATGTTGTTGAATATGTCTCTCGATGCATGGTTTTTCAGCAAGTTAAAGATGAGAGACAGAAGTCTAAGGGGATGTTACAACCATTACCCATACCCGAATGGAAATGGGAAAACATCACTATGGGCTTTTTCACCGGACATTCTAAAACATCCAAAGGCAATAATGCTATCTGGGTCATAGTTGATCGTCTTACAAAGTCTTCACATTTCATTTCTATTAGAGAGGATTTCTCTCTAGATTAGATTGACAGGATATATGTGAAGGAATTGGTAAGATTTCATGGAGTACCACTTTCTATTATATCTGATCGGGATCCGAGATTTACCTTGAAGTTCTGGAGAAGTCTTCATCATACTCTAGATACAGAGTTGAGTTTCAGCACTGCTTATCATCCCCAGACAGATGGTCAGTCTGAGAGAACAATTCCAACTCTAAAAGATATGTTGATAGATTGCTCTATGAATTTAAAAGGTTGTTGGGATCAACACCTACCTTCGGTGGAATTTTCTTATAATAATAGCTTTCACTCTAGTATTTAATGGCTCCTTATGAAGCTCTCTATGGAAAGAAATGCAGGACTCCAACTTTCTGGGATGAAGTTGAGGAAAGAAAGCTATTAGGACCTGATCTCATTGATGAGATGGTAGAAAAGGTCTGATCTATTCAACAACACATAAGAGAAGCTCATACTCGATAGAGAAGTTATGCCGACAACCGAAGAAAAGACCTAGAGTTTGAAGTGGGTGATAAAGTGTTCTTATGAATATCTCCCTGGAAGAGGGTTATGAGATTTGGAAAGAAGGGGAAGTTGAGCCCTAGATATATCGGACCTTTTGAAATACTGGATCGTGTTGGGAAGGTAGCTTACTGATTAGCTCTTCCACCGAATCTATCTCAATTTCACGATGTGTTCCATGTATCTCTCCTGAGAAAGTAAATACATGATCCTTCAAATGTACTCTTCTCATATGTTGTACCGCTGGAGCAAGATCATTGTTATGAAGAACATCCGATAGAGATTCTGGATCATAGTGAAAAAGTCCTATGAAACAAGACCACTCGATTGGTTAAAGTTTTATGGAAGAACCACCAATTAGAAGAAGTTACATGGGAGCTTGAGGATATGATTAGGGAGAGGTATCCTCATCTATTTGTTACAAAGTGACAAATTTTGAGGGCGAAATTCATTTTAAGGGGGGTAGAATGTAACACCCGAGACTTTTATGATAAATATTTTTGTTAATATAAATCATAAAAGTAATCTTTCACTACACACAACACTATCTTGGATTTCTTTACACACAATCGTGACCTTCCTCGATAGCTTGCGTCGTACGCAATACCGAGTTTCACTAAACAATGATATGCTATTAAAATATTATTAAAACTAGCTGTTATGAATAGTAATAACCAATTTTTGAAATTTTATTTTTCAAAATGGACTTCATTTTTGGATTCGGAATATCGAAATTAGCCTAGGGTGAAATATTTGTATTTTTCTGAAAACCTTCAATTTTTGATGAATAGTGAAACCACTAAGTGGTAGTTAAAAAAACTGAATTTTTCATAAAACATAATTTTACCTCTTCTATGGGTGGAATTTTAAAAATCCAAGAGACACGATTGATGTAAGTAAGTAAAATTTGATTCAATGATATTAAAAATAATTTCTGGTGAATAGTAACTTTTTACTTTTATTTACCACGGTTAAATGTAAATAGAGTAATTAAGGGTAAAAATGATATTATTATTACCCTAACTCATGTCCTAATTCTATTGGATAAGTTCAACTCGACCGAAAACAACCTTAGGAATAAAATATGGCCATCTAGGCCCACTTGGATTAGATTAGGACATTTATTATTAATTTATTTAATAGAAGGGTTAAAATAGTTAAAATCCAAGTTTAATAAGAAAATCATTTTTAATATAGGGTTATACATAAGATAAATTTGACTATAAATATTCATTAGAAATATAAAATGATTTCCTACATAATGATATTTTATTTGTAAATTTTAGACTTTAAATAAGTTAATTTATTTATGACACAAAGATAATGTAGTAATTATCTTATTAATGAAATATTGACATAATTGATGTTATAAATACCCAAATATATGTATTTTGAGACTTTTTATGAATTCCACTAATTGTATTGGCTAAAACGACATATTATTATTGATTTTAATAACTTATTTCGAACTAATCATTCTGTTATGATTTTCACAAAAATCAATTACTAAATAGTGTCAAAATTGACATAAAATAGTTTTTAAAACAAATATTATATTATTAATTGTTATTTTATTCCTAAAAATATAAGGATCAGCCAAATGACTTAGATACGATTATATATATTAATAATAAACAACTTGGGGTTCGTTTGGCATGTTATAGAATGTTTATTAACCTTATAGTATAAGATAACAAGAAGACACGGTAAAAGTAAAATTATTTAACTTAATGATCAATATAAATGATATGGTTAAAATAGGAACTTAAGCATCTCTAAATTATATTGGGTGAGATTATTTCGACCCATCCTCACCATAGCTTCGAAAAAAATCAATTTGGAGCTATTTAAAACTGAACGTGACTTTTTAATAAAATAAAATTTTTATTTTTTCCAAAGGAGCCCCTCTCCTCCCATATAAATGGGCACCTCATCCCCCTCTTCCTCACACCACTTTAAGACTTCAAGCTCAGACAACTCCTGCCACTTTCTCCTCTCCACTTCCCTAGAGACATCCTAGAGGTCCTGGTCTTCTTCAAAGACAAATTTTAGTTCCCTAAAAGGAGGTCTCAAAGAACCACTTCAAAGAAGAGGTAATGTCTGTTAACAATTCTTTCATCTTTATTTCTTCTTCCACTTCTTCTTCTTTAGTTGTTTCATTATTAAGTAATAACATAAGTATCAATCATATACTGATATGTTATTATAAGTATGAAAAAACCTTATTTCACCATCTATCCATCCTACGGAAAATGAAATCACCGCACGTGCGTACGTACGGAATACCGTCTCCACGCCGTGGTGTAATCTATTTTACACCAACACCTTACTTGGATGGGTATAATGGTGTAAATAATTAATATATATGACTATTGTGAAGTTACATTGATTCTAAAATCGTATACATACACTCTAATACAATTCCTTGATCATGGGAACGATATCATCGCTCGTGCGGACGTACGGAATACCGTCTCCACGATGTGATGCGACTTGTTCTACATGATCTTCATTGCATAATGATTATATAAATTAATTGAATGAATGAAAATGATATATATTATACTAATAACATTATGGAAATGAGGTATATATAACCTAAATATACGAATAAGAATTTATTCGACAAAACACGCATAAAAACAAAAAGTAATAAACACCCGAAGAACAAGTTGTAATGAAATATTACTAATAAGAAGCTAATAATATGACCATATGTGATATAATAACAATGAGTATGATTATGGAATAAGTCAATAACATTATTTAAATAATTTTAAAAGAGGTTCGGACACGTACAAAGCATATCGGACCTAAGGTAGGGGATAATTTGGCAAATCTCATTTCTATCTGAGATTGTTTATACTTTGGAATTTACTGGGGTGTATTTTATCATCCACATCCATGTTTCCCCAATATGTAATATTTAAATCCTTAAACAATAGTTTATATCCAATTTTACCTGACAGTGAGTTTTTAGTAAAAGATATGAATGGAATCTTTTGTCATTTTTCAGACGAGGTACTTTTTGACTTTTCCGACAAAAGTAAGAGAAAAGTGTTTTTTTAACTTATACATCATGAATGGATTTTTAAAACATTATTTCCAAGAATAATCTTTTAAATGTTTTCAAGTTTATTTTTAATCAAATTCTTTTAGTATAAAATTTTATGACATGTTAAGAAAGGGAAATGTTTTTGAAGTAGAAAGGATATTTTCCTCTAGAATGGAGTTCAAGTGTTTCATCAAAATTATTTTACATCTAAGATAATAAAGGGTTCTCTTTCTATCCCTATGATTACATTGATTTTATTATGTTGTGATAGAATTATATTTTTCTATTCCTTTATCTTATATGAATTGTTTTATGATGTCACGATGTTTAAGATTCCCATTTTTTTATATGTGTTATACATTGATGTATGATTTATGATTTTGTGGCACACATAAGAATTGTATCATTATGAGATGGGTGGGACCTATATCTCACTCCAATGAATTGGGTAAAGATTTTATATCTCATGAGATAGATATGGCTGGAACGACATGTTAAACCGGTTCAGTGAAACAGGACTGAAACGAAGAGTGAATTTGGTTCAGAAATGGACTTTGTCCACTAAGATAGTCTTGGAAATGAGCATTGACTAATAAGAAATGATTCTATATGATTATGTGTGTTTGACACAATGTTTTATGTTTTATGTTATGACTATTGGGATTACATTTCAATACTATGAATTATTCCATGTTATGATATTATGATTTCTTTTGCAGGTTAATATTTCCAAAAGTTATGTTCTTATGTACATGATGTGATTGATATTTCTTTTGTTTACCATTACTAATAATTTGAGCTCTCCCTTTTGTATTTTTTCTTTCCCCAGGTCAGGAAGAAGGTTATCAAGTAAGATATGCGAAAAGGGACTATAGATATGATGAAATAAATGGGAGACAATGTAGACGCTTTATGAACCAGTTGTTTATGTTTCCCAGTTTTAAAGACACTATAACTATATGGTCCTTTCCTGGTTTTGTTATATGTTGTAATAAGTGTGCTTAATTTTTGAAGTAATGATAATGTTTGTAATGTATGGGTCGTTATAGTTTTAGTTAAGATAAGTTGGATCTTGGGAGTATATATATATGAAATACGAGGGATTTCATTATTTTTTGGTTATTGACTCGACATAGAAAAATAAAAAAACCATAAAACAGTCATTGGTTTTTTCCATATGTTAATCAAATGTATATTGTTTGTAATTATTTTATATGTTATATAAAATAAAATAATAAAATTGTATCTTTGATTATGTGGAGGTGATTCATTCTCTTAATGAAATGATTTTAAAATATTAAAATATTTTAATGATTCTAGAGGATTCATAAAGGCAATATTAATATTAACCAAATAAAAATAAAACACATTATATAAAATATAAAACATAAATTTGATATTTGATAGTCTTTATAGTATTTATTAGATCATTTTTTAGGAATTATGATGTTTTAATGCACAATGTATATTTATATGATATTTAAGTCCTACAAAAGTATTCAACTCTTTAAAAACAATTATAAAAACTCACTAGTGGATAATTTCAATGTTCTAATTTCCAAAAGAACATTCACATTGACTAACTAATTTTATAAATATGTGAGATTTTACTATTAAAATACAATTTACATTTATTATTATGTGATGGGTTCTTTTGATAATAACAGTTTTCAAACCATTATAAAAAATTTAAATTTTACATCACAAAAACTATATGATCATTGGAATATTATAAAATTTGTTTAATAATATTATTTTATTAAAATTTTATTATTTTAAAAAATAAATTAATTCATCTGTTAATTAATTATTTTTTAAAATTGACTGAAAATAAAAAATTTATTTATTGTATCAAAATAAAAATAATTTACAAAGTAACAATAATATGATAAAAATATAATCATTACTATATTATGAATAATATTCACAATTAAATTTTTAGGCCATGACACATATCAAATAAATACACCTATAAACAACAATAATTGAAAAGTGAAAAAAGGTGGGACATTCATGGGGTTGTTCGATGAACATGTTTTGGGTCATGATCTATATCAGCTAGAACTTCTCCCATAAATAGTTTTACTCATTCCTATGTTATTGGATCATATTTTGCGATTGTTCAATGGAAATCCCACAGAGTATATCTCTCTCAAAATATTTGAAAATTGGCTTCATAGAGTATGATCATACTGGTTGATCCCATCACTTATTTTTTCTTTGTCAATTAGATTTTTTACAACCCTATTTTTATTATAACCTTGTGATCACTATTTAATGACTATATTATCAATGGTACTATTACTTAAATTTCATTTAAATAAAATTGGATAAAATAAAACAATATATATGTATATTTTTTCGATAACCATAATATTTAGTGTGAAATTTAATCAACACTGAAGCGGGGTCTTATTTATATTAGTTCGGGTCGTTACATTCCTTGAGATCAAAAATAGCCTCCACATGCAAGTGTATGATAAAATAAGAGAATAAAATGAAATTATTCCTTAATAACATATATTCATATGATTTTATCAATACAAATTTTCCATAAATAAGGGTTTTACCATACATAGTTTTTGGATTCAGAATTTAATTTTCATTTTGATTCGTGGAGGATAAATAGTGTACCTTTTCTATGATTATAAATTTCACTATGTCAGTATAGCATTGAACATAGGATGGGTTATATATCTATTCAGCAAGGAATGAATCACCTAGAATAGTATTCAAAACAGGTTCTACATCATTAGTTTGATTTATCCTTGAAATGATTTCAGCAATTGTATTTTTATA
This sequence comes from Viscum album, assembly GCA_963277665.1. Taxonomy (NCBI): domain Eukaryota; kingdom Viridiplantae; phylum Streptophyta; class Magnoliopsida; order Santalales; family Viscaceae; genus Viscum; species Viscum album. Next base: position 172,812,286 of record OY728134.1, read on the forward strand.
GACCCTCTTTTAATTAATATCAAGCTCAGAATGTAGTTGCAACAAAATCCATCTTAATTGTCTGAGATTTGAATCAATCTTATTGATCAATTATCTTAAGTTTGAAAATCTATAATAAAATTATATTTCGTCCTAATATATAATAAAGAAATATTTTTAAAGGTACAACAATAATAAACTCATTATTTTTTTTTTATTTAATCTGGGTAGTTCCAATAGTTTTTAAAATTTATGATATCAATTTTGGAAACATATAAATATTTTAGGAGAGGTCATCATCTACAGATCTATTTGAAAAATCACATAATATCTCAATTGGGTGACTCTTGTTATGTGTCAAGATTATGGGGGAAGGTGTTAAATATCATTTTAATGTGTCAACTCTTGTCCTTCATGTATCATTAAAAGAAAAAAAAAATTATTTCATGATTTAGTTAGTTAGAAAGAAGTCATTTTTTTCTAAAATCCTTAGTAAACCAACAATAAAATCTTTCAGGGAAAAATAATGAAAAAATATTTCTTAAAATGGTGGGATAGGATAGTGTGTATATTTAATCTACATTGGATTTATCAACATAAATTACTTCTTGAGAGAATAAATATCACAAGGCTTTTTATTTTTCTATATTAAAACTCTATTTTTAAAAATTAAAAAATAACTGCTTCCAAGATCATATTAGTAAAATGCCTTCCTAACTCACCAATTTTTTTTGAATGAATGTTCTATACATTGAAAAAAATGATTCCTATAAAAAAATATCAATCATGTATTATATGATTCTTTCCATGTATCATTGAAAGGTCCTTATGTAATTTACGAGACAAAATGGCATCCTACATTATGAAAATGTTCTGAAGGGGCATGTAATGTTGAATGTTTCATAGTTATAGGTATCTATGGAAACGTGAATATATATACAAAAACCATCATGGATAAAATAGTGATTTTTCCTAGCTCTTATTTCTAGAATTTATCCTTTAAAGGGTGTTTGGAAATGGTGTCCCTTGTTTACATGGTTTAATCATCATTACTCAATTAAATCTCTCCAACTATTACAGATTCTGGTTGTTTCCTATTCATTGTATTCATTTAGTAAAATTTATTAACTGGATTAATTATAAATAATATTAATAGGGAAAAACCATTGGGAATTTTAGATGGGATAAATTATTTCATCTCTTAGGATTCTATCAGTTATTTTTTTTTTCTAATAGGGTTGGTTTGGGCCATCTTTGTGTTTCACTTGCTAACTTGGATCCTTCATCTATCCAAATATTATATATTCATGTGGTAGGTATAATTATTATAATATCTTCCAATTTGCATCCTATGATGAAATTTCTTTTAGGATGTTCAATAGTTGGTTTATATGGTCATGTTATGTGTTTCTGAAAACTCTAACTGGAATTTTATTATCCTATTTTAAGAAATAATATTTTAAAACAATGGTATTATAATTATTTCTAATTCAGGGGGTTTATAGAGATATAAAAATTCCACTATTCATTATACATTCGACATCGAAATTTTATGACGAATTATTAATATCAGAAATTAGAAAATCCTCATATATATTTTCATTTATTTGTTTATTTTTATCAATGCTTTAAAAGTTCACCATATTTAGTATACATTTAAAAATAGATTTTCTAGTTGTTAATGTATTTATAGTGATGATATGAGTATAACTAATTCATAAAACATCATTATTTCATCCTTATAAGAGAAATTAATTTCAAAATGTTTTAAAGAGAAAAAAGAATATTCTTCATTTTGATCATTCATTGAATCTAAAATGTTGAAATATATTGTTTCCCCAAAAAATTACCAAGAAAATAACCCTTGATTCACATTTATAAAAGTTATTTCAATATTAAAGAAGGATATTCAAAAAATAATTGGACAATGATCTCAACCATTTCCCAACTCCATTTTGGGAATCTTGAATTCAGTATGGAATGGGTAACATTATACACATAACAGGACATCCTCAAGGACACCTGCCAGATAGGCAGTGGCTCAATTGGAATGTTTTACAACCATAGTGGTGGATTTATGTTCACTCATATATAAATAAGAATAATTGGAATACCAACTTAAATTAGTTGAAGCACCAATGTCACATAGTTTGTTGGGGAAATTGATCTAACCAATTGTGTTGGGGATAGAAAATGTACACAGATCTTGACATTTTGTGTGAATGTTTGTGGTCAAAATAGAAGAAACCTAATTACCTAGTCATCCCTCATTCTTTAATTTTAATCTCTTTTTAGTGGTAAACATATAAATAATGAATTTTTCATTCCTTGGAATCTATATAATGGCTTCCAAAATTGGGATCTTGATTTCAAATTTTTTTAAATGTCCAAAATAATTTTCTATAGTAATTCATCGTTGGTTATATATAGTTATTGGATTCTTAAAAAGAATTGAAGTTGGGGTTGTTTGGGATCATCAATTATTTTCCTTTATCTTTTGGTGGTTCATTCCCAGCCTTTTTCTTAGGTTAATTTTCAAATAATGATTTGATAGATACTTGATGTTGTTTACATACAGATTCTATTTTAAAGGGTAATCCCTTTCTATATTACAATTCTTATCCACTTCTAAATGTTATGGAACTTAATTTACGTTTTGGTTTTGTAATTTTCTAATTAGTAAATTTTCATGATACTTGATTTAAAATATTAATCATAGTGGTGATTATCTATTCATATAGTTCTTATAATACTATTAATTATGGCCAATGATTTTTGAGGTAAGTTTGTTGGTTATTTTTAAATTATATTACATATATCTCCATGTCTTTCATGGATGGTTCATTAGGTTTTCCATGTTAATATATTTTACATGGTTGTAAATTCTATCTCTGTAATAGTTAACATTAAATTGTTTATTGAAACATCTATTGAAATAGTGTTCATTGAATCTATTGGATTCAAGATCCATATTGGTTAGTGAAGAAGTCTATAAATCCATGTTTACGAGTTAGTCAGCCCTATTATTTTCTATGGTACTTGTAATAACAACTTTGATTTCCTCACACATGATGGAAACCATTAGTAATGTGCTCCTCATAATAGAAAAATTGGAATTCCCTTGGTGTTGTGATGGTTGATGATTTTTGTGCTTTTTTCACAGCTAATTTTCTCACATGGGACATTGATTCATCAATTTTGATTTATAACATGAGAATGTTAGATATTATTACATAATGTTCTCCTCAGTATTTAGTTCTTATACCACAACATTTGGAATTATTTATATCCTTTCAATGATTTCTATTAAATTAGCTAGTCAAATATCAATTAGTTCACATGTTGAAGAAGCGATAAATATTTTATGGTCATTATCCATTAATCATTGGTTAAAAAATACCCGGAAGTGATTTTATTGATGTTGATGATTTTGAAATTATGTGATAGTTTTCTTAAACCTCTCATATAATTCATAGAGTGTTTCTCTATATATTAGTTATCCACTCCTAGGATTCCACTTCTAGTGAGAAGAGATTATCCTTCCAATTTAATTGATCCTCATTGACTCATCTAGTTATAAACCCATTACAAAAATATTTAATTTCAATTAAACTCCTATTGGTGTATGCACAATATATCCCATGAAACATAAGAAGTATCCCAGCCATTATAGTTTTGAGTTCAATGACATTTTCAAAATATATTTTTAATTTTTTTGTTAATAATTAAATTTGGTGCATACATTTATCTCAAATTCATATTAACATGATCTAAATTACCTTTAATCTCATAGCTTCCTATTTAGATTTTGATAATGTTGAAATTGGTCAAGGCGACTCAGCTAATGGTATGTTGAAAAAATCTATTTATACTTATTATAAGTTTCTTAAAGCTACCAGTCATTTGAAAAAATTTCTCTCAATATCTATATAAAAAATTATTTGTTTGGAAGAACTAGATTAGGTAATTTGAAAAAAAAATAAAAAAATATAAACATTGGCCACCCTAGATAAAACAACAAGATTAATGAAATCCTGTCAATGAGAACTCCTGAAGCCAATATTTGAATCTATGAAATATACATTAAATGTAGGTCTCATATTTTCTATGGTTAAGGTAGTTTTATTCATTCTGTTTTTGTTATCACTTTTTAAAGAGACAATCAGAAAATATAGTAGGTTATAAAATAAATTAAGGAATAAATGGTATTGCATTGGATTATTCCCTCATTCACATGTTGAATTGTATTTAATTTATCTTTTAATTAGCTTTTCATCAATTGAATCAATGAAATTACTTATATTAGGATATTTTATTTTAGAAAAAGAAGCATAATGATCACTGTATTCTGTACCCTTTTCTATTAGGGTATATGGATATCTCCATTTACGCATAAATTAACCCCTATATTTTTTATCAAATTACGTGTACATAATAGAAGTGTTCCATGATCTATTTCAAGTATATGTAGAAGAACATGAAAGGCTTAATCAAAAGAATCCTAAACTATTATGTTAAAAGGACCATTTCAACTTTTTTGTCTTTTTTAGGACATCACAAACCTCTTTATACATTTTCCTCAAATAAAGGACATTTTTTATCATACTAACTATGTTTATTTTATTGACTATGTTTATCATACTAACTATGTTTATCGTAATAAATATGATTATCATACTGACTATGTTTATCGTACTGACTATGTTTATCTTACTGATTATATTTATCATACTGACTCTATCAATCATAATAATTTTTTCAATCGTACTAAATCTATTTGTCAAACAGAAACTGACCATATTACTCACAATATGCATCATACCAACATTTCATTATAACAATTTTTTACACTAATATTAATCGTACTCATGTGTTATGTTTATATCATGCATGATTTCATACTTTTATCAAAACATATGTTTTATATCAAACGTACTCATGACTACCTTTTCCATATATTATATTTTAACTAAAACGACGTCCTGAAGTCATTAATAAACTAATAAAAATGATTTCATGTTTTCTCTTTCAATATGAACCTTATAGTGAATAGAGTCCAAGTCCCTCTGAGTTTTCCGAAGAAATATAAATATAGAAGAAAATATGATCATTCAAACCTATGGCCTGTAAATAAGTGGTCATTTGAAGTTATGGAAATACAACATATAGAATTTGATCATTCTTTGCTTCTATAGAGTTCTAGAGATAATCATTGTGACTTCTCTCTTTCTTTTTGTGAATGCCTTGAGAATACAAAATGTGAATGGATTGTTCTTAGATTGTATATTTCAAATAGTTCTTTTTTTTATTTGTGTGATTAACCATGTGATAATAATCAAGGGCAGCTGGGGATATGTAGACTGTATAAACAATCTTCAAATTGATGGATTTCAAGTGTTTCAAAAATAGTGGTATTGACTACCTTTAAAACTGAGGGCTGGCAGGGATAGAAAGACGGATGTGACGATCATTGTATAGAGGACTTACCAAGGTGGTGGTATGACAAACCCTCTACCCTAGGTGAAAGGATGCCCTTATAGTTGGGATAAAATAATTATAATACTGTTACATTTCCACTATTGATTATACTATAATGAAAATTGTACGGATTCCTCTTACTTTTCATATTCATTTCGATTGTAATTGTATCAATTAATATTATTTTGTTACATACAAAATTAATATATTCAATACGATATATATAAAAATAATTCCCATTTTTATTACTCTGATTGTTGTATTCCTTTTGAATACAATTGTTTTACATTAAATATAGTATTAACTTTTATCATGACTACTATATCCAAGACAACTATCGTTAATTGTATTGTTTGTGAAATTTCATTGTTTAATACTTTTAAAATAATTTCATTCATTATTGTTTAAATAAAAATTATTTTAAACCTACAATTCACCCCGATCACCACTTGTATTGCATAATATCATATACATATACATTTATATAATGATCCAACAATTGGTATCAGAGGTGATTTCCATGGATTTTTATTATTTTATTAATTTCATTACACAATAGAATTGTATTGTTATTATAAATTTCTGTTTATAACTACTTACTACAATAAAATGTAGAGTGGAAAGGATTTATTTTTATTAGATGGTAGGACTGAATATTGGTATAATAGACAATCTGAATCAAACTAGACAACCTATTTTTAATGGGAACGATTATGAATTCTGTAGAGATAGAATTAATACATTTGTTATTAATACTGGTGTAGACAATTTTATTACCCTTATTGGAGGTTACAAAATCACAGACAATGAAGTTATTACATTCACCAATCATGAGAAGCAATAATATCAACTATATTACAACGTATGCAATAATATGTTGTGTTCTATGACCAGGAATAAATAAAATGAGATATCATCATGTGAAGCAGCCAATTTCATTTGGAACAAATAAGAAGTCACTCATTTTGGTACATTAAATGTTATTGAAACAAGATGATCAATGATTCAAGTAGAATATGATGGGTACATTTTTCCTTATGGAGTACCAGTATGTATGGTGAAACAAAGATTCATGAAAATTTTCAAATGCTTACAATCTATTGGAAAAAGGTCTTGATGATGATGCTCTAGCAGACATTATTCTTGATATAATTTCCAAATGAATGGGAATCCAAAAGGGTAGCTATTAATGAAAATAGAAAATTTTCTCAGACTACACTTGATGAGCTATTTGGAACCCTTATACAGCATGAGACAAGAATGAGAAGAGATGCTAATTTGATTAAGAAGAAAAATTGTAATGGAAGTGTAGCCTTTAATACTGCCAAATCAAAGACTACTTAATGGATTACAATATCCAAGTCTAAATATGCCATTGTATTATTAGAATCCAATGAAATTGATCATTCTTATAATGAACTAGCCAATCTTTCTCAAAGTATGAACATGATATTTTGGAAGAAAGACTTTCAATATATATTTAAGATGAAAGTAAGAAACGACAAGAATGACTCGGATGTCACTTTTTATGAATGAAAAAGAGAAGGGAATATGAGAAAATATTGTCCTGTTCTTAAGAAAAAGGATAGAAAGGAAAAGAATTATGAGTGGAATAGAATAATGTATTGCATGAATAAAGTGATTAAATTCATTAATGCTAATGACACATGGAGTGCATGTGGTGGTGACTCATCAGATGAATCCTTAGAGTATAAATCTTCCCGTAAGAATTATCATAGTCTTCTAGCAAAGCTACATATTGAAAATATTTTTCTAATGGCCAAGGTACATAATAATGACTCTATTAAAAATGTCTCCTTGAATTAAAATTTAACTAATGATAAATAATATGAATCTTCAGATGGTGAGTATTTGCCATTAGAAGATAATAATTAACCATCTTATGAAGAAGTGTTTATATATTCTAAAATCTTTTAAAATGAATTCTCTATGATGAGGAAAATGATTGGTAAGGACTATTCTAGAATTCATAATTTAAATAAAGAAGTATCATATTATTATAAATATCTTGATAATAAAAAATAAGATTTTGAATGTATTTTAAAAAACCTAGAGAAAGTAAATTCTGAGATGGATAAACGTTATAAGTATCTAGACAATGTATCTTCTATGAGAAATATTTTAGATACTAACTCTAGTTCTAAAAATCATTTTTTCCAGAATAAAAACATATTTTTAAATCTAAATTTAGAAATTTTTTTCTTCAGTAAGTGTTTTTCATCCATTACCTCTGGTAAAGAAAATGTTGATAAAATGTATTGTCAAATATTACCATTATGGAATCAATATTGATTTGGTTATATTAATCCCAAACTGGTATTTATTAATTACTATTTTGTTCCTCAAAGTCTTTCTTTCCGTATTAAATTCCAATGTCGTGGACATCAAGAAAAAAAATTGTTCACTTAACGAAAATAAATCATAGGTTTTCATAATGATCATTTTGAAAAACAAATGCGGAATCCCAAAATACTTTTATCTAACCCTTTTGGATCCTAAAATGTTTGTATTCCAAAAAACATTTTTTTTCTATTTTGGGTAAACAAAAAGTGTACCAACAACAAGAATAATTAGTACATCGGTTGTGTTAATTGACAAAACATGACTAGAAATAATGATTTCTTTGAAAATATTATTTAAGATAATGTAGAAAGTTACATTGGGATACTATTCTTAAGGAAGGATTGATGGGATATGTAATATTTTTTTATTCAAAAAGTATTATTATCAAATGTTTTGTTTTTCCAAGTAATTAATCAAAATCTCATCATCATAAGTCAATTATGTGATGATAGATACCTTGTGAATTTTAGGAATGATGAGTGTTTAGTTCCCAATTCCATGGACGAATCCATTCAATCTACCCATAGGAAAAATAATGTATACAAAATTAAAATAGGAGACTATAAGAGTCAAGAATTACCTTGAATAAGGGAAATAGAGGACCAATCTTATTTATGGAATATAAGGCAAGGACATTGTAACCTTATAAACCATCGTAATAATTAAATGAAAAGACTTGTTAAGGATCAACTGGATCTTATATATGATTCCTAAAAAGTTTTTGATCCTCGTCAATATCGACATAAACATAAAACATCCTTTAAATAAATTAATGAAGATTCAACTTCTAATGCATTACACCTAGTTCAATTGGATCGTTTTGGTCCTACCCAAACTGGTATCTTTGGAGGAAAATATTATTTATTTGTTTTAGTTGATGACTATACTAAATTTACATGGATATATTTTTTAGTAATGAAATCAAATTCCCTTTTCTATATCAAAATTTTCAGATCCCAAGTTATAAATGAGATAAACATACCATTGATAACAATTCATAGTGATCATGGTGGTGATTTTCAAAATTCAGATTTTGAAATTTTATTAGTAATAATGGTATTACTCACAACTATTCAGCTCCAAGAACACCATAGAAAAATAATGTCATTGAGAGAAGAAATTGTATTCTTCCAAAAATTACAAGAACCATGTAATGTGAATACTCAGTAGTTAATCATTTTTTGGCTAAAGATGATAGTTCTACTTGTTATAATATAAATAAACTTTTAACTAGAACTTTTCTTAATAAAACTCCTTATGAATTGTTTGTTGTCAGAAAACCTAATGTTTCATATTTTATATTATTTCCATTAAAAGTATTATTGTTGAATAAAAAAGATAATATTTTTAAATTCACACCCAAATCTGATGAAGGAATCATTCTAGGTTATTCCCTATATTCTAAGGCTTATAGAGTTTTTAACAAATTTTCATGTACTATTGAAGAAAAAATGCATGTTAAATTAGATGAAACCAATCCCTATGTTTTTAAACAAACTTTACGTACATACTCAAATGTGGTTTCCAAACCTGATTATCAACCCATGATAGAAAACCCTTCTGAAAAGTATAATTTTCAAGAAAGTATTCTTGAATCATTTTCCCCAGATTATTTCGTAACATATTTTGATTAACAGGTTTTTAAAAAACCAAATCAATTTTTCCTTAGGAACCGTCCTTGTGATAATATCATTGGTGATATAAATCATCATTTAAAAACATAAAATTATTTCAAAAAAGAAATAAAACTCTTTTCCTTTCTTTCTAAATTCGATCATAACAATCCAAGTGAATATATAGATGATTAAGTTTGAAATGAAGAAATTCAAGATGAACTAAATGAATTTGAAAGGAATAAAATCTAGACATTAGTTGAAAGTATTAAAAAAACAATTGTAATTGGTGTAAATGGGTCTTCAGAAATAAATGTGATGAAAATGAATTCATTGTATGAAATAAATCAAGACTGGTGGTTAAAATCTATAATCAACAGGATAGAATAGACAATGAAGAAACATACACTCTAGTATCTAGAGATGAATCTATTCATATTCTATTAGCATTTACATCATACTTCAATTACAAATTATTTCAAATGGATGTTAAATGTGATATTCTTAATGGATTTTTAAAAGATGAAGTTTTTGTTGAACAACCTTCGGGTTTTAATGAATTAAAATTTTCTAATCATGTTTTAAAACTTAATAAAGCTTCATATGGCCTTAAAAAAGTCCTTAGAGCATGGTATTATTGACTCACGTGGTTTATTTAAAAATAATAATTATACCAAAGGTACAATGGATCCATCCTTTTTTTAAATCAAATAAAATCGTTTTGTTTGTTCAAATTTATTTTGATGACATTATATTAAGGTCAATAAGCAATCTGTTTCTGATTCCTTTGTGAATCTAATGAAATCTGAGTTTGAAATGAGTGGGATGGGTCGTTTATCATTTTATAGGCTTTCAAATTTCTCAAAAACTAGAAAGAACCTATATATCCCAACATAGGTACATAAAATACTTAGTAAAAAATTATGGATATGACAAATACTAAATGTTTTAGCACTCTAATCAGTACCAAAAATACATTGGATCTCGATGAAGTTGGGAAAACAGTGGATCAAATATCTTTTAGAGGTATGATAAAAAGATTGTTATACTTGACATCTAGTCATCCTAACATAATGTTTTATATATTCTTATGTACAAGATACCAATAAGGTAGAAAATAATGAAATATAAAAGTTGTGAAATGGATTTTCCACTATTTAAAAGGATCACTGGATTTAGATCACTTTTATTCTTTTGGAAATATATTTTTTGAAATGTTTTTCAGATGCTGACTTTGGTGGTTGTAGAATGGATATAAAGAGTACATCTGGAACATGTAATTTCTGTGGCGATTCATTAGTTTCTTGGTCATGAAATAAAGAATTTTCATTAGCACATTCCACTTCTGAATCTGAATATGTAGTAGTTGGAAGTTGTTGTGCTCATGTGTTGTGGATTCAACACCCCCCCACTGAATATGGAATGATTTTTTTCAAAAATCAAATAATATCTGATAATAATAGTTCCATAGATCATAGTAAAAATCAAACATATAACTCATGTGAAAAACAAATAGATATTTTGCATCACATTCTTTGGGATCACACACATAAAGGGGATATTATTTTACAATTCATCTGAATGCTAGAACAGCTAGCTGATATTTTTACAAAACCATTACCTTCTGATAGATTTGATTTAATAAAATAGAAGATATGAATGATTTTACTAAAATAATCATTCACATCAAATTGTTGTTTTACATTTGTCAGTAAATAAAATAACTCATATTCAATGGGGGACAACATAATCTTTTTTTGTATTACTTATCTTATTCTAGAGATGTGGGTTATCATTCTGCCTTACCCATGATTCGCAGATCATGTTCAACACTCAAGAAAATCCCTTTCACCCTTATAATTATACCCTTGACCATAAAATGATGTGAAATTCATCCTCATATGAAATAATTCTTAATAATATCAATAAAATACTATCCAATCCATCCCATGAAAGATGAAAAACCTTATCATCTCTATGACAAAAAACAGCATAACAAGTGACACCCACCAACTTCAAGGGTACACTCCATCCACTGGCACATATCACCTGTTCTGGTTCCTCATAGTGTTTCTAGTATCATTACATCCTCATAAGGAAAAAAAACAACCCCATGTATTTTAAAAAGAAGTGTATATATATAACTATGTGGTTCACCTATATCAAAAAGTGAAGATGCAACAGTAGAAGCTAACAAGATGACACCTATCACCATATATCATTTGGAACCCTATTACATAGTGGTAGGCATTATAGAATATAGTAGCCTACATGAAGTACCTTTAAAACAACCTAACTACCCTGTATAGGCCCACTATGATATCTATGTTAAACTGTCATTTGGGTATCTATTCCATAGAAACCACTGACTTAGCATGACTTGCCAACACTACTCTAGCTCCTTACCTAATGCATAGAGGAAGAACCTTATCCCAAACAAGATTTTGGATCCAAAAAATAGAACTCAAATCTAGAGGTATTATCCTATAAGACCACTATATGTGACCCATCTTTCTGAAAGATGAATGCCCGACTAGGTCGTGGTCACACTGATTTTTGACATGGCCACACCACACACACTGATAACAAAACACCATGAAACCTTCATTCAGAGACTGAATGTCACTAATCTCGTAGGAAAAAAAGGTACTTACTAAATATGTAGATACAATGGGTTGAGAAAACCCCCCTAATTTTATACCCATATCATCCCTATGGTTTTGCTCCGTAAGACGACTCTAATTCACAATCATCACGATAGAATTCAATCTGAATTCATTGACCTGATATTCCGTATCATGTCTATGACCTTCCTCAAAGTATATATCCATGGAAATATCATTAATAAGATACATCAATGTAAAATTATATAACTCTATAAATTAAACTTACTATTCTACAATAGTCATTGTTCCCTACTCTAGATGCATGAACAGACTAGCCCACACTGCTCGCAAAGTTACGGGGTAAAATTTAACAATGAATAGGTTCTGGAAAACATTACCACCCATATCAAGAAGCCCATAACATTGGTCAAAAATGTTAGACTAGTTCATTTCTTCTCTACATAGCATGTATGAAAAAAGATGGACCCTCCTCTTAGGAGGTGTCTCCAGATGCTGTGAATTTTATAATGTGGTTCCAAGACAAATATCATTAGACAGTGGACCAACATCCCTTGAAAATATGGAAAGATAAAATGACTATAACACCAGCATCAACTCACCTATACAAAAGGTATGATGTGGTGCACCATGTAAATTCTTTATATAGGTAAATAATCCGTCAGAGAAGTGTTCCTTAGAACCTCTGTCCATAACAACGTATGGTTTCATTGTTGCAACTAATGGAGATCAAATTGGTATCTCAGGGACCACCACCTCCAGAAAGTGGTATTTGACTCTCTCAAGATGTTAAACTAGACTTAATCATGGTGTTATCTCTCAAAAAATCAAAATTCATGCCTCAGAAAAGAAAAAAATCAAAGCATGCATCTCAAAAGAATAATATAGAAAAAACCCTTATAAAGTCGAAGTCAATTGACAACCTACTCCTAAATGTAGGACTGTATAAGGAATAACCATTAAAACCAACAGAAACTATTCTTATTTCCAACTCAAATGCCATGTCCAGGTAAGGTCTCCATCTATTATTTAAATATTCCATTTCATTCACACATTCAATTTTGTCAAGGAAATTCAACCAAGGGATTACCAATTTTGAATCCATGGAGGAACATAACACCTCATGAACCCAAAACATTGCCCCCATTAAACTACCCATATATAAAATTAAATTTGTCATTTTCAATTAATTGGTTCATCATTTCCCAATACATAAGGGCACATACTCTTTAATAATAATGAACACAACATTAGGCACATCAATGACAACTTCTATCACAACGATTTGTTATAAATAAAGAATCAAAAATGACATGGCATAATGTGAGATGTTCTTATATGATTCATGATTTGGAATACCATCATCTCATTAGTTTGAAATATAAGTTGAATCTATAATATCTTTAATATTAATAGCATAAATCAAGTGTTTCACCCAATGGTGAAATCAGATCATCAATAATATTAAAAATCCAGAAAGTCACAATTCAATTTGAGACAATTTTACTTTTCTCTATATCTGGGGTATCTACTCCTAGTAATTGTGTATTTCAAATTTCCATTTCCTTCCTACACATGTCTATTAGTAAAAAAATGTATTTCAAAACAGAATATAATGATCTAATAGAACTTTGTATCATCCTAGACCCACATACCACCCAAAACAGTGCTCCGAACCTTGGTATCCAGATGGCCTGAAGAACATCTCCCCAAACACTAGAGGCTTCTGAATAGCATTGAGGGACAAATTGATACATCAGATAATGTATTCTGTTATTACCAAAGTATCATAGTAGAAGTCAAAAACATTCAATAGAATAGGTGAACAATGAAGAAATTAACTGGAAAGTAAAATAAAAAAGAAAAGAATATATTTATAACAAACTATAAGTGTCTCATATTTAAAATGATGTATAAGATACATGATATTATTAAATAGCCAGATCATTGCATTGAAATATAATTCTGTTTATGTGTCCATAAAGAACAAAAAGACAAAAATGTCCCAGTATCATCGCAATCCTCATCATGGTATTGTGCTCCCCTACTCCTAAGGAATAATCAACAACCCTCATTGGGGATATTTCCACTACCATCACCTACAACAATAGAATATATTTGGGTTTATATGGAGGCCCAAATATGGTGTGAGATAAAAATCAGCCAGTAACATCCTAGATATCTATACATTTAAAACAATGAAATGCATGATCATGAAAGTGGATGAAAATCAACAATGTAATTGTGAATGCCAATGGCATAAGTCTACTGCACAAGTAAAACAACACAACCACTCTTTCCAACCTCCAAAAAACATCATTTCCAAATAATGCAAATATAAGAAAAATAAATAGTATTCATGAACTATATGTAGAGACATCTATATCTTGTAACTCATGTCCATGACATATAATGATGTGTAGACCACAAGGGTTGTATCAAATGTGTATTGTACTAGGGAATCCTTAAATGAAATTTTGATCATGATGGGCCAAATACAAAGTGAAGATGACGAAGGAATTATCATTGAGTCCCATGGGAGTCCCAGTGGACACATTCTATGCATTGGTTAGAGACTTAGGAGCATGTGTAACAACATGTCTTATGCGATTCCAAGAAAGATGGTTCCACATAGTACCAAGGACCAAGGAATCAAATGGAATCAATATACGAGAGGAATAATCATCCCAAGGAGTCCACTACCACAATACAGATCCATGGAGAGTGGTCGATGGAATATATCAAATCATTCATTCATTTCATGAATTTTATTCATTTCAATTCAATGTGTGTATACACACTTATATAAGCAATTACGTCTAATGAGAATACCTTCAAATGTATCCCATTTATCAAAACCATTACATATGAGTATACCATCTCGTATAATACATTTATTCAATTAATATATGTATTCCCAACAATATTATCACAATTTCCTTTATCACGTTACATGGGTATACTCACCCAATTAACAAAATTTTCAACAATTCCCCGTAAGAAATTTAATAATTATCAACCAGTATTACCACTAATATAAAAAATTACCCTTAAGACATATATTCAAAATAAGCATCGAATAACATAATAATATAAGTAAATAATATTTAACATCCCAAATTTAAGCTATTTAAATCCATTTAATCGTTAACAGGATTCCGCTTGATAGGAAAGCATAAGAAATCACCCCTATGGGGGTTCAAAAAATCATAAAAAAGTTAAATTCATCTGGAGCACCTCATGGGTAACCTTAATTTGGGTAATGGGAGACAATGTCCCTCAACGGAAACAATGTGAATCCTCACTACGTCAACCTATGTCAACTACAAGTAACCCACTCAAAAAATTGGGTTGTAATAGAATGTCTCACGGGAGGCATATCGACCAACTGCTCTAACAAGAACCAAATTCTGAAAAACTAGTGTATATAACAACTACCTTAGCTCAGTAGTGGAGAACTCATCTTATATTGAGTCATATTTCATTACTCATTAGAAAAAATAATCAAATGAGTTATGAATAGGATATTATAGCATATGAGTCTAGAATTAAAAATTGGAATCTATTGCAAGAATAATAGGGAGATTTTAAAAAGGAACACAAACATTATCGATACAGATCCGAAGAGATGATCCACACTCAAAATGAAGATTGTACAGAAAGTTAAGATCATTCCCTATGTTAGGAACCAAAGGGGAAAGTCCTATAGTGAGTTTTATATACAATGTGAGGATAAGAATTGTAATTTTAGGCTAAAAATCATTAAGGGAAAAATAGAAATTTTACCCCATTAAAATGGGTTACATGGTTACGGTTCACGGTTTTTCTAATTGTGCACAGATTCGAACAATCAATGGAATTTCGTAGGGGGTTGCATTTTCAACCCGTATGGTCTGACTAATCATGCAGTAACCATGTGGTAGGTCTCTTTCAATGGTATAAAAATATTTTAGACCAACCGCAATGATTTTCGACTACTACCCCATGCTTTCCACTAACTCTGTGATTGGTTGATACCCTTCTTCCTTGTATCATTCTATTTGTTAAAATTTGTACCACGACCAACATGGTCTCTTCTAATGGCATTCCAATCCTAAAACACCCAAAAACCCCAGTTCCATACTCTAAATGATATTCAGACTCACTAAAACTCCTGTGATAAAAATAGTGCTCATGTGAAGCCATGGAAAAGAATTTTAACTGAGGGGAAAGGGATGTGTACCTCATTCAAAGACACGAGTTCTTACAGTAACCACCCATGAATTTAAATTATTTTAATTTTTGAATAAATTTTATTTTTCTAGTTATTTTTTATTAAAAAACATGATATTTTTATGCTACACACATCAATGAGTTTTCATTAATTATATGGAAGGTTGAGCTTTACCGAACAACAGTATATTTTTAAAATATTATTTTTTAATATACAATGATATAACCTAAATATTAATTTTGTATTTATGAATTTTATTAAATAAAATAATAAAATATATACTTAAATTTATCGGTTATAAATTATTTAGAAATGAATATTGGAAGAAAAGAAATATTGGGGGGATATTTTTATAATGAACTATCATCAGAGTAAGAAAAATTTATTCTAATAAAATAAATTAATTTCTATTAGTGAATTATATTAATCATATATATATTTTATATATTAAATGAAGTTTTTTTATATTCATCTAATATCTTTTTGTTGGTGTAGGATATGATAAACCCCAATATTTCACATATCTATCTTAATTTTTATAAAAGCAGTTTTACTACCTTTTAATGGATAACCTATTTGAAATAATATTTTTAACAATTTCATATACATTAATTTAAAAAATATAAATATTAATTTAAATTATAATATGAAATTTTACATTGGACGATTTATTGGTATTTTATTTTTAAGTTTCATGTTTTAAGGAATAATTATAATACTTCATTTTAATTGAAATGAAATTTTTTCATTAGAATAATTTTTTGTGATAAATTAAATTTCTTATTGGCTTTAAATTAAAATTAAAATTATTTTTATCATTTAATAAATTTAATTTCATTAGAATTAATTTTTCATTGAAATTCGATATATAAACATTAAAATATTTTGAACATTTTCACTTTAAAAAAGAATTTTCTTGTTTCATAACAATGATTAATTTTAAATTAATTATAGAAACATATGTGTTATTTATTTTAAAAAATTTATTCAATATTTTAAATCAAAAAATAAAAAATTATTACATTGTTTTCTTTTATGTTAGGGCGTTATGAATATTAACTTCTGTAATATATTTTGTGTTATCATGGCTAGTGGTAAGTCAGGTAATTATGTTTAAACATGATATTATAAAATTATCCTAACACATGTACTAATATAATTTGATAGGTATTTTTTAAAACATGAGCATTAAAGGATCAGTTATGAGAACATTTATAGCCTTTTAAATGTTAATATAACCTTTATATTATTATATTCAAATATATGTCTATTTTTTCATATTTCTGTTTTGAAAAGGATTAATATATTTATTGTAGAGTTATATAATGAATAATATCAGCAGTAAATATTTTTTAGAGAGATAATTAAATTTTATCTATATCATGGTATTTTATTTATAAATTTTAGTGACTCTATAATTTCATTAACTAATGAAATATTGATGATGTTGTAATTGTGTAGTTAATTGAAATATCGAATAAATGATAAACAAAATTTTAAAATAAATAAAAATTTATATAAATAATGTAATAAATAAATTTTTTAGATTCATTTAATATGTAATTGTCATTTAATAAATATTTTTTTTGATTTAATCATGCTCTTATGATATTTTTAAAATTTCATGTAAGGAATGGTGTAATAATTGTAAATAATGATATTTTAAAATAATTTTTTAACTAAATTATATAAAATTTATCAATATATTAAATTATTAAAAATGATTACGATAATGTTAAAAATGACATCCATGAATCATTTAAGGTTCTTTTGTCATTTTATAGTGTCTATACTAAGACATAAGTTAATAAAATCCAATTTGTCATTGTAAGAGTTAAAGGGTTTGACTCTGGGTTAAAACTAAAAGATAATGGTAATAATGGGACATGATTTTTTTTTAAATAATTTTTTAGATGATTTAGATCCATACTTGTATAATATTCTAAATTACTCACTTTTTATCCAATTGGGTTGTAAAATTAATTTGTAATAATTTAATATCATTAAGACTTACAAGAGTGCCCCTCCCCTCTCTTATAAAGGGGAACAATTTATTCTTTTTTATTTGTTGTTAATGACATATTTGTTCTGAAAAACCATATGATGCTATTATTCCAAAATCTACACATTAATCGTAGAATCATTAACTTGGGAAGAAATTCAACCAATGAATTATTTTAGTTAAAATGAAAAGAAGATATCCAAAGAAGATGTAATTTTTATTAATGAATGTTTTTTATTACTTCCTTAAACGAAATTAAATTATTATTATTTCTTTTTTATATTATAAAATATGTATCCTTAATATACTGAGATGTTTTCATTTTATTGTTTCAACCTATACCTGTGCAAACATTCAAATAATGGGTAAAGAACTTATGATTTTTTTGCACGGTGAACTACCACCTCACCAAACAATGTTGTTCTTTATTCCTTTACCACCTATTATGGTAGTGAATAATGATGAAAAGTAATTTTTTTATATGATATATATGGTATTTATGATGTATTTATGCATTTTTAATTATATATAACAGTCACCATCCTGATTTAAATTTTGTGTTTATTCGATAACTTCGTTTTTGGACAGGTCGACTACCGCCTCCTCAAATGGATGTAATTCATTTTCCATATACATGATTTATATTAAAAAATATTTTCATAATAATATCTGTAATATATGACATAAATATGATTTCTAATTTATTATATACATAAATTTCTTTTCATTATTTTATGTTATATATTAAATTATAAGTAGTGTTCTTGGGTATGTATAGTCTACCGTCTCTATGAACGGTTCATTTCATTTCATATATCCAAATAATATATATTATTATTGGTACATATAAACTAGATATAAATTATATTTTAATAATGTGATACATTATTTATATGACTAAAATGTCATCTAATTATAAGTAACAACTAGTAGCTAGTCAAAAAATACTCTAATAACTAGGCAATTTAACACCCAACATAGTGAAAATAATTGATGATTTGTTAACAAATTGGTAATGATATATTATAAGAAGATAGTATATGATATTATAAAAATGAGTATTATTATTTTATAATTTATTATAATTCATAAATCTATTATACCTTAGGTTAAATGATGTTTACCCTAATGAAAATGCAATGTTGTAGTGGACTTCTACCTCACTTATATTTTCTGTGAGATATGATCCATGTTCACCACCTATTTTTTATATGTGGACTATATACTACCCATGAATTTATTTTGTGATTTTTATAATAAATATTGTTTTTTGTAACATATATATCTAATTTTCCTCCTTTCAAGGGGAATATTATTTTTATTATTATAATGATTTAAGGGTTATTTCATAATCTCTAATTATTCGGGATTTTTTTAGATAAAGTAACCAATGGGGAAAATTTTTTATTCATATCAATTTTTTATAAAAATATTTTCAAAAAGGTTTTTAATATTATACAATTTATTTTTAAAATAATTTTTATTTATTGTTGACTTTTTACTAAAATTTTTGAAAAGAATCATTTTTTCATTTTTCCAAATGAGGTAGTTTATATCTTTTTTGATTAAAGGATTATATTTTTAACTTTTGCATCTTGACTGGATATTTCCACCATTATAACACATTTATGTTTTCATGATTACTTTTTTTGATACAATGGTTATTTTCATATAAAAAATTACATCTATATTTTTTTGTCTTATAAATAAAATATTTCAATGTTAAAAATTAGTATATCTCTTTAGGAGTTTTTAATTTTTTATTATAAAATTTTATTTAATATCAATATCTATTGTTCTATTTTATGATTAAATGATGTTGGTGTCTTATAATACCATATACCATATTTTATTTAGGGGTTTGTGATCTGTTTGACAATGGATGTTCAATTTTTTTACAACTGATGGTGTATGGATGAAGAACTCACATTTTGTATGGTAGTTTTTCAATATAAATGTTTTTTCTATTGATGATTCACCCATTTAATAAATTTAATTAATTGGAAATTGTATGTGATGTTTGGGTCCCAATATGTCCCCCTAATGCATTGGTAGGTATCATTAGACAACCTAGTTTGGGTATAGTCATATGTCTTACATGTTTATGTATGGTGTCTTAGATGAAGCATTGATCGTCTGATTATGATGTTAGAAATTATAAATTACCTCATTATGATAATTCCTATTGTTATTCCATTTGATTGTTTTACATGTTTAATATCTATGGTTATTTTTTCCAACTCATGTGATTATTTATATGGTATTACTTATTCTGGGCATATTATGCTCAGGATATGTTTAAATGTAATTTTCATCAGTTGTATACATTTCCATAATGATTTAATACCATTAATACATTAATTTATCAATTTTACTTACCCTTAATGTGAATTTGAACATACCCTTATTTTCTTTCTTTCTTTAGTAATCCAATTATATAACTAAGGAAAATATGTACGGATAGACTATTAGGAATACAATTATCCTAAAAATGAATTATGTTTTAATTACTGTATTCATCTGTAATACAAGGCACATAGATGTATCTGGATTACCAAGACCTTTAATCTAATCGGTACATTGGGATTTGAATCATGTATCTATGATGATTTGATTAGTCAGGCTCCATCTCACAATTACCAGGATGTGTAATTTCAGAATCCAATGGTCACATATGTACAAAAATATAATCTGAGACATAATTTAAATAAGAAAAAATATTATAAAATATATATTTCACACATATCAAGATAAGGATGTATCG
Source organism: Viscum album (assembly GCA_963277665.1). Lineage (NCBI taxonomy): Eukaryota > Viridiplantae > Streptophyta > Magnoliopsida > Santalales > Viscaceae > Viscum > Viscum album. The sequence continues at coordinate 172,833,323 of OY728134.1, forward strand.
AACAATGAATTTCAATATTCTAATATCCTTCAAAAATATATATTTTTCTTTCATCATCCTTCATTACATTATTTTAATATAAATAATTGTTTATCCAATAATCCATACACTGATGTCTTATCATACTGAATAATATTTTTTATAAAGAAGCCTCATAAAAAATATAATTTTTATTTTTTATCAATAAAATTTATTTGATTAAAATAAATAAAATAATTGAATTATATGTAAAATAAAAGTTTATATATAAGGACTAAAATTTCAAATGTTCTAAGCCATATGATATATATCTTATAAATCATTATAGTAATCGTACACCAATAAAAATTTTAATTCATTTAAATATCATAAACATATATCAACATAAATGTATATTTACATAATTAAAATATACACATAAAAAAATATTATCAAATGTAGATGGGCCCCCAATAATTTTTTCATTCAAAGTTTTTTTACCTTTGAGATATTCCTAATATATATATATAAATATTAAAAAATATTTTTCACCAATATAAAATAAAATTTATAAAATATGTATAAATGTGTATTGGGTTTCCGGACAAGTCTACAGGGCCAAAATAAATAACTTTTACCAATTTTTTGACTATATAAACATCTATTTTATGTAACTGTACCCTAGGTGATGCATCTATAATTTATTGTATTGTTACCCATAACTTCCTCTTCTCTGTATACAAATAATGTAGTGTTTCCCTAATATAATATATTATCCCATTTGGTATAATATAATAAAGGGGACCCACAACATAAAACTCATTATCGATGGAAATCTACAGAGACGGATATATATGAGTTGGATATATAGGAGAATGAGTCATGGGTTATGCCACCATATGTGTGGGAGTAAGATATGTAACCAAAAATTATTGTTCTGTGTCATCAAACATGGATTATACTTAATATCTAATCCTCCCATCTATAGTAACACCCATATACTATCTTTTATCTTATATATGATATATTTTCTCATTATATACATTATCCTATGAGGGTTTACATGAATGACCAAAGAAAATTTTATTTTATTCACCCACCTTGTATCCTTTAATTCAACATGGTTTTTTATGATTTCTAATTGTTTTAGTTAAAATATTCTCATACACATGCCTATGAAGGACCACTGTGTTCTCTTTCCCTCAATGGTATCCTAAATAGTATATTTGAAAAATAGAAAATTATAATATATAAAAAGTTTATAGATAACATAAATAACTTTTAAAAGTCCTTATATTATTCTAATTTATGCTTGACCATTTTAATAAATGAAATTTCACATTTTTTGTTATCTAATCTCTATTCCATTTTTTATATATAATTATGGAGAGGAGGTTCAATCATTGATGACCCTAAATACTCATCACTCAATTTTTGATTTTTTTCCAACTTTTTTCATTCTAATAGATAATTCCATACTCTATATAATGTATAAGGATATATATTTTTGGATTGGATATGAAAATGTTATCTCCTCAATTACTATTAATAATGGACAAATATTCATTACGACGATAATTTTTTTATCATAATGAAACTAATAAAATAATTCCTCCTACAAAAAATTAAAATTGTCACCAACTATAAATGAATTTCATCCTTGTATCTTCATCTACACAAGGATATTTATCGGATGGATTTTCATTTTTCTTAAACCCAAAATTAAATCCAAAGATAAGGTAGATAATAAATCCCTTTATCTCCTTGTAGTAAAAGATTAATATTTCTTCATGATTTTTTTGTGTGTTAGTTATATCATATGTCATTGATAAAATTGAAAAAAGTGAAATATTTCTTGATAACTATACTAATATTAAATGGGCATACAGACATTGTCTCATATAACTGAACATGCATCTTCCTTTTGAAAATTCACCGATCTAAAATTGAAATTTTTACATTCTCTCGAGCATAAATTTCCACAACACTCTTAATTGTTTCCAAATTTAGACCCTAGTATTTCTATTATCATTTAACTCAATAGATTTCCTCTAGTCCTGGATTTGTGTAACTATTAATCTAGGTAAATGTTTTCTACCATGTTACCAACCATGTAACCCTTATATGACCTTTTATGGGTAATAGACTCATGTACACGGGGATGATACAATTCTTTAGAAAACGTATGTGTACGTTCATCCTATAATATTGAGTTGAATCAGATTTTGTTTCTAACATTATCATTAAAATAAAATAAAATTTATTAGTAAAATATTTAAAAATATAACTCATACATTTAAAAATGATTATATAATGAAAATTGATCTAATAAAATCTAAAATAAAATAAACACATTTTTATTTATATTTATTAATGTGGTTAACTAAAATTATAGAATATGATGATTATTTTTATGAGACAAAAAATTATTCAGAAAATTTAAAACAAAACATAGGGAAAATATTATACAAATTCATCTCTTTTATTTAGATTTGAATAATAATTAGAAAATGATAATAAAGTAACTAAATAAAAATAAAAACATTGAATCATATAAATTAAAATATCAAAAAAAAATGATAACAAATTGGGAAAAAATGTATTAAACATGAAATTTTATAGACAAATGAAAATAAATTTTTTGTAAAAACATTATACAAATCCAACAGTTATATATGAAATTTAATACTATAAAAATGAAACAATCAAAAATAAAATAACCATAATTATCATATTGTAAAAATATGTGACTAATGTAAAAAAACAAATTCAAAATATTATATCTGACATTTATTTAAATTTGTATCTTTAAATAAGAAATAAATTTATATTACCTATAATATTATAAAATTTCTAAATGTTTGTTTTCTCATATAAATTCATTGTTAATTTTATGTATGGAAGGACCCATGTCTACAATATAGTCAACAAAAACATGTTTCTCCTAGAAAACATAAAATGTTCTTTTTCCACTGTGAAATTTAGATGTGAATGTTGTTTTGGACCTACATTCAAATGTTTTGAAATAACTATGGGTTTTTTACAGGTGAATCTTTATAATGTTTATTGGTCTATAGGGTGGGAGTTTATGTTCATCTCAAATTTTTGTGGGGACTCTATCCTACTTTTAAAATCTCATTTAGATTTAATATGCATTCATGAATACTTCTTATATCCCAGTATGATAAAATTTACATAATTTCAAATAATATTATCATATCCATGCATCAATATAAACAATTCGGTATATTATTGAGTCTATATATTTCATTTCTTATGTTCTAATATTATTTTTTTTATTTTCAAATTTTTCCCTCTAGAGTTTATATCTATTTAGGTAGGTGTTAGTTTGGGTGTCACTAGGATATGGAAAATGAGAAACATTCTTATGTATACCTATTAATGGAATCATATCCCAAGTAGTTCATTTACACATAATGCGAAACATGGTAGATTTTATGTTCATGTGACACTGACCAATATTTATAGATTAATGTATATAGTAAGGAATACTATGAATTAAGGATCCTAACAATGGCTAATGTGGTATTTATACATGAGCAGCCCTTTTTAATTCAACATCAATTTTAATGACTAAATGAGATGGTTTATTGTTTTGGATTAAATTGATTAGGAGGCCCATGTGTGGAGTTCTACCCACTTTCAATTAGCCATGTGATGAGGATGGAATACTAGAAAGTTTTTTTAGTTCCAATAGTAGTATAATGACATGATTGTTTTCTAGGAAAACAAGAGGAGGGTCCCAAATTAATATAGATGTTATGAAACCATATTCGCATCAAAAAGGGGAATGTATATTTTATGTTATTGGTATAGAACCTCAATGACCTGTTCTATATTAAGAGTGTTGAAATAAAATCAAAATTTACAAATTTTGAGTTGTAGAGTTTATTCTCATGTGCTGGGACTAGTTCATGAAGTTTAAATTAATTTGGTTAGGACATAGGGTATTATTTTGACAATTATGAGTCAAGAACAAGATCCATGTAGTTTAACATCATGTGATAAGGATGTGCGATGTGTAATTAGAGTTACGTAGCTAATAATTGTATGTTAATCCTCTGAGTCATCTCAATTATACATTTGGAATTCACAACTAATATTATAATCCCAAATTATTCATTCTTTATGTGATAAATAAGAGATAGAAGATCAATAATATACTAGTAGATCATACATAATGTGTTTGAATGATTATTAAACGTAAGACTTCCCATTGAGGGTTCTCACTAGATGGTGATTAATGTGAATATAATCCTAGGAAACTATTATGGGGATCTTGAATAAACATGAATAATGATACCAGTGTAGTATCTCTAATAAAAACAATTTTTTAGGTATTATTAATTTATACAATCTTATAATTCTTTTCATGAAATGTTATTCAAGTGAAGTATGGATGGATTTCAGATTAAACCTCGTAAAATTTTTATATAGTATACTGGATACCAAAAAGGGGACACAATAAAAAATTGAGATGATATTTTCCATGAGTTTTTCTTTTGGTTAAAACTATATGTTAATAACTATATAGGAGGAAAAAATAGATTGTCCCCCCACTATATCATGGTATTTGTGAAATTAATCGAGACTATAATGTTATGGCATTCACCTAAAATAAGACCCATATATTGTTTTCCAAAAAAATAGCCTTTAGTGAAGGTAACATAGAGGGTAAGAGGACTACATATTATCTAGGCATACTGTGCTGCCCATAAGAGTATCTCTACTCACTAATTGTTTGGAATCCCATAGGACTATCCTAAATTTGAAATTATGGGTGAACAAGAGGATCATTTCACTAAAGATACTTAAGAAAACCATGAGTATTATATAAACTGAAGGAGATTCAAAGTCAAAGAGTAGAGTCTCAACTAAAGTTATGTATTTTAGGGTTCAGTTATTAGGAATAGATACTAGAAGAGTTGGATCCAAGGTATGAGTCTTAGAAAAATAAGATCATGTAAGTATGGATTATATTAGAATTCTACCTAGTATCATTGATCAGTTGAAATAACATGATTAAAGATTTATTCATAATATGGAATCTAGGGTAGAGTCCTCATGATTTTTTTAAATTTTAGTGAATCCATGTGTTGAAACCTAGGAGATGATCCGATGTATGAGATCTTAAATAGCGTTCCCCAGGGGTGTGGCCAAGTATTAAACCCATTTAGTGTTTCCAAGTGGAAAACAAAAGTTTTTCAACCAAGTATTTTTCACAAGTGGTTCATTAATGACATGTGTAGGGATATCCTGCCTCTTTTGGTGGCCTATATGTGCGTTATTCAATTTCAATAATAAAAAATAAAGTGGGATAATATCCTGGAAAAAAAATTACATGTGGGAAGTGTTTTCATCCAGAGACTTGGGATAGTGACATAGGAACATGGAAATTGACGTGTTAAGGAGCTAGGTGAATGAGCTCATAGAAAGGGTTTGATGTGTGACTTGATATCATGATTGAAATTATTCATAAAAAATGAGAACATTAGAAGGTCATAATATTTTATACAATTATTTTTTTTCTCCCTCACCCAAAAAATTGAATATTTCAAATTCATCAATTTCTTTTCTTACTTTCTTCCCCCATAGAGGTATTGATGTAGTAAGATAAAATCCCATAAGATCCTGAAAATAGTTTTATGGTCTTCCCTTGATTCTTATACAAATCAATGAAATCGTTATCCTAGTCCTAAAAGGTTATTATCACTATCTCAACATCCAAATATGAACATTTTTGTGTAATCATCATCCTTTAGTGCTTGATATTCTTGAAACACGTTTAGATCAAATATTAATCATCTTCATGAATGATGATGCTTTTATAATAAAACTATGATTTTTTATCTAGGTGATAACTATGTCATATATTATATTACAATGTGCTTGGAATTGATTTTATAATTCTAATAATCCACTAAAAATCTTTCTATGAACGAATGTATCTCATAAAACACATCATTTTCGATATGTTTATTATCAATAAATTAATTTTTTTCATTTTTAAAGCATATTTCTCTATATGTTTGATTACTTAATGAAACATTAAAAAATATATTGTTTCCATGATAAAATGGATCATATATTTATTCCAATATATATAGATTTACTAGTGGAATAGCAAATTAATCATGTTTATCAAAATTATTACTAAAAGTCGATTTTCAATAGAACACATGAATGTTAAACTTATTGTAATTAATTATATATAATTAATAAAAAACTTTTTAACACACACATTTTGTGGAGATTTTGTTATTACTTTTGTAATCAGATAATGTGTTTCTTCATCAAACACTGGTACAATATTATTATGAATTGTACATTTGTTTTCTGAATATTTTTTATAAAGTGTATAACCACTAATTTCATAACCCATCATTTTTAAAATTTAAAAATGTGTGACCCACTATCCATTAAAATATTTCTAAATTATGTGATTTACCATGAATAGTATCTTTAAACAATTTAAAAAAATTAATACTTATTGATAACCAAAATGTCATTTTTCTTTTGATAACTCTAAATTAAGATAATAATATCACATTTTATATAAGTTTTGTCATAATATATGTTAATAAATATGTATAATTGTTCCTTATTTATTTATTCACTTTAATACACATTATGTTTTTTGAAAAATATCCCATTTCCCCCAAAACAGACTCTTTCATTGAGAGATGTTGGCAAATAAATATTATTCATTACAAATGATTATTCTAGATACAAAACACTATAGACTCCTTATAAGTACTCTTCTTAATATTGGGGATTCCATTTGATATAGATTAATAACAAACCCCTTCAATATCATTATATAAATTTAAATATATACATCTAATATAGATAAAAATTACCAAAAAACATTATTTCTCACATGAAATTAATCATTAAATACACCATGATATGAAAAAAGTCTAGGGAAATTATATTTGATGTTGAGGCTGTACACAACTACATAATTATTCCAGGTTTTCAACTTATTAGTATCTATCAATTTTGTTAAAATGTAATTAATATAATAACACACAATCATGATTGTCATTTTATCACAGATGGGTAGTATTCCACAATATAAAATTGTTTTGATATATTGCATCATAACTTGACAGATATGGGATTTCATTCGTATTATATTAAAATTTTTATTGTTATGAAAATTTTAACATATTAAGAGTAACCTTATGGAACATCGATACCATGGAGGCACTGAAAAAAATATATTATATCCATCCTGGATAATGTATAAATATTTTGTGGTAATTAAGTTAATTATTATTATAGAGTGGTAGATGACTCCATATGATTTCTAATTTAATATAAATAGTATATTTAACTGTATTTTGGACAAGATTATACACCCACACTTTTTTCAAGTTAATTAGGACCTAATGTCTAATGACAGGTGGATCCATGGATTTTTCTTATGACATCATAGAAAATGAATTGGCCGGGATGATGGGAGTTCAGGCTCATCACATCCTTTTTAGAGGAATTACTTCATAAACTATGAATCTATTATTAGTTCAACATTTATTCATGAATCCTTCACAAATCTCATTGCTGAAGTTTCTTCCAATGTGATAATGATATGATAAATAACATTTGTTGGATGTAAACTCCAATAGGAAAGAGATGATCCCCATATTCCCCAATTATGTTTTTAAAGCATAGGACTAAAGTTGACTGTTTGGGATCTCTAGAGTTTATTTTCATCAAATTTTGTGGTTGGTGTTTTGAATTTGGGATTGCTCCCTGAAGATGAATCCAACATATTCTGTGAAGTCAATAATAAAAAGCCATGTATTTTTATAGAATTTTTAATGGGGAAATGAAATTGGGTTTGGTTCTCAAAGTGGATTCCTACGTATCCTATTATATATACGATTCAAATCCGACATAATTTAATGATATTGTATGGAATTATTCTTCAAAATTAATGCCATATTGGAGGAACCATAATTATATAGATGGGATTATCATCATAGAACTCTAAGAGCACATTAGTGATGCTTGATGTGAAAATAAATTGTAAGTCTATGATCAGTCACGTTGCATGAGATCATACCATGTGATTTGAAGCCATGGTTTCGGCTTAAACCAAGGAGGATTTCCATCTTTTTATAACTGTAAAGAGAATATTGACTCATTATAATTTGGAGGTTTTATAGGGTCTTACACATAGGAGTATGTCCATATTTCTAGAACCACAAGGTGAAACTCAACTCATGGTGTCTTTGAATTTGGATTGGTGGGGGCTTAAAACAATGAGGATGCCCATATTTGATGAACCATAATAACAATCTCAACTCAAAGTAATTTATTTTTGGTTAGGGTATACAACTAGAATTATTCATTTATTTTTAATAATGAAGAGTATCTCAACTCATGGTAATTTAATATTTTAATCCTTGAGGAGTATCTAGAATCATTGTAAATTAATTGTATCAACCATTAGGAGTATGTTAACACATTGTAGTTTAATTATTCCAACCATGGAGAGTATCTCACCTCAAGGTAAATTAACTATTTTTACCCTGAGGAGTATCTATACTCATGATCAATTTAGTTTTTTTAATCCAATGCGGAGTATCTCAAAATTTTATAAATTTAATACTTTTAACCATAAGGTGTATTTCATCTCAAGATTAATTTAATATTGTGATTTGAATAATATTTAGAAGGCTCATGAATTTCTTGATTTGAAGGATTAAATTCCTACATAAGAGTTTTTGATTAAGGATTTACAAAGTATTATTGGCCATATAGAATTTTTGGGGGCTAGATGCAAAAAATTTCATATAACATGACTTGATAGTAAATTTTATTGTGCATTAACTGTTATGAAAATGGGATTTCTATAGGTACTCCTATATTGAAAATTCTGAAAATTTTCGAAAATGATTCTATGAGAGAGACTCACATATGATATATATACTCTTTATATTCACTCCTTATTTCTTTTATCCCATCTCTGCCTATTATTTCTCATAAGAATCCCCTCCACTAAATGAACCTATTTTATTATACCTAAATTTATTCTTATTTATATAGGAATCATTAAATAATCGATGCTATGAAAAAAAATTCTAGTTCACAATAGTTGGTTGTAGGATCTTTCTATAGGATCTCCACATAAAAGTATCATAATGACTTCCACGAAGTAATTTTTATCTACGAGGGGTCAAAAAAATTATCCCTTAGACTGGAATATACATTTGATTGTAGGTGGATAAAATATACAGCATTCTACCACAAAGTCCACTACCACAACATATTAAATAACCAGCATAATGTTAACAAATAGAGAATATATACTTTTATTTTCAACAAAAAACTCATCCTCTTGTATCAAAGATGTTTTCATGGAACATCCATCAACAATGTAATTTATACTCTATGTGTAGGTCATAAAATGACATGTCGGACCAAAAATGTATTTTGTTTTTGGAAGGGTGAAAATATGTCACTTTGGACCACAAACACTTATTTTATTCTATGAAATGTAAATTAGGTAACATGTTCACTATAAAGAATCACCATTTACATAGAAAATTGGTATATTATTCGACAACTAAATTTCACCCACAAACTCATATTCTGCGTTGTAGAATGAATACACATACTAAAATCATAAAACATTATTAGTTCTTACAAAAATTTGTACATGGATGATTTTTTAACTCTTTTTGTGCTTTGGATGATCATGAAAATGGTTTAATATTGTATGTGGTTTACTTATTCTCATTAATATTATTCTTTTAATGTTTTTGCTGAATGAAATTCCTCATACAGAAAAGAATTCATATGCAATTCCTAAATAAAAACCCTATATCCGCAAAGTAATGATCATTTCTGGCTTAATATCTCGAATAATTTATATTATTTTTAAAATTTTCTACTTCAGTGATATCCACTTTTTTATCATGGTTTGGAAAATCATGCATTCCTTTTAAAAATCATATTAGTCTATACATGTAACAACAATATTTCATGAACGATTTAGTGTCTAGGAGTAAGAAGATGAACTCTATTGTGATTGGACAACATGAATTTATCCATTATGGTTATCACACAAATGGGATTGACCCACAACATCCTTCACCGCATAATATTTTCTTCTTAAATTCTCACAAATGATATTAATGATTTTTTTCTTATCTTTATATAAACATTCATATGGAATAATAAATTCTCACATAACACATTTATCATTACATGTAATATATATAATAAAATGATCATCACTTTGAAATCAACTTCATATTGTAAACTATTCTTAATATTTCATTGATATCATTACTGTACTATATTACAGTGTCACTTATAGCAACGAAAAGTATCTCTTAGAATATTAATTGTATAATAGTAATTCCATTCAACTGGAATTCCAAATACTCATCCCTATAAAGAATTTTTTATATTTCATAAACATCATAGTCTGAGTTTTTTTTAGAATATTCTGAAGATTTTTTATTGATCTCACATGTCTTTGCGAATACTATGTGTTTTAGTCATGAAAACCCCTATCCTTAGAATAACTCATATAAATGAGGTTGAAAACAATCCTAAGGAAATGATAGGATGGGTCTAATTGATCATATTGGATTGTTTCTCTTATATGTGTATCACTTAACTAATGAATAATATCTTACAATGGGAATTATTCCACATCAAACATGCTAATGAGTGTGGAATTAGCTTCAAAAGAAAATAATATCATAATCAACCAAGAAGCATGAAAGGGATCCTATATTAGCCTATATCCCCATCGATTTCTATACCCCATGTTGGTTATTTCTTTTGATGTAATGTCGACCCACAACACGTCTTTGTGTAGGAACTTTTCACCCTCCCATTTCACCTCTTCTAGTTTGTTGGATGGCTCCTAGGTGTGGTTGAGGAGACACTTACATATTCCTTGATGATCTCTTTATCATGTCTATACATGGCTGGCATATTTTTTGTTTAGGGGATAATTAAAATTTTAAATTAAAAAATTTATTTAAAGGGGGAATTAAATGTATCATTATAAAAATTATAGTCTAAGAAGAATCATTATTATTCAATAATATATATTCTAGGTCATTTATGAAAAATCTAAATTGTATTTGATGGTTTTCACACATCCAAAATCTTCATCAACAAATGGATCCAATGAATTCTCTATAGAATTAGAATCATTCGAGCTAAACAGATTCTACTTCAAAGTTAAACATATATCACATCACTATGTATTTGGAATGAGAGGATTTGTCGATCATGTTTCTTGAGGGATTTAAATTGTGGTCAACAGTATATTTTAACAAGAATGATTTACCTAATCCTAGATAAGGAGTAGCCTTATGTTTGTGTAAAAATATCCTAAAATATTAATTTTTGTAAATTTTAGGACGAGAATGTGGATTAGAGGGGATGGAATTTGTGGTTAAGTCAGTAATAAGATGACTAGATTACATAGTGTATCTGATTGTATGGTAATCTAGCCATATGTTTTAATAAAAGGGGACTCTATATAGATCAATATCATATATAGAGGGATAAAATTTTAAACATATTTTCATTGATAAATATCACTATTTAAAAATATTCTACATAGATCCCAATAATATACAAGATGGGGAATTTCATCACTTCTGTATGGATTCATGAGAAATAAGACATGTTTCTATGGGGATGTTCCATCGAAATGAATAACACATTAAAACATAAGCCCACGTCGGGAAGGAAACTCTATGAAGTCTTTGGTCCTTATGTATAGACCAATTCCATAAAGATAAAATTCTTGATGGGACTGGGTACCTTCATATTGGTCCTGGAAACTAGATATGTGATCTTATTTATTCTGACCACAGTGGAACTAATGTGAATGAAAAGACATTTTCTAATGACAGAAAATGGTCCATATGATGTTTTTACCCTTTTATTTTCACATGGATTTTATCAAGGCTGGTAATGGAATACATGGAAGGTAAGAACATTGATTTATCTTAGGAAATCATTTGGAGGTTTCCATCCCGAAAATATTTATACATATCTTATTGATTTAAATTATAACATTTTTTCTTCGTCTATACCTGGTCTCTAACCAATGAGAAGAGACTTTAATTTTTTTCAGTGTTCCCTTTTTGGATTTAGTCATGGAGAGTACTATGTCATCCATAATTGGTAGTTTAATTTCATCAAATCGGGATCAATAAAGGGGTATAATTTTAGGTCATGGATATTTGACTAATTATAAGTGTGGTTTTAAGGCCACATGAATTATAAAGAGAATAGTGGGTAAGAAGATCCATTTTATATGGGATATTGGAAGCTCATTGTGAATGGATATGTTAATACCGGTATATATGATGTCATTTTCAATAATCATTATTAAATTTCATTGTACTCAATCATAAGATTTTAGTTTATTATCTTGATGTTTTTAACAAAGTTCTGTGTGATTTAACAAATGGAGAAGAACAACATCAGGCTTTTCTATCCTAAAAGAAGAGATACAACCATATAAGAAAGGGTATATGAATGTTGAGTCATTATGTTTAATTGACGGATGGGATATTACATGAATTACTAACATTTAAGTTACTTTATTCCTTAAAATATTAGGTTTATGATGTTTGTAAATCCTAATCTGTGAATGTCTAAAAAAATTTGAAATGGAGGTGGGTGGGAATATTAATACAACACTCAGTAAATGGGGACTGGTAAGAGTGGGGTCCCCATTTCGATAGTCACTATAGGAATATAAAATTGGGTTCCAGTGGACGTTTCTGCCACAACGTGAACATCTAATTGGGGTTACATGATAGGATTTGGGGAAAACTATGATATTCACCAGCATCTTCGAGGAGGGTCCATTCATAATAATGAAACCAAGATACCAAAGTTTTACATTAGAAAGAACGAAGATGATAAATCTATACAAGTGGAATTATGATTCATCTATATGTAGGTAAGAAGTAGGTTAATGGAAAACAATAATATTCATGAAGGGATCAAAAACCATTAGGTTTATCCAACCATATTTGAACACATTCTCGTGGAAAATGTATAAAAATTCATAATCACTTTAGTTTTAGTTTACATTCATTCAATTAGGAGCATGAAAGGATATTGTTTATCTTCATTGATCTTGGACTAAATTTTATCAATGATTAAGTTCAAACCACTTAGAACAAAATTTTGGGACATTATGTACAGTGAGGGCATGGATGAACCTTATGCGGATTAAAATCTCAATACTATGACATATTATCCCACAATATGAAATAGATATTTTATGGTCATTGTTCATGGTCCAAATATTTGTATGTCATCTTAGGATAGGGAATACCATCATTACATTGAATATTGTTTGCATGACAATCAATCAGCACATTGTTCATTTAATTAAAAGCCCTCATACATAGATCAGACTCATATACAATGGAAGGGGGATTTTTTTTTGATCATTTTTCCATCAACTAGAAAACATATTCCAGGATCATATATACAGATCTAGCTCATAAAGATTTTAATTCCATGATGTAGAAGCAATATTATCTATTATTGAATAATAATGTGTCTCAATCATGTTAGAAAAAAAAAATTCTTTATATCATATAAGATCACATGATTCATTCTCAACATTATAAATAAATGAAAATTGTTAAATAATTTATAAATAATATATTTCCTGATGGTGAATATGTCGGCAAACATTCATTTCAATGAAAACAAGAATATCAACATGGATATGAATGTCATGGATTTAAATGGTTGAAGTCAATAAAAAATCCAGTTTGGGCATAAAATTAAAAGAAAAACTCATCACTTTATATCCCATTGTATGGGATTTGATCCACACATAGATCTTGTAATGAAACCCATATATAGATTTAACACATATATAGAGGGTTTTCACATTAACAATTCATCATGTTATTGTATTGAAATAATGTAAATCTCTATATCTATTATCCAAGATAAAATATATGGGATTATTTTTAAAATTATATTATTTAACCTGACTATTTATTTATCAATAGGGATCATATTTCATGTACCTTTACATAGATCTATCTCTCAGGTTGGTAATAGGATGCCTATAAAGGACCATGTGTCATGTGGTTTATGGTCATGATAGAAGGACATATATATTCTATAGTTCAGGGTCATATATTGATAACATTACTATATAATTTAATACTGTGTATCTTTTATGAGTATCATATATTTTGACGTCATTTTACATGGCTACTGAATTTGTAGTTTAACATCATTCGGGGAGGAAATCTATTTTACAGTTTGATGTTTTGTAACCAAAAAAGTTGATCTGAGGTCATGATTTTTATAGGCATCTTTAGAGAAACCTTACATTGGTTCAAGGATAGTATACGCAATCGAGATTCACATATATTCATAACCATAGGTATATATGACTATATTTTTAGAGATCTAACATATATCTAACTCATAAATATGGAAGGTGAGTATTATAAACCAGACTATTCAATGTTTTTTATGGCCGTGCATGGTGTAAAAAATGGAATTTCTTCAAAAACTTCTACATAGAATGATTTCATGAAATATATAATAATTTTCATACCTTTATGATGTAATAAAATTAATAAAGTAAATCTTGTCCTGAATTATTTTCATTCAATCTAGATATTGGTGACTGTATAATCACCATTAGTTTAAGTGAAAAAATAGTTCAATTCATATTGGAAATGTCAATCTTGGTTCTAGTAGACCATTCCTCTAGGAAAAAAACATCTACTAGGGGTTGCATCACAAGATTAGGGGAAAAGTGTTTTATTAACCAACATTCTTAGTAAGGCCCTTTCAGATAAATCAAACCTCACTAGAAAATTTTTTATCCTATAATGAACAAAGAATATTAATCTAATTGCGATATAAGAGGTGTCATGAATAAATATTTTTGACGGTGTATGGGTGGATGAAGTGTTATACAAATGGTTCTGAGAAACTTCCATGGTTATCACATCAATATCTAAAACATTCTACATCATAAGAATGAATTAAACATGAATAAAATGATGGTTTATTTAATCCTCACAATGTGTGGAGTTAGAACTCATGATTTATGGTGGAATCATGTTTATTTCACAAGATCATTTTTGGAGTGACCTCTTTTATAGATTCCTAGTTGTGTGAGCCTAACGATGGATGAAAAATATTAAAGGTCATTTTTCTTGGATAAAATTTAATTTTGATTAATATCACATAAAGAGGATGGATGGTCGATGTTGTTTATGGAAAAATATATTTGACTAAGGTGGTGGGATGGATATCTTCTATAGATATCCATAACAAACTTAACACAAATAGGGTCCTCATGGGTCGAATTCTCTTGAATACATTCTTACTGGTGATGAAGAAGGTATAGCAAGGACAAGGAGTTAATGCTCGTGCATCACTATGTATCTCATTGAAATTTCAATGAAGCCACACGTAGTCATTCAAACCCCGCCTAAATTTATCAGGTTCTCATGGGGGGAGATGTTTTCTTATCATATGTTTATTAATTTATTTTCATATGATGATACAATTCAACATGAGATAAAGATCATACATAGAATAATGAGTGGTTTTTATATTGATATTAGGATAGAGATATAGGTTTTGTGTACCACTACCTATCACATCAAAGAGAGAATCCAGACACACAAACTTCCGGAAATATTCCAGACACTAATTATACTTTGTCATGAAGAGGAGGATTTTTTCATTGAATATTGACTCATAAGAGGGGTGAGAACCCATATTTTCTCATCTTATATAGATCAGTTTCATATATAGGATATTGAAGTAATTTATTATATTCTAGATAGACTAATTAATAGGATCTATGCATCACTACATATTTCATTAATGTGAGAATCAAGACACAAGTAGTTCATGAATGTATGGGTGGTAGGAGTCCAACACCTAGTATTATGATCCACTCAAACAATGAATGAAACTCCATGTAGATTAATATCTTGCATTAAAAAAAATTCCCTATTAAATTATTGTGACCAAGACCATGTTCACCCTAAAATGAATTGCTTCACCTACATAATGTGGAGATGCCTTTTCCAAAACTCTTAATCCCAAATTAACAATGATGGGTGTGATAAAAATAATTAGAAATGTCTTATTTCACCATAAATAGGAGTTTAAAAAAATATATAGATGGAATTTCTTTAATATGTGTTGGATGGACCAGGATGTAAAATATTGGTGTATCTACATATCTCAAATATGGAACAATCAATCTAGACATAGTTAGGAGAAACCATGCTATTAATTTCATATAGAATGTATGAAGGTTACTTGTTGTGAAAAATAATAAATCAAGTCACGTCACTATTTTCCAGGTGTTTATAGAGGTCATATCACTATATTCATCACTTGATTATGATACAAGTATTTATGAGCCGGTTGTGTGGGGTATCCATTAAATGGTACATTGGGTAAGACTATATCTTAACACCATGTGTTGCAGACATTATTATATAGTTTAATTTTTTATGATTAGGATGATATGGGTCAGGCCTTTTAGTTTCAAGTTACAAGGACCTCTATGTTGATTAAATTCCTACAGAACGGACTATTGGTTGCAATAGTTTTTAGGTATAAAATATTTGACAATGATTGTGTAGAGATGGATATTTTCTACTTTCAACAAATAGTCCCAATGTCAATAGAAGTCTCAATGGAATATAACTGGTGAAATCATCTTATTAGGGGTGTATATTTGAGGTTGGTAGTATGGAAATATGACTCCGACCTCAAGATATCATGGGTAGTTAGGAATAAATCCACATGTAGTTCTATAATGGGGTGTGTTGGGAGACCAGTGTTAGAGTGTGATATCATCTCAGATGAGGACCCATTGAATCACATGGTATAAAATCCCATGATATAGACTGCTAATCATTTTTTCCATTTTCATATGGCCAGTTTAAGGGGTTGCCAGTTCCCAAACACCATTTCACCACATCCAGTAACTTCACCACATCCAAAACAGAACCACATTTCAAATTTCTAAAACAAATTCAAAATCCCCATCATTCGCCTCGAGCCGTGACCCAAGCGTCAACGTACCTGACAGGCCTCGAGCAGTGTACCTGCCACAATAGTCCTTGTCTGTTCAGTCTATATGCCATGCAATGTCCATGCGACATCCTGATTCCACCATCACACACCACCCTTCATTGGCGACGAAATCGTCATCATTATCTCGAGCCGCGAGACTACACCGCTTCGAGTCGCACGCCTACACCAGGTCTGAAACAACAACCGGATCGCCGACGAGCATCTCTAGCATCCATCAACACTGCAATGCCATCTTCCCTCCTACATCACCACTTAATCACCACTGGTGGAATCACAGTGGGAACTTTCACTCACAAACCATCAACAACATCACCGGCGAGAACTGACGGCGTTGTCACCATCGCCATCTCCAAATACATTGCCTCACCAAAGGAACCAAAAGACACATAAACGATTGAAAATGAAATCCAATACACCATAACATCCATACTACAACTCACCAAGAAATGAGATGATAGGAAGAATCAAAAACCATTTCTGAATGATTATAAATCACAGTAACACCACCAAACTGCACAAGCAACGCCCTGAATATGAAGATCCCATTGCCACCAACCAAAACGACTACTTCAGACACGATGAACCCCCACCGAACAGACCTGAGAATGACCGGGACCCCAAGCACTGCCGATGCAAGTGCGCGACCATCAAACTAAGAAGCACACCGTAGGACACCACCAAGCTGCCGAGAATGAACCCAGGAGCACTCCGAAGAGTATGTCATCGACGGGGAAAGGTCATACACCCACAGGACTAATCTAGAACCCACCGAAGCCCAAAGATAAACTCCACAACAAGGGAAGACCATGAAACCGCGCGATGCTGCAGAGAACCTGGCTGACTCACCGAGCTCAAGAGGAAGCGTCGCGCCATCCGCAGTGAAGGGGCGGCGGCGGCGAGAGGAAAACCCTAGCTCAGGATCCCTTTACGGGTGCATCCACCTTTTCCCCAATATATAGAATAAACCATATTGTTTAACATTTTGTGGTACATACATTGAACACATAGTTTATATACATATGGCAAGACATTAATTTCCACCTTAGGAGTGGGTCATTTTATCATGCCATTCTCATTTGGTATCTCTTATTTCTTATATGAGTCTTCCCATGTCCATTTCACATGGTATTTTATGTTATTGTACAAGTTTTCTCTTGATAACATGTGAGGCATCCCATTTTTGTTCCATGGGATATTAAGAATCATGTTGTTTATTTATACATTATGTGACTAGTAAATTGGGGATTTTTTGTTTAAATTCATACATTTACAACTATGTTTTTTATTAGTTTAAGTACATTAAATAAAAACCTATATTTATTTTAATGTCATATAGGAAGGGATATTTGGTATTATACATTAATTACAAATAACTAATACCATTAGGTTATAACATATCATGCAAGGTGATCTTATAGTGAATGGAAAATAACTCGAATGCATGTAGCATGAGTCTTATGTTTATTTAACTCAAATAGGCCATCATCTACTTACTTCTATAGGAAATTTTTTTAGCCAAATTGTTCTCTAATTACAAGTCCAAAAATTTAGTGGTAGGTAAAATAATTAGGATGATCTTTAAAGATATCCACAATGGGTCTCCTAGTATTGGGAATCTCAAGAAGGATGTCATTCAAATTAGTATCTAATTTATGCATCCAGGTCATGAAATATTTATTAATAGACCTTAATTTGTAAATATCAGAGATAGATATAGCTTGGTGGATTTAATAGACATTGAGTGTTCTACTTAGGATTTCCACATGGCTAGGGTAGAGACAAAGGTATCAGTGGATCCAATAACCCATCATCTATATGAATAAGAATCCAATCGTTAAATAAATATCACTTCTCTATTGTATGTCCTATCGATCAGTAGTAGGGGTCATAATTCATATGTTCACTAAAATAATCATATTCTTTTTCCTTTACTCTTGGATTCTTGATCAAATCATTTTCCATTATGTAGGAAAAATAAATGAAGACATACTTGATCGGTAAGGAATAGAATATTTTCAACATGTGGTAAATGAAAACATTGATTCCCCATTTTGCAACATCTAACTATATATTTATTTGAAGAGGGATAAATTTGATATCTAGGAGTCCTTTCCAAAATAATTATTAATTCAATGGGAGAATATTATTTATGGAAATCCTTTTATAATTATGAATTTTACAAATTATTGAGGGAATAAGAATCTATATTAAGATATTTTAAAATTATTATTGTTTGACCACATTCGTAATTCACATGATGATGTTGTGTAAAATATAAAAATTATCTCATCTCTATGGTCTAGGGGACATTAAAATATGAAAATTCCCCAAGCCCAATAGGATAGGGTGGGGTGGAATGTCATTCGGAATTCAGCGCATGAGGGGTAAAAATTTTGTATATACCCCAACCATAGGGGATGTGGTAATATAATGTAAGGAAGAAATATATTTGAAAATGTTGGTATAACATCATGGGTAAAATATCCAGAAAGCATCTCCCAAGTATCATCATTTATAACATCATTTTCAGGATTCAACTGGGAAATTTGTTCTCTAGAAAATATTGACTTGTCATCCACAAGGGGTTGAGAATTATAAGAATCATTGAAACACATTTCTTTTTAAAAGGTAGGATTGGAGGACATTGATGTGAGTATCAACATAAACTCCATATATTGGATATTAAATTGAAATTCACAAAACTGTCCATCAATTGTTCACTCTAAATCATAAACATTTTCTATATTTCCTTCTATAATGGTTGTAATAGTAGCACTATGATCACCATCCCCACTGCATGTGGTTGAGTGTAAAATAAAATATTATGGCTAAGAATATTGTAGAAATATACATTAATACTTAAAAAAAGTTTTCTCAACATAAATATATGGATAATATTAATCCATAGTTTATAACATATTGATAAAAGAATAGTAGAATCAGTGCTCATCTTTGGTTGAAAATACTATTTGGTGGGTCGGATATGATTTTCTTATCTGTTGGTTTGGTTTTATTTCAAGGATTATTGGTGAATCATTTTTCACATGTTCATTAGGGTTATATAATGATAGAATCCCACCATCGATCATCAACTGTAGTTGAAATTTTATGGAGATGCCTCCTTGGATCCTGTGACCCAACATAGGATATTAATTAAATAATTTCAAGTGTCATTCTTCCATACCTCATGGGGCTTCTTAATATTTAGAAGTAAAAATTAATTGTATTTAGGGGAAATGGTGAAGTACCCAGGGACCTGATCAGTATGAAAGGAATATATTTTATACATCCTCCTTTCAACGTTATGTTTTCTCGTCCATTTGTCTTGTGGTTTAAAATAGTTACTTCGACATTCTAAAGAATCCTATTTTTGTTTGTTTTTTTGATCATCAATTTCCTTAGTTATGTGAATATCATCCTTCGTAAATTGTGTTCTAGTTGAAAACCCTAATTAACCACTGGTTACATCATAGTAAAATTCATATTTGAAAAATAAACCCATAGCTCTTCCACCCATATCTCTATTAAATATTCATGTGAAATTTTTTCCCATGCAATATGATAAACGCTAAAATATTGCAATGAAATCCATGAATATCTCATTCTACAACTGCTTGTTATTATAATGATAAAGGAATATCATTTTCCTCAATGTATAGATGAATTTAAAAATAAATTTTTAATAATGATCATACAAGTATGAGGTAGACCTAGCTACAATTTTACTATAATAAGAATCGGTGGGGTCTTCCAATTTGACAATAAATAATCTAAGCATTATATCCTCTCACTGATAAAATAACTATGTTAATCAAGCCCTTAGTTTTCAACATCTCTTGATAAAATCAATTTTAAGTAACACCATTCATAGTGCTAGGAAAAGTGTTGTTAAAGGGGTAAATTTATTAGAGCTTGAAAAAAAATCACTAAAAAGTACCCCCATTTATCCTTTTTAATAAAAAAAATCTTATGAAATGGGAATTTATCTGTGCTTATAAAAAATCTCTAATAAAGGGTATTCTTTATAATTGCTTCTAAACACGCACTGATAATAGGGTGGTCTTTATATGTTCTTTTTTATAATCACTGATAATGACCCCCAAGATATCAGTTCTTTTTTAGTATCACTAATAAATTATATATTTCAAGTAAAATCATTAATGGACATCTGTAGTAGAGGTTATGGTTGTTTGGATGCCATCGGGTATGATTTTGTCTTAATGGACCTGATTGTGGGTTCTTATGGATCGTTGTGGAATAGAGCTCCTTGATATAAAAGATTTGATATGTAGTAGAGGAAAAATTGAAACCTAATTCAATGATCATGGCTATTTGATAGTCAATTGATTGTGAAAACCCCCTTAGAACCTTTTAATACAATTAAAACCCTAAAATGATCATAGCATTCGATACGGGAGTTAATTTCTACTCAAAAAACAATAAAATAAAATCTTATAAAATGATCTAAAAAATTATAACATTTCATTAATGTGATAATTAAATGAAAAAAATATATTATAGTTTCCTATTTGTATAAAATTTAACTCGAACTTCAAACAACCATAAAAATTGATTTGGTTTCTTTTTGGGCTAAAAAACATATCCAATCAAAGAAATCAATGAGATATATTCCAGATATGTTTTTAGAATATGTCCAGTGAGCTCATTATAGTTTATAAATCCATGAAAGACAAAGAAGACCTCTAAAACTTGGTTTTTATCACCAACCCTGATTTCATAAAACTCAGTGGGATTTAACATCGAATTGCAGGGTCTGTTCTTCCAATAACAGATATCATATCGAAGTATCATTCTTTGTATTTTATAGGACTAAATTTGGAGACTAACTTTAATAATAGATCATAAGTTATGGTAATATCAATTTATTAGGGGTTTCGGGTTTTCAGAGTTTATTAAAATATTTAAGTGTTTTATGTATTTTTATAGCTTAAATCAATTTAAAAAAAATATATATATATAAATAAATATGTATTTAAAAAATATATATAACAACATATATAAACACACACACATATATATATATTTATATAAATTAAAAATATAATGAAATATATATTAATATATAGACATTTCAGAAAATGTGACACAAAATAGTATAGTGGGGTAGAAAATGTGTTAGTTAATATGTTGGTTGTATTGGGATAAAAAATAATTGGAGGCATGGGCCCACACTAGTGGTCATGTTATATAAATCACAGATAATGGGGTGGGGGAAAAACTAATAAAAGGGTCAGGGTGAGTGCTAATGATTTTCATGGGCTGTGAACAAAAAATCATTTCCTTTATCAGTGGATCCTTTATTTGTGATTTTTTAGAACTGTTAAATGACAAATTTAATAGCACAAAATTTTTTTTCATAACGAAGGATTTTAAGAGAAATAAAAATCAATGATAAAGGTATTCTCATATCAACGTTAATAAAAAAAGCTGATAAAGACCCCCATCATCATCGATTTTTACAAGAATTGTTAAAGCTAAGACTTAAATTCTATTATATTATGAGTTCATCTATATCTTTGGAAAATAACATTTACAAGAACTAATAATTGTATGATTAGAAGTAGTGTCTTTTTGTTCTAGGATTCGAAGAATATTTCATCACATGGGAGATAAGTAGGTGAGATTCTGATTTGTATCACCCATGTGATCGAATGTAGAAAAGTATGGGTGCTT
Source organism: Viscum album (assembly GCA_963277665.1). Classification (NCBI taxonomy): domain Eukaryota; kingdom Viridiplantae; phylum Streptophyta; class Magnoliopsida; order Santalales; family Viscaceae; genus Viscum; species Viscum album. The sequence goes on from OY728134.1 coordinate 172,856,108, forward strand.
GATATTGGTAGGGGGGGAGTCAAATCTACCAAAAAAGTATTTGGAATCATCTCTAGTTCCACCATTGAATTTCAAACATTAGAAGTATCGTTTTTAAAAATAAGTTAATCCTTTAATTCATTATCCATCCAGACCTGATTCAACTTCTGAGGAGTTTCATCTACTAGTTTCTAATGTCTTACAAATAGTAAGAGCCCATAGAAATAAATTAGCAATATTATTGAATTGGAATATTGATGTAATCTAAATTCATGAGGGTGGATTAATTATTCCTTTGAGGGTTGATAAACCATCTCACATTGATGTGGTTTAGTTTAAGGAATACAATTGTTAATATATGGATTGTACTTAATGAATTTTCCTCCCCTAAATAAAAAATAATTGACCTGTTGAATTTCTACTATTCTTTTTTGAATTTCATCAATCATCTATATTGTAGATATAGCTTAAGCATGGTCTGGTTATGGGTGCATAGTGTATGTGACAACAAATATTTCCTTTTCAATAGTATCAAGGATTAAATCACCTTTCTGTCCTACAGTTTTGACAAACACTAATTTGAAACATGTTGGAGGAATCATATATTTCCTTATGGAAGGAGTGTTTATGATCTGGGAATTTTTCTACAAAAAAAATTATACTAGTGATTACATCAAGGATAAAAATTCCCCCCTCCTTGTGGGTTGGGTTTTCCTTTGGGTTCTACTATCACAGTGGCTAGGTGCGTTGATGATTGAAGTTCATAGCTAGTAATAACCTAGAATTGGCCTTGATCTATAATCGATATTTGTTTATGGGCCTCAGAGGAATTTTCAATTGCAATGATCAAGACATCCACTGGATCTTCAATGACTAGTTGTCCCAAGGGGGCTCTATTTTGAGAATCTTCAAACTGGATTCCAGAGATAGGAAATCATTCCATAGCAGTTTCATGTTTAATTTTTTTCAAACATTGGTGACAATGGCCACAATGAAAATTTCCCTTACTAGGAAGCATCTATATTGTATCCCTTACAATATTGAAATCATCCTCCCCCACCCTATGATAGGGAATGAATGATTTAATACCCTATGAGAATGGGATCCCAAAACTAATGGATGTGATGATGGATTCCATATACATCATCATATCTAATTGTTTATTGAATGATAAATGAGGCTTCATCCATTAGTGGCATTCATGATATTCTTCCTGTGTTGGGATAGATCCATTATAGTGATACCTACAAACAATAACATTCTCCAGCAGGTTTCATAGGTGTAGTGTTGATGATAATAAATATCAATTATATGATTCCACATTATATATGGCCCTCAAGGCATATGTTTGGAATATTCTATTGTTGTTAGTAGTTTACATGAAAATTTTATCATCATTCCCTCTATGAATGGGATTCATTGGAGGATTTTTAGATTCCATTGGGATAGAATTTTATGTGTTCTGAATGGGAAACACAAACAAGACAGTCATCAAGGTATCATTACATATATCATTATATAGTCCATTGACTTACTTCAAATTTTATTATTTCATATTATTCCAATTTATCCCAAATTATAATGACCACAGAATTGATTGTGAAATGATACAAAAGTTATGATATTAAAGTTAGTTCCCCAATTTCTATTTTTGATAAGATTTTTTGCATCCAGTAATTTTTAGATAATGAATACATTCTTTCCAAAGGCCAAAATCATGAGTATATTTTCAATGAATTATTTGAAAATTAATTAACAGACACGATGAGTGGTTGGGGTCAACACCAACATTTAGGGTGAATTATTGTCTAATAATGGTTTCTATTATTTATTTAAGATATGTTATCAATAATTTATAATATCTTACTATAGGACTAGATACCCATTTGCAATGTTTTTTATTAAGAACATGTGTTTTATGTGAACCTCTGTATTCATTTGATATTCACCGTATTCTATTATTAATATTATGAATCGTTAGTGTAAATACATTTAGTTGGGATCTTCATAGATTATTTTCATCCATGGAGGTGGTTGGTGTTTTTATTTTGGGATTGAACCTTGAAGAGGTTTAATATATACCCAGTTAAAGAAGGAATAAATGCAAACATACTTCTATGGAATGGGTAAAGGGGAAATGAAATTTGGTTCAACCCTTAAAGTAGAATCATATATATCCTTATAAAGATAGCAATTACAGCTCATTTTGTTCAATGGAATGGTTTGGTCTTATACCTAACAAATAATCCCTTAATGAAGGAACATTCCTAATGTAGATGGGATGGTCATCTTAGAACACTAATCTCACAAGATCTGTGTTCAGTGTGAGAATCAATATAAATTGTAATGTTAGTCACATTGAATGAGAGCATACAATGTTAAATGATGGGTTTGTTGGGGATTTAACCTTGGATGAATCCCATATATCTAGAACCATGAGTAGAATCTCAACTTATGATAATTTGGATGTTGTTTGGGCATACACCATGGAGGATGCCCATGTCTCTATAACATGGAGGGGAGTATCAAATCATAGTGATTGGGAATTTGGTTTGTTTGGGGCTTACACATTAGAGGATTCCCATATTTCTAGAACTATTAGTAGAATATCAAATCATTGAAATTTTTTATTGGATGGGTCGTGGACATATGTGAATGCCCATATTACATGAAGCATGGGGATTATACTAACACATTGTAATTTAATATTTTAAACCATGGGGAGTATCTCAATACTTGGAAAATTTATTATTTTATCCATTATGAGTATCTCAACTAATGGTAAGTCAATTTATATAACAATGAGGGTATCTTGACTCAGAGAAAATTAATTATGTTAACCATGAGTAGTATCTCATGCTGTGATTAGATTAATATTTTTTAACAATGATAAGTATCAGGACTAATGATTAAATTAATATTTTTATCCACATGGATTATATCGAATCATGATTAATTTGATATTTTGTTGTTTATTATATTTAGGATGATTCCAATATTTTATGTTTGTGAAGGATCATATTCATTCATAAGGGATTCCATGTATGTATTTGTGAAGGAGGACTAGGCATGGGGTTTTGTGAGGGATGACTCCATAACATTTCAAATAACATGTTTTTCAGAGTGATTTCTATGTTGGGAGAAATCCTTCCAAATAGATTTCTAGAGAATCTCAAAGTATAATATTTAATAAATTATACCAAAATGATCATAGGATAGGTTTTCTTATCTGATCCATGTCCTCTCCAATAGAACTCATAATCACTTTTATCCTCTCTTTTCTTATTATTTATCCCAATAATACCCTCTTCAATGAAATATTCCAATTTACATCTACTAGCATCATAACTATAACTTATAGGTGGCAACATGTTCCAGGTTTTCGCATACTATAGGTGAGGAAAGAATAGGATATTGTAGGAGAATTTCATAAGAGCTTCACATAGTAGGCTTTCAATGACCATTTTTAGGTAATTTCTTCACTATTAGGGATTTAGAATAATTACCCCTCATAATGAATATGACATTAATTTGTGGGAGGAATAAGTGTACCACCTTGGACCACAAACAATACTACATTCGTATACTAAACCAACCACATATCATTCTCAAATAATTTACACAATCTAGTATTTGTATCCAAAAACTCATCGTAATATATCATAGTGATCTCCATGGGTCTTTCATCCACAAATGAATTCATTTTCTTTTTTATGGGAATAAAATGATTCCTTAGACTAAAAATGGCCAAAAATGTATCACCCTAGACCACAATATATTATTAGCATCCACGAACTATCATTCCCACCAAATAGAATCACTATTCTCTTAATGAACTGGAATATTCTTCCACAAACTAAATTTAAACCACACATGGTTTTATATTTTATGCCGGTGACATATCCACATGGATATTAAGATTTATATATGGTTTTCTCATGAAATCCCTCATATTTCAAAGGATTTTTATGTAGTTACATCATGGAAACCTCTCACGTCATAATTATCATATTCACTGACTCAATACCTCAAAGCATTTATATGATATCTTTTATTGTTCTTATAAGAAAACCTGCATCTGGAGAAGACCTCATATGTAGCATTTTGACATTGATTGGTATAACATGATCGAATGACTCGAATAAAACTCCACTGATGGAATTAATTTTATTAATATCATTTAACTAATGAACAGTTTCTTACTAAGGTACATATCCCATATCAAACATGCCTATGGTATTGGATTTAGTTTATAATGAACATGGTTTCCAAATATACCTAAAATCGTGTACCGAGTCCTCTCCCATCCTATTCTTCCAATTCCAGCAATGCCTGATGTCATCCCAATCCTTTGATGTGATACATACCCAAGTTGCAACTTTACACTAGCACATTACACCCTCCCATTTTGGCTATGTTAGTTGGTCGGCTATATTCTAAGTGTGGTTGAGGAGAATCCAGCATATGTTTAGTTTAGCTAGCTATCTTTGTTATCCATGGTTGGCTTATTTGTTGTCTAGGGTAGAATTCAAATACATATATTATAAAATATATGATAAATGGGAATACTATTTATCCTTAAAAAATTGATACTCCAACCTCATCCATTATTCATAAAAAATACTACTTCCATGTCCTTCATTGAAAAAATGATTTGTGTTTGACTAGCATCACACTTCCAAAACCTCCGGTGAAAGTTTATTCCAAGAGATTCATTAAATCCCTCATCTATCCTTTAATATCTAAAATTTTATAATCAAAAGATAACATATATTTTTCTCAATATGAATCACTTCAATTATTTGTTTGATCCCGTGATATAAATAATATGGAATCCACAAATATTGATTATTAATTACATATATTTATTCCATTACTAGATTATTTTTCCTTCCACACCTGACAATAATGTTTTTCACTCTCTTGAGATATTGATTAGTTAATAACATATTTGTATCTATATCAATCTCACATACCCATTTAATTCCTTTTCTATGCTCTAATAATAGTGAAACATAAAATTAAAACCCTTCGATGAGCCATGAAAACTACATTCCCCAATTATCGTAGTTCAATAAATGAATTTCATTCTTCACAATTTGTACATGATTTTTGGTCGAGTCCCAAAGAATGACATACATGGATATTACATTACATTTGGGAAATTCATAATACAATACAAGAACTGACACTCTATAAACGTAATAGTTTAGTGTCTTTGGAAACTCATAACATAATATTCTAATCGTGGTGAAAGATCTTCAACATCTCCCATAAAGATATTCCCCTTTTTTTCCTATCTAAAAAATTTCATTAAATCCTGGGGAAAAGAAATCACATAAAGGGTGATCTCAAATGCTGCTTAAGGGTAATCATAGAGAAAATAAAACAAATCATATACATTTGAACATAAAAACATGAACAAAATTTTTAAACATCAAAATCATGAGAAATGACATAAAACATGGTAGTACAAAAGGTATAGATCATAAAGAAAAATAATTAATGATAAAATATATAATGAATATAACATTTAATTATGGAAACAATTAACCACATGATATTATTTCCAATGTATCCACGGAATTGTTGCCACGACCATCAAAGTGGACAAATTCCCTTTCTGAATCAAGTTCACTCCTCATTCCAATCATGTATCACTTAACAAGATTAAAATTCCTTTCTAGCCATTTCTATATAATGGGATATAAATATTTACCCAATTCATTATAGGTATATGTGGGTCCCAACCATCTCATAATGAAATCATTCTTACATGTGCCACTAGTTAAACAAAAATCATTCATCATAACCCAAAGAATGAAATGGGCTTCATAAACATAATCCCAACATAATGTAATCCATATAAAACAAATGGATATCATTTCAAAATAAGAAGAATTAAACCATGTAAATAATAGAGACATTATACTTGAAACATAATAATATTAAATAATATCATATTATAAGGAATATTGTTTTGACAAAACACTTGAAATTAATTATTGAGGAAAATATCATTTCATCTTCAAAATCATTTTCATTTCAAAAATTGCCATTCAATTTTAATATAAATGTATTTTATTGAATATAATGATGATATCTTGTAGATTAAGCTTTATAATATTTATTCTATTTGAAACCGTAAAAATCTATTCTTGCCGTATAAGTTAAAAAACCATTATCCTCGTACTTTTAACGAAAAATTCAAAAAAGTTCCTCGTATGGTAGAAAAAAGAAGGATTCCTTCCATAACACAATTTACAAGTCAATGAGGGTTAAATATTTCATTAAACATACATGGAAGAATATTAAACAGAATTTGAAAAAAAATATGGTCATTATTGAAAAATATAACCCCAGAAAATACTTAAATATAAACAATCTCAGAAAAAATGAGATTTGAAAAATTATCCCTTACCTTATGACTAGTTTTTTTTGTATATATCATATATCCCTGTATAGTTGGTTTAAAAATATTATTAACTTGTAATAGAACCATAATAATATTTTTGATATCATATATGATTAACTAAGGAATTTATATTATCCGTTCAATTGTCAATTCCATGTTAAAGTAGTGTTTTTGGTTAAATCATTTCATTTATCATCTTTGTTTTGAGTTGTAATTATTCATATGATTACTTAGATCATGATAACATACTTAAATAATGTAAAACATGATTATATATAATATATATTAAGAATATTCGTATATATAATTGATTGAAAAATGGAAGGAAATTTACCATTCATGGAGACGGTAGGTCGTACATACGCTTGAACGCTGTTTTAATTTCCATATTAAACTGAATGGAAGTATGTAAATAACATATAAATAAGTTCAGTATCATTAATATGTCATATATTTCATTATTATTTAATATTTAAACTTTATAATGATTTTTTAATGGTTAACAAGGAGAATGAATCTCATCGCATCGTGGAGACAGTAATCCATACGTACGCACGAGCGATGATATCATTTACATAATTATTGAATAGAATTAGAGTGGATGATATAATATCTCATAATTAGTATAATGTTATAATAACCATATATATAGTTATTATTCAAACCTTTATACCCATCCAAGTAAGGTGGTGGTGGAAAAACATATTACACCATCGCGTGGAGATGATATTTCTTACTTATGCAAGCGCGGTGATTTATTTTTTCGTAGGATGGGTAGAAGGTGAAATATGGTTGATTCATATATATAATAAAATATTATTATATTATTTATACTGACTTTATTACTTTTTTGTGAAATAACTACATAAGAGGAAATAGAAGAATAGAGAAACATGAAAGAATTGGTACAAGAGATTACCTCTTCTTCAATGCGCCTCCTCTTAAAATCCACATAGGGAACTAAAGATGGTCTTGGAAGAAGACCAGGACCTCTAATATGTTTCTTGTAAAGTGGAGAAGATAAATTGTCAGTGGTGGGTCGAGAAGTTATGCTCAATGTAGTTTTAGGGGGAGAGGGAGGAGGTGCCCTTTTATAAGGGAAGAGAGTGGCACTTTTTGAAACCTAAAAAATATTAATTTATAATAACTCAAACCACACATAAAAAATTACAAAGTGACAAAAATTAGGATATTAGGTAATATAAGGTATTAATCTCATCAAAAAATAATATTTATACATGTTGGAAAATTATTGTAAACCTTGTCAATTTGATTTATCATTATTTAATTTATTTAATCTTATATGTGGTAACAAAATTCTAAATTTTTAATTATTATAAATAATTACTTATGGGTTTTGAATTATCCATAATTGGGAACATTATGAAATTTTCGAACATATAAACTTCAATTTTCAATTTTTAAATATTTATGTGAATTTTAAACAATTTAATAATATGTTATTTTTATAAAATAACAATAGTGTTAATTTTGATAGAATTCCTTTATTTGAATTTAAATAAAATCCACAAAGATGATATATTGTAACCAAAATTTTTAATAGATTCCTAATGTTTTATATTCATTTAGAAATGTTATGGAGTAGATTAATTAGATCATGTATTGTTTATTTTAATATTTATAAATCTATTTTTTTGATATTTCTCTTAATAAAATAATAACTACATCATTTTTGTGTAATTATTTAATATATTTATTATTTTCATAAAAATTAAAATTAAAATCCTATGATGAATATTAATATAATACCTTTAATATTAATATTTTTACTCTAATTTATCATTTAATATCACAACATTTAAATTGTTATATTTATTAAATTAAGAAGTTGACATATTTGACATCATTATAAATAAAAACAGTATAAATGTCCTAATCTATTTCATAAAGCACAAAATGGTCCAAAAATCTATCCCTGGATGCATAGGTTATATATATACTCGACATATATGGTTTGGTCACGTTTATGGTCTTTTTATAGGTATTATTATTTTAATAAAAACTATATTATTGATTTTTCACTAAATAAATAATTAATGTATAAGCTATTAAGGTAATTAATTATTTATTAAAATTACAAATAAATTACCATGAATAAGAAAAACATTTTATCATTAAAATGATTATCTATAATCGAAATTATATTCTTTATAACCTTATATTAAAAATAATATATTTTTTAATGTAGTGAGACCTATTTCATTTTTTAAAAAATAAAATAAATTAAAAGGTTTTAATCGCATCCATGATGGTTCCAGTGGATTCCACTTAGACAAAAATATGACTTATAACGAAATATAATCATCCAAATATATTAATACAAATGTTAGTGTAATTTTATGACATATGTATTACTCTTAATTACCAAATTTACCTTTAACTAGGGTAAACAAAATTTACCGTAGTTACTATTCATAATGCCCAAATATATATAATATCAAATTAAAATAATTTGGACCTAATTATTCCAAACATGGAATCCATTTATCCAAATTTAAAACATAGAAGTTGAAGTAATTAATTTAAAATTAATCATGTCGTTGAAAAAATGTGTTTTGTTTAAAGCATTGCAAATGATTGAATTGATTGAACCTACGAATTCAATGTAAAATAAATTACAATGACCTACATTATATTAAATGGTAAAAATTTATTCTATTTATAAATTAAAATAATTTACTATTATAATTTAACTATATAAAGTTTCTCGATGAAAAAATTTATTTTTAAGTATAATTTATCGTGTTTTTACTATTCATTAAAATAAGAAATTTGTCAGAAAAATATAAAAACATTAGCCAATGTAAATTTTTATATCCTAATTTAAAAGAAGAAGTTATTTTTGTAATATTTAATTATTAAATTGTCCAAAATTATATTTACAATGGGTGTGCCATCAAATGGCGTTAAAACTGATTTTTTTTAAAAATAATTATTTTACTCAAAATATTTATTTTGATTTCATTCAATGTTCTAGAAAATGTGTAAGATGAATAATAATGTTATAAAAGTAAAAATTTATATAATACCAATAATAATGTCTATTTCATAATATTATTATAACCATATATCATAGTTTAGTAAAACATAGTATTTCATACATCACACGCTATCGAGGAAGGTCGTGATTGCGTGTAATGCAAGACAAGTCAGGGTTTCTTGTATTGAAAGAATCCATTGTTTTTGCGTATAATTAATCCAACAGTATTTCATTTATACATTGAATATGTATTTGTATATATATATATACTCATTGTTTCATAGAATAGTTACTATAAAACGAACTTGAAATGGTGTGTAACATTATCCAAGAATAGTGTTGTGTATACTGGAGGCTAATATGGTGTTGCGTATAGCCCAAGATAATAATAGGGTAGCATAAAACAACAAATATGAAATAAATTAAAATTTATATATCTCATAAAATCTCGGCGTGTTACATACTACCCCACTTAAAATTAATTTCTCCCTTGAAATTCGTCGGGTTTATAAATGGTTTATTACATGGGAGTTTCATTCATTGAAATCCACGTCGTAAAAAGGAATACTAAAAATTAATTTTGAAAATGAATTTTAGAAAAAAAATGGATACCCAATGAATCTCATCCCTTGGGTTCCCACATAGAATAACATAGGTGAAAATATGGATACAGAAGAGAAATCTAACCATCATTTTCTGATGGAGAGTGGTAGAGAACATGGCTATGGAAAATCCAATAGTCACAAAACCATAAATTTGTGATTATCTAATGTATTAACTTATTCATTAGATATGAGAGAACTAGGACAACATTTTTGGTTATCTAGATCATTTCCCAACTGTTGATGAATTTTTTAATTAAAAGAAATACTTACTTGATTTTGGTACAATCTCACAATTTCTTGTGTCTCGCACAATTTCCACTTCATCTCCCAATGAAATGAAGTTGAATTTGTCTTTCGAGAAGTTTTAGTTGGTTATGTTACATAATGATAGATCATTCCATCTCTCTCAACATAAGGTTAGAAAATGTCCATCTATGGTAATATTAATATTATATGTTTCCAAAATGATCTTATACTTTATCTATCATCCTGCTTAAATAAATAAAACTCCTTTATACTAATCATAAACTTCTTGTAGGCCACAGGTAGGTGATAAAGGCATGTCACACTTCGGTTGTGGGTTCAATTCTCACAACATTGTCTGACGCGATGGTTTGACACCCATCCTATGGGTTGTTCATTTTCTAAAACTACACTATTATAAAATTCAAGAAATAGTATCAAAAAATGTTCTGGCCTTAGAAAATTATATCTGAGGTCCATCATAATCCATTCCAACATTTAGGCATATCAAAAATACTTATATCCAATCATATAGTATAAATAAAATGATTACTAGAAATTTCCTCAATGAAGCATGTTAATACCAACATTTATCCCCCGTATATCATAAGATATTTCTTTTTGATCACATTCGAAACATGTGAACACCTTAATCATGTATTCTCTTTAAACAATAATTACCATAGAACCTTAGTGAAAAGATAAATTCTGTCAAAAGATAACTCTATCCACATTACAAAATCCAAAATATTCTATATACTCAAACCATGATGTCACTCCGTCCTTATATAAATAATGAGCTCATTAATACTATCAAACATCTCATTATCTCATTATCACTTTATTATGTGCATATCGTCTACATTCCAAAAATATATGAATATCCTTTCATGGTTACCAGAACCATTAAACATATACTTTCAAATACTTTACGAAAAAATAATTGTGTAACAATCCTTATATGTTTCTTTATTCCATAGTACCATTACCTATAAAACAGAACTCTTGATAAATATAAATCACTCCGCCACCTTATAAAACCATTGACTGAGCTTCCAAAATTCTTTCATCTCCCATATCATTTGTAGTCTATTCATCGTAATTAATATAAATACTACCCATCTGACCCAGATGATTCTCTTCATGAGACATTCCCTTAGGGCATAGGTTTTCATATTTCTCGTACATTCCACATTTAAATCATTTAACCATTGTTGATGTCATAGAAATACCATTATCATTTTACATGGTGTTAACTGAACCATTTCCATTACAATTACTGGCTTTGTGTCATTATTTTCCACACCCAAATCATCTTCTAGTTCATTTAAAAAATTCTTTCTTATGCCTCTTCCCACATGATTTTCATGAGAGAAATTGAACTTCCATTCTTCTATGGTCATCATGAAACTCCATCATTTTCTTATTAGCTGAGTCGGGATACTTACCAATGTTGAGATTTTTGATTATATAATGAGATGCTGATTAGGAATAATAATTATGTTTTGAATTCCATATCCTATTTCATTTCGTTGTTCATGAAGAATATCATTCCATTGTCCATAATATCCTCCATTATCTTGAATCTTCCTATTACCAGCTATTTTCTAAAATAAAAAACATTTGTGTGAGGGGAAAAATTCATAATAGGAAAAAAAACATAATAAAGGGGGAGTACCATTAATATATAACTTCTTAGGTTTAATTCTAATATCTTTACCTTAATTCTAGGACTATAACCTATACTTTTACTTAACCATTGAGAAATCCCTAGACATACCATATAAATATCTCTAGGGATCTCACTAATGATTATACATCCTAGTTTCCAAAAGTTAAATAAACCAGTCCTCTGATACCAATTCTATAGACCTATAGCATGATGTACATGGAAATTACATCACATTTTTTGAATAGTTAATACATAACAAGAACCAACACTCAAGGACAGTAATAGTTTATTGTCTTTAGTAACTCATAAAATAATCTTCTATTCATACTGAAAGATCATCAACATCTCCCATAAAGATCTTCCCCTTTTGTTTTCCCATTTAAAACCTTTCATTCAATCCTAGGGAAATAAAAACATATAATGTTTGAGTTCAAATGCTAAATAAAGGTAATCCTGGAGAAAATAAAACAAATCATTTACATTTAAACATAAAAACATGATCATAACGTTTAAACCGCAAAATCTTGAGCAATGACATAATACATGGTAGTACGTAAGGCATAGATCATAAAGAAACATTAATCATGATAAAATTGCACAGGAATAAAACATGTAATTTTGGAAACCATTATGCTCAATATATGATTTCCATAGTAGCCAATACATTGCTGCCAAGACCTTCTTAGTGGACAAAGTCCCTTTCTGAATTGATTTCACTCCTAGTTCCAGTCCTATATCACTGAACTATATGAACATGCTGATAAATATTTTCCCAATGCATTGGAGGGAGATATAGGTCCCACCCATCTCATAATGAAATCATTGTTACTTGTGCCACAAATTATACATAAATAATTCATCAAAACCCAATGGATAAAATGGGTTTCATAAACATCATACCATCATAATATAATCCATATGAAACCAATGGATATAATTTAATCATAATAATAATCAGACCATTTAAATAATAGAGACATTATACTTGAAACATAATTATACTAAATAATGTCATATTATATGGGAAATAATTTTTACAAAACACATGGAATGAATTTTTGATTAAAATATCTTCTCTTCTTCAAAATCGTTTTCATTTCACAAAATTCCATTCAATTTACAAAAAATTGATTTTTTTGAAAATAATCATGAAATCCTGTATAGTATGCTTCATGAAAATTTAGCGTTTTGAAACCGTAAAAATACATTAATTCATTATATGTTAAAAAACATTCTCCTCATACTTTTAATGGAACAATCAAAAAGTTTCTTGAATTGTAAACAAAAGGAAGATTCCTTCTTTAACACAATGTTAAAGTAAAAGTGGGGTAAAAATGATTTTAAACATACATTTATGAATATTTAACACATTATGAAAAACATTTCTATTGTAATGAATGAAAAATATAAACCCATTATATAATTACGTATAAGCAATATCGGAAAAAATGAGATTTTAAAAATTATCCCTTACATTAAGTCCAATTTCATATGCATGTGTCCAGGACATCTGTATATTATGTTTAAACATATTATTAACATGTAAAAGAACCATAATAATACTTCTGTTATCATATATGATTGTCTTATGACTTTATATTACCCGTTATTTTTTCAATTCCATGTTAAAGAAGCATTTTGGTTAAAATTGTTTCATTTATCATCAGTGTATTGACTTCTAATTATTCATATGATTACATTGATCATGAATAATTACATCCAATATTTAATACATGATTTATATGTAATATATATTCAGAATATACATATATATAATAGATTGATAAATGGAATGAAATACACCGTTCACGTAGATAGTAGGTTGTATGTACGCACGAATGCGGTTTTCGTATCCTTATTAAACTGAATAGAAGTAAGTAAATAACAAATAAACAAGTCCAGTGTCATTAAAATTTCATATTTTTCATTATTATTTAATATATTTACTTTATAATCATTCTTGAATGGTTAACATCGAGAAAGAATCTCATCACGTCTTGGAGACAATAATCCATACGTATGCACGAACGATGATATCGTTCAAATAAATATTGACTAAAATTAGATTGGATGATATAATATCTCATAATTAGTATCATGTTATAATAATTATATATATAGTTATTCTTTACACCATTATACCCATACATGTAAGGTGGTGGTGGAAAAATGGATCACACCACGACGTCGAGCCGGTATTCCGTACATACCCACACACGATGATTTTGTTTTTTATAGGATGGGTAGAAGGGGAAATATGTTTGCTTCATATTTATAATAACATATCATTATATTATTTATAATGATTTTATTACTTTATAATGAAAACACTAATGAAGAGGAAGTATAAGAATAAAGAAACCTGAATGAATTGGTAGAAGAGATTACCTCTTCTTCGACGCGCCTCCTCTTACCCACCACTTAGGGCACTAAAGATGCTCTTTGAAGAATACCAGGAGCTCTAGTAGGTTTCTAGGGAAGTGGAAAAGATAAATTGTCATGGTTTTGCAGAGCATGAATGTATCACCCCAGGTAAATAAAGAATATGACATTTTTATATTTATCCATATTTGTGAATAAAATATTAATATTACTTTAAAGGGGATGCTATGCTTGATGGCGTACCCAATACGCAACAACGAGTATTTTGGGAATCTTACGTTGCACTCTAATAATAAAATAAAATTATTTTAAATGGTAGTTAACTCTTATCCATTGTAATGGAGGGAATGAACAGAACTAACTAAAAAATATTTATATATGTTTTTCAAATATTTTTACTCTTTACAATAAATGTTAGAGGATAACAAATGCGAATGAATCCAATTTTAATCATAGACATTCTAATATTCATTAAAAAGTCGATTAACCGCCTTTTGAAGGTGAACCTATTTTAAATACACTTTTTGAAAATTTTATGTGTTATATTTTTAAATTAAAATTCTTATATAGAATCGGGACATCAAAATTTTCTTTGTGTAAATTTTTTGTAACTTTCAGATAAAGTTCATTTTTTAATGAATAGTGAAAAATGTTGTATTTTAATTCAAAACCACTTTTTAATCTAATTTATTTATTTGATTATATTATCTTTTGAATTGGATTTAAAGTGAAATTAGAATATATTTTTACAATTTAATCAAATAGTGGTCATTGGAATTAATTTCACTTTGAAATTTGACTTAAACTAATGTCTATGTTTTGATATATATTGTTTCATAAAAACACGCTATTTGTTCGGAAATCGGAAATTAATTATTAAATTAATTAATGTTACTTATATGTTATTAATTATGATAAATATAAATCATTTTTGAATTCGGAATATCAAATATATGTTTTGTTTAATTTTTGGTAATTTTCTGAAAAACATCAATTTTTGATGAATAGTGAAACCAGTAAGTGGTACATATAAAAACTGATTTTCAGTTTAAATGAAAATTTTCCACCATTGTGTTTTTAATTTCAAAAATCCAACATACATGGTTTTCATTAAGAAGTAAAATGTTGTTCAATGGGATTAAAATAATTTTTTGCTGAATAATAACTTCTTAAGTTTTTAATCGCGAGTAGAGGTAATTAGTGTAGTTTAATGTATAAATAATGTTTTAATAATATTAGAGGAGCTTTACACATGTCCTACCCTCATTTTATGTGTCATGGCCCACCAGGACAACCCATTGGTATACTTGGGGACCCCATGGAGCCACATTGGTTGGGAAATGACATAAATAACTTTTTATTTAATGTTAAAGTAAAAATGACACAAACATGAGTTGTTTTACTATAACATTTGTTAAATGGGGATATACAAGTCATATTTTTGACTATAAATATTCATTAAAAATATAAAAAGATTTAATACATCATGAGTTTTTTTAAAAAAAATTAGACATTAAATATATTAAATTATTTATGACATCATGATGATGCAGTGATTATCTCATTAATAAAGGATTTAAATTTAATGATAATATAATGTAAAATCTATGACTTACACATGTACAAAACCTAATGGATTGGTATATTTCGAACCATTATCACCTTAGCCTATATTTATATCAATGTGTGACCTTTTAAATCCGAAAATCATTTTAAAATAAAGGAACATTTCTTTACTTTCAAAGGGTGCCCCTCCTCTCCTCTTATAAAAGGACCCCACCTATACCTCATTACCCACACTTCCAAAGCCTTTTTCTCGGCCAACCCCTGCCCATTTTGTATCTACACATCCCTCTATAACTCCTTGAAGCCTCACATTGGGCATAAGTCTTCCCGAGGAAGCCTTTGAGCTCAATCTAAAGGGAGTTATCCGATTTAAAGGTAATGTTTTCACTTGAGTCCTTTTGTTTTATATTGCTTCTCCAACCCCCTAAAATCTTTTTATTCATTTATTTTGTAACATATACAGTATATTCAATATACTTGAATGTTTTTATAAGAATTATTAGAGCTACACTTACACACACCTTTTTCTAATGGTTAATGAACATATTGTTTCTGTGGTTGGCGATTTTCCGCCTCACGAAACGATGATTGTTCAATATTATTTTAACACCTTTAGGTGGCCATTATGATGTCACTGTATTTTATATATGATATATATGGTATTTATGTTTACTATATGCTTCTTTATTTTATATTTAATACTTACCATTATTCTTTTCATGTTGTGTAAATGTGATAATTTCATATGAGGAAGTGTGGACTACCGCCCCCTCAAGTGATGTGACTCGTACATGCAATAAATGGAAAGTATAAAGATTGAAATTAATGAACATATGTGACCTATATAACATTTATATTATACTGGAATTATAATAATATATATATATATCATTTATTTTTAATTCTATTCATATGAACAAAATGAAAGTAGCATTCATGCGTACATACGGCCTATCGTCTCCACGAACAGTGCTTTTAGTTTTTATCTTCAAATGATATGGAATATTATAAAATGAATATGTACTGGATATATATGACATTTTAATTATTAAAACTATTCTGGAAATTATTTACTTATAACTACATGGGAAATCATTTTTCAAACAAGTTCATTTTTGACTCATGTACCAAACATCGACCAAAACGTCTGATATGAACTATCATTGTTAAACAATTATTATAACATTATAATATGTGATAATAACTGAATAATAATCTTTAAAGGTGGTTCTTAGGAAATTATAAATTGATCAATGTTTATTATTCAGGAATATAATGAAACAAACAAGACAAGTCAGACTTGAGGTATTGGATCTTACTCCTCTCTTTCTTTTTAAGTACACTATTTTATGTCATTCATTTTAAAGATCATCTTTCTTGTTATAGGGATGTTATTTTATATTAATATTACTATAATTTTTATGTTCATATTATGAGAGACCCTATTCTCTCTCATCGATCCATTTTGGTTGTTTTGAGTAGCGTCGTTAGGCTGCCGAATTTTCGTAAGAGATCTAACCTCTCTCTTTCTTTTTAAGTACTCTCCTTTATGTCACTTCTATTAATCTAATCTTTGTAATGTTGGGGGATGTTATTTTATATTCCTCCTTATGTATACTTTATGTTAATATGATGAGATACCCTATTTGATCTCATCAATCCATTTTTGTATGTTTTATGTTGTGTCATTAGGCTGCAGATTTTTCGTAAGGGATTTTTCATCTCACTTTTATTCCCTTGAGATTTATGCTACATTTGACACAATTTCCTTTGATTGGTGTATGTACTTCACATTATTATAATCTTTGGGTAATATTTTTTCATTTTTTGGTATTTAAATATTTACTGTATGAACCTTCTTCAATGGGGTGTACGTTTCGAAAGTTACTCAAGTGGGTAAAGGAACATTTCACCCTCCTCTTTTTAAAAGACTTATTTTGTTATGTATTTTAATTCACATGCTATTATTTAATGATATGTTCTTATATGTCATTTTTTCTGTCAATTTTATGACCAAGTTATGAGATACCCTTTTTATCTCTCATCAACTGTTTTTCTGAATTTTGATGTGACGCTGTTAGGCTGTCGAATTTTTGCAAGGGAACTTCTTAACCCAATTTTTATTCTTTGGGATAAACTTGTACACCTTGAATATGTAGTTCTATGATTTCGTGTTTATGTCCTTTGATTGTTGTACACATAATAACAACTTATATTTGTTGTATTCGTTTGTCACAAATAATTATGTAACTAATTTATCCATAATCCAAGGATACAGTCTTTGTATGGGACTTTGTCTCAATCTCTTTTCATTGAGGCATATTTTTTTTATACACAACTTTATTTTATACGGTGTATAAACCCCTTTTAATTTTATGTTTATTCAAAAGGAATCTTTTGTTATATGAAGATTTTTACTAAATGACAAAAGGGAATGTTTTTGTCGTACGTATGCGGGAAACCGACATCTCCGTCGCCATGACCATTATTTGAGTTTCGGCTTCCTCTACATGCCATACCATCTTTTAAAAACAAAAATAAATACCATGTTTTACTTTTCTTTTATTTTGGTATTGAATATGGTTTTCATAATGTTTTTTTATATCAATGTGTTTTATTTATATCTTGTGATTGAAATATGGAAATGTTATGTTTCCTTTATGCATGTATTATGTGGTACAATTATGTTATGGTTGTTGGGAATTGTTATGAAGATGGGTGGTTCCGTGGAAAAATTAGGGCAGCTGAGCCCGATATAGCTCTCCAATGCATGGGTAACATGAAGGAGTGAAACATTTAGGTTTCTCCAGAGAGATTTAAGGAATATACTATGGTGGGTAATCCAAACGTAACCAAGAGGGTTACTCCCTACGAAAAATGTTATGAATGCCTAAAGTTACCTTTTATGTCTTATGATTTCTATGATTTATTCATGATTTGATGAGGTATGTTAAATTTCCTATATTTTATGGGTAAAGTATGATTTCATTCTTATTTATATATGAACTCATGTTTCTTTTCCATATTTTTATAACCCTTACTGAGCTTTCTATGCTCATCCCATGTTTTGTTTGAAATGTTTTTCACAGGACAAGGGAAAGGTACATGATATGATGTTAGTGTCAAGGATGTTTCGATAAAGAATCCATGCTTTATTTTTAAATATGTTTCCGTTGATGGGAAAAAATGAATACTATCTTTTCTGTAACCACTTTGTTTAAATGGGGAATGTAATGCAAGTTTTATGATCTAATTTTTTAAAACTCCAAACCTGAAAAGATCCTCAATGGGTAATCTTGTAATAACTCAAGATTAAGTAAGGTTTAAGGCTGGGGCCTTATAGTTGGAATCAGAGGACGGTTTAGACAACATTAGGGATTAAATGTTTTTTTAGACACATGATTAGTCCCTATATATATTATTTCATTTAAATCCTTGTTTTATAACTTTTTTCAGGTCAAGTAAAGTCAGTTATGAATGGAAGGAGAACAATCTCAAACGACATTCCTATATCTTCCTTATGACATGGTTGCAATAATTATTGAAAAGTCATGTTCGGAAGATTGTGAAACATTTTCTAGCATACAGCTCACTTGCAACCAGTTGTTTGAGATATCATACACCTCCACTATACCTTCTTTATCATCGTGGATCATGGATTGTTTTTAGGAAAATACTATTTTCACAATATTCTCATATTTTCAAGAATGGTAAATATTATCAAGGTATTTTTAAATATTTTACCTTATCACAAGAATTTGAAGCATATTATGATTTTTAAAAATGGTGCTGAGGAAGGAGACCCTTGCGCAACCTATTTATATTTTCTTTTAAAATATAGTCTCTCAACACATACTTATGGTATTTTAAAAGGACCAATAATAGAAAGTTTCAACTCAAATTCTTTCTGCATATTTTATAGAAATCATGTTTTATCAGATGTTTTGTAATTATATGTCATACATGATTATTTTCCAAAACTGTTTTTCTGTGAACACCCATATGACCCATGTTGTACAAGGTGTATTTGGATGGAGGAAGAAAATTATTTTGAAAGATCTGTAAATCATTGTTGTAATGCATGGGACTTCTACCTACGTGAGCAAGATGATGATGAAACCGAGTGGATGCCATGATCATGGTATGATGTTAATCATTTTGGGAATCGTTTTATTTTATCTTATGGTGGTGAAATAAGACGGCAAGAATTAAGATGTTGATATTGTAATGAATTTGGATGAAAATGAGAGTTATAAGGAAACTATTGAGGTTAAAACATGTCTGGGTTATTTTTGGAGTTTTATAAAAAGGACAACACGTAGACCGTGTGGCAACCCATCGCGTTGGACAATGCTATGGGAATCGAACCCACAACCAAAGTGCGACTGGTATTATCACCTACCACTGGACTACGGGAATTCTGTGGTTAGTTTCACTGTTTATTTTTAGTTAGATGATTTTATGGATTAAGAGTAAGTTGATTATGGGTTATCTATGGAAATTTATTAACCTATTAAGGAGGATATGTGATTAGGTTATTTACTTTTCGATATGAGACATTAAGAGCAACTGATGTTGTTTAGAGATAAATGTTACAATATATCTTGGAAGACTATGTGACTAAATCTTTTAAATATTTTTGTTTCAATATTATTTTGGTTTACTTGGAATAATTCTATGGACAAATTGTTTATCGAATGGTCCTCATTGAATTGTGTTTTGTTGGACAAATTTTTGAGATTAAGAATAATTTTTTTAAAGGGTTATCCTTTTGTGGATTATCTGATCTTGTACTAACCATTTTGGTTTTGGTTTTGGTTAATGTCTAAAGACATAGGAAGTATATAGTTCTCATTTGTGGATTGGGTGATTCTCTAGAAGTTGATTATAGCACTTTTAATGTGATCAAGTCTTCCTAAATACTCGTCTTTTGGAGAAAATATGAGTTTGTGTAAGGAATCTAATAAAATTTAAAAGTCAACATGATAAGTGGTTATGTTTCTTTATGAATAAATTCATCAATAAAAAGTAACTTAAAACAAAAATGTTGTCTATTAACTTTTCCTAATGTGGAATCGAATACCGTTAACCCATCACAAGTTTGTGATTTTCTTGTGGTTAAATTTCTCCTAAACATTTTTTATATCACTCTCTATCAGAACATTACCCTACGTTTTCTTCACCATGTCCATGTTTTCCTACATGGAATCCTAGTATGTGTTAACTCAGGTGACCTCTATACTTATCATTATTTATTTTAATATGATTGTTTTACCGACTATTGTTCCGATGTGGGACTTTCAAGGATGTTTCCATGCCCAATTTTAAAATTGCGAGGACGCAATTCCCAAAAGGGGGAATGATGTAACACCCCAGGTAAATAAAGAATATGAAATTTTTTTATTAATCCATATTTGTGAATAAAATATTAATATTACTTTAAAGGGGACTCTATGCTCGATGGCGTACCCAATACGCAACAACGAGTTTCTTGGGAATCTTACATTAAACTCAAATAATAAAATAATATTATTTTAAATGGCAGTTAACGCATAGATGTTGTAAAGGAGAAAATGAACATAACTAACTACAAAATAATTATATATGTTTTTAAAATATTTTTATTCTTTACAATAAATGTTAGAGGATAAAAAATGCGAATGAATCCAATTTTAAGTGTAGACATTCTAATATTCTTTAAAAGGTCGATTTACCGCCTTTTGAAGGCGAACCACTTTAAAATCCACTTTTTGACAATTTTATGTCTTATATTTGACAAAATAAAATTCTTATTTAGAATCGGGACATCAAAATTTTATTTGTGTAAATTTTTGGTATATTTTCGATAAAGTGCATTTTTTAATGAATAGTGAAAAATGTTGTATTTTAATTCCAATCATCTTTGTAATATTATTTATTTATATGATTAGATTATATTTTGAATTGGTTTTAAAGTGAAATTAGAATATATTTTTACAATTTAATCAAATAGTGGTCATTGGAATTAATTTCACTTTGAAATTTGACTTAAACTAGTGTCAATCTTTTGATATATATTTTTTCATAAAAACACGCTATTTGTTCTATCATCGGGAAGTAATTATAAAATTAATTAATGTAACATATATGTTTTTAATTTTGTAAAATAGACATCATTTTTGATTTTGGAATTTCAAATATATCTTTGGGTGAATTTTTGGTAATTTTCTGAAAAACATAAATTTTTGATGAATAGTGAAACCACTAAGTGGTACTTATAAAAACAGATTTTTTGTTTAAATGAAATTTTTCCTCCTTTGTGTGTTGAATTTTAAAAATCTGACATACATGGTTGTCATTAAGATGTAAAATTTGGTTCAATGGAAATAAAATATTTTTTTGGTGAATAGTAACTTATTATGTTTTTAATCACGATTAGAGGTAATTAGTGATGTTTAAGGTAAAAATAATGTATTAATAATATGAGATGATCTTGACACATGTCCTACCCTCATTAGATATGTCATGGATGACCAAGAAAACGAATGGGTCAACTTGGGGACCCCACGGAGCCACTTTGATTGAGAAATGACATAAATAACTTTTTATTTAATGTTAATGTAAAAATGACACAAACATGAGCTGTTTTTCTATAACAATTTTTAAATGATGATATACAAGTCATATTTTTTACTATAAATATTCATTAGAAATATAAAAAGATATCCTACATCATGATAGTTTTTTTATTATTTTTAGACAATAAATATATTAAATTATTTATGACATCATGATAATGAAGCGATTACCTCATTAGTAAAAGATTTAAATAAAATGAAATGATAATGTAAAATCTATAAGATAAATATATAAAACACCTATGGGATTGGTATATTTCTAACCCTTATCACCTTATCCTAGAATTATATCAATGTGGGATATTTTAAATCCGAAATTCATTTTAAAATAATGGAACATTTCTTTACTTTCCAAGGGTGCCTCTCCTCTCCTCTTTTAAAAGGTCCCCACCTCTACCTCCTTACCATAACATCCAAATTCTTTGGCTTGGCCAAACCCCACCAATATTTTATCTAAACTTCCCTCTCTAACTCCTTGAAGCCTCACTTTGGGCAAAAGCCTTCCCATGGAAGCCTTTGAGCTCAAACCAAAGGGAGTTACCCGATTTTAAGGTAATGTCTTCACTTAAGTCCTTTTGTTTTATTTTTCTTTTCCAACCCCCTAAACTCTTTTAATTAATTTCTATTGTAACAACTCCAGTATCTTTAATATACTATGATGTTGTTATAAGAAGGATTCTAGCTACAATTACTCACACCTTCGTCTGATGGTTAAATAACATACTGTTTCTGTGGTTGGTGATTTTCTGCCTCAAGAAACAATGATTGTTCAATATTCTTTTAACACCTTTAAAGGTGGCCATTATGATGAAACTTAATTTTATATATTATATATATGGTATTTATGATTACTATATGCTTCTCTATTTTATATTTAAAACATACCTTTATTGTTTTCATGTTGTGTAAATGCGATAATTTAATATGAGGAAGTATGGACTACCACACCCTCAAGTGATGTGACTCGTAAATGCAATACATGGAATGTATAAAAGATGAAATTAATGAACATTTTAACACCTTTAAAGTTGTCCATTTTGATGTAACTGTATTTTATATATGATATATATGGTATTTATGTTTAATATAATCTTTTTTATTTTATATTTAAAACATATCTTTATTCTTTTCATGTTGTGTAAATGCGATAATTTCATATGAGGAAGTGTGGACTACCGCCCCCTCAAGTGATGTAACTCGTACATGAAATAAATTGAATTTATAAAGAATAATATTAATGAAAATATGTGACCTATATAACATGTATATTATACTTGAATTATAATATATATATATATATCATTTATTTTTAATTCAATTAATATGAAAAAAAATGAAAGTAGTGTTCATGCGTACGTACGGCCTACCGTCTCCATTATCGATGCTTTTAGATTTTATCTTCAAATGATATGGAATAGTTCAAAATGAATATGTACTGGATATATATGATAATTTAATAATTAATACTATTCTGGAAATTATTTACTTATAACTACATGGGAAATCATTTTTCAAACAAGTTCATTTTTGACTCATGTACCAAACATTAGAAAAAACACCCGATATGAACTAACATTATTAAACAATTGTTATAAAATTATATTATGTTATATGAACTGAATAATAATCTTTAATTCAGTTCCTTAGGAAATTATATTTTGACCAAAGTTTATTATTCATGAATATAAAGAAATGAACAAGACAAGTTGGACTTGAGGTAAGGGATCCTACTCCTCTCCTTCTTTTTAACTACACTCTTTTATTTCATTAATTTTAAAGCACATATTTATTGTTATTGGGATGTTATTTTATATTAATCTTACTGTAATTTTTATTTTCATATGATGAGAGACCCTATTCTCTCTCATAAATCCATTTTGGACGTTTTGAGTGGCACCGTTAGGCTTTCAAATTTTCGAAATAGATCTAACCTCTATCTTTCTTTTTAAGTACTCTCCTTTATGTCACTTCTTTTAAGTTCAACTTTGTTATTTTGGGGGATGTTCTTTTATATTCCTCTTTCTGTAAACATTATTTTTATATGATAGGATACCCTATTTGATCTCATCAATCCATTTTTGTATGTTTTAAGTGGCGTCGTTAGGCTGCTAAGTTTTTGTAAGGGACTTTTCATCTCACTTTTATTCCCGTGAGATTTATGCTACATTTGACACAATTTACATTGATTGGTTTATGTACATCCCATTATTATACTCTTTGTGTAATATAATTTCATTTATGAGTATTTAAATATTTATTGTATGACCCTTCTTCAATGGGGTGTACGTTTCGAAAGTTACCCAAGTTGGTAAGGTAACCTTTCACCCTGCAATTTTTAAAAGACTTATTTTGTTATGTCATTTAATTCACATACTATTATGTTGGGATATGTTATTATATATCCTTATTGATTTAAATTTTATTACCAAGTGATGAGATACCCTTTTTATCTCTCATCAACTCTTTTTCTTAATTTTGAAGTGACGCCATTAGGCTGTCGAATTTTTTCAAGGGAACTTCTTAACCCAATTTTGATTCTTTGGGATAAACTTGTACACCTTGAATATGTCATTCTATGATAATGTGTGAATGACCTCTGATTTTTTTACACTTATTACCCACTTATATTTCATGTATTCGTTTGTCACACATAATTATATAACTGATTCATCCTTAATCCAAGGATACTATCTTTGTGTGGGACTTTATCTCAATCTCCTTTCATTGAAGAATATTTTGTTTTATACACAACATTCTTTTATACGGTGTATAAACCCATTTGACTTTTATGTTCATTCAAAAGGAATATTTCTTTATACGAAACGTTTTACTAAACAACAAAACAGAATTCTTTTGTCATACGTATGTGGCAACAATGACTTCTCTGCCACTGTGACCTTTATTTGAGTTTCAGATTCCTCTACAAGCCATAACTTATTTTTAAATGAAAAATAATACCATGTTTTACTTTTCTTTTATTTAGGTATTGAAAATGGTTTTCATAATGTTTTTTATATCAATCTGTTTTATTGATATCATGTGATTGAAATGTGGAAATGTTATGTTTCCTTTATGCATGTATTATGTGGTACGATAATGTTATGGTTATTGGGCATTTTTATGAAGACGGGTGGGTCCGTGATAAACTAAGGGCGGGGGAGCCCATTATATCTCTCTAATGTATTGGGTAATGCGAAGGAGTGAAACGTTAAGGTTTCTCCGAAGAGATTTAAGGAATATATTGTGGTGGGTATTCCAAACGTAACCAAGAGGGTTACTCCCTACGTAAGAATGTTATGAATGCCTCAAGTTACCTTTTATGTGATGTTATTTCTATGATTTATTCATGATTTGATGAGGTATGTTAAATTTTATATGTTTTATTTGTAATGTATGATTTAATTCTTATGTATATATGAACTCATGTTTCTTTTCCATATTTTTATAACCCTTATTGAGTTTTTTATGCTCATCCCATGTTTTTTTTGAAATGTTTTTCACAGGTCCGGGGAAAGATACATGATATGATCATAGTGTCAAGGAAGTGTCAAGAAAGAATCCATGCTGTATTTTTAAATATGTTTCCGTTGATGGGAAAAAATGAATACTATATTTTATGTAACAACATTATTTAAATGTGGAATGTAATACAAGTTTTATGATCTAATTATATAAAACTCTAAACCTGAAAAGATCCTCAATGTGTATTCTTGTAATAACTCAAGATTAAGTAAGGTTTAAGGCTAGGGCCTTATAATGAACACTCAATGTGGTGTGAGGTAGAGAGGGATGAGGTTCCCTTTTATAAGGTAATAGAGGTTCACTTTTGGAAACCTAAAAAATATTAATTTGTAATAACTCAAACCTCACTTAAAAACATGAAAAGTGACTCCAATAAGGATATGTGGTATTATACGGTTGTAATCTCATCAACCAATAAAATTTCAAATTTTGAAAAATTATTTTAAACCTTATCAATTTAATATATCCCTATTTAATTTATTTAATCTTAATTGTGGTAATAATATTCTAAATTTTAAATTTGTATAAATAATTACTTATGTGTTATGAATTATCAATAATTTGGTACTTTAATAAATTTTAGACCATATAAATTTCAATTTATAATTTTTAGTTATTTATGTGATTTCTAAACAATTTAATAATATGTTATTTTTATAAAATAACAATAGTGTTTATTTTGACAATATTCATTTATTTAAATTTAAATAAAATCAACAAAGATGATATATTTGAAAAAAAATGTTTCTTAGATTCCTAAAATGTTATATTCATCTAGTTAATTTGTGGAGAACATTAATTAGTTCATATAATGATTATTTTAATATTTTTAAAACCATTTATTTTATATTTCTGTTAACAAAACAATTACTAAATCATTTTTGTATAATCATTTAATATACATATTATTTTCATAAAAATTAAAACTAAAATCATATGATAACGATAAATATAATAAATTTTATAATAAAATTTTTACTTGAATTTATCATCTAAAAATAACAAAATTTAAATTGTTATATTTATTAAATTATTATGGTGACATCTTTGACATCATTTAAAATAAAATAATATAAATTTTCTAATCTATTTTATAAATTAAAAAATGGTCCAAAAATCGATCCATGGATGATTAGGGTATATATACCCTCCTAAAATATGGTTTGGGCATGTTTCCTGTCCTTTGGATCAGTATTTTTATTTTAATAAAAACTATATTTTTTATTTTTCAAAAAATAAATAATTAATGTATAATCAATTAAGGTAATTAAATATTTTTTAAAATTTACCAAAAAATTACCTTAATGAAGAAAAAAAATATCATTCAAACTATTATTTTTAATGGAAATTATATTATGTATAACCTTATATTAAAAATAATATAATTATTAATGTTTGAGAGATACATATTTCACTTTCATTAAAATAAAATAAATTAAAGGTCTTAATCACATCCAAGTGGGTTCTAATGGAATCGATGTTGACCCAAATATGAATGTGGACGAAATATAATAATATAATTATATTAATACCACAATTAGGGTAATTTTATAATATTAGTTTTAACCTTAATTACCTATTTTACCTTCAACTGTGGAAAATAAAATTTACCCTAGTTACTATTCATAATGCCACAAAATAAATAGTATCCTATTAACATTATTTGGACCTACTAATTAAAAATATGGAATCCATTGTTTCATATTACAAACAGATATGTTTCATTAAATAATTTAAAAGTAATCTCTTTGTCTAAAAAATTGGTATTTTTTAAAACATTTCAAAAGATTAAATTGATTTTACCTAAGAATTCAATGTAAAATCAATGTTAATGGCATACATTATATTAATGGTAAAAAATATATTCTATTTATAGTTGAAAAAACTTTACTTTTATAATTTAACAATATAAATTATATCGATGAAAAAGAATTATTAAAATTTAGTGTGTTTTTACGATTCTTCAAAATAAATATGTTGTTAGAAAATTATCAAAACATTATCCAATGTAAATTTTTATATCCTGATTCAAAATAAGACGTTTATTTTGTAAAAATGAACTTATAAACATGTCAAAAATTATATTTAAAATGGGTGTGCCATGAAAAGGAGGGAATTTTTTTTGAAAAAAATACTTATTTTACTTGAAAATGTTATTTTGTTCTCATACCATGTTCTAGAAAATATTAATAATAAATAATAAAGTTAAAAAATTAAAAATGAAGTTAATAATATTTATATTCGATAGTTCATAATAATATTATAACCATATATTGTTGTTTAGTGAAGCCAGGTATTGTGTACAACCCACACTATCGAGGAAGGTCGTGATTGCGTGTAATATAAACCAGGGGTTGCATGTATTTCAAGACTCCTTTATTGTTGTGTATAACTGCATATAACCATATTCCATTTATACATTGAATATATATATATATACTCAATGTTTCGTTGAATAACTACTGTCAAAAGAACATTAAATTTGGTGTAACATGATCCCGAAATAGTGTTGCGTATACTGCATGCTAATACAGTGTTGCGTATAGCGCAATATAATCCTGCTGTAGCATGCAACAGATGATATGAAAAAAATTAAAAAGAATATGTCTCATAAATTCTCTGGGTGTTACATTTGTACTGCTTAAATCAATATCTAGAAAAGGTTTCATATATTGGGATGTTTGTTAAAGTAAAAAATCAATGCATGTAATTGAAAATATTCCATTTTATAAGATTCATAAATTCTAAAACTATCCACTCTTAAGGGTTTTATATAATAAAATAATGATGATTGGTAAACATAAAAACGATTTTAATCATATTTTAGTGTATAAAACATTAGAATAAATGTGATATATATTAGTATCATAAAAATCTCATAAGATAAATAATAATTTTAAAAAATAATCCATGGATAATGTTTTATATTAAGGATCTGATATGGATTCATGCTATATATTTTCACACTAAGTATAATATTATTATCTATAATTATAATTTATGTAACTTTTTGATGTATTATACTTCATTATGGATATTCAGTTGGATGGCATAGTTTTCCATACAATATTCACTCATATACATTCAATCTTAATCATTTCACCTCATTTGAATTTTCAAATTAATATTTTTGATGAGGAATTATAGGAAGATTCCAAATTGCATGATAATGAGTCTTGATATTCTAGGATTTGTTTATTCATATATCATGACTCTCAGAATTTAGGATACATTGAAAGTCCTTTGTATCTATTCCTATATATCACATAGTCTTTCGGGCAGAAATGTATCTTCCTGTACCACTAATGCATCGGGAATAATATATTCATTATATTATAATGTGAATTTATAAAATTGTATTGTTTATGATTTATGTATTTTAAAAAATATATGAAATCTATAAAAAAATTCCATCTATAAATTTTGTCCTTCAAGTAAATCAATCATAACACCGTCTATTAAACTCTAAATTTCATACAGCATGGATACAATGGTTTTTCAGAATCACCATATAATACCATCATCATTTATTCATTCTCAATGTCCTATATATCAATTTAATTAATCATTTCATAAATTTAATCAAATTTATTATCTTGAAAATCATTATCAACAATTGATTTGGAATTCTACCAAATTTCACCATATTGAATCCAAGGACTCTAACTCAAATAAATTGCATGACATATTAAATGATCATTGATTTATCTTCTTTTTAAATTTTTCATAAATAAATATTTCAAACGTGGACAGAAGAACATGTCATTGTTTGGAAGATATCCTTATGAAATTAAAAAAAACATAAACCCCGTCCACATATTCATTAATTTTTTTCACACATTAATCTATCTAAGACTCATTGTCACCGATATTAGGTTTCAATTATTAAATATATGTTATATGATTTGGAAAATTAATTTCATAAATTATTTTATAAATCACAAATAAAACAAATAGAAGAAAAATATTATAATTTATTAATCATGTTTCATTATATAATTAAATATTATTCAAACGAGTTGTTTTATAAACAATAAAATCAAAATAGAATATTTTATTTATTAAAATATTTAATTGAAATTTTTTTTTATTTTTTTATTAAAATTAAATCACAATTATTTATAATCTTCAATTTTTGGAAAATAAAATATTTATTTATTTGCATGTTTTTTTACATATTTAAAAAAATGTAAGAAATAAATATCTAAAATGTAAATGTAAATTTATAAAATATAAATTATAATTTTTTTTAAAAATAATTCATTATAAATTTCAAAAAATCATAATATAATAATTAAAATATATATGTAAAAGTTATAAAAGTCAATAAAATTTAAATATATTAATAAAAAAATGTTAATCTATAACACATAAAATAAAAAATAAAAAATTATTTATCAAGACTGTAAAAGAATATTAAACATTAAACACATTTATAAATTTTATATTATAGATTATAAATGAATTATTTATTTCATTTTTCAAATTTGAATACGAATGAAACAATATAAATATTTAAAAATGATTGATGAATAATTACCTATGAATCTATCTTTTTTTAATAAGTAACATTTGAAATTAATAGAGATAGGTAATAATAGAAAATAGTACAACTTAATGTAAAATGAATTAGTAAAGATTGTGAAAAGATATTATAATTTTTAAATTAATATGCACTAATTATTGAATGTGTCAATTAAAAGTATATTTAGATTAACTATCAACTTTGTAATGTTCAACATTGCATTGATGATAATATAACCTATAATAATCATAGTGGCAAATAACAAAAGAAAAAATAATTTGAAGGAAACTGTATCTAAAGATACATGGGTGTAAAATAGCACCATGATCTTATTTCCCACTACGCACATATATGGGAATGGTAACCAATGTACGTGACCGTACATAATACTACCCAATGAAGATAGGAATGAAAGACAGAGTATTCTACCATACATTCCTTTACAACCTATAATTATAGAAAAACACACACTAGAGTGCATTGGTCTTAGTTTCTCAACTGACATTGGTGGGGTATCATATGAAATCTCATAACATAGAAATTATATATAGCTATCAACACCATTGTGTGAAACTAAATAGGAAAAATTAATTATAAATATTATCTATCATTAATATATCTACCATTAATAATAACTTGATTTCCTATAAGAACACATGAATTTCAGGGTTCTGGTTTTAGTTTTTCTTTTTAAATGTGATATAATAGCATTAATTACAATCCAAAACCATTACATCTAAAAATAATCTAATTTTTCCATTATTTATTATTATTTATCATTATTATAAATAACCATAATGATGAATTATCTGACCATTAATATCATTATATAATTATTTATACTCTGGGACTCGTTATAAGAAACAACAAAAGAATCCATCAATAATTCACAAATAGTTGCATCAAGTAGAGTGGAGAAGAATGAATTTAAATGTAACCAATAGATTAGAAATTAGTATTAGAATAAATATAAAATAAATAATCCCTTATTTCATAACAAAATCAATGGTTAATCCCAACTTCAACCCATCCTATCACTCCAAATGTCACTCTTGACACCACCATGCTTCACGTCATCCAAAAGTCTACTTGTAGTCACAATCCCAAGAACCCCCAACCATATCTCATAAAACCATAAAAAAAATAAATATCACATCAAATCTTATATAAATTCTTCTAATATTTATAAAAAAATCATATAATGAAAATAAAAAATAATCATTAAGCATTCAATGCCCTAAAAACAAGTTATTTGGTCATTAATGTAACGGGGGTCACTCATTGCAAAGAAATTATCTTTTACAATTAAGAAATTAATTATCATTTTTATTTTACAAATTATTTTATCATATTTTAGATCTATAGGAAAATTATTTTCCATCTATAAAAAATTATTACAAATATTAAAAAATCTTCAATAATCACATCATGTTTCATTATTTATATGGGAAAACATTTTCAACTTATCATGACTCTTTATTTTTATCCAACAAGTGTTACCATATTTAAATACGTTATCTAATTTCAAATCATTTAAAAACTAAAAAAAACATCAGATATAAAATATTCTTTCAATTTATTAATCACACATGCTATCCATATCATAAATAAAATAAATAACACTATCATGAGAATGAAGAGGTAATATGTTAATATAGTGTAAACATCTTTATTTAATTTAACAATAAACTATCTATATTCAATATTTGTTGTTTAATATTCATCAATTATAGTTTCACCAGTACCAAAAGATACAAATTGTGCATAATTTAATACTACACTTAAAATAATGTAGAAATAATAAATTACCAACCTTGATTTAGATATTCAATATTAATTAAGGAATAACAGGTGATCAAGGATCAAATAGAATAAAAAATGATTGTTTATATAATACTATCACAAGATTGACGCCAACAATAATCCCCCATATACAAAAAAATTATAATGGATTTTCAAAAATATCATATTTTATAATGTAAGAATGAAAATGAGAACAGGAGAACGAAAATATACCTTTATCAAGAGCAGTTAAATTTCGATTATTCATGTTATATTCTACAAGAATATTATCTAGAGTTTCTAAGGGAGGTAGAAAATACAATTAACTATTGAAAATTAAATAAAATAGGTTTTCAACAAAATAAGTTACTCAAAATGGCCTAGGTTTTCCCATATCATTTGGAAATCAATTTAACATCGGAAATACATGTGTAGATTGAGTATATAGATTTGAATAACGTAATTTTACATTAATCACATCACATAATTATGTTCATATTTTAACAATTGTAATATATGAGATAATTTGTGAAATTGATTATATTTCAAATGTTTAAAGGATCCCTAATATCCACCAAGGCCTCTACCACATCATAGTGATGGTAGTGGTTCTCTCAGGCACTGGGAGGTAAATGAAGATGTACCATTTTTGTTTTCAAAAAAGATAATTTTTTTCCATCACCATAGGGCCAACCACCACCATGGTAATGTATACAATGTTTTTTTACTAGGAGGTCTTATGAGGTATCACAACTAGGACCATTCCCCCTCATGGGTGTTTTGAAGATGGAGGTTTTGAATATGAGGACACCATGACCACATTTCCTTTCACCATGACTGTGGTGTTACCTATTATAGATAGAAATACCAACAATGATCTCCAAAATCCTTGTGAAAACCAAAAAGCCTAAAAACAAAGAAGTAGTTGTATGGAAGATTCAATCCATTACACCTGGACAGTTATGACAAATCATATTATTTAGATGACGTAAATTTTTTTAGGGATGAGTGGATATGTTACATGGTGAATAAATAATTATAATCATGTTAATGAGGTTTTACATTATCAAATTCTTAATTATTTTTCCTCTAAGATTTAACATCATGTAATTTTATAAAATTATTAATATATGCTATTTTTTCATCAAAATAATATTTTATCAATTATATATCTTATCTTCTCTATAAAGATTTATAATATAATAATAAATAATAAACTATTCTTGAATTATCCAAAAAAGAATAATTTCTCTTGATTCATTTTTCAAATATTGGAATACTTTATATGCCAAGTTATTGTATGATATAATTTGAATAAGTTATATTTTTTTCTAAAAATATGTCTTTCACATTATATAAACATGTGTCAAATAATGAAATCCATGAGAATGATCATGAATCAATGAGTGAAATTTGGATAATGATTATTGATAATTTGTGGCTTATTATAATAAACTATATGTCAATACAAAGTATTATTTTCCCAAAATGATCGATATTATCATTTTATAATTATAAATTATTATATTTTAATAAAAATACATATATTTATCGAAACATTGAAAATGACATTGAATTTTAATATAATTTTTAGAAAACAAATATTGTTGAATTTATGGTCGTTAAGAAAAAATAGCATATTAATAAAACATGTGATTTCACAATAATAGTATGAATATTCTTTTTATTATTATAACCCTCTTATATGTTATATATTTTAGTTAAATTATTAATTTCATGAAAATTTCAAAAAATTGAAATAAATGTTTAAAGTAATAAATATGGATAAATATTTTACTTATAAGAATAAACTATATACCAATATGAAATTATATGTATTAAAACTATTAAAATTCTCTATTTATTATTATAATTATTTTTAGGTTATAAAAATTCATTTCATATGGTAATAACATAACAAAAGATATCATATTATCAAAAAAACATCAGGAAAATTATAACTTATTCCGATGTGAAATATAAGAACAACCCATAAAAACCTAATGTATTATGTGAATTGAATGATTTTATGTAAATTTTTATAATTATTAGTCTTTTAATATATATAAACCTGTGTAAATGGTCGAAAATAAAAAAAATTGTATTAACTTTGAATAATAATAAAGGAATCTTTTCTTGATTCATTTGTGGGCTTTTGAAATAAACCACTTTTTATTATCATGAATGTGAGTATAAAAACTGTTGAATAATTTTTGGTTTGTAGGAATAAATAGTACACCAATTTTACATGTGAAGTTTATGGAATTATTAAAATTAAATTTTTACAGATAAATAATATTATGTTATATAATAATTTGTAAGATAAAAACTGAGGACATATGCTACAATTTTTGTAAATATTAAACACGTGTCATTGATTTATTATTGAATTGTAAAAACAACCCTCATATCTCTTAAACATGTGATATTTCTAAAATGATATAACATCACTTATTATAATTAATACTCCATTTAAGTTCCAAAATGAGTCCAATAACTATACTAAAATTATAATTTATATTTACACTAATTGATATATGTTACCTTTTGAAATGTTTAAATCAATGTGACGTGTATTTTTTGGATTGTAGGTTTTTTTATTGATTACAATAATTAAATTGTCATATATTTGTTGAATTTATATTATTACACTAAAATTGATAAATAAATTTCATTATATATGAGTGAATTTCATTTTGTAAAATGAAAATTTGGAATGTTTACTTCCAAGAGAAGAGTTATTGTGTATATATTTCTATTTATTTTACATTTTACAACATTAAAACTCAATAGGGATAAACGTGACTAATAAATCATTATACGGAACATAAATCATCATTTTTAAAAATTTAGTTGACCCTTATTTGTATGAAAATTTAATTTTCTATGATATAATTCCACAATATTTAAGGAATATTGTTGATAAATAATTTTTCTCCTTCATATGTATTTTATTCAGTAAAAAATAATAATATTATAATAAGGGATATGAATTTATTATAAATTATAATTTTATTTAATCCATTTATTAATTTCTTATAGAATTGAATAAGGATATAATTTGTTTTTGGCATGATATTCATTTTATTTTCATTTTTTATCATCTTCCATGAGGATAAAATGTTTTGAATCAATTAAATTTGGCCATTTTATTTAAAATGATTCAATTATTTCTAAATTTCATGTTTTAGGTAAAATTACGAATATAAGCCTCAATTATTATTAATTATAACTGAATAGTGTATCAACTATATACATTCTACATCAGAATGTATAATTTTAGTAGATGGTTTAGTTATAAAACCTAACGAATTTATAATACATTTCTCTTTAAATAAATTAACAGTTATTGTAACCTTAATGAAATGAAAACCAATGTATAAATTAAATACATAAAAATATTTAAAAATAAATATTTTACAAATATATCATTTTTCCTCGGTATTTTATTATAAATAGTATATTTTTTGGGATTTTTCTAAAAAGATATACTATTTCAAGGAATAGTGTAAAAAGTTAACAAATTTTATAAAACAACATTTATTTTATTTATAAAACGAAAATTAAGTAACATTATATACTGGATTTGGTATTAAAGTGATATAATTTCTTTTTTATTAATAATAACCTAATTTATTCCCTTAGGATCATAACTTTACAATTTTGTAGGGTTAAAAGACAATTTCCTAGAAATAGGTTTTCTATCACATTTTATGAGGTAATTTTTATATTAATTTCTTCACATTAATGTGATTATATTAGATAAAATTATTTATATATTTTGAATAATGATTTTACATTTTTTAAAATTGATTCCTTTTATTTTTAGGCATTATGAATTGTAATTGTGGTAATATTTATCACCATGGTATGGTGTAAATCAGGTAATTATGGTTAAAAATGATGTGTTAGGGCATTAAAATCCTTCATGCGCATAAAAGTATTTCAATGTATAAGAGAAATTAAAGAAAAATCGTCCTAAATTATATTATATTAAATTTTAATTCCGTTTTTCTACGATAACTATGTTTATATTATTTTAAAAAAAATTCCAAAATATTAGCCATTTTCGTTTAATTATTTTATATGTTAAGATCAGGACAATAATATATCATGGATGAATAAAAAAGATTAATTTGTAAAATTATTAAATTATCTGTTTGATTTATATTTGTTTTTAATATTTATTAATTTTATAATTACCTTAAATACTTAAACAACCCTATCACAGTTCTTGTGCGTATAGTGTGAAAATAGAGGTAAATGATATTAATAAAATTAAAAGTGTTGTAATTTAAAAAAATTATTGATTCACACAAATTTTTTGGATAAATGTGAAATATTATTACTATTTTAACGGTTTATGATATAATTATATCACTATCAATAATAATTTAAAAAAAATTAATGAATACTGCTAAAATTAACAATAAAGTTATTTTATGAAAATCTATATTTTATTAATGATTTTAAAACTAGTAAAAAATTAAAATATGTAAAGGTTTTAGGATATGGTCAAAAAAAATTATATTGACCATTTAATAACAAATTTTAACCTTATGTGTAAAATTATATTCCTTTAAGATTGAAAAATCCATAAACATATTATAGAGTAAAAATGGTTAACGATGTGGTTAATCTAAATGATAAATTTAACTTGATATCTAAACTTGTATAATTTTTTTTATAATATTAGGAAAATATAATACTTATAATAAATTCTATATTCATTTTGGAACCTTTTAACATAAGGTATACAAGTATTTTTTAATAATATTTCATGAATTTTCAAAAGTGCCCCACCCCTCGCAAAAAAAGACACACATTCCCTATCTTATTTACAAAATATTGAAAGCCTATCATCATAAAAACATTCCCAATAATCTTATAAAAATCCATAGACATTAATTTATTGTTTTTCTATTCTATAAATTCCATACATATTTCAATTATAAGGCATCTAATATAATTCCACCAAAGAAGAAGTAATCATCTGTACGGAATCTTTCAAATAGATTTTTCATTTATTTACTATAATTATATTGTACAAAAAATTAATTAATAATTCAATTATTATAAATATAAATATATATACTAATGATTATGGTAAAAAATTATTATCATCTCTAACCTCTAAAAATTGAGAACATCGCTCGTCCGTTCTTAGGGATTGTGATCTCTATACTGCTGTGTAATTCATTTTTCATCAAAATGTTACTTAGACATTTATAAATATTTACATAATGAATATAATTGAAATTTATTAAATTATTTTTCTCTTATAATTATAATACCATCATTTCTTTCTTACCTTCAAATCTATCGGGAAGCATTAATGTCGCTTATGTGTACCTATGGTCTACACCTCTCTTAATTGATGTGATTCATTATTCATTTTCACTTTTATGGATGGTTATAAATAAAATATTTTGTTAATATATATGATATATATGATTTAATAATTACTTTTAAATGATAATTGTTATTTAAAATTTTTTATTCTATCTGTTGAAATTTGAAAATAGAGCTCATTTGTACATACATTCTACTGTCTCCTTAAACAACATCATTAATTTTTATAACACTGGAGTTTATGGATAAATAAATATATAAATAAAATATGATATTAATATAGTGATTCATATTCTTTATATTAGTTAAAAATAATAAAATTTATTGTACTAGAACTACCATACATGATTTTTTATAAAAACGAAATAATTAACACCCAAAAAATATGATTTTAATAGAGAATTATTAATAAAATGGTTTTGAAATGTTATATGTGGATAATATAGAATATTATAAGTATTTAAATGATTATTATATATAATTATTATATATTTCTATTTATTATATAGGAATTAAGATCACTTTAGAATCAATTCATAAATGAGGTAAGAGATTTTGTCTGAACATCCACTCTACTAAGACATATATTGTATGATTCACATATTTGTTTTTATTTTGTGTATATAAATAACCATTTATGTATTCCACATTAATATATACCTATTAGTTATGTCTAAGGTTTCAATTCATTTTTACTATTTTTCAAGGTGGTTATTTAACTGTTACCAATAAAGTATGGATTTATTTACAATATCAATTTTTGGGATTAATCTTATTTTAATTTAGGTATATTTTTATAAATCCTTCTTAAAAACCATATTTTTTTAATCCATTGGATATTATGTATTTTTCATGTTTTCCTCCACATTTTTCTCCACTTTCATATTTAATCAAGAAAAGAAATTTTTTAAAAAATTGATCTTTTTTCTATTTTTGTCTTCTGTATTTTTCACCTATATACATATATTTCAATTTTTTTATATAAAACATTTTCCTTAACTAAAATTTTATATTATGTATACATTATTTTATCATTAAAATTAGAAATATTTTTAAATGAAATGTTAAAATGTTTTTTGGAAGGTTCATTATCAAATTTCATTACATATCTTTTTGAGGAATCATTCTTATAATGTACAAAACATTAGAATATTTTCCCACTTCCATTTTAATTTTACTCTATTTAAGTATTAAATGGTTTTAAAAATAAAAATATTAATTAGAAATTTATTTTAAATGATTCATGTCCATTTTTTTTATTCTATAATGTATAGATTTTATTAAAAAAACATATATTTATAATAAATTTATTTTTATATTGTATCTCATATTAATTTATTTGTCATTAAATTTCCCTTGAGACATTAACATTCCTATGATAATTTTACATTGGAAATAAAATTTATCTTAAATAACCATAATATTTGTATCATGGATATTATTATTTCATAAACTATATATCTTTCTTACATATGGTGTTTTTCTAATAATAATATTTGATAGAATATGGAAATATTGATATTTATTATTCCTTACAAAAAACTGATATTTTTTGGGAAGGAAATATTATTATGAATTAAATTAAATATTAAATATATGAGTATTGTATTAGAAATGCAATGATGTATGGGACGTAGTTATAGGTAGTCCATTGATGGATCACTAACTCTGATGAGACAAACGAGTGGGATAATCGTATTTAACGGGTTTTTGGTGTATACAAACCAATCAATTAAAATTCCTTAGCAGAAGGCCTTAATGATTAATATGTCTAGATCAATGAGATCCTAAAATATAACATTATTCATTTCCTTCATTGAAAATATATATATTAATATCCATGATATTGCTGCATTGATATTATTCATTTAGGTATTTCCCGATTGAGTGATCCAATACAACTAGTGTTGGAATAAATAAGACCATGAACATATTAGGGAATGCGAATTGGGTTATAAAAAATATCCTCTCCCATATAGAGAAAAATTTTGTTCCCTAGTGCGATTCAGAATTTTTTTTCTTTATTTGATATAATCCTCCATCATTTAATTGAACCACAAAACCCTTTGTAGCTACATAATTGATTAAGTATCTTAAAAATATATTCCTATATTTGGTAAGTATTTAATGTGAAAATATTATTCATGGATTTTATAGTTTAAGGGGATATGAAGATCATTAGTTTCCATTAATCTATAAAAAATAATGAGTTTGAAGAATTGTAAATTACAGAATGGAGAAAATTTAAACTGATTATATTCAAGAAATACTCCCCATGAAAACCATGATCTAAAATGTATAAGAAGTTCCTCATTTTATGAAAGAATGGAAAAAGTATGTTGGAGTAGTAATCTCCCATTAAATGATTATATAGTCATTTGTAGACAATATACATAATAAAAAATTATAATTTGATTATTCTAAAATAGGTTAATGATGATCCATCATAGGGAACTTGTTTCACATAAAAAATAATTATATAATGATCTAGTATCATTTTTTATTATGATAGTGAATTAATTTTCTCCATACTATATCATTAAAAGAATTCATGAAAAAATTGGTTTATTGAGAACTAAGAAAAAATTAACAAATTAATGAATAATTATGAAATTAATCATATTCCATCATATAAAAATATTGGAAATAAACATCCTGGAAAATTATTGAACGCAATTTCAGTTTTTTAAAATTACAGAGATTGGGGTCCCCTAGCTGATAAATGTTTGGAAAATAATGAATCTACTATTTTCCTATGATATTATATTTAATATCTGGGGAATTATTCAACCTAGTACCCTATGTTTCAATGTAACATACCACAGAAGATTCCAATGGTACAAGGATTAACATATTGAGTTACTACTACTGAAGTGAATAATCTCTACAATGTGGTGAAAGGTACACTTACCATCCACTCTAGAGGTTAATATTTTATTTTATTTTCTTTTTTCTACTCCTTTATAGTTAAAAAAGTACAATTTTATCCCATAACCAACTCACTTATTATATTTACAGTTTCTAGTAAAAACTCATAATAGAAATATGATAAAATTTCTAGTATATATCTCCAGTATGATAAAAGATTATGGGAATTTACATCATATAAATATTATTATTATATTTATTGTTTATTTTAATGTAAATTTTTGAATGTATTAGACCACTTTGGGTATATCTGATATCAATATTTGATGATGTTATGTTACATTAAATATTCCAAATGAACCTACAATGGTATATAAATACAATGTTGAACATGAAATACTAAAAGAAAACACTTTTATAATATGGGTTTCAACTCATATTCATGAGGTATATTTACATTAGATAGTTCAGTAGAAATTCAACATTGAAGATATTGTTATTATATGGTAGGTTTTTAACATCTTTAAAAAATATTATAATATCCATCCCTCAAATTATAAAGTTTAGTTTTTAATGGAAATCATACTAGGTGCTAAAACTATTTCAAAGACTCCACATTGAATGGGCCATATTGACATTCAATAATTGAAGATGAAAGACTAGTTCAATCTATATAATGGATTCATTTATCCTAGTGCTTCACTATTGGATGTACATATTCTTTTTATTAAGAATAAATATTGTTCCATGTGACTTTTCAAAGATTATCATGAAAATAACTATATCAATAATAATAAAAAGTATTGTATATCCCATATCAATGATCTATCTAATCAATAATGAGGTTCTCAATATCATTCCATGATTTATATTCAATTTTGATATAATCATGTGAGGATCAAGAAAGGGTATATACCCAAAAATTACTTTCTTTATTAGGTATGGTCACTATAAATTTATAGTAATTCCATTTGGGCATAATAAAGATCTTGCTATCTTCAATGATTTTTTTAATAGAGTCATCAGATAAAACCTTGATTAGTTTTCAATAATCATTATAGATAATATTCTTATATATTCTATGATAAATTAATAGCATGAAGTACATTTTTGGATTTTTCTAATGTACCTATGGAATGAGGATCCATATTATAAATTCAAAAGGTAAGAATTTTGGCTATAAAAAGTCTCATTCTTATGGAATATAATTTACAGTGATGGTATGTTTGATGATCATTCAAAGATAAACGATATTCAGAAATGTCCAAGAACCTCATGGATAATGATATCCATATTTTTTTTGGGGTGGATGGATACTAGAGATTCTCTGTGAGTAATTTCTAATGACTTCTGAATAAAACCACCATGTTCACCGAGATGGGTCCCATGTTATTGTTGATAGATAAATCTGAGGATAATTTCAAATTAGTAAATATTATACTATTTAGTGAACCAATTCATAAACTACCATGTGGTTGATAAGGGTTTATATAGTGATGCATCAAATAATAGAGTGTGATGCATCCTCATTCAAAATGATATGGTGATAGCTTAAGACATTTACCAATTGAAAATTCATGAGTAGAATTACATCACACATGATTTGGATCTAAGATTGGTAATTTGTTTCTGATGATGTTGATGATTTATTTTTTTTGTTAAATGTTATATATATATATTTATATATATACT
The DNA here is from genome assembly GCA_963277665.1 of Viscum album. Classification (NCBI taxonomy): domain Eukaryota; kingdom Viridiplantae; phylum Streptophyta; class Magnoliopsida; order Santalales; family Viscaceae; genus Viscum; species Viscum album. Next base: position 172,898,329 of record OY728134.1, read on the forward strand.
AATCATGAAATATTTATGTATATATTTATAAATAAAATGTTGAATATAGACTTGATAAGATGACTAGAGTTGATCAAAGAATTTTTCTTGTAAATGAATTGTCACCCAATTAAATTGTAAAAGATGGATGACACTATTAGTGAGAAATTATAAGAAAATTTTCATTGATAAGTATTTAATGACACAAAAAATTTATTCATTTTTAGAATATAGATTTTTATATCTTGAGGAAATGCTAAAATTCATATATTTCTCAAAGGAATATAAAACCATCCATCCATGAGAGGATTAAATAAAGAAGATAGATGATGAATTATAGAATAAGGTGGGGAATATCCCAAAATTATTTTATGATCATTATACAATTATACGGTTTGGGAATAAAGTATATGTTCCATAGATACATGATTTAAAAAATGATTTTTTGGATGAAGCTCATAGTTCATCATTCTTTATTCATAATGTATGTACTGATTTGTATAAAGATCTAAAAGACAACTTCAGATGGGATCGTATGATAAAATTATATTCCTACTAATATATAATGGTTAATACAGTTTCATCAATTTTTTTATTTGATATAGATGTCTAAGGTGGTGTTACGACCATTACACTTACCATAATCGATAATAGAAAACATAACCATGGATTTCATCATGAAGATCCCAAAAAAATATAAAATGGATATGATATTTGGGTTATGGTTGATATACTTATGAAATAAAACATTTAATGTTTATTAAATAACATTTATCTATTGATCTAGTTACCCATTTATAAATTAAGGATGTTGTGATATTTCATGGAGTACCACTCTAAATTGTATCTCATCTTGATCTATGGTTTACCTAAAACATTTTTAGTATCATTTAGTAGGATTCTCTTATAAATTTGAGTTTCAGTACTGCCTGAAATCATAGAAAATAGGGTGAGTTTGACATGACTATTTATAATATAGAATACATGTTTAAATCATTACCTATGTATTTTGAAGAATCTGGTGATAAGTACCATTATTTTCTGTAATTTTTGTAAAAAAAAGCATTCACTCAAGCATTTTTATAACTATTTATGAACCCTATAATGGAAGGATTTATTGGAATACAAAATTTTGGGTTGATGTTGAAGAAGGAAATCTATTAGGACCTAATCTATATAAGGAAATGGTAGAAAAAATTAGATACATTCAATAGTAGAGATTGGTAGCTAAGAGTCGAGAAAAATTCTATAATGAAAATAATCGATGATATATTTGGATTGAATTTAGATACATGTTATTTCATTGGATATCACTTTTAATTTTTTTTATTATTTATAAATAATTGAAAATTAATCACTATATTTATTGGTCCCTCTAAAATTTTTGAACTCATTGGGATGGTAGTTTATCGCTTTCCACCTCCACCACATCTCTCTCTAGTTCATAATGACTTCCATGTATCTATCACCTATAAGTACATCTATAATATTTTAAATGTAATGAACATAGTGGTTATACTAATATACCATTATATATCTTATGGGGATTAATTTATAGAAATACTATATTTTAGAGATAACGTGGAACATAAAAATACCACTCATATAGTCAATGTATTATAGAAAAACAATATTTATTAGGAATCTATCTAAAAACTTGAGGAAGTGAGGAAGAAAAGTATCCAAATATATATATATTTAAGTGAAGGAATTTTTTTTGGAAAATTATTATAAGTGGTTAAATGAATCATCATAACATTTATTGATAAATTTCTCTATAAATGAATTTAATTTCTTTGATATCATTCTTTAAATAAAACATTGAGTAAAAAAACTATGAATAATTATTGAAATATTACAATAAATAAATTATATAATTTATTAATCATGTATTTATTATATTAAGTTGATTTTTTTGGGATTTTAGTAAACAGAATTATTGTTTATTGAACATTAAAAAAAATATAAATTTTTGTAAAACTGTTGTTTATTTTTTTATCAAAAATTATAAATGTAATACAATTGTTTTGGATTCATCAATAATGTCATATAAGAAACGTTAGATTTAGAATAATACAATTAATTACATTAGGATAATCATTTATTTAATAGGATAAAATTTTATAAATTGTTGACTTTTATTTTTTATACATTATGACATGTAACCATTGGAAATTTTATCACCTCAATAAATGGTAAATGATGTAATTTAGGTTAACAATTATGTGCTAATGCATTAAAAATATATCAAAAACATGAATTTATTTAATTTTTTAGGATCATTTATACCATATTAATCCTAATTTCTAATATATATCATATTTGTTCCATTTTTATTCAATAATGAAATATATATTATTTGAAGTATAGAATATTCTTAAATGTCAGTCAATTGATTTTAATTATTTTTATATATACATTAGGTATAAAAATTAAATAATGAATTAATATAAAATATTATTTTGATAATAATAAATTTATTATTGTTATTTTATTTTAATAATAATTTTAAAAAATGGTATAATTAACTTATATTCATACACAACACTATCAAAATCCATCTATGTTTAGTAAACGAAGAAAATAAAATAGTTTTAGAAAAAATAAAATTATTTTAATTTGAATTAATTATTGACTTCAATGTAATTTTATATAAATAGAATATATTATTAATACTGAAATGTTTCTATTAAAATTCCATCACTATATAGATGAATTTAAAGTCAAATTAAATAAATAGTGTGAAGAATGAAAATTTGTATATTTTATGAAAATAAATAATTTATTAACTTATTTAAATATAGAAAACATATTTAAATAGAGAAATAGGGAGTATATATTCTCTCAAAAAATCCTCCCTTGACCATTTATTCGAAAACTTGAGCGATATATTTAAAATTATCACCCATTAAGATTGAAAAATGTCACTATCATGGTTAAGATTAAAAATATTTAACGAAGGGGTAAATGAAAAATATAATGTTAAAAATGATATCGTAACCTATATAATTTTTTTTATAATTATATTAAGACCAGTTAATCCATATATTTAGATACATTCAAATTTTGCACCATTTTACATGATTTATGTAAATATTATACTATAATATTTTGTGAATTTTTAAAAGTGATCCTCCCCTCACTTATCAAATATCACATATTCCATCTCTTTGAAAAACATTGAGAAAAATAGATCAAACATGCCCTAAACGTTACCTTATAATCTTTCTTATAAATGATGTATTGGTTCTGGTATTCTGTTAATACCATTCAAAGGATTCTTAATTATGGAACAAAATAATGTCAACTAAAGAAGAGGTAATTATATCTTCAATATCTATGATGTTTGTTGAAGTCATAATGTCTAACAATATTCCTTCCTCTCTGAATTCAGAATGGTATTCCAGGATATCTACAGTCAGAAATTTTTAAATCATACATAGTTTTGGTATGAAGTGTTTTATATTTTGACATTCATCCACTACATGATTCATTTCATTAATAATCCCTATTTTTCAATGTACCCAGTAATAAGATATCTATGGAGAACGTTTATGGTAGTAACAGTGATTCAGTGGATGAAAAAAAGAAGGTGGACATATGGAAGTCAATATTTCCATCTTCATTTGTCCCAGATATTTTTGATTCCACTATGAAATTTAATGCTATTATGGGGGAGATTCCTACAATAAATGAGTTATATCTCAAGGATGGTGTGAATAGAGTGACCTATTCTCCACCTTCAATAGCAGGGCCTCCATAATTTTATAAATCCATCATCTTTTGAGGCTTCAGTGGTGACAACAGCTCAATAGGGTGATATTAAGCGGTTGAGGGGTGGGAGGGCGGGCAGATGGATGGTCGGATTGGCGGGTGGAAGGGTGGGCAGAGGGAATACTATCACCCAATAGTCAGAGTAACATAAAAGCAGCAGTAATGTACATAAAATTCCAGAATGTTCTATTCAAAATTCAGATGTCTATTATAGAAAAAACAAACAAAAACATAATATCAATACATGGAAAATAGAAAAATATCAGTGATAACAAAAAACCACCCACCATCCTCCAAGGAAAAGACGCCACACACAAAATTATTTGCTTCAACTCTCCCATAGATACATCCACCATATGTTCGAAGAAAGTGATTCAAGCATATGTGGCTAACCCAATAATGAATTTTTATATAAAAAATATATGAGAAACATATATGTCTTGTCATCAATGTATGAGTCACTGTCCAAAAATAAAGAATTACAACTCCCCATGGCTGAAAATAAAGCATAAGTCAGACCCTCAATTAGAAATGATAATATATTGTTTTCATAAAAGCACCCAGTAGTTCACCACAACCCACAGAAACTAAGTGGTCACATTCATATTGCATCCCAAAAATACTTTTTGAAATAAAATGGGAAAGTAAAAAAATTTCAAAACTATTTTACAAAACAAGAAACAACATATCACAACTGAATAAAATTATTTTACATTTTTTTGTTAAATGAAAACATTATCCTGAAAAAAAATCCCCATCTTAAACCTGTTATCAGAATCATTATTTTAATGTCCCACAATAAACAAAATTTTAAACACCTATTTTGGAAATACTAAATTTAAAATGAAAGAAGGATTCCAAATATTCACATGGTCATGGATAAATTTCGTGAAAAAAATTCATTTTAAATAACAAGGTAAATTGACTAAGAACCCATTTTATACATTTCACATAGGAGAAAACATTTCAAACTAAGTTCTAAAAAATGTTTTAAAACAATTTAAATTCAATAAATATCCTTCCATAATTAAATAACATTATCAAAATCATTTAGAAACATTTGAAAAGTAAACCACACAAAGAATTAAGTAAGAGAAAAATATTCACTACTATGCTCAAGTCATAAAAAATAATGAAATATACACCACTGTGATCAAGTGATACAATAAGATGAGATAGACGAAAAGTGCATATGATCCATGAAATAATCCATGAAGTAGGCGAAAAAATCAATTCATATGGGAAATCCACTATGTATGATCCAAAGGATCCCAGTGTTATGGGATCAAACCATGGTCCTAATGGGAGTCCATTCTAGAATTTTCTTAACAAAACACTCCGCCGTCAAATGTTGTGTCCAAAATAACCATCCCAACTAGCCCACACAAGACTTGTTCAAATGGCACATCATCCTAGCCCTATTTAATGTTGAAGGGGACAATCATAGTGTGAGGCTCCCTTGTATAGCATAATGGTGGTCTCCCACTTAGATATCTAGATTTCTATGTCCAATCAAATAGTGGTGAGCACAATCAATCATTCACTCACTACAAATTAAAACATTTTAAAGGATCACATGTATCACCTAATGCCCTAAAAAATCATCCCCACAACTAATAAACACATATATCATATATAATTCATCATAGTATGCCACCCACATAGGATCACATGTCGCTATAAAAAGACAAAGGTGAACTCACTTTACAATTTTCTTTAATTACAAATCCATTTCATATTTTACAAAAGAAATATCAATATTTTCTTGGGAAAATAATTTATAATACAATTTTTTAAACCACTTAGAAACCCACACTTACTTTATACCATCTTTTAAATTCATCATAGCCATATAGGGTTTCAAAATACCATCCATAGGGAATTACACACCCCATTAAAATCACTCCACCCATGTTAAATATTTCAAAAACCTAATTAACATGATTTATAAACCAATTTACACAATGACAAATTATAAAAATAAATGAATTTTTTAAAATACCTATTGGGAAATTTCATAAATATTTTGAATGATATCCCGTGTCATTCCCAGTTATAAAAACACTTTTTAAACAAATCTTCCCTAAACGGTTCATAATTATATGAATAATTTTAAATAAAAATAAATCAAAACTATTAATATATTAAATAAATGTAATAAAAAGAAATAATAAATAAACCCTTATATCAAAACATTTCACCATTAAAGGCATCCAGTTGAATCCACCCTTTTATTCATAAATGCATATGCACCTTCACATATATATAACCACACCTAGACCCAATGTGCATATTTTCTTTTCTATTTGTGAATATGTGAACAGGGTGCTTATATATATTCAAATATTTTCATATACAAGCATGTTGCCATCAAAGAGCTGTAAGACACCCTAAATAAAAAAAGGGAACTGAAAATCAGAAAAACCTTAAATAATGATTTTCAAAAAGAAAAGGGAAGAAGACATCCTACCACAAATGGTGCTAGATGAGCTGAAATGGTCAGAATCAATTTGCCTTTGGTGTATAATTCCAAAACACATAAGATGGAATTTCAGAAATCCCATCACATGCCCTAATAATGAATAGAATCAAAAAACGTAATTCCACCCCTTGAAATAGGGATCAACCAAACTTTGAGGGGTGATGGTAGATAGAAAAACTCTAGAAGAGGGGTGTATAATAGAATAAGGGTCCTTACATTGGTAGATAAACAAAAATTCCCCATAAAATGAGGGAGAAAACATGGGGAGAAGGGATCTTTGGAGATTTGGTAGTGTGTAACCATGGGGGAAGGGAGAGGCTGGGAATCACGTGAACCAAGGGTGGATGAATAGAGGCGATGGATGAAAAAACATGAGAGAATGAAAAAAAGAAGAAAAATGAATTGAAATCAAAATAATGAAAATTTTAAAATCAGGATATGACACACATTTTATGCCCAAGATTTACGAAACCTTTATCCAAATATTTTGTCCCTATTAGACAAGCATGAGGCACACTCCCATTTAACCCCCATGTAGTTCCATTGTTGAGATAACTGTACTCAAATTCTGTGATTATGCTCTGTCAAAGGAAAAACCCAAACCCATGGTTAGTGCACAATAACTCCTAGCCATGAATAAACTATTAACAATAAGACTTCGCATGAAAATTTTCTAATTTACACTTTAAATTATCAAGAACTCGTGGATTTATAAAAATAATATAATAAATTAATTATTTAATAGCATAGTGAAATGGAGGGGTCATAAATTCCCAACCATACCACTTTACACCCCCAGAAGGACTCTTGTACATTGTAGAGGTAATGAAAAATAAAAAATTTCAAGAAATTTTTCAAAAACATACCTTAAACAAATGTCATTAAATTGAATACACTAACTAAATGTATTAAGATCATAGATCTCCCCAAAATTTTATAGTAATCTAAAATGGAAGAACTTTAGGAACCCTCTTACCCAAAAACTGAAGAATTCCACCGTGAAACCACACTCTTATAATCTCCCATGTGAATAAAAAACATTTGCGCACTACTTTAACCAACCATAACCACATAGAATGCAATTCTCCTTGAAATGTCCCGGGAGATTAGAAAGTTATAAATAAATAAAGGTGTCTAGAAACCAAGAAGAAAAAGATCAGGAGAAATGTTTCATTTTTAAATAAAAAGGATTTTAACCTAAAGGTCATGTCATACATATGAGGGTGGATGAATACAACTCACAATATATAATCTCATCATAATACCGATGAAAAATGTATCACAATGGAATCCATAACCAAACCAAAAAAAACACTACACCAAAATATCTATGGATTCACCCTAAATGATTCCCATGTCTGAATACGAAAACAACTCCATCAATGGGTAACTGGAATTGGCAATCCAGAAACATCAGTACATGAGGTAAAAGTTATTACCAAAAGGAACACAACCGGTAATGGAAAACCAAAACAAAACAAAATGAAACAATGGTATAAGGATTCCTCAAGTTAAAATATCTCTAAACCTAATGAGCATAAGTCTATAAGTGTTTTCCCTCCAAAATAATAGAAGCCTATTTCTATGAGAAAAAATATACAACTAGAGCTCATATTAAAAATCACATGAAAAATGGATCCTTACCGGTCCATCCATTAACCAAAACCCACACGTCTAAACCACTAGACCCAATATTTTTCAAAGAAGATAATAAAGAAACAATTACTCATATAGACCCATAGTAAAACATTTGGAAAAGGATACAACAGATACCACTCCACTCAGAGTTAGGGTAATGTTAAAAAAAGTAGAAAGGATATCTATGTTAGACACCAAAATTTAACACTAGGCCTTTTTGGTAGGATTTCATCATACAACACAAGATAGAGACTCTTACATTGTAATGTCAATAATATGACACCATAGGGTCCCAAAAATCACACGAGACAAGAAAAAAAACAATATTAAAAGAACATGAAAGGTGTTTCCAAAATTCTATTTTAAAAATCATGGAAACAATAAAAATTGGGCCTTTTTCTAAAATCCCAAAGAAAACTATTTTAGAAAATAAACCCCTAGCCCTAACTAGTGTTTGTTAGTTTTAAAATTTTTTGAAAATTGGTTTTAAAATAACCAAATCATGGTGTTTAATACAAAACAATATTCCATGTTTCAATATTAACAACACATATCATTTGAAATAGTTTTAAAATCACCAAATAATTAAAATATCCATAAAAGGGTAAAAATACCATTTGGAAAGCACCAACTTCCCTCAAAATAGGAAATATATAATTAAAAACACCATATACACAAGATTGTAAAATACTATCACACATAAAAACATTTTCCAAATATCAAAAGGAAATCATTTATTTTTAAAAAATTTATAAATTCAATCTTATTTTAAAAACATTCCATGAAGCCTTATTTTAAAAAAGAAAAAAAATTATGAAAAATATAGTTTAACCTACACATAAATAATTTTTAAAATCACGAATAATGAATAATAAAAGGTAAAAAAAATCCTCAATCAAATACTACATTCAAAGATGCCTATATATCTTATAATTTACCATGAAACTTATCTCCTTATGAAAATCAACCTTGGAAATTCTATTGTCATAAATTCAAAATAGAAAAATATATTTCGATAAAGAAACATGTATTACATAGAATAATGGTTCATGACCATATTATAATCATGCATTGGATCCTATAGCTAGTATAGAATCAATAACATAGTCTTTACATGGGTTTTCAGTCCCTATGAACAAACATCACATCATGACTTCATTCTTCGTAACCATCCAAAAATATGACCCCACCTCCCAGGAAAATCAGCTATGTCAATAAGGATCAAAACATCATCAATGGTATTTCTAATAAAGTATAAAATAAAATTAAAAATCGATATTCCTATGGGATCTCAATGATCAAGGAAGGGATGAGTTAATTAGACTCTCATTGAAACTAGCTCTCGAGTTCCAATGGCAACCCTAAATCAATCATACCATGGATCCTAAATAAAAAACGAACAGAAAGGGTTTGGATCCAATAAAAAATGAAAAATCAACATCTAATACTATATTTTTATGAACCATCATCCGCTATCCCTCTAATAGACACCAAAACTGGCCTTCCACAGCCTGAAGGGAAATCATGAACCCCACAATCGAGAAACTTTTATCTAGGAATCACAATAACAGACTTAGGGGTGGTTTCACGTAAAAATAGATTATGTAAGAAAATAAGGAATGAAAATAAAATTCTGACATGACTCATTCCCATGTTTGATTTCCGCGCTACTTAAAAACATTCCAAAAACCCCCTAATATAAAAACATGGAAAACCATGCAATAACAAGCACAATAATGCTTCCTCGTCCGCCTAACACCATCTCCTATAAAGAAAATATTCCATCTTCTGATGGATTTTACATTCCTCACTAGAAAATATAGCTACCCTCCATCTATAGATAATGAAATAATGAATCAGTTTCATGTGAAACAAGGAATACTTAAATAAAAACTAAACTACATACATGCCAATCTGATCATGATTGTATGATTCACCACCCAATAATCAGTAATCAAAATTCACAATGGGAAAGAATAATGGATAATCTGAACCCGCAACTAGTAATATTAATATAAGAGTTAACAAAAAAGAACTCAGTAGTCTACTATAACCCACAAGAAACTAAGAATTCATTTTCATATTACTTACTAGAAACACATATTTAAAATAAAATAGAAAACCAAAAAATTTCTACACTATTATACAAAATATGAAAATACCATTTTAATGTTCTAAAAACTAGTATATGTTAGAGGTAAGACCTGGACTGGTTCTTTACAAACCTAAATGGTATTCTCGATCCCCATACGCAATCAAATGGTTCTTGAGAGTTATTGGAACATACATGTTAGTGGTTTTAACAAGTAATAATAGTAAAATATATTAAGTGTAATTAAAATAAAATTATAGAATGACATGTACAGACATCTAATTTTCACACCAGAGAAAAGCAAAAAAACACCAACAGACTATCAAAAATAGGAAAACAACTAATAAATAGTGAGAACCAAATACCTCTTTCACCATCCTAACACCATATCCTATAAGGAAAAGTTGGCATCTTGTAAATGAATCACCACAACAACGTATATTTATACCCTCCATCAATATAAAGTGAGTGACTCATATGTGTCCAATATAATAAGGAATAATATAATAACAAATTAACTACAATCATACCTATCTATTTATAATTATATGAGTCACCTCCCAAAAATAAAGAAACATCAATCCACATGGGTGAAAATAAAGGACAAGGTGATCCCTCCACATGGAAGGATAACATATGTAGTATCATAAAAGATATCAATAGGTAACCATAACCTTCAAAAACTAATAATATGCTTTCATAAAGGATCATAAAAATAATTGCATGAAATAAAATAGAAATGTAAAAATTTTATATAGTATTATACAAAACAAGTGATAACATAACAGCTGTTGAAAAATTATTTTCCATGTTTTGTTATATGAAAAATATCTAATGAAGAAAAATTCATATCATAAACCACTTATCCAAACAAATCATTTTAATATCCCACTATAAATGTATATCATAAAAATCGATTTTGGAAATAATAATTAAAAAAAGATTTCCAATGTTTATAATTGTAATAAAAAATATGCTTAAAAACTAACTATTAACAAAAAAAACATCGCATAATAGACTAAAAATGTTTTTCCACTTTTCTCAATGGAGAAAACTATTCAAACTAATTTCTAAAAATAGTTTGAAATCAATTTAAATTTAAAATTTCACCATATTTATCCAAAAAACCATTCAAAAACCCTTTTAAAATAATTTAAAAAATCAACCACACAAAGAAGGACGTAAGGCCACAAGTTGGCACCATTGTACTCAAGTCATTCAATAAGAAGAAACTGATAACAAGTAAATATGTTCCACATAATAAACAAATATTCATGGGATACAAAACACTTGATAAATCCTCTTAAAATTATCCCAATGATTCTAGTGTTATGATCTCAATCCTAGGTCCTACAGCGAAAATGATGTAGACTTCACTCAATATACCGAACTACCAACCAATGTTGCATCTATAATAACCTTCCCGACTAGAATAAACCAGCATCACCAAAATATAACACCACACCTAGCCCTATTTAATTTATGAGGGGAAACTTGTATTATATGGCTCCAGATTGTAGCATATTCTTAGAATTACAATTAGATACTTGTGATCCCATGACCATTCAAATGGATTTTACTGCAATCAATCATTATTTCACTCATGAATATAAATTTTTGAAGCAAAATTCACATCACCTCCTACCCCCACAAATTTATTCCCACAACCAATAAACACAAATATCATATAAAATTAATCAATTTAAGTATCTCAAATGGGATCACATGCTACTACGTACCAAAATAATTGAAAAGGGGGGTGAAGAATAAAAAATATCAATTAAGAAATATCAATTTCAAAAAATTCTATACGGTATATCACTTTAATTCATGATGGGAATGACAATCCATTTAATGTTTTTCAAATTCGATCTCAATATAACCTAGATACAATGATTGTTAAATCAATATTTTCCAATTGAAAAACACACACATCTATTAAAACACAATTGACATTAATCAAATCACTGAATAGTTTAAAAATACCATCCACAGTGAATTACACAACCCTTTAAAATCAATCCACTAATGTTGAAAATATTAAAAAACTAAAACAATTAGTTTAAAAATTAATTTAGACAGGGATACCTTTTTATAATAATAGAATTAATTAAAAACAAATTGAAAATATTAATAAAAAATTTGAAAGGGATATCACCCCATGCCAAGGTATAAAACCAACATTTAAACAAATTTGTCCATCATGGGTCATAAATATATACATAATCATAAATAAAAATAATTCATAATTTATCAAGAAATTAATGGAATTTAATAGAATGAAATGGAGAAGAAACACCTACCTCAAAATATGTCACCTTTGATTAAGGTCACTCAATTACACCCTTTGATTCGTACATACATATTCACCATCACATATATATAATCACACGTAAACACAATGTTTATATTCAAATTTCCATATGTGAATATGTATTGGGGGTCTTTATATATATCCCTATATTATTATATATCTATGCAATTAACATTCAAAGGGCTGCTAGAAACCCTAAATAACAAGGGGGTTTCCCGTAAGTCCAATCACATGGCCTAACAATGAAATAAATCTAATAAATCAAGTAAAACCATTAATTTATTGATAAATAGAACTATTAGGGATGATAATAGTGGAAAAAACATCCAAATTGGGCGATATAATATAAGAGGAAATTATACCTTGATAGATCATCCAAAAATCCCCAAGAAATTTTGGAGAAAATGGGGATAATAGAGCTTGGGAAAGAGGGAGGAAAATGAAAATTGAGGAATGGATGGGTGGGTAATTCAGTGATATAAATGTGTAGATGAAAATAAATGAGTGAGGAATGAAATATCAGTGAATGAAAAAGAATAAAAGTTAAAAAAATGATAACATTCATACATGGCACATGGTTTACTAAAACATGCACCAATATTTCTATCATTGCTATAAATTAATGAGGAACCAACATGTTTATCCCTATGTAGTCTTGAATTTGAGCTAATGGTTCACAAACCACGTGATTCATATAATCCTAGATATATCCTTCGAGTACAGTTAGTTCATGGTTACTCTTAACAGTGTGGAACACCAGTTAACTTATGTTTATTATAATTTACACTCTAAATTATTATAAACTTATAAAATATTAATAATAAATTAATGAATATATCATTCAACAGCACTGTGAAATGGTGATTGTCACCACAATGACACTCTTATGGTGGGGAGTGATGTATTGGGAATTGGCATGTGACCCTTTTACTAGAGGGGTTATAGGAGTGTAGATTTGACCATGGAGTTATTGTCGTGTTAATGGGATACAAGAGTGAAATTGTTTTATGGTGTGTTTGGATTACATAGGTAATTCTAAAAGAGAAATCTATTTTAGTGATTGATTTACACATAGTGTTAGCTTTAGAATGGGGTTGTTATAATGAAGATTTATGTTTCATGGGTCATAGATCAATCAGTATGAATCATGGAATGATGATAATTTTTCAATGGTAAATGATTTAACAATGTAATATAACCAAAATGTGACTATGAGATCCATGAGCATGTTTGGATAATCACAAAGTGTCTTCAGACATGATTTTGTAGGTTGGTATCATTTTGGAAGATAGAGTGGACCGTCATCCGGGAGGGCTTGCTAGAGGAGGTCCGACCAGTGTGTTGGCATTTAATTTGATGCAGTTTTTTACATTCACATCCATCATTACAAGAAAAAAATGTGCTTCATGGTTCAAATATTACATTAGAGTAAATTATAGTATCTCTATGGCTCGTGTGTGGATGAAAGCATTGCATCCAACCTCATTTTTCCTTCATTAACAAGGATGGGTAGCATTATTAACTGAGGTTCTAATGATTTTTCATGTATAGATAATTAATAACAACACAAATCATGTCATTGTACCCTGGTTACACTTATTCTATATTATATTTATAAACAAGACATGTCAAACATTATAAATGAGAAATAGTCATATTACATTAAGATAGTGGATAATGTTTATCAGGAGATGTATTTCATATGAAAAAAGACTTCATTAGGAAGAGAATAATTATGTTTGGAAGGTTTCATTAAAAAATTATATATAACTTCATTAAATTTGATATGAAATTTAATTTTCAAACTAGTGGATGGGTGATTTTAATAAATGATTATTGGTTGGATTATGTGATGGATTGATCCCCTATAAAATGAATTTCTAGTTAAGTATTTTGGGACAATAGGTATATTAAGAATGAAGGTAACCCTATGAGATAAGATAGTTTTATTGGGCAGCATCCTACAACCACAAACATGCTGTGGAAATTCAACCAACATATCGGGGCCCTATACATTGTTACTATTAACCTTTATCTATAAATATGGTTTCCGATGGATGGGTAAAGCCATCACATGGGGTAGTTTAAGTGAGATGTTTTAAATCTCCCCTATTTTTACAAGGCACACCCCCTCTTTCTTGGTGTTTTGGTAGCCATAGCCTCCAACTACCACCTCCCATCCCCTATTTAAAACCCCTTAATTTAAGAAAAGTTTATATAAATTTTGTTGGGAATTTTTTCTTAATATCACACTCTATCTACCTCATATCTTCTCTAACTACAATATAGATTTCAACGTTCCTGTGTAAAAGACATACAAATATAGCTTCAACACATTGTTTCTTAGTTTTTATCAAATTATGTGGTTGTAGGGAATTATTCATAGTAATTCCATACAATTGGGTTTTAATTAATCTTGTTTTATCATTGTTTTATTAGGTAATTTTCCTAGTTTGTGGTTTGGGGTATTTTTCAGGGTCGTAGAAAGCCTTTAGCCTTGGTTATACAATGGTAAGATATCATACGTGGGATTTCATCACTATGAAATTTTTGGGTGTTGTTGTAAATTATTTATAGTTGATCATAAATAATTATTTATGGTTTCACGTCCTGAAATATGTACTTAGTGGGTGATGTAAAAATTGTAAAGTTGTTCCATGTTCAGGGAATTTGGTGTTAAATTACATGAGATTCTGTTAAGGTAGGTCGTGCCTAAATTTCCATTAGTCTTATTTTATTTTTAAAAAAACCTTGGACGATGGCCATAGTGATTTCTGATTTATAAACTTATTAATTTATTAAATGTATTATGTATGAAATTTTATTTACGTTAAAAAATATTTAAAATGATACTATGAAAGTATATTTTTAAAATATATTGGAAATGGAATT
Organism: Viscum album; assembly: GCA_963277665.1. Classification (NCBI taxonomy): domain Eukaryota; kingdom Viridiplantae; phylum Streptophyta; class Magnoliopsida; order Santalales; family Viscaceae; genus Viscum; species Viscum album. Next base: position 172,913,500 of record OY728134.1, read on the forward strand.
TTGATGGGTTTTTGAAATGAAAAATTAGGAATTTTTATATAGATTTAGTTCTTAAAATAGAAATGGTTATTTTAAATAGTATTTTTTTTATTTTAATGAAAATATAAAATTGGATTAAAGTTTCTTCTATTGATTTATTTAAAAATTGTACTTTAAATGTGAAATAGAATTCTATTTGAAGTTGATTTTTTTTTTGTAATGGATTGGAAAATTCTTTTGCATGAGAATGTTTTTTTATTATAATCTATTTGTTAATAGAAATTAAAATACTTTCAAAATGGAAATGCAAAATGATAGTTTGTTACTTGTTGTTTATTTTATGTTATTGAATAAATTTTTATTATATTTTTTCATTATTATGTGATTAATAGGTTTTGGAGAATGATTAATCCAAGTGATACTAGTATGAAGGGTTACCCCTGGAAGTGAACATTAACCCCATGTGATGCAAGAAAATATTGCTAACCTGGGGGTGAATTCTTCCCCCCATGGGACCTGATTACATTAGGGTTAAGCGTAGGTGATCACCACCCTTTGTAGATATAGGGCTATAGGGATGGGTATATTTTCCCTAGATTCTAATTTGAAAAATTGGTAGATATATTTCCCTTGGTTGGGATTTATAAGTTTGGAATGGTCTACACAATAATCTTAGAGACACTCAAACATATGCTCAAGTAGGTATATATCATTGCTAGGGTGAATCTACCCCCAGGTTCAGATTTTATTTATGTATTTTTTAATATATTTTTTGTGTTTAATTTATTCAATATTAACATTGAGCACCACATTATGAAATCACACATTCTGGCAATTTAGGTAAACCTTTGGTGGTGGCATACAAAATTCTACACAGACCTTACTCAGGCCACCATAAAACATGGGTAACAATGAAGCCTCTTCTAATTGGTAACATGTTATTGGGGTCAGGGTGTGATCGACTAAATGATGTTTAAATGGATTCATAGGTCAGAGTTGGTTGATGGTACTTGGAAAGACATGGGACCAGTTGTGTTTTGGGCTATTTTCCATGTATTAATGTATTTCATTAGTGCTTCATATATATTATCCACCCACAATAGATCTATTATATATGATACATCATTCGATAATCCTTGAGGTGTTTTCATTGTTCATTGGAACACACCATGTTTTGGGTTTTGTATATCTATATTTCACAAATTTAAATTTAGATAAACTGTTATTATAATCTAGTTTTGAGGATATAGTCTTCTCATAATAACCTTTGAAGACCTCTCCACTAGTAAAAGAAAATTGGATTAGGGGAAGGTGATCCTGAAGTTAGATATTGAACCAGATAATTCATTTTTCTTTGAGTGTTCATGACTGAGTAGTTCGATTATATATGTTCAATACCATTAATCCAAAAGTGTTCATAGGATGGAGGTTGATCCATTTCTGCAATGAATTGTGTATAAATATCTAACCCAAGTTACATAATATCCTTGATGTTCTTGTAGAATTCATTATGATCCTAATAGATGGATTTGTAATGGATAATGATAATAATGTAATGTTTATAAGAGATATACATACTTCTTAGAAAGTGTCCATTGAGTGTTTTGATTCTGTAAAATGGTTAAAATATATTGAATATAATATTTTCCCTATGTAGACAGACCACGTTTAGAACATGGTAGATAAACCAGAAGGGGTGAGACCCATATGGTGAAAGGTAATTTTATATATTAAAACTAACATGGATGGTATACTGTCTACCAATAAATAACAGATGGTAGAAAAGCGTTATAAAAATGTTCATGGTATTAAATATGAAGATACATTTTCACCTGTTGTGATGAAAAAGCCCAATCATAATTAAGTATACATAATATATCATTATGACTATGGGATATATCAAATGGATATAAAAAACACATTATTTACTAATAATTTATCTAAGGATTTATATATGATAAAATCTTAGGGGTTTAATGTTTTGAATGATTAATTTATGGTTTTCAAATAACAACGGTCCATTATATAATCAGGAAAGATTAACTGAGTTGGAAAATTTAGTTTTATGATGAAATAAAAGATTTTGGTTTCATCAATAATGTGGAACATTCTTATGTATACATTTATCTTAGTGGGAGTGTAGTAGTTTTTCTGATACTATATTTTGAGGACTCACTACTTATTTGAAAATGAAATCTTGACAGTTACATATCTTAAGACATGGCTGAAGAACTGTTTCTGAATGAAAGACATGTATGAAGTAGAATGAATACATAGTATAGATATCTATAGAGAAAAATATAATAATTTTCTTAGGGTAATTCAATAATCATATATTGGTTAGGTGATAAAGAATTTGAGGATAGATAACTCCAATAAGGGGTCATTATCGGTGAGGTATGGAATGAATCATAGAATTATTTAGAATCCTTATGAAGAGTTTTAATGGATAGAATATATTATTTTTTAATCATCCATATGATATATCATGTATGCCTTTTTATGTACTGCACTTTATATCTCATATTCTTTGATAATAACAATTAGATACCATTCCAACCAAGGCAGGAGTCAAAATATTACCATGAAGAGCATCATTTAGTACATAAGAAGGACTAAGGATATGTTCACAGACTCTAGAGGAGAGGATGAGATATGTGGAATGTGATACATTGATTATAATTTACAATATTATAAAGATGTTATGAAATCAATATATGGATTCATGGTTTTCTTAAATGTTGGATTAATTATTAGGAAGATATCCAAACAATCCACCATAATGGACTCAAAAATAATGAATCTATGAACACATCATATTATGTGAAGTAATGTGTTTAGATAGTGAATATCTTTTCATAACATGGATTTATTCTTAATGAATATGTAGTATTGATATATATTTTGAAAAAAATGGTACTACTTATTATGTTAAGGAACATGAGTCTCCTAAATGTTCCAAACACAAGAGTCAAAAAAAAACTCATATGGGAGACCATTGAAAAAACAGAAGGGCCATGTAGAATCTCTATGCACAAGACACCTGATATATTGATTGTAATGGTTCTAAAAGTATTATGTTATTATTTTAATTGAAATTTCCAATAACCCATCATTCATGAGTGATTTAAATAATTTTACCTTAATGTTCAAATGGAAATATCCTCACAGAGTATGACTTTGACTTTTCCCTAACCAATGATCATAAAAAAAATTTATGACTTTGATTATATGATAATGTTTTCACGAATAGATTCTTGTACTCATTACAAAGAGTTCTATTTGATTTATAAAGAATTTTTTCATTAGTTAATTAGTTGGTCTTATTACTTGTATTGATCCCCTAATGTATATATTATGGAATGTCATGTGATCATTAATATAATTAAGGGTGAATGATTATTATTAATCATTAACACCTAAGGTTTGTGAGAGACCTTGCATATGAATATTCATACATTAATACCCTATATAAAATATATACTTAGCTAATTTTGGGGGTGATTGGTTAGGTTTTCATTCACGTCATTTTTTGGAGTGATACCAAGATGTGATTTATCTACACGTATGATGATTAATGACATATGTCCCTTTATTGAATTATAATATCTAAATTCATGATCATGCTTAGTTGTTTCTAATATGATGTGTTCAACTACTTAGATATGTTACATGTGATTTAACTATTAGATAAATAAATTACATGTGATAGTTTCATCAACTTTGTTAGTATTATTCTAAAAATCAATAACTGATAAAAAGATAAACTAGATTGTCGTGTTCAATGTCTAGTTGTCACTCAATGTCGTGGAAAAAATGTATTATACAGGTCTAAATATGATGTATATGATATATATGGTGTACATGTTTGTATAGAGATATGTGTATGTGTGATGTCAACAACACGAGACCCCAATGTAGCATGAGCTGCACTGAAGCTTTTCTATAGGTATATCTTTTCTTACATATCTGAATTATGAATTAAATAGTTTCTAAATGATTCTAAGTCCAAGAGGGAGACACATTTATTCCCTTAGATAAGGATAAACTTTTGGACAATGTGTTTGTTTATGATGAATATAGTTTGATGAAAAATCATGACTAAATGTGTTTTGTTGGATTTACAAAGGCATTTCATATTATTCAGAAATCTATTAAAGGGTTTATATGTGAATGGGAGATTGGTGGAAGTGACCCTAAAATACATTCATGAGATAAATAGGGAATAAATGAATGTGTTATGTTACAAACATGTCGTTTTCATTTAGACAAGTCAACTAAAATGTCCTGCTACATGGCAAGGTGAAAAAAACAACATAACACTCAGGTGTAATTGATGAATAAATAGAGTAAAATGAAGATGAAAGACTAAATTTTCATTATAAAAATAATATAAATCCAAATAGACTAACCACCAAGGGACAATCAAGATAAAACCAAAAAAGTCTCTAAGTGATCATTCATCCCCACGAAACCATCATGCAATGGATGTTGTTACAATGAAAAAAACCATTTATTCTAAAAAATACATTTCCCATTACCAAAGTCCTGAAAAACATCTACAACTACAAATAGGAATAATTAGAGTGTGATCATAAAGTCTAATAGTTTATTATCAAGTAATATATAAAATTTATAATATCAATAATGGGTTAGATCTATCATTAATATATTTTTTATTCATTGCATTCATTAAATGAATCAAATTTGTAAAAATATATTTTGTTTTTATAAAATAACATTCTTATTCAAATAATAATGAATTTGAAATGAAAAAAGTATGATTTCAAGAAATAATAATAAAAAACCATAGCTACATTATATTATAATCATGTGAGAAAATATCCATGAAAAATACTAACAAGTGAAAGCCAATATATAATTGAAAAAGCACGCTATTTGGGCCATAACCTATTGGTATACATGCTAAAGATGAATGGAATTTCCAAGAATAGGAATAATGTGCATCTAACCAATATAAAATCTAGTGAAATTAATCATAGAAGAGCTACATGAATCCTCTAGTGGCATCAAAATGATTAATGTGGAAATTCTATTTCATGACACACCCAAGGGCACACAATGTGATGAATTTTTCAAAAATCCATTTAAACAACATTACCATACATTTGAAAACATTTCCAATGAAATTCGTAATTTATTTTGTGATGGAAACCCCATTTATAAACTAAAAATTCCATTGAATCATTTCATCAAACATATGCTGTGGAACTTTTTTAATGAAAAACACAATTAGAAAATTAATCTATTTAAACAACGGTATAGAGATCACTATTAATTCAATTTTATTGAACAAATGATGGATATTTACATGAAATTATTCAAATTAATGCATTGGAACAATTTATAGAGACACATTCCTCTAGAATAATGAAAAAAATTCACCTTTGAAAACAACGATTATAAATGAGAAGATCGAACTTTCAATAATAAGTCATAAAGGGAAACATCAAGTGATCAATCGACATCACATCCAAATAATTAGATTTATAAAACATAACACACACCACTAACAATATAATATTAAAAAAATATAGATATGGAGAGTAAAATCACGCCTACCTGATGGACAATAACCATCCACATAGGCGATCAACTGCACTACGAAAAGTGAACTAGAGGAATTGAAACACTGAAAATGAACCAAAGATAGAACTAATCCTTTAGGGGGATAAATTCTTGATGAAATAATAGGTATTTACGTGGGTGGAGAAATAAAACCATTGAACATGGGGGATCGAAATCATAAATCCCAGATTTATGAGATGAATTCCCAAGTACCCACATATAAAAAAAATTGGTATCCTAAGGATAAATTATAACAAGCAACACTTTTAAAATGTAAAACTAGGTTTTATGGATTGAATAATTTTACAACAGAGAATATTTTCATGGATTTCAACATATATAGTTTATGATTTAAATTATACTATCATTACATAAATTTATCTAGATAATAGTTCCTAGTAGAACATTAATTGTAAAACTTATGGAAGGATCCTGGAACCCATCAAACCTAAAAAAATTACGCACTAAAAGAAAGAATACATTTTTAAAAAGGGTGTTATAATTATCCCAAAAAAAAAATTATATCCATAAAAATCATTCAAGATCCTTTATTCGCAAAAATAAAATCCCACTCCTAACTCACCAATAATTCTCACTCCCATGTCTCATGGCTTTCGTGTATATACTACCACAGTACACATACCAAGGGAATTTTTTTAATCATAATTCCTTGCCTATAGATCCATATTACGATATATTTTATCAAACATGGTGGTTTCTGTATCAAGATCAATACTATCAAATTAAATTACATGGTAACGATCTATTGATAACTCATTAGCTATGAATCATGACTCAAATCATGAATCGATATCAAATGAGATGGAAATTTCAAATGATATTTCATCTTTCTAGTCATTACAATGATGTTAATGTGGCTAAAAAACCTATTTTCCAACTTACCCTATATAAAAAACTAAAATTATCCCAAGAGAGGTGAAACTAAAATAAATACTCGATCAAAATATTTAATCTATAGTGACTGATGAAAAATGTCCTCATTGAATTTTTTAAGACTCTATGTCATAACCAATCCCTTTAAGATCAACCACACCTTTCCAGGTGTCTCTTAACCATGGATTGGCCTGACCATGAATTTCTCTCCTAACTCTTCCTATCAATAGAGAGATCTACCTAGCCACCCATAAAACAATTTAATGGGTGATAACATAATCAAATCTTGTTAAATATGTTTATAGGAAAACTCAAATAGAGGTAGTTGATTTTCATAAAAAAAATAAATCATGCATGCTCCAAGCATATGCTCAGGAACATGAATATCTCACATGGTCTTTCCATTAATCTATGATAGATATTTCATTATTTTCTTCATTTCAGAATCAATGAATTCTTTAAATACAATATAAAACCATGATTTGGTAAATAGTTCTCTTTTATAAACAGTCATACAAGGAATCATGTGATGTCTCATAACCACTCATACATAAAAGTGATCGAATTGATCGATCATTATCATCTGCTTAGGGACGAATCTATATGAATTAATAATCTGATCAATGATCACTAAAATAAAATCCTTCACTTGAAGATTATATTGTCGAATTATTAAAAATTACAAGTAAAACTCATACCACTTCTATACTGGAATGGGAATTGTTTGCAACAAACTTGCTTGTCTCTAGTGGTCTACCATAATTCTCTGATTGGTAAGGCATCATGAGAAGAAATATAGAATCCAACATCTCATCCTTAAGAAAAAATATAGAAATATCATATCATGATTAATCGTGGTTATCATAGGGTTTATGGACCAACATAAATAATTCCCACTTTCCCTAAGTTGTTTCCTAGTAGAAATTAGAATGAACGACCTTCTTTAGAAACAAACTAGGGGAAGAAAACCACTCTTTTGAGGTCTCCCAATTATTTATAACCTTACTAATGCAATATAAATTGGTTTCATACACCTACATAATCACAAATAAATCTTCAAATTATGATTCATATTTAACTAATCATAATTACACCATTCCACATACCTCCTTTACTCTAAAGCTCATTTTAGTGAATAAAATCATCAATGACCACTCTTCCAATGATTCCATTAATTCATGAGGCATTAATTTCCTTATTAATGGATTATTAGCTACATAATCCATACTATTATTTCAATAAATATAAAAACCAAATCTATAATGATACTCTTCCCATTAACAAGGTTCCAATTTCATATCCCTCAGAGTAAATATATTTTAGGATGTTATGATCAGAATATACAATAAAACACTTCCCAGAGAGACACTATTACATTATTTAATTGAATTCATTTCTAATACAAAATCATGATTTTGGTTTGGTTAGTTTTTATCATGTGGAAATAACTGGAGAGATCCATAATCCACCACCTATTTCCTATAAATAAAAGACACACCCTAAACCCATACAAGAATCATCACAAAAATTACCATAACTTGGAAACATTTTTAGAAGAATTAAACTCGATCAGAATCAAAACATACCTACAATTCCATAAAATATATCTTCAATTTTTCACACCACTCAAACTTCACACCCTAATAGGTTAATGTGGTCATCAATGATCAAATTTTGGAATAGAACTAGACAAACAACAACAAGAAAATTGCCACTCCTAAAAATATTTGTATCTTAAAAACATTTTTGGAAGTATCCCATGATATTAATACCCGTATCTTTTTAGAATCTGTAATGGTTCCCTCCCATATATAGCGTTCACTAGAAAATACATATTATGGATACAAAAATAATAATTAAAAACAATTATATACATTCAATATTTACTCAGGGATTTAAGGATGATATCTAAATGGTCTATATGTTCTTCCTCTATCTTCTTGAACATAAAACTATCATCCAGAAATAACACAATGAAATAGTCTATGAACTGGTGAAATATACTCTTCCAAGACTCTTAACTGTTATCACCCTGATTAAAGAATAATTATTGAAAAAAAGGACAACCTATGTTTGTCAAAGTTATCATAAATCATGGTAAATGTATAATTTCTCATAATCCTACCCTCGATTAAATTTTTATAATAAATACATAGTTTGAGGTTTCTAACAGATATTGTAGAAAATTGTATAAGATAGTCCCAAGGTGAAATAATACAAATAAAATCCCATAGCCTCATGTTCTACAACATTAAACTAATTTCCAAGTAACTCAATAGATTACATGTGATATGATAACATTGAAATGGGAATCATACTAATGATTAATTCAATATTGATCATAACCTATTTCTATGGTGGTAAACCATAAAAATCAAAAATAAAAACCTCATGGATTTCTCACAGCACTATAGGAAGTTAACTACCCAAATGAGGTACAGTTGTATCCTAGAACATTACAGACCAGTGGCATGAGATCATCCGAACATAAAAAATAGTGGGACCCACTATTCTTGATATAGACTTCCACTCACCCTATAAGACATAAGTGACCCTATCGTGTGATAAAAATTAAATTAACTAATGATTAAAATTGATTTTTGATTTTATTCTTATCATCCAATCCATTAAAATTTCAAAAAAAAAAGCTATCAAGATCGTGAACTAAGAAATTTCACAACACTTCAGTGTCTACTATCTTCACCTGATATATGGCATATTGGAACAATTTTTTGAACCTCATTCCCATAGGATTAGAATGATAAAATAATGATAGAATATGATCTAAATACAAACCCATCCCATTAAAAAACATTGATTATAAAATGAATATTGATCACCTGTATCAATCAAATATAGAACAATATTTGATAAAAAACACCCAAAATTTAATAGTAGATGACCATGCATTATGTTACTATACTGTGTACTCAACTTTATAAAGACGTATGACTTCTACTCCTCCATGGATTTTCATAGATACGGTATCTATCCCCATGGCCTAGGGATAAGACCCATAACCCTTGGAATAATCATAACAAATCAATGAACCCTTAGTGAGTGTTGTCCAACCTTACTGTATTGTGATATCCTTCAAAAAAACACCTCATATGAACATATTTTACACAATGATGAAATTTTTAGGGTGTTTTTTCGGTATTGGGATTGGTATGATTGGGCCATCAACATTGATTGAAAAAAAACCAACTACTACAGTGACGAAGATCTTTAAATTTGTCTTAAAAACCCATTATCCTTGCACTTCCTTTTTTAGCCAAATGACACACCCTGGTTAAAAACCACACCAATCGATTCCCCACCCAATAATATATTCCTTTATATTCCAACATCATCTATAAATTATTTATCAACAACATCCAAAAATATTGTAAGGAACAGGAGAATCAATATTTCCCAAATATCAGCTCTTAGTCCCATATCAATCCTTTGAAATTTTAGTAAATCATTGTTAACATGATCCCATGGTAGGTGCACCATCTTATAAAAATTGGTGTTATATTCCATAATAATACACATCCCTTACTCTATGGTAAGAAATTATTGGGTATATTCCAATCATAACTTTTTTGGATAATAATTCAGGTTGAAGATTTATCTAATGAAGTATAGAGAATATGATCATGCAACATAGATTTCCCAATAGTGTTCCACTATCACCTCCACGGAACCTCAATAATATATGTTGAAATCCCCAAGATAGGTTCCCATGAATTTTTATAAGATTGAATATCTGGGGAATATGATCAAGTCATTCTTCAAAATCATAGTGTCATTTCTAACATAGAAAATCGGTAGAATCATCCTAGTAAGCTATGATCCGGGATCCATCATCCGTCTTGGGTTCCTCAAACCAGATTGGTATAGAGTCTGATTAGTGTGGAATATAGATTCATCAAAACAAGGGTATATTGGATGATTCAGATATAAAACCATTATCATTTATTTCACATTATAATTAAGATGAGATATTTTAGGAGGCATTGTTTAATTAACATAATAAAAAAACCTATCAACATCAGAGAAAATTACAAGATCAAAATATGAAAATCCAGAATTCATATTAATAAATTTAAAAATATTGAATAAATTAAATAAAAAATAATAAAAATGAAAGACATCACCTTAATAAGGAACTCTATATCTTATTTATTCAAATAACATTAAACACGAAGTATAATGTTTATAAAAAATTCCCTAACCAACCATGATAAATCAATTTCAGACATATAAGTGTTCTATCTAGTATCCCTACCACACATACTATCAAAATATTTATGGTCCTTACACTAATCAACAAAAGACACCAAAACAAACCTAGGTAGTGTCAAAAAATTTATGACTGGGTATTCCCTTTCATAATTGTTTTTAATGTACTACCAAGTTTCAACATGAAAAGTCATTTGAAATGGTTTTTAACATGGTGAGGAAAAAAAGAAAAAAAATATCATATATAACTTCAAAAAATATATAGTAAAACATGGAAGATATAGGTCCTACCCATGAGAAAAAAAATAAAGGTCTATAAACTAATCCCAAAAGGATAAAAAATACAAAAACAATATCCATGTGGCCATTGATCACCACCAAATCATCCTACTACAAATCTAATGAAAAAGAGAAAAAAATCATGCTACACAATGCATTTCCCTTTATTCGAGACAGGAAAAATAACATCCATAACCACCCAAATGAGAATGGAGGGTTTAATAAAAAATAATACTATTATTTCATGAAGAAATATATACACGGTCTAATATCAGCAATGTTATATCTCTAGCTTTAATAAAATTAGTTTATAAATAATTTAAATAAAATAAATACAATTTGTAAAACATACTTTAGTTTTCAAAAAAAACATCCATAATCAAGTAAAAATTAATATGAAAATAACATGTCATATATCATGAAATCATAATAAAAAACCACGTATACATATCTAGATAAAGATGTGAAAAAATAAAAATAAAATATACCCTCACGTGAAAAACCAAACAAAAATGAAAAAGAACACAATTTGGAATTTAACCTATGTGTATACAAGATAGGCATGAAAGAAAAAACCTCTTCCAGGCCAAAACTAATCCATCCAATATAACATCTAGTGTCATAATATACAATATGGTGACCTGAAACCTCTAGTGTATTCTCACAAACAAAAGCCGCATGTCAAATTTTAGACTAACCCAAGGTTACCCAATGTGATATGTTTGAAAAAACCATTAAAAACCATAATAAATCAATATAAACCACTATATAACAGTGAATAAACACTTATATTCATTAAATTCATTTTAGTACTAATAAAACCTTTAAATTATTTCATCGAACACTTAGTATACACCAATCAATTGTGAAAAAAAATTAAAAACAAGAATATATTTAAAAAATAAATTATGATAATAGATCAATATGTTTAATAGAATATTCCTATTTAATTTACAAGATAATAAATCAATACAATATTCAATCCTTTGAATAGATACACCTACCTCATGAATAGGGGATGACTAGTAACCAACGAAAACCGATATTAGAAATAAGAAGATCAACTTACCATAGAAAAGGAAAGAAGGAAATATAAAAAAGATAAATCAATATCACATCATGGTTTTTAGATTATAAAAATTCAGATCATTACACTTCCAAAAATAAATTAACAAAGATAGATAGGTATAGGAAGATCACAAAGAGATGATGGAACACAAATAACCACACTAGTGATCAACCTCACCTAGTAATGTGGTCTGGAGGATCTGGAATAGCCCAAATCAACTAGGGGGGGATCTCGGGATTTATGGATAATAATGAATAATAATTAAATGGGGTTATTCTATAATTTAATTACACCCAATATAATTTGGGTATTTTCATCCTAAATCCATGATTGTCAATATGAATTCCCCATTACCCATTTATGCTAAAAAAGCACATTGTGTCAGGATAAATTATCTCGAATATAAATTTTATGATATAAAACAAGGCATGATAGCCTAGTTTATTTTATAAGAGATTCCATTTTCATATATATTCAAGAATATAATTTATTTCATATGTTATTCATTTTGGAGTTAAATATATCCTGCTGGTATTACCCAATAGAGCTTTCAGTGGAAATATATTGGAAACATAACAACGCACTTAAAGGACATGAAAAATCTATTAAACACTAAAATGGAGTGTAACCTTATAACTATGGAATTAAATAATTCATGTGGCTTCCACATAGTCACCCTGATGGTTTTATAAGTTATAAATAAAAGGGTGTGATTCCTCATGTCCCACGCATTTATTGAAGGAGTTTAATGAACGAACATAAATTAGTTGTAATGTTCAGGATCAATGACATGAAACACAATAAATTACAATTACATTCAACACTCATTATTCAATAATGTGCATCAAGAAAGAATATATAAGTGGATTTGATCCTCTTTTATGGTGGGTGTAATAATATAGAACCATGAGAATCTATCATCCTTCATGTATCCTACTTATTACCATTAGTGAAGGAACTAACATTACATAAAGGAACATACCTACATAAATATGTACATAATTACATACATAAATAGATACATACATAACTATATACATATGTGATGACCCATGTCATCAAAGGCTGTTTAAACCAAGAAAAATTTGAATTTTCCCCCTAGTAGTTATTCAAGGGGAAAATGTATGTTTATCCTTTGTGATGGTCTAAAATATGTTTTTGATCACACTATTGTTCCTTTAATAGTGTGTTACCCTTTGATAATAGTATAGTGTAAATTCAAGTAATTCAAATTTTCGCTGAATATTTAATATTTAATATTTAACCAATTAAATAATAATTTGATCATGAATGTTCATTTGTTCATATGATTTAAATAGATCATTAGACTGATATTTTTTCTCCAAGGTTAATTTTATAATGAGTAGTTTTACCTATTTGAGGCATATTTTGGTGTCGGGCATTAGCAACTAGCCTATAATCCTTTACTTTTCTATTTCTTTTTTGTTTTTCTTTTAATTGATCATATATTAAATTTTTTTATTATTTATTTACTCCCACCTATTTTCATGTATGTATATGGGACTCAAACTTTTTTTATTTTTATAAGAGTGGTAGAGGGAGATAATATATGGAGAATTATATGAGAAGGTGCTTTTGTAGAGCCCAAGTCACAACATATCACCATGCAGTACCTACATATCACATATTGGTGTGAATAATTGGTGGTTTCCACTCGGTATTAGGCCCATTTTATATTATTCACTTTAAATGCCCATATAGTATTTTGTTTAAATTTTTAAAGCATTATGTGTTTTTGGAGACCCCTTGGGGGTCGATTTGTGGCTTTAAAGGATAAACCAATAGTTTTTGGGTTATTTGGGGGCTTTCTATTTTGGAAAACTCATGTACATTGAATGTAGTTCAAATATATTATGACAAGTCCTCTCTCTATTTTAGTAATATGATTTTTTCTTCTACATTTCATGTATCGAGGGTATATTTCATTTAGTGGTCTTCGGGGGTGTGGCCAAGTACTCAACCAGACACCTTATTTGGGGGTAAATGGAAATGTAGAGTACAATGAGAGTACTAATGTGGATTTTAATCCATTTAGGAATACAAACATATGTGGAGTGCATTGAATGGTTCAATTTTGTGTACCCCATTCTAGGTTACACATCATGTGTAGGTAGTACTCGCTACGTACTAATTCATATTACAAGTTTAGTGGGGCTTGGGTACAAGGGAAAATGAACATGTGGGGTTACATGACATGTACCGGGAATACACTCCATCTACATTAGAGAATTATATACTAAGTGTCTAGTAACACATGGCCAGGAAAGAACATTGATTGTATATGTCCTATACCAGAAGTACACATTTTTTACTTTTTCTTGCATTGGCTTCTTATTCATATTTTTCACTTGGTGTAAGAATTATAATTTTTAGTAGTCCAATATGTGTGTGTTTCAGCATAGATTATGATTTTGTATTCCTTTTAGGATTTATTTTCAATTTGTATGGTGTTTTGGCCTGATTTCCCTTAACATTATGATTATTTTTTGGATTAGAATATGAATCGTCTATTGGATTTGGTAGTGAGGTGAAAGGCCAAAGTGATGGTTGTGATCTTGTTAATTGACTTAGCTTTAAGAATTCATACCCATCTTGTTCGAGGTTCATTCAGAAAAATAAAAACATTTGTATCATGTAATATCTCTATGGATATCAATGATTTTCCTTGATTGAAGAGACCAATTTCTTGAGGTTATTATAATTGAGGTCTAGATCTTTTGGGTTGTGGATCTGTGCTGTTGAAGCCTTTAGGATGGGTTGACTCTTGTGACTAGTATCATCCTATGTTAGGAAAATTAGGCGTGATTTTACTTTTTTACCAATAAGTGTTTCAAGAATGAAATTATAATTTATCATATAAGGTGATATCACATAGTTTTTTTCCCACTCCATTGGTTACTAAATAGGGTTTTTACCTTAGGATATATGCTTAGTGGAAATGTGATTCGTTTAAATTGTCATAGAATATTAAATATTTAATTAATTAAATATTAATTTTTTCATGGAAGGTTATTCATTCATATATTTTAAATGAAGCATTTGATTGATATTATGTCTTTATTATTCTGTCCATAATGTTGATTTTCTAGGTGAGGATAAAACATTTATCAGTCAATAGAGCCAAGCTCAGTCCCCTATTCTTTTCTTTTTGTTTTTTTTCTCTCCCTACATTGGCATATCATGTACATGTTTACCCCTATTGGCATCAGTTATCCTAGATAGGGATATGGAGAGAAGTGATGGAGAGATATATGAGTAGGCTTTGTTGTGGAGCTCCAATCATGCATTATCTTCTTGTGGCAGCTACAGAACACAAATCAAAAAGAATAATTGATGGTTTCAGCATAGAGGTAGGACAATTTTATATTTTTTTATTCATAAAATGATTTCACTCAGGAGTTATGTTCCATCATTCCGTCTAATAGTGAGGCTCTTTCATATTTCCCCACACTCCAGCATTCCAACAGTGGAAAAATTCAATCACATTATTATGGATATTTGATCATTAATCAATATAATATAATGGAATGTTGGTTCTTGCTTCCATGGATTCATCAAGGAAAAAAATATCATATTCTGTGTCTCACTATAAAATTTAGTTATTTTTATCAAAAGTCATTGTCAATTCAATCTCGATGGCGATGCAAGTTAATTATGATTCTTCTATCTTGATAGGTATGCAACATTCAATTTGAGAAAATATTATCAATGGGTTTGTTTGAGAATTTTTGGACGTTGGGTAGGTTGTAACCCCATAAAGCCTTATCCAATTGAAATTGGAGGCATCTAATATGAGGCATATTAGGCACTAACCTATGATATCTTCTTTCATCGATAGGATAGTTGATGACAATGTTGTATATTATCCCAAGATTTGACATTAGTCAACCCATATATTTCTATTGGGTAGAGATTATGGATTGGGTCATATTTTTTATGTCTAATGGGGATGGATGAGTCACATATTTAATATCATGTGGTAATTAGGTGGGCGATAGGTTTAAGGTATTATTGGAATAAGAGGGACATTGGTTTAAAATATTGTGTGGATCGGTGAGTCACATGTTTAATTTCTTAGGGTGACATGTGGGTTACAAGTTTAATGTATTCTAGGGACAGTTTTGTCCAAAATTTAATGTCATGTACCGATAGGTTAGTCACAAGTTTAACATATTATGGGAAAACATGGATACTATATTTAATGTCTTGTGGTGGATAGTTTGGTTTTAAGTTTATTGTCTTCTGGGGAAATGTTGGTCATAGGCTTAACATGTTATAGGCAAAGGTGGGTCAAAGGGTAAATCTCTTATGGGGATAGGATGGTCATTATTGTATCTTATTTTTTTGATAGATGGGTGGATAAGCATGTCCCCAGGGGAGAAGATGATCACTATTAAATATTTCATGGAATGTAAGGGAATCACAATCAGACCATATAGAGGTACCCAAGATATGTGGGTAAGTCAGGATTCATCATCAAGTAGGTGTCCTATAAAACCTATTGAGAAATTGGTTACATAACCCACATGGTTTGATTCCATAGTTTATGTTTATGTAACAATACCTCTCCAAGCAGTTTAACATCATGTGGTTAGGATGATCATGTCATGGAAGGAGAATCCTCAAGAGATGGTGTGGAAATTATGCATATGGGTATTCTAGAGTAAGTGTCTATTGGGGTGTGGGGCTTACGCCAGGAGTAGATATCCAAGGGGATTCATCCCATGATGATTATACATGGTTCATCCTATGATTGTTAAATAGGGTAATTCTACAATTTATCATCATGTGATGAAGATGTTGTCATGTTGTTTAAAATCATACAAGATGGACATTGATCAATGGATTTTAACACAAAGTAACCTCGATGTGGTGGGGTCTAAACCTAGGGATCCCATTTCTATGTGGGAGAGTATGATCCAACAAAAGGTCTCTCTACTAGTAATGATTGGTGGTTTCCCATATTGACACCACATTTAAGGATTAAATGTCCATTTCTCATGCACCTTTGGGTGGGGCATGGAGTAAACACATCCTCGAAGGAGAGTAAATAAGAATCCCCAATGTCAGGTTTCAATTATTAGGATAAATAGTAATTAGTGTACCTATTATTAGAATAAAAATTTATGCTAATGGTTTAGGCCATTCTTTAAACACAAAGGATGGATACAAGGATTGGTGGTACCAGTCATTAGGAGCTAGAAAAGCTTCCTACTAATTGATTATGTACAATTCCTACCCCTATTCTTAGTGTCGAGTGTTTTAGTCTAGTGTTTGTGGTGTTGGGAATGGGTTAACCCACTCGTTGACATGTGGTATTGGTCGATGTTGGTGTTGATGAAATTGTTTTGGATCATTCCTAAGTAGCTTATGAGTAGTGGCCACAATGGGTATGGATCTAGAATCCCCTACCTCCTTTTTATCTATAGGTGAGATTTGAAAGCGCTCTAGGGAGATGATCCCTAAGTGTTTTATCATTGGAATGGGGGGGGGGGTTCACCATGTGGGACGTAGATTCGTCAAGGTGTCGATGCTTTGAGATCCAAGTAGAACACATCCTTATTTGGAATGACACCCTTTTTTGTCGATGAATAAGGGTGTTGATTACCCTACTCTATATGGTGATGTACGGTGATATAGGTCATGGGATTCTAGTAGCTAATGTCAACATGGCTGTCACAGTGGGGATGTAATCATGTGATATTTCCAAAACAACTTTCCTCCTTCCCCCACACTTGTTGGATTCAAGTTGTAGATCTCTTATATATTGAGTCCTGTAAAATATGTAGAATCTTCTGACAGTGTAGATATAACAAAAGAGGGGAAAATTACCTAACATCATAAATTGTTTTTATGTTTGGAGAGAATACAAATTGTTTATGTCAATAATCGGGGATTCCCAACTTAATCATCCCCATGCCACATATGTGTATCATTCTGATCCCACCACATTTCTAGTGGGACTTAACACTAGATATCTGGATTCGATGGCATGAATAAATTATTGTACATTAATGTTAACAAATATCATAGATTAAATATAATATATTTAGGTTATGAACACATTTATTATTTCCAATTCATTCTTACCGTGGTTGCACAATGTCTTTCCATTCAATGATGACATGATTTCATTTTACCCCCCATTCATGGATTCCAAATATAGAGAACATCCATCACATTAATTAGAGATGTTTTTCCATGATCATAATGGGATTGTGGAATATTGATTCCTCCTTCCATGGTTTCTTACTTGGAGCTTGTTGCATAGTCCAAGTATCTCTCAATGAGTTATGTCATGTTAGTGATACTAAATATGGGTGTCATATCGTGGTGGGAATATGTAAATTATGTTTCTTGTGCCTCAATAGAGTGAAAACCATTGGTTACTGTATAAATTTACTTTGGTTATATCATTTAATCTATTTACATTGTGAATTTTGGGGACCTATAAAGTCTTATTGACTTTTAATTTATTTCTTGACATATGATGCATCTTGGGCATGAAACCTATAGTTTCTCACGTCAGCAACAAGGTAGTTGATGCCAGGGGTTTTACTATTCTGTGTATTTCAAATCATCAAACCCATGTTTTTTATGGGATGCATATTTGTATCAAGTCATAGGTTTAACATCTTCTTAGGATATATGGTTAAAAAATTTATTGTTTTTTATGGATAGTTAGGTCCTAGTTTTAATGTGTTGTGGGGATAGGTGGTCACCTATTTATCATCATGCAGGGATATGTGGGTCACATGCTCAATTTATTATGGTGATACTTGGGTTAATTTTTTTAACATATTGTGGGGAAAATTTGATCATTTGTTTATAATATTTTGGGGAATTTTTTGTTATTGGTTGATGATTTTATAGAGGAAGGTGGGTTATAGATTTTATAACATATGGTGATAGGTTGGTACTAATTTTGACATCTTGTGGGGAGATTTTGATCAATGGTTTAACAACTTGTGGGTGTAGGTGGGTCACCAGATTAACCCCTTGTAGAGACATTTGTGTCAAAGGATTAATGTCGCATTGGGATAGGTGGGTGGTTTAGTGTGTCCCTAGGGGGAAGATTCTCTTATTTGAGGATTCAGTGGAGTCTCGAGGAATCATGCTCTATCCTCTGGGAGGAACCCTAAATGTCTTAGTATGTCCGGATTGATATTTAGTGAGGTTTCATATATAACCAAATATGAAACAAGGATGAATACCCAGACTCTTTTATCTCACCATTTAAGAATGTGTGATAGCAATTTTCCATGTTGTTTAACATCATGTGGTAAGGATGATCATGTCGTAGAAGGAGAATCAATAAGAGATGGTGTGGGCCTTATGTGTATGGTATTCCCATTTTAGTAGTTAATGAGAGTGAGGTAATTATGTATGGATTTTATGTACATAGGGGTTTCAACCCAGGATGGTTATACATGGTGAATCCAGTGATTATATCATAGGATAAGGCTACAATTTAACAACATGTACTGAGGATGTTGTCAACTAGTTTTACATCATATGAAAAGGATGTGAATCTATGAATTTTTATGTCATCATGCTTAGATGTGGTTTGGAAAACAAATTGAAAATCTATATACATGTGGGATAGGAAGATTTGGAAAACGGCCTCTCTAACAATAATGGTTTGCAATTTCTTATGAGGATTTCCCCTTTAGGGCTTACTTATCCACTGCTCATGCTCCTCTGGGCAAGGAATGGAGAAAACATATTTGTGGGGGAGTTGAGATCTAGGAAATAATGATAAGAAGACTATTATTATAATAAAATAGAATTAGGGTACCTATTTATAGCATCCCGCCATTTTATAACATAAACTTTCATTACATTACACAAAACTGAGGATCTTTAAGGTCTAGTGTCTTGGAAACACGGAACATAATACATGAAAACAACATAAAACATTCTTATTAAACACTTGAAAGGCGTCTCCTTAAGTTCATTCTAGGTTCATTACTGCATCTCATAACCTGGGGACATACATCAAAAGAAAGGGTGAGCAGAAGGCCCAGTAAGGGAAACAAGAGGAACTTTTTACATGTGAACTTGAGATACTTCAATAAGGACATGAAAAGAACTTTAAGGTTTGAGAAAGAAATCATGAGGCATTTCATAATAAAAATAACATTTTTCATAACTTGATGATGTGGCTACATCATTTAACATAGACAATCATGAACATATCACCAAGATCCATCCCCAAGGTGTCATTTGAAAATTACCAAGGTTATTCACCAAGGTATCGTGAAAATTGTAATCTCTAGTGGTTACATCATTACCCAATGCATTGGAGTGCTATCAGGGTGCACCCTTAAATTTTCCTTTATTATCATGTGAGCCACATATATCATCATCAAACATTTCAAAAATAACCCATATAGCATAAAATAAATGGGTTTCATTTCATAATCACAATGTTTTAAAAACTGCTTTAAAGACATGATATTTACGTCACTTTAAAACCCACAGAAAAGGAAGGTGGGTCTCATGTATGTAAATCCCGGAATTTAAAATAGAACATTTTGGTATATATGTGAATACCCCTTTAGAAGAAAGAGCTTTGAGTATTCACTTAATAATATAAAAGAAATTTAGAAAAAGAGAGAGACATTTTGAGACGGAAATTCTACAGCATAACGGCTATGTTACGAGGTTTTAGAAGACATTAAAAAGAGAGGGAAAATGGGTCAAACATTCATAAATGGCCCATAAAACAGTAGATGGACAAGATAAGAAGGATACATGAAATACTTGGATGAAAATAGAGCTTGAAAACGAGGAAGGTGAAAGAATCCCTTAAAAATTCGGCAGCCTAACGGCGCCACTTAAACATTCTTAAAACGAATTGATGAGAGCAAGGGGGTCTCTCATCATATGAACATGAAATGGGCAGTAGTATGAATATAAAAGAATATTCTACAACAAAAGAATATGGAGCATAAAAGAAATGACATAAAAAAGATTAATTGAAAAGAAACAGATAGGTCGGATCCCTTACCTTATAACATGACTCTTGAAACTCAAAGGATTGGACCTTGAGGGCTTGGGGCACCTTTGGAGGACTCCTTGGAAGGTATGAAGACCAGAACTTCGTTGGGGGATAGTTGGGAGTGAAAACTAATGGAGGAAAGGGTGGGTATTTATAGGTAAAGTGAGGGGACAAAGCATTAATGGCCAAGGGACACCTCACATGTGCTTTTCTCAAACCCATGTGCTCTCCCTTGGCATTTATCATGGAGTTAGGCCACATGGGGCCCCCAAAACAATAATTCATCACCCTTGGCCGGCCAACCCTCAAAAGATCTCATGACATCATCATGAAACCGTTATGATGTCATTACACATACCGAAACCCTAAAACTGTATTTTTACTATTCAATGAAAATTCAACTTTCTCAGAAAAATCCCAAAATTTCACCTTAACCAAATATCAATGCTCTGATTTCAAAA
This sequence comes from Viscum album, assembly GCA_963277665.1. Classification (NCBI taxonomy): domain Eukaryota; kingdom Viridiplantae; phylum Streptophyta; class Magnoliopsida; order Santalales; family Viscaceae; genus Viscum; species Viscum album. The sequence continues at coordinate 172,935,023 of OY728134.1, forward strand.
ATGAAATCCATTTTAAAAAAATAATTTTCTAAATATTTTTAATTTAATTTTCAAATAAAAACACTATTCATCGAAAATTCATTTTTTTTCAGAAAAACACCCAAAAATTACCATAACATAATATCGATGCTCTGAGTTCAAAAATGAAGTCATCTATATAAAAATAATTTTCTAATTATTTTTAATTAAATTCTTAATTAAAAAACACTATTCATCCGAAAAAACTAATACTTGAATAATAATTTATGAAACCGTTATTTACAAATTTTATTGAATCACATTACTTAATCTAGGTGTCTAAATTATATTAAAACTTTGTTTAAGTGATATTACTAATCCATTTGGTCACATTACTAATCCTAAGCGTAAAATCACTATTCATAATTTACTATTCATCAAAAATTATGTTGATCTTATTAGACTCCAAATTCCTTACTGAACACTTTTGTAGAAGACCATTTTTTGAAAATCATTACACATCATTAGTTATTTAGGGTTTACATAAATATTTTAAAATATCCTTTTTTCGAAATTCATCAATAAAATACATTCTAAAATTATCCTGACATTTGAAATTTCACAAAAATCACTAAAGGAAGAAATCTCAATTTATTCACCCGAAAGGACTACACAAGGAAGCTAGGGTCTCGTCACATAGCCCCTTATAACACCGGCATAAGACCTAAGTGTAAGGTGTGCTATGGTGAGAGAATCTGAGGGAGGCTCAGATAACATTGCCCTAGTAGTAATCTCTACTAACTTGAACTTCTCCCGCAGGCATTTCCGTTCAAGCTTGACACGCTGGAGTTCGGCTTGGGCTTGGTCCAAAGCGAAGCCCACAGATGCGACCTCCCTCCCAAGCTCTGATAAGTGGGCTTCATAAGGGTTGAGTCTACTGGATGAAGCCATCGACTCCTCTTCCTGCATTAACCGTTAACATCTTATTAAATCAATAAGAGTAAGTTAATATACTACTCAAAAGGATTGGGTCGTTACATTCTTCCCCCCTTAAGAAATTATGTCCCCAAAATTTATACTTGTGTCCTAGTCGAAAAGGTGAGGGTACTTTTGCTTCATCGTTTCCTCAGGCTCCCAAGTCGCTTCTTCATATTTATGATTCCTCCACAACACTTTCACAAGGTGGGTTGTCTTGTTTCGTAGGAACTTGTCTCTACGGTCCAAGATCTCCACTTGCTGCTCCTCATAAGAGAGGTCATGTTCCAGTTGTACCACCTCAGGGTTCAGTACATGCGAAGGGTCGGGTATGTACTTTCTCAAGAGAGATACATGGAAGACATTGTGAACTTGAGCTAGGTTCGGTGGAAGTGCTAGACGATAGTCCACTGCTCCTATGCGATCAAGGATTTCATAGGGGCCAATGTACCTTGGGCTGAGCTTCCCTTTCTTCCCAAACCGCATGACTCTCTTCCATGGAGAGATTCAAAGGAAGACTTTGTCACCAACACCAAACTCCAAGTCTCTTCGTCGATTGTCAGCGTAGCTCTTCTGCCGACTCTGAGAAGCTTTTATGTGTTGTTGGATGGCATGAACTTGTTCTGTCATTTCTTGCACAAGATCATGCCCAAGAAGCTTCCTCTCACCAGTTTCATCCCAACAAGTAGGAGTTCTACACCGCTTTCCATATAGAGCTTCATAGGGTGCCATCCGAATACTCGAATGGAAGTTGTTGTTATAGGAGAACTCAACTAATGGGAGGTGTTGATCCCATCCACCTTTAAATTCCATTGATCATAATCTCAACATGTCTTCGAGTGTCTGAATAGTCCTTTCAGATTTTTCATCAGTTTGAGGATGATAGGACGTACTAAAATTCAATTCAGTATTCAGAGCATGTTGAAGACTTCTCCAGAGTTTTGATGTGAATCTTGGGTCACGATCAGATACGATGGATAGTGGTACCCCATGCAGCCTTACCACTTCCTTCACGTATATCTTGGCAAGCTGATCCAGAGAGAAATCTTCCCGAATAGAGATAAAATTGGCTGTCTTGGTGAGACGGTCCACAATAACCCATATCGCATTGTTTCCTTTGGATGTTTTTGGGAGACCAGTTACAAAGTCCATAGTGATATTATCCCACTTCCATACTGGTATGGGTAGTGGTTGTAATACCCCCTTAGGAAGTTGTCTTTCTGCCTTTACTTGCTGACACACCAGGCACCTTGTAGTGTAATCAGCAATCTCCCTCTTCATGTTATCCCACCAATAATGATCACGAAGGTCTCTATACATCTTAGTGCTTCCCGGGTATATAGAGAATGTAGAGCTATGAGCTTCATCCATCAATTCATTCTTTATCTCCAGAATAGATGGAACACATAGTCTTGTACGAAATTTCAATACACCTTCTTGATCAATATTGAAATCAGGGAACTTCACATCCTTTACAGCCTCAAACTTCTCCTGCAGCAAAGGATCTTCTTTTTTATCCTTCTTGATCTTCTCTAGTAATGAAGGTTGAGAAATCATTTGGAATAGGGTTGATGATGTCCCTTTCCTTATAATTCCCATGTCCAGTTTTACTATATCTTTAATCAAGGGATCTCCCAGGATCCTCATTATTGCCAGAACAACAGGATCTTTCCTGCTTAACGCATCTGCGACTTTGTTTGCTCTTCCAGGGTGATAATGAATTGAACAATCATAGTCTTTAATAAGCTCCAACCATCTCCTTTGTCTCATGTTCAATTCTTTCTGAGTGAAAATATACTTTAGACTTTGGTGGTCAGTGTATATATCACATTTCTCCCCATAAAGATAGTGCCTCCATATCTTTAGAGCAAAAACAACTGCCGCCAGATCTAGATCATGCGTAGGATAATTCTGCTCATGAATCTTCAACTGTCGAGATGCATAAGCAATTACTTTGTCATTTTGCATGAGGACGCACCCAAGCCCTTTCAGAGATGCATCGCTAAAAATAACGAATCCTTCTCCGATAGAGGGTAGTGTTAACACAGGTGCAGTAACCAATATCTTCTTTAGCTCTTGGAAACTTTCCTCGCATTCCTTTGTCCAGATGAACTTAACCCCTTTTCGAGTCAACTTGGTTAGTGGATTAGAAAGCCGTGAAAAGTTTTTCACAAACCTCCTATAATATCCTGCTAAACCAAGGAAACTACGAATCTCAGTTACTGTTGTGGGTTGAGGCCACTCCTCCACAACCATTGTCTTTGCAGGGTCAACCGATATTCCTTCATTGGCTACGATGTGCCCCAAGAAAGCCACCTGTTGTAACCAAAACTCACACTTGCTGAACTTCCCAAAGAGCCTCTCCTTCCACAGAGTTTTCAATATAACCCTTAGATGATCTTCATGCTCCTCACGAATTTTTGAATATATCAAAATATCATCAATAAAAACTACCAAAAAGTTATCAAGGTAGTCCTTAAAGACTCTATTCATCAAATCCATGAAAATAGCAGGAGAATTAGTCAAGCCGAAGGGCATAACAGTAAACTCATAATGCCTATATCTTGATCGGAAGGCAGTCTTTGGAATATCTTCCTTCTTCACCCTCAGTTGATGATAACCAGATCGAAGTTCAATCTTAGAGAAGAATTGAGCCCCATGAAGTTGGTCAAATAAATCATCAATTCTTGGAAGAGGGTATCTGTTCTTCACTGTGATCCCGTTCAGTTCTCTATAATCAATGCATAGCTGCATTGATCCATCCTTCTTCTTCACAAAGCGAACTGGTGCTCCCCAAGGAGACACACTCGGTCGGATAAACCCCTTCTCCAACAAGTCTTGGAGTTGTTTCTTTATCTCCTCTAGCTCCACGTTTGCCATTCTATACGGAGTCTTTGATATCGGTTGAGACCCATGTACGAGTTCAAGGGAGAACTCTACCTATCTTTCTAGGGGAGGTCCAGGTAACTCCTCAGGAAATACATCCATGTATTCCTGAACAATCGGAAGATCTTCAATTTGTATGCTCCCTTTCCCTTCTTCATCATCACCGATTAACTCCATAAAGAATGATATGGGAGGTGCTTCTAGATAGGGATCAGTTCGGGATATCTCTCCTTGTAAGATAATTGTAGGTCGTTCATTCAAGACTACTGAGATTTCCTTACTTCTGCATTTGATCTTAGCATTATACTTTGAGAGCCAGTCCATCCCTAGTATAATGTTGAATTCCATCATGGGAATGACTACTAGATTTGCGATAAGATTGAGCTCACCAAAGTAAACAATATAGTCTCTAAATACTTTTTATGCAAGGATAATCCCACTTGGAGTCTTGACTGACAACTCTACCTCTAGAAGTTCGGGGATTGATTCTATATTCCTTGCAAACTTGGAGGAAAGAAAGGAATGCGTAGAACCAGAATCAAATAAAGCACTTGCTAGTTTTGAGAGGACAACAAGAGTACCTGCTACCACATCGTTCGGAACTTCAACTTCAGTTGTTGTGATACCGAAAGCACGACCTTGCTCCCTTGGCCTATTCTGAGGTTGATGGTGATTCCCCTCAACCGCCCTCGGATTTGGACATTGATTAGAAAAGTGCCCAAGCTGTCCACACTTGAAGCATGTGACTTCGGGTAGGGCCAGAATCATCTTTCCTCTGTCGTTAGTGTTGGGAAGTTGAGGCTTCACATCACTACGATGATTCTGAGAAATATGGCCTTCTTTTCCACACCTATAGCACTTGCCACTTCCGATCAAGCAGTTACCCGGATGTTTCTTCCCACATTTATTGCATGTGGCATGTTGCATATGCTTTCCACATCTTTCCTGATCAAAACTTCTTCCCAGGCATGGTTCTAGAGTTCTCTTCTTCTCATTAGATTTGTGAGACCATTGTGTCTCCCCAAACTCTAGTTCAACTTTCATAGCACTTCGAACTATTTCTTCATAGCTATCGTAGTCCCTGTTGGCTAGATTCTTCCGTAGATGTGGTCGTAGTTCACCAAAGAATCTATCAAACTTCCCATTAGGGTCCATGACAAAGCTTGATGTATAACGGGAAAGCCTTGTGATGTTCATATCATAGAGACCGAAAGATTCGTTCTCCTTCTGCTTCAGCTCGAGAAACTCTTTCTCCATTTTAGTTCTCATGGAACGAGGGAAATACTTGTTAAAGAAAATCCCCCGAAATTCTTCCCACTCCATATCTTCCATCTCTCCTCGTGGCTTCGTGTTTTTGATCAGTGACCACCACTAATCAGCTTCTCCCTCTAGGCGGTAAACAGCAAGGGTGACTTTTTCTTGTTCCGAACAATGAAGTACAGAAAAGATCTTTTCAATGGAGCTTATCCATTGTTCCGCAACCAATGGGTCAGTAGATCCACTGAATGTTGGTGGTCGTTGACGCATGAAGGACTCAACAGAGTGTTGTTCCCTTCGTGGTGAGGTCGGCCTCTCAGCTTGATTCAAGTTATTACTCATAACTTGAGTCATTTGGTTCATCATTCTCATGAATGTTTCCATTCCGGCTTCCATCGGAGGGCCGTCAGCACATGGTGCATTGCGGTCACCATCGGCACGGTTCCTCCTATTGCTCGCCATTTTCTAAAAGAATAAAACCTTAGTAAGAAACTTATTTCATTTATGATTATTTTAACTAATACTTCATGCTTAGACAATTACACTTTTCTATAATTCCTTCATAATGATTCATAAAAAGCTTGTGATTAACCAAACATATCCCCCGGGAGTGTCGTAACCAAGAGTGCAGCAAGGCCCGTTATCGTGCACCAGTTCTCGTTCGAGTCTAGCTCAAAGCGATGTTTTCGGGTTTTACCCCTATGTACATCTGTGCCAGAGCCGCCTCTACCTGCTCGTATCCAGACAGGGATGTATTTGTTTGATAAACCACTTACTCAATACTTACCAAAATACCAGGAAGTTTTCCTATATTTAAACTTTTCTATAGGGTTCTTCCTAAAGTTTTTATATCCTAATTTCCACAAATAACTAAACCATCCTTTGATACCAACTGTAGCATCCCGCCATTTTATAACATAAACTTTCATTACATTACACAAAACTGAGGATCTTTATGGTCTAGTGTCTTGGAAACCAGGAACATAATACATGAAAACAACATAAAACATTATTCTTAAACACTTGAAAGGCGTCTCCTTAAGTTAATTCTAGGATCATTACTGCATATCATAACCTGGGGACATACATCAAAAGAAAGGGTGAGCAGAAGGCCCAGTAAGGGAAACAAGAGGAACATTTTACATGTGAACTTGAGATACTTCAATAAGGACATGAAAAGAACTTTAAGGCATGAGAAAGAAATCATGAGGCATTTCATAATAAAAATAACATTTTTCATAACTTGAAGATGTGGCTACATCATTTAACATAGACAATCATGAACATATCACCAAGGTCCATCCCCAAGGTGTCATTTGAAAATTACCATGGTTATTCACCAAGGTATCGTGAAAATTGTAATATCTAGTGGTTACATCATTAACCAATACATTGGAGCGCTATCAGGGTGCACCCTTAAATTTGCCTTTATTATCATGTGAGCCACATATATCATCATCAAACATTTCATAAATAACCCATATAGCATAAAATAAACGGGTTTCATTTCATAATCACAACGTTTTAAAAACTGCTTTAAAGACATGATCTTTACGTGACTTTAAAACCCACAGAAAAGGAAGGTGGGTCTCATGTATGTAAATCCCAGAATTTAAAATAGAAAATTTTGGTATATATGTGAATACCCCTTTAGAAGGAAGAGATTTGAGTATTCACTTAATAATATAAAAGAACTTTAGAAAAAGAGAGAGACATTTTGAGACGGAAATTCTGCAGCATAACGACTATGTTACGAGGTTTTAGAAGACATTAAAAAGAGAGGGAAAATTGGTCATACATTCATAAATGGCCCATAAAACAGTAGATGGACAAAATAAGAAGGATACATGAAAGACTTGGATGAAAATAGAACTTGAAAACGAGGAAGGTGAAAGAATCCCTTAAAAATTCGGCAGCCTAATGGCGCAACTTAAACATTCTTAAAACGAATTTATGAGAGCAAGGGGGGTCTCTCATCATATGAACATGAAATGGGCAGTAGTATGAATATAAAATAACATCCTCCAACATAAGAATATGGAGCATAAAAGAAATGACATAAAAGAGATTACTTGAAAAGAAAGAGAGAGGTCGGATCCCTTACCTTAAAACGTGACTCTTGAAACTCAAAGGATTGGACCTTGAGGGCTTGGGGGCACCTTTGGAGGACTCCTTGGAAGGTAAGATGACCAGAACTTCGTTGGGGGAGAGTTGGGAGTGAAAACTAAGGGAGGAAAGGGTGGGTATTTATAGGGAAAGTTAGGGGACAAAGCATTAATGGCCAAGGGACACCTCACATGTGCTTTTCTCAAAACCATGTGCTCTCCCTTGGCATTTATCATGGAGTTAGGCCACATGGGGCCCCCAAAACAATAATTCATCACCCTTGGCCGGCCAACCCTCAAAAGATCTCATGACATCATCATGACACCATTATGATGTCATTACACATACCGAAACCCTAAAACTGTATTTTTACTATTCACTGAAAATTCAACTTTCTCAGAAAAATCCCAAAATTTCACCTTAACCAAATATCAATGCTCTGATTTCAAAAATGAAATCCATTTTATAAAAATAATTTGCTAAATATTTTTAATTTAATTTTTAAATAAAAACACTATTCATCGAAAATTCATTTTTTTCAGAAAAAATCCCAAAAATTACCATAACATAATATCAATGCTCTGAGTTCAAAAATGAAGTCATTTTTATAAAAATAATTTTCTAATTATTTTTAATTAAATTTTTAATTAAAAAAACACTATTCATCCGAAAAAACTAATACTTGAATAATAATTTATGAAACCGTTATTTACCCATTTTATTGAATCACAATACTTAATCTAGGTGTCTAAATTGTATTAAAACTTTCATTAAGTGAGATTACTAATCCATTTGGTCACATTACTAATCCCTAGCGTAAAATCACTATTCATAATTTACTATTCATCAAACATTAAGTTGATCTTATTAGACTCCAAATTCCTTACTGAACACTTTTGTAGAAGACCATTTTTTGAAAATCATTACACATCATTAGTTATTTAGGGTTTACATAAATATTTTAAAATATACTTTTTTCGAAATTCATCAATAAAATACATTCTAAAATTATCCGGACATTTGAAATTTCACAAACATCACTAAAGGAAGAAATCTCAATTTATTCACCCGAAAGGACTACACAAGGAAGCTAGGGTCTCGTCACATAGCCCCTTATAACAGCGGCATAAGACCTGAGTGTAAGGTGTGCTATGGTGAGACAATCTGAGGGAGGATCAGATAACATTGCCCTAGTAGTAATCTCTACTAACTTGAACTTCTCCCGCAGGCGTTTCCATTCAAGCTTGACATGCTGGAGTTCGGCTTGGGCTTGGTCCAAAGCGAAGCCCATAGATGCTACCTCCTTCCCAAGCTCTGATAAGTGGGCTTCATAAGGGTTGAGTCTACTGGATGAAGCCATCGACTCCTCTTCCGGCATTAACCATTAACATCTTATTAAATCAATAAGAGTAAGTTAATATACTACTCAAAAAGATTGTGTCGTTACACAATTCATAGGAGAAAAAACGGAAAGTTAATGGTCCATACAATGATTGAATGAAAAATGGTAGACACAAGGGTTGGTGTTATTAGATGTATTGAGATTTAGGATGAAGTTGAACTTGTTGTTGATGGGTATAAGGACCCTAGGAACTCAGAATTTTTGAAATGTTTGTTGGATGAACTGAGAATCCATGTAGATTCCTAGAGGATGAGTTTAATAAAGGTCAATGGCTCATGAATGTTGAGGGATTTGTGAACGCTAGTGGGATCTAGAAAGAGCATTTCTCGTGAAACTATGAATCCATGCCTCAGAGTGGGATATTATTTTCTAGGGGGCATGTTTCCCAACGAATCATTAACATATAAAACCCCATGATCTATAAATGGATTTCTACATAGATAAAGACCAAAAAAAATTAGGAATGTCATCTCTATCTTGGGCTGAGGTTCTTAGGGACACTCAGGTGGAAATTTTATGAAATATGGTTACCATTGGGAATCTATCTCCTCTCCCACTCGTGAGGATTTTGAGTATCTCAAATTTAGATATTTTCTCAAAATTAGAAAGTCCACATAACCAAAAAATTTGGACATGGGGAGGTATTTTTAGTCTCCAAGGGGGTAGGCATGTCAATTAAAAAAAATTGGATTCTTACATGTAATATTATAATTTTTCTGAAGAAACATTACTCCATTAATTGAAATATTTTGAGTGGATGTTACCACATTAGACATTACAAAGCTGGGTGACTTCAGTTAAATAGAGTAATTCTAAAAATAGGTTAATTACGAAATATTCATGTGGTTTGGTGACATTTGTGAATATGAGATATGTTGATGGAAGTTACTACATAATTATCTAATTGGATGGTTTACTTATTCATGTTTTTCACTTTCAAGTAGTATTATACCTTCATGAATAGACTCCCTTAAATGAATTTTTATATTTTCAAGTCGAATATTCATCAATGTAGACTTTACTTGGAATATCTCTCCTGTGACATTGATATTTCAGCCTCAATAAAGGCAAAACATCCAATAGTTTTTTTTATTTTTAACTTCTTATAAGGGTTTTTGGGGACCCCATAGTGGTCGAAATGTACGTTTTACGGAATAATTAGGTGTTTTGGGCCATTTTAGGGGCTTCCCATTGAAGGAAATTCTTGTACATGAGGCGTGGTTTTATGAACACATGCCACATATTCATCCTACTTGGGGAATATTGGTTTTTATAAGTACCCACCATGTAGTGGTACTTTACCATGAATATGTAATTGCGTAGAGTACATGGGTCAATGATATTTTGGGAATGAAATCCCATGTACTCTAGGTACATTCCATACAGTAAGACATATCCATATGGCCATGTACTTGGGAAGACAACCCATTTGAGGGGTAAATAGATATATATTAGTACAAGGGAAGCCCCATATAACCACGTGGCATGTTATAGTACACAAATAGAACCCAAGACTAATATGGACCTATAAAATCACATTTCCAAGTAAAAGGGTTGAGAGTGCATGTCGTGTACTTAGAAGTACATCTCGTGTACCATTTCCTTCATTGAAATTTTGGTTGTTTCATGTCCTGGAGTAATAATTGGTCTTGAATTTAGTCCATTCTGATCATTTTTCACATAGATCATGATGATGGAATATTTTTGGCATTTAGAGGCTGTATGGATGGTGTTTAAGAAAGAAAGAGTTCAGCGTGTTGATTTCCATGTAGTTTGGATTCAGAATAGCCATGTAGGTTGGGTTTGAGATGTGTCATGGGTGGTGGTTTTGATCTTTTTAGTGGGCTTGGAAGGTATATTTAAAATACTATTATTTTTTGTTCCTTTGGATGGATTAAAAAAAATAAGGATCCAGCTGTATATTTGAGGAGATCATGGGTTTTTCATATGTATTGGGGTTTGTTTATTAATGTTAGAGCTACTGAGTATTATCTCCAATGGTTGGAGACCAGATGTATTAGAGTCATTGAACATTATCTATTCCATGGATTGATGTTCTGGTTACATTCCATTTAGAAAATGGGATGAGTCTAAGGGACTCTTTAGTTTTCCCTTACATGTGGCATCATGATCAAGAGATCAATGGTCTCCATAGTATGTTATTGAGAATGAATATATGTCATGAATTGGTGGGTGTTGGGGACCCCATTGTTTTTATACCCTCTTTGTATAGTTCTTGAGGTCCATTTTGAATCCCATATTTGAAGGATTATTCTTTCAGATTCCCCCTTCGATGTGGTATTGATTAGGGGTCAATTGGAGGCCATTGAGTGATATTTTCTTTATTTTCAAACTAGGTTTACTCCATTTAATTTCATGATATATTGGATCTTAGTGTAGGTTAAATTTCTCTTATATTTTACTGTAGTATATTTTTGGACATAAGGATGGGTGTGGACAGAGATATTGGGGAAGCAGGTGAGTCCCTAGTTGGATGTGACTTTATGTTTTTGACACAATGATTGTCTGATCCTTGTACTTAATATGACCATGAGGTATGTCATGGAGAGCCTATGGTGGATATATTTTTTGGATTATATGTTCCAAGGATTTAAGAGAGACAATATGATTTTTTGGTTGATAGGGGATCAACATTTCTAGTTCAGATGATTGGATCGTGGGTTCATTGTTGGATTGCACCATGTTTGGTTTTCCATTAGTTGCAATGTTTGTGGTAGTTTCTACTCATGAATATAGATTTAGGTGGTGACACATAAAATATATTCAATTTTGTGTTGGCCCTATTTTTTCCCATCTCTATTGGGGGATATGGTTTGATGGGGCAGGCGAGCTAATGGACAATCTAGATGAGAGTGACACTCATCTAGTTGAGTGTTATCCATGACTAGTGTGGATTTTGTCTTGTGAGGTGGATAGGAACTCATGGAGTGGGTGTTTTATGTGGATGTTGTTACACTCATGGGGCCATGGATTATATACGCCCCATTTTTTTTGATGACCTCTTTATTGGATCTATAGCTGGTCCCTGATTCATTATTCAAGACCTTCATGACTAAAATTTTCTCTAGTTATGTCAGCCTTGATGTTAATTTATCTAGTTTTGATTATTATATTGGAGTCATAGGGCATGGTAGATTAATTTATTTCATGTGTAAGACTATGGTTATGTACTATGGTTTGGAAATTTTTCCTTTTGAATTTAGCCATTTTTAAGATCTTGTGTAGATCTAGCTGACATTCTGGATTTCATGTTGTTCAGTAATACATGTTCTATAAATCATTTGTAGGGGGTTTGTGTGGGTGGTAGATTTACCTCAACTATTAGGCTAGAACATTATGTTGGCTATTTTACTAATTTTTTTTTCATTTTTATTATGTTTTTTCTTTTATATCAGATAATGCTATTTTTTGGCTTGTCTAAGCATTTCTCAAGTACATGAACTTGTCATGACATCTGTTTTTAGGCCCACAATTAGTGGTGAAACACTGATATTTATTTGACGCCAATGTACATGAACATAAGTGAGCATGGAGATATGATGTGTGATTTCAAATTGGTGAACAGGTTGTGCAATGGATGGTGCATAGGACTCTTGTTTCCTAATTGAGTGTGACCACTCATGTTGATTTTCATGTTCAGGATAACGAATCTATATAATCATAGAGACTATATATTTGGTTCATTATGGATTTTTTAGTAGAGTTTCTTGAATATTACTTCTCATTTTTCATTTTTCTGTATGTGGTCTGTCTAGTGGGTGACCTGTTGTTGTTTGTTTTTCATGATTGAGAGTCTGTATAACTATATGATTCTTTTCCTTTATTATAGCATTATTTTTTCCCTTTTACTTATTATTAAAGCTCTAATGCTCCTCTATGTGTATAAGTTTTGTGGTTTTATATTGTTATTTTACTCTAACAAGAAGGAATAGTCTCTCATTTATACCTTATATGTAACACCCCGGGCTTCCACGGTACACTTCTCTTTGAATAATACAACAGCGTGTGTTGTACGCAACACTGATTTCAAGCGCACCACAACATACCAAAATAGCCGTTCAAAAGAGGTTATGAATATTATTAACTGAATTTTAAATTTTATATTATCCTTATAATTTTAATCTATATTATTATTTTCTAAGACATGATTGATGAAAAAATTCATTTTTTTATATAAAAGAAGTAATTTAAAAAAATGAAATTTTACCATCTTTTAATGGCGAAGCCTTTTTAAATCCAATATTTGAAACTTTTATACATTCAATTTGACAAAATGAACTTTATCTTTAGAATCAAGACATAAGAATTTCTTTTCAATAATGTTTTGGAGTTTTTCTGATAACATTCATAATTGTGTGTATAATGAAAACTAATATATTTTAACTGAAAATGACTTTTTTTATCCAAATAATTTATATTTTTAAATTATAAATTTTTATGTTTTGGAAGTATAAATAGATTATATTTTTACAATTTAATCCAATTATGGTCATTTTAAGTAATTTATCCTTGAAATTGGACATAAACAATTGTCAAACTTCTGATAGTTATTATTTCTTAAAGATACGCCTTTTGGTTTTGAAAGTTGGAATACATTTTAAATTAAAAAATGAAACTTTTATGTTTTGAATTTGGTAAAATAGACTTCATTTTTGGATTTGGAATAAATAAATTATCCTAGGGTAATATTTTGGTACTTTTCAGATAACATTCATATTTTGATGAATAGTGAATATTACTAAATTTAAATTAAAAACAACTTTTTTAATCAAAATAATTAAAATTGATAAATTATGAATTTGAGTGGTTTTAAAGTATATTTTGAATATATTTTTACCATTTAATTAAATGTTTTTCATTGTATATAATTTCAAAATTAAACCAGACATAAACAAGTGACAATCTTTTGATAGCTATTATCTCTTAAAAACACACTTTTTGTTTTAACAACGGGAATTAATGTTAAATTAATTTCTGCCACTTCAGTGTTTTGAATTTGGAAAAATGGATTCCATTTTAGGAATAGGTATTTCCAAATTGTGTAAATAGGAAACTTTATTTTTAGAAATTTTGAAAAATTATTTCGGTAAATATTTTATTTACCATGGTTAAAGGGTAAATCCGGTAAATAAAGGTAAAACAATTATATTATAATAATAAACAATTACCCTAAAACGTGTCCTAACCTTATTTGTTGATTCATGTCCGAACATGGGCATCTTTGGGTCTATTTTTGGACCCCATGGAGCCACTTGTAAGTGATATGGACACTTTATTTAAATTAAGTTATAATTAATAAAAAATGACTCAAGCATATATCTTTTAGAAAATCAATTGTTACATAGGGTTATATAAGTTGGATTTTAAACTATAAATATTCATTAAAAATATAAAAATATTTCCCACATAATTATTATTTATTTATAATTTTTATAAATTATATAATTTAATTTATTTTTGACACAATGATGATGCAGTAATTACCATAATAGTGAAAAATTCAATTAATTGATTTTATAAATACCCATATAAATGTAATTTGAGACTTTTTATAAATAACAATAATTTTATATGATAATATAACATGTTAGGATTGATTTAATTAACTTTTTTCGAACTAATAATTCTGTTATGATTTTTACAAAAATCAATTATTGATTTGTGTCAAAATTGACATAAAAGAGTTTTTAAAACAAATATTATATTTTTAATTGATATTAAATTAATAAAATTCTACGGTTTGGCCAAGAGACATAAATAATGATATATGTATCATTAAAGGACCACTATGGGGTCTCTTGGATTTATATAGTATGATTATTAAATATATAATATAAAAATACAAAGTGGTACGATAAGTGTCAAACTAATTAACTAAGAGTTATAACTAAACAATAAGATTAATATAATGACCCAAACCTGTTTAAATTCTATTGGTTGAGTGGTCTTAGACCCATCCCCACCTTAACATTTAGATAATACACTTTGGAGCCATTAGAAACTGAATATGAATTTATTATAAAATAATATTTGTCGCTTTTCCAAAGGTGCCCCTTACCCCTCTTATAAAAGGGCACTGACACTTAACATTAATTAACACCTTCAAATCCATTGGGATCAGCCAACCCCAGCACAAATTCTCTCTCAAATTCCCTCACTTCATCCTAGAGGCCTTAACATAGTCATAAAGCCATCATAAGGTGTCCTTTTGATCCAATCAAAAATAAGAACCCGAAAAAATGTAATGTTTTCACGACCCTCTTTCAAGTTCTTTTCTTCTTCAACTTCTTCATTCATTGTTATTTTCATTCTAAAATAATAAATCTAGTATCATCTATATACTGCGATGTTATTATAAATATAGTAAAACCATATTCTGTTTTCTATCCATCCATCGAATGACATGTCACCATATGTGCGTACGTACGGCTTACCGTCTCAACGCCGTGGTTTAATAGTTATTCAATAACTTATTATTTGGATGGGTATAATAATGATGTGTAATTCATGTAAATAATAAATATAACATTATAATGATTCTGAATATATGATATACCATCCAATTATATATTATTTTAATATCAAAAGAGTGATATTGTCGCTCGTGCATACATACGGATTACCGTCTCCACGAACGCGATGAGAATCATCCCCCATCATATCCATTCAAGACTAAATTTAATTTTATGATTAAATATAATTTTTAGAGATATCATATCATTCTGTTTCTGAATAAGATACATCCCATCTATAACAAATACGGCTCTCATAACAAATAGTATAAAGTAAAACAAATCTGTTAACAACCGAAATGACCATAATTATAAGATATTATTAACAAATCAATGTTAAAAGATCATATATGATATCATATTTTTGTATATGATTATTTGAAAATTCAATAAAAATTATTTTACCATTATACAGTAGGTTAACCTACCATCAACCAAGGAAAATGTACAAAGTAAGGGGTTTCTTATCAAACTCTTAATTTTGTGAGAATTACATTGTTAAACACTTATTTATTGCATGTGGTGTATGTTTACTACCCATAATTGTATAAATTGTGTATTATAAATTAATTTATGGGTATTTAAATCATCATTTTATGATCCTTATTTCATGGGTTTATGTTTCATAAGTTACCTAATCGATAAGGGAATTTGAAATTTTAATTTCCATTTATTCAGCTTTATGAAATCTTCATTGATTATTTTACTCTGAGATTATGTGTGGAATAACTATTCATTTCTTTATGTCATAATTTCCACTCCCCTTTTCGGTGGATATACTTTTGATACACATAATCACACAATTGATAATTTCTCATGTCATTGATATGAATTTGATAAGAGTAACTTTAACTCATTTTCCATATGTTGAGTTAAACATCCAATTCATTGGTGTTGTTTTTACAAGATTATGTATGAATGTCATTTGATTGTTTAACACTGAATATCCAATCATATTTAGTGTATTTATTTTTTTCACACATAACTACGTCGTTGATTTATCCTTAACCTAAGTATACAGCCTTTATGAGATATTTCATCTCAATTTACATTCCATTGAGACTCCTCTATTGTTATACACCAAATCACTTTTATATGGTTTATATAATGTACTTTGACATAATATATCATGAATCCCTTTATTCTAATTATATTACAATGTTTTTATTACCTCAATTATTTGTATTCAACTGTCTCTCTTTTGGTTAGAAACTCTAACTAAAATACAATTTTTAAATATTTTAAAAAGTCAATCTTCAAAATCATGATCATTAATGTTAATGTTTTAAAAAAGGTTTTAAGGATTTATTTATATGAACATTAATGTTTTAAAATTAAAACTCCTTTTAAATGTTTCAAAGTGGTACAGGACACTTTGATTCAAAAATCTATTTTTAAATGGCTTCATGACAAATAGTGTGACTTTGAAATGATTTCAAGAAAAAGGTAGATATTTATCTCAAATAGTTTTGATGATTATTTTCATCTATGTCAATATCCTTCATTATTCTTGATTGAGGTTAATGTTATACAATACAATCTTCCGTATTGTATCTAATGAGTTATGTTTTATTGTGGATGTGCTATTTTTATACCACTCATGGTTTGTGGTTAATGTATTGTCATTTCTTATGCTAGTTTTAATACGAATGTTTATGTTATGTTTAAACCTATTAATATGAGGAATGAATTGGGCTTAATATGTGATGGGTGGATCCCGCTATACTCCTCGATGCATCGGTAGGTCTCATGAGACAAACTGCTGTCATGGCACAAGGCCTTGGCAAAATCTTATTTGGAGTCTTGGCACAAGGCTTTGGCTATGTGGTTATGATATTCTGGAATTATGTGTTCCATTATTATGAAAGTACATATTGATATTGCATGTGATTGTTCTACGAGTACAATATCCATGTGAATAAGTAAATGGCATTATTTCATTTTATCATTTCCATATTATGCTGAAGTTCAAGTTTAAAAGGCTTTTGTTTTAGTTATAAATTGCTTTAAGTGTTTATGCTTAACTATGAATGCTTCTTCTATATTGTTTTCCTTACTGAGAATCTGATTTCACCCCTTTCAATGTTTTATTTTTTACAAGATGTGAAGAAGTAATTAATGAATGACCTTCAGGGATAGTATGACAGGATATGAAGACAAGATGTTGTTGTAGTTTTTTTACCTTATGATGTAATGTAAGACTTATGAATATATCTAGTGTTTCCAAGTCTACTAAACTAATCGGTCTGTCGAGACTTGATCCTTTGTGATCATTCCAATGTTATGTAATAATGCACCGACTCTAGGAATCTAGGGTCGGGGTGTTTATTATAGACCCTCACTGATGTTGGACAACCTCTGGCATTTGGGGAGGCCTTCTTAAGGCCTTTTGGAAAAAAATATTGGATGACATGTTATTATGATCTGGGTTGGTTCCTTAGAATATATTATTATAGAATTTTTTATGATTTGGTGAATTGGTAGAATGGTATACTATAAATATGTTAGAACTTTTAGTGGATATTGGACTAGTGTGTTGCAAAAAATAGTTCTGATAGAACGTCCACGATTCTAGGTAATTGGATTACTTATATCGGTTTCCAGTTTTATAGTTGTGTGATTTCTCCTAGTATGATGAACATTGGTTTATAGATTTATGGTTTATTCGGTTTATGGATCTTGTGTCATGGGTAAGAGGAAAATTTTCATGCATTATTCTAGGCATTTATTACTCACAAGACATTTTTCTATATGTGGTTTTTAAATTTGTATACTTTTCTCTGATTAATGATCATCTGGATCATGTGGCTAGTGGTTCGTTGGTTTTGGAGATATATTCCATTCAATGTGGGATGCATTGAGACCCTTGCGGGTGGGTACCAGGATCTATGTCCCCTATTTCAGGACCCATGATGGAATATATGACTGATACATCATTGTATTGGGATCACGTTTCCATGAAGTTGTGGTTCACTTGAAGTCTCAGGTTAGTGTTCCTTGGGAGGGAGCTATTAATTTCATGTGTTGCCATCTAGGCCATGCAGAAGGGATTGTGTTCCTATAATCATCATTGTATTTTTTGGGCATTAATGTTCCTACTGGGTGGCTATTTTGATGTCTTCTTTCACAAAGATGTGGTTATGAATGAATATTACTGGTGTTTGCGGTGTAGAGTTCTAGGAATGATATATTTTTTTGTAGAAGGGTTGATAGGTAAGGTTTGGTTAGTTTCATGTCTCTACTTGTTTTGGTTTCACCATGGTATGAGCAGTGGGATACTAGTCAGAATATTGTGTAATTTTATCAATGAACGAGTGGATGGTGGTCGTGTGGTTGATCATGCAAAGAGATAGATACCTTGTTTTAAAAAGGTGTTTTGAGGGTTATCATGTCGTTTTCAATGGAACTATACGAGGAGAAAGTTTTTTAGTTTCAGGCATGTGAACCTTGTATAATTAGGACTTGGAACATCTTATCATGGGTCATAGTGTGCATTTTGGAGTGGTTTAAGGAAACCCTTATTGTAGATAGTGAACCATAATCTATTGAAATTCATATTCCTTGTTTAATGATGGATTTTTTCACATGTTCTACATGTTTTTTTTTAGAGATCATGTGTGAGTGGTTTGTGTATGTTTATTTATTTCATACAGTCATGGATGTATCATGGTATGGGTGGTATTCCATTTGAAAGTTGGGTGATGATCCCCATACTCTTAGTATGGGTATAATCATATCGCTTGCGTTCAACTGTCACACATATTAGATGAGTGTTTAATCGGTTATTGGATGGTAAATATTGTGTTGTCCATGATTATTATTTTGGGTGATAATTGTTGTTGGTTGTATATTGATTCTTCTAAGGGGTGAGAAGTTGTTTTTGTGGGAAGATTGTGACGACTCACATCATTATGTGTTATTAAAACCAATAGATATTTGAATTTTTATCGGATGTATTACAAGGGAAAATGATAATATTTAGAAAAATGATATCAGATTGTTTTTTGGACCACTATATTGTGCCAAAAATAGTGTGTTTAAACTAAGATAAGAGTTTGATGGAAATTCGATCCATTAATATTCTCATGTAATATTAAATATTTTATTCATTTAATATTAATTTCTATTTTTTTGTTCATTAGGAGTAATCGTATATAAAATGTTTCATATTGAGATTTAATCCCCATGGTAGATTTAGGAATGACTTGTTTTCCTAGGTGATGCATAACCCTGTATCGGGATCTCGGGTCAATCCCGATCCCCCTTTATACTATTTTTGTTTTGGATTTTTTTATATTTATTTAATTGATTTTATTATCATTCCCTACAACCATTTAATTATCATATCTATGGTTCCCCCTATGGGTTTTTTTATCACCCAATAGAGGGATACGTAGAGAATATAAGGAGAGGGAGAGGAGTAGGCATTGCTACAAAACACAGGTCAGGGCAGACTGTCATTTTCTAACTACAGATCATGGATCAAACCTAAGAATCAACGGTTTCCACATAGAATTATTTTCGTTTTACATTTTTCACAAGAAATCCACATATGATAAATTTTTATCTTTTTTGAAGCCTTTTATGGGTCGTTGGGTACCCCTTGTGGGATGATCTTTGGATTTTGGGTATGAAATAACCATTTCAGGCCCTTTTGGGGGCTTCTTATTTAAGGAAACTTGGGTACATGAACTACTATTTTAAGAACACACACTTTGTGTTATTTATATTGATGCAATATAATTTATTTATAATTACATTGCTTGTACATTATATAAAAACCATGTTGTTTTAATTTTCTATGTTCCTGGCCATGTAGCAGAGCACATGGGCAGGCTGAGTTTTGGAAAGTACATGCAATGTCCTCTAGGTACACTTCGTGTTGTGGGATTTAGCTATTCCACAATGTACTTGGGAAAAAACAACATGTGATGGGTACATGGTCATGTACTATTACATGGGTTGACCCCACGTACGTCATATCCTTGTTGTTGTAAAAGAACAAATGTCATGTTTTCACTGTACATGTAGAAGAACATGGTCAACTGCAGGTTTTAGAGAATATGTCATGAACTCAAAATTAAAAGCAATATACCTCATTCCGTTTTGGGGTTTTTTGTTGATTTTTTACCATAGTTTTAATTAGACTTGTAATTAGTTTATTATAATCATTTTTCTACATATTTTATATTGGTTCAATAATTTTAGTGGATAGACAGTTTTTGGACTGTGTTTTTCACCGATGGAGTTCAGTAAGAGTATTTCAGTGAGGTTTGGTTTTATAATTCTCAATTGGGTTAGGTGTGAGCTGTGAGGACCATTTGAGGGTTCTGAGCACATTATATATACTAACATGTGGTTCATGACCATTTGTTATTGAGGTTCCTTCAGAAGGATCCTGTAATGTTGGATCAAGTGGTATCTCAAATGAGTTTATTCCAAGAGACTCCATACAAGTTAATCGAGGTTAGATCTACTGATGTTTATATCATGCATTTGGGGACCATAACTATTGAATATATTAGTCTCATTTGACCACTTTTGATTGTGGTTATAATTGGGGGTCACTTATATATTGAGATACGTTTGAGGGACACTTGAGGATTCCATTGTAATATGCTTTTAGATCTAGTTATCAGTAATTTCTATAGGCGGCTATTGAAAATTTCAATATGGAATTTTTTGGATTATTTTTAGGAACCCCTAATTGGGTTTAATTCTTATAAGTTGTCATGCAGAGTATTATCAATAACTGAATTGATGGGATTGTTCTTTTGGATACCTCTTTGGGTATGTTTTTGATTGAGGATTAGTTTGAGGCAATTAAAAGGCCACTATGTTTCAGCACTAGGCATGTCCTGTGATTTTTGATGTGCCAGAGGACCCCATCATACGGTTTTATTCCCTTCCTATGGCTTTTTTATGGTTTCATACTAATGGATGGATTTTACCTAAGATCATGGGTACAATTTGTTATACCCTTTTTGTAAATCACTTCATGTTGTGGACCTTGGGAAAATGGTGGTTTTTTTTATTGTATTTTGTGATACATGGAAGATAGAGAATCCCAATTCACTATAGGTAATGTCTGGATTGATGGTGGTAGTTTATCTATTTTGAGGGTGAGTTTTATGTTTGATTTTCCCTGAGATGTTATTTATTTCTCTCTTATATTGACAAGATGTGGTTATATGGGTTTATAGAGATAATGGATGTTCTGGATCAGTGAAACCTTCATATAGTTTAGTAATAGTCTTGACTATTGAGGATTTGTTATCCAATGTGCTGAGGAATTTTGGGATTGGGGTTTGTGGGCCATTGATGTTGTTAAACTCCAATTAATGTTGATTCTATGTTCTCTATCTTATTTATTGAATCGTCTTTGTTGGGTACATAGATAGTGTCTAATGCATTCCGAAGGAACCTCAAGCCTGACCGGTTCCCAGTTTTTGTCGACCTATTTGTTAATGTTGTTAGTTGAAATCATGTTATTGGTGTCCTGGATCATGTTAGATGCACATTTTTAATATGTATGCCTATTATTATTTGAGAGGGTGTTGAATTCATGCTTTTTCATTTAATTTTTTTATATCTCTATTGTAGTCATGGAAATACACTGGTTTACATGTAGTTGGATGTACCATGTGCGATAAATCATATATAGGGGGCCAGAGAAGGGGTAGATTTACCATATGATTTCTGTTGAACCTATTATTTTCTATTTTCTTCATGTATAATTCATATTTTTTTGAATTTGTTTCTATTATCCCATTTGGTGTTTGTTATTTTTTAAGAAAGGAATAACATGTGTTCATGAGCTTTTTATAGAAACAGTTATATAGGTACACCATTGGGGGTGGCCAGCTGAGATTTATTTATCACCACCTATATGTGAACATTGACGTGTATGCAGAACTAATGGCTGCTTATAGGTTGGAGCAGAGGTTTTTTAGTGGATGGGGTTGAGGCCCATTGATTCTTGATCAAGTAGTTCCATTCACACGAAGTTTTTATATCGAGATGGTTTAGCTCAATATTCATATATACTAGGTATGTTTTTAGGATTAGAGATCTATGTTGAGCCTATTGTATTTTATTTTTAGATTTTCATTCTGTTTATGTTGTCAGCCCAGTGGGTAACCGATTGATGTATGTTTACCTTGCATGCGATTTTCTATAATTTAATACCACATTTCATATATTATATAATTCTTTTATTTATGTTTATATTTTATCCATACTCTTATGTTCATCTTGGTGTATGATTTTGGTCATTTTCAAATGTCATTTCACTCTAACTAGAGGGTATAGTCCCCCCAACCCTCTTTATAGACCATCACCACATTCCATCAACCTCTAGAATTTAGGGAGGTGTACATGAGGCCATATGGTGTATAATTTGGTATTTGGTATTTTTGGTTTTATTATTTGTGCTTTTGTTAAATTGTTCGACTATTAATAAATCAAAACTTGTGATTGACACTAGATTGGTGTGTCGTAAACACCTTAGTCAATAGTAAGATCAAGTTTTTAAGGAATTTTATTACAATTGTTGGTTTCTATATTTAGAATCACATAAATTTTACTAGATTTATGCTCTTGGGTTTGTGGATCTATGGATTATTCTGGTTTTTGGATCATGCACCATAGGGAAGGGTATAATGTTCATTAATAATTCTAGGTACACATGATTCACATGAAATATTCACGTCCATATTTTTCACTATGTATACTTTCATGTGATTACATGTAATGTAGATCATTTGATGATAGGATTGTCGGTAATGGAGATACAATCCCTTTGATTAGGGATTTATGGAGACCTTTTTTATGGGTAGTGGGATCTATGTACCCTATTGGTGAATCAATGAGGGAATGGATACTTGAGGAATCATTGGTTTGGAATCTGTTTCCACTGAGGTAGTGGTAATCCTGAAGTACCAGATTCATTCCACTTGGGAGGGAGATATTCATTCAATATGTTGTATGCGGGGTCATGTGGTGGGGCTCATGTGGCTACTACCCCTAATTTATTGGTTGGTCTTGACTATTATTACACGGTTGGTTTGATCAGGTCTTTATTCAATAGGATGTGGTTAGGCATGAGGTTGAATAGTCTTTAAGAAGTGCATTGCTAGAAGTTATATCTATCTTGTGGCTAGATTCAGATTGTATAATTAGATTATTTCCTATCCCCACAAATTTTGTTTATGCCTTTGGTAGTGTGGTGAGATTGTGATTAGACGCTTGTTTATTTGGATAAACAGTGAATTGGAGGGTGGTCATGTGGTTGATCATGGAATGAGGGAGATGCCTTTCTTTAAAGAGGGGTGATGATGGTGCTCGAGTTTGTTGAAACTAACCTACATGAAGAGCATGGACCATAGTTTTAGTTACATTTTCCTTTATTCATATGGAATTTTATCACGTGATAATGTGTTATGGTTCTCATTTAGTAGTGGCTAAAAGAAATATTTGTCATGGGGAGTGCATTATAAATTGTCGAGGACATGGTACTCATTTTAAATTTAATATTGATAATATAGGTTGCAGTTTTTTTTACAAATGCTCATGTGTGTGTGGTTTGACCATGTATAACCATTGTGTTTTGTGATGGACATATCATGGATTTGGTGGTTATCATTATGTGTAGGGGTGATGATAATGATACTTCAATGCTAGGTAGCATCAGATCAGTCGCAGTTGTGCATCTCTCATGTTGGGAGATTGTCTAGAGCATTGTCAGATAGGTTATTGGATGTTCAATATAATGATGGATGAAGTATTTCTTTACTTATATAATTCATATTGGTTTTCCACTGATTATTATTGGTGGTTAAGAATCATTGTTATTAGGGAGTTTGTGATTATTTTCATTATCATGAGTTTTGGGAAAATTGTGAAATTTTATTTTTTATTCCATGAAAAGTTTCAGGGAAAAATAGTTATTTATAAAATAACATGATCTATGTATCTTTATGGACCAATCTATTAGTCCAGGAATATGGTGTCTACCCTAGTATATAATATTGGTGGAAATCTAACCCATTTGAATTTTTGAGGAAAATATAATATTTTGAAAATTGAATATTATTTTTTATGCGAGTTCATTCGGTCATATATTTTAAATGTAGTATCAGATTGAGATTAGATCACATTGGTTTATTCTAAAATGGGGATTTCTTCCTAGGTGAGGCATAATATTGTTTTGGGTGTTGGGGCTAGGTCGTGGACAATTTTCATGACTTTTTCTTTTCTTTTTTCTCATTTTTTTCTTTTCTGTCATTCTTTTTTTATTATTTATTTATAGTTTCCTATAAAGTTGTCACCCTCTGTTGGTTTAAATCATATAGGAGAGGGTTACAGATATAAATGAGGGAGATGGAGAGGAGTAAGTGCCCCTGTGGAGCCCGAGTCAAATCATATCATCATGTGTTTGCAGCAAATCAATGATCAAACTAGTGCACACACAATTTTCTCTCAGAGGTAGGATAATTTTACATATTAAGCCAAAATTCATTATAAGATATTTATTTTTTTATATTTAATGACTTTAATGAGTCTTTGGGGGCCTCATGGGGGTCCATATATGGCATTCAGGGAAGAATCGTACATTTTGGATCGTTTTGTGGGATTCTTGTACATGGAATACTATATACAACACATGTAGTTATATGAAAACATAACATGTGTTTTTAAATTTTGGGGAAGATGATGTTTTTATAAGTACATATCATTTAATTTATGACTAAAAAGTCTATTAGTATATCGAAATATACCTAACCTTGTGGCAGAGTACATTGGGAAATAGTGTTTTGGGATGCACACACTATGTACTATAGCTACTTGCAGTGTAGTGTAACAAGTCCATATGGACTTGTACATTGGAAGATACACCACGTGAGGGGTATACGACTATGTAGTATTATACATGTAAACCCCATTTTCACCCTGGACATGAAGTAGTACATGTCCATAACCTATATCTACTCTATACAAGTACAATCACATGTCCATGTGTGGGATTTAGAGTAAATGTTTTATACATAGATGTACATATCGTGTACTTCTTCTGACATTATAGTTTTTTAGTGTACTATACCTAGAAGTCAAAATTAGATTTTAGAGTAGTCTATTCTGATTATTTTCCTTTATATATCATGTTGGAGGAATCCTTTCAGAGATTAGAGTCCATTTGGATGGTGTTTTGGACACAGATAAGGTGTATATGATAACAGTGTGTTAGTCAGACTTAAATCTACTAATATTTTCTAGTTGTGGAATATAGATGTTAAAAAAATGACTTCATTCCTGTGACACTACCATTATTATATTTTATGCAAAGCACACTGCATCCCTCAAAACACTTCCATCATCTCCCCCTTTATCACTGCATTGGGTGAATTCTTAGTCATTTTATCGACAAAAAGTTCACATAAGGATATTGGAATTGAGGTCTTTCTCTCTAACTATCATGAGTCTCTACTTTCACCACACTCATCAATTGATTCACTTTAATGCACTAAATAGAAAAAATAGATAATTATAATCTGACAAAATCTCAACCCAACACTTGCATGTGACAACTCTTCTTATTCATATGTTTTGGGATTGTTGTGAAAGATTTATTTTTAATACCCTCTATCAGTCACACCAACACACTGTTATATTCACCTGGCCTTTTTAGAATCACCAAAAATATTGTCTGTAATATTTAAAATATTAATGTCTTCTGAATGAAACTCGTTCCTAATACAGAGACACTAGATCACAATTGGAAAATGGCGTAAGTATTGAATAGGGGGAGATGTGTATTTTTAGACAACAATGAATGTTAATGAATGTGGTTTTATTTCCTACCAACTTGCCTGAATCATTTTCCCTAAGCATGGAAAACAGTTTTTGGGGTCACATTGGTAGAGTAAATCTATTTTGCAAAGCACCACTTCTTTCACACAAATCAAAATCATTCATGAGGATTCTTCCCTAGACATATTTTTATGAGTTGAACTAGAAACATAATTTGGGTAAAACAGTCAAATTTAACTTTTGTCTTTCTTGTAACTTCATTTACCAAATCACCCCTCTTTATCCTATAATTTTTGTACCAATAAATAGAGAAAACATTGGAAAACAATACCACATCAACACTGTTGTTAGTATTAATTGTAATAATACATTCCCAATAATCTCCAAGATCATCCAAGAGTGGATTGAAAGATAAATCATAAACTAGAATCCATTTTATACTATAATTTTTTTTCCAACAATATCCCCTTATGGATTTTTTTATATTCTACAAATAAATTTAATAAAACATAAACCACTATAGAAACATGAAATCTGTGAGAAAAATCATCCAACACCATATATCCACATGAGAAAATAATGGTGTAAATAACAAGATAGTAGACATGAATTAGGTTATCATGTTATAGAATGTTTAGAGATGTCTAAGATGAGCTCTAACCTTGTCACAAAAGGATTGAATGACCAGAATTGGTTCCTATTAACACCAGATTCCCTTTCTCCTGCTTTAATAACATTGAATTTAATTATTCTCTCCCTTTGGTAATAAACCCAAATGATCTATATTTTTACTTATATTCTTGAAAACACACTTACCTTATACAGTATCTCACCCATAAACATGCATCAGTTCCACAAACTTATCAAAATAGTTAATAGAAATGTGGCGAGGGGAATATTTGTAACCTGCTAATAATCTAGAAGGTGGATGGACACTAATGATCAGAAAATGTTTCTCAAACTCAAGTGCTACCAATGGCATGGTTATAATCTCAGACACTTGGTCATCAGTTTCATCATGATCCATTTTAATCCCACCTTTTACAACTCTTTCCTCGATGAAGTGATAACTCATGTAAATATGTTTCAAATGAGAATGCTAAATAGGATTCTTCATAAGATCATCAATCCTCTTGTTATCATAGTGAAATACCATCAGTGGTCTCACCTCATCACCAATATCAATTAGTTGTAACATAATCCACAATAGCGGGGTGAAATCCCATGTAGCAGATATATATTGTACGTCAGTAGTACTGAGAGATTTAAATTCTTGTTTCTTACTCAACCATACCACACAATACCTTCCGTATAAATAATTCTCCACCACTTTTGGACATTGTATATTCGACATATCAAGCCCAAGAAGAATCATAAAATGTTCATACTTTATTATATATTCCATTAGAAAATTATATCATGTAATTTGGAGTACCTTGAATATACATCATGATTAATTTAATTTACAACATATGTAATCCCTTCGTATTTTCATGAAAGTGGTTCCCTAAGCATGTTGAAAATATTGTATCTAGTCATTTTATAGTTAATTACAATAATATTCTGATGATTCTCTTCTACATGGTGGGATCTATATAAGTATCATCCCCATGGTTTCTAATTTTCATACTAACTCCAATCGGCATCGAAATTAGTTTGGAGTAATGAATTTTGAATTTAATTACCAACCCTCATTCATAATATTCCTATGAAATAAAAGTGTAGTATTTCTTCTGAATCCCTTGAAACCCCATAAAGTACGTTAGTTCAATAATCATAGACATTTCATTATCATATTTCATATGATTGGAAAATTCATCCATTGATCCCTGTCTACTTTCAACCGATATAATATCATCTACATATACTAGTACCATGATCCAATCTATTTGAGAATTCTTCATATGATGATTTTCATCTACTAATCCTCTTCTAAATTTTATATTATTTAGATATTAATCTAGTCTATAATACAAAACTCATGGTCCCATCTTCATGCCATAATGTTTTTTATTTAATATGAAAACCATCAATTCATCATTAACAAGTATAAAACCAATTAGTTATTTTATGTAGACTGCTTCCTCAAGAACACTAGTTAACAAAGATTTTTTGAAAACCATTTGATAAAAATTTTATCCTTTTTGAATTACCATGGAATGAAAAGGTCAGATTGACTATATTCTATCCACCAGAGCTAATGTTTCGTTTATAGAAACACCTTCAGTATGTGAATACCCTTTACACACCTATCATGAACTATTTCTAACCACATTACAATGATCATCAAATTTATTCTTAAAATCAATTTCATACCAATCACAGTGTGATTTTTGAATCACTTAAGCATATCCCTTTTCATGTTCTTGTCAATATAATCTAACTCTCCATTCATATCATAAACCCATGATTCATCCTTTACAATTTATTCAAATGATGTTGATTACACAACTAATAGGAAGGCATATTTTCCACTATTCCTCATTCTACTTATCTATGTGGGTGTTGTTAAATCCCAAATGACATAGGATTGATCAATATATTCTCTCAGATTACTCTTATTAGCTTCAGAATAATTTTCTTCTAAAATTGTTTCCTCTTCTGATTGGTAATTGGATTCATCATTGTTTTGTGACCCTTTAATTATTGACAAAATTTTCTATGCTTCTAAACATACAAATGTTCCATGTACAAATTCTTCCTCAGCTTTTTTCCTATAATGTTATTAATTCCTAAATGTATTTTTGGTTTTATCTTCAATGATATTTATATAACTGCTTTCCACCATTTACCAATGATGATGAGTGAAATACATATTGGATTTTATATTCATTGAATTTCCAAGGAATATTCTCTCTTCACCAGCATCACCACAGGTCACATGATTTAATTCATTGTTTTGGATGAAAAATTTACATCTAAAAAAATAAAAATACTTCAAAGAGGGATTCCATACATTCCACAACTCACATGGTTTCTTGGTTTCTCCGAAATTAATCACAGTTCGATTTATTGTATACACTTCTACTTGAACAGATTCATTCTAGTAATTGAGAGACATACCACTCTCAATCAGCATAGTTATGGATATATTGTTTACCGGTAGATTTGATTTCTCAACAACTCTATTTTTTGGGGAATTATCATATTAGCCAAATCATGTCTAATTAAAGGTTTATCTATGTAATTTTCAAACTCAATTGTCATGTATTACCCTTCATTTCCAAATCATAGAACATTTATTATACAACATAAATTATTCCCAACTATTCAATGAGAACTGATCATGTAGTCAGGAACTTGTTATTTCCTATGTGGATCCATCACACGATCAATTATAACATAATCATCAGTGAGAATAATTATGAACATATATCCATATGTTCGTGACAAATTTATCAGACCACTTACATCACTGTGGAGTTGAACAAGAACATTTGATGGCCTTTTCTTCTTTTGCTGATAAGAACTGAAAACCATCTTTCCAAATATAAATGAATCACATGGCTTTTCCCGTTCATGATTCATATTGGAGATATCCATGACTATCATTAGATTAGATATATTTTTCATGTTTTTATGATTTAGGTGAGACAACATCTGGTGTGATTAGTTATTTTCTAATTCATTTGTAAGATAGAAGATTTTATCCTTACTGTCATCTCGATATAAGTTTTTATATGATCTTTATCATTTCATAGGATAATTCCCTATATTTTATTTTATATTTCACCCATTTTTATTGAATGTCACTATGAGTTGTAAGTAAAAGACTTGAGTCGCACTCAGAATATTCATACTTAGACTATCCACATAGAGAACATCATTTTTCTTTAGACCTCTATTTTCTTATTTTATACATCCACTACCTTCAATCGTCATAGCAACAACATTGTTATACCTCACTATTCCATCAACCCTTTACATAAAATAAATTAATTGGGACGCATTTCCCAACATATGGGATGAACACCGACTATTAATAATCTGGGTGCTACTGTTCTTGGTAGATTTGAGAGTTACGCCTCTAAGGTTGTAATTATCTATTTTATTCATATCAATCTATGAAATTTTAGATTGAGTGAAGGGTATATATGGAATTTTAAATATATTTTCCATGTGAAAATTTATATCAAATTCATACTCTCCATTCAAAGGATAAGAATTTTTTGTAAGAGAAACATTGTCCTATTGGAGAGCATTGACTTGTCACTGAGTTCTATATTTATTGTTCCTTCCATTACTCCACCGATAATGAATCGCATTGTAGAAAATGTTAGAAAAATGAAAAATATTACCATAGATACTATCTCATTTATAATAATCATGATATGAATTTTTTCTCCTTTGTTGACTTCCTAGATATTCCCCATTCAAATAGATCATTTCCTCGATAGAGTACCACATGGAATGTCCCATATAGAAAAAGAATGGACATTTCAAAAGAATTAATTCATTCTCACATCTATTATTCTCGTGTGATTATTCTTATAAAAAGATTTTGACTATTGATCATTTATAGATACCTGTGGATAGTTTTCTGTTCTCTGTTTAGTATGATTTGAGGAATTATTTGTTATTACTTTAGGTGGCTTTATGATATTTCCATCTTTAAGCTTCACTTTAAATTGGCCCTTTTTGTAACTTCAATATTTTATAAACACAACAAATTCCATTATATCCCTTTCATATGGATATTTAATTATTAAACACCATCTCTACTCCTTTAGAACTATGATTATCTTTCTCTAATAACGAAATATATGTGTATCATACAAGCTGTATTTTTTTTCAATTCCCACTGAATTTGATTAACTTTCTAGTTTACTCTTTAGAGTATCAACTTATTCTTGAAGACCATAAACTGTCTTTGAATTCTCCTCTAGTCTAAATTTTATATCATTGATTAATTTTTCATCTTATTTAATATTTAGCATCAATTAAACTATATCTTATGATGTTTTTATAGTTGTTGAATATTGATTTACTACTTCATTCAGTCGACTAATTTCAGCATCCAGATGATCAACATATCATGATGAAAATTCTAGAACTACTCTCTACATTTTGCCTATGTTTATTTCAATATTAATATTACCAAGATAATCATCAACTTAATTCTTTAGATCATCATTATTAGTCAAATAATTAACTCTTTATTTATCTTTTAATGGTTTGTATTTTTCAATTGTAGACATAATGGATGCTTTTGTTCTATATTTAATCTCTAGTCCTTCATCCAAAAAAAATATTTATCATCATATTCTTCATTTTAGAAAAAAATCATCCTCTATAATTTCATTCTAGACATAAAGTATCCCTTTTTGGGATCCATTTCCAATGCCTTCATATGTTTTCAGCATGAATTAATCTTCATAAAACATCGTTGAACACTGATTTTCAATGTTCCCATCTTTACAACAAAGAAAATATGCCAAAGGTATCTGTACTTAATATATTACATTTTATCACTAGAATTTATTTACAAAGAGAGAAAGAAGTCCATATTTCTCATTATATTAATCAACAGTATATCCAGGAATCCCATGTTATTCCCTGGATTTGAAATCCTTCTCCTTGATTACTCGATATATTTCATCCTCTAGTTTATCTCTAATTATATATTCCACTAGACTACTCATCAGGTCATCTAATTATAATTTAGAAAGACCCCTTTCCTCAAGGTCTGAGACATAGAGATTTTATAGTGGTGAAATCCTTCTCAATATTTTGTTTTGAATGTTAATTTCATTTATTAATTAACCATGTGTTCATATTGATCAAACAAATTAACTGACTTGATTTAAAAAAGGTAACTTAATTTTCATTAGGATTTATTTTCATATCATCAAACCTTTTGTAAAAAATTATCTATTATCTCCTCCTTCAATTTATTGTCTGCATTAAATAAATTTTTTTGTTTTTTCCAAATAGAATTGGATGAAGTGAAACACATAACCTTATGATAGATTTGATTAGATTTTCCTATAATAATAGAATTATGAGATTTGAAATCTTCTTAAAGAATTTTTCTATTTTTTCCTATCATAGAATGTCCATTTTCATCATGGACATAAATCCCTTGGGATGTAGAGAAGAGTGCATCCATTCCATGAGATATTAGATGCGATATCATCCCATTATTCAAAATCTGGATGTTTATTCCATCAAATAAGGGGACTCCGCTATTATTTAAAAAATTATTTGAGATAGTAAGGAAGGAAATATTTAACATCATCATCATATAGGGTCTCATACCACATGAAGGACACCTGAAGAACCTGAGAGGGGAGGACTGAATCAGGGTGTCATCATTTTATTCATAATGTGTTCAATATTTTTCCCACATTTGTAGGAATCTGTTATTATTGTCTGATGGGAATGTGATGTAAAGAAACTATCATATGAAAAGATATAACACAATAATTTTACATAGTTCACCACTGACAGCTAGTCTAAGGAGCATATGCTGAAAGTGTGTCAATCATACCCAAAACCACAAATATTCACTATTTATGGAATAAAAAAGTTCATACATACTTAATATATTATAGTAACACTAAAATTATATGTTTTTAGGGATATCACACTATTTCCCTAAAAACACTTCCATTGAATCCCTATTGATCACTACCTTTGGTGTACTTAGTCTATCAAAATCAATGTCTCTTTAGTGGACTGGAATTTATTTCATTGTATATATCTAGAAAGATAATTTGTTTTCATCATAGTCCCAAATAGATTCACTTTGAGACACTGATCAAACCAATAGTAAAAATAAACTCATATATAAGATCACCACATGATGTGCACATAACACCTCTTATTTCTTGCATGTTTTGTGATTGTCGCAAGTGATTTATTTATCACAATAGCTATCTATATCATAACCACACAATGGGATTAATTTATTACTTTATAATTAAGATACAGTATTTGAATTAGATTAACAATGCATAAGTCTTCAGCGCACAACCCTTTCACTTGACAGAGACACTATATCATCATTGGAAAAACTTCTTAGTCTTCATTGAGAGTAGATTCATCTTTATGGACCTCAAAGACCCTTGATGAATGCTTCTAATCTATCCACTAAATTTTCCACAACATTTCCCTCAAGTGCAGAAAACAGTTTTTTATTTTATATTGGGAGATTATGTCTCATTCATGCATAACTGCATATTTCATATAGAAACAATTCATTCGTGCTACTCATACCTTTTCTATTTTATGATGAGATGAACCATGAACAGAAATTGTTCACAATACTGAAATCCACCTACAGTATTGCATGAAAATTCCTTTTCCAAAAAAACCATACCTCATTCTATAATTTTTGGACCAAATATTTTAGTAAACATATGGGGAAAACACCACCTTCAACACTATTTCCATCATGAACCACATGAATACATTCCCTAAAATATCCCGGATCATCCAATTGTGTATTGACATTAAAACATACAAGAAACTGTTTTGAGCTACAAAAATTCATTCTTCCAACATCCTACACTAGAACCCTCAATTGGTGGTACCCATATCGAAATTAAATCGTTGAAAACCAATTGTATCCAGAAGGATAATCAATGAAATTAAATATTCTTTTCCACAAAAATTTAATATTCATGGTCTCCTAGTTAATAAAATAGTTTTATATGATAATTCACAGGTTCCATATAATTTTTATGCAAAAAAAAAAAGTGAATCACACAATTACATGATAATATGGATGAAATACTTTCCCTCACGATCCACTACCTGAACTTGAAACACCATCAGAGTGGCTGGAGCCATATAATAAGACAATAAAGAGACCAGGTTCATACTTGGTAGATTATTGATAGTAAAATCAACATCTCATTAGGGGAGAAGTTCCAAAATTCATCTATAAACACATCAGGGTATCTATCCATTACCACCGAAAGTGTAATAACTGAACACTACTTAACAGAATGTAGAAGAAAATTTGAAAACTGACAAGATATCCACACATTATCCAAATAAACTAGCCCCTCCCCCAATGTATATATATCATACTCATCCTAAAGGTCATGTGTCGTCCCATCAAGAGATTGAAACCATACTCAAGGATGATAATAGTCAAAAAGTTCATTGAATCCAATCAACCAACATGATCCTAAAATATGGTTCAAAACATCTAGTGCTAAAATAAGGAATTCTCAGACAACATTCATGATAGAAATTCAAACAAGACTTTTTGGGATCTTGATATCCAACTCCTCATTCCTAACCAATATTGTTAGAAAACCCATGACATATGGAATAATCTCATTCCACACACTGAAAGAATCAAAAAATTTAATAGAAATGAAATAATGAGATTATACCATGTAAAACAAATTTGATTCCATGGATGAAGAAAGAAATCATATACCTCTATTGGTGGCTGACATAAAATCCCACTCCTATGAAATAACCATTTTAATATGGATATTCCCAAGTTCAATCATTCCATTTATCATATTCCCCTACTAGGAATCCCCATTACAATGGTGGAATGATGGCCCACCCTTGGAAGCCTCTGACTACACATAAAATAACGTTGAAATGGTAGACCGTAGGACACTAATGCATGAATGTAGATGACCAAAGTGATGAAAATGACCTAGATTCCCACACTATTGGCACAACTTTAGAGTCTTTGAGTAACAAATCATGGTGTCTCTAGTCTTTATACTCTAGTAACAATAAACTATCCTATGCCTTGTAAAATATATAGGATATGAGCATAAATATTGATGGGAACTCATTCCATTACCTTGATGAGACTCATCCCTTATCTTCTTCTGTCCTCATGAAGAAATTTGGCTCCCCCACTAAAGGAACACTTCAGAGACCTATCTATGTAACCAAAATTTCATATTCCAAAGATGACTTATCATCCACCTTTGGGTAAATCTGTAAAAATATCAAAATAAATTTTTAATTGATCTCTCAACATAATCCCTTATAGAAACATTGAGCCTTGATGTATTAATTCTTAAGGATCTCCAGGGAGACATGAACCAACATACTGAATCTAGAGGCATATTCCATCCCTAAAGGATCCCCAAACACAAGAATTTGAATCTCACTGGCATTCACTTCCCTAATGGGCTATTGGTAAAACTAATGTCTGAAAGCCTTATTGAATGTGGACTGAGTGAGATCCATATGATTCAATAAATGAAACATCAAATCCCAGCACATTCTACCCAATCCCTTTAGTATGTATGTGGTGAATCCAACATTAGAGTTCTCAAGGGAATTAATGAACTCAAATATTCCCTCGATATGGTACAACCATGAATCAAGCTCATTGGATCCCTTGTAACCATAAAACAGATACGAATTTTCCTCATAAACTCATAAAAATGGTCCAAAATTTATGTCTTCTCTCAAACACCAACATAACCACTGGATATAATTTTATAAATCACAAACACCACCATTGCTATATCACGAGGAGGGGTCACATGTGGGGTACTCTCCACAGTACCCTCTCCACACATTGATATGGTTTTTATGGGATTCAATATCTACAAAAAAAATAAGCATTAATAAGTACGATTCCACCAAAAAAACACATCACATACAGAAAAAAACTCAAAATGTTTATATACAAGAACTATAAGAATCAAAACATCTCTAAATTAAATCAATGAAAAATCAAAAAACATTTCAATTATTTTCCACTATGCACGGTTTGGCAAAAGAATTACCCAAACTGATCTCTAACCTTGCGTGAGCTAATTTAGTTGGTATGAAAGGTTGCATGGGATGTGAAATATTTCTATTAACCATACGCAATAATCGCACACCTCATCTATACCTCTCTATATCACCCTGAAAACCAAAAAATAACCACCAGGCTCACCTGGAGACTCAATATTTACAAGAATAATCTTTAATATAACTTAAAACAATGCATAAATGAGATAAAAAAATAATTAAAATCTCAATCCACCGATTGGAACTCGAGGTTCAACCAGAAGATGAGCTGGCTAGGAACTCCCTTGTTCCGACCTCTGAACACTAGATGGTCATATCTCTAGATGGCCACTGACTCCCAAATAAAAATATACATACCCTAATACCATTTTGAAACTAACAGTCAATGGTCAACCCAAATCATTATGAATCTAACATACCACACATCCGGATGAAAATTTTCAATTTCCACGAGCTGGTGAAAAACAACAGGCATTGCGATCTCATGGGAGCAATTTCTCCCATGGTAACCCAACATGACCCATCCATGAAAAAAATAATACATATACCAAAAGTAACAAAAAATAGAAATGGGAAAAAAGGGCCACCTATACATGGAATCTCAAATCATAACAAAAAAAATATGGGAGAAAGACCAATCAACTAAAAAAACACATCCCAATGGATAAAAAATACAAAAATGACACCTCATGGGCCAATCATTGTGGGAACATGTCTCTACCTGAAAACACTGGATGATGGTAATAAAGAAAATTCACCCAGGTATATCGTTCCTTGTACATTACTAGTTTCTTACCGAAAAATATTCATATTGTTGAAGGTATATTTAGGGTGTTGAAGCCTAACAGGATTGCATAATTAATATATTTAAAGGTTTTACCAATTCAAATCAATATACTTATGTGAAAACACTTTTCATAACTAAACCTCATTAAAACATAAATACATACATGAATTAATACATTCTTATAAACATACATCCATGCATCCACGAATGCATTCATATATACATACATACATACATATATACATACACAAACACAAATGCACACACTACACACATTTATAAATATATACAAACATACATATATACATACATACATACATACATACATACATACATACATACATACATACATACATAAACACACACACAAACACATAAAAACAGATATACAAACATAGACACACACACACACACAAACATACATAAAGACACATACACATACACCGACGTAGACACAGTCATAGACACACACACAGAAACATACATATAGACATAGACACAGACACATATAGACATAGACACACACGCACAAACACAAACCCACAAAAATAGGACTGGATGAATCCATCCATGCATGAATGCATCCATACAAGCATGAATCCATGAATCCATACATGCATACATACATACGAAAATACATGCATGAAAACATACATGAATACATGTATGTTTATGAATGAATCATTGCATAAAAACCTGCATCCATCCATGCACACATAAATATATACATAAATACATACATCCGTCCATACATACATTCATACATTCATGAATACATCCACACATACATGCATGCATCCATACATGCATACATACATGAATACATGCATAAATATATACATACATAAATTAATACGTACATATATACATTTATATATACATACATATATACATCAATATATTAATGAACCGACTTGAAATACCTAAATATAATGGTAACCAGCCTGATCTGCCACATACCCAAAGGGAATTCTCTATCCCAACAGGTTAGAGACTACCACCTAGGAATCCACAACAACCAGATCATATTATTTTTCCCATCCCATAAAAGATGAAAAAGAATATATAGATATAGAAGAAATAAATAGATAAAGGAAAACCAAATGAAATAATTTGAATAGTATAAATAACTCAGCATAAGTGATACAACTCAAAGTATTAAGAACAAACCAAATGTACAAGTCCAACAAAAAAGGAAATCTAACAATTAAATTGAATACCCCATACAGTACCATAGAAAATATCGCATTATATTACCACTATCTACCCAAACCCATCTGATAAAATACCATCCACCACACATCGACACCTTTCCTTTTCATGAATCAATTGACATATCTAGTCAAACACATAGATGAAGGGGTTTGAAGGGTGAATGATAAACAGTGCAACATATGCGTTCCATATCAAATCTCTATAAAAATTCAAAATAAGATAATTTTAGGGAAAAATTGTATAATAAAATAAAGATTATTTTTTATTAAAATCATGGTAAATATCTCCTTTTTTCCATAGTTCTAAAACTACCTTGGAAAAATAGTTTCATTGAATAATTTCCATAAAAATTTATAACAGTCAAAGTGTGTATCTAAAATCCATCAAAATACAAAGCCAAAACAAAATGGTAAATGGTCCAATAATAAAAATAGGTTATGCTAGTTGAATAATCATACTATAACCAATGAATTGGGAGAACTTAAGTCCTTAGAAAATAAGCATACAGTGTATAAGAACACAACATTAGTGAACCTTATACAATTACAATATCATATCTCAAGAAAAGTAGGACCAATGAGAAGAGGAAAACTCCATCAATGAACCATGTACAATAAAAAAAGGATGGAGACCCAAAGATGTACCTGTCACCTAAGTAACCAAGGATTTACATGACTTTCATTTTATTAAATCAACACCAATATAGGATTTTCACAGTAATTTAAAATTAACATTCTCTTAAATAAAAATATCAATAAAACATATTTCAAGATAATTTTAATAAACCATTTTTCCATTACCCTAATCCAATATAATATTTTTTTCTAAGACCAATTTAGTCGTACAAGACAACAATGATAATTTATTTATAAATATATTTATAAAAAAGTGAAATCACATTTCATAAAAAAATTAGAAATGATGGGTCAATAAGGATTTCATTATGAATTTTCCATTCATTCATACTTGGGGGAGATTTATAAGTTAGTATGGTATACTTATGAAATTACCATTACATCTTGTTTTGAGAATCACAAACACCTTATTTCAAGGAAAAACTCATTTTTTCCCCTTTATTACTTCTATAAGGAAAATTTCCTTCCCCATGGAAATTTAACCGTACCTAGATTTCATTGATCATATCAATATTGTATCCTATGTATAATATTTGATTTGTATTAAAAAACCTAGGAATCATATAATTACATAGATATGAAGAATTCTGTTTTTGGATCTTAATTCACAGAATTCTGGTTACGACCTCTTCTGAGTTCGGACTCAGAATTCTGTATCAGAATTCTGGTTATGAACTCTTCTGAGTTCTAACTCTGAATTCTGAATCAGAATTCAGGATATGAATTCTTCTGGGTTCTAACTCCAAATTATGAATACAATTTATGGATACAAACTTCTCTATGTTCTGGCACCGAGTTCTCTGAATTCAGACTCTGAACACTTATGAGTTATCACTCTGAATTCTCATTAACCCTAAAACCGAACATTTTATTTTTAGGTTCCAAATTCTTATGAATCCAGATTCCAAATTTCCCTGAAATTTAGATTCTAGAATACTATATAATTCAGTTTTCTAATTCCTACAAATCCGAATTCGAATATCCTAGTATTGTAGACTCCGAACGTTCATTTCCTTACATTCCGAATAACAAAATGTATTCATGCTTATTTGTGTTGATATAAAATGATGTCGTACATTTAGTTATCAAAAAACCACTATTTGAGTGAAACACGTACAGGCCCGTCCAAAATTCAAGGAAAAATATGATAGTTGGAGGAGGGATCCAACCATTAGAACTGTGCCTATATATAAGAGCTCATTTGAAAGAGGTCAAGACTTTTCTAGACATTTGGATCTTCTACTTAGACTTTTAAAAATGTGTAGGTGAAGTGATATCTAGAAAGAGAGGCTCTTATAAACTCTCAGGCTCTGTGTAGAATGTTTTGAAATTCTTGTTCAAACTTTGATTCATGCAGATTTTCTTAGTGTTGAGGTTTGATTTCCATGAAATCAGAGACTGCAGGTTGTGAAATCTGTGGTGCTGATTTCCTTACAAATTGAGCACTTGAAAGGATAGCAAGACTGAAACCGATCATCATATTGAGGGATTACCTGGGTTTGGGTAAGATAGACATTCATGAATGTTTAAATCATGGGACCTTTTATCCATGGTTTTTTGATACCCACTGTTTGGGTTAAAAGAGTTACTACTTGATACTTGTACTATTTTGGTTTTTTTTGTGTTTTTTCAGTTTATGAGGAAATTATAACATTCATATACTTCTTTAATCATATAGTCTGATTTTATAGGATGCTATATGTTTTAAGGTAGAATCTTAGTCAGTGTAAAATTTTGATATGTTTCATTTCTGGAATATCTTTTCCAGAACCAAGCATGATAATAGAACATAGAGGTGTTGTGAAATTTGGTTACTCAAAATTTCATTAGGGATTTTTAAAGTATACAATTCACCACCCACTAGTATTTAAGCATCACATGTTTATATTTTTGATACTATATTTGGTACTATAGAGTATATCATACTCACATACCATCTCAACAATTGGTATCAGAGGAGGTCTCTAAAATACTTATATTCACATATAAGTTTTTCCCTACTCAATGTTTTCGGAATAGATTTTTCGGATTCATATTTTCAGACTCATAATTTTTTTATTCATTCTTGCATAGAGATAAAATATCTAGTTTGTTTCTTTGGATATTTTCAATTGTTTACAAACACATACTACTAAAAAGTTTTTGTGGACGATATTTTATTAAGGTTGGAAGGTTTAAATGTTGGTTCTATTGATAATCTAAAGAATACCAGGCCTCCTTTTTTTGATGGAAAATATTATGAGTACTGGAGAGATAGGATGAAGACATTGGTTATCAATATTGGAGTTGACTACTATCTAATGCAAACTATAGATTATAAGATTCCTGATAAGGAATTGAGAACCTTTATGAATCAGGAGAAATCAGAATATCAAGAAAACTTTAGAGTCAGAAATACTTTGTTATGATCCATGTCTAGGAACATCTATAGTCAAATATCATCGTATGAAGCTAAAAATTGTATCTGGAAGAAACATGAAGTTACACATTTTCGTACATCTAATGTAATAGAGAGAAGAAGATCTATGTTGTGAGCTGAATACCATAGCATTAACTTTCCATATGGAAAAACAATAAGAAAATTACAAAAAAGGTTTATGACTATCGTGAATATGTTGCAATATATAGGAGAAAAAGGTTTGGATAATGAGGATCTTGTAGACAAGATCATAGATATCATGCCAAATGAATGGGAGTCCAAGAGAACATCTATTGATGAGAACATGAATGTCACTCATATTTCTTTAAATGAGATGTTTGGAACTCCTCCTCAGCATGAAACTAGAATAAAGAGAGTTGTTGAAAATTTAAATATGATTAATGGGAATGGAGGAGTTTCTTTTACATCCACTTATAAACAAGGCAAATACTAGGGAATAAATTCTTACAAATGTTATTTCAGATCCTTCTAGGGAACATAGAGATAAAGATGAGCTTTTTGAAAAACATTCTAAAGACCATGAAAAATCAAATTCTATTAAGGGATAACATTATAAAGTTCTTATGAATTGTCTTTTAGAGATAGAAGATTTTGAGGAAAGATTTAACTCTAAGGAAATGATTCATGATTATCGAAATTTAGTCATCACACTAAAATTTGAAAAATTTTCTCTTAAGAAGCTTCATGCAAAATTTTCCTTTGGGAAGGAAATTTTTGACAAGATTTATTCTCAAATTAAACCTCAAATAAACACTACTGGAGTAGGTTATACTCACCAGATACATGTTTTTAAAAACAACTATTGTGTTCCTTCTAGAGCCTCTTTTTGCACTAAATTAAAATGTGGTGGGGATTAGAAGAAAAATTGTTCCTTGAATAAAGTTATATCTCTTGGGTTTCATAGAACATATTTTCATTAACAAACATGGATACCAAAAATTTTGTTGTCTAATAGTTCCGGATCCACGAATGTTTGGATTTCAAAATTATAAC
Source organism: Viscum album (assembly GCA_963277665.1). Classification (NCBI taxonomy): domain Eukaryota; kingdom Viridiplantae; phylum Streptophyta; class Magnoliopsida; order Santalales; family Viscaceae; genus Viscum; species Viscum album. The sequence continues at coordinate 172,976,751 of OY728134.1, forward strand.
TCTTTTGTTTTCAGGAAAAAAGAGAAGATTCCAAAAGGAATACATGGTACATGGATAGTGGATGTTTCATGCATATGACTGTTAACAAAAATTATTTTGAAATTTTTATCAAGATGAAAAGAGGAAAATTACATTCAGAGATAAATATCATGGGTAAATTATTCGTATATGAAACATCATTTTTCCTAGAAAAACATTGATTCCAAATGTTTTATTTGTTAAGGGTCTTATGCACAACCCCAATAGCATAAGTTAGTTATGTGATGAAGGTGACCTCGTGATTTTTAGGAATGATAAGTTCTTAGTACACAAATCGAAAGAAGAATTAATTCTCTCATCCAATAGGCAAGAGAATGTTTACACACTAAACATAGAAGACCTTAGGAGCCATAATCACCATTGCCTTAGAGAAATGGTAGATCATTCATGGTTATGTAATACAAGTTTGGGACAATGTAACCTTAGGAACATATGAAAACTTTTTAAGAAAGGACTAGTTAAGGATCTACCAGACCATAGATTTCATTCTTCAAAAGTTTGTGTCAGTTGTCAATATGTAAAGAATAAAAAATCAATTTTTAAATCAGTCAGTGAAGTCTCAACTACATATTCATTATATTTAGTTCATATGTATCTCTTTGGTCATATAGAAACTAGAAGCATTAGGGGAAAATATTATATATTTTTCTTGGATGATGATTACACTTGATTTATGAGTGAATATGTTCTAGAAAAGGAGTCTGAATCTTTTTCTTATTTCAAATGTTTTAGAACCCATGTTAAAAAAGATAAAAACCATCCATTGGAACTATTCATAGTGATCATGGTGGAGAATTTAAAAATTATGATTTTGTAACTTTTTGTTGTAGAAAAGGAATTACTCATAACATTTCACCACCCAAAACACCTCAACAAAATGGTGTTGTTGAAATAAGAAATAAAATTCTTCAATAGATAACCAGAATGATGTTGAGCGAGTATTCTCTAGCAAATCATTTTTGGGCTGAAGCTGTATGTACTTCTTGTTATACTATATATCGATTCTTGATTATACATTTTCTTAGCTAAAGACTTGATGAGTTATGTATTCGTAGAAAACCTAGACTTTCTTAATTTATGGTATTTGGTTGCAAGGTATTAATTATGAATACTAATGATAATCTTGATAAATTCTCAAAAAAATTAGATGATGGAATTTTCATTAGATACTCCACAACTTCTAAGGCATATATAGTCTTCAATAATAACACTTGGACTGTAGAAGATATAGTAGATGTTAAATATGATTAAACTAATACTTTTGTTTTTAAACAAACCCTACATACATCCTCATATTTGGCTTCAAAACATATTATCAACCTATGATAGATGATCCTCCTGGTAACGAAAATGTCCAATAAGATTCGTCTAAAACATTCACCCACGAATATTTCCTAATCCATGTTGATGACCAAGTTTTTCAAAACCCAAATCAGCTATTTCTAAAGAATTAACCTAGTTATAGTATTATTGGAGATGTGAATCAACCTGTATGGACTAGAATTTCCTTACGAAATGAAGTATAACATCTAGCATTACATTCCCAATTAGAACTAAAAATCACTGATGATGCTTGAGGTGATGATGATTGTATTAAATCAATGCAAGATGAACTAAATGAATTCTAAAGGAATAAAGTATGGAATTTGGTTGAAAGACCTAAGGAAACATCTATTATTGGAGTGAAATGGGTCTTCAAGAAAATGTGTGATGAAAATGGAATCATTTTTAGAAATAAATCTATATTAGTTTATAAACGCTATAGTCAAAAAGAGGTAATAGACTATGATGATATCGATGATCCAGTAGCTAGACATTAATCTATTCATATTTTACATACTTTGCAGAATTCTTCCACTTTAAAATTTTTCAAATAGATGTAAAATGTTCTTTCCATAATGGTTATGTTCAATAGGAATATTTTGTTGAAAAACATCATAGATTTTAAGATATAAAACATCGTGATCATGTTTTTAGACTTACCAAAGCTCTGCATGGATTTAAAAAGCCCTGCGATTTTGGTAAGATATACTTAGAGGATTTTTGCTTCAAAATAACCAGGTTAGGGGAAATGAAGTTCCATTATTTTTTATTAATAAGGATAAGAAATTTTTATTGATTGTTCAAATATATATTGATGAAATTATTTTTGTTTCAACTCACCAATATTTAACTATTTCCTTTACAAATCTAATGAAATCTGAGTTTGAAAGGAGTATGATGGGTGAGTTAACATTTTTAATTGGTTTTAAAATTTTCCAAAAACAAAAAGGAATCTATATATCCAAACATACGTATATTAAATATCTTCATAGAAATTATGGAAATGAAAATTCTAAAAGTATATGTACACCAATTGGCACCTAAAAAATACATGATCTTTATGAAGCTGGGAAACTAGTAGATCAAACATCCATTAAAGGTATGATAGGAAGCCTACTTTACTTATCAGCTAGTCTTCTATAAATAACGTTTTCAGTATGCTTATGTGTAAGATATCAATCCAATCATATGGAATCTCACATAATGTTAATGAAATGAATTTTTCACTATATAAAGGGAACCATGGATTTAAGACTCTTTTATACTTATGGAAATGATTTTTTATTAAAATGTTTTTCAAATTATAACTTTGGTGGATGTAGAATTTATAGAAAGAGTACATCTGGACCATGTCATTTCTTAGGAGATTCATTAGTTTCTTGTTCTTGAATTTATCCACACTTAGTAAAACTTTCCACTGATGAAGCTGAATATGTAGTAGCTCGAAGTTGTTATGCTCAAGTGTTGTGAATGCAACACACAATCACAGATTATGGTATGAGTTTTACCAAAATGCAAATTTTTTGTGATAATACAAGTTGCATTTCCCTTATTAAAAACCATGCGCATCACTCTTGTGAAGACACATAGATAATATGAAACACTTTCTTAGGAATCACTTACAAAAAAGAGATATCAATCATCAATTTATTATAACACATGATACACTTGCTTATATTTTCACTAAATCATTAACCTATGATAGAATTGGATACATTAAACAGAAGTTAGTAATTATAATGATAAGGTAATCCTCCACAATAAATACCTAATTGTACCATTCTCCATACAGTAATAATCTCTTCTTCATAGGGGGAGTACATTTCATAATGAAGCTTTTGCATTTTTTTCATAATGAATCTTTTTCATAATTTTTCATAATGAATTTTTTCATATTTTTTATAATGAATTTTATCACTTCTTTCGTATTGTAGTCCTTCAAGATTTTTGTAATAAAAATTATCATACATAAAATTTTGTAATGAAAATTTCCGAACATGAAATTTTCTTAATTAAAATTTTCATACTTGAAATTTTCTTTTGGGAAATTCTCGTACATAAAATATTCATAATGAAATTATTCATACATAAAATTTTCATATTGGAAATTTTCGTACATGAAATTTTTGTAATGTAAATTTTCGTCCTTGAAATTTTCATAATGGAAATTTTTGTACTTAAAATTTTCATAGTAATGTTTTTCATACTAATGATTTTCATAATGAAGATTTTTGTAATGAAAATTTTCATAATGAAGATCTGTTTACTCAATTTTTGTTTCATTTTCAAGATTTCTTGTAATCTAATTTACTTCAAGAACAATTTTACTCAATATGAATAATTCCCCTGAACAATCTGAAAGTTATGTTTTCTTCTTGAGTTTTCGTAAAAAAAAATTTTACCTGTTGTTAGTTTCTTTTGATTTTAAAATTCCTCGGGTTCTAGTTTCCTTAAATACGTTTTTTTATGCTCAGAAGATCGGATCCTTCACAATTTTCATTGAGGATAATTTATTTCAACTTTTAGATCAAATCATAATAATTCTCACCCTTTGGATTGGAATGGTATGTTCAATAGTCTCCCCAACACCTATATAAATGGGACCCCCATTTGTTGTCCCACATCGGTTTTCAAAGCTTTTGCATGTCAAAGCTCCGTTCCTCTACAAATTCCCATTCCGAATTCATTAGATGTGCTATAGATCAAATATCTACTAAACTACCATCTCATGAAATTATTACTATCAAGCTGATTCCATATTTTCAAATTTATAGGGAGAGGTTAGTGCATCCAAACTTATTCAATAAATACAACTCTATTATCTCCAATAACATCAATCTCAATGGATGGAAAATGTAGACATTTCAAAGACAGGACCTCAGAATGTTGTGTATCCAAATTTTCATATATAATTTTATGAATCAATTAGTTTTTTCAATGAAAATGGCAGAGAAAAATATTCCTTCAAGAGTTATGGAAAAACTTATGCACTCTCTTACACAAAGGATGCTTCCTTGCTGGGGCTATCATATGATGGGGAAGCTGAGTTTTTATCCCACAAGCTGTCGAATGTTCAACGATATTTCTTAAAGGTAATGTCTATGGAATACCTTGAACTTGTTGATGTCAAGACTGCAATGGTATCCCATCCGTCTACCAACAATTGGATTCTCCTGCTATGGGTTTAGGGTCTTATCGTACCGAGGAAGGGTGATAAGGACACCCTTAAGAAAAGTGACATGTATGTGTTAGATTTTTTGTTAATCTTAAGGAAGGTTATCCTCATTAAGAAAATTTTCATTATGATTGAAAATATAATGAATGGGAATATAATAGCTCTGATAATAATGTATCATGCCTTACCTTCCAAACTGATATTTCGTTGCCTTTAATATTTCAAGATCCCCTGCAGTTCCACGACGAGGAATTTCAATGGAATGCTTATCAGTTATGATACCCTCAAGATAATAATGGATGGTTTCTCTAAAGATTCAGGTGAGTTTTATGATCTACTTGAGGATGAGGTAGAATGAGTTCTGAAAAATGTTGAAGAAAATGATCCTTCAATGAAAGCTAGAATGAATAGGGAATTAAATGAAGTGGAAGAAACAGAGATAAACCCTAATTCCATAGAAGATCAATTTGAACCTCCAAACCCCAAAAATCAGAATGCATATCCGGATGAAGTTGTTTCCAAATTGAGAGAGGATAAAAAGACTCAAAAGGAAGAAGAACCACAATTTGGCCGAGATCATCCTGAAGCCAAGGATTTGAAAGAGAATGTTGCTAAGGGTATTGAGAAGCATGGTAATGAGATGTATTTCATGAAGAATTTGTCAGAGGAATAAATTGTGAAATATCATTTAAAGGCTACTCAAGTAGCATCAGAAAAAATTCTTGTACCTAAATCCTTCATTGTGGAACAATTACCTGAGACACTACAGAAAAATTTCTTGACTCTAGAAAAACCACAAGAGAAGAATGTGGAAAATAAGACAGCTACATAAGAAGTACAAGAATTGATAGTAGTGGTGTCTCTTATGATGTGATTAAGAAAGTTGAAAATAATAATGATAATGAAAGTGCTTCAGAAAAATTTTCAATCCAGACTTCTCAAGGAGGATCATCAAAACATGATACTATGGTAATAGAGGAGAAGGTTAAAGAGGAAGTAAACAAGTTATCCGAGGAAGAGATTCATAATCATGACTTCATTCATCATGAATATGTTGAGGCAGGAGCACAAAAAGAGATATATTATAACGATAAAATTGTACAGTTCTCCAAAAGTGAGCATGAATCTCCTAATGGAGAAGCTATTCCAAAAATTAGTATGGGGAAACAAGTGGTTTATGATACCCCGAAAAAAGAAATTTTGAAAAATAATGAAGCTGGAGGATCCTCTAAGAGGATGCTGGTAGAGCTACTAGAAGAACCATCTCCATGAAAAATGATAGATTCGGTGTTATCAGCTTTAGGACATGATTTTGTTGTCGAGTACCTAAAAAAGCTTGATGATACCATTCCAATCATTCTAACTATTGACTCGAGATGCCATATTCTAGAGCACAAGATGAATAAAAAACCAGACTCTATATCTATGGTGATGGATACATGGGTTATGATTGAGGCCGAACACAATAATTTCCTAATCAACTATGAAGCCCACAAAATATTTTGTAGGAAAATCACTATATGGTCTAAGAAAATCGTTGAAGATTCAGAATAGCTTTATCAATTTCAAGATGATGTCAAGGAAGCTTTTGGTACCGAATACACCAAAATCAAGAATCTTACTAACAGCTTTCATGAAAGGAAAAATCTTGAACAAAATTCTCGGATTCATGATGTTAATGATCTGAAGGGGAAGTTGTATTTTGTTGTCCAAAGCTGGAAAATAGAGAGGGATCTCTGGATAGAGATGGGAGAAAATCTTGTGAAGCATGATGTCTTGCTAACGGCTCAGGTAGAGACCATGAAGGCTCAAGAGGATTGGATCATAGCATTATGAAAGCAAGCAGAGGAGGATCACAAAGAGCTGAGAAAGCTGAAGACAATCATGAATAAGATGATTCCCAATGGAAAACAAAACAAAATAGAACCAAATCCGATATTTTATTTTATTTTTTCCTTGTACTAATTCTCCCAATCATAATGAATTTATGGTTTCTTGTTTTGTTTGGATGTCTATACAAAAATTTTAGGTACCATTTTTTTGCATTCCCTCAAACTCTTTTTGAAAATCAAAAAGGCAGAGAAAGATAATGACTTCTAAAGGGGAGAAGAAAAAAATAATTCTATGTACAAGAAGATATATCCCTATGTAAGGGGAGTTTATCTAAGTGAGGGTGCTCATTTTGAATATTTCCATACCCATGATAATGAAAATACCATTCTGGAAATCTAGAATACAATCCATAATGATCCAAAGCCTAAGGGGTAGTTAGTCAAATTCATCATTGCCAATGTGAAAAGTGATATATGTTTTATCTTCCAAGTCAAGAAAAGTTTTGCATATTCTATTTCATAAGGATGTTTGTGATTTCAAAAATGGGGGAGATTTTTGAGTCAAACTGGTTTTCCTTATGACTTTTCTATTCCTTCATACTTGGGGAAGATGGTTAAGTCAGTATGTTAACCTTATGACTTTACCATTCCTTCATGTTTTGAAAATCAAAAACAGCTTATTTCAATGAAAAACTCATTTTACCACTTGTTTTACTTAAATAAAGGAAATTTCCTTCCATAATATAATTTACACCTAGATATATTTCATTTCGCATATAAATATTTTTTCCTAAGTATAAAATTCAGTTTTTAATTAATAACCTCAGAATATTATAATTACATAGATATGATGCATTCTGTTTTAGGGTCTGAATTCTCAGTATTCTTGTTACGAACTCTTCTGAGATCTGACTCCAAATTCTACATTAGAAATCAGGTTATGAACTCTTCTCAGATCTGACTTAGAATTCGGAATCATATTTCTCATTAAGAATTCTTCTATCTTATGACTCTGAATTATGAATATGAATTTTGGATATGAACATCTCTATATTCTAAATATGAGTTCTTTGAATTCAGTCTCCGAACACTTATGAGTTCTGACTCTGAATTCTCATGTACTCTGACTCCAAACATTATAAGATCAGGTTCCAAATTCTTATGAATCCATATTTCGTATTTCATTAAAATTCACACTCTGGAATTCTATAGAATTCAGGTTCCAAATTCTTAAAAAACAGAATCTGAATATCCTTGTATTTTAGACTCTGAACATTATTTTCGTTACATTCCAACTATTATAATTTAGTCTTTCTTATTTGTGTTATTATAAAATGATGTTGTGATTTCATTTATCAACTAATCGCTATTTGAGTGACATGTGTATAGTTCCCCCCTAAATTTGAGGCAACATATGAATGTTTAAGGAGGGAGCTGACCGTTGGAACTCTGCCTATAAATAGGTTCTCATTTTAAAGAGCTCAAGACATTTCGAAACTTCTGGAACTTTGGCTTCGAATTTTGACAAAGTGCTGGTGAAGTGATTTCTAATGAGAGAGGCTATTATAAACTATCAGGATTTGTGTAGAAATATTTTTACTACTTGTTCAAACTTGGTTTCGTGCATTTTTTTTTAGTACAGAGTTTTGATTTCAATGAAATAAGAGTCTTCATGTTGTAAAGTTAGATGTTCCAATTTCCTTACAAATCGATGGCTTGCAGGGATAGCTAGATAGATACCGATCATCGGATTGAGGGTTTACCTTGGTTTGGGTAAGAAATACTTTCTTAAAAGTATAAATCAATGGACCTTTTATCCAGTGTTGTTGGATACTCTCCTCTTTGGGTTAAAGGAGCTACTATTTTTTATTTTTAGTATTTTGTTTTTTACTATGTATTTTTAGTTGTTGAGGAATGTATAACATTCATATACTTACTAAAACTTGTACTCTTATTTTATAGTATTCTATACACTTTAAGGTAGAATTTTAGTCGGTGTAAACTTTTGTTAAGTTTCATTTCTGGAATAACTATTCCAGAATCAAGAAAGATAATAGAACATAGAGGTCTTGTGAATTTTGGTTATGCAAAATTTCCATAGGGATTTTTAATATATACAATTCCCCACCCCTCTTGTATTTCAGAGTCTCATTTTTAGATATTCGATCCTACATTTGGTATTATAGAGTATATCATAATCACACACTATCCCAACATGAATCCAAACCATCTACCTCCAATCGGATCACACACACTTGTATTGTGATCATCCAAAACCAAAATTAATGAATAAAAATAATTGGAGTCCTGAGAATCAATTACCACTTATTCATATTAAATACCAAAAAAAAGTGAAATTAGAGATTCTAGATCACAAATTCCATAGGAAAACACTTTGTCTTCCCCACATCCAATGTTAGAGTCGAACATTGAAATATGGATAGAAAATATATCTATAAAATAGCAAAAAAGATCACCATTGCGTTAATGAATATAAAACATTCAAGGCAATTCTACTGCCCATAATAATGGAAATGAATAAGAATAACTGTATATTACCAAAGAGAAGCAATGAAACCACAACAAATAGTGAGATCCAAATCAAATGAACTAAAATATGAGGAGACACAAAAAATCACTTAGAAATGTATTAGGGTTTGAGGTAGTAGGTATCACAATGAAAAAATTTGGATTTGTGCTTACAGATCCTATAACATATTGGGCATGATTTTTATATGGTGTAGTGCACTCTATTATGATGTAAACTCCCCATAATCCAAGTATGGTAAAAATCACATTACGCTTTTCTTTTGACCAACCTTTACCGTATAAAAATATCATATAGGTAGTACCAAATACAGACCTATACTGAAAAATCCAAGGTGATTCTAATTCACTAGTGAAGATGAATGACTCACTAATAAAAAATAAATATCATACCTAATAAATCTAGGATGTCATAATATACATATTATAAGACATTAAATCATCTAAAGTGATGTGTATGAACATTTATCCCACAATAGGTGACGCCACTACTCTGTCGTTAATTTTTTACACTCTCAATTCTCCTAATAAAATTATTTTTGTTTTCATAACACTCAAACAAATGGAATTTACATTCTACTCAAGACAATCTTGTGAGAATACCTGATCTCCATTAGATGCACAACAACTAAAGAATCAGGATCCAACTTGATATATTCCAAACTCAGTATTCCATAGAGATTGAGATGGTATTTTTTATGATGAGATATATAAAATAAAGAACGGATACCCATCAAATTATTTATAAATGACGACTGATAAGAAAAATTCCCAATCTACTCAATTCCCTAAAATTGTCCTATATATATCTGAGCCACACTTCCATTAATTCCTTGTTACGTGCGATCATATTGAGTCGAAACATTTAGTAAAACTCATTCAACAATTTCAAACTCCAGAGGATGAAAATGATGATCTAATTACGACTTCTACCAACTCTGATATGTAACCACATGCCAAAACATATCCATAATCTATGTTGATGTTTCCCAAATGGAAATTAGTACTATAATGGAAGTCTCACCCTCCTCTTCACATGGATTTTGATGATCATCCTCAATATCCATATAGAACCTAAATGTTAACCTTTATATAATATTACATGTAACTACTGTTATATGAAAACTGTACAAGACCCTGATTTGAATCCCATGATCCCTAAAAATACAAGATGTAATCATGAATCAAATCCTCATGAATTTTAATTGAACTATCCATATTTTCATTCATTAGTGGATGATAATATATACTCAAATAGATCTATGTTCCCATCGCCTTATGTAGAATATTCCATAACTAAGAGGTAAAACATGGATCTCTATCTTAGATGATAGAAGAGGGAGCCCTATGTATCCTGATAACCTTTTGGACATACATCTTATATGTATCTTCAACCTTAGTGGTGCCTAATCCGAGTGAAATGGGATTATATTATAAACCAATCAATCACCACCTAGACATAATTATTACATTGTGATATTGATGGAATTCCAATATAAGTTTCCATACAAACTTCATCCCATTTCCAAATTATAACGAGAAGAGTTTGGAATAAAATAGACGGTTTCAGATGATATGACTTTATCTAATGGTATATGTAATAATTGGACACGTAATCTGATTTTTTGTACATTATACCCAACCACCATAATAAAAATTTGAACAAAATAATCAATAACTAAGAGGAAAAAATCAAATGGGATAGACCAACTAGATGTAGTATCAAAAACTCACAAGAAAAGTTGATGAAAACATTATTACATGACTATCATATGCATAATACATCAGTCTCTGCTAATTATTTTAACACACTCGCTTCATGAGGTTTTATTATACGTATTTGGGACACTAGAACCTTGAATTGATGTTATCATAGTACTTCACAAAAGAAAATGTTCTACATATTAAAAACTCACGTAAGTTTGTAAATTTTCCTTGTCCAATAGATATCAAAGCATTCTTGTGATTTTACTCTATATTTTTTACATAAGTAAAACCTATTAGATTAATACCTTTATCATGACTACTGGTGATAAATTATTGATTATTTAAATTATTAAATTCCTCACACTATTTTATCGAACTATATAAACCCCATGAACATGAATCCCAATACTTTATTGCATGAGTATTCTAGTGGAAAGTATCCATAATCCTACCCACGTAGTCTATAATATTTGGCTACAACAGTACTCAGAGAGTTATAGGTAGGTTTTTTTCTATCAAACCCAGTTAACATGTGACTCCCTGATTTATTGAGTGAATAACTACCTTCCAAAATCAAAAATATGATTTACTTAATGCTTACCTCTAAAGATACTGTAATCTATATTTGGATACTTATTTGGAACCAAAATTTGTTATGTAAACCCATCACTCACATAATTACTCCCCAATAGTTTGAGCTAACCACAACTTTGGTTGACTAGCCCCCATACACCCGGTTTGTTCAAAATAAAATAATGGATGGTGTTTAAAACATAATATTTTTCTGAGGGTTTTATATTTTAAGACAAATATAAACCATTTAAATTAATATATTCTTACTATTTTGTCATGTTCTCAAATAATCATTAAATCAAAAAAAATTATTGTTTCTCAATACATTTTATATATATATTATTTTATGTGGTGCTGAAGTAAATACATGCATATATAAAATAATTTTAATCACACAATAAAAATAATTACCCTAATGTCCATTAGAATCTAATAATGGTTGTTCTATTGAAACAAAATGGATCAAACATAACCAAGGGAAGTCATACATGAGTCATGTCTTAACTCCAAATGTAGAACATCCATGGTATACTATGTCTACATCTTATCTGAGGTAGTTCCTCATCTTGGAAGGGTACACATCTCATCTAGATATCACCATGACTTTGTGGGGTCCTCATCATACAATGAAATCCTCAAATGTTAAATAATACTCGAAGATATCACATTTTGTATCAGGAGCACAAATACAACTGATAAATTGGTTGAGCATTCCCTTATACATATTTAATTAAAAATTCAAAATTCAAAATATAAAATGAAACACTTATTAAAAATATCACAAGTAGTAAAATATTATTAAATGAAATTAACAATACAGATGCGAGTTCAGTCAATAGAACAAGACTAGTCGGTATTAAAAATAAATAGATGAAAGAACTATATTTCAATAAATTTAATGTTGAGAAATATTAAATATAAATTAATTGAGTTTTATAAATCATAAATATTATTATTATTGGTATGTAAATTAAATAAAATTTATACACCATAAATTAAATTAATCAATTAATTTATTTTAATAAAAAAATTAGATTAATTATATTAAATATTAAAACTATTTTTATTTTAAAATGTCAAATTAATATTATATTTAGTTAAATTTTGTACCAAAATTATATAAATTATCTAAATTAATTAAAATTGAAATAAAATTTGCCTCGGCCCAAGGTATTCATCAACACCCATTGTGGGCAACGATAAACCAGCACATTCCTGTTCGAGGTAGGGTAAAACCCGCACAAGACCTTTATGTTTCAATCAAACACCATGTATGACATTTTCAAGTCAGGGAGTCCCATTGTGGGTATGGAAGAACCCACGAAGGGACTTCTTAGGTTAGCAAGAACCCTTACATGGAATACTGAAGTTAGAAAGACCTGTTTTGGGTTAGTCCAGGCTTGTTTAACCCAAGGGTTGCATGATTTGAAAAGGGAAACCATAGGTCATGTGTTAGATAAACTAGGGTTACCTCATATGTAAATATATGATGATGAATGCTAGATCATTCTATGGATGGAGTTGATTCATTCTCTAGAGGAGGATAGGGGTGGCTCATTTTTTTCTAGTTATGTGCACAATTGGGGAAATTTTTTTTGACATAGTGGTGTGGGACGATGGATAAGAAGTCAGTATGCCAGTGTCGAATGGAAGCATGGATGATGTATCCTAGATATCGTGATCTTGGGGGTTACTTCTTGGGCTGGACAAAGAAAAATACGATGTGAGTTTTCCATGGAGATTCTTATCATCATGGGATCCCACGGCACTCAGATATAGGGAATCTCACCACAAGTGGCAGTGGAGGGTGCTAGATAGGTACCTTTCCCTAAGGGTTCACAATGTCTATGATGGTGTGCTGTATTTGAATCATGCTCTATGTTTAAGGAAGTCACTAACAAGAGTTGTTCTGGTGGGAGGTATTTGGTTCAAGTGTATGGGTTGGAACGCTAAGGGATATCCTATGGGAGTGGTTTCTAGGAGTTTTGATCCTAGAGGGACATGTCATGCGATGATGGATTATCAGAGAAGCTATGTGAGTGGAGTTTCTAGGGCCATGACTTGATAAAGGAATCCCTTGTAGAAATAGCTTATATGGGAAGGGAGTTTTCATGGAGATTCCCTCAACCCTTCAATATTTTCCCCTAATTATTAATTTTTTGTTAGATTGTACAGACACCCACCCCTTTTTAATAGATAATTATTTTATGATTTATTTATTTATTTTTAGTTTTTGACATTTATTCCTTGATAAAAAATACTTTGAAAAAGAATAATTAATAAAAAATGTAGGTAATTTATTAAAATCTTCTAAGGGTAGTAGTATATCACATGGAAAAATGTTCCAGCCGGTGCAGAATCAGTCATCAGATTCTCTCTAGAACCAGGTCGAATGTTAAATGTTCATTGGTACATGCCTCGAAATTATGTTGTAATAGTGGAATCTCTAGGCCGAACATGAATAGTAATTAAGAATACAATTATATGTATATAATTGATATATACATATGTTTATTCCAACCATAATTTTGTAGATATTTAATTATCCATGATTTGAATAGTATTTTCCTTAGATTTCATGTCATATCCAAGGTTTATAGTATCTCTCACTTATAATGAGAACATCGATATACATTGATAGTAAACCTCAATACAAGTCCCATGGTGCAGACACATCTCACTAACATGAAAAACTTGATGTCTTACGTTCAGGTGGAATGGAATCATAATAAATGGGACATCGTTTCATTAATTTCACATTTTGTGATCTCTAGTAGTGAGATCAAGAGGATAGACGTTACAATAAGTAAACCACGTGTTTCAAGTGTCATTGGTTATTCCTTAATATGGACATGTGTATATGTCTCTCTACATGAAATCAATATCATTGTGAAGCATTTGATGACATTCATTGATGCAAGGACAAAACTATGATAATGGAATCATGGTGAGGTAGTTTTTTTCGATGTTTCATTACTGTTATGACATTTGATGAATGATCAAGACAGAATTTTCACTTATGAGTTGTGGGAGAGTTATCTCATGGGCCCAGGTTGAACAAGATGGTATTACCTTCATATATCTATGGACATGGTAAATGAAGTTATATCTAACTAGTATGGTCATGAAATATATAAATCAACAAAAATATGATGACTTAAGTTTGAATCCATCTTTATGAGATATTAGAGACAAATAGATTATATAACATAAAATGTATTCATAGGAAGTATTTATAGATATGAAATAACATATCTCCGTAGGGGTCATGATGGGTTGATCAAATACCCACTTGTTATGGAGATTAGACTCACTGCTATTCAGATAAGTAACTATAGTGTCACACATTTTGTGTATCCAGGAGTTCAATGTATTATATTCCATAGGAGTGTATGATGAAGTGGGCCCTATGTGTGGGGGATAGTGAATGTTTGTGTTTGACTGATAAAAATTAAAACTAATTCAATAATATTATTAAATTTTAGAATAATAATTATTTAATTTATTTATCAATCTTCTCACAATTTGGTTTATCATTAAATCTAAGATAAGAAAAATATATTTTTGTAATCGAACATAGGATGTTCAAGGTTTGTTTAATTATTTAGAGATCTTATAAGAATAGTTAATGACTAAAATTTTCTCACATAACATTTTACAATGTTAATAGTGAGTGATTAAATATTTCGGATAGTAATGATAAGTTAATTAAGAAAAATATGTCCACAAAGTCTAAAATAATAGTTATTCAAGCAATGAAAGTGAAATTTTTAAAAGTATAGCCTTAGTATAAAAGATCATTTCAAACTCATTAATTCTAGGCACATGAATTTTTATGAATTTAGTGATATAATCTCTCATCTACTATCCTTCGATGTTTTTAGAGTGAGATTTTGAGGGAAGAACATCATCAGATTGATCACACTTTCTGGATTGAGTCTAGGTTGATCCGGCTATCAATGGGATGTTGAAAAGATCTTTGATTGCCCGCCCTATGTCTAGGGTAACATAGATATATGATCCTTGAATTGTGGATTATATGTGAATGATATAGTAATATACTAAATTGGAATCTTACAGCCATGACACATCGATGGATAATAGCGAATCAAACCAAAAACTACAATCAAATGAGTCATTGTTTAATATTTCATTTGAATTTATTAATTATTCATAATTTTTTTGTTGGGGATGAAGCCTCAATTTATTATTTAAAGCAAATACCACTTTATATTGTGTAGAGGGAGAACCGTTACATAGCGTGAAGGCCCAAGGCTAATTGGCCTAAATAGAAGGATTGAAAGCCCATTTTTTCCCACATGACCCTCAATGAATAGTGTTTCTACAGTACCAACACTGCTGTAGTACCTACTACAGTACAACCGCTGATATAGTACTTTCTCTAGTCCCTCGACCGCTATAGTGCTGCCACTACTACAGTTCTGCATCTACTACAGTACTAATTTTGTAATGTTCTACAGTACTGATATAGTCCCCCACTAATTCACCCTTTCCCAGATTTGATCATGGGATATTTGGATACCAATCAAGAGCTCTTACCACAAGGGTACTTGCTCATTAGAAATTTTATTTGTTTTTAAATTGAATTTCATATTACCATTTGATGAATATTGGAAATGAGTTTTATGGATTCACTCTTTTAACATGTATCCAAACACAAAATTATAAATTGTGTCTCTTTTTTGCTTTGGTTGTATCCAATATTTATTTAATTGGTCTCCGAGTTAAAATGAAATTATTTCATTAAATGTAGTTAAAATATCAATTAAATTTTTAATGATTTGGAAGAATTTTTTTGATATGGTCCCAACACAACAAAAGACATGTCAATCCGAGTCTGTATATCCATGATATGGAAGATCATAAATCAATTGGATCTATGTAAAAGGAGCTACAAAAATTTATGATTTAATTCTTACATCATTTAAATATCTACTAATGTGACAATTTTTTATGGTGTGTGATGCAATTATAATTCATGTTAATCATATCTACTGGAATCTGGTTAAGGCATACAATTTGAAATACAAGATTTCATTAGAATCATGATTAATTAAAATGATAATGCTTCCAATGGAAGCTAATTTTATACATATCATGGAATATTCTTTATTTAATAAGATAATTTTTTCCATTAAATCTAGTTTGAAGAATCTCATGAATTCTTGTCTAATTAAACATATAATGTTTCCCCTAGAAGATTACTCAAATATTCCCATTAAATCTTGTTTATGAAATATATAAAAATGTGAAAATTCTTTTGTTGGATTCCTTCCATCATTATATATATATTATATATGTATATATATATATATTTCCATGAAATGGATACCCCATATCAGGATTGAACAATTTAGTCTGGGTTTGATGGCCAAGACCTATTTAACCCATTATTTGTCCTAAAATAATTTTTGGGGATCTTTTTTAAGGCCAAATAGACCAGGTAATTTATAAAAACTTCAAAAATATAATTTAATTATATAATATTTAATAATATTATTTCAGGTGCATTGAGATTTATTGATAATTAATTAAAATTATTTTAATTCATGTTAATGAATTATAAAATCCCAAGAGTTGAAATTTAGAAAATTTAATTTGTCTTATAAAATATAATTTCATTTTTTCTGATCTTGAGAAGATATCGACCCGTTCATGTTTTTTTTAATATTTTAATTTATTTTTTATAAAATGCAATGTTTATTTTATTTGGATGATCTACACAACATCCCTCCATCTCTAATTTTTATATGGACCTATATATCGACATTTAAGTGAGAAAATGTAATTTTAACCCCATGTTTCTCTTACCCATGTGTGATTATACATTATAATGATTAGTGGAGTTTAGGTGGTGTAACTAAAGTTGAGAGCCAGTGTAGACCAAACAAGATTAATGCACAGGAGATGTAGGTGCTACAATTCAAGTCAATTATTTTCCTAAGGAACTCTCCTAAGGTCGCGATAAATCCATTATTCCATTGATGGATTAACCAATAGTTAACATCTCATGATAATGTCATTATATATTGATTTTATCATCTTTCTAGTTTATTATTTTTTAAATATGTATTTATTCCGCAAGATCACATAGTATAAAAAGAAAAAAGCACGCAAAGGTAAAATGAAAATGTCTGTTAAAATATTTCTATTTAAAATCATGGTTATATTGTGAGAATTATTACTTATATCAATAATTTAATATTGAAAAGAATTTCATTTGATAATATTAAATTACCATATCCCTCAAAGGAAATAATAATTCATTAAAAGCCTTCAGTAATCAAATTTCTAAAAACCTGGGTGTTCGATGTGCTCATTTCGTATTGATATTATTTTTAATCAATTTTGAATTTAATTGTATGTGTAATATGAAATATGAATTGAAATTCACATAATTAACCATTTAGAATTGTGATGTGATATTGTGATACCATACTATATGAAAGGGATTGTTTTCCATGATAGAATTGTAACACCCCAAGGTTTTGAAAATAAATATAGAATTCAATTTTATAATCGAGCTATTAAACACAAATTTTCCTTTTCTCTGTTTTGAATTTCGAAAAATGGTTATCTAGAGTTGTGTTCAGTATGTCATTTATAGTCTGATAGAACAATCGTTATTTTTTAGTGAATATTAACATACCCGTATGAATAGTAATATGATTAATAATATGACCCTAATGAATTGTAAATTTTATTATTATATTATTTTCATAAGGCTAGAACATAATAACATCTTGGTTAATTTTACATTGTGATAAAGAAGTAGTTGTAGAATTAGAACTGTTATTTTTGAAATAATTATGCTTTTATTTAAATGTTAAATTTATAATATTTTGATTCTTTTTAAAAATGGACTTCAATTTTGAATTCTACACGTTGAAGAATGGTAGGGGTGAATTATTGGGATTTTTCTAAAATACATGAATTTTTCATGAATAGAAAAAATACAGTTTTGAGTTTTCTGTAGTTTAATGACATCGTAATGATGTCATAAATAAATATAAAATTATGGTAGACATGGGTATAGTAACTTATGACATGAGGTGTCCCATGTGGCTTAAACCATTGTAAAATACCATGGTAATGCCCATGGTATGGAAAAAGCTACTAATGAGGTGTCCCTTTGAAATTATTAAAACATTACCTCTATTGTTTTTATATATACCCACTCATACATTTGTTTTCGTTCATTTCAAAACCTTCATCCTCGACTATATGGTTGTTTTACCTCTCTTAGAGTCCTACATATTTGACCTTAAGACCCCAAGGTCCCATCAATCAAGATCTAGGAGTCATTCTACAAGTTAAGGGAACCCTTCATTCTCTTCTTTAAGTCAACACTCATTTTAAGTTAGGTATATGATATTCATTTATAATTTGTTGGGTTTGGATTTTATTTAGTATTACTACAATAATTTTGATTTAAATATAATGAGATACCCTTTTTTTCTCATCAATTTATTTTATGAAATTTTATGTGACGTCGTTAGGCTGCCAAATTTTCATAAGGGATCTCATAACTTTTATTTTATTTTCAGGTTCATCTATTTTTTTTCTCTCCTCACCTCCTCTATCCAAATGATCATGGTAACTACTATAACATATATATACTAGATTTAAATCATGTTAGTGGAATAAACATCATAAATTTCCTTACTCCCTCCGTTTATTTTGTAAACAAAATCGACATCCATAAGGTTCCGATTTAGAACCATCATGGACGATGATGTTCCGTTCGTCGATTTATTAATCATTACTGCTAATTAAATCATATTAATGGTTGATAAAGACTATAATATATTTTTTATAACGTAATTAATAATATGTAACCATAATATGTATATATAATTTTGTTATATGAAAAAACTAGTTCATAATATTCAATAATACTCCCGAATAATCAAAGTGGAATTCACCTAATGATTCTTCTTCATTGCATGTAACCAAATTATAGAAATTACCATTAAAAATAATTTATGTTCATAAATAATATATAATTCTATTCCTGGTGATTTATAACATTTTTACATGATCTCCTCTACTTAAAAATAAGTGAACCGATTATAAAATTAAGGAAAACGAACACCCCAGAACAAGGAAAGTCAATATAAAAACTTGTTCATAAAGACACAAATGAACTAACTAGAGTTTTGGTAAACTAAATACATGTATAATATGTTCTGAATTATGTTATTAATATGTATAATTTCATATTCAAGGAATTTATGTACATGAGTGGAACACGTTTGGAGTTAAGGTAATGGTTTTTCCACCCATACATCCATTTTCATTCGGGATACTTTCATTGTCTAAATACCACAATGAAATTATTATTTATTGTAATTTACTCTTCATATATTCTATTATAGTATTATATATATGTTTATAAACTATAATCCTTCCTTATATTATGTATAGTTACACATTTTTAATGGAACATTCCAAATTGATTAAAAATACGAGCCTAGTCAAGGAAATTTCTCAAATTCTTACCTATTTTCAAGGGAACCCTATTATATGATTATGGAAACAATTATCTTTAAAAATAACTCATTTTATTATTAAAATATTATCTTACATCACTTCTGGTTTTATTCAAATATTTTTCCAAAATAACTTTTCTTTTCAATATAAAGGATTATTTATCTGCAGAATTGCTGAATGGTTTTATAAGTCTATTTTAATCTAATTCAACACTCTTCTTGATTACATGGTATTATCTAGATTAATCATTTATTAATTAATCTACTATATTTTATTTTATGGTTTATGACTTACTCTATTGTTGATGATTTATCCTAAAACCATTCACAATATTATTTGGAATAGTTAGTGTTTTATGTTTAATGATTGGGGAAAGATAGTTACATTTCATATGATAGTTTCAATATGAATGTATATGTTTTTCATGTTTATCCGCGCTCATATGAGGAATTCATTTTACTTATTATGTGATGGGTGGGTCCCGCTATAGCCCCTCTATTCATCGGTAGGTCTCATGAGACAAACTATGGTCTTGACACGAGGACTTGACAAAATGATTATTTTATTGTCCTAGCACGAGGCATGGACGGTATTGTTAGGATGTTCGTATTATGAACATCCGTAATTATGATGCTAATATTTGATGTTCCAGTGGTTATTCAACTAGTAGAATACTCATGATTATGTTTTATTATGGAATTATTTATTCAGCTCATATTTCTTCCATAAGGTGTTCACCTTTATTATTAAAGGCATGTGTTTTTTAATTACTCACCATGTCTAATGATTATATTTTCTTTTGTTGTATTTTTTACTCTTACTGAGTGTATGATCTCACCCCATTTTTATGATTCATTTTCTCAGGACATGAAGAAGTAATTTAAGAATGAATTTCATGCATAAACTAGAATACATGATGTTTCTAGTGGAAGTAAACAGTGTTTTGTTTCCCTTCATGTTGTAATTATAGACATATGTATGTCAATTGTTTCCAATAATACTGAAAAAATAGGTCTTTCAAGATTCATATTCCTTGTATGTATGTTAACGTAATCGAATTAGGCACTTTCTATGGGAAACTAGGGTCAGTTCCTCATAGTTGTTATCAAAGGATGTTTAGTATAATACTTGGAAAATATATTTAGAAAATGTTGAATTTGTGAAGAGTCCCTAAGTTAATCTTTGTGATATATATACAATAACATCCTAGTGTTTTGGTAAGGAATAGATTATGTGGATCTTTCAAGCAATACATCTTTGTCTAGATACGAGCAGGTAGAGGTGACTCTGGCACAAATGTATCTAGAGGTAAAACCTGAAAACACTAATTTGCACAAGACTTGAACGAGAACTGGTGCACGACAAAAGGCCTTGTTGCACTCTTGGTTATGAAACACCTATAGGATATTCTTTTGATAATTCAAATTTTCTTTAAAATCCATTATGAAACATTGAAATGTTAAATATTCCTCAATGAAAACATTTTTGTGAATATGGGATTAGCTGCGTAGGATCTCAATTTTTCTGAGTATTTTTCTATTAAGATTATACATTATGATTCATAACATAATATATTGTATTCCATTATCTAGATATGGAACCTAGTGGATGGAATGGAAATCAGATGAATGCACATGTCACCTATTGGGATTTTCCTCTGACGCATGATAATGATGTTGGATCTGGGGATGTGACTTGTGTTGAGTAACACATAACTATACTGGGACAACTTCCACAGGTTATGAATAATGACCTTATCCATATGAAGCATCCGGAACCACAATGTGTAGGAAACATGCAAAATCTCTTTATGCGACAACAACCTCCATCATTTCAACGGGACCACAAACCAGTTTGTAGAAGATCAATGGATATGGTCCCTTCAGAAAATATTTCACACTTTGGGATTTAATAAAAGAGAGAATATTTTAATGGAAATATATTTTCTTTCCGAAGATGGAAACCAGTGGTGGTCATTAATTCAAAAAAAACGGAGGAGGAAGAGATAGAAGAGATGCAATGTAGGGATTTTAAGGAAATCATTATAGAATCATATTTTCCTCATGAGAAGCGAGTAGATATGGAGTGATAATTCTTGAATCTGAGGCATAAGGAATATGATAATTTTGAAAGGTATGAACCTAACATCACAGGATTAGCAAGACATGATGTAGACTACATATGAAATCCAATGAGAATAATTGATCGATTCATTGATGGTCTAATGTCATTCCTCCGGCGGGCACTGGTCTCCCAATGTTTTTCATCATATGAGGATATAGATTCTTGTGTCATAAAGAAATAAAAAATATTCTCTATGTCTTATGAATTTAAGGAAATTCAAGAAAATAAGAGGGATGCTGAAAACCCTAGGAATGGAAATAAGGAAACAGGATGGAATGGAAGAGTTGTATTTACACCATGTAATAATTTTGAAATAAACACAATGGTGCATGTCTAAAAGGAAAAGGATTATGCTACAAATGTGGTCAGAAAGGCCATCTTACATGTGATTACAAGGGGAAGAATGAAGACAATGACGTTAAATGCTATAGTTGTTGGGAGATGGGACATTATGCTAATGATTTTCCAAAACTTCAAGGAAATATGGAATAGAAAAGGCCAAGGGATAGGGGAAAATCATATGCAATCACAATTTTAGAGGTTGATGTTTCTAATGACGTGGTGGCAGGTACTTTATTTGTTTCACAAAGTTTAAAAAATGATTTATTTGATTCTGGATCATCGCATTGTTTCATATCAGCACAGTTTTCCAAGAAAATTAGATATTTCCAATTTGATTTAACAAGGGAGTTTTCAGTCAAAACTCCTAAGGTAAGTATCATTGCTAAAAAGTTCTATCAATCAGTTCCCATTAGGGCATATAAATGCTCTTTATCTGGTGATCTCATCTTCATACCCATGATTGAATTTGATATAATCCTTAGTATGGATTGGCTTTCAAACCATGATGGAAAAAATTATTTTAACAAGATGGAGGTTACGATTTTTTATTACAATGATAATGAACACCTTATCTTTAGAGCATAATCATCACCTACTAATTCTTATCTAGATCCACCACTAGTAGCTCAACTAAATTCAAGTATTGGGGAAGAAGAGACTGAAATAACATTGGGTGAGGAAAGGAATGATCAAATAGAGGATGTACCTATTTTGAGATAATATGTTGATGTGTTTCTATAAGAATTACTAGGACATCCACCAAAAGGAGAAATTTTGTTTTCTATTGATTTAATTCCTGGTTCGAGGACCATATCGAAGACCCCTTCTAGAATGGCCACTATGGAATTAGTGGAACTAAGGAAACAAGTAGAGGAATTTAGTAATAAGAGATTTATCTAACCTAGTGTTTCTCCTTGGGGATCCCCTGTGCTTTTTGTAAAGAAGAAAGATGGATCTATGAGGTTATGTATCGACGACATGGAGATCAATGGTATAAATTAAAGAACAAGTATCCCCTACATTGCATTGATGATTAATTTGACTAGCTTCATGGAGCCCAATACTTTTCAAAGATTGACCTTCGATCAGGATATCATCAGTAGAGTGTAAATAATGAAGACATTCTAAAAATAGCTTTTCGAACCACTTACGGGCATTACAAGTTTACAATAATGCCTTTTGGATTGACTAATGCACCCTCTGTCTTCATGGATCTAATGAACAGAGTATTCAAGGAATATCATGATTATTTTTTAGTGGTATTTATTGATGATATCTAGGTATAAACTAAAAGCTATGAAGATCATGAAAATAATTTTCTCATTATCCTGATGACTCCTAGAAGAAATGAATTAAATAGGATGTTTATCAAGTGTGAATTATAGCTTCAGGAGATTTTTATTCATGGACATATTGCCTCTAATGATGGAATCATAGTTAATCCTGGAAACACAAATGCAATAAAAGATTGGCCTATGCCAAAAAACATAACTGAGGTATGCAGTTTTACTAGCTTAGTAGGTTATTATTAGTGTTTCGTAATGATTTTTACCTGACTATCTAACCTGCTAATGAAGCTCACACATAAAGGCGTTAAATTTGTTTGGACAAAATACTATTAATAATGTTTCTAAGAACTGAAGATAAGATTAGTCATTTCTCCTATATTGACTCTACCATCTAGGAATGACGTGTTTGTTATTTATATTGATCCTTTAAAGAATGGTCATGGTTGTGTCCTTATGCAAAATGAAAGGTTTATTGCTTATAAATCACAACAGCTAAAAATTAATGGGAAAAACTATCCTACTAATTATCTTGAGTTATGTGCTATAATATTTGATTTGATGATATGGATATATTATCTCTATGGTGGAATTGTGAGATTTATACAGATCACAAGAGATTGAAGTATATTTTATCATAGAAATAACTCAACATGAGGAAATGTAGATGGCTTGAACTAATAAAGTATTATTATTTCACGATACACTACCACCGATGGAAGGAAAATAAGGCGGCAGATGCATTTAGTAGAAAAGATCATGGAGTTTTGAACAAGATTATAGTTGAAAGGAATCCTATTTTCATGGTTCTAGTAAATATGGATATGGGAATAAAAATGGAAGTCCAAACATCAATTATTTTTCAAATGTTTTCCAAACAATCTTTACTAGAAATGATAAAAAGTTCTCAGGCAGATGATGATGAGTTTCAAAACAATATTAAAGCTGTGAATGTTGGGAGATTGAGTGACTTCATATATGAAGATGGAATTTTGAAATTTGGGAAAATTATTTGTGTTCCTGATATACCTGATCTAAAAAAGGAATTATTAGATGATGATCATAGTTACAATGTTTCTATACACCCTTGTAGCACTAAGATGTATAGAGATTTGAAGGAACATTTTTGGTAGGATAACATGAAGAGGGAGATAACTGATTTTTTGTCAAGATGTATGGTTTTTCAACAAGTGAAAGCTGGAAGGAAACATCCTGGATGAGTATTGCAACCACATCACATACCTGAGTGTAAATGGGATAATATCACAATGGACGTTGTCATGGGACTACCAAAGACTCATAGAAGGAAGGAGGCAATATGGATCATTGTTGATCATCTTACCAAGTCAGCTCATTTTCTTGATATAAGAGAGGATCAACCACATGAACGTCTAGTAAGACTATATATTAATGAAGTTGTGAGAATTTATGGAGTACCCCTATAGATTGATTCTAATATTCATCCATGTTTTACATCATGATTATAGAAAATTCATCAGTAGGCCCTATATACTGATCTTCATTTGAGCACTGCCTATCACCCGCAATCTTATGGACAATCAGAACAGACTATTCAAACATTGGAAGACATGTTTAGGTCTTTTTCTCTTGATTTTCAAGGCATGGAGGATTAGTATTTATCCCTGGTAGAATTTTCCTACACAAATAGATTCCATTCAAGTATTAAGATGGCACCCTATGAAGCATTATATGGGAGGAGATGTCATACACCGACATGCTGGGATGATTTTTGTGAAAAAACGATCATGGGACTAGAACTTGTTGAAGATACAATGGAAAAGGTGAAGATTATCCAGAACCATATCAAAATATCTCAATGTATGTAAAAGTGCTATGCTAATTGTAACACCCCATGATTTTATGAAAAATATTCTTTTAATTTCATTAATGTCTTGTGTTGTATGCTACACCAAGATTACCTTTCACTATACGTAATATCGTATTAGCTTGCAGTATAAGCAACACAATCTTGGATTCTGTTACACATAATTTAGATAATAGTTATTCTACGCAACATTGAGTATATATATATATATATATATATATTCAATGTATAAATGAAATATGGTTGGATTCTCTAATACGAAACAACAAATGATTCTTTCACAACATGCAACCCTGACTTGGCTTGGATTACACGCAATCACGACCTTCCTCGATAGCGTGAGTTGTACGCAAAACCGGGTTTTACTAAAGAACGATATATTATTATAATATCATTATAAACTAGCCGATATGAATAGTATTAACTAAATTTAGAATTTTATAACATCATTATTCATCTTAGACATTTTCTATAACATGGTATAAGAACCAAATAAATTTTTCAGGTAAAATAAGTATTTAAAAAAAAATGCAGTTTTGCCACCTTTTGATTGCTCACCCACTTTAAATCTAGTTTTTGACATGTTTATAAGTTTAATTTGACAAAATAAAATTCATCTTTGGAATCAAGAAATAAAAATTTACTTTGGATAAATTTTTCGTATTATTCTGGTAACTTTCATATTTTGATGAATAGTAAAAACACGCTATATGTTAATGAAAAAAAACATTTTTCATCATGATAATTTAAATGGTTAAATTATAATATTGAATGGTTTTAAAATATAAATAGAATATATTTTTACCATTTAATATAATTTATGTCATTATAATTGATTCTACAGTGAATTTGTAGGTTAAATCAATTCAATATTTTGCAATGTTTTAAACAAAAACCCGTTTTCATTCGACAACAGGATTAATTTTAATTTAATTTCTACAACTTCTATGTATTTAATTTGAAAAAATGGATTCAATATTTGGAATAAGTGGATCCAAATTATTTTTATAGGATACTTTTATTTTTGGGAATTATGAATAGTAACTACGGTAAATTTTATTTACCATAGTTAAAGGTAAATCGGGTAATTAAGGGTAAATATAATATTATGAAATTATCCTAACATATGCCAAAATGATATTGGATGACTATAAGTAAACCCATATCAACTAAGGGTCGGATTAGATTCATTTTATGGACTTTTGACCATGAAAATAATTTAATTATTATTAAAACCAATGAAAGTGACAACATGTCAATCTCTTAAATCATATAAGTATAATAATTTTATTTTAGTGATAAACATCATAAAATTCTAAAATGAATAGTCTAGAGAAATATAAAAGAATTATCTATATCATGAAAATTTATTTAGAATTTTTAGGGATTAAATAATTGTCATTAATGGTGATACATTAATGATACAGAAATTATTTATTAAGTGGAAAATAAGTAATATAGTTTTTATTGAAATAATAATACACATTAAAAGGCCCACAAACCCAACCAAAAATTATTGGTAGTGTATATATACACCTTAATAATCCAATGACCTAATATATAACCATTTGGATACATATAAAAGTGATTATGACACTTATATTATTTTATTTTAAATGATGCCAAAGTTGTCACCTTCATAATTTAATAAATATAACAAATTAAATATTGTTATTTTAAGATTATAAATTCGAGTAAAAGAATTATTGTGAAAGTTAATAGCTTTATATTCATCATAGGATATTAGTTTAATTTTATATTCAAAAAACATTATATTAAATAATTAAACAAAAATATTGTAGTAATTATTTTATTAAGAGATAAACCAAATAAATGGTTTTAAAAATAATAAAATAAATATTATATAAACTATTTAATGTGATACACTAATTTTATAGATACATATGACCTTTTATGAATATATTAAATATTTTAGTTAGAACATATCTTCTGTATATATTTTATTTAAATTCAAATAAATGAATAGTGTCAAAATTGACACTATTGTTATTTTATAAAAATAACATATTATAATTTTTTTTAAAAATAACAAAAATATATAAAAATTATAAATTTAAATTTATATGGTTTATAATGTTATAAAGTAAACAATTATGGAAAATTCACAACAAATAAGTAGTTATTTATTATAATTTAAAATTTAGAATTTTATTACCACAAATAAACTTAAATAGAATAAATAAGGATAAATCAAAATGATAAGGTTTAAAATAAGATCCAAACATGTCTAAATTTGTTTGGTTGATGATATTACAACCCTATATCATCTAATATTCGAATATGTGTCATTCATGGAGGTTTTTAAGTGGGGTTAGATTTATTATAAATTAATCTTTTTAAGAATTCCAAAGGTCCCCCTCCCCTCCCTTATAAAAGGGCACCTCCTCCATCTCCTCCTCACACCAATTTGAGCCTTCAATCTCGGCCAACCCCTGCCAAATTATCTTCTACACTTCCCTAGAAACATACTAGAGGTTCTGTTATACTTTAAAGACCAATCTTAGTGCCCTAAGAGGAGGTTTCAAAGAGGCATATCGAAGAAGAGGTAACTTCTTCTCCCGATTCTTTCAAGCTTATATCTTCTTCAACTTCTTCTTCTTTAGTTGTTTCATTATAAATTAATAACATAAGTATCACTAATATACTGATTTGTTATTATAATTATGAAACATCCCCATTTCACCTTATATCCATCCTACGGAAAACAAAATCACCACGCGTGCGTACGTACGGAATACCGTCTCCACGCCGTTGTGTAATATATTTTCCACAACAACCTTAATTGAATGGGTATAATGGTGTAAATAATGACTATATATGACTGTTATAATGTGTTATTGATTCTGAAATAGTATACATACACTCCAATACAATTCCACGATCATAGGAACAATATCATAACTCGTGCATACGTACGGAATACCGTCTTCACGATGTGATGCGACTCCTTCTACATGATCTTCATTTCATAATTATTATATAAATGAATTTAATGAATGAATATGATATATATTACACTAATACCATTATGGAAATGAGTTATATATAACATAAAGAGAAGAATAAGAATTTATTTGTCAAAACACGCATAAGAACAAAAAGTAATAAACACCCGAATAACAAGTAGTAATGAAATATTACTAATAAGAAGCTAATAATATGACCATATATGATATCATAACAATATTTATGATTCTGGAATATGTCAATAACATTATTTAAATAATTATACAGGAGGTTCGGTCACTTATGAAGCAAATCAGACCTAAGGTAAGGGAAAATATCACAATCTCATTTTTATCTGAGATTGATTATACTTTGGTATTTACTGGGGTGTATTTTATCATCCACATCCATGATCCCTCAATATGTAATATTGTTTCCATCCACTTACAATAGTTTAAATATAATTTTACCCTTTGGTGAGTTTTTAGTAAAGGATATGAAAGGAATCTTTTGTCAATTTTCGTACGAGGTACTTTTTGACTTTTCCGACAAAAGTAGGAGAAGAATGTTTTATTAACTTATACGAAATGAATGGATTTTTAAAAAATTAATTCCTAGAAGCTTCCTTTACAAGTTTTCAAGTTTATTTTTAATCAAATTTTATTAGTTTAAAATTGTATGACATGTTAAGAAAGGAAAATATTTTTGAAGTAGAAAGGATATTTTCCTCAAGAATGGAGTTTAAGAGTTTTATCAAAATTATTTTCCATATAAGATAATAAAAGGTTCTGTCTCTATCCCTATTATTAAATTGATTTGATTATGTTGTGATGGAAATATTTTTATGAATTACTTTATCATATCGGAATTGTTTTATGATGTCATGATGTTTAAGATTCCCATTTTTATTACATGGGTTATGCAATGTTGTATGATTTATGATTTTGTGGAACACATAAGAATGGTATCATTATGAGATGGGTGGAACCTATATATCCCTCCAATGCATTGGGTAAAGATT
Source organism: Viscum album (assembly GCA_963277665.1). Lineage (NCBI taxonomy): Eukaryota > Viridiplantae > Streptophyta > Magnoliopsida > Santalales > Viscaceae > Viscum > Viscum album. The sequence goes on from OY728134.1 coordinate 173,006,047, forward strand.
TTATATCTCATGAGATAGAAATGGCTGGAACGGTAGGTTATACAGGTTCAGTGAAACTGGACTGAAACGAGTAGTGAACTCGGTTCAGAAATGGACTTTGTCCACTGAGATATTCTTGGAAATGTGTCTTGACTAATAAGAAATGATTCTCTATGATTATGTGTTTATGACACAATGTTTCATGTTTTATGTTATCATTATTGGGATTTTATTTCACTACTATGATTTATCCCATGTTATGATATTATGATCTCTTTTGCAGGTTAAGATTTCCAAAATGTCATGTTCTTATGAATATGATGTGATTGATTTTTCTTTTGTTTACCCTTTCTGAGCATTTGAGATAACCCTTTTATGTTTTCGTTTCCCCATGATATAAAGAATGGTTTTAGGTAAGAAAAAAAGGGAAAATATTTATGGGAGATATTGAAGATCTTTCACCATGATTAGAAGATTACGTTCCGAGTTTCCAAAGACACTAAACTATTACAGTCCTTGTGTGTGTTTTTATTATGTTATAAATATTTTGAAAAAGTAATGTAATGTCCTTGTACATTAAGCTTCGGGTCTCTACAGTTGGTATCAGAGGAAAGGTTTAGTCAACCTTTGGAAACTAGGATGCGAGAACGTTAGTGAGATCCCTAGAGATATTTCTATGGTATGTCTAGGGATGTCCCTAAGGATAAGTATATGTATAGGATATAGTCCTAGAACTATGGTAACAATATTAGATTAAACCAAAGATGTTAGATATTGAAGTTACTCCCCCTTTATTATGATTTTTGACTCTCACACTATTCTTTTTGGGTTTTAGAAAATGGCTGGAAACAAGATGATTCACGATAATGGAGGATATTATGGACAATGGAATGATGAGAATCCAAATTAAATGGGATTTGGAAGTCCAAAGATCATTATTATGCCGAATCAGTAATCTCATAATACGATCAATAAAGTAAAATTTGGTAAGTTTCCTGACTCGGATAGTAAGAGAAAGATGGAGTTTCATGATGATCATAGAGGAAAGAAAGTTCAATTTCCCATATGTAAATCATGTGTGAAGAGGAATCAAGGAGAATGTTTCAAGGGAACTAGAAGATGCTTTGGGTGTGGAAAATAAGGACACAAAGCCAGTAAGTGCAAAGGAAAAGGTTCAGTTAACATCATGGATGAGGATAATGGTATTGCTACGACATCAACAATGGTTAAATGTTTTAAATGTGGAATGTACGAGCATTATGCAAACCAATGCCCTAATGGAAAGTCTAATGAAGAGAATTAGTACGGCCGTCTGAGTAGTATTTATGTTGTTGATGATGAAGAGACTACAAATTATATGTGAGTTGAAAGAATTGATGAAGCTCAGTCAATGGTTTATAAAGGTAGTGGAATGATTAATGTTTATCAAGTGTAATATTGTATAAGTAATCTCATGGTACTATGGAATACAGATACATCTAAGGATTGTTACACTGTTGTCTTTCCTTGAGTTTTGAAAGTGTATGATTAATGGTACCAGTATCCATTAAAGGATATTTAGATATTTTTGGAATATAGATGATATGCGCATAATGAAGGGATACGGAGAAAATTAAATGTTTGATATTATTCATGAGCTCATGAATGATATAAGGAGAAGGTTATGTAATGGATTGAGTATATAGAAATTTTGGATTTTTGAATGTGGAAAGAGTTAACTTTTGACAGCATTCATGTTTCCACTAAGGTTTAATGGGTATTCATTTTTCAAGAGAATACATGATTAAGGTATTCACATGATTGGAATGTGACCAACAAGATATATGGGGGATAAATGATGGTATTCACATGCTTGGATGACGACATTTCAAGTAATCGTTTTCTTTATACTATGTTCTTGGACTGAAGTATTTTAGATAAGCCTAAATATTGGAATAGATTATGTTGGACATAAGTTAGTATTGTTTAAGGATAGAACCATTTTTCGATATTAGTGATGGGATGATATAGTAATGTAGTTTTAGAAAAAGGACAACATGCATGACGGGCGACAACCCATCGCATCGGACAAGGCCATGGGAATCGAACCCACAACTGAAGTGTGACTGGCCTTTTTCGCCTACCACTGGCCTACAGGAAGTCCCTGGTTAGTAGAAACTAGTTTTAATTTATTTAGCGGTATGATATATGAAGTATATGTACAATTTTGGAACCATATACGATTAATCTAACCATAAGATGGACTTATAACTTTTGCTAACGTTTTGTTTGAAAGAGATGAAATGACCAATCATTCTATGACATGATCTGCTAACACATCACGAATAACAAATTCAACTTCATCTCTTTAAGGGATGAAGTGGAAATTGTTCAATTCATGAACAACAGTGAGATTGTACAAAAATCATGCAAGTATTTATTTTAATTCATCAAATTTAGGGAAAAGATCTTGAAAACCAAAAATGTTGTCCTAGTTCCCTTATATCCGATGAATCATATGGAACATTAGATCATCACAAATCAATAACTTTGTGATTGTTGGATTTTTCATAGCCATGTTCTCTACCACTCTCCATCAGAACTTGATGGTTAGCTTTTTCTTCCATATCCATATTTTCACCTATGTTCTCATACATGGATACACAGTGATAAGTTAATTTGGGTAACCGTTACATTTCATACTTTAGTTTTTAAAGCCATGTTTTGGTAATCCTTTTTACAATGTGGGTTCTTATTAAAAAAACTTTCTAGTAGTAAACCATTTATAACCCCGACGAATTTCGAGGGCGAAATTCATTTTAAGGGGGGTAGAATGTAACACCCCGAGATTTTATGAAAAATATTATTTTAATTTAATTAATGTCTTGTGTTTTATGATACACCAAGATTTACTTGTGCTATACACAACACCGTATTAGCTTACAGTATACACAACACTATTCTTGGATTGTGTTACACACAATTTTGATAATAGTTATTCTAAACAACATTGAGTATATATATATATATATTCAATGTATAAATGAAATATGGTTGGATTCTGTTATACGAAACAATGAAGGATTCTTTCACAACATGCAACCCTGACTTGGCTTGCATTACACGCAATTGCGACCTTCCTCGATAGTGTGTGTTGTACGCAATACCAGGTTTTACTAAACAATGATATATTATTATAATATTATTATAAACTAGCCGATATTAATAGTATTAACTAAATTTTGAATTTTATAACATCATTATTCATCTTACACATTTTCTAGAACATGGTATAAGAACAAAATAAATTTTTTTAGTTAAAATATGTATTTTTAAAAAAATGCAGTTTTGCCACCTTTTGATGGCGCACCCACTTTGAATCTAGTTTTTGACATGTTTATAAGTTCAATTTGACAAAATAAAATTCTTCTTTGGAATCAAGAAATAAAAATTTACTTTGGATAAATTATTCGTATTATTCTGGTAACTTTCATATTTTGATGAATAGTAAAAACACGCTATATTTTAATGAAAACAACTTTTTTCATCGTGATAATTTATATTGTTAAATTATAATATTGAATGGTTTTGAAGTATAAATAAAATATATTTTTACCATTTAATATAATGTATGTCATTAGCATTGATTTTACATTGAATACGTAGGTTAATTCAATTCAGTCTTTTGCAATGTTTTAAACAAAAACCTGTTTTCATTCGACAATGGGATTAATTTTAATTTAATTTCTGCAACTTCAATGTATTAAATTTGAAAAAATGGATTCCATATTTGGAATATGTGGTTCCAAATTATGTTAATAGTCTACTTTTATTTTTGGGAATTATGAATAGTAACTACGGTAAATTTTATTTACCATTGTTAAAGGTAAATCGGGTAATTAAGGGTAAATATAATATTATAAAATTTCCCTAACATATGCCAAAATTCTATTGGATGGCTAAAAGTAAACCCACATCAACTAATGGTCGGATTAGATTCATTTTATGGACTTTTGACCATGAAAATAATTTAATTATTATTAAAACCAAAGAAAGTGACAACGTGTCACTCTCTTAAATCTTATAAGTATAATAATTTTATTTTAGTGATAAAAAAAATACAACTTCGTACATGAATAGTCTCATTAAATCTAATAAAATTATCTACATCATGATAATTTATTTAGAATTTCTATGGGTTAAATAATTGTCATTAATGGTGATACATTAATGATACAGAAATTGTTTATTAAGTGGAAAATATTTAATAATGTTTTTATTGAAATAATAATACCCTTTAAGAGGCCCAACAACCTGCCCAAAACTTATTGGTAGTGTATATATACACCTTCATCATCCAATGACCTAATAAATAACCGTTTGGATCCATATAAAAGTGATTATGACACTTATATTATTTTATTTTTAATGATGCCAAAGTTGTCACCTTCATAATTTAATAAATATAACAATTTAAATATTGTGATTTTAAGATGATATATTCGAGTAAACGTATTATTGTGAAAGATAATATATGTATCTTCATCATAGGATTTTAGTTTAAATTGTTTCCAAAAAATAAGTATATTAAATAATTATACAAAAATGTTGTAGTAATTATTTTATTAAGAGATAAATCAAATAAATGGTTTTAAAAATTATAAAATAAATATTATATGAACTATTTAATGTGATACACTAATTTTATTGATACATATGACCTTTTATTAATCTATTATTTCTTTTATTTCGAACATATCTTCTGTATATATTTTAATTAAATTCAAATGAATGAATAGTGTCAAAATTGAAACTATTGTTATTTTATAAAAATAACATATTCTAAAATTGTTTAAAAATCACAAAAATTTTTAAAAATTATAAATTTAAATTTATATGGTTTATAATTTTATAAAGTAAACAATTATGGAAAATTCATAACAAATAAGTTATTATTTGTTATAAAGTAAAATTTAGAATTTTATTACCAAAAATAAACTTAAATAGATTAAATAAAGATAAATCAAAATGATAATGTTTAAAATAAGATCCAAACATGTCTAAATTTGATTGTTTGATGAGATTACAACACTATCTCATAAAATATTTGAATATGAGTAATTTTTGTTGTTTTTTAAGTGGACTTAGATTTATTATAAATTAATATTTTTATGAATTCCAAAGGTGCCCCTCTCCTCCCTTATAAAAGGGCACCTCCTCCCTATCCTCCTCACACCAATTTGAGCCTTCAAACTCGGTAAAACCCTGCAAAATTATCTTCTCCACTTCCTTATAAACATCCTAGAGGTTCAGGTCCACTTTAAAGACCAATCTTAGTTCCCTAAGAGGAGGTATCAAAGAGGCGTATCGAAGAAGAGGTAATTTCTTCTCCTGATTCTTTCAAGAATCATTCTTCTTCAACTCTTTCTTCTTTAGTAGTTTCATAATAATGTAATAACATCAGTATCAATAATATACTCATTTTTATTTGGAATATGAAACAACATCATTTCACCTTCTATCCGTCCTACGGAAAACAAAATCACCGCGCGTGCGTACGTACGGAATACCGTCTCCACGCCGGGGTGTAATCTATTTTCCACCACCACCTTAATTTAATGGGTTAAATGGTGTAAATAATGACTATATATGACTATTATAAAGTGATATTGGTTCTAAAATAGTATACATACACTCCAATACAATACCATGATCATAGGAATGATATCATCACTCGTGCGTACGTACGGAATACTGTCTCCACGATGTGATGCGACTCGTTCTACATGATCTTCATTTCATAATGATTATATAAATGAATTTAATGAATTAATATGATATACATTACAGTAATAAAATTCTGTAAATGAGGTATCTATAACCTAAATAGGTGAATAAGAATTTATTCGACAAAACACGCATAAGAACAAAAAGTAATAAACCCCTGAATAACAAGTAGTAATGAAATATTACTAATAAAAAGCTAAGAATATGACCATATATGATATCATAACAATATGTAGGATTCTTGAATAAGTCAATAACGTTATTTAAATCATTATACAGGAGGTTCAGACACTTACAAAGAAAATCACACCTAAGGTAAGGGAAAATATCACAATCTCATTTTTATCCGAGATTGTTTATACTTTGGTATTTACTGGGGTGTATTTTAACATCCACATCCATGTTACCTCAATATTTAATATTGTTTCCATTCGATTAAAATAGTTTAAATCCAATATTACTCTTTGGTGAGTTTTTAGTAAAGGATATGAAAGGAATCTTTTGTCGTTTTTCGTACGAGGTACTTTTTGAGTTTTCTATCAAAAGTACGAGAAGAATGTTTTTTTAACATATACGGCATGAATGGATTTTTAAAACATTATTTCCAAGAAGATTACTTTACAAGTTTTTATGTTTATTTTTAATCAAAATTTTTTAATTTAAAATTGTATGACATGTTTATAAAAGAAAATGTTTTTGAAGTAGAAAGGATATTTTCCTCAAGAATGGAGTTTAAGTGTTTTATCAAAATTAAAATCCATCTAAGATAATAAAGGGTTTGGTCTTTATCCCTATTATTACATTCATTTGATTAGGTTGTGATGGAAATATTTTTATGAATTCCTCTATCTTATATTAATTGTTTTATGATGTCACGATGTTTAAGATTCCCATTTTTATTACATGGGTTATGCCATGATGTATGATTTATGATTTTGTGGAACACATAAGAATGGTATCATTATGAGATGTGTGGGACCTATATATCCCTCCAATGCATTGGGTAAAGATTTTATATCTCATGAGATAGACATGTCTAGAATGGTAGGTTATATCGGTTCAGTGAAACAGGACTGAAACGAGGAGTGAACTCGGTTCAGAAATGGACTTTGTCCACTAAGATAGTCTTGGCAATGAGTCTTGAATAATAAGAAATGATTCTATATGATTATGTTTGTATTCCACAATGTTTCATGTTTTAAGTTATGATGATTGGGATTTCATTTCACTAATATGATTTATCCCATGTTATGATATTATGATCTCTTTTTCAGGTTAAGATTTCGAAAATGTTATGTTCTTATGAATATGATATGATTGATTTTTCTTTTGTTTACCCTTACTGAGCATTTGAGCTCACCCATTTATGTTTTCTTTTCCCCAGGATATAAAGAAAGTGTTTAGGTAAGAAAAAAAAGGGTTGATATTTACGGGAGATGTTGAAGATCTTTCACCATGATTAGAAGATTATGTTCCGAGTTTCCAAAGGCACTAAACTATTAAGGTCCTTATGTGTGTGTTTTTGTTATGAAATATGTATTCCGAAAAAGTAATGTAAGGTCCTTGTAAGTTAATCTTCAGGTCTCTACACTGATAACCAAATGAAGGGTTTGGAATTTCAAGAAGGTGATGATTTTTTTAATGTTATCTCCATGGGAGGGTATCATACGATTCAGTAAGAAGGGAAAATTGAGTCCTTGGTACATCAGACCTTTTGAAATACTGGACCAAATTGGAGTCGTAGCCTACCATTTGGAAATGCTACCAAATCTCTCCAAGGTTCACAATGTGTTCCACGTGTCAATGCTATGAAAGTACATGCCACACCGACCACATGTACTCACTTATGAAGAAGTGGAACATGAGCCCGATCTATATTACTATGAAGAACCTATCAAGATTAATTATACTAGAGAACATGTATTGAGAAATAGTACAACTAGTCTAGTGAAGGGTCTATGGAGGAACCATAATATGGAGGAAGTGTCATGGGATCTGGAAAAGATTATGTTAAAAACATACTCGAATGTTTTTAGATAATATTCTATGAATTTTGACGAAGAAATTTTTGTAAGGAGGGGATAATTTAACAACCAAAGGTTTTGAAAATAAATATATAATTCATTTTTATAAAGTAGCCATTAAACACAACTTTTCCTTTTCTTTGTTTTGAATTTCAAAAAATGGTCATCTAGAGTTGAGTTCAGTAAGTTATTTGGAGTCTGATAGAACAAACATTATTTTTAGGGAATAGTAACATACCCTTATGAATAATAATATAAATATTAATATTACCCTAATGAATAGTAAATTTTATAATCATTTTATATTCATAATTCTAGATGATAATAACATCATGGTTAGTTTTTCATTGTGAAAAAGAAGTAGTTGTAGAATTAGAACTGCTAATTTTTGAATTAAGTGTGCTCTTATTTAATGATAAATTAATAATATTTAGAATTTTTTTTTTACAAAATGGACTAACCTTTTTAATTCTAAATGTTGAATAATTTCTGAGGTTAATTTTTTGGATTTTTCTAAAATACATGAATTATTCATGAATAATAAAAATACAATTTTGAGTTTTCGGTAGTTTAATGACATCATAATGATGTAATAAATAAATATAAAAGTATGGTCTACTTTGGAATAGTATCTTATGACATAAGGTTTCTCATGTGGCTTAAACCATGGGGATAAACCGTGGGAAAGCCCATGGTATGTCAAAAAGCACTAATGAGGTGTCCCTTTGAAATTATTAAAATATTACCTCTCTTTTTCTATAAATACCCACTAATCCATTAATTTTATTTCACTCAAAATCACTAATCCTAGAATCTCTGGTGGGTTTACCTCTATAGGAGTCCTCCCATGGTGTCTATAATCCCCCATGGTCCCATCCTTCAACATCTAGGAGTTATTCTACAATATAAGGGAATCATTCATTCTCTTCATTATGTCGACACTTCTATTATGTTATCTATTTGAAATTCCATTATAATATGTTGGGGTATGATTTTATTTAGTATTAACACTGTCCTTTGGATTTCAATATGACGAGATAATCTTTTGTCCTCATCATTAGATTTTATGAAATTTTATGTGATGCTGATAGGCTGCCAAATTTTTAAAAGGGATCTCTTAACTTTTCTTTTATTTTCAGGTTAATCACTTTTATTTTTCTCTCCTCACCTCCTCTATAAAAATGATAATGGTAACTCTGGTAACATCTATATACTGTATTTATATCATGTTAATGTATGAATCATCATAAATATTCTTACTCCCTCTCTTTATTTTGTAAATGAAATCGACGTCCGTAAGGTTCCGATTTATAACCTTCGTGGATAACGATGTTTCATTCTTCAATTTGATCTTCATTAATGGTAATGAAACCATATTTATTGATTAAACATAATATAATATATTTTTTATAACCTAATTAATAATCATGAACTGTAATATGTTCATATAATTATGTTATATGACAAAACTATTTCATAATATTGCAAAATACAGTCGAATAATCGAAGTCGTGGTCACCTAATGATTCTTCTTCATTCTATGTAACCAAATGATATAAATGAACATTACCAATTATTTATATACCTTTATAATAAATAAATCCAATCATAGAGATTTATAACCTTTTTACATGAACTCTACAACTTAAAAACAAGTGAACCGATTATAAAAATAATGAAAACGAACACCCTAAAACAATGAAATTCAATATAATAACTTGTCAATAAAGACACAAATTAACTAACCATAATTAACATAAAATAAATACATATATAATAGGTTCTGAAAAAATTTATTAACATTTACAATTTCATATTCTAGTAGCTTAAGTACAAGAGCAGAACATGTTTGGAGTTGAGGAAAGGGTTTTCCCACACAAACATCCATTTTCATTCGAGATACTTTAATTGTCTAAATACATCAATTAAATTCTTATTCATTTTTATTTACTCCTCATATATTCGGAGTGAGTATCATATATATGTTTACAAACCATAATACTTCCTTATTTTATGGATAGTTACACGTTTTAAAAGGAACATTCAAAATTGTTTCAAATATTTGAGCCATGTTGAAGGAAATTTCTCAATTTATTACCTATTTTCAAAGGCACTCTATATAATGTTTTTGGAAACAATGATCTTCATAAAATAACTCATTTTATTATGAAAATAATATCTTACATCGCTTCTGGTTTTATACAATTATTTTACCAAAAGAACTCTTATTTTCAAAATAAAAGAGTATTTATCTCCATAATTGTCGAATGATTTTATTAGAGTGTTTTCATCTAATTTGACACTCTTGTTGATTCCATATTATGAATGGTTTTAATAATTTATGATTTCATATACCATATTTTATTTAATGGTTTATAACTAACTCTATTTTGGATGATCTATCCTAAAATCATTCACCATATTACTTGGAATGGTTAGTGTTTTATGTTTACTAATTAGGGAAAGATAGTTACATTTTATATGAAGGTTTCAATATGAATGTATATGTGGTTTATGATTATCCCTACTCATATGAGGTAATAATTTTACTTATTATGTTATAAGTGGGTCCCGCTATAGCCCCCTGATGCATCAGCAGGTCACATGAGACAAACTCTGGTCTTAGCACGAGGCCTTAACAAAATGAATATTTTATGACCCTAGCATGAGGCTTGAACAGAATGGTTATGATGTTAGAAACATGAACATCCATCATTATGATTCTATTATTTGATGTTCAAGTGGTTATTCGACTAGTAGAATTCCCATGATTATGTTTTATTATGGAATTATTCATTCAGCACATATTTCTGCCCTAAGGTGTTCATGTTTATTAATAAAGGCAAGTCTTTTTCAATTACTCATCTTGTATAATTTTTATATTTTCATCCACTCTATTTCTTAATCTTACTGAGAGTTTATGATCACCCCTTTCTTATGATTCAATTTCTCAGGACGTGAAGAAATAATTTATGAATGAATTACAAACATAATCTAGGAGACATAATGTTTTTAGTTGAAATAAATAGTGTTTTGTTTCCCTTCATGTTGTAATGATAAATTTATGTATGTAACTTGTTTCCAATAATACTAACTACTCAAACTTTTGGGATTCACATTCCTTGTCTGTATTCTAACTTAATCATATAAGGCACCATCTCTGGGTAACTGGGGTCGGGTCGTTACCAGAATATGTATATATTTGGATTGGTCTTGTCACATGCACACTAATATGTTGTAATGTTGATATTGATTCATATCAACATAATCCCATGATATAATACATATAGTGTTTAGGCTATGTGTTGTCCTATGTTATATTACTTATAGCATTTTACATGGGGTACTATAATTCTTATAAGTGTTTGACTCAGATTGTTGTACCTATACCATGGTTATATAGTTGTGGTTAGCTTGGTTGTAATAAATTATTCAATTTATTCTAGAATGGTTCCAGAGAAGGTTATTTTATCTTGGTTATATGGTTTTGGTTTACATAGTTGTAAGGCATGCTCAGGGATATTCTAACATGGTTTTGAATAAGGTTATTTACCTTGGTAATATGGTTGTGGTAGACATGGTTATATGACATGCTCAATGATAATATGGCATGGAACTAAAGAAGAATATGCTACCTTGTTATATGGTTGTGACTTTCATGGTCATAGGTCATGCATAAAGCTATTTCATTATGGAACTGATGAAAGTTATTTTCCTTGTTTATATAGGTTTGGTTGGAATGATTTTAAGACATGGTCATAGATATTCCATCATTGAGATGAAGATAGTTGATCATGTATTTTATTAATTTTTTAGTTAATTAATAGAACCGTTTATTACTTTTTTCATTAAAATTCTAATTAGATTTTATTTTGTTCGTACAATGTGGTTCCAACCTACTAAATAGTACTCACAAAGTATTCGAGATACCATTCAGTACGTTATACGATTATGTACATATATGTTTGGAAAAGGTAAAATGACATTGATGTAGATTTATTATTTTTTGTTTGGGTGGAGTTTATAAATGAGATATAAATGGGGTTCAGGACATGATACTTCAGGTCTATTATTTGATTCATTTAGTATTTTTTATATTGTTCTATCATGACAGTTAGTTATATTCTATCATGTCATTACATTAACACATTATTATTTATTGGATTATTAAGATGGATTTTATTATTGGATTGTGCTATTAGTATACTTTTATTATATTCCCACTTACTATGATTTGTTAATACTACTATAAAACATCATAACATGGGGTATAGTCTCCAAACAATATCATTTACACCCCCACTAATAGTCATTATCCTCTAGTGTAAGGAGAGGCATATTAGTGGTCACGTGACCAATCCTTTCAGTCCACGTGAGAAGGTTCAAGATTGGGGACATTAAAATGTTATATCAAAGGATAATGTTTATTATTATTTTACTTTACTCTTTAGGAAAAGATGGAATGTAGGCTCATGGGTGTTGGGACTTGTAAATGCGCTTTTCTGTGGGTGTAGCTAACCTATTTACGGAAGAAAATCTGAGTACCCAGAATGTGATTTCTACTTTTGTTGTATTCTTGTTGTAGTGGTGGTTATTTCATTTTGGGTGATTCACTTGTTCCATGAGGTTAATTTTTTATGATTTTACTGATTCCTGAGTTTGGTACTCATGGACCAGTATGACATAATATGAGAATACATGTATCATTATAGGCACATAGGTGTATATTGGCATGCATTGTTAATGATAGGGACATATATAGTTTTTCATTTGATATATATTTTCCTGTTGAACAATTATATAAGATGTTTATTTAACCTGGTATATTAAATGAGTGTTCGTACCATGCTAAAATACTTTTGATCCTTTCCTAGAGAGACCATGAGTTAGTGGTTCTCTTTTTCACTCACCTACTGGGTTGAAAATTTGTCTATATAGTTATCTTTGGATTGATTTTTTCTTGTAGAGAAAATGTATCATAATCATATTCATTTCGAGTGTCGGGAGAGTAGAAATTAGCATGCTCCTAACACAGCTGACCCATAGATTCATATAGTTCCAAATGATATGATGGTTGGTCACCTTTAAGATAGATTCCTAAGGTTCCTAAAATTGAGGGAAAGAGTGATTGTTCATACCATTACTTCAATGTCTGGCCTCAAAAATGTGTTTCATCTTTAACACAATCCAGAGTATTCTAGAGAAGGGGGGACCATCCAATTTCTAGATAGAGTCAGTATAGATGATTTTCAAGGTTCCCAGGATAGCTAGGGATATGAGGGTCAATCATAAATTTTATAATATTCAAGGACCTACCAAGAATTAGTGGGATATTATGGGGTATGATTATAAGAAAAAAAGAAATATCATTGAATGACTTTTTGTTGAATTTCCGGATCCATTTCTATCACGAAAAAACGAGGGCCGAAAGCTATTGCGAGTTCATGCATCTAACATAGGATGGATTATCAGTGATGTACTATGTTGGATATTTTATTGACGTACAGTGTTGTGTGCAATTTATGGAAGATGATAAGATCTAAAGGGTATAAGATCCTAGGATTGTCTTCATTGTGAGATCATGTCACAGGTAAATGTTTTCCGTTTAAGAATATTTGAATACAAGATGAATCAGTAACTCATAAAAAATGGATTCTGAGAGAGGCATTAATCTAGGGATAGGTTGTTTGAGTAGAGTGATCTATATCTTTTTCATTGAGTGGTAAGAAGCATGGATATGGAACTTTTCACCAAATACAATGTGGCAGACTAGTCAGGGGAGTGGACTAGAATATCAAGATGTTATTCCATGCTTGTGCAATTTGTGTGGAATGATTCTCCAAATCACCCACAATGTCATTATCCCACTGTATAGTGTCATATATATAGAAATCTAGGTAATCATTAGAGGTTCTATGTTCATATTCAATAGTATAACAGTGGAAGAGAATCAAGATAGGCACTAGAGTTCAGAAGCAGCTAAGAAAACCCTCAACAGGCAAGTAGCTAGAGTTCCACATGCTGTTTAGGCCGAGGTAGGGGACATGGTACCCTAGTGAATGGAAAACATTACCTTGAAAGGAAAATAGCTTAAGGTATAAGGAATGGATCCCATGAAAAATGGAAATGTCAAATGGACATTATGTAAACTACAATTTCTATCATAGATGTAGGATCATCTACAGTCTTATGTACAATTCTTGAATCATATACATTTTCTTGTGTTTTTTATAAAGTTAAATTATATTATTTCTTGTCTTCTATTTTTTCAAATGGTATGGGATTTTATGTGGAAATATTAAAAGGGGTTTTAACCTCTGACAACCTATTGGGATTTCAGTAAGATAATATTAAACATTCAAAGGCGTTTTATATAGAGATTGGTGGACACCACTTCTTTGGGGAACTATTAATAGTTAAAAAGAAAGTCTTCGACATGATTCTTATTATGGATTTTTTATTTATTTTCTTGGTTCATAACTACAATTATTGTATGATAGTTAATTTATTATATATAGAAGGAATAATCTATTATCACCAAGGTGATTGGGATCTTCAGGCTATGTGTACGAGACCTATTATGTGCAGATTGGATGGTATCATGGCTCATATAGTAGAAAATTATCTATTTAATGGTGGAATGTTATACGATTATATTCCAATTGAGGAAGAACATTTTACTGATTCTGTTCCCGAATATTTCTAGGTCCTACCACGAGAGAGATATGTCATGTTCATGGTCGATTTTGTGTTAGGAGAAGAGCCTGATTCTATACCGCCTTACAGAATGGTACCAGTAGAGGTTCATGGATCGATGGTATATATGGAAGACCAACAATATAAATGCTTCATTCAACTGAGTACATCTACATGGAATTCAATAGTTCTGTCACCAAAAATCCTGATGGATCCTTGTTCTTAGATGTAGAATATCACTAGTTGAACCCAATGAAGCTCAAGAACTGGTGTCCTATTCCAAAAAATGATGATATTATTGATCATTTGAGAGGTTATAATATCATTTATAATATTTTATTGAGATTAGGTTGTCATAAAATATGGTTTAGACTGTCGTACATACAACAGACTACATTTTATAGAAGGTATGTCACGTAAGAATTCATAGTGATGTCGTTTTGGTTTACTAGTGTATCTATGGTTATTATGCACATAATGAATATGATATTTCATATTTTCTTTTGGATAGTTTAATGTGATATTATTAAATTATATCCCATTGTACAACATTTCTGATAAAAATCATTAAAAACTTCATGATATCATCACATGCACATTGAAAAATAGTGGAATTTTTGTGAAGCTAACCAAATTCAGTTTTTTTATATGAAGTGCATTTCATAGGCCATTTCATCTAATAGATAGGAGTGTTAGTGGACCCATTGAAATTTAAAACCATAATATCAAGGGAATTTACCATGAAAATCATCATGAGTTAGATGTTTATTGGTTTAGCAGGTTATTACCAGCTTTTTAGCCATGATGTCTCTCGTTTGGATGCCCTGATGTATGAGATAACCATGATATTGCTGATGTTTTTATGAACATATTCTTATGATAGATGTTTTCAAGAGTTAAATGGAATAATAACATCAAAACCAATCCTCCAATTACCGATTATAGGTAAATAATATATCATGTCTTATGATCCATACAAAGTTGAACTTAGAGTTGTTCTAATGTAGGAGGATCGAGTTATTGCATATGGCTTCTAGAAATGGAGAAAACATGAGATATATTACCATACTAATGAGATGGAGTTATTGGTTGTGTAACATTCATTGATAGTTTGAAGAAAAAATCTCTTATCTGAGTGTTTTATGGTATAAGCAGATCCCCCAAGAGACTCGAGTACTCTTTTCACTGTGAGACCTGAACGTTTGTCATAGGATACGAGACCTGTATCTAATTTATTTTGAATTTTAATTAACATATACCCCAGTAATGGGATAATTAATTACTTATTATAATATTTAAGAGATAAATAATGAGGATATATGATAATAATATGATAACTGGAGAATTATGGCACTCTTTATTGATTGGAATATGGATAATCAAAAATCTCAGGGATGGGTATCTCTAACTTCGACATCTGTTATACCTATTCTTTTGGATAAGATTAAAATATAGAAATTTTTAGATCTAGAGATATTAGCTATTAGAAAAAAATAACATATTGGGGAGACACCGTCAGGATATTCTCTTGGTAAAGGAAATTTACTTCTTTTCTATGGCTGAATATGGGTCCCTACATGCATGAGTGAGGTGCTGATGAAGGAGTTTCCTGATTATATATGGGTAGGTAAACCAGTATTAAAAATGATTTATTTTTATATCTATAGGATGTACAAGTGTTCATGAATATATAAGGTAGTGCAATGATTTGTGGCAAGATTCTTCACTTTTTAGCAACATAGAGGTGATTATCAGGATATTTCTGGGATTTTACTGCCTTTACCAATTCTTCGACTGAAATGGGATGATTTCAATATTGATATTATGACATGATTAACAAGGAAGAACAATATGAATGATGTTGTATGTTTTTTTGCGGATCAAATGTCAATGGAAGCCCACTTATTCCCTATTTGGGAAACCAACACTATTTAGGATCAGGAAATCCATACATGCATGAGGAGGATATGTTTTAATGTGTTCTGGTTAGTATCATGTCATATAACGATCCTCATTTCACATCATGTTTTTGGAAGGTTATTTTGAAATCCTTGGTATCATAAGTTCTTTTAATCATAAAATATCATCCATACAATTATGGTTATTCATTGAAAACTATTTATGTTCTGGATTATATTTTACAAGATTTTTTTTAATTTTGGTTGTTCATTGGAGCAACATATGAAACACATGGGGTTGGAATATAACAATATTTCTAGGCATAAATTAAAATGAATCCTTTTTGAAGAATTTCATGGAAGGTCGTGCTGTTATCATGTATGTTGACTAGAGGTATGTGATTCAACACTTATTGGGCATATTTTTATTTAGGAGTCACCTGAGTTGGTACAGTTGATCAGACATTGATTTATTCCATGAAATGTAGGAATTAATCATATGATGATCATTGGAGACCACCTTTGTAATTCGATGTTGTGTATCATGTTTTCCTTTGGGTGTCACCTATAATGGTAAAAATATTAATTAGGTAAAAGGTAAATCTACCACCTAGTTTCTTCTGGACATTTATAATTGTGGAATGTGTTTGTCTAGTGGAATAAAGTTTACCGCTTCCACAACGTTACAGTTCAATGCATAACATGTTACACCTGTTTGAAATATAGATATATCATTTGGAACCTTCCCATGTGATAGACATAGTAGACATCATGCATTTTTCTAATATCTCTTTTGAGGAGCATCTAATATTGGATGTGGATTGTAGTGACAAATATATTTGGTTACGACTATACCGTTGGTTTAGGTCTAGTGGAAGCATTGGAGAACTCTGAAGGAGACCAAGGAGAGGGAGACTGATAAGTGAACAATATAGTTGAACTTGTTCACTTAGGCTTCACAATGACATTTGGAGGAGCTCAATGACAAGATAATATAAGGTGAGGTGGTTATAAATGCTCGTGTTTTTCTATATACATCTCTCTATATTTTTTTCATTTGAGATTTGGTAGTCATTTCAGGATTGAAGATAGAGAGCCTTTGTTGCATAAAATTACCTAAAGATTGAGGATGTTTGCTTGTGTGAGTTCAAGGATTCTGAATATAAATGGGTTGTGTGTTTCACACGCTCAATTTTATTTGAATAACATTAAATGAGGTATGAGAGTTAAAGTTCAATTCAGATGAAAAATGAACTGTAGAAAATTTAAAAATCATTAAAAGGGATTACACATTGACTTATTTATAGATTGTTTATAAAAAAATTAAGGGGGTTGTTTTTGGTTGTATTCCATTAAAAAAATTTACACGACATAAAATAACATAACAAGACATGCAAATGCCTGACCTATTATATTATATATATCGTGCGGATGATTTTCAATCTAATTTCAAGAAGCTCCTCTCTTGTTGACCACATATAATACATTAGGTGGTTTCTGAGGTGCCAACATACCTTCTGAACATTTAAATTTTGTGATAAATCATTATAAGTTATTTTTTTTAGGTTTATTAATTCTCATCATTCTTCTCTTATATGTTTCGGTGACATACTTAAATGAATATTGTTGTTGGTTTTGATCTTGATCTGTTTTGATCTATTAACCTATGGACAATCATTCATACCTTCCTCCTCATGGTGTTGGCAATTAGAATCATTGATGGATCATCATTTAGAGGTTAAGGTTCTAAATATTAATCTTATTATTTGATAATTTCAATGTTTATGTAATATTGATATAGCACCATCATTGTATGCAACCAAATACATTGAATAAATGAATGGAATTATTCCTTATTGTTCCCTGGTATATAATGGATTTCTAACTAGTTTAGGGATACCCTTTTGGGGAACTAATCATGATAATAATTGAATTTTAAAATAGTTTAATGTATGTTTGGAATGACATGTGAACTAGAGTGATTTAATGTTATTGAATCCATAAATTGTGAATTATTTCTTATTAATATAATCGAATTCAATTTTCAATTGAATCGAACATTGAATTGGAATGAAGAATTGAAGTTATCATGATTAAAAATTGAGAATTATGATGTGATATTCTGATATCCATGTTGTATGATAGGGATTTTCTTCAATGGTTTAATACATATAAATTAGTCTTGACTTTAAAACTTGAACACTTATATGCTTAATAATTACATTGAGTGATCTCAGCCAAATACCATTGTGTAAATCTTAGAGGTATTTGTCCCAGAATACTGTAATGCATATAGGGATTTAACAGAGATTATTTTGACTATACTATGGTTATATGGTTGTGGATGGAATGGATGTAAGACATGCTGAATTCTATACCGATATTCCATCAAAGAAGGATGTATGACCTTAGTTATATGGTTGTTGTTGTCATGTTCATAGAACATGATCAGAGAAATTCTAGTATGGAATCAAATTTGATTATTTACAATGGTTATATACTTGGGGTTGGAATGGTCAAAATACATACTCAGAGCTATTATGGAATGCTTCCAATGAATGTTATTTTACCTTCGTTATATAGAGGTGGATGACAGTGTCATGAGATATTCTAATAGCTATTTTGGAATAGTTCTGAATTGTTTTATTTATTTTGGTTATATGGTTGAGGTTGTAATTTCCTTAGGGCTTGTTTAGATATATTCAATCATAATGATTAAGCAGGAAGTTGATGTATTTAATTAATTGTTTAATTAATTAATACACATGTTTATCACATTATTTCATACACTCTTTATCATATGGGTTTTTATTAGACTTGATGTTGTCGACCTACTGAGATATACTCACACCCTATTCGGGTTACTGTTTGGTACGTGAGAAAATTATGTAGATGTTGGTTTGGACAAGGGAAAAGAAACATATTGTTGACTTTTTTGTATGGGATGGAGTTTGGAGATGCGAAAATTGTTGGGATCAAAACCTGAGACTTTGAGTATTTTATTTTAACCTACAAGACATTTCTTTTATTTTTCTAACGTGATATTTAGTTATATTCTAGCACATAATTACATACTTAATTTATTATTTATTGGATTATTCAATCCGAATTTGTTTTTATCTTTTCTTATGTGTACCCTGTATTTAATTTTTCACTTATTTGATTTCATTATATTTCTATGACACTTCATACCGTGGTTTATAATCTCAACATCATATACATTACACCACAGATGATAGTCAAAAGCCTCTGGCATATGGGGAGGCAAGCTTGGGGTCTCTTGACCAACCCTTTCTGGCTATATGATAGAGTGTTGGATTGGAGGATGTTACAAATTATGTCTATACAACACAACCAGAAAGGGACGATGACATGATAAAAAGGAAATAAATGTGTTGATACTAAAATCCAATCTAGGATTAATGTATTAAACTAGATAATATAATATTAATTTTTATTAAATCATTTCTATGTGTCAATTGACAGTCAGTGGGAGAACCATTATTCTTTATGTAAAATATGATTGTCAACATATGGAAAACAAATATTTGTCTTACATTTAGTTAAGTCCAAAATAAAAATAACTCTCTATAGATTGAATTTTTTTAGAAAACAATGATCTAGGAAATTATAATTAAATAGGTAAATCTAATTATTTTTAAACCCACATAATCATATAAATACTGACATAGTATTGGAAAAATAAAATTTGGATCAATTCATGAGAGAACTATTACTAGTGTAAATTGGAATATATCTCTCAAGGTAAACATTTTTGTGACATAGGAACATATTAATATTATGATTTGAATTTAATATTCTTTAGAGATATATCAGACACTGATTCCCTGCTATGTACAAGAATTTATATTGCGAAGATATATATTATAGTAGGAAAAAATTAGTTGTAACTAGGAGAACACCATGTGATGAAATCAAAATAGTTTAATTTCACATAAATTAGTATAGATGATGTGTACCAAGTTTGTGGATAGGAAATGATACTAGTTTTTTGAGGACACAAACAAGTCTTCCATGTATCAGTGGGATCTAATATAACATTTGAGTTATGGTAAGGTGTGAGAAAAGCTCATTTAATCTAGTGGTTTCCTTATCTACAAATACCGAGTATGTTTCTATTTCTGAGGCATCTATGAAGTACTAAAAAACAAGAATTTTTTAATAAATCTTGTAATCGAACCTATTATGTAAATTATTATTATAATATAATTTATGATACTCTTTGTAGATAAGATGACATGTTTAGAAAAATGAAAAAATCTATACAATCAAATATTACATCTCATGATGACTTTTACTCATGGAGATGAGGTCACACATAAAAGAATATCTAGGAAGTGAAAACGTGGAAGGACCTTGAATAAAGCCATAACTCAGTTGAAAAATGATCTCAATCACTTGATATCTAAAATGTATGGTTAACAAGTTGAATCTACTAGAGGTGGGAGTGTTGTAATGTTGGGTTCCAAATACCCAACCTGAATAGTTCTTTTGATTAACATTTCATGTATTAAGTATTATATATACATGTTTTTATTCTTAACATACTAGTATTGATATTTATTCATCCAATATTCACATGGTGTTGTCCATATATTATATGTACTGTCAAATGATAAAATTAGTTCCCAGTTATAATGAGAGCCTCAAGATACTGTGATAGTAATCATAAATCAATGTCATATGGTCCTGATACATCATATAGATAGGAAAAATATGATGTTTGAGAATCATGTGATGGGTGATTACAATCAGTGATACTTACTCTAATGAATTTTTCAGTTGGAGATCTCTAGTAGTGAGATCATGAGGACAAGACACCCAGTAAGAACACCACATGATTCAGGTTTCATTGGTTATTTGTATATATAGAAATGTGTATTGGTCTACTATCATATGATCGTTATCAATTTCTACCATTTGATCATGTAATTTTATATTGTGTGAAACGTACTATAATGAAATTGTGGAGATATGATTTGTTTTCGATGCGTCATTGGTGGTATGGCGTTTGTTGAAAGATCAAGACATAATTTTTCAGTTCTTAGTTGAGGAAGATATAACCCATGGGACCAAGGTTAACATGATTGTAGACAATTCATAAATCCATGACCATGGTATAATAAGGAATGTCTATACCTGATGGTCACGAAATGTATAATGAAACAATAATATTATGACACATGTGTGCATCTTTATTTATGAGATTTCAACATACACAGTGATTATATTAAACATAATGTGTTCATATGAAGAATTCATCTATATGACATTCTTAATACCCATAAAGAATACGAAGGGTAACTAAAATCTTCTTTTGTTCTATTGGTGAGACTCACTATTATTTATATAAAGACATACATGGTCATAGACCTTGTGTGTCTAGAAGTTCTACTAATTTTAATGAATAAAAGTTTTGGAAGAACTGAGCCCCATATGTGGGGTCTAGTGATTATCTGAGTATGGATTATCAAAATTAAAAATAATTTAATTGTGTTATACCATTTTATAATTATATTTATTGAATTTCTTTTTAATGATATAGACAATTATTTTAATTAGAAAATTGTATACAAGAAAAATATAAATTTTTAAACATACATAATATATTCAATGTTCTTTGAAATATAAAGACAAATTATGTGCCATTTTAATGGTTGATATTTTATCATGTTAACTTTTTAGTGTTATAAGCGAGTGATAAAATATTTTTTATAGTATTGATAGGTTAATTAATTCATAGTTTTGTGTAAATGTCTAAAAAAATTATTACCTTAAAGGGGCCAAACTGCAATTTTGGAAAGTATAAACTATTTATAAAAGAACATTTCATCCTCTAGAATTATAGGTTCCTCCATTTTGACTAATTTAATTATAAATGATCTATTATCCTCTGCATTAATGTTTTTAGGGGGGTGATTATAATGGAATAACATGGTCAGATTGATCCCACTTTATTGATCAATTATTTGTTTTTCTAGCAATTAAAGGGATGTTGTAAAAATATTCAATTTCCTCCACTTGCAACTTGGTTATCATGATTGAAAACTCTAGAATTGTGAATCACATATGGAAATAATATATGAAATATATTTCGGCATCCTACTGCCAGATTATATCGATAACTAGAGAATCAAACTGATCACTAGATATGAAATATGTACCATTTTAGATTTCATTTCATTTTATTTTTCATGATTAAATTTAATCACATATCATCCTTTTATAAATCCAGGTAATGGGTTTTGTGGATTAAATGTTTATTACATGAATCAAAATTATAATTATTTAATATAATCTATTTCATGATTTCACGACACACTGGGTTCTCTCAAATTATAAGATGAATAAATATATAAAAATATTAATATTTAGTTTTAAACTGTAACATCCACATTTCAATCCATACAAAACTTTTTGAATGGACCTAATATGGTCATCCAAAAACAGATCGACCCACGGTCAATTCTATTTGGAATAATTTAGATATCTCAAACTAATATAATGAAAATTCATTTTTAATGTTTTATAATGTTCACATAATTACTCAATTAACAATTAAAGGCATTGAGGTACAATGTAGAACATGATGGGCTGGATATTTTAATATTTCCATCACAATAATTATATGACTTTATCACCTTCATGATATAATACATGAGATAGATCATGGGATCGTGTGTGAATTTACAAATACCAAAATAGATAAACAAAAATGTACCTCGTCTTATTTGTTAGCATGTTTGACTACAAATCTTTGTCCATGATCATTTCATGATGGATCTATAGCTGAACAACTCTGGATCATCCACACATGCTTCATTAATCAGTGTGGAAGCCAATCCTCTAATTCTGAGAACCAGTGTAGAGCTCCAATAGTTACTTCAATGTCATGAAAATCACCATTACACTAATACTATAATCTATGAAGAGACCCCTGAATCAATTTCTTGAACGACATCATTCTCTATCAAACAGATTTAGAAGAGATTAGAGCTCTCAATCCATTTTAATGAATTTATTTTAGACTAGAATTGAGCTCTACCTCTACTAATATATTGGATGGGTAAAAATACCTGGTTAGAATTGCCGACCCTTGTGTATTTTGTTTCCATTAAAAAATAATAAATAAAAAATAATGATGAACTAACTACGTTATAAATATTATTTATATTTTTTTACATATAAACAATATATTTTAAATATATATTATGTGATAAACCCTATGTCACTAACTCGATTGACAATTCTCACTAATATTAAATGAACCATGTATATTAAAATAATATCAGTTCATTTAATATTATTCCATGTATTTACTTAATGACATGTAAATTATATAAATTAAAATTTCTAATAAACTTTAATATACACAAATAAAATTGATATTACTAAATTTTTGGTCATTAAACTTGGACAGCTCTCAGAACCCATGGTGGTGTACACTATTTCATATATTCCTTTTCACTAGAATATGACAGAATCATGAAGGAATAGTTATGAGTGATTTTATAGGGACTTATCTCAATATCAATGAAAAATTTCCGTAAAAAACCGTGGAATATAATAACCCATCATGGCCCTTAAATAGGTAATTAGTAGTCCTAAAAACCAAAACCAATATAGGAACACATACTGTGTAATATAATCTCATTGTCACATATTATATCATAAATAAGGACACACACTTGTGACATCATCCATGACTTGATTAATTATTTTTTGATCTAAATAGAAATATTATCATTTGAATTCCATGTCGATGTATTTAATAAAGTCACTACGATTATGATCAACCTTGAAATAGATATCAATTCCTCATTTCAGATGTGAAAATTTCGATCTTGAATATTCAACCAATGGAATACCACCAATGATTCTTGCAACATAATCTACCTCACCAAGAATTCATTATCATTGTATTAACCTTTAATAATAGTTTGTGATAAAATGGATCAAATTGATAATAATCTCATGTCATGATACCAACACACATGTCAATTGATAAGAATAACCAATGACACCAAAATCATATAGTGTTCCATTTGGGTGGTTTTTCCTCATCATATGAATACTCGAGATCACAATGTCTGAACATCATGAGAATATTTCACAATTATTATGATCCCTAAACACCAGATAGTTCAACATCTACTATTTCTTATCAACGTAATTTAACTAGACCATAAAGAATATATTTAAAAATATATTTACTATATCTCAAGGTTCACGTTAGGGAATAAGATATTATATAACATTTTTATAGAAAATTTAATTTATGGACATTACCATTAAAATAGTTGATGTAGAAATAACTACAATGTAATGGTAACTATACATCATGAATAACTCACTACACACATGGTAGGATAATAAAAAGTACTTATAATATTGGGTCTAGGGAACCAAATATTATAAAAAAGTGTTCTATAGTAAATTTATTTTTGGATTAAATTAAATGTAATTTTAAATAATGAAAAATGTAGAACAGTCGGTAACCCACCGGGCCAACCAGTTATAAAAAATAGTAAAATTAAACATAAATACAACGAGAGTTATTGTAAATGCCTAGACAAAATATATGATTTGTCTCCACCTTACTCAATATGAACCAACCTGATCCAGAAACTCCACAAGAGTAATTCCTCTCAATACATCAACAATGATCCTTATACTTAAACATTGTGTACTTGTTCTCCTAACTAAAAGTATAAATCACGTCTATATTCACACCACTGTGAACTCAATTGGGTTGATAAATAATCCTTAGTAGGCCACCCTAATGGTATATATATATATATATATATTCTGTCATAAAAATTGAATACACATATGATATTCCTTGTACAAATAAAAAATACAATACATAGAATTAAAGAAAAACTAAGAAATTGGGGAAACAAACATAAGAATGCATCCAACTAGTGGGTTATAACCTGATAACTATGTTAAATCTACTCCTGTTATATCCCCTGCCAGTGGATTTGAAGCATTTGGGTCACACAAAAACATGATAAGTAGCACATCTATCTAATCTACATTGGATCTACAGGACGTCAAAATGAAATAAGAACATATGCCTACCCAAAGTGAATAATCATAGGCATCCACATGAATTATGCACATATACATATCATTGGGACACTGATGGAATGATTGGAAAAGGTCATAGATTTATATACTCTATTTTTTCCATTTTATATATCGAAATATTGAAATATTTTTCTTTTAGATCTAAGAAGGTAGATAGCATTTGATTCTAAGGCCCAGTCTGATGACAATTAATTTTATCGAAATATTAAAATTATTTTGTATTATAGATACATTGTTTTTTATATAAAATGGGATGACACATAAAAGGAAAAATTGATCAAAAATAGAAGACTATATTTGAGTCCATATATTGATTTGTAACATATATGTGACCTAAAATGGATCCTCATAGTGTAATTTAGATAAATCACCATTGGCAATATGTTCAATTGGTTAATTAAATAATTAATTTATATAAATTTTTAATTGAAAAAGATGAAATAATTATTTTGAAAAATAATTATTTAAGAATATCCATGGGTTTCTGCATACCCCTAGAATAATTTCATAGTGTCTTCTTACTCCTATCATAAAAAAGGAAAATTCAGATGTGGAATGACCTCTGGATCGAGGCAGATCGACATGTGGTGAATGCAACAACTCATCACATTTGATAGATAAAATTTTAATCAATGAAAAACTATTGGATCTAGGTAGAACTATACATAAATAACTGAACAACGCATATAATTTTTTGAATAGACTTTTCATAGATGAATAATGATTAGAAACCAAGTAGGACTAATAAAATCATGTTATATTACCCAAATTATAAAATTAATTGAGAACGATTGTGTTTAATCTTGATCTATCGTCGAATTGCAAGAATTTTTAGGATCCCAAGTACAAATTTATTTTTTATTCATATTTATCACTATAAATTTGCCTGATTTTTTTTATTGTACATGAATTCAATGTCAAAGATCATTCACCTTTATCTTACAGATTTTTTTCCTTTCATTGTTCATGTTCTTCACCATTATGCTATGAGGACATGGATAAACATTTCTTAGTGGTAATAAACCTGATTAGACCCCTATAATCTCAATTGAATCTCATTCAACAAATAAATTAGTGATTATAGCTAATGGTTAGATGTATTGTGAGATATGAGGGGTAAATCTCATGGATTTGGGGATCTGAGACTGAATGGAGATAGAAGTATATGTGCTATGTGATAAACGAACCAATGTGGTTGAATAATACCGATTTCCATCCACAGAATGGATAGAAACAACAAACTGAGGCAATATCCTCTATTTTTGGGTATCTCAGAGGCATGATCCAATTAAAACAACCACAAATTAGGGGTTTTTTGGATTAGATCTATCTTTTTAAAAAACCATGACTATATGTAGTCTGGTATGAAGATCACATGACAAGTACAGCCTTAGATGTGGTGGATAGGATTTCACAAGAATATAAGTAACCCATTCTTTGTGGGACCCCCATATAGAGACCCTTTCCTTTTACACATTTATATACATGATTTTATGTATAACTACACATCATATTGCAATCCAAGGATAATAATTTTTAGTGTAATAGAATATTAGGTACAAAATTCAACATCATAAAAACAAATTTTATTTAGGCTCCTTGTTGAAATCATAACTTATATTGTTCTCAAACAACTATATATGATATCAAGGTGATACCATGAATAAATGGATGAGGGAAAACTCCTAGTAAGGGAATAATCAGAAAAATAAATAACAGCACATGGGTTACAAGGCATGAAATAATGATATAAAAACATGTGGAACATTATATAAGGAATCATAACATACAAAAAATGGTATCATAAAGTCATGTACTCATATTGTTGTGGATGAAATATAAAACATGACTTTATCCTGAGTCAAGGATTGTTGGTCATAGAGGAGATCAAATCATGGCTAACCACTAAGACAGTTGATCATGGAACACAAGTCATGGCTAACCACCAAACTCTTGCACATAATGTCTCATGAGAAAAATTGACCAAATTAATTGGATAATATTATTTGTGCACCCAAAAAAACATGTTCATGAATATGTGTTCCACAAGAATAATCATAAATAAGGAATTAATCATAAAAATAAGGGTTATCCATGGTATAAAAGGGTGTGCTAATCTTTTCAAAATGAATAACATAAGGGAATATCACATTGGTGTCCATAAAAGGAAATTATTTAATAAAACATAGACATTGATAATGTAAAATGGGGATAAATCATGATAAGTGATTTCTAACTAAAGTTATAACTTTTAAAAGTGTATTTTTGATTCTTTAGAATTAAAACATTTTAGTATTCCTTAAGGAAAATATTAAAGAGAATAAAAAATGTAAAATTGTATTTTTTTAAATAAATTGATAAGTGAACCAAGAAGGTTTTAATAATATAAATAGTTTTTATAATGAAGGTATGGTTTCTCCAAATATATTATATAGTTCACCTGAAATGGGTAAACATTCGGGACGTTCCCTTAAATCGGGCTTCCTTTTCAGGAAGAATTGACTGGGGATCCTTTTAACAACATCTATGTCCATAAAAATATGGGGGACTGGATATTGATAAATTATTTTGGATCATAAAAACATTATAATAAGTACATAAAAATAACAAATAATTTTATTTGTGTGAATCAATCAAATGAATAACTAGATGGAATAATGGAGGTTCAGGTAGAATCTTTTACCTTATGCCCAATAATTTTCTTCCCTTGATCGTAATGTCGTAGAAAAAAAATAAGATCCATTAATTAATAATTAAATAACCTATTATATTTAAATTTTATTAAATATAACTTAATTTTTTTTCACTTATGGCTTTTTTATGGGTTAAGTGGTTCCATTTCATTTCCTGGGAGCGTTGGTTTTTTTTTGGATTCCTTGATCGGTTTACTTGAATACATGTATGAACGGTGCTGTAATGTAGGATGCATTATATATAATTAAACCTTAATATTATTTATGATATTACATCAGTTAAATTGATATTATATTATTTGGTATTTTCATATGAGGATGAATCATTAGATAAATAGTTAATTATAATCGTTTGTGTTTATTTGGGAGGTTATTCGATCACAATGAACTCATTTTGTGTTATAAATCAATATGGTGATAAAAAATGATTCCAAAAACAAAAACAATATATATTAATTATATTATAATATGTTTAAATAGTAAAAAAGGTTTTCTAATGAGTCTTTAGATAAGTTAAAGTAAATTAAAAACATCTTCATCCTTGAATGTGATAAATTAACACATCTCGGGTGATGATTTCAATATTAGTAATAAATGATGGAGAAGGAGAGATGATGATGAAATATTACATTACAATAAAGAAATTACAATATATTCATGGTTATATTGTAATCATACCATTTGAATGAGGGGTTTTTAGGAGATAAAAGGAAAATAAATGAAAATGAAAAGAAAATAAAGGAATCGGAAAGAGGAATTTACCTCTTGAATTTAGTATCCTTGATTTCCTCCATAGGAAAATAATTTGGTCATGCAATACGTCCTACAGGTCATAGATGTGGTGGTGGGGTGGTGATCTTGTGATGATATTTTAGAAGAATCTAGAAAATAATCTTTTCGAGAGAGGTGTGAGGAGAAGAGGTGGGGAGGGGTGTTTTTTATAGTGGAACTGAGGAGTGGTTTCTCATTATTATAATCATTACATTATTATTTTGGTTCAAGAAAATTAATAGATTGAGTATTATCATAAAAAAATTAAAATAACAATGTAATTTTTGATGTTTGAGTGATTACATCATTGAATGACCCATTGAATATTTACTTTTCCCAAAATTTTATATATACCGTAAATTACAATATTTTAATATAAAAAATTGATGTATTTTTTAAATATCCGAAAAATTCATCCCAACTATTTTTAAATATTTATAATTAAAATATTAATTCAAATTAATTAAAATAAGTATTTAAATATGATAATTTTTCTTAAATAAATCAATAATTAACGTTAAAAACAGAGATTTTAAAATTATAACATATTTTGAAAAACATTGAAAATTTAACTAAGGTCTCATAAATTAATCATATAATCATCAAAATAATAATTTATGAATACAATTAATGAAAATAAATTTTCATTTAAATTATTATATTAGTCCTATTATTGTTATTAAATATTTATGAATTTAAAAATAAAAACACATAATTAATAAATTTTAAAATATATATTTAATTATACCATGATATAATTATATCATATTGTCACTTATAAGAGGATAGATTTTATTTCTAATTTCATTGTTTATGTTACCATTCAATAAGATTATAAACAATTCATAAGGGTCACATTAATAATTCAAAGATCACATTTCAATTTAATCGTTATAGGTTAATTAGCTTATATAAAATCCTTTTACTTTAAGCATTCATCATTTATAAAAATTTTATTTTGTTCCTAATGTGATTTTATGTTATTATATAATATGAAATAATTTATGAAGGGAATTTCCATTGATAAAAAATTGGGTTATTACATTATTTCCCATTATGAAATTTCTACCTCAAGACATTATTTTACTTTATAATATGATAAAACTTGTGGGTAATTTTCCATTATATATTCATCTATTTCAGAATTTTCCTCTTTGTACATATAGTTCCACCATATTAATTTGACCAGGTGAGTTGTGTTTTTGGGTATAATATTATCTCTACAATCCAAGATCTTCACTAGATACTCATTATAATAATGATCTTTCTCCAACTAAACCGCCAATGAAGAGACTACATGGGAAGACTCTATTATTTACTTCATTAATACGGATTGATGGAATACATCGCGTACATTGGACATAGTAGGTGGAAGTGCTAGATGATAGGCCAAATCTACAATGTGATCAAGAATCTTTAAGGGACTGATTTATCATGGAATTTAATTTTCTTTCAACCCAAATCTCTTTTCCTTCATCTATAGAGATATTTAGAGGAATACCATGTCTCAATCATTGAAATAAATGTCTCCTCAACTATTGTCTACATAACTATTCTATATACATTGGGATACAATGATGTGCTACTGAATGGTTTTCACCTTCTCTCCATTTAATAGATAATATTTCATACTACCATATTGTATTCATAGAATTCATCCAAACATGTCACTATTCTACACCATTTCTTATAATGGGCTTCATATGGAGACTTTTGGATGATGAAGTGGAAACTATTGTCATAATAGAACTCATCAAGAGTATGGTTCTGGTACCATCCATCTTTTAGGTCTATAGAAATTCCCCTCAACATGTATTTTATTATTTAAATTGTTCTTTTAGATTATCCATCAGTTTGAGGATGATAGGTCTTACTGAAGTTCAACTCAGTTCTTAGAGCATGCTGGAGACTATTGCAAAACTTTGAGGATAATCTAGTATCTCAATTATATATAATTAGTATTGATAATACATGAAGTCGTACGACAACATTGATATATATCGATTAATGTTATCCAATTATAAGTCTCTAAAATTGAGATAAAATTAGTTGTCATTGTAAGTCGATCCATAATTACTCATATAGTATAGTTTCATCTAGATAACCTTTGAAGTCCAGTGACAAAGTCCATGGTAGTGTTCTACCACATCCAAGTTGGTATGGGTAGTGTTCACATCATACCCATAGAATTTTTTCATTCATGACTAAATTGTTGAAAAACCAGTCACAATGATTTATATTCAACAATTTCCTTCTTTAGATTTTCCTGCCAATAGTTCTCTTGGATATCTCAATATTATATTGTGCTCCAGGGTGAATAGATGTTGCTGAGCTATGTGAATCATTCATAATCTCTTACTTTATCTCTTGATCGGATGGTACAAATAACCATGACACAAATATTACAACCCCTTTCTCATCAATCTGGAACTCAAAGGATTTCCCTTTACAAATATATTCTACAAATTTTAGAATATCCACATCTTTTCTTTGAGAAATAATTATTTTATCCATGAAGAATGGGATATAAATTTTTTCAGAAAGTATTGATGAAGTCCTCCCATAATTATTCCCTATTCTATAAATTGAAAATCTATGAAGATTAGATCCTTCTCAATTTTCATCTATGAGAATGATTACTTATTGTTTCTACATAGAGCATTCACTAAATTATTTTCCTTACTATGATGTTAATTGATTGATAAATAATAATTTTTAATGATCTCAACCCATATTCACTAGCACATATTAATATCCATCTATGTGAATACATATTCGATACTCTTGTGATAAATATAAATCGTATTGTTGTATAGATAATTCCACCATATTTTCAATGCGAAAATCACAGCAGTCAACCCGAGATCATGTGTGGGTTATATTTTAACATGAATTAAAAATTCCAAGAGGAATTGGCTATCACTTTACCATTTTTCACTAGAACACAACTTAATAATATCATTTAAGAATCAATATACCCCATGATGAATTCCCCACTTGTCGTGAGTCTGAAAACTAGGTTAGTGATAAGCCACACTATGAGATCTTTATAGCTTTCCTCGCATTCTTAGGTCTTGAAAAACATCACTCCCTTCCATTTCAGCTTTGTCATTTAGATTGATAATGTTGTGAATTTTTTCAAAACTAATTGGTAATATCAATCTAGGCTATGTAAACTATAGATCTATATAATAGATGTTATCTTAGGGCACTCTTTGATTTTGTTTTTCCTGGAAGGGTCCACAGACATCCCTTTGTTGGTGATAACAAGAACCAAGAATGATACCTCCCCTTCAAAAAATCATATTTACAATACATTGCATATATTTTCTCCCTTCATAATGTCTTCATAATAGCATTAAAATGCAAGACTTGTACCTCCTTACACACAGAGTATATCAGAATATCCTCGATCAAGACACCCACATATTTGTTTAGGTAATATCTAATGACTCTATTCATTAATTCCTTTAAATTTTATGGATTATTTGTGAGTCTGATGGGTATCAGTATGTACTCATAGTTTCCATACCTCATTCAAAAGGCATTATTGGGATTATATTCATTCCTCTCCTTTAATTGGTGGTAATCCGACCAATGGTACTCCTTAGATAAATAATGGGACCCACATTACTGATCAGACAATTTATCTATACGTGGAAGGGTATATTTGTTATTTATCATGATTTTATTGAGATTATGATAATCATGGAAGAAGCTTATGGATCCATCATTCTTCTTAACAAAGAGGAATTGTTCACCCCATTGTGAATCACTTGGGTGCATAAAACCCTTCTAAAGATTCTATTGTAATTGCTTCTTCAGCTCTTCCATATATATGGTGGCTATTCTACATGGTGTTTATGATAAAGGTAGAGATTGAGGAATAAGCTCAATTTAGAACTCAAACTCTCGATAAAGAGGAAGACGAGCCATTTCCTTCTAGGAATACATCAGTGTTATCCCTCATGAGGGATAAGTCATGAAGATTGTTCCCTTCATTGTCTCAATCATTTTAGAAAGATATGCCTGGCCATAAGGCAACAATATCCATAAATGGGATAATGATTCTGATGGATATTCATATTCATCCTAACACATGTATAGGATTATATGATGCTCTGGGATGTGAAGAATGATCTCAATTTCCTAAAGTTTTACGTTGGATTTATATTAATATGGCCAATCCATGCCCATAAGAAGAACATACTCAACCAATGGGAGTATGAATATATTTTTTGTGAGGGTCCGTCTGAAAACATTTACCGAGCAGTAGTTATAAACCATATACATAATAATTTCACCATTCACTATTCACATAGAAAACTCAACATCCATATCATGATGTGCTTCTTGAATAGTTCTACTACACATTCCAGATAAGAACAAATTAATTGAACTAGAAACAAATAGTACTTTCACTATTCCTGAATGAATAACAAGCGTACCTATCACCACATCATTGTACAACTCCACCTCAATAGTAGTGATGGTAGAATCCATTTTTTGTTTCCTCTGATCTTATTGTGTATTTCCTCTAAAAACCATTTAATTATAAAAATGTTTATCATAATTACTATATTCCTTATAGATATTTTACTAAACTAATGGTTGAGAATTGATATGAACCGTCCTTTATTATTCCCCATTATTGGAAATCATCATATTACATTGGACGTTCATAGAAATATATCCTATTATTTCACATTTTAATCAATTACTTTTTAACTTTAGACAATTCCTAGGATGCTTCTTCCCACCATTTGGACATGTGTGATGTTCGGTTTCTTATCCTTAATGCGATATATTAGCTGAACAACCCATATTTCACTATAGTTTCCACATTTTTTCATAGGTACAAGGAGACCATTTAATGTCTTTGATCTTAATTTCATCCTTGAGAGAACAACAGACAATATTCTCATAAATTCGAAACTCATGGAGCACAAATTATTTTCATAGAAATGGGTTTTGTCTGCTAAGGAAGAAATCCACCTTTCATTAGGTGTTCATGTCAAAGATGCATGCATATCTTGCAAGTCATATATTGTTTTCTTCATTAGCTTCGATATACTCATCTTGCTACTACATAAGTCTATGTAATGGTATTTCAAAATTTATATGAAGGGTTCAGGGAAAATATTTATTGAAATGTTTTTCTTAAATTCATCCAAATCCATGGAATCAATTTCCTCATTCGACTATGAATTTATGATTAGTTTTAGCCTCTGATCATCTTCCCCATAAAAATGATAAGCTATCTACAACAATTTAACTTCTTCTAAGCATTGGAGAATAGAGAATATATTTTTAATTGAGCTAATATACTATTCCACAAAGTAGGGATCAAAATATCCACTAATCATGGTAAACTTTTTCCATATAAAGGATTCTATGGATATATTCTCTTTCCTTAGAGAATGAGTATGTTCCCCATTATTCAATTTATTAATCATAACATGAGCTATTTATGTCAGTGCTATCATAGTGTTTTGAGAACCCATTTCCATCATATTTTTAATATCAATAAGAATGTCATCCCATTTCCTATCACATTTATTTTCAGAACAAGTTCTTATATTTCTCGCCATTAATAATGAAAATGAAAGTGCCATCACCAAGCTTAAATAATAATCTAATAATCATAAAAGGAAACATTAAACATTATTATATTGACTGCTAAAGTAATATTTTATCCTTAATTTAGTTTCCAAAGGTTAAAATATAGGAAACCTATGATCAATTTCGAAACATATACTGTTATTTTTTCCCTTAACAATGGTTAATTATGATCATATGAATTTACCAAATCATATCCACTGATAGTGCACAGTAATAAATGTTATATTTTACAGAGATACCTTGTGTTAGGAACAACACACCTTCTTAGAGTTGTTACTCCTAGGTTCATCTATCCAAGAACCATGACAATTGGTTTTAACCAAATAAGGTTTTATTTTATGGAATGACCAATAAATCTAAACTGTCCAAATTTACGGATCATTTTTAAAACTAATTTTTTAAGAATGGTTCTTACTAATGTTCTCTATTTTTAATATCCAAAAAATAACTATACCACCCACTAATACGAAGTATAGTGACTCTATCCTTTTACAAATTTAATTAAATTATTTTAGGTATAATTAATATTAAAATTACAATCCGATGATCCTAAAGTCTAGTGTCTTGGATGATTGGGTACATAATTAAACATCATAAATAATTACTTTTATTTAATCTCCATACAGATCTTCAAAAAATCCATTGTTCTCATACATTTTTATAGGATAACCTGGGGATAAAATTAACAAAGGGATGTGGTTAAAATACAAGTAATAGAATAATCATATGAATAAATCCTAGCACATTGGTTAGAAGGAATGACATAATGAAGTAAAAAATATTGTAAAATTATTTGAAGAATCATAAAATATAAAACATGGGACCATATAGTGATGGAATAATAGTAATTTTGTAGGAAAATAAAACCTAACATTATAATGAGTAAAATATCATTTCACATAGAAGATAGCAAATGCAGGCTAACTAAAATGTCAATTGCACATGGATCATGAGTCAATGCTAACCACCAAGATCATTGCACTTAATGTATCCCGAGACAAAAAATTACCCAATGAATTAAACCTATATCTGGTTGAAAAAATCATAAAATGTTCTTGAATTTGTGTTCCATGTATAAATCTTCCATAAGGAATCAGTCATATATATAAGGGTTACCCATGGTAGAATATGTTATCATAATCTTGTCAGAAGGTAGAACATAATTGAATATCACAATTGGGTGCATGAAAGATATGATTTAAATCATTCATGGACATTCATACGGTAAAATAGGCTTAGATATTAGTACATTATTTGAAACTGAATTTATAGAATGTAAAAATAGTAATTAATATTCTTTAGAATTAAACCATTTTAATGCGATTTATGGAAAATAATAAAGATAATTAAAAATAGAATTTGGTATCATAATTTAAATAATACCAGAAGTTAACCAAGAAGATTTTCAAAATATAAAATTGATTTTATAAATGATATGGTGGTTTTGAATAGATTATAGTGTGAACGTATAAATTGGTAATAATTCATGAAGTCCCCTTAAAACAGGCATACTTATCCTGCAGAATCGAGCGGTGAACCTTTTAAAAATATTTATATACCAGAAAATGATTTAGGAATAGAATATGATATATTATTTGGAAAAATACACACAAAAGATGGAATCATTAAAGAAAAATAATAAATAATGTAATTTGGGTAATGAGAGATGAAGAATAACCAGTATGAATAATGAAATTTCAGGTAGATTCTTTTACCTTAAGTTTGAAATTGTTCATACCTTAATCTTAATGTCCTAGGTAATAAAATTATATTTATTAATTATTAATTAATGAAACTAATATAAATTAATTTACACTATTATAACATAATTATGTCTATTTACGGCTTTTTTATGGGTTATCAGATTTGATTTTATTTCATAGGATTGTTGGTTTTCGTTGGATTCTTTATTGGTTTACTTGAATACAAGTAAGAAGGGTCATGTAAAGTAAGTTTAATAATAAATAATTGAAACATTATTTGATTAATGATATTACCATGGTTAAATTGATATTATACAAGATTTGTTTTATTTAATGAAGATGAATCATTATATAAATAGTTAATGATAATTTTTTGGGTTTATATTGAATGGTTTTTGATCATAATGAACAAATTTTGTGTTAAAAATTAACATTTTAGAAAAAAATGATTCCAGAAACATTTATAAGATAAAACACATATATTATGATACATTTAAACCAAAAAAAATTGTATCATGACTAGACATTGTAGAAGGTAAATGAAATTGAAAACATCATTGTCCTAGAATGTGGAAAATTTTCAAATCTCAGATGATATTTTCAATTATGAATAAAAAGAGGGGTAAAGAGAGATGATGATGAATTATTCCATTTGATAATAAAAATTCAATTATATTTTTGTTACTAGAGTTATTATAAATATTTTATGAGGATATTTTAGGATATGAAATGAAAATAATTGGAATGATGAATTAACCACTTGAATTTATCCTCCTTGAGATCCTCCTTCGAGAAAATATTCTGGTATATTTATGAGACCAAGAAATCCAAGACATGGGGTATGGTGTTGGGAATAAATTTTAGATGAAATTAGGATTGTAAAATTTCTATATGTTTTTGAGTAGAATAAGTGGTAACATGTGGTATTTATAGTGTAGGTGAGGGGTGTTTTCTCATTATTTTAATCATTAGTTTACTATTTTTGCACAAGGAAATGATCATAAACAATTAAAATAATGAAGTGAAGTTCATTATTTGGGTTCTTAAAATAGAGATTACTAATTGAATAGTATATTTAGATTATAATTTATATGTACCATAAATTATCGTATTTTACTATTCACAAAAATTTCAAGAATTACAAAAAACTCCAAAAAATTCACCGTACTATTTATTTTAAATGTATAATTAAAAATAAACGCCATTTTATAAAAATAATAGTCTAAATTATGTGAATATAATCTCCATATGAAATATAATATACGTGGAAAATAAAGATTTTAAATTTATAAAAGATTTCTATAACACATTAAAAAATTGACTAAGGTCTTATAAAAATATCATATAACCATAAAAATAATAATTTATGAATATAAAATCTGAAAGAAAATATTTATAATTATTAAAATAATCAAAATAAAGTAATTATTTATTTATGAATTTTAATAATATAAGTACTTAATTAATAAAATTTAGAAATATATATTTAAGTATAATTTCATATAATTAAATCAAATTTACACTTATAATATGGGTAAATTTTATTTTTACTATCATTGGTGAAGTTATTACCCAATTGGTTGATTTACTATTCATAAGGGACACATTAATATTCCAATTCAATTGTAATTATTTCATCGGTATAGGTTCTTTAGCTTCTAGAAATAATTTTTATTTTATTAATTCATAATTAATATAGTTTCATTGAATTTATAATGTGATATTATGTGTTTTTAATTATAGACATTATTTAATAAGGGAAGTTTTGTTGACAAAACAATGCGTCATTACGCCCCACATGTCATGTGACCATTGTGCTTGAGACTCGGGGTGTACTACAAGAGTACACATGAATGTTCATAGCCAGTTACATGATTTGTGCCTAAGTTCACAGGACAAGACATTTTATGTGGACATGACCAGGAGAAAATGAAGGATCTTGAGTGGCAGAGACACACCATGTAGGGCCCCTGACACACCATTTAGTACAACATGGGTAAATAGTTGTGTACCAATAAGGGAATGTCTAAGAATTATAATGTGACACCATGCCATGTGGGACCCCTTATACGCCATGTACCCCTTATTCCATTCATATGTAAGTTCAAACACATGTATCTACTTAAATTGGACTCAAATTTTGGGATGTTAGTAGATTATCATAAGGTTGTTTCTGAATAGAACAATATAATTCTTGTTTAGAAATGATGAAAGATGTTTTGGGTTTGATTCTTTTTTAGGAGATGCTCGATGACAGTAGTGATTAGGCTAGATCCTTATAGTGGTATCCACATGATGCACTAGGCTGAATGTACACTATCAAATTACGTAGTAGTACCCCCCCTATAGGGTAGGGTTCGGTTTATCCTTACACTATGTTGTTCCCATCTATCACATTACAATGTCAAATTTCTCTCTATCAACTAAGTGGAACCCCCATACCGAATTAGGGAGTGGGGCCTCTATCTATCTGATGAGATGTACCCAAATAACATTAGAGTCTATGTCATATTTCCTCATAGTGGTACCCACCTATGGAATTAGGTTAAGGTTCCTCTATCTAATTAGTTATAACCCTTATCAGATAGAGTGTGGTATCTCTTTAAACTATGTGGTACCCCCTAATAGATCAAGTTGGGAGTCATCTATCTACTTAGTGGTACCCCCTATGGAATTAGGTACGTATCATTTATCTACTAAACATTACCCACTATTAGATAGGGTGTGAGTCCTCATTATTCAATGTGGACCCCCAATAAATAACTAGGTAATGGGTCTTCTACTTGGAGTTTATGTCCCCTCCACTGTAAGACACAATATCACGGGATGGTCCCTTCACATAGTTCCTTATTTGATAAAACAGTTGAGATGTTGGGCATCAATGACAGACTATTTGATATTAGGGAACTATTTCCCTAATCTAGGTTGTGATATGGAGATTCCATTCTCTCCAATTTGAGTTTCTATGGTGTGAGAATATATATACATAACCATATTGTTGGATTTTATAGTCTCTTTCTTTGGTTTGATATGTATAATGTCTATATATTCATGATGTGTCTCTTACTACTCCCCCTTGTCATTATAGGGTTCCTAATATGTATGTATATACTCACCCCTACATGATATTTTCACATATGTTTCGTTTCTTATACAGATGATTGACTGGTCGGTGGTGACAACAAAGGAGCTTTGGAATACCTGGTGCGTTGGACCACATAAGTTCTTCATCGTTTGGAGATCATGAGATGTGATATCTAATCAATTTAATTTTAATGTTTTTTTCTAGTTGGGAAATGTATTTTGTTAAAAGTGTGTTTTCCCCTTACATTCATTTTTCATTATCATACACTTGTATATCGTTGGCATTTTTGTATGTATGGTTTAGATTATAGATATTTTATCTTTTTATCAATATTATACTACACTTTTTTAATGATATTGATGGGTTTTTTTGGATACAAGTAATTTATGAAATGTAATCCTGTATTAGTTATGACTAATAGTGCTTGCTATCAGCCCTTGGCATATGGACATGATCTTATGGTAGTTGGAACTTGAGTCGCACTGGATCGGGACAAGAATTATTCATACTAGAGAATTTTATTCCTTGGGATGATGTTTGGAGTATAAATCTTATATGGATTTGGTTCTGATTTAGGTAATATTTTTCAAAGATTATCAAGTGTGTCTTTTAGGCCTTGAAATCTAATGTTGGTGAATCGATTGATGTATCTATTCCCCGAGACCCTGACTACCTTCTTGTCAACCAAACAAATTTGGACATTGGTTATAGGGATCTATTATACATGCATCATATAAGATTTATTATTTTACTTTCCTTGTTATTACATATTCCAATTATAAACACACACAAACATATATATATTTATGCACATTTGATCACGGTACATCATGATTAATTTTTTAGGATACCTCTATTACGAAATCTAGCCATGTTAATAGTTCAAGATCACGATGACGATTCATTGAGTGGTGATTCCTTAGTTCAATGTTAGTCATTCAAGATTCATCCTCTAGGTGGATAGGTAGTATCACCCTGGCATGTTTAGAAGCATATAGTACGTGTATCCTAGGCTGGGTTGCACGTAGGCTTAACACAGTCTATGTGTTCCAGTTCGGGAGGTCAGAAAGGATCCATGGGGATGTTGATACCTAATATGTGATGGATTAAAAATATTAGGTTGTCCTTGGATTCATTCATTACTCTACATTAATGGATTAGGTGGTTGTGCTGGTAGAAAACATTTTCCACAAAGCAGAATGGCATTGGTGGATTATTGTTACCCAGATGCATGATAAGTCAACACACTCATGGATTGAATTCCATTAATTATTCATTGAGGAGTAAAACCCCACATTCTTGTGGTCATTTATTATTTAAGAGATTTTTGAGCTATAGTATGGAGGGATGATAGTGGATGAGTACACCGTTTGGATGAAATTCCTTACACAATAGTCCCTTGACAAGATCTGTGTTGTTTACTTACGAGCACATTAGTCAGAGTAGGGACTCCACATAAATATAAATGAATGTGTGTTGCACATATATATTCCCACCTATAATGGGGGGTTTTGAGTAGGAATCGATGCTGATATATTCGTATTAGATGTATTAATGATGGATAGATAAGAAATTTAGAGTCATAGGGATGATTTTCCTGCAATAGATAGTAAATGATGGTCGTTAAGATGTCAGTTAAGGTGGTCTTCCCATGATCATGCCCAATCACATGGTACGGGTAATATTACCGAAATAGGGTTGCCCGAAGTTGGGAGGTGGTATTTTTGTGATGAGTGAGGTCATATAGTGTGTGGTTTCATAAAATGACATATGGAGGAGTGCTTTCAAATAATTCATGAAACATAATGGTAGAGGATTTTTCATAATTAGGGATCTCCTAGGAGTGCATTGGGAGGACCCAAAAGGTACAAGATCTATCAAATAAGAAATAAGAAATCTATGTGGAGGAGTTATCGGAGATAGATGATGATATGAGATCTTTCCTCCCCCACCACTAGGTAGGACACATCCTGCTCATTGAGCTAGAGGCCATGGTTGCATGCAGCTGTTTGGTATAGAGGATTAAGAACCAATGATTAAAAAAATGATTAGATGTATTATATGGGTTTATTATAATCTTGATTTAGTATTATTATAGAAAATTGTGAGTAATTAATTGATATATTTACTAATGGTATTAGATATGGAGCTCCAATACGAGGCTTTATCCAAATAGATTTTTTTGAGGTTCCTATAATGAAGGGTTCTTATGTATATTTTAATTTTTGAAAATTCAAGATATCTCATCATAGAGATATTTTGATGTGGGAAATATTGGTCATCACAATTAAACTATAATATTGAATATTGATGATGGACTTGTTTTCTATGTTCAAAATCTAGATTGACTATCACTAGAGATGAGTTATATTTCGCCATACTAATGTGACGAGATTCTATATTATTGTTGATAGAGATCTCATAGTAGGAAGAGTGGTTTTGTGATAAGGATGTTGAATTCCATATCACAAATGTTGGTGAGTGTAGACCTTCGGGAAGAAGGTGCTTTTGGAATCTGGATTCCTTTATCCATGGAGGATTTTATAGACATCTTCAACAAGGATGTTATGGGACTACCGTTGAAGATGGAGATGATGTTTAATTTTGAATTGCATCCCATGAATGATCTAAAATCTTATAGACCAATATTAGATGGTCCATACTCAGCTATATGAGATATGAATGTAGTTATAGAACCTTCAAGAGAAGGGTTTCACTAGGCCCAATGTGTCCCCCTTGAAAGCTATAGTGTTGTTCAGGAAACAAAAGGATGGGTGTTTTTTTATTTTCATGGATTATTGTCTCCTGAATCTGGACATGATTAAGAAAAATAACTCATTTAAATGAATTCATAACTTATTTGACAAATTTATAAGTGTGATTTGTTTCTCAAAGATCAATCTTATTTCTATCTACCACCCATTTAGAGTTCACAATGCATTTATTCCATATATGTTATTTTTATATCACTATGGACACTATTAATTCATGGTGTTGAACTTTGGTGTAATGAAATACCCTGTCTTGTTTATGTATTTGATGAAAAAGAACTCTTATCCATTATTAGACTAATTTTTTTGTATTAATTGATGAAATAATCATATTCTCCAAGTCATTGGATGAGCACACCAAGAACATCAGGATGGTCCTTGATTTTATTCAAGATAATTATATTTATGGAATGATCTCAATAAATTAGGTATATATTCACAAGGTTCACTTCCTAAGGAATCAAATTTCCAAGAATGTATTATCAATTTACTTAGGAAATGATGAATTAATTCTTTTTGGGGGCCACTCATGATAATGTAAGAGGTGTAGAGTTTTCATAGAAGGGAATGGTAATAAATTCACATTATGGAAGAATTCTATTAGATTTCAACTCATTTTACCATCCAAACATGGAAAGGGAATCCATTTACAAAGATCGATCACATCTATAGGTTTATTGAAGAGTTGATGCTAAGGATGAAATGTTCTCCTATTATGAGACTACCAGAGGAGGTCATGGAGTACAAAGTGTATTGTGATGCTTTAAGAGATGGGATCATGTATGTATTGATGTAGTATCATAAAATTATATCATATTGGATGGATTAATTGAGACCTCATGAGAATAAATACATGACTCATGACCTATAACTAGTAATGGTAATATTAAATATAAGGATTTTGAGCCACTATATTCATTGATAACTACTTTTTGGTTTACTCAGACCAACAGAGTTGTAGGTATGTCATCACATATGGATACATGAACCTAGGATAAAGGCTCAAGATGGAGTTCCTGTAGAACTATGAAATTAATATTGTTTATATTTAATGAAATGGAAATGTAATGGATGATGACATTGGAGTGAAATAACTGGTTCATTAGGTGTCAGAGGAATAAGTGTTATTGGGTTCCTTGTAGTAGATCCTGATTGAGTTGGAGGGTGTACATTTTATTCAGTTAATAGTGTTGAATACATCACTCCATTAGCGTGTGAGTGAGTATTAGTTGGGAGACATTAATTTTGAGTTGTTGTGTGTCTTTTTATCCTTTGTATATTCCCCATTT
Source organism: Viscum album (assembly GCA_963277665.1). Classification (NCBI taxonomy): domain Eukaryota; kingdom Viridiplantae; phylum Streptophyta; class Magnoliopsida; order Santalales; family Viscaceae; genus Viscum; species Viscum album. The sequence goes on from OY728134.1 coordinate 173,049,458, forward strand.
AGATTTTTTGAAGTAGGGAATCACTTTATAAATTTATAAGGATGGATGGTGGTCCATGTATTGATGCGAGAAGAGGTGATGAAGGAGTTTCAAACATCTCCTTTAGCTTTACATCCGAGTGTGGAAAAATGTCCCTAGAGCTTCAATGGATTTTGGTGGATTAATATGATACAGAGTAAGGATGATTTTGTTTCATGAGTCCTCAATTTTAAATAGATTATGGCTATGAACTGTGTTCTTGAAGGTTTTTCATATCCCTATGATATCCCGATTTGGAAATCAGACGATATATCTCAAGACATTATAAAAGGAATCCCATGAATAGTGAATGTCCATGATTCTATATGTGTGATAGTAGATTGACTCACGATGTCAACAAACCTATTTTATATCAGGGAGTAGAGTTATGTGTAGTGTTTGAAGAACCTGTAGATACATGAGTGTGTTCTCCTTCATGTTGTTTACTCTACTATTGTCTTAGATTATGATTCACAATTTACATTCTGGTTATGGTGAGGACAAAAATAGGAATTCAGTACCTAAATGAGGATGTTCAAAACCATTCACCACCATATAGATGGAATGACCAAGCACACTATCAGGCGTTGGGGGATATATTGAGATTTAGTTTGTTATAACATTTATAGAGTTGGTAGGATAAATTTACAGTTGTAGTTTTCACACATAATAATAGCTACTTTTATACTATTGGAATGTATCCTTTTTAGGCCCTAAATGGGAGACCGAGTAGGTAAATTTTATACTAGATAGGGATTGATGAGGCATATCTCATAGGTCTAGAGATGTTTCACACGATGATAAAGAAGGACTAGGTCATCCATGAGTGGACGAGGATAGTATATAGATGGCAATAATCTTACACAAATAAACATAATAGGTCCCCAGAGTGTGACCATGAAGACGATGTTTTACCAAGAGTCTCCCAATGATGTGGATTGAGGAGGTCTGACTGGGGATTAAATCAATCTACAGGGTTCATCAGGTTATTTGAGATCTTGTGGGGGGTTATAGTGGTTTCCTACCACCTCGCCCGACCCCCATAATTGGAGTGGGTTCAATACATCTTCCAGGTGTCTCAGCTGAGGAGATACACCCAGGAGCCTATTGACATTATTGACTAGGGAGAGATGAACATCAATTATGGAACTACATTTTTTGAGAACTCAGTGGTGATTGAGAATCATCAGTAGAGGATTATTCATTGATGTAACATCACGGTGGGTTGTGTGTTGTCGATGCACGAATGCGTGCAAGGGATCTCTTTTGAGTAGGAGATCAAGTTACATGATTAGTATCCCAATCTATTTTTTAGATTTTAATTTTCCCGATGTTAATTTTTCATTATCTCGATTTATCAGTTGTCTTTTTCTAATCTAAAATATTTCTAAAAGATATATCATTAAATAAATCTTTCTATGTTGGATATTTTAAGTCAGCATCTAGAGATATCTTTTCTATGCTGATAGTTTTTCTTCATTGATTTTTCTTGTGAAAATTAATTTACAACTTTATATAGATCGAGCATCTCAGAAACGTGGTCAACATTTTAGCTATATACATGTTCAAATCTGGAAGTATTGTGCTATAATTTTTGTTTCTATTATTTGAATTTATTGATATTCTATGAAACTAAATCACTTCATAAATATTTTATAGATTATTAATCTTCAAAAGACATATATCCATCTTCTATAAATTGTGTGTTACTGCAACCTTGATGATTAAACTATTTTATCAAATCAATCACTGTAGATTCTTTTGAGTATTGTTTGCTCAGTTTCAGTCATGGTGGTGTATCAGCACCTCATGATAAGCTATGGATATTTCAGTTCTCTTTATAAAAAATCAGAATCCTCTGTTTTCAGCCTTGTTTTTAAATGTATCAACTACCTGCACTAAGTTGTGTATATGTCTTATGATAAGAGTACCTGACTAGTTAAATTCACCATGCTCGTAGAAAGGGTGATTGGTGGAGGGGACTAGAGGATCATCATTACTTGAACCACTATATGTTTATGTGCTCTAGTTTCTATTTTTTCATTGAAGACATTCTCATAGATAAACATCACCATCTGTATCTACTGTTGGTGTGAATCGACTGAATTCTGAAATTTTTTAATGTACACAATTCACTCCTATTGTGTCTTCGTTGTATATTTTCCATCATCTCATTTTGTATCAATGGAAGTGCTCTGAATATTATATTTTATTTCGTTATAACAAACCATAGTTAATGATTCAGACTAATATCAATGGTCAATCTCAAAAAAGAAATTTTAATGGTTCATTTTCCATATTCCAAATGCGAAAACTATGGATTCTGGGAATTAGTAATGATAATATATATGAAAAATATTAGATTTAATGTATACACATAGATATTTACTCCTTGTAAAATTTCTGAAAAACCCAAAGCATGGGTTACTTCTATTGAGTCTGAGTATTAGTTGAATTCTAATGCTACGAATTCTATCAGTTGTGGTCATGGAAAAGATGAATTCATCTATGTCTCATAATTTACTACAAATTATGAAATGTGGACGACAATTTGAGTTTCTTATGAAGGCACAGACAATGTCAGACAAATGAGGTACACAACAACAAAATTAAATATTGATACATGAAAAATGGTTGATGGAGAAAGCACCACCCAAATGAATGGATGTATCATCGAATTTATAAACAATATTATATACATAGGTGAACATATCAAACAATCTTATCAAGCATTGGAAGTATGAAGCGTACTCCTAATCAGTGGAATGGAATTTCAGTTGCAATTCGCCAATAAGAATCTATCAAAAATCTGACAATGATAGAATTTATTTGATCTCTATTGATATATTAATATAAAATTCAAGATGAAGTTGAATATCAAAAAGTCCTAGTGAAAAAGGATAATAGAACCTTGAAGGTTACATATCAATATAAAAATAGAAAAATGAAACAAGAAGTTATAGAAGAAAGAAATTCATACTCATCAAATTCAGAAATTGATGTATCTCAATTAGTATGAAATTTTATCATGTTTTATAGGTTTTAGAGAGGATTCAAAAAACCCATCAATAAGGATGATAAATGATCAAGAGATGTTATAATCAATGAGTAAATTTTTTTGGATCATCTAAGACCCGACTGTTGTCAATTTAAAAGTGAAAAGTGAAAGACAAGAAAAATATTTTAGAAAAATGTTGACAATGAAAACAAAGCCTAAATTGATATAAAGGCTATTAGGAGTGTTTATGAACACTCCAGTAGCTCATCAATCATTGATTCAAGGAATGAATAATTTAATATAAGGGATAATATGTTATTTATGGATGAATAAGAAAAGGTAAACCCTAATATTTATCTGATTCTAATTCTAATTAATTAAATTATAAAATGGATGCATATTATACAATTCTAGAATAAAGATATGACTCCCTATTAAAGAAACACATATCCATAAATAATATTCATAATGATATTTTTTGAGAAAGGGATACATTACATAAACAAAATTACTAGTTAGTTACGTAATGTAGTACATCTATGAAAAACTCTACAAACCATGAAAAAAAGATTAATATACTACAGATGAATTAGAAAATTATAAAAGTTCTCCTATTATATATAAAAATGAGAAAATATTCTGAATGAAATTCCTTATAAGAATGTAATTAAAATGAAAAGATTCAGTATATGTAGTAATGGTAAAAAATACAAACTATATAAGAATTATTTTTTTCCCAACAAAATATTAGATATTTTTAATTTTTGTGGAACAAATTGATATATATAAAAACTATAATTTTAGAAATCCTCAATTAAGTGGGATTTAAAGATATTTTATTTCAAAAGATCTATCTGATGTAAATGATATAAATCATGGAAAAATAAATAATATTAGGATTCCTAAATCCTTTCTAGATAACAATGCTCTACCCAGAAAAATTTGGGTACCAAAACAATTTTTTGTTTAAATTGTCTTATTTGGTAACAGGTCATAGAAAAAGAAAAGAAATATTGTATATGGATAGTGGCTTCTCTAAGAATATGAGTGGAAATCAATAAAATGTCAATACATTGACACAGATTGATGGAGGTCTAGTCTCCATCTGTGACAATGTGAAAGGAAATATTATTGGACCTGGTACAGTAGGAGATCCAATGTCTATCTCAATCAAAAAAGTTTTGTATTACAAGGGTTGAAGCATAATCTGATATGTTTCTCTCAAATATATGATGATGGATACATTGTTGATTTATATAAAACCTAATGTTCTATATTTGAAGATAATTTTGTTAAATTTATAGAACCCAATGCTAATAATGTCTACACATTGGACTTAAATTCACTATGTAAACAAAAAGTGAGTTGTTTAACTACTAAGTTAAATGAATCAATGATTTGATTCATAAGACTTGGTCATTGAAATATTTATGCCTTACATAAATTCTCTAAGAATAAATTAGATCTAGATTTACCTAGTAACATATTTAAATATGAATGATTATGTGATGATTTCATGATTGGTAAGAAACCCAAATATTCCTTCAAATAAGTTAACAAACTTTATACATCAAATCCCATAGAGCTTATCCAAATGGATATTTTAGGACCATCAAGATTATAAATTTTGGCTGGAAAATTAGAATTATATGTTTTAGTTGATTATTATTTTAGACACACATGGGTCTATTTTATAAAATTGAAAAAGAAATATTTTTCTATTTTTGAATGTTATTGCAAGACTGTTCAAAATGAAAAAGGTTTTGAAATAATATCATTATGAAGTAATCATGGGGGAGAGTTTCAGAATCAATAATTACATTCATTTTTCTCAAACATTGGTATTAAACACACTTTAGAAACACCATTAACACCATAACAAAATGTAATTGTTGAATGAAGAAATAGAACTATTGAAGAAATGTATAGTGCCATGCTAAATGAATATTTTCTTACTACCCATCTATAGGAAATCATTATAATCACATCATGTTATATAATTAATAGAGTTTTAATTCTGTCTATTTTCAAAAATACACGTTATGAACTTTGGTGAAACACCCCGAGCATCCATGATACACTTCTCTTTCAATAATGCAATAGCTTCTATTGTACGCAACTTTGAGATTCTATCACCCCGCGACCAATCAAAATAGCCATTATGAATAGTAATACCAAATTTTTTAAATTTTATGAATTTTATATTTCAAAATTGATTTCTTTTTTTATTTGGAATATTGAAATTAGGCTATGTTGAATTTTTGGTATTTTTCTGAGAACATCCAATTTTTTCTTGAGTAGTGAACAATACTTAAAAACAACTTTTTTAATCAAAATAATTTATAGTGATAAATTATACTATGGAGTGGTTTTCAAGTATATTTAGAATATATTTTTACCATTTTATCCAATGGTGTTCATTATAATTAATTTCACTTTGAAATTGGACATAAAAATTTTTCAATCTTTTGATATATATTCTTTCTTATAAACACGCTATTTGTTGTGACAGTGGGAATTAATTATGAAATTAATTAATGCAACCTATATGTTTGGAATTTTGTAAAATATAACTCATTTTTGAATTACTAATATCAATTATAGCTTAGGGTGAAATTTTGGCATTGTTCTGAAAAACATCAATTTTTGATGAATAGTGAAACCACTAAGTGGTAGTTAAAAAACTGATTTTTCATTTAAATGAAACATTACCACTTCTGTAATTTGATTTTCAAAAATCTGACATACATGGTTGTCATTAGGAAGTAAAATTTTGTTCAATGGGATTAAAATAATTTTTTTGTTGAATAGTAACTTTTAAGTTTAATTAATCGCGATTAAAGGGAATTAGTGAAATATAAGGTAAAAGTAGTATTATAAAAATATGCAATGACCATTACACTTGTCCTACCACTATTTTATTTTTCATGTCCGACCATGACTATCCATGGGTCAACATGGGGACCCCATGGAGCCACTTTGGTAGGAAAATGACATAAATAACTTTTTATTTAATGTTAAAATAAAAATATCACAAACAAGAGTTGTTTTACTAAAACAATTTTTAAGTTGGGTTGTTCAAGTAATAGATTTGACTATAAATATTCATTAGAAAGCTAAAAATATTTCATACATCAGGATATTTTTTTTATAATTTTTAGACATTAAATAAATTAAATTATTTATGACACCATGATGATGCAGTGATTACCTCATTAACTAACGATTTAAATTAAATGAAAAGATAATGTAAAATCTAAGACATAAACTTGCCAAAAACATATTTTATGAGTAGATTAAGAACCCTTATCACCTTATCCTAGAAATATATAGGTGTGGGACCTTTAGAATCATAATAAAATAATTTCATAATAATGTAACATTTCAATCATTCCAAGAGTGCCCCTTCTCCCCTCTTATAAAAGGCCCCCACCACTACCACCTTACTCACACCTTCAAAGCCTTTTGGCTCGGCCAACCTCTGCAAAAATACTATCCCCACTTTTCTCCCTTACTCCTATAAGCCTCACATTGGGAATAATTCTTCCCAAATAAGCCTTTGGCTCAAATCAAAAGAGTTACCCGATTTTAAGGTAATGTCTTCAATAATGTTGTTTTGTTTTATATTGCTTCACTAACCCCATAAACTGTTTTTATTCATTTCTTTTGTAACAAAACCAATATCCTCAATATATTAGGATGTTTTTATACGAAGGATTCTTGATACACTTACATACACCATCACTTAATGGTTAAAGAACAAACTATTTCTGTGGATGGCGAATTTCTGCTCATGAAAATGATGATTGTTCAACACTAATATAACACCATCAAAGGTGGCCATTAAGATGTCACTATATCTATATATGATATATATTATGTTTATTTTTTTATTATGCTTCTTATTTATCATTTATGTCATACCTTTATGATTTACATTATGGGTAAACACGATATTTTCATTTTAGGACGTGAGGACTACCACCCCCTCAAAGTGAGATATATGATATCTATATCATGAATATAATTCTGAATATAATGGATATTTCACCACATGAACAACTTGTAATTATAAGAAGTTTATTTTTGACTCAAGTACCAATGATCGAAAAAACGAACGTTATTAACTTAAATAATTACATAATTTTCATAACATGGTAATAAGTGATATAAAAGGGATAAAAAAAATGAAAAAGGTTATTAATAAATTATAAATTAACTCTAGTTTATTATTCATGTGGTTAAAGAATGGTCGATTCAAGACAGGACGCCAGGTAAGGGAATTTCTTAACCCAATTTCCATTCTTTGGTTTAATCTCCTACTTTCAAATTATGTTATGATATTTTTATGTCCTATCTTGTATTTGTAATTTCTTTATGTGTACTTATGTTGAATACACATAATAGATCTATTTTGTTTAAAAAAATGATCTTGGTAAGGACTTCGTCTCAATCTCTTTTAATTGAGGCATGTTTTATTTTATACACAACTTTCTTTTATACGTTGTATAAACCCCTTTGACTTTTACGTTTATTCAAAAGGAATCTTTTTTATACGAAGCGTTTTACTAAACGACAAAAAGGAATGTTTTTCTTGTCGTAAATATGCGGCGACAACAACTTCTCCACCACCGAGACCATTATTTGAGTTTCGAATTTCTCTAGAAGCCATAACTTTTTTAAATGAAAAATAAATACAATGTTTTAATTTTCTTTAATTTTGGTATTGAAAATGGTTTTGAAAGTGTTTTTATAATATCAATGTGTTGTATTGATATCGTGTGATTGAAATGTGAAAATTTTATGTTTTATTTTATGCATTTTTTATTTGATACGATTATGTTATGGTTGATGATATGTTTAAACCTATTCATATGAGGAATGCATTGGACTTAATATGTAACGGGTGGAGCCCGCTATAGCTCGTAGATGCATTGGTAGGTCTCATGAGACAAACTAGTGTCTTTGAACGAGGCCTTGACAAAATCTTATTTGTTGTCTTGGCACGTGGCCTTGGACACATGGTTATGATAGTCTGTCATTATGAATTCAACCATTATGAAAGTGGTTATTGATATTGGATGTGATTATTCTACTAGTAGAATATCCATGTGAGTAAGTAAAAGGCATTATTTAATTTTATTTTTTCCATATTATGCAGAAGTTAAAGTTTAAAAAGGCTTTTGTTTTAGTTATACATTGCCTTAAATGTTAATGTTTATTTACGACTTCTTCCGCAATATTGTTATCCTTACTGAGCATTTGAGCTCACCCCTTTCAATGTTTTAATATTTTCCAGGATGTGAAGAAGTATTTTATGAATGACCTGCAGGGATAGTCAGAAGTGGATAGTAGTGTGGACCATGGAGACTATGTTATTGTGATTCATCACTTTATGATGTAATGTAATATTTAGTAATGTATCTAGTGTTTCCAAGGCTACTAAATTAATCGGTCTTTCGAGACATGATCAATTGTGATCATACCAATGTTACGAAGTAATTCATTTACTCTGTGTAGCTAGGGTCGGGGCGTTACAGTTGGTATCAGAGGCAGTTTAGTACTAATCTTGGAATCTAGATTTAGATAAAATCTGATTAGATCACATAGCCCAAATATAGACTTTGAGGATTGGTATAGAAGAACATCCTAGAATTTTGGTATTATAGATATTTTGTGAGTTTTCCGAGAAATACATCCCTATCTGGATACGAGTAGGTAGAGGCGGCTCTGGCACAGATGAACATAGAGGTAAAACCCGAAAACACCGCTTTTAGCTAGACTCGAACGGGAACTGGTGCACGACAACGGGCCTTGTTGCACTCTTGGTTACGAAACTCCCGGGGAATATGCTTAAGATAATTCTCATTTTATTTACAAACCAATATAAAGGGTTATGAGTATACAATTCCTCAAAGAAAACATTTTTATGGATTATATCCATAAATAGTTCAATTTATGTTAAGTATTTTACAATTATGGAATTATGTATTTTGATTCATAAACTAATCAATTTTATGCCATTGTTTAGAAATGGTTCCTAGTGGAAGGAATGGAAACCGTATAATTGCACGCACTCTATGTAGGGATTTCCCTCATGCTCAAGATAATTATTGTGGATCTTGAGATACAACTGGTGCTAATCAACTTATCACCGTACTGGGACAACTCACTCAGGTTATGAATAATAACCTTACTCGGATGGAGCACCCTGATCCGCAGCATGGAGGATCAATGCTAGACCGCTTCTTGAGGCATCAACCACCAACATTTAATGGGGGTACAAATCCATTAGTAGCTGAGCAGTGGATAAACTCCTTCGAAAAAATATTCCATTCCATGGGGAGTAGTGAAAGGGAGAAGGTTGTCATTGCATTCTACCGCCTCACTGGAGATGCTGATCAATGGTGGTCATTGATTCAAAATAAAAATGAAGATGATGAAGTATCGAATATGGAATAGAGGGAGTTAAAAGAGATTTTCATAGAAATGTACATTCCCCGTGACCATAGAGAAGATATGGAAAGGCAATTTCTGAGACTGAGGCAGAAGGAGGATGAGAATGTCGTAATGTATGAGTCTAACATTACACGGTTAGCGAGGATGCATCAAATTATATATGTAACCCAAGAAGTAATATTGATCGTTTCATTGATGGGTTAACATCGTTTCTCCGTCAAGCCTTAGTCTCACAATCCTTCTCCTCATACAATGATATTATCTCATGTGCTATCAAGACAGAAAAGGAATTCTCTAAATCTTATGACAATAAAGTAAAGCAATAGAATAAGAGAACAGTGGAAAAAGAGACATATTAAGGGAAAAATGGAAAGAATGATTTTCCATTTTGTCATAATTGTTGGAAGAATCACCTTGGTACATGCCTAAAAGTAATGGGAATTTGTTATAAATGTAGAGAAAATGGTCACCAGGATTGTGATTGTAAGGGAAAGAAAGAGGCTACCAATGTTGAATGCTACAATTGTAGGGAAATGGGGCATTATTCAAATGAATGTCCTAGGTGTCAGGGAAACTTACCTTAGAAAAGGCAAAGGGATCAAGGAAAATCTTCTGTTGTTACTACAGTTGAAGAGGAATAATTAATGTATTGGTGCTTTTGGACACAAGGATTATATTATGGTTATAAGGATAATGTGAAATATATATAAGGATTGTACTGCAGTACTTGTTGTTTTCATTAAGGTTTTAATATGATGAAGGTAATCATATTTTTAGTATGTGATAAAAAGAGAAGATTTAATTTGATTGGGGAATCTGATGTTACAATTGATTTTGGAATTTAGAGACCTTTTAGAGAATGTCTGGACAGAGGTATTTTGGATAACTATAAAGGTTTGGATGGATTAAGTTGAACTTTCAATAGTATTGTTTAAGGTTAAAACATTTCTGAAGATTATTTTTGGAATATTATAATACTATAGTTTTAGGAAAAGGACAACCTGCAGGGTGGGCCATAACCCGTCTCGTCGGACAATGTTGCAGGAATCGAACCCACAACCATAGTGTGACATGCCTTTATTACCTACCACTAGCCTACAGGAAGTCCCTGGTTATTACAAATACTTTTTCTAATCTAAATGGTATGGTTTGATATTTGGAACCTTGTACGATTAGGATAAATATAATATTTCTGATTTCTATTATCTTTTTGAGTGAAAGATGGCTTTGTGGTAAAATTTTTTAAAGAATGAAAGTCTATATGACAAGTAATTATATTTCCTTACGTTCTTAGTAAATCTCTTAAATAAATTCCCCAACTTTATGAAAGGTAACTTAAAATAAAAATGATGTCGGTTAACTTTTCCAACTGGGGATTCATTAACCGTTTAACAAATCCCAAGTTTGTGATTTTCTTATGGTTAAATTTCTCATAATTCTGTTTTCTACAACTCTCCATCAGACCTGGATAGTTTTTTTCTCCTCCATATCCGTATTTTCAGAGAATCCTATTATGGGCTATCTCGGGTGACCTTTGTACTTCTCTTTCTTTCTTTTAAAGTTATATTTTTATTAACCCTATTTCCGATGTGTGTTTTCCACAATGATATTTGCTACATGCAACCTTTTATTTTCAAAGAAAAATTTCAAATTGAGATGATGCAATTTATTGAAGGATGGGAGAATGTAACACCCCAAGCTTCCATGATATGCTTCTCTTTCAATAATGCAATAGCTTCCATTGTACGCAAGTTCAAGATTCTAACACCCCGCGACCAATAAAATAGCCATTATGAATAGTAATCCCAACTTTTTGAAATTTTATGAATTTTATCATTCAAAATGGACTTCATTTTTTGACTCGAAATATCAAAATTAGGCTATGTTGAATTTTTGGTATTTTTCTGAGAACTTCCAATTTTTTTTGAATAGTGAAAAATACATAAAAACAACTTTTTTAATCAAAATAATTTATAGTGATAAATTATAATATTGAGTGGTTTTGAAGTACAATTAGAATATATTTTTACTATTTTATCCAATGGTGTTCATTATAATTAATTTCACTTTGAAATTAGACATAAATAATTGTCAATCTTTTGATATATATTGTTTCTTAAAAACACGCTATTTTGTTGTGACACCGTGAATTAATTATGAAATTAATTAATGCAACTTATATATTTGTAATTTTGTAAAATAAACATCAATTTTTAATTCGGAATATCAATTATAGGTTAGGATAAAATTTTGGCATTGTTCTGAAAAACTTCTATTTTTGATGAATAGTGAAACCATTATGTGGTAGTTAAAAAACTGATTTTTTGTTTAAATGAATCATTACCACTTCTATTATTTGATTTTCAAAAATCTGACATACATTGTTGTCATTAGGAAGTAAAATGTTGTTCAGTGGGATTAAAATTATTTTTTGGTGAATAGTAACTTTTAAGTTTAATTAATCGTGATTAAAGGTAATTAGTGAAAATTAAGGTAAAAATAGTATTATAAAAATATGGAATGACCATTACACTTTTCCTACAACTATTTGATGTGTCATGGACGACCAAGACAATCCATGGGTCAACCTGGGTACCACATGGAGCCACTTTGGTATGAAAATGGCATAAATAACTTTTTATTTAATGTTAAAATAAAAATTTCACAAACAAAAGTTTTTTTTACTATTTTTTTTAATGGGGTTATACAAGTCATATTTTTGACTATAAATAATCATTAGAAATCTACAATTATTTCCTATATCATGATATTTTTTTATAATTTTTTACATTATATAAATTAAATTATTTATGACACCATGATGATGTAGTGATTACCTCATTAATTAACGATTTAAATAAAATGAAAAGACAATGTAAAATCTAATACATGAACTTGTAAAAAACCTATTTTATGAGTATATTACGAACACTTATCACCATATACGCGAAATATATAAGTGTGGGAACTTAAGAATCTGAAGAAAAGCATTTCATAATAAAGTAACATTTGAATCCTTCCAAGAGTGCCCCTTCTCTCATCTTATAAAAGGCCCCCACCACTACCACCTTACTCACACCTTAAAAGCCTTTTGGATAAGCCAACCTCTGCCCAAATACTCTACCAAATTCGCTACCTTACTCATAGAAGCCTCACATTGGGCAGAATTCTTTCCAAGGAAGCCTTTGGCACAAATCAAAAGAGTTACCCGATTTTAAGGTAATGTCTTCACTAATGTTGTTTTGTTTTATTTTTCTTATCAAACCCCTTACACTCTTTTTATACATTTCTATTGTAACAACACCAGTATCCTCAATATAATAGGATGTTTTTATAAGAGGGATTCAAGATACACATACAAACACCTACATCTAATGGTTAAAGAACATATTGTTTCTATGGATGGTGAATTTCTGCCTCACGAAAATGATGACTGTTCAACACTCATATAACACCTCAAAGGTGGAAATTAAGATGTCACTATATTTATATATGATATATATTATGTTTATGTTTTTCTTATGCTTCTTATTTCTCATTTATGTCATACCTTTATTATTTCCATTATGGGTAAACGAGATATTTTCATTTTAGGAAGTGCGGACTACCGCCCCCTCAAAGTGATTTGAATCGTTAATGCCAAATGTGGGATGTATAAAGGATGGAGTAAATGATATTATATATGATATTATACGGGAATTATAATATAACATTATATCATTATGATTTCATTAAATACGAAATAGAAATGAAAGTAGCGTTCATGCCTACGTACGGCTTACCATCTCCATTAACAGTGCATTTCATTTCTTACCTCTAAACATTATAGAATATTATAAATGCATGTATATGCTGGATATATATGAGATATATCTTATCTATATCATGAATATAATTATGGATATAATGTATATTTCACCACATGAACAACTTGTAATTATAAGAAGTTTATTTTTGAATCAAGTACCAAAGATCGACAAAACGACTGTTATTAACTTAAATAATTACATATTGTTAATAACATGGTAATAAGTGATATAAAAGAAATAAAAAACTTGAAAAAGTTTCTTAATAAATTATAAATTAACTCTAGTTTATTATTCAGGAGGTTAAAGAATGGTCGAGTCATGACAGGACGCAAGGTAAGGGAATTTCTTAACCCAATTTCCATTCTTGGGTTTAATCTCCTACTTTCAAATTATGATATGATATTTTTATGTCCTATCATGTATTTGTAATTTCTTTATGTGTACATACATTTAATACACATAATAGATCTATTTTCTTTAAAAAATGATCTTGGTAAGGACTTTGTCTCAATATCCTTTCATTGAGGCATATTTTGTTTTATACACAATTTTCTTTTATATGGTGTATAAACCCCTTTGACATTTATGTTTATTCAAAAGGAATCTTTTTTATATGAAGCATTTTACTAAACAACAAAAATGAATTTTTTTCTTGTCATACATATGCGGCGACAACGACTTCTCCACCACTGTGACCATTATTTGTGTTTCGGAATCCTCTACAAGCCATACCGTTTTTTAAATGAAAAATAAATACAAAGTTTTAACTTCATTTATTTTTGGTATTGAAAATGGTTTTGAAAGTGTTTTTATTATATCAATGTGTTGTATTGATATCTTGTGATTGAAATGTGGAAATGTTATGCTTCCTTTATGCATGTTTTATGTGATACGATTATGTTATGGTTGATGATATGTTTAAACCAGTTCATATGAGGAATGCAGTGGACTTAATAAGTGACGGGTGGAGCCCGCTATAGCTTCTCGATGCATCGGTAGTTCTCATGAGACAAACTAGTGTCTTGGCATGATGCCTTGACAAAATCATATTTGTGGGCTTGGAACGAGGCCTTGGATACGTGGTTATGATAGTCTGGCATTATGCATTCCATCATTATGAAACTGGTTATTGATATTGCATGTGATTACTTGACTAGTATAATATCCATGTGAGTATGTAAATGGCATTATTTAATTTTATTTTTTCCATATTATTCTGAAGTTAAAGTTTAAAAAGGCTATTGTTTTAGATATACATTGCATTTAATGTTAATGTTTATTTACGAATGCTTCTGCATTATTGTTATCCTTACTGAGCATCTGAGCTCACCCCTTTCAATGTTTTAATATTTTCCAGGATGTGAAGATGTATTTTATGAATGACCTCTAGGGATAGTCAGAAGAGGATATGAGTGTAGACCATGGAGACTATGTTATTGTGATTTTTCACTTTATAATTTAATGTAAAATTTATGAATTTATCTAGTGTTTCAAAGGCAACTGAACTAATCTGTCTTTCGAGACTTGATCAATTGTGATCATGCCAATGTTACGAAGTAATGCACTGACTCTGGGTAGCTGGGGACGGGGTGTTACATTTGGAATAAGAGAAAGCCTACGATAAATTACTTTAATATTTATAGATACATGGTGCATATCTGAAACACCAGGATAATATTTGTAAGTTTGATCCAAAAGTTGATGAGGGAATATTCTTTGGACATTCTGCAACTTCTAATCCTTCTGAAGTATTTAATAAAGTATCATGGATTTTTTATGAATCAGATCATGTGATTTTTGATGAAACTGACCCATTTAATAAATAGAAATTTCAAAATGATGAATCTAATGACATCTACGACAACATGAGACATTAATAGATGAAAATTTATTCTGAAAATAAAATTCAATATAGTTCAGAAGAACATGAAACTAATGAACCCAAAAGTGTTCTTTTTATAAAATTTAGAACCCTAAAGAATCATCCTTTAGAAACTATTAAAGGATACCTAATAATAAGAATAAGGACTAGAAGAAATACATGAAAGGTACTTCAATTCTATTCCATTCTATCAGAACATGAACCTAAATATTTTGAAGATTCCACATAGGATGAAATTTGGATGTTAGCAATGTAAGAAGAATTATGTTTAAAAAAATATAATTTTGGAATTATTAAAAATACCATCAAATTAAGCTGTTATTCGAACAAAATGAGTCTTTACAAATAAATAATATGATCAAGGGACTATAACTAGAAATAAATATAGATTAGTTTATTATATAATTATAATCAAGAAGAATGTATAGATTATGATGAAACTGTTTCCCCAGTAACTATATTAGAAGCTATTATAATCCTTTTATCTAATGCATCTCATATGAATTTTAAATTATATTAGAGGGATTTAAAATCTTCCTTTTTTAAATGGTTATTTAATTGATGATGTTTATGTTGACCAACCTCTTGGTTTTGAAAATTCACAAAATCATCTTTTTTTAAAAAAAACATACAAAAGCTCTCTATGGACACAAGAAATCACCCATAGCCTTGTATTAATGATTAATTTATTTTCTTTTGAAAAATAATTTTACTATTATTTTGGTAGATCCAACTCTTTTTAATAAAATGGTTTTTTATAATTTATTATTAGTTTAAATCAATTTTTATGAAACTTTTTTCGATCATAAAATAAAAAACATTGTAATGAATTTTCAGAAGTCATGCAAAAAGATTTTGAGACGAGGATAATGGAAAAATTAAATATAATTTTAGGACTTGAAAATTATAAAAAAATATTAGGGAAATGTATTAATCCAAAGAAAATATATTTCTAATTTAATGAAAAATTTTGTTCTTGAAAACATGAATACATATTCAAATACCATATGTATTAATATTAAACATGATTTAAAAGGAACTATTTTTCAATCTTTTCTTTATCCAAAAATTTCTGATTTTAATTTATTAACATATTCATATGTAGATATTGGATGATGTAGACTATATATAAAAATATCTTTAGGAACCATTCACATATTAGGAAAATCATTACTTTCATGGTCATGTAAGAAACAACACATAGTTGCCTTATCAATAGCCTAACCATAATATGTGTCTGCATGCAGTTGTTTACCTAAGTGTTGTGGATGAAATAAACACTAATGGAATTTGGAATTAGTATTAATTTTACAAAAAATTATTTGATAATACATTTGATATATATATCAACCCTATCTAATAAGTTATTATAGAACTAAGAATATTGATATAAGACATCATATTCTAATAGATCATGCTCTTAAAATAGATATATAGTTAGATTTTGTTAACAATAAATTTCAATTAGCTGATATTTTCACTAAACCACTCCACACTATATTTTTTGATATTATTAAGGGGATCTAGGTTTATTTAATTTTTAAATAATTTATTTTATTTTATTTTACATTATTCTATTTTATTTTTATTTTTATTATTATAAATCTAATTTATTTTTATCATATTAATAATACTATATTTTACTAATTTTATTTAATATAAAATCTATTTACGCAATATAATTATTTAAATTTTTTTATAATTACTCCATGCCTTGGGAAATGAAGATATGCATCACATGTCTGAAACCCTTTATCTTCAAAACCATTCGTTTACCAAAACAAAAATTGACTAAATTGAAACACTCATTTTTTCTTCCAAACCATAGAAGATGAAAACCATAGAATTTCAGATTTTGTAAATGAAGAAACCAAGTGATTTAAAGAAGTAACATGTGAACTGAAGCGACAACATGTTACAGGAAGAAAAATACATAACAGAAAAGTGGTTTATTTTGAATGGTTTTTACAGACAAATCTACTCATGAAAATGTTATTTGAATATTAAGGGGTGGATACTGAAGGACCCCGGGACACCCTGAGAGGGGAGGGGTGAATCAGGGTGACCACTTTTTCTTTGAATGTGATGGATCTTGTTCCCACGTTGGTAGGAACTTGTAGAACATGTATGATGATTATGATCAGAACGAAAACATTCACATGCACAGAGAAGACACAACCCTTTTTTACTTGGTTCACCACTAAGGGATACGTCCAAGGAGCATACGCCGATAGGTTGTCGGTCGTACCAAAATCTACTATGCTTCACTAGCGGTAGATTACAAAAGTTCGGGTACAGTTACTCTGTCCCAGGCTCACTGCCTTTACAAAGTTTCAGGGATAGCCCACTGCTCCCCTCGGGTCACTCCCGTTGACTCTCCCTGGCTCACTGCCGTTGGTGAAGTCCCACTAAGTTTATAGACGTGAAGGTCTCTTCATAATTTTCATAAGAATGCATCCTTTTTTGTGTGTAGATGATCTATTGATGTCTGATTCTCACCAGAAGCAGAATATCACTTTTTCGCGAATGTATCAGGTAGTCTCCTGGCTTTCGTGCAACTCCAAATAGGCCGGCAGGATTCAGCAAAACCTGGCGCGCTTCTCCAAGCTGGACGCGCAAGTCCCAATACGGCGCGCAAGTACAAACTAGCGCGCAAGTGTCACCAACTCACCTGTGCGATGCGTCCTTCCTCGACAACAAACTTGCGCGGTTCACTTCCTTTCAATCCCAAACCGCCTTTGGTGCACAACAGACAACCAGCGCGCAAGCTCTACTTGCGCGACCAAACTACCACCTGCGCGGCTCAACCACCTGCGCGACGAGAGATCGATCAATCTCTCAGTCTTGAACTCTGTGAGAAATGAGGAGGGGTGGTCTAGTATATATAGGCAAACTGTACCCCCTGTGCGGCGGCGCGCAAGTCCCTCGACGGCGTGCAAGTCTTGTCTCCAGTAACCTCTGCCGCACAACTCACTTGCGCGACCCAACCAATACTTGCGCGACCTTCTTTCCTTTGCCAAATTTTGACGTTCTGATCCTCAAAAACATATGGCGCGCAAGTCTTATATCCTCCAGGACCTCGGCGTGCAAGGACTTCTTCCAAACACAAACCATACGCCAAATCATGCTTTGAAGACCCTAGATCCAACAATCTCCCCCTTTGGGTTTGTTGGCAATCAGAATAAATTCAATAGATATCCAACCATAAGCAAACCCAAAATGCAAGAACCAACTCAGCCAACACTCTAAGTCTAAGTGAGCAATGCTCGGTGTAGAAAATAAGAGAGGAAGCTTGAATTGGGTTCCAGTGTTTTGAAATTCTCCATGATTCTCGATGTTATCCTTCTTAAACTTCTCATCACAGAAGAATTTCGTTCCTTGAATTTCTTGCCTTGAATTTATTCCTTTCTCCCCCATTGACAATAAAACCAAAGACTGATAAGTTGTTCAACGTCCAGCTCAAGCCATACGCCCCCTGGATAGTATCTCCCAAATAAAACTGCATCACAGCCATAAGCAGATAAAAACAGTTAAAACAAACGCGGAGAGGGGATTTCTGGAGCCTCCTTATGCAGTAGGAGGTGGTTGAACACCGAGGTTCAACCGATGCTTCTCAAACACAGCTGCAGACAATGGCTTGGTCAGGATATCAGCCACTTGCTCATCAGTTCCAACATGATCCATTCTAATCACGCCTTGTTCAACCTTTTCTTTGATAAAATCATACCGTATTTCAATATGTTTTGTATGAGAATGCTGAACCAGATTCTTCGTAAGATCAATTTCACTTTTGTTATCACAATAAATCACCATTGGTTGCTTAACCTTATCACCAATATCTGTTAGCTGCTTCTTCATCTAAAGAAGTTGAGTGCATGATTTTGTGGCAGAGATATACTCCGCTTCAGTCGTACTAAGAGAAGTACTTTCTTGTTTCTTGCTCAACCAGCCAACACATTTCTTCCCAATAAAGAAAGCTCCACCACTAGTGGACTTTCTGTCTACCACATCACCAGCCCAGTCAGCTTCTGAAAATGCAGATAATTCACTGTCCCTGCCTGCAGCAAAAAATAACCCGAAGTTATGTGTACCATGAATGTATCTCATGATTATTTTTACTCCTGCCATATATACCCCTTTTGGGTTACTCTGAAAGCGAGCTGCATGGCATGTGGAAAAGACAATATCTGGCCTTGTCACTATCCGGTACAGTAGGCTTCCAATGATCCTACTGTACATGGTGGGATCAACAGAGTCCCCATCCTCATGCTTTCCAAGTTTAGTTCCAACTGCAACCAGAGTTGACATTGGTTTGGAGTCTTGCATATTGAACTTCTTCAGAAGCTCTCTTGCATATTTTTCCTGAGAAGTGAAGGTGTGTTCCTTCTTTTGAATCACCTGAAGCCCCAAGAAATATTTGAGCTCCCCAATCATAGACATTTCAAATACTAATTTCATGTGGTTTTCAAATTCATCCACTGATTTTTTCCTACTACCACCAAATATGATATCATCAACGTAGACAAGAACCATGAATTAGTCTTTTGGAGAATTCTTCACATAGAGATTGTCATCTAGTCCTCCTCTTTTGAATTCCAACTTCTTGAGATATGAATCCAGTCGTGAGTACCATGCCCATGGTGCCTGCTTCAAACCATATAGAGCATTCTTCAGTTTACAGAACTTTGTTTCATCAGTACCCAAAACAAAGCCCACTTGTTGTTCAATGTAGACTTCTTCTTCGAGTACACCATTCAAGAATGCTATCTTAACATCAATTTTATATACTTTATATCCTATTTGGAGTTCCATGGAAAGGGAAATCCTGATTGACTCCAGTCTAGCCACTGGAGAAAAGGTTTCTTCAACATCAATGCCTTCAATCTGAGAGTATCCTTTATATACCAAACGTGCCTTGTTTCTGATGACCCTTCCATGTTCATCAAACTTATTTTTGAAGATCCATTTGGTACCAATCACATTTTGACCTTCGATTCTCTGGACAAGATTCCATGTCTGATTCATGTCGATCTGATCTAATTCATCATTCATGGCTTTCACCCAAGATTCATCATTAGTAGCTTCTTCGAGTGAGGATGGCTCTACAACTGATAGAAATCCAGATTGCAGGTTATCCCTCATTCTCCTTGTTTGATTGGCTGCACTCCTGTCCCCAATTATGTTGGATGGATCAATCTCAGCTCTTCGATTTCTCCTGCGAAGTTCAGTAACATTTTATTCAGCCATAGTTTCTTCTTCAGATACTTCTTCCGAGTCAATATCATGATGTGACTGCTGAGTGTTTTGAACAACATCATCTATTTCTGCATTTTTATTTTCTTCACATTTGCATTCTTCCTGACTTTCGATCACATCATTATATGACATCCTTGAAGCATTCGTGGTTCTCTTCAATTATTTTAACATCACTTCTTTGCAAAATTCTTCCCAAATGCTTGTTGAAGAATTTGAAGGCTTTGCTGTTCATTGAGTAACCAAGGAAAATTCCTTCATCTGTATTGTCTCCATATTTCCCTTGATTTACTAATTTGTTCCTAATGAAGCATTTAATTCCAAAGACACGAAAATATTTTAGAGAAGGCTTAATTCCTTTCCACAATTCATATGGTGTCTTCGTCTCACCCATATAAAGTCATGTTCGATTCTGAATGTACACTGTAGCTTGAACAACCTCTTTCCAGTAATGTCGTGGAATATGACTCTCAATCAGCATAGTTCGTGCCATGCTTTTCACCTGTCGATTCCTACGTTCAACAAATCCATTTTGTTGTGGAGTTCTCACAGCAGCTACCTCATGCTATATCCCATGCTTCTCTAGATAATTCTCAAATTCAATGGACGTGTATTCTCCTCCATTGTCAGATCGCAACACATTGATTGTTCGTCCAGTATCACTCTCGGCGATTCGCCGATATGTTTTCATGCAGTAAAGGACTTGTCTTTTCCTGTGAATGACCATCACACATGCCATTCTACTGTAATCATCTATGAAAAGGACAAAGTACCTTTCTCCATGTGTTCCTGAAACATTTATTGGACCAAAAACATCTGTATGAATCAGATCAAGAAGGCGAGATGCCTTTTTCTTCTTTGGCCGATATGAACTGCAGACCAGCTTCCCACGAATACAAGCATCATAAGATTTTTCACGCTCACGCTTCAGGTTGGGGATGTCCATGAAAATTCTCAATTTTGATATTTTCTCCATGTCTTGTTGATTGATGTGTCCCAATCTCTGATGCCACAAATTGTTTTATTCTTCAACAGTCATGTAACATACATTTTCTTCACTATCAACCTGATACAAGTTGCCTTCTGTTCTGCATCCTTTCATAAGTGAATTGCCGGTTTTTCCCTTGATAGTGAAGCCTTTCTGATTAAAAGTAATTATATGTCCTGAGTCACAGAGTTGACTCATGCTGAGGAGATTATGACGTAGGCCATCTACGTAAAGGACTTCAGTCTTCTTTAGTTCTCCATTATCTAATTGGGTACTTCCACTCCCTTTGATTTTCAGAGCCCCATCATTACTAAGTCTTACTTTACCATCAACATTCTTTATGATATTCGTTAGTAGGCCGACATTACCTGTCATATGAGATGAACAACCGCTATCTAGAATCCAGGTATTGTTGTTCTTTGTAGCTTTGAGGGCTACCTCTGCAAGGTTTGATTTCTCAATATTCTTCCTTTCCTTCCACGAGACATTAGATTGATTATATAGAACTGATGGACTTTCAACTATCTCTTCCGCATACCCGGGTTCTTCATAGTCAAAGTCTTCTTTGAGAGGTGAGAACCTGTTTGAAAGAGAAACAATGTCTTGCTGACGAGACTTGATTTGTCTTGAACTTCGATATGAGGTGTCTATGTCCCTTCTCTGCCTGCAATTAACGGCCTTATGACCAATGTTAGAACAATGAAAACAATATCCATAGAAATTATTTCTTCTATGAGAATTAGGATATGAGATTGTTCTCCTTTGTTGAGCATCTATATCTTCTCCATTCAGATAGCTTCTTGCCTCTTCACAATAAGACATGGTATGGCCCAGATAGCCACAGAACTGAAACGTCATGAGAGGAAATGTCTTCTCACTTGAATTTCTCCTTATACCTTCTTCCTTGGGAGAATAGTAAGACTGTCTGTCATTTTTGAAAGATTGAGGATAATTTTCGGGTCTCCTTTTAGTTTGTATTAAGGGTTCCTTTTTCAGCACTATAGGTAACATTTCAACATGTACAACTTTCATCTTATCTTTATTTTGGATATTTTCACATCCGGCAGTTGATGACTCATCCTCACAGCCAATTCCACTCTTTCCCATGCAAGCGGGTCTTTGATCACTCAAGATTTTTCCAACCGCATCTGAACAACACTTGGCTCTTGCTAGTAATTCTGCATTTGAGATTCTTCCGAACTGTATTTTTTTCCTCGATTCTTTTGGAACTAATTCAGTCTCCAGTTTACTACTTAGAGTAACTAATTTCTCCTCAAGACCCTCAGCAGTCTTGGATTTTT
The DNA here is from genome assembly GCA_963277665.1 of Viscum album. Taxonomy (NCBI): domain Eukaryota; kingdom Viridiplantae; phylum Streptophyta; class Magnoliopsida; order Santalales; family Viscaceae; genus Viscum; species Viscum album. The sequence goes on from OY728134.1 coordinate 173,072,166, forward strand.
CATCTAGTCTGGATTTGAGGTCATTGATGACACTTTCTTGCTCTACAATTCTCCTCTTCAGATCAACTAAATCATCATTGATTTCAATTATTTTAGACTGTACCTTCACAAATTCTTCCAGTCGTTCAATTTTAGCTACATGTTGATCAACATATTCAGTTGATTCTTTTACAATTTATTTCCACTTATTGAAGCTCTTACATTTAATCTTAAGCTTACTAACTGCATCCTTAAGTTCCACCTCAAGATCTACACAAGTTCTCAGTTGTTTTTCTCCATCAGTATCTTCTGACTTTTCAATAGTGGCCATCATAGAAGCATGGTTCCCAGTTTTGAATTCTTGTTCTTCTTCATCACAAAATTCATTGTCATCTTCTTCCTCTTTACAGACAAAACTCTTCCTTTGCATTTTATGACCAGATTTGAAGTCTCCCTTTTTGAAGAACCTTCTCTGAGTCTTCTTGAAGTTTTCATCTTCACTTTCATCATCATTGATATTCATCAAGCACTGAGAGGCAATATGCCAAACTTTTCCACAACGGAAACATGCGAGAGGTAACTTCCCTTTGAATTTCCATTTCCCCTTCTGGAAATTCTTTGCAATGAGAGAAGGATTTTTTTTCTCTTCGTTATCATCACCGCCACTATACTTTGAGATTATCAATTTATCCATGGCCTTGAATTCCATTTCCTTAGTCACCCGAGTCGTAGTATCTTCAGGTTTGACTCTCATTTCATATGTTACCAATCTTCTCAGTAAGTCATCTAGAGAAAGTTTGGAAAGATCTCTTTCCTCAAGGGCTGACACCATCGCATTATACAGAGGTGGAAGTCTTCTTAAAGTTTTCTTTACAATATCAATGTCTTTGATTTCTTCGCCTAGACCTGGAATTTCTCCAACCACTTCAGTAATTTGATTGAAGAAAGAGTCTGCATTCTCGTCTGGATGCATTTTCAGATCATCAAACCGATTGTGTAGCACTTGTAGTTTTTCATCCTACACATTTCTATCTCCTTCATAAATATTCTCATGTTTATCCCACATAGCTTTTTCTGAGGATCAATTCATCACCTTCAGGTAGATATGATCAGAAAGGGCGGCAGTGAGAGCATTCTGTGCTTTAGCATCTGCATCAAGAAGTTTCCTGTCTGTTTCACTCATAGCCATACCTGTTGGATCAGTGACTTGTATTCCTTGCATAGTAGAAAAAAGAACTTCCATTACACGAGATCTTAGATGAGATCTCATTCTGTTCTTCCAGATATGGAAATTTCTTCCATCGAAGTGAGGGACTCCCTTGACATTGACCACGTTTTCCATGACGAAGAAGGTCAGATTCAACACCAGCAACCTTTACCCTATAATACCACTTGAAGGACCCCGGGACACCCTGAGAGGGGAGGGGTGAATCAGGGTGACTACATTTTCTTTTAATGTGATGGATCTTGTTCCCATGTTGGTAGGAACTTGTTGAACCTGTATGATGATTATGATCAGAACGAAAACATTCACATGCACAGTGAAGACACAACCCTTTTTACATGGTTCACCACTAAGGGCTACGTCCAAGGAGCATACGCCGACAGGTTTTCGATCGTACCAAAATCCACTATGCTTCACTAGCGGTAGATTACAAAAGTTCGGGTATAGTTACTCTGTCCCAGGCTCACTGCCTTTACAAAGTTTCAGGGATAGCCCACTACTCCCCTCGGGTCACTCCCGTTGACTCCCCCTGGCTCACTGCCGTTGGTGAAGTCCCACTTAGTTTATAGAAGTGAAAGTCTCTTCATCATTTTCATAACAATGCATCCTCTGTTCTGTGTAGATGCTCTATTGAAGACCGATTCTCACCAAAAGCAGAATATCACTTTTCCGCGAATGTATCAGGTAGTCTCTTGGCTTTCGTGCAGCTCCAAACAGGCTGGCAAGCTTCAGCAAAACCTGGCGCGCTTCTCCAAGACGGACGCGCAAGTCCCAATACGGCGCGCAAGTCCAAACTGGCGCAAAAGTGTCACCAACGCACCTATGCGACGCTTCCTTCCCCGACAACAAACTTGTGCAGTTCACTTCCTTTCAATCCCAACCCGCCTTGGGCGCACAACAGACAACCGGCGCGCAAGATCTACTTGCGCGACCAAACTACCACCTGCGCGGCTCAACCACTTGCGCGACGAGAGCTCGAACAATCTCTCAGTCTTTAACTCCGTGAGAAATGAGGAGGGGTGGTGTAGTATTTATAGGCAAACTAGACCCCATGCGCGGTGGCGCGCAAGTCCCTCGACGGCGTGCAAGTCTTGTCTCCAGTAACCTCTATCGCACAACTCACTTGCGCGACCCAACCAATACTTGCGCGACCTTCTTTCCTTAGCCAAATTTTGATGTTCTGATCCTCAAAAACATATGACGCGCAAGTCTTATATCTTCCAGGACCTCGGGGTGCAAGGACCTCTTCCAAAAACACTTAACTTTTTTGGCTGATCTTCAGGCCCAAAAATTTGGCAAACACTGGGAAACGGCGCCACCTTCACTATTGTTTTCTGCTTGAATGGTATTATATCTTTGTTGGTACACATACTGAACATCCACTGAGGATTGACAACAAACACAAACCATACACCAAATCATGATTTGAAGACCATGGATCCAAAAATCTCCCCCTTTGGGTTTGTTGGCAATCAGAATAAATTCAATAGATCTCCAACCACGAGAAAACCCAAAACGCAAGAACCAACTCAGCCAACACTCTAAGTCTACGTGAGCAATGCTCGGTGTATAAAACAAGAGAGGAATCTTGAATTGGGTTCCAGTGTTTTGAAATTCTCCATGATTCCCGATGTTATCCTTCTTAAACTTCTCATCACAGAAGAATTTCTTGCCTTTAATTTCTTGCCTTGAATTTATTCCATTCTCCCCCATTGACAATAAAACCAAAGACCGGTAAGTTGTTCAACGTCCAGCTCAAGCCATACTCCCCCTGGATAGTATCTCCCCCATAAACCTACATCACACCCATAAGCAGATAAAAATAGTTAAAACAAATGGGGATATGGGATTTCTGGAGCCTCCTTATGCAGTAGGAGGTGGTTGAACACCGAGGTTCAACCGATTCTTCTCAAACACAGCCGCGGACAATGGCTTGGTCAGGATATCAGCCACTTGCTCATCAGTTCCAACATGATCCATTCTAATAACGCCTTGTTCAACATTTTCTTTGATAAAATGATACTGTATTTCAATATGTTTTGTACGAGAATGATGAACCGGATTCTTCGTAAGATCAATTTCAGTTTTGTTATCACAATAAATCACCATTGGTTGCTACACCTTATCACCAATATCTGTTAGTTACTGCTTCATCCAATGAAGTTGAGTGCATGCTTTTGTGGCAGAGATATACTCAGCTTCAGCCGTACTAAGAGAAGTACTTTCTTGTTTCTTTCTCAACCAGCCAACACATTTCTTCCCAATATAGAAAGCTCCTCCACTAGTGGACTTTCTATCTACCACATCACCAGCCCAGTCAGTATCTGAAAATGCAGATAATTCACTGTCCCTGCCTGCAGCAAAAAATAACCCGAAGTTATGTGTACCGTGAATGTATCTCATGATTCTTTTTACTGCTGCCATATGTTCCCCTTTTGGGTTACTCTGAAAGCGGGCTGCAAGGCATGTGGCAAAGACAATAGTTGGCCTTGTCGCTATCTGGTATAGTAGGCTTCCAATGATCCTCCTGTACATGGTGGGATCAACAGAGTCCCCATCCTCATTCTTTCCAAGTTTAGTTCCAACTGAAACCAGAGTTGACATTGGTTTGGAGTCTGGCATATTGAACTTCTTCAGAATCTCTCTTGAATATTTTTCCTGAGAAGTGAAAGTGTATTCCTTCTTTTGAATCACCTGCAGCCCCAAGAAATATGTGAGCTCCCCAATCATAGACATTTAAAATTCTGATTTCATGTGGTTTGCAAATTCATCCACTGATTTTTGCCTACAACCACCAAATATGATATCATCAACGTAGACAAGAACCATGAATTGATCTTTTGGAGAATTCTTCACATAGAGATTGTGATCAAGTCCTCCTCTTTTGAATTCCAACTTCTTGAGATATGAATCCAGCCGTGACTACCATGCCCATGGTGCCTGCATCAAACCATATAGATCATTCTTCAATTTAAAGACCTTTGTTTCATCAGTATCCAAAACAAATCCCACTGGTTGTTCAATGTAGACTTCTTCTTCAAGTACACCATTCAAGAATGATGTCTTATCATCCATTTGATATACGTTATATCCTATTTGGAGTGACATGGCAAGGGAAAGACTTATTGGCTCCAGTCTAGCCACTGGAGAAAAGGTTTCTTCACCATCAATGCCTTCAATCTGAGAGTATCCTTTACATACCAGACGTTCCTTGTTTCTGATGACCCTTCCATGTTCATCAAACTTATTTTTGAAGATCCATTTGGTATCAATCAAATTTTGACCTTCAGGTCTCTGGACAAGATCCCATGTCTGATTCTCGTCGATCTGATCTAATTCATCATTCATGTCTTTCACCCAAGATTCATCATTAGCAGCTTCGTCGAATGAGGATGGCTCTACAACTGATAGAAATGCAGATTGCAGGTTATCCCTCATTCTCCTTGTTTAATTGGGTGCACTCCTGTCCCCAGTTATGTTGGATGGATCAATCTCATCTCTTCGATTTCTCCTGCGATGTTCAGTAGCATTTTCTTCAGCCATAGTTTCTTCTTCAGATTCTTCTTCCGAGTCAATATCATGATGTGACTGCTAAGTGTTTTGAGCAACTTCATCTATTTCTGCATTTGTATTTTCTTCACATTCGCATTCATCCTGACTTTCTATCACATAAGTATAAGACGTCCTTGAAGCATTCGTGGTACTCTTCAATTATTTTAACATCACTACTTTCCACAATTCTTCCCAAACTCTTATTGTAGCATTTGAAGGCTTTGCTGTTCATTGAGTAACCAAGGAAAATTCCTTCATCTGCATTGTCGCCATATTTCCCTTGATTTCCTTCTTTGTTCCTGATGAAGCATTTACTTCCAAAGACACGAAAATATTTTAGAGAATGCTTACTTCCAGTCCACAATTCATATGGTGTCTTCGTCTCACCCATATAAAGTCCTGTTCGATTCTGAATGTACACTGAAGCTTGAACAACCTCTTTCCAGTAATGTCGTGGAATGCGACTGTCAATCAGCATAGTTCGTTCAATGTTGTTCACCTGTCGATTCCTACATTCAACAACTCCATTTTGTTGTGGAGTTCTCACAGCAGCTACCTCATGCTGTATCCCATGCTTCTCTAGATAATTCTCAAATTCAATGGACGTGTATTCTCCTCTATTTTCAGATCACAACACATTTATTGTTCATCCATTATCACTCTCGGCGATTCGCCGATATGTTTTCATGCAGTCAAGGACTTGTCTTTTCCTGTGAATTACCATCACACATGCCATTCTACTGTAATCATCTATGAAAAGAACAAATTACCTTTCTCCATGTGTTCCTTCAACATTTATTGGACCACAAACACTTGTATGAATCGGATCAAGAAGGTGAGATGCCTTTTTCTTCTTTGGCCGATATGAACTGCAGACCAGCTTCCCACGAATACAAGCATCACAAGATTATTCATGCTCACGCTTCAGGTTGAGGATGTCCATGACAATTCTCAATTTTGATATTTTCTCCATGTCTTGTTGATTGATGTGTCCAAATCTCTGATGCCAGAAATTGTTTTCTTCATCAACAGTCATGTAACATACATTTTCTTCACTATCAACCTGATACAAGTTGCCTTCTGTTCTGCATCCTTTCATAAGTGAATTGCCGGTTTTTCCCTTGATAGTGCATCCTTTCTGATTAAAAGTAACTATAAGTCCTGTGACACAGAGTTGACTCATGCTGAGGAGATTATGTCGTAGGACATCTACGTAAAGGACTTCAGTCTTCTTTAGTTCTCCATTAGCTAATTGGGTACTTCCACTCCCTTTGATTTTCAGAGCCCCATCATTACCAAGTCTTACTGTACCATAAACATTCTTTATGATATTCATTGGTAGGCCGGAATTACCCATCATATGAGATGAACAACCGCTATCCAGAATCCAGGTACTGTTGTTCTTTGTATCTTTGAGGGCTACCTCTGTAAGGTTTGATTTCTAAATCTTCTTCCTTTCCTTCCACGAGACATTAGATTGAGTATATAGAACTGATGGACTTTCAACTATCTCTTCCGCATACCCAGGTTCTTCATAGTCAAAGTCTTCTTTGAGAGGTGAGAACCTTTTTGAAAGAGCAACACTGTCTTGCTGATGAGACTTGACTTGTCTTGAACTTCGATATGAGGTGTCTATGTCCCTTCTCTGCCTGCAATTAACGGCCTTATGACCAAAGTTAGAACAACAAAAACAATATCCATAGAAATTATTTCTTCTATGAGAATTAGGATATGAGATTGTTCTCCTTTGTTGAGCATCTATATCTTCTCCATTCAGATAGCCTCTTGCCTCTTCACAATAAGACATGGTATGGCCCAGATAGCCACAGAACTGAAACTTCATGAGAGGAAATGTCTTCTCACTTGAATTTCTCCTTATACCTTCTTCCTTGGGAGAATAGTAAGACTGTCTGTCATTTTTGAATGTTTGAGGATAATTTTCGGTTCTCCTTTTAGTTTGTATTGAGGGTTCCATTTTTAGCACTCTAGGTAACATTTCATCATGTACAACTTTCATCTTATATTTATTTTGGATTTTTTCACTTCCGGAAGTTGATGACTCATCCTCACAGCCAATTCCACTCTTTCCCATGCAAACGGGTCTTTGATCACTCAAGATTTTTCCAACCGCATCTGAACGACAATTGGATCTTGCTAGTAATTCTGCATCTGAGAATCTTCCGAACTGTATTTTCTTCCTCGATTCTTTTGGAACTGATTCAGTCTCCAGTTTACTCCTTAGAGTAACTACTTCCTCCTCAAGACCCTCAGCAGTCTTGGATTTTTCATCCAGTCTGGATGTGAAGTCATTGATGACCTTTTCCTGCTCTTCAATTCTCAGCTTCAGATCAACTACATCATCATTGCTTTCAATTATTTTAGACTGTACCTTCACAAATTCTTCCATTCGTTGAATTTCAGCTTCAATTTGATCAACATATTCAGTTGATTCTTCTACAATGGATTTCCACTTATTGAAGCTCTTACATTTAATCTTATTCTTACTAACTGCATCCTTAAGTTCCACCTCAAGATCTACACAAGATCTCAGTTGTTTTTCTCCATCAGTATCTTCTGACTTTTCAAAAGTATCCATCATAGAAGCATGGTTCCTAGTTTTGAATTCTGGTTCTTCTTCATCACATAATTCATTGTCATCTTATTCCTCTTTACAGAAAAAACACTTCCTTTGCATTTTCATACCAGATTTGAAGTCTCCCTTTTTGAAGAACCTTCTCTGGGGTTCTTGAAGTTTTCATCTTCACTGTCATCATCATTGATATTCTTCAAGAACTGAGAGGCAATATGCCCAACTTTTCCACTACGGAAACATGCGAGAGGTAACTTCCCTTTGAATTACCCTTTCCCCTTCTGAAAATTCATTGCAATTAGAGAAAGAATTTCTTTATCTTCGTCATCATCACCGCTAATATAATTTGAGATTTTCAATTTATCCATGGCCTTGAATGCCATTTCCTTACTCACCTGAGTCGTACCATCTTCTGTTTTGACTCTCATTTCATATGCTACCAAGCTGCTCAGTAATTCATCCAGAGAAAGTTTGGAAAGATCTCTTTCCTCAAGGGCTGACACCTTTGCATTATACAAAGGTGGAAGTCTTCTTAATATTTTCTTTACAATATCAATGTCTTTGATTTCTTCGCCTAAACCCGGAATTGTTCCAACCACTTCAGTAACACGATTGAAGAAAGAGTCTGCATACTCGTCTGGATGCATCTTCAGATCATCAAACCGATTGTGTAGCACTTGTAGTTTTTCCTCCTTCACTTTTCTATCTCCTTCATTAATATTCTCAAGTTTATCCCACATGGATTTTTCTGAGTATCAATTCATCACCTTCAAGTAGATATGATCAGAGAGGGTGGCAGTGAGAGAATTCTGTGCTTTAGCATCTGCATCAAGAAGTTTCATGTCTGTTTCAGTCATAGCCATACCTGTTGGATCAGTGACTTATATTCCTTGCACAGTAGAAAAAAGAACTTCCATTCCAAGAGATCTTAGATGAGATCTCATTCTGTTCTTCCAGATCTGGAAATTGCTTCCATCGATGTGAGGGACTCCCATGACATTGACCGCGTTTTCCATAACAAAGAAGGTCAGATTCAACACCAGCATCCTTTACCCTCTAATACCACTTGAAGGACACTGGGACACCCTGAGAGGGGAGGGGTGAATCAGGGTGACCACTTTTTCTTTTAATGTGATTGATCTTGTTCCCACGTTGGTAGGAACATGTTGAACCTGTATGATGATTATGATCAGAATGCAAACATTCACATGCACAGAGAAGACACAACCCTTTTTACTTGGTTCACCACTAAGGGCTACGTCCAAGGAGCATACGCCGACAGGTTGTCGGTCGTACCAAAATACACTATGCTTCACTAGAGGTAGATTACAATAGTTCGGGTACAGTTACTCTGTCCCAGGCTCACTGCCTTTACAATGTTTCAGGGATAGCCCACTGCTCCCCTCGGGTCACTCCCATTGACTCCCCCTGGCTCACTGCCGTTGGTGAAGTCCCACTCAGTTTATAGACGTGAAGGTCTCTTCATCATTTTAATAAGAATGCATCCTCTCTTGTGTGTAGATGCTCTATTGAAGTCCGATTCTCACCAGAAGCATAATACCACTTTTCCGCGAATGTATCAGGTAGCCTCCTGGCATTCGTGCAGCTCCAAACAGGCCGGCATGCTTCAGCAAAACCTGGCGCGCTTCTCCAAGATGGACGCGCATGTCCCAATATGGCGCGCAAGTCCAAACTGGCGCGCAAGTGTCACCAACGCACCTGTGCGACGCTTCCTTCCCCGACAACAAACTTGTGCGGTTCACTTCCTTTCAATCCCAAACCGCCTTGGGCACACAACAGACATCCTGTGCGCAAGCTCTACTTGCGCGACCAAACTATCACCTGCGCGGCTCAACCACCTGCGCGACGAGAGCTCGAACAATCTCTCAGTCTTGATCTCCGTGAGAAATGAGGAGGGGTGGTCCAGTATTTATAGGAAAACTGGACCCCCAGCGCGGCGGCGCGCAAGTCCCTCGACGGCGCGCAAGTCTTGTCACCAGTAACCTCTGTCGCGCAACTCACTTGCGCGACCCAACCAATACTTGCGCGACCTTCATTCCTTGGACAAATTTTGATGTTCTGATCCTCAAAAACATATGGCGTGCAAGTCTTCTATCCTCCAGGACCTCAGCCTGCAAGTAACTTTTCCAAAAACACTTAACTTTATTGGCTGATCTTCAGGCCCAAAAATTTGGCAAACACTGGGAAACGACGCCACCTTCACTACTGTTTTATGCTTGAATGGTATGATCTCTTTGTTGGTACACATACTGAACATCAACTGAGGATTAACAACAAACACAAACTATACACCAAATCATGCATTGAAGACCCTGGATCAAACAGAGACTACATTCATTGACATCATTTTAGAATTTCATTATAAGGTAGAACGGAAATATTTTTATAAGATTTTACAATTCATTTTTAGTGATTTTATGGAGATGATGATTGCATGTATTACAGATAAAAATTGTTCAATTTTCTCAACTAATGTTTGGAAAATATTAGACAACCCTCATGGAGAAGTTTTTCACTTCAATATTCAATAGATTGGGGAGAAGAATCATTCATCAAAAGGAATAATTAATTTTTTTAACTCAATGCACATTAAGAAAATGGTTTCTCAAGATCTTGACGTAGATCATAAGATCATGGTTAAATTCATTCAGACCGATAATACGCTAAGGATGGTAGAGATGGAGAAATTTTTTTATCAAAACATATACATCATGTTTTTATTTCAAACTGATATTTATATAAATTTTACATGATATAGGATTTGGTATTTGCATTATTACTATCAACCAGATGCTTGCATGAATTTATATTCATATGGATGAATAATCTTTTGAAATTTGATTGAAGAGGATATGATTCTCTTAGTAAATTAGAGGTTGAACTATCATCATATTAATGCTTTAAATGGTGGAACCCTAAGGTAATTTAAATTTTTCTAGAGTATGGTGAAAGGAAATATATTACCAGTTGGTGGTGAAGAAGAAAAAATCCTATGGGCTTCTACACAGGGAGATTAGGGAGTTATCTGAATGGAGAGACTAGTTAAATCAATTATAGATTAATTTTTTCAACCAACCTAGGGGAGGAATATATATAATACATAATTAGACGATGTTGAGGATGAACAATGTCAAGAGGTAATTTTTATGAAACAAAGAAACAGAGAAGATAATCAAGTTAAAGAACTAGTGTTGGCTCATAGAGAAGGAACCTACTTTGTTCTTCTAGATGAATCAATTCACGAAGAAGAAGTAAAAATAGATACTCCAGATATAGAGCTTCTTTTTGTAAATATAATCACTGATCATATAAAATTTAATATTCAAGAGGTAGTAAATTTTCAAGAAGAAACTCTTTAGATAGGAGATGATCAACATGTTGAATCTGTATAGAAATCAGTAACAAAAGTTATAGATGTGGTTGTGAATGAAAATTTAGAACATCCGGGCCATGATTTAGGAGACCTGTCTGATGTAATTGACAATAAATCATTTCCAATGAAAAATATGTGCAGAGATTAGTGGAAATTCATTTTCCAAATGTTCTAGATCAGAAATTGAATGCAGATTAAAGGACACCTGAGCCATTTTCTAATCAAGGTGAAGAAATTATGATTTAATTTAACACATCTTAGTAAGAGAATTCCACTTTGAAGCAGGAGCATGAAATTTCCAATAAAATTATCTAGAAACATAATGACAATACTATTTCTATAATGGATTTAGATGTCCTCAATAGAGAAATATAAATTATTTTAGGAGGATATGATCTAAAGCAATTTCAAATACAGATTTTTTAGATTTGAAGTGGTAAATGGGAATTATGTTTGAATTGGTGAAAAGTTCAGTGAATCAGACCAGTAAATCAACATATACCCATGAAACTAGTTAGGATTTGATTATAATATTTCAGAACAGTACATATGTAACAGAATACACGAATACGTGTATTTGGGATATTTGGTGAAATAATGCTCCTCAATCAATTTTATTGGACGATAAGAAATTTCATGTTGATCAGGTGTCTTAAGAGTGAACCTTGTGTCAGAATTCTACTGAATCAGTTTACAAAAAAGTTGGATCAATTTATGAATTAATGGGAGAAAATACTTGAAATTTTAAATTTCAATATTGTTGAGGATTTTCATGTTAATTATCATTCTAGAATTATGATAATGTTTTTGGGTTATAGTTTGATGAAGAAATTGCAGTTGTAGATGGCTGAATTGAAGAAATTTTTTGAAGCTATTCAAAATACTTAGAACCTTAACCGAGCGAACTCCTTCTCAATTCATTAGTAACAAAACCATCCATTTATCATCATTATAACAGTCACTATTCTATTTCTAATTCGCAAACATGTTTTATTTGTCTTTTTTCTAATTAATGAAAATAGTCTTTATGAATATTTTATATATTTTATTTCTATATTCATTAAAACATTTCTATCTAATATAGAAATATATAGTCTTCATTATCATTATCAGTTAATTATAAAATTCACAAAAAAGTCTCTCCACCATTTAACTTGTATTTTAATCAATTTATATACTTTCATTTTGATATCAGAAAAGGGGGATAAATTTATATAAAAAAATTATCAAAAAAATTATATAAAATCAAATTTATTTCAATATATGATTATAGAAATCGAAATTATATTACTATAATTGTTGTTTTAATTTATGGTATTTTTTATCCTCAAAAGGAGGGTGATTTTTTTGAATGTATTGTCTCAATAATACTCTATAAATATTATTGATTTTGATGCTCACAAATTTCCTTTATTATTTTACTAATGATCTTATTTTTAGTTTATTTCAGCACTCTTATATTCACTATAATTATTATTTTTGAATAATATTCTGGTATTAAATTGGGAGAAATATTCGTTAAAGTGTTCAAAAATCTATTAAGCACATTCTGGAAACAATGTTCACAGTGGGTCAGTTTATGGATTCACTATTCATTTTATATGTTGAAGAATGAAACATAAGGATCATTCTGTACATTTGTATAAATTCATATAATAAAGGATCAACACCTATGGTTTATCAAACATGATTTTGGTGAAATATATGGTTAATGAACATTGTATTTAAATGAAACCTTATATTTTCCAATGAGAAAATGTATGGTTAAAAAACCTTATGTATGTATCTTACCCAACATTTTAAAAACAAATTTATGGATCATCAAGATTAATTTTGTAATATACCATTAATTATCAACCTTACATTCTGAAAATTAATGCTACGTAGTCGAACAATACATTTTGTATTTTATCATTATGTGACAGAACCTTATGTTTAACTTTTCATTGCTAGATATTTGAATTTAAGAATATTCAGAGTTTTTTTCTAATAGTCTATATAGAATATCAGGGTTATTTAAATATTGATTTTGACTACATCAAATCTTGTGTTAAATTATTTAATGATCCACTTACAGCAGATATCTTCTACCCTATTCATTAGGTTAATTTACGACGAATCTGAGTTGTATTTTTGAATTTGAATTCCCTTGATTTAGCAAGAATAATTTGTGGATTTGAAATCTTACAATGATATATAGGAAATTTTTAAGTATCAATATGGATATATATTTTTTTTGTGTTTATATTTTTTATTCTTGATGTTTTCTTTTGAAAATTAATTTATAGTGCTATATCGATCGAGAATCTCCGAAACGAGGACTATATTTTGAAGATATACATGTTCAAATCTAGAACTGTAATACTTTTTTTATAATTCTATTAAAATATAAATTTATCTTGTGCAACCTGATCTATTAAAACATATTTCAATGTTAATTATTCATCTATAAACGAAGATCTAACTTCCCTTAACTGTGTGCTACTGCAACAATGTCATTTTAATTATATTATCAAATCAATCCCTATTGATTCTTTTGAGTATCAGCTTCTCAGTTTCAGTCATGGTGGAGTATCACCCATTTTCTAAGTTATGGCTATTTTTGGATCTCTGTTTAATGATCAAGAAGTCTCTATTTTTAGCCTTTTTTGTAAATATAACAATAGTCTCCACACATTTTGTGATCAGTCTAATAAGAAGAAAACATGACTTCTGAATTTCACCAATACCATAGAAAGGGTGATTTGTGAAGTTGAATAGGGGATCTTTATGCCCCAAACAACTATTAATTGATCTATAATGTTTTATATTTTCAACTACACATACTCTCATACCAAAACGCCCCTAGATCCATATATGATTGCTATGAATCGATATAATTGTGAAAATTTAAAATGGACACAATTTGCCACTTTATTATGTCTTTGTCATAGAATTTCTGAACAAACAAGATGGACTTCAAATAAAAAATGGATACCATAAAAATCTATCATATTTTTCAAAGATATGAGAATATAATTTTTTCATGAATAACCAAAATAATAACCTCAATCCTAAATACATACAAATAACGATAGACATAAAATGGTCTCCCCACCATTTAAAATTCCAATTAAATATTATCAACACTATTTATTTGTCATCTATCATTATCGAACAAATATATAACTAATGAGAATTCATCCTCAAAAAAATAACAAATGAGAAACTATGATAGGAATATATTATTTACCATAGAATCATCAAAACCCAATGGAAGGAAAAATAAACATAGGTGAGATAAAATAAAAACATTATCATTAACCTCGGGTCCCAACACATGTGGATAAAATAGTGTCATTCAATTGATCACTCTAACATGGTGCATCCTATAAATGCCCCATATCCATTGATCAGTCTGTTTACCGCACTCTACTGGTGTATCACACACATTTCATACCCAATCATAAACCCAAATCCCTCTATCAAGTGTAAACATTGAGAACCACGATATATAAACAAAATAATGGTCACAACCTACATTCACTAATAATGGTTTACCAAAAAATGAGTCTCAACAAAATTTCACTAACCAAAAATCCATAAACCACCCAAGATGGGGGAGAGGGGTTAAATTTTCACAATTGAATAGAACATGTAATAAAAAAAATTCATCCCAATAATAGAAACATCCCAATGTAAATAATTCAACATGAACACATAAAAAACATAAAAGAAGCAACCAAAACAAACCGAAACAAAATATAAACAATCTATGGTCCCACCCTCGAAAGGAAAAATTTGAAAACAATTGTCCTATCATAAAAAGAATCAAACTCAAGGCCTCTTCCCAAAACAAGTATTAGAAAAATTTCTTTTTGTAACAATGGAGGGAAAAAATTCTTCATAACTCATTTATTACCAATAGAAATGTTCTAAACAACTATTACACAATGGACATCATGTATTTGATGAAAATTAAGGCCATATAAATGTCTTCCAACCACCTATTTTCTTTTAAAATAAGTGAATGTTCCATATCCACAACACCACTTGTTGTTTGGGTAGGAAAAGAACTAGAGAAAACATTATTCCGTTATAGGGGACATAATAGTGAGACATGAGATACCTAATGTTATTTCTCAAAACAAGAAAATGAAATTCATTCAAAAGTAAGGAATCTATGACATTACAAAAAAATGAGGCAATCAAAAAACAATTCAAAATTTATTTTTTATTTAAAAAAACATCATTTCACTAATGAATATTAAACCCACCTTCAACCAAGGTGTGTAGTAAAAAAACAGTCCAAAATAATATTTAAAACAAACCACATTTATTGAAGAAACAGATTGTATAAAAAAAGGAAAACAAGAATGGTTCATCAAAATCCATGTACATGTTGAAAACCAAAGATCCAAAATGATTTTTGAAACATGTTTCCCTTTTGTAAAACACTTTTTGAACTTGTTTAGAACAAATCTTCTTGAAACACCTTATTTAGAAAATAATATGAGGGGAACCACCACTATCATAAAATGATCCATAAAACTAAGGGAACTCACTCTTAAAATCAGGAATTAAATTAATGATTTTTACAAAATCCCTTTATTTTCAAAAAATGGTTTCCAAATCCATAGTGCACACAAGCACTATAAATGCTACATGAAAGGACCAAAATAGACAAATCCCAAAACGAAAAAAATACAACTTCCATAGACCTTTGCATATAAAATAACATGATTTTAGGAATAATTATAAATCAAATTACATGCTAAGGATTATTATGTTTAATGTCTTGAGAATACTAGGTATATAAAACTAAAAACATAGGAAACAACATAACTTTATTAATTCCTCATATTTGGATAATGACTTCTATTGTACTCATATATCTATATATGGTAACCTGGAAATAACATGAAAAATTGGTGAGCTAAAAATCCCATTAATGGAAAAAGAATGAATCCTTCTCACATGTGTTAGAAGACATGACACAATGATATAAAAAGGCATGTAACATTAGAAATCATAACATATAAACATGGGATAATTTAAACAAGGAATATTATAATTGTGGCAGAATTATAAAAAATGAATTTAATATATGTTAATGACAACTTCCAAGACTGTTTCCCATAGTAGCACATGCTATGACTTACTGCCAAGACCATTACACATAGTATCACATGGAAAGGATAACACCCAACACCATCGCAGATATTATATAATGAGATTAAAAATTACCCTATGCATTGGAGTGTTGTGTGAGAACACCCATATTAACTTTCAATGAATATTTTTTCCACATAATTAATCATACACAGTCAATCATTAATAAATATAAGGGTTACCAATGGAAAGGATTGGGTACCTTATTCAGGACACATAGCATTATAAATGTTCATATTGATAAATTTTCCATCAAAAATATGAACTAAAATATACAAGGGAATTCATAATAAAAAATATTAATGAAACATTGGATGTGATTTCAATAAGATGTGATAACATGTAAGAAAATTTCTTAAGATATTTTAGCAATAAATCATTTTTGGGAGGTTTTTACGAAAATAATACTGAGTGTTTAAAATAGAAAAGGGAAAAATACTTTATAAAAAACTAGAGATGAACCTAGTAGGTGTCCATAAAAGTATTTATTTTATGAAGAAAATTGTTTCTTAAAATAGGAGATAGAGTTCATTGGAAATCAGTTAAGAATTTGGGATTTTCCCTTAAAACATGTTTTCTTATCAGGAAGTATTGAAGAGGGAATCACTTAAAAACATGTATAACCATACAATAGAATAATGGGATATTCTTGAAAATTGAATTTTTTATGGTTAAACAAAATTTATATGATTCAAATTGATATATAATATAACTTCTTTTTGGTATAATGTAAGATTTGTAAAACCAAATTAATAAAAGATATTTATGTAAAATTCATTATGGATTTTAATCATGGTATCAGGTGTGTAACACCCGAGACTTTTATGTTATATAAATCATCAAAGGAATCTTTTTCTACACAACACTTGCTTGGCTTTCTTTACACGCAATCGCGACCTTCCTCGATAGCTTGCGTCGTACGCAATACCGAGTTTCACTAAACAACAATATGCTATTAAAACTAGCCGTTATGAATAGTAATAACCACTTTTTGAAATTTTATAAATTTTAATTTTCAAAATGGACTTCATTTTTGGACTCAAAATATCGAAATTAGCCTAGGGTGAAATTTTGGTATTTTTCTGAAAACTTTCAATTTTTGATGAATAGTGAAACCACTAAGTGGTAGGTTAAAAAACTGAATTTTGCATAAAACTTAATTTTACCGCTTCTGTGAATGGAATTTCGAAAATCCGAGAGACACGTTTAATATCAAGGACTAAAATGTGGTTCAATGAGATGAAAATAATTTTTTGGTGAATAGTAACTTTTTACCTTTTTTACCGCGGTTAATAGTAAATAGGGTAACTAAGGGTAAATATGATATTAATATTACCCTAACACATGTCCTAATTCCATTGGACAAGTGTAATTCGACCAAAAACAAACTTAGGAATAAAATATGACCATTTAGGCCCACTTGGATTAGATTAGGACATTTATTATTAATTTATTTAAAGAAGGGTTAAAATAGTTAAATTTAAAGTTTAATAAGTAAATCATTTTTAATATGGGGTTATACATAAGATAAATTCGATTGTAAATATTCATTAGAAATCTAAAAAGATTTCCTACATGATGGTATTTTATTTGTAATTTTTAGACATCAAATAATTTAATTTATTTATGACACAAAGATGATGCAGTAATTATCTTATTAATGAAATATTGACAAAATTGATAATATAAATACCAAAATAAATGTAATTTGAGACTTTTTATAAATTCCACTAATTTTCTAGGTTACTATGATATATTATTGTTGATTTAATCAACTTGGTTCGAACATATAATTCTGTTATGACTTTCACAAAAATCATATATCAAATAGTGTCAAAATTGACACAAAATAGTTTTTAAATCAAATATTATATTATTAATTGTTATTTTATTCCTAAAAATCTAAGGTTCGGCCAAATGACTTAGATAAAGATATATATATTAATAATAAACAATTTGGGGTTCGTTTGGCATGTTATAGTAAGTGTATTAACCATATAGTGAAAGAAAACAAAAAGACACTGTAAAAGTTAAATTAATTAACTTAGAGTTAAATCTAATTGATAAGGTTAAAATAATACCCTAAACTTGTCTAAATCCTATTGGTTGATAGGATTTCGACCCATCTCCACTTTATATTCGAAATAAGACCCTTTGGAACCATTATAAACCGATTTTGACTTTAATATAAAATAATATTTTGAGATATTCCTAAGGTGCCCCTCTCCTCCCTTATAAAAGGGCACCTCCTCCCCCTCCTCCTCACACCAATTTGAGCACTCAAGCTCGGCCAACCCCTGACATTTTCTCCTCTCCACTTCCCTAGAATAATCCTAGAGGTCCTGGTCTTCTCCAAAGACCAATCTTAGTTCCTTAAGTGCAGGATTCAAAGAGGCGTTCCAAAGAAGAGGTAATATCGATTACCGATCTTTTCAATTTCTTTCGTCTTCAACTTCTTCTTCTTTAGTTGTTTCATGACAAAGTAATAACATCAGTATTACTTACATACTGATATGTTATTATAAATATGAAACAACCCTAATTCACCTTCTATCCATCCTACGGAAAAATGAAATCACCGTGCGTGCGTACGTACGGAATACCGTCTCCACGCCGTGGTGTAATCTATTTTTCCACCATCACCTTACAAGGATGGGTATAATGGTGTAATAAGTAACTATATATGATTATTATTAAGTAATATTGATACTGAAATAATATATATATATACTCCAATACAATTCCACGATCATAGGAACGATATCATCACTCGTGCGTACGTACGGAATATCGTCTCCACGATGTGATGCGACTCGTTCTACATGATCTTCATTTCATAATGATTATATAAATTAATTTAATGAATTAATATGGTATATACTACACTAATACCATTCTGGACATGAATTATCTATAACATAAAGATAAGAATAAGAATTTATTCGACAAAACACGCATACGAACAAAAAGTTATAAAGACCCGAGTAACAAGTAAAAATGAAATATTACTAACAAGAAGCTAATAATATGACCATATATGATCTCATATCAATATGTATGATTCTGGAATAAGTCAATAACATTATTTAAACCATTATACAGGAGCTTCGGACACGAACAAAGCAAATCGGACCTAAGGTAAGGGAAATATCACAATCTCATTTTTATCCGAGATTGTTTATTCGTAAGTATTTACTGGGGTGTATTTTATCATCCGCATCCATGTTCCCTCAATATGTAATATTGTTTCCATCCACTTGCAATAGTTTAAATCCAATTTTACCCTTATGTGAGTTTTTAGTAAAGAATATGAAAGGAATCTTTTGTCGTTTTTCCGTACGAGGTACTTTTTTGACTTTTCCGACAAAAGTACGAAGAAAGTTTTTTTTTAACTTATACGGCACAAACGGATTTCTACTGTTTTATAAAGCCTTATTTTCATGAAGCTTCCTATAAAAGATTTCATGAATATTTTCAATAAAATCTCTTTCTTTTAAAATTGCATGATGTTTTGTGAAAAGAAATTGATTTTGAAGAAGAAAGGATATTTTCCTCAAGAATTCAATTCAAGTGTTTTATCAAAATTATTTTCCATCTAAGATAATAAAGGGTTCTGTTTCTATCCATATTTTTACATTGTTTTGACTATGTTGTGATGGAATTATGTTTATGAATTCCTTTATCTTATATGAATTGATTTATGATGTCATGATGTTTCAAGAATCCCATTTTTGTTACATGTGTTATGCAATGATGTATGTTTTATGATTATGTGGCACACATAAGAAAGGATTCATTATAAGATGGGTGGGACCTATATCTCCCTCCAATGCATTGGGTAAAGATTATATATCTCATGAGATAGACATGGCTGGAACGGAAGGTTATTTCGGTTCAGTGATACAGGACTGAAACGAGGAGTGAACTCGGTTCAGAAAGGGACTTTGTCCACTAAGATGGTCTTGGAAATGAGTCAAGACTAACAAGAAATGATTTTCCATGATTATGTGTGCATGCCACAAAGTTTCAAGTTTTATGTTATGATTATGGGGATCTCATTTTCACTTCTATGATTTATTAAGATTTTATGATCTCTTTTGCAGGTTATGATTTTCAAAAAGATATGATATGATTTTTATTTCCTTTATTGCCCTTGCTGAGCATTTGAGCTCACCCTTTTATGTTTTCTTTTCCCCAGGTCAGGAAGATGTATATTAAGTAGAATATGATAAAAAGGGACCCTAGATATGATGAAATAAATGGGAGGCACTGTAGAAGATTTATGAACCAGTTGTTTATGTTTCCCAGTTTCTAAAGACACTATACCTATACGGTCCTTTGTGGTTTTATCATATGTTGTAATAAGTGTGCTTCAATTTTGAAGTATTAACAATGTATGTAAAGTATGGGTCGTTATAGTTGGTATCAGAGGAAAGGTATAGTCAACCTTTGGAAACTAGGATGTGAAAGCCTTAGTAAGAACCCTAAGGATAAGTCTAAGCATAGAACACAATATTAGTGTTTTAGAAATGGACTTGAATAACCTAGGATAAGACCTTAAGCATGAAAATTTTATTCTTGAATTATGTGGTTTCCTATTATAATTAGTGTTGCTCACACTATTCTTCTTGGTTTTAGTCAATGGCTGGAACCCGAAGGAACCGTGTTAATGCGGAATGCGATGGGCAATGCAATGATTGTCCCCCTGAGCAACCAAACAATATGGGAGATGGAATGCAAAATCTTGTAGCCATGCTCACACAACTTTCTCAAGCTATGAATCATGCAGGATTTCCAAACGAACAAAGAAGGGAGCAACATTCTGTTGAATCCTTCATGAGGCAGCGTCCACCATCTTTCAGCGGGTCTACTGATCCATTAGTTGCTGAACAATGGATTAGTACTACTAAAAAGATATTTTCAGTTCTTCAATGTTCTGAGCATGATAAAGTCATCCTAGCAGTGTATCGTTTGGAAGGAGATGCTGATCAATGGTGGAATCTTGTTAAGAATACAAGGCAAAGGGATGAAATTGAGTCTATGGAATGGGACGAGTTCAAGAACTTATTTTTCAATAAGTACTTCCCTCGTATTCTCCGAACAAAGATGGAGAAAGAGTTCCTTGAACTGAAGCAAAGGGATGATGAATCTGTTAGTACCTATGAAGCAAATTTTACAAGACTTGCAAGGTACGCTTCTAGTATTATTATCCAACCTGAGAGTAAGATCGATCGATTCTTTAGTGGCTTAAAACCAAGTCTTCGAAGGGCGTTAGCCATAAGGGACTTCAATAGCTACGAGGAAATCGTTCGATGTGCTCTCAAAGTCGAGATGGAGATTGGAGTAACCCATCAGTCACATGGGTTTGATAAGAAGAGGAAGATGGAATTCAAAGGAAACTCTAAAGAGCACACTGAAAAGAAGATGAACTTTCCCTTATGCTCAAAGTGTGGAAAGAAACATGGAGGGAGTTGTCTTAAAGGGACAAGTAAATGTTTTAAATGTGGAAAAGAAGGTCATCGGGCATTTGAATGCCGTGATAATGGGAAGAAGATGTCTAATGATGCAAACAAAGGAAGGGATACACAGAATGATCCTACTACACTTCAATGTTTCAAGTGCAAGGAGATGGGGCATTATGCCAATCAATGCCCAAATCCAAGGGTTGATGATGATGGTGACGTCAACAAACTCTTAAGGCTAAAGACAAAGGAAAGTCACATGCAATTTCTATCAGCGATGTGGAGTACGATAACGATGTGGTGAAAGGTACACTTACCATCCACTCTAAAGTAGCAAATGTTTTATTTGATTCTGTATCCACCCACTCTTTTATTTCTGAATACTTTTCTAAGGGTATCACCGTATTACCTCAACAATTAGATGTTGAGTTAGCTGTGACAACACCTAATGGCACATCAATCGCATCAAAAGTTTATAATTCTTCTCCGATCGAAGTTTGTGGGAAAGTGCTTCCAGCAAATCTTGTGATCCTTCCTATAGTGGAATTTGATGTGATTCTTGGCATGTATTGGCTTTCTTTATACGGAGCTCATATCAATTGCCAAAGAAGGGAAGTCACATTTCATATTCCAGATCAATCTATGATCGTTTATCAATGCAAGGATGAACATAACCTTCCAGTGGAAATTCCTTCCATCTTATGGGTCATGATTCCACTAAATGAAGGTTATTTATCTCAAATGGTTGGAGAGAAACTTACGATTAAGAATATGCCCATTGTACGGTAGTTTGATGATGTCTTTCCGGAGGAATTACCGGGTCTTCCACCAAATCGTGAAGTTGGGTTTTCAATAGAACTCGTACCGGGTGCTTTGCCTATTTCAAAGACACCTTATAGAATGGCCCCAATTGAGTTGCAGGAATTGAAGAAGCAACTCCAAGAGAATCTTGATAAGGGATTCATACGCCCTAGTGCGTCACCTTGGGGAGCACCTGTTCTATTTGTTAAGAAGAAATATGGATCAATGAGACTCTGCATTGATTATCGAGAACTTAACAAGATTACTATCAAGAACAAATATCCTCTCCCACGCATTGATGACTTATTTGACCAACTACGCGGAGCTCAATACTTTTCCAAGATTGATCTTCGTTCAGGGTATCATCAATTAATGGTCAAAAGGGAGGATATACCAAAGACGGCTTTCCGTACAAGGTATGGACACTATGAATTTATAGTGATGCCATTTGGTCTTACTAATGCCCCTGCTATCTTCATGGATCTAATGAATAGAGTCTTTAGAGACTATCTTGATCAATTTGTGGTAGTCTTTATAGACGATATTCTTGTCTATTCAAAGAGCAAGGAAAAGCATGAAGATCACTTGAGAATTATATTGAAGACCCTGAGAAAGGAGAAGCTTTATGCCAAATTTACTAAGTGTGAATTTTGGCTTCAAAAAGTTGCATTTTTGGGTCACATAATCTCAAAAGAGGGGATATCTGTGGATCCAGCAAAAACAGAGGTTATCGAAAGATGGTCGAGACCAACAACAGTAACTGAGATCCGAAGTTTTCTTGGTTTGGCTGGATATTATCGACATTTTGTAAAAGATTTTTCACGATTATCTAATCCACTCACCAAGTTGACTCGGAAAGGAGTTAAGTTTGTTTGGACAGAGGAATGTGAAGAGAATTTCAAGGAGTTGAAAAGAAGGTTATCCAGTGCACCTGTGCTCACACTGCCTTGTAGTGGAGAAAGGTTTGTGATCTACAGTGATGCATCCAAGAAGGGATTGGGGTGTGTTCTTATGCAAAATGATATGGTGATAGCTTATGCCTCACGACAGTTGAAAATCCATGAGCAAAATTACCCAACACATGATTTGGAGTTGGCTGCGGTAATCTTGAATTAAAGATTTGGAGGCATTACCTTTATGGTGAAAGGTGTGATATTTATACTGATCATAAAAGTTTAAAGTATATTTTCACACAAAAGGAGCTGAATATGCGCCAAAGAAGATGGTTGGAGCTGATTAAGGATTATGACTGCTCAATCCATTACCACCCTGGGAAAGCAAACAAGGTGGCAGATGCATTAAGTCGACAAGACCATGCTAGTTTATCCATGATGAGGATCACAAAAGATCCAATATTTATGGATTTACAAAGGATGGATCTTGGAATTATAATGGAAGGGGAAAAATCTTATCTTTCTCAAATGAATGTTCAACCATCTATACATGTGAAGATTAAAGAGGCACAGAAAGAAGATGTCGAGTTACAAAAGAAGGTGAAAAATGTTCCTGAATACAACCTTGATTGTGATGGGATAATAAAGTTCAGGAATCGGGTTTGTGTTCCTCCCATCCCCGAATTAAAGAAGGAGCTGCTGGATGAGGCTCATAGTTCATCATTCTCTATTCATCCTGGAAGTACGAAGATGTATAGGGACCTGAAAGAGTACTTCTGGTGGGATGGCATGAAAAGAGATGTTGCTGAATATGTCTCTCGATGCTTGGTTTGTCAACAAGTTAAAGCTGAGAGACACAAGTCTAAGGGGATGTTACAACCATTACCCATACCCGAATGGAAATGGGAAAACATCACTATGGACTTTGTCACAGGACTTCCTAAAACATCCAAAGGCAATAATGCTATCTGGGTCATAGTTGATCGTCTTACAAAGTCTGCACACTTCATTCCTATTAGAGAGGATTTCTCTCTAGATCATCTTGCCAGGATATATGTAAAGGAAGTGGTAAGATTGCATGGAGTACCACTTTCTATTATATCTGATCGGGATCCGAGATTTACCTCGAAGTTCTGGCGAAGTCTTCAGCATACTCTGGATACAGAGTTGAGTTTCAGCACTGCTTATCATCCCCAGACAGACGGTCAGTCTGAGAGAACAATTCAAACCCTAGAAGATATGTTGAGAGCTTGCTCTATGGATTTCAAAGGAGGTTGGGATCAACACCTACCTTTGGTGGAATTTTCTTATAATAATAGCTTTCACTCCAGTATTCAGATGGCTCCATATGAAGCTCTCTATGGAAAGAAATGCAGGACTCCAACTTGCTGGGATGAAGTTGGGGAAAGAAAGCTATTAGGACCTGATCTCGTAGATGAAATGGCAGAAAAGGTCAGATCTATTCAACAACACATAAGTGCAGCTCAGAGTCGACAGAAAAGTTATGCCGACAACCGAAGAAAAGACCTAGAGTTTGAAGTGGGCGATAAAGTGTTCTTACGAATATCTCCCTGGAAGAGGGTTATGAGATTTGGAAAGAAGGGGAAGTTGAGCCCTAGATATATCGGTCCTTTTGAAATACTGGATCGTGTTGGGAAGGTAGCTTACCGATTGGCGCTTCCACCGAATCTCTCTCAAGTTCACGATGTGTTCCATGTATCTCTCCTGAGAAAGTACATACCAGATCCTTCACATGTACTTAGCTCAGAAGTTGTACCGCTGGAGCAAGATCTTTCTTATGAAGAACAGCCGATAGAGATTCTGGATCGTAGTGAAAAAGTCCTACGAAACAAGACCACTCGCTTGGTGAAAGTTTTATGGAGAAACCACCAATTTGAAGAAGCTACATGGGAGCTCGAGGATATGATGAGGGAGAAGTATCCTCATCTGTTTGTAACAAAGTGACGAATTTCGAGGGCGAAATTCTTTTTAAGGGGGGTAGAATGTAACACCCGAGACTTTTATGTTATATAAATCATCAAAGGAATCTTTTTCTACACAACACTTGCTTGGCTTTCTTTACACGCAATCGCGACCTTCCTCGATAGCTTGCGTCGTACGCAATACCGAGTTTCACTAAACAACAATATGCTATTAAAACTAGCCGTTATGAATAGTAATAACCACTTTTTGAAATTTTATAAATTTTATTTTTCTTAATGGACTTCATTTTTGGACTCAAAATATCGAAATTAGCCTAGGGTGAAATTTTGGTATTTTTCTGAAAACTTTCAATTTTTGATGAATAGTGAAACCACTAAGTGGTAGGTTAAAAAACTGAATTTTGCATTAAACTTAATTTTACCGCTTCTGTGAATGGAATTTCGAAAATCCGAGAGACACGGTTAATATCAAGGACTAAAATGTGGTTCAATGAGATGAAAATAATTTTTTGGTGAATAGTAACTTTTTACCTTTTTTACCGCGGTTAATAGTAAATAGGGTAACTAAGGGTAAATATGATATTAATATTACCCTAACACATGTCCTAATTCCATTGGACAAGTGTAATTCGACCAAAAACAAACTTAGGAATAAAATATGACCATTTAGGCCCACTTGGATTAGATTAGGACATTTATTATTAATTTATTTAAAGAAGGGTTAAAATAGTTAAATTTAAAGTTTAATAAGTAAATCATTTTTAATATGGGGTTATACATAAGATAAATTCGATTGTAAATATTCATTAGAAAGCTAAAACGATTCCCTACATGATGGTATTTTATTTGTAATTTTTAGACATCAAATAATTTAATTTATTTATGACACAAAGATGATGCAGTAATTATCTTATTAATGAAATATTGAAAAAATTGATAATATAAATACCAAAATAAATGTAATTTGAGACTTTTTATAAATTACACTAATTTTCTAGGTTACTATGATATATTATTGTTGATTTAATCAACTTGGTTCGAACATATAATTCTGTTATGACTTTCACAAAAATCATATATCAAATAGTGTCAAAATTGACACAAAATAGTTTTTAAATCAAATATTATATTATTAATTGTTATTTTATTCCTAAAAATCTAAGGTTCGGCCAAATGACTTAGATAAGGATATATATATTAATAATAAACAATTTGGGGTTCGTTTGGCATGTTATAGTAAGTGTATTAACCATATAGTGAAAGAAAACAAAAAGACACTGTAAAAGTTAAATTAATTAACTTAGAGTTAAATCTAATTGATAAGGTTAAAATAATACCCTAAACTTGTCTAAATCCTATTGGTTGATAGGATTTCGACCCATCCCCACTTTATCTTCGAAATAAGACCCTTTGGAACCATTATAAACCGATTTTGACTTTAATATAAAATAATATTTTGAGATATTCCTAAGGTGCCCCTCTCCTCCCTTATAAAAGGGCACCTCCTCCCCCTCCTCCTCACACCAATTTGAGCACTCAAGCTCGGCCAACCCCTGAAATTTTCTCCTCTCCACTTCCCTAGAATAATACTAGAGGTCCTGGTCTTCTCCAAAGACCAATCTTAGTTCCTTAAGTGGAGGATTCAAAGAGGCGTTCCAAAGAAGAGGTAATATCGATTACCGATCTTTTCAATTTCTTTCGTCTTCAACTTCTTCTTCTTTAGTTGTTTCATGACAAAGTAATAACATCAGTATTACTTACATACTGATATGTTATTATAAATATGAAACAACCCTAATTCACCTTCTATCCATCCTACGGAAAAATGAAATCACCGCGCGTGCGTACGTACGGAATACCGTCTCCACGCCGTGGTGTAATCTATTTTTCCACCATCACCTTACAAGGATGGGTATAATGGTGTAATAAGTAACTATATATGATTATTATTAAGTAATATTGATACTGAAATAATATATATATATACTCCAATACAATTCCACGATCATAGGAACGATATCATCACTCGTGCGTACGTACGGAATACCGTCTCCACGATGTGATGCGACTCGTTCTACATGATCTTCATTTCATAATGATTATATAAATTAATTTAATGAATGAATATGGTATATACTACACTAATACCATTCTGGAAATGAATTATCTATAACATAAAGATAAGAATAAGAATTTATTCGACAAAACACGCATACGAACAAAAAGTTATAAAGACCCGAGTAACAAGTAACAATGAAATATTAATAACAAGAAGCTAATAATATGACCATATATGATCTCATATCAATATGTATGATTCTGGAATAAGTCAATAACATTATTTAAATTATTATACAGGAGCTTCGGACACGAACAAAGCAAATCGGACCTAAGGTAAGGGAAATATCACAATCTCATTTTTATCCGAGATTGTTTATTCGTAAGTATTTACTGGGGTGTATTTTATCATCCACATCCATGTTCCCTCAATATGTAATATTGTTTCCATCCACTTGCAATAGTTTAAATCCAATTTTACCCTTAGGTGAGTTTTTAGTAAAGAATATGAACGGAATCTTTTGTCGTTTTTCCGTACGAGGTACTTTTTTGACTTTTCCGACAAAAGTACGAAGAATGTTTTTTTTTAACTTATACGGCACGAACGGATTTCTACTGTTTTATAAAGCCTTATTTTCATGAAGCTTCCTATAAAAGATTTCATGAATATTTTCAATAAAATCTCTTTCTTTTAAAATTGCATGATGTTTTGTGAAAAGAAATTGATTTTGAAGAAGAAAGGATATTTTCCTCAAGAATTCAATTCAAGTGTTTTATCAAAATTATTTTCCATCTAAGATAATAAAGGGTTCTGTTTCTATCCATATTTTTACATTGTTTTGACTATGTTGTGATGGAATTATGTTTATGAATTCCTTTATCTTATATGAATTGATTTATGATGTCATGATGTTTCAAGAATCCCATTTTTGTTACATGTGTTATGCAATGATGTATGTTTTATGATTATGTGGCACACATAAGAAAGGATTCATTATAAGATGGGTGGGACCTATATCTCCCTCCAATGCATTGGGTAAAGATTATATATCTCATGAGATAGACATGGCTGGAACGGAAGGTTATTTCGGTTCAGTGATACAGGACTGAAACGAGGAGTGAACTCGGTTCAGAAAGGGACTTTTTCCACTAAGATGGTCTTGGCAATGAGTCAAGACTAACAAGAAATGATTTTCCATGATTATGTGTGCATGCCACAAAGTTTCAAGTTTTATGTTATGATTATGGGGATCTCATTTTCACTTCTATGATTTATTAAGATTTTATGATCTCTTTTGCAGGTTATGATTTTCAAAAAGATATGATATGATTTTTATTTCCTTTATTGCCCTTGCTGAGCATTTGAGCTCACCCTTTTATGTTTTCTTTTCCCCAGGTCAGGAAGATGGATATTAAGTAGAATATTCTAAAAAGGGACCCTATATATGATGAAATAAATGGGAGGCACTGTAGAAGATTTATGAACCAGTTGTTTATGTTTCCCAGTTTCTAAAGACACTATACCTATACGGTCCTTTGTGGTTTTATCATATGTTGTAATAAGTGTGCTTCAATTTTGAAGTATTAACAATGTATGTAAAGTATGGGTCGTTATAAGGTGTACATAAGAGAGATTAATGAGTCATAAAGAGGCTTCTTATCACATAAAAATAATTACGAAATTATGTAGAGGTTATAAATCATACCCAATAAATAGGTATTTCACATAAAATTTCATATTAATGAGGAAGTTTTTGAACAAAAGTGAAATGGAGAGGATCCCTTAACATATGTCTGATGGTCTTCTCCACTTGTTATTAATGACATGAATAAACTAAAAATGATTATTAATTAATAAATAAATAACCTATTATATTTTCAAATGATTTATTATAAATGTTTTATAGTAATTCATGGATTTTTTAATGGTTTATGTGGTTAAATTTCATTGTTCGGATCCTTTTTTTTCTTGATTTTTAAGATCGGTTAATTTATGTTAATAAATAGAGAATCATGTGAAATTAGAATAATTGACTAGAATATATGTTATAGGTAGTTAGTAAACATGCATATGATTACATGGTTATAAAACTAAATTGATTATTTGGAGTGAAGTTGAATAATTATATAAAACATTAATGATAAACCGTGAATTAATTTTAGCGATTTTTCTAACAATTTACTTTTTATAATTATTATTTTAAATAATTAGAAAATAATGATTACAGAACATTATATAAGATAAAATAATCAAATAATAGTCTAGTTTCATCATTAAAATTGTTTCATGACCTGAATAGAATATATCAATTGAAATTAATAACTTTTCATCCTTGATTGTGCTAAATTAACACATCACAAACGGTTTTTTCAATTCTTTCAAATAAAATGTTGGGGAAAGGAGAGATTATAATAAATTATCCCATTATAATAACCACACCCATGTAAATTTATTTTACCAGTGTTGTTATACCATTATGATGAGTATAAGATAAGAATTAAAAGAGAACAAAGGATGTTAAATATGAGAGAAAAGAAAATAGGCATGTTACCTCTTGAATTAACATTCCTTGAGATCCTCTAAAGGGGAGATGATTTGGTGTTTTGTAGAGAATAAGGTCAATTGGAAATGGGGGAGGAGTGTGATTAGATATTTTTGTAGAATATATGCATGGCACAAGGATTGAGATGAGTGAAAAGAAGAGGTAAGGATGGGTGGATTTATAGTGGAGGAGATGAGAGGTTTCATAATATTTAATTCCTTAATTTATTATTTTCCCTCAAGACCACAAATAGAGAATATTACATGAAAAAATAGAAATAAGTGTATTTTATTTTGAACCAATTGATATTTATTCAGAATATCATAATCAATGAATCAATGAATCTATTATTTTTCATTTAGTGTATATTATTGTATTTTACTATACATAAAAAATTCATGTATTTTAGAAAAATACAAAAAAATCACCGTAAACATTTTTCAACATCAAGAATCCAAAAAGGAACTCCATTTTTGAAAAATATAATTCAAAATTTGATAAATATATTTTTTAATTAAAATCACAATTTTCTAAAAAAAATTAAATTTTAAGACATTTATTTTCTTATTCCAAGGTATAGGTATATCGTACTTCCACATGAACCTAATTAATATACTATCATTGGTAAGGTTACTATACAATAAGGTGAGTCACAATTCATAATGGTAACATTATTATTCATAAATTTATATTAGTAGTTACTAATAAATTATGATGGTTATATTAGATTCCAAAAAACTTACGGATAGAAACTATTTTTGTCATTGTTTAAAAATTCAAATCTTAGAAGTGAAAAAATTATTTTTAAATATAACATAGTAATCAATATTTATTTGTGTTATAATTTCATGTTATTATATGACATATTTATAAGAATGAAATTTCCATTTAAATCATTTGGTCGTTATATTATCCCCCCTTCTGAAATATCAACCATGATATTTTTCATACATTCTAATTCATAAATAGGGTCAGGTTCTTTTCCTTCATTTCACCCTGTAGTTCCCATGCTTCATCATCATACTTGTTTCTCCTCTATATCTCTTTGGCCATGTGTGTAGTCATGTTTCATTAAAATTTATATCTACGATTCAAGATCTTTACTAGATTATCCTGGAAATGAAATTCATTCTCCAACTATACCACCTACGAAGAGAGTAAATGTGAAGGGTCTGGTATGTACATTCACAAGAGGGATATATGGAAGAAATTGTGTACTGTGGACATAGGAGGTCGATGTCTTTTTCGATATGCCACATCCCCAAAACGATCAAGAATCTAATTGTGGTCGATATACCTATGACATAACATAATTTTCTTCCCAAACCCCATGACCTTCTTTGATGGAGATATGCATAGAAATACCATGTCTCCAAATTTAAAATCAAGGTCTCATGGACGATTCTTTTCATTACTCTTTTTTTGACATTGGGCTTCCTTGATGTTTTGTTGAATGGTTTTCACCATCCCCCCCCCCCATTTCTTCTACCATTTCAGGTCATACCAGCATACTCTCACCAACTTCATCCCAAAACGCTGGGGTTTGGCACTTTTTCCCATTATCAGATTTTTATAGTTTGATTCGGATGTTCGAGTGGAAATTTTTGTTATAGGAGAATCAAAGAAGTGGAAGATGTTGGTCCAATACTCTACTGAATTTCATAGAACATGATCTCAACATGTCTTATAGTGTCTGAATTTTTCACTCAGATTCTCCATCAGTTTAAAAATTATTGCTCGTACTAAAGTTCAGTTTAGCACTTAGTGAATGATGGAGACTTTTCAAGAAAATTAAGATGAATCGAAGAAAACGATCGGACAAAATAGATAGTGGTACTCCATCTAGACATAATACTTCATTGATGGATATCCATGAATTTTTATCCTACGTAACATCCTCTAAAATTGTGACAATGTAGTCTATCATTATAAGATGATCCGCAATGACCCATATACCATTGATTCCTCTAAATTTTCATTGAAGTCCAGTTACAATGTCCATGGTATTGTTGTCCAACTTCCATGTGGGTATGGGTAGTTGTTTCATTTCCCAAATAGACTTTTGCCTCTCATCCTTCACTTTATGACATACCAGGAGCTTTTATGTATATTTAGAAATATCCCTTTTCCTATTTCCCACCAAACGTTTTCTCAGGAATCCCAATATATCTTTTTTCTCTCTTGGTGGTTTGAGAATGTTGAGCTATGTGAATCATTAAAAAGATCCTTCTTTATCACTAGATTGAATGGTAAACATAATCGTGACCCATGTCTTAAAAATCATTCCTCATCAATCATAAACTCATATGATTTCCCATTTTTAATGGATCCCACTATTTTCTAAGTATCCACATCTTTTCATTGAGATTCCGTTATATTCTCCACTAGGGATGTTTGATAAATAGTTAGAGAAAGCATTGATGAAGTTCATCCCTTAATGATTCCCATGTCGATCATCAAAGAATCTTATGTGATCAGATCCTTTTCAATTCTAATCATTGATAATGATGCAAGATCCTTGCTATACAGAGCATCCACAACTTTTTTTCCTTATCGAGATGGTAGTGGATTGAGAAATCATATTCCATGATGAGAACGATTGATATTCATTGCCTAATATTAAGATATTTCTCTGTGAATATATATTTGATACTCTTTTGATCAATATATACCTAAAAATTCTCCCCATACAGATAACGATGCCAGATTTTTAATGAAAAGATCACATATCCCAACTCTAGATCATGTGTTGGATAGTTATTTTAATGGATTTTCAGCAGACATTAGGCATAGGCAATAAATTTATCATTTTCCATCATCACAAAACCTAATACATTATTTTATTAATTATTGTACACCAAAAAGAGTTATCAACTTGTTGTGGGTGTGAGTCAAGCACAATGATAAGCCTCTATTCAACTCCATAATACAGTCTTCACATTCCTTAGTGTAGAATAACTTTACTCCTTTTGGTGTTAGTTTAGCCATCGGGGTTTTAAATCGTGAAATCATCAAAAATAATTGATAATATCATTCTAGATCCATAAATTTGTTGATCTCTTTTACAGATGTTGGTCTGGGCCACTCTTCATTTGCCTTTGTTTTTGAAGGGTACACAAATATCCATTTTTTAATGATAACATGCCAAAAAATGACAATTACTCTATCGATAAATCAAATTTACTATACTTCTCTTTCAGCTTCTCCATTCGCAAATTCTTTAACATAGTATTCAAATGCATCTAATGTTCCTCCCATCTCTTGGAGTAAATCTGAATTTCATCAATAACGACTACAAAAAATTTGTCTAGGTAATCTCTAAATGCTCTATTCATTAAATATATAAAAATTACTGGAGCAGTAGTCTCTTCGAAGGGTTTCACTATGAGCTCATAGTTTCTCGAACAAATTTGAATGAAATCCTTTGAAAAATAATCCTTCATCACCATTAATTTGTGATATCATGACCGAAGGACCACCTTATACAAATAATTGGACACAGGAAGATGGTCGATCAAGTCACCTATCTGAAAAAGATGATAAATTTTCATTTTCGTGTATTTATTGAGAAAATGATAATCAATGAAGCGGAGCATTGATTCATCCTCCTTCTTAATGAAGAGGACTGGCGCACCCCATGGTGAAGCAGTTGGGCGTATAAAACCCTCGTCTGGATTCTCTTGTAACTACTTCTTCAACTCTTCTATATCTATAATATCCATTCTGTAAAATGTCATTTATATAGGCAATGATCTAGGAATATTTTCTATTGAACCGTCAACCTCTCAATCTGGAGGATGTACAGGAAATCCTTCAGATAAATACATCAATGTAGTCCCTCATGATGGGAATGTATTCGAAAGGATCTTATCCTTTTTCTCAATCATTTGAGCTAGATATGCTTACTTATAAAAAAATAGTATCTAGACGTGATAAAATTATTCTAATGGATATTCATATTCCTCATTATATTTTTTATGAATTAGAGGATGCTTTGGGAGGTGAAGAGTGATCTCCCATTCTTGAAAGTTGATGTTGGATTTGTATACAGACAGATAATCCATGTCCAATACAGCATCGAAAACCCCTAAAGGATGTATGAAGAGATTTTATGGGTGGTTAAATCCACAATCATTAACTGAGGATGAGTTATTGTAAAGACCCGGAAATTTCAAGGGAATTTTTTTGTTAATTTTCTTTGGAATTTTACAAGAGCGCAGTTTCAGACGGCACCTGATTCAGAGGCCCGGAGTGCCCGGAATTAATTTCTGAAGTTTGGCTCGGGTACGTTCAGTGAACGAACGAGCGGGAATTCCTAACTTTTGACCCGGTGCTCGGAATTGAAATCCGAGGGCACCGATGAACTCGCAGCGCCGATATTCGCTTAAAGAGACCTTTTCGGGAGTTGCGTTTGTTGCGGGTTGAAAGTTAGTTTTGGGGTTTTTAGTTTGAGTTAAATAAAATTTGTGAAGAACAAATTTTATTATAACTTGATAAAACCTACCAAAGGGGGTTGGAAGTGGGACCCACACCCACTTAACCTCCCTTGGGAGGATTAAGTGTGGTGGGGCCCACAAGAACCCCTAAACCTTTCATTTTCTCCCAACTTGCTTAACCCCTAATTAAATGACTTGAGTTACTTATTTAATTCTGGGAGTTAATCCTTTTGAATTTCAAACAATTGAAATTCTAGTGTGTTATGTGATAATAAAATAAGATGTTGTCTTATTTTATTTTGGTTAACTGTTTGTCTTCTTGAGAGGTGGAGAGAATTTTCTTCTTCTTCTTCATCTTTGACGAAGATCACGAAGAACGCTCAACTTCAACGAAGAACGCGAAGAACGCCGTTCTTCAACGAAGAACTTCTCCTCCGAAGAACACGGACCATCCGCGACGCCGTATCCGCGACGCGACGTACTTCTTCCGCGCCATCTCTTCCGCGACGGTTTTCCGCGACGAACGCCATCGACAACGACTCTTCCTTCGACGTCAAAGGAATCGACACCGATTTCCACGACTACGTCAATGTGCGACTATCGAGGTAGGGGTTCTTGAGTTCGTTGTTTTCTTTTTATTTGACTTTACTCAAGACTTGACGAAGAACGCTCAAGTTCCGACGAAGAACGCCGCTCCGCTCTTCTTCGTCTTCCGTGTCAACGAGAGAGAACACCGCTTCTTCCTTGGACAACCTTCGTCGGCGTACGAGGTTTCGCCAACGACGTATCACATCGGACGCACCTCTTCGTCATCGGATTTGAGGAACGGCTACCGCGACGCCCAACCATCGCGACGTCGTCTTCTGCGGAACGTTGACAATCTTCGAACCTTATACCAAAGTAGGGGTTGTTGATTTATTGTTAATTTATTCTATTCTTGCTCGTGGATCGCATGTCTACGTGAGGATTTTGAATATATTATTTTTAAAGTTGCGTTATTATTTTAACGTGAGGGGGCCGGACCGCACGAACACGGCCGAACCCCCCCTCCATCGTTCTTGTTTATTCTTGCGGGTGGAAGCAAAGTGGCGTGGTGCCGTCGCACCACGCGGATAATCGTGCAATTATTTTACGCGGCGCTGTCGCGCCACGCCGAGGAAGAATCTTCAAGAACGCGACGCCGTCGCGCCGCGTTGAAGAAATCGAGATGCGGCGGAGGGGCACGGTGCCGTCGCACCGCGCCGGATGACGAAAACCGCGGCCGGTTCCGGGCCGCGGCGGAAGAGAAGACCGGCGGCCGGGCCGCCGGTGTCGGAAGCCGAAGGGGGGACCGGAATTTCCGGTCCCGTTGGAGAAAACCGGCCGGCCAGCTGGCAGGCCGGAAGGCATTAAACCAGGGGAATTAATCCCCCGACCATCACTCAAAACCCCCCTCTTTATGAGGGGGGCGGTTAATGAATTGAGGGGGGCGGCAGCCACCCGGTTTTGTTTCCAGCCGGCCCCCACGTGCGGGGGCCGTTTTTTTTTTTGCAAATGGCGCGGCACAAAGGCCGCGCCGCCCCAGGGGGGGGGGGGGGTCGTCCCGGGTCGGCCCGGACCCGGACCCCCCCGTTTCGAACCAGTTCCGGTCTTTTGGCCATATCATGAGGCTCGGACCTCCGATTGAGGAACCGTCTGCGGAAACGCCATCCTTGGATCGAGACGGTCGTTTCGGTATATTGCACTCAATGTTTCGGATTACTTTGAGTTCGGCCGGGTTGGTTCGTTCACGAAACCAACCGGGCCCTCGGAGCGGAAACACTCATATCTTGAGCTACGGACGTCCGAACGGCGTGCCGTCAGTTCTGATAAGTTCCTCTTAGTGAGACGGATCTTTTGGTATACTCCACCCGAGGTTTGGACGCCGGTGGAGTACGGCCGGGTTGGTTCGTTCACGAAACCAACCGGGCCCTCGGAGCGGAAACGCTATATCTTGAGTTCCGGACGTCCGATTGACGTGCCGTCGACTTTGATGGAATCCTCTAAGTGGGACG
Source organism: Viscum album (assembly GCA_963277665.1). Lineage (NCBI taxonomy): Eukaryota > Viridiplantae > Streptophyta > Magnoliopsida > Santalales > Viscaceae > Viscum > Viscum album. Next base: position 173,108,226 of record OY728134.1, read on the forward strand.
GAACTTTTGACATACTCCGCCCGAGTTTTGGATACAGTTGAGATATGGCCGGGTTTGGTTCGCTCACGAAACCAACCGGGCCCTCGGGACGAAAAGGCTAATAACTCACAGACCGGGCGTCCGATTGACGCGCCGTCTGTTGCGTTGAGACTCCTTTGACGAAGCGGACGTATGTGGCACTTCTTCGTTGGACTTTGAGATACTTGGAGTATCGACCATTAGCTCGTGGAGTGGACCCTCCCGGAGACGAGCGGGCGGGGGAGCGCTTGGGTGTAGCGGCGGACCCGTGGTACTTGACAGTGGTGGTGCGCTTGGATCCAGCAGCAGACCCTTGGCGGTGGAGCGCTTGGTTGTAGCGGCGGACCCGCGATACTCTACGGAGTGTGTGTGCTTGGTTGTAGCGACAGACCCGCGACGGTGGAGACGTGCGTGCGGAGTACAAACCCGCAGTACTCGACAGGAGGAGTACCTCAGCAGTCTTAGGTTAGTGAGCAGTGCCTCGGAGTCGTGACAGGACAACTGTACACTCTAGAGACGGAGCTCTTCAGTAGTTACGGTTTCGATAATAAAAATCATGGTTTTAGCTGAGTCAATGATCTTTGTGTTTCCTCATGATTGAGATAGGTCGCTTGATAACTTAGGTATATGTATGGGCATATACCTGGGTAATAGTTATCCGTTGATTTCATAAACTTGTTATAAACTGTGTGAACTTGTACTGTTATCCTGTGTGGATTTACTGTTTACTCTTCTTGTGGATTGGGTTGTTCTTGGGCTCGGCGTTGGAGCCGAACGGAAATTGGTGACATAGGTATATGTATGGGCATATACCTAATCAATACTGGATGTTACTTCGTGATTGTATTCTTCATGTGGTTTATCCTTTGTGGATTTCGGGAGACCTTCGAGGGTCTCGGGGTCCCTACTGAGTATCTTATACTCACCCCTGCACGGGCTATGCCCGCACTTCGTTGTATTGGTTGCAGATGACGGACAGCGCTGACTGCGGATGAGGCTTACGGAGTAGGTCGGTACCAGGAGGAGGACCACTGAGCGGGACGTGCTCGGAGCGGACAGTTGGACCCGAGGAGTTGTGGAGCTATCTGTACCTACCCTTCAGGTAGGATCCGTGGTGGACGATCCAGGAGATGAGCCATCTGTACCTACCCTTCAGGTAGGAATCGAGGAGGACATCCCAGGAGCCGCTTGTACTTTCAGTTGTTGTTTTCCCTTTCGAGTTGTACTTTACTTTACAGTTGGGCTTGTATTTCCGGCCCCTTTACTTCAGCAGAGTTGTTTTAGTTTTGTGTACTGATTTACTTCCGCTTGTTACTCTGAGGTGCTTGTTTACTTTATTAAGGCAATGCCTTCCCTTTTTACTGGGATTTTACGCCTTGGTGCTAGTCGCCAGCCCCTGGCCTATGGAAGGCGGGCTTGGGGGTAGTCACGACATGGGCCCCGAGGGCGGGTTGTGACAAATTGGTATCAGAGGGGTCGGTTCTACCGCAGACTCTGATCTTTCTTCTATGTGAAGCAATAGTGTTTAGTGTATTGAGTGTGGTTATCAGTCCAGGGAGTCCAGTGTTGGTGCGGCGGCCGACATATCCGTACACCAGGACCCTGACTTCTGATTTCCGACTTAATGCATGAAAACACTGATTGCGTGTGTGTTTCCCAAAAGGTTTAAAGTCAGCTCAAACCAGGTCAGCTCACCAGGTATAAATCGTTGACCGTGACACAACTGTTCAGGATGTCACCATGCAGATAGTTAGCTGGAGTTCCGAGAGAGTTCTCGATGATGGCCCACCGAGCAGCGAGACTCCGGTGCAGGGCCCTTTTTCAGTGTTGGCACCTTCGGGTGGTGTACCAGCAGCACCACCACCCGTTAGGCAGAGGATGCCACTAGCTGACGGTGCACGCTAGCAGAGCGCGATGCACGAGTTCCAGCAGTAGAGGCCTCTGAGGATACGAGGTGAGACAGATTTCCCAGGCAGTAGTGGACTGGATGGAGGCGGTGTCTAGAGTTCTACGCCTAGCTTGGATACTAGTAGAGCGGATGATGATCTTAGCTCCTGTTGTTTTCAGTGAGTGACCATGAGGTTGGTCCTTGTAGTAATGAGGCTTCGGTACGCGAACCGATACCTGGGATAGTACCTACGGGTAGTGCGCCAGCTATGTCACTACCTGTTGGTCAGCAGACACTACCGGCGGTACCGGTAGCAGAGACTCACAGGCTTAGTGCCTTACATATGTTTTAGCACCAGATATCCCTCAAGTTTCGAGGTGAGCCTGACTCGTAGGCGGCTGAGGACTGGCTTGAGGAGGTGGTTGTGAGTTTTTGGAGCTAATACAGCTTCGACAGTACGACATGTCGGAAGCAGAGCACTCAACGTGGCTTACCAATCAATCTTGGTACTCGTTGGTTACGTTGTGATCAGTTCTTTAGACTCGAAAATCTGAGCGAAGTGTGTCTAAAGGACATCCGAACCATTACTTTTCCTCTATGCATTTCTACCTATGCTAGGATGCTAGAGAGAACCTTTGTGGTTGTGAACGTTAGCAGTGAAAGGCAGGAAACTAGCGCCAGTCTCAGAGACTCGGGCGTGTAAAATGTTTTAGGAGGAGGAAGTGCTAAGGACAGATGAATCTGTAGGGTAGCAGACGTGGAAGCGGAGCTTGGAGAGCAGCATGTGGTGGTGTACTTTTCGACATGTTACGACCACCCGACTTAGTAGTCCCCGCCAGGCTCAGGGAGCAGGAGGGCTGGGGAGGAGAGTAGCTGCATTGCGGTCAAGGAGTGTGACCCAGGAGCTCTAAGAATGATTCGGGGTACAAATTATGTCTACTACGAGCTGCCATATCTATAGACATAAGAACTAATCATTCTACCCTTCCACGAATCATGTCCCAGACCTAGAGGTTCCGGGTATGCCGTAGACTTGACCCTCACGTCTGGAGATACCTTTGGGAGGAGACTCGATAATCACACTTACGCTGATGGTGTGATTTGACCTCGAGGCGAGAGTTTCGGTTGGAATCTCTTGGTGGCAGTGTAGAGGCCTTACGACGTTGATCTGGGTATGGTTTTGATTCACAAATCATACCCCGGTTGACTGTTTTAGGCAAACGTCGGAATGGGTTTTCCTTGGTCGGCGAAAAGGAAACCCTGGGCAGCACATGTTAAACTCAGGCATAAGAGGGTGTGACCGATCACTCTTGAGTTGGTCAACCCTACCCTTGTGGCAGCAGGAGTTTTGAGTTTCAGTTCTAACCTAAAAAGGGAAACCTATTGAATTCGAGGGTGACGAACACGTTCTTATACGGTCTCAACCCGATGAGGTTTCAGAGATGTGGCCGAGGCGGCATGTTATCTCCGAAGTTCAATGGACCCTTTTGATCTTCAGCAGGGTAGGCGAGGAGGTTTACCGCTTGACCCTACCACCTCAGTCGCACTGGGTGCATAATGTCCACCACGTGTCTCAGCTGTGGAGATACGTGTATGTATCTTCACACGTCATCGACCTCGGGGAGTTGGACGTCGATGACAGGGCGACAAGCACATAGGTTCTAGTAGAGAACGAGGATCGACAGGAGCAGGTTCTACGTGAACGGTTGCTTCCTCTGGGGTGCTTCACGGGTAGCACGAGATCTTCAGGTGAACATATGGGAGCGTAAAGCTCAGTTGCGTGCTCAGTACTACTTTGTTTCCCTTAAGTGTGAGTTGACGCTTTACGGGGAAGTAAAGCCCTGAGGTGGGAGTAATGTAAAGACCCGGAAATTTCAAGGAAAATTTTTTGTTAATTTTCTTTGGAATTTTACAAGAGCGCAGTTTCAGACGGCACCTGATTCCGAGGCCCGGAGTGCCCGGAATTAATTTCCGAAGTTTGGCTCGGGTACGTTCAGTGAACGAACGAGCGGGAATTCCTAACTTTTGATCCGGTGCTCAGAATTGAAATCCGAGGGCACCGATGGACTCGCAGCGCCGATATTCGCTTAAAGAGACCTTTTCGGGAGTTGCGTTTGTTGCGGGTTGAATGTTAGTTTTTGGGTTTTTAGTTTGAGTTAAATAAAATTTGTGAAGAACAAGTTTTATTATAACTTGATAAAACCTACCAAAGGGGGTTGGAAGTGGGACCCACACCCACTTAACCTCCCTTGGGAGGATTAAGTGTGGTGGGGCCCACACGAACCCCTAAACCTTTCATTTTCTCCCAACTTGCTTAACCCCTAATTAAATGACTTGAGTTACTTATTTAATTCTGGGAGTTAATCCTTTTGAATTTCAAACATTTGAAATTATAGTGTGTTATGTGATAATAAAATAAGATGTTGTCTTATTTTATTTTGGTTACATGTTTGTCTTCTTGAGAGGTGGAGAGAATTTTCTTCTTCTTCTTCATCTCTGACGAAGATCACGAAGAACGCTCAACTTCAACGAAGAACGCGAAGAACGCCGTTCTTCAACGAAGAACTTCTCCGCCGAAGAACACGGACCATCCGCGACGCTGTATCCGCGACGCGACGTACTTCTTCCGCGTCATCTCTTCCGCGACGGTTTTCCGCGACGAACGCCATCGACAAAGACTCTTCCTCCGACGTCAAAGGAATCGACACCGATTTCCACGACTACGTCAACGTGCGACTATCGAGGTAGGGGTTCTTGAGTTCGTTGTTTTCTTTTTATTTGACTTTCCTCAAGACTTGACGAAGAACGCTCAAGTTCCGACGAAGAACGCCGCTCCGCTCTTCTTCGTCTTCCGTGTCAACGAGAGAGAACATCGCTTCTTCCTCGGACAACCTTCGTCGGCGTACGAGGTTTCGCCAACGACGTATCACATCGGACGCACCTCTTCGTCATCGGATTTGACGAACGGCTACCGCGATGCCCGACCTCCGCGACGTCGTCTTCTGTGGAACGTTGACAATCTTCGAACCTTATACCAAAGTAGGGGTTGTTGATTTATTGTTAATTTATTCGATTCTTGCTCGTGGATCGCATGTCTACGTGAGGCTTTTGAATATATTATTTTTAAAGTTGCGTTATTATTTTAACGTGAGGGGGCCGGACCGCACAAACACGGCCGAACCCCCCCTCCATCGTTCTTGTTTATTCTTGCGGGTGGAAGCAAAGTGGCGTGGTGCCTTCGCACCACGTGGATAATCATGCAATTATTTTACGCGGCGCCATCGCGCCACGCCGAGGAAGAATCTTCAAGAACGTGACGTCGCCGCGCCGTGTTGAAGAAATCGAGATGCGACGGAGGGGCGCGGTGCCGTCGCACCGCGCCGGATGACGAAAACCGCGGCCGGTTCTGGGCTGCAGCGGAAGAGAAGACCGGCGGCCGGGCCGCCGGCGTCGGAAGCCGAAGGGGGGACCGGAATTTCCGGTCCTGTTGGAGAAAACCGGCCGGCCAGCTGGCCGGCCGGAAGGCATTAAACCGGGGGAATTAATCCCCCGGCCATCACTCAAAACCCCCCTCTTTATGAGGGGGGGCGGTTTATTAAGGGAGGGGGGCGGCAGCCCCCCGGGTTTGTTTCCAGCCGGCCCCCACGTGCGGGGGGCGTTTTTTTTGCAAATGGCGCGGCACAAAGGCCGCGATCCTTGGATCGAGACGGTCGTTTCGGTATATCGCACTCAAGGTTTCGAATTACTTTGACTTCGGCCGGGTTGGTTCATTCACGAAACCAACCGGGCCCTCGGAGCGGAAACGCTCATATCTTGAGCTACGGACGTCCGAACGGAGTGCCGTCAGTTCTGATAAGTTCCTCTTAGTGAGACGGATCTTTTGGTATACTCCGCCCGAGGTTTGGACGCAGGTGGAGTACGGCCGGGTTGGTTCGTTCACGAAACCAACCGGGCCCTCGGAGCGGAAACGCTCATATCTTGACTTCCGGACGTCCGATTGACGTGCCGTCGACTTTGATGGAATCCTCTAAGTGGGAGGAACTTTTGACATACTCCGCCCGAGTTTTGGATACAGTTGAGATATGGCCGGGTTTGGTTCGCTCACGAAACCAACCGGGCCCTCGGGACGAAAAGGCTAATAACTCACAGACCGGGCGTCCGATTGACGCGCCGTCTGTTGCGTTGAGACTCCTTTGACGAAGAGGACGTATGTGGCACTTCTTCATTGGACTTTGAGATACTTGGAGTATCGACCAGTAGCTCGTGGAATGGACCCTCCCGGAGACGAGCGGGCGGGGGAGCGCTTGGGTGTAGCGGCGGACTCGTGGTACTTGACAGTGGTGGTGCGCTTGGATGCAGCAGCAGACCCTTGGCGGTGGAGCGCTTGGTTGTAGCGGCGGACCCGCGATACTCTACGGAGTGTCTGTGCTTGGTTGTAGCGACAGACCCGCGATGGTGGAGACATGCGTGCGGAGTACGGAGACCGTGTAGCCGACTGAGACCTGATGACTGCTTGACCGACTCGACTTGGAGTGAGTCGACTAGCCCAGTGGACGGAGCGCCCAGTAGTTGGCAGCAGACCCACGGCGAACGGAGCGCCTGGTAGTTGGCAGCAAACCCGCGGTACTCGTCAGAGGAGTACCTCAGTAGGCTATTTGGGTGAGCGCCCGGTATTTGGCGATAGACCCTCAGCGGACGGAGCGCCCGGTAGTTGGCCGCAAACCCGCAGTACTCGACAGGAGGAGTACCTCAGCAGTCTTAGGTTAGTGAGCAGTACCTCGGAGTCGTGACAGGACCACTGTACACTCTAGAGACGGAGCTCTTCAGTAGTTACAGTTTCGATAAAAAAATTCCTGGTTTGAGCTGAGTCAATGATCTTTGTGTTTCCTCATGATTGAGATGGGTCGCTTGATAACTTAGGTATATGTATGGGCATATACCTGGGTAATAGTTATCCGTTGATTTCATAAACTTGTTATAAACTGTGTTAACTTTTACTGTTATCCTGTGTGGATTTACTGTTTACTCTTCTTGTGGATTGGGTTGTTCTTGGGCTCGGCGTTGGAGCCGAACGGTAATTGGTGACATAGGTATATGTATGGGCATATACCTAATCAATACTGGATGTTACTTCGTGATTGTATTCTTCATGTGGTTTATCCTTTGTCGATTTCGGGAGACCTTCGAGGGTCTCGGGGTCCCTACTGAGTATCTTATACTCACCCCTGCACGGGCTATGCCTACACTTCGTTGTGTTGGTTGCAGACGACGGACAGCGCTGACTGCGGATGAGGCTTACGGAGTAGGTCGGTACCCGGAGGAGGACCACTGAGCGGGACGTGCTCTGAGCGGACAGTTGGACCCGAGGAGTTGTGGAGCTATCTGTACCTACACTTCAGGTAGGATCCGTGGTGGACGATCCAGGATCTGAGCCATCTGTACCTACCCTTCAGGTAGGAATCGAGGAGGACGTCCCAGGAGCCGCTTGTACTTTCAGTTGTTGTTTTCCCTTTCGAGTTGTACTTTACTTTACAGTTGGGCTTGTATTTCCGGCCCCTTTACTTCAGCACAGTTGTTCTAGTTTTGTGTACTGCTTTACTTCCGCTTGTTACTCTGAGGTGCTTGTTTACTTTATTAATGCAATGCCTTCCCTTTTTACTGGGATTTTACGCCTTGGTGCTAGTCGCCAGCCCCTGGCCTATGGAAGGCGGGCTTGGGGGTAGTCACGGCACGGGCCCCGAGGGCGGGTCGTGACAGTTATAAACCATGGAAACAATAATTTACCCATCACATATTTTCAAAGATAACATATCCACCAAATATTTATGTGGTTTTTGAATATTTCTACTAAACATGCAAGATATGATAAAATTTGTATAACCAAGATCAAATAGAACATTTTCTATTACTGAAGGAATAACTAGCATACCTATCACCACATCATTTTCCGGGTCCACGTCAGTAGTAGTGATAGCATTAGACTTTCCTTGTTTCCATGGAGGTTGTTGATGATTTCTTCTGACAACCCTTGCTTCATGGAAATTTTTATCATAATGAAAAAGATCTAGGACATTCTAACACTGCACTACCGAGTGAGTGTTGATATTAACCTTCAATTACACTTCCATATTAGTGGGATTCTCCATATCCCTTAAATAGTTCATGGCCATATTTCCCACTCTTCACCATTTGATGAAATTATTTGTTACCATTAGACAGTTTCTGAGATGCTTCTTCCCACCAATTTTACAAGATGGATATTTGGGCTTCCATCATGGAATTTGTTTGTTGAAGAACCCATGTTATTATCCATTTTTATATTCTTATCTCTATGCCCATGAGACCAATGGTAGTCTCCAATATTTTGTTCGTCCATAAGGGAACAACGAATGATCTCATCATAACTATTATAGCCTCTAATCACCAACACCTTCCATTAACAAGGCTTTAGCCCGATTGTCATGACCAGTCCCCTGGGGCCCATGCCGTGATGACCCCACGCTCTCCATCCTTAGGCTAGGGGCTTCCAACTAGCACCGAATGGTGTAATTCATAAAACTGGGAATACAATGCCTTTACAACTTGTTCACATGGACCACCAATCACTCATCATTTTAGGAACACAATTAAACTGAATATAAAACATAATAAGTACAGTATGTTAAAGGGGACAGAATATAAGCCCAACTAGAAAGTATAAAAAACTGACTCAGAATAATCATCGTATGGTTCTCATCTAGTCACCATCCTATCCTTGATCCCCTAGTCTTGATCAACGTTGTCTATCGTCTGCACCAAACACTACAAGGTGCAGGCATAGGCAGTGCAAGGGTGACTATAATGATACTCATTAGGGACCCCAAGACCCACAAGTAATCACAAAATCTACAATGTTAAAATCAAAGCATGAGGTCAACTGTCAACCCTACTTCGGTTTATTCTTTTATATATACCTATGTTATCAAGAATACACATCTCAATCATGAGGAAACAAATGGTCCAACCCAAAAGCCCAAAGAACAATTGTTCATCAAATGAATGAAAACCACAAAGGTATATACCACACAGGTACGCCACATAGGAAAATACCACCAAAAAATAAATACAAAGGAATGAACCACACACGTATGAACTCAACTCTAACAAAGTATAAATTATGTACAGTATTAGAGATGATTATATTTAACTACCGAGTCATCTTACTTTCTAAAGGAGATGACCCATGCAAAATCGCTTGGAGATGAACCACATATGATCCCTAGATTCAGACCCACCTAGGGTTGCTATGAGCTTACCCACACAGAATCACTAGGTGCTGACCCACACATGATCTCTAGGAGATGACCGAAACAAGAGCTCTTGGATATGACCCCCATAGGATCTCTAGGAGGTGACCCACACTAGATCAATAGAAGCTGACCCACATATGATAGATAGGTTCTAACCCACATTGGATGCCTAGGAGCTGACCCAAAATGAATCATTAGGTGATGACCCACACTGGATCTCTAAGAGCTGACCCACACCAGGTTTCTAGATGCTGCACAACATAGGATCGCTCTTCATTCTTATCTTCATAGCCATATACAGGGTTCCCGTACTAAACATGTTTGTCACCAGGATGATCCGATCAACAAGTCACTGGTTGATACTCCAATTGCTAGAATTTCTTATGAGGAAGTATCCCAAAGGACTACCATGTCACAGTGGTCTCAACGCAATAGACGACATGTCATTCGGACGCCCGGTCTGTGAGTAATTATGCTTTTGGTCTCGAGGGCCCGATTGGACTTGAGCTCGATCCAGCACGACCATTTCACAACATTGTCTAAAACTCTAGTTGGTTAAACCAAAAGGACCATATCTCACCATGGTTTCTAGCTCCACTATTGATTTGTCAAACGGGCATCCGGTGCCAATGTTACGGGATGTGTAATGTATAGGGTTGTATCTGGTCCGGGTCTGGTCCAACTGGGTCAGACCGACCTGATCCGACCTGTCCCAGTAGGGCGTAAGGCTAGCGGGTGTGATTCGTGGGCAAGGGGAAGCTCGGTCGCAGGGGTGCTGTGAAGGACCGAGGCCGTGGGGAAGCTCTGCCAGAGCGGCTTGGTCGTGGGGGTGCCGCGAGGGCATGAGGTGGCTCTTCCATGGGGGTGTCACGAGGGCACGGGGCCACTCAGCTGCGAGGGGTGCCACAAGGGATCAAGGTGGCTCACCACATGTGGTGTCATGATGGGTGAGGCCATGGGGTCGCTCGGCTAGATCAGCATGGCTAGTAGGGCAAAGGCCACACAAGCGGCGATGCAAGGCCACAGGGGGTGCTGCAAGGGCGCAGGGCGGGGGGGGGGGGGGGTGGCATGCCTTCGTCGTCAGTGAATGAGTTCCAATGGTTCCAACCTCCTGCAATGGTCTCTATCACCAATGCCACCATTTTTTATCACGAACGATGCACCATTAAAGAAGAACAGAGGAGGGGTCAGTCCATGTTTGTTTGGACTGCACTGTTTACATTTGAGTGGTAGTAAGCAGCTCAACAAGAATAAGAAAATATGGAACAGGTAAAGAAAATAATTCAAACACCCTCCATACAGTCCTCATCAATCACTATTCCTAATCCTACAAAATAATTAGAAGGGGAGAAAATGATAAGTGATAATAATATAGAAGTAAACCCCTAGATCATTTGTTTGATTCGATGAAGGTTTCCCATGGGGAAGGAGACAATGTATTTGGGAATACATGGACATTTGTGATGTCATCGTTTCCTCGAATTTCGGATCGTTGACATTGAAAATGATCCTTTTCAATGATTGTCCCGTGGAAGAAACCGAATTTGAAGTCGGCATTCTTCTTTGGTGTTCTTCAACTAAGAGCTTTCTTCCAATGCTCCTTCCTATCAATTCCACAAAAAATGCCAAGTATCAAACATAATAGATTATGTTTTATATTTTTTTCATTGGTATAAAATCAAAAGGGATTGATTACTTAACAGGGTTGTCATAATAAATGTTGCAGGAGTTGAAGAGGCTCTCACACTTTCAATAGGATGTTTTAGGGTTTCTCCCATTAATGGGAAGATCAAGTGGGTTTATACTCTGTTGGTCCCCACCACCATAGCCTCTCAAGGGAGGATTAGTTCTACTGGTCCCCTCCTATGAAACATTCACACAAGAGTTAAAAAATAATATAAAATAAAATATTACAAAAAATATATTTTATTTTATTTGTTCACTAAAAACGAAATAATAAACATTCACCTACAATCAACTATGATCGAGGTGAATGTCTCCATAATCGAATATTGGTTCAGCGAGTTCAATGGTGTCCTCAGATTTCATTTTTGAGAACTGGTTAAAAATTTGGAAAAATCGACTCCCACATTTAATGAACGTACCTAAAAATAGTTCTTAAATTCATTTCAGGAACTCCTGCCCTCAGAATCACGCGCCATCAATTTTCACGGACTCATAAAAAACCATTTAAAAAATTATATAGAAATTCTGGTTCTTTACATTCTCCCCACTTCATGTTATTATGTCCCAGTAAACCACATCTCAGACTAAGAGAACACGTTGGGGTACTGATCACGCATCTAATCCTCTAATCAACAACTATTCCTAATCCTATAAAAGATTTATAGTTGGAGGACCTGGGAAGTGATATTCATACAGAAGTAAACCCCTACCATATTCGTTTGATTAGATTAAGATTTCCCACAAGGAAGGAGATGATGCCGTTGGGAATAGACGGACATTGGGGACATCATCATTTTCTAAAATGTCAGTTCATTAACGTTGAAGTCATTCTTCATCATAGAATGTCTCGTGGAAGAAGTCAAAGTTGAAGTCATCATTATTCATTGGAGATCTTTCTCCCAATTCTCTTACATCCTAATTCCACAAAAAATGATAAGTATCCAACATAATAGATTATGTATTCTATTTAGTTTGTTGGAATAAATTCTAAAAATCATAATTTATTAACTGGGTTGGTATAATAAATGTTTTAGCAATTGAAGAGGCTCCCCCACATTTAATAGGAAGTTGAAGGGTTTCTTTCATTAAAGGGGAGTTCAACTGGATTTATAATCTGGTGGACCCCACCACCATAACCTCTCAAGGGAGATTTAGTTATGGTGGTCCCCACCAGTGAAACATACACATGGAAATTTCAAAATTAAATAAAATAAAATGTTACAAAATATTTTTCATCATATACTTTCACAAAAATCCAAAAAATTAACATTCACCCTCAACCAAATATCATCGAGGTGAAAGTATCATTATGTGAATACTGGCACTGTGAGTTGAACGATGTCTTTGGATTTTAATTCAGAGCACCAGTTCAGAATTTAGAAAAACCCACTTGCATGTTTATTTAACATTCCCAATAAAAGTTCAGATATTCATTTCGAGCACTCTGGGTCTCAGAATCAATCACCATCAATTTTTGTTGACTTGTAAAAAACCTATTTAAAAAAAATAAAATTACATAGAAATTATGGGTCTTTACACCGATAATTATGTGATCCACCTTTCATTCAGTGTTCCTGAAAAATCCAAATGCATACCTTTAAACCCTTGTAATGTTTTCTTCATATGCCCTGATGGACTCAATTTCATTCTTCTTGAGACTGAGGAACTCTCATTCCATATTGATACAGTGGGATCAAGGAAAATATTTACTGAAAAACAACATCTTCAATTCCTCCCAATCCATGGAATAGATTTCTACTTAGGACATTGTATTCTTAATCAGTGTTCACCATTGATCAACTTAACCATCAAAATGATATACTACCATTACAAATTTATATTCTTCCATGCACTGGAGGAAGGATAATATCTTTTAAATGGAGTTAATCCACTATTCTTCAATATGGGTATCAGAAGATCTGCTAATCATGGGATGCCTTTTCCGCATTAAGGATTCAACAGATACTTTCTCATTCCCTATAGGTGGAGGGAGTTCCTCATCATTTTAGTTATTATTCATAATTTGAATCGTCTTAGCACGTACTGTCATGAAATTTTGATCACCCATTCCCATTATGTTAAGAACATCCTTATTGGAATCCTTAAATTTCATATCATATTGTTTGTGTGAACTTATGCTTCTATTTCCTTCCATTATCTATGAAAAATTATGTTCAATTATAGGGCTTTAAAACATATATATTTTATATAAAAAGATATATATTTTTACATTATATGGTAAAATTGTAATGGAAAAACATATACTAACTTTTGATTCATTTGGTTTAAATCTTTGTTATCCTCAATCTATTTCATAACTAATATTTTTGTGGGATTTTTTTATTCCCTTAATAAAGATTTGTACAAATATCATGAATTTTACTAATCATATCTCCTAGGAGTGTCTATCCAAGAGTGATGTAAGGCCTATTGCATTGTATCTGTATACTCCAGGTCAGTGCTAAAACTCCCTGATGGGGTTTTCACTCCCAGGTACAACTTTTATAGAGCCACCACTACCTTTTTTGTTTCTATACAAGGATATATTTTCTTGATGATCCACTTACTCTATACATTCCTAAATTTAGGGATGTTTTCTTATACCTAGTTTAATCATAAAGGTTCTCACTAAGTTACTTTATTAATAATCTCCAAATATAACTACACATTCATCTAATACCAACTATAGTCACCCTAGCCTTTTAGACATAAGATTACATGATTTTAAGCATAATTATACCTTAGAGTACAAGCTATGGATTGTAATGTCTAGTGTCTTTGAAGACTAGTTAAATACAACTAAAAACATAGGTTAAAATGTTTCTTTATTTATTCATCATATTAGGATCCTAACATGCATTGTTCTCATTCATCTGTATAGGATAACCTGGGGATAACAAGAACAAGTTGTGACCTAAAAATTCTAGTATGGGAATAAGAAATATTTTTTAGCACATTGGTTATAATATATGACATAATGAAATAAAAAGTGATGTAACATAAGAATTCAGAACATATAAACATTGGATCTTTTAATTGTTGATTCATAGAAATGTTTTCGAAACATAAAACATGAATTTAGTATGATTCAAGCATAAAATCCAAGACCATTTTCCATAGTAGCACAATCCCAGGATAACTGCCAAGACAGTTTCACATGGTAGCACAACAGAAGGCTTACCACCAAGACCATTGCACATAACATCTCATGAGACCCATCTTTACCCAATGAATTTGAGCGATATCTTTTAGCACTTATATGAGAATTCCATGAATACAATTTACAAATAATTAATCATACATAAAAAATCATATATAAATATAAGGGTTTTACATGGAAATGATTTGGTACCATAATCATGACAGAAAGAATATCAACTGGGCATATCATTAAAGTGTCCATGAATGAAATGAATTAAAATATACATTGAAATTAATAAACAAAAATATATGTATTATGGGATGTTATTTATAGTATGGGTGAAAGAATGTAATAAAAGTATTTAATACAGTTTATCATTAAAAAATTTATGAGTGGTTTTAATGAAACACTACAGATCATTTAATATAGAAATGGGAATAATAATTTATTCAAAAACAGAAGTGAAACTAGAAGGTATTCATAAAGAGGACTGATTTTTTAATGATAATTGTGTATTATTAAAAAGATTGATTTCACTTGAAATTAGGTAATAATTTTATATTTTCCCTTTAAAACATGTTTTCTGATTAGGAATTAGTGTGGAGGGAATAAAAAAACATGTATAACTGAAAAAGAGAACAATTGAAGGCTCTTATTAATTTAATTTTGTACATGTACAATGAATTTATAAGATTAAAATAAATATATTACATAAATTTATTTTTGTAGAGAGGATTATACGGTCTCTCTAAGGAGTATATGAGACTCGGATGGAATTCCATACAGATCATCGATATGGTATCAGGAGTACTTAAGAAGGATTCATGAGAGTGAAAAGGGTTTCTCATCACTTATAATTCATTAGGCATGTGTGGGGGAGGAGAAAAACCATACCCCATCACTAGTGAATACACAAAAAATGGAATAGCATAGAGGACATTCTTGAAAAAAGTGAAATGGAGAGGATCCCTTACCTTATGTTTGATGGTATTCTCCACATTTTATTAATGACCTAAATTAAAAAACTAGGTTTATTAATAAATATGTACAGAAAAAATTATAATTTTTAATTTATTTAACATATAATTTTAGGTTCATTCATGTCATTTTCAATAGGTTAAGTGTTTCAAATTCATTGTTCAGGTCCATTAATTTTCTAGGGTTTTAAGATCAGTTTACTTATTTTTATGTACAAACGTTCATTTGAAATGAAATTTTTTGTTATAATTGAAGTTATATGTTTCTTTAAACGTCAATAAAATTACATGGTTATAAAAGTAATTTATTTATTTGTAGCTAAAATAAATCATTATAAAAAACATTTTTGATAGACACTTGAATTAATTTTAGCGATATTTATCACTATTTTCTTTTATTATTATTATTTTAAATAATGAGTGAATAAGCATTATAGAACCTTAAATAAGATAAAATACAAATATAGTAGTTTTGATAAACAATAAATTTTTTTTAATGATAATAATTTAAGATAGGAATATAAATTGGTATGATGTCATCCTTGATTATGCTAAATTAACAAAACTTAAATGTTGTCTCCATTTCATTCAACCAATAGGTGGGGAAATGATAGATGACAATGAATAATACCATTATAATAACATATTTCATGTACAATTATGTTACAAAAGTTTTCATAACATTTTAATTAGTAGTATTTTCGAAGGAAAAGAGAACAAAGGAACATAAAAATGAATGAAAAGAAATGAGTAATTTTACATCTTGATTCATCCTTCGTTGAGAGCCCCAATAGGGTAGAGGATTTGGCCTTTTAAAGATAATATGGGCTGGTGGACATGGGAGAGGACCATGATGTGGGATTTGGTAAGAATATATTAATGGAACAAGGCTCTAGAGGAGTGAATAGAAGAGGTATCGAAGGGTGGTATTGATAGTAGATGAGAGGACGGTTTTCATAATTTTTAATTCCTTAGTTTATTATTTTCTTCAAGACCAGAAATATTGATGATTTAATGAAAAAATAGTAATATTTAAATGTGATTTCGAACCAATTGGGTTTATATCATTATATCATCATCAATGACTAAATAAATCCATTATTTTGCATTTATCATAAATTATCATATTTTACTATTAATAAAATATTCAAGTATATTAGAAAAATTACAAAAATTCACCCCAAAAAATTATCGATGTGAAGTATCCAAAAATTAATACCAATTTTTAAAAATAATTTTCTAAACATGATTAATTTAATTTTTAATTAATGTCAAAATTTAACCAAAAAAGCAACAATTTTTCGACATTTATTTTCTCATTCCTTGAAATATTCATAACGTACATCCACATGAATCTTATTTATATAATATCATAGTGATGAAAATTTTTTATTACGATATGTCACTATTAATAATGGTAACAATACTATACATATGTGTATGTTACTATTCACCAAAAATTAATATGGTCATATTAGACTCTATATAACTTATTGATTGCAACTGTGTACGTCAGATATTCAAAATTAGAATCCTAGAAGTAAAAATTATTTTCAAACACTAGATAGTATTTATTAGTTCATTGTGTTGTGATTTCATGTGATTATATGACTTATTTATAGGATATAAATTTCTATTCAAAACATTGGGTCATTACAAGAAACCCTCTTAAATACACCTATAATTAGTGAAAACTACTTATGAAGAAATTTAGAATTCACGATTCGTCCAAATAGGCTAAGAGGGGAGAAATAGTGTTATACATTCCTTTAAAACTATATTTCGGGATAAAAGTGGTAAAAATACAACACACATTTAAAAATTTAAAGACTCAACTACATGGTAAAGTCATTGTTTTCCAAGAAATGTGAGCTAACTATTCGGATCAACTAATCTTCCCCATCAAAATCAAAGAGTGGTCCCCAAAATCACTCAATAGTTTAAGGGAATCCAAAAATTTCAAAGACAATATAAACCAATAAAAAATAAATAAAATAAGACATGAATTCAATTCAAAACCAAACATCCCCGTGATGATTGAGTATCAGGATGGGTTATATTTATAAAGACTCTCCCTACCCATACCTCCTAAGCACTCATATACCAAATCTCATTTCTACTAGGAAATCCCCAATTAAATATGGATACACAAAAATATTATGTTCATACTCAATGAAATCCCAAATTATCTGATACCATATTATAAAAAACTACCTCATGATACCATAGAAGACATCACATGACCCAACACATAAAAATCAATGTAAAGGATTACAAATTTCATGGGGCCGGATTAATGTTTTGGTACATCAGAAAATCTTCTTCTGGAATAGTTTTCAACAAATCAATGATATAAAATTCGAAATAAATAAACATCATGCTAACATGTCTTAACCAACTACACTGATCCAACCAATTTATATATACATAAACACCATCCATAAATAAAAATATTGGGACAAGGAAGAAAAACATGATCAAATCAAACCTAAAATAAAACAACTAAAAACAACAAACTTGATTTGAGCCTAATTCCAAACCCATCAAACCATAAATTTCTACTAACCTCCCAACTCACCCCACATAATCCATGATGAACAAGAAGTATACCACTAAAAAAATATACCCTATATTTTTTAAGCGTGAGCCGACAATATAATTTGGTCCCCACCACCCTCTAAAACTATGCCACTAATTTCATAAGTAATTTCATCATTTATTGTTTTAAAAAAAATGTTAGAAAGTAATATTTACATTTGTACAAAAATAGAAAACAAATTAACTAGATAAATAACTTTAAATTTTTTTTATAGTTTTATAAAACTAATGACATAGTTCTTAAATGAAAATCCACCATCCTAATACATTTCAAAAATAAATACATACACATTTAATTTCTCAAAAAAAAATAACAGTTGTTTATTCAAAATGAAAATAGTCACTTGGAAACACTCAATCAGCTGAATCTGTATTTAAATCCCAAAAAAATATCAAAATCTTCATTAATGTTTAAAGTACTCACCTAAGAGTATTTAGAAATTCAAAATATGATTCTAAAAATAACATGTAATACATAGTTTGAATGAAAATGTCCCAACTAACATGGGTTAAGACGAAAATATGGGCACCATACATTCATAAAAAGTCATATAAAAAATGAAATATATAAAATGAAGTTTTTATATCATATAAATAAGAAGCGATTATATAATTAATTACTAGATCATACACCCCTAAGTGAAATACTCATCGAGTAAATGAATGTGCCATGAACCTTCCCATGTTCACTAACATGATAAGAATATGAAATTATAAAGGTATAACCACCAAAACTAGTTACTGACATATTCTAAGTCCATATCATCCTACTAGTATCCCACAAAATTGTTACAATGATGAAAAACCCACCCCTCCCTTGTGACCAACATGATTGGTTGGAAACTAGTGACATGTGATCCAACTAGAGGAATAATATATATCATCCACATAGTACCCAACATCCCATGAGCAATAAAGGAAGTGAGTCATAGTTCAAAAAATCAAATTATACCAACATTTAAAAACCATAACTAACCTCACCCCTAATAACCAATTATTAGAATCCCAATAAATAACAAGAATGAAAGTCACAACATGGACATTCCCACATAAGGGGAGAATATAGCACCATATATTGATCATAATCCCAGGAATGTGGTATATAAGAAAAGGAAAATCAAGGTTTCTATCCACATTAACCATTTAAAACCAACGTCCCAAATAGGATTTTAACACCAAAACATGACATATAATTCTAATATGTTTCACATTTCAATAATTACTTTCCAAACTCCAATTGGAACATGATAGAAAAGACACAACAATTTAAAAGTTTTCATTATTACCCTTACATAAGTTCTGTATTCATTGAAAATACAGAACCATGGAAAAATACCTTTATTCCCATCACACATTTCACAAAAGACAACATAAAATTTTCATTATGTGGTCCAAATAAATAAATCATTTCCTTCAAAACAAAACAAAGATAACCCAAAATAGTATTATTCTTCTTCAAAAACCGAAAAATTGCTTGAAGGGGAAAACATATCCACCCACATAATTAAAACAAGCCAAAAAGTAATTTAATTAGGGGGGTTAAACCACACAAAAAAATTCATATCACTATTGATAGAATATTAAAATACCCCTTTTCCGTCATTTTGAATACTACATCTCTATTCAATACCATGTTCTCTTAAGACCCCTATATTTTCACTCATTGAAAACCATGTCTGGGTTATATAAAACTTCATCTCATGAAAACTATATCAAAATAAATATTTAATTTTAAAAGATGATTATCATTGTAAAACATTCCATTATAAAAAATAAAACATGGTATTCACATGAAAAAAAATTATGCTAGGCATAAAAACTAAACTAAATGGTTTCCATACATGACAAGTGTATCCAATATAACCGTATTTTTATAATATGTCGATTTTTAAAGGTAAATAATTCATAGATTTTAAAAATGAATCAATTTCATATTAAGACATACTAAAAATAGGAGGAATTAAGTAGAAATATCATGAAACATTTATTATTCAATGATGTCCACACCCATTTGAGAAGAAAAGGTTTCTACAACCCCTAAAAACCAAAATACCCATCAATAAATCCTATAGAAATAGAAAAACAGAGCCACATGATAACTAATATTCATGTATAAGGCCCAATTCAAGAGACAAGTGAGATGTGGGAGGATCGAAAGAGTGGGAAAACTCAACTCATAACACTTGGAAAATACCATTGTAAGAGATAGAATAAAGGGAGGAGGTAGATGGAAGAGCTCCAAGGGATTTCAAGGGTCATCCGACTCATATTGGAGAGAAAATGGGTGAAATATCTCTTAATTTGGTAGGGATATTAGGTTATTTACAAATAAATTTAATGCCTATAAGAATCTCATATTTTGGTTATATTGTTATGAAATATATGTGGCAATACTATGGGTACAACTGACTCCCAAAAACCATAATCCCCATGGTTACTCTTTTGTGTCCACATTGTTAATCAAACCAAAGTTCTCACTATATAACAACACCAATATGCACAAGTCCTTATAAGGAGGCCCCAAAAGATCAGTAAAACCATATAGAAGTTAAGAAAATTGATCTTTGAAAAACTATAGATCCAACCACAGACATAAATCACAAATTAAGAAACAGTGTTCAAGTCACATTACACACCATAAAAACAATCAAGAACACACATGATTTATTTTATATGCCACATGGTTTGAATTAACCATGAATAACCTATTATAGAAAACCTTGCGCAATTCAATATGAACTTAAAAGGCTCCTCATTATGGAGGTTTTAGAGATTCCATCTAACTGTGCATCATAATCGTGCATAGTAGGAAATATAAAAAATTTCCATTTTCCAAATAATAACTCAATGAAAACATAAACCATAACTTCCACAACACTATTGAAAACCTAACCCACAACATAGGGACATAGTCGGTGTCACATGTTACTAGACCATAAGAGCATCACCACATATTTGAGAGGCTAGCTACAACTATCGAGGGTCTAGTAATGTATGTGGGAGACTGTACAATCATTAATAAAGAAATAAAATATTATAAATCAAGATAAATAAATATCCCAGATAATCATTGTCAATAACTATCAATGACCATACATTACATAACCAAAACAGACATTGGGTAAATTCCGACAAAAAATATATTAATCTTTCCATGTCATAATAGTTTCATGTACACAAAAGAATCACAAAATGAAGGAATTTTGATAATCTCTATATGGGTCTTGAAATAATGTTTGATCCCATCACCCATTCTAATTTATATAAGACCAAATATATCCTAGATCTAGAATATTACTTTGATCTTATACCTAACAAGAGTAATATATACTTGGGTACCTAACTGTCATGTCAGCCTGAGTAGTGTGTGAGTAAAACATAGTTGGCTATAATAAATAGTGTGGAATACAATATATTGACTAAAACAATATTTTTTATTGAATTACCATTTATAAATAACAAGTAGTGAATATAATCCATGTTTTCATAATTACACATTATATTGGATAAAATCTCCCTGAGTGGTTCTTTTGGTCTGAATGTGTTTGTTGGCAAGGATTGCAGTTGTTGTTGAAGGATGATTGTCAAAGGAGGTAAAAAGATAGAGCCTGAACATTTGATATCATAGATGTTTAGATTTATGATCTTTTGGAGTGAGAGATATAAGATGTCACAATGTGATAGTGGTCTGATATCATGGAGTTTCATATGTGTTATCTCATGGAATTTGAATGTGAATTTATCTCGTGGAGTATATATTATTGAACTGCTAATGTGAAAGAGTCAATTCAAGCACCACATGATTGTAAGAAGATCATAGATTTAAATCATATTATAAACATGGTAAAAATGAAAAATTGTTACTGAATATCAAATAGATATCATACTAATGACTATAATAAACCACATTTTTTAAAATGATTTCATTTAGAGATCAACTATTGAACCTGATGATATCAGATGATTGTCAAAATATCTCTCTATGAGATAATACAAATAACACATGATTATTAGTTGAACATTTGATGTGATCATTAGAAACATGTAAAGTGGAAAATAGTTAAATGACATAAGTATATTATGGTAATTATAAATCACAGAACCATATGATTGGTTTTGGTTTTCGTGATTGGGTTACAAAAAGTTCTTAAAGATAATGGTGATGTTCACATGATATTATTTGGATATCATGATGGTATCATGTGAGGCACCTTATTGTTAGAGTATCTTATGATGGGATATTATGATTTGATGGAAGAAAATTTAATTGGAAAGATGATTGTCATTGGATATCACTATGGTATCATGGGATTCACTCATGGATAATGAATATGACCCTATGAAGAACTTGTTAAATGTGGTAGGTGATCATGATAAGTGATTTTGAAATGTGGCGGGTTATCCCTTGATGTGATCATGTGAAGCGCATAAAGAGAATTATTGAGGTGGTGTAATGAATGTATAATCATGATTTTTGGTGTTCATGGAGTCAAATTTTTCTAATAAGTACACAACGAACCATTATAAATAGATGAGAATGATTTGTATAAAATTTTAATCCGTGGAAAATCCTGAGAAGGGGTTTTGTGCGAAGTAAGGGATAATATAGGCAAATGACATCAAGAAAGAGTTTCACATAATAGTAATGAAGTATTTTCTATAGTAACATTATCTATATAATCATTATAATGCATTGTGAAGGTGTATTACAATTGTATCTTGCGAAGATAAGTATGTATTGGTTGTTTACACACATAAAAAATCACATTGATATCACATGATCTTCATTAAATTAACGTGGTATTGCTGTAGAGTCATGTGTTCTTCCTGAATAGAACATAGTCCTCTGATCCCCAAGAATATCATTAATTATAACAATTCACATGAATATAATATAGTCTTGTGATCCATTTGAATATTACCGAGTCTTGTGATCCATGAGAATAAAAATATATTCTTTCAATTCACAAGTGCATAATAGCTTATCATGGAGAGGTCTCATGATAGGATTTTGTGAAAGGGTTATGTTCTAGGATATCACACAAGGGGTCTCACAATAGTATCACATTCTAGGGTTAATTTCAATGATCTCACAAAAGGAATCTTGCATCATGATCTCTCACAAGCCATACATGCCATGATCTCTTGTAAGAGGTCACGTGTAAGAGTATCTCATAGGGGAAACACAATAGTATTATACATAATGAGATATATGAATGCATTATATTTTGAGAAATATCATCTTCATATTATAATTCATAAGAATAATAAGTTAAAAGAATTGTACCATTCGACAATACTTATAGAAGAATATTATTCACTGCTATGTCTATGGAAGTGAGAGGATGACTTGGAATCTCTAGAATGACTTTCTTAATTGAGGAGAAGTTTGTATGATATATCATTGAAATTTGATTCTCTAGGTGATAATAAAATAAATTATAATAAGGAGTTCATGAAGATTAATGTCACTTATCATACTTTTTGTCGACATCTTAATAATAAAGATATTATAATTTGGCTCTGTCCCTATTGTATTTCCTTCTAATGTAGTGAGAATAAGAGGTGAGTGTGCAGTATGTTATCCTAGGAAGATAGTTCATCTACCCAAAACTTGTTAAGTTTATTGAGCCTAGGTATGTGTGAAATTTACAAAACCAACAATATATTTCATTAATATATATGGTATAGGGCCACATTTCCATTGTATGGTCCTTATACGTATCCTAGTGAAGGCCAACCAAGTAAAAAAAATTCTATCCTTAAGCTTTATTTCATACTATAATTTCTATTCATCATCATTATATTCTATTGAAAGGTTTAAGATTAGTACAAACACATATAAGAAAAATAAGTGACCATCATAATAAATAGGTAATTATACGGTTGAGTAAGAAGAAGTTTTAAAGGAATATACATACCCCGATTCACCAATTCTTACGGTATCAAATCCCATTTTTTTCCTAAAAATTATATTAGATAATAGGATGATTTTGATGGTTTTTCCCACTGATAAGTATTTTTCAATTTTTTTAATTTATTTTTGTGTCTTCTTTGCTTTTCAGTGAGTCATGGAAAAGGGATGCACATAAAATATGAAGTGGATGTATATTGGAATTCCTTAATGTGTAAGTTTCTGTTGAAAGAGTATGATTTAATTCAAGGAAACAAACAATATACAGAACAAGGGTCTGGCTAGATCATAGAATGAAACTATTTACTCATTTAATGATCTTTTATGAGTTCTTGAATTACCAAACATTGCAGTTGATGTTGTAATTATAAATAATGAATAAATTCTAAGAACGAAAAAATTGGATGTTGGTCATGTGACAATGGAATTGAAAAAAAATTAAATACAAAAATAATTCTCAGGAAATATATATCCATGTTCATGAAATTGCTGTCAACAAAATAAAAGTATTTAATTAATCATATGATGAAGTATCCTTATATCTGAGGGATAAGAAAAAATATATAGATAAATAACATAAAATGATGACCAAAAAATGTGAAAACTCAAATATAAAAATATTGAATATGAACATAAAACAAATTCAGAATCTATAATCAATGAATAGTGATCTTAATACACAACATTAAAAACTGGGTTTAAGGAATTCACAAATTAAGGATACTGATACTATTTTGGATTCTAAAATAAAGTATTTTTCATACATGGTAGATAATGACTCATAAGAATTAGAAGGTGAAGTTTTAGTGGGTATACACTCAAGAGAAAAAATAATGCTCAACATGAATATAGGGAAAAAGGGATCCACAATTGGCGGAATAGATGTAATCACTCAATAACTATGTTGAGAAATGTAACATCAAATACAAGCATACATTGAAGGATAATTTTGATTTTTCTTAAATACTTCTACAGGTAATAGTTAAATTAAAAAAAATATCTTATTTCCGAAGAAAAAAATTAAAATGGTTGTATCATCACGAAGGTCATGTAGTTTTTAAAAATATGGAATTTTCTATGGTGATCCATCTTCAATTCATGTTAGGAAGGGATCCACGAACAATTAAAAAAATAGTAAAAAAACCTATAGGTAGTCGACACATATCTATGAAGACTTATATGAGAATTGATGAAAACATGTTCTATTTATATGAAAAGTATTGTCATATTTTAAGTTGATCCTTACATAAGAATTCTGGTATTGAAATGTGAAATAATGGGTTCTATTCCAAAATTTTGGTGGTTATTGATGTTATTAATTTTTTAGGTCCCCTTATACTTTTGAGAGATATTTTGGACCACTCATTAATATCGTGGTGGAATAAAACATGAGATGCACAATAATCTCATATTAACATTAAAAATTTAGGTTATACTATAGTCAAGTATAATATTTTTTGATTGTTTTTTGTCTTTTTGACACCTCGTTTCCCAAACCATTGTTTTGAAGGATTGTATAACACTATTTCTACCTGCATAGAATATTTGGACTTTTATAGAAATATAATTCTATTCAAATGTAGTTTTCATTAATAGATGTGGAATGAGAAGTGTTTTTTTACATTTTAGGATTTATATCTCATGATCCTTTTTGCATTTTTTTTGGTTGTGTGCACGTGGATTTGGAAACCATTTTTTTAAAAAAAAAGTTTTTGTGAAAATGATTATTTTGAAACATGGTTTTTTGAATAAGTTAGGTGAACCACCTTTCTCATGAACCATTTTATAATATTTAATTAAAATGGTTTTATGAATTTATTTATGACTAAGGGGGTTCTCCTTTTTGTCTTTGGAAAATGAGTTTTTTCAAAATGATGTTTTTTTAAACATGTTTGGAATGAGTTTTATAAAAGGTATAAAGGTTTCAAAAATCATTTTGGATGATTTTTTTCAATGTGTAGAGATATTTTTAATGGAATCTTGTGGTTTTACGTTATTGAGGCCATGTGTGTGGTCCAAAAGTGTTCTATTGTGTGTACAATGTAGGTTTTCTAGTGATTTACGCTTAAATTATAAGGACATAAAATTGAAACAACCAAATTGGGTTTGTGGTTTTATTAATTGGATCACTATGGATGGGATGTGTAGTTGACTACATTTGAGATGTATAATATACCTCCTTTCATATAATGTTAATTGAATCTAAATATTATTTTGAATTGAATGAATATAAATAATGGAAGACAATATATCTAGTATTGGTCCATGTTCTTTCTTTTGCTATTAACATAACCATGTGAGATAAATTAATGGGTAAGCTATCTAATTGTAGAACATCCATTGATTGTAATTTTGAGGTGTTGAAAATTCAATTTACATGATGATGACCTAATGAATAATTGAATGATTATAATGTTACACTTATTATGGGTAATTATACAAATTTCATGGATGTAGTAATTTGGATGTTTACATTTTTAGGCCTAAGTAGTACATGGAAACATTTGTGGACCACTAATGACAGACTTAGTTGGTTGATTGTTACATTGCCAAGTCTAATATTTTGACACCCTATGTGGCCTACCAATTATGAATATAGGGTTAAGTTGATTACATATGCTTTGGGTAACACATTATCTTCCTTATATACACAACAAATATGGAATCAATGGGTACTGATGTTATACTACACCTGGAGTGTTAATTGGATATAAATGAGGAATACTAGGATGAGATTGTAAGGTTCATAGTTCATGTTATTATTGGAGAAATAATTGGGTTCCAATTTAATAATTACATGTATGGGATCATGTTCATAATTGAAAATTTAGTGAAATTATTATATGATGTGTCTACCATGATGAATAACAATCTTTAATTCAGTAGGATACATACAGAACATTTATTTCATTTTCACACTTCATGTTAAAATGTGACATATGGGGGATGCTAAATTAAAATCCATTTAATGATACTAACAAAATATGTGATAGAAAAATGACAGTTATTTACAATACATGATAGTTAGGTTTGTATTATGTATTAAAGGGTTATAATTCCTTTGTATCCCATATCAATGTGGTATATTTATATATCATACGTCCTTTACATATTTTATTACTACATGACATGTACTTGTTATATATTCACATACCTATTGAATGTAGACATGGATAGTGGTGGCATACTTAGTGTTATCTCATACCTTGTTTGTTTCGTCGTTAGGTGCCTAAATAGAATTAATCGATGCCGGTAGGGACTAGGAAAATCACCAATTATATGATGTTTTATATATTAATAATTATGTTAAGGGGAGAACATGATCGATATGAGTTTTATGATTCACTATGTATATAGTTCATTTTTTTATAATTTTACCTTTATATAAATGTAATATAATGTAGGACTGATGCATGACAATCAATTTATTTTTCTATAGACATATGACATGATAATCATTTATATATGATACTATTTCTAATATTTTTTATTACAACTTTTTTTTACAATTAATTTTCTATCTAGATGATGTACTGCTTCTTATATTCAATGTTGACATTATACAATTGTATTACACTTTTCTCATGAGTGTTTTTTCTTGCCACTATTACATCATAGACCCCATTTTATAGTCAACAACCTCTGGTGTACGTGGAAGTGTTCTTAAGACCAAGTGACCCACCGACCAGGGTCCCCATTTAGTGGATCCAAGGTTGGGATAATACAAATTGGTATCATAGGTTTATTTTATTTTAATTACTATTTTGATTAAATATATAGGATATTAAGAGTGTTATGTAAATTTGAAATAAGGTTTACGTGGGATTAATTATCCCATGTATAGGAAAATACAATATATCAGGGAAAAAACTAATGTTTTTATGGATTTTACATGTTACAGTTGATTTGATTTTAGCATCGTGCGATTCAAATTATATATGATGTTAATATTATTATGATTAAGATTTTATTGTGGACATATGCTATGACTTCATTCCATCAAAGGCATAATTATATAAACCTATTATAATTAACATTCAATTCATTATTCCATGCCATATAGGATTCATTTCAAAAATACATGGCCTTATTACATATACCTATTGTGATATATTAGTTATCCTGCTAACGTAATTGTATGTAATTAAGAAAATATATAATGGAATTAGAGTTCATCAATTAAACATAATGTGTTTTCCTTCATATGCTATTACAAAAACCATTAGAGGTCAATTATGGCTTGTTGATCCATAGACAATTGGTCGCATGGGTTTTAACGTGGCATGTATGTGATTACATATATGCCATGATCAGATTCAAAAGTAGCATAGGCCCTTATAAATTGTAAATGGCTATCTATCAAAACCAATATTTCAAAATACTTTTTATGTTAATTAAATGAATTTCAAAGACTATATACTAGGATGTATGATTTATTATATTGGACTTCCCCAAAAAATAACATTTATAGTGGGAAGTAGGAATTATATCATGCTTTAAAATGATCTGAATATCCCCTCGACCTGAATCTATGAAAAATAAGCGGGATTGAAATATTATATAAGAAGGACTATCCCAATACTATTATTAAATATGTTCTTTATATAATTTATTAATCTTATGACTAGTTGTGTGTATAGAATTGTAGAGATATTCTCACATGACGCCCTTGAGTCATGTGTTAGGAGAGTGGAAACCACCATTTAATGGATGTGAGGGCCCCAATATGATAGATATACCTCTAGTAGTAACCTTTGAGGAACTTCTATAAATACATGATATGGGTGTAGATGCACAATTTCAAGAGGGATTACTATTTATTTCAGAGACCATTTAGTGAGCGTTGTGACTTTACAAACTACGGAAGAGTTATTTCATGACTTCCAGTATTATAATCAAAAAAATGTTTTAGGGGATGGTGGACCACCTGCTATAAATTGATGAACATAGGTTGTTCTATCAATCATTGGGCATCATAAGACACCTCCTCATAGGATATTGAATACTTCTGATATATGCATTGGGTTTCCACCAACAAATTGGTGTATTTTATTACTATAATGGATCCTTATATGGATATTACTTGGATGTTTTTTAATATATCCTTATATGATGATTTTTATAAAAATATGTTAAGGGCCAAAATATCCCCAATGATTATCCACATAGAGTTGGGTGAATTATTATTAATGGGCTATTCTTCCCATTTAATAGAGATCTATCATTTTTAACGAATTCTTTTTGTTATTGGTTCATATTTATGAAATTAAATTTAAGGATGTTGTCATCTATTCTATTGAATTATATTTGAATTTATTTTGGTTGACTACTATTTCTAAAATAGTGACTCAGACGATTATCACAGAGCATAAACTTAGAGAGGATGTGGGTATGAGCAAGGAAGTTTTAGAATCTAGATCTAGTACTACATCATCTCATTGTATGAAGCATCATATGAAAATTACATTTGATGAGATTATTTGATAAGCTACATAATCAGGTTTCCATGTGTGGTTCCATAATTTTTATAAACACAGACATATGATACCTTTGTGTATGACGAACAAAGTCGAATCGAAATAATTTGACAAGATGAGACATCTATTAAATAATTGTAGATAATTTATAATATACAATGAGAGAGGGTGTAAACAGATTCCATAATTATGAAATGTGTTAGAAGATTCACATCAGGTAAAATGGATGAGTTTTTCCGACTAAATTGGCTAAGGTGCTGGTTGTGGATGAGGGACCCACACACCAGATTTGTATTGACATTTGAGTATACCAACTGATGGTATTAAAGATATATGATAGGGTCATTGATCAGGCATAATGAATGTTACGAAAGTAATACCTAAAGAGTATAACCAAATTAATAGGGTATGATTTAGTACTAGATATGGACTTGAGGGTTCCCTATCATGCTTATGTTTACTATTAAAAAATATGGTTTAACTTCACATCACTAGATGGAAGAAATTTTATTCCCAATAGTGAATGTGATTTCTAGGAAAGATGATCTATACCACAAAATTGTGGGAAATGTCAGATGACAATCATGAATTAATGTTTATATATATAGGATTATAGAATTAATCATGAATTTTACCTCTCTAGGTTGATCATTTTAGTATGTTTTTAGGGAAAACATTTCATGACAAAATCTATTGATATAGGTTAATTATTCCATTGAGCAAGCTACTAGAGGTTCCCCAGTATCAATTACTCCATATAAGATGTCTACCACTGATTTTTAGGATCCCAATAGGTA
The DNA here is from genome assembly GCA_963277665.1 of Viscum album. Taxonomy (NCBI): domain Eukaryota; kingdom Viridiplantae; phylum Streptophyta; class Magnoliopsida; order Santalales; family Viscaceae; genus Viscum; species Viscum album. Next base: position 173,138,012 of record OY728134.1, read on the forward strand.
GTTAGATGATTTATATCCCAATGGTATTATCCAATATAGTACTTCTATATGGGTTTTATTTCTATTTTTATGAATAAGTTGAAAAAATGCTTCAATTTTGTGTGGATTACTAGAAATTGAACTAGTTGATGTTTAAGAACTGGATTCAGTTATCTGAAATAGATGCTCTCTCTCACCTTATATTAGGAGCTTTGGTGTTCTAAAATATATATATGAGATTGGGTTTTCATTATGTGTGTACTAAAACATCATACATACCATGTACAACATTCCATATTATTTGTTCAATATGAGTATTTAGTTATTCTATTTGGTCTCAAGAACACATCATCTATTTTCATGGAACTAATATACCATGTTTTCAATCCATATCTTGATCATTTATTATTTTATGTAAAGATGATATCATGTGGTATTTTCACACATGACAGGAAAATTAAATACAACGTGAGGACCTATTATATACATTGAGAGTGAAAAATTCATATTCTATATTTACAATGTTTCACATTTGGATGCATTCGATTCACTTCATGGGTAACATCATCAAAGAGAAATGACTATCCATTGACCAAGGGAATGTGGTTACTATAGCTTCTTAGGTGTAGCACATGAAAATCATGGATATGTAGAAATTCATGGGAAAATAATGGCATTATAGCTGCATTATACATGAATTATCATTATTAAAATTAACTCTTACAGATTTCAATAAGAATGGGATGATATTAACATGACCAGATGCCTATGAGACATCCTTTTAAGAGATGAATGGGAGACAAAATTCCATTCCAATCCCAATTATTATCGAGATAGCAAGGAGTTGTACTATATATTTTGATGCATCCTGTATCATTGGAGGGTGTATTCAGATGAGGGATGAGAGAATCCTAGCCCTCATTTAATAAAAAGATTCTCGACACGGGAGGAATTTCCTAATGAACTATCTTGAACTAGTTGATATTATACATTCCATTAAATTTTGTAATCATTATTTATAGGGAGAGAGTTGTATGGTTTGAACAGACAAAATATCATTAAATACATATTCACATAGGAGAAATTTAATCATTAGTACTATTGGGGGTTGAATACCAATATTCATTTGAAATTAATATTACATCCACATCGGGAAAGTGAAATTTTGTTGGTGATTCATTTAGATGGAGGACTCAGATATATGTCATTTAGGGGGCCATTAGAAAGTGGGATCTTGTAGAATTATTTTTAGTGATTCACATGTAGGTTTAATATACTCCATTAGAAAATTTACATTATTTTGTAGCAATGATATATAATATTTTGGATAGGGTGAGGATTATACAATTATCATATTCTGAGAGAATAGTCCTATTGGAGAGTGTGGTAGGTGAGGACTAGCTTGAATTATGGACTGTTATCATGAAAAAAATTATATGTATTCATTGAATATGTTTGTGTTGGAGAAGACCTACATTGTGAGTTTATGAAGGTGTTTTAGGCCTCAACATTGGTTGTACATCATGAAGTCACAAATAAGTATTATGATTTATATTGCCAGTATTGGTTCATGGGTTTGGAATGAGAGGTAGCTAGTTTCACCTTGAGGTGTTCCACCTGTTAGCATATCAAGGCATAACACCAACAAACAGATATAATATTATATCATAATCCCATTCTTTAGTTGACGTGTTATGATTTTGCGACGGAGTTTTCGTCCGGGATACCAAGGTATCCTCAAAAAAGTGACTTTGTTTGGGCTGTTGCAGAAAGGCTAATGAAGGTCACCCATTTCTTACCTACCAGTGAGGCATTCTCTTTAGATAATCATAAGAGATTATATATCAATGAGATTTTGTGCCTTATTAGGGTCTATAACTCATAGATATTCCAATATATATTTATCATTATATATTTTGTCAATATCTCATGTTGCATATATCTGTGAGTTTAAACAAAACATGAGACACTATTTGTATAAAATGAAAATTATAACCAAGTTGTTAAATTCTCAAAAATAAATATTAATAAAAATTTATGAAAATTATAATGGTAAAACTGTATATTAATGCATTGGTATGTTCTTATAAAAAAATCACATAATATTTAGTAAAATCACTTTATTCATCAATAATATATTTTCGTCAAATAAATGTTTTCAATTTAGTAATATGACTAAATTTTAATATTTATATGTTTAGGAGTAGGGATTTTTAAAAATTTATTTCAACAATAAAAATTAACTCAAAATATTTTTGTTTATAATTTGCTGAAAACATATATTTTTTATGTGATAGTGAAAATAGTGATTTTTTTTCAACAAATATTTTATTTTAAATTCATTATAAGGTCAAAATATTTTTTATATTAGTTTTAAATTATTATTAGTATATTTAAATTAAAAATAACAAAAATATTATTTTTGAAAATGATATTATAAATTAATTTATTAAAAAATATTTTGTGTTTTCAAATGTATTTTTTTTTGAAAAACTAATTCTCTTATAATTTTATGGGTTTTAAAAAAAATTATATAATTTTTTTAAATATAAAACACGGATAAAAATTCGGGATTTAGACGATAAAATGATAGTTAGTAGGTACCCTTTATATTTGGTCGGTATGAATAGAATCCTAGGTAATGTTTATACACAAATTAATGGGTAAATTAAGTAATTTGGTAAAAAAATTAATAATTACTATAAATGAACCTAACACATTAATAAATTTTATTGGATAAAGTTAATTCGACGATTAACACATAATGATGTAAATTAAGTAGTTTAGTGGAAACTTGTCTTTGAAAATGACTTATATTGTGTTTAAAAAAAATAGTCATAAAATTTCACATTTTTTATATTAACTATAACATATGTTTCAACCTAAGGAAAAATTTATATCATGAAAAAATCTAAATGAACATTATAAACTTAAAAAAATTCTTTGATAATATTTTTTTCTTTTTGAGTCACAAAGATAAGACTATGAATTTTATAATATTATATTTATTAAAAATTCAAAGATGTCATATTCCTGTTTTAAATAATATATCAATTTTCATATAGGTTTAACCAAATTATAAGTTAGACTATAAATATTATTCTAAAATAATGATGATTTATTTTCACCATAACATTTTATTTTTAATCTTTAGTAGTCATATAAATATTTAATATAATTACACAACATAGATATAGTTATTATAGTATTAATGAAAATCTCAACAAATTGTTACTGGAAATATTAAAATAAATATAATTTAAAATAGTTAATATGATAAAAGAATTTTATAGATTATATTAACATATTAGGGGTAAAATAAAATATTTTTATTAACTTCAACTTCTTATCTTGATTTGTAAAATACATAGTAATGAATACTTTTAAGATTTCCACTAGTGATATTTTATAAAAATAATTCTTTTGAAATTATTCAAAAAACAAAATTTATTATTTAAAAATCAAAAACCAAATTATAATAGAATTAAAAATGTTATAATGTTTTTATCTCTGGTCTAATCGACATTACATAAGTAAAAATTATACCTTTTTGATATTGAAAAACTATTCCCCATAACTAAAATTAAAATTGGTTAACTAAGGGTTAATCAAAATGATTAGGTTTATCATAATACCAAAAAATATCTAAAACATATTTGTTGATGATATTAAAACTTTATCTCATATTATATTCAAATATGTGTCCTTAGTGTCCCTATGAAGAGATATAAAGGATAATCGATGAAGAAGAGGTAATCATCTTTCCTAACTCTTTTAGGATGATTAATTCTTCTACATACTCCCAATTCATTATTTTCATTATATATTAATAACTATTGTTTAAAATTCATTCTGATTAGTTATTATGATTATATAACATCCATATTCCTCCTTTTATACATCCCATCAAAACCAAAATCAGTACATGTGCATACCTTTGACTTACCATCTCCACGACATGGTGTAATTTTTTTTCATAACAACTTTATTTGGATGGGTATGATGATAGAAATAATATGTATATTTATATAATAATTATAAAATTAACTTGATTCTTGAAATTATTATACCATCCTATTTTTTAAAATTTCACCATTAATGGTGTGATATCATTGCCTTTGTATACGTATGGCCAACCGTGTCCTTGACACAATCCAATTAACCTATCATGTTCACCATTCAAGAAAGATTATATAAATATATATAATGAATTAATATACTATTTATTAACATAATATAATTCTATAAATTATGTTACTATATACTATGAAAATAATTGGGACTTATATTATAGAACATGCAAAGGAAAATGAAGTAGTCAACACCCGAAGAATGGTTACAATAAAATATTATTAACAATTGGGAGATATGATGATATAAGAGGATAATATACTTTATAGAAAATATTAATATGGTTATAGTATACATTTGTGCCTTTATTATACAATTATATATGATTTTTATATGTTTATGATGGAAATTGGTTATAGGGTAATGATTCATTCCATAATCTCAATATTATTCATTATTTTTAATATGATATATCTACTGGGAAATATTTATCATCTAGATCCATTTTTCCTAAAAACAATTCCATTATATTTTTACTATTAAACTACACTTTTTTTAATTTATTTATATCCATGTGTGTATTTTTACTAAATTTTTAGGAAGCAACATTTTTATCATTTTGCAGATTATGTATTTTTTGAATTTTTCTAGAAAAATTATGGAGGTAATGTTTTTTTAAATTATATATAATTGAAAAGATTTTATTCATTAGTTATTACATAATTAATTAAACCTTCCCCTACAATAATGTTAGTATATATTGAAATAAATTTTTTTTTTCAATTTTTTTTTGACATTTTAGGAATATTTTTTGAAAAAGATTTTCATGTGATTTCTAAAAATTATTTTCCATTTATTATAAAATTATTTCTTGATAAATATTTTTTTAGTGTTAAATTTCAAGGATACTACAATTATTATTTATATTGTTGGGTTTTGGTTATGAGTGAATGGTATTTATTAAACACATTTCATTTCCATGGATTTTTTATAATGGAATGATGTTTACAAAGCCCATTTCTTTTTATTGGTTCTAGTTTGATGAATGAATTCCATTAATGAATAACACAGATGTATGGTTTTCATTATGTGATGGGTATGACCTATATCCCCATTTAATCAATTGTGTAACACTGTATATCTCAAGAGATATGATGTACTAGACAGAGGAGTAAACAATGTTTGGTAATTAAGGGTGGGATTAAGGATTGGACTTGATTTAGTAAAGCAAATTATCTGCAATGATGGTCTTTGAAATGATCCTTGAATATTATGGAAATAAGTTTCTATGATTATTTTTATTACCAATCTCTTTTTATTATATTTTTATTTCATGGAATATGTTATTTGATTCTTTATGAAATTTTATGATTTATCACATGACATGATATATTGAGCTGTAATATAAAAGATAAAACATTAAAATGTTTTGTTCATATTATTATGTCTTATGAGTATGATATGATTTATATATACTTTGATTAAACTATCTGAGAATATTATCTCACCCATTCTTATATTTCAATTCCTATGGTTATGAATAAATGTATTAAGTATGATGTGACAAAGAGTGTACAATTAATGATGTAATAAGTGGGAGGTAATATATAATTTGTGTAAATATGGTTTTTCTATGTTTGTAATATTTCAATGAAATTAAACCTTTATGGCTCTATAATGGGGTTTTTAGTATTTTTTAATGAATATTCTTCTATTAAGATGTAATATCTATATGGGAAAAGAATAATCCTTTTTAGCTAGTATCAGAGAAACATTTAGTTATCCGTTTTAAATAAGGATTAGAAATCCTTATTAAGAACACTAAGGAGAATTATATGAATAGGATAAAATCCTATAATTTTTGTAATTATCATTAAAACCCATGTATAGTATATATGGTGTCTAAAATTGGAATATTAAAAGTAATTTATCTTGATTATGTGTTTTTCACAATATGAGTATTATTTCTCACACTATTAATTTTTGTCTTTAGTCAATGGATAGATCTTGAAGGATCAATGTTAATGCAAAATGCTACATGAAATGTAATGATTTACATACCATGAAACCAAATTTTATGGGATCTGTAATAAAAAATATTGTTTCTATGATGCCACAACATTTTGAATTTATAAAATATGTTGAACATCCAAATTATCAAGGAATGGAAATTTTTGGTTCATTCCTTCATGAGGAAAAATCCACCTTATTTTAGTGGAACATTTAATCCACTATTGGATGGAAAATGTATCCATGCCACTAAAAAAGTATTTTTACTTCTTCAGGATTGAAAACATGAGAATTTAATTTTGGTAGTTTACCATTTGGAAGCTGAAGAATATCAATTGTGGAACCTCATCAAGAATATGAAGTAATGAATAGTAATTTGAATATATAGATTGAGATCAGTACATGAATTTATATTTAAATAATTATATTCCTCATATTCTTAGAATGACTATCGATTAGGGGTGTCTTGAGATTATGATACGGGATGATAAATCTATTCGTACCTATGGGGAAAATTATTCAAGAGTTTTAGGGTATGCTTCTAAAATTATCATCCAACATGAGAGTATGTTTGATTGATTATTTAGTGGAATAAAACAAATCGCTAAATTTATTTGGACATGAATGGCATTGTTCTATATAGGGAAATTGTTCATTGTGCTCTTAATGTATAGATGGTTGGTGGAGTTACCCATCAATCTTATTTGTTCGATAAGAAGGGAAAAATGGAATTAAATGGAAAATCTAAAAACAATATTGAAAAAAACCTGATCTTTTCCTTATGCCCAATGTGTGGAAACAAAAATGGAAGAAACTATCATAAGGGGGATAGTTAATGTTTCATGTGTGGGAAATATAGTCATCATGAAAATAACTATAGAAGTGATTTAAAAAAGTTATATAATGATTTTAATAGTGAAAATGATACACATAATTAACCTCCCACATATAAATGCTTAGGTTGATGTAAAAATTTAATTATGCTAACTGATTCCCAAATCTGAGGGTTATTAAGGATGATCGATGTATAAAACCTCTTAAGAGAAATGGAAAAGGAAAATAGCATATGGTCACTTTTTGTGATGTGGAACATGATAATGGAGTGTTGAAAGGTAGACATACCATCCATTATAATGAATCTAATGTATTGATCAATTTTAGATCCAACATATATTTTATTTCTAATAAATTTTACAATTGTATCACAGTATTATGTCAGTAGTTAGATGTTTAGTTATCTATGAATACTCTTAACATATCAACAATCACATCACAAATTGATTTTTAATATCTTGTTTATGTTTGTGGGAATGGGATTAATTAAATCATTGTGATCAATCCTTTAGTTGAATTCTATTTGATTAATTGTGTGGATTTGAATTCAATATAAGTAGCTCATGTAAATTTATGACTGTGGGATGTCATATTAAATATTCTGAATGTAACTATAATCATATAATGATGCAAGGATGAGTATGAAATTTTAGTGGAAATCACATCCATCATGTCGGTCATATTTTATATAAATGAATGTTTTCAAAATCATACCATTGTGGGGAAACTCACCATTAAGGATACTCCTATTGTATGTGAGTTTTTTATGACATTCTAGAATAATTTATAGGTCTTCACCAAATCATGATTGCTAGTTTTCAATAGAATTGATATCGAGTGCTATGCCTATTTCAATAAATCCTTATAGAATAGTCCAAATTGAGTTGTAGTAATTAAAGAAGAAACTCTAAGAGATTATTGATAATGGATACATATTCCATGTTTGACACCATGGTGTTATTTCATTCTATATTTTAATATTAAATATGGTTCAATAAAAAATTCGATTGATTATAGAGAATATTTCAAGATCACAAGCCCTGTATTGATGGATTATTTTGTCAACTATGAGGAGGTTAATACTTTTCTATGATCGATAATAATTTTGGATATCATCAATTTTGGGAAATTAACAGGGATATACCAATGAATACATTTTGTAAAAGTTATATACACTATGAATTTATAGTGATGCATTTTGTTCTCAAATATTCCCCCACTATATTGATGAATTTAAGGAAAAATATTTTAGAGACTATCTTGATTAATTTTTCGTATTCATTATAAATGAAATTTTTGTATTATAAAATGTCAAGGATGTACATGAGGATCACTTACGAATTTTACTAAAGTCCATGAAAATGGTTAATCGTTTTGAAAAAATTACCTTGTCTGAATTTTGGATTAATAATGATTCATTTTTGGGTCACATAATCTCAGTATTGTAGATATATGTGGATATAGAAATGATATATGTAATTGATATGTGTCCTAGAACAACAATGGTATAATATATATAATGTTTTCTTTATTTTTTGGATATTATAGTTGTCTTGTGAAAGAATCATCATAATTATCTAATCCAATCACAATGTTGACATTTAAAGAATTTATATTCATATGGACTGAAGAGTGTGATGTGAATTTCAAATATCTGAGATAAAGGTTTGTCAGTGAACATGTTATTAAACTACCCTATTTTAGATAATTGTTTGTGATTTATAGGGATGCATACATGAGGGGTCTGGTATGTGTTCTCTTGGAAAATTATATTTTGATAACTTATAACTCACTAAAATTGAATACCCGTGGTCAAAATTTTCCGGCTAAGGATTTTAAGTATTATATTGTAATTTTGAATTAATCATATAGATGCATTAACTTTATGGAGAAATATGTGACCTGTATAATTATTATCAATGTTTAATGTCTATTTTCACTCAAAACGATCATAATATGCACCAAATAAGATGAAAGGATTTGATTAGTGATTATGAATTATCAATACATTACCACACCCAATAAGTTAACAAGGTGGAATATATTTTGAGTAAAAATGATCATTCTAGACTATATATGATGAGGATTAAAATGATCCAATATTTTTGGATTTGAAACAGATGGATCTAAAAATCATTATGGAATCGAGGAAATATTACCTTTCTCAAATTAACGGTCAACAATCAATTAAAGTGATAATTAATGAGGAGTATAAAGAATATATATAGCTTAAATAGAAATGGAGAAATGTTCCAATGATCAAATTTTATTTCAATAGAATAATAAGGTTTAGGAACTATGTTTGTGACCCTACCATAAAATATTTAAACAAGGATATATTTGATGAGGCTCATTTTTCGTCATTCTCTATTAATCCTTGATCCACTAAGATATATAGATATTTGATAGTGTATTAATTATGGAATGGAATGAATATAGTTATTGAAGAGTATTTTTATCAATTCTTGGTTTGTCTTAATGTTCAGTCTAAGATACAGAAGTCTAAGGGGATGTTATAACCATTACCAATAACAAAATTGAAATGGGAAAACAATGCAATTGATTTTTTCATCAGACTTCCCAAAACATATGAAAATAATAATATTATTTGGGTTATTGATGATATCCATATAATGATAAAACCCTACATTTATATTATAGTCAATTTTTCTATTAATTTTTGTTCGATATTATATATTTTATAATTTGTTATATTTCATGGTCTAGTACATTTATTATATCTGATTGTTATCTAAGGATTACCTCAATGTTTTTGGGATGTCTTTTGTATGATCTAGATTAAAAGTTCTATATTAAAAATTAATATTATCTTAAGAAAAATGGTCAATTTGAGAGGAAAATTAAAACTATATAAGGAATGTTGGGATTTTTCTCTAGGTATTTAAATAGTGGTTTGGATCAACACATAAATTTTGTAGAATTTAATTGAAATAATATCTTCCACTCAAGTATTAAGATATATCCTTATGAATATCTATAAGTTAATAAGTTATAAACTTCAACAATATATAATGAGGTTTGGGAATGAAATCTGTTCGAATATAATCTACTTGAGGAATTATAAGGGAAGGTTAGGTCTATTAAAAATCACATAAAAGTATCTGTGAAACAACAAACATGTTATTGAGAATATCGATTAAAAGACCTAGAGTATGAAGTTGGTGACATGGTATTTATAGAGTATATATCTTGAAGAAAGTGATGTAATTTGGATATAAAGGAATGAAAATATCTAGGTATATCATTCCTTTTGAAATTCATGTCTGTGTTGGGAAGGTAGATTATAGATTGGCCACTCAACAAAACCTCTCTCATGTTCCTGATCTGTTCAATGTATCTCTCTTGAGAAAGTACAAACCCAATCAATTACATATAGTAAACCTAAAAGGTGTACTGATGTAGAAATATATTTATTATGAATTAAAACCCACAGAGATTCTGGGTTTTAAAGAAAATGTTATATGAAACAAGTACACTCAATTGGATAATGTTTTACGATGAAACCTCCAATTTCACGAAGAAATGTTAGAGCCCGAGGATCTAATTATGTAGATGTATCATCATCTATTTTTATTCAAGTGATGTATTTCATGGAAGAAATGATTTTTAAGGGTTGTATAATGTAACATGATTATATATTAATAACAATTTCACTTCAAATAAATTTTTAATAGAAAGTATTGCACAGAATAATGTTTTTAAATGAACTGTGAATGACTAATGGTATTAAATAACCATTGTAACACAACCATTAAATTTTTGAGAATAAATATGACTCATCAATTTATAAAATAAATAAAGTTCCAACTCAATATGAATGTTTTAATAAGTGCATATAAAATCATTATTTTTTTACAAAGATCAATTTAGTATTCAAAAATATTTTACATAAAAAATAATTATTATTCATTTTATGAGTGTATATTAAATATATTTATTTATATAAAATGGATTAGAAAAAATTAATTTCAAATTTTAAATATTATCTTAATTTTTTTTATAATTTTATGAAGACATATATTTGTTAAGGAATAATGGAAATACATATTATTATTGAATAAAAATATTTTATTTTAAAATCTTCAAATGGGAATTTTTTTTAATGTCGAATTTTATGTTTATATTTTAATCAATACAATTATGAGTTTTTAAAAATATTTTATACATGAATATTTGTAAAAACAATTTTTGTTTTAAAAATGCATTTTTTTGAACAAAACTACTCATAAAATTTAACCGGTATTAAATTAAATTATTCAACACCCATATTTTGAATTTTGAAAAATGTATACAAAATTATGATTTAAAAGGTATAAATTTTTGAAAATTATTCTTTTATGTGTGGTCAATATGAATAGTATCCTATGTAAATTTTGTTACTATTGTAAATGGTAATCTATGATAAAAATAAAATAAAAAGGATTATAATAACTCCTTAAAACATTAAAAAACATCATTGAATTAACATAATTTTTCCCTTAACACATTTGCATAGAAACTAATTTTTAATGGACACTTGTCTATGAAAATGACTTATATAATTTTTAAATAAATGATATTCACAAAGTGTCACATCCTTTGTCTTAAATATCCCTATTGTGTCCACATGGTGAAAATGGCTTGTTATGAATTAATATAATATAAATCAAATCTTAATAAACATAATATCAAAGAATAATTTTTTTTTGTGATTTGGGCCACATTGAAGAAATTATGATATTTGTATAATTTTATTTTATAAAATTTTAAGATTCCCAATTCATGTTTTAAATATTAAATAATTTATAATATAGGGATAACTAATTGATATATTCTAGTATAAATAGTATTCCTAAATATATACGATTCATCTTCATTTGATATTTTATTTTTAATTTTTTGTTAACATATATGTATATAAAAAATTACACAACACTGATGTTATAATTAAATTTTTTATAGAAATATCAATGAAATGATTATAAAAATATTAAAATAAATGTAATTTGTGAAAATTAATCTGGTCATTTATTTTTTATGTTTAAATTGACCTCATTGGGATATAAAACAATATATGGGTTGAATTTAACTTATTATCATGATATTTTAAAATGTCCATGTGATCAATAGTGTCAAAATCGACAATAATGATATTTTATGGGAATTATTATTTATTAAGTTATTTAAAAATCATAATAAATCATTAATAATAATAATAATTATATGGTTATATGTTTAATCAATAATTAAATTATTTTATAATTGAAATCATGTGAGTAAAAAGTTAAACGAATTAATATTGAAATTTTTTTTATATTATTTAAAATTAAAAAAGGTTAACAAAGGGTTAATAAAAATTCTAAAGACTAATTTAATTCCAAAACATGTCTAAAATCAATCGGTTATTGAGTTAAAAACAATATCTGATCTTATAATATAATATAATTAATCATTCATTTATTTTTATTCTGTTTGAATTTATTATAAAATAATATTTTTTAAAATACATTAAGTGCCCCTCACATATATTTTAAAATGGCACATCATCCCTCATTTATTCACTTCACATCGATCCATTAGTATCAGAAAAACCCTATAAATTTCTTTTCTAATCTTCATTATCCCTCTTATAGTGTTTTCAGTCTTCTTAATAGGCCATCCTTATTATCCCTAACAGGTAAATTAATGAAGGTTCATTGAAAAGGAGGTAATCATCTTTACCGAATATATCAGGAATATTTATTCATATACATCCTCTTAATGAATTATTTTAATTATAAATAAACAAATATAGAGTCACTTATATCATGGGATTTTATTAATAGTATGAATAACTATATTACACATTTTATATATCCTATGAGAAATAAAAGCATCGTGCACTTAATGTCACTTTTCCATTGAGTCATATTTTCTTAATTACATATTTATTTGGATGGTTATAATGATAGAAGTAGTGTATATATATATATGATAATTATAATAATATAGTGCTTCTTCAAATAAATATACCATCCACTTACATACCATTATACCATTAAGTGAATCACGCCATCGCTCGTGTCTACGTATAACCAACTATATCCCTGACGTGATGTGGTTCATTTTCCATGTTCACCATTCATGAATGATTTTAATAATGTATAAAATTAATAAATATTTAAAATCTTACATTAATATTATTCTATAAATTAAGGAACAATATCCTATGAAAAATAATGGGTACTTAATGTATGAAACCTTCACAGTGAAATGAAGTAGTTAAAACATTAAAGAATGCTAATACTAGAATATTATTAACTAATAGGGTTATAGGATGATAAAAGAGGATTATATAAGTTTTATTAAATATTAATATGGTTTTAGTATAAATTATTATCATTTATAAACCATAATATATGAGTTTCATATATATAATATATAAATAAAGCCTATTGTGAGGGGTAATTTCATAATCTCATTATTAATTGGGATTGTATATACATAAGTATCTATTGAGAAATTTTTATCTCCCTTATCAATGTTTCTTAATATGTTTTCACATATTATTCATACTATTATTCAATAATTTATTAAGTTATTTTTTACCCAAGTATAATTTTTACTAAATGGTTTGAGTGGAATCTTTTTATTTCAAATGATGTAAATTGTGACTTTTTCAGAAAAAGTGTATTTTGAATGTCTCTTTTTCTTTTACCGAATGGATGGATTTTTCCACTTCCATGATAACCTAATTTCTTGAACCTTCTATTATAATTTTAAAATTTTGTTTTCAATGAAAATTTTTTCTTTTAAATATTCATATAATTTTATGTAATGAAAATGTTTTCAATGTAGAATGGTAATTTTCCTCCTAAATTATTTTTATGTGATCTCTAAAAATTTTATTCCTTTTAGGATAACAACATTTTATTCTACCTATTCTATATTGTGGATATTTTTCATTTATAATATCTCAATTATTTCATTTATTGTTCTATGTTTATAATGGATTGAAATTTCTTAAAAAAATTTATTCCATGATTTATGTTATGATGAATTTTTGTTATGAAACCCATTTCTTTTTATGGGTTTCAATATGAATAATGAATTATGTTAGTCTAGAACACACATGAATGGTTTTCATTGTGTGATTGGCCGGACCTATATATTCCCCCAATTCATTGGGAAATGATATATATTTCATGAGATATAAAGGACTTGAACAAAAAGTGAACTTAGATCATTAATATATGGGTGGAATTGGGAGTGAACTCAGTTTAGTAAAGGAATTTTCCTACAATGATAGCCTTGTATGTGATCCTTGAATAATATGGAATTTTTTTTCTATGGCTATTTTTATGAAAAAATTCCATGTGATATGTTATCCTATCATATAATATGTTCTTTTATTATTTATGAACATCCTTGATATATCCCATGACATGATATCATGATCTTTTGTATTCGTTATATAATTTTCAAATGTTTGTTTTGTGTTCTTATGACTTATGACTATTATATTATTTTAATCTCACTTTTTACCCATACTGATTAACTGAGCTCACCCATTATTTTGTTTCTTTTACCTAGGATATGAGGAATAAAATTTAGTATGTTCTGTAAAAAATGGTTCTATTGAGGAAGGAATAAGCGGGATATGATGTTGATGTTTTATGAATCTTGGAAATTGTCTTTTTTAATATCAAAACACTTTTATGGAAAATCTGAGAAACCAAAAGATTCAATCAAACACTAAAGGAGATGACGAATCCATTGAAAAACTAATTATGTATACCATAAAAAATTTACATATATAATATCCAAATGAGGGTGTTAACCTGAGTATCTGGATCATCCATTAATAAGTCTTCAAATTGATATGCCAGCTAGTCCGATGACACCAAGTACTCTTCTTGACTTATCTTTCCTTAGTTGAATCCCCTTATCAATATAATATCATTCTTTTCAATCCATGTACTATGCTCATCATTGTAATTCACTCATAACGAACTTCTTATAATTGTATCATCTTCAACATTAGTAGAATTGATCTCCAGAAAAGTTTCTACCATTACTTATTTAATGATAAAATGTAGATACAGATATTCATGTGCTTCACCGGCCCCTCTCCATAGACCAGACAGTGAATCCTTGGGGGAAACATCTCCATGAACAACATCCTCATCCCAAAAAGATGGTTCCAGAGACATATAATCTCTAACCATCATCCTGGCTTTCAACTTATTGGTGGATCTATTTTCCATTGGTATTGTTATGTAAGAGTAGTCCTATTTCCCTTTCTGAATGCCTCTCTGGCTCTTACACCTTCATGGACTGGGAATCTTGTTATCCTAGATATAATATGTAGTATCGAATGAAGAATGACTAGATATATCATCACTGGACTCATAACCAGGGACCCCTTGCCCATACCTGGGCACAACCCTAGCTGCTTCCTACTACTAAAATGGTTCTATATTCTCCAGACCTTAAAAACGATTTCCAAGCTCAATAAATGACATATCCTTTCATGGGATCACATTCATCCTTCCTATAGACATCACCTGCTTATTGTTGCCTCTAATAATTCATCCTATAGATACAACCATAAGTTGTGACTGTCCTCTAGCCCTTATTATAGATCAATTGAGATTCGACGGATACTTCAACTCCAACACACATTTCCACTACATTAACCTCACTCAGTAGTTCCCCACAAAAACACACCCCTCCAGGTCTCATTTCGGCATATTATAGACATCCACCACTCTTGGATTTGAAGTAAATACAATTAACATCTCTTGGGGATCCTTAACTTCCCCACACAAGTTCATGTAATCAAAAACATGACCAATTACAGTCCCTACCTACACTTGAACCTAATGTATTCAATCAAAAACTACATACTAGAAACTACCACGATCAATATACACTCATGTTGAAGCTTGATTTATCTATTTTGAACTAGAAACACGTTCAAAATTCTCATAACAAGTCTTCAAACACTCATACATATTATGGTTCAACATCCCATGTCTGCACAAAAGTAGAAGAGGCCTCATTTTCAAGCACTAATAGGAAAAAACATTCCATGATTTGAAAAAACTGGTTGTTTGTGCCTGAACTCATCACCAACAAGAATTCAAAAATACTCATCTGGTGGCCTCGATACATCCACTAAAACACAAAATCTCTGTGAAACTGGGTGGAATAATGATTTTTCCTACTATTAGATCAAATGGAAACAAACTAATAGATTTACTAAAATTTTGATATTGGAAGGATTTTGAAAAGGGAGTAGGATTTCTGGATTATTTACCACAATTGACATGGTCGTTTAATCATGCTTCATATGGTAGTAATATGACCACCTAGTTAGGAAAAACATAGATCCATCACAAACTGGAGGAGTTTTCTTCCATGCCAAAATTAGGTCATCTATTGTAGACAACTGTTTTATGAGGAGCTTGGCATCAAGGAGGACAACAGTAGCATGCTCTTGCAAACTGCAGGATCCAAAGATGAATCAATTGAAAGATTCAATAGGTTAACACCATTTTTTGATGTGTTCTATCAATGTCCTATACAATTAGGATGAAACCTAGGTAAATTACCAAGATAAAATCAAAAGTTGCAGATGCCCTTTGTACAACTCTGGAACTTTCGGACTAATGGAGATTTAGAGGAATGAAGGTAGAAAATCAAGATCTGAAAAGGGGGAGAAAGAGGAAATTAAATTTCATTCCTAGGGTAGTGATGGTACCTCCCCCCAAGGGGGGATGGCCTTTCTCAGACGTAATCACCTCCTAGTGCATGGGGAGGAGGAAATAGATGGAGGTGACCCCCTCATAGTAAGTAGAGAAGTTCTAGTGGGAATTATATTTAATGAACAAGTTGTTTATAATTCCATTTTTCCAAATTAAATAAAATTATATCCACCGATCAAAGAGAACTATTAATGTTCTTGAGGAGATGATCTGATCATGTGTCCTTGATTTTCGAGGTTTATGGGAGAGAAATATACCCATGTTTGAGGTCCCCTACATCAATAGATTTCATACTAATATACTGATAGAATCTTATGTGGATTTTTTTGGTTGGCCATGTAGATCACCAATGCATAAGCTAGAGGCATAAGGGGAATGTGTACATTGACCATATCTTGTTCAGGAGACTACAGTGAAGGATATGATGATTCTAAAATAGATGGATACTACATTTTCTAGACATAAATATTATTCCAATGGTCATCCATGGAATTTAGATTTGAGTTTGGGGAAGAAATATATTTTTTATATCTCACCGATTATAGGGAAAAGATATATCAGGAGATATGGTATGGTTTTACCATGATATATCAGGTTATATAACTTTATGTGGAGATTCAGGAATTCATCCTATTAGTTTTCGATACCTCATAGATACTATGTCATTCATGATACCTTTTGTTTATCTTAGGTGTTCCATTATCATTCAAACCGTCTCATATTTTTCAGCAAAAGGAAATTGTGTTACAAAATAATGCATCCCTTAAAGATAAACATATACATGTTATTGATCATATCATGAAGTTTATTTCATGTAATATTGATCCTATATTATGGGTTCTATTTATTCACAACCATTTTCCGGACAAGACCCATGAGCGAGAGGAAAATGTACATGTTTATTGGCTGGAGATTTATCATAGCTGTTTCTTAACCACCCTTGGATGTTAAATTAAAAGATGATATGAATTAAGAGAGAATGTTTGTATAAATTTTGATATTCTTTGATGCATGTATTCATTTATTTATAATCAATTCTCTATAAATATACCAGAATAAATGTATTTTGGATTCCCAATGAGTCCGTTGGAGGTATGGGGTGTCTGAGGATTGTTTAGAGACTGATGCCATGCTTTTTTGGAAAATTAATTTCTTATATATTATGTGTAGAATGGATGAGAGATGGTCCAATTGGTCACTTCTAAACATGAGTGTATTTTATGAGGGAAACATGGGACATATTTTTTCCCTATCCATTTTCCTAGGGCAACACACATGTTTATGAATATCTGCAGTTTTTAGTAGAGGCATGAAACAATATTTGAAAATTGGTTTCCAAGCCATGTAGATGAACCAAAAAGAGTTCCCTTGAGATAGATAAAGGTGCTTGGTTGGAACATTGAGTTTGAAAACCATTCAAAGAATCCGTGCGACCCAGTTCTTAGTGATAAATATCTATTTTCCCATACTACAATCAAAACTCAAACCCACATTCTTATTTATATTCTCTATTGAATAGGGGGTCTCCCATTTGGGCTATCCATCATTCAAAAACCTATGGTCCAATCCAAAAACAATTTATAATCGTATTCATTTTATGATAATATCATTGTATTCATATGGGTATATACTTAAATCCTTAGGCTTATTTCATCAATTTCCTTTATATTAGATTCCCAATTTTTATGTGATCACATATTAAATATTTTTAGGTTGATAAAATATTACCATGTTTTTAAAAAATATTTAGTATGTTGGGAGCCATGACTAGATTATTTTTCTATAATTTTTATACAATATGAGTTCTAATGATTTTCACTTAATGTTGTGACGTTTATATATATGACGTTGTTCCATAGAACCAATTTTCTGATCAACACCCTCGAAATGTAATTTTTTCCTTGATTAAAATTGATAGGTATGAAATATTTAATTAATGACACTCAATAATAAATGATTAATTATAGTGGGCCTTAAATTCATACCACACCTTATGGTGTGTTTTTTAATTAATTGAACCACCACAGGTGAAATGTGTAAATGATTTATTTTTTTGTTCAATTTATCCCTTCTAATTAGATGTTACTGGAATTGTAAATAATATATTAATTGAACTAAGAGAGGGAATGTAAGAGAATGTCACCAGTTTTTTCTAATTTTTTAATTTTTAGGCATGATTTTTTTTTATAAATTGATAACTACTCATGAGATAAATGAGAGTCTAGCCTATATGTTTATCATATTCTTTTAAAAACCTTCTATGGTCAGGTAAATTGTATAAATAAACGTGATAGATTAATCAATAATTTAATTATTATAAAGGAATTTTTATTATGCTCCTTGGCTGATACATGTGTTCTTATATGAGACTTATGGATGGAATAATTTAGCATCTCGCCTTTTTATGGTTAAGTGAAACATGGAATACATTGGGGAATACCAGAGAAAAACCAAGATAGATGATTTCTATTATTCCATGGGTGATACTTATACTCCCAATGTGGTCTTCCAAAAATAGAATCAGAGGGTAGTTGATTATATATTCCATGGGTGATACTTAGGCACCCACAACAGTACAATAAGGATAAACATGGTGAGAAGTTATGTTATAAAAAACCTAGAGTGATATCGATATTCCAATGGGGAATGTCTAAGTTCGAATATTGAGGTTATTAGATATTTATATTCTATGAGGGACACGTGGTTTCCAAAATAGCAACACCATGGATGGAATCGGGTTATAAATTTAATATTTAATGAAATCATAATATGATGCCACTTCGAGGACAAATAACACACTTTGATTCAGTTAGAGACATACACTACCTTTATGAACATATTACACATCATGTTCCAATGTTATATACATGGGATTCTAGGAAACACCCCAGGTATTGATAAAAATTCATAAAATCAGACAGTATGTACTATAATTTCATGTACTTTTCAGCTAAGGCTGAAGAAGGTAGAAAATGATAAGTGTTCCATGAGATCTAAGACTATTGTTGTTTATTAATATACATAAATTCATCTATGATATTTATTACGACCAAGACAATGATTATTATATATACACATATTGGTTGTACTTATATGCCATTAGTGGTGGAATACTGAGGGTTATTTGACACCCTATTTGGGGAAACATTGGGAACCTATACAGACTTCATAGATGCGGGTAAGTAGGAAAAGAACCAACTATATGATGATTGATTGATTTTTTGTAAAGATATTGCTATCATAGGATCGCTTCAAAGCCCATGATTCGAGATATATATTTTACTTTGTATTATTTTTCTAAATTTTTAGACATGTACTTTACTGAATTCATGTAATATTCCAAATTAATTATTTTTTACAGAGTCATGAAATTATCATCATTTGAATATGACACCACTTCTAGAATTCTTTATTACGAATGTATTTTAAATGTTATATATATATATATATATATTCTTTATCAAATATTTATTTTATCTACTACGTATTGGTGATATTATACCAATGTGTCGCACTGTGATCATGAGGTCATAGAATCTCAACTATTCCAATGTACACCCTCTCTACATGTCAGCATCCTCTGGAATATAGGGATCCTTGATTGATGAAATTTGACATATCTTCTTAGGGAACCATTTAGTGGCTTTTAGGTTGTTAGGATATAATTTATCCTTATTGAAATAATCTATGTCAAAATCCATAAGGCAAAATTGATATCCCATATGAACATTATTATTAATATAGGTTTTGAGAATGAGTTGTTGAAGGGTAAACATATCATCCACTCTTGAACTGAAAATGCATAATTTGATTTTGGTTCTACCAAATCAATAAATTCATAGTAATTTTCATAGAGTATAACATTACCACAATAATGGATAGATGATGAATTAGTAGTGAAAACTCTTAATGGTGTGATGAAGACATATCAAGTCTATGATTATTCAATAATTGATATTTATAGGAATTCTCTCTAATAAAATATGTTCAATGTCCATATTTTTTCAAATAATGTGATTTTAGGAATATATTGGTTATATTTATATAGAGGAAAAATTAATTACTAAGGAAGGATATTCAAATTTAATAATATCGAAACACATATGTTAATTTTTTTATTTGTATGAGGATGAATATAAGATTCAAATGTAAATTAATTCCATTTTATTTTTCTTTATTCCTATATAAAATTTAAATTAATATCTTTTTGTGGAAGGGATTATGAACATAAAAGATATTCCTCTTCAATATGAATTTGATAGGGAAAATTCCATTATATATTCGAATTCTACCTCGAAATCAAAACATTATTTTTCAATAGAAATCATACATAGAAATAGACTTATTTCAAAAACTCTATTTTGAATCCCCTAAAATGTGTTTTTGGATTTTAATATGAAACACCAAGGAAATCCTAATAAGGGATTAATACATTGAAGAATATCACCATGGGGTGAACCTGGTCTGTTTTCTTAAATGATAGATGGGATTGTGGAATTGTTCATTGATTACTGGTAAAAAAACATGATCATGATCAATAATTAGAATCTTTTACCCCATATTGATTATTTTTTTGATCAACTATTAGGATATAAATACTTCAAAAAGTTCTATATTTATTTATATATAATAAATAGTATAACTACCTAATATTAACGGACATAGAAAATTAATCATTTTTTGGGAATACTTAATACATTATAGAATACATTCCCATGGTAAATATTTTTTATTACCTTTGGAATGATGGAAATGTTACGCTATAACATTGTGAGATATATTATCTCTCATAATGATATATAATACTAGCTCACTTATTAGACAAATCATACATGAAATATATCATCATAACATGTGGATGGAAACAATAAAAGGGTTTAGATCAGATGATTGGTAAGGGTAAATAAGGAAGATAAGTGAAAATAAACATTGCCATTAGGGTATGACAAAATGATCATAAAAATACCGGATCGTACCATACATGTCAAAGTTCTTCAACATAAATCATGAAATATATATTTTTAGTTAATATGAAATTAATTATAAGGGAAACAAGAGGATAATCCAATATTTAATAAAACAAGAATAATTCATCTAATTTTGGAATACACATAGACATATAATATTATTCCCTATAAGTCAATACACATTTCAAGAACTTATAATGAAATTTCGGGGGACTAGAACAACTGGGTGGGACACACTACAATTCCAAGTTGTTGTCCTTTCATTATAAGGTATCAAGACACCATATCTTGCATTAGTGGATAGGTTTTACACTACTTCAAAAGTAGGATCATGTTACATTATCATCCTATAATGGAATGAGTTTCCTCATATTTCCATATTGTATTGGATTTACCCCTCTTATTAATGTTGATCGGGATTCCCAATCTCCCCATAATAGATCTAGTTTCACCATCTTCCCATAGTTTATTAATCCCACAGACTTGAATCCTATCATTATACAATGAGATATAAATATTTACACAATTAATTATAGGGAGAGACAGGTCTCACCCATCACATAATAATATTATACATACATGTTTCATAAGATAATAAAAATTTCATCATATAATGACCCATTCAAATAGATGGGTTTAATAATAGACATATTATAAACCATGAAAAGAAATGGGAATCATATACATTTCTTAATATCCTTACCAATATAATTGAGATAGGTGCTATAATCATTTCATTAGAGCCTAAATCATCAAATTAAACGGTTTTCAACTGAATGTAACCCATAAAAGTGAAACTTGTGCATTAATATCATTTTATTAAAACATAAAACATTTATGGAGGAATAATAATGGTATTTAGGGATCAAATGCATAGTAATTCATAAACTACAATAATGAATATAATATTATATGGAAAAAGATTTAATAGATATCCTAAAACATATCCAAAGAAATTTACCCCATTGAAAATATTTATTATTAGACAATTTCAAACACATTTTATTATAATAAAATATTTACAATTCTAATTAAACCAATTTTCTGAGGAAAATATCATTTACACTATGAAAGAATATTTTTAAAATATTAATAATTTTGAATATAATTTTAATTGAAAATTACTTGAAAAATTATAATGGAAGCGTGAAATTATTTTTTAAATTTTTTTATTGAAAACACCACCAAAAACCATAAGAAAATGATGAAAACATTTGGAAGAACATTTTCATGAAAACACCTTGAAAAATAGAAAATAAATCATGAAAACATTTTTATAACATTTTACATTGAAAACACATTGAAGATATATAATTTATGCTCATATTCATTTTGAAAATCCATTTATAGAAAATGGTTTTTGAAACATATAATTAATGGTTAAAATTATTTAAATAACATTATTTCAAAAAAAATCATATAATAGAATCATTGAAAATCATTTAAAACACATTTTATTCATAAAATATTTTTAAGAAAACATTTTATATGAAAAGAACTATAAATTTAAAAAAATCAGGAATATAATAAAAAATTTTCTATAAAAATAAACCTGTAAAACTACAATGGAGGCCACATTGATATTATTTTCATGATTGCAGGATAGCATGTACCTGTTGACCAATCTTGTTTCAACATAATATTTTATAAATAATCCTTTATGAGAAAAAAAATATATTATTACTTTTAAAACCATTCTGTAAAAATCTTATAATTAGTTAAAAATTTACATTAAAAATAATATGATAATATTGAAACTTTTTTTAAAATAATTTTAAAAAGCACAGTTTTGAATGATCACTGATTTCTGACTGAATGGTAAAACAATGTCATATTTTTAAAAAACAAGTTTTTTCTTTTCCTTATATTCCTATATGTGGGAAAATTATATTAATAAAATATTATATCATGGATAAATAGATTATTTAAAAATTAATTCACCTTTTAGATATGTGTCCTAATATTTTATACATAGAAGCACGATCAGAAACAATCATAATAAATGATGAGATTATAGTAATAAACAGTTTCCATATTTCTAACATTAAATAATAATCCCGAATTTAAAATAAAATTATATGATGATTGAAATAAAAGAAAAATAATGATATCCATGATATAAAATTTCAATGGGATGTACATAAATCCCATTGAAAAATCTAGGTTCATATCATGCAATGATTCTGAAATAAAATAAATTGAGAAAAAATTATATTACCAATTTGGATACATTTGAACCAAAAAACCCATGAAATAAAGATAATACATACCTATAAATTTAATTATATTATACATAAAATACATTATTAGTATTTATATATGAAAAAAAATAAGTTGTTTGTTAATAATGTATAGGTCCCATAAAAAAGTTAGATGGGATAAACGTACTTAACATCTTAAATTTCATCTTAAACATTCAAACCTCATTTATAAATATATATAAGTTTATTAAAAAAAATTTATAGACAAATATTAAAATATATATTGACATATATTAATTTTTTAGGACTTTATATAACCCATTTATTAACAACTCCATGTTATCATTACATTTCCTGTAATATCTTCATGGTTTTTCATATATATTTTTCGTTGTTATTGTTGATCCTATTACATTGATCATTATTTACTTATTCAGGAAATGTAAATCATGATATAAATATAATATATATTCAGTATATATGTATTCATTAAAATCTATATAATATTGAAATATTAAATGGAATACACTGCTTATAGATATGGTAAGTTGAAAGTACATTAGACATTATATCATTTTAAATGAAACAATGTAAAATAAATATGTGAATATATATGTATGTATATATATTTAAATGAGAATTATTATGTTATATATATCATATCATTTTACTAAACCCATTCATAAAACATGTTATATAGTGTGTGAAAGAATCACATCACTTTGGGGAGGTAGTTGTCCACACTTCCCCAAAAATAATTGGCGTAATTACAAAAAATGGAAAGATTGATGGTATGTGTTATATAATACATAAATAATCATAATTATTTCTGAAATGTAATATATATAATATTAAATAATAATTTCCATCATAAATACCAACCATTATACGTGTATTGGGAAAAATAAACAACATCGTTTCATGAGGCGGTAGTTTGTCGTACGCATGAAGAGTATGTTTTTACACATTAGATATAAGTGTTTGTATAAATAGGTAAAAAATAGTAAAATAATATCTTGTAATATTTTGGATACATAGTAATTTATTTAATTATTTAATAATAAGTGTTTTTGGAGTGGTTAATGGAAATAAATCCATGGATCATAAAGAAGGATGTTACCCCTTCTTTGTACAACTCCTCTTGGTTAACACTAAATGGATTCCTAGGATGTCTTTGTTCACCAAGATAGGATTATAGGATTAAGGGATGTATGTTGGAAGATTATATTTGTAGATTGTGGGCAATAAAAATTTCATTTAAACTGTGAATTTTTGTGATGGGCAAGTTCTTTTTCTTAGAGGGGAGGAGAGTCATTCTTGTATAAGTATGAAATTTGAATTCCACCAACATTTTTACTATGTCAGGTGGATCAAATAATAGAAAAAATAATAGGTGTTGGAGTATATGTTTTATATATGAACATTAAAAGTGTTTTGGACATGTTTGTAGGTTAAATTGGGCCCATATGATTTTGGTTTAGTACTGGTTTAGAAAAATTTTATCTTAATTTTTGTAATTAATTTTAATCACATTTATAATTTTTTTTTCAAAATATATATTGAACATATTATAAATTTAATATCATTTTTATTACTACTATGGAATTAATTATTTTAACTTCCAATGATTGAATTAATAGAAATTAATTTAAATTTAATCTTGCATACGAGATAAAAAAGATGCTATTTAAAGTGAAACAATATAACGTCTTGATAGTTTTTATATCCAATATCAATTTGAAAATTTTTAAAATATGAGAAATTGTATTAATTTATGTATAATTGATATAATTTAACATTATAAAAAATAAAAACATAATATTTCACAATAAATAAATTAGATATAAAACAATTTTTTAATTAGAATTTAGTATTTTTCAATATTCTTTAGAAACTAAATCCTCAAATAATAATTCAAAAAATTCAGTTAAAACTTTGATATACTGATTCCAAAAAAGTTGATTTTTATTTTCAAATAAACATTACAAAATTATAAAAATTAATATTTTAATTGTGATCTCCATTAAAATCTTCTATAATTACCTTCTAGAGAAGTACATTTTTTATCTAAATAATTGGATTTATTCTTTTCTTATAGCTATCAAATATATTGGATGAGTATTAAAAATATTGATTGAATGGAATATATTAATATTTTAGTGATTGAATTAGTAAAAACATCTTTGATTTATTTACTGAGATAATATATTTTTTGTTTATAGAAGAATATTTTTATTAGAAAAGTAATTTCATTAGTTTTAAATAGTTATTACATTCACTTATAGTAATTTATTACAATGTGTTCATTTTATAAACATGTTTAAATAATAATTTCAAAATATAGTTATTCATGTAATTAAATTCTATTCGATTGGATATGTGGTAGCTATAATAATATTTAAATTATAATATTAATATTACGCTTCTGTTCGATAAAAACTCATCCTTGTGTGTAAAAAAAGCTATTTTAGGGACTTGATATTTTTTGTAATACATGAAAAACATTGTGTTGTGTCTAATGAATTATAAATTAATTGTTTGCTGTTGTGAATTAAATCCATTCAGAGTGATTTAATATATAAAATTTATATTATTTTAGGCATGAAATGAAAAATATCTAAATGACTAAATTAATTTAAAAATTGAATTCAAAAAATATTAGGGTGGTACAATATACCCCCTTAAAATTAATTTCATCCTATAAAATATTATATATAATTAATTGTTCAATACATGAAATTTGCATTCCTACAAACCCAAATATTAAAAAAGGACAGTAAGACATCCTTTGAAAAGGGAATGTTAAAAACGTAATGGTTTCCCAAAGTTAAACAAAACTATGTTTCCACAATAGAAAACATTGGTGGGATGTGATACGATATACATAGAAAAAAAATATTGATATCATGTTCTGATGTAGAATTATAGGGAACATTGTGAGGTGAAATTTAACCAACACAATTCCATAAATTGGTGATGATGTATGGGAAATATGACTCATTGGAAATGAAGGTACTATGATAACATATTTGGTTTCATGATATATTTTTCCAAATTAAATTAAATTTCATCATAAGATAAAAGTATATAGTTTCCGGAAAACCGTTCTATTTTTTGTGCTATGAAAAACATCCACTTCATACTTAAATAAAATAAGTGATGTTGAATTTTTCATTCCATAATAATTTATAAATCATGATATCTATGAATATAATGATAGGTTATTCTATAATTTTTGATCAAAAATTCATTAGCACATGTTTTCCAGTATGCATAAATCCTTATATGGTAAGATAATACATTAATAACTAAATAATTTTATGATTCTTAACATAAAACATTCCATAAAAGGTAATCCATATTATCCATATAGAAGGTGGAATTCCTAAACACATAAGAGAAAGTTACCAAATTTCTAAAAATTATCTAAACATTGATCCAATAATTAGCATATAGTATCTATTATCTATCGCATACCAAACATGTTGATACCTTCACAATAAATTCTATTAAGACATGTTAAGGAAATAAAATACCATAAATAACTGTTGAAAACATTTTTGTTTCCATATTCCAAAGAATATTGGATTTTTCCTTAAATAAAAAATATTGTAATCTTCATCAATGATAGAATAATCCAAATTTCCTAAAACTCCTTATTTGGTTCCATGGAAATCAGTACCATCAAATTAAATTAATGGTATCCAACATGTATTTAATCCAAATATCATTATTTAATCATTTAAGACATATTATGGTTTATAATTCCCATAATAATGTGGTTTCTAATAATATCACCTTAACGTTAAATTGTTATTTTAGTATATCAAAACTAATAAACATATTATTTTAAATAACTAGAGAAAAACCTAAAGGGAAAACTCCATATATATTTCATAACTCATAGTTCTAGAATACAAATAAATAAACAATTAGGTTACACCGCTTCATTCATAATCTATTTACAATTTTACCTCTTCATAATAAATAATACATATTTTGTTTCACAGTTCAACACTAGTATCATACTCAGTAGTAATATGAACATTAATCGTAAAACATTTGTTGATTCTGATTGATAGATATCCATTTGGGGAACCAACTAACATGAATTCCATTAATTCCAGATGAAAATAATTTAACCATTCTTGATTTAGATGGGAGGATAATGTTCTAATTCATTCCATTTATTTGACTCTCCAATTTTAATTTTTAGTTACTTTAAATGTGTCCTTCATTCCGATAGTTAGAATGTCACCATTTACCTCAAAAACATTCAAATGAGAGATTATTTCAACTGAGTAGAATCAAAAGAAACTGAACCTTCATTCCACCATGGTCTCTATTACCTAATCTCTTATCAGACTCATTCCCTGTCATCTTTTAGTGGTTTTGAGTGTTAGTTAAGGAAATCATTTTTTACATTATTCCATGGAATATTTTTAGGAATGATCACAACATCCTTCACTCTAGTAGTAATACCATTTTACTGATGCTCATAAAAACATCCATAACATTCAACATTTAAATTGTTTTTTATGGTTCCCACTATTGAATAAAACCAGAAAGATTAATGTGACATACATTTATCATAATGAAAACCCACATAATCATGAAAAAAATCACTTAATTGATGTATCAAACTTGTCTCCTAAATCATTAATATATGAGAACATTGGTTTATACTTAGTTATTCATATTCATTTTTTAGTAAAATCCCTCATGATTGTATGTAAAGAGTGTCGTAATCCCCAATGAAAATTCCATAGGAGTGTCAATGAAGTGGTGTAGTAAACCCCAATGCAATGTACTTGGTTACTCTCAAGTAAGACCCAAAAAACCATTTCAATGTTCTTACACCTAGATATATCTATTCCAGAACAATATTAATATATAGAATCCTAAAATAGATATAATGATAGGAAACCACTCTCATAATATATTGCCTAAATTATATGGAATTTTCAAATACATTTCACCATCCTTATAATTATCCTTAGAGACATCCCTAGTCATATCCTTAGAAATATTCATAGGGATATCAATGAATTTTTATCATCCTAGTTCCCAAATGATGACCTATCCTCCACTCTGATACCAAATTTAAACACCCATTCTTAATGTAAATAATTCTTCTTATCATTTTTGTGGAATATATAATACATTACACAATAGATTCCCAAAGACACATTTTATTTTTGAATACACACGAACATTTTATTCATTCCGTATAAGTCAAGATTAATATCTAGAACATATCCAATCACTTATGTGGGACTAAACCTTCTGCGTGTGAAACATCACCACCCC
This sequence comes from Viscum album, assembly GCA_963277665.1. Taxonomy (NCBI): domain Eukaryota; kingdom Viridiplantae; phylum Streptophyta; class Magnoliopsida; order Santalales; family Viscaceae; genus Viscum; species Viscum album. The sequence goes on from OY728134.1 coordinate 173,167,133, forward strand.
CAGTTCGATCCTATGACTTATAAGGTATCAGGTTCCATGAATATAAAAATGGGGATCTATATTTCACAACATCTAATAATGGAACATGTTTTTCCAACACAAAATAGTGGATCAAATTTCCAAATCTTCATATAAATGATTTGGTTTCCCCATATTTCCATAGTGTAATGTGTTTGCATATCTTCCCATAGTGGATTGGGACTCTCCATCCTCCAATAGTGGATATAGATTCCCCATATTTAGATAGTGGATTGGGTTTTTCCATATTGACATATTTTATTAATACTATTAAATTGAATCTCATAATTATCTCATTAGATATATAACATCAACAAATGAATTGGAGTAAATATAGGTCCCACTCACCACATAATAAAATCATACATACATGTACCACAGTATAATAAGACCTTTTTCATATCATGACCCATAAACAAAGATGAGTACGAAATACATTATATCATAACCCATGAAATAAAATTGAAATCATAAAATTTTCATCATATCATTTCCTATGGAAAAGAAATAGGTCTCATAATCATTTCATCATAGCACTACCCATGAAAAGGAGAAGGTATGAAGATCATGTATCCCATTGATGATAAATGATAATCAAGAAATAATTCAAACAAAATATAAACTATTCATTAAATAATAGTAATGGTAATATTTTATTATATCCCCATTAAATAATAAGTAGTAATTAATTATGTTATCTTAGGTGGATAAGGATATGAAATAACACATGAATCATTTGTTAAAGAAAATATCCTTTCATTAAGAATATTTTTTAATGAACCATTTTTACGATCATTTTCATATAATTAAATATTAATAATTTCATTTAAAAAAAATTTGGTGAATTTTTTTTCCACTTTGAAAAATGAATTTTAAAACATAATGAATTTTGAAAACCTTTTTCTTTTAAAATACAATTAAAACATATAATAGAAGATTGAAAATCTTCTAAAAAACGTTTTATTTTAAAAAAACAATAAATTTATTAAAATTCAAGCATATTAAAAACAATATTAAGTAAAAATGAACATTATATATATATAGTTTAATATTGATGTCAACTACGATCATCATGTTTGGTATGTCCGTACATACCCAGTATTATTTTTTCACATTAAAATTTTAGATTAGTTCCTTGATCAAAATGTGATAAAAATGATTGATTTTAGACCTATTTTTTAAAAAGGAAAATAATTGGTAAAAATTTCTATTAAACATCGTAGGATAATGGAAGAAATTTTGTAGAAATATTTTTTAAAAATTTTATAGAAAACACAGTTTAAAAGAACATAAATTTCAGATCAAAAGGATAAATAAAGGTGAATTTTCATAAAAATATTTTATTAGTTTTCTAATTAATGAAATATTTAGAAAATGGTACTAATAAAGGAGTATATAATGTATAAAAATATTATAATTAAATAAACTAATTTACTTCAGATGTGGACCATAATGTTCATACATGGAATCATAATGATAAACAATAATGATAAATGATTAGAATACATCTATAAAATTTTACGACATTGGTAACATTGAATTACAATATCAATGAAAAATTAAAACATAATGAAGGCTAAAATATCACAAAAAGTACTATATTCATGATCTAACATATAAATTGTTAGAATATATGCCCCATACAAAAATATAGGTCCATAACATGGCATGTATCTCAGAGAAAAAAAATTGAGAAAAAAATAATTTAAAAATTTTGTTATCTTTTGAACCATAAAACTAATGAATGAATGACAATAAATTGATATAAAATAATAATAAATTTAATTATAGAAATAATTTAATATATCTGTGTGACGTATGTACACTGTAAAAAATCAATGACTGGTGAATATGGCATATGTCTTAAAGAAATAAAAGTGAGACTAGAAAACCCTTACCTTAAGTCTTGATTTTCATAAAACATGTTAAAGCCTACTATATAGTAAAGAAAAGATTATTATAAATCTAAAAATTAACAATATAATTTTATATAATTCCCTATATTTTATTTTATGAAATTATATTACTCCTTTATCAACAACTCAATGTTAATTTTACATTTCTGGTAACATATTCTTTGTTTTTCGGATATGATATGGCATGTCATTATTGATCTAGTTAAATAGATATTTATCTATATAATTAGATAATTTAAATAGTTATATAAATATCATATAAATTTAGTATAAACGATTCTATAATAATCTATAAATTATGGAAATATGAAATGGAATACAACGTTCATGGAGACAGTAGGCCTTATGAACACATAAATGATCTTTCTGTTTTATTATTATATTGAACGTATAAAATAAAATGAAATATATTTATTTATATTTATAATACAATAATATTTATAATTATAATATCATATATATCATATATTTTCAATAAAACAATACTTAATACATTATATGGACATTTTGAACAAATCACATTGCTATGAAGAGGTGGTAGTCAAAACATTCTGAATCTAAAAAATCATATTTAAGAAAATTAAGATCACAATGTTATGTATTATATAATAATCATAGAATAATAAATATATCATAAATATCATAAATATCATATAAAATAATAGTTTATATCAAAATGTTTAACCCTAAGAGGTGGAATAGAAAAAAAACTTTATTGTTTCGTCTGGTGATAATCCACCAAACACAAGAATGATATGTTATTTTCCTATTAAATGGATGTTTATATAATTTTAGGCCATAAAATTATAATAATAACATCTATGTTTATTTATTATACTTATTTAATTACTTAATAATTTAATAAAAAAAAATTTTTTGGATGGATATTGAAAATAAAAAAAATGTGCTTGAGGAAAGATGATACATATTCATTGGGTAACTTCTTTTGAATGGACACAAATGGTTTAATTGTAAAACATTAGTCCAAAATAGAGGCTTATATGAAGAATTTATGGATTATAAGAGCTTATTTTCAAAGAGTTTTTGTGATCAAATGTTCTTGAGATATGTGATTAACTAGGAGGGGTGAGTGCCTTTTATAGTGGAGGAGGAGTGACATTCTTTAAATTATTGAAAATATAATTCCACAAACGTTTTTCCGATGTCATGTGCCACCAAAAATAGAAAAAACTATATAAAATGGATTTATATGATATATATATATTAATATACAATTCCATCAGGACAAATTTAAGGTTATTATGGGTATTAATTTTATGGTTTAGACCCTTAATAAGATTATTTTTCTCTTAATTACTATAATTAATTTTAGTCACATTCAAATATATTTTTTTTCAAAAACACAGATGAACATATTTGAAATTATAATTATGATGATTTAAAATATGAAATCCATGTTACCAAATTTCTATCGTAGAAGTGGATGAAATTAATTTAAATTTTATACATAAAATGGGATAACAAAACGAGATTTTAATGTCACATGTCCAATTATTTGGTAAGTTAATATATAAATATTCAAAGTAAAATTCATTAAACAACATAAATTATATTAATTTATGTATAATTAAACTTATATGAATTTTAAACCATTAAATAACATAACATAATCATATAAATAAATTTGATGGAAATTATGTTTTGAATTAAAATTCATTATTTGTCACTATTCATGAAAAAAATTTAACAATAGAAAATAATTAAATAAATTCACCCAAAGTAAAATTTGATATTTCAATTAAAAATGAATATTATTTTTACAAATAAAATTTGATGTGTCAAAAATATTTTTTAAAATCTATTCTATATTAAATTGGGGTATAATTTACATTTAGAAAAATGCATTTTTTATATATGAAATAATATTTATTAATATATTATACATATAAAATATATTGTATGATTATAAAAAAAAAATTAGGGAATATATAATTTATAAATATTATTTAAAAAATTCATCATATGTGGTTCGTTTCATATATAGTGATAAAATTATGATTATATAGAGAAAATCAGTTTTCCAAGAAAAGTAATTTTTTTATTTTTAAATATTTATTACATTAAATTCTAGTTATTTATAACCAAATAATTAATTTTATACACATATTTAAATCATATTTTCACAATATATTATTTATAATCCATAAATTCCATTCCTACAGCAAATTGGTAGCTATACTAATATCTTAAAAATCAAATTAATAGTTTATTGTAGTTCTGTAAAAACTATGATTTGCTTGTAAAAACAACCATCAAAGGGACTTATAATTATGTGTAATATAAGATCAAAATACTTCTATATACACATAATGATATTCGGTGTGTTGTATGTTGTAATGAAATTAAAACATAGTTGTTTTATATTTGAAAAACTATACTCAGTGTTTAGTGAGATAAAATTTAAAAAAATGATTATATTCATTTGAAAGAATTATTCTCAAAATCTTAAGGTGATAAAAATAATGGGTAAGAATTGATTAAATATCTAAGGATACTTAAATAAGAGTTAGAAACACTAAAAATTTATAATTATTCCAGTATGACATACAAATTACCCAACTATGTTCATGAATTTATTGAATAGGGTCATTATGGATATCAATGAGAACTTGATGCAGTATTTATATATTATATTTTTATATTCTCCATTATAATGGATGATATTGAATATCACATTAGTGTTATGATAAATTCATAATTGTAAAATAATGTATCTTCTAAAATAAATATCTTTTAATTATGGTTACCAAATGTATCATTCATGTTGAATTTTATCAATAGATAGGTAATATCAATTGATCCTTCTAAGGAGGGAGTTATTTAACATTTGCAGATACCAAACACATTGTCTGTGTTAAAATTTTTTTTAGGATTAGATTATTATTATCAATTATTTGGGAATAGTTTATCAAAGTATTATAACATTCCCATTTTTTAACATGGAAGAGATCCATGTTCCTTTAGACAGATAAATGTGAAGAAAATATAAAGGAGATAAATATAAGGTTTTTTAGCTCACCTATGCTCACAGAACCCTTTAAATAACAAAGGTTACTAACCTATAATAAGATAATATACAATAAAATAGAATATTTTGTTATTTATAATTACTTGGTGATTGATTACTAATCTTGTCAATAAATAGAGCAAGACTAAAATTACCCATTCATGGAATTAGAGTTAGCATTCGAAATCATTTCATTAATAAAATGGATATATTATCATTGTTGTGAAATGTGTGAAATATGTACTAATCATAAAATATTGATTTATATATAATCTAGAAAGTGTTTAATATCAACCAGAGATAATGTTTTCAATTGATTAATGAATATAATTTCTGAATACATTACTTCCTATTAATGATGAAGAAAGTGAATTATGCATTGAATCAAAAGGATAATGAAATATTCTATATAAATATGATTTAAAAAGAAGTAATATTTATGTATTTTAAATTTATGGGCCATAAAATCATAATTTAAGAGTATAATTATCCTCTTAATCAAATGATAGTTCAACAATCTATCATTACAATTATTAAAGAGGATTAGAATAATAACATAGAACTCTAAAATAAGGTGAATATTTTTCCTATGATAAACCTTGATTTTGATGGAATGATATGGTTTAGTAACCTTGTATTTCATCCATTTATATAAAATTCAAACAGTGATATTTTGGGAATCCTTCATACCTCATGTTTCAATTTTCATCCAGGATTAAAATATATTTGTAGAGACCTTAAAGATCATATATTTAGGGATTGAATAAAGTGGGATATATTATTTATGTATATAATTTCATTGTATTCAATTAATTTAAATATCAGTGGATGATGTCTTTTGATATGTTACAATCATTACCAAATCCTTAAATAATTTTAAAATGTCACAATGGATATCATTGCTCGACTACCGAAGACATCTAAAGAAAATAATATTATTATGGTTACAGTGAATCACATTTTGAATTCATACAATTTAATTAATATCAAAAAGACTAATCTCATGAATATATTCCCTGAATATACATTATTGATATGTTAAGGGAATCAAATAACTTTATATGATGTAATATTATGTTATTATCTATTTATGAAATGTGGTAGTGATCAACACAGGCCACATATGGAATTTACATTTAAAAATATATTTCACTAATGAATTAAAAAACGATCATTGTGATTCCTTATATGGTCATAAGTGTATAAATATGAAATGATATATTGAAGGGTATCTCATCCTAAATTTATTGATAAAATGGTAGATAAGGCTGGATCCATTCTATATCACATCAAGGAATCCTTCAGTAGGCTAATGTCTTATGTTAAAATCATCAAATAGATATGTAATATGAAGTTGGTGAGAAGGTATTCATATGAATTTCACCACTAAATATATGTTATTTGATTTTCAAATAATTTAATGATGATATGTAGTTATTTTTTCATCTTCTCGATTGATGATCAAGTACGGGAAATAACTTATTCTTCAGGGATTCCACTAAACCTTTTTTGTGTTCTTTTTTATTTCCAAGTGTCTATTTTTATGAATTATAAACCTAATACATCAAATATACCAAACATAGAGGTTTTAACACTAGATAATAATATTTCCAATGAAGAAAATATAATATAAAAATTGGGTTTTAGAGATAATTTTTTATGAAATATAATTACTCACCTGGTAAATGTTGATTATAGGATTTAGAAAATTTAGAAGGCTATATTAGAAACTTAGGAACTGATAAAGATGTATTGTAATATTTTTTTTATTTTTGAGGGGGAATTTTGGGTGATTAATTAATTTAATTTCTATTATAACAACGCACCCATTCATTGTATATGTATTCCTTTGAAATACAGTCTAGGTAAAAAATATATTTCTCTCCATGGAAGCCGATGTTTAAATGAAATATGATATATTATAAACTTTAAAACATAGATATTTTACTGGTTGGTGTAAATTTGATTTAAATAAAGCATAAATATATATTGAAAGTTTTCCATCCATAAAATAAATTGATTAATTCAAAATAAATATTAATTAACTTTTAATAAGATGGATTCCTGATCAAACAAATATATTTTCTGAAGAAATATATTTTTCAAATAGATTTGAATTTTTATTTATTTTATATAAATATTATACAACTATATTAATAAATTTTATTTTTAGTTGGTCAAAAAAACATATTTTATTCCGATAATTGTTACGAATGAAGATATAAAAATATGATGGTAAATAGTGATATTTTTCAAGAAAACGTTTTTTCACGCCAAATGTGTTTTTATATAAATAAATTTTTACATATAACTAATTTAATAAATTTTTAGGATATTTTAAATGACTTATTTTATCAATATTATATTATTTTTTACATTTAAATAAATGAATATAATTCACTATTATTACTAATAATGGGTTTTTAATTAGTTTTGTATTAATTTTATGTGTTAATTGTTAAATAAATTCACACCATTTAAAAGAAATTGTATTTTATAAAAAATATTCCTTATTTTTTATCATAATTTCAAAAAATTTCAATTGTTCATCTTCCATTTTTTTCATAATGAATAATAATAATATAAAAATAAATTACCATAGTTAGGGTTAAATTAGGTTTATTTCAGGGTCGTTAAAATAAATGGTGACGGTAAAAATGTAAAATAAACATGTCCAAATATTATTGGTTGAATTTATATACATGATCTCATATCTAAAATTATAAATTAATTTTTTTTAATCCACTATAATATGAAAATTAATTTATATTATTTAATTCTATTAAATATCTTCATTTGTGCATCACCCCACACATATAATAGGTAACCTCCATCTTTTCCCTTATTCAAAAACATTTATATCTGTAGATAATCAATGAAATTAAAAAAATCATGTATCTTTTAAATTGTTATCTAGATCCTTGATTTACAGTAATTCCATCCAAATATAGCTTATGTTGTCTTCTAAAGGAGGTCTCTCATAGAAGAGGTCATCATATTACCATAATATTTTATTAATTATATCATCTTATACTTACAATAATTTTTTTCTTTTAATACCATGATAATTTATATAGTATAATAAATATAAAAGGATTTAATAAGGATTATGGGACTATCATCTTAGACCTCATTTCATTAAAATTGGAAATAAAAGTATCATTCATGCGTACGTTTGGACTACTACATCCATTTAATGATAGGATTCAACTTCTATAAAAACCCACATTATTGGGAATAATTATAGAATAAAAAAATATGATATAAAAATTTATATATAATGATAAAATAATTTTTATATTTTTATCTCTCTTTTCATTAGAAAATTTTAACATGTCATAACATACTTTAAAAAAAGAGCAGTTATCATCCAGAATTATGAATATAATGATTGATTGATTTTGAAAATCAATTAACATGTTTTATTTAAACCATTTATGTTATTATAATTCTGAATATTATTATAGTTTATAATTATAAAAAATTAAATATTATAATACATGATATTATAAGTACATATGTAGAATACCTGGCATGTGGTAATGTTCTTATGTAACAAGCACACTTTTTAGCTTAATTGTTTTTTCTTAAAATTAAAATGATTATAATATATGATATATCTCTCAAAAATAATATTTCATTTATTATAATATATTTACTTATAGAATATAAATATTTGACTCCCATTTACTCTTTATATATTCTATTTTTTTTAAAGAATACTTTTTTGTCAAACTGTTTTTATTTCTCTCCTAGGTTAGAAAATATTTATTCACTGTTCGTATCATCGTTAAAATATTTTCAAGAATATTTTTTGTATTATCTAATGATTTATTAAATTAATTTATTTGTATGATTATATTTCTATAAAATGTTTTAATATAAATAAGATACGTACATTGAAGAAATTTTCTAAAGTATTGGTTTCTTAAATATAATTGATAATTAAATAATAAATTAATTTGATAAGATCAATAAGTAATTCATGATGTTGTGGAGGAATTTCATAATTATGAAAACTATATTGTATTTTCATTACCTTAGAGAGTTTGAGTGATATTTCCTCTAAAAATGTTAATGTATCACTGGGGTATCACTTTTGAAATATAGTGTCTTTTCCACAACGGAAATGTTTCATATAAAAAGAAATATTTATTGTACTGTATAAAAAATAGAAAAAAAATCACTTCTTGTTAGGGAGAATCACCAATAACATACACATGGATTGATTATTTAGTTACATGAATCTCATAAGAATAAAATGATCACTGTGAGTAATAAAAAAAATTTATCTAATATTTGGTTTCACTAATATCATATTTTGAAACATAATAAATATGTTTGTTCCATTGAATGGATAGTAATAAGGGTAAAGGAACACCAAAAATATGATATGTAAATTCCCACATCTATTTTACACCTTTGAGATATTTTTTAATGTCAACGTCTTTTTCACAAAGAAATTATTTATACATTTATGGGGAAAATAATGATGTTAGAGGAGTCACATTGAAGTATAGAACAAATATATGGAAATTTAATCAATCAAGTTGGAAATAAATAACATATTTTATGTATTTAAAAACTAATGAACGACCCATTAATATGAATTATATATAGTTTACTTCACCACTGAAGGAGGAGAACATATGTAAATGGTCAAAAACTAAAGATTAATGATTTTTTTTTTCAAAACTATATTGAATGAAATGATTGAGTATCAGAAATATATTCTAAATAAATAGTTTATTTTACACAAGATGGAAAATAAAAACCCCATTATTGGTGTGTAGTTATACAATGATGCTTTTTTTCATTTTGAAAATAATGAAGTTATGAATTTTATCAACTCTAGAATAGAAAACGTTGTTCAAGTACATATAAGAATCATATAATTTCAATTGGATAAGGGAATCATTAAATTATTAATAGTGTATGATTATTTCCTTAATTTAGGAATGTGGTTGAAATTAATATCCTGATATTAACTGTTAATGTATGTGATGGAATAATGATTTTACATAAAATGTGAACCAAGGGGAATCATAAACTCAATGATGAAGAAAAGTTGTGTATTTTTTTCAAAGAATAAGAGAACCAAAAATTGAAAATTCATCATAGTAATTTTTCCAATTCTATATTTTGTACTCTCTAATGAATGATTATTATCCTATTTAATACATGTTTATGTTTGATCACACACATAAATGTGTTTTTTTTAATAATTTTATGATTTTATATATGATATATAATTTTATAAAAGGTGTATCATTTATATTTCATGGAATAACTCATGAAGATATGCGTGGGGTGATGAAACCCAATTAATTTTAAGGGGAAAAGTTATTTTGAATTATTTAATGAATAAAATAGTTTTATATATTGAATTATTAGTATCAAATAAATAAATGGTATTAAAATGTATTTCTATTTATTACAGGCTAGATAAAATAATATTGGGTGTGAAAATTATGAAATATTTACCTGATAATGGCATGTAATAAAATAAAAAATAGGTATCATGATATCATTAATATCATATAATTCATCAGCATGATCTTGTGGTATGGTTGCCTATATAAAATTAATCTGTAATGAGATTTAATCAGATACAAAATGGTATGTCCAATTCTATTTTCATACAGAATAATCTATCATATACAAATTGGAATTATGTGGATATCATATTTGTATATTATTAAAAGAGATAAATGTTATGTCCAAATAAATAAGATAACCCCTATAAAATGATTTACGAAATAAAGCCTTCAATAAGTAGTTTTTTTGTATTTTTGAGAATTGTTTTTGTTTAATAATTAATAGAATTAGTTTTCTGATACTCTTAGGGATGTAATTTTTTTAGAATATTCATTAAAAATCAAAGTGAATAAATGTTGTAAAAAATTATCAGGACCATAATTAAATTTCATTATGAAACTATTGATATTATTGGAAAACAATTAATGAAGGGAGAAGTTTTTAAAACAAAATAAATGAGTTATTTTTGGTGAATGAGATTATGATGTAAGTTGTTTAATGGGATAACCAATAACAATAAAAAAATTAAAATAAAATAATAATTATTAATAGGAAGACACACCAGGATTGATATAATCTAATATGGGAAAGAGTTTGGGTGAAATCAGTGAGGAAAAAGTTATCTTTGACCTAATATTTATAGTTCAAATTCAAATAATGAATTATCATTAAGAAATTCTATTTCAATCTCATGTAAAACAGATAATTATTATATATTCAACGAATGCTTTGAATTGTTTCAAACTCATTCTTGTGTAAATTATCCAAGTTAAAAAAAATGGGATTTTGTTCCATGGATGAAAAAATAGTATCAAAGAATATTGGATTTTCTAAAATAAAATCAATGATGATAAAAATGTTATGTACAATGAATAAAAAATAGTGTGGAAGGTTTATTCCCAAATATCAGAAACAGATATATATTATATATTTTCAACAATGGAATTTCATGAAACAATATGACAAAATTTTGGATTTTTCTAGGAAAAAATAAACTAATTTATAAAAGATGTATGTAAATTCCTATTTCGTCAATAATATCCATTATTAATTGTTATTAATTAAAAAACATGGATGAATTTATTATTAATTAAGATAAAAAAGTTGTGTTCCAATTGATAAATGTAAAAATGGACTTAAAAAATTATCAAGATCATGGTTTAATTGGATTAATCATCATCTAAAGAGGTTTGAATTTCAAAGGCTATAGGTTGATATAAAACTCTAAATCCTAATAAATATTTTTAAATTTATTATTATTGTTTAATATGATTCTAGAAAAAAAATTATAGGCTCATATGTTTTATAATTCAAGAAGTTTTTAAAATATATGAGATGAAAAGTAAAAATGTTTATGATTGTTGAGTTAAAATATTAGCTTTTTATAGAGGCGATCTAATGAAAAGAGGTTACTAATATCTCATAAAATAAATATTAAAATGATGTAACCCAAGTTTTCTTGAAGAAGGAATCCAGGCTGTTGATATCTCAAGTGACAAACTGAATGATATTATAATAAGTAAATGAAGGAAAGGTTGTCTATGTGACTTAATATAAATAGATCCATGCATGTTTTTTAATATATTATCTAAAAATCATATATTTCTGATGCTACATTCCTTGTTGGTATCTACCAATGATATACAAAATATTTAAACCTACTATCTATAAAATGAATAAATATCTATTCCATCCAAATGGTGGACTGTGACCATTTTTTTATATAACATTAAAGTTAAATTTATTATGATATATGGATATAGATGGGTTAATTATTGTTGATGACATGAATTTATCCTAAACTTGTTATTTCTATCATGTTTTTTGTTGTATTTTATTATTGATAATAATGAATTTAAAAATGTCTTATATTATAAAAGATGATTAATATATAGTGGAAACTAAAGTAGTCACCCAAAATATTTTGTGAACGAAATAGCTTGATAATATTTTAATTAATGTGCTATATCTCATTTTTAATAATGTTGATAAGTAATGATTAATAAATCTAGAAAAAAAATCAATTAAACATTGAAGAAAAAATAATATCAAGATAGAATAAAATTTCATTAGGTATAATGCCAAAAATATGGTTTAAATGTTTTATGTGTCCACAAAAGAAAAGTTTAGTGAAATCACCATGAAGGGAATTCCCATGATGTATATTTAAAGACCCCAATAATACATTAAAGTACCAAGAAACACATCTAATTCGACATTTTTGTGATGTAAACGTCATTTATGTATGTAATATTCACTAGTAAAAATGTATGGAATCATTTTTGAATTCAATATCCTTATTTGTAATTTTCATTTCCTAGCTTTCATAGATGTTTTATTTTGGTTAATTAATGTTCAGTAGTGTAAATCATTAATATCATCATATAAAATGAAATTATAAGAATTAAAAATAAGGTAAGAGATCTTATTCAGACATAAAAATGGTGTGTTATCTCATCCTGTTTTGTAAATACTTGGAAGATTATATAGTATTTAATCTAGTGGATGAATTTTTCTAATGATGATATTTAATGTAGTTTTTTGTTATGTATCTTTTTTATTAAATAATTGTTCCCAAAATTATCATACATCATATTGGATATATGATAATGATTACTGAATAATTAAGAAATTATATTACGAAATTTAATATTTATCACCTAGTTTGAATTATTCTAAAAAATTAATATTTGAAAATTATTTTAATTAGAATAGATGTTCCAAGAACACTAAAGTGATGGATAGTTAAGTACAATTCCATGGATCATTTTGATGATATTAATTATGGATAATATTATGTGAAACATGTCATAGGATAAGGTTCATTCAAAAGGAATTGGGTAGTAACATGACACTTTGTGATACAACACTTCTGGTATAATTATGGTTGATGTTTATAAAAATTAATCTTTTATATTAAATCATGGTCTTTTATATGGTTTCACATTAATTTTGTAAGGGTGATTCACATTATCTTTTTCAAAAAGAATTTATATAACTCTATGATACATGTGGAACACTAGAACTGAATGATAGAGATATGTATGTTTCCAGTGATTTCATATCCTCTTGTCGTGATATTAAAGGTCACTCTTTGTTGGGAAAGAAATTTTTTTTTATAATTTCTGAAGAAAAAATGTTATGTAATGGAGAAAATATTTCATCATTGAAGGATTTATTACTACATTATCTAAATGAATATTGTATTACATTAGATATTGTATGGATGATGCACAACATGTAAATTGGGATTTAAAGTGTTAGAAATGACATATAATTTCATAACCTCTTAAAGGTGAAAACTATTAGGATATACAATGTTCTAATGAACCCGAATTTTATCATAGTAAATGAAACATTACAAATATTCAAATTAACAAAATTGGGAATTATTTAAATGATAATATGAGATAATATATTTTATCATATAAACAATATTATTTAATCTATAACATAGTTAAAATTATTCTTCTTATAACATAATAAAAACAATGAAAAGTTAATGTACAATAATATATTCAACATATAAAATTATCAAAACTCATAGAGATGACTTAAAAATAAACAAAAAATTTAAATGATTTTATAAGAGAATATATTATACAATAAAGGATCTTTTTTATTTAAATGTATGACCCATTGAATTATAAAATCCAAAATTTATGTATGTTAAACATTAATCCTACTAGATGATCTATCATCCTATCCCCAGATGAGATTGATCAAGAATATAATTGAAATATCATTCTTAATATCCCATTTGTGATTTCACTGGATCACATACCTAGCTTTGTATTAATATCCATATATTATATTGATCAATATAATCATACATTGAATGAATACAATTGGAAGTAAAAAATTTTATTGTTAAACACTACCTTATAAGATACACATAGAGAAAACAATGAAAAATAAAAACTAAAATTATTCTAAGTTCTCAATTATTATCATTTATTTTCATAAATCTGAATATTCTATAACATTCAAGGTATTATGAAATATCTACTAAACTTTAGGGTTATTATATCTGTTTTAGTCATCAATCCAATAATTGGAATTTGAGAAACATTCATTCATTTGAAATGTAACAAAAACTAAATTAATCATTTTCTAATGAACATAGAGTAACATTAAAAGGTCTAATTTCGTTATTTAAACTTCATTATAGTTCATGTAAAACAATATAATATAATCCATTAGGAATCTACAGATCACCATATCATCAAAATTCTAACAAAGTGGTATGGGAAATCAGTTACCATATTTTTCTTCATAAAACTAATGATAATGAAAAAATATCTAATTACATAGTTTTACAATAATTTATATTGTTATATTGAGGTAAATGGAGTGATGGGGTTATTCAATCAATTATCATTCCCTTTCCAAAAATCATAAGACACAAATGAAAAATTTAAATGTTATGATGAATTAAAATAAACATCCAACATATGTTTTTAGGAAAACCAATAATAAAAAATATTAATATTTCATTATTTTCAGTTAATATTAAATAAATATAAACAATTTAATATAATAAATTGAAATGTGATTAGTCACAAAGTCCCTTTGTTAAATATAAATGAAATGAGTACAATTAAGAGATAAAAATAAATGGTTTGAAATACCTCCCTATCCAAATTCTTAAATAAAAAAATAAGAAAAATAATCCTAAATTATAATGAAGCTCATTAATTACCTTATAGTTTACATAACAATATGATTCATCTTTTAAAGGGATGACGAAGATTAGATAAACAATTATCATTTCTAGAAAATTATTTAACCAAGTAATTTTCATAGGACTAAAATTCAAAAAATATTTTCAAAGCCGAAAATTATATATTAAATCTATAAAACCATTTTTATCCTTTTTCTTTTATTTTTATGTATTATCCTTATAGGTTTTCAATTTTTTATGAGTTTTATAATCATAATGATCTGTAATTTCACCCCAATTACCAAGAATTAATTTGGTTTTCAATGCCTATTTGATACCTTGATAGAAATAATTTCTTTCTTGGGAATGAAATTTCCCCTACAAAATTTCTACATAGGTTGTATCGAAAATATGAAATAATTTAACAATAAAAAAGGTAAATTACTTCCCTTGTTGAGATGAACCACTATCCCTAGTATGATACTTAGAACATTCTTACCAACATATTTCCATAACCCACATATTCAATGCAGGATTAATATATATATAAAAATACTTCGATGAGGGAACTACATAATATGATCATGAAAAATTTCCCTACACATTCAAATGATTTTTCTACATATTTGATTCGGATGGAGGTTCTATGTAACATTTACCTTCATTAGATATAAGGGAAAATCCCTCTCCAATACATTATAAACCACCGTAAAATTATGAGTTGTGTATTATTAATTCATATGATATTGACGATATAATATAAAATTTAATTCCTCAAGATTATTTTTATAATGTAACCTTTATCATTTAGTTCCTTCCCACAATAAATTTTTGTATTATTGGTCATCGAGGGGGAACCTGACTAGAAAAAACCATTATCAAAATCAAATTCATTTGATTTCTACCCAACCACTCTATATGATTATAAATACATATTTTTTTAATCCAGTAAAACATAACCCTTCAAACAACAATTATGGCATACAATTTGTTTTAGTTTTATTAATTATGAAAAATGGATTGACTAGTATGAAACAATATCTGTTAGTGGTAAAATTTAATTTGTAATGTTAACCCATCATCAAATGATAATATTACCACCATTTTAATCAATGATGAAACATGAAAAACTTACACTATGGTCATAGAATAATATCCAGAATGATCCTCCCTAGTCATTCAGAACATTGTTGTTGGGATTACTATCCCATATTCAACATCATATACAATATAAAATTTCCATAGAATCAAATATTATCCAAAAAATAGAATCTATACATTTTCCCCTTCTTTTCCATAATGATAAAAGATGCAAATGAATAAATATTTCATAAATACATAATGTACTTCTATTTATGTAATTTGAGATGAATCCCTAATTTCATTTCATCAATTATTTCAAGGAGAAGGGAATATTGAAGAACCCCTACTGATCAAAATGCATATTTATTCTATGAATCACCAAATATGAATAACGCAGGATTGTAAAGGGATTGTTGTTTTATAAATGAGATAAATAGAAAATATATTTCATATAATAAAATCATAATCCCCTAGAATTTTTTTTATAATAGTACCCTCCTAGACCTATCACACTTATATCCTATTGACAAAACCCAGGGAAGGTTAAAATAAGAATGGATGAGATTATATGCTTAGTTAGGTTTAATATTAATGTTATCAATCACATGGGAGTATTGTTTTATAACAAGGGGATAATTAAAAATTAATTTTCGTGTTCTCAAAATAAATAATTTATACAAATAAATGATTACATTAAAAACTCTAAAATGAAGTCATATCTAGAAGAATGAAAATGAAGGGTTTAAAAGATAAAATCGACATTCAAGAATCACAACCTAAGAGTATTGAATAATAAGTATTTTAAATCAATATATTTTTAAAAAGGATTTTAAAAATATTTTACACACAAAATAATGGAATCATATCGGTATAAAACATCATTATGACACAAAATGTGAACAAATCAATTAAAAAGATTGTACAGTAATATTTATTTGAGGATATCACGAAGAAATCATACACACACCTAAAAATGTATAAAAATATATACACAATCATGTATATGGTTACCATAATAATCTCATTAGACATCAATATCACATTACATAAAGTATAAAATTTATATTATGGACCCAACAAATACATAATTACCATCAATCGTATGTATACTACAAAGGTAATAAAAATATTAATCATTTTTTATAGATTAACATATGATAATGAAAGAATATTTCATAATAATATATTCATCATAATCAACAACCATCAAGAGATGAAATATGGATGTATCATTGAATATTTTTTCAAGGGATAAATAATAATCATCAAAGTATAACTGAAAATACCATTACAATATCATTTGATCATTTCATGATGAAAATAATATTTTCATTTGGATATCACATATTTAAAATATAATTATTTCAATAAGATAAGGGAAAATATTTTTCAAAATAACCATGGAATTTTGTAATGGAATATTCAATGAATATATTTGGAATGATGGTTGGTAAATTCATTCATTCGATATATGTTAATATAATGATAATGGTCTAAATTATTGTAAATATTCACATTGTTCATAAATTTAAAAATATATTAATTTTAAGATGTTTTTGTAGAAAATAGAATATTTGTAAATTCTATTTTAATAATTCATTAGGTAAAAGATTAAAGATTAAATTTTTTTTTAAGATAATATTAAAAAGGAATGACATGATTCCAGAAGGAAGAATAAGTAATGTATGTTTTTTTTGAAAAACATTATCAATCATTTAAAAATAAAAGAGGGGAAATCAATAAAATTTATTTGAAATTTATTTGAATGTTCTAATGGGATAAAAATATAATTTATTTATATAATAATTGTTATAAAATTTTCCTCAATTGAAATTAAATCACAAACAATCCCGATTAAAATGAAATTGTAATACACATCTGTTACCTCATGTTCAAAATAGATTTGTACACAATAAAATATATAATATAATAAATAAATATATTTTAAAAATATACTCAGAACCATATTCATATATATGTATCATTCATTTATAATTTATATGTATCATTTTCAAAAACTTCTTCATTAAAAATAACAATTTGGTGAAAACTACTCTATTTTACATGTAGGTTTTTTATGAATATATCTGGTACATTCACCCTTTTATTGATTTCATATTATCAAGAATATTGATCATGAAATAATTCTCATATGTGTTCCTAATATAATATTTTATACTTATTTTTCTAATTTTCTGATGAAAACCAAATCACATAGCTTCTTGGAGGTGACATTTGACACATAAAGTTAGTGATGTTATCATTTTCTAATATATAAAAAGGAAAGAAGGAATATATGAAATTATAATTACAAGAGTAATATTATCACACGAAAATAATATATTATAATTAAATAGTATATAATAAAAGCGCATAAATGGTGTTGGAAAATTAATTGTATCACTACATAGAAGTTGTAGTGGACACATTAACACATAAAATATATTCAACACCAATCTGGTTGAAAGGGGCTGGGAAATGGTTGTGAAATAATCATAATAAAATATAATTAAATTTTTTATACAATTTCAATCATGTTTTCATTTGTAAAATAGTTTTTTATAATATGTAATATTAAATAAAACTACCTTATTAATGGTTATAATTAATCACTGAAAAACCTCCGGTCACATAAAGCATATGAACTAAAATGATGGTATTATGATAATACTATCAAATATAGGTATTGAGGAGGGATGTTTGTAAAGAATTTTGGAAGGTCCTTGAAGATTTAATAGTACCCTTATGTGTGTACAAGCGATGTTATGGGGTTTTATTTTATATGTGAGGTAGAGGACACATATTTAATATTTCAAAGGATTAACATATTTCAGGGAAATTTTATTATGAAAGTTTGTCTAAATGGACATGAATTATAATTTAAGAGAATATTTTGATCAAATATATTTTATTATTATTAATTATTAATGTTTATTTCAAAAAACTTCCACAGTTTATTTGTTTTTCTACTGGTAATCCTGATTTAACCTTAACCATGTCAACAGATTTTCAATACTTTTATTATTTATTATAAAAATAATTAACAGGTCCTAAATAAATAATTGGGCATGATTATTCAAAAATATTGATTTTATTTTATATAATTAAATTCCTATAATTATAGGAAAAAAATAATATACATTCCCACAAAACTCAATGACAAATGTTTTCCCATAAAAAAGAATATTTAATCATTAAATGGTTATATATAATAACTGGGAATAATTTAAATTAATAGGAAATTAATTTTATTATATTTAACCTAAACGAACTAATGAAATTATAAAATAAAATTAAAACAAAATAGGTATTTTAAAATAATTGAAAGGAAAATAAAATATTCAATAAAATTTATAGTGTTCACTGTTCATTAAAAAAATCATTACAAAAATACATATATTTCCACATAATTTTATTTTGATATAACTATTTAAAAAAATAAACCCTTTTCATAAAATAAAATTTCTAAATGTGTATGAAAATATTTACTGTATCGTTATATAGAAAAAAATGAAATCAATTTGGGGTGAAAAATATTTTTAGAAACACAATATATAATTAAAATACAAGTATTTATTTATTATATATTAATTTTTATGAATATATTTTATAATGTGGTTATTTTTATTTTATCATACAATTAAAATTGATTGTTATGATATTATGATATAACAAGGAAAATTTAGACTAATGGTTATGTGTAAAATAATCTATCAAATACATCATGTTTATTTGAAACAAATAATATGTATGTTAAATCTCATATTATTAAATTATACCACCCTAATATAATTTATACATCAAAATTATATCAAGCATATATTAAAAAAAACAATATATCACTACTTAATCACATCGTTGAATTCCCATGTAACTTCCTTGAATTTCTGATATCTCCAATGATCTATAACATGGTGAGTAGTCTTGTTTTGAAAAAAAAAATATTCAACAAAGAAGGATAATATTAATTTTTTATCATAAGAATGATTACTCTTTAATGGAATAACCTTTTAATTCATTACATGTGGAGCATTATTTATTTGAATACACTCTAGAGATACAAGGAAAACTTTTTGAAATTTATAGTGGTTCTCTAAAAGATCCACTAAATAAGACTCTATCCATATCTGATCAAGAATCTATAATTGAGATATAAATATATATATATAACATTATTTTATTCAATAATATCATGATCTTAATGCATGGAAAAATTCACGGTAATTTCATCTCAATATTACTTTGTTCTAGATATCAAAGATGATCATCAACATAGCTTTTATATTGATTCTAGACTAACTTAATGTGGTTCTGAATAGATATAAAATTCATTGAAATTATAAAATATTTTTAAGGTCCTAAACGAATTATTTCTCTAAATTCATCCAATCTGATTTGACTTTTGTACTTCAATCCATATAAGAATTCATAAAAAGCTACGTGGAAGCATGACTGATAGTTACTGCATTTGGGAAACACAACTAGAGAAATGATTTCATATCCCTAGTTCCATTAAATTAATTTGAGAAAGCTCCAAACATGTCATCTAGAGTTTGAATTTTACTCTTAAACTGATCATATATTTGATGATGATATACATTACTAAAACTCAATATTTTATCCACATACAATTAATGAAATATCATAAATATTGAGGTAAAAAGCTAATCCCGATCAGATAAAATATTTTTTTGTAATATATGAAACCATTCATCATCATAAATTCATATCCTTGAACATATATCAATAATTAAATTTAGAAAAATCGAAATGAATTTTATAAAAATCATAAAGATATCAACAAAACCTTGTATAACATTATATAAATTTAATGTTTTAGGACGTCCATTGAATAAATCAATGATGATATTTTCCCATTTCTATTCTGGGATGGGAAATATTTTTAATATCCCCATAGACATATGTATCCTATCATTAAATTGATGATATATCTACCACCTAGTTTCATACTCTATAATAACAATTTTATAATTATCCAAACAAAAATAAAATTTTATATCTAAATAATTTTTCAATCAATCTTGATGTATAGACAATGAGAAGTATGGGAGAAGTCCAATGACTCGCACTTAATACATTTTATCTTTTTTACATTTACTTGGTTCCATATACTTATATTCCAATCAAAAACAATATTGAACTCATAAATATTTCTATTAATCTTCTACAGTTCCACACAATCCATTTTAACCTCTTTAATCCTCATATTGGTGTAGGATCAACCATTAAATTGGGATATATTTTTTATTTCCTATATAGTCAATATTTTTTGGTATAGATTCAGTACATAAATAAATAAGATATATATGTTTTCTATCATTATAGTAAAAATATCATGGCCCATATGAGTCAAGGAACCAGCCATGTTATTCACCTTTAAAGGGTGGTAGTATATTGATATTTTATAATCATTAATCAATGAAATACATCTACTTTACTGAAAATTAAAATATTTATCTTTTAATATATAATCCATGTATTCCTGATATATATATATATATGACACAACCTTTTAAATTTATGTAATCCCCCAACCCATTAATTAAAAAAATAAAAAAATCTATTTAAAATTCAAGATTCTGGTATTTTTTGCAATGTATTTTCAATTGGACTTTGGGAAATAATTTCACTATATCATTATTTCAAGGGGATTTATCCCATTTACATCATTCATGCATAATTATATATCACAAACCCATCTCCACTATCAGGTTGTCTGAGCTTAAGTGCACTGAACAACCTTCTATTTAGTTACATGAACTTTTCTGCATGTTCATTTCTCAATATGAAAATGGTTGAATTATATATCAATGTGTTTATTCTATTAGAAATCATAGATAAATCACTCATTAATAATATATAGTATCTAATCAACATTATAATAGTACAGATCTTAGTAACCATATTTTTTCTTGCAAATTATCCAATTACATCAACCATTGATGGATTTTCTTATATACCCTCACATTAGATTATATGACTGAGGAATGAAATATTTTGTAAAAATAAGTAAAAATTTGAATATTATTCATGAAACGTGTAACACCCCAAGAGTTTGTGTTATGTATCTTTTTAAATTTAATCTCCCTGATAACTTAGATTGCATACAACATTATTCTTAAGAGAACCATGATATACTATTAATATTATTATTTCAAACAATATTATATCTTATCCCTAATTTTGGTGGGAATGAATAATATTAACCATAAAAATAATTTATGGAATTTATTAGTTTCCAGTTAAATATGTATTCATATAGAAACCAATTTAATAAAAAGAAAATGTTTTTTTATAAATTAAATTTAATTGTCCATAATTAAAATAAAAAAAACCATTTATAAATTATATTAATGAAATATTTATAATATATTCAATATAATGTGTAACAATAATCCTTGATGTTTTTTTAGAAAATATATAAGAACATATCCAGTTTTATCAATAAATGAATTATTTTTCCAAAAAGGCAGTTTCACTGATTTTTAATGGGCACTTGATTTAAACATATTTTTTAACCTATATAAAATATACATAAATAAATTACATTCTTAATTGAAATTAGAGTATCAAAATTTGATTCTTTTTTTATTTTATTTTTTTTCTAACAAGATTTGTTTTTTGAAGAATAGTGATAAAACATTGCATTGTAATTGAAAATACCCATTTCATCTAAATAATTTATAGTGTGAAATAATATTATTAATTCCATTTAAAGTATAATTAGATAAATTATATATACATTAATCAAATTTATGTCATTGAAATAAATTTTATATTGTGAATGGATATAAAAACATTTCAATATTTTGATCATTTTTATTTTTAAACTTATTTTTGTGTTCTTTCAATGAGACAAATATTAAATTATTTGACCACGGTTAAAGTTAAATCATGTAATTAACGGTCAACATAATATTATAAATGTTAACAAATTACCCTAACACTAGTACAAAATTCATTGGATGAGTGACTGTAAAGCAATATTATCCATGGTTCATGATTATAACCTTTTAAAGGCACTTGGATGCATGTATGATTTTTATGATTTTTTTAATGAAAATATAATTTTGTTTTAGTCATATCATTAGTAACTATTACAATTTTAATATATTGTTATAAAAATCCTAAATTAAACTATAAATATTAATTTGAAATATAAATTAATTTTATTCATCATGATAATATCTTTGTAATTTTTATATATAAATAAATACTATAAATACATATTAATAATGATGGATAAATTATTTTATTAATATAAATTTAAAAAAAGTGATATTACATATTTTAAAATAATACTAATGTGAGATTATTATTTTCATAAAATAATTTTATTGATAAATTTGACATTATAGGGATATATTAATTGTTTTATAGAACACATCTTTTGTATTGATATTTTATTAAATATTAATGAAATGAAAAGTTTCAAAATTGACATTAATGGTGTTTTAAAATAATCAATATTTCATAAACCTGTAGAATCCTCATAAACACATTACAATATGCCAAATAATTAGGATAATGTTGATAATAACATCCATGAATCAATTATGGTTTGTTTTTAGTTTTATATAAACTATTTTAGATGATTTATATCCTTACACATATTATTTTTCAAATTACTCTCTTTTGAGAAATTTATAAGTGGAATTTACTATATATTAATTTTATGTTTTGAAATTATCCTAAAGTGACCCCAACCTCAATTATAAAAGGGAACATCCTACCTCACATTCTCAGGAAAAATTAACACTAATAGTGTAACACCCTAATATTTTAAGAGATATATTCTTTTTGTTTCCTTACATATCTTCTGTTGTAGGCTACAACAAGATTATCTTGCACTATACGCAACACTGTATTATCTTGCAGTATACGCAACAGTATTCTTGGATCATATTACACATAATTTCAAGATCGTTTGATAGTAGTCATTCTACGCAACATTGAGTGTGAGTATATATATATATATATTCATTATTTAAATGAAATATGGTTGGATTTTTTTATACACAACAACATTGGACTCTTTCACTACACGCAACCCTTACATGGTTTCATTACATGCAATCGCGACCTACCTTGATAAGGTGTGTTGTACGCAATTCTAGGATTTACTAAAAAATGATATATGGTTATAATATTTTTATGAACTAGCCATTATGAATATTATTAACTAAATTTTAAATTTTAAAACATTAATATTCATCTTAAACATTTTCTATTACATGGTATGAGAAAAAAATAAATTTTTCATGTACAATAATTATCTTAAATAAAAATGCAGTTTTTCCACCTTTTGATGGAGCACCCATTTGACTTATAATTTTTTACAAGTATATAAGATAAATTTTACAAAATAAAAATCTTATTTTGAATCAGGATAAAAAAAATTTACGTTGGATAAAGTTTTGATATTTTTCTGACAATGTTTTTATTTTTATGAATATTAAAACACGCTAAATTTTAATTAAAAAAACATTTTCTATGAGATAATTTATATTGTTAAATTATAATGGTAAATTATAATAAATTATAAATAGAATATCTTTATACCATTTAATATAATTTATGTCATTTCAAAAAAATTTACAACGAATTTATAGGTAAAAACAATTCAATCATTGGCAATGTATTAACTTTTAAAACATGTTTTCTTAACAAGAGTATTTGTTTTAAATTAATTACTGCATCTTCTATGTTATGAATTTTGAAAAATGGAATCCATATTTGAATTTAGTGGGTAAAAATTATGGTAATAGGTCACTTATAATTTTTTTTGATATTATGAATAGTAACTACGGTAATTTTTATTTACTATAGTTAAAGGTAAATTAGGTAATTAAGTGTAAAAAGAAAATTATCAAATAACCTATCACCTTCCGAATTTCTATTGGATGACAAAAGGTCGACGTATATCACCGAAGGGTAGGAATAGATTCATTTGATGGTGTTTTGACAATGAAAATAATTTAATTATTATTAAAACCAATGAAAGTGACAACAGATCACTTTCTAAAATATTACAAGTATATTAAAATTAATTTAGTGATAAACTTAATTAAACTTCAAGAATTAACAATATCTAGAAATATAATAAATGTATCTAAATCATGTAAATTTATTTAGAATTTTTGGGGATTAAAAAATATCATTAAAGGTGACACAATAGTAATGTTGAAATTATTTTACTGATTTAAATATTATATAAGATGTATTAAAATTATTAAAATAAATATTGTATGAACTATTTAATATACTCCATGAATTTTCTAGATAAATATGACATGTTATTAATCTATTTAATATATTAGTTTGAACATATCTTTTGTGTGGATTTTATTTAAAATCAAATAAATGAAAAGTGTCAAAATTGACAATATTTTTATATTATAAAAATAACAAAATATAAAATTGTTTAAAAATCACAAAAATATTTAAAAATTATAAATTGAAATTTATATGATCTAAATTGTCATAAATATCCCAATTATGGATAACTAACAACACATTAGAAATTATTTATAACAATTTGATATTTAGAATCTTATTACCATAAATATGATTAAATAAAATAAATATGGGTAAATCAAGATGATACGTTTTAAAATAAATTTCCAAAATTTCTAAATTTTATTGGATGATTTGATTACAACCCTATCACTTTTTATCTTCGAATATGGGTCATTTTTTGAGGTTTTTAGGTGGGTTTTGATATATTAAAAATTAATATTTTTTAGGATTCCAAAGGTGCCCCTCTCCTCCCTTATAAAAGGGAACCTCCTCCCTCTCCACTTCACAACAACTTGAGCCTTAAATCTCGGAAAAACCTTGAAAATTTATCTTCTACACTTCCATAGAAACATTTTGTATGTTTTCGTCTTCTCCAAATACCAACTCTAGTCCCTTAAGTGGAAGCTTAATGGAAGTGCGACGAAGAAGAGGTAATCTCTTCTACCGATTCTTTCACGTTTATTTCTTCTTCAACATCATCTTACTTTGTTGTTTCATTGTAAAGTATTAAAATAAGTATCTCTAATATAATAATATTATATTATAAATATTAAACAACCCCATTTCACCTTCTATCCATCGTACAAAAAATGTAATCACCGTGCGTGTGTACGAACTGAATTTTTTCTCCATGCCATGGTGTAATCTGTTTTTCCACAACCAACATACATGGATGGGTATAATTTTTAAAGAAAAAAAAATATATGGTTATTATAAAATCATATTTATTCTATGATATTATATCACCACTATAATTCTATTCAATAATTGAGGGAACAATATCATCGCTCGTGCGTACGTACAGATTACCATCTCCACAATGCGATGAGATTAATTCTCCAATTTAACAATTATAGAATGATTATAATATATATATATATATATATATATATATTAAATAATCATGAAATATATGAAATATTAATGATATTTTACTAGTGTATATGTTATTTACTTGCTTTTATTCAATTTAATAAGGAAACAAAAACAACGTTCATGCATAGGTACGGCCTACCGTCTCCATGAACGGTGTATTTCATTCCATTTATTGATCTATTATATAGGTATATTATGAATATATATTATATATAAATCATGTTTTACATTCTTGATGTAAGTAATCATGATCTAGGTTATCATATGAATAATTACATGTAAAAACACAGATGATAAATGAAATGATTTTACCCAAAACACAACATTAACATAGAATAGACAACTGAGTGAAAATTATAAAGTCATAATTGGGTTATATATGATAACATAAATATTATTATGGTTCGGTTATAAGTTAATAATATTTCTAAACCCACTATAAAGGGTTTATGGCACATATAGAATAAATTGGAGATAAGGTAAGGGATAAATTTTCCAGTCTCGTTTTTATCCGAGATTGTTTTTCATAAGTATTTAAAAAGGTTATATTTATCATCCATGTCTGAAAACATGTATTTAATAAACATTTGAGTATTCTTCCATGTATTTTTATAGTCATGTTTACCCATCTTTGACTTTTAAATTGTGTTATGGAAGGATTCTTTCTTTTTTACCATATGAAAAACATTTTCAATTTTCCGTCAAAAGTACAAGGAGAATGCTTTTTTTAACTTATACGGCGTGAATGGATTTTTACAGTTTCATAACGCTAAATTTTCACAAAGCATACTCTACGTGATTTCATGATTATTTTCAACACAATTTTCTTCTTTTAAAATATAATGGCATTTTGTTAAAATAAAATGATTATTGAAGAAGAAATGATATTTTCCTCAAAAATTCCTTTCATGTGCTTTGTCAAAAATATTTTACATCTATGAATACATTATTCTGTTTGACTATGTTGAAATACTACAGTCTCTATTATTTACTTGGTTTGGTTATTCTTATGATTAAACAATATCCATTTGTTTCATATGGATTATGTTATGATTTGATGATGTTTATGAAACCCATTGTATTATTTGGGTTATGATGAATAATTTGTGTTTATTTTGCGTCACATGTAAGAATTATTTCATTATAAGATTGGTGGGACCTATATCTCCATAAAATTCATTGGGTAAATATTTATATCTCATTAGATAGACAAGGATGGAACGACAAGTTAATCTGGTTTAGTGATACAGGACTGGAACGAGGACTGATGTCGATTCAGAAAGGGACTTTGTCCACTATGATAGTCTTGGAAGTAATGCATTGGCTACTATGGAAATCATATCATTTGGTTAATTGTCTTCCAAAATTACATGTTTTATTACCATTGTATTTTATCAGTATTTATGTTCCATTATTTTCTATTCCTTATGTAGTATCATGATGTATTTGACAATATTTTAATGTTTAAACTATATGTTCATGTTTTCTTTAAGTTAAAATGAATATAGTTTGTTTTATTTTATCCATTCTTACCCTTACTGAGCATTTGAGATCACTCTTTATATGTTTTCTTTTCCACAAGATATAATGTAGGTTTATAGGTAAGAAAACACAATGGAATGATCTTTATGGGAGTTATGGATTACCTTTCACCATGATTAGAAGATTATGTTCTGAGTTTCCAAAGAAAATAAACTATTATGGTTCTTGTGTTTTGGTTCATTTTATGTATTAATTATTCCACCAAAGTAATGTAATGTCCTAGTTCATCATACTTGGGTCTCTATAGTTAGAATGAGAGGAAAGGTTTAGTCACCCTTTGGAAACAAGTATGCAATAACATTAGTGAGATTCCTAGAGATATTTTGAAGGTATGTATAGGGATGTTTCTATGGTTAGGTATGGGCATTGGTTATAGTCCTAGAATTACAGTATCAATCATAGGATTAAACCTAAGATGTTAGAGATTTAATATACTCCCCTTGATTATATTGTTTTTCCAGTATGAGTTTTTCCACTCATTGAATTTTTTTTGGGTTTTATGAAATTGTAGGAAATAGGAGGATTCATGTTAATGGAGAATATTATGGACAATGGAGAGATATTCTTCATGAGTAATCAAATGAAATGGGATTTGGAAGTACCAACATCATTATTATTCCTAGTTATAAATCTCATAATATGATCAATAATATAAACTTGGGTAAGTTTCCTGACTCAGCTAATAAGAGAATGATGGAGTTTTATGATGATCATAGAGGAAATAAAGTACAATTTTCTTCATATAAATCTTGTTGGAAGAGGAATATGGGAGAATGTTTCAAAGGAACTGGAAGATTCTTTGGGTGTGGAAAAGAAGGACACACAACCAGTAATTTCAAAGGAAATGGTTTAGTTAACACCATGGAAAATTATAATGGTATTGCTAAGACACCAACAATGGATAAATGTTTTAAATGTGGAATTTAATGAAATTATGAAAACAAATACCCTAAGGGAATGTCTCATGAAGATAATCATCATGGTCATATGGGTAGTAATTATATTAATGGTTATGAAGAGACTAAAAATGATATGTTAGATGAAATATTTGTTCGAGCATGGTCTATTTTTTAAGAATGTAGTGGAATGATGTATGTTTATAAAGAGTTATGTTGTATAGGTAATGTTATACGAAATAAAGACACGTCTAAGGATTATTACACTATTTTTTTATGAAAGTATTTGAAAGTTGATGATTAATGGTACTAGTAACCATGAAATATTATTCAAATATTTTTGGAAAGTATATGGTATGATCATATTGAAGGGATAAAGAGATATTGAGATATTTGAAAGTAGTAATGATCTTCTGATTGATATAAGGAAAATGTTATATCATGGTTTGAGTATATAGAAATTTTGGGATTTTGATATGTGGAAAGAGTTATCTTTTGATAGAATTCATTTTTTCACTAAGGTTATATGGTAATTCATGTTTCAATAGAATACATAATTAAGGTATTCACATGTCTGGAATGTGACCAAAAAGATATATTTTATGGTATATGGGGGATAAATGATTGTATTCACATTCTTGGTTGATGAAATTTCTAGTAATCATTTTATTAATACTATAAGATTTGATAGAAGTATTTTTGATAAGCCTGAAGGTTGGAATGTATTAATTTGGTCATCATATATAATTGTTTAAGTCTAGAACATTTTTCTATACTATTTCATGACTGTAGTAATAGTGTAGTTTTAGAAAAAAGGCATCCCATAGGACCGGTGGAAACCCAATGTTTCAGACATGGTTGTGAGAATCGAACCCAAAACCGATGTGTGATAGAATTTATCACCTACCGCTGGCCTACAATAAGTCCCTGGTTAGTAGAAATTAGTTTTATTTTAATAAGAATGATGATATATGAAGTATAAGTCTATTTTGGAACTATATACGATTAATCTCACCATAGATGGACTTATGTATATAACTTTTTCTAACCTTATGTTTGACATATATGGAATGACCTATCATTCAATCACATGATCTGCTAAAACGTTTTGATGAAAAATTAAACTTCATTTCTTAAAGAGATGAAGAGAAATTGTTGGTGGCACGAGCAATAGTGAAATTGTACCAAAATCAACTAAGTATTTATTTTAATTCAAAAAATTATTTAACATTTGGGAAATGATATTGATACCAAATGATTTTGTCATGGTTCTCTCATATATGATGAATCATATGGTACCTTAGATCGTCACAAATTTATGTATTTGTTACATTTGGCTTTTTCAAAGCCATGTTGTCTACCACCATCCATCAGAACATGATGGTTCGATTTCTCATCCATATCAATATTTTCACCTATGTTCTCCTATGTAGAAACCCAGTGATTAGTTAATTTTTGTAACTATTACATTTCATACTTTAGTTTTTAAATATATGTTTTTCTTTTCCTTTTTATGATGTGGGTTTCTATGTATGAAACTCTCAAGTAATAAACCATTTATAACCCCGAAAAATTTCGAGGGGGAAATTCATTTTAAGGGGAGTATAATGTAACACCTCGAGATTTTATGAGATATATTATTTTTAATTTCATTCATATCATCTCTTGTATGCTACAACAATATTATCGTTCACGATACACAACACCGTATTAGGTTGTAGTTTATGCAACACTATTCTTGGATCATGTTACACACAATTTCAAGCTTGTTTGATAATAGTTATTCTACGCAATAGTGAGTATATATATATATATTCAATGTATAAATGAAATATGTTTGTATTTTGTTATATGTAACAACAAAGGAGTCTTTCACTACACACAACCCTGACATGGCTTGCATTACACACAATCACAACCTACCTCGATAATGTGTGTTGTACACAAATCTGGGTTTTACTAAACAATGATATATGGTTTTAATATTATTATAAACTATACATTATGAATAGTATTAACTATTTTTGGAATTTTATAACATTAATATTCATCATAAAAAGTTTCTTTAACATGGTATGGGAAAAAAATAAATTTTTTCGTGTCAATACGTATTTTTTTTAAAATGAAGTTTTGCCACATATTGATGGCGCACCCATTTTCAATATAATTTTTTACATGTTTATAATATAAATTTTACAAAACAAACATCTTTTTTGAATCAAGATATAAAAATTTACATTGGGTAATGTTTTGATATTTTTCTGTTAAAATTCTAATTTTGATGAATAGTAAAAACACGCTAAATATTACGTAAAAACAAATTTTTTCATCGAGATAATTAATATAGTTATATTATAATAGTAAATTATCTTAATGTATAAATCTAATGTATTTTTACCATTGAATATAACGTATTTCATTACAATTAATTTTACCTTGAATTCATAGGTAAAAACATTTCAATCTTTGACAATGTTTTAACTTTTAAAACCCGTTTTCTTAACAATGGGATTAATTTTAAATTAATTACTGCAACTTAAGTGTTTTGAATTTTAAAAACAGGATTCCATATTTGAATTCAGTGGATCCAAATTATGTTAATAGTTTATTTTTATATTTTATTGATTTTATGAATAGTAACTATGATAATTTTTATTTACTGTAGTTAGATGTAAATCGAGATATTAAGGGTGAAAATAAGATGAAAAAATTACTCTTAAACATGAAAAAATTCTATGGATGACTAGATGTCGACCTATATAACATAAGGGTCTGAATATATTCATTTTATTGACTTTTGACCATCAAAATAATTTAATTAGTATTAAAACCGATGACTGTGAAAACAAGTCACACTTTTAAATCTTATAAGTGTAATAATTTAAATTTATTTATAAACTTCGTGAAAAAACGAAAATGATTAGTATCCTGAAATTATTTAAATCATTTTAATTTATTTATAATTTTAATGGATTAAATAATTATCTTTAAAGGTGACACAATAGTGATGTTGAAATTATTTTATTGATTTAAATATAAAATAAATAGTTTTAAAAATATTAAAATAAATATTTTATGAAATATTTAATATGTTCCACGAATTTTATAGATAAATATGACATGTTAATAATCTATTAAATATTTTAGTTCAAACATATCTTTTCTGTGGATTTTATTTAAATTCAAATAATTGAATAGTTTCAAAATTTACAACTTTTTATTTTATAAAAATTACAAAATATAAAATTGATTAAAAATCAAAAAAATATTTAAAAAATATAAATTGAAATTTATATGGTCTAAAATTTCATAATGTACCCAATTATAGATAATTAACAACACATATGTAATTTTTTATAACAATTTAAAATTTAGAATCTTATTACCACAAAATAGATTATATAGAATAAATAAGGATAAATCAAGTGATAAGGTTTAAAATAAATTTCCAACAACTCTAAATTTTATTGGTTGAATACCTTACATCCATATATATTATAATCTTTAAATATAAGTAATTGTTGGAGTTTTTTAAGTTGGGTTACATTTATTATAAATTAATATTTTTGTTGTTTCCAAAAATTCCCCACTCCTCCATTATAAAAGGGAACCTCCTCCCTCTACACTTTACAACACCTTGGCCTTCAAGATTATAAAAAACCTACACATTTCACTATCCACATCCCTAGAAATATTATTGAGTTTATAATCTTCTAAAAATACTAACTCTAGTCCCTTAAGAAAAAACAGTATGGTAGTGCGTCGAAGAATATGTAATCCCTTCTACCGATTCGTTCAAGTTTCTTTCTTCTTCAACATCCTCTTCATTAGTTGTTTCAATGTAAAGTAATACGATAAGTATCAATAATATACTGATATGATATTATAAATATGAAACAACCACATTTCACTTTCTATCCATCCTAAAAAAATGAAATCACCGCGTGTGCGTACGTATGGAATACCGTCTACACACCATGGTGTAATTTGTTTTTCCACCACCTCCTTACCGGGATGGGTATAATTATGTAATGAATAACTATATATGGGTATTATATAATCATAATAATTCTGAGATATTATATCATCCACTCTAATTCAATTCAATAATTAGGGGAATGATATCATCACTCGTGTGTACGGAAAGATTACCCACTCCACGATGAGATGAGATTCATTCTCTGAGTTAACCATTATAGAATGATAATAAAGTATATATATTAAATAATCATAGAATATATGAAATATTAATGACACTAGACTTATGTATATGTTATTATTTTCTTTCATTCAATTTAATATTGAAACGAAAATAGTGTTCATGCGTACGTACGACCTACCGTCTCCATGAATAGTGTATTTCATTTCATATATCGATCTAATATATTAATTTATATTCCTAATATATATTATTTATAAATATATTTTTTATATTATTGAAGTAATTAATCATGTTATAAGTAATCATATGAATAATTACAAGTCCAAACACGTATTATAAATGAAACGATTTTACCCAAAACACAACTTTATCATTAAATTGACAAATGAACGGGTAATATAAAGTCATAAGTGAATCATATATCATAACAGAAATATTATTATGTTTCTATTAAAAGATAATAATATGATTAATCCCACTATATAGTGGTCTCAAAAACATATATAAGAAATTGGACATAAGGTAAGGGATAACTTTTCAAATCTTGTTTTTATTCGAGATTGTTTATTCGTAAGTATTTACTGGGGTTATATTTTTCATCCATGTCCACAAAAATGTTTTTAATAATGTTTTTAATATTATTACTTCTATGTTTGAAGTCATATTTACCCCTATTTGACATTTAAATTGTGTTATGGAAGGAGTCATTCTTTTGTTTAGCATACAAGGAACACTTTGAATTTTCCGGAAAAAGTACAAGGATAATGTTTTTTAAAACATTTACGGCTTGAGTGGATTTTTATGGTTTCATAAAACCTAATTTTCATTACTCTTTCTCCACAATATTTCGTGATTATTTTCAACAAGATACATTTCTTTTAAAATTTAATGGAATTTTGTGAAAAGAAAATGATTTTTCAAGAACAAAAGAAATTTTCCTCAAGAATTAATCTCAAGAACATTGTAAAAACTATTTTTCATATAAGATTACATTATTTTGTATGATTATATTTCAAGAATAAAGTCTCTATTAATTACATGGTTTTATTCTTCTTCGTATGAAATGATATCCATTTGGTTTATATGGATTACGTTATGATTTGATGATGTATATGAAACCCATTTTATTCTTTTGTTTATGATGAATGATTTATGTTTACTTTGTCGCACAAGTAAGAATTATTTCTTTATGAGATTTTGGGACCTATATCTACCTCAAATTAATCGGTTAATGATTTATATCTCAATAGATAGGAATAGAGGGAATGTCATGTTAATCTGGTTAAGTGATACAGGACTGGAATGAGGTGTAAAATCGATTCAGAAAGGGACTTTGTCCACTATGATGGTCTTGGAAGCAATGCCTTGGTAACTATAGAAATCATATCATGTGCTTAATGGTTTTCCAAAACTAAATGTTTTATTTCCATGCTATTTTATCATGATTAATTTTCCTTTATGATCTATGCCTTCTATACTACAAAGATTTATTTCTAAATATTTTGATGTTTAATAATTATGTTCTTGTTTTTTTATGATCAAATGTATATGGTTTTTTTTATTTTCTACATGCTTACCCTTACTAAGCATTTGAGCTCACCCTTTATAAGTTTTTATATCCCCATGATATAAATAACGGTTTTAGGTAAGAAAATGAAGGGGAAATATCTTTATCGGAGATGTTGATGATCTTCCCCATGATTAGAATATTGTGTTCTGAGTTTCTGAAGACTCTGAACAATTACGGTCATTGAGTGTTGGTTCTTGTTATGTATTAATTATTCCCCAAAAGAAATTTAATGTCCATGTACATCAAGATTGGTTCTCTAAAACTATATTCACAAAACACTATAACTTTCTCCTCCAAACATCCTCATCCAATTTATGGAGGTCATGTTGTTCCAAATAGACCAACACTAAATCCATTAAGAAGTGATCTATAGTGAGTTCACCAAAGAGAATGTTATCATTATTTCCAACTCATCCAAATTAATTTCTTCTTATAATTCTTTTAAATTATTTATCTTAATGATAATGTAAAAAATTTAGTATCATCAATGATCTAAGATTTTATTATGACAATGAGAAAAAATTAATTCTGGATTTATCTATCATATGAAAAATGAAAATAATGCACGTACGTACATACATTTTAACGTCACCACACCTTGGTGTAATTTGTTTTTATCACAACATTACAAGGATGGGTATAGTGATGAATATAATGGATATATATATATATTAATTACAACATGATATTTACTATTTATTATTATTAAAATAAAATCAAATTTCTTACCCATTCAACATTATTGGAATGAAATTGTCAATCGTTCTTACGTACGACCTACAATCAACAAAATGAGATGAGTTTAGTTTTTTTTAAATAACAATTCAAGAATGATTATAAGAGTGGTTTTTATGATTAAATATTATATTTAAATCATTAAGATCATTATGTAGATGTTTGATCTATATCAATTGAAAAAGGGGTTAGAGAGTTATGAAAAAACATGCATATAATATTTTAGAATCAACCATCTGTTTTAGCTATATAAATTCCCTGTTGATATTAGTATGAATATTTTGATAAATGTTTTCATTGATAAACATTGGACACAACATGCTTTTCTCATGATAAGGTAATGGACAATAGTGTTCCATGCCCTTCATTATTCATGATGAAAGAGAGATGATGACCCTTGAGTCTCACCTTCAAAAGGAAACATAGTAGCGACTAACACCAAGTGTATAAAATATCACATAATATGGATGTAATTACCCTTTTAATGGACCAAGATAATGAGATAATATGGTAAATATCAAAAAAACACAAAAAACTAAATATAAAAGTGAAGCCATAATTCATTCCAATATGCATGTTCAAAAGTAAATCTGATACAATATACAACAAAAATCCATGATAAAGTACCAATAGAACGTTAACTAAGTATCATCAACTACAAATCCTGATGCTTGAGCTAGTTTTGTCTAGCACGGTCATCAATTTCCTCTTGGAAATGTGAAACTATTTTTATGTACGTAGGGTGAGAATATAGGTATATTTAATATGGAAACTAATGATACCCATGCACATGTGGTAGAACATACTAATGTCACTACAAGAAAATACTATACGCTAAAACCAACAACCAAAGAACACTAACCAACCAATCCTCGTCGAGGAACTCTCACAAAATAACGCAAGTCAAGTAAGGTAGTAGTGAAATAACATCAACATTTTGGTACCCCATAGCACATTCCCCCAAGTTAACTGGTCATCCCTAATAGATAATGTCTTGTTGCAACCATTCTTCTAATACAAAGTCCCACTACTACAACCTACCCACACACAGCTGGGACTCAAACTATATAAAATTCACCCAGAAGACACATGGTCCACAACAATCATGCATCTCACCCGAAGACAACTTGGCCTCATCCTGAAGACACTTTGGAAAACAATCATGAACTAAAAACTACTAGGCCTTTAATAAATAGAAAACATTTTGAAAGGGTTTGAGACTTTGGTAAGCCTCAATAAATTATAGCCTTGATAGAT
Organism: Viscum album; assembly: GCA_963277665.1. NCBI lineage: Eukaryota > Viridiplantae > Streptophyta > Magnoliopsida > Santalales > Viscaceae > Viscum > Viscum album. The sequence continues at coordinate 173,203,957 of OY728134.1, forward strand.
ACAATCGAGTTGTAAGAACATAGGATGGTGTGTAAGTAATAATGTTATTAAGTTTCAATCCACACTCCTACTCGATGATGTGAAAGGATCCTCCCCAACAAAATGGGGGTGTTTAGTAAATGGTTCGAAACAGGGGTGGGGTGTGTATAGAAATAAAAATTAACTAATATATATATATATATAAGTAATCAAAAACTCATCCAACCTAAGGGTTTCAAACAACCAAACAAATGATCCCACCAGTAAAACTTTTGGTGCTACCCCAATATGCACAACCACACAACGACCACTACCATAGAATGAACCCAACTCATTTTCATTTAACTAGATGATATTTATTAAATATGGAGATCAATTTCATTTAATCTATCACTACTAGTAAACAACCAACCATAATCATACCAGTACAACAACAAAACAAATAGAAAAACAAATTTGAAATCCCACTGCATGCCCGTATTCAACAAGTTCCACCTATCATTTATCAATGTTATTCCACAGAATCCTTCTCACACAACCCATTACCATATCCCAACAGCCCAAAAAATTCCCAAATAGAATTCAACTACATAACGAGTTCACAACCACATCATAATCCCACTGAACATCATCACTCCTATGACCACTACACAAACAAAAGAAGTCGAACTGCGTAAAATTATATCCATTACATAATCATTAAGTACATAAAACTGGGATAGAAACACAAAAATTTACCACCACATAGAGAATACCCCAAACAACTACCATTAATCCACAACATTGATGCACCAACATTACACACCCTTCCCACATAACCAACCAACACAACAGAAATCTACAACATTTAGCCATACAAATTTTTATTTAACAAAATGGGGTTCTTTAATTCCACATTAAATAATAGGTTTGATCACATAATATGTTTTATCCTAGGAAATCTTTTTATTTAACCATGTATATATGATTATGATGATTTCATGTTAAATCAATTTATTCATGCATCTCAGTGAAGAAGAACATCACAGGTGCGCAAACATAGACCACCAATGTCAATGATTTTTATAATTCAAACGTCAACATAATTCCATGAATATAAACATAGATAATAGATAAAACAAGTGATCAACATCAACCCTTCTCCAAATCCCTATCCGTTATTATAACAGGTCTTGTTGTATATTTATCAACAACTTCACCTCCCCTTTTTTATTACTTGTTTATGAAAATAATGAAGCCGTTCTTCATAAGGAATCAACTATACACCCACCAAGAAGTATGAAAAATTAAGGATTGGTAGAATAAATCATTCCATGGATAATAAAAGGATTGATGTTCCTCCTTGTGCTAAGAACGGGGGATCACACAAGCAGATAAAACTCCAAGAAAACATACATGAAGGGGACTTGGCACGAGCGCATGACATGTCTATGGAGGAAGCATCTATACCCACAATGTGGAAAAGTAAAACACAATATGACGGGATGGTCCCAACATTGAAGAGACAGATCCCATATTAAAGGAAGAATGATTTAATAAATTCATTGACAATGAATCGTTGTCAATATCACATGGTTTGAGTATCTCAAATATTCAGGAATGTTATAATATTAATGATATAATTAGTATCCTTCGAAACAAACTTATAAATCATCCAACGAAAGCTTGAAACTCGATTTACATCAAATAAAATGTAGGAGGGGTAAAACTTGGAAAAGTCTAGAAAATAAAAATTTTGCAAAGGGTAAGACATCATTTTGTGTGCCACAATTTCAATGTGGTATACTGAAGGTGCAACCATTAAGGTTCCACCTTTAAAATATTCCACCTTCAGGGTGTTAAACTATTTTGGTGGGCTACAATTTTTTGTAATGGGATTTTTTTAAAAATCGTGCAACAATCCATTGAAACCTCTAAGAACACCACATGAATAGGATTTTCACAAAGGAAAGTCCTAGGAAAATATGGGTAATTACATTATATACCATTCAAAATATTCGCATCAAATAAATTAAAAACTAATCATAGAAATATGAGGTTTCCAAACAACCACCCCGTACAATAACTCTCAGATAATAAAAACCATGTGTTGTTTGATATTTATAGAGAAATCCTTGACATATATGAAAACCTCTTATCATATATCTCCTGAAAAACTATAAAAACACTAAGGATAAAATTTTCCCAGAATCCACACAATCCCCAATGGTATCACTATCTAAACACAGGGATTAGAGATTTTTTCACCCATGTCGATATACTAACCACTTTGGGCATCTCTAACTCAGCCAAATAGGTTTAATAAAATCCACATTGATGTTTCTCAATTAGGGATTATTTCCTGCCCTCTCAACATGTCCTGATATTTCAAAAAGATTCATTAAATAGGGAATCAACTCATCTCATAGAAAACATGGAGAATAATTACATCCTAAAGAACATAAAAAAGGTAAAACACTGAAGAAAAACTCACAACATCACTAGTTATTAGGCACACATCTTTGCCTCCCTCTCCCAAGTACTCTCCTTAAGGCCACCAAGCCTTCAGAGCACATGAACCAATTAATGGTACATCCACAAAGCACATTTTCTTCATGAAACACAATTATTACTCACCAGTCCATCAACATCATGTCATTATCGATATCCAACACTCACTGATTAATAATGTTGGAATCATCGTTTTGATATTGATGGAGTTGAGAGAGATAGAGGACATTGTGGATTGTCATCAACCATATTGGAAATTCCAACTAATATTCCACCATTCAAACTCAAACCCACACCTCGAATGGTATGATGATCCTTGGAGAAATATTTATTCCTCTGCCAAACCACTACTACCCTTGCTAAGGGGAAACATTCAAAAAAACATGGTCCAAATCCAGGAACACCAAGGGACTTCTCCTGTGATTGACATACAACATCGGTCTATCCTAATCTACCTTCATCTTCTCATGCACAATATAAACAAAAACTACCTCCCCAACCTCAATCCATAATACAAATGAATGACATGGTCTTTCTTATAAGGCCTCCAATGGTTTTATACCAATGGTAGAGTGATAAAAATTATTATATGAAAACACTAAATAGGGAATGTGTCATAACCATGATCCTATGAAGTCTAGAAATCATGATCTCATAATATACTATAATGTTTGGATGGTCCACTAAGTCAGTATGTCGATTTGAGGATATAAAGAAGTGATAAGGTGTATATACATGCTAGGAGAATGACTCAGTCCCCTCTAGACCCATGAGGTAAACCATATTTCTCAATCTAAGATGATGTATATTGGAACTCCATGAAGCTTCACCACCTTTCGTAAATACCTCCTTATCAAGGCATCCACTGTTCTATAATCCTTGATCACCTAAGCGTGAAAATATTTTGTCAATCCATCCACTGCTTCCAAGATAACATCAAAGCCTCCTAGATCCAAGGGTAGTTTTGTGATTAAATCCACCAAGTTGTTGTTCCACTTCCATTCGGAAATGTCTATGTATTACAACAGACCACGTGGTACACATTTCTTAGACATCACTTCCAAAAACACTAGGAATCATGCCTCAAACTCCACCACAACCCACATAATCTTGAGCCACCAAAATTGTTCCCTCACACCTTGGTAAATCTTATAAAATCCAGGATTTTCCACCAAGGGTGGGAGATGGAACTCATAGAGAATGCCATCTTGCATTATTACTTGGAAAAGCCACTTCCCACTTAACATCATTTGATTTAGACTATCCTATGACCATCCTTATAAAGAATTACCCTACACAACACATTCACACATCACCTCAACCTATAAGTCTCCCCATTGAGACTCCTCCACCTATCGAACAATGAAAGACATCATTTTCATCTCAAACATATAGCCTCTTTCGCTATCCTCCCCAACTTCCAGATGAAAATCGTCCAACTCAATCATTTCCTACCAAGCATCCATGGATTCAAAAAATAACTCATTCTGTGACTTCCTGCTCATATCATTTTCCAAAGCATTCCCATTTCTTGAGCTACATGAGATCTCAAAGCCATAGTTCTAGAAAATCTTCATTCCCCATGGCTTCCAAATGTTCGGGTCTCATTGGGAAAATATATACCTCAATCTATTGTGATCCATGAGGACCACAAAACACAATATAATGTGGTTATTCTACCACAACATCTATGATAACACGACTGATGCAAGATCTAGGTCATGGGAGGCATAGTTACGTTCATGAGGGATTACCTATATAGATAAATAAGAGATCACACATGTAACGCCCCGACCCCAGTTACCCAGAATCGGTGCATTACTTCGTAACATTGGCATGATCACAAGAAAGATCAAATCTCGAAAGACCGATTAGTTTAGTAGCCTTGGAAACACTAGATATAAACATAAAGTTTTACATTACATTTCAAAGTGAAAAACTACTACAACAACAAAGTCTTCATATCCACACTATTAACCCCTCATAATATCCCTGCAAGTCAATCATAATTTACTTCTTCACTACCTGGGAAAAATAAAACATAGAAAAGGGGTGAGCTCAAATGCCTAGTAAGGATAACAATATAGCGGAACATTCAAAATAAGCGTAAACATTTAAGGCAATGAATTACTAAAACAAAAGCCTTTTAAACTTGAACTTCAACATAGTATGACAAAAGTAAAATGAAATAATGCCATTTACTTATTCACATGGATATTCTACTAATCGAATAATCACATGCAAAAATCAATAACCACTTTCATAATGTTGGAATGCATAATGTCAAACGTTAATTTCATTGTCTAGGCCTCATCCCAAGACCTAGGGGTTACTTCTAACCGGAACCCAACCCGGAGTGCCTCTAATAACCGGACACCAACCCGGAGTGCCTCTAATAACCGGACACCAACCCGGAGGGCTTACTTTTACCAGTCCCTAACCTAGAGGGCTTACTTTTACCAGTCCCCAACCTGGAGGGCTTACTTTAACCAGTCCCCAACCTGGAGGGCTTACTTTAACCAGTCCCCAACCTGGAACATACTTGTCCAACACATTCATATGAAGTAAAGATTGAAATATAACATAAACATTCTTATTGGAACTAGCATACGAAATGTCAATACTTTCACCATAAACTATGAATGGTATAAAAATAGCACATCCACAGTCAAACATATCACAAAACCTTCAATACAATATAGAAGTTTTGTATCATAATAAATCAACTTCAAATAATCTTAAAATCTATCAAAGGATGTTGACATAGATGAAATCAAAATTCTTTTAAAAGAAGTATCTCCTTTTATTTTGAAATCATTTAAGATCCATATAAAATAAAACATTTTCTTTGAAAATATTCTTATAAGCTTGTATGGAAAGCTTCGACGATTTTATAACGGCGGAAAATAACCGCACCCGCCGTATAAGTTAAAAAAAACATTCTTACCTCAATTCTGTCGAAAAGGTTAAAAAGGACCTTGTTTTGAAAACGACGGAAAGATTCCTTTATAAACCTCTTATAAAAAGTCAAACAAGGGTATAAATGACTTTAACCCATATTCTTGTAAATAGTAAAAATGTTTTGAAATACATTTCAAAGAAACATGGATGTGGATGATAAAGAGATCCCAGTAGATTATTACGTATAATACAACCTCGGATAATGAAGAGATTGTGAAATAACCCTTACCTTGTACTTTTCCTTTGTTGGGGTAGGTTAACCTCCTGTATAATGGTGAAATAATTGTTATTAAATTATACAAGAATCATATACATTAATATGATATCATATACGATCTTTTAACATTGCTTTATTAATAATATCTTAGTATTATCGTCGTTTCGGGTGATAATCGATTCGTTCTTCTTAAATGTTTGGTTACGTAAGACATGTTTGTAATGGATAGATTATATCTTATTCATAATCAGAATGATATTAAAATTATTTTTAACACTAAAATGAGAATAATACTTGAATGGATATGATGGAGAATGAATCTTATCGCGTTCGTGGAGACGGTAGTCCGTACGTACGCACGAACGCTACTTCCATTTAATTTTCATTTTAAAAGAATCAAATCCAAATGATACATAGTTATATTACTATTCCAGTATAATATAATATTTTATATATGTTACTTAAGTTCATTAACACCATCCTTTATACGTTCCATGTGTGGTATGAACGAGTCGTATCATTTTAAGGGGGCGGTAGTCCGCACTTCCTCAAATGAAATTATCGTATGTATATACAACATGAAACGAATAATGGTATGAAATAAAATGGAATTACAGAAGCTTATATATAATATATATATCATTAATATCATATTTAATTACAGTTCCATCCTAATGGCCACCATGAGAGGTGGTAAGATGTATTTGAACAATCATCGTTCCGTGAGGCGTTAGTTTGCCATCCACAGAAACATTATGTTCATCATCCATTAGATGGAGTTGTGTGTATGTGTAGTTTGAATCCTTCTTATAACAACATCCTAGTATATTGTGGATACTGGTGTTGTTACAAAAGAAAGGAAATAAAAAGAGTTTGGGGGTTGGAGAAGCAAAATAAATGAAAATAATTTAAGAGAAATCGTTACCTTTAATCTAGGTAACTCACTTTGGTTGGAACCAAAGGACTTATTGAAATGCTTTCTGCCTAAGGGGAAGCTTCAAGGAGGAGGAGAGGGATGTGGGGATCTTAGTTGGGCAGATCTTGGACGAGCCAAGTGGCTTGAGAGGTGTGAGGAAATGAGAAGGAGGAGTGCCCTTTTATAAGAGGGGTGAGGGGCACCTTTGGAAAAGCTAGAAATATTAATTTATAATAAATTCATATTCGGTTTTCAATGGCTCCAAAGTTAACTATTAAAAGGTTGAGGTGGGGATAGGTCGAAAAAAACTCATCCAATAGAATTTATACAGGTTTGGGTACTTATATTAACCTTATCTTTAAGTATTAACTCTAAGTTAATTAGTTTCACTTTTACAATGTCTCTTTGTATTTTTATATAATATGGTTAATAAACTTACTATATACATCCAAGCGACCCCCAAGTGGTCCATTAATGATTAAACTATCATAATATAAGTCTCTTGGCCGAACCTTAGATTTTTAGGAATTTAATATCAATTAATAATATAATATTTGTTTTAAGAACTCTTTTATGTCAATTTTGACACTATTCAATAGTTGATTTTTGTGAAACTCATAACAGATTGATTACTTAGAAAAAAGTCAATTAAATCAATCCTAATATATCATATTATCCTATAAAAATAGTTTAATTCATTAAAAGTTTCATATTATATTTATTTGGGTATTTATAATATCACTTATTTTAATTTTTCACTATTATAGTAATTACTGCATCATCATTGTGTCATAAATAAAATAAATTATATAATGTCTAAAAATTATAAATAAGATATCATTATGTAGGAAATCTTTTTAGATTTCTAAGGAATATTTATAATCTAAAATCCAGCATATATAACCCTATGTAACAATTGTTTTTCTAAAAGATATATGCTTGTGTCATTTTTGTATTCATTTTAACTTAATTAATATAAAGTGTCATTATCACTTACAAGTGGATCCATGGGGTCCCAAAATTGACCCAAAGATGCCCATGGTCGACCATGCATCAACCAATAGGGTTAAGACACGTTTTAGGGTAATTTAGTATTTATTATAATACTATTTTTTAACCCTTATTTACGGGATTTACCCTTAACCATGGTAAATAAAATATTTACCGCAGTAATTATTCAAAATGTCTAAAAACAAAAGTTACCTATTTACACAATTTGAACATCCTGATTCCAAATATGGAATCCATTTTCCTAAATTCAAAACACAGAAGTGGCAGAAATTAATTTAAAATTAATTCCCGCTGTCAAAACAAAAAGCGTGTTTTTAAGAGATAATATCTATCAAAAGATTGACACTTGTTTATGATCGGTTTAATTGTAAAATTATGTCCAATGACCAAAACTATATTAAATTGTAAAAATATATTCTAAATATACTTTAAAACTACTAAGATTCATAATTTATCACTATTAATTATTTTGATTAAAAAAGTTGTTTTTAATTAAAATTTAGTAATTTTCACTATTCATCAAAATATGAAAGTTATCCGAAATGTACCAAAATTTCACCTTAGGCTAAATTCGATATTCCGAATCCAAAAATGAAGTCCATTTTAAAATATAAAATATATATAATTTCAAAAAGTATGTATTACTATTCATAACGGCTAGTTTGATCGGTTGTGGTGTGTGTTAAAACTCGAAGTTGCGTACAACACACGCTACTGTATTATTCAAAGGAAAGCGTACCGTGGAAGCTTGGGATGTTTCATTTTAAATTTTTGATGTTCCCATTTAGTCAAAAAGTTTAAAATATTGTATTTAAAAAGGGTTCACTATTAAAAGTTGATAAAAGTGCAATACTGAAAATGAATTTGTTCTTGCATTATATCTAAGAAACTCATAATATGGATTCTAAAATTATAAGGATTATATAAAGTTTATAATTTAGATAATACTATTCATAACCTCTTTTGAATGTTTTTTTTTGTAAGTCATGGTGTGATTGAACTCGGTGTTGTGTGTAGTGCAAGTTATTGAATTATTTTGAAGAAATAACACACTATGAAATCTTGGGGTGTTACATTCTCCCCTCCTTCAATAAATTGCGTCCTCGCAATTTGAAATTGTTCTTCAAAAATAAAAGGTTGAAAGTAGAAAATATATTTGTGGGAAAACCCACATCGGAAATTGGGTTACTAAAATTTAGTCTTAATATGAGGAAAAGAGAAATAAAAGGGTCACCACCAAATTATGATCTCGATTAGGAGAACATTGGTGGCAATTAGAGACATATAATTGGATGAAAAACGTAAATATTTATAGGTAGTGATTAAGATCATCAATCACAAACAAGTGTATAATTGAGGTCCTTAAATTCATCAATCTATGATGATTTGAAATACCATCAGTTCAACAAAACATAGGGTATTAGTATAACACATTTTTGACGTTTCAAAATATCTTAGTTGAAATCCCACATCGAAAAATGAATTAATGAGGCCTCTATTTAAAATAAAGAGTGGAAAGTATGAAGATTACCGAAAATAACACATACTAGGGTTCCATGTAGGAAAATATGGATATGGAAGAGAAATCTAACCATCAATTATCTGATGGAGAGTGGTAGAGAACATGGCTATGAAAAGGCCCAAAATCCCAAAGCCATAAATTTGTGATGATTTAAGGTACCATCTAGGAAAACATTTTTGTTCTATGTTTCTTTTATTAATGTTGGGGAATTTATTTATGAGATTGGCTAAGATCATAAGGAGATATACTTACTTTATAATTAGAGTTTTATCCATTAATAAATTTCTACCACAAACTCGTCTTTCACTCTAAAAGATAATAGAATGTAATTTTTTTTTCTAATTATACTATTCGTACAGGGTTCCAAAATAAATGAATTTATAAATAATCTACCAGATCTTTTAAAAAAAACTACATTATTTAATCCAGGACATCTCATGGGCCAGTGGTAGGTGATACACCCTTGTCGCCCTTCGGTTGCGGGTTCAAGTCTCGCAGCCTTGCCGGACGCGACGGGTTGCCGCCTGACCTTCGGGTTGTCCTTTTATAGCCATCCAAAATTAATCTCAAACTAGAATTTATCCAAAATATTTCTGACCAAACTCACAGTCCAATATTTATAAGTAAGTTAAAAATAATGTAGATCCTTTTTACCACGTAATAGCATATGAATACCTTCATCATGTATTCTTTTAATACACTAAAACATCCTGAATTACCATATTTCTTATTGATTACATTCATGCTCCCTTATTCCATATAGAATGCTGGATATACCTCATCAATCCAAAAATGTTTTAAACCCCAACAATAATGGAATATACAGATCATTAATCAGTTCCAATGTAGTAAAGAATATCCAATATAATTTATCCAAAACAATCATGTATTATTCCAAAATCACTAACTCGGTATCAGAACTATATTATGGTTTATCATTCTCTCAACCATATATTTTCCAAAAATTTATCCTGCTATTGAGTCACTTTTCATTGTTCCACATAATCTCAAGTCCTTAATGAAATAGTACTGCAGTACAATCCTTATATAATCCATAATTATTATAACGAGTACATTGTTGATACAAAGCTCAATTGACATAATCAACATAATAACTCTAATCATTCCTCTTCATCTGTGGTAGTATCATAACTTGATTATTATCCAATAGCATCATTTGCGTCATAGTCTGATGACTGGGACATAGGTTCGCGTAGTGTCCAAACTCCTTGCAAATGAAGCATTGTACATTTGAAACCATTTTCTTACCCTTGCAGTCACGTACTTTGTGCCCTTTTCCTCCACACATATAACAAACTCCCATTCCTTTCAGGCAAGTTCCAGGGTGTTTCTTCCCACAGTTACCACATATGGGAAAATTCTTCTTTTCCCTCTTCCCTTTATCCATATTTCTCTCTTCCATCCTTTTCTTCTCTTTCTTCCCTTCAAAGCCATAGGACTCAGTAAACTCTTTACTTATCTTATCAACAAATGATATTATTTCTTCATATGATGACAATACATGGGAGACTATTTCTCTTATCAATTCTAGCTTAAGACCATGAAAGATATGATCTTTCCTTCTCTTTGGATCATGTGCATTTCTGGAGTTCTCATTCCTTCTACTGGGCGCCATTTCTAAACAATGGCATACACTGGATCAGTTTATGAATCAAAATACATAATCCCTTACTTATAAAACACTTAACATAAATTGAACTATTTATGGATATAATCCATAATCATAAAAATGTTTTCTTTGAGGAAGTATATACTCATAAACCCTTCATAATGATTTGTAAAGATAGTGAGAGTTATCCTAAGCATATCCCCCGAGAGTGTCGTAACCAAGAGTGCAGCAAGGCCCGTTGTCGTGCACCAGTTCCCGTTCGAGTCTAGCTCAAAGCGGTGTTTTCGGGTTTTACCCCTAGGTACATCTGTGCCAGAGCCGCCTCTACCTTCTCGTATCCAGACAAGGATGTATTGCTCGGAAAACTCACAAAATCTCTACAATACCAAAATTCTAGGAAGTTCTTCTATACTAATCCTCAAAGTTCATCTTAGATCTACGTGCTCTAATCAGAGTTTATCTAAATCTAGCTTCCAAGGTTTGTACTAAACTTCCTCTGATACCAATTGTAACGCCCCGACCCCAGTTACCCAGAATCGGTGCATTACTTCGTAACATTGGCATGATCACAAGAAAGATCAAATCTCGAAAGACCGATTAGTTTAGTAGCCTTGGAAACACTAGATATAAACATAAAGTTTTACATTACATTTCAAAGTGAAAAACTACTACAACAACAAAGTATTCATATCCACACTATTAACCCCTCATAATATCCTTGCAAGTCAATCATAATTTACTTCTTCACTACCTGGGAAAAATAAAACATAGAAAAGGGGTGAGCTCAAATGCCCAGTAAGGATAACAATATAGCGGAACATTCAAAATAAGCGTAAACATTTAAGGCAATGAATTACTAAAACAAAAGCCTTTTAAACTTGAACTTCAACATAGTATGACAAAAGTAAAATGAAATAATGCCATTTACTTATTCACATGGATATTCTACTAATCGAATAATCACATGCAAAAATCAATAACCACTTTCATAATGTTGGAATGCATAATGTCAAACGTTAATTTCATTGTCTAGGCCTCATCCCAAGACCTAGGGGTTACTTCTAACCGGAACCCAACCCGGAGTGCCTCTAATAACCGGACACCAACCCGGAGTGCCTCTAATAACCGGACACCAACCCGGAGGGCTTACTTTTACCAGTCCCGAACCTGGAGGGCTTACTTTTACCAGTCCCCAACCTGGAGGGCTTACTTTAACCAGTCCCCAACCTGGAGGGCTTACTTTAACCAGTCCCCAACCTGGAACATACTTGTCCAACACATTCATATGAAGTAAAGATTGAAATATAACATAAACATTCTTATTGGAACTAGCATACGAAATGTCAATACTTTCACCATAAACTATGAATGGTATAAAAATAGCACATCCACAGTCAAACATATCACAAAACCTTCAATACAATATAGAAGTTTTGTATCATAATAAATCAACTTCAAATAATCTTAAAATCTATCAAAGGATGTTGACATAGATGAAATCAAAATTCTTTTAAAAGAAGTATCTCCTTTTATTTTGAAATCATTTAAGATCCATATAAAATAAAACATTTTCTTTGAAAATATTCTTATAAGCTTGTATGGAAATCTTCGACGATTTTATAACGGCGGAAAATAACCGCACCCACCGTATAAGTTAAAAAAAACATTCTTACCTCAATTCTGTCGAAAAGGTTAAAAAGGACCTTGTTTTGAAAACGACGGAAAGATTCCTTTATAAACCTCTTATAAAAAGTCAAACAAGGGTATAAATGACTTTAACCCATATTCTTGTAAATATTAAAAATGTTTTGAAATACATTTCAAAGAAACATGGATGTGGATGATAAAGAGATCCCAGTAGATTATTACGTATAATACAACCTCGGATAATGAAGAGATTGTGAAATAACCCTTACCTTGTACTTTTCCTTTGTTGGGGTAGGTTAACCTCCTGTATAATGGTGAAATAATTGTTATTAAATTATACAAGAATCATATACATTAATATGATATCATATACGATCTTTTAACATTGCTTTATTAATAATATCTTAGTATTATCGTCGTTTCGGGTGATAATCGATTCGTTCTTATTAAATGTTTGGTTACGTAAGACATGTTTGTAATGGATAGATTATATCTTATTCATAATCAGAATGATATTAAAATTATTTTTAACACTAAAATGAGAATAATACTTGAATGGATATGATGGAGAATGAATCTTATCGCGTTCGTGGAGACGGTAGTCCGTACGTACGCACGAACGCTACTTCCATTTAATTTTCATTTTAAAAGAATCAAATCCAAATGATACATAGGTATATTACTATTCCAGTATAATATAATATTTCATATATGTTACTTAAGTTCATTAACACCATCCTTTATACGTTCCATGTGTGGTATGAACGAGTCGTATCATTTTAAGGGGGCGGTAGTCCGCACTTCCTCAAATGAAATTATCGTATGTATATACAACATGAAACGAATAATGGTATGAAATAAAATGGAATTACAGAAGCTTATATATAAAATATATATCATTAATATCATATTTAATTACAGTGCCATCCTAATGGCCACCATGAGAGGTGGTAAGATGTATTTGAACAATCATCGTTCCGTGAGGCGTTAGTTTGCCATCCACAGAAACATTATGTTCATCATCCATTAGATGGAGTTGTGTGTATGTGTAGTTTGAATCCTTCTTATAACAACATCCTAGTATATTGTGGATACTGGTGTTGTTACAAAAGAAAGGAAATAAAAAGAGTTTGGGGGTTGGAGAAGCAAAATAAATGAAAATAATTTAAGAGAAATCGTTACCTTTAATCTAGGTAACTCACTTTGGTTGGAACCAAAGGACTTCTTGAAATGCTTTCTGCCTAAGGGGAAGCTTCAAGGAGGAGGAGAGGGATGTGGGGAGATTAGTTGGGCAGAGTTTGGACGAGCCAAGTGGCTTGAGAGGTGTGAGGAAATGAGAAGGAGGAGTGCCCTTTTATAAGAGGGGTGAGGGGCACCTTTGGAAAAGCTAGAAATATTAATTTATAATAAATTCATATTCTGTTTTCAATGGCTCCAAAGTTGACTATTCAAAGGTTGAGGTGGGGATAGGTCGAAAAAAACTCATCCAATAGAATTTAGACAGGTTTGGGTACTTATATTAACCTTATCTTTAAGTATTAACTCTAAGTTAATTAGTTTCACTTTTACAATGTCTCTTTGTATTTTTATATAATATGGTTAATGAACTTACTATATACATCCAAGCGACCCCCAAGTGGTCCATTAATGATTAACCTATCATAATATAAGTCTCTTGGCCGAAACGTAGATTTTTAGGAATTTAATATCAATTAATAATATAATATTTGTTTTAAGAACTCTTTTATGTCAATTTTGACACTATTCAATAGTTGATTTTTGTGAAACTCATAACAGATTGATTACTTCGAACAAAGTCAATTAAATCAATCCTAATATATCATATTATCCAATAAAAATAGTTTAATTCATTAAAAGTTTCATATTATATTTATTTGGGTATTTATAATATCACTTATTTTAATTTTTCACTATTATAGTAATTACTGCATCATCATTGTGTCATAAATAAAATAAATTATTTAATGTCTAAAAATTATAAATAAAATATCATTATGTAGTAAATCGTTTTAGATTTCTAAGGAATATTTATAATCTAAAATCCAGCATATATAACCCTATGTAACAATTGTTTTTCTAAAAGATATATGCTTGTGTCATTTTTGTATTCATTTTAACTTAATTAATATAAAGTGTCATTATCACTTACAAGTGGATCCATGGGGTCCCAAAATTGACCCAAAGATGCCCATGGTCGACCATGCATCATCAAATAGGGTTAAGACACGTTTTAGGGTAATTTAGTATTTATTATAATACTATTTTTTAACCCTTATTTACGGGATTTACCCTTAACCATGGTAAATAAAATATTTACCGCAGTAATTATTCAAAATCTCTAAAAATAAAAGTTACCTATTTACACAATTTGAACATCCTGATTCCAAATATGGAATCCATTTTCCTAAATTCAAAACACAGAAGTGGCAGAAATTAATTTAAAATTAATTCCCGCTGTCAAAACAAAAAGCGTGTTTTTAAGAGATAATATCTATCAAAAGATTGACACTTGTTTATGTTCGGTTTAATTGTAAAATTATGTCCAATGACCAAAACTATATTAAATTGTAAAAATATATTCTAAATATACTTTAAAACTACTAAGATTCATAATTTATCACTATTAATTATTTTGATTAAAAAAGTTGTTTTTAATTAAAATTTAGTAATTTTCACTATTCATCAAAATATGAAAGTTATCCGAAATGTACCAAAATTTCACCTTAGGCTAAATTCGATATTCCGAATCCAAAAATGAAGTCCATTTTAAAATATAAAATATATATAATTTCAAAAAGTATGTATTACTATTCATAACGGCTAGTTTGATCGGTTGTGGTGTGTGTTAAAACTCGAAGTTGCGTACAACACACGCTACTGTATTATTCAAAGGAAAGCGTACCGTGGAAGCTTGGGATGTTTCATTTTAAATTTTTGATGTTCCCATTTAGTCAAAAAGTTTAAAATATTGTATTTAAAAAGGGTTCACTATTAAAAGTTGATAAAAGTGCAATACTGAAAATGAATTTGTTCTTGCATTATATCTAAGAAACTCATAATATGGATTCTAAAATTATAAGGATTATATAAAGTTTAAAATTTAGATAATACTATTCATAACCTCTTTTGAATGTTTTTTTTGTAAGTCTTGGTGTGATTGAACTCGGTGTTGTGTGTAGTGCAAGTTATTGAATTATTTTGAAGAAATAACACACTATGAAATCTTGGGGTGTTACATTCTCCCCTCCTTCAATAAATTGTGTCCTCGCAATTTGAAATTGTTCTTAAAAAATAAAAGGTTGAAAGTAGAATATATATTTGTGGGAAAACCCACATCGGAAATTGGGTTACTAAAATTTAGTCTTAATATGAGGAAAAGAGAAATGAAAGGGTCACCACCAAATTATGATCTCGATTAGGAGAACATTGGTGGCAATTAGAGACATATAATTGGATGAAAAACGTAAATATTTATAGGTAGTGATTAAGATCATCAATCACAAACAAGTGTATAATTGAGGTCCTTAAATTCATCAATCTATGATGATTTGAAATACCATCAGTTCAACAAAACATAGGGTATTAGTATAACACATTTTTGACGTTTCAAAATATCTTAGTTGAAATCCCACATCGAAAAATGAATTAATGAGGCCTCTATTTAAAATAAAGAGTGGAAAGTATGAAGATTACCGAAAATAACACATACTAGGGTTCCATGTAGGAAAATATGGATATGGAAGAGAAATCTAACCATCAATTATCTGATGGAGAGTGGTAGAGAACATTTCTATGAAAAGGCCCAAAATCCCAAAGCCATAAATTTGTGATGATTTAAGGTACCATCTAGGACAACATTTTTGTTCTATGTTTCTTTTATTAATGTTGGGGAATTTATTTATGAGATTGGCTAAGATTATAAGGAGATATACTTACTTTATAATTAGAGTTTTATCCATTAATAAATTTCTACCACAAACTCGTCTTTCACTCTAAAAGATAATAGAATGTAATTTTTTTTTCTAATTATACTATTCGTACAGGGTTCCAAAATAAATGAATTTATAATTAATCTACCGGATCTTTTTAAAAAAACTACATTATTTAATCCAGGACATCTCATGGGCCAGTGGTAGGTGATACACCCTTGTCGCCCTTCGGTTGCGGGTTCAAGTCTCGCAGCCTTGCCGGACGCGACGGGTTGCCGCCCGACCTTCGGGTTGTCCTTTTATGGCCATCCAAAATTAATCTCAAACTAGAATTTATCCAAAATATTTCTGACCAAACTCACAGTCCAATATTTATAAGTAAGTTAAAAATAATTTAGATCCTTTTTACCACGTAATAGCATATGAATACCTTCATCATGTATTCTTTTAATACACTAAAACATCCTGAATTACCATATTTCTTATTGATTACATTCATGCTCCCTTATTCCATATAGAATGCTGGATATACCTCATCAATCCAAAAATGTTTTAAACCCCAACAATAATGGAATATACAGATCATTAATCAGTTCCAATGTAGTAAAGAATATCCAATATAATTTGTCCAAAACAATCATGTATTATTCCAAAATCACTAACTCGGTATCAGAACAATATTATGGTTTATCATTCTCTCAACCATATATTTTCCAAAAATTTATCCTGCTATTGAGTCACTTTTCTTTGTTCCACATAATCTCAAGTCCTTAATGAAATAGTACTGCAGTACAATCCTTATATACTCCATAATTATTATAACGAGTACATTGTTGATACAAAGCTCAATTGACATAATCAACATAATAACTCTAATCATTCCTCTTCATCTGTGGTAGTATCATAACTTTATTATTATCCAATAGCATCATTTGCGTCATAGTCTGATGACTGGGACATAGGTTCGCGTAGTGTCCAAACTCCTTGCAAATGCAGCATTGTACATTTGAAACCATTTTCTTACCCTTGCAGTCACGTACTTTGTGCCCTTTTCCTCCACACTTATAACAAACTCCCATTCCTTTCAGGCAAGTTCCAGGGTGTTTCTTCCCACAGTTACCACATATGGGAAAATTCTTCTTTTCCCTCTTCCCTTTATCCATATTTCTCTCTTCCATCCTTTTCTTCTCTTTCTTCCCTTCAAAGCCATAGGACTCAGTAAACTCTTTACTTATCTTATCAACACATGATATTATTTCTTCATATGATGATAATACATGGGAGACTATTTCTCTTATCAATTCTAGCTTAAGACCATGAAAGATATGATCTTTCCTTCTCTTTGGATCATGTGCATTTCTGGAGTTCTCATTCCTTCTACTGGGCGCCATTTCTAAACAATGGCATACACTAGATCAGTTTATGAATCAAAATACATAATCCCATACTTATAAAACACTTAACATAAATTGAACTATTTATGGATATAATCCATAATCATAAAAATGTTTTCTTTGAGGAAGTATATACTCATAAACCCTTCATAATGATTTGTAAAGATAGTGAGAGTTATCCTAAGCATATCCCCCGAGAGTGTCGTAACCAAGAGTGCAGCAAGGCCCGTTGTCGTGCACCAGTTCCCGTTCGAGTCTAGCTCAAAGCGGTGTTTTCGGGTTTTACCCCTAGGTACATCTGTGCCAGAGCCGCCTCTACCTGCTCGTATCCAGACAAGGATGTATTGCTCGGAAAACTCACAAAATCTCTACAATACTAAAATTCTAGGAAGTTCTTCTATACTAATCCTCAAAGTTCATCTTAGATCTACGTGCTCTAATCAGAGTTTATCTAAATCTAGCTTCCAAGGTTTGTACTAAACTTCCTCTGATACCAACTGTAACACCCCGACCCCAGTTACCCAGAATCGGTGCATTACTTCGTAACATTGGCATGATCACAAGAAAGATCAAATCTCGAAAGACCGATTAGTTTAGTAGCCTTGGAAACACTAGATATAAACATAAAGTTTTACATTACATTTCAAAGTGAAAATCTACTACAACAACAAAGTCTTCATATCCACACTATTAACCCCTCATAATATCCCTGCAAGTCAATCATAATTTACTTCTTCACTACCTGGGAAAAATAAAACATAGAAAAGGGGTGAGCTCAAATGCCTAGTAAGGATAACAATATAGCGGGACATTCAAAATAAGCGTAAACATTTAAGGCAATGAATTACTAAAACAAAAGCCTTTTAAACTTGAACTTCAACATAGTATGACAAAAGTAAAATGAAATAATGCCATTTACTTATTCACATGGATATTCTACTAATCGAATAATCACATGCAAAAATCAATAACCACTTTCATAATGTTGGAATGCATAATGTCAAACGTTAATTTCATTGTCTAGGCCTCATCCCAAGACCTAGGGGTTACTTCTAACCGGAACCCAACCCGGAGTGCCTCTAATAACCGGACACCAACCCGGAGTGCCTCTAATAACCGGACACCAACCCGGAGGGCTTACTTTTACCAGTCCCTAACCTGGAGGGCTTACTTTTACCAGTCCCCAACCTGGAGGGCTTACTTTAACCAGTCCCCAACCTGGAGGGCTTACTTTAACCAGTCCCCAACCTGGAACATACTTGTCCAACACATTCATATGAAGTAAAGATTGAAATATAACATAAACATTCTTATTGGAACTAGCATACGAAATGTCAATACTTTCACCATAAACTATGAATGGTATAAAAATAGCACATCCACAGTCAAACATATCACAAAACCTTCAATACAATATAGAAGTTTTGTATCATAATAAATCAACTTCAAATAATCTTAAAATCTATCAAAGGATGTTGACATAGATGAAATCAAAATTCTTTTAAAAGAAGTATCTCCTTTTATTTTGAAATCATTTAAGATCCATATAAAATAAAACATTTTCTTTGAAAATATTCTTATAAGCTTGTATGGAAGGCTTCGACGATTTTATAACGGCGGAAAATAACCGCACCCGCCGTATAAGTTAAAAAAAACATTCTTACCTCAATTCCGTCGAAAAGGTTAAAAAGGACCTTGTTTTGAAAACGACGGAAAGATTCCTTTATAAACCTCTTATAAAAAGTCAAAAAAGGGTATAAATGACTTTAACCCATATTCTTGTAAATAGTAAAAATGTTTTGAAATACATTTCAAAGAAACATGGATGTGGATGATAAAGAGATCCCAGTAGATTATTACGTATAATACAACCTCGGATAATGAAGAGATTGTGAAATAACCCTTAACTTGTACTTTTCCTTTGTTGGGGTAGGTTAACCTCCTGTATAATGGTGAAATAATTGTTATTAAATTATACAAGAATCATATACATTAATATTATATCATATACGATCTTTTAACATTGCTTTATTAATAATATCTTAGTATTATCGTCGTTTCGTGTGATAATCGATTCGTTCTTCTTAAATGTTTGGTTACGTAAGACATGTTTGTAATGGATAGATTATATCTTATTCATAATCAGAATGATATTAAAATTATTTTTAACACTAAAATGAGAATAATACTTGAATGGATATGATGGAGAATGAATCTTATCGCGTTCGTGGAGACGGTAGTCCGTACGTACGCACGAACGCTACTTCCATTTAATTTTCATTTTAAAAGAATCAAATCCAAATGATACATAGGTATATTACTATTCCAGTATAATATAATATTTTATATATGTTACTTAAGTTCATTAACACCATCCTTTATACGTTCCATGTGTGGTATGAACGAGTCGTATCATTTTAAGGGGGCGGTAGTCCGCACTTCCTCAAATGAAATTATCGTATGTATATACAACATGAAACGAATAATGGTATGAAATAAAATGGAATTACAGAAGCTTATATATAAAATATATATCATTAATATCATATTTAATTACAGTGCCATCCTAATGGCCACCATGAGAGGTGGTAAGATGTATTTGAACAATCATCGTTCCGTGAGGCATTAGTTTGCCATCCACAGAAACATTATGTTCATCATCCATTAGATGGAGTTGTGTGTATGTGTAGTTTGAATCCTTCTTATAACAACATCCTAGTATATTTTGGATACTGGTGTTGTTACAAAAGAAAGGAAATAAAAAGAGTTTGGGGGTTGGAGAAGCAAAATAAATGAAAATAATTTAAGAGAAATCATTACCTTTAATCTAGGTAACTCACTTTGGTTGGAACCAAAGGACTTCTTGAAATGCTTTCTGCCTAAGGGGAAGATTCAAGGAGGAGGAGAGGGATGTGGGGAGCTTATTTGGGCAGAGTTTGGACGAGCCAAGTGGCTTGAGAGGTGTGAGGAAATGAGAAGGAGGAGTGCCCTTTTATAAGAGGGGTGAGGGGCACCTTTGGAAAAGCTAGAAATATTAATTTATAATAAATTCATATTCGGTTTTCAATGGCTCCAAAGTTGAATATTCAAAGGTTGAGGTGGAGATAGGTCGAAAAAAACTCATCCAATAGAATTTAGACAGGTTTGGGTACTTATATTAACCTTATCTTTAAGTATTAACTCTAAGTTAATTAGTTTCACTTTTACAATGTCTCTTTGTATTTTTATATAATATGGTTAATAAACTTACTATATACATCCAAGCGACCCCCATGTGGTCCATTAATTATGAACATATCATTATATAAGTCTCTTGGCCGAACCTTAGATTTTTAGGAATTTAATATCAATTAATAATATAATATTTGTTTAAGAACTCTTTTATGTCAATTTTGACACTATTCAATAGTTGATTTTTGTGAAACTCATAACAGATTGATTACTTCGAACAAAGTCAATTAAATCAATCCTAATATATCATATTATCCTATAAAAATAGTTTAATTCATTAAAAGTTTCATATTATATTTATTTGGGTATTTATAATATCACTTATTTTAATTTTTCACTATTATAGTAATTACTGCATCATCATTGTGTCATAAATAAAATAAATTATTTAATGTCTAAAAAATATAAATAAAATATCATTATGTAGGAAATCGTTTTAGATTTCTAAGGAATATTTATAATCTAAAATCCAGCATATATAACCCTATGTAACAATTGTTTTTCTAAAAGATATATGCTTGTGTCATTTTTGTATTCATTTTAACTTAATTAATATAAAGTGTCATTATCACTTACAAGTGGATCCATGGGGTCCCAAAATTGACCCAAAGATGCCCATGGTCGACCATGCATCAACCAATAGGGTTAAGACACGTTTTAGGGTAATTTAGTATTTATTATAATACTATTTTTTAACCCTTATTTACGGGATTTACCCTTAACCATGGTAAATAAAATATTTACCGCAGTAATTATTCAAACAGTCTAAAAATAAAAGTTACCTATTTACACAATTTGAACATCCTGATTCCAAATATGGAATCCATTTTCCTAAATTCAAAACACAGAAGTGGCAGAAATTAATTTAAAATTAATTCCCGCTGTCAAAACAAAAAGCGTGTTTTTAAGAGATAATATCTATCAAAAGATTGACACTTGTTTATGTTCGGTTTAATTGTAAAATTATGTCCAATGACCAAAACTATATTAAATTGTAAAAATATATTCTAAATATACTTTAAAACTACTAAGATTCATAATTTATCACTATTAATTATTTTGATTAAAAAAGTTGTTTTTAATTAAAATTTAGTAATTTTCACTATTCATCAAAATATAAAAGTTATCCGAAATGTACCAAAATTTCACATTAGGCTAAATTCAATATTCCGAATCCAAAAATGAAGTCCATTTTAAAATATAAAATATATATAATTTCAAAAAGTATGTATTACTATTCATAACGGCTAGTTTGATCGGTTGTGGTGTGTGTTAAAACTCGAAGTTGCGTACAACACACGCTACTGTATTATTCAAAGGAAAGCGTACCGTGGAAGCTTGGGATGTTTCATTTTAAATTTTTGATGTTCCCATTTAGTCAAAAAGTTTAAAATATTGTATTTAAAAAGGGTTCACTATTAAAAGTTGATAAAAGTGCAATACTGAAAATGAATTTGTTCTTGCATTATATCTAAGAAACTCATAATATGGATTCTAAAATTATAAGGATTATATAAAGTTTAAAATTTAGATAATACTATTCATAACCTCTTTTGAATGTTTTTTTTTGTAAGTCATGGTGTGATTGAACTCGGTGTTGTGTGTAGTGCAAGTTATTGAATTATTTTGAAGAAATAACACACTATGAAATCTTGGGGTGTTACAACACATCACTACAGAATCAGTACACACTAGAATCCTAGACCATAACTGTCACAAAAAAATTGAAAGAACACCCCTTAATCAAAAAACCTGAGTGTTAGAGCACTGGCATTCTTTCCCTTCATATAGCTGAATGCTACTTGACACTTCTCAATTGATAAAATGGCCTAGATCTTTATGGACAATGTTTTCAATGTCGATGAAACTCGAGAGATGTTGGGTAAGTACCAATGGTAGTTGTCTGACAGAACAAGGAAATTATGAATCTCCTCCACACTCTTGGGTGCTTCCCAAGAATAAACCACTTCGATCATTGATGATTCCACTACTATCCCCTATTGGGACACCCCATTTATATGGATGTGCCCTTCAATTGTCCATAACATGAACATGGAATACTTTCTGTGGATTCTGTGCTGTTGGAGGACCTCCAAGACTATCCTAAGATGATTGGCATTCTCTCCCTCTGTATTGAGAAGATCGGGATGTTTTCAATGAAAACAATGATGAAATGTACTAGGTAAATACATAAAATAGAGTTCACAATCCCCATTAATACTTATGGAACGTCTTTAACGTCAAAAAACATGGACATGAACTCAAAGTTCCCATACATGAATCTAAATGTTGTCTTTAAGATGTCCCCTTCTTCGCTATCAACTAATGTTACCTAGAATACAGATCTATCATATAGAACCAACCTTATACCTTTTACTCGTTGAAAATATCACTGATCATTGGAAGGTGGTAATAGTTCATTATTATCAACTTGTTTTGTCTCTGGTAGTCTATAGAACAGTCATAGGCCACCAGATACTTTGTTCGAGAAAAAGACTCGAGCACCCCACAATGACACACATGGTTGGATAAAACCCCTATTAATCTAGTTTTCAACTAGATTCCACAACTACTATAACTTATAAGAAGTGATCCTATAGGGAGATATCTAAATTGGATGGACACAGGGTTGCATTCCTATCTCGAACATAACATCAAATCGAGTGGGTATAGTCATAACCACATTGGGGATGACATCCATGAACTCACTAACAACCTCCATAAAGTCTACAATATTTTATTCTTCATTTTCCACAAATAGAGCATCTATCAATGAATGTAGAGGTTTCACATGTTGATAGTCCACCTAAAAATCCTCTCTCAATTAAATGCTACACCCAGAGAACCCATATATGGGAACAAAACCCTTCCCTAGATGTATTAGGTAATAGAACACATAGAGAAAACCCATTTTTTTTACCATGATGACATCGTATGATTGCATCTATAGAAGGAAAAGATACCAACAAGACTAATGTGGTCCAAACATCTGTCTATATCCCTAAAAAACATCAAACACATTGGTATGAGCTCCAAATAGTTTACTAAACACCAGGGGAATGGAATGTATCTCTATATTTAGACCCATAACATAGAATAGAATGGCTGAAACCAAGGATTGATAATATCCAGAATCAAACAATGAAAATGCAAGGGTACTAAATAGACTCTTAATACCTTGATCAACCAATGGTCCCGCTGAACTTTCTTCCTCTGTGGTGTGCAACTAACCATTCCCAGCTCTTCATTCCCTTGGTTGTTTACTGCTTCCCCAACCACACATATTTCGAGGTTTTTGGGGAGCACCCTAAGGCTGGCCAACTCGAGCATTGTCTAGACTCAGTGTAGTGGGAGCTCGTTGCCCTGGCTCTAGGAAAGGCATAACTAGAAACTAATGCTTTTGAGGTGGTTGATGAACCTGCCTACCCCCACTGTAAACATTCTGACCTTTTAAATCATTTCAACGATATCCATGACCTCCATAGACTATGTACCTCAGTCCAGCACCCATAAAGAATGTGTGAGGACTAAGAGATCAAATGTGTAACTGCGGATGCCTACTCCCCACTGGCGCAATCGTGGAAGGCCCTGCCACTAGAGACCTTATTGTGACTACCTTCTCCGTCGATGTACATATAAGGATCACCTCTATCAGTACAGCTCCCATTGAGTACATTCCCTCTAATACATTATCATTATTCAAAACATCCATGTTTGTTGGTAGAGTAATGGGTGTATTGACTTATTGAAGAGAAGGTTGGAGTGCCTCCTCAAACCATCTCACCCACAACTCCACACTTAGAAAGATATCCATAGAAATGTGTATGAGATCATTGAAATTGATTCCAAAATTCCTCAATTATATAATCCTCTATAGGATTGAGAGAAGATCTTTCCTCATCTTTTCCTTCATTAGGGAAGAATGGAATTATTCCTGGAATTAATTCTCAATGTCTAACCACGAGAACTTGGTCTCCCTCCCCTCACTGAGGTAATGCGTCTAGCATTGACACATCGTTCCTTACACATGGCTCACTGCTAGAAGAACCAAATAAATTATCATTGACAAAATTAAGCTGGGATTTATCACCATCTCCTGGAGACAACTCCTTGTCTCCATATATGTGATGTTTCCCTTGTAGATTACTATAGTCTTCCACTGGAAGGAACAAAGCTTCATCTACCCTTGTTCATCATCATTCTCTTTATAAGATATCTTAATCCCCCCTCTTGATCGGAGGGGGGAGGCTCGCATCACCCGCATCTCAGAAGGAGGTCGTTTGTTCCCTTCAATTCCTGAGGATTATCTCTCCCAAAAATCCCCAGATTTCTACAGGGGAGTCACCAAAGTTATCTCTACATCCAGATAAACTTAATAATTTTGAGGAGTTTCTCAAGTTTACCCTGGTGGCTCGCTTTTGTCCTCATCGACCTTCGGTTGAAGTGTATTCTTAATTTTTCACTTATTCATGGAATCTGAAGGAGCGTACGGTTGCTGGGTTTATGGACTGAATACACATCATGGTTCATTTCATCTATGAGGAGGGAATGATTTCTGGTTGGTATGGGGATCCTCGGTGGCGCAGTGATTCTTCTTTCTTGCCATTCCAATGGATCTTTGAGTTTCACATGTGGCAGGATCCTTCTTCATTTGCAATTGGTGTTATCCTTCCTGGCCTTCCACTTTCATTTCAAAACCCATCGATTCTCTATTCCATTGTTAATATGATTTTGGGTTTTTTATGTTCGGATCAACGGAATGAGGTTATGTCAGACCAAATTTTCCCATAGATTTTTGTTGAGGTGGAAGTCGCCCAGCAGTCATTTCATTATGTCTGGATTACCGATGGGAAGGAATTTCGCTGGATATAGTAGGTTGTCTATGAATCATGGATGATGTATTGTGTTGGTTGTTGAATTTTAGGAAACCTGGAAGCCTTTTTCCGCATTATCAAGGTGAGTGTTTTCCCTCGGGCGTGGAGACGTAGTCCAGTGGTGGTTGTGACCTTGGCGTCGATGTGAGGATGCTTTAGGAGAATGTAAAGGATGGTTCTGCGGTAGTTCTACCTGGGTTTGAATGTGTGAATGGAGATCTGGGCGATACTATAGAACCTGTGTTGTGCTCCGATACTGGAGCTTATTCTAGGAAAGGTGCTTGTTTGCAGGCTCCCTGCACTGAGTTGGAATCTCTTCATGATACTTCTGATGGGAATTCAGAGGGGGATATTAGGAATGATCCTGATGTTGTTGTGTGAAGGCTTGGTTTTAGTATGAAGGCAGTGGAGGTTCCCTTGAATCAAACCGTGCTTCAGGTTTTTGATCGGTTGAGAGGATACCTTGGTGTTGAGTCCTACGCTGCAATTGATCGGGCATGCCATATGTAGTTGGTTCATATTCCTCAGGAGTATGTGGCCAATTCGGATATGGACATTATGACTATGGGTGTCCCTGTGACCTGCAACCGGTTTGAGATTCTAGATTCTGGGGAGCCGACGCTGATGCAGGAAGCTCAAAAGATGTCTGACAATGGCGACTTGTAAGATGTTGTCACTAATATAGGAGGGAACATGAAGCCGTAGTGGATAGGGGGACTTCCGTTGATCTATGTACTTCTCACAATGAGGAAAACATGAAACTTATCACTGTGATTGATACTAATAACCATTTTGAGACAGATCATGGAACAATGAATGGTTTCCATGAGGTGAAAGCCTCTGGAAAATTGGGGGATCATTCAGATAGTGAAAAGGAGAACAATAGTGGTGGGACCCGACTCTCTTATAGTGAGATTGTCTTGGGAGAGAAGAATGTGTTGGGGAATGAGAAATCTGGGATTGATCCACCAAGGAGGAAGCAATGTAAGGATTAATCCTCTATGCTAAAATCGATGGGTACTAGTTCCACTTCTAGTAAGGGAAAAGGTATGCAGTCCTCTAACGATCTCTTATAATTGGAAAAATTAAATCTCAGAAGGAATTATTCCAATGTTCTGGCACAATATGATAGCTCAAAGTGGGAGTTGACTACTCTAAATGAAGAAATGGTTTTTGGGTATGTATATGTGCATGATTTCTATGATATGAAGCTGGTTTGTATGGATTTTGTTTCTCTTTTTATACTTTTCTATTATTTTAATAAATGTTCAGGGACTTTTTCTCTGGCTGAGCCTTCCTAGTAACATGTGGGAGATGTCTGAGTGCAATAGATCAAAAGGAAACAGGTAACACATAAGCTCTAGTAGTATGTCAATTTTCTTTAAAATTATTTTTACCTCTATATGTTCATTTAATTTCATGAATATCCGAACTCAAATAAAAACACAAGTCATTATGATGCATTTTCCTATCATAGTGTCTCTAACTAGAGATCAGTGTAGCCACACATGGACGTTCAATATGTCCAGATTCCTTACATAAGATCATGTGGGGGGGGGGCTGAAATCATGTTTCCTGGTCTGTCTTCCCTGAACTATTTCATAAATCTGTTACTTAACAATTTTTCCCTACTATCCCATGTAATTATAACTATGGATACCTCTATAATCCATCTAATCCATAAACATAACCTCCGATAGTGTTTTATTATAAACCAACTTCATCAAGATGAGGGATGGGAAAAATAGTTACATGCCCTTCCTTCTCCAAGATGATGGGGAGAAAATATCCCCCATGTCCGGCCTAAAATAGGCCCTTGAGAGGAGACTAACACTAAGCGTATAAAATCATATATAATATATAAGGAATTACACTTTTTATAGAAAGAGATAGCGAGATAAGATGGTAAATACCATGAAAATATGAATACTAAAAGTAAAATTGAAGTCAAAATCTATTCCCTGATGCATGTTCAAAAGTAAAGATGAAACAATGTACAACAAGAACCAGGGTAATGTACCAATAGAAAAGAAAATAAGTAGATTCAATAACTCATCCAAATGCCAAAGTTAGTAATGTCTATTACTGTCCTTAATGTACACCTAGAAAACTAAAAATAGTTTTATATACATAAGGTGAACATACGAGTATACTCAGTATGTAAACTAATGCTACCCATGCATATTTGGGGGAACATACTAATGTCATTGTGATAAAATAAAGAACCATAATTTACATACCAAGGAATACCATCCATCCCATCATTAATAATGTACCCTCATCATACAACCCATGTCATGTAAGGTAGTAGTAAAATCACATCGACATTTGGGTACCTCATTCCACCTTCCCACAAGTTAAATATGCTTCCCTAATGGCTAACGTCTTGATGCTACAACAATTCCCATACCCAGTCCCACTGCCACAACCTACCAAAACACACTTGGGCCTCAAACAACACACAATCCCTCTTGTAGACAACTACAAAAAATAACAATATCTCTTGACGAAGGATAGATGGCCTCATTCTGAAGACACTCCGGAAAACAATCTTGGCCTGCAAACACCTAGTCCCCTAATCCACCACACACATACCCAAAGTTTTTGGGACTATGGTAATTTCCAAACCATGATACCCTAAATGGATATTCTTGAGTTGTATGAACCATTAATAGCATGTGTGGATAAAAATCAGAAACCAACAAACCATCCTTCTACTGGGATGTTGGGCAAGACAACCTCCCCAATGAAATGGTTTTTTTTGGAACATGATGATCAACAATTTTGGTGTACATATAAAAATCACAATGAACAAAAATTTATAAATTTAGGTAATCAAAAACTCATCCCTAAACTATGGGTTTAAAACAATGAAACATATGATCCCAATAGTATCACTATTCCTACAACCACCATTTTCAAAACCACATAACAACCACTACAAAATCATGAACCCAAACACTTTTCATTTAACCACTTAATATTAATTAAATAATGCAATTAGATAAATTTATTCTAGAACTATCATGAAACTATGAACCATAACCATACCAAAACAACAACAATACAACATCAAAACTATATTTTTAGTCCAACTACACATCCCCATTCAATCACTTCCAACTATCATTATTCAAATTTATATCACACAATCCTTATATTGAAAACCACTCCCATAGTCCCACTACCCAAAAAATTCAAAAATGATGTCCCACTACATAAAAAATTCATAAGCACGCCACATTCTCACTACCCATCATCGCTTCTATAACCACAACACAAACAATGGAAGTACAACTGCTTACATGTTTATGTATTCCAAAATCAATCAGACTCTCAAAATGGTATTGCAATACACCTTCTATACCACCCCATACAGATGACCCATAAACTACAATTATTCCACAACCCCACTACACTCACATAGAACACCCTTCTCAATGAACCAACCAAAAGAAAAAGAAACCACACCATTTATCCAAGAACATTCATAATTAACCGATACGGTTTATTTAATTGCATTTTGAATAAAAAGGTAGATAAAAAAATAGGATTGATCCTGATGGTTCCATTTATTTAACAAAGTATATTTTATTAAGAATATTTAATGTTACATCCATTTATTCAAAAATTTCAAGAATTTAGAGTATCACCCATGTGAAAGAAAGGAAACTAACAGATATGATTATTAAAGGCATAGAACCACAAAAATATATATTAATAATAAAGGATAATAGATAAAACATGTTATCAATTTTAAACAACCTGGAATTCTATTTCCATTATTATAACAGTTCTTATTTACATTTTATCATAAAATTTACAGACCCATTATTTATTACATGTTTAATGAAAATGATTCAGTCATTCTTTATAAGGAATCATTAGTTCACCCACCCCTCATAATGCATAATTGATGAGAGGAAGAATAAATTTCTACATGGATGATTAAAGGATCAAAGATCCTCCTTCCCCAAGAACAAGGAATGGGATTAGTAGTAAGTAATAACATTATAATGAGAAGGAGGGGCCCTATCATAGGCACGCGACTCATCTAAGGAGGGAGTATATAGATGCATCAAGGGAAAATGAAAAACATAGTAGGAAGGAGAGATCCATTCATTGAAGATCATGACCTGATATTAAAGGAAGAATGTTTTCACATAGTCATTAATTTGAAATCATGGTCATGATCATGTGGTTTGAGTATCTCAAATCCCTAAGGATGTTATAATATTAGGGAAAATATAAAATACTGTTAAATTCACTTAATGATTTCCTATGAAGGATTTAAACAAAGTTTATGTCAAATTAGATAAAAGAGTTGCCAAACTGGGAAAATAGATGAATCTATAAATTCAGAAAAGGGTGAGACAATTTTTTGTGTGACATAATTTAGATATTACACCATAATGATGCCAACATTATAGTATCAATATTTTTTTGTGGCACCATTATGGTTCCACCAATTTAGTTCCACAATTTTAGATAAACCATTGGTGAAATATGATTTTTTGAAAACCC
Organism: Viscum album; assembly: GCA_963277665.1. Classification (NCBI taxonomy): domain Eukaryota; kingdom Viridiplantae; phylum Streptophyta; class Magnoliopsida; order Santalales; family Viscaceae; genus Viscum; species Viscum album. Next base: position 173,234,303 of record OY728134.1, read on the forward strand.
TCGTAACAAACCACTGTGACCCACAAGAACACCACTAGCACTGGATTTTTACAATCTAAAGGCCTTAGGAAATTCTGGTTATTAAAATACACTTTTAATATTATCCCATTATATTTATTTAATTTCATCCTTTTTTATTATTTCCTTTAAAAATCAAACTAGCTATGAGCTTCAATATAAAAGTGATTGACTAAAATGTAGAAATTCACATTATCTGAGCACTCAATAATAGAAATTTATTTCACATTTCACTGAAAATTATTAGTAAAATGTTTTGTAATTAACCCCATATTTTTTTGAAGATTTTACTACAAACAAAATTGCATGATTCAGTATCCTCTGTGCATTTAGAATCTCAAGATTTTCCACATTACCATATATATAATCATTTAGTTGGGTAAGAAAATTAAAAACAAAATTTAATACGATCTCCCAATATATTTGGATGATAATTAGGGAAATAATTTCATTGGTTATCAAATTCATTTTTCTCATGATTAAATTTTTTTCTAATCATTATCAATATCCAAAAAAAATAATGCACCAATCAAGAAATAATTAGATGATGGAATTATAATATATATATATATATAATTAATTCATTACATTTATAAACTATAAAACAACCTTATCAAACTAAGAAACATTTGGAATAACCCATGATTTCTATTGTCATCATCTATTAAAATCCTTCAAAATGGTTCATAAGGATAAATATCTGCATATTATTTCATTCAGGGAAAAATATGCTTATATCCTTACCTCAAAACATGAGGAAGGAAAACATAAAAATTGTAAGTTTAGATTCTTAACAAGGGTAGTCCCTGGAGATAATATTTATAACATATAATACGATGATCATAATGGTATGATAACATAATTAGTTATATATTTTTATTATATAAAGTTCAATCATAGGAAAAATTTGATCATAATATTCAAAACCATTTCATATCCTGATGCATGATCGATAATGTTATCAATGTAGGAATATTTATTATGGAGACATAACATAGTAATGTAATATAAAAATCATAGTTTCTGAAAATATTTGTTTAAAATATATTAATAATATTTCACTCACATGATCTTGTGATTGTTGCTAGAATAATTCATTGGCAGTCATAAAAATGACATAAAATTGAGTGGTAATCATTTACACATAGAAACATGTCAGGGTAACTAGAATAAATAACACCAATGGTTTAAAAAGTGAATCATAATCATGTCACTAGATTTCATCTTCATATAATGAGATATCAATATAAAATTACATAAATCATTTGTGGGATATAACTGACCCAACATTCACATAATAATAATGCATTAAAATCTATATACGTGATAAGGTCCTGAAATAATTTATCATTTCACAACATTATATCCCTATGAAAATATAATTTGTTTCATCAATACATCTTAATAATAATAAAAAATATATGGAATTAGGAATATATATTACATAATATTGAGGGTTAACATAATAATCCAATCCATTACTTCTTCAGGTTCAATATGGTTTAACGTTTTTTAAATTTTTGTCATAAATATTATAGAACAATTCCATAAAATATACGTTGGTTTCATTATCTATGTGTCCATTTTTTCTACAACAAAAAACATTTAAAAACTAACATGTTTTTATTCCATGTAAAATCATTACACCATTCATTTTGACCACGACTCTATTCCTAAAAATCTTAAATATATGTTATAAATATTTTAAATTTTGGGATTATAATAAAAAGATAACTAATAGACATAAAAATTAATGATAATCATAATCCCATTAAAAAATTAACAATAAAAGGAGTCTTCCATTTACATAAAAAGACATTGATTTTGAGTAATAATTTATATATTCTGGAAAAAAGATTTAAATACCAAAGTATTTCATATAATACATTACATGATATTATTAAGGAAAAAAATAATAATTATGATCTCATATATAAACTAATAAAATATTTATAAGTAAAACATCGTGAATTTTTTTAATATTCCAAAAATTCATTATAAAACCATATAGAACTCTTTTAATCGCATATATAAAACAGATTTGGATAAAAAATACCCAATTCTTATTAAAATATCATCTTCATAACAAAAATACAAACAATGGGTTTTATTTTATGACAAAAACGATGATTTTAATTGATGAAAATAGTCTTATAAAGGTTTTTGTGGCAATAAAAACATTTTATACCATATATTTTATTATAGAACATTTATTTTCATTTTTATAATGAATGAAAACAAATTCTATATAAGTTATGAATGAAATTTTCATTTGAAAAACATTGAATGATTGTAAAAAGTGAAATAAAATTTCCTATATAAATCATTTATTCAAATAAAAATAGTTCAATTAAATAATATTATGCATTTAGATATTACAGAAAAATATTTAAAAAATAAAAATTTCAATCATTTTAAATGAGGTTTTATAAATTAATGTGTCTTATAATTCACGTTCAACGTCCCATGTTCATTACATATATTAATGAGAAAGAAAAAAATTTATTTTTTGTATAGTTAAAAATAATTTTACATTTTATTATAATTTTATTTTAGTTATTCCAATGGTAAAATTAATAAAATAATAAAAAATGTTCAAATCATACATATTGACAATATTAGACTATTATTTCCACAGAGTATTATTGTGGGTTGAATATATTAAAAGAAGACACAATTACATTAGATAATTAATAAAAATCATTAAATTTATATCATTGAAAAATATATCTATTATAATGTTTATAAAAACTAAAAAAATTTCAATTAAAAATGGTCTATGTTACCATGATGGACATATTTAGTTGTATGCACGTATATGTATTGTTTAATATTAAGGTTTCGGGATGATTAATGGATAGTAATAATTTTATAATTAAAAAATGTTAATTTCACATTGAATATCCTGATATTTTTTTTTAAATATACATATATACATCTTCCATGTGATGTGGTTATGAAAATTGATTCACATCATTATGTGGATATGGTAATCCACATGAACACATGGATAAAGATATAATTTTTCAATGGATATGAAATGTAACAAAATAAATGATATTTTGACTTTATATATTTATAAATTATACATTAGTATATTTTTATGCATAAAATAAACCACAATAACAATATATGATAATTGGTGAAGAAAAATGAATTGTATAGGTATGTTAAGTTATTGTGAGAGGTACAAAATAAAGAATTCATTATTTCCCACTTGAAGGAATATGGATATGGATTTATGTTATGAAATTCTCATAATAAAATAAAGGAATATGGTATATATTTCGTTATTATATAATTATGTTTGATGTTTTTTAACTGGCATAAAAGTAGAAATAATATGAAAATTTGGGATTAAGAATAATACCTCTTCTTCATAAAACCTATTTAGTGTTATACATAAATCATTAAAATAAATGTTTACTGGCAATATTAGGGCCCATATAAAATTATATTTATTGTATTTAATGGAATTGGTTAGGTATTTGGCATGTTTTATTGCTCAGAAGGTGCGAGGAAGGGAGTAGAAGAGGTTCCCTTTAATAAGGGAGGGGAGTAATACATTTAGAATTTAACAAAACATTAAAACATATATAAATAATAATTATTTAATATGGAACCATGGAATATAAACTAATATTAAATGGAATTATAGGTTCTATATAAATTACACCAAACCGATTTAAATAATATTTTGATACATTTTAATCCTTATCTTTTAGTTAAACTACATTGACTAATTTTAACCTTAACAATCATAACATTCCATTAAACATGATTAAATAATTATATAATGAAAAATAATTGTGCAATTCTCATTAAAATTAAACATGATTATTAATTATTTAAAATAAATTTTATTAGGTTGGAAATATATATGGTTAAAAGAATAATTTTAATATAAGTAAAAAAAATGCATGGGTAATTTTTTTTAGGAAAATATTCAATATATGTGTAATAATCATTATACATGAAATTTTTTAAGGAAATAGGATCAATGAGTATTTTATAAAAATTATATAAGCTCAATTATTTAATTTTTTTAGCAATATCAAATTCTATGGAATATTTCAACCAATACATTAAATTAAAAGACCCATATATAGTTAAAATTTTGAATAAAATATTCCTTATCTTTTTAAAAGGTAATATTGGGTTCTAAAAGTCAATTAATAGTTTTTAAAAGTATATTTTAAAACTCTGTAAATATATTAATGGTATAGGAAAATTCACCTAATCAAATAAATGAATGTATTTAGGTAATCCAAACCCATATCCATTCATTGGAACACCTAAAAACATATATCATCCAAAAATATGGTAAAATATGAATAATATTTTTAGTATTCGTAATTAAAATATGTTAAGTGTATACAATTAAATATTAATTATTTTATTGATTTGTAATTTTCTATAAATTTTTTCAACAGTCAATTATAAGTGCTTTTCAACAAAGATAGATTATTTGCATAAGGTAATAGTCAAGAGGAATAAATAGACTATGTGGAGACCGTTGCACCTGTAGCTAGGTTAGAGGCAATTAGGATACTACTTGCTTATGAGGCTCATCTGAATTTCAAACATTATCAAATGGATGTCAAAAGTGATTTTCTAAATAGGTATATAGTTGAGGATGTATTTGGTGAGCTACCCCCTAGCTTTACAAATCCCCAATTTTCAAATCATGTTTTTAAACATTCTAAAGCTTTATTTGGTTTATAAAAAGCTCTAAGAGCATTGTATGATAAAATTATCTCCTTTATTATTTCAAAATGTTTTACAAAAGTAATTGTAGATCCTAATTTGTTTATTAAAAGGATTCCCCATGATGTTTTGATAGTGAAAATTTATGTATATGTTATAATTTTTGTATCTTCAAAAAATTATCTATGTACTGGTTTTTCAGAAATAATAAAAAATAAATATGAAATGAGTTTAACGGGAGAACATAAATTTTTCCTTGGATTTCAAATTTTTCAAAATAAAGATGGTATTATTTTAAATAACAGTAAAAATACTAATGATCTTATAAAACGTTTTTTTTTTTGGATTTTATTAAAGATAATGATATACATATGAGTACCACTTGTATGTTGGATGCTGATAAAGCTTGAGAATCAGTTGATCAAAAGAACTATAGAGGCATGATACAGAGTCTTCTCTACCTTAGTGCTAGCAGAACTGATATTATGCTGGGAGTATGCATGTGTTCTCTCTTTCAAGATAATCACAAGGAATCTCATTTAAATGTTGCTAAAAGGAATTTCAAATATCTTAAAAATACTCCCAACATAGGTCTATTTTATCCAAGTGTACAACCACTTGATTTAATATGATTTTCAGATGCTGACTTTGCTGGTTCTAAGGAAGAACGAAAAAGAACCTAAGGGACCTGTCACATGTTAGGAAACTCACTAGTATCATGGTGCAGTAAAAAACAGAATTCGGTTGCAGTATCATCTGTTGAAGAAGAATACATTGCTACAGGTAATTGGTGTGAAATTTTTTTTGGATGAAACACACTTTACTAGACTATAGATATCAATTCAAACTAGTCTCCATTGACTATGATAACACATGTGATTTTAAAATTTATAAAAATTAATTATCTCATTAAATAATAGAGCATATAGATGTAATACATCACTTTTTAAGAGATCATTATCAAAAGGGTGATATAACTCTTGAATTTATTGGGACTGAATATTAGCTTGCAGATATATTCACTAAATCCAGAAAATCCGAGAGAATGAATTACTTCAGACATGAACTAAGATTGATAAATTTGTGAAAATGATTTTTGTAAAACTGATCTTTGTACAACCCATCTTTGTAAAACCAATCATTGTAAAACTAATCTTTTTAAAACCTATTTTCTTAATTTGATCGTCCTAAAACCGATTATTATGAAACCGATCATTCTGAAACTAATTTTTATGAAACCAATCATTCTCAAATAGATATTTGTGAAACCGATCTTCATAAATGTGACTTGTTTACACTGATACATTTATGGTCATATGTGTAAATTCTTTGTGATTATAGTGAAACAATGATATATTATATTTTTCACTTTGTCTCGTTTAAATTTTATGTTTTACGATTCACAATCCCTAAATTATATATTAATTCTAATATGTGATGACTATCCAGGTTGTATTCCACCTTAATGAAATTTGTTTTCATATGATGATGTGTTGAAGGTGATCACTAGAAATAAAAAATCCAGGAGGTCTTTTGGAAATGAATTTGAAGCAGAAGTGATATTGATTTTTAAATTCATTCAACATCAAATCTGCTCTAGTAAGTGAGAATTCTCTGCGGTGAAATATCATGACGTGTTCTTCATATTTTTGTTGAAACATGGAATAAAGGTGAATATGTAAAGATATATTATGGTACATCTTTCTGATTTAATGAATCCATCTCTGACTGCAACGTGCTTATATTATCCATGAATGATTTCTACTCTGTTGAAGAAATTAAATTGTGTAGAAGATGAAGATGAAGTGATAACTTCTTGTTGTGTTTTATTCATCAAAAATACATTTTTAAATGGATAATGATCTTCTAGAATACATGGAAGAGAATATGGGTTGAAGATGAAGAAATATTGTATGAGGAGTTCAATCTGGTTGACCATCCCTCTAGACTAAAGGATCAAGTTGATCTAGGTCTCTAACCTGGAGAAGTTCCTATCTATTTTGATAAAGAATTTGAGTCTGAAGTGCCTAGGGACTAAGGATCTTTTTTTTATGATAGATGTGATCCTGATATCACAAAATGTCCAAATAATTTAACTTTTGGACCTTCTATTCCACCTATGAAACTACCTTCAAGAGAAACTATTCTAGGTGATGAAGAAGTGGAAGAAACTGAAGTTACTAGAGTTGAAGATTATGTTAGGAAATCAGATGATGAATCTGATGATAATGATGATGATGATAATGATGATGATGATGATTGATACAATGGTAATGTTGGAGGAAGTGATTATCTTGTGCGTGACTCTCTTATAGTGGGACAAAATGTGGTTGACATATCAACTGAGGAATTTGTTCAAGGAGCTGGTGATGGAATAGAGCCTACTGATCAACAGGCTGATGATCATAGAGATGCTGGACATAAAGACAGACCACATAATCCCATTGTTGAAAATCAAGAGATCATTCAGGAATTGAATGATATTATGGCTACTAGCCTTGATGAAGTAGATATAATTCCTATGCCCCATATTGAAGATGTACCAGGTGCAGCTTAATATGTCGGAGCTCATGTAGAACCTGATGTTCGGTTGGTTCCTATCCCCAGACAATTATTTATGCCCAGAGACCTAGATAAAGAGTTTGGTGACATAGATGTTATTCTTGAGCCTCAGGGAAGAAGGGTATGAATTGATACCATTGAGGCAAGAGATTGGACATGTGCTAGAGAGTGGAATAATAATCAAGGATATATTCCTTTCGGGTTAGAATATGATTCAGATGAGGAGATGGTACCTACTATTCTTATTCCTCAAGTCCATACTGACCCAGAGCCTTCTACAGATGTTCCACCAGTTGCATCTTCCGCAATAGACCCAATTGTTCAGTTAGTGCCTAGTGACGATGTCACTGTGGATGATATGTAAAAATTTATGAATGAGATATGTGAGTTAGTGATAGCTTCAATGGGATCCCAAAATAATGCCTCCACCTTTTTAAGTATCTCAGATCATTATGCGGCAAAAATTAAAGGAATTTTGATACTAGATATTTAACCGAATCATATTACTACAGCATAAACTATTATTAGACACAACATTTTGTTGAGAGAAGAAGTAAGAAGAAATGAACCATGTGTTGTGTTCTTTGACATCTGACATCAAAACCTATTTTAGTGGTGTTCTGCAAGTTCATAGTAAATATGAAACTCATCTAATCAATGTTGATTTGAAAATGTTGAAAGATGATCTAGGAAAAAATTGACTGGCCAATCTATTTCTTGGAGTGGGGGATGTACTATTGTTGATTTAGAGTCTCACAAGACATTGATGATAGAGGATATTCAGAAACTCCATATTGTTTCAGATAAGGAAACCATTGAAATGGTACATCAGAATATAGTTCTTGTGTAAAATATGGTCAGACAATGCACCAATGAAGCCTCTGTAGCTCAGAAAGAAAATCAGGAAAAGGTGGATAAATATTTCACTAAGATATATACCAAGCATGATCTCATCAACAGTTTCAAATTTCTCACAGAAAATATTCAAACTCCCATAGTCACAGAAGCTTTCAAAAAGAAATTTCTCTTTTTGAAAGAGTTTACACTTATAATGGATAAGTTTATGGAAAATAAGGATCAAGTTTAAAAGGTATTGAAATATGGAGGACAAGTCCTTAATGACCTCATTAATCCGTTCTAACCATATCTACATGTTCATGTTGCACCTATTGTAGTTCCTCCAGCTACTTCAATTGGTACTACCTCTTGGCCTCCTAAATCAATGACTGTCTATCATGCTCTTACATAGATTCGGCCGATCATTACTGAGTAGTTTCCCAGTTGTGTGATGTCCAAGAGAAGGCATACCCTTTCAGCCACTGTTCCTACTAGAGTTTCCCTACCTAGTTTCATCATCTGGTCACCATCCACCTCTTCCCCTCCCAATCCTACTCCTTTGGATCACTCAGACAAAGGCAAAGCTCCTATTCATCCAAAACCACAGTGATGTATTTTCTAGTTATTATATCGATTTTTTCTTTTTGATATTTTTGTACTCTTATTATTTTGAAAGAAAATTCTTGTGGTATCCATCTTTTGTGATTTTTTCCATTCTAATTTTCACTTTTTTTTAATACCAAAAGGGGGAGATAGTCAGAATGGAATGTGAGAAAGGGGGAGAAAGTAATTAGAAAATAAGGGTGTAATATAATCTACTTAATCCATCTATTGAGGGGGAAATCTATTTTAAATAAATTCTATCAATGTGAAACTTTAGTTATATTGGCCATGTATATTCAACCATGTTTATTCTATATATTTTCATATATGCTATAATTTGTGATTATAAAAAAGGGGAAGATTTTTGGGCCCTTAATTATATTATATTTTTCATAATCACAAATAATTTCTATATACAGATTCATATCTTTCATGATAATTTTAATATCTATGTTTGAATCAATTTTATTCAATAGTAGCATATACATTTCTATGTCAATCACTTATAATTCATGAATCAATTTGTTTAAAAAGGTACTTCTACATATAAATTGATTAAAAATTCATCTTGTAAATATATATGCAAGAAAAACTCTTTATGATATTTCTCATAGAGAAGTTTGTCACACACAAGATAACAGACCGAAACCGAAGTAAGATAGACCAAAGTATGATAGACCAAAGTCGACACAATAAAACCGAAGTCAACACACCGAAAATGAAGTTGATACACCGAAACCGAAGTACAACAGACCAAAGTATGATAGGACAATGTTGACACACTGAAACTGATGTCAACATAGTGAAACTGAAGATGACACACTGAAACCGATGTATGAAAGACTGAAGTATGATAGACTGAAGTCGACATACCGAAGATAACACACCGAAGATAAAAGACTGATGTTAGAAAACAGTGGAAAATTGGCTAAATATTACTCACTGATTGATATAAAAAACATCTTCTATTTTATTAATTCATATTTATTTCTAGCAGTCATGTGTATACAAAATAATGTTTCTGACATTAATTTTATTTTCTGTAGGAAAATCTATAGAAAAGTATGAGTTACACGAACATGCAAAGATCATTATGTCTAAAAGATTGTGTAGTATAAAAGGACCTCATATTTTACATAAAATACAATGTGGATATAACAATATTACACACTGATTCAAACACATGTTTTCGAATAAAAAAATTGAAAAACATACAATGAACTCAAAGAACACTTATAGACATCAAGAATAGATTTCCAAAAAATGATATTCAAGAGCCATTTGGAATACTATGGCATTCAAGATCAACACCTATACTAGAAGTGAGTAATCATAACAAAGACACTTGGTTTTCCATAAAACATCTAGAAGAAGACCTAGAACATCATCTACTTCAATTCAAATGAGTCTAGAGCTACTTTGACATCACACATGAGCATTCTAATCTCTTCTCTATTTTCATACCTTGATGTGATCATATTTTTCTATACATTATGAGCAGTGTGAGATTATATATGTTTTGACACACACTCTCTCCTGTGCTAAACTAAAGGATTTCTAAATCCTCACTCAATCTCTGCATTACAATCGTGTATCCAACTGTGCATAGTGGTAGAGGTCAAGTGTGACCTGGACATCCTTTGTGATGTTGTTTTTGTTTTTCCAATGTAGAACTGTTGTAGATTTATGTGGACCTGTACAGTCTGAGAACTATTGTAAAACCCCAATCTAGGGTGTGGATCATAGTTAATATATAACTATTTGAGAGGAAAAAGTCTCTGCTTGAGACTGAACCTTGTGTTTAAAAACTGTTGTTCATTTTTCCTTGGTAAACTATTTTGAATATTCTTCTACTATGGGATTTAAATATAAATCTATTTTATAGTAACTGTGATGGTTAAAAAGGATGTGTTTGTATTAATTGTCAACCATTAGGATAGTTTCAATAGCTAATCTAATCCTCAAAAAAGATTAAATTAGAAGTAATCAATGTCTGGAGAAACTAATTGAACCTTTACTATATTACAAATTCACTAATGTTATGCTTGTTATTTTAATTGTAGGATTGTAGTACAAATCATTTAAACAGAAATTATTAATTATAAATCAATTCACCATGCCACTTGAGTATCCACTCTAACAAACATGTTACATTCCACAAACAAACTTCACAACATTTAAGGAATACACATCATGTAATTTTATTAAACATCATGTATTATTCAACCAAAATACATAAAGAATACCTAGTGATAGCTTTTTCATGTATCACATTAAAAATAATTACATGACGTGTAATTATATTTGAGAGCATGTAATTTTCATCCCATGAGTTTTGAAGTATTTAATGATATTTATTTTTCTGTGCACCCTCATATAGATTTTATTCTACCACACTGGGGTGACCATTGAGGTGATTTTTTAGTGTATCCAACTATTTCAAAAATCATTTTTCAAAAATAAATTTCTATTTATGTGGTTTTTATTTTATTCCTTTTCTGTTCCATTGTTCTCTGACAGTTTCAGGGCAATTTATTGACTATGTCTATTATTGGTTTTTATCACAATCTATCATTTTATTGGAAGCTTCATGAGGTCATCTAAACCTTCTCCCACATGGTTTTTTTTGTCTTTGGAATATTTTTTGGGTCGTTGGTTAAAGGTACAATGTTTAAAAAACTAACTCTATGGTTTGATAACTGTCAAGTACGTGTGATATTTCAATTACGAATAATTATCATGTGATGAATAATTATAAAATAATGGATTTATTTATTTCATAGTGTCCCTTTGGATGATTATTTCATTGACCTATCTTGTGGATACTATTCTTATTGAGTGATCACTTGTATATAAATGAATTTTTTAATTTGATAAATTGTGTTTTTTCATAGCATGTATTGTGGGTGTTTTCTTGATATATATTCTCATTTTCATGGATTGAGAAACATTATAAATGAAATGATATTAGATATGAAAAATTGAATTATTATAACTTTAATTGAATAGTTAATTGTAATTTTCATAATTAGATATTGATCCATATAATGTGATATTGTGATATCCTTGTGGTAAGGAATTGTGTTGTGATTTACCTGATGTGTTGATTGTATAGGACATTGACCTAGTGAAACATTTTTAAATTCTTATATTGTGGGATATTCCATGTGATACATGATGAAATTATTAAATAATAGTATATTCCTATTAGTACATGATGAAATGCATTTATAATGGAAAAATGCTAGTAATACATGAAGATGTTCTTATATACTGGGATATGTCAAACGACACATGTTGAAATGCTTACATGGTGGGTTATGCAATGTGACAGATACTGAAATGATTATATACAGTGATCCTCCATGGTAAAACTTTTAAATGCTTATATAGTAATTTTGATCTAGATTGGTGTTATTTATACCGTGGTTATAATGTTGTGATATGCATGGTTATAATATATGATCATAAAAATTATATAACAGCATTGTGGTATGTAATTTTTAACCATGGTTATATGGTTATGGTTTTCATGGTTGTGATACATTATAATAATCATTCTTGCATGGTTTTGAAGCAGGTTAATGTGTTATTAATGTAATTAATTTATTAATTAATAAACTTTCTTATTAGATTCTTTCAAACACTTATTATTTGAAAGGTTGTGTTTAGGCATGGTAGTGTCATCATACTGAGTTAGACTCAAACCCAATTCAGTCCTCCATTTGGAAGTCAAGATGATTATATGGCTGTAGCTTTGGTCAATGTTAAAGGATATTTTGATTTATAGTTTCCTTTTTATGGGATATATTTAGTAGAAATCAACGATATGGGGTTCGAGACTAAGAAATATTTAGTCTTTTGTTGATACACCTAATGTTTAATTTTATATTAATTTTAGAATGATATATAGTTATATTCCAAAACAAAATTACATTTTTCATTTATTAATTATTTTATTTTTTAATAGTATTAGATTCTTGGTATTATAAAGTATTATATTTTCTCCAATTTTTCAACAAAATGGTATTTATATTTTTATTACTAGTATTGGTTATTTCTTTGTGTTGTGACTTTATAAATAGGGGTATAATTTTTTGTTTATAATAATAACACGCATACTGCTCTTTAGAATTCTCTAGTATGTGGGAAATAATTATTGTGGTCTCATAGCCAACCTATTTTATCCATGTGAGATATTTCTAGATTGGTGTATTTTATAAAGTTGTATCAGGGGACATGCTTCTTTTCAGTTTCACTACAATTAAGGAATGTATAAAGGATACTAGGATGTGTTGGGTCTTGCTAATGATCTTGTACATTGGATTATTTAGCCCATGTATGGGCTAAAATATGAGTTCCCTTGGGTGTATTGCTATTTATATTGTTTTCTTCTTAATGATGATGTTATTTCACCCAGAATGATCCACATTTTGGATGAGGTTATGGTTATATTAATAAATTTATTTTTTATATTTATATTCATGCATAGCTACAAAAAGAGATGAGTATGCATGAATATTAATAGGGACATAGGGATATATATTGATATGAAAATTTCATGGTATGGACATATTTCATTTCCATTTATTATATACATTCCAATTGAAGAGTGATATAATATAGAAATTATGTCTTTGAAATGAAATAAGTGAACTGGTATATCAGGATAAATAACTTGTAATTCATGTTTATGGATACCAAGAGTTAGTGGTTCTCAATCATTTTCACCTGTAGTGGATGACATTTTATTTTCAGCCAGCTTTATAATGATTCGAATTGTCTTAGAGAGAAAATGCCTCCTAATAATCATCGAGATTTCAATCAGTAGAGTGGAAATACCCACGATATTATCATATAATAATTATAAATTACTATATTTATTGAGTTTTAAGTGTTTGTTATGCTTAATGATAAAATTCAGAGTTCCCTATGATCCCAAGAATGATAACTTTTCACACCATTCCTTTGATGTGTGTTCTGAAATGAGTGCTTATATTATAGCATCTATCTACATTCACTATGGATGGAGTACCCCAGATTGCATAGTTTTTTTATCAATTCCATTTATGATATATTTAAAAATATGGAAATATACATAGATTTTATGGTTATTCCTTATGGTTATATGAATTGTGGTCCATCCAATAATTAGTGGGACACACTTGATTAAGTAGGGTTCATTAATGAGTAAAACCACAAGGACATAAAGATGAATTTTATTTTCCATTTATATCTCATGATGTTGATGGATGAGAAGGCCCATGGTTTCTTGATCCTGACACATGAGTTCATGTTAGTTATAGACTACACGTAACATTTCACCTAACTATGATTCATTGTTCCATCATTTACAATTTAAGAGATAAGCAGGGAAATATGTTTTGAGGATGTTATTAATTATGTGATCAGGTAACATGTCAATGTGATTTATATGAAGAATATTGTAGATGTGATTAATCATGAACTCATCACAGATGGGATTCTGATAGTTTTCCCGAGTGTAGGATAGGATGTTTCATTAGGGGAAACTATTAACTCTTCTTCTATTGAAGTGAAGCACCACAATGGATGTTTTTTCCAGGGCAGTATGCTTCAGATAAAATAGGGATGTGGGAAACAATATATGGAAATTATTCCATTACTATGACATTAGTGAGGAAATATAGAAAAAATGGCCTTAGTTATCATACTGCACTTTGGAGTGTCATTCTTATGGAACATTTGGACAAAAAAATAGTTTTCTAATGGAATACAATAGAAGATAAGTTTTATAGGAACATGATATGTTTTTAGAGTCTTGGAAGGTGTCAGCTATACCTCAGTAGATAGGTAACGATAGAACCACGGGTTGTTCTGGACGATGATGGAGATATGGTACCCCTATATTGGAAATGAAGTAAAAAAGAAGAGGTTATAGATCTAGGGAGTCTAGTTGGAGCCCATGGAATATGGGCTAGTTATAAGCATGTTCGGAAGACTCATCTGGCTCTTGTGGATATAGTTCCTTCAATTTTCCGATGAAAGATTCTTATGTCATCTTCTATTCTTGTATATTTTTTGTTACATGATCATCATATTCAATTTTATACACTCATTTTTTGAATGATATCATCATGTATGTGGAATGCATGGATGGTTTATTGATTATTAACGAACCAATCAATGTGTGTCCATATAATATCAAATGATTTAGGGTGTGTTCCCTAGAGATTGGTTTTTAACATTACATTTGGGAACTCTTTGTGCTATAAATGAAAGGATTTAATTAGATTCATGTCATGGATTGGTTAATTTTATGCCAGGGTAATATAATATATTTTAATAATAGGGTTAAATATTTTTCCCTTAAAGAATGTAGCAATTCTGAATAGGGTGATTGTGATATTTAAGATGGTCGTTCAAGAACAATTTAGCAAAGATTTGATTTTATCACAACTAAGATAGATTATATTTCAATATATGATTTTTTTAATGTAGTTGGATTATATTCCTCTAATGTTAGATAATTTTCACGACTTATTTCCTAAAAAGTTATATGAATTTCCTCATAATAGGGATATCGAGTTCACAATTGAGTTGTTTCATATTGATGAGCCAGTTTTTATCCCGCCTTATAAGATGGAACCATATGGACTTTTTAAGATGAAATATTAGTTAGAAAATCTAAAAGGAAAAGGTATTATATGTCTAATTACATCTATGTGGTGTTTTCTAGTTCTCTTCATCATGATGGGTGATTGGAATTTTCTCTGTTTTGTGGATTATTATTGATTGAAGAATATGACACTGAATAACCTATATCCTCATCCACACATCAATAATCAAGTATATCAATTGAGAGCTTCTAATATTTTATCCATTATTAATTTTAGATTAGGATACAATATATTGATTGTGAGACCATCAGACATATCATAGTACATTACAAGGAGTAGGTATGTATTTTATGAATTTGTAGGGATGTCATTTCACTTTCCAAATGAACTGATAAAATTTGTAGCCTTGATAAATCAACTCCTATATTGTTTTGAATACTAGTTAGTGTTTTTTATCAAATACATCATAGTTTACTGATAATCAGAATATGATGTTTCCAAAATTCATGACATGGTTCTGAGTACATTGAGTGAGCATCATCTTAATTTAAAGATAACTAAATACGGTTTATGGATTGATAATCTATACTTCATAGGACATCTAATGTCATATTATGAATTGTTAGTGGACCCATAAGATGTTTTATCCATGGTATCTTAAGAACAATCCACTAATTTATTCTTTATTTGGATATTTCTGTGTTTATTAGGATTTAATCGGCATATTATAAAGGACATCATCTATTTGGCAGCAAACAGAAGAGGGACGAACAAGAAATTAGTATTGATTTTTTGGTCAAATGACTTCCAGAGTGATTTTTAATATATGAATCGGAGGCTTAACTCGTCACCTATAGTTAAATTTGATGCTCATCCTAAATCACATAACATGTAATGTGATGCATTATGAGTTGGACTTGTAGTAGTTTTGATGCATAAGGATTGGTTGTTTGCTTATGAATCATGAAAGATAAGACCATATGAGAGTAATTACACTAAAAATAAAATGGATTTTGTATCGTTGGTACATTCCCAAATATTCCAGTGTAAATATCTTAAAGTTGAGAGGTTATTGTGTACATGGACAAAAATAGACCAGTGTGTAAATTTTCATAGCGGTACCTAAACATCTAACAGAGAATATGGGTTGATTATCTCTAGTCTTCTGAAATTTAGAGGACATATACACTTGGAAAAGGGAATCACAATTGGGGACACAATGAGATGAAATATGGAAATATAGGTAGTGCAACAGTCTCGCGATGATTAGTAGGTGATTCCCTATTTGGAGAAATATATCTGGTGTTTTAGTGGTCTCACTAATGAGTGATTAATATTCTTCTATATTTTCGGAACCAATTTTTTGGAAAAATATGTATCCCAATCATCATATACAATATATGATGGTCCTAAATAATGAAATATGTGGATGTATTTGTGAATGATGTTTTAATTTTTATTAGTTTAATGTAAGGCATCAGAGGTCTGATGGTCTTTTACAACCATTTCCCTTTCCTGATTGGTTATTGGATGATGTCAAAATGGATTTTTTGATAGGATTACATAGGAAAAACTATAGGAATGAATTTATATAGGTGATTTTGGATTTAATGAAGAAGTTAACCAACTTCCATCATACCAGGGAGACCTTCACAGTTTATGACCTAGGAAGTCTTTATGTACATGAGGATATTCGTCTAAGTAGTGCTCTGAGGAGTATTTTTTCTGATAGATATACATGATTCACATTATGTTTTGGGTTGGGTGTTTAGGTAGATCTGGGAAAAAAGGTCCATTTTAGTTTATCGTATCTTTCTCAACAAAATGGTCAATATGAGAGAAATGTTCAGGTTGTGCAGGACATGTTGTAATCCCACATTCTGTGTTTTTCTGGTTTGTTGGAGATTAATATTGAACTTAGAGAGTTTTCATATAATAAAATCATCTAGTAATATATACATAAGAATCATTTCGAGTCATTGTATGGAAGGCTACTAGAGGACATGTTGTAACCCCATGTTCTATATTTTAGTGTTTTTTAGGGGAATCAAATTGAACTCAGAGAGTTTTCATATAATAAAATATTATTTTCATATATACAGATTTATAATTTTGAGTCATTTTATAGAAGGCTATCTCTTAGCCTCTATATTGGTCATAGGTAGGTGAGTTAATTCTTGTTTTTCCTACTATCATACAAGAGAAATATGAGTATATTTTTTTAATCAAACAGTAAATGGTGAATATAGGGAATAAGAATAATTCATATAACGACCATCATATATTACCTATAAAAATTAAGTATGGTAATCATGTTTTATATTGGATGTCTCCAGGGTTGGATAAATTTTTTATAAGGAAACATGGTAAGGTAGCACCCATATTTGTCTGGTCATTTGAGATATTGGATGTGGACAGTCCTATAACATAATGTTTATACCTCACACTATGCTATAGATACATTCCTGAATTTATTAATGTATCACTAAATTGGAGATATTATCCATTCCCTTATAATGTGATAGACATAGTACACAAAAATCATAGTGTTTATTCTTCCATTGAGAAGAATCTGACACATATTGTAGACCATAGTGAGAAGTATCTCTAGGTTGGATGATACCCTCAGTTCATGTGAAATGGTAGATAGGTAGTGTTTATGAGGATAAACATGAGAGGGAGTGTGATATGGGATCATAGTGGTTATATGTGTTTTCCTTTACCACCTAGGGATTTTTGGAGTAGCTTAGTGATGAGTTCTTATATGGTGGAGAGGTAGTATGATCCCATGTTATTCTAATTACATTCCACATTGAGTTTATCATTAGAGTTTTAGTTGGCATGTATTAATTTGGATATGGAGATACTTTTTTGAAAAACATTAATCAAGGTATTTTTATGTAATTTTTTTGAATAAAAAATGTCTTGGGATGCGAGGAATCCTTCAAAAATTAAAGAGGAAACAAGAAGGGATCCTATAGATGTTTTTTTTGAATTAATTGAGTATGTGTATAAATGGGACATGTATTACCATGGGTTCATGGTAAGTTGATAATCTTTAATGGGGGATTGGGTTTTATATGGAAAAGGGATGAAAAATTTCTACAGGAAAATTACATGCCACGTATATGTAATATATTCCATGTAATTGTTTATAGACACATGTGAAGAATTGTTACATGTCGTTAACTAATGTTACAAAATGAATGGATTATAGGTCCTAAAATTTTATTAAATGTATTATATTATACAATCATAAATGTTTTTAATTTGAGGTGATGGGTTTTTTGGAATATCCCTCTGATAAGAGTTACACAACCTATAAAGGTATTACACATTGTGTACATCCCCATCCAAAAAATTTAAATTTTGTCATGCAGATGATTTTCCCAATAATCCTCGTGAATCATTTCTCCTCCAATACTAGGGATATATTCCTAATTAATTCAGATATCTCCCCTTATTCTAGAAATCTTTTTTATGAAATCAATCCTAAGGAAAGTGGTTCTTCATTGGTTCTATATTACCTTTCTTCATTCATAATCCATTCCAATTTAGTATTTGACTGTGTGAGTCGTGGGATTTGATCTTGATTAGTTTTAATCTAGGAACACTCTTGTGATAATATTCTCCTTCTTTCACATGGTATTTTTACATTGGAATCGTTTTTTGTCTGTTTTTTAAGTGAGTGGCTCAAAAAAATAACCATATAGATTGATAACTATCAAGTATGTGATCTATTTTAATTGATCCAACATATCATGCACTGTATAAATTTAAAAAAATAAATTTAATTATTCCTCAGAGTCCCTTTTTATCAAATTAGTCATTGAATGGGATTATGTCTACTTTGTTTGTGATATAACCATTGAATAGAAATGTACTTCTAAATGGATTAATGTGTGTTTAGAATGACATGGATTATGTCTATTTTCTTGTTATTGATTCACATAGTCATAGGTTTTTTAATAATGTAAAAATAGCATCAGTAGTTTTGAACAACATATTTATGAAACGAGTAATTAAATGTTAATTTGTAATTTCTATAATTAACAATTGAATCATATAAATTGATATATTTATATACTTATTTTATGACTTGTGTTTTGATTTACATGTTGTCATTTTTATATAGTGAGTTGGCCCAAGGACCCATGATGAAAATATTATATAGTTGTCTATGTTCTATGATATTTACTAAAATGCTTTGATAGTAAGATATGCCTAGTGATACATGATAAAAATAATATATAGTAGGATATACCTTGTGATACATGCTAAAATGATTATATTTTAGGGTACTCCTACTAAATTATATTAAAATGATTATATAGAATGATAGACACAGTGACAGATGATGTAATGCTTATATAATTGGCCCAAACCTGGTTAAATGCTGAAATGATTATATAGTGGGTTAGAACAATATTGGTTTGATTTATACCATTTTTAAGGGTATGATTCACAAGGTTGTAATAAATTCTTGATAAATTCCTGTAGGTTGATGAGTTAGATTTTATTTTCCCATTGTTATATAGTTATAGAATACATAGATTTTAGACATGTTCAGAGACATTTCGGCATGGTTCTAAATTAGGTTGAGGTGGAATAAGTTTAGTTTTATAGTTAATTAGTAGAATAGATTATTTCATTATTCAATACACTTATTATCATTATAAAGACTCATACTTGACGTACATTTAAATTATATTACATTTGATGAATAATTAATACATAACAATAATAGACACACAAGGAGTGTAATAGTTTAGTTTAATTGGAAACTCATAATATAATCTTCTAATCGTAGTGAATGGTCTTCAACATCTCTCATAAGGGACTTCCCCTTTTGATTTCTTACCTAAAACCATTCATTAAATCATGTGGAAAATAAAACATATAAAGGGTGAGATCAAATGATAAGTATGGGTATGAATTGTGAAAATAATATAAATAATATAAATTTGAACTTAAAAAACATGAACATAATGTTTAAAGATCAAAATCATGAGAAAAGGAATTATACATGGTAGTATGTAAAGCATAGATCATAATGAAACATTAATCATGATAAAATAGCATGGGAATAAGACATGTAATTGTGGAAACCATTAATCTCATGTTATGATTTCTTTAGTTGCCAAAGCATTTCTGCTAAGACCATCTTAGTGGACAATATCCATTACTGAATCGAGTTCACTCCTCGTTCCAGTCCTGTATCACTGAACCAGATTAACTTGTCTTTCCAGCCATGTCTATATCATGAGATATAAATGTTTACCCAATTCATTTTAGGGAGATATAGGTCCCACCCATCTCATAATTAAATCATTCTTATGTTTTCCACAACATAAACATAAATCATTTATCATAACCCAAAGAATAAAATGGGGTTCATAAACATCATCCCATCATAACAAAATCTATATAAAAAAATTGATATCATTTCATCATATGGAAATTGATACCATGTAAATCATAAATACATTATACTTAAAACATACAAATATGATATAATGTCATCTTAGATGGAAAATGGTTTTGATAAAACACTTGAAATGAATTCTTGAGGAAAATATCCTTTCTTTTTCAAAATAATTTTCTTTTCACAAAATTCCATGAAGTTTTCAAATAAAAGTATTTTATTGAAAATATTTATGAATTATTGTAGATTATTCTTCATGAAAATAAGGAGTTATGAAAACCGTAAAAATCTATCCATTCCATATAAGTTAAAAAAACATTCTCCTCGTACTTTTAACGGAAAAGTCAATAAGTACCTCGTTTGGTAAACAAAAGAAAAATTCCTCACATACCATGTAGAAAAAGTAAAAAATGGGTAAAAAGGTCTTTAAACAGTACATGAAACTATTTTTAGAAAATAGGGACATAAATGATAAATATAACCCCAGTAAATACTTATGAATAATCAATCTCGGATAAAAACAAGATTGGAAAAGATATCCCTTAACTTATGTATGATATGCTTCGAATGTATCCTAAACTCATGTATAATGATTTTAATATTTTCATTGGATTATTAAAGAATCATATTCATTGTTATGATATCATATATGGTTCATTTAGGATTTTATATTACCCATTCTTTTGTAAATTCAATGTTAAAGCAGTGTTTTGAGTAAAATCGTTTCATTTATCTTACGTGTTTCGATTTGTAGTTCTTGATATTATAACTATTCTCCTAATATATATATATATATACAGAATGTAAAAAATTATTTATATGTAATGTATATTCAGTAAATAAATATATATGACAGATCGATAAATGGAATGAAATACATCGTTCATGGAGACGGTAGGCCGTACGTATGCATGAACACTGTTTTCATTTCCTTATTTAATTGAATGAAATTATGAAAATGAAACATATATGTAAATAATTTAAGTATCATTATTATGTAATATATTTCAATATTATTTATTATATATAGACATTATAGTCATACTTGATTGGTTAATCATGGAAAAATGAATTTTATCATGTTCATGGAGACGGTAGTTTGTACGTACGCACGAGTGATGATATCATTCCCATAATTATAGAATAAAATTGGGGTGGACGATATAATATATTAGAATCAGTATTATGTTATAATAACCATATATATTTATTTTTTACACCATTATACCCATCCAAGCAAGGTGGTTGTGGATGAAAATTACACCACAGCGTGGAGACAGTATTCCGTACATACACACGTGCGGTGATTTCATTTTACGTAGGATAAATAAAAGGTTAAATGGGGTTGTATTATATTTATAATAACATATCAGTATATTATATATACTGATTTTATTACTTTATTATGAAACAACTAAATATGAAGAAGTTTAAGAAAAAAAAGAAACTTGAAAGAATTGGTAGAAGAGATTACCTCTTCTTCGACGCACGTCTTTTAAGCTTCATCTTAAGGCACTAGAGTTGATCTTTTGAGAAGACCGGAACCACTAGAATGTTTCTATGGATGTGGAGAAGAGAAATGGTCAGGGTTTGGCCAAGTTTGAAGGCTCAATGTTTTGTGTATAGGAGAGGAAGGAGGTTCCCTTTTATAAGGGAGGAGAGGGACACCTTTGGAAAATAAGAAATATTAATTTATAATAAATTTAAACCCCCCATAAATTCCTCCAAAAATGACTAAAATACGAATATGAGATGATATAGGGTTTTCATATCATCATACAATAATGTTTAGACATTTTGTGAATTTATTTTAAAACTTATAAATTTGATTTATCCTTATTTAATTTATTTAATCTTATTTGTGGTAATAACATTTTAAATTGTAAATTGTTATAAATAATTAATTACGTGTTATGAATTATCCATAATTGGGTACTTTAACAAATTTTAGACCATATAAATTATAAATTATAATTTTTAAATATTTATGTGATTTTTAAACAATTTATTAATTTGTTATTTTTATAAAATAACAATAGTGTTAATTTTGACTCTATTCATTAATTTGTATTTAAATATAATCCACAAAGAGGATATATTCAAAAAAATGATTAATAGATTCCAAAAATTTCATATGAATCTATAAAATTTGTGGAGAACATTAACTAGTTAATATAATGTTTATTATAATATTTTAAAAAGCATTTATTTGATATTTCTCTTAATAAAACAATTACTACATTATTTTTGTATAATTATTTAATATACTAATTATTTACATAAAAATTAAAAAAACCCTATGATGAATATAGATATAATAAAATTAATAATATTATTTTTATTATAATTTATCAACTAAAAATCCCAACATTTAAATTTTTATATTTATTAAATAATAAAGGTGACATCTTGGACATCATCTATAATAAAAAAATATAAATGTCCTAATCGGTTTTATAATAGTCAAAATGATCCTTAAATATACCATTAGATGATTAGGGTATTGATATACTCTACCAATAATGTTTGGTAATGTTTTTTGTCTTTTTGATAGGTATTATTATTTTAATAAAAACTATATTACAGATTTTTCACTAAATAAATAATTTCAACACCATTAATGTATACGATTTCAAGGTAATAAAATATTTATTAAAAATTACAAATAAAGTGCCACGATAAATAATAACATTTTATATTTAAAATGAGTGTTTATAATCGAATTTATATTCTGTATAACTATATATTAAAAATAATCACATTTTTAAAGTTTGAGTGAGACATGTCACTTTCATTTAAATAAACTAAATAAATGGAGTTAATCAAATACAACGAGGTTCCATTAGATTCCATTTAGACACAAGTATGATTTAGGTTTATATATAATCTACCAATTATATTAGTACAAGTGTTAGGGTAATTTTATAATATTATATTTACACTTAACTAACTCGATTTACCTTTAACTAAGGTAAATAATATTTATCATACTTACTATTCATATTAACTAAAAATAAAAATTATCTTATTAACATAATTTGGACCTACTAATTCCAAATATTGAAACCATTTTTCCAAATTCAAATCCCAAAAGTTTCAGAAATTAATTTAAAATCAATCTCGTTGTTAAAAAAATGAGTTTTAAAAGTTAAAACATTGTGAAAGATTGAAATGATTTTACATATGAATTATATTTAAAATCAATGCTAATGAAATACATTATATTAAATTGTAAAAATATATTCTATTTATACTTTAAAATAATTCAACATTTTAATTTAACCATATAAATTATTACGATGAAAAAATTTGTTTTTAATAAAAATATAGTGTGTTTTTACTTTTCATTAAAATATTAAAGTTATCAG
Organism: Viscum album; assembly: GCA_963277665.1. NCBI lineage: Eukaryota > Viridiplantae > Streptophyta > Magnoliopsida > Santalales > Viscaceae > Viscum > Viscum album. Next base: position 173,258,422 of record OY728134.1, read on the forward strand.
AATAATATGAGAAAGTTATCAAAAGTAAATTTTTATATCTTCATTCCATAGAAGAATTTTATTTTCTCAAATTTAACTTATAAACATGTCAAAATCTAGATTTAATGTGGGTGCATCATCAAAAGGTGGTAAAACTGCATTTTTTGAAAAATACTTATTTTACTCAGAAAATATATTTTGTTCTCACATGATGTTCTAGAAAATGTGTAAGATGAATAATAATGTTATAACATAAAAATTTATTTTTTAATATTCATAATGTCTAGGTCATAATAATTTTACAACAATATATCGTTGTTTAGTGAAACCTGATAATACGTACTACACATGCTATCAAGGAAGGTTGTGATTGCGTGTATTGCAAGCCAAGTCAAGGAAGTGTGTAGTGAAATCTCCCTTTGTTGTTGCATATAACATAATCAAAACTTATTTCATTTATAAATTATGAAATATCTATACAAAATTTTGTTTAGAATAATTTTTACAAACCAACTTTGTAATTTTCTGTAACACAAGCAAAGAATAGTGTTGCGTATACTGAAATCTAATACGGTGTTGTGTATAGAACAATCTATTTTTGATGTAGCATACAACAAAAAACATCTATGGAATTAAAAAGAATAATTTCCTAATATATCGTGTTGTTAAATTCTACCCCCATTAAAATGAATTTTTCCCTCTAAATTCATCGGGGTTATAAATGGTTTACTACATGAAAGATTCTTTCACAGAAACACACATCGTAAAAAGGAATACTAAAAATTAATTTTAAAATGCGATGTTTGAAACATAACGGTTTACAAAATTAACTCATCACTGGGTTTCCACATAGGAGAACATAGGTGAAAATATGGATATGGAATAGAAATATGACCATCAAGTTCTGATGGAGAGTGTTAGAGAACATGTCTTTAAAAAATCCAATAATCACAAAAGCATAAATTTGTGATGATCTACGGTGCCATCAGATTCATCAGATATTAGATCACTAGGGAAACATTTTTGGGTTTCAATATCATTTACCTAAAGATGAAATTGTTTAATTAGATGAAATACTTACTTGATTTTGGTACATTCTCACTGTTGTTCATGCCTTGAACAATTTCAACCTCATCTATTAATGAAATGAAGTTTAATTGGTCATTCGTGAAGTGTTAGAAGATCATGAAATAGAATGATAGGTCATTCTATCTTTCTCAAACATATGGTTAGAAAAAGATATATACATAAGTACATTTATGTTGATAGTAATCATATATGGTTCCTAAAATATACTTATACATCATCTATCATACCACATACTAAAATAAAACTAGTTTCTACTATCTAGGGACTTCATGTGGGCCAGTGATAGGCAATAAAGGCATGTCACACTTTGGTTTTGAGTTTTATTCCCTCGGCCTTATCCGACGCGTTGTGTTGTTGCCCATCCTACAAGTTGTCCCTTTTTCTAAAACAACAATATTATAAAATTCCTACAATAATATTAGAAAAAATTATAGCCTTAAAGACTAATATATTTTGAATAAATTAATTCATTTCAATTATTAGGCTTATCCAAAATACTTTTTTCCAAGCTCATAGTATAATTAAAACAATTACTAGAAATATCATCTACCGAGAATGTGAATACAATCATTTATCCCCCATATAATATACGATATATCTTGTTGGCCACATTCCAAACATGTGAATACCTTAATCATGTATTCTATTTAAAATTGAATACCCATTGAACCTTAGTGAAAAAATGAATGCTGTAAAAATTTAACTCTTTCAACATACCAAAATCTGAAAATTTCTGTATACTCAAACAATGATATAACTTTGTCCTTATATCAGTGATGAGCTCATTTAGTTTTCTATTTATCCCTTCATTATTCACATATCATATTCTTTCTAAAAATATTTTAATGACTCTTCATTGTAACCAATACCATATAATTATTGATAACCACAATAAACCAATACGTAAATATTCTATTATACCATAAAAGTACAAAAAAAACATTAGTCTTGAATAAAAATTCATAATCACTTCAATCCATCATCATCAATTATTGTCATATAATAAGTCCTTCCATGATATAGATGTAACCGCTTAGGTATGGGCATTGAGTTTGGTAATTCCCATGTTCTCCACAGATAAGACATTGAACTCCATAACAATATTTCACTCTATGACCCTTATCCCCACATAGATAACATATACCCCTCCATTTGATATATTCATCATGGTTCTTCTTCCATTCATTATAAATATCAATCAACTTCTCACCATGCGAACATGAATAAAATTCCATCATCCTCTAATTTGATGAATTAGGAATACCACTAAAGTTCACCTTGTTAATATTATATCGTGATTACTGATTCGGCATAATTACGGTATCATTATTTCTATGAATTACACAATTTTGTTGCTTATAGTCACCAATTTTTCCATTATATTCAATGTTGACCTAATTCCTTCTGGTTCCCTCCATTGACTAAAACCAAAAACTATGGTGTAAGAAACATTTAAAATTACAAAGAACCACATTATCATAAATAGTATAACTTATCAAACATTCTCTAATCCATTACATCTTAGGTTCATCCTATGTTATTCATTATTTTCAACAAAATTATAGGACTATAATATATAGTTATACTAAACCATATGGATATCCCTAGACATACCATAGAAATATATCTACGGATCTCACTAATGTTTTCGCATCCTAGTTTCCAAAGTTAAACTAAACCATTCCTCTAATACCAATGGTAGAGACCCATAAATGATGTACATTGAGATTACATTTCTTTGGAGAAATACTTAATACCTAACAAAAACAGACACACATGGACCATAATAGTTTAGTGTCTTTAGAAACTCGGAATATAATCTTCTAATCATGGTGAAAGATCTTCAACATCTCCCATAAAGATCATCCCCTTTTTTATTCTTACCTAAAACCTTTATTTAAATATTGGGGAAAATAAAATATATAAGGTGTGAGATCAAATTCTTTGTTAGGTTATTCATGGAGAAAATAATACAAATCATATACATTTGAACTTAAAAAAACCTGAACATAATTTTTAAACATCAAAATCGTGAGAAATGAAATAAAACATGGAAGTATATAAGGCATAGATCATAAAGAAAAATTAACCGTGATAAAATAGCATGATAATAAGACATTTATTGTGAATTACATTACGCCCTTGTTATGGTATCATTGGTATCCAAGGCATTACTGACAAGATCATCTTATTGGACAATGTCCCTTACTTAATCGAGTTCACTCGTCGTTCAAGTCATGGATCACTGAACTGGATTAACATGTCATTCCAGGCATGTCTATATCATGAGATAAAAATCATTACCCATTCCATTGAAGGTAGATATAGGTGCCACACATCTCATAATGAAATCATTCATACGTGTGACACAACAAAAACATAAATCATTCATCATAACACAAAGAATAAAATCAAATTCATAAACATCATCTTGTCATTACATAATCCATGTAAAACAAATAGAAATAATTTAATCATATGAAAATTAAAACCATGTAAATCATACATACATTATATTTGAAACATACACATATGAAATAATTTCATCTTGGATGGAAAATGGTTTTTATAAAACACTTAAAATGAATACTCAAGGAAAATATCTATTCTTTTTCAAAACCATTTTCTTTTCCAAAATTTCCAAGAAATTTTAAAAGAAAATGATTTTGTTGAAAATAGTCATGAAATTTTGTAGAGTAATCTACATGAAAATAAGGAGTTATGAAAATCGAAAAAATATGTTCATTCCATATAAGATAAAAAAACATTCTCCTCGTACTTTTAACAAAAAATACAAAAAGTACCACGTCTGGTAGACAAAAGAAAGATTCCTTACAAACCATGTATTAAAGGTCAAAAAATGGGTAAAATGGACTTTAAACCTACATGAATCCATTTTTATAAAATAGGGACATGAATGATTAATATAACACCAGTAAATACTTACGAATAATCAATCTCAGATAAAATTTGATTGGAAAAGTTATCTCTTACCTTAAGTCAGATATGCTTCATATGTATCAGAAACTTCTGTATAATGATTTATATAATGTAATTGATTTATTACAGAATCATATTCATTGTTATAATATCATATATGGTTCACTTATGACTTTATATTACCCGTTCTTTTCTAAATTCCATGTTAAAGCAGCCTTTTGGGTAAAATTGTTTCATCCATCGTATATGTTTTGATTTATTGTTCTTGATATTATTAATCTTATACTGATTTAATTAATTATAGAGTTTAGAAAATTATTTATATATAATATATATTCATTATATAAATAAAAATGATAGATCGATAAATGGAATGAAATACTGCATTCACGGAGAATGTAGGTCGTACGTAAGCATGAATGTTGTTTTCATTTGCTAATTGAATTGAAAGTAATTAAGTAAATGAAACATATATATACATAAATATAGTATCATTATTATTTAATATATTTAATAATTATTTATTATATATGTACTTTATAATCATACTTTAATGGTTAATTATAGAAAATGTATCTCATCGCGTTCGTGGAGACGGTAGTCTGTACGTATGCGCGAGCGATGATATTGTTCCAATAATTATTTATTATAATTGGGGAGGATGATATAATATCTCAGAATCAGAATTATGTTATAATAACCATTTACAGTTATTATTTACACCATTATACCCGTCCACACAATGTGGTGGTGGAAAAACGAATTACACCACGGCGTGGAGATGGTATTCTGTATGTACGTATGCGCATTGATTCAGTTTTCCATAGGATGGATAATAGGTGAAATGGGGTTGTTTCATATTTATAATAACATATCATTATATTATTGATAGTTATGTTATTACTTTATAATGAAACAACTAATGAATAATAATTTTACAAAGGAAGAAACATGAAAGAATCGGTAGAAGAGATTGCCTCTTCTTCAACGCATCTCTTTTAAGATTCCTGTTAAGGAAGTAGAGTTGATATTTTGAAAAGACCGGAACCTCTCGAAAGTTTATATTGAAGTGTAGAATAGGAATGTGCAGGTTTTGTCCGTTCATGAATGCTCATTGTTTGTGAAAAGTAGAAGGAGGAGGTGCCATTTTATAAGTGAGGAGAGGGGCACCTTTGGAAACATAAGAAATATTATTTTATAATAAATATAATCCCCAATTAAAAACATCAAAGATTAATTAAATCCGAATATAAGAAGATATAATGATCTAATATCATCAGCTAAAAAAAATTATACCTTAAGGGAATTTATTTCAAACCATATCAATTTGATTTATCCATATTTAATTTATTTAATCTTATTTTTGGTAACAATATTCAAAATTTTAAATTGTTATAATTAATTACTTATGTGTTATTAATTCTCCATAATTGGCTAATTAATGGCATTTTATACCATATAAATTTCAATTTATTTTTTTTAAATATTTATCTTATTTTTAAAAAATTTAATAATTTGTTATTTTTATAAAATAACAATAGTGTTAATTTTGACACTATTCATTTATTTGAATTTAAATAAAATCCATATAGTTTATATATTCAAAAAAAAATGTTTAATATATTCATAAAATATCTTATTCATCTTGATAATTTGGGGATAACATTAATTAGTTCATATAATGCTGATTTTAATATTTATAAAACAATTTATTCGATATTTCTCTTAATAAACAAATTACTAAATAATTTTTGTATAATCATTAAATAAACGTATTATTTTTATAAAAATTAAAATAAAAATCCAATGATTAAGATAAATATAAAACCTTTTATAATAATATTTTTACATGAATTTATCATCTAAAAATGGACAACATTTAAATTGTTATATTTATTAAATTATAAAGGTGACATCGTTTACGGCATTTTAAATAATATAATATAAATGTCTTAATCAGTTTTATAAGGCTCAAGATGGTCCAAAAATAGACCCATTAATGATTATGGTATAGATATACTCTAAAAATAATGTTTGGTCAAGTTTCTGTTCCTTTTTAAAGGTATTATTATTATAATAAAAACGATATTATTTATTATTCACTAAATAAATAATTTCTACATCATTAATGTATAAGATTTTAAGTTAATAAAATATTTTTTAAAATTTACAAATAAATTAACATGATAAAGAAAAAAAATTTACCTTTCAAATTATTATTTATAATAGAATTTATATTCTGAATACATATATATTAAAAATAATCTAACTATTAATGTTTGGGTGAGACATTTCACTTTCCTTTAAATAAACTAAATAAAATGACTTAATCAAAAACAAGTGTGTTCCATTAGATTCCATTTAGACCCAAGTATTATTTAGGGTAAAATATAATCATCCAATTATATTAGTACAAGTCTTAGGGTAATTTTATAATATTATATTTACCCTTAATTACCTCGATTTACCTTTAACTATGGTTAATAAAATTTACCGTAGTTACTATTCATAATTACTAAAAATAAAAAGTAGCTTATTAATATGAATTGGACCTACTGATTCCAAATTTTGATTCCATTTTTCCAAATTTAATCACAGAAGTTACAAAAATTAATTTAAAATCAATCCTGTTTTTAAAAAAAATGAGTTTTAAAAGTTAAAACATTGCAAATGATTGAAATGATTTTACCGATGAATTCAAAGTAAAATCAATGCTAATGACATAAATTTTATTAAATGGTAAAAATATATTCTATTTATACTTTAATTTCATTCAATATTATAATTTAACTATATAAATTATTACGATGAAAATAGTTGTTTACAATTAAAATATAGCATGTTTTTACTATTCATTAAAATATGAAAGTTAGCATAATAATATGAAAAATTTATCCAAAGTAAATTTTAATATCCCGATTATAAATAATAATTTTATTTTGTAAAATTTTACTTGTAAAAATGTCAAAAATAAATTTAGCGTGGTTGCACCATCAAATGGCGGCAAAACTACATTTCTTGAAAAGTACTTATTTTACTCGAAAAATATATTTTGTTCTCACACGATGTTCTATAAAATGTTTAAGATAAATAATAATGTTATAACATTCAAAATGTAGTTAATACTATTCACAATGGCTAGTTAATAATAATATTATAACACTATATTGTTGTTTAGTGAAACCCATTATTGCATAATACACACGCTATCAATGAAGGTTTTGATTGTGTGTAATGCAAGACCTATCAAGGAAGTGTATAGTGCAAGCTCCGTTTGTTGTTTCATATAACATAATCAAAACTTATTTCATTTATACATTAAAAAATTATATAATTAATGTTGCGTAGAAAAATATATACAAAATGAACTTGAAATTATGTGTAACACGAGCCAAGAATAGTGTTGTGTATACTACAAGCTAATAAGATGTTGCATATTGAACAAGATAATTTTGGTGTAGCATAAAACACAGGACATCAATGAAATTATAAAGAATAATTCTCATAAAATCTCAGGTTGTTACAAGAATTCTAGTTTTGTTTAGACATGGTGGTGTCTAGTAAATGAGTTATACTCAAATCCTATTCAATATTTAACTCGATACCTAATGAAATTATAAAAATGCATGCTTTGAGAAGGGATATAGATCATACTATTGATTATTTTCATGCTGGATTGGCTAGAGTTTAGAGATGGGAATGACATGGGGTTTGGGAAAATGGACATTTGATTATATTGATGATCTAACTAGTCTTTTATTTTTTATTTCTTCTATAATTAAATTTGGATACATTCTATCACTTCATTAAAATATCCCATTAATATTGTTGTATTTTTTAGTTCATTCTGATTATTGGTATTCTATGGTATTGTATTATTTGCATTGTTTATTCACTATAATATTGATATTATTATTACTAGTATTGTTTTTTATGTAATTTATTATTTAAAGATATAGTCTCCAAAATATTTTTATCACTCCCCTATTTCATGTTATTAGCATTTGGCATTTGTGGGGAAGTTCTTGTGATCTTGAATTAAATCCATTTCAGCCTCTGAGATAGTGTAAGATTTGGTGAAATGAAAACATGTCACATACATGATATGACCAATTGTATGATATATTTAACTCTATTATACATAAATTCCAAAACAATTGTAATTATTACGTCATTTATTATATATTTATAAAATTATATAACCCAATATTTAATAATCATTTATTATTATCATTGTTTTGGGTGTTAGAAACATTGATTTTGAAGTATGTTTTGATTGATTAGTTCTAGTACTAATAAATTTATTATAGCCCAGTCATATAATTAATATTATTAATGTAATAAATAATATTTTTATTCAATATATAGATATTAATATGTATTCATAAAATAAAATTATAGAAACATTTATTACATTGTTCAGGGAGAGGATAGGTTATTCCTATGCATGATTGTTTTTTTCTTTTTGATGGATGGAATTAAATAATTGTTGCTAATAATTAATATTTCCATTAAAAATATAATATCATATATATCCATTAAATATATGACTATTACCATCCATGTAAAATTAAATTGATAAAAGGTGCACACTATTTCCTCGAGGTGGTAGTCAACAAATACACATGAAAGATGTTGATTTCTAAAGGATTTGAAGGTAATAATGTATATATATATATATATGATATTATTGATTTATAATATTATATATGTAATAGATATTATAAATACTAATTATTTAAAACTTTATTACCATACATGTATTTTTTTGGATAAAAAACAATTTACACGTCTATGTGGAGACGGTAAACGATACAGATGCATGAGTGATGTTTTTGCATATTTTTGGTTCAAAAAGAGATGGAATATGGTTTCCCCATAATCATAATATAAATATATATGATAGTGTATTTAAAATTATATGATGATTAATAATAATTAAGAAGAATTATAATAAAAAAAACTTGAAGGTCTTCGAAAAGATGATTGCATATTTTTCTTAGGATTTTTTCTACTTATCTTCTCAAGCAACATTGGGTTGGCCTTTTTGGGAAACCATATCTTCTTGAATATATTTAATGATTTTTATAATTGGAATGGATAGGTTTTTGTCGATCTAGAATGCTCAATTTTGTGTTAGTGAAAGAATGGAAGCCCATTTATAATTTATGACCCACACTTTTGGAATTTAATATATATATATATATATATATATATATATATAATAAGAATGTTCCAGATCCAAATGCATAAAAATGGTCATGATTTCATAAAAAAGTGTTTATTTTTGAAAAAAACAATCCAATAAAATATATTTAGGGTTTTATATAATTTTAATTGTTATCTTTTTTATTAATACATTGGTTAATTATTTTTTACCTTAATAATGGTATCTATTATTTATAAAAAACATTTATTAATTTTATTATAAATATAAAATTAACTCATAAGTGAAACATGGATCATTTATTCAACCACTTTATTTTTACATGTCCAAGAATAATATTGTTAGGAACATAATTAATTTTATAAAATACTTGTTTGATAAAATATCATTAATATCAATTTTGATACTATGTATTTAATTTGTCATTAACTACATCAATAAAATGAGGTATTTTAATATAATCTACTAAAACAAAACTAATAATTCATATATATATATATATATATATATATATCTTTTTATATATCATATGATTGAAATTATATAAATTTTAAAATTTTTTAAATCATTCATTTTACATTTATTTTAATTACACATATATATTGTATTTGCATTACAAAACCATTAAAAGTAATTATGTAATTTAAAAAAATATATAATAAATTTATTTTATTATATTATTTACATAAATAAAAATATATATATTTATTTCAATTATTATCCTGATTTTTTTCTTTTGAAAAATCATCATAGATATTTATGACTATGAGAATGACATTTTGTAACTATATTTGATTGTAATGTTGTAAGAGTCATTATCATGGAAATGTCTCCATTACACAAGTTAATTTGTATCTTATTATGATAAGGGTATACATATATTCATAAAATAAGAGTTATAATTGTCAAATATTACCTTATAAATTTGTTTTATCCTAGTATAATAGAATTCAGCCATTATAGTGGTGATAAATTTTACCAAGGTTTCTATTCATATTTCAATAAAAATAAAAATTGGATTACTTAAAAAATTTGAACATCCTGATTAAAAATAAAGAATCTATTTTATCAAATAAAATTCCAATAATTTGTAATAATTAATTTATAAAACTAGTGTACCAATCATGATTGAAATCTTTTATTAGAACATATTGATTTTAAGCATAAAATGGATTTATTATTATCTGATGCATTGTGAAAATATTATATGAATAATGATAAAAAAATTTATTAAATATATATTATATAAATATAATTAAAAACATTCAACAATAGTTACCAATTTAAAAAATCGTTATAAAAACATGGTGTGACCATAAAAATAGTTCTTTAGAAAAATGAATTTTTCTCTATAGAAATGTTTTTTTCAAAATTTAAATATAAAATTATTCCAATATAAATAATTGAAACATTAATAAATATCATAAATAAATTTTCATTGAAAAAATAATAAAAAATAATAAAATTTTCAACTATTCGAAAAAATATATATTACATAATTAATATATTTATTTTCTATCATTGTTTAAAAATATAAGTTTTTTGGATAAAACAGAAAATTTAGTCAAAAGATATTTTTTATATTCTGATTTCAAAGTTGAATGTACTATTTTAAAATAAAATTTCTCATGGTTTCATAAATCAATTATTTAATTTTCTAATAGAAATTAATAAAAATAAATTTTTTTGAAAACATATTTTGGAATAAAAAAAACATTACATAAAATTAAGTAAGAATTTAAATGCATTTTTATTGGGTAGGTTGTATTTTAATATATTTCATAATTAAGGTATTATTATTAAAAAAAATTCAAATTTAATAGTAAGTTGATATTATTTACCCTAAATAATAATATTATTATATATTTATTGAATTCATTTAGACTCAGTGTTACGCGTTATACATGATATCAAAAATGTTTTTTATTTTAATTTCCCAAGATGTTAAATTTCCCCTCTTAAATAAATATCGTCCTCCCAACTCATAATTGATGTTTTTAATTGATTTTTAAAAATTTTTGAACCAAAAATGTAAAAATGGTTAACAATAAATCCACTTTAAAAATGAAATGGGAAGTGTTATGGTCACCACAAAACATGGTTTCTCAGAAAGATAAAATTGGTTAGAAGTGAATATATTCATGTAAAAGTGAAAATAATTTAATTGTTTAAAACAGGCTGATACAGAACATAGTCATGAGAAAGTGAACAATCACAAAAAAATATTTTTTTATGGAATAAACGGCCAATGATTTCTTGATAGATTTTTAAACCAAATACATTTTTACTTCAAGGCCATTTTTCCTAGTGTTTGGGGATACATTTATTATCAATATAATTTACTTGATAAAATAATATTATTGATTTATTTTCATGTCATAAATAATGTCACATACATTTGTTAATTTTCGATATACTCCCACTTTATCTGCAACACAATGATATGGATATAAGTGATTAATTATATTTTTTCTGTATTCATTTTTATCAAATATTAATATCCAAAATTAATAAAACCATCCTCTAAATATTTACCAAATGAATAATTTTTATCATAGGGCACCAAATATGATAAATCCTGGATTTACCTGAAAATATAATATCAAATGTTTAACATAAAACATTCCATAAGTAGATAACCTAAAGAATCCTCTAAAATATTACCGTCTATATTCAAAAAAAATAACAAAAAATAATCCATAGACAACATAAATTATTTAATAATATAAAATTAAACACATTTTTATTATTTTATCATATATAAAAATATCCCAAATATGAATTAATAGTACCATTATACCATATATCCCATACATAACATAATCATAAATAGAAATGAAATTTTTTTACCACTATGAATATCTCATACCATTCATATTAAACATCAAAAAACATAATATCATTCTACCCAAATAATATTTTATTTTAAATTAAATAGATACATATACACCAATCAATTGAATTATATCCCATAATTCCATTAATAACATTAAATTCACAAAAATTAGAAGAAATCCTATATTATTCTTACAAATTTAAATATAATATTTTTCTATAAAATAATTTATGTAAAATATATTTGTTACTAACTAGGATATCACATAGGTCGGTGGTAGGTAGCACACCCTTGTCACCCTTCAGTTATAGGTTCATGAACTGTGGCCTTTATAGATTTTACTTCTTATGACCATGAATTATATTTATCCTCTTTTATAAAACTTTTACTATACTAAATATATGGTGAACATCATCAGAAAATAACATTACTCGTAAAATTATTTATTTAAAACACTAATGTTTCTATATGAAATATTCTTATAATTTACTAACTCTATTATCCCAATAATATAATATTAACTAATCCTATAATTCATATTATTCTTATAAATTATCATTAACATTAACTCATGGGAACAAAATACAAAATACTTATTTGGAAAATAACATTTTCAGTTAAAAATATTCTAAAAAAGGGTTAATATTAAAATTAATGTATCCCAAAATATCATGTTAAACTCCAATAAAATAAATAATAAAAAATGGATATATATTCTCATGAAATTATGATCATACATTCAAATATAAACCAATGAAAATTCAGGATTTTCCCAACACCAAAAAATGTATATATGTCCTTGCATGATGTGGTTCTTAAAATGAATACCTTATCACTAAAATACTTTTATTGATTATCAATATCATTCATTATATACTTCAAAATTCCTAAATATAAACTAAAAAGGAAATAACCATAGATTTATAATGATTTATTTAACCATGGTACCAGTTATAAAAATACATCTACAACTCTACCACTTCAATAATTTCACTTTAAAAAATTTATTGTGTAATATATTCATTGAAATAGGGTTTAACTGTAACACCCTGAGATTTTATGAAAAATATTCATTTCGATTTCATTAATGTCTTGTGTTGTACGCTATACAAAAAGGAGCTTGCACAACATTCATCCTTGACTTTCCTTGCATTATAAGCAATCGCGACCTTCCTCCATAGTGTGTGTAGTACGCAATACCGAGTTTCACTAAACAACGATATGCTATTAAAATATTATTAAAACGAGCCATTATGAATAGTAATAAACACTTTTTGAAATATTATAAATTATATTTTTCAAAATGGACTTCATTTTTTGGATTTGGAATATCGAAATTAGTGTAGTGTGAAATTTTGGTACTTTTTGGATAACTATCATTTTCTGATGAATAGTGAAAAATAATAAATTTTATTTAAAAACAACATTTTTAATCGAAATAATTAATACAGATAAATTATTAATTTGAGTGGTTTTAAATTATATTTAGAATATATTTTTACAATTTAATACAATTTTTTTCATTGGATGTAATTTCACATTTAAACCAGACATAAATAAGTGTCAATCTTATGATAGTTATTATCTCTTAAGAACACGCTATTTGTTTTGACGAAGGGAAATAATATTTAAATTAATTAATGCAACTGATATTTTTTGAATTTTGTAAAATAGACATCATTTTTGAGTTCATAATATCAAATATAGCTTAGGCCTAATTTTTGGTATTTTTTTGGAAACTTTCATTTTTTGATGAATAGTGAATCACTAAGTGGTAGATAAAAAAAATGAATTTTTCATAAAACTTAATTTTACCACTTTTGTGAGTGGAATTTCAAAAACCCGAGAGACACGGTTGATGTCAGTAAGAAAAATGTGGTTCAATGAGATGAAAATAATTTTTGGTGAATAGTAACTTTTTAATTTTTTTAACCGCGGATAAAAGTAAATAGGGTAATTAAGGGTTAAAATTATATTTTTATTACCCTAACACGTGTTGTAATTCTATTGGATAAGTGTAATTTGTCCAAAAAAACCTTAGAAATAAAATACGAACATTTAGGCCCACTTAGATTAGATTAGGACCTTTATTATTATTTAACTCAAAGAAGAGTTAAAAGAGTTAAAATCAAAGTTTATTTACAAAAACATTTTTAATATAGGGTTATACATAAGATAAATTAGATCGTAAATATTAATTATAAAGATAATAAGATTTCATACATAATTATATTTTATTTATAATTTTTAGACATTATATAATTTAATTTATTTATTACACAATGATGATGCAGTAATTACCATAATAGTGAACAATTATAATAATTGATATTATAAATGCCCAAATAAATATAATTTGAGACTTTTCATGAATTACACTAATTTTATATGTTAATATGACATGTTAATATTTATTTAAGTAACTTAATTCGAACTAATAATTCTGTTATGATTCTCACAAAAATCAATTACTAAATAGTGTCAAAATTGACATAAAATAGTTTTTAAAACAAATTTTATATTATTAATTGTAATCTTATTCCTAAAAAAATATGGTTCGGCCATATAACTTAGATAAGGTTATATATATTAATAATAAACATCTTGGGGTTCGTTTGTCTTGTTATAGTATGTTTATTAACCTTATAGTGTAAGAACAAAAAAAGACACGGTAAAAGTAAAATCATCTAACTTAAAGTTAAAACTAAATGATAAGGTTAAAATAGTAAATTAAACTTGTCCAAATTATATTAGATGAGAGGATTTCGACCCATCACCACCTTACCTTCGAAATAACTCAATTTGGAGCTATTAAAAATATAATACGACTTTATAATAAAATAATATTTTTAGTTATTCCAAAGGTGCCCATCTCCTCCCTTATAAAAGGGCACCTCCTCCCTCTCTTCCTCAGACCACATTGAGCTTCCAATCTCGGACAAACCCTGACAAATTCTCTTCTCCACAACCCTAGAAACATCCTAGAGGTCCTGTTTTTCTTCAAACACCAATTTTAGTGCCCTAAGAGGAGGGCTCAAAGAGGCGCTTCAAAGAAGAGGTAATATCCATTACCGATTCTTTCAACTTTATTTCTTCTTCCACTTCTTCTTCTTAGTTTGTTTCAATATGAAGTAATAACATCAGTATCAATCATATACTGATATGTTATTATATGTATGAAACAACCCTATTTCACCATCTATACATCCTACAAAAAATGAAATCACCACGCGTGCATACGTACGGAATACCGTCTCCACGCCGTGGAGTAATCTATTTTCCCCCACCACCTTACATGGATGGGTATAATGGTGTAAATAATTACTATATATTATTATTGAAAAGTGATATTGATTCTGAAATAGTATACATACACTCCAATACAATTCCACGATCATGGGAATGATATCGTTGCTCGTCCGTACGTACGGAATACCGTCTCCACGACGCGATGAGATTCATTCTCCATGGTAACCATTCATGAATGATTATATAGTATATATAATAAGTAATCATGAAATATATGACATAATAATGATACTGGATTTATGTGTATATATATGTATGTCATCTACTTAATTCCATTCAACTCAATAAGGAAACGAAAACAGCATTCATGCGTACGTACGGCCTACCGTCTCCATGAACGATGTATTTCATTCCATTTACTGATCTATTATATATATTAATATTATTAATATATATTATATATAAATCATGTTTTATATTCTGGAATTAAGTAATCATAATCTAATTAACCATATTCATAATTACAAGTCAAAACACAGATGAAAAATGAAACTATTTTACCCAAAACGCTCTTTACCATGGAATTTACAAAAGAACGGGTAATATAAAGTCATAAGTGAACCATATATGATATAAAAACAATAAGTATGATTCTGAAATAATTCAATGGCATTATTTAAATCATTATACAGGAGGTTTGGACAGTTATGAAGAAAATCAGACCTAAGGTAAGGGAAATATCACAATCTCATTTTTATCCGAGATTGTTTATACTTTGGTATTTACTGGGGTGTATTTTATCATCCATATCCATGTTTCCTCAATATTTAATATTTATATCCTTCTAAAATAGTTTAAATCCAATTTTACCCTTCGGTGAGTTTTTAGTAAAAGATATGAATATAATCTTTTGTCGCTTTTCGTACGATGTACTTTTTGACTTTTCTGACAAAAGTATGAGAAGAATGATTTTTTAACTTATACGGCATGAAAGGATTTTTATGGTTTTATAAAGCCATATTTTCATGATGCTTCCTCAAAAAGATTTCATGACCATTTTCAATAAAATCCTTTTCTTTTAAAAAAATCGTGACATTTTGTGAAAAAAAAATGATTTTAAAGAAGAAAGGATATTTTCCTCAAGAATTCATTTCAAGTGTTTTATCAAAAACATTTCCATCTAAAATAAAATTATTTAAAATGTTTATGTTTTAAGTATAATGCCTCTTTTATTTACATGTTTTTATTTTTCATATTATGAAATTATATCCATTTATTTTATATGGGTTATGTTATGATGGGATGATGTTTTTGAAACCCATTTTATTCATTGGGTTATTATGAATGATGTATGTTTATTTTGTGTCACAAGTAAGAATGATTTCATTATGAGATGGGTGGTACCAATATCTCCATCCAATGCATTGGGTAAATATTTTATATCTCATGAGATAGACATGGCTGGAACGGTAAGTTAATCTGGTTCAGTGTAACAGGACTGAAACGATGAGTGAACTCGATTCAGAAATGGACTTTGTCCACTAAGATGGTCTTGGCAGCAATGCCTTGGCTACTATAGAAATCATGACATGTGCCGAATGGTTGCCACAATTACATGTTTTACTCCCATGCTATTTTATCATGATTAATGTTTCTTTATGATATATTCCTTATGTACTTCCATGTTTTATGTCATTACTAAAGCTTTTAAACATTATGTTCATGTTTTTAAGATCAAATGTATATGATTTGTTTTATTTTATCCATACTTACCCATACTGAGCATTTGACCTCACCCTTTATATGTTTTCTTTTCCCTAGGATATAAAGAAATATTTTAGGTAAGAAAACAAAAGGGGAAGATCGATATGGGAGATGTTGAAGACCTTTCAACATGATTAGATGTTTATATTCCGAGTTTCCAAAGACATAAAACTATTACGGTCCTTGTGTGTCTATTTTTGTTATGTATTAAGTATTCTACTAAATTAATTTAATGTCCATATACGTAAAGCTTTGGGTCTCTACAGTTGGAATCAGAGGAAAGGTTTAGTCATCCTTTGGAAACTAGGATGTGAAAACATTACTGATATCCCAAGAGATATTTCTAAGGTATGTCTAGGGATGTCCCTAAGTATAAGTATACGTATATGATATGGTCCTATAATTACGGTAACGATCATAGAATTTAACCTAAGAAATTATATATTGAGGGTACTCCCCCTTTACTATGTTGCTTTCCCTAGCATGATTTTTGCCTCTCACACTATTCTTTTTGGGATTTAGAAAATGGCTAGAAATAGGATGATCCATGATAATTGAGGATATGATGGACAATGGAATGATATTCTTCATGATAATCCAAATGAAATGGGATTTGGAAGTCCAAAAATCGTTATTATGCCTAATCAGCAATCTCATAATATGATCAATAATCTCAACTTTGGTATGTTTCCCGACTCCGATAATAAGAGAAAGATGGAGTTTCATGATGGTCATAGAGGAAAGAAAGTTCAATTTCTCTGATGTAAATCATGTGGGAAGAGGCATCGGGGAGATTGTTATAAAGGAACTAGAAGATGCTTTCGGTGTGGAAAAGATGGACACAAAGACAGTAAGTGCAAGGGAAAAGGTTCAGTTAACACCATGGACGAGGATATGATATTGCTATGACATCAACAATGGTTAAATGTTTTAAATGTGGAATGTACGGGCATTATGAAAACCAATTCCCTAAGGTAAAGTCTCATGAAGAGAATCAGTACGGTCGTATGTGTAGTATTTATGTTGATGATGATGAAGAGACTACAAATGATATATGAGATGAATGAATTGTTGATGCTCGGTCAATGGTTTAAGAAGGTAGTGGAATGATTACATGTTTATCAAGTGTAATGTTGTATAAGTAATCTCATAGTGCTATGGAATAAAGAGACATCTAATGATTGTTACACTGTTGTCATTCCTAAGTTATTAAAGTGTATGATTAATGGTATTAGTAACCATGAAAGGTTATTCAGATATTTTAGGAAAATAGATGATATGCACATAATGAAGGTATAAGGAGAAAATTAAAAGTTTGATAGTATTCAACAGCTCATGACTGATATAAGGAGAAGTTTATATCATGGTTTGAGTATATAGAATTTTGGGATTTTTGTATGTGGAAAGAGTTAACTTTTGACAGCAGTAATGTTTTCACTAAGCTTCAATGGGTATTCATTTTTTAAATAGAATACATGATTAAGGTATTCACATGATTTGAATGTGACCAACAATATATATGGGTGATAAATGATGATATCCACATGCTTGGTTGATGACATTTGACGTATTTGTTTTCCTTATACTATTTTCTTAGACCGAAGTATTTTAGAAAAGCCTAAAGATTGGAATGGATTATGCTGGACATATGCTAGTATTATTTATGTATAGAACATTTTTTGATATTACTGATGGGATTTTATTGTAATTTAGTTTTAGAAAAAGGACAACCTACAGGATGGGCGACAGCCCATCACGTCGGACAAGGCTGTGGGAATCAAACCCCCAACCGAAGTGTGACTGTCCTTTATCGCCTACCACTTGCCTACAAGAAGTCCTTGTTTAGTTGAAACTAGTTTTATTATATTAATATGTATGATATAGGAAGTATAAGTCCATTTTAGGAACCATATATGATTAATCTCACTATAGATCGACTTATGTATATTTAATAACTTTTGCTAACCTTTTGTTTGAGACAGATGGAATGACTCATCATTCATTCACATGATCTTCTAACACTTCATGAATAACAAATTCAAATTCATTTCATTAAGATATGAAGTTGAAATTGTTCACGGCAAGAACAACAGTGATATTGTACCACAATAAAGTAAGAATTTATTTTAATTCAAATTCTCCAACTTTAGGGAAATGATCTTGAAAACCAAAAATGTTGTCCTAGTGCCCTTATATTCGATGAATCAGATGGTAACCTATATAATCACAAATTTATGGCTTTGGAATTGTTGCATTTTTCATAGCCATGTTCTCTAACACTCTCCATCAGAATATGACGGTTATATTTCTTTTCCTTATACATATTTTCACCTATGTGGAAACCTAATGATTAGTTTATTTGGATAACCGTTACGTTTCACACTTTTGTTTTTAAAGATTGGTTTTGGTATTCCTTTTTACTATGTGGGTTTATATTAAAGAAAATTTCAAGTAGTAAACCATTTATAACCCCGACAAATTTCAAGTGCGAAATTCATATTAAGGGGGTAGAATGTAACACCCCGAGATTTTATGAAAAATGTTCTTTAAATTTCATTAATTCCTTTTGTTGTACGCTACACCAAAAGAAGCTTACACAACATAAATCCTTGACTTTCCATACATTACACGTAATCGCGACCTTCCTCGATAGCATGTGTAGTACGCAATACTGAGTTTCACTAAACAACGATATGCTTTTAAAATATTATTAAAACTAACAGTTATGAATAATAATAACCACTTTTTGAAATTTTGTAAATTTTATTTTTCAAAATGGACTTAATTTTTGGATTCGAAATATCAAAATTAGCATAGGGTGAAATTTTGGTACTTTTTGGATAACATTCATTTTCTGATGAATAGGGAAAATTACTAAATTTTAATTAAAAACAAACATTTTAATCGAAATAATTAATAGTGATAAATTATTAATTTGAGTGGTTTTAAAGTATATTTAGAATATATTTTTGCAATTTAATACAATTTTGTTCATTGGATGTAATTTCACTTTTAAACCAAACATAAACAAATGTCAATCTTTTGATAGTTATTATCTCTTAAGAACACGCTATTCGTTTTGAGGACGGGAATTAATTTTTAAATTAATTAATGCAACTGATATGTTTTGAATTTGTTAAAATAGACATCATTTTTGAGTTCATAATATCAAATATATCATAGGACTAATTTTTGGTATTTTTCTGGAAACTTACATTTTTTGATGAATAGTGAAATCACTAAGTGGTAGTTAAAAAAATGGATTTTTCATAAAACGTAATTTTACCACTTCTGTGAGTGAAATTTAAAAAATCCAAGAGACATGTTTGATGTCAGTAAGTAAAATGTGGTTCAATTAGATGAAAATAATTTTTGGTGAATAGTAACTTTTTACTTTTTTTACTACGGTTAAAATTAAATAGGGTAATTAAGGATAAAAATGATATTATTATTACCCTAACACATGTCCAAATTCTATTTTTTAAGTGTAATTCGACCAAAAACAACCATAGTAATCAACTATGACCATTTAGGTCATCTTGGATTAGATTAGGACATTTATTATTATTTAAATCAAAGAAGAGTTAAAAGAGTTAAACTCAATGTTTATTTACTAAAACATTTTTAATATAGGGATATAAATAAGATAAATTCAATTTTAAATATTCATTAGAAATATAATAAGATTTACTATATAATTATATTTTATTTATAATTGTTAGACATTAAATAATTTAATTTATTAATGACACAATGATGATGAAGTAATTACCATAATATTGAAAAATTAGAATAATTGATATTATAAATACCCAAATAAATATAATTTAGACTTTTTATGAATTACACTAATTCAATAGGATAATATGACATGTTAGTATTTATTTAAGTAAAATTATTCGAACTAATCATTCTTTTATGATTTTCAAAAAAATCAATTACTAAATAGTGTCAAAATTGACATAAAATAGTTTTTAAAAGAATAATTATATTATTAATTTTTATCTTATTCCAAAAAATCTAAGGATCTGCCAAATGACTTAGATAAGGTTATATATATTAATTATAAACAACGTGGAGTTCGTTTGTCTTGTTATTGTAAGCTTATTAACCATATTTTGTAAGAACACAAAAAGACACGGTAAAAGTAAAATTATCTAACTTAAAGTTAAAACTAAATGATAAGGTTAAAATAATAAACTAAACTAGTCCAAATCCTATTGGATGAGATGATTTAGATCCATCCCCACCTTAGCTTCGAAATAACTCAATTTTGAGCTATTAAAAACCGAATATGACTTTATAATAAAATAATATTTTTAATTATTCCAAAGATTCCCCTCTCCTCCCTTATAAAAGGGAACCTCATCCCTCTCTTCCTCACACCACTTTGAGCCTTCAAGCTTGTCCAACCCCTGGTAAATTCACTTATCCACTACCCTAGAAAAATTTTAGAGGTCCTGGTATTTTTCAAAGACCAATTTTAGTTCCCTAAGAGAAGGACACAAAGAGGCGCTTCAAAGAAGAGGTAATGTCCATTACCGATTCATCCAACTTTATTTCTTCTTCAACTTCTTCTTATTAGGTTGTTTCATTATGAAGTTATAACATCAGTATCACTAATATACTGATATTATATTATATTTATGAAACAACCCTATATCAACATCTATCCATCCTACGGAAAACGAAATCACTGCACGTGCGCACGTACGGAATACCGTCTCCACGCCGTGGTGTAATCTATTTCCCCCACCACCTTATTTGGATGGGTATAATGGTGTAAATAATAACTATATATGATTATTGTAAAGTGATATTTATTCTGAAATAGTATAAATACACTCTAATACAATTCCATGATCATGGGAATGATATCTTCGCTCGTGCGTACGTACAGAATACCGTCTCCACGACGCGATAAGATTCATTCTACATGTTATCTATTCATTAATGATTATAAAGTATATATAATAAGTAATCAAGAAATATATGAAATAATAATGATACATTATTTATGTGTATATATATGTATGTCATCTACTTAATTCCATTCAACTCAATAAGGAAACGAAAACAGCGTTCATGCGTACATATGGCCTACAGTCTCAGTGAACGGTGTATTTCTTTCTATTTAAAGATCTATTATATATATTAATATTCTTAATATATATTCTATATAAATCATGTTTTATATTCTGGAATTAATTAATCAGGATCTAAGTAAACATATGAATAATTAAAAGTCAAAACACGGATGACAAATGAAACGATTTTACCATAAATGCTCTTTAACATGGAATTTACAAAAGAACAAGTAATATAAAGTCATAAGTGAACCATATATGATATAATAACAATATTTATGATTCAGAAATAAGTCAATGACATTATATAAATCATTATACAGGAGGTTCGGACACTTACGAAACAAATCAGACCTAAGGTAAGGGAAATATCACAATCTCATTTTTATCCGAGATTGATTATACTTTGGTATTTATTGGGGTGTATTTTATCAACCACCTCCTTGTTTCCTCAATATGTAATATTTATATCCTTATACAATAGTTTATATAAAATTTTACCCTTCAGTGTGTTTTTAGTAAATGATATGAAAGGAATCATTTGTCGTTTTTCTTACGAGGTACTTTTTTACTTTTCTGACAAAAGTACGTGAAGAATGTTTTCTTAACTTATACAGCATGAAAGGATTTTTATGGTTTTATAAAGCCATATTTTCATGAATCTTCCTCAGAAATATTTCATGAATATTTTCATGAAAATCATTTTCTTTCAAAATTTCATGACATTTTGTGAATAGAAAATGATTTTAAAGATGAAAGGATATTTTTCTCAAGAATTCATTTAAAGTGTTTTACCAAAACCATTTTCCATCGAAAATGAAATTATTTCATATGTGTATGTTTTAAGTATAATAACTATTTTATTTACACGGTTTCACTTTTGTTATTATGAAATTATATCCATTTCTTTTATATGGATTATATTACGATGGGATGATGTTTATGAAACCCATTTTTTCAATTGGATATTATGAATGATGTATGTTTATTTTGTGGCACAAGTAATAATGATTTCATTATGAGATGGGTGGGACCTATATCTCCATCCAATGAATTGGGTAAAGATTTTATATCTCATGAGATAGACATGGCTGGAACATTAAGTTAATCTAGTTCAGTGTTATAGGACTGAAACGAGGAGTGAACTCGATTCAGAAAGGGACTTTGTCCACTAAGATGGTCTTGGCAGCAATGCCTTGGCTACTATAGAAATAATGACAGGTGACGAATGGTTTCCATAATTTCATGTTTTAATCCCATGCTATTTTATCATTATTAAGGTTTCTTTTTGATATATTCCATACGTACTTCCATGTTTTATATCATTTCTCAAGCATTTAAACATTATGGTCTTGTTTTTAAGCTCAAATGTATATGATTTGTTTTATTTTATCCATGCTTACCCTTACTGAGCATTTCAGTTCACCCTTTATATGTTTTCTTTTCCCCAGGATATAAAGAAAGTGTTTAGGTAAGAAAAAAAAGGGGAAGATCGATATAGGAGATGATGAAGATCATTCAATAGGATTAGATGTTTATATTCCGAGTTTCCAAAGACACTAAACTATTACGGTCCTTGTTTGTCTTTTTTTGTTATGTATTATGTATTCCGCAAATATAATGTAATTTCCATTTACATCAAGCTTTGGGTGTCTACATTAACCCTTAGTAGATGGAATTGACTTGGATAATTACCATGTTCTACTCATATAAGACACTTCATTCCTAGACATATTTTTGCTCTATTCTATTTATATACACATAGAAAACATCTTACCATCCATTTTCAATATTCCACTTAGTGATTCATCACACATTAATGATAAAAAAATATAAAATGGTTACTTAAATGGTCATTTCAACCTAGACATTCATAATAGTAAATTTTAAACTTTCTAGTTTCATTAGTAATCTCACCAATAATTATTTTGTCCTTGATATACCATGATAGATAATTAAGAAGAATAATACTATATATATCCCCACTCATCGGCTAATTATGTTTCTCATTTTCACTAAATTTTCCATCATGTTTCGTGTAAACATGATTCCTCCTAGTCCCATACATTTTCTAATACCAAAATATAAAACAATATCTATCAAACTAAAATAATTAGTGTGAGATATTAAGTAATCATGAAATATTACTCAATGTATATTAAATAATATCACCATCTTATCAATATACGAGTCCTTAGGTTTATCCATGGTTATCCATGGTAATTTTCAAATATAAATGATGTTATCATATACATAGACATATCCTGAAATCCAATAAAAGGTTTATATGCACAAGTCTCTTTTTCTTGAATCTTGTTGGAATTTATTCTACTATAAATATTATGATTCAAAATGTATTTACCCCAACTATAGTTGCCCAGATTCGGTGGATAATTTATTACATTGGCAATAGATGCAACAAATCACATTCAAAAGGACTCAATTGGTTAGTAGACATGAATAGCTGGATATATAAGTAATTATCATATTAAATTTGAAATATAAATTACCTAATATAAAACATTGTTTATTTCTTAATATAATTAATTGAACAATTATTTACATCATCCGAAAATTAATAATAGTAAATAGGTGAGATCTTATGCTCAAGGAGGCTAACATACAATATATGTTATCATGCGCAAATAATACCTAATTTTTATGGAAGGGTAAATAAATGAACACACATAACATTTATTTAATAACATGATAAAAAAATGCCTCCATGTATAATATCAAGGAAATATTATCCTAAATTATAATAAAAACTAAATTCTCAATAAAATAATTCTAAATATTTGACTCCATGATCTAAGACATCATGGTATCTAAACTATCAAGGCCTAGATGCAAGATATTTTAATGGTATTAATACACCAAGAAGACATTTAATATTAGATTTCTGATTTGTTTCTTGAGACCTAATGATGCATTAATGGGTTATATAATTCTATGCCCCCTTGTTGTTGCATGCCTGCTGAAATAATCATATATAGACTGCTTTATTTAATTCAAGAACAATATGAATTATCAATTATTATATATATTGAATAAATACTATGTGTTTAATAATAATTCCTCAATAAATCAAATACGTTCAATGTATAACAATTTATGAAAAATGATGTATAGTATATTCAGTGTTCATATCCACGATACAAAGAATATGGGTATTTAAAATAAATATTATATCCAATGATCAAAATTCAGTTATTTTTTTAAAGGATGGAATCATTAAAACATATCCATAGTTAATAATAATTAAAATCAAATGTTTTTTCATTTATTAATAAAAATTCAATAAAATATCATTTATTCATTCTTAACGATAAATAGATTATTTTTGAATTTATTTTATTTGAAATAAATACCAAATTATAAATTAAAATATTTTATTTTAAAAATACAATGATAAATATAAAGGATTTTTCCTAGAAATTATTAGTTATTAAAGATGGAAAACTACTCACTCTATATTAGTTAATAAAAATATTAATTCCATACATTTTTTGAAATTTCAAAACTACGACACTATGAAAATAAAAAATGTTTCCATTTAAAGCATTTTTAAAAAACTAAAAGATGGTGAAAAATGTATTGTTTTAAATAAATATTAATTTATATTAAATAATAGACATAAAATTAGATAAAATATGGATACATGATAAATAATATCACATATTATTTTAAACAATTTTTCCATTATTACATTTAAAATTAGAGTTAAACTGGAAGAAAATATAGATACACATTAAGGGAGAAAAATTGAAATGAAATTTAAACATCATGATTAAATTTATTTTCAATTTAATTACCTCAATGGGTCAATATATACACCACATAAAAATCAAAAACATCAAAACACAAAATATTTCTAAATGGTGGGGAAATTCTAATGAAATCCATAACCTCATTGATTTCATGTCACAAAGGTGGTCCGACTATTTTTATAATAAATTAAAAATTATTATAATAAAATAATATAAATATATAAATATATAAGATACGACTTATGATACATTTATATCTTTTTATAACATCTTTTATAATAATCATTTATTAATATCATTATTTTGGGTCTTAAATTCATTATTTTTCAATTATGGGTTCATTCAGTAGTCCCAATACATATAAAATTATAATGATTTCAAAATAAATAGAATTAATTATGGTTATAAATGTCATATTTAGTCAATATATTATTATTTATAGTAATAAAAAAAGAATTGGGATATAAAATTGAGTTACATCATTCATGAAGATGTAAGGATGCTTGTACAGGTGAACATTTTGGTCAATTTTGTAAGTATGTAATGAATTAATGGTTAATAATAATCCATTAAAAGTACCATAATATTTCATATAGATCTAGAATATTATGGGGACACATTATTCCATTCAAATTAAATGAATTTTCATATTTTTGAAATAATTTGTTATATTTTTCTTTTAATTATATTCATATTGTATTAGTGTTGCAAAAAAATTTAATGTAATTTTATAATTAAATAATATTAGTTATAAATTTATTTCAATTAATTAATTTAATTAATCTAAAAATTAATATTTATGTTCATTCATATATTTAGTTTTCTCTATGTGGTCACATAGTATATATTTAAAAATAATAGAGTTGTTGTGTGTAACTTTCATTGATTAATTTAATATAAGAAACATTTTAAGGAAAATTCC
Source organism: Viscum album (assembly GCA_963277665.1). Classification (NCBI taxonomy): domain Eukaryota; kingdom Viridiplantae; phylum Streptophyta; class Magnoliopsida; order Santalales; family Viscaceae; genus Viscum; species Viscum album. The sequence goes on from OY728134.1 coordinate 173,285,225, forward strand.
TATTAAACAAGTCAATATAAATAATATTATGATAAAGGTAGAATTATTTGAATCTCATATCAATTAAGATGATAAATTATAGCCTTATGACTTAACCTTATCCAAGATTAACTGAATTTACCCTTTACTATGTATATAAATTTTACCACACTACTATTTATATTGAAAAAAATAAAAAGGTGGCATTTAATAAAATTTAAAATCATTTTTATAAAAATGAATCAATTTTACAAATTTTTTGACATATATGTAGTATAAAATAATTTTTATATAAATCCTCAGAACACGACAAAAATTCATATTTTAGAAATATGTAGTTTTTAAGCTTCTACTGGATTTTTTATTATCCCGTGACATGTAAATAATTTTATTAATTATAAATCTTTTAATGAATATATAATATATAAATATATTAAAATAATTAAAAATTACTTATCATTTTAATTTAATAAGATAATAACGTATTATTTGCAAGACAATAATTTTCTCAAAAAATCCCTTTTTTGAATAAAAATGTTTTTATTCAAATTTTAATTACATAATTGACTAAAATGAACATAATTTGATTATTAATAATATAATATAACTAATTTTACTTCAGATCTTGATTAAAATAAAATTGAACTTTTCTAATGGTTGAATCAAAACATCAATTTAAAAAAATCTGTTTTTTCAAGTAATAATTGGAAATTAATATTTTACGAAAAACATTAAAATTACATTAGAAGATAATTTTGATGATTGGATTTTAAAAATGATATTATTTTTATAAAATTAAATTTTAATTATATCATTAAATTAACTATAATATTTTATCAAAAAAATAAAAGATAATCATTTTTTGAGAAACATATTTATGAAGCAGAAAAAAACTTACTAAATAGAAAGTACATATTTAAATAAATTTTTATTTATTAGAAAATTTATATATTATAATTAAAAAAACTAAATTAATACCCACCAATTAAATTGATAGTTGGTAATTTTTACATTCAGAAATAATATTTTTATTGTATATTGGGGTTCATTAGGCTTGGTGTTCTGTATACTATCACACATTGTTTTCTTATTTTAAATTAAAATAGGTTAAAAAATTAGTTAAAATGGATTCCATTTTTGGAACATGAATAATTAGCATTATATATAAATTTCAACTTAATTCTTTGTGAAGATGAATAATAAAAACAATAAAAATAAATTCTAATGTTTAAAGATCAAACTGGATTACATGGATGGTTAAACAAAAAATTTGTTGTATGATTTACACTTGATCATTCAAAAATAATTTTGAAAATAAATATTTCAACATTATACTATACAACCATTTAATCTGTGGTTAATTGGTAGCATTTTGTTCGAGGCGACTTGTTCATTTTTTATTCCTTTTGGAAATTTCCATGTGCTTTCCTTGTGGGTCTACTCCCCCGCTTATATAGGGGAATCTCCTATACTATTTGGGTAATCCTTCAAGAAGATTTTGGATCATAAAATAATTCCCCAAAACAATTAATACAAACCTCTACATTACCTAGATCCCCGGATTTGATCATAAAACCATCGTTGGAATAATTTAGGAGTAAAACTAATGAGGATGTTAGATGGAATATTATATTTTATAACCACGTGCCTTTAATTTATTTATTTTTTTAACACCAACAAACTTCATAAAAATGACGAAATAATAACACAATTAAATTAAATATACTTATCTTTATTATGTTCGTTCAATAATGATTTTCCACTTTATCCTCTTTCACAAGTGAAATGAATCATTTGATCGGGTATACAGTGGACTGCTAACTCGCGAATTCATGCAATACATTTTCCATCACTGCCTCTCACAGATTAATATTATGATGGATTTAAATTATATATATATGGAATTTTTTAAATAATTGTACTTATCTATTTATAATATCAAATATATATTCTTAATAACCAATCCTCAAAAAATGATAATGTCAACTATGTGTATGTGTTGACTACTACCTTAATGAAGCGATGTGATATATGTTACATTTTATTTTGAATGAAATGAAAATAATTATAGATTTAATGAATGTTACATAAAAATGATTATATAAAGGTGAAATTGTATTTACCATTCATTGGTTCCATCTGTCAAAAAATAGAAACAATGTTCATGCATATATTTGGCCTATCATCCCCATGAATAGTGTAATTCATTTTAATATATCTAAATATATATAATAATAATAATATTAATATAATGAATGTATATTATAAATATATCATTATTTATACCATAATTTTTATTGAACTATAATCAATGAACACGTACTTAAAATACAAAACAAAAACACACATGAAAAAAGATAAGTTAGTATGAGGAATACTAATTTTAATTAAGAATCATTAATTAATTGGAGGAAAAAAGATATAGGTACATAATTAATGGTATGATATAAAAGAGTATGTTTTGTTAATTGATTTAAAATAAAATAATATTTATTAATCCTGATTTTATAATGTGTATGATGGATATCAAGAGTTTGGAAAATGGATTTTTTCTGACTTTTACTTTTGGGAAACATATTTCATATTTGAAACATATTTCATTATTTATGTACTTCATCAGTTACATTTTATATCTTTAAAATCCTTATTCTCGTGAAATTTATTGTTTCAATTGATTTTATTCATCTCTAATGAATATGATTACAAAGAAAGAAAATTAGTAAGTTTTTTTCTTAAATCTCTTAGTTTATTAGTATTGATTTGAATTATACTTCCGATGATGAAATATTATGATCTATCACTCTACAAACTCAGCAATTATCCTCTATAATTTTAGTTTATGTAAAATATTTTTTTAAACTATTTTACCACTCTTTATAATCAATATTCTAAAACAATGTTTTTAAGGAAACCTAACTTTAATACACATAGTAAAAAGACCAGTCTCATCCAAATTCATGTTTTTGGAAAATGATCTATTGAATATATATTTTTATTTTATAATGATCATATAACAAAATTTTACAATTTTAATTTCACAAAAATAGGTTTTAAAGGAATGTTATTGTCGTTATTTGAGCAAGTTATTTCTAAAATTTTAGCGAAAATGGGATAGAAATAAATTTTATTAAAATATAAAACATTATGGTATTTACCATCATAATGAACTATCAATAATTTAAATATTCATTTATAAAGTCATTTAAAAAAATAATTTTTTATTAATTATAAAATTTACAAATTTAAATTATTATTTTTAATGTTGAAAGGATAATTTACTGAAGAAAATTTAATTTATCTTTTAATGGTATTTTTATTCATCAATGAAATATATTTTTTATTGTGCATATTCTCTACTAGGGATAAGATCCAACGATACAATCATAATTATTTCTAAAGAAATTTTATGATATAGATGATAAGATATTAATGAAACATTTTTCATTTATATATATTATCATATGATGAAATGCATGTGCATCCCATTTCAATTAAATGGTTTATACTACGATTAATTCTTTTTGATATTATGTAACAAATCTCTATAATATTTATTAGGTTCTGTGTGGGAATGTACATATATCTCCATATAATGAATAGTTCATTGATTGATATCTCTTAAGATAAATTGGATAGGAATAAGGAGTGAACTCGTTTATTAAGGGACTTTATCCACTATGATAATCATGGGAGAAAATGCATACTACTATGATAGTTTTGGGAGTGATTAAAATTCAATATAATAGTATTAAAAATTTTAATTGACTAATATTTATTTTATTCTCTTTTCAAATGTGTATTAAATGAATTTATTTTTTATTCAAATGTTATGATCTCCGGGGTCATGTTCATTAATTCATTTGTGATTAATGTCTTATTATCTACCAAGATGTATTCCATGATATAAGACTATGTAATATCATTTGAATGATATAACCTTTAGTTATTATTATCATGTTCTCATAACCTTATTCACATTTTATTCAAATATGATCATTTTTATATCCATTTTTTACCTTTACTGATCATCAGATCTCACCCATTTATATGTGCTCATTCCAATTATTATGAAAAAATATTTTATATATAATTATTATAAAATGGGTATTGTAAATGAATAACTAGGTTGGAGATGACATATATTTATTACGAAGAGTATTTTGTTATTTATCATAATTTCTAATGGAATAATATCTATATGATTCTAGCATGGATATTTTTGTTATCTAATGAATATTCCTCCTAGAAAATGTGAGATCTATGTATGAAATGTACGAGTAACTATTGTTTTCATAAGATAATGTTGTAGTTTTTTATTATAATATTTGATGAGAAATATTTTATTATAACCTTAGAATAAATTAAAATATATTAAAATAAATCAGAATATTGGTGATGTCTAGGGTAGTGACCCAGACCCAGTTGATCGGAGCTGATACCTTTTACCATTACATTAACATATGACACAAGGAATAAAATCCAAAAAGTACATTAGGTTTATTATTCTTGGTAAACTATATATATACCTATGTCTACAATTATAATGGAAAAAACTTATAACACAATACTTTACTCTTTATTTAATAATTAAATTATTCCATCTAGTGAGTCTCTGCATATTAGTCACAAAAACATATTGGAATCATGAGGAATGTAAACAAAACTACGGTGACCTCATATGCTCAATATTTTTTTATAGAGGAAACAATAATAAATAAATAAATATAATAAATATGTAAATGTAATTAAATAATAACACATTCTATGTATTCAATAAACTAACAACTATATGCGTAAATAATATGGAATGGTAAATAACAGAATACACATGACATTAATATTACATGACTCTCATGATAATATAGGTATATGTGAATATGGAATGGTAAAAAACCTAAAACAAAATACATATGAATAACTAGATATATAAAACTCAATATGGACAAGTAAATAAAATAAAATACATTCCATTTAAACAATAAACTAAAAATTATGTGAATATTTAGAGAATATCATAAAGAAAATTTCAGAATCAAAGAAAACAAAATCTCAATGAGGAAAATAATTACTTATCAGATTTTAGGTTTCCTATTAATATACTACCATTAAAAGGAATATGTACCCACTATAATGATTAAAAAATTCAATGTACAATGCAATTTGTTTTGGCCAACCATCTCTCTACTGTCATGACATTTAAGAAGAAATTTTAATAAATACTAGTGACAAACAAAGAGTGTTTTTTCAACTGAATTTATCCCATGAGAATAAATATGAATCATGGTTTATACAGTAATGGATAAAAACCCATGTAATAAATTTCTAAATAATTCCTCATATATTAAATAATCTATTTAATTCAATGATAGTTTCCTTATAAAAAAATATCTATATTGAGTAAAAAATTAATTGTTTTCAATATTTCCATATTTAATAAGAAAACATAAATGAAAACAATGTTTGTTTCCATTTGATATATTCTATGAAATAATAATATCTACCACAAAAATATGTGGATATTAATATGAAGTGTAATTTACATTGAAAAATAATCCCAACAATGTGATAGATTCAACAGAATGAAAAAAACCACAAACTGAAGTGAGCTTGTTCAATTACATTTACATCATGGTGATTTTTGATATGAATCATCTTAGGTATCATAATTCAAATAAAAACAGAAAATACCATGACAAATGATGTATTAATGATAATAAATATGAAGGTGAATTGTATTAACCATATAAAATGGAAGTTGTTCATAATAACAAATAAACGTTAATAGAATGTAAACTGAGATTAAATTCCATAAACTAAGATTCATTTGGGTAAAAATCCCTTTAGAATCATCAAATTTTTTTAAAAAAATATATTTACGTATACCAGAACCATATTAACATTAATTATATCATCTACGATCCTTTTATAACATCTTATGATCTATTAATAATCAATAATTATTTTCATTTTATTCGGTCTTAATTAATTTGTTTTTAAGTATGCTTTGACATGTTATTTTTTGTGATTAATTTAATCATGGAATTATAATATATGGAATACAATCCTTGGCGTAAAAATAATATATATTCATTTGATATATATTTAATGAAATATAAAAAATTTGTTCATATTAAATGAAATTAACTTTTCATATAGACGGTAGGTTGTATGTTGGTGTAAATATTGTATCCATTTTATTGTCATGTTGATAAAATGTAATGTAAATGATATATACATATTATTTATCTATAATTTTTATTCCATTTATTTCACATATTTTTATTCATACCTTCCATGTAAAGTGTGTATGAATCACATCGCTTTACGATATGGTTGTCCACCGTACAGATTAACGATGTTATCTTTTTCTTAAAAACTGGAAGGATTGAATGAATGTGTTATATAAATATTATAGAGAATTAAATACATTATAAAAATAATTTATATCATATATAAATTGTATTTAAATTATTATTCCCATCATTGAATTGTGATAATGGAAAAACGAATGACATTGGTTCACGAGGTGATATTTTTTGACAAACACGAACGATGATTTTGAAACTCATGTGATTGAAGTGTTTGTGGTTGCAGGTCATAACCTTAACATAAAAATATATCAGTAAATTTTAGATATTTATGATATTATATAAGCCTAATATATGAATATTTGATGATGTTTTATAAGGAAACACAATAAAATACTATTAGAATAACATTTTCTCTTCTTCAAGTATCCTCCTAAGGATTTATCTAATTCCATCCAATGTTAGATTCAATCCCTATATAATTCATTTAGGGAATGGGGATGTAATTTATGAAGTTATTTGGGTAGGTATATAAGAAACCAATGTATTTTTAGAGGTGTAATGATGGGGGAGAGTTGGATGCCTTTTATAAGTGGGGGAGGGAACACACTTCAATTTTTCAAATGAAAGTTAGGATAATCCTTGGTTTGACCAAAAAATGCTCTAATAACATAGAAAACTAGATCATATAAGTAATAATATTGATAGGTTTCTATCTAATGGGTGATTATTATATATAATGTTTTATTCCTTACTGAACATATTTTTCACATCATTGCTGTAATAAATTTTAACTATTTTCACAAATCAAATATGTGAAAAATTAAGTTGGATATGTGTTAAATTATAACATTTGATGATTTAAAATATTGAAACCATATTTATAAATTATATTAATTAAATTTTGAATGAAATTAACATTAATCGCATAAATAGAAAATGAAAGAGGGTTTTTAAATTCAAAATGTATAAAGAATTACTATGTTTTTTATATTTTAATTCAATATAAAATTGATTCTAATGGACAATATTAGAGAAAAATATGTATAATTTATCTAAATTCACATTAAACCAAATTTTAAGTGTAATTTATTATTATAAACTATTTATATGAAAATTCAGTATTCAATTAAAATTCATTATTTTTTACTATTCATCAAAAAATGAAAATTCAAAGAAAAATACCGAATATCCAGTATAAGATAATGTTGATACTACAATTTCATAAGAGATGATTATTTTTATAAATATGTTTTATAAAATAATGTAATTTTTTTTAAATTGGTTATCCATCAAAATTCGAAAACAATAACATTAGATAGATATAGCTTTATATATGTAAAATTATATTTGTTTTTATGTTAGGAGTATAAAATATATTAGATGAATATTAATATTATATAAAAATATTGTTAATATAAACCACTAATTTTAATTAAATTTATTTAATATGTTAAAACTAATTTGGTGCATAACAGTTGTTTTTTATAGAAACACTTTTTGTTAAATTCTATTGGCTTTTATATTCATTTATAGTTAATTGGTCACCAATGAATTTGGTCATATATGTTTATAAATAAGTTATTAATATACGTAAGATAAAATTTAACTCGTAGGAGGTAATTTTAATTTTCGATAATAAAATAAATAGTGTTATGTTAAAGTATATCATGTGTTACACAGTCAATGTAAGAGATATACTGTTACGTGTTGTGAAAGATAGTGAACGAACTCATTTGTTGCATAAAAAAAATCTAATATAAATTTCAAATGTAATTGAAGACAAAATAAATGTTTTTGTAGTTATTTTTATCATATTATTTCATGTATCATCCTCTCTAGAATAAAATTTTTTAAATTTTTTTTTGAGGTGTTACATTCTCTCCAAATTAACGAAATTCTATCCTAGAAATTTAATATTGATCTCAATAACAACAAAATTCACATTAGAAAACGTAACATTGTTGAAAACCCAACATGATATGAAATATAATAAAATAACCAATTAATATATGGGAAAATGATGTACGAAAGTCATATAGAATATATCAAAATTGGGTTTCTGGAAACGTTTAAAGTAAGTGACGATGTGGATATAGAGGAAAATACTAAATATTTATAGAGATAAATTGAGGTTAATGATACTATTAAATTGAGTGTTCAATATAATGTTGATGGTATCAAAACCATAAATCTAGATGATTTAAAAAACAATCAGTTCAACTATAATGAAGTTATTAAGACAACTTTTTTATTTCAAGACACTTTTTCCTAGAGTTGAGGAATGATTTTAAATAATGAGAATATAAGAAAATATACTTACTTGACACATTTATATTTCATAAGAACAATTTAAGCATTTAATTTTACTTCAATCAATTTCCTATTCCACACTTAGTCCATTATCTTCTTATCAAAATATTAAAATTTTTCAATAATGCACTATAATTACCCTTTAATATATAATAAGATCCATAAATGTGTAACCAGATATTTTTTGTGTCATTACAAAATGCACAGTGGTTAGAAATATTTATCCAATAACCCTAGAAGTTAAATATAATCCATTAAATGAATTGTTGGCATTAAAACTCATCAAAAATAAAACTATTCAAATTTAGACGATATTTTACTAAATAAACATTATATTCCACAAAACAATAATTTTCCTCCTAATTTTCACATACCAAATATTTGAAAACCCACATCATGTATTCTTTAAAATATTATAAAACAATCTGAATTACTGTAAAAAAAATATTGGAAACGGTCATTCTTCCTTATTCATTATCAAAAAAATAGTTTATTTAATATATTCATTAAATAAAATATTCATCAATAAAACATTGATCATATCAAAAAGACTTTTACTATAAACAGTTAATCTTTTCCATGTTTCTCACTAGTATATAGTTTAATTTTTACACATCGATCATATCTTATCCCAAAAATAATATCAAACTAACAAAAACTTATTATGGGTTATATTTCAAAAAAATAAGTACTCTTTAAGAATTTAGACATTCCATTGAATCATTTGTATTGATCATCATTATCGTTTAACATAGGGATTTATTTTCTTAAAAAAAATATTGGATAGTACAATCCTTATATATTTCAAAAATCACACAACAAAGAAATAATTGATACAACACTAATATTAAATATCATTTGTTTGAAAAAATGAACAAATTAATCATTTTGTATCAGTTTTATCAACAACATAAAGTTAAGCATGATTCCTTAGCTTCTTATGATGTATATTCTATTGATGCATGGGGCATTCATTTTCATACTGAATTTTGTCACTAATGTAGAACAATTGTACAATGTAAACATTTTTCCCTTCCTATTAAATACAAATATTGGTGGCCTCTATTTCGACACTTGAATCAAACTACCAATCCATTTATGAAAGTACCAGTCCCTTTGTGTTTGAAATTTCTCATATGGGAAATACATATTTCTAATCATCAATTTATCGATATTATACATAGTAATCCTCTTATTTTAATAATTCCCTTTGAATCCATAATACATAGATAACTCTATCAATGTGCCATTATAACATTATCCTATTTTCTCATATGATAAAAATTTCTTGGATAATAGTTCAAATCAAAATATTGGCTTATGATCCCAAAATACATGATCATTCTTACTATTTTGATCATGTGAATTGGAGAGGTTTAGATTTTCGTTCCAAGGAACCATTTCTAAATGAAAAAATATAACATATTAGATCATTTAAATATAAATAATATTTTTTAATACCAATACTAGGTAAATACTTTAAATAAATTCAAAAATTTATTTATACCTAATCTCATAACAATAACCATGGTATCATTGTGGTATTATACTATTCTAATCCTTAATTTTTATCATAGTGTTTAGTTCCCAAAGGTTTTTTATCATAAATCTAGATCCCATGGTTTTTTCTAAACATCCAATAGTATCAAATACAAAAACCCAACCCCTTGTAGATCAAAGATGGTTCCAAATATAATTACATTGGTATACTATTCTACAAATCGCATCCAAAATGACCATTTAGTTATGTTGTCTTGGTAAATAAGATACATACATGAGTCTTGAATTCAAATTGAATAGTTGAATTGTAATATAATGTCTTTTACATTCATTGATAATACATTTATTTCATTTAATACATCTCTATATATATTCCATTATAAAATTTATCGAATCATGAGGAAAAGGAAACGATATAATATTATGTTCAAATGCTCAGTAAAATTTAAGTACAATTTAATTAATAAAGGATAAATGATAATATTCAATATTGAAAAATAATTAACTAAAAAAACATTCAATTTCATCAATAAATTGATAATGATTCACATTAATAATGTGATAAGGTAAATAACATAAAAACACAATCCATTTATATATCTTTACTTTCATGACATGATAATGAAGAATTAATATATCAATATAAATTATCGAAATCATTCCATTTAGGTATCTAGATATGGAAAAATCAATATTGAAAGGTAAATAAGTGTAAAATCATGCCATTTAATCAATGGAACTAAAATATATTTCATCCATATATATTTTAAAAGCAAAAATGTCATTGATAATGAAAACAAAATCTAAATGAATGAAATTATTAAGTTTTGGAATCCATGTTCCCAAGGAGGATGATATCATTATTAAATTCATTTATATACAAGATAGTTTGAAAAAACTAGGAACAAGAAGACATGGTTTTTTCAACCTTATCTCTATAGGCAGGTCATTTGACAAGGTATTTTATAATATACTTTCTAGAAACTAGTAGGGTTTATCCAATCGAATTCATCCAGTAAGACTACTAATGCACCAAATAGATTGATTTAAATGGTCCCTAACCCATTTAAAACCATTTAAAAAAATTCATCATGTATCTAATATTTAGTTTAATTCATAAAAATTATCCTTATCATCATGTATCGGTATTGAGTAAAACACATGAATTTATCAATATTTACCCATTCATTTATATAATTGTCAATGTAAATTTTTTTATGAAAAAATATTATATAGTTTAAGAAATAATAAAATCCATCATTCAAAAATGTGGATATTTTTGTGATGATTAATTTCCAATGAATAATTATCACAATAACATGATTGTTTCAAGAGATTGTTAATAATAAAAAATGGAAGAGATATTGGTTTGTAATCTTACCACTTTGTGATATTTAGGTAAAATAACCTTAGATGAAATAATTAAATGTAAAAATAATAATCAAATTATGAATAAAATATTCATGATAATAAATTTCAAGTGGTAATCAATACACCATATAATTTTGATTTGGTGCTTTATAATAAATAAATATTAATGACATATAAATTGAGATCAAATCCTTTACGTTACGATTCATTTTTGTATAACACTTTATTACCTCTTATATGTTATTTTTATTCATGTTATTAACATATACCCGAACCATATCAGTATTTTTTATATCATATATTATACTTATATAATACCATATCATTAATTTTTTAATAAGATTTCATTATATTAATTATTTTGGGTGTTAATTACATAGTTTTTCTAGTATGATTTGATTTGTTAATTTTTTGTTCCTCTTACATATGTCCTGATATAATTATATAAATAATTTAAACAATGGAATAATTATAATATATATTCTATATATATATATATATAATTTTGTATAAATCCATAATATATTTTTGTATAAAAAAATACATTATTAATGGAGAAGGTAGGCTTTACGTATGTATGAATGATATTCTAATTTTATTTTCATATTGAAGGAATGAAAAGTAATTGATATATATATATATATAATCATGTAAATATCATTTTTTTTCATATATGTGACATATGTTTATTATAACCAACCTTAATACATTTCTTGTAAAATGCGAATGAATCATATTGCTCTGCGATGTGGTAGTCCTTCATACACACGAAGGACATTATCGTATTCCCAAAAAATTGAAATCATGATTTTATATGTTATATAATAATTATATAGGAATAAGGACATCATAATAACCATATATATGATATAAAAAATATATTTAAATGATTATTTCCAATATTGAATGGTGGTTATGGAAGGCAACCAACCTCAGTTTATGAGGATTTAGTCCACCGTACAGAGGAATGAAAACCTTGTAACACATTTGATTGATTCATTCATGGTGTAGGTAATAACATTAACATAAAATGTACCAATATTTATTATAATTTCATTTTCATATAGTCATGATTTACTAGTAAATGAATGTGGTGGAGGATAAAATAAAAGAAAAATCCTTTTGACGAACATCGCCTATTCTTCAGGTATCGGCCTTACATTTTCACTAATTAATTTCTAATTTAGCATTATTAAAAATATAGACTCTTATATGAGTGTGTGGGGGAGCGGTGAATTGATATGGTAATATATAGGAATAAATATTTATTTTTTTCATAGAGGCGTCAAGAAGTTGGAGAGGGGTGGTCTTGGATAGGTAGTGGAGAGCACACACATGGTAAATTTAAAAGAACGGTTTATGAACCCATGTTTTTTCCAAACAAAATGCTCCAATATTGATTAAAACTATATAATTAAAAGTATATAGTCTAAATATGGAAATAAAATAGACGGTGGACATTTTTATAAATCATTTGTAATCTTTTGATTAATGATTATTCACATGGAAAACTTGGTTTTCTCTTAATTGCAATAATCAAATATAACTAATTTCAAAAAGATTTCAACAATCAATTTGACATTATTATAAAATATAATTTATTTTTATTAAATATACTGAATCCATATTTTTTAAATAAATTCAAATAAGTGAATAAAATAAATATAAAATTAATCCCATTGATGGAAGGAGAAAACATGTTTTTATGTAAAAATATTCAAGAGATTACTGTTTTTTTTATATTTAAAAACTATATAAAAATTATTATACATAAAATAAGATTAATATATGAATAATTTTTTAATATTAATTTAAAATAAATTTTTAATATTATTGAACATTTTATATTTTTTAGATGAAAAGTAATTATTGATTTAAATGAAAATAATTTTAACTATTCATCAAAAAATGAAACATCTTAGAAAAATAAAAAAAAATCATGATAAAATAACATTAACATTTCTAATTAAAATTAATGATTATTTTCCTAATAAAATTTTTAAATGATTCAAATTTATTATTTAAAAAACATATACATTAAATTGATACAAAATATCATTTTTGAAATAATGTTTTTTATGTGTAGAATTAATTTTTCATGTTTTATGCCTCTGAAATATATAATAATAATTAAAATAATAATAATTAAATATATAAATAACATTAAATAATAGAATCCAATAATATTAATTATTTTAATTTTTTATGTTAAAATATATTAGGTGTATAAAAATAGTTTTTATTAAAAAATTATATGCATATTCAACTAGTTTTTATGTTCATTTTATAATTAATTAGAGAACATTGAATTGAAGAATATATATCTAGAAGTTTGTTATAAAAAATCATAAGAAGAATTTTTACCTCTAGGATATAAATTTCAATTTAACTATCAATATTAATAGCATTCAAGAATTCATGGTCGTGAATCTAATATGATTTACTGAAGAAAATCTTTCATGAATTCAATAAAATCTATCAGAATAAATTTTTATTGCATGTAACATAAGAAAAAACAATTTTAATGTAACACATGAAAATATTTTTGTTTAATGTGATAAAATATTAAATATTATTGCATGTATCATCTACTACTAAATAAAATGATAATAATTTAAAACATCATGGGTGTTACATTCTCCCCATATTATATAAATCCTCTCCCCGCAATTTAATCATGATCTTAGTAATCAAGGTTTTTTAATTTTATAAAATTAAAATTGTGGTAAAAAATTTTTCATAACATCTTCAATAAAATATCAATACTATTAAAGATAAAAGGTTGTACGCTATTCATATTTAATAACACAAAACTAGGTTTCCAATTAGGATAACACTGGTTGAATGTAAAGATATGGACACGGTGGAAATATATATATATTTATAGAGAGATATTGAAAAAATTCATGATGATAAACTAAGAGATCAATGGTATGTTGAGGGGATCTAAACTATAAAAATGTGACGTCATAAAATACCACAAGTTCAGCAAAATATGATGGTATTAAGATATCAATTTTCTTTCAATACCATATTTATAGAGATGATGAATTATTTTACACTCTATGAATATATAGAAATACAAAAAATTATAGGTTTCCATTACATAATAAAAATTTCATCTTTTGATTTTTCTTTGATCAGTTTCCTATTCAACACTTTCTCTATTAATGGGATATACAAAAATTATCGTTTTTGTTGATGCACTAATATTACACATTAGCAGATCATATAATCTATAACAGAGTGCCAATATATTCCTACTATATTAACTAAATTCGAAATTGTTATTAATATTCATCAAATAACACTTTTAGATGAAGTTAATAAATTCTATAAATAGTTAACCATAATGATCATCCAAAATACCATTGACAAAAGTTATTTGTAAGGTCGCCAAATAAAATTTATTTTCACGAGGAAAAATAAATTTCCTCGTAAGAGTCACATACCAGACTTGTGAATACATTCATCATGCCATATCTTAAAACATAAAAATAATATTAGTTACCATAAAAAAATTTATGATGAATAATTCATTATTCATCATATACAATATAAGTTATTAGTTATATTCCATAAAAATTTTCAAGACTCTATCAATTATAGAATAACCAAATTTCAAATAAATAAATAATGTGTTCCAACGTACTAGTAATTTCAAATTTACGTTTTCCATATCTATCATATCTTATCCTAACATTATTATCTAAACATAATTATCATATTAAGGGTTATATTTTATCTGAGTTGTGTGCATAACACGCCATTTTAATTTCAAATGAATTACTTTTCTTGGTCATTAATATTTTTCACACATGATTTTAAATTGTTTACAAAAGCGTACTACATTATAATACTTATTTATTTCATACTTCATATAAATAAAAAATCCCTGGTTAAATAATATAATGAAATACTTCATGAATATAAACCCATGCATTGTAACCATTCCTCTTTGAATGTATCAATAAATTAAGATTTATCTTGATTCATTAACATCTTCTAAGGTATAATCCATTGATAGTTATGTAATTATTATCATTAGGCCCCCATATCCTTATAGTAGAAGCATTCTAAATAAGAAACGTTTTTAATTACCTTGAAATTAAATACACAGTGGTCATTATACCTATGAATACATTTCATATATGATATTGATATTGTAAATATATAGTGATGTTATTTGGTTTTACTAATGATCATGCAATATTTATGGTATTAATAAATAGTGCCTATAGGGATGGCCTTGATAATTTTGTGACGTGCATTATAAATCATGTTCTTCTACATTCAATTATCCTAGAAGTTAATGAAAATAACCAAAGGATTGAACTCAAGACCTTGTTCATGGGGAAAATTATAAAATGTTTACAAAGATTGAATTTTAGTTTCAAAAGGTATCTTTTTTGGGTCATATATTCTCAATAGAGGCTATATCATTTAATATATCAAATATCAAAGTTATATAACATTTCCCAGGAAAAAACACATATAATAAGATAAATATTTTTTCATGACTAGATAGTTATTATCGATTTATTATGGTAAATTTATGAAGGATATCAAATCCACTCACTAAGTGAAAATGAAATATAGCCATGTTTACATTGGAAATATGAATATGGATGAAATGTAAAGGAACTAAATATATTTTAAGTCAATAAACATGTGATTATAACAACCTATCGTGGATATGGGTTTTTAATATACAATAATGAAAAAATGAAAATATATGGATTCTATATCTCTCAAAACAAAATAGTTATACCTTATACCTCCTGGAAATTGCTGTGTTATGAGAAAACAACACAATTTATGATTTGAAGTTAGATGTGTTAATTTTTTAATTAAACAAAAAGTAGAATTTTATTTATGGTCAAAGGATTGTTATATGTAATGATAAAAAATATTTGACGTATATATTCACATAAAAGGAATTGAATATGTTCCAGAGTTGACGATTTGAGCTGATTTACTATTATAACTACTCAATACATTATCATCATATGGAAGGGAACAATTTGGCCAATGCATTGAGTATGAATGTTCATGGTAGCGTGTATAAGATGACTATCATAAAAAATCCAATATTTTAGTAATTTCCATCGTTTTTGAAAAAATCAAGTATGGGGAGATATATAATGATTCTCAAAAACAGTCAACAAACTATCAAAGTAATGATTATAGAGGAAAATATGGTGTATATAGTGTTGTAGAATAATGTTTGAATTATTTCAGAGTATAACAATGATTATAATGGAATGATATGGTTTATGAACATTGTATGGGTTCCATCAATTAATGGTTTTGTGATGAATATGGTCGGATTGGATTGTAATTATTTATTATTTCTTAATACTTTAAGAATAAATATGTATTTAAATATAAAATAGTATTATTGGTTAGATGGAATGATGAGTTATATTATAGTGTTTCTATCTTGGTGTTGGGTTTATCCGAACAATAATTCTATGTGAAAAAATTTACAAGGATATTTTACAACAATTACACACAACAAAATGGAAATTGTATAACATCACCATGCATCTTGTCATCGGAATTCTGAAAAAGACAAAAGGTAGTAATTCTATTTAGTTTGTATTCACTCAGCATACAATTTCATCAAATTATATAATGTGGAATATATATTTATCACTAGATCAGATTAATACGATGTATATATTATGTATGGGGAATGATTGTATAGAGTAAAAAACTATATTGTATCTAACTGTGATATAATGTCTACTTCAATGTTTTGGTTATGTCTTCAATAGGATCTTAATATAGAGTTGAGTCTCTACACAATGTATTATCATCATATGCATGGTCAATTTGAGAGAACTAACAAATCCCTTGAGGATATGATGATTTCGTAATTTATATATTTTAAATGTAGTAATAATCAAAATGTTTATCTAGATGAGTTCTCATATAACAATATAATTCACCTGTGAATTATGAGGGCTCCTTTTTAATATCTCTATGTAAATAAGTGTCCTAATCCATTATGTTGGATGAATTTAGAGAATAAATTGTATTTGGACATGATATAGATAAAGAAATTAAAGACATGTTAAGATCTATTAAACAAAATATAAATAAAACAAAATGTTGAAAGAGAAGATATGTTGATAATCATATATATGATGTATAATTTCAAGTTTGTGAGAAATTGATTCTGAAAATTTCTCTATTGAAGAAGGCTATGAGAGTAATGAAGAATATAAATATAATACCTTTGTATATTTTTATTTTCATAAATCTTTTTTGATTAGTGATGGTTTATTACTATTCTATTATTTCATCGATCCTCTATGAAGCCAATAATTTTTATATCTATCTCTCTTGAGGATGTACATACCTGATCCATCGCATTTACTAAAATTAGTGGTTGTATTGCTGGATCATAACCTATCCAATTATGAAATAACTTTGGAGATTATGGAAGGGAATGATAATTATCTAAAAGAAAATACCACTCACATGGTCAATGTTTTCTAGTGAAAAAATCAATTTGATGAAGCTAAATGGCATATTGAGGATGTGATTAGGCAGATGTATCCATAGTTGATATAATCAAATATAAAGAATTGCAATATATGAAATAGTTTTCTGGGGTTATAATAAAACATCCTGAGATTTTATGAAATACTTTTCTCAAATAAATGTAACTTCTTCTCTAGCTTGTGTTATAGACAACATTGGGTTTTAACAAAGCATAATTTACTACATCCATGAAAAAATAAGATACATTTTGGGGTATGAGTTAGAATAACTATTTTATGAAATATTTATGGTTTAAACATCAATTCAATAAGTTCATTTCTTGTTAAATAATTATAAATAAAAATTAAAATGATTTGATTGTATATGATATGTTTTCCAGAGAACTATTTAATGAATTCCATGTGTTATTCAAATAATAAATTATATTTCAAAATATTAGTTTTTGATTTTAATGATATTTTTATATTAAATATTCAATATTTCATTAATCATAAATCTAATAATATTTCTATTAATTGGATGATGATAAACCATGGTTTTTTCATAAAAATAATTTTTTTAATAAAAAGAGGGTTCATCTCATTTTATACACATATTTGTTTAAAAAATATTATTCCACTTTTATAGATTTATTTGGAAAAATTATCTTCATTTTAATTCATAATGACCGATTTGGAGTTGATTTAATATTTTATGACTTTATGAAAATATAAATTATTCGATTAATATAGAAAATTAGTGTTATTTCTAAAAATATATTTTTATTTAAAAAAATTATAAATTTATATTTTTTTATTTTTTTAATGTAAAATTATATAAATAGTAATATAATTATTACTATTTAGGATAGTGGAATAAATTATATTTTGAATTTTTATTTAAAACATTTTATACTTGTAGAAATTAATTCTTTGGTAAACCATTTTCTTCATTAACAGTAAAATATTGAATTTAAATTAACATATACAACATCAATGAATTTAATTTATTAAAATGGATTAAATGTTTTAAATAATCATTTAAATATTAAATGAAATTTTCATCTTTATTTTTGGTCATATTTTATAATAAAATCAAGAAAAACTAATTATTGTAGTTATGGTTTAAATAGGTTTACCGGGGGTGAATCAAAAAGATAAGGGTATGTTTTAAAATTAAAAATTCTTAAATCCTATTTTCGGGATATATTTTAATCATAACCTATACCAATAATAAATATAATTTTATTTTCAAAAAATTTCCTTAGTAATAATTTTATCATTTTTTATTGTTTTATGAAATATCTGTGTTGTAACCATGTGGTCCACTACCCCAAATTTAGAAGGACTCCCCCTATTATATCATCTCGTCACATAAAGAGCCTTTAATTTTATTCGTAAAATTAAAAAAACTATTCCTTAAATATATATTCATGATCTACATCCCATATTCTATTTATAGAACCATCTAAGGAAGGATATAGGTGTGATCCTATTAAGGTTCTCTAAAGAATATGTATAGTTATTAACCTTTCATTTTTTGTTAAATCTTCATCCATATCATTCATATATTAGAATATTTTATTGAAATAAAGAAACATACATATAAAATATATTTATATATTATTATTTTAATGGAATAATGTATATCTATCTCATTTTTCATCCAATGGGAAATAAAATTATCGATCCTCTATGTGATAGACTACCACCTTGCCAAACGTTGTGATTAATTTTAATTCACCGCCTTTTAAGGATGGAAATGAAGATATATTTAAATTATAAATATGATATTTATTATATATATATTCTTTTGGAAATATAGTCTGACATCTAACTTCTAATATTCCAATTATTTGAATAATAATAATGTGCCTAATGTGTACGTTTAGACTACCGACTCCACGAAGTGATGTGACATGCTTTTAATTTTTTATTGAAATAAATGGTAATAATTATATATGAATGTATATATATAATATCCATGACATAATAATGATATTATAAATAAGAAATACAGATAAAAATTCTTTTTTTAAATCCTTCATATTTTAAAACTAGTTGTCATGAATACATACGATATAACCTCTCCAAGAATGGTGCAATTCAATTACGTATCATTAATTTTATGGATGGCTATAAAAATTTAAATAACGATTATATATAATATTATTACCATGTTTAAAATTCTTGAGAAAATGAAATTTTTATCAATATACAAAAAAATTCCACTTAACCAAATCATATATGAAAAAATAAGCAGTTATCACATAGAGTAGTGATTATAATAATGAGTTTTTGATAAAGAAATGATAGGAGATTATAATAAAATAATATATTTTCTGATATTCATTATTATGGATCAATAATTGATGTATAATCAACCTATATAAATTATAATTGTTGTTTGATCGCGTATAAAGGTTGTTGAGAATTAAGGTAGGGAATTTTCATCTCACTTTTATTACATAGATACAAAATACATATTTAAGATCAATTTATTTTTTATGGTTTATATAATTCCCCTTTTACATAATAGATCATGAATATATTTATATTAATGATAATTAAATTTTTAAATTTATTTTATTCTTTCATGGGACTTATAATTGTAATACAAAAATATTTTTAAGAGTTTTTATTTTAAAATATTATTGTTTATTATGATTGGTCATGATTATACATAGTTTAATCAAATATTATAATATATCAATCAAAAAAATATTTTCTCTTAATCTGTACTAGTTTATTATATAAATTATTTTTTCCTTTCAGTTTCCTCCATTTATTTTCTCATGGTATAATAGGAATGTTTTTAATGAAACCTGACTATATCTCTTTTCTGTAAAAAATCCATTCATTTCCATGTAAACTTTTAATAAAATAATTTAAATATTTGTTTCACAATTATGCAATTATTGGGTTAATTAAATTTTAATCATTGATATATTTTTTTTTCAAAAAAATTAAAAGGATCCTCCTTGTTGTTTTAAAATGAATTTCTATTAAATTTTATCAAAACAATTTCAATGAAATAATTGTTTTACCATGTATGGAATGAATAGTATATCATACCATGTTTACCAACAATGAATTTTATGATCACCTTATATGTTTTGATAGAAATTTTATAAGAATATTTTAAATATTTTTTTGTGAAATTATTATATTATAAAAAATGACTTTTAAAGTGGAATGATTATTTTACTGTGGAATTTCTTAAATAATCTTGTAATGGATCTTCTATACCTAAATGAAACAGTATGTGAGTTTCTTTATTATCAACTTGGGATAGAATATAAATTTACAATCCTTATCATGTCTGTAGATGGTTTATAATGATGATGAACTTCGATTTACAAAACCCTTTACTTTTCTATGTGTTATGTTATAATGAAATATTTTTTAATCTCCTTCCATTTCTATGGGTTATTTTATGGTGAATGTTTTATGGTCAATTGGAATAAAAGTGTTTGATTTTAAATATGTTTTTTGTGGGAAAAGAATTATATTATTATCCAACATAATGGGTAATTATTGAAATATCATGATATAAACAGAAATGGAATGTGGAGTGAACATAGTTCAGTAACTAACTTTATCCACTATTATGGTTATTGTGAGTTAACCATGATTAAAAAGATTGATTGGGGTGTTAACCCAATACACTATGATAGTATTAAAAATGATCCTTTACAACGACAGAAATAATTTTATATTCTTTACTTTATTCAAATAAACAGTGTCTTATTCAAATATTATACTTTCATGGAACATATACATTGATTCTATTAAAATTCATGTCTTTTAAACTATCATGATTTATTCCTTGACTACTGATTAATATCTACTTTATGAAGTTTATTAATTTTAAAATTTTATTATCATGTCCCCTTAATCTTATTATCTTTCTATTCATATCTAATGATTTATATCTCCCATATTAACAATTACTGATCATTAACCCACAATATTTTTTAAGCATCATTTTGTAAGAAACTAAGTTTTCATTCAGGTTTGTATCCATTATATTTTAGTCTGAATCCTTATTTTGTACATAATATAGATTATTAATGGGTTATAAGGGATTTTAGGGGATTCTAGGTAATGTTTGATTCCTAGAGCCCATATTTTTTGGAATAATGTCTTATCACATAGTTTAGAGTAAACTGTAGAAAAATGTCACATAGTTTAGACAAAAGACTTAGCACACGATTGGAACATAGCAATGTTTCCTAAATATGTGAGTGCCCCTGATATGAAGGTTATCTTGTATGATTTTTTTCATAGTCTTTCAAATCATGAAGACAAACTGTGCAAAAAATCCTTTTCTAGGAAAAATTCACAATTTTCCCTTAATGATGTATTTAGAACCCATCCACCTCCCTAATCTATATTTTAGTGGGATTATCCTTATCTCTCTCAATTTTGTTCTTTTTGATGCTAAAATTTATGGACTCAAATGTCTCTTTCATCTATGATCCATTTGATCTTCCTTTCATCTCATTGGATGCCCAACATTAAGTACTTGAGTCCTCTTGAGTTGTCATCCTTCTCCATTACACATGACCTAGTTATTGTGCTGTGAGGATTTTTCCATTTTTCTCAGATCAACTCTATTCTAAGACGAACCAAATGGACTATTTCAGCGGAGGGGAGTCATATAACCCAAAGGTGGGTTGTTTATAACTCATTCCTAATGTTTGTTGATATTGGATATGTCATTTGGGGCCCACCGATTTCATCTGATGTCGTTATTTGATTTTACATACCATGATTATAATCAATAGAACTCTATAATTATAGCATTATAATATATGTGATAAAATTTCAGTTTTTATTCCCACATCTCCATTTATCCCCAATTGTATTTTATTTCTTTAATCATTTATTTAGTGTTTTGATATGTTTGATTCACCATTCAAGTGTTCCATTGATTGACCATTCTATGATTACAAATTTCTATATCAGATGGATTGTTTCTTATGAGAAAAGCATAATTGAATGTTCTGGATGTGCTCACCACCTGACCCACCTAAGGTAATTGCCTCAAATTTATAATTAAATGTGAATGGTTTCTAATGACGATGAAATTCCATTTACCAATATGCCTTATATTTATATATATTGATTCCACTATTTGCCTATGTATACATCCATCCATTGTTCTGAGTATAGGTAAAGAGGGAACGGTCTCCCCAAGGACACACCCTGGGACCCCTCTTCTATTATGCATCCCCTAGCATTTATAGAGATGTTCTTTAGGGTATGTAATCCACCGGGACTGAGGAACCCATAATGTGGCATCTGGGTCTAGGAAATAAAAAACTTACATCAAATGAGTATTCTTTTCATCCCATTATATTTGAGGACAATAGATTGGAAATTAGTAATGCTGGGTACTTGGCCATAAGCTTTTTCTGGGTGTCATAAACCCATTTTTTTGGTAAAGGCCGTGTTACCAAAAATATAATTGTTGTTATGGTTTTTCTATTAAATTTGACATTATTTCACCATTAGGTAACATACATGAAATGTGGTGTTGTTGAATATTACTATCCTTGAGGATTTTCATTCACCCTTGGCCAGATGATATTAGGGTAAGGAGAACTTTTTCATGCATCATTATAGGAACATAGAGTACAAACGTCATGCAAATTTCCATAACATATAGGGGTATTTCACTTCTTTTTTATTGCTTGATAAGCTAGTGATTATTGGGTGATATTTTTTTTATCATATTCTTGTATTACTCTTGGTTATGATTGGGTGATTTTCTATCTCAATTCATGAGTTGTATGGTCCCTCGTGGGATATGAGGAGTAATTTATCGAGTTGATAAAATTTTCTATAAATAAAGGGGATTCATTTCTAGTGAGAGATGTAGGGTAACTGATTCACTAGAAATAAAAATCCATTATAATATGAAACATGATATCTAAAATCAAATGGTTTCACATCCCTATCCTACCTATTCTAGTTAATGAAAGGTAAAGGACGTAAATAGTAAATTAAATGAAAAACAAAATGAAAAATATAGATTATAAAATATTGATTACTAGCTATATAATTGGTAGTTGGGGTAGTATTCATTGGTTAGTTAGCCATCATAGATTCTTTTTACACTAGTGATGCTACAATTTTTGGCTATATATTTTTCAGAGTCATGTGCTCAGAATATTTAGACCAAATCCTCCAAGAAATCCTCATATCATATGTCAGTAGGGTATTGATGACCATGATCCAGATGAGGTGGGACTTGTGACTCTACTCATTCCTCCTGGGTTGGCACTTTTGGAACAACCAAATAACCCTAATTTGGGCACAGATGTCATTTTTTTTGATAGTTACCTACATCTGATGTCTTCCATCCATGATGCTATGTGACTTGAACCTATGATGGATGATCTGACTCGTAAGTTTCAACTGTAGAATCCTCCTATTATTTGAGGGGATGGAGGTCTTCAAGCTAATGAGTCCTAGCTAGAGGCCACCTTATCTATCTATTAGAATCTAGAGAATCATGTTGTAAAAATGGTCATGTTTTCAATATACAAGATTAAATATTGAGCCAGGAGATGGTGGGATGTAATTACCCAGTCTTTTCATCCCCAAGGCTTGTTATGGGATGATTTCCATACTACCCTCTATGATCATTTCTTTACTTATATGATAAGCAATGACAGATCCATAAATTTCATCCATCTCAATCATAGTTATTTTTCCATCATGGGGCACTCAATATGTTTCGTAATGTATCCCACTTTGAATATCATCTAGCCTCTGTTGAGCTTTATCTTGCTAGACACTTTGATGATATGCTCGAGTATTTCATTTGTCCACTGGTTATTGTATTTATCCAGCCTAATTTATCTGACATAGTATTTCAAGGACTTTTCCCTAAGCATAGCTTGAGGAAAGATAATAGTATCAGGCATAGTGTACTAGTGCTTCCTTAGGTCATCAGTTCTTCTGGTGGTACGTTCTATTCTTCCAGTCTTGTGGTTGTATGAGTTATCACCAATGTTTCTATAGGACCTCTCTACTAACATTGGGTGGAAATGGATCTAAACCACATCCACCATCTGGTGCGAGTTTTTTTATGCCACGCCATGTGGGTAGTTGTAAAAACACTTGTAGGTCTGGATGGGGATGAGGTTGTGGTCATGGTAGCCATACCCCAATCACCAGCAGCGCCGTCAAAGCAGTTATGTTCATGTCAGTCCATCTATTTAACATGGTCAAATGTTAGGTCTGTTGCATGAAATAACAACCAATACACAAGGATCGGGATATGATACCATGTACAATCGGTGGCACTATTCTTATAGAATCTATAACAGTAAAAACTCTATTGGATATTGGTTATTCAAATTATTTGAACTATGTATCTATTGTGGAATATATCAGACTTTAGATACCATCTTACTATAGTTTAATGACCATATATACACCATTAATGGTACAAATATTGGGAATATTCCTGTGTAGGAACTATCCCCTAGAGGTAGGTAGTTAATTTTTTTTATGGAATCTCTTTGTTCTTGAGATTATAGGCTTTGATTTCATTCTTGGGAAGGACTGGTTAGTGCACTATCACACTTTTTTCAAACACTATTACCATATTGTATATTTTACATCATGAGAGGGGGGTATTTATCTATATAATGGTGGGTGAGATGTCCGGGCGAGTAGAACTAGAATACAGTATCATGGTCTAGGTGGAGTGACCTCCCATATTGAAAATATCTTAATGGAGGATCATGATTTATAAGAAACTTATTTATATCTAGTAGAGGAACGTTTGAGGTATTACTTTCCAAAATATTTCTCTATATTACCTCTTAAGTGAAAGGGGGATTTTAGAATAGAGATTTTTTCAAGAGCATCTCAATTGTTCATTCCTTCATAACAGATGTTATCTACAGTGATTTAAGAGTGGAAGAGGCATTCAATGGTTTTATATGGAAATGGTTTTATAAAAACATATACATCCTCTTGGATTTCTCCCTTTATTTTCAGAAAGAGATATAATGAAAACATATATATATGTATGGAATATAGAATGTTAAACTTCTTTATGGTCAGGAAACGGTATCCATTATAGCACCCCAAACAATTCACTCTATATTTCTCTTATATAAATTATAGTTATAACCTATATTTCAAGAATCAATTATCCTATATGAATCATAACATGGTTACAAAAAGGATATATCCATAAACCAGTCATTAAACATAAATTTACAAACTCTATGATTTGAATTTTAAAGATCCGACACAAACAGTTCTGTTCAAGAAAATATTTAGAGTCTGATAGAATTAACATAATTTTCATTGAATTGTAACCGACCCAAATGAATTTTTACCTACCCTTATGAATAGTAACATACCCTTGGGAATATTAATATGAATCTTATGAATTGTTTCGATGCCCGTGAATGTATAAATGAATCTAGGACCCTTAAGAATGAAGATGAATATTTTATGTGTTTATATTTTTTTATTAAAATAATGTTTTCATTAAATATTTAATAAAATATTTTTATAAAATTATTTTTGAAAAATGAACATCGATTTTTGATTCTACACATCGAAAAGTGGTTAAGGTAAATTTTTGGTATTTTTCTGAAATACTTAAATTTTGTTATAAATAATGAAATGCAATAATTCACAATAAATGAAAATTAAGGAATTTGTTGACTCATTGATGATGATCTTATGATGTAAGACCAATTGGTTAGAGGTCACATACATGTATTACTATTCAGGGTCATGGAATACTCATTATTGGTTGGATTAAGAGGAAATAATAATATGATGATTATAATATTAACAAAAATCATCTCCCCTACACTATATAAACCTCCCCTTACCCCCTCTTCCTCCCACACCAGTCAAGGTTCAATCCATGATAAAACTCTTACAAAAAATCATTCAAAGCCTTCTAACCACGTCCAAGTCTTACTGGTCTCACCAAAATGCCAAAAACAAAGGCCTTTAGGAGATTATCAATGAGGAGTACCCAAAAGGTGAACCTTCCTTCTATTTTTGTTCAATTTCTTCTACAAAGTTCTAAGAATTTTTTATCTATATTCATCTCCCATTATCCAAATTCCATGATAATTCTAGTACCTTACATGTACTGTATTTTCATTTATCTAATAGAATATTTTACCATAATCTCTATTTTTCCCCAACTTTTATAATATAAATGAAAACACCTTCTGAGATGTGTAAATTTATCACAATCAAGGGAGATGGGTTTTCAATTAGAATTACTATATTCAATAATTTTCATTAAACCATTTCAAATGGTTTATCCGTGTCATAATATATTTATTTTATATTCATTATTGCTTCTAATCTTTTTTACTTTAATAATATGTAATAAAAATACAAAACAAGTCTATTATTCACAAAACTGCCAAGCCAAATCCTATCGTTTATTTTTAGCTCATCGAATGAGTCATCCTTATGATATATAACTGGAATCATTATTAGATCATTTATATTTCCTTAATTTCACCAATAATATATATTAAATATTCTCGATGTTTAACCACATTTCAAATGAACTTATATTAATGTATACAAGTAAATAAATCAAGAAACCAAGTAAGAAAATGCATCCAAAAAATACAATTGAATATCTTAAACCCAAAAAATGTTATAAATTATTATTATAAGATTATAAAATATCAATTACATGTTTATTAGGTTTTGGAATAATTAATTAATTAATCTATATTTGATTATTTAGGTTGTTAAGAACAAACAAAACACCATCGAGCATATGCTAAGGGGTCCTCTCCCTCACCTTTATTCAAGAATATACCCTATGTAGTGACCTTTTATTTTTAAATCCTAATGATGGGGTATGTTTTTAAACCTCACTCATACTACCCTTGTGAAATATAAATAATGTAAAACCCCATTACCTCACATTAATACCTCCCAATAACACTCGTTACCATGACAACAAGTTTGTAAGGGGTTTCCAATATCACTTAAATTTCTGTGATATTTTCATTGTTTGCAAATTGTTTCTTATATGTAGTATATGTGTACTGAAATTGGACATATAATAACATTATTATATATATATTCATGTTATTAAATATTTCTTTTTAGGGTTATTATGTTCTGGTCATATGATTCGACCGATTACATTATGATGATAGACTTTGCCTCAACTACTATTTGGTTGTGACTAGATTTTTATGGTGCACCTAAAAATCCTTATGTGGTGTACATACTTCCCATTTTTAGATCACATTTCAATTGAAATTATATTTATATTATGTATCCATTATCTCATATCATGGATTGGATTTTTGTCTAAATCATAAACAATTTTACATACGATGTTTATTTAGAGAGTAATTTTAATTATGTAAATATTGATGAATCTATATACTCTACACTATACAAATATTGAAAAAGTAATATTTATGTTGTATTGAATCAATTTATAAAGAATTATTTGGACATTAAATGGCGGGTGGGGCCTGCTATAGCCCCTCGATGCATTGGTAGGTCTCATTAGACAAATCTGTTTGTGACAATCCCTTCGAGTTTGTTTCCAAAAATCAGACAGATTTCTACCCACAAAACTAAAATATTTTAATTGTATTATAGTTTCCTGTTCAAGATACATGAATTTCAATTAATAAGAATTATCATTATTCATTATCAGCTATTATTATTATCATTATGTTTTTCACTATGTCAAAATCTATGGATGCAGTTTCATTCCTAGTTTATTAATGGTATTAGTTTTTTATTTATTCCCCATTCCATATTTATTATGTTAGATTGATTATGATTCACCTATTATTGTATTCATGCTTCAGCTATTTTTAATCATTATTGTGAATTTGAGCTCAACCCTTTCATAGTTTACCTTTAATAGTTGTTGAAGTGAAGGTCATTTATTATGTTCATGTGGTTACAGTTTTTAGTTTGGTTATGTATTGTATCATGTAACCTTTTTCAATGTAATTTGTGTTACATATATGTATCTAGTTAGTAGAAGACTACTAAACTGATCATTCCTTTGGGGTTTTTCATTACATCTATCCATGAAAATATCACATGTAATGCACTGGCTCCAACCAAGAGGGGTTGGGTTGTTACTATTGGTATCAGAGGCCGTTTCGTAGAAAACATGGAAACTAGAGTAGGAAATGATTAGTAGGGGAAAAAGACCAAAGGATGTATTTGAGGATAAACATACTATGACATTCAGGTATTTTGGTAAGGAATTGATTATGTGGATATTTTAATAAATATATCTCTATCCGGATACGAGTAGGTAGAGGCAGATCTGGCACAGATGTACGTACGAGTAAAAACAAAAATACCGCATTGAGCTAGACTCCAGTGGGAATTGGTGCACCGAAATGTGCCTTGCTACACTCTTGGTTAAAACACTTGTGGGGGATATTCTTAGGATAATTCACATTTTCATTACAATTCATTATAAAAGGGATTAATGTAAATGATTCCCTAGATAAATCATGTTCATAAGATTAGCTATGCATTGAATTTCAATTAATACTGAGTGCTTTTATATTTGAGATTCATAAACTAATCTAGTGTATCCCATTTTTTAGAAATTTCTTCTAATGGAAGAAGGGGATTCAGTACTCGTGGTCAAGGTAGGGATCTACCTAATGAGCAAGACAACATAGTCAATGCTGGAGCAGATTAGATCATGACCATATTGGGGAAACATACACAGGTTTCAACGAATAACCATTCCACACCTGTGTTGGGTAGTTTCATTCGGCAGAAGCCACCATATTTTAGTAGGACTACTAACCTAGTCGTTTATGAAAGACGGATCAAGTACCTTGAAATTATATTTACATAATTAAGATGAAATTAAAATGAAAATGTAGTAGTTGCAATATATTGTCTCAAGGGTGATGCTTATCAATGGTGGTCCTTGATTTATAATACCATAGAGGAAGAAGAAATAGAATATATGGAATGGAGGATTTAAAGGAAATATTCTTTGAAAAATATTTCCCTCGTGTGCAATGAACTAAAATGAAGAAGAGATTCCTTAGAATAAAAGAATGGGAAGAATACAGTGTTGTAGATTATGAGTCTACTATCACAATGCTGGCCAGGTATACCGTAGATTACTTACGTGACTTGACAGACGTGATTGGTCATTTATTTTAAGGTCTTAAGATATTTCTTCAAAGGTTACATGCTTCTCAATCATTTTCATTATATTATGAAATTGTATCAAGAACCATCAAAACATAGATATAATTTTCTAGATCAAATATTTTCAAAAGAAACCAGGATAAGAAGCGGAAATTTTATAATGAAAGAAAAGGAGAAGCACCAAATAAGATAAAGGGAACAAAGATATTCCCATTATGTGAGAATTATAGAAAGAATCATCTTGGAAAATGCATGAATGGCATGAGAGTCTGCTATAACTGTAGAGAAAAGGATCATCAATCTTATGAATGTAATGAGAAGAATATATTCAATGATATTAAATTCTAAAACTGTAGAGTGATGCAACACTATGAAAATGAGTGTCCTATGTGCCAAGGAAACATGCCTTAGAAAAATCCCAAAGAACAAGGGAGAGCCTTTGAGATCACAACTAGATAGTTTGAAGTTCATTATGACATGCTGGAAGAAACATTAATTGTTTTCTCAAAAAAAGACAACACCTTATTTGATTCTAGGTCATCACATTCATTTATATCTTCCCAATTTTCCCAAAAAAGTAGATATGTAAAAATTGATTTAAAAAAGGATTTTTCAGTCAAAACTCACAGGGGATGTATCAAGGGAACAAAGCCATGTGGATTTTTTCCCCACCAAAATCCAAAACTTGATTTAGTTGCTAACCTTATAATCATACCAATGACTGAATTTTATATAATTCTCTTTATATATTGGATATCAAATTATAATGTAATGATTTATTGTAAGAATAGGGAAGTTACACTTTTTTAAAATGGTGCAGAATACCTTGACATTAGTGTAGAAACTTCGCAACATGGTTCTTCTCTAGAACCACCCCAAATAGTTCTACTGAGTGCAAAAAATGGAGTGGATGGTGAAGTAATATATATGTGTGAGGAAATCAATATTCAAATTGATGATGTGCACACAGTGCATGAGTACATTGATAGATTTTCAGATATTTACCTGTTCATCCTCTAGAGAGGGAAGTAGAGTTCTCTATTGATTTAATTCCTAATGAAAGACCTATATCAAAGACTCCATATAGAATGGCCATGGTGGAATTAGTAGAGCTAGTGAAACAACTATAGGATTTTAGTGAAATGGATTTATTCGACCTAGTGTTTCTCCAAGGGGAGCCCATGTCCTCTTTATAAAAAAGAAAGATGGATCCAAGAGGATTTGCATGGATAACAGTGAAAGAAATGCTATTTCAATAACGAATAATTATCGTCTTCCCAATATTGATGATTTCATTGTCCAACATCATAGATCACAATAATTTTCACAGATTGAACTTTGATCTGGATATCATTAGTTGGATGTGAGGAAGGATTATATTCCTTTGATTGCATTTCAGACCA
Source organism: Viscum album (assembly GCA_963277665.1). Classification (NCBI taxonomy): domain Eukaryota; kingdom Viridiplantae; phylum Streptophyta; class Magnoliopsida; order Santalales; family Viscaceae; genus Viscum; species Viscum album. The sequence continues at coordinate 173,316,773 of OY728134.1, forward strand.
AGTATGTGAATTAAAAGTCTACAGCGATTCCTTTTGGACTGAAAAATTCACCCTTTATTTTTATGGATTTACTGAATATATGTTTCACGAAATATCATGATAACATTGTTTTGGTATTTATCGATGATATCCTCGTATACTCAAAAAGCTACGAATACGATGAGAATCAATTGTGGGTTATTCTAAGAACTCTTGGAAGAAATAAATTATATGGGATGTTTAACAAGTGATAATTCTGGGTTCAATAATTTTCTTTTGTCAGCTGTATTATCTCTAAGGATGGAATCATAGTTGATCCTTAAAAAAAAGGGAATCCATGAATAGACCACGCCAATAAACATAACTAATCTACGTTTTTTTATTGGATTAAAAGGTTACTATCATCCTTTTGTTCGGAATTTTCCTCGACTGGATAACCCACTAACCAAGCTCACACATAAAGGAGTTAGGTTTGTGTGGACAAAAGAATTTATATAAATAAACGATGAATTGAATGAAACATTGGTTAATGATACCATATGGACTCTTATATTATGAAGTGATGGATTTTTAATATACACCGGTGCATCAAATAATGGACTGGGTTGTGTCCTTATGAAAAATGATTAATATATTGATTATTCATCAAGACAGTTGAAAACTCATGAGAAAAATTATGCAACACATGATCTTTAGTTAGCTGTAGTAACCTTTGCTCTAAAAATATAAAGGAATTATCTCTACAGAGAGATATGTGATATTTATATGGACCACAATAGTTTGAAATAAATCATTACAAAAAAAGAAATCAACATCAGGTAGAGAATATAGCTCGAGTTAATAAAAGATTAAGATTTTTTAATACAATACCATCCAGGGAAGGCGAATAAGGTGGCAGATGCATTAAGCATGAAATATAATGGCCTTTTGACTCAAATGAGGATTGAAAGAGATATTATATTCATGCATTTATGTAGATAGATATGGGAAATTTTAAGGAATGGGAAACATCACCCCTCTTTCAAATGATTTCTAAACCATAATTTCTATATAAAATAAAAATCAATCAATCTTATGATGGGAATCTTCCAAATAAAATTAATGCAGTTACAGATGAGAGAAGGGATGACATTGTGTATGAAGAAGGAGTTATGAAATTTGGGAAGTGGTTATGTGTTCCGTCAGTACCTGAGCTAAAAATGGAACTATAAGATGATTCTCATAGCTCAGATTTCACTATACACCAAGGTAGTACCATGATGTATAGAGATCTGAAGGAATATTTTTGGTGGGATAAAATGAAGTGCGAAATTGACGACTCAGTGTCAAGGTGGATAGTTTGTCCACATGTGATGGTCTAGAGACAACATCCAAAATAATTGATTCAACCTTTACTTTTTCCTATGTAAATGTTGGATAACATTACAAAGGATTTTGTAAACAGAAAACCAAGGACACCTTGAATGAATGATTCAATATTAGTAATTGATGATCATCTCAAAAAGTCATTACATTTCCTTCCAATAAGAGAGGATTTACCACTGGAGTGCCTAGAAAGAAATTATATTAATGACGTTGTAAGAAATCATGGTACACATCTATCAATTGTCTCTAATCAAGATGCCCAGTTGACATCAAAATTCTGGAAAAGTCTCCACAAGGCTTTGAATATTGTGCTTCATATGAGTACTGCTTATCATCCTCAAACTGACGAACAGTGTGAAAGGGCTATTCAAACATTGGAACACATGATTAGATCATGATCTATGAACAATCAAGGTATGTGGGATCAATATTTTACTTTGGGGGAATTAGACTATAATAATAGTTTCTATTATAGTATTCAAATGGCTCCATATTAAGCATTTTATGGAAAGAGATGTTGAATTCCAACTTGTTGGGACAAACTGGTGAGAGGAATCTTATAGGATCGGTACATATTGAAGAGGCCACGACAAAGGTGAAGGAAATACAAGCCCACATTAATGTATCCAAATGTAGGCAGATGATTTATACTGAAAACCAGAGAATGGACTTGGAATTCCAGTTGGGAGATCATGTCATTCTAAAATAATCTCCATGGATGGGTGTCTTATGGTTTGGTAATAATGGGAAACTGAGCCCCAGGTATATATGACCATTTGAAATTATATAACTAATCATAGAATTATCTTACCTTTTAGAAATACAGCCAAAATTTATCAAAGTCCCTGATGTGTTCTATGTGTCATTATTGATGAAATACATGCCAAAGCTAATTTATTTACTCATATATGTAAAATTGAACTGTAACCTGATTTGGAATACTGTGAAAAGCCTATTGGGATTCTTGACCCAAGAAGGGAGGTATTAAGAAATCATGAAAATTGTCTATTAAAGGTTCATGGGAGAAATAAGATTATAGGGGAAGAAATATGGGTACCTGAGGATGTTATGAAAAATAATCATCCACATATTTTTTGTGTTCTTTATACGTAAAATTTTAAGGATGAAATTTATGAGGGACGTAATAATATAGCACCTCGAACACTTTATTTTATGTATCTCTTATATACATTCTAGTTGTAGCCTATATTTTAGGAAACACTAAGACAATATGGAACAAAACATGGTTAGTTAGAGGATATATCCATAACCTATCCATTAAACTTAAATTCTCCAACTCTGCAATTTGAATTTTAAAAATATAACATACACGGTTGTGTTCAAGATGATATTTAGATTCTGATAGACTTAAAATAATTTTTGGTGAATAGTAACCAACCCTTATGAATAGTAACCTACCGTTATGAATAGTAATATGAATCTTATGAATGGTATCAATGCCCTTGAATGTATAAATTGATTTAGGAAACTTGAGAATGAAGATGAATATTTTAAGTATTTACAATTTTAGTATAAATAATTATTTTTTTTGAATATTTGATTAATAATACATAGATAATTATTTTTTATACATTGACTACATTTTTGGGTTCTTCATGTTGTAAAATTTTTAGAGTGAATTATGGATATTTTTTTGAAATACTTAAATTTTTAATGATTAGTAAAATGCTATAATTTACGATAAGTGATAAATAATGAATTTATTGATTCATTGATGATTATATATTGATGTAAGCCCAATTTTGTTTTAAGTCACATTCATATATTTCTGTTCTTGGTCATGGAAAACTCACTATTGGTAGTCTTGAGGGGTAATAGTAAATTAATGATTATAATATTGAGAAAACTAACATCCCCTCCACTATATAAACCACCCTCACCCTCGCTTCCTCCAACACTACTCAAGCTTGAATCCTTGCCTAAATAATGCAAAATACTACTCCCAATCCTTCTCTCCACGTCTAAGTCCTACTGGTCTCACCTAAAAAACAAAAACAAAGGCCTTATGAAAATTCTCAAGGAGGAGTACTCAAGAGGTGAACCTTCCTTCTCATTTCTTCAATTTCTTTTACTAAGTTCCATTATATTGTTCTCTCTTCAAAACTACTGTCATACTAATGCATTTATAATTATAGTACCTTAAATGTACTGTAATTTTATTGTGTTAATAGAATATTTTATCATAATCTCTCTTTTTCCCATACTTTTATAAAATAAATGCAAACATAATCTGAGATGTGTAAATTTATCACCCTCAAGGAAGACGGGTTTTCAATTTGCATTACTATCTTCAATACTAGTCATGAATCATTTTCAAGTGGTTGAACCAGGTCAAAATATATGTATCTTATCTAGATTAATGTTCTTTAATCTTTACACGTTCATAATATGGAATAAAAATACAAAACAAGTTTATTGTGCACAAAACAAGCAAGCCCAATACAAGCGTTTATTTTTAACTGATCGAATGAGTCATTCTCATTGTATTTTACCAGAATTACTATAATAACATTTATATCTATTTAATGTCACTAATATTTTATATTTACAATTATTTTTGTTTATCCACAATTCAAATGAACATCCATTAATGAGTACAAGTAAACAAATCATGAATCCAAGTAATAAAATACTTCCAAAACATTTAAATTGAATCTATTAAAACCATAAAAAAGGCCATTAATTAAAAAACTAAGCTTATACCATATCAATTAAATATTTATGATGTTCTATAGTTTTTAATATAAATAAGCTAACATTGATTATTTAGGTCATTAAGAACATACAAGAACTCCTTCGAGCGTAAGGTAATGGATCATCTCTCTCACTTTTATTCATGAATCTCCTCTATGTTGTGCCCTATAATTTTTAATTACTAATTATGGGGTATGTTATTGAACCTCCCCCATTACACCGTTGTGACATAAAAATAATGTAATACACCTTTACCTCACATTAAGACCTTGCAATAACACTTGTTACCCTGAAAAAATGTTTTTAAGGGGTTTCTCATCTCACATTCATTTCTATGAGATTCTCATTGTTAACCACTTATTTCATGTATGTGGTATATGTGTACTGCCATGTTACATATAATAAAATGATTATATTTATATTCATTTTTTTCAATGAATCTTTTGAGGTTTATTATGTTCTGGTCATATGATTCGACCGAATACATTTTGGTGAGAGACATTGTCTCAGGTACAATTTTGTTGTGACTAACTTTTTATTGTGAACCTAATATACTTTATGTGGTGTAACTACTACACATTTAATATCATTTTCCATTTAAATTAAATTTTTATTAAATTTCAATAATCTCATATCATGGATATTTTTTCTTCTATAACATATAACATTTTACATACGGTTTTTATTTAGAATGTTATTTTAATTATGGAAATATTGATGAATCTGTATACTCTACTCTATAAGGTAATTAAAAAAGGCATATTTATCTTCTATTTAATAAATGTATAAAAATGATTTGAACATGCAGTGCCATGGGGGTTGCTTTATCCCCTCGATGAATTGATAGGTCTCATGTGACAGATCAGTTGGTGAAAAACCCTTCGTGTTTGTTTCCAAAAATAAGACGAGTTTCTACCCACAGAACTAAACCATTCAAATGGTATTGTTGTTTCATGTACCAAATACATCACATAGAATTAATAATAATTCTATTTATTCATAATCATTTATTATTATTATCCATGAGGTTTTCACTATGACCAAATCTATGGATAAAGTTTCATTCCCAATTATTAATGGCATTAGTTTTTCATTTATTCACTATGCATTATTGATTATATCAGATTGATTATGATTAAATTCTTATTGTAGTCATACTTCTGAAATTTTTAACCCTTACTGAGCATCTGAGCTCAACCATTTCATTGTATACCTTCAACAAGTGATGAAGTTAAGGTCATTTATTAAGTTCGACTTGTTGTGATTTTTAGTTTTATTATGTATTGTATCTTGTATCCTTTTTCAATGTAATTTGTGTTACATTTACGTATCTAGTTTCTTCAAGGCTACTAAATTGATAATTCCTTAGGGATTTCTTAATCCTTATATCCATTCCAATATCTCATGTAATGCACTGACTCTGGCCTAGAGGGATCAGGGTGTTACATCCACTATCGTTAATAGATGATCTCTTCGACCAGCTTCGAAGATACAAGGTATTCTCCATGATTGACCAGAGAATAGGTATTCAGCTAGTATGATTCAGACCATTAGACATACCTCATACAACATTTCGTAGATTGTATGGTTAGTATGAGTACGTTGTTATGTTGTTAATTCTTACAAACACTCCAATTGTTTTCATAGATATGATGAATAGGGTTTTCCATCACTCATTGGATTATTTTGTTGTGGTAATTATGAATGTCATCTTGGGGTATTATGTCACTCATGGAGACCATTCTGATCATTGTGATATTTTATTTGAGTACACTAAGAGAGCATCACCTTTACACAAATCTTTCTAAATGCCTCTTCTATATCTACATTGTCCACTTCATTGGTCAAATAACATCATAATCAGTAGTATCTTTTGACCCAAAAAAGGTGAGTACTATAATTTACTAGGAGAATCACCAGGGCTTGTTTTGAATACGGAGTTTCTTGGGGATGTTTATATATTACATGAATTTCATACAATAATTTTAACCTATTACTTTATATCTTACTGGAAATACAAAGAAGGTTGTCATGTTCATTTGGTAAGAATAGTGCAGTAAATCCTTTTAGAGCACAAAGGGAGGCTTTTCTCAACATCTATTGTAATTATCCCCAAGAAGGGTATAGGTTATACCATCTTCTATCATGAATCTGTCATTGGCCTATGAGTAGTACTAATGGAGGAATATTGAGTTATTTCGTATGGATATTTGCATCTATGGAATCAATTGAGAAATTACCCAATACATGACATTAAGATTTGTGTAGTTTCCCATGCCTTATTTTACTGGAGACACTATCTTTTAGGAGAGTTCTTTTGTGTTGTACATAGACCAAAAGATCCTCAAATATATCATTTCTCATAGTGAATTGGACCATATATAGTGGATATGGGTATAATATCTACAATCCATTTATTTTGAGATTACCTATATTCCTAGGAAGGAGAATTTGGTTCGTATGGAAAAACTCCTTCAAGGTAACATTGTAACATTTTTATGATGGTTGTGTCTATTGACACTGTAGGTTTCCATGGTAAATTGTTGAGTTCCAAATCTACTATTTACAATCCATGTTGATAAAGAACAATGACAATAGAATAGAAGATCTGGAGGTGGTACAAAAAGATCATATACAAGGTCGTGTCGTTTCGCAGATTTTTCCAAATTTTTGGGGTTCTAAATTTGTTGTTTGGTGAGCTTAACCAAATATGTTTTTGCTTGAAAATATAATCAAAATTTGGAAAAGACGTGTGTTTTGCGAAGATAAGGTTCTTGATGTTGATTTCTTGAAGAAATGAAGAATTTTGATAGTGTTCATCCATATTACGAAAAACATTGCAAATGACATAGTTGAATAGCATTGCGGCAGAGAAGGGCATTGTGAGAGGAGAATCATAGCTAAGGATCAAATGAATTGACAGAATTCCCTATGATTACAACGAGCCCCACGGTATGAAAATTTACCTTGTGCTTCATGATTTTTAGAGTATGTTAGAAGAAATTTCATAGGCTCACGATTTGAGATAATGCAGCCCTGACTACGCACAAAAGGTTCAAGGGTCGGTAGAATCACCTATAAATAGGCCTTGGACCCCTCAAGAGAAGTAGGGAGTTTTCCAGCAAAAATATATTGCTCTCAACTCACAATGGTGGTTCCTGAAGGCGGTGTACTTCACGAAAAGACCTTCGTGGCATCTAATTTAGCTCCATGAAATTGTTGAGTTATATTTTGGCTCAATGAGATTCATGAAGGAAGTCGTTCTACGATGCCTTGAGCTCTACGACGGCCTATGCAATGCAAGGTCTTGAGAATTAAAATGGTCAGAGCTATGTGATGGTGTGTGCTTCACAAAAATTCAAGTGCTTCATGAGGGATTTTTTAAACATCATGAAATTGGGGGCTTCACGATGTAGGGTACATTGAGAATGTATTTCCAAAAGGAATTGCCCAATGTATCATAGGTAATGTCGTATACATTAGTGGATGAAATTTAGAATTAAATAGATCAAATACATACACTGTAGGATGCATTAATTAGTGGTAATGAAGATCCCTAATGATCAAAAAACTATGAGTGGACCTTCAGAAGATGCAGTGATCTCACTTCAGTTGAGAGTGATGTGTGTTCTCAAATTGTGAGTGGTTGCTGTTGACCTCACCTATTCTAATAATCATAATTATGTTTTATTATGTGTTTATAATCCAACATTGTCAACAATATCAAAATAATCATCGGAATATTTTTATCACTGCTTATCTATGTTTATACATACATTGAAAAAATTCTACCTCAATCTAGATATGTTTTTCATAGAACAGATAAGTGTTTAGTTCACTGGTATACACAAAGCTACTGATACATACAAATAGACACATGTTCTTCGGTATAGAATAGAGCTACCAGTATGTAAGTCTACTAGTACACCAAAGGGTTACCGTTAGAGTAATTCTACTGATATGTGTAAGTATATAGTTATGAAGTCCACTGATATAAGGAAGTCACCTCTACTCAAGTCTACCAATACACGCAACTGATACAAATAGACATACACACAACTATGGTTATAAATACCTACTAATAGAGACAGATCCACTGATATGAGAAGTTACTGATACAAGCGAGTTACCGATAGACCAACTCTATCGATACAAGGAGTTACTGGTACATGGAGTTACTATTACATGGAGTAACTAATACCGATACAATGAGCTACCGATACAAGAACAAATAGATACCGAGAGGAGCTCACTGCTATACAATGTCGACTGCTACAAGTCTACCGAAAGTGATCTACTGATGAAAGATGACTGTTAACTAGTCACTACTATATAAACTCTATTTCAATTTATTTGTTAAGAAATGATCATATTTGATGTTTTTAATCCATGTACTATTATTTAATGATAGGTTTTGGCATATCAGGTAATCGTACCTCATACCTATCAAAAGGTAATCATTCTTATTATCGGAGCTTAAGGCGTAAAAAAAATATTTAACTGCAGAGAAGAGAGTGATGCATATACAGAATAAATAAAGTCGACACACATACAACTGCATACTTGAAGAACACTAGACATATACGAGGCCAATCATACAAGAATTGAAAAGAAGTTGAATTTTAGTCAACGGGTGAAGAACTACAACAACCTCTTCATACACTCAAGCTGATCAAACTGAACCTCAAAATCATGCAAGAAAATGAAACTTTGTTTTCAAGAAAAAAACCCAAAAAGGACTCAAAAGAATTTCTATTTAATCAAAAGGAGTCCAAAGCTGCAATTCAAATCAATAGAGCATTATAAACTCATATCAACTCTCTTAGTGATTCTTTTATATTTATTTTGAGTAGTGTGTGTGCTCTATATTTTTGGACACACAGTTTTTCCTATTATAAACAAGAAGATTTACAAATAATCACACAATACATCTATAACTCACTTGTATCCCACTGTTGATAGTGGAAGAGGTCAAGTGTGACCTGGATAACCTGTGTGCTATAGTGTTTATTTGTTCCCATAAAATATTCTAGTAGAGGTCTTAGTACCTGGACAGTCTCTAGACTGTTGTTATCCCCGATCTATGGTGTGGATCAAAATTTATATAAATATTTTGAGAGTAATTTCTCAGTATGAGACTCAACTTCTTGTTTTAAAATGTAGTGTTTATTTTATTTTGTTCTAAAATATAGATTTGTCTTCATCTAGGTACTTCGAAATATAAATATATTTTAGAGTAACTCTGATAGTTAAATTAACTAGTGTTTATATCTTTTGTTAGGTAGAATGTTAGTTTCAAGAGTTAATCAATCTTCATATTGAGTCAAATGAGAAATAATCAATCTCTTTAGCAACTAATTGGAAACATACAATCTATATTAATTCACTATATTTTAGAAAATTGTTCAATTCGGGGGATTCTAATATAAATATTTTTCACAGAAATTTTAATTGAGACTAAATTCACTCCTCTCTTGAGTATCCACTCTGACCAACATTATGTTTATAAGGTTGTTTGTTATTTATAAAGGATTTCCAAATACTCTATTTTTCAACTGTGATTTTAGTTGTATCTTAATGATCTTAAATTTCTGTTACTTATAATTTTTATCTCTTTAAACATATTTGCTAAAATCTAATAATGTATAATAAAATTGAAGGTTCTACTACCAACATGTGTCCTTTCTTTAATAGTAAATAATATGACCAATGAAAACATAAAATGAAAATTAATTTTGAAAGTATGAGATTTGACAACTGGATTGCTATAGAGACTCAATATAAGATTCCAGAAACCAAAAGAACTACTTGGGATGAACATACTAAGACTGCATAAAAAAATAACTATAAAACAATTAATACTTTTTATTGTGTTTTAGGATATGAGTAATTTAAAAGAATATCTTCTTGTAAAACTACATATGAAATCTTGGAATCTTAGGTTATTTATCATGAGGGAAAAACCAATGTTAATTAAATGGGATTGAATACCTTCAATATTACGGTTTATAATTATAAAATTAAGTCTGATGAACCTATTGCTGATATGTATCTTATGTTCAATGAGATTGTCAACACTATGAGCTCACTTGGAAAATTTGTTCCAGCAAAGGAGCAGATTATTAGAATAGTAAGATGTCTTCCAGAAATATGGAGAGGCACATCATATTAAATAATAGAATCATGTCATATAAGTTAACTACCTGTTAAATAATTAATTGGTATGTTAATGATGTATCAATAAGAGATGAAAGTAAACAAAGAAGATGATTATGATCCAAGGAAGAAGTCAGTAGCATATAAATATATTGCCTCATAGATGAAGTACAAGGAGAAATTTCAAATACCTACTGAAAGATCAAAAAATGAAGGTTCAGATTCTGATATTGATGAAGAGATGGATCAAATAGCCAGAAGGTTCAAAATGTTATACAAGTTGATGACATTATTTAGAAAAAAAATTATAAAGGAAAATATGACAACAAAGGTCATTAGAAGAAGGATTAGAATAAAGTTGATAAGGATGAAGAGATAATGTGTTGTGAATGAAAAAGGAAAGGACACATTAAGGCAGACCACCCTAAGTTAATGTTCAAGAAGAAATATGAATACATGGAAAGAAAATATAAGATTTTCATGAAGGAAACATGGAGGGCTTCAGAAGATAGAACAAGTGATTCTGATGTTATTTATTCTCAAAAGAAGAGGGCCAACATGTGTTTCATTACTAATACTTCTTAGGTACTTTTTTCCCCTATGCAGAATGAATATAACTCAGGGAATGAAAGTAGTGATAATAATATGTCTAAAGCTGAATTGTTTGAATACTGTAATATGCTAGATGAAACCTGTAATGAATTTAAGGACATGTATAATACCTTAAAAAATAACATGCTTTGACCAGCTCTGTCAAATCTTCACTTGATATAGAAAAGGAAAAGAATGCACAATTACAATTGGAAAATACTGAACTAAAAATCTCCAATGAGAAATTACGTAAGGACTTAGAGAAAATAACAAATGGGAAGAATACTCAAACTCAAATTTTAGGAAAACAATTGGCACCAAAATATACCACTGGAATAGGCTATCAGCCTGGACATAGAGAGATTTCTAAAAATATATTTAATCCTAAATCTGGACAGAATGTTGCTAGCTCTAGTTTTGGAAGTTCTTATACATCAACTAGTTATTCACATGGATATAGATCAAATAATGTTTATCTTTCAAAATAATTTTAATATATTTATTGTACGTGACCCATTATACAAATTTTTTGTACCAAAAGTATTCCTTACTAACCTCTCTGGACACAATAAAATATGGGTACCAAAATCATTTTCTATTTAAACCAATTTGTAGGAAACTTTCTTTATGAGTTCCCATAAGAAGGTATGGTACATGAACAGTTAATTTTCAAGGAATATGACTAGATATTATTCATGCTTCAAGAGTTTAATCAATGATGATGGAGGCCATGTCACCATTGGTGATAATTAAAAAGGGAAAATCATCGGCTTAGGACGGATTTGTAACACTGAATCAGTTCTAATTTCCAATGGTTTATTTGTTGATGGACTTTAATATAACCTCTTAGGTATTTCTCAATTTTTTGATAATGTATTCAATGTTAAATTTGAAAATGATTAGTGTAATGTTATTAATTATAAATATATTTTAGTATTTTTAGCTTTGAGAAATGAAAATTTTTATGTTGTTGATTCGAATTATTTGGGTAAACAGAACATTATTTTCTAGAATGTATTTCTTAAAGAGTCATGGCTATGGAACAGATGATTAAGATATATCAACATTCGTTCACATAGAAAACTGACTAGGAAAAACTTAGTTAGTGACCTACCTAAACTTGAATTCTTAGCTGATAAATTTTGTAATCCCTGTCAAAAGGGAAAGAAACAAAAGTTTCTTTTAAATCAATGAATGAAGTTTCAACTTATCAACCTCTTGAGTTCATTCACGTGGACTTGCTTGGGCCTTCTAGAGTTTCTTGTTTAAATGAGAAGCACTATATATATGAATTAGTAGATGACTATTCTATATACACATTGGTATAATTTTTATCCCACCATAGTGAAGATTATTATTACTTTATAAAATGCTCCAAGTCTGTAGAAAACCTTAGTTGTCTTATGATTATGATCATGATAAGTGATAATGGTCGTGAGTTTGAAAATCATGAATCTGAATCTTATTTCTCACACAATGGCTATAGTCACAATTTCTCTGCCCCTAGGACACCTCAATAAGAATGTTTTTGTAGAATGAAGAAAGATGACTCGTCAAGAGATTGAAGGAACTATGATTAATGTGTTTGACCTAACAATTAACCTTTGGGATGAAGCAGTAAATATGAATTTTTATATTACTAATAGAGTCATTATTAGACCAGTTCTTAAAAATACCCCTTATGATCTATGGAATAATAGGTAGCCTAATTTTAGTTACATTAGTGTGTTTAGTTGGAAAGTATTTATTATCATCATCAAGGATAATATTGATAAATTTTCATCCATGAGTGGTGAAGGAATTTTCCTAGGTTATTAAATCATTAGAAAATCTTATAGAGTTTTTAAAAAAAGAACCAAATATTAGAAGAGTCTGTTCACATCACGTTTTATGAAACTGACCCAGATGTACCCAAATCCTCTATTGAAAATCATGAATAAGATTTGTCTATTTTGAACATTAATGGCCAAATAACTGAACCTGTTGTAAAGACATCCAGTTATTGAAACTTTCCAAGACCTATTTTTGTAGAAGCTAAATCTAGAGAAGAACCTGAAATTTCTATTCCAACCATTACTAGATCAACTAGGACTCTATGGAATCATCCTTTAGATGTTGTTGTTTGTAATCTTGATAGAGGGACACAGACTAGAGCTTCACTAAAAAACCATGATGAACTTCAAGCTTTTAATTCACAGTTAGAACATAAAAATATCAATGATGAAATCAATGATGAATTTTGGGTAATGGCTATACAAGAAGAATTAAATCAATTTGAAAGAAACAATGTCTGGGAAATAGTTTACAGACCAAAGGACACATTGACCATAGGAACTAAATGGGTTTTTAGAAATAATGTTGATGAATCTGGATATATAGTTAGAAACAAAAAAAGTCTAGTTGCACAAGGTTATTTTCAAGAGGATAGAATAGAAAATGAGGAATCCTTTACTCCTGCAGCCAGATTAGAAGCTATTAGGATTATACTTGCCTATTCTACTAATCTGAATTTCAAGATTTATCAGATGGATGTTAAAAGTGAATTCCTAAATTTTTTTATAATAGAAGATGTATTTGTTGAAAAACCACCGAGATTTACTAATCCCCATTTTCCAAATTGATATTTTAAGATCTCCAAAGATTTATATGGTTTGAAACAATCTCCACAAACATGGTATGATAGACATATTAATTTTATTATTTCAAATGGTTTTTCTAAAGGTATTGTCGATCCAAATCTCTTTATTAAAATAATTTATAATGATTCATTGATATTACAAATCTATGTTGATGATATTATTTGTGGATATTTTAAAAATACATTGTGTATTGATTTTTCAAAGCGTATTCAAAATGAGTTTGAAATGAGTTTAATGGGAGAACATAAATATTTTCATGGATTTCATGTCATTCAAAATGAAAATAATATTATTTTAAATCAATGTATATATACAAAGGATCTTTTAAAACGTTTTGGTTTATATAGTATTAAAAAAAGTGATACTCCAATTAGTACAACCTGTATGTAGGAAATTGATGAATCTTGAAACCAGTTGATCAAACCAATTATAGAGGAATGATTGGAATTGTACTATTCCTTACTGCTAGTCGACCAGATATTATGTTTAGTATGTTTATGTGTCCAAGATTTCAAGCTAATAATAAAGAATCCCATTTGATTGCTATTAAAAGAATTTTCAAATATCTTAAACATACTACAAATTTAGGATTATTTTATAAAAAAGGACAATCTTATGATTTAATGTGTTATTCAGATGCTGACATTACTGGTTTCAAGTTAGATTGAAATAGAACTTCTGGAACATGTCATATTCTATGTAATTCCCTAGTATAATGTTCTAGTAAAAAGAATAATTTTGTTTCATTGTCTACTGCTGAAGTAGAGTATATTGCTGCGGGTAGTTGTTGTGCACAAATTTTGTGGATGAAACATACTTTGTTTGACTATGGATACATTTTCAAACACGTATATATAAATTGTGATAACACTAGTGAAATTAACATCTCTAAGAATCATGTGTCTCACTCTAGGACAAAACACATTGACTTAAGGCACCATTTTTTGAGAGATCATTACTAAAAAGGTGATATTACTCTTAAATTTCTAGGTACTAAACATGAATTAGATGAAATTTTCATAAAGATATTAAGATTGGATAGGATAAGTTAAATTAGGAATGAGTTAGTAATGATAGACTCTATGAATTAGAAACTTCACAGTTAGAAACTTCACTATTAGAAACCTCACCATTAGAAACATCGCCGTTAGAAACATCCTTGATATACCTCACATTTAGTGAACCTAACTGTTATACCTCACTGGTATGAACCTCACTGTTAGTGATCCTCACCGATATACCTCACCATTAAGAATCCCCACTGATATGTGTTACGGATAGGTTAATCTGTTTATAAAAATCTGAATCTTTAGCCACAAGAATATGTATCATTTATATTATACTTATTATGTATTATTTATGATTCCTAAGTTATTAAAAAAACTATGTCATTGTTACTTCTCAATCCACTGAACTCTCATCTCTCAAACTCGACAACTTGGATCCCCAAATCATGGAAAACACTATGTTCTTCAATCCAGAGATGGAAAAAACCAAACATATGACCGTCATAGATTAATTTGTTGAGCCAAATGTAATATATCAGAAGTCATGGACTGAAGAAAGTAGGAGTGTCAATCCAACAAGGTTAGGTAGTCGTCCTGGGAACCCACACTTGTAAAATATAGAAATTGTAATCGTGAAGGAGTTGTGGGAAGAGTGAATTTTTCCCAGAAAATCGATGACCTAAGAATATTGGAGGAGCAGAAATGGCTAGAATGTTACATAAACAATAGTGGTCCATATTATCCAAATATGATAAAAGAGTTCAATGCTTTTGTGGTCTTTGAGAAATTCGTAAAGGAGAATATAATGGTTTCATTGGTAAATGCCAAGGAAAAAGCTTTTCATCCATTAAATGTGCTGAATTCATGAAATTACCACATGAAGGATTATTTTTGTATTCATTGAAGACAATACCTCCTATGAGCATCTTATTTGACAATGATACTTTTTTAGAGGAGCTCAGTGGTAGTTGTATGTAGATAAAGGTGGTGGCTACTGAGATGGATGGGTAAAATACGTTTTTGTTCAATTTCATCCAACACATGCAATGTCCAAGAAGAGGGGACAATGCAAATATGATGTATCAAGATATTTATATGTTGAATATATTATGTCATGGTGTGAAGGTGAATCTGTGCAGGCTATTAATGATTCAAATAGGGGATATGACAAGACCCAAATAAAAAACCAATGCATTATTCTTTTCCAATTTGATTTTTGTTTTGATTAAAGAAAAGGGGGTTGCTGAGTGACAGGATGAGACAGTTGTGGTAAGAAACAGTTTTTCTATCACTAGAACAGTATGTAAGTACATGAAGATTAGCTGGAACCCATGAAGAAGCCAGTGGGTTACTAATGATGGGAATTTATATGACATGTTCAATCCAGTGGACTATCCAAATAGACCAAATGATAAGAAAGATCTAGGCCTAGGACCTGATGAGGAGGAGCCAGAGTATAGTGATGATTCATATGAGGAGTATTCCTCTGTAGCAGATGGAGAAGATCCAGATTTTCCTCCTAGATCAACTCCTAAAATTCTATCACATGAAGAGTAAAATGATTCCCTGAACCATACATGTATAGAAACTATTTTTGGTATAATCAATAAAGAGGCACCTATGGATGAGGAAGACCAGCAGAGATCAGATCAGGATGAGGTTGCCCTAGAGAATGAGGAAGAAGAAATAGAATATGAAACTGAAGAATATGCTTCTTCCACATTGAGTTTATGTCCTTTGATTGGGTGTTCTATAATGAATTTAGAGGGTATTTATGTTTAAGAAGATAAAACTACTTCTATTCCTGAGGAGCCTCCTGCTATTGAATAAATGGAGATAGTTGTGGATGATTCTTCTAAGGAAGATCGAGCTAATTAGGGTTCTATTTATATAAATGAGAATGCATCTGTTGAGGGGGAGCATCAAAATAAACATGTCAGTGTTTCAGTAGAAAATTTAATTGAAGACTGGGTAGAAGAACTGGGTTTTGTGGTTTGTGGGTTGGACTACCCTAATTCTAAAGATGAGACACCCTTGACGAGACCACAATTTAACTATAATATATGTTCTGAGTTTTTACCTGAGGATGTAGTAATGAAAGCTAATCTAGGCCAGTTGAATTATGATTTGAAGACTTCATTTGTATAAGAGATAAGAACAATGGAAGTCTCCTTAGTTTCGTCCATACAATCTATTATGAATTCCTCTATGTCTAGTATTGTGATAGAAATATCACCTGTTGTTGTGCATGAAAATATTGCAACCAGGGCTGACCTTGCATCCTTAAATGATGAGATGACAGTGTCTTTGAATGCGTCTATTGCCATTTTATATAATTTATTTGTTGAGGAGCTGAGCAACATGGAAAAGACCATTGAACTCTCTCTTGGATTTACTGTTTCAACCACTATGATAGAAATGATGAATGAAATCAAATTGTGTCATTCTCATATTGGGAGCTGGATAAGAGATGTGGTTTCCTTCAATCAATCTATTTCTTCCTTAACTTCCTTTAGTATTTCTCAATCTCAAATGAATGCTGATATCGATTACATTAAATGATTAGTAATTCAATTTGTGGATTTCATTGAATATTCATAGAAGTCGGTCAAAGACCATGTGAGAACTCAGGATTTGGTTGTCCAGAAGCTGATAAGCAACTTAACCCAATCATTCAAGGAGATTGTTGCATTGACTGTCAAACCTCATGATTAATCCATTTCTTCTGTAGATGTTGATTATTTTCGAGCAATGATGTGAGAAGATTTTGGTTCAACTTCCACCAATGGCTCTGTGGACTCATCTTCCCATACCCAGGTGTTGTCTACAACTAGAGATATCAAGAAAATTGTTCAAGATTATATTATAGAAGATTTTTTCTCTCCAAATGAATTTAAGGATAATGTTGATTCTTATTTTTAGAAAGTGTATACAAAGCATCATCTCAACTATCATTTCAAGATTATGTTAGAACACATGAAGCTACCTCCATTCAATCAAGGCTTCAGAGAACAAGTCAGCAAGCTCAGAGAGTTGACCCTTACACTAGACAAATTCATGGAGAACAAGGATGATTTCATTTCTACTATGGAAAAAGGAAGAGGAATTATAATGGACTTTAGGAATCTATTGTTGCCATTTTTGCATGTGGACAGTACTCCTATCTTTTCAACTCCTGCACTACCTGCCTCTGCTCTGTCTGGCTATATTCCTCAAATGACTCCAGTCCAAGAAATCCAAAAGTCTCACTCCTTTGATCACTTAGGGAGGTACCCACTACAGGCCATGATCATTCTCTGTTTCCCATCCATCAGTCGTGCTTTCGGGAATTCCCAAGACATTTCCCGAAACTACCCAGCCAGAATCTACCTCTGAACCCGTAGCCAAATCCAATGTTGACATTATAGAGGTTGATTGATTAGTTGCATTGACCATTTATGTGAAGCACTTGTATTCTATTTTGGTTCACTTCTGTATTTCCGTGTATTTTTACCTCTAGGAATATATCAATGCTTTCTTTCTCTTTTACATTCTACTTGTTCTCTCATTCCTTCTATCCAACTTTTTTCTAATCACAAAGGGGGAGAAATAATAAAAATGGAGGAGAACTTATATGATGATTCATTAGAATTTTTTCCTTCCTTCTGATACAAGTTTTGTATATCTCTGATACATTTGTTTCATACCGATGATACTTGCATCTAATAATGTATTCTATGATACAATTTCTTCCAATACTATATCCGCTGATATTCTTTAAAAATCGCACATTTGAAAATTTCATTACTCACACTGAGAAGTCAAAACCATTGTATTTTATATTGATACATTACTGATTATTTTGGATTAAGATATCATAATTCGTGATTATCAAAAAGGGGGAGATTTTTGACCTCACCTGTTATGATAATCCCAATTATATTTTAATATGTGTTTACAATCTTATATTGACAATAATATAAAAATTATCATTGGAATATGTAAATAATTGTCTATATATGTTTATACATACTTTGAAATAATGTTAACTTAGTTTGGATATGTTTTTCCATAGAACATATTAGTGTTATGTTCAACAATATGCACATAGATTATGATATAGACAAACAGACACTTGGACTTTGGTACAGAACAAAGCTATAGGTATGTAAGTCTACCGTTACACTGAAAGGTTGCCATTAGAGTAAGTCTAACGATATGTGTATGTCCATAGTTATGATGTCAGCCGATATAAGGAGTCCCCGCTACTTAAGTCTTCTGATACAAGCTACAGATACAAATAGACAGACACACAACTGCCATTATAAAAACCTACAGATACTGATAGAGCCACCAATATGAGTAGTTACCGATTCAAGCCAATTATAGATAGACGAACACTACAGATAGAAGGATTTACCGGCAAATAGATCTATTGTTACATGGATTAACTTTTACCAATACAAGGAGCGTCCAATACAAGAATAATGAGATACCAATAAGAGCTCACTGCTATAAAATGTCCACAGATACAAGTCTACCGACAGAGAGCTACTGATAAAAGATGACTGTTAACCAATTATTACTACATAAACTCTATTTTTATTTATTTATTAATAAATGGTAATATTTTATGTTTTTAATTCACATACTATTATTTGATGATAGTTGTGGGAATATGAGGAAACCATACCTTGTACCTATGAAAATGTAATCATTCCTATTGATGGAGCTTAAGGCAAAAAAGGAAGATTGAAATGTAGTGAAGAGAGTGAAGCATATACACAATAAAGGAAGGATACAACAATACACCAGCATACATGAAGAACACTAGACATATACGAGGCCACTAATAAAGGAATAGAAAAAAAGATTAATTTTATTCAAGGATTGAATAACTACAATGATATCATCATACACTAATGCTAATCAATCTGAAAATGAAAATCAATGAAGCAAAAGACTCTCGGTTTTCAAGAAAAAAAACCGAGAATGACTCGGAAGAATTTTTGTTTAATCAAAAGGATTCGAGAGCTTAAATTCATATCACTAGAGAATAATAAAATCATATCTACACTCTTAGTGATTCTTATATTTATATTTTTAGCAGTGTCTGTGCTCTGTATTGTTAGACACACACTGTCTCATGTCCGAAACTAGAGGATTTATAAATCCTCACAAAAAAACTTCTATAACTATCTTTTATCCCATTGTGGATAGTGGTAGAGGTCAAGTGTGACCTGGATAACAAGTGTTCTATTGTTTTTATTGGTTCCCATGAACAACTGTATTAGAGATCATAGTACCTGGACAGTCTCTACAATGTTGTTAACCTCGATATAGGGAGTGGATCAAAATTTATATAAATTGTTTTTAGAGGACTATGTCTCAGCTTGAGACTAAACCTCTATTTTTTAAATTTCTGTACTTATTTTATTTTATTAAAATATTTATTTTTCCATACCTATGTACTTTGAACTATAAATATCTTTTTGAGTAACTCTGATAGTTAAATTACCAATTTTTATAACTTTTTTTATCCAGTAAGATAGCTTCAAAAGTTAATCAATCTTCAGATTGAGCCAACTGAGAAATAATCAATCTCATGAGATACTAATTGAATACATGAAATCATTATAAATTCACTACATTTTATCTAGTTATTCAATTTGGTGTATTTTTATATACATATTTTTAACATAAATTTTAATTGGGACTCAATTCACCCCCCTTATAGATTATCCACTCCTACCAATAGTTGTAAACTAGGAGGGAAAATTAGTCCCCTTCACCATGTAAACAACCGTGCACTTATAGTATTTTTAGTACATAGCCATGTCACCAGTGTATGATTCTTGGACATAGCATAGTGTGGGTGAACCATTTAAAATTGTTGTGTCTTATACATGATTTAAGAATCATTAAGACTCTGCAATGGGAAGGGGAGTGAGAAGAGGGTTTTGTCTAACAAAAAAAGAAGATCAAAAGGGGATGTTGTTTTAATTAGTCATACCCAAATTCACAACCCCCCCCACCCCATGTTAGGGTATCCATCCTAGTGGATCTAACATGGGTGAGTATTCCCTATGTTAGAATACACATGCATAAGAAGTATTCAAATCCATTAGAGAATAAATGATAATGTCTCTATTTGTTGAGATGCATCTGGAGATTCAGAATTGTCATGTGCAGTCATATCTATCACCCTTGATAGTTACCTCATCCATCCATGATAAGGTGAAGATTAGACAATTATCAGATCCTCAAGGTATGGTTCTCCATGAGATTATATCTGGGGATAATCCCATAAATATTTGTCTATAGACGAAGATGTAATCGTATGTATCCATGGACCTGTTTGAGTTTCTATATGAATATCAGTGGAGTTAATGAGAATGTCCCACACCTCTCGGTGGGAATATCATCTAGGATTCTCGAAGATGTATCATGATATGTGACACTAGTATTGGTCTCCTAGGATGAAATGTCAGATTGAAGGATGTATCACTAGGTGTCCCAACTATTCTCTGGTAAAGGCAGTGCACCAGACACCTTCAGGCATGATATATATGCTTCTAGTTCTGGAATGTAAATGAGAATATGTTGCTATGGAATTCATTGTTTGCATAATAAGGTCACCGTGGGGTAGTGATGCTTTATGGGTAGTCATTTAATGAATAACGAAATTATCCCACTTCATTCCAATATGAGATAAATTCTTTGTTGATGAGAAGCCAAGACTCTAAATCCATGAGATCATATTACTACATAGGGTTCCACATTCTATAATTTCTGATAGGGATGCCTATTTCACTTAATGGGTCTAGAATTGTTTAAAGAAGGCTATAGGAACTCAAGTTCTTCTAATCACAACATTTCACCCTCAATCCTATTGACAAACTGAATGGAAAATACATGCACTAGAGGACATGCGCCAAGCACGTGTCCTTGATTTCAACAGTTCTTGGGGAAATCATAAACCTATCATCGAGTTCACCTCTAATAATAGTTTCTGTTGACAATTCATAAGGATCTATTTAGAGCCTTGTATGGTAGTTCATGCCAATCATCTCTATCCTGGATAGAGGTTGGTGAGGCATCCCTATTAGGTCCTCTTCTTTTTTAGGAGACCTTAGATTGTGTTTAGCTGATCAGGAAGCATATGAATAATTCTCATTCTAGAAAAAAAAATAATGTTGATCGATATCGAGGAACTATAGAGTTAGTGGTTTTGTATCATGTTTTTCATTGGGTATCACCCATGTATTGGCATAGATGGTTACAGAAGCAACAAAAGTTGTAACCTCATTGTGGTGGGACTTTTGAGATCATTGAGAGAGTCGTAGTGATAGTATATCTATTTCTACTACCTCATAGGTATTGTTCTATGAAAGAAATATTTCTAGATTAACAACATCAATAATATCATGTTGATATGTCTCATAATTTTGATCTCGAGGAAGCTGAGTTAGATGCAGATGACACCATTGAGGTGAATCCAGTACACATCATTGACAAAAACATAAAGGCTCTCTAAGGATGGATTGTCCATAGAATATGGGTGATATGGAAGCCTGAACAAGAAAAAAGTCCTGAAATAAGATAGGTAATCAAACATATATTCTTAGTGGATTGACTTCCCTCTTGGGTGTTTACCCACACATGGAAGGTGAACTATGGGAGGGGTTATTTTAAGGGGGGAAGACTTTAAGCACCCAGTTTTTCACTATGTTGTGGATCCTTTAAATTTTAGTATAAATCATTATTTTGGTTATAATACAAATATGAAATGGGTTAGAAAATATTTCATAGATTTCTGGGGCATGTTTGGATCCCTGAGAACATATTTTTGGGAAAAAAATGACATGGAATACGATTTAAAGTAAATTGTGATGGGAAGTCACATGGTTTGGAAAACCATGTGGATTGATTTTTTCCATATAGATCCACCTCATATGGTTAGTGCATGGTCATGTGGACTAAAAATGTGAGAACCCATCCCACACAGTTTACCATGAAGAAAAACCATGCACATGCCTTTTTTTCTAGGTAAAATTCCCAATTTTTTCTTAATGATCTAATTAGAATGCCTCTTCCACCGTAATCCATATTTCGAAAGGATTAAACATTTTTCATTAAATTTAGGGATTTGTAAAGTTCAATGATAGGGATTCAATGACCACTTTAATCAAGGATTCATTCGAGATTCCATTCATCACATTGTATGTGCAATGGTATATACTTGAGTCCCCCCGAGCCATTCTTATTCTCTCTTTCTCATGGCCTTGATGTAATGGTGTGAGTTTTTTTAGATTTTTCTAATATATAATCCTTTTTTAAATGAATCATGTGATGATCCCATACGGGGTGTGTATTTGTAAAACAATATTGTTGGTGGTCTATAACTCCACTCTCATGTTTTTTATTTGGATTGGTCGTTTGGGGCCCACTAATTTCATCGAATTCTATTATTTGTATTTATATTCCACATTTGTATTCATTAGCACCATATAGTTATGCTATATCCATTTAAGAGTTGTACTTGACACACTCTGAGAGAACTAGCTTTATGGTGAGCTCTCGAAGTGCCAGTTCTGGATCCGAGAGTTTCACTTTCAGGGACATGTCATCTCAGAGGCTAGTGTTGCAGTAGATCCTGTGAAGATTGAGGTGGTACTTGCTCCGGGTCAACCCATGAGTGTGACAGAGGTATGGAGTTTCTTGGGTTTGGCTGGATACTACAAGAGATTTTAGCCAGATTTCTCCAGAGGTGTAGCACCACTAAACCATTTAGAATTATCATAAAACACATTAAAGATGTATGGAATAGATTTTCACTTAAACCCATTAAAAACAAAGATTTTAAACCCAAAAGAAAATAATGAACATAAAAAGATGATTTTACGATCAAAAAATATTTTATAAACCACATGAAAATGTTATAAAACAACCCATATATTTCCACAACAGTTACATGGGGAAATCACCAAATTAAAAGCAAAAAATAAAACTATAAAATTAAACAACTAAACAAATCCATCAAAAATAGTTTTCTCACCACACAAAGCATATGATAAAAATGAAAAATAAATAAAACAAGCATGAAAACTCATCATGAAGTGATTACACATGGAATCGCCTACCTTGGGTTTCAAAAACCCCAATTCATTGTGGAAAACTTCATCCGCACCACGACCTCACCACAGGGGAGTGATATCCAACCTAAACCCCTATGATTTGACCAAAAATACACTAAATAATATTTTTTTCATCAATATGTAAGTGAGAATCATGAATTTCGTAAAAAAAATTAACAATATATTTTTATTTCACTAGTATAATGATAATTAGTTAATTATGACACTTCAAAGAAATTTAAAAAAAAATAAAACAACAGAGAAGAAGAAATTGATGAACGATATATATAAATAGATGAATGATTCACTAAAGAAATAGTTACTCCATTAATGTATCCATTAAGAATGTTAAGTTGTTTAATCCCATGAATCACTTCCAAATATTTAACATAACATTGATATGTCATTTTTTATTTATTCCTTTATATAGAGATAAAAATTCACCAAGTGTTTTATGGTGGTTATTCCAAAATGTTTTGATGATTTACCACTATAGGGATAAACCATAACAAGTATATATAGGTTTTATTTACATAAAAAATATATGTTTATTTAAATATATATATAAAAATAAATGTTGTTATGAATTTTATATAAATTTCAATAATATTTCATAGTGTTGTGCAATTTTTTCAATGCACTTCATCAAATATATATCTTTTTGTGATGTTGTATTGGTATCTTGGGACTAAAATCGTTGATATATGAGAAAACTTATCATAGTAACAATAAATTTATGAATATTGTCCTGGGAAATCCTATTATATAAAATAACACCCCCTATCAGTAGTTTTCATTGCAAAAACATATATTTTTTTTCATAAATTCAATATTTCTTAAGTATAATTGTTTATTATTTTATACACCAATAAAATAGTTAAAATATCATATTATTTTAAATTTTTTGTTAGTTTAATGCTTTATTTATCACCTTTTCATTTTATATACCAATCACCCATTTTCTATTTAATTAAATTTATATTTTTTATTCATATTAATTTATTATTTTATTGTATCCTCTCATTTCATTTAATATAATTTATATACTTTTTTGTTATTTTCTATTCCATAATGATTTTTTTGATTTCATTAATGAATTTTAAGACTAAAAATTACATGTTTTTAAATGAATAGTGAAATTATGTATGAGGTCTAAAATATACTAACAATATGGACATAGTTATTCACCATTAAACTAACCTTTCTGTTAATGTTGTTATATAAATAGTAGATGATAGTCGTTTATTTTCTAGTTATTGTTGAATGTATATATTTTATTTTGATAAAGAGGATAGTTAATTCGGCAATGACATTTCTGATTCTGTGTAACATGAATTGTTATATTTTAAAAATTATTTTGTGTATGATGGTCACATGGAAGATCTAGAAATTTATTAGTGGACTATCACTTTCTACCATTTCATTAATGACCACATAGTAATACTGAATTATATCACAGGGATTAATTATTTACCTCTTGGGTGGAAGTTGTTAATTTACTCTAAGACGAATAATTAGGATACATAGGGGGACTGATAGACCTATGTGTGTGACTCGTGAATATTAAAAGTATAGAGGATATGATCATTTGTGAACTAATACCACCGTCATCATATGATATTGATGATATTCTTAAAAGGGGAAAACATGTGTTTGTGTTAATACCAAGACCATTAATTTATTTAGTATATGGATGAATCTACATTCTTCAAAATTACCTATTATTTTTTATATAACATGTAAATAAACATATAAAAAGACAATGTTTATATATTTGTTGGGAATTTTTAATCGAAATAGTTAAATAACTAATATTAATGGTATTGTTGATAATTTATTACCAAATTAGTAAAATAAACGTGATCAATGGTATTACCTCTTTCTTCCTCCTCCTTCCTCTCTAAGGTTCCATATGATATCCTTGTACTGAAAGGAGGAATCTATGACATTAACTATATTACATAGATGGTTGAATATTATATCAACTGTAGGATTTTAATTTGAAAATATTAGATATATGAATTTTTGACAATATAAAAACATACCCACAACTGCAACCTCCAACAAAATAGTAACCAGTGATATAAATAAATTAAAGTAAAATAATCATTTGTTAAGGTGTTCATCTGATTTTATTTAAATATATCGCAATGTTTCCTAATTTCTCAATATCATAGTAATAAAATAATATTTACACATTTAAAAATATAAAGGGCACCCATAATGGATAGATATATATTTCCTCTCTTGTATTATGGAGTATAAATTCATATCTATAAAAAAATGTAAACACAAATAGTATCAAATATATAATATCCACTTTACCCATCAGAATGTTATTACACATAAATTTCTTACCTTTTAATATTTCTTTATGATGTTTGATATTAAATAAAAATCTATTAATATTGATTCTCACAAACACTATCTGAAATAAATATTTCACATGTAAGAGGACTCTCACTGCTTGGATTCTGAATAAGATAATTGTTTATGTAATCATAATAGATAATATTAAAATTTAATAATATACATTTTATCATTATATGGGTATTTTCCATATTTTATGTTTTTTCAAATATTTCTAACACTATTTTGAAAATGGAAAAAAAATTAGTATTTTATCATTATATGGTTTATATTTTCCTTGAATAATCATAATTTTATATTTTTTAATTCCATAAAAAATATTATGGATGATATATTATAAAATGAGTTAATTTTTATGATATAGAGGAATTTTCAATTGAAAATTTGTAGTTTCTTAAAATTCAAATGTATAGTAATACGTAAGAGTCATATGATCATTATATAGGAGTCATTTTGTTATTGATAACAAAAAATACATTTTGAATATTTCTGAGTTATATAATCAATGATTTTGAGTCATTCATGGTAAACGAAGATATATTTAGCTATGTCTCTGGAATATAATAAAACTTCCTTCAGCTATAAATATATGATCTTTAAAAGTGAGATGATATATGAGTTACCAGTAGTATACAAATTTTTATTTTACACGAATGTAAATAAAATACATATAACAACAATGATACCTAATTTTCAATAAAATTTCCACTACTATAAGAAATAAAAAATATAATATTACATTTACAATAATTATTTCATTATGAAATACGTTTTTTTAACCATATGTGGATTATAAATAATATTAACAATTATATTTTAAGATATATAATCATAGAAACACTGGTTTATGATTCCATTCATACCTGTAAGCAAAAAATTAAATTTCTTTATGTCCCATGAAATAAATCATGACATTTTTTATTAACAAATGATATTTTAATATCTTAAATAATGATTTGAATAAAATTCTATTGGGAAATAATGGAGAATATTTATGAGTTATTATTCTTAGAATTAAATTATTTGAAACATGAATATGATGAAAAACATGATTTTATCGCATTGAATATTATTAGTTCCACCTCATACAAGATATGGAGACCTTCCATATGTCGATTTGATATACCAATATGAACTATTTTTAATTATATTACTATTGAATTTTTTTCCTTCAATTGTAAAAATAATTTCCTCGATCTACGCATTGTTCGAGATATGTTATATCATTATGTGATTGAAATTGAAATATTATATTTTATTATATATATATATTTTTTATTTTCTGTCACCTCTATAATTTTTATGTTCTTCATATTTATCCTTATTTATAACTCATCAAGAATTTGATGGTGAACTATCCTTCTCTCTTTGAAGGGGGTAAGCATTTATTTTTATTTGTGTCAGTTTAATGTCTCTAATTTTTTTGTTTTTTTCAATAGTAGTTAATTATACTAGAGAATGTGGTCCCTCACTCTTTATGATTACTATCATCATCTTCAATTTTATCTTTTAAAATATTATATAAAAATATAGCAATTCATATTTTTATGTAATATGATATTAATGGTGTCTTATGATGTGGTGTACAACACATAGTTTGAGAGAATTAATTCAATATAAAATGTAATCTCAACAATTTGAACATAGGTTTTTATAGTAATTGGTCTATATATATATAATTAATTTAAAAATGTGAACTATATTTAAAATAATAATGATATCAACAATAATAACTCATATAAAAAACTTATTTTCCACTCTATTATATTTTTCACGCATTCACACACAGAACTACACATATATATTTTAATATATATCAATATATATATTATAATATATTTCATAAATATTTTTCATTCAATTTATTAATTATTTTTTAGTGTATTTTTAGTTAAATATAGATTATGAAAATATAAAAATAGTGGTTTCAGGTTTCATTCTTGAGAGGTTATCTAGTGTTCATTTTATACTATTATACATGCTAAGGTAAATAAGAAATATTTTGTTTGGTGATCTATAATAATTCCCTACCATCAACATCAAAAAAATTTAATCAATATTATAACTGAATTATTGAACATGATAAGAAATTTATAAGACATTTTAAATTTTCTTACAAGATTGTTGAAAATTTAAAGAATATCATGTAAGTAATTAATGTATTAGTTTGTACACATTGTGAATAATTTCCAATTTTTCATTAATCATATAAAATAACAAAATTATATTAACACATATACAATCAATATTATGTATCGAGGAATGATTGTTAATTTTTCAAAAGGCAATTTGAGAATATATATTTTAATTTATCCATTGATATAATCAATAGTATCGATCATTTCACGGGTTAGGAATTCCTACAGACTCTGAAAAAAACATTTAGTAGTAGTTTTTATAGTTTGTTTTTAATTGTTTTTCTAAATGATTCATTTTATTTTTGAGCAAACTATTTCAAATACTATCACTAATTCATAAGGATATATTAAATTTTTTTCACTCATTAGTACGGTTTTTAGTGTAGGTCAAAATATTTCCTAAATATATAAAATTTTAATATAATTTTGTCTATTTTTTATGAAAATCATTAATTTTAGTCAAATTAATAATCATAAACTATTAATATTCTATTGATATATTAATATTAAATAATTAATAATTGTTACTAATTTAATCATGTTTATTATATATTGTTAAATGAAATAATTCTATATGTTAATATTTTTTAACAAATAATTTTTTTTTATTTACTACAATATATATCATAACAATTCAAAGTAAAATATGATAAAAAATAATTAGAAATTAGAACATATGAAAATGAAGATTATTATTGTACCATTAATATTAATATTATGTAATATATAATGAATATTTCAATATATAAATATTAAAATATAAATGGAGATTGTAAACATATTAATATTTATAAATATATACACAAAATATATATAGGGATATATATAAATACATAAAAATTTAAAATCAGAAATAAATAAAAATGATAATATAAATATATTGATTAGTTTGTTCATATAAATAAATTTATTAATCTAGACATATATATATGTGTGTCTGTAGATTTATTATTATATTTATCACTATTACATATATATAATTTTATATATACATATATATATATATGTATGTTAATATATGAAAACATCAATACATATACACACTTGTGTATATATATATATATTTAAATGTATTTATATATGTAAATAATCATTTTTGTATTTATAGTATAATATATATATATATATATATATATAGTTATGTACTATTTTATAACTATAAATGTTTATAACTATATTTGTATATACAACTATATAATCAGTTTAATATATGTGTCTGTATATATGTATACATTTTTTTAATGATTTGAATGAATCCCCTTTATTGAAAAATACAAGTATACATTGGATGGTTATGAAAATGAAATAGATTCCCTAATAAATTAAAATTAGATTACATACCCATTATTTTGATGATCTTTTCATGGGAATCAGGGCTCAAACTATGATCATCCACCCTATTAATTTAGCCATGCCCATGACCTTGACCATTTAAGAGATGACCTCACCAACTTGTTTCTGAATATTTAATGTATTCATTATTACCATCAACATATAACTTTGTATCCACAATAACTTTCAGGGCCTTAAAACCTATAGGGTTGATCCTCAACAATGAAATCATCTTCTAATTTGGAGTATTTTTAGGTATAGATATTTATTATTTATCTTTGGTATTTCCATATTACAATCTTCTTGATCATAATTTAGAAATAAATCACACTAATGAGATTTAATGTATAAAATGATTCCACATTGTAATCATGTGAATCATTGTGAATAGATGTCACTACATCCATAGCTTATTAATAGCCCAAATCCTGGGGCCCATAAGAATCTATTTAAATAGTACCTTGTCAGGACAACAGTGACACTATTCTATTCTTCATAAATACTAATGGATAATCCATATTATTCTTTCATGTCATTTTTTGGTAGATGTTTTTTCATTAAAATATGAGAATCATTACATAATAGAGCCTCCAAATAAATGTTAGGTTTCCCATTCATGTCATCAGGTTGAGCTTCAACACCTATAATAA
Organism: Viscum album; assembly: GCA_963277665.1. Classification (NCBI taxonomy): domain Eukaryota; kingdom Viridiplantae; phylum Streptophyta; class Magnoliopsida; order Santalales; family Viscaceae; genus Viscum; species Viscum album. The sequence goes on from OY728134.1 coordinate 173,346,831, forward strand.
TGACTTCAAAAAATGATATGACAGAATAAATATACATCATTATTTTTATTGAAAAACCATCCACTAATTAAGACTCATCAAGACCCACTACTTTCACTCTATTAGAAGATAATTAAGACAAACCTAATGTCCTTGAAAGAACCCATGCATCTAAGAACTCCCTATACAAATGAAGAATATTTTCTGAGGAAGTACATCAATACTAATTTTGAGCATATACACCTAGGGATTCAGTATGACCAACCATAGGGAATCTAAAAAAAGTTAAAGAAGTATTTAGGATATGATGAATGTCTTGGATTAATGATAAGAAATTTCCCCTCCTATAATAATTAAGGACGCACTCCACCATCATGTGGGTGACAATGTATTGTATTCTCAATATCACATTTAGGAATGAATTTCATCTTTCTTTTCTTCTTAATTATATAATCTTCATCATTCACATGAGTGGAGAAAAAATCATTGATCATTTATATCATGTAATTTGAAATGAAATGACCAATGATTATGAAAACCATAAAAAACATGGGGACATTTACATAATCAGTTCTCAGATAAAATTAATCCATGTTCATATAGAAAATGATGTAGTTAAATAAAGTCAGACACAAAGTGATATCCAATTAAAATTTAGCATAGTTCACAAATTTGGAAAATTCAATGAATTTTCCATTCGTATAGGTACTCCATGGCCCGTTAGAATGTAATATAAAATTATTGGATTAAAAATTTCCTAAATTATTTATTATAATTTGAACCAAAATTTAAAAATGGTGTTGCTTAAAAAATGTTCTTGAATTAATGGTGATATTATTAGATGTACGATATTCCTCAATTGAAAAAAAAATTTATAGGACCCCATTCATTTATCATAAAATCTTTCTTGTGGAATAGAATACAAGAGAAACCAAAACCATATTATATGTAGTTATAGTTTACAAAAACATATATATCTAAATGTCACATGACCATATATCCAATTCTCCACATCTTATACCCCCTTAGAAAAATGATACATGCAATAATTAAGTGGTTTATAATCTCTAGATGTGACAACCCTGACCACAATAACCTAGAGTTGGTGGTTATTCTATTACAATGGAATATGAATATGATATCACCTAAATAAGCGTTGAAAAATTTATTAGTAATGATGAAATATATTCCCACATGGTTCCCTTATTACATTGGTAATTGTGCATAGAACAAAAAATATATATACTAATATATTTCCAGTTATTCAAAGATCTAATATTCATAACCTTGGGATGGAGAGAAAAAAAATTGTAAGATCAACAACTCTATAAGGTTTAAATGGGTCAATAATAAGTGAATAATAATCAATATTTCCTAATAATAATGGAATCCTAAATAATAGAAAAACATATTCCATCAATAAAATGATAATGAAAAATGATTGACATTATTTTATAATAATGAAAATATCATGGAATGTAATAAATGAATACTAATTGAAGACAATCCTCAATTATTTGATGTATTTTATCTACCAAATGAACCATTATACTATTTTGTGGTTTTATGTCTGTGGGTAAAATCTCATCTGATAATACATGGAAACTAAAACGTAGGGTTTTCAACAATTTTTTTTTCTCATGGGACCTCTTGACCCATCGAGCGGATTTCTATAATTGAGCCCCACATATCACTACATGTCCAAAGAATTATTAATTCATATTTTTATTTCATGAAAAATATAAATTATAAAAAAAATTTATTGAGTATATTATATGGATTTTTCGATATTTTTCTAGTAATAATTACATTCAAAGTAAAATCAATATATAAATGGTATACAACATCTGAAATAATAATATCCATGGTTAATTAAATATGAAAATTTAAGATAAATTTAATTATAAATTAATGATGAATTAAAATAAGTAGTACATTCACTACATCAAAAAATTATGGGACTAATTCCATGTAATACTCATTGAAATTAAAATTGAGATATATTTCCTTACCTTAACTCTTCTTTAATATTGTCGTGTTTGGGCCTCTTCCATAAATAATTCTAATTTATTAAAACACTAATGAATAAGTTAATTATTGTAATTTTAATAACTATTTATCAATTATAATAATTTGATTTAATTTTTCACTATTTGTTGATGGAATTGAAGTGTTATTAAATAATGTTTTTTTAAAGTTTAATTTCGTTTAAATTTTTATATTTTGATAGAAATATATAATAATTTTGTATTTTTAATTACTAATACAAATAATATATTTAATTTATTAATTATAAATTATATATATTTCATTTTATCTATCCATGAATGTTGATACGGGAAATGACTTTGAAATGCTTCTATAAATGGTCAACTGACCTTTAATGAGACGTTGTCGAAAGGGAGGGAAAATGGTGTATGAAATTTATATATTTCATTAATATGATATATGTACAAGGTTAGAATAATTAATATCATGTTAAAATAATATAGATATAATCCTAGAGTATGTTTTTTTAATAGGAATTGTGAAGGAGAAGAAGGAGAAAACAAATTAAGGAATGAGTTAAGGGAGACTTACAGTTCCCTCAAGGTATATTCTCCTATACAACACTATAAATCCTTTTATTTTAGGATTATTATTACTACATGACGTGCATAATGATTCTAATAGTGTTAATATAGAATAATTTAAAATATATTTCGCATTGTAATGGGTGGAATGAGTAATTTTCTTTTGGAAGGAAAATGTGTTTTTTGTACTTGATGAGAGGTGTATTTTTTGAATAAAATATTATATTGAAGGTAAAACATTTAATTGTGGGTTTATAAAATTTTATTCATATATTAATATAATATCTTGTCTATAGGACATTTAAGCTTTTCTATAAATCATAATCATTAATTTATTTAAATGGAATATGGAAGGAAAGAAAAATTGTTATTATAAAGAATCACTATTGAATGTAGGTTTTGTAATTATTTTTAATTTTGTGAAATTCATTTTATTGTATTTTAATAAATATTTTTATTAATTAAATATAAAATACTATAAATTGATGTTTTACAAAAAATATATCTGCAGTACATCATTAATGATGCATCTTAAGTTACACTGGTTACTTGAGAAATTTATTTTTATTATTCTTTAGAACATTGATGTTTTTCATAAAATTTCAAAAAAATAACAGATTGAATAGTTTGAAATTTTGAATTCAAAAATGTAATCCCTTTTATGAAATTAAATTTATAAACATGAGAAATTTTATTTCTAATTAAAAGAAACATTTATTTGAAAAATATCAATTTTAATGTTTTAACTTATTTCATGACACATTGAAAATTTTGTTAAGGTCTTATAAAATTTCCATATAAGAAAAAGACAACCAAATATTAATTTATGAAAATATTTTTAGAAAATAAATTATCTTTTGAAACTTTATATTAATTAAAAAAAATTAAATATTCATTTATTTTTCAAAAAAATATCAAAACCAAAAATTGTCATTTATAACGAATTCATTAACTTATTCTATCATATAAATATTTCATATTTTCAATATAAGAAACCAAAATATTACTTATAATTTCATAGGTGTGGATAGTATTCTATTAGTTGAGATAATATTTATAGTGGTAACATTATTATTCCAGCTATTTGGAATATATTTAATAGTATATTATATATTATTTAGGCTTGGTGCTTCATGTAACACAAGATATTGAGTAAATTGAATTTATTCATCAAGATACACACCATTGAATATTTGGGTGTTATATTATTCCATACATCAGAAATGTATTACTTTATAATTTTCATGACTATTTCCTACTTAAAAGATAAGGGTGGTTCTTAATCATTACATCCTCAGGTTCCCATATTTCTTTTATTTCATTTTATGATTTCTCCAAATAACTTTTACAAGTTGAGTCATGAAGTCACTCAAAAATTTCTATCTGGTGTTAGGAATATTGACAGGCCATTCATATTAATACAAATAAGGTTCCATTTATATTTATATTGAGGTGAGTACATGCATTGGGTATGACATGTACCTCTTTAGTAATGATATCTGAATCACATCATTAACTTTAGAGAGACTTGGTGTCATTGATAATTTGTAATCTATATCTCCTATTTTTTGGAAATTTTGAAATGGTTCAATGTAGTTGTGGCTCAGTTTATATTTCATACCAAATTGTTATGATGCCATTCAATGGAGAGACACTCATAAAGAAATGATCTAACACATTAAATTTGAAATTCTTTCTCAGGTCATCAACATAATTATTCTTCCTACATCAGAATACATTAATATAAAACAGAATAATTTTTACCATCATCATTTTTCCATCAATAATTTACAGGCCTATAAGTTTCCTTTAACTGAAATCATCCCAAAAAGTTGAATTATGTTAACTATTACTTTATAATGCTTTATATGTCACCATTTGAATACTGGAATGGAAACTATTATTATAGGAAAAAGAAACCAATGGTAAATAATGATCGTACATATCATTAATTTACTGTGACCATGATGTCCACATGTATTCTAATGTCTAAAAAGTCTTTTTAAACTATCCATATATTTTATGTTGATAAGAATTACTCAAGTGAAGATAAATACCCAAATTCATTTGTTAGATCTCATAGAATTTTCATGTATATATGGGATATCAATCAGAAATGATTGATAAAGGTAAATCATTATGTATTGAAACTTCATTAATTTAGAGCATTTATAGGCACCCAAGTGGTAAATATTCACATATAGAAATGATGGTCCAAATTTTTAAGGGGATAAAAATTACTCATATAACATCAATCTTTCTAGGTGTCCTTAGAAGTCTTTTAAAAATCCCATTATAATGTCATACTACTCACACATAAGAATGTGTATTGGTTTCATTAATCCACTATGATGTTATCTATAATCTTTAAATTTTTAAAAAAGTAGATATCATGACACATATTCAAAAATTTCCCAATTCTTATTATCTGACCAAAAATGTTCCTTTAGATATCAATATATCATTGTACTACTAGGGTGTATAGATAAATTTGAGATATACACATCATCCAATAGTTACCTTATTAGATCCGTTATTGATGAAACACATAATATCATTATGAATTTCAGAATTCCATTCTCAAATACAATGTTTTTCAATATTCCATATAGAAAAAATGTAATTTTCATTTATAAATTATCATCATCATATTGAGAGATTATTATCTTTTCAAATAAATATTGTTTCTAATTAATTTGAAAAATGATAGATAATTCCCCTTATTTTTAAATTATCATATCCATTTTTACTAAATCCATGAATATACGGTGTTTCTCATTCTTTATATGGGTCAGTACCCATGAAATTTAATGATTAATATATCTACATATATTTTCATTTCATATTAGGTAGTGTATTGAACAATCATAAATTGAGTAACTCGGGCAATCAAATTTTTCTCAAGTTGAGTTATTTCTATAAATATATGTATCTAAAACTCTTCTGATCTATATATATCTAACATGATCAACCATAGAGATATCGTCTTTATATGTTCAGAGAAAATATTAATTCTTCAAACATAAGATCATGAGTTGGATATTTTTATTCATGAGTCATCAACAATCATGATGGATAGAAAAAAAACATTATTGTTTTTTCTAAGGAAACCAGATAGTCCATTCATCGATCAATCGATGTATTTTAAAAAACCATTTCCTAAATGTAATGTCAATGGTTTAGGACTGTATAATATTATCTTCAATTATTAAAAACATTCACCACATTATTTATTCCATAAAAACATAATATTGTTATGTGTGTGCCTGGTTAAAGGGTTGTCTAATCAGAAAATATTTAGAATGAGACTTTGATAGTAACAAGATAATCCAATGAATCTACATAACTTTTTTTTGTTCACTGGTGTATATCATTTTTTGATTTTTTTTATTTATATTTTTTGCTATGATTCCAATATTAGAGAAATTTTATCAATTAAAATAAATTTCATGAAGCCAAAATTATAACATTTTAAATTAACAATATAACTATTTCATTTTGGGAGTCTAAATAATAATCCTCACGTGATTCTCACGCTCTTAATATCTACTATAGTATACAAAAACATCATCAGCAAATACAAAAATAATATCATCCTTATATTCCTTTAAAATTTCATTCATGAGATCCATGAAAATAGATGGTGAATTTTTCCATCCTATTAGGATTACAATAAAATCATAATGCTCATTCCTCTTACGGAACGTTGTCTTTATACAATATTCATTCTTTTCATAAAATTGATGATACATAAAATAATGGTCAATCATTGAAACATATTGAGCTTTATCATTTTGATCAAATAAATCATCAATCAGAGTTAGAGGGTAAATGTTTATAATTATAATAGCATTAATTTTTCTATAGTCAATTCATAGGCTTATGGATCCATCATTATTATTAACATAACGAACATGAGATCCCCACAACAAAACAATGGATCAAATAAATCCATTATCAATCAATTAATATATTTTTATCTTCATGTACACCAATTCCATAGTGGCCATTCCATTAGGAGTCTTATATATTGTTCTAACATCATGGATTAAATAAATGGTTTGATCAATGTCACTCTAGTGTTGTGTCATGGTAAGTTATCTTGAAATAAACCAATGTATTCTCATAAAATTGGTTCATCCTCCACATATTGATTACTTTCCATACCCCTAGATGATGTTATATCTTCGTCCTAATTTATTTATATTTGTATAATTTTTGTGGATGGCTCTATATATCGATCAAATGATTAAATTTCTACTATAATGGTATGGAATTGTACATATTTCTCACAAATTGAAATTTCCTTCTTATAAAAATATATTTTGGCATCATATTTTGACAGGCAGTCCATATTGAGGATTATATGAATATCAATAATAGTTATAATGACAAGGTAAGCAATCAAATCATGTTTATATGGTATACTGAGAACATATTGAAATATTTCTATTGCAGTGATACATATTATATGTGATTTGATTGACATATGTCTTCAAAAATAAAAATGTAAATTTCTTTTCTTGGAAAACTAGGTATATAAATGAGTGTGAAGATACAGAATGAAATAAAGGATCATATTTAATTAAATATTTGATTAATGATCCAACCACCACATCATCAGTACTACTATATCAATTGTGGTGATCGAATTTTCTTATAAATCTCACCATAGACACTTATGTGGTAGATTCCATTAAAATATGGTACATTATATTGAATAATTCCCCATTTAATTATAATTGAATCATTGCACATCATTTACTTGTTTCTTCCCATTTTATTCTTTATCTTAAGGACCTCTATATCAATACTTATGACACACTACCCTGCCATTAACACATTTTACATAACAATTCTTTCCACAATATTTGCGTAATGGGAATTTCCTCATTCCCATGTTCATCATTGATGCCTCACCATTTCCATGATTCTCATATGGCCTTTTCACCACTTAATTTTCGTTTATCTTATATGATCTATCAAATTCCTTATCTCTTTTAATGGAATCTAATGTACTTTAATTGTTTGATGAAAATGTTTGAGATACCAGTTTTCTTTGGAGAATTTTATTATACCATTAAAGAAATATTAAATATTGTTTTTCTCAATCATGTGTGTAATATCTATCATACCTAGCTATTATATTGATGAAATCCTTGTACTTTGTAATATTGTCTTCTTCATTATTCTTTATGTTATGGTATTTTTTCTTCATTTCAGATTAGTGCTATTGTGGGAAATATTTGTGGAATATTGTTTGATTAAAAGTTATCCATTTCATATCTTCTATTTCATAGACCTCCTTCGTATTCTGGATCAACAAAGACAAATGATCAGCATCTATCTAGAGACAATATTTTTCTAGTACAAAATTTTCATTTTCATTGGAAACTAATGCTAGAAATATGTTTTTAAGAGTCTTTATGCCCCACGAATCTAAGACAAGAATAGTAGTACCACTAAAATATGGTGAGTTATTCCACATGAAATGATCAAACATTGTTTTTTCATGGTTACTTGTTATAAACTTATTAAACATTACTTATATGGCCATGATATACTCTACTCCATCACTAAATATGTTGACTTTGTCAGTGGGGGAATCCCTATGTTGTCTGTAGGTATTGATTCCATTTCTTTCACTATGAAGCATTACAATATAATTGAACAGACTATGTTAGATTCTATTTAATAAGAATATTTTCTACAAGGAATTATTATAATTTTTATTATTACCTAACAGATTTTTCCCAAGGGTTCGTCTAAAAAATATATTCTACCAACTATAAAATCCTTGACCTCAATGTCCCATATTCCGGGGTAATTTTATTAAAATGGAATAGATTCAAGAGATCACATCACCAAGGATCGATCAAATTCAAATTATTGAATAACTAGTTACTTACATGGTTCCCTTATTACATTGTTAACTATATATAAAATTCAATAAAACAATATAAACTATGTTCACGATATGTATTCAAAAATCATTTCAAAAAATGTTGGGGGAATGAAGAAAAGTTTCATATAGAATTCATTGAAAGGGTCAAATTATTTCATAATAAAAGAAGAATAATTCATAATTCATAATCATTATGTAAAAGTATATAACATAAAAACACATTCCAGCAATAAATCGAGGATGAAAAATACAGCCGTAGATCTTTTCATAATGACAATATAATGGAATGTAATAATTTAATACCTAATGATTTAAATGATTAATTACAAGATATCATATATCTGTATAATGAACTAATATATTATCTTGATATTTTATTTTTCTGGGTATAATCATGTTTGATTCTTATTGGAATCAAAAACGAAGGGGTTTTCTATAATTGTATGTCCCATGGGACCTATTGATGCATCGAGGGGATATCTAAAATCCATCCCTACACATCCCTAAATATAAAATAATTATTCATAAATAGAATTAATTCATGACTGGTATGACTTCTCGATATATCTATATTGATTATAGGACATAGATTTGTCAACATCTCCCTATATTGAATAACATTCAATGTAAAAACCTATATCCCAAATTGATATTCGACTTATATAATAATCATATACATTATGCATGAAATATTGATATTTACGAGAAATATAATTTAAAATGAAATATGACCTCAAATAATTTGTATATATTCCACTGAAAAATGATTAGGATCATAATACCAGTTATTTCTCAATGAAATATAAGTTGAGACGAAGTCCCCTACCATAATTCCAGCTTAATTATTTCATGTGTGGGACTCCTGAATAATAAACCTATTTTTATTGAATCAATGATCCAGAATTTAATTACAGTAATTGGTAGAAAATTTTATATATTATAACAATTATATTCAATTTATTAATTTCATTATGAAATTGAATCGTTTTGATACCATGATTTTCATAAAAATACTCAATTTCCCCAATTTCGATATTATGTACAATAAAAATAATAAATATATATAAATAATTCCAAATAAATAGATTAAATATGATTAAATATTTATATATTATATATAATTCATACTTTCCATCCATAAATGTGGTTATAATAATTGGCTTTAGAATCTCGCTATAGGTGGATTATTGTCCTTTAATTTGACTTTGTCGAAATGGCATGAAAAGTGTGATTTGATTTTTTATATTTATTATATATGATACATGTTTTAGGATTGATTGAATAATAAAAATGTAACCCACTTAATAAATAATTTTAATGAATAATTTTTTGAAAGGAATTTGGAAAAAGATTAAGTGGGAGAAAAAAATTATTAGTAAATTGTTGTATACACATTCCTCAGTATGGCTTCCAGGTACACTGTTATAAATCATTTTATTTTTTTAGTTTGATTACTATAGAATGTGCCTATAGAATCTAATACGCTTAATAAGGAGCATTTTGGTAGATATTTGGATTTGTAATGGGTGGGATGAGTTGTTTTCCAAGGGAATGGATATGGATTTTGAATACTTGAGGAGATGTTATTTTTAGAAGAATACAACAAATAATAATATATATCATTGGAAAAACATGTAATAATGAATTTTTAAAATATAAATCATAAATTTATATAATATAAAGTGTTTAATTCATTAAAACACATTTCTTAATTGACATAATTAATTTATAAAAATGTAATGTGGAATGAATGAAATAGCAATATTTTAAAGATTCACATTCATGTTTATGTTCTGGAAAATAATTTTTATGTTTGGAAAATTGGTTTTTTGTATTTTCGTGAATTATTTTTCAAAATTAAATATATAATAATCCAAAATTGTGTTATATAAATCATTATATCACTAATACTCCAATAATGATTTAATTTTAGTTGCACCATTGACATGAAATAAATGTATTTACTATTCCTCAAAAACATATCTTTTTCAAAAGAAATTACCATAAAATCAAAATCAGAACATTTATACATTCTAATTACAAAAATTTATTCCATTTTATAAAAATATGTACTTAAATATGATAAATTTAGTTTTTAATTAAAATAATAATTTATTGGAAAAAGATCGTATTATTTGTTATAACTGATTTTATGATACATTATAAAATTAATTACGGTATTATAATATTTTATTATAGTAATATGATAAAAAATATTAATTTATGTATATATTTTGTAAAAAAAATATCTTAAATGATTTTATTAATTATAATATTATAAATAAACATTTACATTTCACAAAAATACCTACTATTTATTTATCATTTTTAAAACATCCATTTACTTATTTGATAATATAAATTTTTCATATTTTCATTAATGTGTTACTAAAATTATATTTATACTTTAATAGGTGATTTTACTATTCTATTTGTTGAGTTACTATTCTCAGTGGACACATTACTATTCCCACAATCATGTAAATATTTAATAATATATCGCAGTTTGTTTAAGATTGATGTTGTGTGAAACATTAGATATAGAGTATATTGAATTTATTTAAAAAGATACATACCATAATATCTTGGGGTGTTATACCAGAAATTCTAATATTGCATCGATGCTGGCCTTTAAATTGGAAACATTACCCTTCAGATTGTTACCGACTGTGACAAAGAATTTATATATAGAGAGGAATAATTATTGTATTGTGGGAGGTTGAAGAAGCCCCAAATATCCCAACATAAGTGACCCTTTGATCTTATATCATGATAGAATCATGCATGTATGAGATGGATTGAACTTGGCCTATATTGAAATCATTTAGAGAGTTACCTGACATAATTTCCATTGAGGTGGAAACCTAATCACCATCACGGTTTAGAGAGGGATTCCCTGAAGTAGATCCCATATTCCATATGGTAAGACATTTTAATATAATTATATATAAATATATAAATATAAATAAATATGTATCACTATGTATTTTTTAATGATAAATAGTAATTAATTTTTTATATAATTATATATTAGTATATATATTTAAATACATATTTATATATAAATATATATATATATATATAATTATTATTTATAATTAATATATATTATTCAATAAATCTACATTTATTTATAGTTTTATAAAAAATTATCATATTTATATACATATTTATGTAGGTATATATTTAAATATATTTATACGTTTTTTATTTTTATATATTAATTTATACACATATATATTTACATATACAACATGTAGACATGAAAACATATATAAATATATACCACTAGAAGTATATATATATATAAACCAATATATAAGGATATATATATATATATATTCATAATTATATATATAGATATAAATATAATTTTATATACATATTTTTTCATTGTAAAATTAGATGTATTCAGTTTTAATTATATATAATTATGTAAATTATTATATAAATCTTCTAATATAACGAACTACATATATATATAATTATATATATATATATGAAAACATATATCATAATTTATCTAACTGGAAAGCTATTACACTTACTAGAGTGGTAGTGACTATTAAAAAATCAATATGCAACGTGTTCAAATACAAATACTATCATATATATAATTCATTTTGTTGGGAAGACCAATGTACATGGGTTGGTTCAGCGCCCTGAGTTAAGTGAGCTAGGTATAGTAACCAGGTCGGTATAGTCCGGTCAGGCAGGCGGGTGGCCTGTGTAATAATGTTTCTCCAGAATAATTGTTTTTAAAATATATAAAATTATAAGAATTAAAAAATACAATATGAAAATAATTTATATTCTTATAAAATTAGTTTATATTGGAATCATAAATTAGAAACTAGAATTATGAAATCATTATGGTGTGATTACCTTCATATAACTCTTTGATGGTCTCTAGATTGATCTATGAAACATCTATTGGTGGTTTAAACCGATGTAAATTTCCAAAACATGCAAGTAAATTTTTTTGATTTTTATAAAATAATATAATTATTTTTTTTCTAATTTTATATTAATCTTCTTGAGAGTTACATAGTAACTATTATATTTGGATATAACTACAAATTTAATATCCTATTACCTATATCACTAAAAATATTTATATGAATACATTTAGTGGAATTTGAGATATCAATTTCATTTGTTGGGATATTTTGAAGTAATCATATTTTTTGTCTTCAGATAATGAATGATTTATGTCGAGGAATATGTATCTCAAATGAATTAATTTTTTTATTTCATTATATTTAAAATTTATTACAATAAAATTAAATAAATAAAACATTTATCGACAACCCATAAAACCATAAAATATTTTTATGCATTTGACTAGTCCTAAAAATTGTGATATTTATTTTTTATTTAATTATTTTTATGTGAAATACAAAATATTATTATGGTAGGCATCCCTGACTCAGATAATTATATATAAAATAGGAAAAAAATTCAATCATGATATGGAATGTCATAATGATTCAAGAATGATTGTAGTGGTATTTTTAGGATTTGAAAAAGTAATATATGTTTCTGAGGATTAATTTTTTAAAGGATGTATTAAAAAATTGGGTTAATTGGTAAATAATTTTTTGAATTAATTAATTATTGTATAATACAATCTAGTGTTTTTTGTATTTTAAATTTATTTTATTTGTAGTAAAATTGTTTATTTGTGGATAGTTTAGATATAACGTCTTTTCTTTTTAATATGGTATAATTTTTTTGTTATTTTTAAAATAATTTCAATGCCTTCATTATGTTTTTCTTTGTTTTAAAATAGTTATATTAGTTAACACACAATGATATTAGATTTTATTTTTCATTCATTCCTAATGTGATCGCTATATTTCATCACATGAATCAGAAAACCAATAAGAACCCCATAATAATATTTAATCAATAAAATGATTTCATAATACATGTTAGTAAATAGAGTGGTAACTATCTTATTGAAAATAAATATAACTGAAAAAATAATGGAAATTAATTATAATATGTCCTTGAAAAAATTTAAATATTATAACTAAATAATTAAAAATATACATTATGAATTGAAATATTTTCTCTAAAAATTGGTTTTTATATGATTTTCTTTTAAATAATAAATATATTAGGGGAAAAATAAATTGTTCTTATTATTAATATATTTTCACTAATTCGTATAGTAATTGATAGGAAATAAGAATAAGAATAGTAAATATTTTAAAAAGTTATATTTTTATATGAATAATTTTAAATATATTTTGATATAAAAAACTAAAATAAAAATTATTAAATTTTATAACATCGTTATAAAAAATTTAACATGATATTTGAATTTATATGAACTATATTTTTTTGAGATGAATTTTTATAAGTATTTTGAAATAAATTATATTTAATTAAAAGTTTACAAATACAGTTCATAAAAAAAACCATATCATGAATAACTAAATCTTGAATAATGAATGAAATAAATACATATAATTATTTTAATTAGATATATAATATATTTATAAAAAAAATTAGTTTATAATGTTGTGTTGAATTTTTAGGATCACTACTTAATGTTTGAGAAAAAAAATTTATATTTTACAATAAAAATTATTTTTTCCTTATATTAAAAATAAATTTCCATCAATAATAAAAATTTAATAATCAAAAATTGATTTCCTATTTCAGATCAACATAGTTTATTTTCTAATAAGATCAATTTTATTTTTATGAAAAAATGTACTACTACTACGATTAAATTTATTGTCCAAGGCAATGGAAAAACATTATATTAAAAAACAAAAAAAAATTGTAATTATTATCTTATAAAATAAATTATTATATTATCACAATGACCATAATATATTTTATAAATTTATTTATAAAAATATGTTGACAATAATTATGTTGGTAAAAATTAATAAATTTGATTGATATCACTTAATTGTAAATTTTTATTTAAACAAAACAATTTTCCAATATATAAAATGATTTAATAAAAATTTTTATTTTATTTTAGATAATAGTATAAATATACAATTTATATATTAAACTACAGTTTATAAAATTAAAAAAAATTATAAAATATATATAGAAATGTTAAAAAATTCTAAATTTTGGGATTAAAAATTAGTTATCTTGGTAGAGACCAAATTGATATATTTTAGAAAATATATCAGAAAAATGTCATGGAAATGATCTTAAATTATGATTAATAGTTAATTGAAGAGGCTTTATCAACTTTATAACCCTACCAAAATTCATTATTTTCCAAATTTTAAGCCATTTACCCTTGAATATTTTAATTTAATTATATAAAATGATATAAATATCTTCAAAAATATCATATCATTAATTCCTAAAAGGGTATCACATAAATCATATTTATCAACACTTTAAAATGGATTATCGCTTCATAAGAACTACCATATAATCTATTATACTGTTATTCCACTTATTAAACACCCTTTACTATTAAAAAATTAATTCTAATGAGAATAAAGGTGTTACCAAAAGGATAACACTCAAATGATGAAGTAATGTTCTCAAAGAAATATTTTATTTATTTTCATCTTTTACCATGTAACCTAATTTTCCTAAAATAAACAATGATTAAATATATGTTACTAATATTTTACAACGTCATTATGCTGATGGAATATTAATTTTTAACCCTCATCTCAACCATGTAAAAATATAAATTGTTTCTTATGTTATATATAAACTATCACCTCCATAAAAAACATTTGTTTTTTTTTCATAACCAGTAAACACAAATGACATAATCAGTTTACATAATTAATAAAAATTACTTTTAAAACTATATTATAATTTCTAAATTAAAGAACATTTTCTCCTCTTTTATATTCTACATAAATGAACATGTCACCCATATATATATATTGTCACATACATGAATTATTTTGAAGTTAAATTTCATTTTTTTTCCTTTCATTTTTTGTTTTGGATGGTTTCCAAAGGTTTTATGGAGAAATAGATGAGTTTTCATGAATTGGGGCAAACCGCGAGCCCAATTCCAGATTTAAAAATAAATTTTTGTTCCTTTATAACTTTTTCATTTTTTAATATTTTTCCTTCATTCCAACTCCTAAATGTTCTCCCCTGATATATTAACACCACAATTAAAATTTGGAGCCTTTGGAAATTCATAACCAAGGTTTATGTTGGGTTTTATTTAAGGGATTGGGCCTGCCCGAATGCCCAATTCCAGTTTTAAAAAGAATATTTGATTAATTAATAACATATTCATTTTTAAGTATTTTTAGGTGATTCAAAGCCTCATATGCGCCCCTTGAACCCAGACACGCGCCCAATCTCTCTCTCCCCTCTTTGGAGCTCTTCTTCATCGCGCTTTAGTACTTAACTTATTAGGGTTTCAAAAATCGGGCAGATTTGGAGAGGTAAATTGATCCTTTCATAACTCCTTCATTTTTCATCCTTTTTCCCCCATTTCAGTCCCCACATGACCTAATATTAATCCTTCAATCCTCCATACCAGTTTTGGGTACTTGGTGATTCATTATTTTTGTGGATTGGGGCCGATTCCTTCAAGATATTTCAAGTAAGGGAATTCCTTCTTGGTTCCTTCCGTCCTCTTTTAGTTTTATTTCCATTTTCTTGAAGTTCCTCATGTCCAGAAGATGGGGTTCGATCCTAATGTATTATTTGGTGTCTTTTGGGTAAATTTTTGTGGTTTAGGTCTGGATTTGTATTCCTTTTGGTGCAACGGTGATGCGCTTAAGGTTTCGCACCACGTTTTGAGGGTTTCGACACATTCGGTAGGTGATTTCATGGGTAACCATTTAATGATGAGTTAGTTTGCTTCATTAAATAATTTTGAATGTTCCTTATGTGATGTGAATTATGTGAAAACCATTTTTGGTTGCAATAGTAAAGCATTTGATTTTATAGTTACATTTTTTCTTGAAATGAGTATTTTTCAAATGTATTTCATGTGTTATATCTTGTGGTAGTTTTGTAAAATGTGGAAGTGATTTATTAGTTGTTGAAAGGGGCAGACAATTATAGTTAGGTAATGATATAGTTCCATGTGGGCCTAAAAATGGGGTGTATTTGAATGGTTTTATTTGTATAACCTTGTTATACTCCTTGAAAGTGTTTTATGGATTTGTGTGTTCTCATGGGTATCTTTTGTGATATTATTCAACGTGATTATATAACATTTGAATGTGGATTATTTCATGTTTATTGGGATGGCAATTCTGTTTTGGTAGGGTCTTGGTGTGCTTTTGGATTAAAAAGAGATTTTTGAAATGGATTTTATTTCCAAAGTTTGGGTATACTCTTTATAATTGTTTTATGGAAGTTTTGAATGCTTTATTGGGTTGTGTAATAGGTGAAACTATATCAGCAAACTGTTTTGGTAGGAGTATATTTTTAAAAGGTCCATTTCATTTGTGAAAGGCTGCTATGTGATATGTATCATCTTGGAAATATTTTATTAAATTGTTTGAAGGAGATATTTTGGAGTGAAAGTGATGTGAAAGTGATGTGGAGTGTTTTGTGTGAGTGTGATGTGAAAAATTGAATTTTTGAATATGAAATAAGTGTTATATTCCATGTGTGTGGGCTGTTATATGAGTTTAAATATCATATAATTGTTTTATTAAATTGTTTAATGGTTTTGTGGAACTGTTGAAGAAATGTGAAATGTGTTGTGGGCTATTTTGGTGTGATTCGGATTTCAAAATCATTTTGAATGAAAAATGGATTTTTTTTGACTTGTGTGGTATAAATATGGGCTGTTTGGTGAATTTGTGATTTGGAAATGATATTTTCATGTTCAATGTACATTTCTTGATGTGTTGAACATGTTTGAGCACAAGGGGAAAACCTGGGTATCTAGGTGGGTGGACGTGTACTAGTATGCTAGTGAATCCGTGGGGTTTTGCCTCAGTTTCACTTAGCAAGATTTACGCTTACAACTCTAACTAAACTATGATGATGATGATTGGGGACCACTAGGTTATGGGTATGTTCCCTACTAGTGGCTCATGCACGAGAATGGATATTTGTGATGGTTACTCTCACCGAGATACGAGGTACCTGGTACCCACAGCTAGCTAGTGCCTAGGTGTTACTTCCTATTTCTTGTGCTCATTGTTTACTTTGTACTTACCGTCGGCATACGGTATAGTTGGCTGGAAAATTCAGTAGTGTTGACATTTTTTTTAAAAAGTGTTGATTCTTAATGATAGCCCACTTGAAAACTGTTTTTATTCAAAGTAGCATCTTTTAGAAATTGTAACTAGCTTTTCATGTTTTTGAAAACTTCCATGCTTTTCGTCTTTAAATGTTTATCACATGGAATCTCTTAGTGTTGGTATCCTACGGGGCATTGGCTCACACCCTACTTACACCCTTGGGTGTAAGTAAACATGGTTTTTTTTTGTCGCAGGTTGGGTACAGTTTTTTTTTGTTCCAGTGGTTCGGGTTTCTAGCAGGTCCTTGGTGGTGAAGTCTTGTGGAGGTGGCTTGTGGGAGGTGCCCCTTGCCATGAGGGTTCTTGGGCTGTCCTTATTTGGATTTTTAACTTTGGTATAGACCTTTTGAGTTATTTTAAGCCATGTAATTCAGTTCTGAATTTTTGTAAAAGATTGTTTGGTTTGAAAAATCCAGATTTGTTTCATTGGATTCTTTTGTTGTTTAATGTTTATTAACTCGGGTAAATCGTTCCCAATTTTCATTTTATGGTACCCGGGCACTTGTTCCAACCCGTGGGGATCGGGAACTCCCTTCGGGTCTTGCCATGGACCGGGTCGGGTGCCGAGTTTGAAGGCGACCAAATTCGGTTCGTGACAAAATGTTATCAAAGGAGGTTCAGGTTAACTCTTTGGGTCATGTTATTTGGGGAAGAGTCAGGATAGTATGGAGTTAGGATTTTTGGGACATGTAATTCTGGTTATGGGTAGTGTGCTTGATCACCACACCTCATTTCAGGATTCAAGTCGCCAGGGGAAGTTGGGATTTGTCTATGTCTTTTGGTTTTCTTGGTTTGATGATGATTATGGGAATTGAAAAGAGAGTTGGGTTAATGGTCTCAATGAGCTCGCAGGGTCTGGCAAGCCATGTGGAGCTGGGGATATTCCCTAGAACACTCTCTGTGACAGTGAAGTGATTGGAATATGGCCGCCAACCATATGTCCAAGTCACCCACTGAAACTAGTTTCCTCTTGCACTGTTTTGTGCTTAGGTTTTGAAACCTTAGCACTTTGGTTTTAAGAAGTGTAAAGTTTTTGTGAGATGATTTTCAAATAAATAGGGAATGGTTTGGTTTATGAAATGGAGGAACTTAATTTTCAGAATTATTTTGAAATAGAAAATGGTGTGATTACACATCTTTTGAAGGCAGAAACTGTATTGAAGGTGGTTTTGAAAAGTGTTTCCAATAGAGTTTTCTAAACAATCAGAGTGTGTTTTAATGGGATGAGATGTTTTTAAATTGATGTGAATATCTTGAATGTGAGTTATTTTCTAAATGGTTGTGACTTTCTGAAAATTTTTGTAAGATGTGAGTTGGGATTTTGATCTCGTGGTTAGCGGTTATGAAAAAAAAAGGTATGCGTTGGTTGGCCGTGTTGGTTTTGAAAAGTGGAAAGAGTTTTTGTTTTAACCTTTGGTATTTCCCTTAGTGACCACATGCATGGGGTTATATGGGATGATGGATGGTTGATGGCATGAATGGATGAGTGCCGGGACGGATATGAGGAGGGTGTCTGGTGTGGCACAAAAACATGCATGTGTGAGGCCCATGGGGTACCATTGGTCGATACTCTTACCGCTGAGCCGCTTGATTTCAAAGAAATGGTTTTAAAGAAAAAAAACATGATGTCTTGATGAATAGTTTTGGGATGGCTTGTATTTTGGGTCTTTGAAGATGTTGTTTTTGTGGGATGTTTTTTTTGTCCAATAACCTCTCCTGTTTGAACTGTGTTTTGGGGTTGTGTTTTGTCGGTAAGCTGTGTTGTAGGGACGGTTAGTGGTCTCTTTTGAAAAATGTTTTGGGATGCCTTTACGATAGTTCCCTTCATGTGTTTGGATCTGGTTTATGGCTTGTTTTGACCAATGGACTAGGTTGGTTGGGTCCTTGGGTTCTCCCATTGGATAAGGTACACCCCCATTAAAGGTTAATGCATAACTGAAGCGCAACCCAGATTGTTTCTCCATTGGAAAATCCTTCAGTTGATCAATATAAGGAATCCATTTCATGAGATTTTTAGATTGAGTATACACCCTTTACTTTATTGGTTTTCTGTATCCTCTTGTAGTGGGAGATTGATTATGGATGGTTGAAAGTGGCTTTAGCCTCTTATGTTTCCTAATTTTTCGAAGGTGGAAGTGTTCTGGGTTTGTTAGCATGGATGAGTATTTGGATGGTGTCTAAGAGGGCCTCTGGGTTCTTCATAGTTTCCTTGAAGCAAGAGTTATTATTAAACCACCAATTTTGAGATTTTGGTCCTAATAGGATATTGTTTCCACTTTTTGGACTTGTCTGTTGTTTAGGGACTTGGTATATGGTCATGTTCCATGTATTGTTTCTATCAATCACAAAGGTCCTGTTTGGTGACGCATTGTGATGTTGTGTGCTATTTTGACTGTAAAGGTCAAGGTCGCACAATCCTCTTAGGTTCTCTGTTATGTTGGGAGTATGTATCCCTTTGGAAAAACATCAAATCCTCTATCTTAGTGGATGGTGTTTATACGTGTCCTACCCTTCTGTTGTTTCTCACCCAAAGAAACAAGGTGCGATGTGTGTGCTTATTCTGATCCCTTATTTCAGTGAAATGTATGGTTTTGGTAAAGTGAGTTATGGAGTGTGTTATGTCTTGATGAACCCATCAGGGTATGCGGTGTAGTTGTTTGTGGCACCGAAAGAAGAAGTTCTACATAGGGGTTTCAACAGCCAAACTGCGTGGCCGAAGATGCTTCAATATTTTGAGCTCCAGCCATAGGTCCCGGAGAGAAGCTGGCGCGTAGTCCGGGTAAACCCCAGTGTCGTTTAAACCCTTGTACAAAGTCCTATCCTCAGTATGAAAGATAGGAAGATTTTAAACCTATGGTGTCATCATATTTCTTCTGTTCTTCCTGTTCGGTGGAAATAGGTGGAGGGTCTTGTACCCATGTCATCACACAATGTTATTCCCTCCCCCTTTGGTTTCCATTGAGTCTTTGGAGAATGGTTGGAAATTTGGCTAGACAAGTTGAGCAAACGGTTTTCACATGGTTAGTTCTAACCATGAACAAAAAAAAAATAACCATGCAGATATAAGGATCCACATAGTTATCGCACAGTTTCTCAAACTGTGTAGACTAACTGTGTGACCGTCCCAACTCCTTAATTTTGGGGTCTTTTCATGTCGGCCCACGCCGGTCGGTTAAGATGGTTGGTTCTTGTGGTGGGAAGACCCACCATGGGTATCGTGCATATTATTTTGTAAATTTCAAATGGATGTACACCCTTGTACTAGAGAGTCTGTTTGGGCCTTCCCCTATTACTGTCTTGATTCTGTCTCGGGAAAAAAAATTAAGTTGTCTCTTATGGTGGGGAGCTCATTTCTGTCTCTTCATACAAGTAACTCATGTTTTTCCTTGGTATTGTATGGGAAGTAGGTAATATCATTTGGATATATCTAACTACTTACATCTTCCTTGGGTAAACTTTGGGACTGGAGAGTTCCCAATGTATTAGTTAAAGTAAGGTAAGTGTAACCTTGTTCGATGTTGTTGTTCGTTTGAGTGAATTGCTTGAGTCTTGTTCTGATAGTGTTTGAGGTGTTTTCCTTTGGGATAAAGCCTGAATGTGATTGATTGTTTCAGGAAAGTGTTGTATGATTTTTTTGTGAATTATTCCTTCCTTAATTGATCAATGGAGGTGTTTTGGCCTTTGGGGGGGCGAAACCTGGAAAGGGAGTACATCTTGGTTTATCAGTTCGGTTTGGCTTTCGTATCTGGCCTTTCTGTAGCTTTCCGGGGACAGAAAGTTTTCATGGTGGGGATAATTGTCACATACATGAATTATTTTGAAGTTAAATTTCATTTTTTTCCTTTCAATTTTTGTTTTGGATGGTTTCCAAAAGTTTTATGGAGAAATAGATGAGTTTTCATGAATTGGGCCAAACCGCGAGCCCAATTCCAGATTTAAAAATAAAATTTTTTTCCTTTATAACTTTTTCATTTTTTAATATTTTTCCTTCATTCCAACTCCTAAATTTCCTCCCCTGATATATTAACACCACAATTAAAATTTGGATCCTTTGGAAATCCATAACCAAGGTTTATGTTGGTTTTTATTTAAGGGATTGGGCCTGCCCGAAAGCCCAATTTCAGTTTTAAAAATAATATTTGATTAATTAATAACTTATCCATTTTTAAGTATTTTTAGGTGATTCAAAGCCTCATATGCGCCCCTTGAACCCAGACACGCTCCCATTCTCTCTCTCCCCTCTTTGGAGCTCTTCTTCATCGCGCTTTAGTACTTAACTTATTAGGGTTTCAAAAATCGGGTAGATTTGGAGAGGTAAATTGATCCTTTCATAACTCCTTCATTTTTCATCCTTTTCCCCCATTTCAGTCCCCACATGACCTAATATTAATCCTTCGAACCTCCATACTAGTTTTGGGTACTTGGTGATTCATTATTTTGTGGATTGGGGCCGATTCCTTCAAGATATTTCAAGTAAGGGAATTCCTTCTTGGTTCCTTCCATCCTCTTTTAGTTTTATTTCCTTTTTCTTGAAGTTCCTCATGTCCAGAAGTTGGGGTTCGATCCTAATGTATGATTTGGTGTCTTTTGGGTAAATTTTTGTGGTTTAGGGCTGGATTTGTATTCCTTTTGGTGCAACGGTGATGCGCTTAAGGTTTCGCACCAAGTTTTGAGGGTTTCGACACATTCGGTAGGTGATTTCGTGGGTAACCATTTAATGATGAGTTAGTTTGCTTGATTAAATAATTTTGAATGTTCCTTATTTGATGTGAATTATGTGAAAACCATTTTTGGTTTCAATAGTAAAGCATTTGATTTTATAGTTACATTTTTTCTTGAAATGAGTATTTTTCAAATGTATTTCATGTGTTATATCTTGTGGTAGTTTTGTAAAATGTGGAAGTGATTTATTAGTTGTTGAAAGGGGCTGACAATTATGGTTAGGTAATGATATAGTTCCATGTGGGCCTAAAAATGGGGTGTATTTGAATGGTTTTATTTGTATAACCTTGTTATACTCCTTGAAAGTGTTTTATGGATTTGTGTGTTCTCATGGGTATCTTTTGTGATATTATTCAACGTGATTATATAACATTTGAATGTGGATTATTTCATGTTTATTGGGATGGAAATTCTATTTTGGTAGGGTCTTGGTGTGCTTTCGGCTTAAAAAGAGATTTTTGAAATGGATTTTATTTGCAAAGTTTGGGTATACTCTTTATAATTGTTTTATGGAAGTTTTGAATGCTTTATTGGGTTGTGTAATAGGTGAAACTATATCAGCAAACTGTTTTGGTAGGATTATATTTTTAAAAGGTCCATTTCATTTGTGAAAAGGCTGCTATGTGATATGTATCATCTTGGAAATATTTTATTAAATTGTTTGAAGGATATATTTTGGAGTGAAAGTGATGTGAAAGTGATGTGGAGTGTTTTGTGTGAGTGTGATGTGAAAAATTGAATTTTTTAATATGAAAGAAGTGTTATATTCCATGTGTGTGGGCTGTTATATTAGTTTAAATATCATATAATTGTTTTATTAAATTGTTTAATGGTTTTGTGGAAGTGTTGAAGAAATGTGAAATGTGTTGTGGGCTATTTTGGTGTGATTCGGATTTCAAAATCATTTTGAATGAAAAATGGATTTTTTTGTGACTTGTGTGGTATAAATATGGGCTGTTTGGTGAATTTGTGATGTGGAAATGATATTTTCATGTTCAATGTACATTTCGTGATGTGTTGAACATGTTTGAGCACAAGGGGAAAACCTGGGTATCTAGGTGGGTGGACGTGTACTAGTATGCTGGTGAATCCGTGGGGTTTGGCCTCAGTTTCACATAGTAAGATTGACGCTTACAACTCTAACTAAACTATGATGATGATGATTGGGGACCACTAGGTTATGGGTATGTTCCCTACTAGTGGCTCGTGCACGAGAATTGATATTTGTGATGGTTACTCTCACTGAGATACGAGGTACCTGGGACCCACAGCTAGCTAGTGCCTAGGTGTTACTTCCTATTTCTTGTGCTCATTGTTTACTTTGTACTTACCATCGGCATACGGTATAGTTGGCTGGAAAATTCAGTAGTGTTGACATTTTTTTTAAAAAGTGTTGATTCTTAATGATAGCCCACTTGAAAACTGTTTTTATTCAAAGTAGCATCTTTTAGAAATTGTAACTAGCTTTTCATGTTTTTGAAAACTTGCATGCTTTTCATCATTAAATGTTTATCACATGGAATCTCTTAGTGGTGGTATCCTACTGGGAATTGGCTCACACCCTACTTACACCCTTGGGTGTAAGTAGACATGGTTTTTTTTTGTCGCAGGTTGGCTACAGTTTTTTTTGTTCCAGTGGTTCGGGTTTCTAGCAGGTCCTTGGTGGTGAAGTCTTGTGGAGGTGGCTTGTGGGAGGTGCCCCTTGCCATGAGGGTTCTTGGGCTGTCCTTATTTGGATTTTTAACTTTGGTATAGACCTTTTTAGTTGTTTTAAGCCATGTAATTCAGTTCTGAATTTTTGTAAAAGATTGTTTGGTTTGAAAAATCCAGATTTGTTTCATTGGATTCTTTTGTTGTTTAATGTTTATTAACTCGGGTAAATCGTTCCCAATTTTCATTTTATGGTACCCGGGCACTTGTGCCAACCCGTGGGTATCGGGAACGCCCTTCGGGTCTTGCCATGGACCGGGTCGGGTGCCGAGTTTGAAGGTGACCAAATTCGGTTCGTGACATATATAGACTACAACCTCAATAAAAGTAATGCATTTTTTCAATATATTATTTTATTATATATAAAACACTATACTATACATATTAACCACCTTAATATTGAATAATACTATCATTTACATAATTTAGTAATGTTATAATTACAATAGTATCACAATCATGATAATACATTCTTATTCAATATAGAATATCCATATTTGGGTTAGCTTGAACAAAAAAATAATGCTATAATTTTATGTCACGGATAACTATGGAAACATAATTATTGATGTTAAAATATATTAATAAGGAATAATATTTAATTTATGGTTGTGTAAATATTATATTAATATTTATGTTATTATTATTGTTACTATTTTTCATTAAAAAAATTAATATTCCCTACCTAACCAAACCAACACCATCATGATAAAAAATATTCTTATGTATAAATATTTGAAAATTATATATATTTATAAATAAATATATTTGTGTTCTTAAAATGATCAGGAAATTATTTATATTGAATTTAAAAATAACAATCCACCCCGAAATTATGAAACTATAACTACCCAAATAATTCATTTCAATAAAATCAGATAATGAAAATAAAGTATAAATAACGATAATTTTTGAAATAAATTTTAGTAAATGGTGTTCATAAAATGATATTTGTTTTATTAATGTTATTGAATATTTTTTTATTATAATTATTTCAGTGGTATTGGTTTTTAGATAACTTTATTCTATGTTCTATATATGGTAAGTGTTATTTTCCTCTATTTTGAATTTAGTATGAAATGTTTGATATTGTGAAGTATCACATTTTTTATAAGGGTAATTCACTACAATACTAAATTAAGAAATAATTAATATTATTTGTTGGTTTATATATTAATTTCCATTTCATTGTAATCCACATTTTTTCATTCGATTTTTATGCTTCCATTATTCTAAGGGGTTCTTCTTTAATCTAATTTTTAAATGGGGATTTTCTATAGATAACAATCTATCTTGAGAATGTAAAGGAATTTTATTTCTAAAATACCCAATATTTTTTATATTTTTTAATTATTGTGGTTTTATAATCACTACAAGAATATATGACATATTTAGTTTTAAATATATCAAACCTCTATCACACCATGGGGAGCACTAATCCCCATGTTTAATTGAATCACAATTTTGTATACAATTGATACCCAACCATCACATTGTATGGTAAGAATAGAAATATATAGTTATTAATAGTATATTTTGTACATATATAACTAAAATACAATATTTATCAATTTATTATAAATTAATATAAAAATAATTATAAAGGAGAAGATATTTTTTTATAAATAGTATTTTTCTAAAAGGTGATTTTTTTGTGCAATATAGACATATTTTCATAGGGATTTATTTTACATTTAAAATATATAATTTAAAATTCAAATATTTATTTCAAATGTACATATAATAATTATATTTTGGTTATTTTGTTTGATTTTTTTGAAATAATTAATTTTTAATGTATAGTTAAAAACACAGATTTTTAATAATAACAACATTTATATTTTGATTATTTAAAAAGGAATATTATTTTTTAAATTAGTTTCAGATTATAATAAAAATTAAATTATATTAAAATTTGACCAATTTATGTCATTTTATTTTATTTTATATTAAATTATTATATAACAACATTTTATTCTTTTGAACTGTATCCTTCGAAATAATAATTTTATACACATCTTCAAGTTTAAATTTTTATTGAATTATTACACATATTGTTGTTGAAATTTTAAAAATGGGTTCAACATCTAGAATAATTATAATTTATATTATCTAGTATTTTAATATTAATTTATGACAATAATTAATAGTGAAATTTGTAAAAATATATTATCATAGTTAAGGTGAAAATTTGTTTATCAGAGGTTAAACTCAGAAGATTGGGGTAAAATGGAAAATAAATAATCAAAGTCACATTTTACGTCCAAATTTATAACCTTTTACCAAAATATTTTTATAACAACCGTTTTTAGTTCTTTTCATTGAATAATGTGGGTAAACATTATTCTATTAAAAAATTCAATGTCCGTCCCCTCCCCCACATATATAATGCCACACCCTATCCTCTCCACCTCCAAAGACCAAAACACATTTATTAAGCCAATCCCTGAAAAAATAATCGACACAAATCTCTTAAAACATCCTAGAGGAATTTTATGGAATATAAATCAATTATAGGAATGATTTGTATTCAAAAAAAATATGTTGTCCCAAAAAGTGGAAACGTTCTTAAATGAGCATTTTAATTTTGTGTCCTCTTTAATATCCATCATTGATTCTAAAAATATTATTAAATAAAAAAACTTATTTTTTATAAACCAAGATGATGATATTTTATAGTTATAAAGAGCAATCAGACCAACTTGCATCAAATGGAAAATGAAATCGTTAATCGTGTGTAAGACAGACTACCGCCTCCCAAACCGATGAATTTCATTTTCCGTTACAAAATTTCTAAAAAAATGATGTATATAAAATATATTCACCATAATAATGATATTATTATACAAAATCAATTATTATATCACATATACCTTCTTACTGTACATTTTTTGGGAGATACAATAATGTCGCTCAGGTGTGTGACAGACTGTAGCCTTGCGAAGCATTCTGATTCATGTGTCTCGTTAGATTTTTCTATAATGTATTAAGGATAATTTAAAATAATATATCTAAGATTTATGACATAAAAATATTTATGGAAATAAAATATCACCTATAACTTTGTACTTTCCAATTTTGTGGAAATTATATCATTTCTCGTGTGTAAGAATGGATTATGACCTCCACATATCATGTGAAATGATTTCCATATTATTTTTACAAGGATAGTAATATTTTTTAATAAGAATTTCATATATGAAATAATAATTTTCCCATTCTGTTTAATTAATAATTATTCTCCTTTAGTTCTATCCATCTAGAAAAACATGGAAAGAACATTCATGCATACGTGCGACCTACCTCTTCCATGAACAGTGTCAACCATTTTATATATATATGTTTAATAGATCACTTTAAATACCTATATAATGAATATATATAATATTTATATCATTGTTAAAATTATAGATATTATTTAACCAATGAAAATTTAATATTAATTAAATTACTGAACCAAAACATACAAGAAATATAAATCGGTTATCACTCAACGTAGTGATTCTAACAATGAATTGTTAATAAATGAGTGGTAAAATACATTAAGTAAATCAAATATAATATAATTTATTGTATTATGTATTTTTAATATATTTATAATATTTATATATTTATTATAAAGGAGGTTTAAATATGTAATAATGAAATCAAACCTGATTTAAGGGTTTCCCTTATCCCTTTACCTTCAAGGAGACATATTCCATATTCACCAATTATTAAATTTTGTGGAAGATATAATTTCCCATATTATTTAACATCATTAATTACATTATCTTCATGGAATTTTACATTTCATTTTATTAAAATTCATTCATAGGGCTTAGGATTTAAATGTTACCAAAGTGGTTAATGTTTATTTCACAATATCAATATAATTTGGTGTAGTTTATGATTAAGACTCCCATGGGGAAATTATTTTGTATTTCTATATTAAACCAAAGCTATCTTAATTTCCTATTTTAATTCATGAAAATTTAATGTAATATTTCTATTCCATTTATTTTATAGATAACGTGAATGATATATGTTTTATAGAAAAATTTAAATTTTCTTCTTCGGTCAACAACCCATTTTTTTCATATCCATGATTTCTGAAAATTTATTCAAAAATTTAATCAAATTCAAAAAGTGAAATCATAAAAAAAATAGACTTTTTAAATGGATTGTTTAGTAAATTCATCCTATGGTTTTCCAAAAGAGGAACCATTTATCACTTTTATAAAAGTGTTAGTGGAATGTTTATTCTAGTGTGTTTGGAATTCACCACCCTTATAACCAATAATTGGTTGAATTTTACATTACATGTTTTCAAGGGTATTTTTAGTTATATTTTTTTCTTATTATTATTTTAATATATTATTTTTGAATGTTATTTTCCAATAAAATGTATTTTCTTCAAGAATATTTTCAATATTTTTTTTATTTTCCCTTTCTAAAAATGGAAACAATATTTATTTATATTATTCTTCATAATGAATATGATATAATTAATATATCCTTATAATTTATCTAGATGGTTCATGATCAATTTGACTATGGAAGTTCAATTTTGATACCATTTCTTGATATTAGTCTCAATGGTTTATGATTATTTTTATTGATTAGGGATTGTTTTATAATATCATATTTTAGGGTTATTAATACAATTTTATGTGGATTATGTTTCACCTATTTCATGTGATTAATTAATATGACATCGTATGTGATGGGAGACACCACTATAGTCCCCCGATGCAATTGTTTGTCTCATTAGACAAAATAGCTTTTGTATTTGGCCAGGGCATTTTACATTTATTTAAGATGTCATGAAATGAGACCATGATGATATTATTATGATTTATATAATTATGAATAGCCTCATAATGAATGTAGTAATTGATGTTCATGTAATTTTTAGATTAGTTATACTATATATGGGTAATTTGAAAGCTTATTTAATTATTTATATGGAATCAATTGACCCTTATTTATTTGTTGGAAATTATTATTGATGTTCAAGATATTGATTAAACAAAACATGTTTTGGCTATTTACCTCAAAATGTAAATAATGACTTATGTATTTAGGATTGAATCTGTTGTATGAGTTCCATTATCATGCATTAAATCTATACCCATTCTTATGATTAGGTTCCATAGGATGATAAAGTCCACTTTTATGATTCATGTGAAGGTATATAATAATAGAAGTATGAATGTACTCAATGAAAATTAAATGATTTATTATATGTTTGAAATTTAAATATTAGATTCAAGTATTTACAATGTTTAATATGAATAATTCACTATTATTTCCCTTGGAATATGATTTATTATGTATTCTTAAAATTTAAAAATGTTTCCACCAAAATCTAGGCTACTAGGGTTTCCATATTTACAGTTAGAATCATAGAATGTTTAGTGGAAAACATGGGATTTAGATTTTCGAAAAAATAGCATAAATAACCTAATCCACTTAGAGAATTTGAGGATAAGTACAGAAGAATGTACTAATATTTTTTGTAATGTATATATTTGTGGGTTTTACTAGAAAAATATCCCTATCTAGATACTAAAAGTAGGCTTGGTTCTAGAATAGAAGTATGTATGGTTAAAATCTAAAAAACGATGAACGATGATTCTTTTTTTTCAGGTGGATTATTGTGGTTCGTTCTGAAGGACTGATTTCTATTACTTTAAACCAAGAGGGTGGGGACCAAACTAACATTGGTCAACACCTTCGATCGATCTTGTATGTGTTACCTTTTAGTATGTCGACGAAATGACGAGGTGATTAAGGCGACCAAGACAAAGGCTGCACTACCCGCATCCTTCATTACCCACACCACCCCCATGGCACCGTGCACCGCCACCAGCCGAAGCAGCCCATGTTGTGCCCCCACAGGTCGCGCTTCTCACCAAGTCGTGCCACTATTCCATGCCGGCCCTGCTCCCTACCATCCTACCCGGCCATCTCCCATCCACCCATCGGCTTACCCAGCCACCTCACGACCACCTGTTGGCCTGTCGTCCACCTACCCCGCCGCCTTCGAGAGGATGTTCTGATGACGGCATTCAGATGACAGTATGACCTCTATTAGTTCCTAGTTATTCCATTTGGCATAACCAACACACCAGAAGTGTTCATTGGACTCAAAAACATGATTATCCAGCCTTACCTCAGTCAATTTTTTGTAGTTTTCATCAATGACATTCTGATCTACTAAACTACTGAGGAGGAGCATTCCAACCATTTTCAGTTATTATCGGAAACACACTGAGAGCACCAACATTATAGTAATCTCTCAATGTTCTAGTTTTGGATCCTAGAGGTTCAATTTTTGGTACTTGTCATTTCAAAGGCTAGAGTTGTAGTGGATCTAGTGAAGATTAAGGTGGTACATTCATGGTATCCATAGAGGAGTGTGACGAAGGTACAAAGTTTCCTGGGATTGGCTGGTTACTACTAGAGATTCATTCCATAATTCTATAGAGTTGCAACACCTCTATCAGTCATGATGAAGAAGGGATAACACTTCGTGTGGTCAAAGAGATGCCAGATGATCTTTTAGGAGATGAGGCAGACACAGAATAGTGACCCCATCTTGAGACATATATTGGAAGGTGTGGGGTATGTAGTCTACTACGACGCATGAGGTACTAGACTCAGGTGTATCCTAATGAATGGGAAATCATTGATCACATATGGTTCCTGATATTTTAGACAACACGAGGAGAACTATACTACCCATGTCCTGGAGTTTGCAGTAGTTGTCTTCACCTTGATGATGAGGCTATACTATCTGATCGGTAGGATTTTTACCATGCACACTGATCACAAGAGTCTCAGGTATATCTTTTCCCAGAAGGACTTGAACCTGAGATAACGATGTTGGCTTGAGTTCCTCGAAGACTATGACTTCGATATATTCTATACTCTTGGAAAGGTGAATGTTGTTGCAGATGCAGTAAGCAGGAGGTCTGGAATACAGCTATTAGTTGAAGCGACAGAGTAGCTAGCCTCATTGTAAATATACTTTGTGGATAGTTATGGAGAATCTTTCCTATAGTCTCTCATAATAACACCACCACTCCTTCATCTAGTTAGGGAGGTGCATCATGGGGACACTGATTGCGAAACACAACATGATCAGATATCCACAGGGAAGGCACCTGATAGATTTCTTGAAGGTGGGTGTTACTTTGTCCTCTTCAAAAGACATACTATGGTGCCAGTTTCACTATAGGAGGAAGTGTTGAGGGAGTTCCACACATCCCCTCTTTTGGTACATCCAATAGTGGTGAAGATGTACCAGGATCTCCAGTGACAACACTAGTGGCCAAGGATGAAGAAGGCAGTTGCAATGTATTTCTCTCAGTGCCACACTTGTCAGCAAGTTAATGTAGAGCACCAGGTACCGGGTGGTTTTTCAGCCTTTAGAGGTCTCAGAGTGGATGTGGAATGGGATATCCATGGACTTTATGATAGGACATCCACATACATCTAGGGGTCATGACTTGATTTGGGTGATCATCGATCGACTCACCATGTCGGCCCACTTCCTACCAATCAAAGAGTAGGGTTCAGTAGAGAGCTTGAGAAGCCTCTATGTGGAGGAAATTTTGCAGCTACTTGGGGTACCTTCTTTGATTGTCTCTGATTGTGAGGCACTGTTTACATCCCATCTATAAAGAGGGTTGCAGTAGGCATTCGGGACACAGCTTCATTTGAGAACCACATTCCATCCATAGACAGATGGGTAGACTTAGCATTCCATTAAGACCCTCGAGGACATGCTGCGTGCTTTTGTCCTCAACTTTGGTCACATCTGGGAGGATTACTTACATTTGGTGGAGTTTGTATAAAACAATAGCTATCACTCCACAAATGGGGTGGAACCTTTTGAGGCGTTGTATGGGCGACCTTGCAGAATACCTTTGTGTTGGACTATCCCTGGGGAGTCAGCACTATTGGGGATAAATATGGTATAGGCTACCACAGAGAAGGTGCAGATCATCCAGGAGCAAATGAAGACAGAAAATAGCAGGAAAAATTCATATGCAGACAGCAGACGAAGACCTATGCAGTTCAAGGATGGCGACCATGTCTTTCTTTGGGTCTCACCTCGATGAGGACTATAGATATTTTTTCCAGGTATGAAATTTATATATAGGATTCATCAGATCTGGAATGTTCCTCAGTAGATTAGGCAAGGTGGCTTACCTCCTGGCACCTCCCCCTTAGTTGCGCTGGTTACATGACATTTTTCATGTATCCCAGTTGATGATATATGTAAATGATCCTACTCACATCATCGACCATGGAGATCTAGACATCGACTATGGGGTGATATTTACGGAGGTTCCAGTCAAGATTGAGGCTGATAGGAGTGGGTACTATGTGGAAGGTCAATACATTTTGTGAACGTTCGCTGGCAGCGCATGAACCACCAGGAGAGCACATCGGAGTAAGGGGCTCAGATGCGTGCTCAGTACCCCCACATGTTTCATTATTTAAGAGTTGCGGATTATGGGTATGTAGAGCCCTGAGGTGTGGAAAATGTAATGACCCAAAATTTCTTTGTAAATTTTTTTACTTAAATGGAAATTTTATGAGTCCTCGTAAATTGACGATACGAGATTCTGAGGCCTAGTGTGCCCAAAATCAATTTCTAAAGTTATGTTCGAGTACATTAAGTAAATGTACAAGTGGGTTTTTATAATTTTTTAACCGGTGCTAAGAATTGAAATATTAGGGCACTGTTGATCTCACAGCACCAGTATTCGCATAAGGATACATTCACCTCAACAACAGTGTGTCGAGAATAAAAGATAGTTTTTGGGTTGTTCATGGAAATTAATAAAATAAAATGAACTACACATTATTTTAATTTGGAGACATCATGTGGATGATGGGAGGTTGGACATACTAGAACTATAACCTCTATGAGGAGATTTCAAGTGTGGACCACAAGGCCATAAACTTCCATGCAAGGATATGGTGGTGGGGACCACCACACCTCAACCTTCCATTAGAGGTTAATGTGGTGGGGACCACCCGAGACCACATAACCTAAAAATTTGAATATTAGGGGGAGGGATGACCCAACCCCTTCTAAATGGGAGGAGAAGAAAACCTCTCAACCCCCCTCTTTAATGTGGAGGAGCCTCTTGAGATACCCATACATTAATGTTTCCAACACAAAAAATTAATGGTGCCAAATCCTCGCCTTTAATTTTTTATGTTCCAACCAAGTGTTTAGTATTTATTTTATTAATCATTTGAATGAAATAATAGATATTATAATTTATTATTTTGCACAACTTTTCACATTTCTGTTTTGAGAGGAGGAATATTTGGAAAGGAGAAAAAAGCTCTTGCCAACGAAGAACGAAGAATGCCAGAAACAACCTCCTTTGACATTCATCCTCAGATCCTACCAATGTGGGATGCTTTCAACCAACCTTCCCTCCACATCGTCATCAATGAGTTGACACATGATCTAGGGATTGTAAGTGTGTGGCGGATTCGACAAATGACGATATCATCTATCTTCGTTCTGTGAATTCATCATCGAACAATGAACAAAGGTAGGGGTTAATTTCATTTAAGTTCAACATTCTTTTTTTCTTCGAAAAATAATAATGAGGATGCGTTATTTTTGTGGGTGGATTATTGTGGTTCATTATAATGGTCCAATTTCTATCACCCTAAACACAGAGGGTGCGGGCCAAACTAACATGGCCTGACACCCTTTGTCGATCTCTTTTGTGTTTCCCTTCTGCATGGTGATGAAACGACGAGGCGACGATGGCAGTGATGAAAAAGGTTGTGATGCTTGCAGACTCCATGACCCGTCCACCCCCGCGGCACCGCGTACCACCACCGGACGAACTGGAACTGGCTGAGCCCCCACTAGCCACACCACAGGTCAAGCCGGGTCACTTACCCAAGTCAGCTCGCGCCCCGCCGGCCTGCCCGGCCCCCTCTCGGTCACCCACCAGCCTCACTTCCGGACTACCCAGATGCCTCCCAGCCACCGCTAGCCTTCCCAGCCTCCTCCTGGCCTGCCCAGATGCCTCTCAGACTGCCCTTCCACCTCCCGGCATTCCCGACCACCTGCCGGCCTGCACTCTGACATGCCCGACTGCCTCCCTAGTTGTTCAGCCACCACTCGTGCACTCGTTCGAACCACATAGTCTCACAATCCGTACACTCCATGTGTTCCACACGTTTCCACTGGCCGAAACCGCCACGACCATCCAGTCTGAACCGCCCAAGTCGCACACATCGCGGCACTGGTCGAACAGGCCTCGGCCATCTGGGCTAAGACGCCCATGCCACGCCCCTTCACGGCGCCTCTAGGAGAAACCACCCTTACACTGACCCACGACCAGTCTGTGCACTCGTGACCGGTCCATGCCCTCATTCTACTCACAGTCATTTTAGCCTGCTGAGACGGCTTAAGTCGGCCGGCCCAGACTATGTCGGGTCGGGTCCGTCCGACAGGGTCAGACCTGACCTGGGCCCACTATGACTCTTTACATTATTTTGTCCATATCAATGGCACCATACAACTATTTGATGAATCTCCAACAGCACTGTTATTACTAGGGCGCGAAGGTCCATTTTTGTATACCCCACTATAGTATTGGTTATAGTCTAATTATGGTCAGGTTGGATTGAGCACAAATCTAACAGGGCCCTCAAAAATAAATTTCCAATAACTCTCAGTCCGGGCCTCCGATTAATGCACCGTCTATCGCGTTGGGTTTCATTTGGAATGACAGATATTTTGGATTCATTAACTTTGGAATTCATTAGTATTGATGTATAAAAATTGGTTTTGATGAGCGGACCCTCCTAGAATCAATCACGCTTTCTGAAAAATCATGTGGTTGGCTATGCTCTGACGACTGTTCCTGGATCCTGTGTGGGTTTGATAGTTCTGAGTACTATTCCTAGATCCTATGTGTGTTCGTTAGCTCGGACGACTTTTCTTGGATCCTATGTGGGTTCAACACCTCTAACTACTGTTCCTGGATCCTGTGTGGGTTTGAAAACTCTGAAGATTATTCCTAGATCATGTGTGGGTTCGACAGCACTGACATCTGTTCTTGGATCCAACGTGGGTTTGACAGAATAGATGATTTTGTGGCTACATCTAATCACATCTAACATTCTACATATGTTGTATACCTATTTGATCCGAGTTAGTAACTTTTTTTCCTCATGATTGAGTTGGATTACCTAATAACATAGGTATATATATGGGCATATACCTATGTGGGGTTACCTATTGATTTAATTATTGTGATTTATCCAAGTTTTATTTTTTATCCCATGAGGGTCTTGAGGTACCTACTGAGTATCATTATACTCACCCCTGCACGGGCTATGCCCGAACCACGTTGTGTTGGAAGCATATGACGGAAAACTCTGACTGAGGATAAGAGTAGTAGGATTGGATAGTAACTGGAGGTGGACTTTATAATGAGTCAGTACATGGAGGAGACCGATGGACATGATGTACTAAGAAGGCTATATGTATCTACCCTTAAGGTAGGAATTCCAGAGGACGACCCAACATCTATTTTTCCTTTCATCAGTTGTATTAGTACTTCCAGTAGCTTGTACTTTTATGTTGGGCTTCTATTTCTGGCCCCATTAACATTTCATCACCCTTTTTTATACTATATACTTATTGTTTTTTATCCTAATGTGTTCTCTATTTTGTGACTTTCAGGTTATAAAGGCAATGCCTTCCTAGTTTTTGGGAATTACACCTTTGGTGTTAGTCGCCAGCCCCTGTCCTATGGAAGGCGGGCTTGGGGTATTCATGACACTGGCCCCACGGGACGGGTCAGGAATAATTGGTATCTGAGGATTCAGTTCTACTACAATACATAAGAATAAGAACTTTTCTATGAAGCAATATTTTTAAGGGTAATGAGTGTGGTTTTTAGTTTAGGGAGTCCAGTGTTGGTGTGGTGGCTAACGTATCCATACACCAGTACCCTAACATCAGATTTCTGATTCAGTGCACGAAAACATTGATTTTGTGTGTGTTTTGAATAGTTTTTTTTGAATTATTTAAGTCAGGTCACCAAGTATAACTTTTTGATCGTAGTGCACCTGTTTCATTTCAGGATGCCTCTACGCAAACATGCAACTGGGGTTCTAAGATTTTTATGAGATGTAAGACACCAAGCGATGAGGCCTCGATGTAGGGCCCTATCACAGTGGAGGCACCAACAGTACCACTACCCATTGGGCCACCAATTCTAGATGATCCAGCAATAGAGAGTGCACGCCTCCTGAGCACTTGACATGAGTTCCAGCGCCAGGGCCACCCAGGTTCAGGGGTGAGACGGACCCACATGCAGCTAAGGATTGGCTGGAGGATGTGGTGAGAGTCTTCAGACTGGTAGGGACACCATCTGACCTTATGGTGATCATTGTTGTGAGTCCCCTTTAGGTAGAAGTAGCCAGATGGTGGATCCTGATGCTCCGGTGCATGATGAGTTGACACTACTCTTGGCAGACTTCCAAAGCCTATTCCGGGCAGAGTTTTTCCCAACCACCCTACGTGATATGCGGATACTGGAGCTACTTCATCTACAGTATGGTAGCATGATGGTGCCACAATACTCAGTGAGGTTCACCGACCTCTTGTACTACTCTATAGATATTGTGTGGTACCCATTCTTCAGGGTCTGATCCTTCAAGCATGATCTTAGGCCTTCGATTAGGGCTTCGATGATCTCCCTCTGCATCCCGATGTAGACGAGGGTGTCGGAACAAGACCTCATAGTGGAGAGATTCCTTGTTGAGAAGTCACCAATGGTAAGACCTACCACTGGGCTTTATGTAACGAAGTCTTCTGCAGGTGGTAGCAGACCGATGTCACATATATCTATGCAGACCAGACTATCTGATGGATGAACTCAGGACTCGGTTTCAGTTGTGCGTGGCACATGAGATAGATCCAATCATATGAGGAACATGTATTTTTCCACAAGTGGCAGCTAGGTTCACATGGATCATGACTATCCGACCCACCGTTCAGATGTTCTGTAGATAGTTGAGGGACCTCCTAGGAAGAGGTAGAGATTCTATCAAGGTGGCCCATTGAGAGCATGCGAATGTGGCAGAGGAGCTGGTCATGGAGTTTTTAATGGACACAATTTTGAAATATTACCACTACCACAACTAGGAGGTCAACCCCGACCATATTGAGAAGAAGGGCAGGAAAGATCTCCACTCCAGTAAAGTGAGCCTTATGATCACGGTGCTCAAGAGATTATTCAGGTACAATCATTGTCTACTCCACCATAGCTTTACTTCTTAAAGATCCAGGTTCTAGTCAGTCTTTCATTTCCACTACCCTCATTCAGAGATCATAGAATCTGATGGAGTCGTTGGCTCAATCCTTTCAGCTAGAAACTCCTATGGGAGAAGATTCGATGATTAGGCACTAGTGCCAGTATTGTGAGATTACTCTAATAAGCGAGAGTTTTTGCTGGGATCTCTTAGTATTGTTGTTGAGGCCTTACAACTTCATATTGGGAATGGAATGGTTATATATAATCAATGCTCAGATCGATTGTATTAGGTGAAATGTGAGGTGTGTCTGAATGGATGGGACCAGGTTCACCTTCACCGGTGAGAAAGGAGACTTTGCAGCACAAGATAGACTTACTAGGAGGAGGGTGCAACCGATTACTCATCAGTTGGCCTGCCTTACACTTGGAGCAGTTGATGTGGAGATTCCGAGTTATCTTGTAGTGGTAGACCAATACGTGGATGCTTTCCCTGATGATGTCCTAGGTCTACGTCTTCGTAGATAGGTCGACTTCTACATTGACATGTACCCAGGGACATCATCGATATCTACACCGGAATATCGGTTGTATCTGGTAGAGCATCGTGATCTGTGGGTATAACTAGGGGACTTGCAGGGGAATGGATTCATCTGGCCTAGTGTTTCTCCCTAAGAAGCCCCGATTCTGTTCTCCATGAAGGTGGATGGGATCTTGAGGTTTTGTCTTGACTACCATCGCCAGAACTACGTGACCGTGATGAATAAGTAACCACTTTAGAGGATTAAAGACCTCTTTGACTAGATGAAGGGAACACAGTTCATCTCGAAGATAGACCTCAGATCAGACTATCACCAGCTCAGAGTTTGAGATGAGGATTTGAAAAAGATGTCTTTAAGATGTTGGTACGACCACTACAAGTTTGTGTTTATTCCTTTCTAAATAACTAAATCTCTATCTGTGTTCATGGGACTCATGAAAATGTTATTCCATTCATACCTCAATTTCTTTTTTGTAGTCTTCATCAACAACATTCTGATCTACTTAGCTACTGAGGAGGAGCTTGCTTACTATTTTCGGGTAGTACTGGACCCACACCTAGAGAACCAGCTTTATGGTAAGCTCTCGAAGTACTAGTTTTGGATCCAAGATGTTATCTTTTTGGTACATGTCATCTTGGAGGCTGGAGTTATAGTGGATTCAGTGAAGATTTAGGTGGAACTTGCATGGGGGCCAACCCAGAGTGTGATGGTGGTACGGAGCTTCCTAGGCATTGTCGATTACTACCGGAGATTCATTCTAGACTTCTCTCTAGAGTTACAGCACCACAATCAGCCTTGACAAATAAGGGTAAACCCTTTATGTGGTCGAATAGATTATAGAAATGATTTCAAGAGCAGAGGCAGAGGCAGACTAGTTCCCCCATATTGAGGCTTCTAGGGGAAGGCGTAGGGTATGTAGCCTACTACGACGCATTAGGGGCCGGAATTGGGTTTTCCCTACTGAAGGAGGGAGCATTCATCACATATGGTTCTCCATAAATGATAAAGAATGAGCAGAACTATAATACCAATGACCGAGAGTTCACTGATGTGATCATTGTCTCGATGTTTTGGCGACACTATCTGATGGGAGAGTGATTTACCATGTACTCTGATCACAAGACTCTCAGGTATATCTTCTATGAGAAAGACCTGAACCTGAGATAGCGATGTTGGCTTGAGTTCCTCTAGGACTATGACGTCGAGATAGTCTATAATCCTGGGAATGGGAATGATGTTGCAGATGCACTCAGCAGGTGCTCTAGAATATAGCTCTTATGCGAATCAACAAAGTAGCTAGCGATTTTGTAGATATCCTTTGTGGATAGATATGGAGAAGCTTTCCTACACACTATAACTATCACACTGCCACTTATTCAGTGAGTCATGGAGTCTTAGTGTGGGGACGCTGACTATGTGACACAACGT
Organism: Viscum album; assembly: GCA_963277665.1. NCBI lineage: Eukaryota > Viridiplantae > Streptophyta > Magnoliopsida > Santalales > Viscaceae > Viscum > Viscum album. The sequence continues at coordinate 173,386,220 of OY728134.1, forward strand.
GCTCGTATATCCACAGGGCAGGCACCAGATGGATTTGGTAAAGGTTGAGAGCATGTCACCCTCTTTGGAGGATGTACTATGGTGCTAGTGTCACTTCAAGAGGATGTGTTAAGGGAGTTCCACACGTCCTCTCTAGCGGTACATCTAGGAGTGGAAATGATGTACCAGGATCTCTGGTGACAGCACTGGTGGTTGGAGATGAAGAAGGCAGTTGCAGAGTTTTCTCTCGGTGCCTCACTTGTCAGCATGTGAAGGTAGTGCACCATGTACCAATAAGCATGGTTCATTTTTTAGAGGTACTAGAGTTGAAGTGGGATGGGATATCCATGTACTTCGTCACAAGACATCCATCTAAATATTGGGGTCAGGACTAGATTTGGGTGATCATCAACCGACTCCCCAATTTGGCCCACTTCATACCGTTCAGAGAGTAGGGTTTAGTAGAGAGAATGTGATGCCTATATGTGGAGGAGATTGTTCGGATACATGGAGTAACTTCTTCTATTATCTCTGATCGTGACAAACAGATTACGTCCTCAATATGGAGGGGGTTGTAGGAGGCTTTTTGGATACAGCTTCATCTGAGCACCGCATTCCATCTTCAGAAGGATGGCCAGACTGAGTAGACCATTCAAACCATAGAGGACAAGCTCCGTGCTTGTGTCCTCAAATTCGGTCATAATTGGGAGGATCACTTTTCATTGGTGGAGAATTCATACAACTACTGCTATCACTCCACCAATGGGATGGAAGCGTTTGAGGTATTGTACATGCGACCATACAGATCACCTTTGTGCTAGACTGACCCTAGGGAGTCAACACTAGTGGCACTAGAGATGGTAAGGGATACCATGTAAAAGGATAATATCATCTAGGAGTGGATAGAGACTACACATAGTAGGCAGAAGTCATATGCTAACAAGAGACGGAGGCCTCTGGAGTTCGAGGATGGCGACCACATCTTTCTGTGGGTCTCACCTCGATGAGGAATGCAGAGATTTGGCCAAGGCATCAAGTTATCTACGAGATTCATCGGTCCTTTCCAGGTCCTCAGTATAGTAGGCGATGTCACTTACCACATGGCACTCCACCTTCATTTGCATTGGGTGCATGATATTTTTCACATATCTGAGCTGAGGAGATACATTCATGATCGTACTCACATGATCAACTATGGAGAGTTGGATGTCGACGACAAGGATACTTTTACAGAGGTTCCAGTAGATATTGAGGATCAAAAATGGTGGTTCCTACATGGATGATAGATTCTTCTGCTACACGTTCGATGGCAGTACTAGAATATCTTGGAGAGAACATGGGAACAGAAGTCTCAGATGCCTGCTCAATACCCCCACATGTTCCCTTAGTTATGAGTTGTGGCTTATGGGGAAGTAAATCCCTGATCTGAGGAGAATGAAATGACCCGGAGTCTCCATGTATTTTTTTTAATTAAATGGTAATCTTACGAATCCACGAAAATTTATGTCATGTGATTCCAAGGCCCGGTGTGCCCAAAATCAATTTCTGGAGTTTTGTTTGGGTACTTTTAGTAAACGTACAAGTGACTTTTTATAATTATTGAACTGGTGCTTAGAATGTAAATCCTAGGGCACCATTGAAGTTTTAGATTCGATATTCAATTAAGGAGACAATCATCTCTACGATAGGGGGTCAAGAATAAAATATATTTTTTGGTTTTGTCGTGGAAATTAATAATATAAAATGAAATAAACGTTATTTTATATTTGATTAACCACTTGGATATTGGGAGTTAGGACCCACTAGAACTATAACCTTCATGTGGAGGTTGTATGTGGGGACCACCGGGCCATAACTTCCAATGAGATGTTATAGTGGTGGGGACCACCACACCTCAACCTCCCATGAGAGGTTAATGTTATGGGGATCACCCGAGAACACATAACCTCAATATTTGAATATTAACAGTAGGGACCAATCGACCCCTATTAAATGGGAGGTGATAAATCATCTCAATTTCCCTATTTAATGTCGAGGAGCCTCTGGAGCTTCTTCCACATTATTATTGCCGGCACACCAAATTAATCATGCCAAATCCTCCCCTTTAATATTTAATGTGCCAACCAAGTGTTTGGTTTTCCATTTTAAAATATTTCCAAAAAAATAATAGATATTATAATATATTATTTGGAACATCTTTTCCGTTGGGTTTTTTGTGAGGAGGATTATTGGAAGAGGATAGAAAAGCTCTCTCCAATGAAGAACGAAGAATGACGAAAACAATCTCCTTTTTCCTTCATCCTCAGATCCTACCAACATGGGTCATCTTCAACCAAACATCCTTCTACATCATCGTCAACGATCCAAAGCATGTGCTTGGAATTGGAACTGTGTGGTGGATGCAGTGAAAAATGATCACCTCTTTGTTCATTTCACGACTTCATCATCGTACAACGAACAAAGGTAGCGGTCACGATCATTTAGGTTCCATGTTATTCCATTCATTCAAAACGAAGAATGTGGATGCTTTATTTTTTCTAGTGGAATGTTGTAGTTAACTCTAAAGGACCAATTGGAATATCCCTAAATGCATAGGGTGTAGGAAAAACTAACATGTCCTGACACCCCCTTTCGATCTCTTTTGTGTTACCCTTCAGCATGGTGACGAAATGATGAGGCGAAGAAGGTGGTGAAGACAAAGGACGAACAACTGCCTCCCATGTGCCTGGGATAACTACCCAGCTGCTTCCCAGCTGCCCAACTGGCTCCCATGTGCCTGGGATAACTACGTCACCCTATTATCCCCACACTACCGCGGGCCAAAATCGCCTCAGCCTTTAGGGATGAACCGCCCGAGCCGCGAACCTCGCGGCTCTGGCTGAACTGGCCTTGACCATCTAGGTCGAGCTGCCTGAGTCGCGCCTCTCACAATGCTGGTCGAACTAGTGTCAGGAATATTGACTGAGCCACTGAGCCATGCCCCATGTACTCCTGGCCATGCCGGCCTTTCGTACACCTCGAGGTGCCTCTAGGCCAAACCACCATTACACGGACATGTGGCAAGTCCACGCCCTCGTGACCGGCCTGCACCCTCATGCTACTCGCATCCTTATCATCCTACTGGGCTAGGCCAACTAGGATGGGCTGAACACAACATGACAGGCCAGACTAAGTCTGTCCGGATCTATCCGACCAGGTCTGTTCTACTGGGGCATACCAAACCCGGGCCCACTACGACCCTTTACTTTCTTTTTGCCATATCATTGGCACCAGATGTCAGTGGGAGGAACCGTTAGTGGTGCTGGTATTCTAGGAGCGCGACGGTCTCTTTTTTTATACCCCTCTAGTGTATTGGGTTTAGTTGAGATACGGTCAGGTTTGATGCAGCACGAATCCATCCGGGGCCTCAGAACTAAATTGCTAATAACTCTCAGACCGAGCATCTAATTTACGCATGGTCTATCATGTTGGGTTTCTTTTGGAATGATTGATATTTTGGATACATTATCATGGGACTTCATGTAATTTTATGTATAGACATTTGTCTTAAAGAACATACCCTCTTGGAATTAAGCATGCTTTGTGTGGAACCATATGGCTGGATGCGCTCTGATGAATGTTCCTCGATCCTGTGTGGGTTAGATAGTTCTGAATATTGTTCCTAGAACCTGTGTGGGTTCAAAAACTATGATGACTATTCATGGATCCTTTGTGGATTTGATAGCTCTGACTATTGTTCCTGGATCATTTGTGGGTTTGATATCTTTGACGACAGTTCCTAGATCCTGGTTTGGTTCAACAGCTTTGATTTTTATTCCTGGATCCCACATGGGTTCGACAGAATAGATGATTTAGTGGCTACATCTAATAATATCTATCTCTCTACATATGATTTATACTAGTGTGAGCGTATTTAATAACTTTGTTTTTTCTTCAATATTGAGATGGATTACATGATATCTTAGGTATATGTATGGGCATATACCTAAGTGGGGTTATCTGTTGATTTCATTCTTTTGGTTTATCCTTATTGTATTTTGTGAGACATTGAGGGCATCATGGTCCGTAATGAGTATCAATATACTCACCCCTGCACGATCTATTCCTGCACCTCATTTTGATGGATGCAGACGATTAAAAGAAATGACTGAGGTTGAGTGTACCAGAACAATAAGGTACCCATAGGTGGAATTTACAATGAGTCCGTACAAGGAGGAGATCGATGGACATGGATTACTGAGGAGGCTATATGTACCAACCCATATGGATGGAATTATGGATTATGACCCAGCAGTTGTTATCACCTTCATCAGTTGTATTTGTACTTTGATTTCCTTGTACTATTTAGTTGGGCTTGTATTTCCGACCCCTTTTACTAATAATCACTCTTTTTTTATAAAGTTTACGTAGTGTTTCGTATCCAACTATATGCTATGTTGTGTTTGATTCATATTATAAAGGCAATGCCTTCCCAGTTTTAAGGAATTATTCCTTTGGTGCTAGTCTCCATCCCCTGTCCTATGTAAGGCCGACATGGGGTAGTCACGGCATGAGACCCCTAGGATGGGTCATGAAAAGTTGGTATCAAATGAGTCAGTTCAATTGATGAACATAAGACTCTGATTTTTTCTATGAAGCAATTGTGTTAATGGTAATGAGTGTGGTTTCTAGTTCAGGGAGTCCAGTGTTGGTGCGGCGGGCAACGTATCCATACACCAGGACCCTTACTTCTGATTTCTGACTATGTGTTGGAAACAGTTATTATGTGTGTTTTATGAGGAGTTTTCTTTGATTTCATTGAGTCAGCTCACCAGGTATAACTTTTTGACCATGGCACACCTGTTTCTTTTATGGATGCCTCCACACAGACATCCATCTAGGGTTTAGAGAGTTTTAAGAGATGTCAGCCCAACAATCGACGAGGCCTCCGTAGAGGGCCATATCATAGCTGATTCACCAGTGGTACAACTACCCATTGGGCCAACGATGCCACCATCCCTATTAGTAGAGAGTTCATGCCACCTGAGCTTGTTGCACGAGTTCTAGTCCTAGAGGCCTATTAGGATCAGGCATGCGATGGACCCGCTGGAAGTTGAGGATTGGTTGGAGGCTGTGGTGAGAGTCTTCAGACTGGTTGGGACAATAGCCGACCTTATTGTGATCATTTCTATGAGTCTCCTTCAGACAGCATCAACAGATGGTGGAGCTTGATGTTCCAAGTGCATGACGAGATGACACTACTCTGGGAAGACATTGAGAGAATAATTTGGGAAGAGTATTCCCCAGCCACCCTATGTGCAGTGAAAATACGGGAGCTACTTCATCTAAAACATGGTAGCATAACGGTGGTACAATACTCAGGTTCACTGACCTCTCGCGCTACTCCATAGAGATGGTGCGAGACACAATCTTCATGGCTAGGACCTTTGAGCATGGGCTCAGGTGAACGATCAGGAATTTTATGATCTCCCTCAATATCCCGACATATGCTGAGGGGTTGGAGTGAGCCCTCAAAGGTGGAGAGTTTAATTACTGAGCAGTCACTAGTGGCGAGACTTGCCACCAGCTTCACGTAGCAGAGTCTTCTGCAGCTGGAAGCAGATAAATGTCAAAGAGACTCCAGAATACCAGACCATCCGGTGGACAACCATAGGAATCAGGTTCGGTTTTTCATGGAAAACGAGATAGATCCAGTCATACAACGAACATGCAGTGTTCCACATGCAGTGGGAAGGGTCACATGGCTCATGACTGTCTGAACCACCATTTAGAAGATCATAAAATAGTTGAGGGACATCGTAGGTAGAGGGAGAGGTTCAATCGAGGTGGTCCACGGGGAGTAGGCAGACGTGGAAGAGGATCTAGCAACGCAACTGCTGGGGGATTACATTTTGAGATGTTACCACTGCCACCACCAGGAGGTCCACCCTGACCACAGGGAGCAATTGTATGGGTGAGAGCTCATCTCCAGGTAGCTGAGGCTTACGATCACAGTGATTTGGATATTATTTGAGGTACAATATGTGTCTACTCCACCATAGCTACAGTTCTTATAGTCATAGGTGTCAGTAACTCTTACATTACCACTACTCTCATTCAGAGCTCAGTGATTCTGATGGAGCTGTTGGATCGATCCTTATAGCTAAGGACTCCTACAGAAGCAGATTTGATGATTACGTACTATTGTTGACAGTGTGAGGATACTCTAGGAGGTGATAGTTTCGACTAGGAACTCCTAGTATAAGCATTGAGGCCATACAATTCCATCTTGAGTATGTATAGGTTATCTACATTTCATGCTTAGATCGACTGTATTGGGAAAAAATTACGGTGTGTCTACATGAATGGGACCAAGTTTACCTTCACTGGCGATGAGAGAGCCCTTGCAGCACAAGAAGGGCTTACTCAGAAGAGGGTGTTGAAAATCAATCATCAGTTGGCCTACCATACCCTCGGAGCTGTTGATGTGGAGAGTCCAAGCTATCCTATAGTGGTGGACCAATATGTGGTTTTTTTCCCTGATGATGTCCCAGGTCAACCTCATCACACACAGGTTGACTTCTACATTGAAATGTACCCTAGGACAACAATGATATCAAAACAAGCATATCATATGGCTCCCACAGAGCATCATGAGCTGCAAGTACAACTAAAGGACTTATAGGGGAATGGATTCATCTGGCCCGATGATTATCCCGGGGCAGCCCCGATTCTGCTCGCCGACTAGGAGAATGAGATCTTGAGTCTTTGTGTTGACTACGATCGCCTAAACCAAGTAACCATTATGAACAATTATCCACTCACGAGGATTGATGACCTCATTGATTAGCTAATGGGAGCACGATGGTTCTCGAAGATATAACTCAGATCATGCTATCCGAAGCACAATGTTTGAGATGAGGATGCGCAGAAGACAACCTTCAAATGTCGGTATGGCCACTACAAGTTCTTGGTTATACCTTTCGTCGTAACCAATGCTCCATCCTTATTCATGGGGCTCATGAATAGGATTTTCCTGCATACCTCAATTTCTTTGTTGTAATCTTCAATGAAGACATTATGATCTACTCCACTACTAAGTAGGAGCACACCATCCATTTTCAAGGAGTACTATACACACTTCGAGAGAACCAACATTATGGTAAGATCTCGAAGTGCCAGTTTTGGATCCGATATTTTCAAATTTTCTTATATGTCCTCTCGAAGGCTAGATTTGTTGTGGATCCAGTGATGATTGCGGTGGTACTTTCTTAGGAGCCACCCAGGAGTGTGACTGTGGGATGAAGTTTCATGGGTTTGGCTAGTTACTACCATTGATTCATTCCAAACTTCTCCATATTTGTAGCACCACTATCAGCCATGATGAAAAAGGGGAAACCCTTTAGGTGGTCAGAGAGATGCCAGTAGAGATTTCAAGTGATGAAGAAGAGGCAGACTAGTGCCCTCATTTTGAGGATTTTAGAGGAAGAAGTAGGGTACGTAGTCTACTGTAACACATTAGGTAATGGACTAGGGAGTTTCCTAATTTAGGAGTGAGAAATGATCAAATATGGTTCTCAAAAACTGATACAGAATGAGACAAACTACGCTAACCATGACCTAGAGTTAGAAGCAGTGGTCTTATCCTTGGAAATGTGGATACACTGTATGATGAGAGGGTATTTTATTGTGTACTCTGATCATAAGAGTATCAGATATATCTTTTCTCAGAATGACATGAACCTAAGACAACGATGTTGTATTGAGTTACTACAGGACTATGACTTCTATATAGTGCATACTCTTGGGAAGGGGAAAATTGTTGTATATGCACTCAGCAGGAGGACTGGTATACAGCTGTTACGTGAAGCTACAGAGCAGCTAGCCACTTTGCAGATATCCTTAGTGGATAAAGATGAAGCATCTTACCTACTATCTCTCATAGCCACACCCCCACACATTCAGTGAGTCGGTGAGGCACAACATGGGGATACTGAGTGCAAGACAAGACATTCTTAGATATCTACTGGGCTGACACCAAAATGATTTTAGAAGGCGGGGAGTACGTCATCCTCTTCAGGTGATATATTATTGTGCCAGTGTCACCTTATAATGAAGTGTTTGTGGGAGTTCCCCACATCCCCTCTAGTGGTATATCCCGGAGTTACGAAGATGTACCAAGATATCCGGCAATAGCACTAGTGGCTGGGGATGAAGAAGGAAGTTGTAGAGTTTGTCTCTCGGTGTCTCAATTGTCAACAAGTGAAGGCAGAGCACCAGGTACCTGCTGGCTTGGTTTAGCCTTTAGAGGTCCCTATGTGGAAGTGGGATGGTGTATCCATGGACTTCGTGATAGGACATCCAGGTATAGATAGGGGTCACGACTCGATTTAGGTGATCATCGACCCACTCACCATGTCAGCCCACATCTTACCAATCAGATAGAAGGGTTCAGTAGATATCTTGGGACACCCCTATGTTTAGGATACTTTGCGGCTACATGGAGTATCATCTTTTATTTTCTCCGATCATGACACAGGATTAACTTCTTGTCTGCCGAGGGGGTTGCAGGAGGCTTTTAGGACACAGCTTCATCTGAGCACCACCTTCCATCCTAAAGTGGAAGGACAGACTGAGTGGACTATTTAGACCCTCGAGGAAATGATCCACGATTGTATCATATACTTTTGTCATAGTTGGAAAGATCTCTTACCTTTGGTGGAGTTTTCATACAACAAACATTATCACTCCACCATTGGGATGACACATTTTGAGGCATTGTACGGGTGACCGTGCAGATCACCCTTATGTTGGACTGTGCCTGGAGAGTCCACACTAGTGGGACTGTATATGGTACGAGCTACCAAGGAGAAGATCTAGATCATCTAGGAGTGGATGAAGACTACACATAGCAGCCAGAAGTCAAAGGATGATAGGAGATAGAGGCTTCAGAAGTTCGTGGATGACGACCATGCCTTTCTACAGGTCTCACCACGACGAGGACTATGAAGATTTGGCCAAGGAGAAATGTAATATTCGAGAACCATCGGACCTTTCCAGGTCCATAGTAGACTAGGCAAGGTGGCTTACCACCTAAAACTTTCCCATTTAGTAGCACTGGGTGCTCGATGTTATTCACGTACCCCAACTAAGGAGATACATGCATGGTCCTACTCACATCATAGACCATGGAGTGTTGGACATCAACAATGGGGTGACTTTTAATGAGGTTTCATTAGAGATTGAGGATTGATAAGAGTGGGTCCTATGTGGATGGTCGCTACATCTGGTGGGCATTCGCAAGTATCATTAGAACCTCTAGGAGAGACCATCGGAGTGGGAGGCTCAAATGCATGCTCAATACCCCCACATCTTAACAATAGTTATGAGTTGTGGCTTACAGGGACATAGATCCCTGAGGTGGGGATAATGTAAAGACCCATAATTTCAAAGTAATTATTTTAATTAAATGGTAATTTTATGAGTCCATGAAAATTTATGGCGCATGATGCTGAGGCCCGGTATTACCATAATCAATTTTTGAGGTTTTTTTGGGTACATTCTGTAAACGTACGATTGGGTTTTTATAATGTTTTAACCGTTTCTCAGAATTTAAATTTGAGGGCACCGTTGAACTTGCAGTGCTGATATTCGCTTATGAGGACTTTCACCTAGTTGAAGTTTGGTCGAGAATAAAAGATTGTATTTGAGTTTCTTTTGGAAATTAATAAAATTTAATTAACTACACTTAACTTTATTTTTTATCAACCATGTGCACATAGGGAGGTAGGACCCACTGGAACTATAACCACCATGAAGAGGATGGAAGTGGGGACCATCAGGCCATAAACTCCAATGAGAAGTTATGGTGGTGGGGACCAGTACACTTCAACCTCCCATAAATGGTTATTATGGAGGGGACCACCCGAGACCACATAACCTCCCAATTTGAATATTAGTGGTAGGGACCACCCGACCCCTATTAAATGGGAGGATAGGAAAACCTCTCAACACCCATCATTAATGTGGAGGAGCCTCTTGAGCTTCCTCCACATTAATGTTGCCAACACACCAAATTAATAGTTCCAAATCCTCCCCTTGGATTTTTAATGTACCAACAAAGTGTTTATTTTTTCATTTTAAAATCTTTCCAACGAAATAATAGATATTATAATCTATTATTTGCACAAATTTTCACATGGGTGTTTTGATAGGAGTATTATTGGGAGAGGAGAGAAAAGATATCACCAATGAAGAATAAAGAATGAAGAACAATGAACACCGACAAAGATCTCCTTCGACATTCATACTCGGATCCTACCTAGGTGGGACATCTTAAATCGACCTTCCCTCCACATCGTCGTCATCGAGGCGACACATGATCTCGGTATTAGAAGTGTTTGGCAGAAGTGACTAGCGACGATCTTCTTCGTCTTCCTCCCCACCAAATGTTGGCCTACGGCCGGCTTATCCGGCCACCTCTCAGCCTACCCAAATACCTCTCGGCCACTGCCAACCTTCTTGGATGCCTCCTAGCCTACCCGGATGCCTCCCTTGTGCCTGGCCAAATGGCCCATAACCGTGCGAGCCTCACACCTCACGTCCTTGGCCGAACTAGCCTCATCCATCCAGGACAAGCCACCTAAGATGTTCCCCTTGCAGCGCTGGCCGAATCGGCCTTCACCATCCGAGCTGCGCCATTGATCCAGGCCCCATGCGCACCTGGCCGATCCGGCCTTCTGTGCCCCTCACGGTGCCTCTTGGCCAAACCGCCCTAACACTGAACCGGGGCATGTCTACTCCCTCGCGACCGGTTGGCTCCCTCATGACCTTTCCTCGCCCACATGCTAATCTTGGCCTACGTGGCCTAATAGGCTGAGCCTAGCAGGCTGGGCCGAACCTAACAGGTTTCCCCAGACAAATTCAGGCCAGTTCGGTCTTACCGGGTCTGACCAGACCCAGGACAACTACGACCCTTTACATTCTTTTGGCCATATCATTTGGACAGGATGTCCATTTGACAAACAGTTAATAAAACTAGTATTCATTGGGTGCAACAATCACATAGTGTATACCTCACTGTATTTTTGGGTACAGTAGGGAAATGGTCAGGTTCGTTCGAGCACAAATCCAATTGGGCCCTTGGAACTAAATTTCCAAGAAATCTCAGATCAAGCATCTGATTGATGCACTATTATTCTCGTTGGGTTTCTTTTGGAATGAAAAATCTTTTTGGGTATATCAACATGGGACATCATGACATTTGATGTATAGACACATGGATTAAGGAGCGGACCCTCCCTGAATCAAGCATGATTTGTGTGGAACCCTGTGGTAGGCTGTGCTCTGACGACTGTTCCTGGATCCTATCTGGGTTCGACAGCTCTAATTACAGTTCCTAGATCCTGTGTTAGTTCGACAGCTCTGACAAATTTTCTTGGATCATGTGTGGGTTCGACAACTCTGACTACTACTCCTGGATCCTGTGTGGGTTTGACAGCTCTAACGACTGTTCCTGGATCCTGTTTGGGTTTGATATCTCTAACTTCTATTCCTAGATCCTATATGGGTTCAACAGAATATATGATTTAGTGGATACATATAAGAATCTATAACTCTCTAAATAATTGTTATGCATGAGTGAGCTAAGTCTGTAACTTTATGTATTCCTCATGATTGGGATGGGTTTCATGATAATATAGGTATATCTATGGGTGTATACCTTAGTGGGGTTATCTGTTGATTCCATTATTGTGGTTTATCCTTGTTAGATTTTGTGAGACCGTGAGGGTCTTGGGGTCCCTACTGAGTATCATTATACTCACCCCTACACGCGCTATTCCTTCACCTCATTATGTTTGATGTAGACGGTGGACAACACTTATTGAGGATGACAGTACGAAGACTGGATTGTACCCGAATGTGGACTTTACGATGAGTCGGTACACAGAGGAGACCGACAGATGTGGAGTACTAAGCAGGCTATCTATACCTACCTTTCTAGTAGGAATTCTATAGGATGACCCAACAGTTGTTTTCCCTTTCATCAGTTGTATTTATATTTCCATTTCCTTGTACATTTCATTTGGTCTTGTATTTCTGGCCCATTTTACTTTTCATCACTCTTTTGTTATACAGTTTATATAGTGTTTTGTATCCATCTATGTGATCTGTTGTGTGTGTTTCACAAAATAAAGGCAATTCCTTCTTGGTTTTTATAAGGCCCCAGCCTTAATGCTTACATAATCTTGAGTTATTACAAGATTAGACATTTAGGATCTTTTCGGGTTTAGAGTTTTAGATAATTACATCATAAAACTTTCATTACATTCCACATATAAACAAAGTGGTTACATAAAGATAGTATTCTTATTTCCCATCAATGGAAACATATTTAAAATAAAACATGGATTATTTATGGACACTTCCTTGACACTATCATCATATCATGTACCTTTCCCTTGACCTGTGAAAAACAGTTAAAAAAAACTTGGGATGAGCATAAAAAGCTCAGTAAGGGATATAAAAATATGGAAAGGAAACATGGGTACATATATACATAAGAATGAAATCATACTTTACCCATAAAACATAAGCACTTTAACATACCTCATCAAATCATGAATAAATCATAGAAATAATAAGACATAAATGTAACTTGAGGCATTCATAACATTCTTATATAGGGAGTAACACTCTTGGTTACATTTGGAATACCCATCACAATATATTCCATAAATCTCTTTGGAGAAACCTTAACGTTACACTCTTTCGCGTTACCCAATGAATTGGAGAGCTATATCGGGCTCACCCTCCCTTTGTTTATCACGGAACCACCTGTCTTCATAATAATTCCCAAGAACCATAACATAATCGTATAACGTAAAACATGCATAAAGGAAACATAACATTTCAACATTTCAATCACATGATATTAATACAACACATTGATATCATAAAGACATTATGAAAACCATTTTCAATACCAAAAAAATGAAAAGTAAAACATGGTATTTATTTTTCTTTTAAAAAAAGTTATGGCCTGTAGAGGAAGCCGAAACTCAAATAATGGTCACGGCGGCGAAGAAGTCGTTGTCGCCGCATACGTACGACATAAACATTCCCTTTTTTTATTTAGTAAATGCATCATATAAAAGTGATTCCTTTTTAATAAATGTAAATTTCAAAGGTATTTATACACCATATAAAAGAAGGTTGTGTATAAAATAAAATATGCCTCAATGAAAGGAGATTGAGACAAAGTCCCATACCTCGGGTCCAACTTGACTCAGTCGTTCTTTAATCTCCTGAATAATAAACTTGAGTTAATTTATACTTGTTTAAGAACATTTTTAAAGTTCATTATTCCTTTTATATCAGTTATTTCCATGTAATGAACACTATGTAATTATTTAAGTTAATAACGGTCATTTTAACGATCATTGGTACTTGAGTCAAAAATAAACCCTTTATAATTACATGTTGTTCATGTATCCATTATATCCAGAATTATAATCATTATGTATATATCATATATATCCAGTATATACATGAATTTATAATATTACATAATCATTTAGAGGTAAGAAATGAAATGCACCATTCATGGAAACGGTAAGCCGTACGTACGCATGAACGCTACTTTCATTTCTATTTTGTATTTTATAGAATGGAATAATAATGATATAAAGGTATATTATAATTCCAGTATTATATCATATATAATATCATAGTTCCATCCTTTATACGTCCAAAATATGGTATTTAACATATCAAATCACATTGAGGGGGCGGTAGTCCGCACTTCGTTAAATGAAGATATCATGTTTACACATAATGGACACCATAAATGTATGCCCAAAATGAAAAATACAGAAGCTTAAGGAAAACATAAAAATATTATATATCATATATAAATATTGTGACATATTAATGGCCACCTTTTATGGTGTTAAAAGAATGTTGAACAATCATCTTTTCGGGAGGCATAAATTTACCATCCATGGAAACAGTATGTCCATTAACCATTAGATGTAGGTGTGTGTAAGTGTAGCTCGAATCCTTCTTATAACAACATCCTAGTATATTTATTACACTGGAGTTTTTTCAAAATAAAAGGATAAAAAGAGTTTACGGGGTTGGAGAAGAAAAATCAAACAAAAGGACTCTAAAGAAGACATTACATTAATATTAGGTAACACTCTCCTAGATTTGAGCTCAAAGGCTTCCTTGGGAAGACTTCTGCCCAAAGTGAGGCTTCAAGGAGTAATAGAGGGATGGGGAGAGCCAAAATGGGCAGGGGTTCGCCGAGACAATGGCTTTGGGAGTGTGGGTAAGGAGGTAGAGGTGGGGGCCTTTTATAAGAGGAGAGGAGGGGCACTCATGGAAGGTAAAGAAAAGTCACTTTATTTTTAAAATGGTATTCAGATTTAAGAGGTCCCACATTGATGTGTTCCGAGGATAAGGTGATAAGGGTTCTAAATCCTCCCATCCAATAGGGTTTGTCCATGTGTAGTTCTTATATTTTACATTATCATTCCATTATATATAAATCGTTAAATAATGAGGTCATCGCTGCATCATCATGATGTCATAAATAATTTAATTTATTTAAAGTCTAAAAATTAAAAAAAATACTATGATGTAGGAAATCTTTTTATATTTCCAATTACTATTTATAATAAAAAATATGATCATTATAACCTCATGTAAAAATTGTTTTAGTAAAACATCTAATGTTTGTGTCGTTTTTACTTTTACATTAAATAAAAAGTTATTTATGTCATTTCCCAACCAATGTGGCTCCATGGGGTCCCCAAGTTGACCCATGGATTGTCTTGGTCAGCCATGAAATATCCAATGAGGGAAGAAAATGTGTCAAGCTCATCTCATTATATTAAAGATTTATTTTTACCTTAGACTACACTAATTACCTCTAATCGCGATTAAGAATTAAAGAGTTACTATTCACCAAAAAATTATTTTAATCTCATTGAACCACATTTTACTTCATAATGACAACCATGTATGTCGGATTTTTGAAATTCAAAACACAGAAGTGGTAAAATTTCATTTAAACAAAAAATCATTTTTTATAAGTACCACTTAGTGGTTTCACTATTCATCAAAAATTGATGTTTTTCAGAAAAATACCAAAAATCCACCCTAAGCTATATTTGATATTCCAAATTCTAAAATGAAGCCTATTTTACAAAATTCAAAACATATAAGTCACATTAATTAATTTAATAATTAATTCCCGCTGTCATGAGAAATAGCGGGTTTTTATGAAACAATAAGTATCAAAAGATTGGCACCAGTTTAAGTCGAATTTCAAATTGAAATTGATTACAATGACCAACATTGGATTAAATTGTAAAAATATATTATAATTTCACTTCAAAACCAATTCAATAGATAATATAATCATATAAATAAATTAGATTAAAAAGTAGTTTTGATGTAAAATGCAGTATTTTTCACTATTCATTAAAAAATGAACATTGACTGAAAAATACCAAAAATTCAGACAAATAAATTTTGATATCCCAGTCATAAAGAATAAGTTTATTTTGACAAACATAGCTTATAGAATTGTCAAAAGATAGATTTAAAAAGGGTTTTCCATCAAAAGGCAGTAAAACAATCTTTTAAGAATATTTCTGTATTCCATGCATAAGATTGTATTTATTTTCATATTAGGCCCCTAAAACACTATCTTAATCATTAATAGACATAGATAAAAATATCTATTATTCATTACTTACGTGGGATGTTACATCCTTCCCCCCTTTTAAAAATTGCGTCCCCACAATTTATTCACTTATCGAATAAATGGGGGTACTTATCCCTCATTTCATTTTTAGATTCCCATGTTGCCTCTTCCATCATGTGGTTTTTACACAAAACCATAACCTGATTAATCACTTTATTCCGTAACACCTGCTCCATGTGGTCATGAATCTGGACCGGTTGTTCCTCATAAGAGAGGTTCTCTTCCAGCTGAACTGCCTCTGGACTCAAAACATGAGATGGATTTGGCATATACATTCTCAACATCGAAACGTGAAAAACATTGTGTACTTGAGATAAAATCGGAGGTGAAGCCACCCGGTATGCAACTGATCCAACTCTCTCCAGAATTTCATATGGTCCAACAATCCTTGGACTCAGCTTTCCTTTTTTACCAAATCTCATCACATTTTTCCAAGGAGAAACCTTGATAATAACGTGATCACATACCTCGAAAGATAGATCCTTCCTCCGGTTATCCGCATAACTCTTCTGCCTACTCTGATATGTTTTCAAGTACTTCTGAATCAGCTGAACTTTTTCTACAATCTCTTCTACCAATTCTGGTCCCATCAACTTCCTTTCACCCACTTCATCCCAGAAAGCTGGAGTTCGACACTACTTCCCATATAATTCCTGAAATGGTTCCATCTGTATACTGGAAAGAAAACATTTATTATATGAAAAATCAACCAAAGAAAGGTATTGGTCCCAACTTACCTGATAATTCATAGAGCAAGAACATAGCATATCCTCCAATGTCTGAATTGTTCTTTCTGGCTGCCCATCTGATTGAGGATGAAAAGCTGTACTAAAATTTAATTCAGTACCCATCGACTTCTGAAGGCCTTTCCAAAATATAGAAGTGAAACTTGGATCACGATCATATAAAATGGAGAGGGGAACTCCATGTATCCTGACTATCACTTTAAGATACAAACGAGAAAGTTGACCTAGGGAAAAAGTATCTCGTATAGTAAGGAAATGAGCATATTTAGTCAAGCGGTCAATAATAACCCAGATTGCATTATTACCTCGAGATGTATTTGGGAATCCAACAACAAAGTCCATGGATATATTATCCCATTTCCACACTGGCACTAGTAAAGGCTGAAGCATCCCTTTTGGTAACTACTTCTCTGCTTTATCCGATTGACCTGTCAAACAATTCACAATAAAATCAGCAATATCTCTTTTCATTCCATCCCACCAGTAATACTCCTGCAGATATCTGTACATCTTAGTACTTCCAGGATGAACTGAAAACGGAGAACTATGAGCTTCACATAACAACTCTCTCTTCAATTGTGAATCACAAGGTACACACAATCTCTTCCCAAATCACAAAATGCAATCGTTATCAATGTTGAATTCAGGCAACTTACCTTTCTAAACCAGCTCTACCTTTTTTTGCAACTCACTGTCTTGCTTCTGTGCTTGCTTGATTCTATCTGATAGAGATGATCTCACTGATACCTGAAACAAAACATAAGAACTTCCTGCACCAACAACTTTTATGCCAAAGTTCATCAAATCCTTAACCAAAGGATAACATTCCAAATGAAACATTACTAATGAAGCATTAATTTTTCAACTCAATGCATCAGCCACTTTATTTTCTTTTCCCGGATGGTAATGAATTGTACAATAATAATCTTTGATTAATTCTAGCCATCTCCTCTATCTCATGTTCATCTCTTTCTGAGTGAATATATACTTTAAACTTTTGTGATCAGTATATATTTCACACTTTACTCCATACAAATGATGCCTCCAAATTTTTAAAGCGAAAACAACATCAGCTAATTCCAAATCATGTGTAGGGTAATTTACCTCATGAGTTTTCAACTATCGTGAAGCATAATCAATTACATGATCATTCTGCATTAGGACGCAACCATGTCCTTTCAATGAAGCATCACTGTATATAACAAACTCACCATTCCTTGAAGGTAGTGCCAAAACTGGAGCATTCACCAATTTTCTTTTCAATTCCTAAAAACAATCATCACATTATTTTGTCCAGATAAACTTAACACCCTTCCGAGTTAGCTTAGTCATTGGACAAGATAACCTTGAAAATTTTTTAACAAACCTTCGGTAATATCCTGCCAAACCAAGCTAGCTACGAATCTCAGTTACATTTGTGGGTCTTGGCCATTCTTCCACAACCTTTCTTTTTGCAGGATCAACATTTATCCCATATTTAGAAACAATATGACCAAGGAATGAAATTTGTTGCAACCAAAACTCAAAATTTTTGAATTTTCCATACAGTTTATTTTCTTTTAAGGTTTGCAAGTTAACCCTTGAATGTCTTTCATGCTCTTCTTTACTTTTAGAAAACACCAAAATATCATCAATGAAAACCACCACAAACTTATCCAAGAACTCATGGAAAATTCTATTCATTAAGTCCATGAATACAGCAGGTGTATTGGTTAGCCCAAAAGGCATTACTACAAATTCATAATGGCCATATCTTGTATGGAACGCGGTCTTCGAAACATCTGCTTCCTTTACCTTTAGCTGATGGTACCCCGATCTCAAGTCAATCATAGAAAAATACTGAGCTCCCTGAAGCTGATGAAACAAATCATCGATATGAGGCAAAGTATATTTGTTCTTAACAGTGATGTTATTCAAGGCTCTATAATCAATGCAATGTCTCATTGAACCATCTTTCTTTTTAACAAATAAAACAGGATCACCCCATGGTGATGTGCTAGGTCGAATGAAACCTTTCTCTAATAAATATTGAAATTGCTCCTTCAACTCTAAAAGTTCAATTTGAGACATTCGATAAGGGGGTTTTGAAATTGGATTAGCATTAGGAACTAAGTCCACAGTAATCTCAACTTCCCGATCTAGTATTATTCCAGGAAACTCATCAGGAAAAACATCAGGATACTCATTTACCACTGACACATCATTAATCTGAACAGTTCATTTATTTTCAACTATGTGTGTAAGGTAACATTAATTTCCATCTTTTACAAGTTTCTTGGCCTCTTGATAAGTTATCAACCGTAAGGGTTCATTCTTGTACACAAACTGAAAGTCTTTTTGAAAATAAAATTCTTTAGCTCTAAAGTCAATATTAGCATGGTAAATAGAAATCCAATTCATACCCAGGATAACATCAAACTCTATTAGAGGTAGAACAAAAAGGTTTTCAAGTAGGTTGTTTCCACAGATAAGGATAGGAAGATTCTTATAAATTCTTTTTGCCTCAACATTTCCCCCAGGTGATTTTAACAAAATTTCAGGATTTATTTCTTGAGATGGTATTCCCATTTTACTAGAAAAGGTTTCAGAGTTGAAAGAATGTGTAGACCCCGAATCATACAACACACTGGCATAATCTGAAAAAACAAATAAAGTACCTGATACAACTTCATTTGATGGCCAGACATCTGCTGAAGTAGTTGCTAAGGATTTCACCACCGCTTTTTACTTGTAGTCTAACTGCTTCCCATCACCCAAGCTCTTTGTCAGACACTCATTTGCATAGTGACCCATCTCATTGCACTTATAACATTTCACTAACTGTAGATCAAATTTGGTCTTACCATCACCCTGATCTTTTCCAGTGCAATAACGAGCCTTATATCCCATCTTACCACATCGGTAGCACTTTCCAAAATTTAGAAGACATTCCCCAGTATGCCTTTTTCCACATTTATCACAAACTGGAAACATAGTTTTCTTACCGTTAGACTTTTTTTAAGAATTCATACCATTATCCTGCCACCTTGGTCTCTTCTTCTGTTGGTTGTTATAGAACACGTGATCGTCGGAAATCTCCATTTCCACCTTCTCAGCACATCGAACAAGCTTTTCATAACATTTAAACTCACGAGAAGATAATGCCCTTCGATATTTTGGCTTTAATCTTGAGTAAAAATGATTGATTTTACTATCAAGGTCTCGGATAAAATTTGGAGAATACCTTGCCAATCGAGTGAACCATTCTTCATAGGCACCCACTGAGTCTTCCTATTGCCTCAATTCCTAGAATTTCTTTTCTATACTAAGTCGAATAGCCTTAGGAAAATACTTTTCATGAAACATACCTTTGAATTCATCCCAGTTGAGAGCAGCAATCTCATCAGCATCCCTGATATTTTTAGCCATCGACCACCACTGATCTACTTCACCTTCCAAACGATAGATAGCAAGACTATCCTTTTGATTGTCTGAACAACCCATGACATCAAAAATCATCTCCAGTTCTTTAATCCACCCTTCAGATAGCACATGGTCAGATGATCCTCTGAATGATAGGGGATGTTGCCTAATGAAATGTTCCACCACTTACATGTTCCTCTGCGGTTGATCTGGCTGATCTCGTGTATGGATACCACCGCCATTTATCGCTTGAGTCAACTGCGCCATTACTGCAACAAACTATTCAGTTCCAATTCTGAACATCTCAGGATGTTGATTTTGAAGGTTATTTCCTTCTGTATTCCTTCCTAGCACTTCTTCCCTACTTCCTCTGCGGAAAACCATTCTGAACAAACATGTCTTAGATGAAGCAACATGGTAATCTTCAAATACTATATCACTTCAATTTGACCATAAAAAAATATTTTTGGATAATAATTTAATATAATTATAACTCCTAAAGTTATCTAAACCGACCTCTGATACCAACTAAAAGGCCCCGTCCTTAAACCTTACTTAATCATGAGTTAATAAAAGATTACACATTGAGGATATTTTCAGGTTTAGATTTTTAGAGAATTAGATCATAAAACATTCATTACATTCCACATATAAACAAAGTGTTTATGTAATGATAGTATTCTTATTTCCCATCAATGGAAACATATTTAAAATAAATCATTTATTCTTTCTTGACACTTCCATGACACTATCATCATATCATGTACCTTTCCCTTGACCTGTGAAAAACATTTCAAAAAAACTTGGGGTGAGCATAAAAAGCTCAGTAAGGGATATAAAAATATGGAATGTAAACATGGGTACATATGTACATAATAATGAAATCATACTTTAACCATAAAACATAATCAATTTAAAATACCTCATCAAATCATGAATAAATCATAGAAATCATAAGACATAAATGTAACTTGAGGCATTTATAACATTCTTACGTAGGGAGTAACCCTCTTGGTTACATTTGGAATACCCATCACATTATATTCCTTAAATCTCTTTGGAGATACCTTAATGTTACACTCCATTGCGTTACCCAATGCATTGGAGAGCTATATCGGGCCCACCTGCCCTTAGTTTATCACGGAACCACCCTTCTTCATAATAATTCCCATGAACCATAACATAATTGTATCACATAAAACATGCATAAAGGAATCATAACATTTCCACATTTCAATCACAAAATATCAATAAAACACATTGATATAATAAAAACATTATGAAAACAATTTTCAATACCAAAACAAAAGAAAAGAAAAACATGGTATTTATTTTTCTTTTAAAAAAAATGCATGGCTTGTTTAGGAAGCCGAAACTCAAATAATGGTCACGACGGCGGAGAAGTCGTTGTCGCTGCATACGTATGACATAACCTTTCCCTTTTGTCGTTTAGTAAATTCTTCATATAAAAAATATTCCTTTTGAATAAATGTAAAAGTCAAAGGGGTTTATACACCATATAAAAGAATGTTGTGTATAAAACAAAATGCGCCTCAATGAAAGTAGATTGAGACGAAGTACCATACCTCGGGTCCGACTTGACTCGGTCGTTCTTTAATCTCCTAAATAATAAATTTGAGTTAATTTATACTTGTTTAAGAACATTTTTCAAGTTCATTATTCCTTTTATATCACTTATTGCCATGTCATTAACACTATGTAATTATTTAAGTTAATAACGGTCGTTTTAACGATCATTGGTACTTGAGTCAAACATAAACCCTTTATAATTAAATGTTGTTCATGTATCCATTATATCCAGAATTATAATCATTATGTATATATCATATATATCCAGTATATACATTCATTTATAATATTACATAATCATTTAGAGGTAATAAATGAAATGCACCGTTCAATGGAGACGGTAAGTCGTACGTGCGCATGAACGCTACTTTCATTTCTATTTCATATTTTATAGAATGGAATCATAATTATATGAATGTATATTATAATTCCAGAATAATATAATATATAATATCATAGTTCCATCCTTTATACATCCCACATATGGTATTTAATGAATCAAATCACTTTGAGGGGGCGGTAGTCCGCAGTTCCTTAAATGAAGATATCGCGTTAACCCATAATGGAAACCATAAATGTATGCCCAAAATGAAACATAGAGAAGATTAAGGAAAACATAAACATATTATATATCATATATAAATATAGTGACATATTAATGGCCACCTTTTAAGGTTTTAAAATAATGTTGAATAATCATCGTTTCGGGAGGCATAAATTCACCATCCACGGAAATAGTATGTCCATTAACCATTAGATGTTGGTGTGTGTAATTGTAGCACTAATACTTATTATAAAAACATCCTAGTATATTTAGGATACTGGAGATGTTACAAAAGAAAAGAATAAAAATAGTTTAGGGGGTTGGAGAAGCAAAATCAATCAAAAGGACTCAAAAGAAGACATTACCTTAAAATCGGGTAACTCTCTTAGATTTGAGCTCAAAGGCTTCCTTGGGAAGTCTTCTGCCCAATGTGTGGCTTCATGTAGTAATATAGGGATGTGGAGAGCCAAAATGGGCAGGGTTTGGCAGAGCCAAAATCTCTGAGAGTGTGGGTAAGGAGGTAGAGGTGGGGGCCTTTTATAAGAGGAGAGGATGGGCACTCTTGGAAGGTAAAGAAAAGTCACTTTATATTAAAATGGTATTCGGATTTAAGAGGTCTCACGTTGATTTGTTTCGAGGATAAGGTGATAAGGTTTCGAAATACACCCATCCAATAGGTTTTTTCCAGGTGTATGTCTTAGATATTACATTATCATTCCATTTTATTTAAATCATTAAATAATGAAGTCATCGCTACATCATCATAATGTCATAAATAATTTAATTTATTTAAAGTATAAAAATTATAAAACAAATACAATGATGTAGTAAATCTTTTTATATTTCCAATGACTATTTATAATACAAAATCTGATCTTTATAACCTCATGTAAAAATATTTTTAGTAAAACATTTAATGTTTGTGTCATTTTTACTTTTACATTAAATAAAATGTTATTTATGACATTTCCCAACCAAAGTGGCTCCATGGGGTCCCCAAGTTGACCCATGGATTTTCTTGGTCAGCCATGACACATCCAATGAGTTTAGGATATGTGTCGAGCTCATCTCATTTTATTAAAGCATTATTTTTACCTTAAACTAGACAAATTACCTCTAATCGCGATTAAGAACCTAAGAGTTACTATTAACCAAAAAAATTATTTTAATCTCATTGAACAACATTTTACACCTTAATGACAACCATGTATGTCGGATTTTTGAAATTCAAAACACAGAAGTGGTAAAATTTCATTTAAACGAAAAATAAGTTTTTATAAGTACCACTTAGTGGTTTCACTATTCATCAAAAATTGAAGTTTTTCAGAAAAATACCAAAAATTCACCCTAAGCTATATTTGATATTCCGAATTAAAAAATGAAGTCTATTTTAAAAAATTCAAAACATATAAGTCACATTAATTAATTTAATAATTAATTCCTGCTGTCATGACAAATAACGTGATTTTATGAAACACTAAGTATCAAAAGATTGACACTAGTTTAAGTACAATTTCAAAGTGAAATTGATTCCAATGACCACCATTGGATTAAATGGTAAAAATATATTCTAATTTCACTTCAAAAACAATTCAAAATATAATCTAATAATGTAAATAAATTAGATTAAAAAGCAGTTTTGATGTAAAATGCAGTATTTTTCACTATTCATTAAGAAAATGAACATTGTCTGAAAAATACAAAAAATTCACAAAAAGTAAATTTTGATGTCCCAATAATAAATAATAAGTTTATTTTTTACAAAAATAGCTTATAAAATTTTAAAAAGATAGATTTAAAAATGGTTTTCCATCAAAAGGCAGTAAAACAATCATTTAAGAATATTAGTGTATTCCATGCATAAGATTGTATTTATTTTCATTTTAAGCCTCTAAAACACTATCTTGATCATTAATAGACATAGATAAGAATCTCTATTATTCATTACTTATTTGGGATGTTACAGTTTTAGTGAATTACGCCTTTGGTGCTAGTCACCAGCCCCTGTCCTATGGAAGGTAGTCTTGGGGAACCTATATACATTGAAAATAATTGGGTATTTTGGATGGGCCAACCAACCCATCGCAAATAACCTCTTCGATGGACTATTTGCGACATGATTTATACCCGACACAAATAGTCCATCACAAATAATGGTTTTTCGCATAGTGATTTATTCAAATGACATTTTATGAAGATTTATATTATAAAAGACCCCATATGAAAACCTGTTAGGTTTATGATTGTGGAAGGAACCTTTTTTCCTTAAAGCAATGGATGAGAAAATAAAAATGAATATATTATTAAATCTAATTTCCTTGAAACTCAATTTATGAAACAAATATCAACTATTAACAAATTTAATGACTTGGATTTTATTGATGGAGACTAGGTTTTTGGGAAAGTATCTCCATGTAAGGGTGTTATAAGGTTTAGAAAGAAAGGGAAATTGATCCCAATTACATTGGAAATTTTGAAATATGGAAAGTAGTGGAAGTAGTGGCCTACAATATGGAATTCCCACCAATTATCTATAATATTATTGTCCTATTCTATATTTCATTTTTAAGGATGTAAAACCTAGACCCAACACATGTTATTTGCTGTAATGATATTTCATCAGAATCTAACCTATAATACTAGGAAGAGATGATCTAAATTCTAGAAAATAGGGAACATATATTTTGTAATCAGATGACTTGGCTGGTAATTTTGATTTGGAGAAATCCTAAGATATAAGAGGCAATATGGGAACCCAATGTGATTTTGTTGTTGATGTAGCCAAATTTATTAACAAGGTGACATTCTGGAAAATTTTATGATGTAATTTTTTATTAGAGGTAAGAATACAACCCCCCCCCCCCCCCGATTTTATGATATATTTACATTTAAATAAAAAGAAACTCACTAAAAATATGAAGAACACACAACCCCAAGATTAAATATATTGTATTATTTCATACCATTATAACATAGAGGTTTAATTTTTTATTACGAATAGAAATAAATAAATTTTAAAATTCTATCTTATAATCATATGTAAAATAAAAAATGTGGAATTAAATTGATGAGAAATGAAAATAAAAATAATTCAAATGAAAAATAATATTTTTTTAAGAACAAGTATTTTTATAAAAGATAAATTCATTGGAAAATGAAAATACAATTTATAAATACTTTTTTAATACATTAAAACAATATATTTTACATAACACACATAAATTTATAAAAATTAATTTCCAAAAAAATATATTTTTTTCTGAATTTTATGAAAATATATTAATTTGATGAATAATAAATCATACTACTTTTAAATAAATGTTTTTTTATTTTATAAAATAATCTAATTTAATTTTTATTATAAATTATTTTCATGAAAAAGTAGTTCAATTATAACACATTTTAACTAATTTAGGACATTGAAACCAATTTTAGGTTGATTAATGATTTAATAGAATGATAAACAGTTGGTTGTTATTCAATATGAAAGACAATATTTTAATTTCATCTCTGAGTTTTATTTTAAATTTAATTTTCCCACTTTTGTGATTAATAATTGAATAAATGGATTTCATATTTCTAAAAATTATAATTTATATTATTTAATAAGGTCAAAATAACAATTTAATATAATTAATAATATAAACATTAATAAATAATTATAGTGGATAAGGTGAAAATGAGTTTACAGGTGGTCAAATTATAATGATATTGGTTAAAATTGAAAAATATTTTTCCTAAAACCTTTTTATTTATATATTGTTTTCCTTTTAACCTATCTTATTTTATAAAATATCATTTTTTTACTTTTTTAATACAAAAAATGTGTGTAAATGTTATTATTTAAATCAATTCCAATTGTGTATGCTCCCCCATTATTAAATGGTTCTCCCCTCTCCGCACATATTCACACTACAATGATTATTTAGTTCATAAAATCCATAATCAAATAAAATCCATAATTTAATCTCAATATCCAATATTCGTATGATATATCATATGAAACAATATGCATATATTTTTGTGCAAACATAATGATGTTGACCGAAAAGAGGTAATGCTGTTATATGAGCATTTTTATATTGTTTGTTTTTCCAAATGCTTCAAATATTATCTAAATATGAAATATTAATAACCCCAGTATCTATTATATCCATATATATTATTATATTACTTTAATATCCTATATTAATATCCACTTCCATCAAATGGAAAACGAAACCAGCAATCATGTATATGGTGGATTATTGCATTGCGATCCGATGCAATTCGTTTTCCATAACCACATTTTTAGAATGGATATATTGAAATATTTAATATATTTATATTATATTTATGAAATTAATAAAATTATATAATTATGATATCATATATACCTTCTTTATATCCATTTTTAGGGGATATGATAAAGTCACTCGTGTGTATGACGAACTACTACCGTTTGAAGAAATGTGATTTTTTTTTCACTTGTTATTTACATGTAATGTTGAAATTATAATGTTAATGAATATATGTAATATTTATGAACTAAAAATAAAAGTAGAAATATTTTATCATATCTTAATTATTACATTCCATTCCATTGAAGAACAATATTTTCACTCGTGTGTATGCATGGATTACCACCTCCACATCGCGATTTAAAATATTTTGCATTATTATTACATGGATGTTAATAAAGATAATATTGATTAATATAAATTATATATATGAAATAACAAATATATTATCATGTAAATTTAATATTTATACTCATCTCATTCTGATATACAAGAAAAAAATGAAATACTGTTCATGATTATGTACGTCCCCCATCAAAATGAATAGTGCAATAAATTTTCTATCTCTAAATTTTATAGGTTACTATAAATAAATATATAATAAATATATATGATATTAATATAATTTATAACATTATGAATATAAAGAAACAATGATCAATGTTAATTTATTGAAATAATTAAACCAAAACAGACATGAAAAATGAAGCATGTATCATCTAAAATAGTTTTTTATCCAACAATTGTTAATAAATGGGTGATAAAAAAATATATGTAATCAATTTTTAGTTTGAGATATATGGATATGGTTCTGTAATAGATTTATAATAGACATATATTTATTATAGATGAGTTCTTAACACGTTCATGTTAAATCATACATGTGGTATGGGTTTCTCGTCAATCATTAACTTCCATTAGATGTATGCCATATTAAATACTTATTCTATTTTTTTGGTTACATAAATCCCTATTGATATGTTATATCATAAATCACTTTAACATAATAGTATTTAATGTGTCATTTGATATTATTTATTTCATGTGTATTATTAATCAAACAATACTAATGTGGTAAGTGTATATTTGATAGCCTCCTCATTATCAGAATTGTTTATGTTTTTGTTTATTTAACCCATAGGGTAATTGTAACACCCCAACAGTTTTTAAAAAAAAATTCAATTCAATTACTGATTTTATTTATTTTCATAATTTACCAAATAATTTAAAATAATTTTTATTATGTATTTTTGTGATATATGAAACACCATGTTGATCTTTCACTACATGAAACAATTATCATAGCTTTTTATACATGCAACACTAAGTAAGCATGCAGTATATGCAAGACCATGTTTAACCTCATTTTAATAGATATCCTTTATTGACACTAAATTATGACACTTTAAGTAATTTTATGTTGTAAAATAAAAAATATTTGTGGATTTACAACATAAAAAATACCGTTGGGTGATTTTTTGTGATTTTTATGAGAATGTTTTTTTGTTGAATACTGAAAACTGCTGCATTTTAGTTAAAAAACGCATTTTCGATTAAGTAATTATTAATTAAAAATTAGATATATATTTTTAGAGTCAAATTAGATCAATTATTTATCAATATATATTGTTTAGTTCATTAGAAGAAATTCTACATTAAAATTGAATATAAAATCCTAACAGACTTTTGAACGTTTTAATATATTTAAAACTCATTATTTCACCATATATACAGGATTATTGTTAATTTTAATTTTCTCGGTTATGAAATTTTAATTTTAAAAATTTGACATAAAAGGTTAAAATAATTAAGATATTTATGTTCTAAAAATATAAACTTCATTTTTTGTCCGAGATAATTATTGAATATGATTAAAAATAATTACGATGATTATGGTATCATTAATCGTTATAAGGGACTAAACCTTATTAAAAAGTACGAAAATGACCTGGAAACATGTAAAAAATCCATTGGATAACAATATTTAGACCATATCCCCACATGGGTTGATATATATTTTTTATTGGTATATTATTAAATAGAAGTACCCTATATATATTGTTATTTTATGAAGAAGTCAAAAAGGAAGCTTTCTTTGGCTTTAAAATTTTAAAAAAAAATTGGATATGTAAAAATAATAATATTTTGGGTCATGCATATAATTTTGGAATATAAATTGGTCATTTTAATCATAATAATTTATAAATAATATTTATTCATGATGAAGTTACTTAAAATTCCTATGAAATGCCAACGTAGTGATTTTTAATTTAATAATAAACTGAATTGAATAAAAATATAAATATTAAAAGTGATGTTAACTGATTTAATTAATTAATTTATTTAATTTTTTATATTAATATATCATTTTAAACATATAGAAACATAATATTTGAGAATTATAATAATATATTGTTATTTTAAAATTAAAATTAAAATAAATAATATCAAAATTTTTAATATAGTTATTTTACAATAAATGAAATATAAATAAATGATTTAATATGAATAAAAACACTATATCAGGACTATATATTTTTATATGTTAATTATATTTATATATGGTTTTTTAATATACCACTTTATATTTTATAATAAACACATTGACCCATATAATTTCAAAATGTTGTTAACACGGTAAGAGTTTAAGCATTGTTTTAGTGCAACACATGGTCTAGTTTTAAAATTAATTTTAAAAACATTTTAGAATATTATTTTATAAATGATATATAATATTTATAATTAAGTGTCTCTATAATTTCTAATTAATCTAGCTTTATTTTAGTCTTAATTGTTAAATTAATTTGATTGGAAAACTAGATTATTTAATAAAAAGAAAAATGATAAAATTTTGGAATCGTAGAAATCAAAAAACCAAAATTTTAAAGTGATAATATTTTCTTGTGGTGGATGTATTAATAGACCATTATAATGATATAATCCATTCTTTTTCCATTTTGGTGGCACTTCAGGTAAGGTGGACCACCTTACATGGAATACCTTTTGGTATTTACAAGAGTGTCAGTCCCTCTCCAGTATAAAACAACATGTACTCTATCACTTCATCACACCTCTCAAACTCATTATATCACCCATAATATGCTCAAATAATCCTAAAAAATCCCTCCATTTTATCTTGTTTCCTACCTTTGGGAGGGAATCCCCTCATGTAAGCCTTTTAGCACAAACTAAAAGGAGTAATCTGATTAAGAGGTAATGTCTTCTCTCAAGATCCTTCACTTTTTTTCCAACTCCACCTATCCACTATCATTATTCCATTATTGACTGAAAACAATAGTATCCCCAATATAATAGTTTTTGTGCTAATGGTTATAATTAATCATACACACCCCTCTGTCTAATGGATATTGATCATATTATTTTTGTGTATGGAGAATTACTACCACACAAAACAATGATTGTTAATTTTTCTTTTACCACCAATAATAGTGGAAATTATGTTATAGAAAATATTTACATAAGTCACATATTGTATTTAGTAAGTCATTAAGCTTCATTATTCCATTTATAACCCACAAATATTTGCTTTCCATTTGGTGTAAATATGAGAATCTCGTGTGAGGAAGTATTGACTACCACCCCCTCAAAGCGATGTGATACATTCTCAGACCACATGGAATGTATTAAGATTGGATTTCGTGAAGTTATTACATATTTATTGTATAATAAATATAATTATATATATATATATATATATTATATATATCAATTAAATTATTTCTTTCAATACAATAATAAAAACAGAAATTTTGTTCAAGAGTACATACAACTTATTATCTTAATGAACAATGTATTCCATTTTATAAATATTTATTACATAGATTTATATATTTTAAATATACTGGATATACATGATATTTATATCATAATTTAAATTCTAGAATCAGGATGTAATTATAATGACCAATTTTATAACAAATTAATACACATGTGAAAAACAATCTGAATATTATCAAAAGTGAAACCTTAACAAAGGATCATTAAGAAGAGGATAATATAAGATCAAAATAAAGACATATATTGTATTAGATATAATAATATGGTTATTAAATAAATATATAATAAATTTATATTTATTATATATGATTTTTTAATGATTATAATGAGATTCAAAACACAAGGTATAGGGATTTCATCTCACATTTAATTTCATTGAGATACATGTTTTGTTATGTACTTTTTCCATTAGGATGGTGTATGTACTTAAAATTATTTTTTTATATATATCCTATAATTATTATTATATGTATTCACATGTCCATTCTATTATACTCCTTTTATGGAGCTTAAGATTCATAAAATACCAAATCTGTAAAACAGCTTTGTCTAAATTTGCCGTCATTGGGACTCATGTCTTTTTATGCACCTAGGCTTCTTATTTTTTATGTATATACAATCATTATATATTTATATCATTAATATAAATATTTCCATTACATTTTAATATTCATAAAATTTCACTACTAAAATGGAAAGTAGGATCTCATGTTATAGAGTTATAAGTGTTTATTGGGAATATCTCATCATTTCTTTTGAGATTGTTTTCCTTTATACTTCAATGGATGAAATCATATTATCCACCTCTCACGAAAATTAATTAATTTTATTCTGCCAAGTTATCCATTTTTTACTCATGTATTAGTTCTATTATTATACTATTTTTTACCAAAATATAGTTATGAAAGTGTTTTTAAGAAATTATGACATTACACTCACTTTTTTTAGAAATATATGTTTTCTAAATTGGATTTCCACAAATATTATACAATTGTCCTCTATTAATTAAAATATATGTTTAATTTTTATCATTTATAAATTTATTCAAGGAAATAATCTTTTTCCTTTTTGAATAATAATTCATTATAACATTTTTATCATTCCAAAATAATG
This sequence comes from Viscum album, assembly GCA_963277665.1. Lineage (NCBI taxonomy): Eukaryota > Viridiplantae > Streptophyta > Magnoliopsida > Santalales > Viscaceae > Viscum > Viscum album. Next base: position 173,417,426 of record OY728134.1, read on the forward strand.
TTTTTACCTCGTACCACATGTTAGTATATACCGCCAAAATTTCTTTAAAAATTTATTTTCATTTTTAAAGGTTTATCATTAAGAAATTATTTTTAAAAAAAAATTTAAAGAAAAATTATTTAAAAAGTAATTTAATGTCTTCTTTATAATTATTAAATTCATATAATAAATAAAATTAATTTTAATTGGATTTATGTACTTCAATGAATATTTCGAAGAAGAATAATTATTTTTTTCAATAACTATTTTGGAAATATATTTCAAAATTACATTCCATCTAAGATGAAATCTATTGATGTTACCTATTTACATCTAGGAAATGATCCAATGGATCAATCCATAATTATTTCTTGAGTGGTTAATGTTATAACGGAATGATTTTTATGACACTCTGTTTAATTCCACAGCTTCTATACTTTTGAAACATACTTCTTTTCACGAGTTACTTGTACATGATGTTATTATGAAACCTATCTATTTTCATAGGTTTTGATGTGACGATGAATTAATGATCCCAATTTCATTTTATGGTTCATTATTTTATGTTTATTTGACCTATTTATTTTTATGTGTCATGATATGATGAATAGTTTATTCTCTTATGGAACATGTATGAATGATATTACTATGAGATTGGTGGGACCAATATCTCCCTCAAATTAATTTGGTAATAATTTTTAATATGTTAGATCAATGGTTACATGAGTTGTATCCAATTCATGAAAATAAATAGGGTGTATACATTGTAGCCAAAGCTCTAAATGAATGTGGGTGTAAAGGTTGTAGCCCAAGCCTAAAAAAGAAAGAGGGTTTATGAGTTTTATCCCAAGACCCAATAAAAAGTGGTCATACGTTTTTTTCCCAAAACATAAAATAAATATGGTATATGGTGTATATCTGAAGCCCAAAAGAAATCGGACTATACATGATGTAGCATTAGACCGAAAAAGTAGATAGTTAATTTGTTGAATCCCAAGACAAAATGAAATAGGGTACATATGTAGTAGCTGAATCCTGAAAACAATAAGGGACATGGGTTATATCACAAGCATAATGGAATTTGGATACATGGGATTCTATCCCAGGACTTATATAGGTACATGTTCCATATCCCAAACCTAACATGTTATAATGGTCATGGTAGGTATCCTTGATATAAATGTTTCTATTCATATATGGGTGCTAAAAATCCTATATCTTATTCAAACATTATAATTTCATTGGACATGATGTTTATTTCATTATGATTAATGTCTTATAAAATAATATGATTTATCCTATAACTCGTGTTTATGATATTTGATGTGTAGGGTATCATCTCATAATTTTATAATCACATTATCATAATCATATGTTCATGTTTATGATTACATGTGTCCATTTGTTTCCTTTACTAAGAATATGAGCTAACCCTATTCTTATGTTTCTTTTCTCTAGGATATAAAGAATGTTTTTATGTAGAATTAGTAACGTTATAGATCATTATGAGTGATTTTGAGGATATTTTACTTGGATCGATGATATTTTTTCTATGTTTCCAAATAAAAGAAACTTTTGTGGTCTATAAGAATGTATTTTTGTAATGTATTGACTATTCATATAAAATTATGTAATATCCATATGTGTTAGCTCTAGGTCTCTGTATTTTTTATCTAAGGAAAAAATTTACACCACCATTGGAAACATGGATGATAATACCTTAGTGAGATCAATCGTTATATTTCCAAGTATTTAAATAGGGTTGTCTCTAAGGATAAGTATGATAATGAGTTAATGTTTTTGAATATTTATTAGATATAGGTAAAGGATTGTGTGAGTGGATTCATAGGAATACCACCCTTTCTGGATACTTCAAGTGTATGTTGATCTAGAATAGATTTAACCTGGGGTAACAACTCTGAAAATATGTTCTGGGTTTAACATGGGGTAATTAGTTAACAACAATGGGCCATGCTAGAAACTTGGTTTCACACTCCCAGGGGACAGGATTTATGATTTCACAAACCCTTCATAAACAATTATGAAAGATTTAAATATAAATTGTCTATGAATAACCAAGGATTATAATAAGGAGTAGTAGATTTTGGAATTTGACGAGATTTAGATACCTTATAAGTAATTAGTTTCATAACTATGTGGTTTTCTTCTCTATTCGGTAATTCATACACTGTGATTATGGATTTAGTTTATGGAGGGAATGAGAAGGTATTGGAATAATGTTGTATGTTATGGATTATTCGATGATGAGTAGTTAAATGGTATGATCAGTATAGAAAAATCTATTTCAATTATGTTGAATTAGTTATCTTGTTATATGATTAACAATATTAGATGTGGTGATATTCCTAATAGGTCCAATAAGAAAAATATATACTTTTATTATAAGGAACATATAGGAAATAATATTTCAATTCATAAATTTAAAGAAAATGGGATGAAGAACCTTGTGGAATGCATCAAATGGATGGGAAGATGTTATTGGTGTTGGAAAAAGGGTTACAAAGGGATGATTTGTCCCAGAGATCTTGTGCATTATCAATGGAAAACACTGGAACTACCAAACTCAATGCCCGATCCAAAGAATTTACTTCTAAATCATTTAAGGAACTCTTCCATAACTAATGTTAAAGATAAAAGTAATAATTTATTTATGTATTTGTATTCTATAATTTAAGAGTTAATTATATACATATTGTACAGTTTTTTTTATTGTTATATATTTTCAAGAATATGTTGAATGCTCCCGATTGAAAAAAATGGTGATATCATGAAATGTGAAATTTTAACTAAGGGAATTTAAACCATAATTTGTTTCTTATTTTATGTTAATGTGTTATATATAATGATACATGGGATAAGAATAAGTTAACTAGATAGTACTAATTACTTTGAATCAATGTAAGGACGGGTTTATAGGTGGTTTATGCTATCACTAATGATGTTTAGAACATTCTTAGATTTATAAAATATATCCAATACACTTTGGAATTTGGAGGAATGAATTTTTTACAAAATGATTAATGGTTGTTTAAGTTTTTACCATGTTCTATATAATATATGATGAGGTTATTATCATGTTTGGAATGTGACAACAATAATGTACTTTGTGAGGTATGAGGGATCAATGTTAAGATGATTTCATGAAATTATTTTCAATGATTTGAATTTCTGTATTTTGGATGGATTATAAGGATAACCGTTGATGGAAATATTACATTATACATTAGATGATGTGAGAAATTTTAAATTGTTATCTCTCAATATGAGTATTGTAATTGGATATCCTATTCAAAATACAATTTACTGATGGTAACTAATGATAAATGGGATGTAATATCATGGGTCTCATGATATATTATTACTTCAAGAATGAAAAATTTAATTTCCTTTTTCGAGAAAAATTTAATTTCCTTTTTCGAGAAAAAGGTGAGTTGGATAATAAAACAATAATGGGTGACAATGTACCAAAATAATTAATGTGTATGTTTCAATTAAAATTTTTTTAACTTTAGGAAAAATTACCTTGAAACCAAAAATATTTATTTATAACTATGTTTTTGATGAATTATATTTTCACTTAGGTCATTAGTAATTTATTGCTTTGTGGTTATTACCATTACCCTAACCTTATTATGTAAAACTCTCCATCAAAAAATGATAGTAATATTTTTCTTGCAAATCCATTTTTTAACAGGCCACCTATGTTCTCCAATGTGGAAACATATTTATATGAAACATTCAGTTACCATTATGATTCAAAATATATATTTTTAGGGTATGTTTTAGTATCCATTTTTAATGATTTATTCTTCTATAAATGAATGTTTTATGTATTAAACATTTCATAAACATGATTAATTTTGAGGGATAAATTCATTTTAAGGGCGGTAGATTGTTACACCCCCATATATTTGTGATTTTTTTCAATTTAATTATACTTTTTGATATTTTTCTTTTCAAAAAACAATGATTTTATTTTTTTATTTTTTTATTGTGATATATTCAACACCATGTTGATCATTCACTACATACAACATTTATATTAGCTTGCAGTACACACAACATTTGGATTTTATGTGGTACATGAAAGTCCATGTTTTAGCATTTTAATGAGAAATTTAAAAGAAACTTCATTTTTTTAATGAATATTAAAAACTGCTGCATTTAAGATAAAAAATCATCATTTTGATTAAATAATTATTAATGAAAAGTTATATTTAAAATTTTTTAGATTAACATTATATCAAATATATATAAATTTAAACAATTACATTCATTGGAATTAATCTTATGTTGAAATTGAATGTAAAAACCAAACTATCTGTTGAACTTTTTTCTACTTTAAAAACTCATTATTTTTCCATGTATACAGAATTAGCTTAAATCATAATTCTTCCACGTCATTGATTTGAATTTTGATTATCCATAATTAATGTTTTTAATCAGTATGATATTTTTTGTCTAATAGTATCAACATAATTTTTTGACCCAAATGATAAGTAATTGTGATTAAAATTAATTATAGTTATTAAGGTATGATTAAGCTCAATAAGAGACAAAATCATATCAAAAATGAAAATAATGGCTTATAAACATGTCTACAATCCATTGGATTCTAATATATATACCAATCCCCACATGGATGGAAATATTTGTTTTTTGGGATGTTATCAAATGGAAGTTCCAAATATAAATGATATGTTAGGAAAAAGACAAAATGGTAACTTTCCTTTCCATTAACATTTATAAAAAATTGGGATATATTAAAAACATAATATTTTCGTTTATACATATCCTTTTTAATTATAAATTAAATAGTTTAATCTTTATAATTTTTCAATAATTTTTAGGGATTATTTAGTTACATAAAATAATTATGAATATCCAATTTATCGATTAATTAGTTAATAATTGACTAAAATAAATGACACTGTAAATATTAAAAGTGATTTTAATTGATTAAATTAATTTAATAATTTACTTTTAGATGAATATATACTTTTAAATAACTATTAAACAAATATATTTTAATTCGAATATCAGATTTATATTATAAAAATTAAAATTCAATAAATAATGTCAAAATTGACATTAATATAATTTTATAATAAATGAAATTTATTAAATGATTTAAAATTAATAAAACATAGATATACGTACAAGTGATATATATGTGTTAATTTGTAAAGACCCGTAAAATTCAAGGGAAATTTTTTCTTAATTTTCTTTAGAATTTTACAAGAGCGCGGTTTCAGACGGCACCTGATTCCGAGGCCCGGAGTGCCCGGAATCACTTTCTGAAGTTTGGCTCGGGTACGTTCAGTGAACGAACGAGCGGTATTTCCTAACTTTTGAACCGGTGCTCGGAATTGATATCTGAGGGCACCGATGAACTCGCAACGCCGATATTCGCTTAAAGAGACCTTTTCGGGAGTTGCGTTTGTTGCTGGTTGAAAGTTAGTTTTGGGGATTAAAAGATAAGTAAAATAAAATTTTGTTTGAATTTTATTTTATTCGTGGTGGTTAGACTCTCTCATGGGAAGTTGTTGGTGGGGCCCACAACCACCCAACTTCCCATGTGTGGTTATGAGGGAGGTGGGGCCCACACGAACCCCCACCTTTTCAAGTTCCCTAACTCCCCTCTCTCCCTCTTAATGGCTTGACATCTTAACTTCTATTTAATTATACAACTCATGTATATTAAATAAGTGAGTTAATTTTGGAGTTATCCATTTTGAATTTCAAACCTTTGAAATTCTTTGTTATGTTTTTGATTAAATTAAGCTCTTCTCTCTTTTTGTTGGGTTAGAACGCTTTGGCCACCTTGAGAGCTTTTGAGAGCTTCTTCTTCATCTTCAAGCTCTGACGAAGAACACGAAGAACGCTCAAGCTCCGACGAAGAACGACGCCTCTCTTCTTCGTCCTCCGTGTCAACGGGAGGGAACGCCGCTTCCTCCTCGGACCTTCTTCGTCGGCATACGAAGATTCGCCAACGACGTATCTCTTCGGGCATATCTCTTCGTCAACGGATTTGACGAACGACGACCGCGACGCCCGACCACCGCGACGTTATCTTCCACGGGACGTTGTCAAATCTTCGATCTTTTACCCGAGGTAGGGGTTGTTGAATATTGTTAATTTATTCCATTTCTTGCTCGTGGATCGCATGTCTACCTGAGGCTTTTGAATATTTTATATAAGTGTTATTGTTTAACGTGAGGGGGGGCCGGACCACATGAACACGGCCGAACCCCCCTCCATCGTTCATCTTGTTTATTTTTGCGGGCGGAAGCAAGGAGGTGTGGTGCCGTCGCACCACGCGGATAATTGTACGTTTAACTTACGCGATGCCGTCGCGCGCGCACCTTTGAAGAAACAACAAGAACGCGACGCCGTCGCGCCGCGTTGAATGAATATCAAAGCACGGCGAAGGGGCGCGGTGCCGTCGCACCGCGCCGGACGACGAACACCGCGGCCGGTTCCGGGCCGCGGCGGGACGAGGAGACCGCGGCCGGTTCCGGGCCGCGGCGGAAGAGAAGACCGGCGGCCGGGCCGCCGGCGTCGAAAGCCGAAGGGGGGACCGGAATTTCCGGTCCCGTTGGAGAAAACCGGCCGGCCAGCTGGCCGGCCGGAAGGCTTAAAACCGGGGGAATTAATCCCCCGGCCAGCATGTAAAACCCCCCTCTTTATGAGGGGGGGGGGGGGCGGTTCCATGAAAGGGGGGCAGCAGCCGCCCGGTTCTTTAAATTAAACCGGCCCCCACGTGGGGGCCGTTTGTTGCAAAGGCGCGGCACAAAGGCCGCGCCGCTCCAAATCAGCGGGGGATTGCCCCCCGCGTGCTGACCGTGTGCGGCCCCTCGCGGCGCCAGGCCGCCGCGCCGCCCCGGGGGGGGGGGGGGGGGGTGGGGGGTCGGGCTGGGTGGGCCCGGACCCGGACCCCCCGTTTCGAACCAGAATTGGTTTTTGGCCCATAACGTGAACCTCGGACCTCCGATCGACGAACCGTCTGCGGCAACGCGATCCTTGGATCGAGACGGTCGTTTCGGTATATCGCACTCAAGGTTTCGGATTACTTTGAGTTCGGCCGGGTTGGTTCGTTCACGAAACCAACCGGGCCATCGGAGCGGAAACGCTCATATCTTGAGCTACGAACGTCCGATTGACGCGCCGTCAGTCGCGTTGTGTTCCTCTTAGTGAGACGGATCTTTTGGCATACTCCGCCCGAGGTTTGGACGCAGGTGGAGTACGGCCGGGTTGGTTCGTTCACGAAACCAACCGGGCCCTCGGAGCGGAAACGCTCATATCTTGAGTTCCGGACGTCCGATTGATGTGCCGTCGACTTTGATGGAATCATCTAAGTGAGACGGATCTTTTGGCATACTCCGCCCGAGGTTTGGACGCAGGTAGAGTACGGTCGGGTTGGTTTTGCCTTAAAAACCAACCGGGCCCCGAGAACGAAAATGCCAATAACTCTCAGACCGGACGTCCGATCGACGCGCCGTCTGTTGCGTTGAGTTCCTGTTGACGATACGGAACTTTTGGATACATCAACTCTGGTCTTTGTGACAGTTGATGTATCAGCCTCTCGGCTCGTGGAGCGGGTCCTCCGAACGAGCTTTCTGTGTGCGGGAACCCTAGTGCTGGCTGCGACTGTTACTGTGACGACTACTACTACTGCTACTGTGACTGCGACGACGACAGTACAGAGATCCTGTGTGGATTCGACGACGACGACTACAGCACTCAGCGATCCTACGTGGAACAGTGCTACCGAACCTGTGTGAGCTGAATCTTCTGTTTACCTTGGGCGGTGGAGCGCTTGGGTGTAGCGGCGGACCCGCGATACTCTACGGAGTGTGTGCGCTTGGTTGTAGCGACAGACCCGCGAGGGTGGAGACGTGCGAGCAGAGTACGGAGACCGTGTAGATGACTGAAACATGACGACTGCTTGACCGACTCGACTTGGAGTGAGTCGTCTAGCCCAGTGGACGGAGCGCCCAGTAGTTGGCAGCAGACCCACGGCGGACGGAGCGCCTGGTAGTTGGCAGCAAACCCGCGGTACTCGACAGGAGGAGTACCTCAGTAGGCTATCTGGGTGAGCGCCCGGTATTTGGCAGCAGACCCTCAGCGGATGGAACGCCCGGTAGTTGGCAGCAGACCCGCGGTACTCGACAGGAGGAGTACTTCAGCAGTCTTAGGTTAGTGAGCAGTACCTCGGAGTCGTGACAGGACCACTGTACACTTCAGAGATGGGGCTCTTCAACATTTACGGTTTCGATAATGAAAATCCTGGTTTGAGCTGAGTCAATGATCTTTGTAATTCCTCATGATTGAGATGGGTCGCTTGATAACTTAGGTATATGTATGGGCATATACCTGGGTAATGGTAATCCGTTGATTTCATAAACTTGTTATAACCTGTGTGGATTTACTGTTTACTCTTCTTTGTGGATTGGGTTGTTCTTGGGCTCGGTGTTGGAGCCGAGCGGAAATTAGTGACATAGGTATATGTATGGGCATATACCTAATCATCGTCGGGTGTTACTTCGTGATTGTATCTTCTTGTGGTTTATCCTTTGTGGATTTCGGGAGACCTTCGAGGGTCTCGGGGTCCCTACTGAGTATCTTATACTCACCCCTGCACGGGCTATGCCCGCACTTCGTTGTGTTGATTGCAGACGACGGACAGCGCTGACTGCGGTTGAGGCTAGCGGAGTAGGTCGGTACCCGGAGGAGGACCACTGAGCGGGACGTGCTCGGAGCGGACAGTTGGACCCGAGGAGTTGTGGAGCTATCTGTACCTACCCCTCAGGTAGGATCTGTGGTGGACGATCTAGGAGCTGAGCCATCTGTACCTACCCTTCAGGTAGGAATCGAGGAGGACGTCCCAGGAGCCGCTTGTACTTTCAGTTGCTGTTTTCCCTTTCGAGTTGTACTTTACTTTACAGTTGGGCTTGTATTTCCGGCCCCTTTTCTTCAGCACAGTTGTTCTAGTTTTGTGTACTACTTTTCTTTCGCTTGTTACTCTGAGGTGCTTGTTTACTTTATTAAGGCAATGCCTTCCCTTTTTACTGGGATTTTACGCCTTGGTGCTAGTCGCCAGCCCCTGGCCTATGGAAGGTGGGCTTGGGGTAGTCACGGCACGGGCCCCGAGGGCGGGTCGTGACAAATTGGTATCAGAGGAGTTCGGTTCTACCGCGAACTCTGATCTTTTCTATGTGAAGCAATAATGTTTAGCGTATTGAGTGTGGATATCAGTCCAGGGAGTCCAGTGTTGGTGCGGCGGCTGACGTATCCATACACCAGGACCCTGACTTCTGATTTCCGACTTAATACACGAAAACATTGATTGCGTGTGTGTTTCAATGTTTTATTTGTGATTACTTATATCAGCTCACCAGGTATACTGTTTGACCGTGGCGCACCTGTTTCCTTTCAGGATGGCCCCACGACGGCAGCCAGCTAGGGTTCCGAGAGTTGAGCGTGACGACAGCCCACCGAGCGACGAGGCCTCGGTACAGGGCCCTTTGTCAGCAGTGGCACCGGCGGTAGCACTACCCGCCGAGCCCCCGATGCTTCCAGCAGCAGCCGCTGACGATGCACGTCGCCTCAGCGCACTGCATGAGTTTCAGCGCCAGCGACCGCCCAGGTTTCGCGGGGAGACGGATCCCCAGGCAGTAGAGGACTGGCTGGAGGCAGTGGTACGAGTGTTTAGGCTAGTGAGGACACCAGCAGACCTCATGGTGATCCTCGCTGCGAGCCTACTACACGCAGCAGCAAGACGATGGTGGAGCTTGATGCTCCAGGGGCACGATGAGGCATCTCTACTTTGGACGGATTTTGAGAGCATCTTCCGCTCGGAGTTCGTCCCAGCCACCCTTTGTGCGGTGCGTATCCAGGAGCTTCTACAGCTGCGGCAGGGCAGCATGACGGTCGCTCAGTACGCGGCGAGGTTCACTGACCTTTCTCGGTACTCGACAGACATGGTACGGGACCCCTTCTTCCGGGCCCGGACCTTCGAGCAGGGTTTGAGACACGAGATCAGGGCATCGCTGATCTCCCTCAGCATACCAACTCAGACAGGAGTACTAGAGCGGGCCCTTCTGATCGAGAGCTTCCTTGCTGAGTCTACACCAGCACAGAGACCCACCACAGGGCGGCACGTAGAGGAGTCTTCGGTAGCAGGTAGCCGACAGATGACTCAGGGTTCCAGGCAAACCAGACCTACCAGTGGCCAACTGCACGACTCAGGCTCAGTTGTGCGGGGAAGCCGGGGTGGAGTTAGAGCCAGGCGTGCCAAGAGTGGGCAGTGTTACTCCTGTGGCGGGATTGGTCACATGGCTCATGACTGTCCGACCCGCCATACTGATGATCAACAGTTAAGTGAAGAACCTCCCAGGCAGAGGCAGAGGTTCGACCGTGGCGGTCCGCAGGGAGGAGGCGGACGAGGCAGAGGAGCTGGACGAGCAGCCGGTGGTGGGTGACGCTTTGAGGCTCTTCCACCACCACCACCAGGAGGTCCACCCCGACCACAGGGAGTAGGTGAACATGCGAGAGCTCAACTTCAGGCAGCCGAGGCCTTCGATCATGGAGCTCTGGGAGCCGATGGACAGGAGCTGAACTAGTGGATACATCCTTTGTACTTCTGGTTCCTTGTTGCATTTGTGTAGCGTCTTGTATTATGAGCTGCAATAATAAAAGACGCATACCTTTGTGATATTTTCGTTCCTGTCCTCTTTCGTGATGTTACTAAGAGGTTCCAGTTTTGACTGTTGACTTGACCCTCACTTGTGAGACATCTACTGGAGGAGACCCAGTTACCACACACTGATGCCGACAGTGTGACTCAACCCTTGGAGGCGAGAGTAACGGTTGAATCTCTTAGTAGTAGCGTCGAGGCCTTACGACATCATCCTTGGTATGGATTAGTATCATCCATGTTAGGATTGACTGTTTTAGGCAAAGAATGTGGTTCATCCAAGGGATGAGACCAGATTTCTCTTTTCGGCAATGAAGAAATCTTGCAGCTCTGGTGGGACCGGAGATGGTCCAGGCCATGACAGAGAAGGTCCAGGTCATTCAGGAGTGGATGATGACAGCACAGAGCCGGCAGAAGTCATACGCTGACAGGAGGCGAAGGCCACTAGAGTTTGAGGATGGTGACCACGTCTTCTTGCGGGTCTCACCTCGACGTGGTATTCGGAGATTTGGCCGAGGCGGCAAGTTATCTCCGCGCTTCATCGGACCCTTCCAGGTCCTCAGCAGGATTGGTGAGGTGGCTTATCGCCTGGCTCTACCACCTCAGTTGCACCGGGTGCACGACCTCTTCCACGTGTCTCAGCTGAGGAGATACGTGCACGAACCGACACACATCTTGACCATGGGGAGCTTGACGTTGACGATGAGGCGACTTTTACGGAGGTCCCGGTGGAGATAGAGGATCGACAGGAGCGGGTCCTGCGTGGGCGATCGATCCCTCTCGTGCACATCAGATGGCAGCACGGGAATCTCCAGGAGAGCACATGGGAGCGGGAGGCTCAGATGCGTGCTCAGTACCCTCATTTGTTTCCCTAGTTTTTGATGTAGCTTTACGGGGACGTAAAGCCCAGAGGTGGGGGTAATGTAAAGACCGGTAAAATTCAAGGGAAATTTTTTCTTAATTTTCTTTAGAATTTTACAAGAGCGCGGTTTCAGACGGCACCTGATTCCGAGGCCCGGAGTGCCCGGAATCAATTTCCGAAGTTTGGCTCGGGTACGTTCAGTGAACGAACGAGCGGTATTTCCTAAATTTTGAACCGGTGCTCGGAATTGATATCCGAGGGCACCGATGAACTCGCAACGCCGATATTCGCTTAAAGAGACCTTTTCGGGAGTTGCGTTTGTTGCGGGTTGAAAGTTAGTTTTGGGGATTAAAAGATAAGTAAAATAAAATTTTGTTTGAATTTTATTTTATTCGTGGTGGTTAGACTCTCTCATGGGAAGTTGTTGGTGGGGCCCACAACCACCCAACTTCCCATGTGTGGTTATGAGGGAGGTGGGGCCCACACGAACCCCCACCTTTTCAAGTTCCCTAACTCCCCTCTCTCCCTCTTAATGGCTTGACATCTTAACTTCTATTTAATTATACAACTCATGTATATTAAATAAGTGAGTTAATTTTGGAGTTATCCATTTTGAATTTCAAACCTTTGAAATTCTTTGTTAAGTTTTTGATTAAATTAAGCTCTTCTCTCTTTTTGTTGGGTTAGAACGCTTTGGCCACCTTGAGAGCTTTTGAGAGCTTCTTCTTCATCTTCAAGCTCTGACGAAGAACACGAAGAACGCTCAAGCTCCGACGAAGAACGACGCCTCTCTTCTTCGTCCTCCGTGTCAACGAGAGGGAACACCGCTTCCTCCTCGGACCTTCTTCGTCGGCATACGAAGATTCGCCAACAAAGTATCTCTTCGGGCATATCTCTTCGTCAACGGATTTGACGAACGACGACCGCGACGCCCGACCACCGCGACGTTGTCTTCCGCGGGACGTTGTCAAATCTTCGATCTTTTACCCGAGGTAGGGGTTGTTGAATATTGTTAATTTATTCCATTTCTTGCTCGTGGATCGCATGTCTACGTGAGGCTTTTGAATATTTTATATAAGTGTTATTGTTTAACGTGAGGGGGGGCCGGACCGCATGAACACGGCCGAACCCCCCTCCATCGTTCATCTTGTTTATTCTTGCAGGCGGAAGCAAGGAGGCGTGGTGCCGTCGCACCACGCGGATAATTGTACGTTTAACTTACGCGATGCCGTCGCGCGCGCACCTTTGAAGAAACAACAAGAACGCGACGCCGTCGCGCCGCGTTGAATGAATATCAAAGCACGACGAAGGGGTGCGGTGCCGTCGCACCGCGCCGGACGACGAACACCGCGGCCGGTTCCGGGCCGCGGCGGGACGAGGAGACCGCGGCCGGTTCCGGGCCGCAGCGGAAGAGAAGACCGGCGGCCGGGCCGCCGGCGTCGGAAGCCGAAGGGGGGACCGGAATTTCCGGTCCCGTTGGAGAAAACCGGCCGGCCAGCTGGCCGGCCGGAAGGCTTAAAACCGGGGGAATTAATCCCCCGGCCAGCATGTAAAACCCCCCTCTTTAAGAGGGGGGGGGGGGGTTCCATGAAAGGGGGGCAGCAGCCCCCCAGTTCTTTAAATTAAACCGGCCCCCACGTGGGGGCCATTTGTTGCAAAGGCGCGGCACAAAGGCCGCGCCGCTCCAAATCAGCGGGGGATTTCCCCTCGCGTGCCGACCGTGTGCGGCCCCTCGCGGCGCCAGGCCGCCGCGGCCAGCCGCGCCGACGCCGCCGGCCACCGCGCCACCCCGGGGGGGGGGGGGGGGGGTCGGGCCGGGTCGGCCCGGACCCGGACCCCCCGTTTCGAACCAGAATTGGTTTTTGGCCCATAACATGAACCTCGGACCTCCGATCGACGAATCGTCAGCGGAAACGCGATCCTTGGATCGAGACGGTCGTTTCGGTATATCGCACTCAAGGTTTCAGATTACTTTGAGTTCGGCCGGGTTGGTTCGTTCACAAACCAACCGGGCCTTCGGAGCGGAAACGCTCATATCTTGAGCTACGAACGTCCGATTGACGCGCCGTCAGTCGCGTTGTGTTCCTCTTAGTGAGACGGATCTTTTGGCATACTCCGCCCGAGGTTTGGACGCAGGTGGAGTACGGCCGGGTTGGTTCGTTCACGAAACCAACCGGGCCCTCGGAGCGGAAACGCTCATATCATGAGTTCCGGACGTCTGATTGATGTGCCGTCAACTTTGATGGAATCCTCTAAGTGAGACGGATCTTTTGGCATACTCCGCCCGAGGTTTGGACGCAGGTAGAGTACGGTCGGGTTGGTTTTGCCTTAAAAACCAACCGGGCCCCGAGAACGAAAATGCCAATAACTCTCAGACCGGACGTCCGATCGACGCGCCGTCTGTTGCGTTGAGTTCCTGTTGACGATACGGAACTTTTGGATACATCAACTCTGGTCTTTGTGACAGTTGATGTATCAGCCTCTCGGCTCGTGGAGCGGGTCCTCCGAACGAGCTTTCTGTGTGCGGGAACCCTAGTGCTGGCTGCGACTGTTACTGTGACGACTACTACTACTGCTACTGTGACTGCGACGACGACAGTACAGAGATCCTGTGTGGATTCGACGACGACGACTACAGCACTCAGCGATCCTACGTGGAACAGTGCTACCGAACCTGTGTGAGCTGAATCTTCTGTTTACCTTGGGCGGTGGAGCGCTTGGGTGTAGCGGCGGACCCGTGGTACTTGACAGTGGTGGTGCGCTTGGATGCAGCAGCAGACCCTTGGCGGTGGAGCGCTTGGTTGTAGCGGCGGACCCGCGATACTCTACATAGTGTGTGCGCTTGGTTGTAGCGACAGACCCGCGAGGGTGGAGACGTGCGAGCGGAGTACGGAGACCGTGTAGATGACTGAGACCTGACGACTGCTTGACCGACTCGACTTGGAGTGAGTCGTCTAGCCCAGTGGACGGAGCGCCCAGTAGTTGGCAGCAGACCCACGGCGGACGGAGCGCCTGGTAGTTGGCAGCAAACCCGCGGTACTCGACAGGAGGAGTACCTCAGTAGGCTATCTGGGTGAGCACCCGGTATTTGGCAGCAGACCCTCAGCGGATGGAACGCCCGGTAGTTGGCAGCAGACCCGCGGTACTCGACAGGAGGAGTACTTCAGCAGTCTTAGGTTAGTGAGCAGTACCTCGGAGTCGTGACAGGACCACTGTACACTTCAGAGATGGGGCTCTTCAACATTTACGGTTTCGATAATGAAAATCCTGGTTTGAGCTGAGTCAATGATCTTTGTAATTCCTCATGATTGAGATGGGTCGCTTGATAACTTAGGTATATGTATGGGCATATACCTGGTTAATGGTAATCCGTTGATTTCATAAACTTGTTATAACCTGTGTGGATTTACTGTTTACTCTTCTTTGTGGATTGGGTTGTTCTTGGGCTCGGTGTTGGAGCCGAGCGGAAATTAGTGACATAGGTATATGTATGGGCATATACCTAATCATCGTCAGGTGTTACTTCGTGATTGTATCTTCTTGTGGTTTATCCTTTGTGGATTTCGGGAGGCCTTCGAGGGTCTTGGGGTCCCTACTGAGTATCTTATACTAACCCCTGCACGGGCTATGCCCGCACTTCGTTGTGTTGATTGCAGACGACGGACAGCGCTGACTGCGGTTGAGGCTAGCGGAGTAGTTCGGTACCCGGAGGAGGACCACTGAGCGGGATGTGCTCAGAGCGGACAGTTGGACCCGAGGAGTTGTGGAGCTATCTGTACCTACCCTTCAGGTAGGATCCGTGGTGGACGATCCAGGAGCTGAGCCATCTGTACCTACCCTTCAGGTAGGAATCGAGGAGGACGTCCCAGGAGCCGCTTGTACTTTCAGTTGCTGTTTTCCCTTTCGAGTTGTACTTTACTTTACAGTTGGGCTTGTATTTCCGGCCCCTTTTCTTCAACACAGTTGTTCTAGTTTTGTGTACTGCTTTTCTTCCGCTTGTTACTCTGAGGTGCTTGTTTACTTTATTAAGGCAATGCCTTCCCTTTTTACTGGGATTTTACGCCTTGGTGCTAGTCGCCAGCCCCTGGCCTATGGAAGGCGGGCTTGGGGTAGTCACGGCACGGGCCCCGAGGGCGGTTCGTGACATAATTAATATTATATTTTGTCTATTATAGGTGAAAATTGTTGTTATAATTAAAATAATGGACCATATGTTGTAAAACTGGTGTTAACAAGGTTCGGGTTTAAGTATTACTCTTCTGTTTCATGTGAGCTTATTGTAATATTGATTTCTATAAAACAAAAAGAATTTTATTTTATAAATTACATATATTATTAAAAATTAATTGTCTCTTTTTTTGTATAATAAATCTCACTTTAGTTTTGTCTTAATGGTAAAACTAATTAGATTACAATACTATACGCTTTTACAAACACTAAAATGATTGGATTGGGGAAGCTTAGATGTTAAGGATCCAAATATTTAAAATGAACTTATTTTTTGTCATTGATGTTCTAATAATCCATTGTCCACTTATAATCCATCATTTTTTCAATTTATATTCACTTTATGTAAGTTAGACTACCAAATAGTGAATATCATTTTGTATTTACAGTTGTGCCACTGACTCTCCACTATAAAAAGTAAAGCACTATATCTCATCATCACACATCTCAATCCCCTTTACTCACACAAAAAATTATAAAATAATATCCCACTTCCTTAAATATGACATGAAGGCCTCACATTGGGCATGAACCCTCTCAAGGAACCATTTTGGCACACACCAATAGGAGTTACCCGGTTAAGAGATAACTTCATCTCTTAAGATCCTTCCATTTATTTTACCCCCTTCACCCCTCCATTATCATTTTTCCATTATTGTATGAAAGAAACAATATCATAAATATACAAGAATTTATTTATGATAAGGTTTAATTATTAAATTACACACAATGATATCTAATGGATATCTAACATAGTATTTATGTGTTTTGTTAATTAGTGCCTCACAAAACAATGATTGTTCAATTTTTATTTACCAGCAATAAAGGTGGCCATTATGTTAGAAAATCTGTTTATTTATTCCATATATTATTATAATTTAAATATATTGTATATTAATTATATTAATATCATTATTTATATTATTTAATTATAAAATAATTATAATAACCAACAATATAACAAATTAAGACACATGAGAAGAAGAATGTGAATATTGCCCGAAATGAAACCTTAACATATGATCATTAACAAGAAGGTAATATAACCTTGTAATATAACAATATATACTATTACATATAATTATATGGTTATTTTAAAATATTTATAACAAAATTATATTTATCACACAAGCATTTCGAATGAGTACGATGATAGTAATGATATAATTTTAGTTGGTTTCATATCTCTTTTAATTATTGTGAGATACATGTTCTCTTCAAAACTCAGTCCTTTTGTGTGGTGTATGTAAATACAATGATTATTTTATATGTATCTTATATTTAAATTTATTTTGATTCACATTTCCAATATATTATCTATTATTCCTTGGTTTTCTATTTCAAAAGAACCAGAATCAGTAAAAGAATCTTATCTCAATGTGCCTTCTTTAAGACTCATGTTTTGTTATGGACTTATACATTTTCTATTAGGTGAATATAATTAAAATTTACATGTTATATCATTAATATAAATAATTTCATGATATTTATTCTTTATGTAATTTCATTTCATAAATATAGTGTATGATACCATGTAACCATGTTATTAGTGTTTATTTAGACAATCTCATCATTTCTTTCGATATTGCTTATGTTTATACTTCTATGGATGAAATAATATGATTCATATATCAAGTAGAATCATTAATGTTATTATCCCATGGTTATCCCTATTATAATATTGTTTTGGTACCATTTTTCTACCATTTTTTCCCAAAATATCATTTTGAAAGTGTTTTTATTTGATTCAGTCATTACACTACCATCAGTCGGAAATCAATGTATAAAAAAGTTTTCCAATTTTATTATACGATTATACTATATGATTTATAATAAATTTATTCACTTTTTTATCTTAAAAATTTCTTCAATTGAATATTTTTTTCACTTTCCAAATAAGGAATTCGTTTTAACCTTTTATCGTGAAAAAATAATTTTCTTTTTACAACATATAACTTAAAAAAATTTACACACATTCAATCCTTTGAAGACTAAATTTCATTTTAAATTGACTATAATTATGAAAATGGTTTTAAAAGTAAAATTCGGGGATAATGGTTTATTAAATCAATTGAAATATTCATTATAATTGTTCATGTAATTGTCTAGGAAAATTATTTTTAAATGTTTTTATTTATTAAAAATCCTTTTTCAAAGATAATAGGATATTTTGATTATGAAAATATTTTTAGTGAAACATGAAAATTATTTTCTATCTATGATAAAATATGTTGATGTCGCACATTCCCTTTATTGTAAATGTTCCAATTCTTCCATTCATAATTATTTCTTGAGTGGTTTAAGGTTATAGGGAATGATGTTTACGACACCAATTTCAATTACATGGGTTCCATAATTAAGAAACCTTCTTATTTTTATGGGTTATGAATTCATAAAAAGATTATGAAACAAACATATTTTCATAGATTATGACGTGATAAAGTGTTAATGATCTCCATTTCATTTCATGGATTAATATTTTATTTTTATAATACCAATTCCCTTTTATGGGTCATGATGTGGAAATGATTTAACTATGAGATGGGTGGTACCCATATCTCCCTCCATCACATTGTGTAATGATATGTTTTATCTGAGCTCAAAGGGTAAATGAGTTGTAGCATAATTCCCAAAAAAATAGGTTTTATGGGAAGTTTCCAAATCTTAAAAAGAATGAGGGTGTACAAGTTGTTTCTCTATCCCATAATGAATGTGGGTATATGGTTGGTATCCCAGGCCTGAAATGAATGATGGTGTACGGGTTGTATCCCAAGACCAAAAAGAACGAAGGAATAAGGGTTGTAGCCTAATAGAGAAAATATATAGGATATATGTCTAATATCCCAATCACAAAAAAAATTACGTGTTGTAGCCTAAGCCTGAAAACAAGAAAGTTCATGAGTGGTATCCCTAGAGTAGATGAATGAGTTTACACGAGTAGTAGTCGAAGCCGAAAAACAAGATTGTACATGGGTTGCCACCCAATACTAATAGAATGTGGGTACATAGGTTTCTAGGCTGATCCCAAAGTTGGTATGTGTGTTTTATCCCAAGCCTCACATGTTATAAAGGTCTTAGTTAGTATCCTTGTCATAAATCTCTCTACTCTTACATATATACCACAAATATTATGTCTTATTCATTAGTTATTATTCCATGGCTCATGATATTTATTTTCTTATGATTAATGTCTTATGAAAATCCATGATTTATCCCACAACTCATATTTATAATCTTTGATATTTAGGGTATGAACTCCTAATTTTAATGTCTCATTTTCAAACCCATGTGTTCTTGTTTATGATTACATGTCTCCCTTGTTTAACGTTTTTGAGCATATGAACTCACATATTTCTTATGATTACTTTCTATAGGTTATGAAGAATAGTTTTATGTAGAAGTACTAAAGGTTGAGATCTTTATGGGAGATGTTGATGACCCTTCCCCATGATAAAAGATTTTTTTTCATGTTTCTAAGGACACTAAACTATCACAATACTGAGGCATGTATTTTTGTAGGTTACTGAATATTCATCTAAAATGATGAAATATCCATTTATGTTAGATTCGGTCATAATTGGTCTTACATGATATTTATATCATAATCCCACTATATTTTATTCTCCAAAACTCATTCATGAAATTTTCATGTAATACTACCATTATTTATCTCTTTGTTTTCTAAAGTTATTGATAACATTTTATTTTGGAATGTTTTTTATATCATTGGTAAAAAACACTTTTTTTTCAATATAAATGTCTGATGAAAATATTGAATAATTTTCTTAAATTATTTTAATTATTTATTAATGAAATATGTAACTAACTTTTACTTTTTAAAAATATTCTTTAAAGGATTATTCTGGTTTATTTGAAAATGAGTCACTCTTTAACCTTTTTATAATAGTGTGAAATGAATTTTTTTTGGGGAATGTATATAATTAAATTTCTGGTTTATAAGGTTTTTATTCATTATTGAGAACAACAATTATTTTACGTATTATCCATTGAAATTATTTTTTTATTGATCACACACATATTATTTATATATATGATTTAAGATCATTTTGTCTTGGGAGATACTATTTGGATACCATTATCCATATTACATATAGTGGTAAATGAATACGCTAATTTATTTTGGGAATGTATTAACATATCATATTATATTTTTTATAAACTTGTTTATTTTGATTATGGTTTACCCATTTCCTGTGAGGAATGCAATGGAATTAGAATGAGATTTGTTGGGGTTGGAATTTCACATCCATGTATCCATAGGTCTCATGATCGAAAATAGCTTAGGGGTTTTTTTGAGGCCTCACCCATTTATGTAAGATGTCTTGGAATAAGTACATGATTATATGGTACTGATATCCAACAGAATGTATTCCCTAATTATGATACTACTTATTTTAAACCATTTCATTATTCTATTTGATATAATTTCCATGGATAAGATTCAATATCATGTTATTATCTATATGGAATTATTTAATCATCATTTATTTCTTCCATATTGATGTTAATTTTCAAACTACTGATTAAATTGATTTTTTTCTGTATTTTATACTGATATTGTGATTATGTCATATGTATTAATGATATATTCAAATTTTCATATAATTATAATGAGCAATATTTCTCACCCATTTATTATGATTCATTTCCCATGGATGATGGGATGTGTATTATAATTAACTTACATGTATATTCTTAGTGATAAAATTGAGTATTGAAAAGATTTTATTTATTTTATGATTTCAATTGTAATATGTGAACCATGTAAGTGTCTTTTTTATAAAAAATAATAATCTATTCGGTCCTTAGATATTAAATTCATTGAATATCATGAAAATTTAATTAAGTAGCCACTAACTCTATGAATCTATTGTTAGTGAATTTATATTTTATATGTCTTAATAATATATTGGTCTTCCAATTGTATCATTATTTGTTTATTTGGATGTAAACAATCACAAAATCTTATTTTTTATCTGTAATACTCCACATATATGACTATATTGATTGTATTTTCTATGAAATGTCGTATGTTTTCCTTAGTAACACCTTAAGTTCATTTTCAAAGAATTTTAACTTCTTTTTAGATTTTAAATACATTTTTAACATTTACATATGAATAATTTTTATCAATGTGTTGATAGAATATATTTTAAGTGTTTTTTATTTGATGAAAATGTTCCACAATAATGGAATTTCGTATGTAACATCCTATATATTATTACAAAATTTTGAATGATAATAAAATTGTCAAAGAATTATAATAAAAATTTAATTTGAATAAACATTTTGAAAATCATAAGTTTATTTCTAATTTCAAAATAATGATTCATAATACTTTGATAATTTTCTTTTCTCAATGACTATGAAATATAAATTATTTTTTTCAGAGAGAATGATATTGATCAAATTATACCAACAACCTTATTTTGTGTGGTGATTTATTAAATATTCTTTTATAATATAGGAATGATCCATCACATATTTTTTTATCGTACTATAAACTATTTATAATGATTTATTTTAGCCAAATAATTTTATATATGAAAAGTATATATTTCATTAATTTGATTGATGTGAGTTAACTATGGTTGAGAGCAACAATTGTTTAGAGAAAATAATAAATATACCATATAAATTATATCCATGTGGTATAAATTCCAATTAAATAATTATTTTAATTGATAATCATTTTCATTGAATTTTAATTAAAAACTATGGATACTGTGTAATTTTTTATATTTTTATAATGAGATGATTATTTCATTAATAATAAAATATTTAATTATTTTATTAAATGTAAAAAGAATTTGGGAAAAATTAATACCATGGATTATTTATGTTTTTATTAATGACTTAATTTTTGGGTAACACATACATATGGAAGAATGATAGAATGTGTCCTATAATACCATAAATTTCATTGTTAAAAACTAAAAATTGAATTGACATGTATAGAGAAGAGCAATTTTACTTCCTACATGAGTTAGTGAAAATATGTAACCCTTTAATGTGACACTTTTCTAGGATAATATTTGTATAAAGTTTATATGGAATCATAATATTACACACTACCATCCAAAATTAAAATACATATTTTCAATCACTATTAAGGGAAAAGTGAGATCCCCCACACCTTGTCTTATTAAGAACCAAATGTCACAAATGATTTATTAAGGAAAATTTTAAGCTGATTCGAGACAAGCTCTCTAAACAATATCCAGGGAATAGACATTATCAGGATGTCAGAATCATCATTTAGTACTACTTCATTGAAATTTTCAAGTATGTCCCCAGATTGCATGAGTTCCTCCTTACTGATTTTTCCCATGTTACATCCTCTATGCAGAATGCAAGCATGCTTATAGATCTACTTACCACGATCCTTATTAAAGGTCATCTGAAGCGGCCTCATATTTTTAACTCCTAAATATCCAGAAATATTTTAGTCATTTCCTCATTATAGCTCAAAATTAAGTCTATTTGATTCAGCATCGAAAGTATCTGTCGTTGTGTGTCATCATTGGAGTTATTTTGACATTGTTTCACTAAGCCCGGAGGCCCCTTTTCACCCTCAAGGCTTGTAGGGACAACAACATCACAACTAGCCTCCTGGATTTTCTGAACCACCTCACCTTCCATTATTTTGGCCTTTTGTTACTTTGGAGTGCCAACTATCATTGCTGACCGAGTCTTCATTGGCCTAGGGAGGTAGGAGTAGTCCTTGTACCCCTTGGTATTATGCTTCATAGATACATTGATTTTTCCTAGGTCATTGTCTTCCTTATTCCCCTTCTTTCACCTTGGTCTATGTAGTCCCTTTCCAACCCCTCCTGTAACAATATCATCTGGGGGTTGTCCATTTCTATTAGATTCATCTTCAGAGGTACGAACCAAGTTTCAATCCGAGCCCCCCTCGCTGCTCAAACAGTCGAAGCTATTACTTAATTGGAGGCTAGCCAATGTTCCCCTTGAGTTGAGATGGTTACCAGGATCACACAATGTTGAAACCCATTCTTAGGTATCCATAGGCTAACTACACCCATCTATGGAACTACCACATGTACCCACTGCCTGGGCATAAGTACCATAGATTGGCACAATACCCATAGGCATCAGACCCCCAGCTCCGATGGTCTCCCCCAGTACCTGCTTATATAGGTTGACATCCGTTGTTGCAGTCCCTAATGGAGCATCAGGTACTGCCTCCCCAGGGTCCCCATGCTATATGGAATAAATGTTTAGGTCCTCCTTCAAACGAGAAAAAACATCTGAAACCAGTGGCCCCGAATCCTATGATATGGAACATTCCATTTCAATTGGAAAGGTCTCACGACCTTGGTGCACCATTTTAGAACGTTGCTGAATCAACTGCAGACACTGCGGGGAATAAATATTTGAAAAAATATATCATAGTTGAAATGATATCATCAAATATTGTAATGATGTTTTCGTTAAATAATACATCAATATATTTAGTTTTCTTATTCATTAGTTTAATTACATGTTTTTATTATATATTATTGTGTAAATATTTATTTTAATACTTTTTGGAAATAATATCTTGAAAATTATATTTAGGAATGTATTCCTCTAGATAATATTAATAATTAACCAAAGTAGAATTATAGTAATAAATGTTTTATTGTTTAAATATATACTAATTACAAGGGAAATGATATGTTACCTATTCATCACTAAGATAGCTGGGTTTGCATCCCATTAGAAGAATTATCTTTTATCTTAGTTAAATTTTAGATACATATATGTATTATCATTAGTATATGATATAAATATTTCATTTAAACAATTTATATTTGCGGTGGAATATAAGATGTGGATATTTTCAATAAGAATTTCCTTAAAAACATAATGTGTTCACTAGATTTCTTCATGTGCAACACCAAATGAAGAAAAATTATGAAACATTATATAATAATTTAATTCTTCTGATTAATTTGGTGGTAAAATTTGAGGAACACAAATGATTAAATATATGTTTAAAAAAATAAATCCCATTATCAATATTGTAGTAATGATACAATTCTTTAACTGTAGATAAATTATAAATGAGACTAAATTTTCAATGAATTTATCCATTCCAAAAAATTATATTTTCATCATAAAATTAGGTAAATAAATATATTATGGATAAAATATATTAATAATACGAATAATATATTAATATTAATGTTATGAGAAACTGATATGAAGTTAGAATATGAATTGTTTTTAATTTAATCTTTTATTTTCCTATAAATACAGTTTTTTTCAAATTTTTTATATTATTTATAAATAATTATCTCATATTTTAAATCATGAATTTTCAAAAATGACCTCATTTAGATATTAATTATATCAATATTAATTTAATATGAATTTTGTGAAAATTTTAAAAAATATATATTTTTGAGTGATTAGTAAAAATATATCATTATTAAGGTAGTATTACTTTGGACTATAGCATGATGTAAGTATAAATACCATATAAATTTATTTATGAAGGAAAGAAAAATACTTATTGGGAAATTTGATTCATTTAAAATAATATTTTTAATTTATAAGAACCATGATTAATATTTTTATTATGAGGTAATATTTTATAGTAATATATATTTCTGTATTCTTATATAAAAATTAAGTTGTAATCATATAATGAATTTTAATCTAAAAAAATTTATATTATATTTTTTTTCAATAGAATTTTTAGACGTAAATTTATTATTATTGTTATTAATGTTAATTTCTATGATAATAGTGAATGTGTTTTTTAAGGAATTATTTTATTAAAATTGTGTAATTTTTTCTAATCACAAAAAATAATTTATTCTCAATTAGAAATGTGATTATTTTTAAATATATATATATATATATATATATATTAATTTTCATTCATTTTTGAATCAATAATAAATTAGATTACAAATTATTATAGTAAAATTAATATTTTTCTATAAAATATTTTTAATTTATATTATATGTTTTAAATTAATATTAATTTCAAAAAAAATTATTAATTGAATTATATTATATTTATATTTTTTTATTTTAATATCAACATAATTTTTTATGAGGGGTTACGTCATTATATTTTATAAAATATAATTTATGTGGGAAAAACTAGTTAACATGGAATAAAAAATAATGGTAAAATTAAAAAAACATGTTTTATAAGATTTGAAGCTTGTTTAAAAAATTAATGAAAATTAAATTCAATGAATTTATCAAAATTATATCACCAAAAAATTAATTATTTCCCAATATTTGGGTTATTAAAATATGAATTGTATATTTCAATCATTTAAAATGTAATCGGTTTATATATATATATATATGACATTATCATTACAAAAAATGTAGATCGATTCCCCAATATTTGTCAACCATTTTAAAAGAGATATATTTACCAAAAATATACCCAATACTATTGTCACCTATATCCCTAGTTTCTATAGTCCTTTTTTCTTTTAATATAAAAACTATAGAGAATTATGTTGTTAGTGAAGGGGGAACATCCCATGTGTGAGGTGATATTTTCATCCAAAATCTCATAATTATTTTTCCTATTCTACGACCTCAAAACTATTATAACCATAAATGTATTATAACATATGAAATAACAATTTTAACACCCAAAGGATTAAAAATTAAATTTAAATACATAAAACTTTTTTAATAACTTATTTATTACTATCCTTTAAACATAATTTTTCCACTTGTATGTTTTGAATTTTGAAAAACTATTATCTTTAATTATGATCAGTAACTTATTTGGACTCTGATGAATCCAACATGATTTTTGGTGAAGAGTTACATACCCTTATGAATATTAAAATGAACATAATTAATAGTAAATTTTATTATTATTTTATTTTGTTAAGGATTTAAGATATTGACATATTAGTTAATTTTTGAATGTGATATAACACCAGTTATAGAATTAAATTTTTTAATTATTGAATAAAATATTATTTTATTTAAAAACTAAATTAAAATTATTTAATATTATTTTTAAAATATATGGTTCATTTTTTAATTCTACATATTAAAAAATTGTTTGGGTGAAATTTTGTGATTTTTTTAAAACTCTTGAATTTTTAATGAATACTCACATACTGTAAAATACAGTATGTTCCAATTATTAGTTAAATTAACTATTTATGACATCATATGTGAATTAATACGACTTGGTGCGAACTCACATGTCATTATAATTGTTTGGGATCACATTAATTAAGACTATTCATAGTCTTGATTAAAAATATTATGATAATTATAAAAATAAAGTAAAATATATCCTCTCCAACACTATAAATACCACACTCATTTCCCTCTTCCTCCCAGAACTCTCAAGCCATGAGCCTTAATAATGTTTTTTCCAATACTCCACAAAAGGCTCTCCCACACTTTCTTGAGATGATTTTCATTCAAAAAGACCAACACTAAAGGCCTTAAGAGGAATATGATGTAAAAGAGATCAAGAGGTAAACATCCTATTTTGTTTTCTTTCTTTTCTTTTCATTTTATTTTTTATTGTTCATCATTGTTCACCTTCTTTAATAAAAGATGAATGAATTATCTCATATCATACATATTCTGGATTCAATCATATTTATGGATGACATAGAATTATAATTCTTCCACTCTCCCACTTATTCAGGAAATTAAAACACCGTCTGTAATGTGTCAACTTACCGACATCATGGATGATGTGATTTCAATTTCCTTTAAATCCTTTAAAACTGGTCACGAAACCATTTTTAGGGTTCATAAAGATTATAATTAATGTATTATATATTATATAATGTTCCTGAGTAATTTTTTACAAATATTATTAATTTATAATACAAAATGAGTTCATTACCATTGAAGAAACGTCAAAATTACATAAACAAATAACAATAATGATTTATCTTATGAATCATCCTCATGAAAAATTTAAAAATTATAAATTCTTTAATTTATTGTTTTTAAAATATTTAAATTCAAATCTATTCCAAATCTAGGGTTTTTTTCAATCTACAAGAATATTCATCATGTACTGATCATGGGAATCGTGTGAAGAACACACCTAGAATAATGCAAGGAATAATATAATAATAATTAGAGGGAGAAATGAAGATATGAAATGATTATATAAGGTATTAAATGGATTAATATGTTTTAGTAAGATATTAATAACACAATTTAACCATTATATTTTAGGATTAAATATGTTTCAATTTAGACCAACCCGAGGTTCCAGAATTCATAACACGATTTCCATTCCTTGGGTTAACATTATACTTCATTATTTGTGTGGTATTAAAATTGTTTGTTTGATGAATTTTATTTATATTATGTTGAATTATGTGTATTTACTGGGTATATACATATTCAGTCCACTTTATT
Organism: Viscum album; assembly: GCA_963277665.1. Lineage (NCBI taxonomy): Eukaryota > Viridiplantae > Streptophyta > Magnoliopsida > Santalales > Viscaceae > Viscum > Viscum album. The sequence goes on from OY728134.1 coordinate 173,444,626, forward strand.
ATGGCTCTCTTAAATTATATGATATTTATAAGGGACTTTTATTTTAAAAACCTCATTTAATATTTTGTTTTAATGAAATTAAAATGTTAGGTTTTTATTAAATAATTCAGGATTTATGATTATGTTCTTGTTATTGGGATTTTTTTATGATGAAGAGAGGGACCTATATCTCCCCTTAATGCATTAGGTATGTGAATGTCAGAGGTTTTATATATGGCAACTCCAAGTGCAACTATAATGGTTCCACAAATAATAAGGTAACCATGAGGGTCACAAATTATAAGGTAGAAGATAGGGTTACAAGATTATATAAGTAATGACCCAAGATAACTTTATTGTTCTATTTATGTTCATTTTTTATGTATCTTGTGGAAATCCAATTTTTCACAAAGTATGTATATATGGGGTACAAATATTTATTTTGAGAATGAATTAATATGTTACATGTATTCTTTGACTAATATGTTCTTTTATTCATTTAATATACCTTATTGTGAGTTTTGTTCTCATTCGTCGTTTTAAATGATTTCCAAAGGTTATAAGTATGTGTAAGACAAATAAGGAATCCATGTTACAAGATTGATGAATTTTCATAGAAAATCATGTAATATTTTAAATTTTTTTATAATACGGAAGAAATGAATAGTCTTTTTATGGTATCCACTCGGTATTAATGTGTAATGTTATTAATGTATTTATCCATCAATTCTATAAATCTCTCTACCTAAAAGGATCCTCAATGCTAAATAAACTGCTTTTTTAGTTAATTCACAAATATGTAATTTAATAATTCTAGGTCTTATAGTTGGTATTAGAGGATGGTTTAGACAACATTAGGGGATAGAATGATGTTAATATAATACCATAAATAATTTTTACTCTATAATTAATTTGAAATGCTATATAATTTAACGATTACCATGTCACTTCAACTAATATATGATTTTTCAGAATGGTTGTCCTCAGAAGAAACATGGAAAATGAAGATAAGAGGCACTTTAAGAGTAACATCCTTTCAAATATTCAAACTGGAATTGTATGGATTGGAATCATGATATTTTTTACAGTAATGGATCATCCAACACATGAAATATATATTTTTTCATCCATTAAAGAGAAAAAATAGAAGTACCGCAATGGATCATGATGATATTGGAAGATTTTATGAGACAACACCCTCCATATTTCAATTTATCTTCACAACAAGTAGTTTGTGAATGATTGATGACAGCCTTTGAGAAGTTATTTAATGTAATTCGTTAATCAGATAATCAAAATTTATGTCTTTCCAATTATTATTTTTAGGTTATTCTTATCATTGGTGGTCAATGGTAAAAAAATATCTGGGATATAGGGGATATTGATGCCTTAGATGAGATGAATTTAAAGGAATATTCATTGAAAAATATTTCATAAGGTGGTGAGACTTATGATAGAGAATAAAATTCTTGAATTGAAGAATGAAACAGATTCAGTGGCTGTGTATGAAGAGAAATTCACCCTACAATTGTGGTATTCTCCTAATTTTATTCTGTATCATGATAACAAAATCAACTGATTTTACTCTGGATTGAAGCCAAGGTATCGAAGGGTGTTTGCCGCCTGTGAATTCAAAATATATGCGAAACTTATCCAATGTTCTGAGAGGGTAGAGATGATGTTTTTTAATTATCATATGCACTATAAAAATAAGGAGTGAAAATGTCTAGATGGATTTAAATGGGTAAGAATCAACTAATGAAATCTGATGGTAAGAAAATCCAGTTTACAATTTTTAAAATAGTGTTGCAAGAATCACCATATGGAATGACTTACTAAATCCAACAAGTCTTTTGATTTTGTAAGTTTGGACATATGGCCTTATGTTTCAATGAAAATTATCCTCAAACTAATCATGATATGAAAACATAAAAATGTATTGAATGTGGTGAGATTGGACATTATTCAAATTCCTTCCCAAAGAGAGATCTGAATGGTTTAATAAATCCATATTATTAGCTAAAAGGTGTATTGAGATAATTTTAAACTATAAAAATAGATATCAAGACTTATAATGTTGACGTATCAGGTACCTTATTTGTTTACTCAAAATTTTCTAATGTTTTGATTGATAGAGTGTCTACACATTCCTTTAGTTATGATGACCTTTCTGGTAAATTGGAAATATCACCTCAACAAATGAGGCAAGAACTTGTTGTTAATACATTAGTGGGAAATATTATACTAAATAGAAATTATAATAATCCTTTTATTATATTATATTAAATGAATTTACCTAAAAACTTGTCGTTTTTTCACTTTGTAGAGTTTGTTGTAATTATGGGAATGGATTGGATTTTAATTATTCATGCTATGACTGATTATAGAGCTAAAGAAGATGTTTTTCTAAAAGAATTTCAGTTTGTATACAAGAAAGAACACATGAAATTAATAACATAACAAGAATATATGATACTATTGAAAAATGGAATTGATATTTATCATGATAATATTTTTGAAAAAAGAAATGGTTCGCATAGATGTTATGCCAATGGTAAATGAATTCCTTGATGTTTTTCTTAATGAGTTGCCTGGAGTCATACTTGATCAAGAATTAAAATTCACAATTGAATTAGTTTATAATGCTAGACTAATTTAAAAACTCCCATATATAATGTCTCAAATGGAACTTATAGAATTGAAAAATCAATTGCATGATTTTCTTGATAAAGGGTTCATTCGTCCTAGCACTTCACCATGTGGTGCTCCTATTTTGTCACTTAAAATTAAATATGGTCCCATGAGACTTCTCTTTGATTAAAGAGATATTAATAACATCAATAATAAATTCATGTATCATTTACTTTATATCCATGACTTATTTGATCATCTTCAAGGATATCACTACTTTTCCAAGATGTACATGAGATCTAAATACCATCAGGGGATGGTGAAGGGGGATGGCATCCCCAAAACAACTTTTTGTACTAGATATGGGCATTATGAATTTGTTACTCCATTTATGATAACTAATTAACCTTCTATATTAGTGAATCATAGGAATATAATATTTATGAGTTCTTGGATAATGTTGTGGTTTTGTTTATTAATGTCATTTTTTTCTAAAAATATATTAGAGCCTAAAAAACATCTAAGGGTTTTATTACAAATCATAAAAGAAAGGAATATGTATGTAAACATATGTATGATTGATTTTTTTGTTCAAGTAGATTTCTTTTCATAGGACCATTATAAATAATAATGGAATAAGAGTTGATCCTACCAAAAAAATTGTGGCCAATGAATTGACAAGACCTACAAATGTTAAAGAGATTCATAGATTTCTTAGATTAGAAGGTTATTACTATATGTTGGCTAAGAACATTGCACCTTTATGAATACCTATAATTTTGTTAACAAGAAAAGGAGTTAAATTGATTTTGATAGAAGAATTTGATAATTATTATCATCAACTAATGAAGAGATTAGTGAATTATCCAGTTTTGTCCCTGCCTTCCTGAAATGGTGAGGTTGTAATCTATAGAGAATCTTCATTGAAGGGATATAGTTGTGTTATGATCTAGAATGGTTAGGTAATATCTTATTCTTCAAGATAAATAAAACCTAATGAGTTAAATTATCCCAACATGATTTAGAATTAGTAGATGTGGTTTATTCATTGAAAATTTGGAGGTATAATTTATATAGATCCAAATGTCAAATATATATTGACCATAAAAGTAAGATGTATATATTCACTCAAAAGAAATTAAACATGAGGAAGAGAAGATGACTTGAATTGATAAGGAATTATGATTTAATGATCAATTACCATATGGGAAAAGCAATCATGGTAGTGGATTCTTCGAGACGAAAATATCATGCATAATTAACCATGTTACATTGGGAACCTGATCCCTTGATTAATGATTTGAGTAATTTTGTCTTCGAAGTTATTGGTGCATGAAATACTTCTGTTTTGTTTCTAGTTTTAGTGAAGTTTTCATTATTAGATAGAATTAATCAAGGGCAGAAGGAAGGCCATGATCTATAGAAAAAGGTAAAATAGGTTAAAATTTTTAAGTTTCTAGAATTTAACCATGATTAATAATGTGTGTCAAGATTTTGATAAAGGTTGTGTGTGCCATGTGATTCGTAGTTTAATAATAATTTGTTGTGTGAAGATCATAGTTCTCCATTTTTACTTCATCCTGGTTGTACTAATATTCATAGAGGTCGACATGAGTATTATTAGTGGGAATGAATGAAAATATATTTGGATAATTTTACCAGGAAATTTTTTACATGAAAACAAGTTAATGTATAGTGAAATTTACCAAATGGGATTCGTAGACCTTTTCCAATGCCATATTAGAAATGCAAGAATGTAACCATGGAAATTTTGGTGGGACTACCTAATACATATCAATGTAATAATGTTAGTTGGGATATTATTGATCAGATGAAAAAATATGCACATTTTATTTATATTTGAGATACAAGGTCTTTAGATTAGAATTCTCGAATATACCTCAAGAATATTTTTAGGTTACATAGAGTACCTCTTTCCATTACATCTGATGTGGATCCTATGTTCAGTTCTATCTTTTGGAAGGGCTTAAAAAGTCATTGTGGATAAGAATAAACTTTAGTACTATTTTTTATCCTCAATCAGATGGGAAGCCAGAATGAACAATTCAATCGTTGGAGGATATGCTTAGAGCTTGTTCAATGGAATGAAATGGAAGATAGGATCAACATCATTCTTCAGTTGAATTTTATTATAATAATTGTTTTCATTCTGGTATGTTGATGGAACCTTTTGAGGCATTGTATTCGAAGTGGAGTCAGATAGTAGAATTTTGGGATGATGTTAACGAAAGAAATTTGATCGGGATATTATTAGTAGAGGAAGTGGATGAGAAAGTGAAGATGATCCATCAGCACATGAGGAAAACCCAGAGATGGTAAAAAAGTAATGTAGGTAATAGAAGGAAAGACTTATCTTTTGAGGTAGGTGACCATGTTGTCATTAAAATCACTCCTTAGAAAAGTGTGATACATTTTGATAATAATGAAAAGTTATGTCCTTGGTTTATTGGTCCTTTTGAAATCCAATAGAATTTTGGACTAGTTTTATATTAGTTATATTTTCATCTGAGTTCAACTCTGTAAAGAATATTATTCATGTTTCGATGTTGGGGAAGTATGTTCCAGATTCAACTCATGTTTTGAGCCTAGAAACAGTTCAGCTGGAAGAGAACCTTTCTTATGAAGAGAAAACAGTTGAGATTATTGAACGAATGGAATAGGTATTGCAGAATAATGTAATACACTTGGTAATGGTTTTTTGTAGAAACCACATGGTATAAGAAGAAACAAGATAGTAAGAGAATTCTATATGGGAAAGGTACCCTCATTTGTTTTGTAAGTAAATAAAATTATCGCGACATAATTTATGAAATGTGTGGATAATATAACACCCCAAGGTTTTAAGAATAAATTGAAATGCATAAAACTCTATTTATATAGATATTTATAACCATCCGTTCAACATAATTTATCCACTTCAATGTTTTGAATTTTGATAAATTTTCAGCTACAATTATTATTAGTAAGTTATTTGAAGTCTGATGGAACCAACATGATTTTTGGTTAATAGTAACACACCTTTGTGAATAGTAATATAACACTAATGAATTGTAAATTGTATGATTAATATATTTTCTAATTCTTTTATTATAATGACTTCTTGGTTAATATTTCAATGTGATATAAAAGATGTTATAGAATTAAAATTGTTACTTTTTGAATATAGTATGGTTTAATTTAAAAATGTAATTAATAATAATATTAAATTATATTTCATAAAATGGAGTTCATTTTTGATTTATACATGTCTAAAAATCATTACGGGGAATTGTTTGTATTTTTCTATTATTCTTGAATTTTTAATGATTAGTTAAAGAAGATAAAATACCATATATTCATATTATCAGTTAAATACACTATGTATGACATCATAAGTGATGTAAGACAACATAGATAGAAATAAAATGCCATTATTAGTATTTTAGATCACATAAATTAAGAATATTTTCTAGTCATGAGGAAAAGTATTATAATAATGACTAAAATAATGTAAAATACCTCATATCATCCATTATAAATATCACTCTCAATCTCATTTCCTCCCAAACCTCTTAATCCTTGAGCCTTACCAATGGTCTTCTAAATACTCCTAAAAAGGCTATTTCCAAAATCCTAGAGCTACTGGTATTACCAAATTGCCAAAACTAAATTCCTTAAGAGGAATTTCAAAGAGAAGAGTTCCTGAGGTAAATGTCCTCTTTTGTTTTCTTTCTTTTCTTTTCATTTTCTTCTCTATTATTCTTCATTATTAATCTTCACTTATACAAGAGGAAAGAATGATCTAGTATCTTACATATTTTGGATTTCATCTTTTTTATATAATACATACCACTTTACTTCTTATCTTCTTCCAATTATTGATGAAATTAATACACCATCTGCGATGTGTCGCTTTACCAACATCGTGGGCGATGTGATTGCAATTTACTTTTTATTCCATCAACACTAGTCATGAAACCATTTTTATGGTTGAACTATATTATTATTTATGTATAATATCATATATAATGTTCTAGAATCATTTTCTACACATGTTATTAATTTATTTGACAATATGAGTTCATTAAGATCTAAGAATCACTGAAATGACATAAAAAATAACAATAATGTTTTAACATATTAATAATCCTCATTTCAGAATTCAAAATGATAAATGGTATAATTTAAGGTTAATTAAATATGTAAATATCTCTCCATTCCAATTATTTTGTTTCAATTCCTATATATAAGAATATCGATCATGAACTGATCATTAGAATCATGTAAAGAACACACCCAAAATAATGCATGGAACAAAATAATAACAACTAAAGGGTTAAATGATGTAATGAAATGATAATTTAGGGTATTATATATATTAATATGAGTCTATAAGATATTATTAAAACACATTTTAAAATAATACCTGAGGTTTAAACATGTTTTATGCAAGACAGACCCTAGGTAATAGAATTCATAACCTGATTTCTATTCTTTGGGTTAACATTCTACTTCGTTATTTATGTTGTATTAATTTTTTTATTGTGATTAATTTTGTTAAAATAATGTTACATTATTTGTATATACAACGTATATACATATTCAATCTACCATATTAAGTCTCTCTTCAATTATAGTATATTTATAATGGACTTCTCTTTTAAAAACCTCACTAAAAAATTTATTTTAACGAAATTCAAAAAAAATGTTTTTATGAAATTAATCATAATGTATGATTTTGTTATGGTTATTGGGTATTGTTTATTATTATGGGTGGGAACTATATCTCCCTCCAATTCATTTGGTATGTGTGTATTTTATGTCAGTGGTATGGTTACAGAAAGTTTAACTATGATGGTTATGGAAATTGTAAGGTAGTTATAAGGATTACAAATTATAATGTTGTCAAGAGGGTTACAAGATTATGAAAGTATTTCCCCAATATAACTTTATAGTTCTATTTATTTTATTATGTTTTTGAGGATATTTTGGAAATATCTTGTTTCAAATTTTTATTATAGATGGGTGAAAACTTTGTCTTTTGAAAGGGATTTCATTTTTACAATTATTCATGGACTAATATGTTCTTTTCTTCTTTTCATATCCATTACTGATATTTTTATGCCTATTCCATGTTTTTATATTATTTCCATAGGTTATAAGCATGGGTATGTTAAATAAAGAAGGCAATGTCAATGATTTATGAATTTTAAAATATAATTATGTTATATATGAAAAGTTTTATAATTTGGAAGAAATTAATACTGTTTTATGGTATCCAATCTGGATTAATGTGTAATATTATTAATGTATTTATGTACTAATTATCTAATGATTTAATTTTTAAAAGATAATCATTTTTGGAATGAAGTAGTTTCTTGAACAAATTCTAGAATATGTAATTTTATAAAGATGGGTCCTTATAATAATATTCTGAAATTTTATTATAAAAATTGTATAACCTTTATTGTAACCGCTAAAAACGACCTAAATAATGAAAATGTAAATTATTTTATGTATGAATTATGTTTTCTGTAAAAAATATTTTCATTCTATCATAATCAAATTACTAGTATTTTTTAATGGTGATATTTAGTTAATATAAATTATACATAAATAATTTATTAATATTATTGATATATAAACCAATTACTACCTCATTTACATTCTATGTGATTAAAGGCTCCACTAATGTATAAGTGGAAGATGCACCCATAAAATTGACATATTTTTTTACTACAATAAGTTATTAATTATATTAAAATTTTATAACTTAATTCACCTCCTTAAAGAAATATTAATAATTCATTTAATCATTTATAAAATTGATATTATTATGAATGAATAACTTTTTTAACAATAATATTCTATATAAAATATATTTTGTTTTTTTATATTCAGTTTAACAGAATAATTCAATAATGATATAAATTCTAATAATGTGTAACTTTGGAAAATAATTTATTGTTACATTACAGGTCAAATATAAAATAGTTTTTTGTTTTCTTGGATGATTATATTAATTTTAAAATTATTATTAAAACCAATATGTATTAAATAAATTTTTTTTCCCGGTAATAAGTAATCACCCACATAATCATAATCAATATAAATATAAAGTTAAATTAGAACATTTTTAATAAATAGGATATTTCAATTATCGATACTATAATGATCTTAAAATTATCAACATTTATTATATTAAAAAGAATCAACAACACCATTATGTATCGACTGCTAAAAAATTACTCAATGCAAACTAAATTAAAAGATGAATAATAAATATATATAATTAATATATTTGAAAAAATTGATCATAAAATAAGTTTAAAATGATTATAGGTAAGTCTAATATTCATAACTATATGATTCAAGTAGATAATTTTCATAAGAGGTTAAATAATATTTATATAGGTATGATTTAAGAATGGGATATTTGTCTCTTATTTCAATAATGTTAGAGATATTTATGATTACACACAATAACTAAAATTTAATTGTATAAAAATCCTTGAATTAATTAAATTATAGTCAATATATTTCATTTTAGGACACTATAATGTCTATTTTGTGGTAATTTTATAATGATACTTTGATTCTTATGTTACATATAATGTAATGGTTATTCAAAAAATCTATATTTCAAATGATTACAGTTCTTGAAAGATAATATATCTTGGGAATATTTGTTGTATTTATTGGTTAAACCCACATTATTTTTTTAAAATATGATTATTTGAGGTGGTTTAAATATGTTATTAATTTTTTATTTTATCAATGACTCATATTTACAAATTGAAAAGGAAACATACCATACCTATTATTATTTTTTCTAGAAATCATCATCTCCCATTACCATATTAATTTCATGGTTTTTGGAATTTAATTATCTATTCATAAATAATTTATTAAAATTATTTTCTATGAATTTTTAATTGCAGAATTTTTTTAATGTAATAATTATCTTTTTTGTCTTGGGTCATTTTTATCATCCTGGGAAAAGAAAATATTTTCAATGTTTTACATTTGAAAACATCATTCCCCCCTCATTTTTGTTCTCTATTATGAATCCCCAATATGTTTTCATATATTCTAAATGGTAATTTTATTCACATATATTTATCAAAATATTTTAACTTTAACAATGTTTTTCAAAATATCCAGGTTATTTTGAATTTCAATATAAATTTTCTTAAACCTAATATTATTTAAATTCGATAAATATCAATGTATTACGACATAATTTTTATTAGAAAACAATCTTTTCCAAATTATATCAGCATACTTGTTTCGTTGGATGTCATGTAAGATGTTATTTTATCTCAAAGGAATGTCCCCACCCTTCATTTAGCATTCCCAAATATCCACTATGTATAAAAATGATTTTTATTTTATTTCCCTTACACTGTGAATAATATATATTTCATGAATTCAATTTATGTTTATTCACTTAGGCTCCATAAATAAATTTATTTATGAGAATATCAACTAAAACAAATTCATATTATTTTTTTCATTTAATTTTCATATATATATTATAATCATAATTGAATGATATTTACCAATAATGTTATCGAATATCATGGGATACCCACTTATATTACATGTTTTTTACATTTTTTTATTATGTATATAATTATCAATGATTTTATAATGTGATCCCATTTGAAATGGATATGAAACCCGTTTCATATAAATGAAATATTTATGATTTGGTGAGTGATTATAAAGATCACATCCCTAGTAACCTTGAGCCAGTGAGCACTTGATTACATTTTTGAAAGATACAATGAATCACATCTCAATAGACTGAATAATTTATAATCCTTTTTTAAATTAATATATACATGATTAACATATTAAATTTGAATAAATAAATTATAACATATGTTTTTTCTTGAATATAATTATTCTCACTAGTGTATCCTTGATAATCTACATATTACACTTCTTAGATTAATTGGAATGGAAAATGAATAGGATTCACACAATTTTGTAGTAACAGTCATTAAAAGTCTAAACTATCATGAAAAAATAAAAAACAATAAATATAGAATAATCCATATGAGAAGGTAAATATATTAACAAACATTCCACTTAATCAATTACATGACTATCAATATAATAAAATTAATAATATAAATTGTATAGTAAATAATTTACAATATGAAACATTTAATTAATCTGGGCATCACTAATAAATATAGAATAATAATTATGGAAATGTATAAAACATAACAATATCAAATTTACGTAAAATGATAGTAATGAATAAACTAAGATTACTCAATATGTATTGTTAAATAATGTAACACACATTCCATTTAAATAATTTTACTATCATTAATAAATATAGAATAATCAATATAGAATGATAAATTACTAAACAAACATTTCTTTTTAATTAACATGAATATAATTATTAGATAAATAAAAAAAATTATGGAATGTTAAATAAATTAAAATTTATTCTATTTAAATAGCTTGAATATCATGAATAGATAAGGAAATATTATTATTGAAAGGTAAATAACTGATAACATAGCCCATTTATTTAATAAATTAGAATGAAATGAATCTAGAGATGATATCATTTTTAAAATATCATGGATAATATAAAAAAATTATTAACGAAGTGAATAATTACTAAATGTCATAGTCATAGAAATCATGATACATCTACTTTCATGTTAGTTTTGAAGACATTTTAATGTATGTTTAAAACCCCATTTAATCCTAGCTTAGTAATTCACCACATTAGACTACTTATGCATAAATGGGATATTAATAAATTATATCACCCATCATTTGAGGTCCAAATAATTCTTCATTTATTTAAAAATATATTTATTTCTTGAACAATTTACTGTATCAGTAAATATCCATTTTAAGTAATGAAATATATCTATTAATATTTCTATAGATAAACAAATAACATTCAATATAGAACTCTATTTACAAAAAATATAAATTTTAATAAATAAACACATCCAAGATTAATAATATGGATATTTTGGTGTAATTTAATTTCTAGGGATAATAGGAATGTGGATATTTCAATGGATAGGTATGGACTATAAATTTGAATCAATTAAGTGAATGTTAACAATCTACATGGAAAAAAGATCACAAATAATCCATAGATTTAATAACTATGGTATCAATATTACATTTCCCAAATAGGGAAAACTAAAATATAGGGTTGTTTTAATTGAAAAATATAAATTCAAAAAATATATTTAAAAAAATTCAAGAAGAAAAATATCAATATCAACATTAAAATAAGGTATTAAAACTAATGGTTCATAAAAAATTGATGACTAAATTTTCTAAACAACCATTGGTTATTATAATATAATATTTATAACATTTTCTGTTTATGAATGTTGGAAATTATATTCTACCAGTAAATGTTAAAACAATGATTCCTTGTAATTTTTTAGTAAAATCAAATTGTGCATCATTTTGAAAATAACATGAATATTCCATTAGATAAATTTAAAAATAAAAATGGATAAATATTATCTGATAAGTCATTTTGAAAAGGTGAAAAAACCTTTTTTATTACATTTTTTGAAAATATGGATTTATAAAGAAAAGTATTATCAAAGGAAGAGTGAAAGGTAATAAATTTTCTTAAACTCATTTTATATACAATTTTATTTACAAATGAGTGGGGAAATGGAAATATTACTTGAAATTTTATTGAAAACCTCAAGGAGAATGAAATTAATGGGTTCTACTTGACAATGATTGAATAATTTCCTTGAATGGAAATTCAATAACAAGATATCCAAATTAAAATTATATTATGATGTAAAACCTTATAAATATTATAATGTTATCTTGAGAATTAAGCAATGAAATAAATATTTCTTTAAACTGTAAATGGACATAAAACAAGTGGAAATAATTTTAAATATATTTAAATGAAAATACATTCATAATAATAGAATATAAAATATTGTGAAGAAGTAACTAAACTAATTAAAATTAAATTTAGTTATATAGTTCATTACCATTTGGTAATGTTTATATGAAATGCCCTTGTATTATATAATTAAAATTGAAACATAAAATATAATTATTTTTTATACAATCATGTTTTTACGTGTATAATATAATTTCTAAACACTATAGAAACGAAATTAGGTGTGTAACATTACAATATGCCTCAATTAAGATAAATCGTGCTGAAGAACACTTCAATACTATTCTATTTGGTGGAACATGATTTAAACTCTTTTAAAATTGTTTCAATAATTTCATTAATTTATAGTAAATCCATATTCATTTTTATATTATCATATATTAATATATTATAAAAAATTATCTCATTTAAATTAGCAATATTTCATTATCTTCATTGTTTCATGTGTTGATCAACATGTTTTCTCATTCATGTTTCTTCATGAAAGATCATTTTTTTTGAATTATATAGTTCCATAATCTACTGAATGATATTAATTTAAGATATTTTATTTTTTCAATTAATTTATTTCTATCATCATTTACTATTTTTTAGCATTGAAATTATATCACATCTCTTCATGGAGACAGTAGGTCATGGCTACACATGCGCAGTGTTATAATATACATATGCGTGAAAGGATAGGGATATGAGTGAAAATTGAATTTTAGGAATAAATATAATTTCATATATATCATTTATATATAATAAATTTATCCTTATAACCGGTCATATAATGTGTATGGGAGAAATTAATCACATCACTTTGTGATGAGGTAATTTGACATTCACATGATCGACGTTATCATATTCTAAATGGGATGGAACATCGGAAAATAAACATGTTATTAAAATTAAAGAAGTATAAAAATGTCATGAATATAATATAAATTTTTCAATAAATCATTTTATCCATTCATTCAAGGGGTGATGGGAAATGAGTTACATTATTTTATGAAGCGGCAATCCACTGTACACACCATAATTGATTTCATTTCCTATTTGATGGATGTTGTGATGGATATAGTTCACCACAATAACATAATAACATATATGTATATGTGAGATATTTAGGTAATTATATAATCATATTTTATAATTGTTTATACATTAAAAATATGATATAATGGAAAAAAAATTGTTCAATAACATTAATTTTTTTTTAACAAAACATCTTTAAGTTTTTCGAAAAAACCATCATATGATCAATTTTTGATCGAACCAAGAGATATAGGTTTTTTTAAGAATATTTTAGTGATTATATTATGTTCTTAAAAATAAAAATTTATTTGGATTTTTGATTAGTGTTGGAAAATGGTGTACTTTTATTAGTCAGGGGGAAGACACATATGGAATATTTGGAAGGAATAAATTACACTAATGTTATTATTAGGAAACATGCCTCATACTGTGTCATTATTGATATTTATGGGTTATAGGGTCTAAATATGTCCATAAAAAGGGTTTTGGAAATATTTTAGGCACGTTTAACACATATATTCTTTGTTTATCCCTTGCTGCACTATTTGTTTACATTAATTGGTGTGATTAAATTTAAACATTTTCACTACTCATTATGGTAAAACATTAAGATTACATTTTAGATACTATAAATAATTTGTTTTCTTTATATTTTATATATTTTGCCAAAATTAATTATTTGAAAATTCATATTCAAATTTAAATTATACTTGTAGACACGATGAAAAGGCGTGTTTCAAAAGGGAAAATTTTCAAAAGAATATAATGTTTTAATTTGAAAATTTTAAATCAAATTCTTTCAAATGATTTAAAATAATAAAATTTTAATATAATTAATTTAATTATACATTTAATATAATTTTTCTACAAATATTATTTTAATGAAAAGGATGTTTTTAATAAAAATAGGTAATTTTTATTATTAATCAATTAATGTATCATTTTAGAAGTATCCCAAATAATTTCCCACTTGTAATTTAGATATTATGATATGGAAAATCAAGTTTATTTTATTTCAATAAAATTTGTAATTCAATAATATTTATTTTCAAAATAGTTTTTCAAAGAATACTAATTCCATCTTTTATAAACATACTGTTTTCAGAGAATATTACATTTTTTAATGATTTTTATTTTATTTATAATCAATATATAAATATAATTTTCATAATTTATCTATTACTATTGACAATCATTAATTTAATTAATCGTTTAAAATGATGTAAAATAATAACATTCATTTTGTCTTGTGGTTAACTCATTTTCAAGCTATCAATGAGATGAAAATTATTTACAATGAAATATTCAATAAAGTCTCATGGTGATAAATTCCCAAATAAAATTTATATAATGTGTAATATATTCAATAAAATGATTATTTCTTATTTTAAATATCTGGTTGTTAAATTCAACAACCTTAAATAAAATGATCTTCACAATATAAACATGATCTCGATAATCAAGGGTGTGTCATTTCAAAATATCATTTTTGAAGAATAAATATATCTAAAAAGGCTTAATAAAAAACACATAACAATAGATAAAGAGTAGTATGAAGGTCGTATTGAATAAAAAAATTATTATGTCTCCATGTAGATGATCATTTTTGAAAAGATAATATATTTACATGTATTAAATCATATATAATTTTTGATACAAATATAGAATATTGATCATAAGATTGTGAATGATCAATGGAAGGTTATTGCCATAAAAACCATAAATCTGTGACGAGTTAGATGATTATTTATTCAATTGATATGAAGGTAATATGATAAAATTTCAACTCATATACCATTTTTTTAATTTTGATGAATTCAATAACTATATATGAATATAAGGATGTATACTTACTTATTATATTTCAAGTAAAAATTAATCCTCTTTGTATTATTTTTTCAATTTCTAATTACATTCTTACTCCAAGAATTAAATATCCTATATAAATTGTTTTATTCAATAAGCTCTAAAATTAACATTTTATGGATTTAAAAAACATTAAAATAATAATAATATATTTCTCCTATATTTAAATATTTATAACCAAAACATTGTAACAATATAGAAATATAATATCAAAATTTTACAAACCTATATATAGTGAAATAAAAAATTTTCTATAATAATTTCCACCAATGGTTCAAATTATACTATTCGACAAAAAAACCATGCATTCTATTTATTCTTAATATTATCAATATTAATGATTAATTTTCACCACAAATTTGATCTTATATAATTTTAACATACACCCCAAAAAAATTTGGATTCCATAATAATAAATAATCCTTTACATTAAACTGAATGTCAATATATACCATCCTCAAATAAAACATCTCCTAAAATGTCATAAAAAATCTAGAAAATGATTTTATTTGATATTATGTTACCCAAAATAAACCAAATATTTAACTGAAATACTATTTTATTAAAAAAAATTATTTTAATAAGTATATCACTTGTGCCAGTTGTAGGAGAACCACCTTTAATTCCCTTTATTAATGGGTTCATGTCCTGTTTCTTTTCAAGATGTGATGTGTTGCCACCCAGCATGCAAGTTGTTATTTTTTGTAAAACCAAAATAATATAAATTAAATATAGTTCTAATACTAAAAAATACAAATATTTCCATAAAATATAATACAAAATAATTCCTAATTGGTAAAAAACCAATAAACAGATATCTAAAAAAATATAAGGTATTTCTTCCTCAAATAACATATTTTATTCTAAAATAATAGGTTATATTCCAACAGATTTTTTCCAAAATAATATTTTTATTATGTTCTATCCATACCACTCAAATTTTCCAAATGGGTGTTTAAGACATTAATATTATTATCAAATTTAAAATCATAAACCCATTATTAAATCAATAGACATTAATTTGATAAAAACATACAGTCTTCTAATATATAACATACACTATATAAGTTTTATTAATCTTATAACCAAAATACCATGCCTAATTGGTTTTTACAATTTAATTCATATATCCAAATATTTAAATACTTTAACTATTTTACGTAATCATAGGACAATCATTAGTGTTGGGGTTGACATATAGGATAGGAAATTGAAATATATAACACATAGTTTCCACATAAATAAAAAATGAACTATAAATAGATCATTATAAAAATATTTGTTACCATTCATAATACTATAAATTTTTTCTCAAAATTTAATTTATTTATTCCCTTATATTAAAAACATAAATAATTTCTCAATCCTTTTGGATACAATCCTCATGTTCACTCTCCATATTTCTGACATGATGTAAATTGATCATTCATTTCTCCATAGTTACCACCACTCCAGATCGTAGAGAAAATCATCATTCTCTTCATTCCTAGAAAATAGTGTTGGTTGAGGGATAAGTAGTTAATCATATATTCAGATTACTGATTAGGAATAATAATTTTATAATTCAATCGTATCATCATTCCATTTATTTTACCATAGTCACCCTATTTTCCATAATATGAAGAGGTAACAAGAATTATTCATGTTTTAGCAAGTGATTAGAAAAATAATCCTACTGTGAACAACAATAATCATATTTTTAATATCATATTATCAATTATTTTATGTCTAAATCTTGAAACATTAATTATAAACTATAAGAAATTAAGTTTAATATAGTCAATTAATTTTTATAATATATTCCAATAATCCTTTATTGGTTCTAATGAAAATGTTTATTATCAATGAATATCATCATGGATGTTTCAAACCTGGTGTCCAGTAAGCCCAATTTTCTTATACTTGGTAATGATAGATTCAATCATGATGCTCTTTTTTGGAGTAATTATAGCAAGTCACGTAAATATCTGAACCACTCCAACTTGCTGTATCAAGACAGGGATGCATTTTTTTTAAAAAAAGTTAATCTCAATCATACATGTACTATATGATGTTCTACTATACATATCATCGATATCAATCATAGGGTTATGTTTTATAATCTATTTATTCCTTAATCTAGTCAACATGGTTTCTATTAATCTTCTTCTGATAGCAACTGTAATGAAAATGACCCCAGTAAACTAGATACATTCATGACTCCTGTATAAAATTTTAATACCCAAATTAGAGAATAAATTTGTTCTTTAATGTCATTATTCTCTCTATTATATCCTTTTATTTCATTCATAGTATTATTAATATATTCATTGGGAAGGACACAATGTATGTTTGATCTCAAATAATTAGTAAGAGTTATGTATAGTGAAATACTCAGGAGTAAAAGAATATTAATCAATTTTAAATAAACAATTTGGTATGTTAAAAATATGAACATGGATTAAATTTAATCAATATCTTGATTATGATGATTAGATAAGTAATAATTGGTCTGGTAAGGTATATAACTGAATAGAAAATCCATTTGATTAACATTCCTATAGTGAACTGATATAGAGTAATCAACATGGATTATTATATAACTAAAAACAAATTATATTTAAATATCATGATTATCATGGTTAGAAAAAGAATAATTATAATTTATGGGTAAATAATTAAACAAACATTAAATTTAGATGACTATACTATCATTAATAGATATGGAATAATCAATATGTAATGTTAAATTACTATAAAAAACTATAATTTAGAAATATTGTCTATCATGAATTGATAATGTATTGTCATTATGGATTGATTAATAACTGAAAACACATTCCATTTAATGAACCAGACTGTGTATAAGGAATAATCAAAATAGAAAGTTAAATGTCTTAAAAAATATTCCATTTAATCGATTTATGATAACTAATTGAATCTAGATATAATATCATTATAAAAATATCATGGATAATAATATCTAAATTATCAATTAAATAAATTTGTAATTATAAGATTTTATGATCTTAGACATCATCATACCTCTACTATCAGTACTGTTTATAAGATAGTTTAAAAACCTGGTTAAAACATCCATTTAATTTTATTTTATTTATTCTCCTCATGAGACAACAATTTCATCAAGGGGATATATAATTACTGGCCCACTTATAACTACATTTCCAAAGCATTATTCACAAATTTAATAATGGATTTAATTCATGATTAATGTTACTTGTCACTAAATATCAACATTTAATAAAGGATACTTATTTATCAATATTTACCTAGATATAGAAGTAACATTCAATATAGAATATCATATGTAAAAATGATATAAAACATAAGTAATAAATATATCCATGATAAATATGATGGATATTTTGTAAAAATTTAATTTCCAATGATCACAGGTTTATGAATATTTCATGATAAAATTAATGAATATTAAAAAGATTTATGACATTTAATTTCAATAATTTCCTTGGTCAAAATGATCCTAAAATGTACGTAACATTTTTAAAAAGTGATTAAAATTCAATATCTCCCTAATGAAGAATTACTAATATAATGCGTTATTGTCATTGATGAATAGATATAACATAAAAATATAATTAAAAACATCTTGATTATAATAAATTTTTAATCTAAAATATATAATATTAAAACTAAATGGTCAAAAAATATTTTTAACATTAATTTTTCTAAAAATAACATTTCAATATTATAACATAATCATTAAAATAGTGAGTGGTCATGAAGGGATGACATTTTCTCTATTTTGTACATGTTAAATTAAAGATTTCTTTAATCTTTTGGTAAAATACAAACATTCATTAATTTTTTTTAAAAAATTAAGATACCTTTTAAAAAATAAAAAATATAAATGGGTAAAAATTACATTCATAAAAAATTTTAATAAGGATTTATATATAAAAAAATTGAAAACATAGATTTTGATGTGAATAGATTTTCAACTGAAGGGAAAAATACTATCTTATTTTTATTAACACAGTTCTTCATTAATTATAAGAGACATTGTGTAAATAAATTATTTTCAAAATTTTATTATTCTTGAATATAAAAAATGTAGAAGCAAATTTGTTGGTTTTAATATCAAATTATCAAATAATTTCATTAATTGATATTCAAGCCCAAAAATCACAAATAAAATGAGATTATGAAGTTATCCATTACAAAGAACATAATGTTAATGTGAGAAGATACAAATTAATGGATTTTGTGTATAAAATTATATCCAAATAGAACATGTTTATATAAAACATAATATATTTAAAATTTATTACACTCATAATCATAGAATGTCAAGGACAACGAAGAAGTAATAAAACCCAGTGAAAAAGAATTCAATTGTTAAATTATTTACCACTTGGTAACATTTATATCATATCAAATTAGAATAAATAATTAATATTTATACTTATAATTCTTTTATTTTTTATGGAATAATTTTATTTCTTGAATTAGGGGTAGTATATACACCATATAAAATAAATTATGTGGGTAACATTACAATATTCCTTAATGATGGGAAATGGAGATGAAGTCCCTTATATTATGTATCTTTTAGGTTGAACATTATTCAACCTCTCATTTTATGGTTTTAAGAATATAATTTATTTATTTTATAGCTATATTCTTATTTATAATATAAAATATCATTCTCTTAAAACATCTTATAACTCATTCATTAACATTATATCATTATTGTTATGGGTTTAATTATTAATTGCCTTATATTCTCTAACATATTTTGTTATGAAGGATAAAATTGTTTTTCATTATATTCTTCCTTCATCTCAAATATAATTTTTATTTTATAAATATAATTTATTTAATTTTATAAAATTTTATAATCATTATTTAAATATGGACATGGATAATGTATCATATTACTTCTTGGAATGGTAGGACATACGTACGCATTACCAACATTAAAATTTTTATAATGGGTGAATGGGAGAAGAAGCAGGATGATGTATTAATTTTTAAGAATCAATATAAATTCATATATAATCCATATATTTTATAAATTTTCCTTTATTATGTTCCATGTAATGTGTAAGTGGATAACAAATCACATCTTTTCACTAGGTGGTAGTCTTCTGTACACACAAACAACAATATCATATTTTAATCGGAATGAAACTAAAAAATACATATCTTATATAAAATTTATATAACTATAAAAATATTATAAATATCATATTGATGTTTTATTTCCATCATTATATCAACCATTTAAATGTGGTGATGTAAACCAAATTGCATTTGTTCGCAAGGCAATAGTCTATTGTACACTTGATCAAGTGATAATTTTCCCATTTTATTAAAAAGGAGATGGATATAGATCAAGTGCATAAATTAATAAAATATTTTTATAGGTATGATACTTATGATATCATATAATATGGGTATAATATCATTTTAAGGAAGTACAAGAAGAAACAATATAAAAACACTCATTTAAGGATGTTACCTATTTTTCAATCTACTTGTCTAGGATTGAAACAAATATGTTATTATGTTTTAATTATGATATCAATAAGGGATATAAGATATTTATAGGGGATTTAGGATGATATTTTGGTAGGTAACATACAATACAAATGGATTTGGAAGAGTGCATATGGGATGTGGGCTTGTGGCCTTTTATAAGTGGCGGAGAGGCCATAAAAGGATTATTGTAACGATTCAATTACAACAATGTTTTTATCTTGAAAAAAATCAAAAATATCCCATTAGTGATCAATATTTATTAAAAGGTTGAGTTATTTTCAAAGAATGGTTTGTTTACCTGTTTTAAATCATTTCTAATATTTATCGACTTAGTTAAACCCTAGGTAACCTGGTTTTTACAAAGGCTTCAATAATAAATTTTTTCGTATTTTCTATATTGATTATTTTCAAAAATTATGTTTATATTATTTGATAATATAAAATTCTATGATTCCATTTTTATAATTCATTATTTCAAATTCAATTAATAGAATTGGTTGAATCAAATTTGAATTATACTCAAAGAAGCAACGAAAAAAGTGGTTATCAAAATAAAATATCTATAGTTTAACTAGTTTTAATATCAATTTTTAATTAAAAATTGATTAAAATAATATAAATTAGTTTAACTAATGTACTATATAACACAGTTTAATTAACAAAAAATTTCAAATATAATTTTTCATTGTAAATTATTTAAATGAAATGGCAGTTTTCAATTAAAATCAGGGTTTTTTTAAATATTCATCAATAAATGAATCTTTTTAAAGAAATCCAAGAAATATCACCCTTATATTACATTGATATGATCAATTCAAAATATTATATCATTTTTTTAAATTTGTTAATATATATTTTAAAATATGATTGAAAACATGACTCAACCATCATCTAAATAATATTGTTTTTTAGAGAACATTTTTTTCATTTAAAATATGCATATTTTATATATAATTAATTGATATACCTAATTAAAATATGTAATTTTTTACCATTCATATAAATATTTCTATAACATCGTGACCATGATCACTTGATAACATTATCCATTATTTTTTCCATATAACCTGAAGAGTGCGTCCCTATATGCTAAAGGATGTCGACTAGCAGTGAGGGTCAGTATAGATATAGTGGAGAGACTATATCCTCTACTGTCTGAAAATTAAATTAGTGATATAATGAATAAATAAAATATTCATAATAATAATAATAATTGAAGTATAATTAAATATATGATATGATAATTACAAACAATCCAAATAGTGTCACCACATAAAAAATAAGGACTATGTCCAGAATCTATGTAAATGAAATTTGATGACATGAATGCATTTAATCAATAATAATGTTTTATAAATACCCAAAAATACAATATAATATCTTATTATAGAACCATGATCCATATGTTGATATTATTCTCCCCAGTTCCCATGATACACTCATATCAAGCATCAATATTTGTGTGTTTTCTATTGTGCCTATCAACATTCCTGATGTATGCATGGGTACCAAAATATGGCCTAAACATGGTGAGAGATATACTGAGTTGGCCTCCCCCAATGATTTCAATAAAAATCTACATTATGTATATAACATGAGATGTTTTTTGATATATCAATTAATAAGTGTTGATTTTTTTTAATGTTTTGTCTATAATTCATAAAGGACACCATGCTATCACTACCTACTTCTACCCATGATGGAAAAACCTATGAATAGATATTACAAAAATGTGTGTTTGTATATATATACACAATATTCATAGATTTTGTAATTATTTACATACCATTACCTGATAATCGTTTAGTCCTTCTTTAGTAGTATTTATATCCATGTTAGTGATTAAGTGGAATGTGTTTAACTTATTTACGTGTTCATATTGATTATTACTTATTCATTAAATATATCTTATGTTCTATTATTATAGTTACTGAGCATTTGAGATCTCCCCATTCTTATGTTAATTTACAAAAGATATCAAAATATACATTGTGATTGATTTAGAGGGTTATACAAAAGGAAATAACGGTTACATCAAAGAGAATAAAATTATCAATTTTATAATTTCAATTATAATGCGACGTTCAAGTCTGTATCAATTTTACTAAGACTTCAAAACTGTTAGGAATATTTATGGGATTTCTTGTATCTAGATCCAATTTATTAATGTAACCAAACATTTGGTTATACTAGGTTTGGGGTCTATATTTATCTCAATCAAATATAATATAGAGTGGAACTCCATGAAGCCTTATCACATACCTTATATAAATAATGGTGAGTTTGAAGAAAGAGAAATATTTCCTGACATGAATGAAATGTGGTGACATGATTTGGTGATTGACTACCACCTAAATGGTGTTGTTAACATTAGGTTCCCTCAACAGTCCTTTGAGTAAATCCTCATCTTCTTCCTCATAAACACTAGTGGCCCATATCTTCTATCTGCATAAGATATATGATAACTCTATGAAATTATCATATTCTCTTAGATGATTCATAAAAGTTCAATAGTTGCTCAAAAAAAATGGTCCCATATGTGCTGACTCAATTCGGTCAGTCCTGAAAAGTGGTCAAATGTTGGGTTACACATACAAAGCCTCAAATGGTGACATATCGATAGTGGAATGGTAGCTATTTTTGCACAAAAATTGCTCCATTAGTATGTGATCCCCTCAACTATGAACAAATTCAAACATATAGGCTCATAGTTTATACTAAAAAACAATAATGGATCATTCTATCTAGCCACCAATTTGGGGGAGAAATGATGTACTCAATCCAAAATGTGTCCCAAATGCCTCTTAAAATCCCTTTGATGACTGTGATGTAAATCATGAATTACAATCAGAAATGATCATTGATGGAACTCAATGGAGGTGGAAAATATCTTTTAAATAGAGTCATCACATATAGTCTACTGAACTCTTCCATCATATAGATATGAAGTAGGACAACATGGTGATCTGGTCGATGATATCATAGATGACATCATATCCACTAGATGTAAGTGGTAATGACATAATATATTTTATGTATATCACATCCCAAATTCACTATGGTGAATTAATGCGTCGTAATAAACTCATGTGAATATGGTTCTCATTATTCACATTCTAACATGAAAGGCATGTGGAGGAAAACATTATAGACTTCTTCTTCATCCCTAGCCACAAAAAATTTGTTCGACTTGTTAGAAAATCATTTTAATGCATGTATTTACATCCAAATGAGATGTATGAAAGTATTTAAGAACCTACTACAACAATGTCATATTTACCATTGTTCACTCTCTAAAAATAATTACATGCTCAGACCTTCAAAAAATAATAAATATCATGTACAGTGATTGTCTGGTTATGTAGTGTCTCACTACCAACATCCCCATAATGTGCCTCCCTGAGTCACTATCGGAGAAGACGTGTAACAACCATCGACTTGAGGTGATATTCTCCATCATCATCCACAAAGGATAACTTCAATGAGTCTTATTACTCTATCTCCTTGTTTAGTGTCATTGAAATAGATCTCATAATAAGATAATCAATGACTATGTTCCCCTTCCGATGAGTATAGAGAATCATGATGTCACATTCCAAGAGGAACTAATTCACATCAAAATTTCCCAAAGTTATTATCATTTTGAGGGATGATATATATATATGAGACTCCAATGATCATAAAAAATGATAATTTGTTCACCCATCAGGTAGTGTTTCCACATCTTCAACATTAAGACCACTACTTATACCTCTATATTTTGGGTTACAAAGTCTTTCTCATGTTTTCCAAACTAATGTGTACCATATTTAATAATTTTTTTCATCTTAATCATAACACAATCATACCTTGTTCCTAATGCCTCATAGGACACACTGTACTCAACATCATCCTCTAGAAATCAGAATATGGGATAACTCGTAAAACTATTTCTAATCTACTAAAATGAATACTAGAACCTATTGTTTACAATATTGGCTACCCCTTTTGGGTAGAAACATTCATGGGCGCTAATAAACAAGTGAAATCTGGTTTTAATAACCTGTAAAAGTCTACCAACAAATGGAAGCTCCACACCTCCATCAAACTATTGGGTGGAACCTAAGCTCATACTGCCTCAACCATGGCTGAGTACACTATGACTCCATATTATAAGGTAAATTTTTCATGAATGTGGACCTCTTTAATAATTAACTAGATGTTTTAGAGATTTCATTAATGTAATTTATATTATATTATGTCCTGAACCATCATCAATTGTCTCATGTTCTCCTCCTCAAAGACAAATTATACAATGATATAATTGATAAATACAACCATGAAAAAATCTAGGGATTTCCTAAATGATTGGTTTAGATGTTTCATGAACACTACCAGAGAATTAATCTGACCAAAGAGAATCACCATGTTCTCCTATCCACCATAACGACACATGAATTCCGTCTTCAGTATATCCTCATCTCATACTAGCCACCAATGATACCTTGACCTGAGTTCGATCATCTATAACCATTAACCCACTCACAAAAACACAAAAAGTCAATCAATCCTTGGTAGTGGTTATTTTTCCACATGATCCCCCGGTTCAAATATTGATAGTAAACACATAAACTTATTCTCACTTTTTCCACATCATATAACAAAACATGGGCTGCACATTGTGAAACAGAAGATCTAACAAACCTTATCTCCCCCATCTGGACCCTAACCTCTTAAAGCTCCAAGAGAGACATCAGATATGCTGGTTTATATATTTTTTCTAGGACACATTGTAGATTAAGCCATATGTCTATCTCCCAGTGGATATGTAAGCATGTAATATCCATGTTACAGAATTAGTCATACTCCGTCATCACATCAGTGATATAAAACCTTATAAAATCCATGCCACCAAGGGTTATTCTAGAAAAATGAAGTGTAATTGGTTGCACCCTTATATACATGTGTCCATTTTTCAATATTTGGGTTCCCATTTCATCTATAAAGGAAAAGATAATTCAATAACTATGGAAACATCATTCCCTCAACATAAAACATTCTACTTTTGATGAAATATTGATATAAATTATATAACTAATATGATGTCGTAATGCATCATTATTTCTATGAAGATATTCCATCAAAGAATCATACATTTTAGATTCAGGTCAGATTTTCTATAAAAGTGTATGAATTTTGAGTCATATATAGTAGAAATCTCCATGTATAAGGGTTGAGTCAAGGGATCAAATAGAATCTTTATGTATCTAACCTGATAAATGGAAATAATGGAATGACTAGAACCTCTGACTTTTTGGAGTGAATCATTATGTAAAAGTCATATATCATAACTCATAACATTCTTGAAGCCTCTATGTTTTACGAATCTATATCCTCCACATATTTTTTTGCTTAATCCCCACCAACATCATATTTCTCATGTGGAAAAATTTTGGGTGGTGGTGGTAACAATTCAATGAGTCTACCACCTCATGCTACTCTCCCAGCTCCACTACAATGGCCACCATCCTATGCACATATATACTCTAGGGCCGACATATACATCTGTAGGCCATCCATGGTTCCTCTACATGTCGTACTATTGGTATCGTAGTAAAGTTGTCCCCTACTATCACATGAGTAGAACCACCTCTCAATGAGCTCACCAGACCCATTCTAGGAGACCTGAAACACTGACCCTCTTTACTAGTTCTTCCTCTAGAAATGCCTCACATGTATTTCTCCAAGAGACAATCCTCATATACATGTTTTTGAGTTACCTTATAATATTTTCCAAATGCAAGAACCCATGGGCTATGTCTACACATCCAAGAAACTCTCAACCTCCAAATATCAAAATGGAACAACATAATAAATAAGAATTCCTATAGTGATGAAATTCAATGAAATGTATCATTTAAGTCCTCACTCGATGGTTTAATCCATAAATAACAAGTCCCAAACCATATCTATTTATTACATGGAATTGGATTGAAAACCTTGACGAATACTCATGTACTGTCATGCTACCATACTGAATCTATAGATTCTCCATGATACATTCAACTGTCAACATAACTGGATAAAAATATTCATCAGAAGGAGTTCACAATCACACCAGAGTAGAGTTTCCTTGTCATAAAAACAAGCCCCACCATCCTCCTAATGATCCATCAAGAAGGATCAATTCCATGATCACTATAGGATCTTCTAGTGTCCTGACCAGATAGAAGACTAGGATTACCACATAAGTCCAGTCCTTAGATGCATGTGGGTCATGCAAGACATATAACCTAAGGGGTCCCTATCATTGAAAATCATGAAGTGTTATCATCATGTGTACGTAATGTTTTGGTACTGTGAGTCCCATTTACTACTCAAATGGTTGTGTTATATGTATTGAACAACATGGTGGTTTCATATTTGGAATTGGTTACTATATTGGTGGATGATCACCAAGGGATCATCCTCATTATCCAAATGGTAAATTGGAGATGGAATATATCATAGAGGTATGCTAAAAGTAAACAATATGTAGAAAAATAAATGTGTATATCTAGATATCTGTCTCAGGAAGGACATTGAAACCAAAACCCATTAATATATGATTCATGAACCATTTTTTCCATGAAATCATTCTACCTATGTTCAAATTAGAAAATAAGGTTATTAGATTCACAGTGTATGGATACATCTTCAACCACATAGTATTTAGAGCCCTTGGCCTAAAATACAAAATCAAAACACTTAATAGTGTTTCCCCAAACCAATCTCAATGTCTTTTATTCTAGGGTATTACTGAATACTCTGATAACACTCCTTCATGATCCATCACAATGGGGCCCATGACGCAACTCCAAAATCCCACCTCTAATAGTCCAGGGGATGGAAACTAGAACTGATTATGAATATCAATAATATGGGAGGACTTATCATATGTAAAAATACAAAATAACAAAACTCCAATCCCATAAAAACATAAAATGTTAAAAAATAATGAAAAACATTCATGCATACAACTAATTCTCATAACCAAAATATAAAATAAGTAATTGAATTTAATCGTGTCCAAATAAAATCCCACCACATTGTGTTTGAAAACTAGTCCATCTTGAACATAAATCCAGGTACTTTTTTCAAGATATCATAGTAACACAAATTGGTCAATCTTATCTCACCAAGAACTACATAGTCCTGGTCCATCTAGTACTCTACCAAAATGTCTATGTTCTATACATGATAGGAAAAATGTAGTTAAATCCCTTGGAATGGTGATTATATAATTACCTAGTATTAAACACTAAAAATAAAAAGCATAAAACAAAATAAAACATTCATGTCTACCCAAGTGTAAGTTTATATCAAATATAATAAAAATATCTTGATATATTCAACAAATACACATAGATTAAAGGTATTTCAAAACTATAATTTTAGTATTGGATTCCAGTTTGAAGGTTCCACATATCACTTTTACAAGAGAACAAACTCATGAGTCAGATAACATTGATGATCTCTATATGAGAAGGAATTATCATCCGGTTTCACCAATATAGGTACATGATGAATGTTTTAAGAGATATAATACACATATGGGGATCACTCCAAATTCTATGTGGTGTTCTAGAAACTCAATATAGATTAAACAGATAAGTGGAGTATTGATTCCCATGTATTTTTTTCATGAAGATACTATGAACGAAAACAAGGGATTGAATAGTAATAGAGCATTGCAGTCAAGGAAACAATAAAATTTTCCAACAACTCTAATCAAGATGTCCTACATAATTGATCGTGGCCCTATGTGTAGGAGGGGATTTCATACTATCCTACAGGTAATGTTTATGGGGAATATAACCGAATGATACATGTCTAATATATAGAAGAAATGTGATCCAATACAATGTTTAAATAGTACATGACATTTAGTATAGTTACACACTATGTCACATTAACCCTGAGTACATCCCATGTAAATGGTCCATAACCATGTCTATATAGATGTACATGACATATTGTTTCCCTTGTACTTTTTCATATGTATGATTACATAGATAAGCTCATGTACATTTTTCTGATTTCTTGTCTTTGTGGGAGTACATAGTGTTCTCATTCCCATATAATCTCTACCATGAACATGTATCATCCTATGTATACAGCAGATGCATTGGGGTGAGATCACATGTTGTGTGATAGGGACAGAGACCATGTGATGTAGAAATTGATTTTTAAATACTAACCACCTATAGTAGTGTCCTAGATTTCATATATTCTGGGATTACACACCAGGTGGATCAACATTTTTCTCAGGAATCCCATGACATTCTACTTATTTGTGTGCTCGTTCCAACTTTGATTAGGAATTATCAATTTTTATTATCAAAAATCATGGATTTGGTAGAGATGAACCTCACGACATCTAATCCCAAAATAATTGACCTATAATTCATTTGAATATCATCCCCATTGAACACTCTTCATGGTGCACCAATAAAAAAGAAATCAACTATTTGATTGGTTTCAGCATACATTATTGCCCAGGTATCATGTCATTCTGATCCTCGATTAACAATATCAAATCATTTCACTATGAAGTGAATGATCAACAATCGATCTATAATAGTTTGTCAAACCATGTTCCAAATGAATAATTCACATGGTGAATGAAGAATATGGGGATTAAAGCACAAGAACAATAATGACTAATAGAAATCATATTTTTTTAGAACATGATTTTTTTTGTCACTAAAATGATTATTGAATAGATAACAATTTATTAACAAAGAAAAATTAACCCAACAAAATACCTGCAATAGGAAAAATCCTGTAAATTATCAATATATTGATAAATCTATTTGACATTTGTTCCTTGTCTTTCATATAAATTGATAATTGAATAAATATTAAAAATCAAGCAATATACTATTTTGATTTGGAATGATCACTGATGAGGAATGGAGTTGTTCCATGATCATTAGTGAGATCCTTTGTTCTTCCTTATACTGCTTCTTGATCCTCATTCATGTTGTCATTTTACAATAGAATTTCATTCTACACACTCCAAAGGCTGTCTAAATAATTTTAGGGTTATGAAAATGACCCTAATGTTTTTTCAAGACCGTGTATTTAATTAAAACATTATGACATTCTGTCAACTACTAAATAAATAAATTTTTTTATTTAATGTCTATGAATAATTTCCCAAAAAAGTCATTCACCGGCAATGGTTATGTCACGCATAGGGTAAAACCTATGTTCCAAACTCAATGGTGACATTAAATTTCTAACATATCCCACAATGATATGTTACTCCATTTTGTTTATGGAAAATATGGGTTCATGATATAAAATAAATCAAATATATTCTTGTCATTTATTCTAGGCATTCCGAGCCATAAAATTGAATTCCATCTCTGCACGTGGCCTAAAAAATAATCCATACAATATTTAAAAATTATAATAAATGGAAAATATGAGTCATTATAAATAACCATATGAATTTATATAGGGAGTGATTTGTAGAATGTCTTGGAGAATGAGTACGGAAGATTGAGGATTGTTCATACCATCAAAACCCAAGGATTTCAAAAACATCAATGACATAGATTTATTCTTCATTATTGATTGATCCATTTTGAGGGATGATTTTTTTTAATTTGGATGTATCCCGATTTTTTATCCTATGATGTTCTTGAATCAATCATCTATTGTTTTTACTTTTTGATTGATTGTATTGTGAGTATTAAAAAATTATATTTGGAATTTTTGATTTCATTTTTTATTTAACATCCATACATTCAATATTATTTAAAATCGAATTGAATCGATGCCATCATGATTATTTTCTAAGGTCCACTTCTCATGTTTTTGTTTTTTTCATTTCTTCTTCCATTTATCATTCTTTCTTCAACAACATTCTTTTTGGCTAGTAGTTCAACATATTTCTAGTGAACTATTGTTTCATTCCTATTTCAGGGTCCAAAATACTGATACCATATATCCATGGTCATATTTATGATGGATTAAAGATATTATGGTGATGATAGTGGATTGGGGTTATATTTGAGAAAACATAGTTGTGGTGTTGTCCTTTGAAGGTGGAATAAATCGATAGTAATGATTTAATGACTGATTTGAGTAGTCAAGAATCATATCTCTATGAGTGCTAAATTTTGGATGACTAAGACCCATGTATTGTGGAATCATTCATGAAGAAAAAATTGGAGTAAGTGATAGATGAGGATTCATAATGAATATCTATGGATTATAGAAAATTCCACAGTACACTACACGTAACGAATGGACAAATTTCATATGTGGAGACCTAGATGCAGCACTAGGGTTCATTATGATGTTAAATATCACACATCATGTGAAACATTTAGCATTCCTTGTTATCCTTACATGGCATCTCGACATATATCTCTGGGGGTTACATAGGCATAGAAATAGACATATACGTGAAACTACTAGAGTACACATGTTGAGACATGTTCTCATACATGGCTATGTACACAGACTCAACCACGTGTACATTTGAAAAGACATGGGACAAAGCCATGATACATGGGTACAAATAGTGCAGAATGGGCACACCATGTACTTATATTAAAAACCATGTACTCTACTAAATATTTCATAGACAACTAATTAAACATTATTTCGACTATTTTCTTTTAGGTTCTATTCACTTGATTCATCCCTATGAGTTTTTAATATGACATTATATCTGGAATAAAAGATTATGGCCCTCTCTATGTGATTAATGTCAGATAGATGTTTTATAATTTCTATTATTGGATAAGATATGATTCTCTGTCATCTTTTTACCTTTTTCGGTTCATAGAAATTGATATGACAAAATTTATGTGGATATCAATCCCATAAATAGCGAGTTAATCTACAATAGTTTAGTTACTATAACCCAATATACTTGGGTATGATCCCTATATGGGTTTCAATATCTTAGTGCCAGTGGTGTGTAATTCCTTATTCAATTTCCCAATTGGTAAAACATCTCAAATTTACATCATCAGTACTTCCAGACTCACATAGTGATTTCTCATCGAATAGTGTGGTTATAGACTCTTAAGGATAATTGTAAGACAGAAATACGGATATGATATTACCTTTATTCTTAGTGTCGACTATGGTAATATAATGATTTTTTATTTTATACCATATATTAGGATTTACATATTATTTAATGATATAACCACACATGATGATTTGTTATTTTTGATTTCAGGGTGTTCTACTAGGTATTAATATAATTATTATTGGAAGGGATATTCTCACATATCCCATGTCTTATGAAAATGAATTTTTTTTCAATGGGGTTCTCAGTTTACATGGAGAAGATGGTGAATTTATATCATCTAAATAAAATAATAGTTCATTATAGGAGTCACCTTTGACTATAGACCACATACTATCAGGCTCTATAAGTTTACATTTTTTGGGGGTCTTATACTTGGATATTGTTACATTGCAATATTTTTTTACAGATATTTTTTGGTTATATTTATACAAGAATTTGATGTTTTTCCCATTTGATCATTTGATGGGCTTTGAGATGTTTTTGTTGATATATGTACCTTTTTTGAGTCATCCTATTTGTGTGTTTCCAACATAGCACTAGGCGACATCCCCTTAACATTTAGAGGTGGTTTATGGTGGTCAAACTAGGATTCTCACTAGTCATGTGGAACCTAGTGGGTCTACATAGGATTTGGTGGTATTAGTGGAGTGTTCCATCTTAGGACATGAATTTGGTGGTTTTTTAGGAGGGATATTATAGTGGTTTTTATGGAAACAATGAAAAGGGTTTTTAGTTTGGCTTTTTAGCCTTGAACTCCTGTGCCAGTGAGGCTTCTAATGTTTTTGTACACCAGGACTCTTATCACCTTCCATTCGACATCGTACATTAATAAATTTGTTATAGTGAAAAATATTGATTCATGAATCATATTAGAGTGTACTTTTCATAAATTATTTTCTTGAGTTATATCACCAGATATACACATTTCCCTTGGGATATCATTTCTATTTCTTGATGCATCCAAAAATATTTTCATCTACTATTCAGAAGAATGAATTTTTTGATGACCCCTTATTGATGATTCTTCTATACATGGACTTGTTTAAGAGGTAGTTCATCAAGGGGGTTTCCTATTTATACTTACACCCATTGATCAATAAAGGGTACCTTCAATACTAGTGGATGAGGTGTAAAAGATAATCCCACATCCTGAGTATCAGCCTTAATGACCCACATGGTATGTGTGAGATATAGGTCAATGAGAAGTTGAAGATTATTGCAAGGTGATGAAAAAAAATACTTTTGTCTCATCAGGACACCAGAAGGCAAGATGCTTGTCATGGTTCAATCCTTCTCACTAGATTTTTAAGATTTTGGTAGATCATGGTTGTTCTATCATATTAAGAGGCAACATGTTTATATAAAATGTTGATAATCTCTTCAGGGGAGATTACACTCTATCTACAATGTGAGGAATGTTAATCCTGGAGCTTTTAAAACTATATTACGGAAAATGAATGAGAATGAGTACTCATTGAATTTTACATAAAAATCAAGAAACTAGTTTGATATAATTTATAATCCATTCTTTCAGTGTAATACCATTAATTAAGGTCTATGTAGATACATCTTGGAATGATTGGTACCTATATTGATTCCTAAATATGACGGTGTTCGAGAGAGTTATTTTATGATAATGACATTATGGGATGTATAGACACTAAAAGTGGATGCCAAACATTGTAAAATGGGGGATGTGACCACAAAATAAATTAGTAGATGATAGATATAGTGATCTATATGTGACAGACATTTTATAAGGTGATCTAATGACTTAGGGTATGTGTTCCCTGGATTTTAGGATGTTTCCTGTAATCATTGTGAGTTGTGGTGATAATCTTATGAAAGATGGGTTCATCTTGTGTGGGTTGTACGACCCACTATACATATGATAAAGAGACAGTGAATGGACCTATTTGTAAAACTAAATAGTAGTAGTAGGGAGGTCCACATAATCGAAAATGTGGAAGATGAGTACTGGGTGTAGCATAAGGTGGAAGAAGGTTTGACATGTTTCCACCACCACCTCATAGGTGGGAAATTCTATGATCAGGGTGATAGTGGATAGGGGAGATGTCATGTATAGGCCATATAATCCTTTGATATAGAGGTTCAAGAAAATATTAGAGGTATGACCTACTTCATTTCTACATTGTCCATTGTTTTAAAGGAAAAATCATGAGACAGTGTTTACATTCTATATCCTGATTTCAAGACGTAGTAGTCCATAATGACCCCTTGGGTCAAGCCTTCATATAGGGAATACTACAGATGATTAATCAACCACCACACACCTTTAACAGTAGTTTTATATAACACTTGGTGGAGAGAGATTATTTTAGTATATCATTATGGATGTGATGATTTCTAACAAATTCAAATTAGGCATGGACAGGTTATGCACCATTCACGCAAAAAAAACTATTTTAGGTGGGGGATCTGTTATGTCTCTATTTTTTAAACATATTTATCCATAATAGATGTGAATTTGACCTAGAAAAAACATGATGTAATCATATAAATGAGGGTGCAACTGATTACTCACCATTTTGGGGACATGAATCTCTATATAGTGGATGATATGGGCTTGTAGTTTCCTATTGTTGTGGCTATGTATGGGGATGTAATTTTTAAGGGTGTTCTAAGAAAAACCACCACAGTAAGAGCTGTAAATTTTCATTAGTATAAATCAAGGGATGTCCCTGATATCATTGCAATCATATTAGAGATATTTGATAGTTCATCACAATCTGAGGGTTTTGTTGGAAGATTTCAATAGGAAACGCCCATCATTTCCCCTAGGAAACCCCAGTGTTGTTCATGAAGAATGTGGTTGGGATCCTATGATGATTTATGGATACTATGTTACTAAACTAGGTGACCATGATGAATATGTATTCACAATAGATTATTGAGGACCACATTAATCAGTTGAGAGGGGTGTGATTCTTCTCAATGATTAACCTCATTTTTTACTATCACAAGCTATGAGAGGAAATTGATGATATAAAAAAGATAGAATTGAGATTCCTATATAGTCACTAGGAGTACCTATTGAATCCATTCAGTTTGAAAAAAAAAATCCCCAACAGGTTTCATGGGACTCGTGAACTTGATCATTCTGTCCTTCTTAGACTTGTTTTGGGTGGTCTTCATCAATGATATCCGAATATACTTATTGTTCAAGTAAGATCCCGCAAGACACATGATGATAGATCTTGAGAAACCGTAGAGAGAATATTTATGAGAGGCCCTCAATGTGTTAGTCCACGATTTGGGAGGTATAATTTATGCGACATTTATCTCATCTAATGGTGTAGGAGTGGAACAATAATCGCCCATGCCATGTTATATAGGGAGCCACTGAAGAGTGTGATGAATATGAATATATTCATTAGGTTCTAAGGATTCTATAATATATTTAGGACCAATTTATTCCAAAAATTGGAACCATTGAATAATTTTTTCAAGATGAGGATTCCATTTATAGTGATGGAAAGGTATTATAAGTCTTTTAGGACTTTTTGAAGATGTTGGAAATCATCCAATATTGGTATTTATATTAGAGGGATTCATGTATGAAGTGTTCTATAACGTATCATGGACTAAAATTTATTATGTGTTCATGTAGTTGAAGGCTGTGATTTCTAATATGTCATGTTAGTTGTTCTCAAATTAGTCGAACTACAGAACATATAATCTCATGATTTCAACAATAGTATTTTCCCTATTTATGTAGTAACACTACCTTATGGGTGAGTGATTTATCAATAAATAAGACAATATGATTCTCATTTATATGTTCTCATAGATAGTTAAAAAATTGACAAAAAATTATAAACTATAGTTCATTTAGGACTATGATATTAATATTTTCTATACAATAGGGAAGGGGAAAATGGCAGTAGTTGCTCTCAAAATGAGATTGTTCTCTCAGTTGTTGGACAATGAATTAGAGTAGTTAGCCTCATTTTAGTTTCCCTTTTTGAAATAATGAGAATATTTATATAATATTTTGATGGTAGTTACCCACCTCTTTTACAGTGTTTTATTGAATCCATGAATAGGGATGTCTATTACCAGACCTTACAGACTTAGATATCTAATATGCATGAACATGATTGATTTTATAAAGGTGTGAAGAATGTTTTAATTTTTTGAGGATGGGTGATGTTACCATTGAAATTACAAGAGTAAAAAATGAAGGAGTTTTATAAAACTCTTCTTGGGGTATATCCTTATTCCTTAAATAAATATCAATGCCCTCATCATCAGTTTTGATGGACATGAATGTGCAATGGTATTTTTTTTTCTTGATGCCTCACATCATAGTAGGTGAAGGTTGTTATCCATGGTCTGGTGAGTTTATCTCAACCCCATGAGGTTCCAGAGTGGATGTTAGATAGAATATCAATAGAAATCATGATGGGTTACCATGGGAATCTATATGGAACGATGACATCTTGGTGATCCTAGGCCAACTGACCAAGTCAACCAATACAATGACCCTACTTTTATTACATAACTGTTACATCATTATTAATATAAAGAACATAATAGAGATACCAATCATGGATGAAAGGGATTCATGTAATGGGAAAAGTAGGACCACACATTACATGAGCATAAGAAAACTTAAAAACTAATTTATAGCCTCCATAGTTATCGTTAAAATATGTTGTTCTCCATAGTATATCTGATCACCAGAGGATATACATAATCATAAAGAGTGGTCTAAAATCCTAGAAAGAGGATGAATAAGGTGCATGAATAAATATAACATGAGTGACCACTATCATCAAAACATAATGATAATATCACAATCATAATCATGAGAGAAAACATAGATAATGGATTGGAATGTGGAAATTCATAAAAATGAATCATCATGTCATAGAGTTCAAATACCTCACATAGTTGTGAATAATGATGGAATCATGATCACACATAAGTAATGATTATAATCATAACATAATCATTTTGAAAAAATCTAGAATATAATTAATCAATATTACACATTATATCATTATATCCATCTCATTACCCTATGCATTAGAGGGATATATAATTTCAGGACCACCTGTCACATCATAACATTTACATAATCATGCCTACCATATATCATGTATTAAAACCATAATAATGAAATAAAGCATGGATTAGGATGTGTTTTATAAGGATTTAATAAAATAATATTTCATTGATAATATTTTGGGTTATCAATAAAGAAAAAAATATCATATTTTTTTTACAAATAATCACCCTTGACTGAAAAATAAATAACTCAAGAGGAATCCATTCGTGTTTCAGAATGATGATTTATATTGAAAAATAATTATATTTGTTATAAAATAATATTCCTAAAATATTAAATACAAGAAAAGAAAATTTCATAATAATAAAATAATACGCAAGGAAAATTAAACGAACGTTCATACTAAAATTAGTCTAAGAGATGGAAAACCCAAAGAAGAAGAGTTGGGTTTGAGAATCACATTACCTTATGTAAAAATGTGATATGAATGTGAATTTAATATCCCATGTGATAAAATTATATTCATTAATTACGAAATGTAGATCCCATTCAACATATATTTGATTTACTATAAATTTATTAGGTTTTTTTGCTCATTTGGATATGTTATATAGTTTATTTTATCTTTACTAGGGTGTTCGTTTCGTGGTTTATAATTGGTTACCTTGGCTAAAATTATGGGAGTTATTGTAAAAAGGAAGTTAAATTATATATGTGGAATGAAATTTTATTAATAAAATTCTATAATTTTAAATGGTACCATATATCATTTTGTTGTCAGATAATGGAATTATTCATTAGATACATCATTAATTAAAATTATTAATTTATTTTGTCATTTTTTACAACCTACATGAACTAATGTCATTTTAGTTAATATTTTTTTTATATATAGGTCAAAAAAGATACCAGTTTTAATTTTTATGTAAAAATAAATTTTAACCATAATAATGGTTTTTTGAATAGGCATTAATGTGGTAATGGAAAAAGAAAACCCAATGTCCATAATGGTTGTAAATCAACACATCCCATATGATGTTTTAATTTATAGAATAAAAGAAGGAGAAAATAAATTTTATGATGTATAAAAAATTAATTGAATAAAATTATAGTATATATATAATTCTGTATTTATATATTCTATTGGATTTTAGGAGATGATCTGAAATGAAAACAAATTAAATAAGAAATGGGGGATTTTTTGTCTTCAGCTTTTTCACCATTAGAACCTCATTAAGGCACATGGATTTGGTATATTGTTTATACAAGTGGATTCTGAATGTCCTTGGCCTCAAATTAGATAATATAAATGGCATGGAATATGTGATGAGAATAGGTGATTGCTGGAGTTTATTATAGGGAGAGAGGCGTGTTTCTGATTACTTTAATCATTAAATTGTTATCTCGGCTCAAAAATGTAAACTGTGTTTCTTATTATTAATAAATATTGTTAAATATTCATCATATCCAAAACCAATGGGTGATTACTTCATACATGGCCTAAAGATTGAAATATATTTCTAAAAATATTAAATACTGTAAATTACCATATTTCAATATTTCTCAAAATATCATGGTTTTTAGAAAATTCCCAAAAATTCAACATAAGAATTTTATAATGCATGGATTTCAAATACGGACCCCATTTTTTGAAAATACTTTTCAATATATGTGAAAGTTTACTTTTGAATAAATTAATCATTTTTTAAAAAATAACAATTTTTATATTATTGTTTATTTTATGTCCCTATGAAATATTAATTAACAACTAATAAAACTATATTATAATTTAAAAAATTTCATTGATGTATATATTATAAAAGAATTATTTTAAACAATTATATTATTCATTATGTTGTAAATAAATATTTAAATTTTACAAAAACATCAACACCTAATTTATCATTTTTAAACCACTTATTTAATTATACAATGATAAAAATATATCGTATATTGATTTAAATGTTACCTAGGTTATTTTTATACTATCATAGGGGAGGTTACTAATATAATAGCTAGATAACCATTCCAAATGTATAGATTATGATTCCAAAGGTTTGTTTACTATTAAAATTGTATAGGTTCAATAATTCTTACTAGGACTGCTTATTTAGTTCATTGTTAATTAACTTATATTTTCTATAAATGTTATATATATATATACATTCAACGTTATTATTAATTTTTTATCATTATATTATATTTATATATTATTTTTGGGATTACAATCAATTTAGTGGATCTAGCATATCCAAATTTTCATACTATTATTATTTAATTTTCCTTTGGGCATTCATAAGGGGTTGTTTACATGAATAATGAATCATTTATGAAAATAATATTTGGTTGATTTATATATGTGATGTATGTGTTTTATGATATAATCAAAAGATGGTAAATACCATTTTTAATAACTATAAATATATTTACTTTTACGAAAATTAATTTAGTGAAAAAAATGTATTAGTTTGTATAAATGACTAATTCCAACATATATTATGTTTTATTGGTATAAAAATAAATTAAAAATATTTAATCATTACCCAAAATGTATCTATTATTATTAATTTTCTAATAAAATCATATAATTTACTAATATTTAAATTTTTCAGTTTTTTATATTAATATTGAAATTTATTTACTAGCGAATGAAATCAATTTTTTTAATTAATATTTCAAAAATATAAATATCATCATATAAGATTGTTACTAGTATTTATTCACTAGAGAAGACCATTTTTCAAATAAATTATAAATTTTTAATAAGAAACTATATTACTATTAACAAAATATCATATAATTTTCCCCTCATCTCTAGTTGTAGAACCCAACATACACAATGGCCTCTAAACATTGTTGCTCGCCGCACAAGCTGTAGTGATATCCACCTACACTCACACTCTAAGATCATTGCTCACTTCCAAGACCATAACGATGCACACATTCAATCACCAACAATATCCATTTCTCACCATCAAGTCATAGAGATCTCCAAGTGATCCCGACCTATACACACACTCCTGGTTCGTCACTCGCGACCCATGTCGTTGCGATCCCCATCTACACTCACCTCCGATATTTGTCACTTCACCTCACTCTGTAGTGATCTAAAAATATGATCCCACTCTCGATTTGTCACTATCCACCCACATTGTATAAATATACACATGTTCTTAGCACCGACGTTCATCACTTACCATCAAGTCATATCAATCTCCACTAATGCTCACACTCCTGCTTCGTTGCTCGACATCCACATCGTAGCGATCCCCACCTATTCTCACACATATAAATGTACTTCTTATCATATTTTTTCAGCACCTAATATCATGGGTATATATTATTTGACTTTAATTGAATTTAGGGCACGATTTCATTGAAATTGAAATTAAATTTTAATTTGTGTTAGTTTTATTTTAATTTTAGTGGCTTTGGGATTTGAATTAAATTCTTCACTAGATCCAATCCATAATAAATTATCGAATCTCATTGAATTGATTTTGATAAAAACATTTAAATAGTTTCTCATAGAGAGTATTATTTTACTCCCAAGACCCCTACTAGAATTATGCTCCCATGAAATCTCTTAATGACAATTCTTCCAAAAGTTATTTTTATTAGTTCTATGTATCTTGGCAGGGAATGAACGTTTATCTATATTATTTTAATGGAAGGGGACATTGTTATGTGGACTGATTAGGGAAAAAATCAAGTTAATATAGATGAAAACCATTGAACTCTGAATGATTGATTAGAGAAGAAGTATTAAAGGTACACCTTCTTGTGAATTTTTGGGTTTTCTCCAAAGAAAATTTATATGGTTTGATGAAAATAAATATCTCATGAATTTGGTAGCATATAACATCATACATAATAAAATTGGA
This sequence comes from Viscum album, assembly GCA_963277665.1. NCBI lineage: Eukaryota > Viridiplantae > Streptophyta > Magnoliopsida > Santalales > Viscaceae > Viscum > Viscum album. The sequence goes on from OY728134.1 coordinate 173,485,554, forward strand.
GAATTAATTTGATGAAGATTGTGAAGAAGTGAAATTTGAGTGCGAAATAGATGAATTACGATACATGGAACACATTAGAAGTGAAAAATGTGATTATATTGTCATGATTAATAAATTTTAGGCTAGATTGTTGATTGAATTAATATATTTTACATTTCAACACTCACAGATAGAGACCTAATTCTAGTCACTATAAATGTGATGAACCACTTCTATATAGTACCATTAATACTAATATATTAGTCCCAATGAAACAAAACTTTTAGAACATTAAAATTAATTGTTGCACAATGTCATTAATATTAAATAGGAGTAGGGGTCACATGAATATGAAATGGCAATTTATTAATATCTTAATGGACCAATCTACATTGAATGTCTCATTCATGGTATGGATTAATTTTTAAATGAACTAAAATGTATATATTCTCTACATTTTAGTAAAAAATATCTTTTTAAATGACTTTTCACGCCTTTAATTAGTAGTGATTAAATGTTTAACATACAAGTGAATCCTATATCATTAATTATAAGGGGATTTACTTTTAATTTTGTAAATAGTATTTTTGTATTTTTAATAAGTATACAATTCTTCATTTAAATTGGCATGTGGAATGGTACAATATAATGAATTTTCTTTATTAATGTATGATTCCAATCCAATGTGATTTCAAAAGGAATTATATTAGTTTTTTATATTAATTATCTATTGTACTATTGAATATGATATAGAGTGCCTATACTTCAAAAAGTTCTTATAGAGCTTGCCTTGTGTTCAAAGATTAATTTGTTTGTATGTGTATAATAGTTGATATCTATATTGAATTTTATTTATTTTTGAACATCCTAGTGATATATTTTTGTGGTCAAAAAATAATAGTGTTTTTTTCAACTAATAATATCTCTTAGTATTTAAAATTAATTACTATATGTTATTTTAAATTTAGTTTCATTGTTAATATAATGAATTGTTATTTTAGTAATTGATGTTCAATCATATGTTATTAACTTTATATTTATTTTAATTTGAGATCTTGTAGGTTGTTTCACATTAAATATAAAATAAATTTCATAATTCTCATAGTTCCCCATATGAGGTATTTTTTTAGGCGGCCCCCTAGGACCAACAGATAAAAAACAAGTTTAGGGTGGCGAATCCCTCCTTCAGAAGTTGGATATTTCACATCCACTATTTCAAAATGAACAAATCCTTTTATAGAGTTCATGAATTATATATCTACAAGGACTTATAGTGATGACAAACTATTGTAATCTATTTATATTCTCAACATGTCCATACAACTAAATTATATTGATAAAATGAAAACATTATTAGAAATTTGTTCATTTATATAGGATTGTTATAACTTCAGTATAATCTCTTATAATATTAACTCATGTATTAATTTATATTAGTATAGATAAATGTCCATATTTTTTAACATACCATGCAGTTTTCTTCTAATCTGTTATGATTTATATCATTGTTCCATTTCTGACATTGCATTGCTTTAGGCACCGGTGTCCTATGTTGGAGTGTTTTGAATTGTGGTTCTAATGATTCTCTACTTTTCCATCCTAGATCAAGTACTTATAGTAGATCTTAGTAGTTTTGGAAGTTTCACATTTATTTTAGGAACAATCAATAATATATTTCATTTGGGCATGTATTTTGGTTCTTGATGTTTGAGTAGTGGCTATATTCTGATGCTTTTTGCTGGTGCGCAGGAGAAGCATTTAATTTTCTACTATTTAGACCTATCAAAAGTGGTTTTATGGGGAATTCTAAATTGTATTTTTTGTTCAACTAGGTTTATCATCTATATTTGTGGAATGAAAGTTGTGCTTCATTATGGATACATGTTCCAAGATTTTGATGATGTTGTGGTAGTACAGAAAATGTTGGATGTTTTGGTTTTCTATTTGTGGATTTGTTTCCTTTAATGTGTTCTCATTGGTTTGTTTGTTTCAATGTAAACCCAATATAATTTCATTGATTTTCATGTTTGGATGTGTTTGTAATGGTTTTCATGTTTTGGTGGAACAAAATGGATTCCTTATATTATCATAATAATTGTTTTATTCTGAATAATGCTTAGTAGTTTTATAAAATAGTTACAAAAAATTAAGATTAAGGTAATGTTTTTTTTTAAATAAATTGAATCATTAGTTTTATACATGTTACAAAGTAATATATGAAGATTATAGTGAGTGTTTTCTAGGCCTGAGGTGTATGTTCACTACAAGAGATTTGAACCAAAAAAAGAAAATATAATTTAACAACCATTTACTTCTTCCAATTATCAAAAAAAAAATTAAAAAACAGAATATATGATTGATTGATCTAGGAATAATGCATATGATATATTTCAAAGTAATCTTATGTGGATATAAATTTCCAAAATGAACTATCACTGAATCCCTTATTTCAACATAAACATTGGAGGTATTTATTACTATTAGTATACATTTTTCTGATGTAAAATTAGAATACTATTTAGATATAACTGTTTTTATCCAAGTTCCCTATAAAATGAACATAAAAATTAATTATCTACTAATAATTTATATTAAATTATCATTTTATTACCATGATGCTATTTTTATTATTTAAATTTTAGACAAATATATTCATTTCAAATCTAAAAACACAATGGATACAGAAATTATACTGATGTTGATTACCCTAAGCAACCACAAAATAAAGACTAACATAAATTATAATGATGAATACATTAACAAAAAGAGAACATCTGATCCAATATATAATAATGTTAGAAATTATTTTACAATGATATTTTACAATCCATTTTTGAATATATGTTTTAATGTGTTGAATATTTTCATCTATCAACTAAAATAATGTATTTATATTTCAAAAAACTCCAGGTTTCATATATTTATGAAAATATAATTCATTGAAATCAGTTGTTGTTTTTTTCTTTGATTTGGTGGTTTTATTGGATGAATGAAATATTCCTTTGGTTAGCCCTCTGTATTGTAGAATTTTCTTGTCTTTTTTGTACTCTAAAATAATTTTTTTTCCGTTATCCAACGAATTTGATTAAGGTGTTAATTGGTAATTTGATGAAACTATTTTGGATATTATAGTGTTATCTTAACATGTAAATTGAGTAGTATTTTTGTTTTCTATAAAAATAGATTCATTTTTTATTAAAATGATGTTGTTTTTTTCTCATCTGATGTATTTTTAATATTGGTTATCTTGATAAATATTAATTTTATTTCAATGTAATTGTATGGATTTATGGTTACATACTATTTTGAACATATTAAATAATCACCTGAATTAAGAATATCTATCCCCAATAAAACATAGATGAGATTTTTTGTTTGGATGTAAATAGAGATGATGAATAAATAATGATCATTCAATAAAGATCATTTTCTAAAAAATTTAGTTAATTCTATTTGGTTTAAATTCATGAAGATATTTCCATTAATTTGTATGCATGCTCTTTGGTTGTGTGTGGATTAGAACATGGAGATGAATGGTGTGGAGTAATATTGTCTTGAGGTTACTCACTAGTACTAGAGCTACCTTAATCTATTGATATGACAATAGGGCATATGAATGAAAAATTCTCATTATATGAAGATCATTTTTTTATATTTTCATTTTTTGGTATCAGTTAAGTTAAATATTTTTCAATAATTTTGTGGTATGGTTTACTGTTGTCTGTGGTTTAGATATTAGATATGAAGGGTAGCATAATAATTACTTTAAGTTCCCACTCATACTATAGTTGAATTTTTTTATTTCATAAAATAATCAATTTGGGGGTTATTAATGATCATTGAAGGAACTATTCCTCTATCAATATGGGTGTTGGAGTATTGAAGTCAAGAAGAGTTATTCTCTTTTATCATTGGGGGTTTTTCCATGGATGAATCCTATGTTTTTGTGTTTTTATGAAAATTTTAGAAATTAACCTAAATTAAATATGTATTGATTAATTAATTTTTTTATTTAAATTATTAATATAATTAAAAAAATTCTAATTTTGAACATGTGTGAAAATAATATTCAGATTGATAATTATTACAATTATATTTTACATGATAAATTAATAAATATTATTGGAAATTTTACAAGAAATAAAAATTTATAAATTTCATTTAAAAGTTTTTTATTCAGAATAGTATATGGTGTTAATATTATTACCAACATATATATTGGTCATATGAATCCAATGCTAAACAGTTTGAAAAACCTTAATATTATCTATTATAATTGTTATAATTGTAACAGAACTATTTTATCTTGAGAAATAACATTTTGGGATATAGTTTTTATAAAAAATTTAGTGAAATGAAAATATTTATGGTTAAAAAATATAATCAATATAAAATTCACTTTTAACTACAGATATACCAATTATTGAAAGAGTTAGTTATTTTGTAGAGAATGTTTTGTCTTTTACATTCTCCCAACATTACAAAATTTTTACCCTTTAAATTTTATTATACATATTAAGGTGAAAAAGATGAGGGTATTTATCTATTATTTAATCCTTTGGTTCCCATGTTAACTCATCATTGATATGGTTCCTTCAATGTACATTGAAAATGTTAAATGTCTTAGTGCATAGAACATGTTCTCTAATGTCCATATAAATCACTTGTTATTATTCAAATGGTAGATTCATAGAAAACATCATGAACAAGATCCATATGTTGTGAAAGAGAAAGATGATAGGACATCACTCCAAATTTATCAAGGTTTAAAAAGCATTCAATATACCATGTCCTAAGATTTCCTTTATTTCAAAAAAAACATAACTCTCTTGCATTGTTATATTTGAAGGAAAAAATTAAATCCAACATCAAAATCAATGTCCCTTCCACGGTTATCAACAAAGATATTTTTCCTAGACTTAGAATCATTTATATATTTTGGGATTGCTTGATCCTTGACTCTTATCAATTGAAAAAGGTCATGTCCTACTATCATTTGTTCAAAAATTTCATCCAAACATGTTTGATTTATAAATTACTTCCCTTTGGGAGAATCATGTAGATACATTTAAATATTTGAGAAAAATAATTTAACATATGATAAATCTTCTAATGGGATGTAATGATCCAATACTTCTTTGTATTCTATTATGAAATATATTAGAATTTCCTATAATGATTCAATACTCCGGGTTGATTGTAAATATATTTGGTAGTCACAATGATCTTGAAATTAATTTTAGTATTCAACACATGTTAAATAATTCTCTAGAAAATAGATACAAACCATAGATCAAAATATAAGGTGATTGAAGGAGTAATCCCATGTAGCCTCACATCTTTTTTCACATATATCATGGAAGGTGGTTCAAGTGAGAATTATTCTCAAATAATATTGAGACGAGATGTCTTGGTGAGTCGATATTCCTCAAACTATATTTCATTTTCCCTTGGTATTTCCCCTATTGATTAATTAAAAAGTCCACACTGATGTTCTCCCATTTCCACATGCGTATAGAAAATGGATTCATCATCCATTTGAACTTATGTATTTCTTCTTTTATTTTATATCATATTAAACACCTTGTGACATAATCATCATATCCATATTCATGATATCCTAAAATAAGTACTCTCAACGGTCACGATACATGTTATTACTTTAGTGAAGGATAATGATGGATGGATTATGTGAATTACCTAGTAGATACCTCATTATCATAGGTGATGATAGTTTACAAATAATAGATCCGAATAAAATGACACCATCCTTATATAGGAGGAACTCATATACATTCCATTCATTTACTATTTTTACCTTCTATTGAAGATCTAGATCATCTGATTATGCCCCATTGATCCTATTTTGGATAGATCAATAGGAAATCATTTGGGTATGGTAAGATGTGTTCAATAAAATTATGATATCAAATTCCACCCCATTTAGTTCCATAAAGATAAGCTATTTCTCAATATTCATTTTGGATAAAATTTGAGGTTCATTTATGAAATTATCATCAACAACACTATTGAATAGTCCTCGATCATAATTAACAAATAAATTATATTTCATGGTTAGATATAAACCTTTTATTTCATACATAATGATCTCATTCTCTATTAATATACACTTTAGTATCTTCTGATCAGTAAATATGGAACACTTCTCACTATAGAGTTAGTGATTCTAGACCATCAAAGATAATATCACAACCTTTATGTACATATCAAGCATTAGGCACATCTTCTCATGGATGATCAACTACTGGGAGGATTAGGCTATCACTTTATCAATTTTCATGAGTGGAAAACCCAATCCATCCTTCAATTCATCAATGTATTTTAATGAAAATTATCAACTTGTAGATAGTCTAAGTATAAGTGCATTTATTATCCACTTCTTGACTACTATGATGATATCCCCACATTCTTTGGTCTATACACACTTTAACTATTTCCATGATTAACATAGATATCATCCTAGATAATATTGATAAAATTATCATAAATCCTCAATAGTAACATCTTAATATAAGAAAACTATTAATTATTATTACACTAAAGGTTCTGGACCTTGCCATAATTACAAATAATTGATGGGTCCATATTAATTCAATCACTTGTGACCAAGTTCCACAAGAATGTGACCATTCACATCCAGAAATCTTATATTTGGAAATTGGAATACAATTTATACTTCTATGATGTCAACAATAAATTCCTTTTATGTTCTCAATGTTCCTCCTTTATCTTATAGTATTTGAGATGATCCTCATTAAACCGTACAACAAAATTTTCATGTTAGTTTATAGAAACACTATTCATCATGTAAACAAAGATTGTGTGGGGAGTTTGTAAGTTTTGATGACATTAATAGGAACCCATAATGTCGATAACGTGTTTGGAAATTTTCATTCTCAATATCTTTCTTTTTCACCATCTTTTGATGATATCTAGAATGATGATCCTTCTTTGAGAAATATCGATCTCTCTATAGTTCGTCAAACAATTCACCAATCCATTGAAGTGGATACTTATTCTTTATAGTGGTATTATTGACATCATTGAAATCAATACCCAACCACATTGGTCCATACATATTGTTTATAAGGAGCATTGTATAACCCCATAGTGATGCACCATGGAATACGAACCCCTTTTCCATGTTCTCTTGTTACTGCTTCTTTATCGCACCCAATTCGTTTTGGCTGATCTTGTAGGGTAATTATGAGATAGGAGTAACTCTATGTATAATATCAATGTATAACTCTAACTAACAATTTTTTTGTCGTTTAGGTTACTCTTCTTGAAATAAATTAGTGAATTTATAAAAAATTATAATTTCCCCCTGGTTGATACCTATTATGATTCAATAATTTGAGCAAAGCATGCTTCTATAAAGAGAATAAAAAAGTAAAACTTTAATTGTTTTTCAAAATAGGATTCGTGGTATTTCAGTCAATTTTATAGGAGAATTGGATGTTTTGTAATTTTAAAAGATATTTTTATTTCATTATAGTTAATGTGTACTATATATAAAATGTTCAAATCTATTCTAGGTAAATAATAAAATTCCACCAAGGGATGTATTATGAGATTCAGTGGATGAATATTCCTACATAAGGAAACATGGGTATATTCCAACTCATGGGTTTCAATGATCTAACCAGAAGGTGATTTTACACATATATCAACTTCAAGGTTTGATGGAATCAATAAAATACTTCTTGAAAACCTGAAGGATTTAATATAATGTGTATAACTAGAATAAAATAATATTTTTTCCATTATTGATTGGATTAAAATTTTACAATCCACGACTTAATTTTCTTACTCATATTTAATAGTACTAATTGATTAATCATTCCTTTTCTCCTTTGGTTTTGGTTTATTTAGAATATAATTATCATCAAGGAGTCTAGGATTAGTTAATGTTATTATATTATTCATTTTCTCTATTTTTTTGGATCATTGAACTATTGGTGGTTCTCTCACATTCATCATCACATTTTATATATTATTTGCATCTATTAAATATTCACGAGATGTGTGGCTTTCTCTACCACACCTAGAGTATTTACCTATCACTTCATTATAGTTCACATGATGTTTGGGCCAACATTATTAATATGTGGGTGGATGAGAATTCATTCCATAATTTTCATTAGATTATCAATACTGAAACTACACAATTTGAAACCAATATATGTATCCATAGGTATGTTCTTTAACTTCATTCTTTGTATGACAATGTTAAGGAAATTATTTGTTAAGAAATTTTTTCATAATGAGTTCCCACTCTATATATCCAATTTTATTGTTTGGTATGGTTTTATTTATCAGATCCCATCGTTGATGAAACTCTCCATTAAAACAATAAATGACTAGAGTAACTTTCTCCATATAAATATAGTGAATCATAGAAATTATCTTATACATTGTGATGAAAACTATTATTTGTCTAATGGATACAAATTTCCACTAAACATTGTATGTTGTTTCTATGTAAATGAAATAATAGCTATTTTAACTTTTTTGAGTTATAGTGGATGATCTGGATGGATTATGATTTTATTCATATAATAAGATAACTATGTAATAATTTATGTGTTGTTATGAAATAAAGCTACTAAGGAATTGGGGTTTTCATGCTGGAAATTGCTACATTGTATATCACGTAGTTAGTTTGTCTAGTTCTTTTCTAGTATTTTTATAAATATAAAAGGATTAAAAAAATTAAGTTAACAATTCATGAGTAAATAATTTAATAATTTGTTGAATTAACTATAATGGATTATTTTTTTGAATCCCTAGGTTTAGATTTTCTCTAAAACATAGAATATTTTATAATCACATGTACATAGACATATCCAATGGATTTTCACTATCACTTTATAATCCTAATTCCATAATTAATGAAACCATTATATTTTTGTAACTATAGATACCCTACATTTTGTGCATATCAATTACATAAATATTATGTTATGAAACATAATAATGATACAAATTGTGGATCAAATGGTTTAGTGTCTTAGAGAAGTTTTTCTCAAACTTGAAATAATCATTTTAAAACCTAAAACATTATTTAGAGACTTCATATTTGTCCTGAAATGTTCATTTCATTCCTTCTTAAATGTAATCATGTTAGGATATACATCATAGAAATGTTTGAGATAAAATAATGGTAAGATGGTATGTAAGAATCATGAATAAATACGTAATAAGAGATTATAATGACTTTAAAAAGTGTAGGATAATACTCATAACAATGAGAGGAGACATAGATTGAGGATTGTAATGTGTAAATGCTAAAAACATAATCATCAACTCATATTTGTTAAATTCAACATATTTTTCATTATAGAACTAATATCATGTTCAAACATTAGAAATGTGAATAATAATAACATCATCATTGTGAAATAATAGAATCATGTTTACACATATAACATATTATATCATTATATTAATCACATTTTCCAACCCATTAGAGATAAATATAACTTAGGGAGCACTTTTCATGTCACAACATTGACATAATTATTCATGCCTCATAGAATTTATTAAAAAAAATCCTTAAATAAGCCATGGAAATCAATGGGATTAATTAGAAATTGATAATTATTAAATTATGTAATAAATATTTGTGATACATGAATAAAAATGAAGGTCATATTTGGTTTATAAATCATTACTATTGAGGGAATAAGAAATAACTCAATATAAATTAAGATGTTTTTCTAAAAGAAAAGTTATTTTGTAATTATGTTATATTTTCTAAAAATAATTGTATTGGAAAATTTATAATCCCAAAAATAATTGGAATGAATAATGAAATTATATATATGGATCATTAAAGGAATATAAATACTGTTATTGGTGTGAATGTGGGAAAATCCAAATAATGAGAGGTGGGTTCAAGAATCCTCTTATCTTCTGTCAGAATGCATTCGATACATCATTTTAATATGTTGATTAATAAATTTATATTCATTCATAAAAAAATATGGAACCCCTTATACATGTATTTGATATATTATTAATTTATTATGTTCTTTTATTGAAATTTCAATAATATATAGATTTTATTTTTTTCATTCATTTACTATTCATTTAATTATTTATGTTTTTTCCCTTCAGTATAATTACTGGAGTTCTTGACCAAAGGAAGTGAAACTATATAAGTAGAATGAAATAATGTAAATATATTTTTATAATTGTAAATGTTTCTATATATCATATTTTTTCAATAAATTAATCATTTATTACATAAAAATTTAATGAGTATGTTTTATTTATTTTGTCGATTTTTAAGACAGTCATGCACTAGTATTTATTTTAATTCTATGTTTAAATATTGGTTCATAACATGATCGAAGATATAAATTTTTATTAAATTAAAATTAAACCATTATAATGGTTTTATGACAATTGATGATGGTGGTATAGGAAAATGAAAACCTATTGTCCATGATGGTCATGAATTGACAAATCACGGAAAATGTTTTAATAATAATAATATAAGATGGAAAGAACAAATTTGATGATGTATATTACATTAACACAGTATATGTTTTGTTTATATATATAAATTTAATTATCATTTCACTTTGGATAGGGGAGTTTATAATAATATAAGTCATGAAAAAAACTAAAATAGAAAGAACAAGGATTTTACCTCTTGACTGTTGTCACCTTCAGAACCTCCTTAACACATCTGGATATGGTCTTCAATTGAAACTAGAATGTCTCATAAATGGTCTAGAGGATTGGGAATGTAATGGGGTAGAATTTATAAAACATTAAAGGAATAAAATGTGTGTAGATAGTAGTTGGTGAGTGGTGGTATTTCTCTAGGAGAGGGGCATTTTGACTATTTTATTGATTAGTATATTATTTTTGCGCAAGTCAACAAACAATGTTGATCCTAAGACAAAATAAAATAACTTGTTTTGGATAATTAGAAACAATGAGTTACTACATAATGCCTGACATATATATTCTTGTATTTTGATTAAAATGTTTAAAATTGTAAATTATTTCATTTCACTATTCACCAAAATATCAACTATATTAGAAAAATCCACGAAATTCACCCTAAAAATTTATATGAATTAATATTTATTAATTTTATTATATTTTATCAAAATAAATACTAAATATGATAAATTTAATTTTTACATGACATCATATTTAATTAGAAAAAATTCAACATCAATATTATAATTGATTTTATATCCCAATAAAAAATAAATTATGATCTCATATAATTATATTATAATTATCATAAAATGGATTACTTAATTATAAATCTATTTTTAAAAAATAAATCATCTTTTAAATTATTATATAATTTATAAAATTGTTAAAAGATATTTTCTTTTGATAAAAATACCAACACATAATTAATCAATATTAAAATATTTATTTACTTATCCCATGATATAAATATATCATATTTTTATTTATAAGATAAATAAATTTTATTTATAATCCCATTGGTGAAGATATTATTATACTGGTTGGAATTCTATTCCTAATTTTCATATCACTATCCCAAATGTCTAGATACTATTCCAACGTTAGATGTTCCTTAATTCATATTAAGAATTATTATTTCATTCATATATATTTAAAATATAATTTATCTCAATGATGTGTGTATAATTTAATCCTTAAAATGAATATTATATTATGATGTTTTATTTTGGAAACTTAATTTGTGAGTGTGGTCATTCTTGTGGATCTAGATGATCAAATTTTCAATATTGATATTATACTATTTTATTTTTTTAATTAATATTGTTTTGTTTTCATGTATATTGAATCATTTATGAGAATAATTTTTCATTGTTTTCTCTAATTGATTTATGTGTTTTATGAAATAATTTTATAAAGTCAAATTCCATTGATAAAATATTGGGTCGGTACATTCTCCCCCATAAAAAATTCCTTCATGGGAATTTCATTTAACATACTATGGTGAAAAAATGAGGGTATTTATCATTAATTGTTTCCTATAGATCCCATGTCACCACTTCATACATATGGTTCCTCCAAAATACATTTACATGGGTATTTTTCTGATTGCATAAAACTTTGTATTTATTATCCCAGATCATCACTGGTTGTTCATCATATGAGAGGTAATTCTCTAGTTTTACCATATCTAGATTTAGTACATGAGAGGGAGAATTTATGTAATTCTATGTTAAATATACATGGAATAAATCAATATTTTATCCATATTTAGTGGAAGTGTAATACAAATGGACATTATTCCAATGTGGTCAAGGATTATTGAGGGGGAAATTTACAATATGAGAAGCTTCTCAAGCATTCCAAACTACATGAATCTATACCACAAGTATAATAAATGTAAATCCTTTTCTCCAACATAAAAAATCAATTCCCTTCATCAGCTTTAATCACAGCACTTTTTATGAATCTGAGAATATTTTTTATGTTGTTGGATGGATTGAACCATCTCTATCATCTCTTGGACAAGGTCAGATCCTCCTATCTTTTGGTCTCTAATATTATCATAACAATTTCATGTTGTACATCACGTCCAATAAAAAAGCATATAAATCCATTTGAATACTTTAGTGGATGCTATTATATTATTTGAACTGAACTAATGGAATAAGTTTATTCCATTCTTCATTGATGTATATTAAGAATGCTCTTAAAATATCCTAGAGTATCAGAAAAGTTCACCAAGATTGGACATTTGTTTGGGGGTCATAATCGTTGTTTAAATTAAATTCAGTACTCAAATCATGTTTATTTATTCTCTAGAGTATATAAGTGAACCTTGGAACATTATATGAGAGGATTTAATGTGAAACACCATGTAGTATAACCACCTCCTTCACATTTATCGTGGAATTTGATTCAAGTGAGAAATCATCTTGAAAAGTAATGAAGTGGGTAATCTTGGTGAGTTGATACCCAAAAACCCAGATTGTATTTCATTATTATATTTATTACATAGACCAATGAAAGAGTACATAGTGATGATATGGGATTTCATCATTGTTTTTGGAAATGGCTTCACCATCCAATTCAACTTCTATGTTTCTACTCTAACATAATTACATACGAAACACATTCTGATATACTAAATAATGTCATTCATCTTGTTGTACTACCTGAAGTAAATATCATGGTAAATCGTAGTGCTTCTAGAATGGATAGATATTTATATGATATGTGAAATATCTAGTATTTAAGGTACCAGTTCTAGGTACTGCCCAAAGGTTCCTAGAACCAAGTTGGTCTCATAAACTCAAGCACCTTTCCCCAAATGCCTGAGGCTTCCAACTAGTAGTGTGATTAAAGGTAAGACATTGGGGAAACAATGCCCTCAGTTGTAGAGTATACACAGTGTTATAATAATATAAGACAATAGATAAATAAGTAAAACCATACAAAAAAAGTGTACAACGAATGACATATAGTAATGTAACAATTAGAGAATATATAAATGATGCATGTCACATTTTTCTAGGAAAACATCTAGACATGTAACAGTGCTAAAAATACAATAATGAAAACAAAGAATATAATTAATTAAACTTAAACAGCATCAAAAGCCTCAGATTGGTCTCACGCTCTCCAGCTCCAATCAATAATCAAGTACCTGATGTAGAAGGAAACCTTACCTTATCTACACCAGCAACCATATAATCTATTTGGGTCCAAAAGCATGACACAAATCGATTGTGAGACGAATCCCAATAGGTAACTATCGATATATATGTTCCTATCTATTAGTGAATATATATATATATATATAAGTTAATATATAGAAATGAGAAATAACTTGGAATCAATCAAAAGTAAATAATCCTACAGTTTACCATTACATTCATTTACAATTGTTAATTATTCAATCCTTTAAATAATGAAATCTCAGGATCTAGCCTAACTTCGGTATCCCCTGTGTTATAGAAAAAGATATTTCTCTATGGAAAGTATATAATGTAATTAAGACCAAGTCCCAGTTTGTGATTCGGCTTGACAAACTCATCACAATCATTCAAAAGAAACTCTCTGGTAATTTTCTTATAGTTTAACACCTCTAGTTTAACATGTCATCAATTCAATAAAGAATTACCCTCTAGGATTGCTCGCACAGTCTAGGACATTTTCTCCCATATAACACTAATCTTTTACAAATGACCTATTGGGTAGCTCTCATAGTCAATACTCCCTTGATCTGCATAACAAAAATAAAATATAATGATACCTTGGAAGCTCTCATAGTCAATTCCCAATGGTCCAACATTTATTAAATAATGATCATCTGGGTACCTTCCACTCTCTAACCCCTAAGGTCTATTAGCAACTAGAAACTCTTATAATCAATACCACTACATAAACTTAACATCAATTTATATAAAAATGACCCTACCTTGGGAAGCTCTCAAAGTCTATTCCCCTTGGTCATACGTTCACAATGCGAATCAAATCCATTTCAAATAACTAGTAACTCAGTCCAAACAACAAAAGGCATGGAAAACAAAGAAATTCAAACAATCATTCAAAACCAACAACCATAGTCAATCAAACAATAAAAACACACCCATAATAAAGTCATAAAACCTTATGTGTAATAAATAACCCCTTTCTCAATCAATCACCCTATAACAGGTCATAAACATGGTTAAATTAACAAACCCACAATCCAAAAAACATGGGTATGTGGAAATTTTAGAAAATGTAATCCAAAGATAATTGAAGAGAGTATGAAACCATATACCATGATGATTTAAGATGAAAATCATGAACATATGCCCTTGTATCATCCTATAACAATGTAGATATACAAAAGGATAAAATCATTCAACCTTTAATAACCCATGAGAGAAGATGAATCAGGAAGAGTAGATCAAGATGAAGGGAGAACTCACCAGTGGGATTCAATCATACCATATGGAGTTTGTATCAGATGATGGATGGAGAGTGGGTTGATCAAACATTGATCATCACTAATTGACACTCCAAGATGAACCATTTTTAGAAGAATCATCATGCATAAACGATATGTGGACCCACTTCGAGATATAAATTCAAAAAGAAAAGTACACAGAATGTTCATTTAATGTACATTCCATGTACTAGCCTCAACCATCCCACACTTTAGGTGGTCTATCATGACACCTATAGGGCCATCTACATGGCCATTGCATGGACCGTACATGGAAACATGTGGCAAAAAGGTACACAATGTGTACTTTAAATTACACATCATGTAATTTGAAAAATCTCCCAATTCATCATGTTTCTGAAAAAACAACCTAGCTTCAACATCCATATCTAAAGTGAAGATCCATGTTCTTACAATCATCAAACCTTAAAGAAATATGTCCCCAAATTTTCCTTCCAAGGGTGGTGAATAAAAAACTCCAAACAACTCTATCCATTGTGATCATACATCAACCTCCCTACACGATGTCTTGTCATATACTCACTCATGCTTCCATGACACCCATACTAGAGGAACATACTAGCCATGATGGATATTCATGTTGTGATCCAAAATTAAAATAGGGTTCTCCTCAAAGAATGAATCTGCATCCCACTCAGCCTTCTCAGGTTAAAAATTGTGAGACGGTTCTGAAAAGTAAGGTTGTAGCTGGGAAACAAATAAGACGTTGTGCATATCCTGATACCTCTTAGGTAACAACAACTAATAGGAAATCGTCCTAACCCTCTCCAAAACTAGAAACATCCTGATGTATCTTGTTGAAAGCACCCCCTCTCAAATAATTCCCATGTGTTCTATCAAAATTATGACAGGTAAGAAAACATGATATCTAACCTTGAACTCTAGAGGACGTCTCTATCGATCAACATAATATTTCTTGAAAGATTATGTAGTATCCATCATCTAATGGATCAACACATCCAACTCAGTGATCTCCGAGACAAGATGAGTCCCATCATAGATTCCACTCTATCCTCTAGACAAAATAGGGGTGATCGGTATGTCCAATCGTACACAACCTCATAAGGTTCCATCTGAATCATTTCCTGAAAAATGTTATTGTACGTAAACTACATAATGGGTTGTGTATCTCCCCCAAGGACCCCCGAAATCCATGACACATTCTTGAAGAATGTCCTCATAATCATTAATCATATGATTGTATAAGGCATAAATCTAGGGATTTTAAGCTATAATGAGAAGTAAATGTGGACCCAAATCCCTCTCTAGTCCCTTCCAAATAGGAGAATTAAACTGGAAGTCCGTATCTGAAACAATACAGTGCGGAACCCCCTGAAAATGTAAAATTTCATAGATGTAAAACGTTTCAAGATCATCAACATTGAAGTTTAAATTGATCATCAAGATATGTAAAACCATCATGAGCCTGTCAGTTGCAACACGAACCACATCATTTACACGAGGCAACCTATGTAAAACCATCCTGAAATCTTTCACGTCATCATTCCACTTCCACTATGAAATGGTTAATTGTTGTAAAAGCGCTTCCAACCACTGATTTTCTACTGATACCTATTGAAGGTGGAACATCTAAAAACAAAACCAACAACATCCCTCTTAATAGGTGGCCACAAATACTGATTGTGTAAAGATATATACATCTTAGTGACACTCAGATGAAATTCCCAAACATGGTATGAAAATATCACATAAAATTTTCATGTATTTTTATTAACACCCATACATTTCAATGAAAACACAAGGCCTCATCATCACCTACCAAACACCCATGAGTAGGGTCATCTCCTAACACACACTCCCATAGGACTAGGCCTTCAGAATCTGATTGTTTCCTCATTCTCACATTCTCCATTAGAATAGAGGTAACCAACATAAAAGAAATAATTATCTTCCCATATCTATCATGAAACTCCAAATTCATATCAGAGAATAGATACAACATCTTCCACTCACAGTTGGCCTCCTAAACTACATGTAACTGAGTCATCATATTCAACTTATCAGATTCTTCATTGCCTTTCCCCGGTGTGTAGGCAATATCAAAGTGAAAATAATGAAGGTTCTCTACAATCCTTTGATGACTCAAATTCATATCACAATGATTAACGATATACTTGACACACATGTGGTATGTGCATTCCAAAAAATTCTGTCCCAAAAGATATTGTATCCAACAGCGCTGGTCATCCACAACTGCAGGTAACTCGGGATTGTGAATCCGATAGTTTCTCTCAAGGAACCTCAATAACTGAGACCCATATGCAATGAATCATTCCCTTTTCATAATCACTTATCCCGGACTGATACCTAAGGAATTAGAGTAAATGATGTAACTCTTTCCCAGATTTGGAAAAATCAGTGTTAGTGATGAATTCAACATCACTTTCATATCCTGAATGGATAAATCGTTGGAATCTATCAACAAGTACTTCACACCGTTTTTAGTCAAGGCCATTAGTGGAACCTTTTACCATGAAAATCCCTTTATAAGTCACCTGTTGTAACTAGGAAGCACTAAAAAACTATTTACCTCGAAGAAGTTCTTTGGCTGCTCCCAATAAACTACTGCTTTAACTTTCTCTGGGTCTACTGTTACTCTTGTTTTTGAGATAACATGTCCCAAGAAGTGAATCAGGTCCATCCAAAAGTGATATTTTGAAAGCATAGTATATAACTGATGCTCTCCAAGTGTACTCAAATTGATCTCATGATGAGTGGAATGGTCGTTTATAGTGTGATAGTACACAAAGATATCTTCCAAGATGTCTTCAATGTAATAAAAACTATCGGTGCATACATAAGTCCAATTGGAATAACCAAATACTCGTATAGGTCATACCTTCTCTGAAAGGGTTCAAGAGGTATATCTGATGCACTAACACACAACTGATGATAACCAGCCCTCAATTCAATCTTTGAGAACACCCGGGCTCCTCGAAGTTGTTCAAAGTGATCATCAAACCTTGGCAATGGATATCTGTTCATGACCATCAAGTAGTTCAGATTTCAACAATCCATGCAATGTCTGAGGGTACTATCCACCATCATTGTGAAAGAAACATCTGAACCCCATAAGAAGTACTGGGGCAGATGAAACCCTTTTCTTGCTACTCCACTAAGAATTTCTTGAGCTCCTATAACTCTAGTTTAGACATCCTCTACGGAGTAATGGACACTTGTTCCACTCTTGCCACAAGCTCAATAGATAAATCTAAATCTATCTCTAGAGATAATCGAGACATGTCATCCCAAACAACATCTATGAAATGATCTGCCCTTGGTGGAAAGACCATATGGTAATTTTACTAGTCATTTAGATATAAACTAGCAGTATGGGTTGTAATTCCTCCCAAACCATTATTCATGGGTCCATCTCTACTTACCCAGATGTCCATTTATCCCTTACGTAGAAAACACCATCCCTATGGGGACGTGAAACACACCCTATGGAGATAGAATTCAACAAAGGCCCAATAGGGGAAAAATAGTTCCATTCTGAAAATGGAATCGCATCATGTCATCTCTAAGACAGATAGGTCTGATTAGAACTGCCACCCACCAAACTCAAGAGGTTTCTCAATGAAATGATGTACACTATCTATCCTAATCCACAATGGTGTGTCCTATATCATAACACCCAATACTTTAATGATATAGAGCACATGACTATCCACAACTATGAAGGATATGATCATATGTGAATCCCACGTATCAAAATGGGCAGAAGATAATTTTGAGACAACTAGAATCATACCTCTAACCGTAGAGGGTCTGGGACCCTTATTCAGGTAGGTCTACTCCACTACAAATTTATGACATGTCTCGTGGTTGTGTGACCCTTCCAAACTACACAACAAAAATCCACCTTGCTGTCACTGAAAACCTAAAGCCTGACTACCATGACCAAAACCACATCCTCAGCTTGAATATCACAAAAAACACTAATTCCTTGACTATTAAGAAACAGGTGGACCTACTCCTGAATATAGAGTCATAACTGATTTCCTCTCACTAGATACTGGTGAGAAAAACTGGCAACAACACTAAAGATGACCCATAAAGTTGAATGACCAACACTCGACTAGGACCTTCAGCGTATGTGGTCTCGTATTCCCACTTTTCCTACAATGATATCATACTTCCTGGATACCGAAAAAATGTCCCTCTAATGCTCCCTATGGCACTTCCAGTTATCTGATGAAGGAGTGCCATCTTTGGATGTTGAACTTCCCTGGCTCACAGTTCCAAAGTCTGTTATATTTTTCATGGTATTTTGTTCCTGATTAATTAAAGTAGTCAAAAAAGTTATCCAGAAGACATTCAACTATGACTGGAAGTCATACCTGATACCATCCTCAAATCGGCTCACCAAAGAAACTCCTCACCTACCATAACAGGTGTGAAGCGCTGAATCTCAGTAAAATGAATAGAGTAGTCCATCACTAAAAGATCACCATGATCCAAATTCAATAAATCTCAGGGTCGATCGGCTCTCAATGTATCAGGGTTGATATAATCATATAAGTTTTTCTAAAACTCTTTTCATGCCATGTAACAAAGAATTACTTCTAATTAGATAACATCCCACCGTCTCTTGGAAATATCACGTAGCATTTATGTCACGAGCTTCACCCTCCTATACGTCGACATCTCCAGATGCTCTAAAGATTACATGAATGACCTCCAACCATGACTCTGAAACATATTGTCCTCAGTCTGGAGAAAATGTGGGAAGATATATGTTTTGGAACACCCGTGTCAACTCTTCCATAGAACGGGAAGGATGAGGTGCTCCCTAAAAATTATGTGACATACTCAAAAATCTTTCACGGAGTAGTGCATCAGTACCTACATCCAGTATAATATCTGGTAAGAATCTGGGAACAATGGGAGGATCGTCTGTAGTCTCTCATCTACAATTTCATGTGTCTAGTCACTTCCATGTATCCTGCTTACAACCAAAGGACATCTTGGTGGGATGACTCTGAATGGTCATGTGCACACCTCTCTTTAATATTATAAAGGACTAAAACAAAAATATAATATAATGTAACAAGATAAGAAAAACAATCAGGATTTACAAAATAGGGTTACATGGCATGTATAACTACCACAAGACATGTTCCCTTTATGCCTTAATGTGGGTGTGTACCTCTACCAATCTAGGTCACATAACACCCTTACAAACTGCATGTTCCTCCTTAGACATATGGTGTACTTGAATTTCCCAGCATTCCCATGTACATATACTTGGCTAGGACTATCCAGTTTTCTCCTGGGTAACACTACACAATGTGTTCACCCTAGACATGATGTGTACTTGTTATGTTCTAACCACCCATGTCATCAGTCACATGGTCGGATACAAAGTTCCTTACAACATGTCATGTAAAATCTGGACACGACATGTTCTACCAAATGATTCCCAACCCAGTGTCTTTACTCACATAGTCAGTAACATGGCCACGAACTACATGGAATGTACTCATAGTACACAGTGTTTACTTATGAATTTTTTTCTTCCAGAACAGATGAACACATGGAGTGCGTTCATAAAACCATACACTGTGTGGTCTGGGATTCCAGATATCCGGCCCTAGAAACATATCTTAAACCCTTAAAAAAAGAAAATCATTTCAATGGGATGAAATATTTCAACCTGTGAGAGCCCATACTATCTCAAATCAATGTATGACATCCTTTTCCACATTCAGACAAGACAAAATTCAACTAAACATCATACTCGATCCACTGAATTCTGATCCAAAAGGGACCGTAACACCTCAAGGACCAATGTTTGGAATCTATCCAAAAGACAAATTACCATTTCCAACACATACAAAAACTGTAGGAATCTCTATCATGGAAATGATCACAATATCATGCCTATCTAGAAAAACTTTTACCACAACATCATACAATCAGAAATGGATCCTAAATATCATTAAAAGAATGCATTCCATGTTATCTCTATCAAGTTCCAATTTGGTGCATGAGATGGAATACCTCTATATTATCAATTTCCAATAGAAATATAACCTCAATAATATAAACCATTACTTTAAAAAACATGTGAGTCACCCAAACGGTGAAATTAAGTCAAATTTAAAGATTGAAAATCCATAAAAAATTCAGTATTTGAGGTAACATAGATTTTACCTGTACACGGGTTAGTTAATTTTGGGAAAAAGATATTAAAAACTACCCATTGATTTCTATCCCTATCTATAGGCTCAAAATATTATGACAAAGTATTATATAAAACCCTTTGTTAAAAAATAATAACATCCCAATTCTGGGTGATGCCCAAATGTGCCCGAACCCTGTTGGTCGCATAACCTCAATTGCATTTCCCCAAATTTCATTGGTTGTAGACTAGCAATGAGGTCCAATGTAATACATTGGGGGAAGCTATGAACACATCGGTATAGTAAAAACAACATACTAATAATTTAAAAAAATAGTGGAAGTGGAAATACCATACAGTAAAAGTAAACATCTGAGGACTAATTGTAATGCAACCACTAGAGCATATATAAATGATGCATGCCAAATATTTCTAGGAAAGCATCCACACAAGTCACAAAGCTGGAAATACAATACTAAAAAAGAAATATAGATTTTAGTAAACTCCAATGGCATTGCCGACCTCATATTATTCACTTGGTATCTTGTTCCAATCAAAAATCATGTACCTAAGGTAGAAGGGTGCTTTACCTTATATATACCTACAACCATATAATCTTGTTGGCTCCAAAAGCATGACCCAAATAGGGTGTGAGATGAATTTTATTAGGGGACAACCAAACGTTATGTGCCTATTTATCAATGAAAATATACAGCAGGTAATATACATAAATAAGAAATAACTGGGAAGCACTCAAAAGTAAAAAATCCAAAAAATTTAATTACATTCATTCAAATGCATTGAATATTAAATATGTTGAATAATGAAATCTCAGGATCTAATATATGATCTATATCTCCTATATAACAACCAATAAGGTGTTTGTAATGAACTTCTGACAAATAAGTAAAAATGTGTCCAACCTTGTGCATTGGCTTGGAACACTCGTCACAATCACTCAAAAGAAACCCTATGGGAATATTATCATTTTCTACCCCATGGTTTAACATATCATCAATTCAATAAATAATGAACCTATGAGAAATCTCACAAATTTTAACAACTTTGGTTCGAAATAGAACCAATCCTTTACAAATAACCCCCTAGGTTGCCCCCATGGTCAATATACCATTGGTCTGCAATGTAAAAATAAAATATAATGACCACCTAGAATCTCTCATAGTAAATTTTCTATGGTCCAACATTAATTTAGTAATGACCCATTGGGTACCTCTCACAGACTAACCCCTCTGGTAAATGACCACCCGTCATCTCTCACTGTCAATATATCAAAGTCAGAATTACAGCAATTCGTATAAAATTGACCCTACCTCAGGAAGCTCTCAATTTATATCCCCCTTTGTCATACATTAAAAATGTGAATCACATGAATCTCAAAAAAAACCATAAACTCCATCCTAACAACACAAGGCATGTAAAAAAAGCAATCCTAATAGGAATTCTAGACCAACCACCATAATCAATAAATCATTGGAAACACACTGATAATCAAGGAATAAAACCTTATGTGAAATAAATAAACCCTTGTTCAATAAAAAACACCATAACATGTATTCAATAGGGTGAAATTCCAAAAACTGCAATACCCTAGACATGGGTATTCAGCACGTTTAGGGCATATAATCCAATTGATATCATAGAAAGGCACAAACCATCTACCTCGATGTTATATGATGATCACTCTGGATGGTCGGCCGTTGAATCAACCTAGAACGATGTAGATCTACAAAAAGGTTAAAATTGTTCTTCCATGATTAACCAATGAATGAAGAAGAATCAGAAAGAGAGGACCAAGAATAAAGGAGAACTCACTAGTGGGATTCCAACGCATCGGCCAGTGTTCAGATCTTTCCTTGGATGGAGAATCGGCAAATCAGACATTGATCGTCACTCCCTGTCGGTCCATGACGATCCAATGTTAGAAGAAGAATGATCCATAAAATTAAAATAGCCCCACCCCGATATATCAATTAAAATAAAAGTACACGACATGTTTATTTAATCTACATTTCGTGTACTAGCTCAACCATCACCCACTTTAGGCGGCCATCCAGGTCACCTACACTACCATGTACGTGACCTTTAAATGGTCATTACAAGGATACACATGGAAACCGAGTACACAATGTGTACTCTAATGTAAACAACATGTATTAAGAAAATTTCCGATGAATTCCATTTTCATCAAACACAACTCGAATTCAATATCCATACCTAAAATGAAGACCCAGTTTCTTAAATAGTAACTCCTTCATTATCTCATGTGATGATGTAAAATTTATCTTATTTTCAAATTGGATTATACCATCCTTGTAAATGTGGAACTCATATATCTACCCTTTCATCACATTTATAGCCTTCTTTGGAGGATATAGATCATCCCTTTACCTCCTTGACATTCTCTTAGATAAATAGTTGAGATATAATTTGGGAAATGTAGTATCCACTCCCTATAATAATTATTTCAAATTTAATCCATTTAATATCATTAAATATAGGGTTTCTTCTTAATTCACATCATGGAAAATGTTGGTGTTTATTCATGTTAAGATCATCAGTTATCATGTTCATCTTTCCCGTATTGTAATGAATAAATAAATCATAGTCAATTATTAGCACAAACCAAATTTTTTAACTCATGTCGAAATCCATCTATGTCAATATATACATTAGACTATTCCAATCATTATATATGTCACACTTATTAGAATTGATTTATTTCCGCTGGTTTTCTGGGAAAATATCATAATTTATAGCTCCTAAAAATAATTTGTGTAGATCTGCTAATCGATAATCAACATCTATAAAGCATATGATATCATATTAACATTATACATGAGTAAAAGACCCACAAATTTATTTTAAGAATCATTTTATATAAAAAAATGATCACCACTTTTCATTACTATTAGTATAGGTGCATTAATTGGCCTCTGATTTGGCTCAATAAAGCATTCCTCACTTTATTCCACTTAGATATATTATACCTTTGTCCATGATAACATATGTAGAAGTATATACAATTGTGAAAATTTTCTAAAAAAACATAGATAGTACAAAAATAATAAATGAAAACTATGGATTTTTGTGATACTAGTGGGCCTGTTCCACTCCTAAATTGCATTTATTTTTGAAGGGTATATCAAAATTCTCAAACTTGTAACCACATTAAAAATTAATGTGAACTGCCACATCCAAAAGTCACATATATTGAACATGGAAAAACAGTTTTCCTTTAATAATTTCCCCAACATAATACTTATATTTTTTCATGTTCCTATATTTCCTTGGATTAGATGAAAATATCAGCAATATACACTTCAATTAATTTATCAAGGTACTCCATAAAAGAACCTAATCGTAAAATCCATGAAAATTTTTGTGGAATTTGTAATTCTAAAATAAATATCAAGGAACTAATAATTACCATTATGTTTAAAAAAATATTCAAATTTTCATCCTTCTTTACCTTTATTTGATTATATCAGACATGAAGATCAACCATTGAAAAGTAAAGGTCTTCCTATAATTTATTGAAACAATCATCTATCTTGGAACAATATACTTTTTCCTTATGGAGATATTAAGGAGGTCCCAATAATTGATAAAACATGACAATTATCTTTAATTTTCATGAAAAATAAAACTAGAACACAACTTGTTGATTCCCTAGAGAATATGAATATATTCCAAGTTATATTACATTTACTTCTTTAACTCCATAATTCAATTAGCATCATCTGCTAGGGGAATTTTTAGATTGGAGTTGCTCTATGAAATAGACCTATTGAGAACTGTACTTCATGATATGGGGAAGTCATGGTAACTAATCAATAAATACATCTATGTGTTCCCTAACAATGGGAATTTCTAAAAGCCTGATACCTTTTGTTGACTCAATCATTTGAGTGAGGAAGCTCCTTCATAGTGCATTAACACACCCATCATTTATGGATTTCCCAAAGAAGATTCCAGGGATTTCTTGCATTAGTAGTGGATCAGGGGATGCATCATTATATGAAATGCTATTTCTTTTTCCAAATAGTTAATCTATTCTATTAAAAATGGGAGTCATTCAATTCCAAATATAGTATCGATTTACAGCATGAGATGTGTTATTAGATTTGATTGATGAATCATCCCACATACACAAATGATCCAATAGTCCAACACTTGTGTTAAAATGATATCACCACATGGTGTTTTTGTTATATTACTACTTCAAGGTATCAGGGATTCAATTAAATATTTCAAGAAATCATAGATGATATAATGTAATGTGTAGAACCAGAATAAAATAATTCTCCATTTAATCTTGAGTTAAAGGTAATTGTAACTTGTACAACATTATTTTCTTGCTCCACATATAAAATAGTTATGTAATACAAATTCCCTTTCTTCTTTGGTTTTGGTGGTTCATGTTGGTGATTACCCTAAATGGCTTGAGGTTTAGTGGACTATCTTACTTAGTTCCCATACTCACTACAGTTGAAGCATCGAACCATGGGTGTTCTCTACTTTCCTTCACTACTTTTACATCGTTCTTATTATCTCTTTAATAATCATGAGCATGATATCCTCTCCCACACATGAATATTTTCCTTGTCCCTTTTTGGTAGTTCCCACAATGATTGTTCCAACATTTTTTTAATTTTTTTGGTTGAGCATTCGTTCAACCTTTTCCATTAGATCCACCATCATAATGAACCATATTTCATTTCTTATCACTATAGCCAATGTAACATTCTCTAAAATCCTTCTTTCCATTGTGATCATATCAAACCATTTCTTAATAACCCATGATGTCTCAAATAGCAATGTATATTTGAAGTTTTGGTATTAAACCAATAAATAATCTATATATTTTTATATCATTACTGATAACAAAACCTGAGGTGTGTAATCAAGGAATTTGTATGTTTTCTTCATAAGTTTTTATATCTTGAAATTTCTTTTTCCTCATCTTTGAAAATTATATCTCAATCATTGTAAGAATATTTTGATGTAAATACTTGCTAAGAAATATTTTTTAAAAATTATTCCCACACCATCTCTTATATTTCATCCTTCAACGTGTGCTTTTCCCTCATTGTCCACCACTGATGGGCCTTTATATCTAAATGAAAAAAATAGATTCTCCTACAACATCACATAAGAGTGATGTATAATAAATGATCTTCTCTATTTAGTGGACCCACGATTCTATGACTAGTTCATAAAAAGATCCACTAAACATTGGAAGTCATTTCCATATAACTGACTCAAAGGGTAAATGAATCTTATTGGGTGACAATTGAATTTCATAATGGATCATGATATTATTCATATCCTGAGAAAATAAGGTAAGAATTTCCATGATGTTTTCTACTCCACCTTCTATGGAATTGTGGATGTCATTCGGATAATCACTAAATTTTCCTTCTAATATTTTTTTACATAAGTTTCTCTTCGATCCCACCATTTTGTAAAATTAAAATGTTATGAGTAAAATATAATTCAATAATTCATGAGTATATAATAAATAGTTTTGTGTAATTAACAAAAATGGAATATCATATAGGATCCATATATTTTTCATTTTTCTACAATAAGGAATCATGGATGTTTACATATACCAGGCCTTATATTATGTTACTTCACTAATGTTATCGAATAATAATTAAAAAATTAACTAGACCATCTTTTGATAAGAACTATAATTACCTGATGTTTCTTTCATAACTATTTAATCATTTTTATGATAATAAACACATTAGGTATATAAAGAAAAGTAATAAAAGTTAATTGTAAATGGAAAATAAGGCTCAAATATAACCTGAACAAAATTTGACATAAACATTCATTTAATTCATTCACATTTAACCATAATATATCACATTCACCTTAATAAAGGTAATAACCTAAAGAGAGACATCAATGAAAGGGGTGATATACAATCCTTGTATGTGTATGAATAAGAAATATGAAATCATGTAACATGAGTGAGAATAATCATCATAACATAAGAAGAGGATCACCATCATAATCTTGTGAGGAAACATGTATAATGGCATGGAATTTGGAAATTCAAAATGAATGAAACATCATATCTTAGTTTTTCAAATACCACACATAGTTGTGAACAAATCTAACATCATGTCCACACCTAACATATCTAAAAATCATAATGTCGACATGGTGAACTTATATAGCATCTTGTTCACACATATTACACATTATTATATGAGATTTATAACATTATCCAATTCTTTGGTGGTATATATAATTTTTAGACTACACATCACATCATAATAATTATATAATCATTAAGGTATCATGATATTATAACAATCATAGTCTATAAATAACACATGAAAAGGATAGGGTTTCTTAAGGATTTTATAAATAATTTATTCTAAAATAAAAATTGGGTATACCAAAAAAACACATTTTTTTAGAAATCATTAATCTTGGTCAAATAAGAAAGAACTCAAGTTGAATCAAGCTATGTTTTTTATAGAAGCGTTTATTAGAAAATTTATATATTTGTAAAAAATTAAATTTGGAATCATGTATATCAAAAAAATAAACCAAATAATAATTAAAATTTTTATAAGGAACATTAAGGGAACAAACATATTGATTTTTTTTTGAAATAATAGAAACCATCAAAATAGAGTTTTCTTCGAGAGTCCCCATAAATTATCTGCAAATTCATTATGCACATACACTTAATATCACAACTAATAAAATTATATCCCATAAGTAATAAATCCATAACAACTTCTAAAGATATTTTATTTCGTTATTTTTTTATTAATTTAATTTTTGTTAATTTTTAGAAGGTATACATTTTATTTTTTCATTTTTGTGAGATTTTGTTTCATGCATTACAATCAGTTCACTTGAGTATAATTATTGGAATATTTCTCAAATAATAGTAAAAAAAATAGATGTATAATGAAGTGGTTTTAATATTATTCAATTATTTTAAATGTTCCCATTTATTTTTTTTCAGATATGAGAATTATTCATTAGTTAAAATGTTAATGAAAATTTTTATTGTATTTTGGCCATTTTTACATTATTATCAAACTAATTTCAATTTATTTAATATTATGTCTATATATTGGATCCATAAAATTAGGTATGTTGTAATATGTATATAAAAATTTTATTTAACAATAATAACTATTTTATGTCTATCCATTTAAGAAATAATGTAAAAGGAAAACTCACCATCCATGACGATATTGAATCAACATATCATGATCAATATTTTCTTTTGTTGAATAAAAAAATAAGGGAAAGTATTTGATTATGTATATTACATTAAGAGAATAAAATTAATATATATATCATAATGATGTTATATTGTCACATTGGATAGTTTATTAATGGATTGTAAAAAATAAAAATAAACTAATAAAGAACAAATGTGGATTTTACATCTTGAAAGTTATATCCATGAAAATCTCTATATGGAACATGGATTTTTTTATTGAGACTTGACCTTCATGGAAATGTGGAATATTTATTGGATGGTAATGGGTCAAAATTTAGGCATGGTACAATTCATAAAGAGGTGTGAGGATAAGAGGTGTTGAGCGGTGGTGTTTGTTGAGGGAGGAGAGGGACGTTTTTTATTACATTATCAATTAGATTATTATTTTGGATCAAGACAATCGATCTTGTCGATTTCAAAAAATTATTATTGTTAATTGTTTAGGAAAATTGAAATAATTTTTTCTCACGTTGGTGGCTCGATATCGCCTTGAATGACCTTCAGTTGATGAATTTGATCAGTTTTTTTTCAACTCTTTGGATCTTCAGGAGCCTGTAGTTGTCAGATTAATTGACAGAAGACATTTGATGATTCCATTTGAGATAGAGGCTGAACTTATTACTAACCAGTCTAGTTCCCCTTGACATTATAATGGAGACATGTTTTTCCTGTTTGGTGGAGTCTCAATTTCAACATCAGGCGTTATCCCTTGAAGATGGAGACATGCGTGAAACTCTCGAGACTTCCACTTTCATACAAAAATCCAACCATTCTGTGTGATATTGTGAACATGATAGGTAGATACCTCTTTTTTGATCATAGAACAGAGGTGGCATGTCATCCCATCTATCCATGGATGGTTTTGAGATCTATGTCATGCGGCCTCCTGTGAAGTGGGTTTGGATCACCGATGAGATGGAATTTCAGTAGAATCATGATGTAACATTTGAATATTGGATTCTTTATTGTGTTACGTGTGGTCATTTTGGACATGTGGAAATGGCCTTTCATAGCAATGTCTTGGCTGGGGTTTTGCAAAGGGAAATGAGAATGGGAAATAGTGGCATTGGTGTACCTGATTAGGTTGTGCGGCTATTGAAGGTTCCACCAATTAGCATGCCTACAAGACATTATTTAATAGAATGATCTTATAAGTATGGATTTTTTGTATAAATGATGTCCATCGGGTAAAAAGTGGTTGAGGTGCTTCCAATAGTGAAGGATGTTGAGGCAGGGGGACAGCTTTTCCTACGGAGACCAACGGTGGTGATGTTCAGAAGGAGAAGCAGTGGAGGACACAAAATCCAATGGTTAGGAAGGTTTTCAATAATAAAATTATTAATAATGGTACTGAGAAGGTGCTCTCAGTTGAATTCTTTGGTTGTTCTTCACTACAAGAAACTATTAATTAGGTAGAATGGTACGATGTCGCTTCTAGAGATGATGTAATTCTAGGAGTTTTGGGTTCAGGTGTTGAGGAGTTAAAATGGAAGGAAGATAATTCTATAGGTGTGGTTTTAATTGATCCCACTGGTATTTCCATTAAAGAATTGGAGTATGAGAAGACCTATATTGTGGTGGTAAGTCCATCACTAAATGAAAATGGAATCAAGAATACATTTACTAGGGAACCTACAATGGAGAGGGGGACTTATGAAGCTTATAAATTTTCAGAACAACCACATTGTTTGGATATGATTGATTCTAACGGTCTTTCTCAGTAGGAGAGGGGAGCAAATGAGGGGTACCATGAAGTTACCATTATTGGAAAATTGGGGTACCTCTCTGATTGTGGAAAGGATAGTGTTTGTAGCTTGGTCCGACCCTCCTACAGTGATATTGTTCATTGTGGGAAGAAGAAGATTTTTGAAAGTGAGGAATCCATGTATGTTCCAACATGAAGAAGGTCGAGGTAAGATTATTCCTATCTCCCAAAGTTAGGGTTTACCAGGTTTATTATTGGGAAGGAAGGCATGGAATCCTCTAGCTTGAAAAAGGTTAAGCGGTATGCTAAGGAGTTTATTTCATTAAAGATGTTGAATCTTAGAAATAAATATTCCAAGGATATAAATAATTATGAAATCTTTGAGTGTGATTTGGCTATTGCGGAGGAAAAAATATATCATTGATTTTATGATGAGTATGATTTTTATGATATGTAGTTGTTTTCTTGATTGTAATGTTTTCTGGTGTACTTTTTCATTATTTTAATAAATTTTTAGTGGATTAGCCTCTGACTTAGCTTCCTTGGTAGAATATTAATTTACGAAATATTTTTAATAAAATAATTTTAATAAAAATCATTATATTAATTATAAAATTCTAAATAAAATATTTTTTCCACAAAAATACCAACACTTGATTTATTATTTTTCAAAACATTTATTTACTTGTACAATATAAAGATGTCACATTTTCATTTACAATATATATAAATTTTATTTATAATATCATATTGTGGGGTTACTATTATAAAGTATATATTTCTATTCCTAATGATCATATTACTATTCAATTGATAAATTCTTTGGTCATTAAAATAAAATTCCTACCCATTATAGATTAGAGTTCATAGATATATTGGGACGTTTTTCTATATAGTTTATATTCAAGATCCATGGTGATCCCTAAAAATATTTTGTTTAGGTCATGATGCTCACATTATTTCATAATTATGGAATGGAATATAAGGTGCCTTTGGTACAGAGTTTTTTTTTGATAATGGGTTTTCACCCCCTAACTGACGACCAGACAGAGGGAACAATTGTGGTTATAGGCTTTCAAGTTGGACATAATTTTTAGTTGGGAGTATCAAACAACCATATTAGATTTTGTATTCAAAAACAGTTACTTTACACAATTGGTATGGTACCATTCGAGGCCATGTAAAACAAACCCTATAGGTCCCCAATTTTTTGGACTAATACAACTGAGTAAGCAGTCTTTGTCCCTGAGTTGGTTTGAGATATGATTTTCACGTTGTATATCATATTTTAGTTGAGGAGGAATACGTAGATCCTTCCAAAATCCTATGTAGAATAACGATGGAGGACCTTTTATTTTTCAATGATAGACCACGTGTTCGTGAAGGACTCATATTGATTTGGATTCTGATTATTTGGACAAGGTGACAAGTAATATTAAATATTCATTGGACATCCCCAAAAACCACATAATGTCGATGAGTTGGCATAATACATGAATCTATCACCATATTTAGACTTGATACATAACTACATCCATGTTTCATATCTTGGGTGATATCTGCACGACCCATCACATGTAATTAACTAGGGTGGCATCGACATCGAGGATGGAGATACCATTACAAAGTACACTATGGATAATAGGGATATGTCGGAGAATATCATTTACGGGATATAGATTCATTTGGTAGTGTAAATATGGGAATAATCAAGATAGAACTTGAAAGTGAGAGATGCAGATACAGGCTCATTACCCACATAATTTCACATAGTAAATTTTCTACTTAAGAAGAGAGTCCCTACTATAGTGATAATGTAATATAAATTTTTCATTAAAATTAAACAATTGAAATATATCAATCATTAATTTTGGAAGTTTTCATTGAAACAATAAGATATACCAAAGCCAAATGATTGTAAAATAGATTTTTGTGAAATATTAAATATATTGATATCAAGCATGAGATATTTTCATGATAAATCTGAATAACACCTAAATTGAGTACTAGAAAAAAAATCTATGACCACCCACATGTTATAAATGTATTCTTCACCATAGACATGACATAATATTTTTTGGTGTCCAATTTTTTTTAAAATGTAATCATCGACATAAATAATAAAATATTATTTTTTATTTAATGTGATAAAACAAAATAATCAGCCCCTATTTATACACACATATGGAAAATTCTCTTGGATAGCCACATAACCATGTGAATTAATTAAGGGAATTATAGGATGCCATAGAGAATAATGAATTCAAGTTGTGGATAATTTTTATTAATGGAAATCAATGATTTTTCAAATGATAATTATGGGGATTCATTCTCCATCAGTGATTGATCCATCACATGGTAAAACTATTTTTTGTGGATTTATCCCTATTTTTATATAATACGATGAAATAGAATCTGTCAACTAACATATTGATTCATTGATCCATCATATTATTGGTATGGGATTAATATGATAGGAATTAAGGGATTAATTTCGTTTTTTTTATTTGAATATCTCATTTATAAATCTAACATAAATAAATCAAGGAAAACATGAACATTGGTAGAGGTCCATTCCTCATGGTTTTTTTTAATTTCTTCACCTTTGCTCATTAATGTGTCACTGATGTTCATTTAGGTAGGTGGTTCAACAAATACCTAGTGATTAGTCATTTCACACCCATTTCATAGCATAAAGGTTTGATATTGTTCTTTTATGTTTTGAATAATGATGGGATCAAGATATAATGGGGATAATAGGGGATAGTGTTTGGATTTTGGGAACTAATGTTATATTTTATGAGTGACTTGGTTGAAAACATCGACAATAGTGTTTTGTAGATCGATTTAGATAGCCATAAATAGGATCATGGTAAGAGATTGATTTTGGTTGACACAGATCGATGGAGTGATGAATGTTTCGAGGGAAAAATGGAGGTAGTGTATAAGGAGGAATTTATAGGAGAATATAAGGATTATATTATTTTCCACACTATATATTGTGTAATGGTAGACACATTCCTTGTTTTGGGCCATGGATGCATTATTATGGTTCCATGAGTAGTTAAATATCACACACCATGTGGCATATTACACACATCGTGTGATGCATAACATATTGTTCGTTGTGTATATTAGGTGATATGTGAATATGATCATGGAAAGGTACATGAAATGGTTAGAGTACAAAGGAAGATTGATGTACTATGACATGGCCATGTACATAGACGTGACCTTATATACACATGCATGAATATTGGTAGGTTTCATGAAACATATGTATACCTGCATTCGAAGGGACATGATGTGTACATAAAATACCCAATTCTTTTTCCTTTATGAATTACATGGACACCTTATTTTCTATAGAGTACACTAATTTCATTAAGGGTGTGTTCCCTAAATCTATCCCTCAGATAGAATAGTACATCATTGTGTCTTGAATAATGGGTTGTGATCCTCTATATGGGAATATATTCTATTACAGTTATTGGAATCTCTCCTAGATGTTATGATGATATCCGCTATTGTATTTTTTACAAAGGATGGGTCCTTAGAATTTTTGAAACCAACTGTACATGATCATTGATCCACAACATAGCTGGTTATTCCTGATTCAGTTTGTGGATATTACCAATGACCTTGGTTGTGATATCCATCTATCTGTTGACCTATTCAGACATCGAACAAGTCATTACTCATGGCGAGAACTATTGGGATCAACATCTTTATTGGACACCATTAATACTATCAGACTCCTGGAGTTATTTGTCTTTGGAGAGTGTCATTCAGGACTGTTGATCATAATCTTTTTCAAAATACATGATTGTGACCTTAATTTGTGACTTAGTTTTGATCATATGTATTTCTAGATGTTTTATTGTATTTCTCATATTATGATTAACATATATTTTGATGATCCAACCACTCGTAATGATTTATGAATTTTATTTCAGGTTTACCTTTTGGGTATTTGTATAATCACCCCTTGATGGGCTGTATCCACACATGTTGTGTAACATACGATCGACCAATCATTTAATGGAATACTCAGTGAAGCATGAGTAAAATAATCACAGATATGGGGTTGATAGACTATGGTGAGTTCCAGGACCCACATTTGACTATAGGATAATATTAATAATAGGTTGGAATTCATTATAGTATTCATTGGATTTTATTCTTCCCCTATTGCTAACAAGTATTTTTTGTTCTATAATTATGGGTTTTTAAAGAATGAATGCATTTTCTATCAGAATATTTAACATTTTATCATTGTTGGTTTTTGAGATCTGGTATTTTATACTTGTACTATAGATAATTCATCCAATTTGAGTGTTGTTCCTACTCATTATAAGTCATTATCCCATGGCCAATCATATATAGTATTGTGGTACTTAGACTAGTCTTATCACTGGCCATGTGGGTGCCAGTAGGTTGGGACATTACATGGACTCTTACCCCATTTTATGATTTTCATAGTTTAACGTGGGAACTATGTAGCTTTTCATTCTCTATGATGGTGTGAGGATCCATAAAAACCCATACTGAATCTACAATAGGAAAAATTCTCAATAATTTTTTCTTGGAAGTTGTTTTCTATATTTCCATTGAATGTTATTTTATTTGGAAGTATTTATAAATTATTAAAAAATGGTGGATTGTTATGTTTTATATAAATGTTCTAAAAACATCATTTCAAGGCACAATATTTAACCAGAGACCATAAATGGTTTCTTTTGTCATACATTATAAAATTACCATTATATGAATGATTTACATACTAGGTTATATACAATTTTTTTCTCCACTAAAGATGTATGTATAATGAAATGATCATAGGTAGATGAATTTAATTAATACATATTATGAATTGGTTTCTATTGACACCATAAATATAGTAAAAACATAAGTTTGATTTAATATATTTCAATATTTAATGAAAATGGATATTTGATTATTGGTTTCACATTTATAAGAGTATGTGGCGTCATAATAAGAATTTTTATTCTAACATAAATTTTATCATTTTATATTCAGGGTCTTGTTTAATCTTTTGAACACTCATGGATGGTTGAATATTTTTGGGATTTAAGGCAAAAAAATTTATTTTTCATATTAAGAGTGCACTTGATATTATATTATTTTTAGGAAATCCCTTTACATTTTTAAAATTTATGGGTTGTGAAAATTTAATTTACTTAATTACACCATTCAATTATGGTTATTTTTGTGTTATATTACTTATTTAGGGATTGGGTGATTCTGGAGCAACAACATGGTGAGAGAGCTTGGAGGTGATAGGAGCACTGCCGACTCAGTCAAGGAGTATAGAAGGTGAGTTGATGTATTAGTTTATATTTTTTGGGTTTAAAACCTATACTTTCTTATATTTGTTGTATCTTCAATTTTATTTCTTGTTTTAATTTCTAACCCAAGTATGGGTAATTCCAGATTTTTGGTAGAATTGATACATTTCAGAACACTTATTTAAGGAAAATCAGTCCATCTATTTTAATGTTATGTTCATTCACAAATAACCATCTCATGAGGATTAGGAACACACTTTAGGCAGTTTTTGTATTTGTTTGAGTTCCAATTATAGTGGTCCCCTAGAGTGGTTTTGTACATTGAAATGATTAAAGATCTTAGATTCTAGAATTTAAGATTCACATTATAAATATAATCCCATGGAAATTTATATTCAATCAATTATAAAAATAAAATTTTATATTTATAAAGTATTTTATTTTTTTTAACAATTTAGAGTCGAAATTGTTGTGATATATGAATACAGATTTGTTATGATTCATATATGACCAAAATTTAACATTTATAGGTGTATTATATCTTGGAATCACTTTTATATCATCAATAACAATAAAGGTTGGTTTTATATACTCAATAATGAAAATGGAAAAATATATATTATCCAATTAATTCATTTGTAGTTTACATGCATGGGACAATATAATTATGAAATTTTGGCTGAAGAGGAATCTCAAATTCACATCATGTGTGACAACACAAGATTTGTAAATCATTGAAAAATTTCAATTTAGTCATTTAGGGATTGTGAAGATTTATATATAATATCATTTCATAATGCGTAAATTGAAACAAAAAGTGGTTTTATTATGGTATATTTCTTCTAATGATGATGTAGAATAAATTAAGTCCTTTGAATTACTCAATGTGGACTTCAAAAGTCAGAAATTACCTCTTATTGTATAATACATTCCCTAAAACTATTTAATTTAATGAGGAATCCACAAATCCCATGTAGGGTATTTTCAATATATAAATTTATATTCTCTCATCAATTTAGCCACTAGTTATTAACCATCATTCTGACATTCAATGAATTTCCATTTTTCATCGATAAAGTCAGAGGAGGTATTCATGTTTTATAATGGGAGATGATAGGATGACAAGGAATATCCCCACTTATTGAGCATTGGGGGGGGGGATGTGGTGATATTTTGAAATTCTCTTAATTATAGTATCATTTTAAAAAAAAATTAGAGAGTCAATGTATGTAAAATGTGGTTTCTTGGATTATATTTTTGGTTAAACATGTTCTCACACTAGTATTTACACAGGTGTGATTAATGTTGAATCTATTTTATTCATTTTTAAACTCATTGGTTGTTAGTAGTATAATATATTGATAATTTCATTGATTTTATTAATATTTTAATGTCTTATTATATATTCCTATTACTAATTTTATATGAAATGTGCATAATTTGTGTGAAATATTAATGTTTTAATATTAGGTATAATTTTTGAGCATTTTTTGAAGTAGTCCAATTGAGTCAGTTTTCTTTTTTAATAATAACTATCAATCTAATAATCTAAATTGACCGGTTATTGTTTTCTAGGATTCCCATTTAAAAATGAAACATTTCAATAGAAGGTAAAAGAGTAAATTATGCCATTTGAAGGGTCATATGGTCCTCACAATCAGGACCAAAGAATCTTTGGTAAAACTGGACTATTCATGAAGATTGATTTAGTGGGCTAAATACCAAAGTCCAAATTCCATTATTCATCACCATAGTTTGGGTGACAATATAGGAAGTCATGGATAAAATGTTCAAGGCCCAATTTCAAACACAAGGGGCCCAACATATGCTTTGAATTCCAGCCCATCATTCTAGCCAAGAATTAAAATCATTATAGTATGCAAGAATTATCTCATGATGTAAGCATCCAATAGAGATGATATTTTGCATTGTGAAAGAGGAGATATAGGTGGCTGCCGTTGTTGAATAAAGCATTCAGATTTGAATGCAACATCCTATTCAAAAACCCTTTCACATTTTGTACTTTAAAAAGACTGGATTGAAATGGAAAGTTTAACTTTGATTAATCAAACCACCATAACATTGGCTAAAAAAGTCTATAGGTGTCCAAATATTCAGGATGGACAGAAGACATCCATATGTACATATTTGAAGAAGACACTAGCTCTTGATACGGTTATCTAAATAGTCAACATAATGATGCAAGTGGAGGGACAGATTGGGAATGCAAACAATCCACTCCTTAGGCTATAAATACATCCCCTCCTATCCTTTAAAAAGGGTTGGAATTTTAGAAGAGAGGAGAAAATATTGGCACGACCAATGCCTTTCAAAAGGATTGGGAGGATCTTCCATACTCACGTTTTCACTTTACTGGCCTTTCCTCCCCTCTTTGTTTTCATTTACTTTCATGTTCTTTGTTTTTGTAATTTTGTATGTCCATTATTTTGTAATTTTGTTTCAATACATGTTTCTTCTTTAATATCTCTTATTCTCATCCACCATCTATAGTTTAATATTTATTTTCTTAAAATAGTTAAAATTCAGTTTAATCCACTTCGTTTGTTTTTCTTCATCAGTCAATCAAAAATCCGTTTTAAATTATCATCATTTTTCAT
The DNA here is from genome assembly GCA_963277665.1 of Viscum album. Classification (NCBI taxonomy): domain Eukaryota; kingdom Viridiplantae; phylum Streptophyta; class Magnoliopsida; order Santalales; family Viscaceae; genus Viscum; species Viscum album. The sequence goes on from OY728134.1 coordinate 173,523,557, forward strand.
GTGTGTGTGTGTTTGACGCAAAAATCTTTTCTTATCCCTTTCATTATCATATCTAATTAATTTATCATAATAATCATTATAACTAGATTATTAATCAGTTTTATGGCTGGTTAAATCTTTAATTGTGGTGAGTTATAATTTGGGGATGTTAAGTGATTGAGAGTTTTTCTAGATGAGTATTCGTTAATTTAACATTGTGTATGTTGGACTTAATATGTCATGGATTAATGACATCATTTGTTTAGAATGTGGTTTCCATGGATTATTTGAACCATAAATACACTACCATAAACATGTACTGATTGAGTTTAGAATCCTAGTTATGTTATGGTTGGATTAAAGGTTTAAAACTTATGAATTCTAATCAACGTCAACTTGTGAAGTGGGTGTTAATTTATATGAAATATAAAGCAAAGCTCAAGGATATCACAAGCTTAACTCCCTAATAATAAACTCACCCCAAAATTTATCAATTTGTTAAATCAATTATAGTCAATAAATCATTTCAATTAAGCTTTGCAAACAAACCCCCCTAATCAAAAAAATCAAATAAAAACAAATGACTATTACGAAGTGTCATCGCTGAGGATTCTACCAGAGTGCTGCTATACACATCAGCAGAGCAATGGAACTTTGACCTGTAAATAAGTGACAATCGGCCGTGCGTTTCAAATGAAGCTATTGTCAGGGATGGTGATTTATGTAGTCATTAGATTCTGGTTATTGTAAACCCCCCCTCCCCCAAATTTTAAAAAAATTGAAAAAAAACACAAGGAAAAACCCGTTTTCCTCTTAAAAATCATAAACTAAAAAAAATAAAAAGAAAAACCCATCTTCATATTTATTCCTAAATCTCTCTGAATTCCACCATAGACATCCAAAAAATCCCTCGTATTTGTTTGACACTGAAATTGAGTAAATACTTGTCCAACTTAGGAGGAACAAAAGTGATTATCATAAAATTCAAGAACTAGTCCTTGTCTAACCAGTTGAATTAGATATAGGCAATCCTAGTGAACAAACTCTTAAAGAACTTGCAGCCCCTGATATTAATTACCAACCTCTTGATATTAAATATCCAAACATAGAGGCTGACTTCAAACTCAAATCTGTTTTGATTCGTCTGCTTCCTCATTCCCATAGGATAGACAGTGAGGATCCACATCTCCACCTGAAAGAGTTCCATGTAGTGTCCTCTACCATGAATCCTCAAGGGGTTTTTGAAGAACAAATCATTCTTCGAGCATTCCCTTTATCCCTAGCTGACACTGCTATGTCATGGTTCTACTACCTTCCTCCTGGTTACATAACCACATGGAATGACATGAAGCGACTCTTCTTAGATAAATTCTTTCCTACTTCTCTAATTACTTCTATCTGAAAGGAAATAAGTGTTATACGTCAATTCCCAAGTGAATCACTCCATGAGTACTAGGAGAGGATCAAAAAGCTTGTTTCAACCTGCCCACACCATCAAATCCCTGACCAACTCTTGATCCAATACTTATATGAGGGTTTATTGTATATGGAATGAACTCTCATTGATGCCGCAAGTGGCGGTGATCTGGTTGATAAAACTCCTGTTGTAGCAAGAGATCTCATAAGTAACATGGCTGCAAACACACAAAAATTCCATACTCGAGATCATGCTCAAGTCAAAAAACCCCAAGATAATCAATCAATTGAGCCGAACAAGATGACCAAGTGGATAAGTGAACTTACAGGTCTTGTGTGACTGCTAGATGTGGCCACAAAAACCCCAATCTCGTCTTCTCCAAAATCAATGTTTCTTGGACATATCAAAAATCATGGAATCTTCAACTCTCCATCTCATCCAACCGACACATGTGCACAACTTCAAGAGGATCAATCTGATTCATCTGGAGCAATGGAGCTCAATACATCATATTCTCAGCGGAACACCAATCCTCAACTATTAGGTCACTTTGTTAGAAACATCATCAAACCTCACTTTGAGCCCTTCTCTTCTTCCAATAACAAAGGCCATAGGTATGGTAATCCCATATCTCATCCTCCTTAATTCCATACTCAAAACCCAAACCAATTCCAATATGGTCAAGGTGTTGTTAACTTCCAACAACCTTATCCTTTTCTTCCTCCACCTCAAAAGAAAAATCCTCCTCCGGGATTCCACTATCTTAGTGAGCCTTCCCAATTCCCAAACCAATTCAATCAATTTCCCAAGAACCAAAATCTGGGAAATCCCAATCCGAGACAAGCCTCTTTTTCCAAGAAACCATGGAAAATTTCTATTGAAGATCTTGCCTCCTTCACTCGTTCATGTGTCAAGAACATTGAAACCCAAATTGGTCAACATGAATTCCACCTATGTCGGCAGCAACCATCCAATTCTACCCAACATCCAGCTCAAACATTACCCAACCGCAAGGGTAATGTAATTGCAATTGCACTTAGATCAGGAATGTAACTTACTTTGCATCAAGATAACTCCTCAAACCCTCCTTTGAATGTTGACCTAAAAAATAAAAGAAAAATAAAATTGAAAAGGAATCTGAATCCATTCTATCACCTCCTTCCATTCCACTTAGGAACCCAATTCCTTTCCTTGAAGCTGTTTCTAATACAATGAAGTCCTCTGAACCTGATCCTGAAATGCTTGACATGTTTAGAGATGTTGATGTCAACATTCCCCTTATAGATTCCATAAAACAAATTCCTAAGTATGAAAAGTTTATCAAGGAGTTTTCTACCCAAAATAGGCAACATAGGACCTTTAAAAATGATTCCTCCCAGCAGTCCATACCCATTAAGTGCAAAGATCTAGGTACCTTTACTGTTCCATGACAAATTTGAAGTTTGAACATTGATGATGAACTCATAGACCTAGGAGCCTCAATTAATGCCATGCCCAAATCCATATTATTCATCCTTGGTCTATGTCCCTTATATCCAAAAATTTTTTTCATTCAGTAATCCAATAGAAGCACAGCCAGTCCTGAGGGAATAATTGAGGATGTCGTTATTCGTGTGAATGATTTTATCGTCCCTGCTGATTTCTATGTCCTTGACATGGAAGGTGAGATGAACTATTCCTGATCTCCCTTAATTCTAGGAATACTATTCTTCAAGACTGCTAGAAATAAGATTGATGTTAATTCAGTCATCTTATCCATGGAATTTGGTGACCAACTAGTCATGTTCAACATTTTCCAAGCCATGCGTTACACATATGAGGATCACTCTGCAATCTCAATCCATTCTTATGAGGACACTTCTAAGAGCCAATCTAAACCCAATACACCCTGTTATTCATGTTCTAATGACAAAGGATCTTGTGAAATTTTCACCATGATTGACCAAGTCATAAATGGTGAAGTTGATGTGTACCTCTCATTCATAGACTCCATCAATCTAGATGAACATGAAAACTCTCTTGAATCCCACAGAACCTCTGATATCTACTACTCCACCTTGGACAGTATTAAGGAGAATGAATCTGATGCAATTGAAGTCCATTCATCCATTCTTGAGTTGTCTAATCCACAAATAAACGATGATACTGATCTGAAACCTCTTCTTACACACCTAAAATATGCATTCTTCTTCCATGATCACTTATATCTTGTCATTATCTCTGCCATACTTACTGAAACTGAGTAGTCCAAACTTGTTCAAGTGTTAGAGGAAAACAAAAAAGCCTTAGGTTGGACCCTAGATGACATACCAGGAATCATCCCCGCCCTTTGCGTGCATCACATCCATCTTGAGTAGTCATCCAAAACAATTAGACAACCACAAAGAAGACTCAATCCACTCGTACTTGAGGTAGTTAGGGAGGAGATCACCAAGCTTCTTCAAGATGGTATTATCAACCACATTTCTAATAGTGAATGGGTTAGTCCCATTCATGTTGTACCTAAGAAGGGTTGGATAACTATTGTCACAAATGAACATGGAGAGGTATTTTGAACTTGAGTGAAGAAAAAACGGCGTGTATGCATCGATTATCGAAAATTGAATGTTGAAACACGAAAAGATCACTACCCTCTTCCATTCCTTGATCAAATGCTAGAATGATTTTCCGCAATGTCACACTATTGATTTCTTGATGGATACACTGGCTATTTTCAAATCCCATTTTCACCTCAGGACCATGAAAAGACAACTTTCACATCCCCCTTTGGAACATATGCGTAGATAAGAATGCCTTTTGGACTTTGCAATGCTCCTGCAACATTCAAGAGGTGTATGATGAGTATCTTTTCAGAATTCATTGAACACTGCCTGGAAGTCATCACAAGTGACATCACCATTTATGGTGAGTCATTTGAATCATGATTGAATTCACTCTCTCTTGTCCTCCAAAAGTGTGTCAAGTGTAACCTTGTGTTAAATTTTGAAAAATGTCACATCACAGTTTAAAATGGGATTGTTCTAGGGCACATATTCCCAAAATATGGTATTGAAGTTGATCAAGACATAATTGAACTGATCCAATCGCTAACAGAACCCACTTCTGTTTGAGACATCTGTTCATTCCTCAGTCATGCTGGTTTCTATCAGTGATTCATCCATAAAATCATTAAAATTTCCCTCCCACTCACTCGTTTTCTCCAAAATGATGTCACTTTCAATTTTTATGAAGTTTGAAAGATAACCTTCATTGAACTCAAAACTTCTCTCACATCTGCTCCGATAATCCAACCCCCAGATTGGTCCTTACCCTTTGAGTTAATGTGTAATGCTTCTGATAGAGCCGTTTGGGATGTTCTTGGTCACAGAAGAGAAACAATCTCTCATGTCATCTATTATGCCTCTAAAATATTGGATGAAACTCAATCACACTACACTGTGACTAAAAAAGAACTTCTAGAAGTGGTTTATGCCTTAGATAAATTCTGATCCTATCTCTTAGGTGCCAAAATCATCATCTTCACAGACCATTCTGTTATTAAGTGCTTACTCAAGAAAAGGGATTCCAAACTGTGGCTAATAAGATGGATCCTAATGCTCCAAGATTTTGACCTTGAAATCAAATATATACCAGGAAAAGAAAGCCATATTGCTGATTACATGAGTAGAATTTCTAATTCTTCTCAATCTGAAATCATTGATCTGGAAATTCCCCACTGATCACCTTTCGTCTCTCACTCCAAAGTTACCATGGTAGGCCCCAATTGTAAATTATTTGGTTTCTTTTGTTTCTACTGAAACGTTTTCAAAAGAATAAAAAATGATGTTGAAAAGTGATTCAAAGTACTATTATTGGGATGAAAATAAACTTTGGAAAATTGGGGCAGACATGGTAATTAGGAGATGTGTTGAATAAAATGAGAATTCTTCCATCATAGAATTCTGTCACTCAATTCCCGGAGGTTGGAACTTTGGACCATAAAGGACCTCATGAAAGGTCCTAGACTCTGGATTCTTCTAGCCATCACTCTTCAAGGACTCACATGAGTTCTGTCAATCATGTCCCACTTTCCAAAATTTTGTCACAATTTCAATGAAAAATGAAATTCCCCAAAATCCTTTATTATAATATGAGATCTTCGATGTTTGGGGTATCAATTTCATGGGACCATTTCCTCCTTCCAAAGGATTCTCATTCATCCTTTTTGTATTTGATTATGTTTCTAGGTTGTTTGAAGCCAAACCCACAAGAAAGGATGATTCACATACTGTTAGTGACTTTCTAAAGACAAACATCTTACCCAGATTTGGCACGCCTCGTGCCTTGATCAGTGACTTAGGAACCCATTTCTGTAATAGAACAATGGAATCTCTTTTGAAAAAGAAAGGGGTTATACATAAAACTTCAATTTCATATCACCCTAAAAAAATGTCATGGATGTACTTTCTAATAGAGAAGTGAAAAGAGTGCTTGAGAGAATTGAGAAACCCACCAAAAAAGACTGGCCTGAAAGACTTGGTGAAGCACATTGGGATTATCAAACTACCTATAAAACACCCATTGATATATCTCCTTCTAGTATAGTTTTTGGTAAAGCATGTAATCTACCAGTTGAAATTCAACATAAGTCTTTTTGTGATGTGAAAAACTGTAATTTTGATTGTGAAAAATATGTTGAAGAAGTATTGTTGCAATTGGCTGAACTGGAGGAGATTCAACATGAATACTATGAGAATTCCATTCTGTACAAAGAGATGTCTAAGGTACTCCATGATAGACACATCCTGAGAAATGTATTCCATGAAGGTGAAAGGTAATGCTCTTCAATTCTCGATTCTGACTTCACCCATGTATGATTAATTATCATTGGGATGTTCTTTTTGTTATTACTAATGTTTACACATTTGGTACAGGGAATGTCCAAGATCCCTATTCCAAAAGGACATTCACGGTCAATGGACATCGGTTAAAGCATCACTTTGAGAGGAAACACAATCCCGGATCATCATCTACTTCCATTGGATACCCAACTTCTCTTGTCAGCCTACCACTAGATGGGGATGGAAACCCGCCAAATCCAAACCAGGGGGCACCTCTTTATCTTTAACTCTCTCTCTATCTCTTCATCTCTCTACCTCTTTCTTATTTTTCTTCTCTCCTTCATTTTATTACCACTTTTTTTCAAACCTTTTTTTCTCTTTCTCTTTTGTGTGGATGTGTATTTTATGTAATAAAAAAAACTAAAAATAAAGTAAAAACACAATCTAAACGAGTCATGCTTACTCAACATCGAGTTTTGAAATTTTGTCCAACATTTTTGGGGAGCCAACAGAATTGTTTTCATCTCTAAAATTTTTTATTTTCATTATGACTTTGGATAATGAATTCTTTGTCAAAACCAAAAAATTTTGAATGCTCAATTTTTTATTTGGAAAATGATTTTCCAGAACCATGAGGAACACCATTTTATTTCATACCAAGGCCACCTATGACCATCATTTCAAAATGTGTGTTTCTACCCCCATTTGTGAATCATGATTTTGTGGACCTTCAAGCTGAATTTCCTACCATAGTGTGTAATAATATGATTCAGGCATTTTCTGAACCACATGAGAATCACAATAGCCAAATATCCTCTTATTTCCCTTACATTATCCCTCCTTTTGAAATCCCCTTCGATCCTATAAAAACCTTTTCTCTGATAGCCATATTACAATCCCAATACCTTTTCCAACCCAATATCAACATGGATTTTCATTGAATATTTTTTTTAAAATTTAAGTGTGGGTGGAATGGATTTCATTGTTTGGGTACCCTATTTTTGATTTTCGAGGAGTTATCATCTGCTTGAGGGAAAGAATCCATTTCAGTGTGGGGGAGAGGTTGTCATTTAGTGTATTTTGGGGAGTTTAATTTACTTCCATTTATGTAATTTTGTAAATGTTAATGACAAGTGTTCAAAAAAAATTCAAAAATGATGAAAAAAAATGAAAAAAATTGAAAAAATGGGTTGTGTCTTGGGTATGTAAAATATCAATCTTTCTCGACCTTTGATCCTGTTATAACTATTACAATTAGTGTCATGAGGAGATCAAACATTGATTGGGATATGAGTGTGAGATCTATTTCAAGGTCTGCATTCAAAAAAAGAATAGGAAAGGAAAGAAAAACAGAACACTTGCATTATATTCTTATTGGGAGATGTTTTATGTCTTGTAAATATTCCATCATCTCATTACCTTCATATTTTCTTCCTCTATTGTGTCTTTCATCAAACAATCATTCCCTTGTAAATATGTGTTTTCATTTCCTTCCATGTTTTATTTAAAAAAAATGTGCATTGCTTTTTCTATCATGGTATTTTAACCCTCTTCTTCTCTCTCTTGGTCATTATATTCCTACCGTCCCATAGCCATAATAAAATCCCTTAAAATGACCACATGATTCTTGTGCACTTTGGATAGGGATTTTAAGCTTAGATCTATTTCAAACTCTATGATTTTCTGTTTTGGTTGGTTAAAGAGTGAACCTCCACAAATAAATTTTATCATCTTGAGAGGTGTGAGTTTTGAGTGTCCACATTTTAAATTTCTAAATTTGAGCATGAAAAATGAATTAGTTTTGGAACATTGTTTCTGTAACAACATTTGGTGGATTTCAAAATAGATGAGTGAAATAGTATTAACCTCACCTAATTGGAGAAAACAAAATTATAATATTTGTTGGTGAGTGAAGATGATTTTTTCATGTTTTTATATTTGTTGCACATGAGGACAAGAGAAAAACTAAGTGTGGGGGAGTTGAAGATATTAATATTTTAATGTCTTATTATATACTCATTTTATTAATTTTATATGAAATGTGAATAATTTGGGTGAAATATTAATGTTTTAATATTAAGTATAATTTTGATCATTTTTAGAAGTAGTCCAATTGAGTCAATTTACTGTTTTAATAATAAATATCACTATACTGATCCAAATTGTGTTGATCACGTTTTTTAGGATTTCCATTTAAATATACATCATTTCATTAGATGGTACCATGATCCAATTCACCCATTTGAAGGGTCATATGGTCTTCACAAACAAGACCAGGGAATCTGTGAAGAAACTGGACTATTAATGTAGATTGATTTACTGGGATAAATAAAGAAGTCCAAATAACATTATTATTCCCCATTGTTCGGGTAAAAATGTAATAAGTCTTGGATACAAATTTCAATTGTCAAATCCAATCACAGGGGTCCCAACATAGGCTTTGAAGTCCAACACATCATTCTGGCCGAGAATTAAAATCAGTATAGTATGCATGACATATCTCATGATGTAAGCATCCAAACGAGCTGAGATTTTTCAGTGTTAAAGAGGATATATTGGTGTCCGACATTTCTGAAGAAAATATTCTGATGTGAAGGAATATTACTATTAAAAAACCCTTTCACATTTTAGCCTTTACAAATACTGGATTGAAATGGATAGTTTAACTTTGTTTAATCGAACCGCCATAACATTGGCTAAAAATGTATATAGGCATCAAAATTATTAGAGTGGACAAAATAAATCCATATATACATCATTAAAGGAGACAACAGCTCTTGATTCGGCTGTCTGAATAGCCAACATGGCGATGCAAGTGGAGGTAGAGATTGAGAATGCAAACAGTCCACTCCATGGGCTATAAATACATCCCCTACTCTCCTATCAAAAGGGATGGCATTTCAGAAGAGAGGAGAACATATTGGCATGAATAATGCCTTGCCAATGTCTTGGGAGGATCTTCCATACACATGTTTTCACTTGAGAGACCTTTCCTTCTCTCTTAGATTTCACTTACTTTTGTGTTCTTTGTTTTTGTAGTTTTGTAAGTCCTTTCTTTTGTAATTCAATTTCAATGCAAGTTTCTTCATCAATATCTCTTATTCTCATCCACCTTCGGTAGTTTAATATTTATGTTCTTAAAATAGTTTAAATTCCATTGAATACCATTCCCTTCTTTTTCTTCCTCATTCAATCGAAAATCCGTTTTTTAATTATCATCATCGTTCTTGTGTGTGTGTGTGTTCTATGCGAAAATATTTTTGTATCCCTTTCATTTTTATATCTTCTTAATTTATCATAATTATCATTATAACCAGATTAGTAATCATTTTAATGTCTGGTTAAATATTTAATTGGGGTGAGTTATAATTCGGAGATGTTAAGTGATTTAGAGTTTTGCTCGATGAGTTTTTGTTAATTTAACATTGTGTATGTTGGACTTAATATGTCATGGATTAGTGACATCTTTTGTTTAGCATGCGGTTTCCATGGATTATTGGAACCATAAATAAACTACCATAAACAATTAATTATTGAGTTTAGAATCATAGTTAAGTTATGTCTTGAATTAAAGCTTTAATACTTAAGAATTCTAATCGACGTCAACATGTGAAGTGGGTGTTAATTTAAATGAAATATAAATCAAAGCTCAAGGATATCACAAGACTAACTGACAAATAATGAACCCACCCCAATATTTATCAATTTTTTAAATAAATTATAGTCAATAAATCATTTCAATAAACTCTTCAAACAAACCCCCTAATGAAAATACAATCAACTAAAAACAAATGACTATTACAAAGTATCATCGTCGAGGATTCGACCCGAGTGCTGCTATACATATTAGCAGAGCACCATAACTTTGACTGGTAGATAGGAGATAATCAGCTGTGTGTTTCACTAATATATGGTATTTAATCAAATTTTTAATAGTGGATTAGAAAAAAAAATATTTTGTTCTTTAAAATTTAATAAAATTGAATGTGGGATATTTTTTGAAAACAATACCATTGGGGTGGATTAATTGTGAATTTTTTGTGATAGAAATTATGATTTCAGATGGAGAACACACCTCATGTGGTGTCATCCATTTAGAATTTTATGACCGTGGGTCCTCCTCCTCTCGGGCCCCGGGATCCTTCGCCGCCTGTGGCTGGTCGCAGTTCCAGTCTTGCCTTTCCCCCACCTGCTTCTGTGCCCGTCCCTTCGGCGATCTCCCACAGATCTCTGCCCTAGGACCCTAGTTCTACCCCTGTTGGCACCAAAAATGTGGCCCGAAACAAAGGAATGAAAAAAGGGCCGGCGTGCTGCCTCGCGAAGCTCCACCGCGAAGCTCCGTCGCGAAGCCGCGCCGCGAAGCGTCCCAACCATGGCGACGCCGCGAAGCTCCAGAGGCGGTGATCCTCTGCGAATCCGTTTGACGTTCGCGAGCCGCCGCGAAGCTCCAGAGGCGGTGATCCTCCGCGAACCCATTTGACGTTCGCGAGCCGCCGCGAAGCCCCGAAGGCGCCGCGCGAGCCCTACTTCGCGGCGCCCCTTCCCTATAAATACTCGACTCCCCCTGAGTCCTAGAGGACGGACAATCTGACCTTTCGGCTTCTCCTCTCCCGAATCGCGAAGCACGCTTTGCCCCGGGAATCATGATCTCCGCGAGGTATTTCTACTTTGTGAGACGATTTTGCTTTGTCTCGTTTTGAGCCCCTCTTCCGAGAGGGATGCCCTTCGCGAAGCTCAAGGGCATTCGCGAAGGAAGGGGATTCCCAAGGGAACCCGGGCAGCTTCGGAGCACTTGTGATTCGCGAAACACCCAACCCATACGAGTCATCCTTATGCTAAGGCAGGATCGCTCCACTTCGCGAAGCACATTTCTTGGCAGGACCCTGCTTCTCGAACCACACCTTCTTCGCGAGGCCGTGCTCCGCGAACACTGTTCCACTTCGAGAAGCACCTCCCATTCACACCTACGACCCATGCTAAGGCTAAGGCACCCCACTTCGCAAAGCACACTCCTATGCTTAGCGATTCCCCTTTCCGTGCGACCCTCCAGGTTTTCATGATGTGATTTCAAAGTCCCATGGACAACACCACCCGTAGCGTTGCTTCGCCTAATGCTTCTTCACATAGGCACGCTAACTGCTATTTCTTCTTCGCATAGCCACGCTAACGTGGACCCCTCAATGGTTCGCCCCACTACCCCCCTTTACCATGGCCTTACCGACAACTTCCCTTCCCCAAGGACCAGAGGGTACCGGTTATGTAAGCCCTAGGGGTGTGGAGTGAACCCACCTCGTCCAAGCTGCAGGACGTTAAACTGCCAAGCACCACGTCCTCAACACATGACGTTAAACTGTGATCCAACCTCGTCTCCCTCACGAAGGGTTTCCCCAGGTCGAACATTCTTTACACCACTCGTCTCCACGGGAATGGAACTCTTCCGCACATGGAATGAGATCCTCCTTGTCGGAGTGGTGTATGTTCGCAGGGGTAGGGCTGTCTCAGAGCGTAAGCCCCTAACCTTTGGTACGGATGATGATTGCACCCGTCCATCTCTGTACATCCCCACTACCAAGGTCAGTGGAGGACGTGATAGGGAACGAGGCACCCCCCTCTGGGCCTCCATCCTGGAGTAAGTCCCAACACCATGGGCCGCCCAACGCGTAAGCCCCTCTTCGCTTCTCACGAACGCATCCTTCGCGACGTGATCGTCAGGTCCTTGCAACCTCTTGTTTCTGACACCGAGCATGACTCACGTGGGCTTAGAGTGAGCACCGACCCTGACCCCACCTTCCCAAGCGAACTACAAGGACTTTGATCCATGCCAAGGCATGGTACGTAGGAAGCCTCCCTAAGGTTCAAGCCCACCCGCCATTCACGTCGGGTCCCATTCTGGTCCAGTGGTAAGCCGCTGCGACCCCTTCCCTAGCGATCTACGAGGACTTTGATCCATGCCAAGGCATGGTACGTAGGAAGCCTCCCTGATGTTCAAGCCCACCCGTCATTCATGTCGGGTCCCATTCTG